>JAWZYU010000020.1:52836306-55725494 GCA_038380435.1 Ryuthela nishihirai
AAATGGCTCAGGAAAAATCAGACTTGAAAAGTTAAGCTTGAACACACTGTTATTGTCAGAAATTACCGCGATTTACTAATTAAAGAAAGAGAATGCCTAAAGAAATAAATGTCCTTGAATAGTGTTTAGAAATTTAAAATTTGAAATTCTGATTAAAAGGTTGAAATCATATTTGAAAGAAATTATTTATTTTTTGCATTATTTAATTTTTAAACACAATTAGAAACAAAACTTGAAACTAAAATATGACTGATCCCGAGCCCGCCGGAAGCCGTTATTACTATATCAAGCCCATTTTTGCTCTAGTCTGGGAGTTCAGACTACAAACCACAGGTCTCTTCAATACATGACCCACAAGCAATGCGGTTTATAATAATCGTGATATCAAACAGTGGCTTATTTGCTTTGGCTCAACTGCGACCATCGAGATTGCAATTTCACGTGACTACGGTGATTGCAATTTCATGCGACTACTGAGATTATAATTTCATTTGCTATGGAGATTGCGATATCATGCGACTATAGAAAATGCTGTCTCTTTCAGCTGAAGAGAGTTAGTTAACCACTATAAATTAGATATAGGTAATGTTTTGATATTAAAAATATGTAACATTTAAATAATAACCCAATATACATTCGCCCCTCAACATTCGCGGGTGTTAGGCGCGCAGGACCGCCGCGAATATCTCTGGGCCACCCAAACCTTAACTCCTAATAATGTTAACCATATTTAACACAGAAAAAAGGTAAAACAATGCATTGTACTGCAACAGTATGTTTTATAAATTTAAATTTACAGTATGAACAATGTAGGCTAACACACACACAGAAAGTGAGAGAGATGTAATACAATACACGTATAGTATGTGATGCTATACATGTGCAGTATTTAGATAGCAGTAAAATTATTAAAGTTTACAAAACACAGTTATATACAGTACAATACAGTATTGTGTTTTATGAACTTTAATAATTTTATGCTTTTAAAATTTTCTTCGTCTTTCACAAGATGACTATGTACAGACGATGATGAAATACAAACACTTCTGATACATAGTTCTTGCTGTACAGCTATGAGACTTACAGTACACACACACAATATTTATTGTAACTGTGCTGCATTATTGTTATATATTCGCGCACTGGAAGTGGATCGTCAGGGTCTTCATCCTCGTCGTCATCTACGTGTTCCATATGCGGAGGAGGAGAAGGGGTTGCCTCAGGGGTAGCAGGGGAGGCAGAGCTCGAAGGGGTAGAAGGGGAGGCAGAGCTCGAAGGGGTAGAAGGGGAGGCAAGGATACTCAGTGTTATCTTCTTGAAATACATTGTGATTTCAGTTTGTCTTTTTGCCTCTTCATTTCTTTAAAAATGTTGGTATACGTAGACAATGTCTCTTCTACCAATTCCTTCAACTTCAAGGAACATATCACAAGTCGATATGATAAAAATAGTCATCGCAGTTCTTTTAGCATACTGAAACGTTTTTCAAAATTTAACTTTTTATAATAACTTTGTGTATATATTTATGGTAGTAAATGATAAAATAGGTTAATAATGCCTATATTTTATGTATTTATGACTTACTGAACATTTTTTAGTTTTCTTTACATTTTCTAGCGTACGCGCGTCGTCTGCGATTTTCCGCAGTATGCGGCAAAACTCCAAAAAATTCCGATCTAAATATTGACGGTAAACTCGCGAATAATCAAATCCGCGAAAGTTAAACCTGCGAAAGTGAAGGGCAGACTGTAAGTAATTATGTTTTGTTTAATATTGCTTACAACAAAGTGAGACCCGCCGAATATTAAGAAGTAACTGATTTGGTACTTGAGTTTGAGACTCCTGCCTATACAATTATCTTATAATTGAATCAATACATACTTTCCTTTCGTTAATAGAAACTGAAACAAAGATCATATATAATACAGTATATATATATTCAGAATTAATATTTGATTAACAGGAATTTAATAAATTCAATCATGCATGATACTGAAGTCATGTAATTTGATATTGGTTAAAAACGTTTAATAATTTTAAAATAATCATTTTTCATGTAAATATAAAATCATCATGTTTATAACATGATTTTTAATTTGTCAATAATACTTACCCGCAAGTAGAATATTCAAAATGAGCAAGATACTCGCACATTTTTTCCGTTTTTTCATTTATTCCTGCCAAGCATTTCGCACTTTTAATGTATTCTAGAAATAGAAGTTAATATAAATGAGAAAAAAACATTTTGTTCTTTGTAACTATAACTAAATAGAGACATGATAATAAATATTCTTGCGATGGTTACAAAAGTTATTTAGAAGATATCAGTTACTCTAACAATTGAACAACAGGAGTCATTTTTTTTGCTATAATTATGATTATAAATTTTTCCGATATTCTTTTGCTTCGTTCGTGGCGTCATCTGTATACGATATTTGAAAAATAGATAATCATTATGTGTTCAGAAGACATGGATTCATATCCAACTCACAACGAAACTCAGTTATATTTTCAGTCAACTATTCATCACTCCATGCTAATTGACATTTTACTTTATGGTTTCGTAGCTCTGTTGTCAGAACACCTGAAATGCTATCAATATAAATTGAAATTCTAATTTATTAGGTACACCTACCTAGCAACATATTGCGTCTCCTTTGGTCTTCAGAACAGACCGAATTCGACGGAGCATGAAACTTACAAGACGTTGGATGCGTTGTGTAGGAATGTTGTACCATGTTTAAATGACTGTTCGCGCAATGCCGCAAATTGAACGGCAGCACAGTGTCGCTGCGAACAGCCTCTTCCACCTCATCCCAAAGACGCTCGATAAGGTTTAGATCTGGACACTGTGCACGCCAATGAAGCAAGGAAAACTCATCGGCATGTTCCTGGAACTGTTTCGTGAGATATGTGTCTTGTGAACAAGTGCATAATCATGCTGAACATGTCCATCCGAGTGATGATAAACTGTAGCAATGAAGAGATCGCCTGGTGAGAAACGATGTTCAAATACGCCATGGCGTTCAGATGTTCTCCAATATGTATCAGGTGGCCTAATATGTGCTAACAAAATATTCCCACACCATCACACCACTACCACCGACCTGTAGACACCACACAAGCTGATACATGGCATCATTATGCTAGCGTCAAATTCGGATCATTCCATCGGCATGACGCAAAAGTAACCATGATTCTCCCAACTATGCTCTCTTTTCCTAGTCTTCAACTGTCCAATGCCAATGCTCCTGCACCCACAGCAGATGCACTTTCGTGTTCTTCGCCGACAACATCAGAACTAAATATTATTGGCGGCTGTTGTAGTGCATTCGTAACAAGTACCGATATGTGTGCATTCGAAGATGACCTTTTGCACATCAATGTTTAATTCTGCTGTGATATCCCTGGTTGTGGCCCGTCTGCTCGTTTGCACTATTCTCTCTTTTGACCCTTCTAATCCACAAGCTGTTTTCGTCCACAGGATCGCCGATCACTGATAGTTTTTTGCTTTTCACACCATTCTTGGTAAACCCTTGAAACGGTTGGCGTGAAAAGCCAGGAGGATGGCCATTTGGGTGATGCTAGAACCGGCACGTCTAGCATCAAATTTCATGCCCCTTCAAAGTCGTTAGGTAGCTCATTTTGCCTATTGTGATGCTCAACTGAACTGTAACTGATTCTCTAAGAACTGGCCTGTCTGATTTATACCGCACACCACTGCTACGTGACATAAATTTTGTTGGAATGAACCATTTATGTGACGAGGGATGATGCACCTAATAAACTGGCATCTCAGTGTATATGTGTTCCGTTTATCTTAAGGCTACAGATAATTTTTTTTACTAACTTAAAAATACAATAACCATAATCTTACTGTTGTAATATTCTGATCCTTTTGTGCATAAAAGAGTCATACTCTCCTTCCTTTCACGAAATTCGTCAATCCCTTTCCCATTTAACGTATCAGGACACTTTTCAGATTCTATGATTAGGCAGTCTAATGTAGGTAACGTAGATCTGCAAATGAAAGAAATAGAGCTCATTATTTATGGAAAATGTCCTTTTGAATACTGGAAGCAAACATTAGTTATGTTATCTAACTTGAAAGAAGTTGAAAACTTAATAAACACAACCTAAAAATACTTAATTATTAACTTCTCAAATTTAATCTCTTATATATTTTAGAAAGTTTGTCTGTTTGTCTGTCTGTACTATAACTCCTAAACGGTGGAGCTAGAATAACACTTTCTGTAACCCAAGGGCATGCAACTATGTTTTGATGTCATCAACATATACACTGCAATACATAGAAAATGCCATACCATAAAGGAATGCACGAAATGAGACGAAACATACCGCACATGTAGAAAGGTAGGTGGGAAAGAAGTGATTTAATTTCTGAGGGATCAGATGAAGGCGATGGGCGAGGAGAGAGTGTAATGTGGCGTGGGTCAGTAAGTACAGGACGATTCAAAACAAGATGATTCAAAACTCTTGGGCCAAACTTTAAGGGGTGATAAAACACACCTAAACAAGCACTTTTCGTCCTACAATGCATGGTCGGAACTCAAGCGTTGATGGGCTAGAGGGCGCTTTCTAGTGAACACTTATAAGCGCTGGTTTTCGCACTCGTCCTCATTTATACCGTGGATTGCAGAACGAATTGATCGTTTCATGAATCAGGAGAATGCGGACATGCATTTCACGTATGGAGCTGCGGATGGGAATGCAAGGGAAGCCCAAAGACTGTTCTGGGAGCGCTTTCCGACCAGACACTTGTCTGATCGTAAAACCTTTCAGCGATTACAATGGTATCTGCGCAAAACGGGCTCCTTTGTCAGCGGCTTGCTGGACACAGGGCGTGCGAGGAGTGTGAAGACGTCAGGTGTTGCAGAGGAAATTCTACGTAGCGTTCGAGATCGTCCCGAATGTAGCATGCGAGCAATTTCCCATGCCGTAAGTCTGCCCCTATCGACGGTGTGACGAGTTCTACGAGACAAACCTTTACACCCCTACCGTGCACAGAAGGTGCACGCCTTGATACCTGCAGATTATCAGCCTCGTGTGAATTTTACGCAGTGGTTCCTGCAGCAGACTGCAGCGCAACCGGACTTTGATGCACATGTCTTATTCACTGACGAATGCACCTTTACACGTGAGGGCATTTTTAATACCCACAATTCTGATGTGTGGGCCACCAGTAATCCGCACGCCATACGTCCACATTCGTACCAGGCGTTTCTCCATAAATGTTTGGGCTGGAATTCTGCATGGCTATTTAATTGTCCCATGCCTTCTGCCAACCCGACTGAAAGGGAGAATATATCTCGTATTTTTACAAGAAGTCTTGCCAGAATTACTGAACCCTGTTCCAGCAAACATTCAAATACGTATGTGGTTCCAACACGACGGAGAGCCACCCCATTTCAGCGTGGATGTGCAGAACGTCTTGGATGCAACATTTTCAGGACGATGGATTGGTCAGGGTGGCCCCATTGCTTGGCCGCCACGATCGCCCGATCTCTCACGTCTGGACTTTTTCCTATAGGATATTATGAAAATCTTCATCTACAATAGCCCCATCGATTCCAATGAGGACCTGGTTGCCAGGATTTCTATTGCCGCAGCTGCTGTACGAGAAATGCCTGGTGTTTTCGCCCATGAACACCGATCACTATGTCGAAGGTGTGAAGCCTGCATTAATGTTGGCGGTCGCTCTTTTGAGCAGTTTCTGTAATTTGTTGAATAAAATTCTGTCTTTTCTGTTTTGTAATTTCTGCAATTGTTTCAAACCTCTTCTGTCATTCTTGTGTTTCTTCATTTCCTGACACAATAACTGCTAACCCCTAACGCTTCACTGGTTGAGTTCCGACAATGCATTGTATGACGAAAAGTGCTTGTTTAAGTGTGTTCTATCACCCCTTAAAGTTTGGCCCATGAGGTTTGAATCACCCTGTATATTCCGCAACATGGTGTGCTATCGAGTGGAAAAATTCCCTGACGGTGTGCTGAGGTATTGCTGAGTATGCATCGTTCACTTGTGTCCATAATTCATCAACATTGCGAGAGGATCGGGCAAGAGGCGCTAAGTCGTCTGCCAATGACTGATGATCACGTTGGCCAAGGCAGCACCTGAACACCTTGTAGGCACTGTCTAATGATGTTGGCTGTGTATAAACTGGGCATCAGGGATACCACTAAGAAACGGCAATAAAACGGACTGCAGCACTTCATTGACATATCGTTGTGCTGTCATTGTACGCACTATGCATGTGAAAGTGAATGGCTGTTGAAACTGATAGTAGCCTAAACCAAAACATCTGAGGAGTTGTATGATACTCATGGATGGCAGCAAGATCAGCCTGGTGACTACATTGTGTCCAGACCCTTAATGGGTGGTCGTCAGTGCTGAGACAGATGTGAGACATATCGCTGAATACCACATGGTTCCATTTTTCCCTCCACGCATGTCTGTTATGGCACTACTGCAACCTTGTGCAACTATGTGCTGTGTTGAGTGGCAGTCCTCACAATGGCTGGCAAGAGCACAAAGCTGCCTCAGCCAATCTCTGATTCGCAGTCCATTTCGATGTGGCGATGTCTGTAGTATACACTGCAATTGAAATTCGTCCATTGTTAATTGTGGGGCAGCTACAGCTTGCCGTAGAATGTGGCGACCGTGGCGCTCCGGCATCCGTCTACATGAATTAGTCCCACTCCGGCGATGTACGTTACCTTCCTCGAACTACTGTTGCCAAATTCGGCCGACAGCTGTTGCATTCCGATGCGTTTTCATCGCGATACGATGGAGGGGCCAACCAGCCATACGTAGCACTGATAAAGCCTCTGGAAAGGTGTCTGTATGATGGTAGGATTCCCATTGACATCGTCCAGGTATTCCCATTCCTTACATGTGCTTTTTCCACTGAGATCACTCTGATGCAGTGGTCCACACGCCCAGGTGACGACGACCAAACGCGAATCATTTTTCCCTGTTTTCTCCCTCACCTATCACATAATTGGTTTCCCACTGCACTCATTTTCATAACCCGACTGTCGACACTACCCATCTACTTGCATGGCGCTCCGACAAATACTTCTTGATGTTGAATTTTCTATATCGAGCAGTGTACATATACGATTGTGACTGACTGACTGACTGATAGGGATTCAACGCTAACTCTAAATAAGAGGCAAAAAGATGCAGCTCTGAAAATTTGCACCTACGGGTAATCCGGGTCGTAGATGTTGGAAAAAATCTGAAATGTGAGCTCTGATGTGTCCTTCGAGGCCAAACAGATCACGTAGAAATCAAACTGTGATATACAAGAGCTAGAAATGTGAAAATTTTTGTCTGGGGAAATTTCGGGTTGTAGATCTCGAAAATGGTACGAAATTTTGGATCCGGAGGGTCCTTTGAGGTAAAAGTTAAAATTTACATCTATCGGTGCAAGAGATCTAAAAATTGGTGCCATGGGGTATTTTGAGTTCTAGATTTCAGAAATTATACCAAATTTTAGATTGTGCGAGTCCTTCGAGATCAAAGCCCAAATTCGATATTCCAAAGCTGGAGAGCTACGAATTGGTGAGGAGGTCTATTTCGGGCAGTACAACTCAGAAATAAGACATTTTCTGATCCGTTGTTAGATTCCAAGTCAAAGAGGGTCGGAGTGACCAGCTAGAATTCAAGAGGAGCCGATTGATTTCTATTAGAATCATAAAATCAAGATATTTCTATATATTAATTATCTTATTATTACTAACATATTTTAATACTAATCTTTCTACTAATGTTACAAAGATATCATCATCATCATCATCATCATCATCATCATCATCATCATCATCATCATCATCATCATCATCATCATCATCATCATCATCATCATCAAGCAGCCATGGGCTACGAAGTTCCAACCAGACCGTGCAATTTAGTTCTCCAAGCAAGTCTATTCTGAGTTACATCTACTTCATCTGGCCACTGCACACCAATTCTAACAAGGTCCTGTTTGACATTGTCTTGTCAAACAGGACAAACCCTTCCTTCTGAGGCCTCTAGGCACACTGTTCATAACCCTATTCGGCAATCTATAATTATCCATACGGGCACCATGGCCAAACCAACGGAGTCTCCCTCTGCACAATATGATGCTTAAAGGAGGTTGCATACTCATTTGCCTAACCTCACCATTAGTTACACCACCCATCACATTGCCCAACAGATGCTTTAAAGCACCTAATGCCCAAGATACTGCGTAAGCATCTGAAATCAAAAGCATCTAGTTTCCTGTTATCTTGTTTGCAAAGTGTCCAAGTTTCACTATCATAACTACCCTAGAAAGAACCAAACTGTTATACAGTCCAATTTTAGACTTTAGGTGTATACGCCTATTTCTCCACACTCTCCATAGATTCTTAAAGTCCCGGCAGCAATCCCTATTCGTCTGTTAATCTCATGCCGCACATCACCATTATCTGTTACATAGCTCCCAAGATAATTAAACTGTGACACCTGCTCAAGACTGCAACCATTCAGATTAACTGAATCACAGCCTACCTGACAAATTTTCATCACTTTAGTTTTCTCTCCGTTTATAACCAAACCTACTCTACTACCAGTCTCATCAACAGCTCGAATGAAAGAGTTCACATCATTTGCCAAAAGGGCTAAATCATCAGAATAATCTAAACCAGAAATTTTCTTATCTCCAGACCATTTAAGGCCAAAATCTTTCCCTTGAAGTGAATTTCGCATAACATAATCAGTAACCAAGCTAAAGAGAAAAGGAGACAAAATGCACCCTTGTCGAACACCAGAAGTAATACTAAACCAATTGCTACAAGCCTTACCAACTCTCACACACGACTCAGTGTTATTATAGAGAGCTCTCATTATGTTAACTAACTTGTGTGGTATACCATGTGATCTCACAATCAACCACAAATTATGACGATCAACAGAGTCGAAAGCCTTTTTGAAATCAACGAAGCTAGCAACCAAAGGTTTCTGAAACTCTGAAAATTTTTCAAAAATATTCCTGAATAAAAATATCTGATCTACATATCCCCTACCACTTCTGAATCCACATTGCTCATCACACAATTGCTTGTTAATCAGATTCTTAATTCTATTAAGCACAATCATGGAAAGAACTTTACCTGGAACAGAGAGTAGGCTGATACCCCTATAGTTATCACAAGAACTGCGATCAACTTTTTTGAAAATAGGGATAACAATAGCTCTGGTAAAATCCTTAGGAACCATGCCTTCATCATATAAGATATTCAGAATTTCAGTCATTCAAGTGGTAACCGAAACATTCCCAGCTTTAAGCATTTCCGTAGTAATTTCATCTACCCCTGGGGATTTATGAAGTTTAAGTTTAGAAACAGCCAAAATAACTTCAGATTGTGTTATAGGGCCAACATTAAAGCCACCAATGCATCTATCATCATTGCAAACAATGGGAATAGAACTAATCACATTGTTTAGAATATCACTGAAATGCTCAACCCACCTAGCCATGACAGAATCCTCCCCTTCTATAACCTTACCTTGTTCATCATTCAATCCTTGTATCCCTGTCCGTTTTCTACCACACAAAACATTAACTATCTGGTACAGCTCTCTGCTGTTGTGCTGTCTAACTGCTTCCTCGGCTTTGTCAGCCAAACCATCAAGCCAAAGATTCTTATCAGCAGCTAACTGATCGTTTACACGTTTATTAAGTTCTCTGTAATGCTTTCTGTTAGGACTAGTAGGGTATTGATTAAGGACATTTCTGCAGTTTTCTTTTTTTCTTTTTTTTCTTTTTTTCCTAAAAGGGTACTGTTAGCGTCCAAAAAAGTCTGTTTAAAATGATCCCATTTTTCCTCAACTTCAGTAGTAAGCATACCATGACTGTCATAATGACTAAGTAACCTATCATGGTAAGCATTGGCTGTAACTGGGCCTTTCAGAGCTTCGGTATTAAAAGCAAAATTTTTAATCCTAGCACAACACTTTTTAAGTTTAAGTTGCAAGACACTTTTAACAAGGTAATGGTCAGATACAATTTCAGCTCCCCTACATGACCTGGTATTCCTAACAGAACTAGCCCATTTGCTGTTAATTAATATATAATCAATCATATTCTTATGCAGACCATCGGGTGAAACCCATATGTACAGTGGCTCAAAAAAGTATCCGAACACTATGGTTGATTACAAAATTCAGAAAAATTATCTGGCAACGATTTTTTTAGAAATTAGTGATCTGGCAACCTTTGTGTCACGTGACACGAAGGTTGCCAGATCACTAATTTCTAAAAAAATCGTTGCCAGATATTTTTTCTGAATTCTGTAATCAACCATAGTGTTCGGATAATTTTTTGAGCGACGGTACTTATGTATGTCGCGGTGTTTGTAATAAGTGTTAGTTATTCTGAATCCATTGAGTTTACTTACCTGTAGGAGACGTTGTCCATTGCCATTGCAGCTACCAATACCAAAAGGGCCTATTACTCCTCCCCAAAGGTCAGAGTCGGTACCAACTTTGGCATTGAAGTCACCAAGAACAAGGGTAATATCTCCTTTCTTGACAGAATTCAAAATATCCTGAAGTTGTCTGTAAAACCTATCCTTCTCATCCTCATCAGAATCCTCAGTGGGGGCATAACAGCAGATAACATTCAAGTCTTTAACGCTTGTCTGAAATTTTGCTGTAAGAAACCTTTCATCAATGCACTCATATCCTAGAAGAGCATCACTAGCGTGTCTGCTGAGAAGCAGACCCACGCCTTGGTGATGCTTATTGTCGTCCCTCCCTGAAAAGAGAAATTTAAGATTATTTTTAAGAATCTGACCTTTATCTGTCCATCTGGTCTATTGCAAGCCGCGAATATCTAAATTATAATGGTGGAATTCTTGTGTGAGGACATCAAGAGAAAAGGCTCTGTGCAGAGTCCTCACATTCCAACTACCTATGGAGAGAAAATGGTTAGTGGGATGTTTAGAGAAACTATGTATATTGAGAGAGGGAATGCGGACAATATCAAACAGCCCCCTAATCGCAGACATGGTGCAAAGACCCGTTCCCCCACCACTAAAGGCTGAAGCCATCTACACTGGAAGACTTCCTCCAATGTAGAATTTGACTATGCCAATAGAAGCAAAGAGTTCAGGTGCCTGCGATGACCTCTGCTCAGGATTATCCACCAGCTGATAAACATATCCTGTGAATCTATTCACTTGGGGCTGTCAACCCACAAACAAACAGAAAACACAGTGGAAGATTATCCCTCCACAGAAGCCCACCAGTGCAGCAAAATCAGGATGCATAATCAAGCTCAGAGACATATATCTGTCCAGTCCAGTGGGTTTATATGGTCAGCACCAGGATCCTGTTTGGTTGACCACTCCTCAGCAGGGTAGGAAAAAAGGAAAAGTAGCCATAGTTGTCCAGATCAGTAGACCACACTAATCTGGCAGCCCTCCCCTTCCGTTCACTTCCAGAAGAGAGTATCTCTTTTGAAAGGTACTAACGGTCTGCACCACGAGAAGGCGGGGTCGGACATTAGGTGCTAGGCCTGTCCGGTTCTATGCATCATCACAGTGGATTGGTGCATAGCTCTCCTTCCAGTGACTACCTAGCTACCATTTACAGATCTTACAAAGATAATTGAAACTAAAAATGTTAGAAATACTTCGTAATTATATCTCAATCGGGATCCCGAAAAGCATTTAATTCCTAAATTCTTGATTAACGTCATTGTAAATACTAGAGGTAAACCATTAATGAAAGAGAGACTCTCTGAAAAAAATGTGCCGAACTGAGGAGTGCTTATTAATTTTAATTACCAAACACTGATCAAAAAGTTGACATAATAAGAAATTTGTTTTGCATTTTATAATTATTTCATTAATTTATTCTAAATTAATTATATTTTATATATTTTTTTAATTTGTGAGGAAAGTTATGAATACATTTCAAATTTTAATGGGCAACACACAAAGAGGCTTTAAATTGAAAATAGTCAATCTCTACTAATTTCGAGGTGTTGAACACGAAAATGACAATAACATTTGTCGATTGGTTCTTGTTTAGGAGAGACATAGTCGTTTATACATTGCCATCTCTGTACATATGTATCTATGTATCTATGTACTCAATGCGAATTCAGATCCGCATTCAGTACATAGGTAACCATTTCACAACGCTGTACTTTAACCTACAGAATGCAACTTATTGCGTTGTGTTGCATCAGACCGCCACACACACAACCCCCCCCCCCCGAGGTATTGCATCATTGTCTGATGCAATGTAGTTGAGTTATGACATTGCAGCTTTACGATCGCGGACAAAAGATGATGAAATCGTTAGTTGTAAGCGACGTCTCGTAGGGTGAGCAAGTCTTTTGAGCGACTCCCATTTCCCCCTCGGTCAAAGATACAACACAAGTGATACTTGCACTTTTAATTCAGCACTACTGATGCCTCGTAACTGCGTTAGTAGTGCAGATACATTTTGTTACATTTGCGGGGAAGTGACGTTTGAAAGCCAGAAAAGGGCCATCACTCCCATAGTGAGAGCGGCATATGAGTTTTATTTTGGATGCAAGATCGGGGACCAGGACAAGGTTTGGGCCCCACACATATGCTGCAGTACGTGTGCAAGAAATCTTCTAAAGTGGCTGAAAGGCGAAAACGTGGCGATGCAGTTTGCTGTTCTTATGGTTTGGAAATAGCCAAGCAGTCACACAAATGACTGTTACTTCTGCATGGTTCCACCTCTTTCTGGAGGCATCAGAAGGAAAAAGAAGTGGATAATAGCATACCCGAAAATACAATCTGCTTTCCGACCAGTTCTGCAAGGCGAAGGTCTTCCCGTTCCCGAACCTCCAAAAGAATTTTCCATCGATTCAGACTATGAGGAGGGAGGTTAACCGACGTCGGGTTCTCCGCAGCTTTCTGTGTCTAATGATGATCTACACATTCTCACCGAAGGAGAAATGAACGATCTTGTTCGCGATCTAGAGCTGTCCAAGACAAAAGCAGAGTTACTTGGATCAAGACTTAAACAATGGAATCTTCTCAAGGAAAATGTCCGAGTGACTTCGTTTTGAACTCGGCATGAGCAGTTTGCACCTTACTTCAGAAAGGAAGATGACCTTCTGTTCTGCTCCGATGTAGATGGCCTGATGAATGCCCTCGGAGTCAAACATGACCCTCAAGAATGGCGACTATTCATAGACTCTTCAAAATTTAATCTCAAGGCGATGTAGCTGCATAATGGAAATCTATCTACATGAAAGAAACCTTCGACAACCTAAAACAGTTGTTGAACTGTCTTCAATATAGCAAGTATGGCTGACATCTCTGTTGTGACTTGAAGGTAGTGGCTCAGTTGATGGGTATGCAGCTGGGATATACAACGTACTACTGTTTCTTATGAGAATGGGACAACAGAGCAAAGACTTTGCCCTACTTGAAGAGAAACTGGCCTCAGAAGAAAGCTGTGAAGGTAGGAGAGAAGAATGTGGAACACCCAGCACTGGTAGAAACGCGCAAAATCCTGCTGCCGTCCTTACACATCAAACTCGGTATGAGGAAAAACTTCGTAAAAGCCATGGACCAGACTGCATCAGCTTTCAAGTAATTGACTAACAAATTCAATCGACTCAGCGAAGCGAAAATTAAAGAACGAATGTTTGTGCGTCCTCAGATTCACAAGCTGTTCAGAGACCAGATGTTTGACAACCTGCTCAGGGTGACGAGAAAAAGGCTTGGGACGCCATTCGTCTGTTGTCAACTAAATTCCTCGGGAATGTCAGGGCAGACAATTACAAGAAACTGTTTAAGGACATGTTGTCTCTGCATCACACACTTGGCTGCAATATGTGCATCAAGATCTCCTTTCTCCATTCTCACTGAGATATCTTCCCCAATAACTGCGGCATAGTAGTGTTGAGCACGGTGAACGTTTTCACCAAGATATTGCAACGATGGAGAAACGATATCCGGGAAATTGGTCCATTTCAATGTTGGCTGACTAATGTTGGACGCTCGGCAGAGATGATCCTGAGCAGCTGTACAAGCGACGGGCAAAGCGACGTCGGAAGTAGAAGCGGAGTTTTACCGATACATGTCATATGTACGTATTACTCTATTATACAAAAAGCTATTAGGGATTTCTCAGAAATCGTAGCCAATTTTGCATTTTAATTGTCATATTCGTGTTCAGCACCTTGAAATCTTTAAGAAATGACTACATTTATCTCAGAGGTATGACTTTTATGAACATTTGTTTCCCAGTGTTATTATTGAATCCGAAGTAATCGATGCTGTCTCAAGCCTGAGCTAAGGCTACTGAAAGCATCACAGGCCCAAAGTCATATCAAGTACATAATGCTATAGACACAAATGTAATGTAGCATCAGCTGAAACATTAACTTATTTTTCACTGATACTATAGTTTCTTGGAATAGGGTTGATGGCTATGGAAACTGATATATTTATCTTTGTTACGTGTAAATACTGGTTTTCACAGGACTTGAAAAGATATGTCATGCAAGTTTTGAAATGCCGATTTTTAGATACCAAATATTTCATTTTGTTTTGTTTTCTGGGAACCGTTTTAAAACCGTGTTAAAAATAAATTAACTCCTCTGCTTAGCGAGATAGGTCTCGAAATATTAACCGTATTTCAGCGTAAACTTGCATAGATGCATACTTTTACATATAAATATATAATAGGTGCTGAATCCGCTGCGTTATCGCATCGAATTCCCAGTCGTCAGATGGATTGAAATATTATTTCTAAGTTTTTTTCTAACAAATTATCTTAAGGAGTCGTGATTTTATAGAATAAATTTAAAGGAAAAACTAACTTTATTTGGAGAATGCAACTTTTAATCAATTTAAAACATTATACAACATGCTTTGCAACCTTAGAGGTTAAATGGAATAAGAAAAAAATTGCACTCACTTGCACAGTGCATCAAGCTGTTCTTCTGTTTCAGGATATTTTATTTTCTCTGCAGGAACAGGCTTTAAACACGATTTCTCAATTTCCAAATCGGAACATATTGAAGCAGCATTAACTGTAAATCCTTAGAAAAGTAATTTTGAAATTTTGTTAAAAGAATATTGCTTTTAAATATATATTAATATAGTGCATGCGATTAAAAAAATTACTCTAATAAAGCAGGTTAAATATCCGTCTTTTTTGTACTTGAGGATTTTCTGAAATTCCGTGCATTAGGTTCAGATTCACCTATCATAAAAGATGCCTAAATATTATTCACTAGAAGGGTCTGATCTAAGGGGCCATGGTACCCTTAGAATGCGAATGGCAAAAAAACAAAACAAAGAAACATTATTAACCTTATTTATATTTCATGCATTTTTCAATAAACCTTTAAAAAACCCGTGTAATGGGAGGAATGATATATTGCATTGGAGTGTCTTCCCCCCACCCTTTACACTTTTTTGACACGATTGTAATTTTTCCCCCCTCTCCTCGATTTTTTTCCCAGATATGGGCCTGTTCACTAAATACTTCAAGTGATACTTTTGCGGCAAAAACAATCTTTGCCGATGTGTGGACTCGAAACTTCGTCTTACTAGTTACATGCCGAATATTCTAACCACTAAACTTGCACGAGCTCAGCCATTTGTCTGCTGACATGATTTATAAATCTTCGGACCTTGTCGCTCATGTCGCCAACTACAATCAGCAGAGGCAACTTTATCCAATATTTCTCTGAATAATATGCAAATTAGGAAGATTTATTAGTCACTTTAGCAAATAAATGACGAAGCCGGTGCTGGATTAATGGTTAGAATACCTGGCATGTAACTGAGTGACATGGGCTCAAGTTCCACCCATCACCAAAACGCATTTTTTCCGCAAAAATATTTCTTGAAATCTATGCCAACAGCTATTCTTAGTATTTGCTATTGATTCACTTATACTTCATTTGCAAAATCATCCTAATGCTTGCATACTATTATTCGAATAAATGATTTCAAGTAATGCAACTTTTACAAAAGAAAGAGATGATTAAATTCGGATTACCCCTAGCCTGGGTTGAGGTTGAAATGCGTACTGAGAATGCTTCATTTCATTTATTTTTACACATTTTAAAATTCTATTTCTTTTAACATACTAAAAAAGCGTAAAATAAAAAATGCAAACAATTATTTTGATTGTTATTTTAACCTTTTAAACAAGTTAGAATTAAAGTAAATAATCATTATTTTAGGGATTATTTTTCTCATTAATGAATTACTCATAAAGTAATGATTTTTTAAACGATTTTCAAATTTGCGAATTATTTCAGTATTTGTTTTAATTCCAAATGACCGGGATATTTAATCTTACCTATAAAAATTATAAATACTTTAAAGTTTGTAGTAATACATAGTACAAAGATATAAAATGTTCATAGAAAAAAATAACAAGATTTATGCCTATGTTGTTACTTACTTTCTTAAACAAGAGTTAGATATAAATCTTTTTATTCAAGAAATGAGCTTAGAAATTAGGAAATTATGGTTGGCACATTTAACTGGCACATTTAACATCGAAATTGCGGATCGTAATTCTTTTCATAACATATTGAATAATGAATAACTACAGTTTTTTTTCTCTTTAGTGTAATGATTAAGTTCCCATAACTGCGTGCAAGGATATGCATCTAAAAAATGAAAAGGTTTCATCAGCTTTGTAGAAAATTACTCAGAACAAAAGTAGCAGCTTTTTATTTTTCAAGCTTCTTTAACTCTTTAAATGCCGAGAGAATGTTTTTGGAAATAAAAATTCTCAGTGATCTTATTTAGGTGATTTAGCAGTATTATTATATTATCAATATTCTGAAAAATAAATGTACCTGTCTTATGCATATACAGGTAGTTTCATCATTTAGTAACAGAGCGTAAGAATCATTTTGTGAAATGGTTAGAACTCAAAGAGAACTCTGTGCAAATATTCGGATTACGGAGATTTTAATTTATTTCCTTATTACATTTTGACTCATCCTTTTCACTATATGTTTATAATAGCGTACATTTGAAAGTTCATCTTACCAGATAGTGCAAGTAGTGCAATGCAAATCATTCTCATTTTGGCTTCAGCAGAAGAGAAGTATAGTTCATGGATCAAAAGATGCTGAAGTGGATATTAAATGAAATTCTTACTTTTTATACTTTTCACAATCAAAATTTCTTCGTTGTTTTTTTCCTTCTTGTGTGTGTGGGATTTTTTTCAAGTTAGTTACTTATCGTAATCAAACCAGCTGCAAGATTCTCACACTATGCAACTCTTTATTATCAAAGTTTTATCGTATCACTCAAGAACACTGTGGACTCATTCAGCTAGTTCTCATCGGTTTTGAAGAATTAGTTGTTAAAAATAGCACTGGTCGTCATCATTTTGAAAAACGGAAAAATTAATTTCATATACTAATCTAAAAATTAAACTGTAATTGTTAATAATAAAATAAATATAGCCATATATTTTAGATAGCCGTTACTATTGGATCTTTATTGCAGATTATTAAAAAGGTGATTCCCTTAAATGCGTATTGTTACCGTTCCATGTTAAAAACAATAGCAAAACAAAAGTTACATGGAAACCTGTGTTTAAAAGAATTTGAAGAACTGGTATTGAATTACATCAAATATGCTGATTTTACTTAATGAATTGGATTCTACCCGATCTCCCCCTCGAAAAGTATCCTATAACTGTGATCTATTTACTGGGATAAAAGAGGAATTCAAAATGGAATTTGAATGACGGAAAATACTCTAACAGATTTCAGAAAGCTTTCAAATTATTTTGAACTTGATCAGGGATGGCAAAATATAATTACATTTCATCAAAGCCAACATAATAGTAAAGACAGCTAATGTTGATATCCGATAATTGTCATATTTTGTGTAATCCGTATGATTAAAAAAGGGGGCGAATGTGGCAATCTCATTGGTTAGGTAGGAAAAGAGGACACGATGGGATTGGGAAATCGTCGTCCGTTGGATGGGACGTTAAGCTGTGTTCCTATGAGCAGGAAAGTCATACTCCGTGCCGTTAAAGAACACGCTCTCCTGCACATGGTGGACAAGGCTTACCGTCCTATCCGATGGACGAAGGTATTTCCAAGACCATCGTATTTCCTTTCTCACCGAGGGCAATATGACGGCTAGCGGAGATAACTCTCAGCTCCGCCACAGTTAAAACTTGAACCTGGGAACCATAAATTACCAGTTTGATACGGTACTGATTGAGCGAAATCTGCCTCTCACTGTTGATTCTGTTTCGCTGTAATTCAAGTACTAAAATGGAGAAATGAGCTTATTCAAGATCGTCGCAGTTAAAATCATTATACCTATGATAGCATTCTGCAATGTTTAAGAACTGGAGGTTCTGAACGATAGTCATCATGAATTATATGTAGTCAATTAGCGTTCTGACTCCTAATTCAGAAGAGCACATTATCAATGTTTTCTCTTCTTAGAGCGAAATCTTGAAATCACCATTTGCAGAGTAATTTCAAACAAAATATTATGTCAGAATTCGAAATGAAGGGAATTAGATCTTTAGTATTGTTAGATTACTCTTTAAAATCGGCCAGTCCAACCTGCGACTTACTTCCGAAAGAAATTGAGGCCCATAAAACAAATAATCAATATACTGAATCTAGCTGATTTCTCCCATTATTTTATGAAAATTTGTAGGTGGTAACTAAACGATTTCGCGAATTCACATTGAAGTACCCAATTAAAATGTATATTTTTGTTTTTTAATCAATATTTTCTTGATTCCTTAACAATACATATATAGAACTCAATTCCCATTACTCATTTGAAATGCATGTTTCGTTTTCAAGTAGAAAATTTTAACTGTGGCTCTTTAAGAATGTATATTTTCGCTAGTGGCTCTTCACTAAGATTGAGGTGGAGAGGTATGCTCTAATAATTGCATTAAATTAATTTTAAAATTAAAGCAAAATTGTAAAATTTTCAACAATTATTGGGAAAAAAATTCAGATGAAACTGAATTGCTTACTACTAATAAAACTGTTAGTATTTTTTGCAGATTATTGTTCTATATAGATTCTCGACGACTTCAAGATCAGAAATATTAATCTTGTATCTTGTAAATGTGGAAATAAATTTTCTGTTTTGAATTCTTATTCATCCCTATATATATATACTGTACATATATATATGATGACATTTGCGTCATTTTAAAGTAAACAAGAGTTTTTTTTTCACAATTTGATAAACTAGTTACCCCAGTGGTCAAATCAAATAGTATATCTGATAATTCTGACGTACTGATGTTTTAAAAATATCACAGCAGTTACTAAGTATTTGATCACTATTAAGTGACAGGGTGAAGATGGGTATAGAAGAATAATTGGCTTCAGCCAGATGGGATCCAAACCTAGGCTTCCTGATGATATGTCAGCGCTCTGACCGCTGAGCTACCAGCAACTGATCCATCTCTCCTCTACAGCTGGTATTATGCTATACACCACAGGATCAATCACTATCTTTTGAGTGAATTTGGAAACTTTATTCTTCAGAACCATCCCAGACGTGTGTGCACGACCTGACACACTCCAAGAACCTCCTAACTGGTTTTGTGCGAAAATTTGAATACGATTCACTTGTGGTATGATCACTAGTATCTTGTATATAGACAAATTCATCCTTTTACTTAAACAGCTTAATAGTGATTAAATGCTTAATAAATCAATGATGATCTATGGCTTCATTGGTCTATCATAATAGTGTCCTGGTTATTTTGTCTTATTTGTTAAAATTAAGGCAATTTCACTAAAGTAAACAGAAAATTTGACAATGTATGCAAATAAATATACGACTTTATTTCGTATAACAATTAACTAGAGTTTACTGTAATGCAGACCTTAAGATGATAAAAATTCAGGGAAAGAACGAAAGAAATTGAATTCAATTTTCACATCTTTAAAACAATTCCTCTTCATATCGTGCATAAGGATGCTGTCTGTATATTTTATTACTTCAACAGCATCTTTTCCGCATTTCTCACGAAATTGTGAGTAAAAGCAGTCTATGCGGACAAAGAACGATCTAGAGAAATGAAAGGGTGGATATTAATTTGATATAAAAAGTAAAAAGTACATTTTAATATTGCACATTTTAAAAGGAAATTTTAATTTTTTTTCTTAGCTTTTCTCTTGGAAACGTTTACGACGTGGATGCAACTAACTCTCAATTTTTCTATAATGAAGAAAAAAAAACGTCATATACGATTGTGATCTTATTTGATCTAAGAAACAGGTACAATTTTCTTGCAGTAAAGTTCCAATTGTTTACAGCAGTGATTTTTCACCATACCCTTAAGACATAAAATGCGGCCCAAAAATCTCAAACATGATATTAATGATCGGTCTGTCGGTAACGCGCCACACTCGTAATCTATACTTACCAGGTTCGAGTCCCAGCTAGGTCAGCGTTAAGATTATCTCCGCAAAATTCCCCGCCCTGCCCACGGTCAGTAGGGGACACCGACGGGTTTGGAAAGGCCGCCGTCCGTCGGATGGGACGTTAAGCCGTGGCCCCGTGTGCGGGAGAGCCATACCCTGTGCACGTTAAAGAACACGTTGGATGGCCTTGACGGTAGGCTACCATCTGTCTCCTAACAGCTGTTCCAGTAAGTTCCCTCCCCCAACCTTCCCTCAGCCTTCGGGGTCCATGTGACCTGGCCATTTAGCCCATGGTGTGCAAAAAAGTGCCGCTCAGAGATAAAACAACCCAACCGAAGCTACTGCTTTATATTTGAACACTTTCAGTTTTGAAATCTACTTAATTCTCAAACAGTATTTTGAGTCTCAGCCCTTTATGTTTTTAATGAATCATTTTATTTACCAGTTGTTATAGCTGATTATAGTGGGCCACAAACGTTTTTGATGTAAATTTTCTTGGAAAAACATAGCAAAATTTTGTGGTAAAAATATAAATAAATTAAAAAATAATTTAAATACTTCCTGTAAGCACCCTAAAAAGTTGAAAATAAAACTAAATCCTATCAATAATGCAATCAGCCACTTAATTCATATTCACTCCAAAGGAAGATAGGGTGTCAGCAATCTTCCTTTAAAATGAATATGAATTCAGTGACTGTTTGCCCCATTGACATGTTTTATTTTCTACATTTTAGAATGCATGTGGGAAGTAAATTTAATTAACCTCTGTAACATTATATTTGATATATAAATAAAACATGGCAGAAGTAAAGCAGTATAATCCAACAGTAATGGTATATCAGGGTCTGTGGTAACAAGAATTTACAAGTTAGATGCCAAAATTGCATATAATACATATGTGTCTATTTTTCAGATCCAGGGGTAGCTCCTTATCATTGAATGAACATTTCTATAGAATGATGTTCTTTACAAGAGATAACAATATATGAGATTTGTAACTAAAGGTAAACACCATGCTAGACAAGTTGTTACGCATTTGATGTTTTTACAGTTCAATGATTAATTTCAAGTGCTACCAAAAATATAGTAGCTTTGATATTATATAGTCTGAGTACACAGAACTGTTCTAAGTTGGTGGTCTACTTTACCTGACCAAATTACCTAATCAAAGTCTGCTTACCCGACCTCTTACCAAATTCCTGACTTGGGCTACCAATTTTTACAAGACTATACTAGTTACTAGTTATTGGAGCTTATACAGACATCAGGCAATGGGGTCATGTGACCTGGCCATTTAGCCCATGGTGTGCAAAAAAGTGCAGTTCAGAGGTAAAACAACCCAACCCAACAGCTCTTCCAGTGGGCCCACTCCCCCCAACCATCTCTGAGCCTTCGAGGTCCTTGTGACCTGGCCATTTAGCCCATTGTGTGTAAAAAAGTGCCGCTCAGAGGTAAAACATTCCAACCCAATGGGTTAAATTCCTGTTTAGCTCTCTCGGTAGGAATAAACAATTCGAGTAGTAAGATTATTTCATTCCGTGGAAAGAAACTGATTTCAAAATTGTATACAGTGTTAAAACAGCTTCGAGGTAATGAATAGAATGAAAAGAGTAAAAGGAACTTCTGGCGCTAAAATCTATCGGAAATGTATGTCGGTGAACTCTGTGCGACATCAAATTCTGCTACCTTTCACTATCTTAGTCAGTTATTTTAAGTTGCAAAAGCCATTTAAATTTTATTAAATGAAAAAAAAGTAAAATTTAACACAGAAAATGTACCAAAATACTTTATTTCATTCACGAATTAAGTACATTTGCCTGTCGTCCAGAACTTAGAATGAAAAGGGAACGGGAAAAGAACGAAAGAAAATATTTTCTTCGTTATCGTCCTTAAGGCATTCCTTCTTCACCATGCGGACACGGTGATTTCTTACAAGTTTTATTACGTCAGTAGCATCTCTTCCGCACTTTTCATAGACTTGTGAATAAATGCATCCAGTAAAAAGGAAGGAAATACTAAATAAAAGAAATTATAGTTTCAAATTTGATATCAGAATTCACATTTAAACTCAAGTTAATTTAAGGTGCTACACTTAATATTGAAAACTTCAAACAAATATTTTTTCATAATTTTCACACAGAAAGATCAACGCTATCTTCAGCAATTTTCGCCAATATGGAAACAAACCAATCATAATAAATTAGCAAAGTAATATTTTATTGTAAAATTTTTCGAAAAAACACAATCGGTTTATTAATATAAAAAATATAGCATTCTTTATAAATCTGGTTCTCAAACTGCGAATGACTCGTGGAATCTTGCCTCTTCATCTCATTTAAAAAAACACGATCATTTTTTCGTCTGTCTGTTTGTTTGTAGACTTCTACTTTTTTTTGTTTCTAAACGTAAAGTGAATGTTCTTTTTGAATTGAATATGTATTTTTGAAATATTATATTTCGCACTTTTCGAATCTCCCACAAATTTAAATTGACTCATCTAACGGCGGAAAAAAAATTGAAAAAATGAAAGATTTTGACGAATGTTGCTGATGATGCATTTATGCTAGAAACGTGAATGTTTGGTGGTGGAATGTAAAGAACACGAGGTTTCCATTGGCAACAATGAATTGTACGCATACCCTCACGGTAGGTTCAAAACGAAAATATTTGGTTTTCAGAGATAATTGTAAAATTCCTTTTTTAGTTGGATAAGGACTAATAAAACATTATATTAGCATTTTTAAAATTCTCACGTAATTTGAACATGCATTTATCGAGGTCACTAAATAAGGAAAACTAGAAATCAGTCGGTGCCTTCGGCATCTGTTGATTTTTAGCCAGCCACTAAGACTCCTATGTAACCTTGAACGCTACACCAGATCTAAATATTACTCTTACTGTTGAGTTCTACTGCCTGAAATAGCCCTAAACACCAATTTTTAGCTCTCCAGCACAGGCATAAAATTTTTACCTTTGACCTCGGACCCACTGCATAAAAAATTGGCATAATTCCTGTGATCTACGACTCATAATACCCCCAGACACCAATATTTGTCTCTCCAGTACCAGAAGATCTAAATTTAACCTGTGACCTACAAAATTTCGGATCCGAAATTTCGTAACGTTTCCAATATCTACTGCCTGAAACACCATTTTCCGATTTGTAGACCTAGTAAATCATGGTTGACCTCTACGTGACCTCTATTTCACCTTGAAGGACACATTGAAGGTCAAATTTCGGATATTTTTTCGACATCAATAGCCCGAATTACAAATTTTTAGAGCTCTACCATTTCTGCATCTAGTGAAAATTAGAGTGTTCCCCTGTCAGCCGTCAATATTACTCACAGTCATCTGTATATATTAGATTGCGAAATTTTAAAGAATATTGCAAATGATCTGTTTATGGTAGAATATTTAAATTTCAGTGGTGGAGTCACAAGAGATATCCCAATGATAGTACCTTTTGGGTTGGGTTGTATTACCTCTGAGCGGCACTTTTTTGCACACCATGGGCTAAATGGCCACGTCACATGGACCCCGAAGGCTCAGAGAAGGTTGGGGGAGGGGACCCACTGGAACAGCTGTTGGGAGACAGATGGTAGCCTCCCGTCAAGGCCATCCAGCGTGTTCTTTAACGTGCACAGGGTACGGCTCTCCCGCACACGGGGCCACGGCTTAACGTCCCATCCGACGGACGGCGGCCTTTCCAAGCTCATCGGTGTCCCCTACTGACCGTGGGCAGGGCGGGGAATTTTGCGGAGATAAATTTCAACGCTGACCCAGCTGGGACTCGAACCTGGGAACTACAGATTACGAGCCTGGAGCGCTACCGACTGAGCCACCCCCGCCCCAATGATAGTACCAATTGCTTCCTTTTCTCACATGTGAGAAAAGCAGCTGTTTCATTTTAAAGAATAAAAGAGAAATGCTTTTTATGTCGTGTAAGTAAGTACCAATAAAATATTACTCTTTTCTCTTTCCCAATCATCCATTACTTCATGGTGATATATGTTCTTTTAGTAAACTATTGTTACAAATCACTGATGCTGGAAATAGGTAGAATAATCTACTTTATTATATATTCTCCAGATTAAGATTCATTGATCTGCATGAATTCGAAAGCACTCTACTCTAGAAAAAATATATATATTTTGTCATCAATACTCACCTGCAAAAAGGCTCTTCTGAATCAATGATAGCCCGGCACGTGTCAGTAGAATCCTGAAGTGTTTCTTCCAGGCAGTTGACGTTTTCTAAATATTCTGATATTAAAAATCTATTTTTAAAGAGAACATATTTTAACTGTAGTTTCTTAATAATCAGCACATAAATATCAACTGCTTTTCAAAACAAAGCAAAAATGTTCTGAATATTTATTTATTTCATTTAATCGTAACTATTGAAAAGAATGAAACCGTAGTTGCAACATTACATTATGTTTAGAACATCTCTCTATCTCCTCTATTCATGTGTATATTAAATTACAACGAATCTTATTTAATATTATATTCTTAATTGGCAGTTTTTGTCATAAATGAAAAAGAAAAAACATGATTTTCAATATATTCTTTTTAAATATACAAATCTGGGAACTAAGTATATCTGAGTAGTGGACTGCATTTGGAACGTTTCGCTCCTTTTTTCCCCATTGATTTGGCTTATAACTATTTTTTTTACATAACAGAATCCAAGAAAGTCCCTTCGAGCATAAGAGAAGAAAGCTTGTATTTTGCTAGATATATGGCTATGAAATATGAATATTAGTAAAATTCGACTTCTCTATTTATTTACGTTAAAGTATCTTAGATGTAAAATGCTCTCGTGATGTTCAATTTGACACATTTTGTAATCCTGTCATGCGGTGGAAAACTATCAAATATTTCAAAGAAAAGAATTTGCTTGTGTGTCCAAATTGTGTGGCACTTACTCTGGAGGGTTATGCAGTTGGGTTGGGTTGTTTTACCTCTGAGCGGCACCTTTTTGCACACAATGGGCTAAATGGCCAGGTCACGGACCCCGAAGGCTCAGAGAAGGTTGGGGGAGGGGACCTACTGGAACAACTGTTGGGAGACAGATGGTAGCCTCCCGTCAAGGCCATCCAGCGTGTTCTTTAACGTGCACAGGGTATGGCTCTCCCGCACACGGTGCCTCGGCTTAACGTCCCATCCGACGGACGGCGGCCTTTCCAAGCCCATCGGTGTCGCCTACTGACCGTGGGCAGGGCGGGGAAATTTTGCGGAGATAAATCTCAACGCTGACCCAGCTGGGACTCGAACCTGACAACTACAGATTACGAGCCTGGCGGGCTACCGACTGAGCCACCCCCGCCCCGGTTATGCAGTTATCTGCCATGATGTGCGCTGTACCTTTGCTAGTAAGCAATCGTGTAAAAGATCGATTATACGAATTGTTCCTCGGTTACCAATTTATTAAAAATAAACAAAAAGCTGCATTATTCGAACAGCTCAACAATCACGAATTCTCCAAAATAAGCAAAAAAGTGCATTATGCAAACTCTTGTTCAGTCACCGATTCATCAATAAAAGGAAAAGAGAATTAAATTTCTCCCCACTCATTAAGTAGAAGCAAATCAGGGCCAGATTTAGGTTTTAGGGGGCCCTAGGCATAATGCGCTTACTGGGGGCCCCTGAAGGCCTTTTTTTTCTCAAATATTAATTCAACTTCCAAATGTAGTTGTTTCTCTTCATCCTGTGATATTACAATTCTCTACACTTTTACACTATAGCAAATATTCCAGACTATTCTAAACTAAATCAGTCTGAAAGTTTTAGAATTTAGTTAGGACTTGCAGTTAAATAAAAGGCAAAAAACATTGAGAAAGAAAAAAGAAGTAAAAATGATCTACAGGGTTTGGGGGCCCTTAAGAATAAGGTGTCCTATCACGAAGCTAGTCCGTAATCAGGGCCGGAAGCAAATGTGCACATATTATATATATAATAAAATCACACAGTCCACGCTGTCAGAGAGAATTGCTGTGTTGCAGTAATTAATTAAACGTTGATATGTGACACCTATGATGCACCTAAATATGCATATTTTGATCTGAGACTTCATAACCCGATCAATGATTAGTATCTGAGTAGTAATGCACCTGACATTTTATCTAGAGCTGGTTGGTTTCTATTCAAAATAGAAAAGATAAATATTTTCTCCTAATTAAAAATTGCAATAATGAGAATCTTACTAGTACGATATTCTGATCCTTTTGTACAGAAATGATCTAAATCTTCCTTCCGGCGACGATATCCGTCAAGCTTTTTCCAATTTAAGGTGTCGGGGCAATTTTCAGATTCTTTAATTAGGCAATCTAACATAGGTAACGTGGCTCTGTAAAGAAATAAAATATATTAAAAATAAAGTTTTATTATTATTATTATATATTATTTATTATTTAATTATGTATATTATTATTAAAATTAGCAATTTTTGACGCAATATTAAATTTTTTAGTCCAAGAATAATAATGAAATGATTAAGGATTCTCTCTCCACCTCTTATTGCTGTTATATTTTTCGCTAATCTTTGGTGAATTTCCTTGAGGTGCAATGGATAATTTTCAGATGAAATAACATACCTACTGTAAAGCGAGTCTGACTAATTAAAACGGCTTATTTTTTCGAAGAATATATATCCTTCGTTTAATTCTTTTAACAAAATCCCACAGTTTCCAGTCAGAAGAATTAAAAGAATTTAATTCGCTGGAATTTCACAATTATCACAAAAGGAAATTCACACAAGACCGATGAGCAGGGTCAAAACTAAAGTGGTATGACTTGTTCCACAGCAAAGAATACCAGTCTTCAGAATCGACACCAAATTTTTTTAAACATTTACTTTTCATATTTGTATAAGTAAATAAATTAGACAAGAATTTTAAGGGCGAACTCCTTGTAATTATAACACCTGGCCCAAGATTGGCAAGCATTGAAACTGGTGGCTCGTCGACCACAAAGAGCAGAAAGGATAAAAACATAGGTTAAAAAGTAGAAGAGTAACAAGGGTGTAAACTTTACTCAGTAAAGAGTGAAATATTATTTCTCGTTGTATTAGCGCGATGAAATTCAGATTAATATCTAAGGGCTTTTACGCTAATTAAAAAAAATTGAATTATACTTTAGTAACGAGGCTTTAATTTAATCTACATTAATGCTTTTACAGAAAGCTAATTCCACATTCAGATTTGAATGAAAAAAGCAAAAAGAGAGATTTCTAAAATCACCCTTACTTGCACTTATCATCAAGATCCTTTTCCGTTTTAGAAAGTGCTATCATCGAGGGTTCATCGGGTTGAAACCTTTCACATGCTTTCTCTATTTGAAAATCGGAGCATGTTGGCACAGCATCAACAGTCAGACCTTAAAAAAACATATTTTCAGATTTTGTTCCACAGATGAACCTTAATCGTATCTAAATAAATGTACATAAGTATAAATATAATAAATCTGGATAATTAATTTTTGGCAAATGATATTGTACTAAAAGAATTTCTCAGCATTGCTCAGGCCCTAACATAGAGTAACTGATTAAAGGTGCAAGCTTCCAGGCGTATTCCAAACCGTTGCGAGGATTGATTTCTTGTACGTCCAGGATGACGTCATTGGTTGCCGAATTTTCGGCTCCCTATACTTCTACAAGTACTTGACCGATCGGCATCATATTTGGTATTGTGATCTCATTTATCTCTTTCTGCGTATACGGATTATGAATCAGGTTCCTAGCTGCAGGGGACGGGATTAAATCCGCATCAAATTTCTGATATCCCTAGGGGCGCTGCCGTTGCCTAGCTTCTGAATTCATAGTTAATAGTACATTATCAATGTTAAAGGTTATCAATATTTAAATGTTTTGTACCCAAATTTTCGGATAGGGCCTAATGAAACTCTCGTAATGAAAGTTTCCGTGAACACATCACTTTATTCTGCAAGAGTCGGAGCACTCACATAATTCTGCAACACTCGTAGGTGATTTTGTAACGCTCTCAGATAGTAGGGGAATTTGTTAGGCTGTAATGAATTCAAAATGGATCTAAATTTCTCATCTAACCATTCAGGAGATATTATAGTTTCACCACTGCACTGAATTTCTGCACGCTTTTTAATCCTAGGAACAAGACCTTGCGTATCGTTGCCACAGTTCTTACACACCGCACGGAATCCTTTCTCTCTTTGATATTTTCTGAAACCTTTTCTGCCTGGATCATTCTTTCAACCCATCATATTAGCCACTAAAGTAAAAACCACAGTATCCAGACAACAGTTAACGACCTACACGACTATACCTGCCAATAAGTAATGAAGCTGTGCTCACGGAGAGAATCGTTACTTTGTTTTCATTTATCCCTGACGACCAATCAGAATAAATCGTAGAAATTACTCTTCTAGCATTGTTTTTTTTTATTTCAGAAAAGTGCATATATACGAAGCCGCATATATAGAGCATTTGGGTTTTTTCTGTGGAAATAAACAAGGGAAAATAATAAAGGGAATAAAGTGTATATTTATTTCCACAAAAATGAAACATAAATGCTCTATACACAGTCGTATCAGAATAATATGACCACTTACCATAGTATATGTATGGTAGGTGGTCATATTATTCTGATATGACTGTGCATATGTGGCTTTGTCGCATCACCTTTCTGAAAACGAGGAAACTTGAATTTTTACGAGGAAACTTGAATCCTCGTAATCAGGTTGTCTTTCATTCTAAATGCTTACGCAATATTTGGACCGATTAGGTAGTTTGTCTGCGTAAGTAATGATGAAAGAGTCATTAGCGACTGTTGAGTAGCATCTTGTGTAGGCAGAGACTTTGGTGGTTTGATGACCACATTTAGCGCTACAGATTAGTGAATAATGTGACTAATGCCTCAGAAAAAGAACAAGTCGTAGATTATGTGTGAAAATGATCCATTGTGATCTTGTTGGGATTAGACAAGTACAGCAGAATTAACTCAGAAGTTTGTGTGGATAATTAAACTTTACAGAATGTTATTCATCTTTGGTAGTTAAATGAATCATTCTTCAAGCAGAGGGTTCCACAATTTATGAGAGTATAGAGAAAGTGTGCGAGGAAGGCAATCCTTCATCAGAAAGACAATGCAGAAAATTGCCATCCATTCTTTTTATTAGTAACCACGTATGCTAAGCGAGGGTGAAATAATTTTCATTCTGTGAAGTATTTCAAACAAAACTTGTAAGAGAAATTATCATTTAGCTATATAATATGCAGGTTCGAAGAATGTGATTCGTGTTCCCCGCTGTATTGTCATAATGAGTCCTAGAGTGTCTGCACTTTTGACGCATTTTATTGAATAATGATTTGTTGCTTCGATATAATTTGATCTGTAACTCACGTGAAAGTATCTAGCTTCGGAGAAATTATAGTTCTTCAAAGTTTATGGAAGTAATCGAGTCTATTACATACCATTCAGTCGATGATGTTATAAATTATCACACACATAAATGTTTAAACATACATACATACTGAATGTGTGTTTGAAAAACCCTGCTTCAGATTTACGAAAGTTATTCGAAAACCATCAGAGCGTATTGTACAAAAGCTTCGTATAAGAAACATTACTTAACGAACAACCTCAGACATGGTGCTAAGACTTATGTAAAAGTGTATATCCTTTAACTAGGAGGAAAATATTACTTTTAGACCTGAACTGAGTCCTTATTGAAACAATGCGCGTTTATCAGATGCTAAAGCACATACCATTACAGTTCTGTCAAATCAGAAATCATTTTCTGTTCAAATATTGAATTATTAGATCTATTAGTATACGGAAATTAAAATATCCGCTGAGGGAAGAATGGATGCATTTTAATATCACCCTAGATAATTCATCTCCCTACTCATATATATATATTACTCAATCATAAAGTACGATATAAGTTTTGGCGGTCTCGTGAACTCCCTGTACGAAGGAAGACTAGTGACTTATCTTTCTCTCTACTCCGATTTTTCCATTCCAAACCATAAAGAGATTTTTAAAACATTTCTGCAACGATCGTTCCGTATCTTTACAGATGCGGAGTACATCTATCGACATTGCAGCAATCACTCTGTTTCTCTGAGAGCTCTTTCGTGTGGGCAAAATGAAATGTACTCAAACTATATTAAGGGCATTCTGAAGTAAATGTGATATAAAAGTGTTTCTGTGGATGATCCATTTAAAATACGTGTGTGTTACTATCATTATAAGTGGAGGAAATGCAGGCTGAGTTTAAGAAGACCTAGCGCGAATAACACTAGGTGATGGTCTGTAAACACAATATGGATCAAGAGACACAGGTAAGGCTTTCACTTTTTTAATTATGCTATATTCATCGACCATACAAAGTGTATTATTTTTACCTCTACTCAGATGGGCTTTTCAGATATTCCAACAATTCTTTTATCGATCATATGAGTCAATGATACATCAAACGGAGAAACATTTTTTATCCTGTGATAATTGACAGACTGTTGTATCTATGCATCGCATCATGAAAAAATTTTCTTTTGCAATTTCTTAGTCGAATGATATCGCTAATTTGCATGAACAATGTTATTTAACGCCAGAATAGATTCGTCATGACGAGCAACTTTTTTATCCCCCGAAGGTAGGTGACCTTGGGGAACTTTCTTTCACCGTCGCAAGTCCATCAGGTTTCTTTCGCCCGGCAATTTTCCCCTTATGTTGCCTCTGTCGAACGAGATCGCTTTGAGGGCCAAAGAACAGTAAGGGAATTCATCCTCTACTTCAGTGTAAGACATTCATTCAGAAAAGGCTTTTCATTTATTTTGCATCTGCCAAATGATTTACTGCTTGGGAACTCTTTCCCATCTGCCCTATCGTGGATAATTTCATCACAAAACCGTTCCGTCCTCTAACTGAATTGTCATAATTATCGTCTTTCTCCAGGCAGAGATGAATATTTCGTTCACACACGCTAGTCTCCCTCACACCCGAATTATCATAATTCCCATGACAGTCAGATAGCTTCAGGAAGGCCTCTCTAGTTGTGAGATGATTTTTTTGGTTCACAAAACAACGCTCTCGTACCACATGAAATATCATATACATATAAAGATTGTTGTATGTCTTCTGAGAAAACCACTCCACCCTTGTTCTAAGATTAGTAGCAAAATTCTGCCCAAGAATGTGACCTCATAATCGTTCAAGAAATCTGCCATTATGTAATGCCAGAGGACTTTTCCCATCCCCGTGGAGGAATTATTTGATTAATGGAGTCAATTATTAAAGATTAATGGATTAAAGAATCTTACCTCCGAGAGAGTCTTTAGTATTGAGAAGCCGTATTTTACCCTCTCCCTCCAATGTAAACGACACTATAATTATCATATATAGATATCTCCGTATGTCTTCAGTAAAAGCCTCTCCCTGAGCAAAAGCTTCTCTTCTAAGATATAAGAGCAAACTTCCTCCGAAGAAAGCGACTTTCAAGAGCTGCATTTTTACAATTACCAAATCGATCTCGTAGTTATCATCGCCTCAAGTATAAACAGCGATGCACACAATTGATTCTCTCCTACCAACATCTGTCAGAGGGTTCTCTAAGCGAGAACGTGATGCGATTTGCAAAAGCATCTGTTTATGGTAGATCTATTTCTAAAAAGTCCCCATATTCTGCCTCTCGAACCGCACGCAACAACGAGAAATAACTTTCAAGACGTACGGAGAGAGTAAACGGTTCTTTTATACACTCTTGTCCCATAATTTAAATATCCTAAAGATTAAGGTTTTTTATTCGCCACTCGTGAGAATTGTTTCACCTATCAGATACCGAAAACAAGCACTCATGTTCTCTCCTTCGAATCACACGCAACTTTCAAAAACGTACAGGGGTTCAGTAAAAGGGGTTCAGAAACTCTTGTCTCATATTTTAAATATCTTATAATTCCGGCATATCCTATAATTCCGCAATATCCTATATTTCCGCCATATTCTTTAATTCCTCCATATCCTGAACAGCTTCTTTTACTACTCAGATGGTAGTCTCCCGTCAAGCCCATCCAGCGTGTTTTCTAATGTGTACAGAGTACCATCAGAAGGAAGGAGGCCTCTCCATAACTTGTCGTTTTCCCCTACGGACCAAGGGTAAGGAGGGGAGTTTTGGGAACAGAATAGGGCTGTAAACATCTTTTGTATTGCATATATTCCTTTTTATTACCTATTCTCAAAAGGCATTATTTAACAAAAAATTTCGGGAAAGAAACAAATTAAAAAAAAGATGCTCTTATCCTCTCTCCTTGAATTCGGTAGTTTGCCTCTCCACTGTAAAAATTTCCTATATAGATATATACATTTCTTCTAACCGTTCTAGTGAAATTTTAAAAAATACTATTCGTGAAAATTATATCTAATATACAGATTTACTACTTTTTTCGCTCCGTTCCGATTATAAATTTATATTTATTATTTTAAATTGAAAAAATCATTATAATTTATAACTTGAACAGTTGTTTAGTTCGGTTATATTAATTTTGCAATCTTAATTTATTATTTATGCATTTTATTACATACATTAATTCATTTTACAACGAATTATGAAAAAAGCGATATGGCAATAACTTTGTAAACAGGCAATAACTTTATTAATGGAAAAGTGACGAATTCCATTAACAAAGTCCAAAATTGCCTATATAGTTATATACTTTTTCCAGGACTGCAAACAGAATAATCAAAAATTTAATGTAAATAAATGGCATTAGCCACTTTAAAATAAATCGATGTAAGGTAATAATGTGTAAGGAAGCGATAAGACAACGTCCCCTAGTTCAGAAGACAAAAAAACTAATCACTAGAGAGTTGAATCACTAGGGACGAAAAAAAAAAAACTCGTCACCTTTCAATTTGGCTTCCTACTTTGAGTGCTCATTCGGATATTTTCTTCTTTTTCTTGGGGAAAGGGGGGGGGTCATAAAATTGATGTATTTTGTTCTATCCCTTGTTCCAAAAGCCCATTACCAGCACTAATGGTCATTGTTAATAAACATATTTTAGGTTTATCGAATAAGGAGTATTTAATAACTCGAATAAGGTTGCATTGCATATTTTGCATTCACTGACGATACGATACCGGTTTTCAATGAAAATGTGTTGAGCGTTTGTTGGTTCGAAGTGGTTTTCCTGTCCTCATGATATGTAAGCGTTCAAACAATTTTGCGAATGCAATATGTATAACTATATATTTTCTAGCGAATACAATGTATATAACTATACATATGTGTGTGTGTGCAGTTTTATAAATAGACGTAATAAAGAAGTTAGTAAATTTTAAATATTTTACTTTTAGCCACATTACTAAACGGCGTTTAACACATTATTAAACGGCGTTACTAAATTATTTATTTCACTTCAGTTTCTGATCAGCAAGCATTTCAGAGAAGTTTAACTTACCAGTTCTTGCTGCGGCAGTTTATAAATAAATAAATAAATACCCCCTCAAGCAGCTGCTTGCCACAGAGGTCTGACAGGAGCCTGTCAGTTTATATGCCAGAGTAGAGGGTCTGTGAGGATGGCAGGACCTCAGCAGAAAATCGACACACACATCCATGCCTTACCCGGGGCTCGAACCCAGGTCCCTTAGATCAGTAGCCAAGGTAGATATACTAAAATTGGAACGATACAGAGAAGATTAGCATAGCCCCTGAACATGATGACACGCAAAATCGTGAAGCGTTCCACATTTTTTGTGCTGTTCCGTGGCCGAGTAGTTAGCGCGCTTGACTATTGAATAAGGGACTTGGGTTCGAGCCCCAGGTTAAGGCATGGATGTTTTTCCTGATGAGGTCCCGCCATCCTCTCAGACCGTCTACTGTGGCATATAAAACTGACAGGCTCATGTCAGATCTCTGTGGCAAGCAGCTACTTGAGGAATATTTATTATTATTATTAACTTACCAGAAAGTGCAAGGAGTGCAAAGCAAAGGATTTTCATGGTGGTTTCTACCGAAAGGCAAGTGATACCTGAATCAAAAGCTGTTATAAAAGTCTCTTTTTATACTTTTCAGAATGCAAAACAGATAACGCTTTTCTCTTTAAGAGATAATTTTTATCCTAATTTTCAACCAGCTGCACATTTCCACCATATCTGCCATATATATATATTTGTAGTTGTATCGCATGGACTCTGATGCTCTTTGAAATGGCATTTTAAGGCTAAATTAAAAACATATGTTATTTACCGGAGGTCCGAATGGTTAGCGCGGTTGGCTACTGGTCACAGAGACCTGGGTTGTAGTTCCCGGGTAAGGCATGGGAGTTCGTGTTTTCTTTCTGCTGAGATCTCCCCTTTCTCACAGACCTTATCTATGGTGTATTAAACTGACAGATTCATGTTAGACCTCTGTGGAAAGCAGCTGCTTTATCGGTAATTTTTTAGGTACTAATGAAATATTACTGAAGTAGTATCTCGATTATCAGAGCTAATGGTAGGAGGAATGGTCGCAGGTAATACTAAAATATCGGTTTTAAACGAATACCATTGCCAAATAACCACTAATATAGGTATAAATTTTGTTTAAAAAATTAAGTTGGTTAATAAACAAAATGAAAATTTTTGGTAATTTAAGATTTCAAGAAATAGCAATATATAACAGTTTTAAATTCTTAAATTTCTGCTTAATGGAAAATCGATGAGCTATTAATTTTTTTCCAAAATCTCAGATGCACAGTTAATCCTACAGTCGGAAAAACCGCATGCGGATAATTGAGAGTCTAATTCTGGGAGAGATCGAGGGGGCAGAAGTAGTCTACCCTTGACAAGAAACTGGAATGGAGGCAAAAAAACTATTAAATAAATATACTTCACGTAGTCTCAAAATTTTTCCAAAAACCAGTGGGACAGTGGGGAAAATTTCATTTCCGAAAGGGGTTCCAGTTCAAATATCCCCCTGTCTTTCATTTAGTTCATTTGATACCCACTCCCTTCTCCCTTTTATTAATTGGTGAGGGCCTGGCTCAATGGGTAGCACGCCAGCCTCGTAATCTGCAGTTCTTAGGTTCGAGTCCAGCTGGGCCAGAGTTGAGATTTTTCTCCACAAAAGTCCCCGCCCTTTCCACGTCCACTGAATGGGATATTAAGCCACGGCCCTGTGTTGAGAGAGTTATATCCGGTGCACGTTAAAGAATACACTGGATAGCTTTAAAGGGAGGCTACTATCTGTCTCCTAACAACTGTTCCAGTGGGTCCCCTCCCCCAACCATCTATGAACCCTCGGGGTCCATTGACTTAGCCCATTGTGCGCAAAAAAAGTGCCGCCCAGAAGCAAAAAAAACCAACACTTTTATTTATTACTAGATTCCGGCCTGGTCTATTGTATTTGCATTTTCTGAATCGTCTATTGGATCGTATTTCCACCATTAGAAGACGATAAATTTCATTTTCTTTGAAGAGGATTTTCATATTTACCAGAAGTTGTACGTTATTATTGTAAAAATAGGTGGTATGTTATTTTTTTAAACCGGCCCTGGTAAAAATTGTGCTCAGGAATTTTGCTCTAAAATAACAAAAATATGCAACAATAATAAGCTTAGCAGATAATAATTCTGCAAAAAGTACTGCAATTCTTTTAGAAATGCTGTAGAAATCCACCGGGTCCTTTGAAAATTCCTCAGGATCCCCTATTGATGACGAGGAAAACGAAAGTGTTTTTACATTAGAACTCGAGTTCGGTCATAAGTAGAGACTTGAATTTTTAACGAATCAAAGGTGATTAGGGGAAACTCATAAGAGAATTGTGGAACTGGCCCGTCAGTATTTGCGGAGTTACAAGCGTGAAATTAAAATTCCAAATGATACACTATAAAATGGGATAAAAACTGTTTCTAGGTTTTAAATCGCTTTTTTATCGTAGGCTTCAATTTTAAATGTAAAACATGATAGCGTGAAGGAATCTCGTATATGAAATTTAAGGCTGGTTGACCAAATATATATTAAGGGAACACTAAATCGGTTGGGGAGGGGGTGACTCAGTCTCGTAATTTTCTGTTCCCAAGTTCGAAAGTTCGAGTCCCAGCTAGGCCAGCGTTGATATTTATTTCTGTAAAACTGCCCATCATTCCTACGGTCAGTACAGGACACCGATGGTTTTGGCAATTACACCGTCCGTCGGAAGAGACACTAAGCCGTGATCCGTGTGCGAGAGAACCATATTCTATGCACGTTAAAGTTACACTGGATGGCCTAGACCGGAAGTTGTAATCTGTCACCTAACAGTTGTCCGGTCTGTAAATGGTAACTAGGTAGTCACTGGAAGGAGAGCTAAGCACCAATCCCCTGTGATGATGCATAGAACCGGCCAGGCCTAGCACCTAATGTTCGACCCCGCCTTCTCGTGGTGCAGACCGTTAGTACCTTTCAAAAGAGATACTCTCTTGTGGAAGTGAACGGAAGGGGAGGGCTGCCAGATTAGTGTGGTCTACTGATCTGGACAACTATGGCTACTTTTCTTTTTTTTCTACCCTGCTGAGGAGTGGTCAACCAAACAGGGTCCTGGTGCTGACCATATAAACCCACTGGACTGGACAGATATATGTCTCTGAGCTTGATTATGTATCCTGATTTTGCTGCACTGGTGGGCTTCTGTGGAGGGATATCTTCCACTGTGTTTTCTGTTTGTTTGTGGGTTGACAGCCCCAAGTGAATAGATTCACAGGATATGTTTATCAGCTGGTGGATAATTCTGAGCAGAGGTCATCGCAGGCACCTGAACTCTTTGCTTCTATTGGCATCGTCAAATTCTATATTGGAGGAAGTCTTCCAGTGTAGATGGCTTCAGCCTTTAGTAGTGGGGGAACGGGTCTTTGCCCCATGTCTGCGATTAGGGGGCTGTTTGATATTCTCGGCATTCCCTCTCTCAATAAACATAGTTTCTTTGAACATCCCACTAACCATTTTCTCTCCATAGGTAGTTGGAATGTGAGGACTCTGCACAGAGCTTTTTCTCTTGATGTCCTCACACAACGGCTTGCAAGAGACCAGATGGACAGATAAAGGTCAGATTCTTAAAAATAATCTTAAGTTTCTCTTTTCAGGGAGGGACGACAATAAGCATCACCATGGCGTGGGTCTGCGTCTCAGCAGACACGCTGGTGATGCTCTTCTAGGATATGAGTGCATTAATGAAAGGTTTCTTACAGCAAAATTTCAGACAAGCATTAAAGACCTGAATGTTATCTGCTGTTATGCCCCCACTGAGGACGCCGATGAGGATGAGAAGGATAGGTTTTATGGACAACTTCAGGATATTTTGAATTCTGTCAAGAAAGGAGATATTACCCTTGTTCTAGGTGACTTCAATGCCAAAGTTGGTACTGACTCTGACCTTTGGGGAGGAGTAATAGGCCCTTTTGGTATTGGTAGCTGCAATGTCAATGGGCAACGTCTCCTATAGGTAAGTAAACTCAATGGTTTCAAAATATCTAACACATATTACAAACACCGCGACATACATAAGTACACATGGGTTTCACCTGATGGGCTGCATAGGAATATGATTGATTATATATTAATTAACAGCAAATGGGCTAGTTCTGTTAGAAATACCAGGGCATATAGGGGAGCTGAAATTGGATCTGACCATTACCTTGTTAAAAGTGTCTTGCAACTTAAACTTAAAAAGTGTTGTGCTAGGGTTTAAAAATTTGCTTTTAATACTGAAGCTCTGAAAGATCCAGTTATAGCCAAAGCTTACCATGATAGATTACTTAGTCATTATGACAGTCATGGTATGCTTACTACTGAAGTTGAGGAAGAATGGGATCATTTTAAACAGGCTTTTTTGGACACTAACAGTACTCTTTTAGGAAAAAAGGAGCAGAAGAGAGAGAATTATCTGAGTGATAAGGCACTTGAGCTTATTTCGGAAAGAAAGAACTGCAGGAATGTCCTTAATTAATACCCTACTAGTCCTAATAGAAAGCATTACAGAGAACTTAATAAACGTGTAAAAGATCAGTTAGCTGCTGATAAGAATCTTTGACTTGATAGTTTGGTTGACAAAGCCGAGGAAGCAGTTAGACAGCATAACAGCAGAGAGCTGTAGCAGATAATTAATGTTGTGTGTGGTAGAAAACGGACAGGTTTATAGGGATTGAAGGATAAACAAGGTAAGGTTATAGAAGGTGAGGATTCTGTCATGGCTGGGTGGGCTGAGCATTTCAGTGATATTCTAAACAATGCGGTTAGTTCTATTCCCATTGTTTGCAATGATGATAGATGCATTGGTGGTTTTAATGTTGGCCCTATAACACAATCTGAAGTTATTTTGGCTGTTTCTAAACTTAAACTTCATAAATCCCCAGGATAGATGAAATTACTACAGAAATGATTAGAGCTGGGAATGTTTCGGTTACCACTTGGATGACTGAAATTCTGAATATCTTTTATGATAAAGGCATGGTTCCTAAAGATTTTACCAGAGCTATTGTTATCCCTATTTTCAAAAAAGGTGATCGCAGTTCTTGCGATAACTATAGGGGTATTAGCCTTCTCTCTGTTCCAGGTAAAGTTCTTTCCATGATTGTGCTTAATAGAATTAAGAATCTGGTTGACAGTCAATTGCGTGATGAGCAATGTGGTTTCAGAAGTGGTAGGGGATGTTTTGATCACATATTTTCACTTAGGCAGATTCTTGAGAAATGTTTAGAGTTTGAAAAACCTTTGGTTGCTAGCTTTGCTGATTTCAAAAAGGCTCTCGACTCTGTTGATCGTCATAATTTGTGGTTGATTGTTAAATCATATGGTATACCAGACAAGTTAGTTAACATAATGAAAGCTCTCTATAATAACACTGAGTCGTGTGTGAGAGTTGGTAAGGCTTGTAGCAATTGGTTTAGCATTACTTCTGGTGTTCGACAAGGGTGCATTTTGTCTCCTTTTCTCTTTAGCTTGGTTATTGATTACGTTATGCGAAATTCACTTGAAGGGAAAGATTTTGGCGTTAAATGGGCTGGAGATACGAAAAATTCTGATTTAGATTATGCTGATGATTTAGCCCTTTTGGCAAATGATGTTGATGAGATGAACTCTTTCATTCGAGCTGTTGATGAGACTGGTAGTAGAGTACGTTTGGTTATAAACAGAGAGAAAACTAAAGTGATGAAAATTGGTCAGGCAGGCTGTGATGCAGTTAATCTGAATGGTTGCAGTCTTGAGCAGGTGTCACAGTTTAATTATCTTGGGAGCTATGTAACAGATAATGGTAATGTGCGGCATGAGATTAACAGACGAATTGGGATTGCTGCCGGGACTTTTAAGAATCTATGGAGAGTGTGGAGAAATAATCGTACACACCTAAAGACTAAAATTAGACTGTATAATAGTTTGGTTCTTTCTAGGGTTAGTTATGGTAGTGAAACTTGGACACTTTGTAAACAAGATAATAGGAAACTAGATGCTTTTGATTCCAGATGCTTGCGCAGTATCTTGGGCATTAGGTGGTTCAACTTTGTAATTAATGATGAGGTTAGGCAAAGGAGTTTGCAGCCTCCTTTAAGCAGCATATTGTGCAGAGAGAGACTCCGTTGGTTTGGCCATGTTGCCCGTATGAATAATTATAGATTGGCGAATAGGGTTATGAACAGTGTGCCTAAAGGCCTCAGAAAGAAGGGGAGACCTAGGGTGCGGTGGGCAGACAATGTCAAACAGGACCTTGTTAGAATTGGTGTGCAGTGGCCAGATGCAGTAGATGTAGCTCAGGATACACTTGCTTGGAGAACTAAATTGCACGGTCTGGTTGGACCTCCGTAGTCCATGGCTGCTTGAGGATGATGATGATGATGAACAGTTGTCCAGGGCATCCCCTCCCTCAACTGTTTCTGAGCCTCTGGGTCCTCGTGACCTGACCATTTAGTCCACTGTGCGCAAAAAATTGCCACTCCAGGTAAAGCAGTTCAACAACCCAAATCGGTTGAAAATGAGAGCAACTTCTCAACATTCAGTAAAATAGGGTGAGCTTCTGTTATGCTGCTTCTTTAACAAATCTAGCAAGAACTAGGACAAGATGCATCGCTTTGCCAAGAATAAACACAGTTGTAGGAGAAATTTTATCGACATTATTATTAGACAGAATAAAATCGCTCCTATGAACTACACGTGAACGTTTTCGGAAAACCTTAAAACATTGTTCTTACTACTCAGAATTGTGAAACTATTTTCAAAGAATTATTCTCCTGTCAATAATAGTTCTCAGATCTCACGCGACAAACCCATGCGAGTATAACTACATACATACACTGCATGGTCAAATTATTATGAGCATCAGGCTTTCCTTCACACAGGGTTACGGCTTAACATCCCTTTCTGTCAATGATAACATTTGAATCCTTTTCTCATTGATGGCAAAACGGGGGTTAGCGGAGAAAATCTCAACTCAGGCACAGTCCTAGTGCAACCTGGAAAGGACAAGCCTGATGCTTAACCAAAGAGTCAACACCGAATACTGTTTTAAAATCAGATGAGCTGAAATTTTATTTGAGATATGCACATTTAGCTTCCAAATTCTATAAATGTAAATTTAATATCTCATCAATTTATCAGAAATTCATTACAAATTGTTACCCTTTCCAATGATATCTATATATATTATTTAATAAATGTTTACATTAATATACAAACAACTAAGATCTTAAAGTGTCGTTAAGAAGTTCATTGTTTTACCTCTGAGCGACACTTTGCTTACAATGGGGTAAATTGCCTGTTATAAGGACCTCAAGGACTCAGAGACGGCTATGCAGTGTGAGAACACACTGAATAGCTGTTTGGACAGAGATGGAAGCGTCTCGTTAAGACCATCCAGTGTATTCTTTTAACATTCAGAGTGTATGACTCTCCTGCACACGAGACATGGCTTTATGTCCCATTCGACGAATGGCAGCCTGAAAAATTATATAATTTTACTGTAAACAATCATTCGAAACATGCCAGAATTTTTGATACGAACTTTTTAAAAACTTTTCTCCATTGCAACATTTCCGTTCTTTATTTCTCAGTTTGTATTTAGAATTAGCATCATAGTTTAAATTAAATTTGAAAACCTGTATGCTATGGGGGATCCGTTGCTGGAAAACATTGGTATAAGCAAACCTTGTTTGAATAGGAAATGAGGGATAATCCACACACTCCATTTCATATATATATATGTTTTTTTTAAATATTGTTAATTAAATTGCTTCGCGACCTACAATATGTTCACCCAACATAAAAATTCGTGAATGCTGAAGAAAGTTAAACGACGCTCAATTCTGCTTTATAGATTTTTCAATGGTCCTGTAAACGTCATTTTTGTTTGAGATGATTGATTTTCAGTATTCAAGTTAGTTTGCCTCTTCTATGTGAACGGTTCTAGGTATGGCGAGTCTTGATGAATTGTTGTATTTCGTTGCCAATTAGGGAGATTAAAATTATATAGTTTGTTTAATGATTTGTGTTATAATTGATAATATTTGGTGTGTCCGCATGAGATGAAAATTCGGCTCTGTCTAAAAATTAAAATAATACCCCCCTCACTCAAGCAGCTGCTTACCACAGAGGTCAGACAGGGGAATGAAGGGACCTCAGCAGAAAAATATCCCAAACATCTATACCTTACTCGGAATTCGAACCCAGGTCCCGTTAATCAATATCGAAGCATTCTAACCACTCTACGAATATATTCTGTCCATTTCCGTATTCCACTCTACGAATATATTCTGCTAATTAGATACCTATATTTGGGTTGGGTTGTTTTACCTCTGAGCGGCACTTTTTTGCACACCATGGGCTAAATGGCCAGTCACATGGACCCCGAAGGCTCAGAGAAGGTTGGGGGAGGGGACCCACTGGAACAGCTGTTGGGAGACATCAACTATTCCAGTGGTCCAGATGGTAGCCTCCCGTCAAGGCCATCCAGAGTGTTCTTTAACGTGCACAGGGTATGGCTCTCCCGCACACGGGGCCACGGCTTAACGTCCCATCCGACGGACAGCGGCCTTTCCAAGCCCAGCAGTGTCCCCTACTGACCGTGGGCAGGGTGGGGAATTTTGCGGAGATAAATCTCAACGCTGACCCAGCTGGGACTCGAACCCGGGAACTACAGATTACGAGCCTGGCGCGCTACCGACTGAGCCACCCCCGTCCCGGATACCTATATTAAAACTCTTCAAAAATTCTGAAATTTACCTAAACAGAACCATATTTTCGAAAACGAACTATGAAAAGCAAATAGGTGATAATCAAAAAACTTTAAATACATATAATTTTATGATTATTGCTGATTTTTTCATTCACACAAAAATTCGTTTAGCTTTCTTGCTATTGCTATAGTTTCTGCTACCGACGAAAATAAGAAATCGAAAAATGAAAATTACGTCAAGCCTAAGTTATAACTCTGCATATCAAATTCCAAAATTATCTTATAAATTAATATATAATTTTTAACTTATGAGAAACTAAAGTTTTATACATGAAATCTCTTGGGGCGGGGGTGGCTCAGTCGGTAGCGCACCAGGCTCGTAATCTGCAGTTCCCAGGTTCGAGTCCCAGCTGGGTTAGCGTTGAGATTTATCTCCGCAAAACTCTCCGCCTTGCCCACGGTCAGTAGGGGACACCGATGGGATTGGAAAGGCCGCCGTCCGTCTGATGGAACGTTAAGCCGTGGACCCGTGTGCGGGAGAGCCATAGCCTGTGCACGTTAAAGAACACGCTGGATGTGACCTGGCCATTTAGCCCATGGTGTGCAAAAAAGTGCCGCTCAGAGGTAAAACAACCCAACCCACGAAATCTGTTAGCTCTAACTGAGGCTGTGGTCAGCAGTAACTTCGGTCTTAGTAAGGCATGTCCTTATATGAGAAGGCCTAAAAAAGCTAGGAGTAGCTTCTAGGATTTTTCTCTGTCCTATATGTCGCAAAAAATTTTTTTTTGATATTTACACACGCAGTTAAACAGTTAATCAATGAAATGTTTATTACGACACAAGAGAATAAATTTCATTATAAAATAACTTCCTGTAAAACTTAGAAATGGGAGATTAATTTCTCAACTTGCACTCTGACCTGCATTACTTGAAATCTCATTCCCTGAATGTATGGATTATAGTCTGTTTTCTACTTCGTAATGTCATCTACATAACTATTAAGAACACAAAATACTTCAATGATATCAAATGCTTTCAAAGAGAATGAAGTTTACAATTTTTCGACTTGAACACCCACTAATAACAGTAATTTCAAATTAATGGATGAATCGTATAATGCAAATCGCAGTATATTATTTTTATCTGTAAATCTTTAAAAAGTATAATTTCTTAAAAGTAAATGAAGGTAAGTGCCTGCATACGAAAAGGAGAAAAAGGGGAAATAATTACTTTTTTTTGTAAAACTAGCTATATCAAATACCCATATTTTATAAAACATTGCGTCTCTCGTTGTCAGTATCAACAGTGAACGCGGTCGTTTTCTATCAGCGATTACTCAGCGCCAGTGATATTACTCACTGGTAACAGAACTTTTCAGAAAATTGTCTGATCAGTTCCAAATTTTCTGTAGGGAGTTTCCTTCGGTAATACTGTATTGCGTTCGAAAATCTTTTCTATGTTTAGTAGAACCGGATACAATTTTAGAGCACATTTTTTTACTATTGTCCGGTCTAAAGCTGTAATAGAAAACACAAGTTCGATTTTGGGACTGCCGAATACCATATGCATTTACAACCCCTCTAAAAATTGGCGGGCTCTCTGCTAATTAGATACCTATATTTGGGTTGGGTTGTTTTACCTCTGAGCGGCACTTTTTTGCACACCATGGGCTAAATGGCCAGGTCACATGGACCCCGAAGGCTCAGAGAAGGTTGGGGGAGGGGACCCACTGGAACAGCTGTTGGGAGACATCAACTATTCGAGTGGTCCAGATGGTAGCCTCCCGTCAAGGCCATCCAGAGTGTTCTTTAACGTGCACAGGGTATGGCTCTCCCGCACACGGGGCCACGGCTTAACGTCCCATCCGACGGACGGCGGCCTTTCCAAGCCCAGCAGTGTCCCCTACTGACCGTGGGCAGGGTGGGGAATTTTGCGGAGATAAATCTCAACGCTGACCCAGCTGGGACTCGAACCCGGGAACTACAGATTATGAGCCTGGCGCGCTACCGACTGAGCCACCCCCGTCCCGGATACCTATATTAAAACTTTTTAAATGAATGAATACACATTAACTTATTATCTACTATTTTTACTTCGCTTTCACTGTCATACATTCCATATGAAGACGAACTTATAGGAACATTCTGATCGACGAGAAATATTAAATTATCTTATTACCATAATTTAGATATGTAAGCGTCATCTGCACCAGTATCAGACACCCTAGATTTGACAACTTTCTTCTTCTCTTTTCGAAAAGCTTCTCATATCATTTCAAAAAAAAATCAATAAATCGTAATTGAACAAGATCAGTGCCTAAATTTGTTTCAAGTATTTTAATACGTATTCACCTAACTTCTCAATTTTAAATTTTCTGAATTTTCGTATACTTCTCTTATATAGTATAGTACATATCATGCCAAGAATTTTTATACAACAAATGAACTTTCAGGCGGTTACACAATAAACGGTACTACTGATCATTGCATATCATTGCATTAAAAGTTCGGTTATATTATTTTACCTCTGGAAGCACTGTTGTGATTACATTAATCAGATCTCTGAATCTAGGGCTTAGAAATCACATATTCATTGGACAACTGCTAGGAGACAAATAGAAGCCTCTCGTCACCCATCATGTTCTTCAATGTAACAGGGTACAGTTTTCGTGCGCACAGAATCAGGGCTTAATATCCCTTTCGGTCAATGGTAGCAACCGTATTCTCACAGAGAGCAAACGATGGTTAGCGTAGAAAATCTCAACTCAGGCACAGTCGAACTCAAATACTGGGAAACCGAGTCTGATGTCTAACCAAAGAGTCAAGTACTGATCCTGTTTTCGAGTCAGATGAGCTCAAACTATATTTGACGTGTGCAGATTTGGCTTCCAAGTTGTACAAATGTAAATTTAATATCTCATAAATTTATCACATATTCATTACAGAATGGTACTCCTTCCAATGATATATATATATTAATTAATTAATAGATGTTTACCTAATTATACAAACAACTGATATGTTAATGTGTCGTCAAAAAAGTTATTTTTTTCTCTGAGAGACAATTTTTTTTGCATACAATGGGGTAAATGGACAGTCAAAAGGACCTCAAGGACTCGGAGATGGTTAACAACACACTGCACATTTGTTTGCAGACAGGTGGAAGTACTCCGTTAAGACCATGTAGAATGTTCTTTAACATTCAGAGTGTATGATTCTCCTGTACACTGCTCATGGCTTCACGTCCCATTCGACGGATGGCGGCCTTTCCAAGCCCATCGGTCCCCTTTCTGACAGAGGGAAGGAGGAAGGTTAGCGCAGATAAATCTGAAAGATGGCCCAGGTGGGGTACGAACCTGAGAACTAGAGATTACGAGCCTGGCGCTCTAGCAACTGAATCAAACCCCACTCCCTGTGCCGATAAACCGGCTACGGTTCGCTCAATCGATAGTATGCGTAATTTTCAGTAGTAAGACCATTCCATTCCGCGAAAAGAGTCCGATTTAAAATTGCATACCGTGTAAAAACTGTTTTAAAATTGATAACTTCTGGCGCTTAATTCTGTTTAAAAAGGATGTCTGTAAATTCTCTGTGACATCAAACTCAGCCACTTTTTCCCCATCTTGTTAAAAAAAAAATTCTAAGCTGCGAAAGCTATTTCAGTTTCAATGCATGAATAGAATAAATAACGTTTAACAAAGAAAATGTACTCTAATATTTTATTTCACTTAAGAATTAAGTACATTTGCTCATCGTACAGAACTTAGAATGAAAAAGGAACAGGAAAGGAACGAAAAGGGATGAATTCTTCAATATCGTCCTTAAAGCATTTCTTCTTCATCAAGCGGTTGCTTACTTTTCCTACAAGTTGAATTACTTCAGTTGCATCTTTTCCACACTTTTCATAGATTTCTGAAGAAATGCATCCAACAGAGGGGAAGTATATTCTAAATAATAGAAATTAGTAGTTTCAAATTTGATATCAAAAGTAAAAAATCGTATTTAAATATATGTTAATTTATGGCACTCTATTAAATACTAGCTGAACGGCACCCGGAGCTGCCTGGGTCTCACTTTGATTTCTATATTTTGTTTCTTAATTCATTAAAGTTTAGTTATGTGAATTCTTCCCTCCCTAGATATTTTATCATAGATTCAACATGAAGAATTGTCCGGCGTTGCTCAGGTCGTTTATAACGTCAGCGCGCACTCAAATAGCCTGTGGCAAATTGTCGATATTTTTATTTCGACAAATCTTAATACTCTAGGATTCTCGATGTACTTAACGGAATGATCAGGAATTTGATAAGCAGTTTCGCACTGCATGATGCCGTGTTGATTTAAAACATTTGGTCCATAAAATTAAGCAGAAAATTTAATATTATTATGACTCTTACTTTCACAGTTCGGGAGCAGTAATGACAACGATAAATTTGACAGCAATTAAAGTTTTCAGTAGGAATAGCATGGGAAATAGGTATTGCTTCTACAAGTCACCTTTGGATTTTCAACTTTAAATTTGGCACTGAAACCCGGATCATAACTAGAAATATTCACAGAGAATTTAAAGCTTCTACTTAAAATGATTTCCCGATGAGGCAAGGTTGCCTTCACACATACACAGACAATTTCTTTTATTATATACTTGCTGAACGTATTCGGCGCTGGCCGCGTGTCACTTTTAACCTATATATTCTTATTTTCACTGCATTAAAGGTACATTTTGCCCCCCCCCCCCGACAATTTGGAAGATTTTCAACAGGAAGAAATTTGCCCGATGTTGAATTGGATCATTATCGACCTCAGCGACCTCTCTCATATCCCGTGGCTTAGTTTCTGCGAAAGGTATAGAGATTTGTATTTTGGTTACCACAGATTTTGCCGCTCTATGGCTCGCGTGAAATTCGTCCGCATGGTCGAAATTTTCTGCACAGCGTCCCCCGTGTGATTGTTTTAAAAATCCGGTTCTCACTTGGCTCGTGGCTTCGTTTCTACACAAATTGTGACAGCTCGTGTATCACTTTTAATCTGCATATTTTGTTGTTTCGTGCACTAATGGTTAATTTTGTGAGTATCCCCCCGACATTTTATGATAACTTTAACACGAAGAATTTCCCGGTGTTGCAAAGGTCATTGCATATTCGGCGCGCGCTCTCAACCCGTTACAAACGATCGAGATATTTCGTCAGTTTTTGGCATTCTGTAATTCCCGACGTACTTCACGGATAGGTCCCAAATTTCTTACGCGGGTTTCCCCTGTAGGACCCTATTTTTGATTAGAAAATTAGCTTAATGAAACGATTAATTAAATTTAATGAAACATAATTAGCTGCAATGAAACGACAAATAATGCTTTTGGAAATGTGGCGAATCTAGCAACGGCATCAGATTTGTAGCAGAGATTTAAATGCTATTTTAAAACATACTTTCACAGTTAGGGAGCAGAAAATGGCAATAGTAAATCTGATAGCGATTCTCGTTTCCCGTAGGAATAACATGGCAAATATTTTTGCATCTAGACAAATCCCCCCCTTTTGGACTTTCGACCTGAAATTTGGCACTGCAATCCGAACCACAACCAGACACATTCTCTGAAAATTTGAAGGGTGTACATTGATTTCTCGATGAGTTATGGCTCTCATAGGCAGACACCTTCTTTTATTATATAACTTTCACACGTCAAAGAAATATTTTTAATGTGTTTTTTCACATACAAAAAATAATACTCTATTTTCATCGGTCAGTATGAAAACAAAATAATCATGGCAAAGTAACAAGCATATATTTTAACGATTTTCGAAAACAGAAATCGCTCTACTGATTAATAAAAAAATGGATTCCCTAGGAAAAATATGGTTGTCAAATTACAAATTTTAACGGAATATTGAATTTTTTTTACTTTTATTTACCAAAAAAAATAGATAATATTTTCATTTTTTTTTTTCATTTGTCTGTCAGTTTGTAGACATTCCGTTTTTTTTGGTTTTTCAGAGATAAATTAAAAGTTATTTTTGGGTGGGATAGTTATTGAATAAATGTTACGATTCGAACTTTCTGAATTTTCCAAAATTTATATCGCACCATTTAACCGAAACATTTAAATGAAAGAATATTACGAATGATGTATTTAAACAAGAAATGTGCAAGTTTGGGGGTGGAATGTGAAGTCGTGAGGCCTTCACATTCCACCCGCAAACAATGAGTTGTACCCTAACTCATTTGGGGTTGCCACTGTGTGGGTAAGGGTAATGTTACCCAATGTAACCCCCATATAGTGGTTACCAATCGACGTTACCATTGTGTGAGGTTATTGCTCTGAAAATATATATATATATTTCGTTTAAGCGTTACTATTACGAGTCCTTCCACATTAACCTAATATTTGTCCTAATACTACGACGTACAGTACCCTTACACCCAAAGTGGTGGGAAACAACTGTTTTGTTTACAGCAGTAATTGGAAAAATTCGTTTTTATTGGATAAGTAATAATTAAATATTATATTTGTATTTTTCAAATAATTAGGTAGTTTTATCTTATATTATGGGAAGTCATTAAACATGGAAAATGGGAAACATTTGGCTAAATATTGGAAACGATATGTTTTTGGTAAATAATTGAAATCTCGGTGGTATGGTATCAAGAGATATTCCATTGAAAGCACTAACTGCTCCCGTTTCTCAAATTATGTGTTAATAGAAACTTTTTTTCATTTTAAAGAATAAGAGAGGAATATTTTTTATGTTTTATAAGTACTGTTCAAATAGTTTAATTTGCATTTTCCCAATTTTTCACTACTCCAAATTAAAAGTTTTGGAGAGTGCAAAACTCGAGAAGTGGAAAAATCTCATTATCTTAATAAACGCGAATCTCATATTGGCCAGAGGCGATAATATGTTCTTTTAGTTAACAGTTGTGCCAGATATGGAAAACGGAAATAGGATGAATAATATTCTCTTGTATATTAGCCCCAAATTAAGACTCACTGATCTGGATAAATTCAAAATCATTTTACTATATAAGAAAATACAGGTTTTTTCATTAATACTCACTCGCAGTCAGAACCTTCTGAACCAATGATATTCCTGCACGTTTCAGAAGAAGCCTCTATATTTGCTTCCAGGCATTTTACATTTTCCAAATATTCTGAAAATATAAGTCAATTTTTTACGAGATCAAATTTTTAACTGTAGTTTAACACCAATGGGGACATAATTAACAAATGATTTTGATACACGATTTTAAAAAGAATCTAAATGCTCTGAATATTTATATATTATTTAGTGGTTGTTATTAAGAGTCCTTCCCTACTAACCAAATATCTGTTCCAATAATACGATGTAAAGTATTTATTGCTCACCCCTTCTTTTTTATAGTAATGTATACAGTCACAATAAGTGGTATGGCCCAATTGTAAGAGAAAAATACCAGATATAGATGCATATAACATAAAATACGAATTAGTTACACAAAATATTTATATTCCATCATTCATCATAATTTTTCTTCTCCCTCTACGAATTCCTTGGGATTCTGAGTGAATCGAAGGAATGCTAAAAGAAATAACGGCTTAGAGAGTTATTTTAGTTTAAAAATTGAAGTTTTGTACTAGAGAATGAAACTACTTTAAAGACTCTAATTTTCGTATATAGATTGAAATCGTAACATAAACAGTATATACTTCAGATAGTTGAATTGCAGCTTAGAGAGGAAAACAGTTGTTTAGATGATGAAACTAGTTCCTCGAGAGTAAACCTTTAGCATAAAGAGCAAACTGAAGCTAAGATCGTGGGTTTAGGGAAAATTGGTGCGTAAAGAATGAAATTGGGGCTTAGAGGGTAGAATGGTTGCTTTAGAAATTGTAATTGCAACTTGTAGAGTGCAATTGTAGCTTAGAGAATGAATCTATAGCTTGAAAGGGCCTTTTCTTTCACCATTGTAATGAATCTTAATTAATACTATATTCCGAATTAGTAATTTTTCTTTTTTACAAATAAAACAAAATCAATGAATTTGATTATAATTTTCTCTTTAAATATACAAATCTGGAGACTATGGGTCTGGTGGAATGTATTTGGAACCTATCCCTCATTTTTCACATTGATTTGACTGAGTTCCCGCCATCCTCACAGACCTTCTAATATGGCATATTGAACTGTCAGGCTCCTATCAGACCTCTGTGGAAAACAGCTGCTTGACGAGGTATTTTTTTTTCGACGTTGACAGAATCCAAGAAAGTACTTCCAGCATAAGCGAAAAACGTATTTATTACACACTAGAGGTATTTACGAAATGTAAAAATTGTTAAATTCGACCTCGCTATTTATTTACCCTGAAGTTTCCTACTTAGATTTAAAATGCACATGGGTTGGTTTGTTTGATCTCTGAGTGGCACCTGTTTGCGCACAATGGACTAAATGGTCAGGTCACAACGAAGCGGAGGCTCAAAGAAGGTTGGGGGAGGGGACTCATTACAACGATATCCCGCACACGGTGAAACGGCTTAACGTCCCATCCGACGGACGTCGCCCTTTCCAAGCACATCGGTGCCCCCTACTGACTGTGCACAGGGCGGAGAGTATCAGAGCCTATTTCAGTGGAGATTTGATCAGCGATCGGTATCTCACTGGTTACTCAACTGAAATATTATCAGGAGGTGGTTGGATTCTATTAAAACATGGAAAACATTTATTTTTCTCCTACTTAAATATTGTAATAATGAGATTCTTACTAGTACGATGTTCTGATCCTTTTGTGCAGAAATAACCTAAATATTCTTTCTGATCACGATAGTTGTCAATCATCTGCCCATTTAAGGTGTCAGGACATTTTTCAGCTTCTTCGATTAGGCAATCTATCATAGGTAACGTGGCTCTGTAAAGAAATACAAGATATTAAAAGTAATGTTTTACATTTTCGAAAACTATTGAGAATTTACCTGTTTGTAGCAAATTTTCTGCTACAGATAATCAGTCATAAAAGAAATTTTCTAATTTTATAAGAATAAAATGAAATATGTTTAAAAACCTTTAGTCAACTAAAAATATGATTATTAGGGCTGGAAGTTTCGAGCCTTCTTGTATTCCCTTCTCATCTCTGGTTATTATATCTTTGGTAAAACTAGGTGACGTTTCTTGATAAATAATGAAAAGTTTCAGATTAAATAATACAGCTATAGGAAAGTAAAACTAACAACTTCACCCATCATAGTTTTTCGAAGAACGTATTCTTCGTTTTCTTTCAACAAGAATTTAGCATTCGTTTCTCTTAACGACGAATATATTATCGTAATTCTCTTAACAAAATGTCCCAGTTTCTAGTCAGAAGAATTGAAAGAATTTAATTCCCTGAATTTAACATTACACATTGAATAGGACTGATTTTCAACATAAATGTAAGTAGTATGGCTGAATCAAAACAGGTGTGGTTGGTGTCACAGTACAGACTATTAATCTTGGTGTGTCAACTTTTAAATTGAGGAAAAAAAAATCTTTTGGTTTTTTCGCACATAACTAAATTAGACAAGAATTTTTAGGGTCGCTCTTTGTAATTGTGAGACCTAATTAGGGGCTAATAATTGTGAGACCTAATTTGGCATCTTTGGGTTGAAAAAAGGTTGGGAGAGGGGACCTTTTTTCTGTCCATTTGGAAGAAAACTGCCCAAAACAAGTGTAAGATCATCTGCTTTAAATATTCAAGATACAATAACATTTTAATATTGTCAATGCAAGTCAGTAATTAGGGGTCCATACTCCCTGGTCTTCAGAGAATTATTATAAATCCTTTAAGGACGATGGTGTCTTTACTGGCTATAGTGCTTTTATATCCCTTTAGGGGCAATACACGTCAACTCTCTATTTATGTCGATCTATTTAACACGTTTTTTAAATGATTCAATCACTTTATTTCAACTCTTTTTTTTTATACATGGACATTTTTTTCCTGCGGAATAACTTTGTTTCCTGACGACGTAATTGAATATTGTCGGCGAGGTACGCACTATACCACAAGCAACGGCCATAAAAGCATCTTATCCATACCATGAGAAAAATCACACCTATCCAAGAAGCTCGCAGTACAAATAGCAGTACCACCTCTGTAACATATAGACTTACTGTCCAAATTAGTGCTGGGTTGTATTAACTCTGAGAGCCGCTTTTTTGCATGCAATGGGCTAAATGACCATGTCACAGGAACTCGATGGTTCAGAGAAAGTTGGGAGGAGGGGACCCACGGGATAATTGTTGGGAGTCAGATGGTAGCCTCCCATCAAAGACATCCAGCTTGTTGGTTAACGTGCACACTGTGTGGCTCTCTCGCACACGGTACCACGGCTTAACGTTCCATCCAATGAACGACATGCTTTTCTAAATCTAATGTATCCTGCTGACTGACTGCAGTGCGGTGAGTTTTGCGAGGAAAAATTTCAACGCTGGCCCAGCTCGGACTATAACCTGAGAACTGCAGATTACGATCCTGAAGCCCTACCAACTGACCTACCCACAATATGTAGATTATTTTGCAATCTGCACTAGAGGTACTTAGAATGTGTGAATCAGTGCTTCTTTCATCTACCGTGAAATAACGTCTTTCGCCATTGTACACCAGCCTTAGTTAAGTAATTTAATTTTCTGTGGGTTTACACTTCCGAGAATAAATGCCTCAGTTTCTGAAAAATGAAACATGAACAGGGACAATTACTGAATTGTTCCAGTTTTCATCATCACACCCTACACCTGACCCAAGAATGCCAAGCTTTGAACCGGTTGGCTAGCCGACCAAATGAAGCAAAAAGAATAAAAACACAAGTAGATTAATAGGTAGGAGCAAAAATACAGCGTAGTTAAATTTATTCGGTAAGATTAAAGTATATTAGCTCTCATTATTTACAGCAATGTAAGATTAAATTCGGGAGATTTTTACTCTAATAAAAAAATAAGGAGGCGTTAATCTAATTCACCTTAATGCTTTACAAATCATTAATTTTAAATACAGATGCGAATTGGGAAAATAAAGAGAGGGATTACAAAATCATACTTACTTGCACATGGCATCAACTTCCTCTTCCGTTTTAGGAAATGGCTTGGGGGGCTCATCCGGTTGAAACTTTTTGCATGTTTGCTCTATTTGAAAATCGGAGCACGTTGGTACAGCATTAACAGTCAGACCTTAAAAAAACTCTTTTCAGATTTTGTACCAGATATGACCCTTAATTGTATCTGAATATATGTACATAAGTATAAATATATAATAAATCTGAAAAATAAATTTAGGCAAATTATATTGTACCAGCAGAATTGTCCTGTGTTTCTCAGCCTTAACATAAAGTAAATGACTGAAAGTAGCAAGCTTCCAGCCTTATTCCAGACGGGTACGCGGATACTCGCTTCCAATTCTCCAGGGTGGCGTCATTGGTGAGGGAAGTTTTCGGTTACCTGTAACTCCGCAAATACTTAGCCAATCGATCCGAAATTTGTTGGGGTGGTACCACTTGCGCAATTCTACTTCCTGTCTTTTTTTTCGTGTTCCTAACTACAGTGGGCAGGGATTAAACCGGCTAAAAATGTCGGAAATCTTTTGGGATCTTGCTGTTGCTTCGTTATGAATGAAGAGTTGTAAGTTACGAAAAGAGTAGTAGTTATCGATGGAAAAATCAAAAGTCATCTCATGTGCGTGTAAAGTAAAAACGGCTTTCTCAATTTTGTAAAAATGTTTATATCTTTAATATTTCAGCTGCTCTAACTGATCGAATACGGAGAAAATGTTGTTAAAAATATAGATTTATGTAGATTTCCATCGGAAGATTATTATATAGCTTATCTTGGTTCTCAAAGTGCTGTCTTCCGAATAATCAAACAAGGGATATAATTAAGTATTATTTAGCGATTCAAAGGTCCTGAACAGCGTCCTGGTGCTATATATTCCGAAGAATGAATACCTAATTTTTCAAGAACATTTAACGGCCGAAAAATTGTCCATGCGTTATTTATTTATATTGCTTAAAATGTTATTTAAATTGTGTATTTTGTGTACTCCCTTAACAGAGCGCTATCAGATTTATCCAGCAGTTAAATTTCAGAATTCGAGTAGAAGATAAATTGCAAGCAAATTTGGTTAAGGGTTCGTACACAAAATGACGTAGCGCTCTTACAGTTAATTTTAATAACTCGTTCTCTCTTTTATGTAAAACAGGTAACGCTTGGCCAGATCACGAATTCCCTTCCAGTTATGTCATATTTTTCCTTTCTAAGGATCCTTATGTACAGCGGTCAGAAAAGACGCAGGCGCTAATATAGTCGTAGTTTATTATAAAGGAAAAGATCAAAGTTAACTTGATTTTTTGGTGTATATATACAATTAATATCGTATATATACAGAGCCGGACCTAAGGTGGCCAAAGGGTGCCATGCTCCCGCCCCATTTGGGGTGCTAGTTACGGTAATATATAGAGGCATTGGTTATTACACATATGTATTTTAATGCTACTAACGGTAATACGACACTGGTATTACATATATAATATTAATGAGAAATTTACCAGCAAATATATTTATCAATAAGTGTCCTATACGCTCCTCGAAAGAAAATTGGCACCTTAGATATCCATCGGAACAGATTAGTTTAAAATTTCATGTCATAAACTGTAGTGAAAGGTATAATAAAAACAAAAAAAGTAATAAATGAAAAAAAAACAGAAAAAGTAAATAGATACAACAGTTTTATTATTCAAGAATTGGTTTTTTAATTGCTGAAGCAATAACATTATGATATGTCGTTGCTAATATTAACTGAGTGTAAGGAAATTAACGATAAAGCATTGATTTTCAACAGGTTTATGCATCAACTAAAAATCGCCTCTTGTTTATAACCCGCCACTCCGATCTGAAATGCGACAACTGATTTGAAAATTCCACTTATTTCTGAGTTTCACTGCCGGAAATTGCCCTTTCAGCAATTTACAGCTCCCAAAAAATCCGTCAATGGTGTATTAGGTTTTCACCTTTCACCTTTAAGGATCCATAGCTTCCGAAATTCTGCATAATATCTGTGAACTACGAGTCAAAATACCCCACGCAACAATTCTTAGCCTTCTATCACGCCAGAACGATTTTTAACCTTTGACCTCGAAGGAAGCTCTGAATCAGAAATTTCGTAACGTTTCCTGCAACTGATACCCGAAATACCTCCAGACACCAACTTTCACGTTCCTTGCACCGTTAAACTATGGTTTAGCCTCTACGTTATCTATATTTGACCTTAAAGGATACGTCGGAGATTACATTTCGCATTTTTCCCGATGTATATCACCCGGATTATCCCTAGGTGGAAATTTTCAGAGCTCTACCATTTCTACATGAAATATGAAATAGCGTGATCCCCTGTCACTCAGCAGTCGTCTATGTTTGTGTATTAGATGAGATGAAACAAGTTTGCGCATGAAACAATCAATGTAGTAGTTTTAAGAATATGTTGCGAAACTCAGTAATCGAAATACTATTGCAAAGAATTATTCTCCATTTTTAACTAATGCTATTTTGAATTGAATCTAATGTACTTGGAATAAATTTGGCAAATTTCATTTGGTGTAAGTGATTAAATTGCTTAAAAAGTAGTTGAAAACATGTTAAGAGATTATCCATCTGCCAGTCTAAGATACAGTTCGTAAGATAAAAATATTAAATTTGAAACCTCACCACACTCGACAAATTGTAAATAATGGAATGAATTACCAACTAAAGAAATCGATAACATATTACTTTGAAGTATAAAGATAATTTGTTCAAAGAAGCTGAATATTAACTTCCAAATGCACACGATATTACAGGATAACCCTTATGAAATTGCTTTTACATATAAAACAAGTTGCTATTCAGAATATTTCACCTAATTGAATGTAGTAATCAGGAAAGTGTGATTTGATTAAATTCGTTAAAAGCAAGAACACTGCTAATCTATTATTATCACGTTCACGCGACGTTGTTTCTTCTAACGATATTTAAATGTTAAATTTGTTGGAACAGGTTGTAGCCCTCACAAGTTTAAATTTTGAAAATTATTTACTGCTCAAGACATCAAAATAAAATACTTCGCATTTCCAAACGCAGAGTTTAAACACGAAAAACTATTCTTAATGGAAAATTAACGAATAATCAAATATGCAATTTAAATAATGGCATTTGCCACTTTGAAATAAATCAGTCTTTGGGATTATTGGAAAAAGTTATAATGATCCGAATAAAGAATTCACGTTTTGCATTCACGGACGACATTTCACTATTTTCAAAGACAATTTGTTGAACGTTACATGATTAAGTAGTTGAATCCTATTCTCATAATATGAAAGAGTTTGAACACCTTCGCGAATAGAGTGTGCATATCTATGGATATATGTATATATATGCGTGTTCAGAATTTTAAATAAGCATAGAGGAAATAGCGAAATTTGTCAATTTAAACATTTTACTTTTCAACTGATTATTAATCGGCGCTTACATTACAAATTCAGATCAGCAAGTATTTGGGAAAAGTTTAACTTACAAGAAAGTGCAAGGAGCGCAATGCAAAGGAATTTCATCTTGGTTTCTGTCGAGAGGCAAGAGATCCCTGAATCAAAAGTTGTTGAAAGCAAGTGATTATTAAACAAAATGCTCTCTTTTTATACTTTTCGCTATTTCGAAAGAGATAACCCTTTTTCCTTTCCGAGATAATTCTTATCGTGATTTCAACCACCTGCACATTCCACCACAGCCGTCATAAATGTATTATTGGCGTTTATTCGCATGTACTCTGGTGTTTCTTTAAAGTGCCATTTCAAGGTTGAATTTACATCATACGATATTTTCCGGTGGTTAGTGCGCTTGGTTACTGATCACAGACACCTAAGTTCTATACCCGGGTATAGTTCGGATGTTCATGATGTCTTTCTGCTGATATCTCACTTTCCACAGAAACGTTATCCACGGAATATTAAACTGACAGATTCCTGTCAGACTTCTGAGGCAGGCAGCTGCTTGGGAAGTACTATTTTTTAACATGGAATATCCCAATTCTTGATTTGAAAAATGCAAATCATAACATTTAATTTGTATCTATCCTACAGAAAAGAAATTTTTGTTTATCTCTTAAAACCAAACATTTGCATTTATCCACCCACATCAAAGGTCGCCATGCCTTCCCCCCTCAGAATGCAGGTAAGGAAAATGCATGCATACTTACATACATACATACATACATACATACATACATACATACATACATACATACATACATACAAAATCCTCAAACAGCCATGGTCTATTGAGGTCACACAGTGTAATTTTCCTCTCCAGAAATGTCTGTTTTGAGCTACAGCTGCTGCATTTCGCCACTGTAGGCCATTCTAGCAAGATCCTGTTTGTCTACCCATTTGCATCCTAGGTCTCCCCTTTTTCCTGACGCTTTTAGGCACACTGTTCATAATCCTGTTTCCCTATCTGCAGCTATGCATTCGGGTAACATGGCCAAAGTAACGCAGTCTCTCTCTGCGCAAAATGTTGTTTAAAAGAAAGTTGATGACACCTTCTTCTAGCCTGATCATTATTTACAGTGAAACCACTTAATGTCCAAGATGCAAGAAAAAGCAAGCAAGAAACTAGGTTTATTTTGAGAGATAGAGCCAACAATATCAAACACCCCCCTTGATCGCAGGCATGGGCAAACACTTGTATCCCACCACAACAGACTGAAGTCACTGATGCTGGTAGGAACTTCAAGCACTACCTTTCCATGAGCTATAAGACCTGCCTGAGACACATTACTGCAATTTAGGATTGGCGATGCCCAACTAGCTAAATGAGGGTTTAGGTACCTACAATGGCCTCTGATCGGGATTATCCACCAGCTGATATAAAGTATCCCGTACATCTGTTTAATTAGGGTTGGCAATCAACAAGCAAACAGAAAACACAGCGGCAGATTCTTCCTCAACAGAGGCCCACCAGTAGAGCAAAGCCAAAATCCAAACGATAGAATGATGACAACAGCTAGTTTTTCAAGACAAAAAAATTACAGCGAAGAGTTAAAACTATATTTCTGTAACCTAATAATAGCTGATAGAGTTGTATCGCGATAATTAATTTTCTGTACTTCAACAACCTGTTCGCGTTGGAATCCCTGATATGCATATATTTTTTTCAAGAATTTTTTTGTTTTTATTCTCTTAAAAATTAAAGTTCTTATTTTCATATAACGTACACAATGCTCTTACGATAAATGATTAACATAAAATAATTACGGAAGTTAAAGATTAAGGGATCAAACCAATGAAGGACTGAGTTGAGAGTGACAAATAGAACATTATTGAAATTGGCTTTAATGGGTTGAATGATTAATAGGCTTCAGCTGCTCAGGAATGACTTATTTGCAAAAAAAAAAATTATAATAGTGTTGAACCGCTTTCATGGGAAATTTTGAATTATTTTATATAAAACTAAAAGAATGCATATTGGAATCTCGTTTTTAAAGAGAATGAAATTTTCCTTTACTTACTTTTCCACTCCTTAAAAATTTTCATTTGAGCCGTTGATGATGGGGAAAATGCTAATAGTAGTTTTCTTTTATTAGCAATTAAGCAACATACGAAGTATTTGTCTCTTAGTTTTTAAATTTAAAAGTTGCTTTTCTCGTATCCCTCAGAGAAAAGTAGGTGGATTATTGCTGTCAGTGGAATATCTCTTGACTCCACCACCGAAATTTCAAATATCTACCATTATCTCTTAAGACAAAACAACTGCGTTTTCCACCCACCGTAGGTGTAAGGAGTCAGATCATAGCTGCCAATGGAATATAACTATTTGCATCTATTGTGTTAAACCTTAGCATCTTCGAAAATTTATACTTTAATTGACAGCACATTACAATCATTACAGACACAGTTGAAAACGTAAAAAAAAACGTGATTAAGACACAGTTAAAAAACGTAATTAAGACACAGTTAAAAAACGTAATTAAGACACAGTTAAAAGGTAAAAATCGACTAAAAGTTGCATTTCTTAACTAAATATTCGAATTTCAAGAGCTATGTTCCTTAACAATATGTTTGAGTTTTAAGAGTTGTATTCCTTAACTAATATATGTTTTGAGTTCTATTCCTTAATATATGTTTTGAGTTGTAAGAGTTGTATTTCTCAACTAACATGTATTGAGTTCTATTCCTTAATATATATATTTTTTTGAGTTGTAAGAGTTGTATTCCTCAACTAACATGTATTGCGCTGTGTTCCTTAATATACGTTTTGAGTTGTAAGAGATATATTCCTCAACTATATACATATATTGAGCTGTATGCGTTAATAAATTTTGAGTAGTGAAAGTTGTATTAAGTAACGCATATGAGAAAATCCGCGCAAAATATTTGTACCTCTAGTTGACTGTAGCTGTTAAACATTTTGTTTTTATTTGCAAAATATATAATATGCGACATGTGGCTCCATCAGTTTTCATTCACACAGTAGATAACTACTTAAGGAGTTCTTGCATAAAAGCCAGAAAGAGATAAATAATACATCTGTTTTTCTCAAGGTATTTCTGTCCTGAAGGTAACTATTCCGTTATTATTTTGTTGCAATTATTCTGAGAAACGGCATCTTGGTTCAAGTAGAACTTTACTAAGTTGATAAATCTTCATGATGGCAAGAGACAATTTCTACACAGCTACTTTTTACAGTATGCGATTTCAAACAGTTTTTAAATTTTGCAAGTTGGTATATTACACTCAATGAGTTTTCTAAAAATAGCTTAATTCAGTTTTTCCCAACCACTATGAAGTCACAAACTTTCCAGTGTCGCAATAACTTTTATGCTATTACACTTCTTATGCACTTATAAACCAAAACAAATGATAAAACTGCAAAAATATCTTTGTCGGGAACAAACACTAAAATGCAAAATTATTCACTTTATTCTGTACGGTTATAAACCCTAGTATCACAATTCAGTGGGTTTCTGGTAAACGATTGAAAAAATTCCATCAACGGAAATATTTACGTTGCAAATAAGTGAGACAACGGAAATCAGTAGAAACAGCTAATAGCATCCATCAGATTTGCTGCAAATGGTGGCATGATAAGTACATTTTTGCTGTAAAGTATATCAGAAACAGCAACTGGTCGGAATATGGAATGGTATGAACAATTATTTCGGAAATTACATGTCAGGAAAGTCTGCTATGAGTGTCAATAGTGACGGAGAACCGTGTAGTTACACAGAGAAAGAAGACGCTGATGACGTCTGCTCATCTGTTTTTCTGAAGGTGTTATCTGTTTTCTCAAGACGAAAAAACTTGACAGAATGACGTAATGAGGGGAGATAAGCTCTATTTGCGTCATGTATTTCAGTGATTTACAAAATGTGCGTGAGTGTGAAGTTGGTGTGCCGCATGGGAAATAATGGCTGATATGTGAACTTTGAGAAGATAATTGGCCGAGAACAAGTTAAGGAGTACAAGAAGACCAGCAAAGACAGAAATGGCGGAACGCGAAACAGGATGTTAATGAGTTTCTGCCAATTCGAACTGGTAATGAGAATAATAATGTTTCACAAAAAAGCGTGCATCTAAAGGGACTAAACGGAAAAATAACAAGCCATGAGACATTTGGGTTTGGTTGTTTTACCTCTGAGCGGCACTGTTTTCGCACACAACGGGCTAAATGGACAGGTCACAAAGACCAAAGGGCTCAGTGAGATTGTAGGGAAAGGAACCCACTGGAACAGTATTGGGAGACAGATGTAGCCTCCCGTTAATTCATCCAGCGTGTTCTTTAACGTGCGCAGTGTATGATTCTTACGCACAAGGGGCTACACAAGGGGTTACGGCTTAACATACCACCGACGAACAGCGGCTTTTCCAAGCCCATCGGTCCCACTTATTAACCGAGGGCAGGGAGGGAAGTTTTAAGGAAATAATCTAAACTTTGGCCCAGCTGGCACTCGAACCTGAGAACTGCAGATTACGCGCCTGGCTCCCATGAAGCAATATGGTAGTATATTGTAATAGATGTATGTATTTGCATTAAATGTGTGGAAAAATATTAAACGTGATGCAAAACTAAACAGCGAAATAATGAATTTATAACACTGGGCAACAAACAAAAAGGATTTGAAAAGAAAATAGTCACTCTTTATTAATTTCCATTTGCTGAACACGAAAATGACAATAAAATTTGTCGATTGGCTCTTGTTTAGGAGAGACGATCATGTATAAATGACTCAGTCCGCATTGAGTACATAGGTAACCATTTCGCAGCACTGTATTTTAAACTCCAAATTGCAATATATTGCGTTGTATAGCATCAGCCCGCCATACACACAACCTCCGGAAGTATTGCATCATTGTCTGCTGCAATATCCATAAATGTAGTTGAGTCATAATATCACGGCTTTACGATTGCGGACAAAAGATGATGCAATCGTTAGTTGTAAGTGACGTCTCTTAGGGTGAGCAAGTCTTTTCAGTAAACTCCCATTTACCCCTGAGTCATAGGTACAACACAAGTGATCCTTGCAGTTTTAATCCAGCAGTAGTGATGCCTCGTAATTGTGTTAATAGTGCAGATACATTTTGTTATATTTTCGGAGAAGTGACGTTTGCAAGCCAGAAAAGGGCCATAACTCTAATAGGGAAAGTGGCATATGAGTTTTATTTTGGATGCAAGATCAGGGACCAGGACAAGGCCTGGGCCCCACACATATGCTGCGTACGTGTGCAAGAAATCTTGCAGAATGGCTGAAAGGCGAAAAAGTGGTGATTCCATTTGCTGTTCCTATGCTTTGGAGAGAGCGAAGCAATCACGCAAATGGTGCTATTTCTGCATGGTTCCACCAGTTTCTGGAGGCATAACAAGGAAAACAAGAGGACAATAGCGTACCCAAATATACAATCTACCAGTTCCGCACGGCAAAGGCCTTCCCATTCCTTAACCTGTAAAAGAATTTTCCATCGATTAAGACGGTGAAGAGGGAGGCGAACCGGCGCCAGGTTCTCCACAGCATTCAGTGTCTAATGTCGATCCATATGTCTGCCACAGTGCGTCATCTGTGCCACACATTCCCACCGAAGAAGAAATTAACGATCTTGTTCGCGATCTGGAGTTGTCCAAGGACAAATCAGAGTTACTTGGATCAAGATTTAAACAATCTAATCTTTCTCTCAAGGCAAATGTCTGAGTGACTATTTCGAACTCGTCATGACCAGTTTGCACCTGACTTCAGAAAGGAAGGTGATCTTGTGTTCTGCTCCGATGTAGATGGCCTGATGAATGCCCTCAGAATCAAACATAACCCTCAAGAATGGATACTATTCATAGACTCCTCGAAATTGAGACTCGAGGCGGTGTTGTTGCATAATGGAAATCGACTTCCAGCTATTTCGGTCAGACATGCTGTCTACATGAAAGAAACCTACGACAACCTAAAACAGTGTTGAACAATTCAATACAGTAAGTATGGCTGACATCTCTGTTGTGACTTGAAGGCAGTGGCTCTGTTGATGAGTCTGCAGCTGGGATATACGAAGTACTGCTGTTTCTTATGTGAATGGGACAGCCGAGCAAAGACTTTGCACTACATGAACAGAAACTGGCCTCAAAGGAAATCTCTGAAGTTCGGAGAGAAGAATGTGGAACACCCAGCACTGGAAGAAACGCACAAAATCCTGCTACCATCCCTTCACATGAAACTCAGTTTCATAAAAAACTTCGCAAAGCCATGGACTTGACTGCATCAGCTTTCAAGTACTTGGCTGACAAATTCTCACGACTCAGTGAAGCGAAAATTAAAGAAGGAATTTTTGTGGGTCGTCAGATCCGCAAGCTATTCAGAGACATCAACTCCTTCAGGATGACGAGAAAAAGACTTTAGGACGCGTTTCATCTGGTGTCAACTAAATTCCTTGGGAATGTCAGGGCAGACAACTACAAGAAACTTGTTAAGGATATGTTGTCTCTGTATCACAAACTTGGCTGCAATATGTCCTTAAAGATTCACATTCTCCATTTCCACTTAGATTTCTACCCCGGCAACTGCGGCATGGTTCGTGATAAACACGGTGAACGTTTTCACCAGGACATTGCAACGATGCAGAAACAATACCAGGGAAACTGATCCACTTCAATGTTGGCTAACTATTGTTTGACGCTTGCCAGAGATGATGTTGAACAGCTGTACAAGCGATGGGCAAAGCGGCATCGGAAGTAGAAGGGGAGTTTTACCAATACATGTCATATGTACGTATTACTCTATTAGAAATATTGCGGATTTCTCAGAAATCGTAGCGAATTTTGCATTTTCATTGTCATACTTGTATTTAGAACATGGAACTCTTTAAGAAATTGCTAATTTTATCTCAGAGGCATGACTTTTAGGAAAGTTTTTGGCCAAGGGTAATTGTTTCATTTCCTATACTTTAATATTTATGAATACAAGGAGCAATGCATGTATTCGATTCAATAATCACACAATTTTTTTCCATTCAAAGCAAATTCATATTTAAAGAATTATGTGATATATCTGAGAACTCAACACGAAACTTAGGAAGAGTCAACATATTGTGGCATTTTCGTATAAAAGTATATTTAAGAGGTATTTTATTTTTCAAGCTACAAATACAGGCATACCTCGTTTAGCCCTGCCCCGTACAGCGCTGATTCGTTACAGCTTTGTAATTTTATTTTTACGTGTTAGAATGACAAACAGTATTGATCAGAACAGTCAATATATATTGTTCTCATGGTCAATCAGCCAGTACAGTAGAGTGAGTGTTATCTATCGTATGCTTTCAGCCAATGAGAGCTAGCGCGGCACTATACGCTTTAGGCGAATGACCACCAGCACGCCATACTGCATTTCCCTCAGTTTGATTGTCGCTCTCTAATCTGTTGGTTTACTCTGCCGTTGTCTCTCTGCCATTATTTTGGGTTCTGATGAAGAGTTTTGACTCAAAATGGTGCCACAACCTGGTCCATCTTCCCGCCAGTAACTCCCATCTGGTCTCCCAACTCTGCCAAATTCGCCATTTTCGAGAGTGCGCCAAGCACTGCCGAGTACATTATAATACACTTTAGCTTTCTTTATTAAATTTTCCTTCCATTATTATTCATTTCACAATACACGCTGGTTTCCACAAATTAAGGAATATCCCTGTGTTATAATCTATATAACTCCATAACTTCTAAGAAGGTTGCTTTTTGCTTTGAAAAATGTGATTGAAGATAAAGCTCTCAATCAAATTAATGAATATCTCGATTTTCAACAATATTCGTTCAGTATTTAATGAGTTATGGAAGTTTGAATATTTAATAACAGCAATGGCAGTCCTAAAAAACTTATACAAAACTGAAAAAATAGTAAAGAATTATTTACAAAAAGTTCTAAAATACAAACTTGTTTTATTAAACACTTTGATACACTACTTATTACTAACTACTGAAGTCATTTTTTGTGGCTGGCATTGTTATCGCTAAATATTAAAACTTCCATAATTTATTAAATACTGAACAAATATTGTTGAAAATCGAAATATTGATTTATATGATTAAGACCTTTATCTGCAAACACATTTTTCAAAACAAAAAACTTATTTTAGAAGTTGTAGAGCTCTGACATTAGCTTCCCATTGAATTAACATAGAGATTTTCCTTAATTTATGGAAACCAGTGTAGTAGGTATTTATAAATTCGTGTTTATCATCTCTATTACAGTTTAATATGAAATAAACGCCTAATACGTTGATTGTAGGTAATAAATTACGATTTGGGGAACGCACCTTATGGCATACATAACGACCTCGTATAGGGCTAATTCAGTTAACAGGCTTCCATTACAGGAACGCATCCCCAGAGCTAAACGGGAAATGCCTGTATTTATAATGGTATAGGTAGGTCTTAAAAGGGTGAATATAATTCCGCAATTTTCTAACGGAATACCGTTGGAATTCAAACTTTAGACAGTCTAGAATTATATATTTATTTTGCATTCGGTCGCAAAAAGGGAAAAAAATTTAGGAACATTTTTGGGAAAAATGTATTATTCAAGATATGGAGTTTCCTGTTTAGCTGTCCATTGACATAATATAGATGTTTTACAGTTTTTTTCTCTAGGGAAGGTATATTTTAAGTGTATACTGTCAGCTTTTCGGATAATATAAATAAGGAATAAGGATTTTATAATCTTTAATAATAATAAATATATATATAGAAATAAGGAATATAGAAAAAAAACACGAATAAATAACACATTCAAAATGAACCATCAGTTTCATAACATAACAAAATAGAACAACACAATTTCATAAAATAATCAACAGTGCTTATAGAAACCAATGACTATCAAAGTACTAGTCCAGGTTTCAATTTGAATTTCTACATTTTCATTTTATGGCTCTAGAAAACTTTAAAATTTTAAAACATCTGTATAGGAGATTCGTATTTGAATAAGAGTCAAGCTTATTTATTAACTTATTATTTTATTAGCTTTCAAATTAAAAATCCAAAAATTAATATCTCAATACAGAATGACTGAATGAAAACAAGTTTATGTTGTCGCAAACACAAATAAAAAAACAAAGTAAAATACATCTTGATAATCCAAACTCCCGATAATTCGAAACAAGCAATCCAAACCTAAGCTAAATTACCTCTTGTCTGCAGACATATTGTTACGAATCAGACAACAGTTGTTACGAATCAATCCATTTTCTCCTTCGTTTTACAGGTTTTTAAATAACATTCATGAAAAATGCGTGAAATATGGACAAGTTTCATTTTAGCCTCCCTTTCGTTTACTAACATTCTCAAGGGTGGGGGGGTGAGGTTCTTGGTAGGACCTGGCAAGAGAATTAACTTGTTAACATCAATGCCACTGATTGAAGAATTAGGCAGATCAGCTGATTCAGTAGGAAACCAACTATAAACCATTTATTTTCAACAGTGCGATGAATGAAATAGAAACCACCCCTGTTTTCTAGCCTGTCACTCCGATGTGAAATGCGACACCGAATTTGAAAATTCCTCATTTCTAACTTTCATTGCCAGAAATCGCCTTATTAACTAATTTTTAGCTCTCCAACACTGGTATATTAGGATTTCGCCTTTATGCTCCTATAGCTTACGAAATACAGCATAATATCTGAGATCTACGAGTCAAAATATTCCCACGCACAATTCTTAGCGTTCTATCCGTTAGATCGATATTTGACCTTTGACCTTGAAGAACCCCTCGCATCGAAATTTCGCATTTCCTACATCTACTACCAAATTATCCCTCGGAAACAATTTTTAGCTCTCTAGCATTGGCAGAATGAGATTTGACCTTTGACCTCGATGGAAGCGCCGGGTCCAAAATTTTGTAACGTTTCCGACATCTACAACCCGAAATACCCCAGACACCAATTTTAGATTTTCTAGTACTGATAGATCATGGTTTGACCTCTACGTGATCTGTATTTGGCCTTAAAGGACATTCGGAGGTTAAATTTCGGATTTTTCCCGAAATCTACTACCCGGATCACACCTAGGTGCAGATTTCCAGAGCTCTACCATTTCTACATCATAGTTTGAAATAATTTGATACTCTATCAGTCAGCTGCCAATCATTCACAATCGTCTATATATTCCGAAGAGTCGAAACATTATGCCATTATGCTCCAATAAGGAATTTACGTTTGAATGCACGTTTTGTCATTCATGGTATTCCACTGGTTTCATTGAAAATTTGTTGAACGTTACATGGTTACGTAGTGGAATTCTATTCTCATAATATGAAAGAATTCAAACACTTTCTCGAATAGAGTGTGTGTAACTATATATACGTGGGCAGAATTTTTAACAGGCACAGTGGCAGGACCGGATTAAGGCCTTTAGAGGTCCTAAGCACTTAAACGATTTTGGTGCCCCCATATTATATCTAACTCAATATTCAAAATATCAACAAATATAAACCGTAAAATAAAATTTTATTTTTCTAAACAAAACTTACACTTAAGATGGGTACTAAAATATTTAGTTGTTCATGGAATTTTTTGTTTAAAAAATCTTGATTTTTTCTGTGTATTTTTGTGGTGCCTACTTTCTCCTGATGCCCTAAGCACGTGCTTATTTTGCGTAATGGTTAATCGGCCCTGCATAGAGGAAAGAGAGAAATTGATCAATTTAAAGATTTTATATTTTAATGGATTATTAATCGGCGGTTTCACTACAAATTCAGATTAACAAGCCTTTGAAGAAGTTTAACTTCCAGAAAGTGCAAAGCAAAGTATTTTCATGTTGATTTCTTTGACAGGCAAGTGATCCGTGAATCAAAAAATGTAAATATTAATCAAAATGTTCTCTTTTTATACTTTTCACTATGCGAAACAGAAAACGCCTTTTTCTTTCAGAGATAATTCTTATCCTAATTTCAACCAGCTGCACATTTCCACCATAGCCGTCATAAATGTGTTATTGGAGTTTAATCGCATAAACTCTGATGCTTCTTTCAAGTGCCATTTCAAGGTTGGATTTTTCACATATATCCTATTTTCCGGAGGCCGAATTGTGAATCACTTGGCTACTGATCACAGAGACCTGGTTTCTAACCCTGGGTAAGGCACGGATTTTCATGTTATCTGTGGTGTATTCAACTTACAGACTCCTGTTAGACCACCACAAGCAGCTGTTTCAGTGATATTTGTTTTTAGGTACTAATAAAATATTACTACAGTGGTATTCAGACTATCAATGCTAATGACGGGGATAACGACAATGTATATTACCACAAAGTGCATTTTCCGCGGATCTCATGCCAAAAAACCTCTAATACAGGTATAAATTAAATTTAAAGAAATTGAAGTGGAACTTTACGATACTAAGAATAAATATATATAACCGTTTTACATTCCTAATTTCGGGTTAATGTAAAATCGATCAGTTTTTAATTTTTATCAAATCTCAGGTGGAAAGTTAAATCGCCATTCGAAAAAACCGCAGGCTGACGATCCATTTCAGGACAGACGCAGAGGGAAGGAGCTTCCCTCCACCCCGACAAGACCAGTAACTGGAACGTAGATGAAAAAATATTTAAGAAATATATATATATATATCACGTATTATTCAAAATATTTTTAAGAACCTGTGAAACGGAGGGGAAAATTTTAAACCCAAATGGGAATTTACTTGAATCTCTCCCCCTCCACCTTTCATTCAGATCAGTTAACCTACCTCCCTTCTCTCTTTTATTTATTACTAAATCCCGACCTTTTCTATTGCATTTCCGAATCATCCATTAGATCGAATTTCCACCGTTAGAACATGACAAAGATGGAAAATGACCAAATTTATTTGCTTTGAAAAGAATATTTTTATACGCCAGAAGTAATATGTTATTATTAGTTTTTCAGTGTGTTGCAGGAAAGTGAACTGCTCATAGTATGCATGTAATTTCGTTCCTAAGGATCGATTGGTTTTCTACAAAAGAATACCTCTCACTATTGCAATGAACTTATAAATGATTAACTATACACGTGAAAATAAATCTAAAGAACTCAGTGGCAGAGCATGACATTTTGAGTAAGGGAGGCAATAAACAAAAGCACTACTGCAACTAAATAGAACACGGTTCCGCTACTCTCTGCTTCCGAATCATTGAACCGGAACGCTACTAGATATTTTTTTTATTTCCGCCACAGATTTTTTCGAATCATTGTATTGGAACGTCCTTCCGGTACTTGATGTTTCCGAATCGTTGAGTAAAAGCAGTTCTATACTTTTAAATCAAATGTTAGTAGTATATACTATACAGTCTATTAGCGAAGTAGGGGTGAGGGTTGAGAGTGCAATCTCCCCGTCATTGAGGCAAGTTATTTTTATAAACTGTTCATTGGCGTTCCGATGGCCGGGTGATTAGTGTGCTTTGCTACTAATCTTAGGAAAGTGGGTTCAAACCACGGCTATAATGCATGTTCTCTTTCTGATGAGGTCGCGCCTTTCTCACGAACCTTCTCTATGGCGTATTGTACTGACAGGCTCCTATCAGATTTCTGGGGTCCTGTCAGATTTCTGTGCTCCTGTCAGATTTCTGGGGTCTACCAGTTATTTGAGGGGAAATTTGTTTGTTCATTAACTGCTATTATTAAAAATGTTAACAAAATTTTGAAGAAACCCATACTTCCACAAAGTAGAACTGAGAACGAATTAATTTGATTCTCATTTAATTTAGCCTAAATTAAATCTCAAATTTAATACATTGATCTACTGTGCAAATGCAATATTATTTGATAATGTTAAATGAACTCCTATTATGAAAATAGTAAAAAAATAAAAGCAATTTTTGTGTGACTGAAAAACCAGCTTTATTCATAAAATTATATGTATTTAAAGTTTTACAATTTGCACCCATTGACTTTTTTACTCATAGTCCAGTGGTTAGAGTGCTTGGCTATTGTTGAAAGAGACCTGAATTCGAGGCCCGGTTATCTGCTGTTATGCCCCCACTGAGGATGCTGATTAGGATGAGAAGGATATGTTTTGCAGACAACTTCAGCATATTTTGAATTCTGTCAAGAAAGGAAATATTACCCTTGTTCTAGATAACTTCAATGCCAATTCAATTGCAATAGTCAATGGACTTACTCTGAATTTAGGGAGGGCGATAAGCCCATCTGGTATTGGTAGTTGCAAAGACAACGGGCAACGTCTCCTACAGGTAACTAAATCAATGGATTCAGAAAAACTAACACTTATTACAAACACCACGACATACATAAGTACACATGGGTTTCACCTGATGGGCTGCATAAGAATATGATTGATTATATATTAATTAACAGCAAATGCGCTAGTTCTGTTAGGAATACCAGGTCATATAGGGGAGCTGAAATTGGATCTGACCATTATCTTGTTAAAAGTGTCTTGCAACTTAAACATAAAAGGTGTTGTGCTAGGGTTAAAAATTTTACTTTTAATACTGAAGCTCTGAGAGACCCAGTTATAGCTAAAGTTTACCATGATAGGTTATTAGTCATTATGACAGTCATGGTTTGCTTACTACTGAAGTTGAGGAAGAATGGGACCATTTTAAACAGGCTATTTTTGGAAACTAACAGTACTCTTTTAGGGAAAAAGGAGAGGAGGAGACAGAATTATTTGAGTGATAAGGCACTTGAGCCTATTTCTGAAAGTAGTAACTGCAGGAATGTCCTTAATCAGTACTCTACTAGTCCTAATAGAAAGCATTAAAGAGAGCCAAATAAACGTATAATTAGGATCAGTTACCAAATAAACGTATAATTAGGATCAGTTAGCTGCTGATAAGAATTTTTGGCTCTAAGGCATTGCTGACAAAGCCGAGGAAGCAGTTAGACAGCACAACAGCAGAGAGCTGTACCAGATAGTTAATGTTTTATGTGGTAGAAAACGGACAGGTATACAGGAACTGAAGGATAAACAAGGTAAGGTGATAGAAGGTGAGGATTCTGTCATGGCTAGGTGGGTAGAGCATTTCAGTGATGTTCTAAACAATGTGGTTAGTTCTACTCCCATTGTTAGTAATGATGACAGATGCATTCCTGGCTTTAATGTTGGCCCTATAACACACTCTGAAACTATTTTAGTTCTTTCTGAACTTAAACTACAATGTTCTTCATGTTCTTCAATGTGACAGAATATACCTTTCCTGCACACAAAATCAGGGCTTAATATCCCTTTCGGTCAATGGTAGCAACTGTATCACTTTTCTCACCGAGAGCAAACGGTGGTTAGCGGAGAAAATCTCAACTCAGGCACAGTCGAACTCAAATACTGGGGACAACGAGTCTGATGCCTAACCAAATAGTCAAGTCCTGATCCTGTTTTAGAGTCAGATGAGCTCAAACTTTATTTGACGTGTGCAGATTTTGCAGATTTGGCTTCCAAGTTGCACAAATGTAAATTTAATATCTCATAAATTTATCACAGATTCATTACAGATCGGTACTCTTTCCTATGATATATGTATTAATTAATAAATGTTTACATAATTATACAAACAACTGATATGTTAATGTGTCGTCAAAAAGGTAGTTTTTATCTCTGAGCGACAATTTTTTGCATCAATTGGGTAAGTGGCCAGTCACAAGGGCCTCAAGGACTCGGAGATGGTTGAGAACCTACTGCACAGCTGCTTGGAGACTGGTGGAAGTGCTCCGTTAAGACTATGCAACGTGTTCTTTAACATTCAGAGTGTATGACTCTCATGTGCACTGGTCATGGCTTCACGTCCCATCCGGCGGATGGTGGCCTTTCCAAGCCCATCGGTCCCCTTTCTTTCGGACAGAGGGAGTTTAGCATAGATGAATCTTAGAGATGGCCTAGGTGGGGTACGAACCTGAGAACTACATATTACGAACCTGGTGCTCTAGCAACTGAGCCAAACCCCACTCCCTGTGCCGATAAAACGGCTACGATTTTCAGTAGTAAGACTATTCCATTCCGCGAAAAGAGACCGATTTCAAATTGCATAACGTGTAAAAACTGTTTTAAAATTGGTAACTTCTGGCGCTTAATTCTGTTTAAAAAGGACGTGAAAAAATAACGTTTAACAAAGAAATTCTACTCTAATATTTTATTTCACTTAAGAATTAAGTACATTTTGCCCATCGTGCAGAATTTAGAATGAAAAAGGAACAGGAAAGGAACGAAAAGGGATGAATTCTTCAATATCTTCCTTAAAGCATTTCTTCTTCATAAAGATGCTGATTGCTTTTCCTACAAGTTGAATTACTTCAGTTGCATCTTTTCCACACTTTTGATAGATTTGTGAATAAATGCATCCAACATCGGGGAAGTATATTCTAAATAATAGAAATTAGTAGTTTCAAATTTGATATCAAAAGTAAAAAAATCTTATTTAAATACATTTAATTTATGGCACTCTATTAAATACTAGCTGAACGGCACACGGAGCTGCCTGGGTCTCAGTTTCGATTTCTATATTTTGTTTTTTACTTCATTAAAGCTTAGTTATGTGAATTCTGCCTCCCTAGATACTTTATCATAGATTCAACATGAAGAATTGTCCGGCGTTGCTCAGGTCGTTTACACCGAGCGCGAGCTCTCTTAGCCCGTGGCTTCGTCGCAAATTATCAGTAATTTTACTTCGACAGATTTTGATACTCTGTGGTTCTCAATGTACTTAACGGAATCGTCCCGAATTTGATAGGCAGTTTCCCACTGCATGATGACCTGTTGAGTTAAAACATTTGTTCCCTAACTGCATTTGGTCCCTAAAATTAAGCAGCAAACTTAGTATTATTATGACTCTTACTTTCACAGTTTTTTTTAATAATAATATATCTTTATTAAGCCTTAGTATGGTTATAAACATAAATTACCCCGCTACGCCTTATGGCTTGTCAGCAGGATACGTTCGGGAGCAATAATCGCGACGATAAATTTAGACAGCAATTACAGTTTCCAGTAGGAAGAGCATGGTAAATAGGTATTGCTTCTACAAGTCCCCTTTGGATTTTCAACTTCAAATATGGCACTCAAACCCGGACAATAACCAGAAATATTCACAGAGAATTTAAAACGTCTGTTATAATGATTTCCCGACGAGGCACGGCTGCCCTGACACACACACACACAGATAATTTCTTTTATTATATATTTCACACGTCAAATAAATATTTTTTCTGTGAAAAAGCATGCAAAAAATAATACTTTATCTTTCAACGGTTAGTAGGAAAACAAAATAATCTTGGCAAAAATAATAAAAATATATTTAAATGATTTTCGAAAACAGAAATCGCTCTATTGATTGATAAAAATATGGATTCTTTAGAAAAAAAAATGATTGTCAAAGTGCAAATTGTAACGGAATCTTGGATCTATTTGACTTTAGAGATTCTTCATTTTTCAGAGATAAATTGAAAGTTCTTTTCTGGTTGGATAGCTATTGATGAAATGTTACGATTCGAAATTTCTGATTGTCTCAAAATTTATATCGCACCGTTTAACCGAAGCATTTAAATGAAGAAATATTAAGGATGATGAATTTAAGCAAGAAATGTTTAAGTATGGGGACCACAATTATATGGTTTGGGAGTGGAATGTGAATGCTATGAGGCCTTCACATTCCACCCCCAAACAATGAGTTGTACCCTTACCCAATGGGGGTTTCCACTGTGTGGGTAAGGGTAATGTTACCCAATGTAACCCCCCACACAATGGTTACCAATGGAGGTTACCATTCTGTGGGGGTAATGCTCTGAAAAAGAAATATATATATATATGTATGAAATAATAAACTGAAAAAAATTTGGTGTTGCCATGAGTGGGATACGAACCCACGTCTCCAGGAAACATGCCTATTATGCTAACACTATACCATCAATGGCTAACCTTTTCTCAGCTTAGTGAATGTGATGTTGCCTCTTCGGTTGTGTCTACTGGGATCACTTAGGAATGTCCCTCCGGTTCGATCGCAATACGCGACGGGTGAAAGGGTCTTTCAGAACAAAAATCAAAGATCTTATTGCAATTGAAAGGACTCGATACTGAGGCTCCTTCCCAAATAAATGGTTCAACTTAGTCCTTGGTAAAACAATAACTATCCTTTATTGATATGAATTACATTGAATGATCAGGAAAAAACACACTCGTCACTCATTTACTATGAATTACAAAACCAGCTTACTATCCCCGTTCAGCTGTTTTCCAGAGAGCCTACGTACCGCTAATACCAGTCGGCACTCACCAGCTTTTCAATTTTGCGTCTTTCCGCGCTCGTCCCTCGACTGGCTCTCCCTTCTCCTCGTTGGCAAACCCTTTGTCCCTTTCTCTCTCCACTTCGGCCATCTGGCAAGATTGCTAGCCTCTGGGTTCGGACTCACTTGTCAGCGGACGCTAGCTGGGGGTGACCTCCGTTCCCCGGACACTGCTGCTTCAATTAACTTTCCAGATGCTGGGACAGAGGGCCTCCCATGTAGCATATGCCCATTTTGGTGAAATCCAAAATAATATACAAAACCCGAACAAAAAAAATATTAAAAAAAAAAATTTTTTTTCACCTCTAGCCTGACAGTGACCTTATAAACTTTCCGGATTTTTGGTTAAGTTATTTAGTGGTTAGCATAACAGGCATTTTTCCTGGAGACGTGGGTTCGAATCGCACTCTTGGCAAAATCAAAATTTTTCCAGCTCATTATTTCATGAGTTCCATGTCTACAGTAATTATCCTGTGATTCTTTACTAGTGATGTATTGATTTAACGCCGTGAGCGTGAGTGCAAATATTAATTCTATCTCAAATGAGGCAACAGAGTTATCCACTTCCCGGATAGATGGCGCCACTGTGCGAATCAAATAAATAAAACCGGAAAGTTTATAAGGTTACTAAGCTGAGAATAGGTTAGCCTTATGGGTAAGCCTGAGTAAGGACCACCCAATATGTGTTACGTAGAAGAAGAAGAAAAAGAATAGGTTAGCCATTGATGATGTAGTGGTTAGCATAACAGGCATGTTTATTATATTAAATGTCTAGTGGTTAGCATAACAGGCACGTTTCTTGGAGACGTGGGTTCGAATCAAATTAATGGCAAAACGAAATTTTTTTCAGCTCATTATTTCATGAGTTCCATGTCTACAGAACTTATCCTGTGATTCTTTACTACTGATATATATGTATATTTTATTTAATCGTTACTCTTAAGAGCCCTTCCATATTAACCTAATATTTGTTCTAATACTTCGACATACAGTATCCTTACCTCCACAGTGGGTGGAAAACAATTGTTTTGTTTACAGAGATAATTGGAAAATTCGTTTTTATTGGATAAGTAATAATGAAACATTACATTTCCATTTATCATATCCTTAGGTAGTTTTATTTTATATTGTGGGAAATGACTAAATATGGAAAACGGGAATCATTTGACGAATATTGCAAACGAAATGTTTTTGGTAGAAAATTGAAATCTCGGTGGTATGGTATCAAGAGATAGTCCATTGAAAGCACTAACAGTTCCCGTTTCTCAAATTATGTGTGATTAGAAACTTTTTTTCATTTTAAAGAATAAGAGAGGAATAATTTTTATGTTTTATAAGTACTGTTCAAATAGTTTAATTTGCATTTTCCCAAATTTTCACTACTCCAAATTAAAATTTCTGGAGAGTGCAAAACTCGAAAAGTGGTAAAATCTCATTATCTTAATAAAGGCGAATCTCATATTGGCCAGAGGCGATATATGTTTTTTATTTAACAGTTGTGCCAGATATGGAAAACGGGACCCTGGAAATAGGCTGAATAATATTCTCTTGTATATTAGCCCCAAATTAAGACTCACTGATCTGGATAAATTCAAAATCATTCTACTCTAAAAGAAAATACATATTTTTTCATTAATACTCACTCGCATTCAGAACCTTCAAAACCAATGATATCCCTGCACGTTTGAAAAGAAGCCTCTACATTTGTTTCCAGGCATTTTGCATTTTCCAAATATTCTGAAAATATAAGTCAATTTTTTACGAGATCAAATTTTTAACTGTAGTTTAACACCAATGGGGACATAATTAACAAATGATTTTGATGCAAGATTTTAAAAAGAATCAAAAATGCTCTGAATATTTATATATTATTTAGTGGTTGTTATTAAGAGTCCTTCCCTACAAACCAAATATCTGTTCCAATAATACGATGTAAAGTACTTATTGCTCACCCCTTCGTTTTTATAGTAAAGTATACAGTCACAATAAGTGGTATGGCCCAATTTTAAAAGAAAAATACTAGATATAGATGCATATAATATAAAATACGCATTAGTTACACAAAATATTTATATTCCATCATTCATCATAATTTTTTCTTCTCCCTCTACGAATTCCTTGGCATTCTGAGTGAATCGAAGGAATGCTAAAAGAAATAACGGCTTAGAGAGTTATATTAGTTTAAAAATTGAAGTTTTGTACTAGAGATTGAAACTCCTTTAAAGACTCTAATTTTAGTTTATAGATTGAAATGGTAACATAAACAGTATATACTTACTTCAGATAGTTGATTGCAGCTTAGAGAGGAAAACAGTAGTTTAGATGATGAAACTAGTGCCTCGAGAGTAAACCTTTAGCATAAAGAGCCGAACTGAAGCTAAGATCGTGGGTTTAGGGAAAATTGGTGCGTAAAGATTGAAATTGGGGCTTAGAGGATAAAATGGTTGCTTTAGAAAGTGCAATTGTAACTTCTAGAGTGCAATTGTAGCTTAGAGAATGAATCTATAGCTTGAAAGGGCCTTTTATTTTCACCATTGTAATGAATCTTAATTAATACTATATTCGTAATTAGCAATTTTTCTTTTTCACAAATAAAACAAAATCCATGAATTTGATTATAATATTCTTTTTAAATCTACAAATCTGGAGACCATGGGTCTGGTGGAATGTATTTGGAACCTATCCCTCCCTTTTCACATGGATTTGGCTGAGTTCCCGCTATCCTACAGACCTTCTAATATGGCGTATTGAACTGGCAGGCTCCTGTCAGACCTCTGTGGCAAACAGCTGCTTGAGGAGGTATTTTTTTTCGACGTTGACAGAATCCAAGAAAATATTTCCAGCATAAGCGAAAAACGCATATATTACACAATAGATGTATTTACGAAATGTAAAAATTGTTAAATTCGACCTCGCTATTTATTTACCCTGAAGTTTCCTATTTAGATTTAAAATGCCCATGGGTTGGTTTGTTTGACCTCTGAGTGGCACCTTTTTTGCACACAATGGGCTAAATGGTCAGGTCACAACGAACCGGATGCTCAGAGAAGGTTAGGGGAGTTGACTCATTGCAACGATGTCCCGCACAGCGAGGAACGGCTTAACGTCCCATCCGATGGACGTCGCCCTTTCCAAGCACATCGGTGTCTCCTACTGACTGTGCGCAGGGCGGAAAGTTTGCAGGGAGAAATCTCAACGCTGGCAGAGCTGAAACACGAACCCGAGAATTTCAGATTACGAGCCTTGCGCGTTACCGACTGAGCCACCTCCTCCCCATAAAATGCACATGCAATGCATACATAACATTTCTCTTTGCGCTCGTGATATTCCATTTGACAATTTTTCTTATCACATCAGGAAGTAAAAATGGCAAACAAATGTTTCAAATATAAAGAATGCGGTTCCATAGTTGTGTGATACTTTCCTTGGAATGTTATACAATTATCTGCCACCTTTCCTAGGAAACAGTCGAGTAAAAGATCGATTATCGGAAATCTACTTATCAGTAATATAGATTTTCCGAATTGCTCTTCAGCCACCAAACAGGAAAAAAATGTAAAATTTTCGAACTACTCCTTGATCATGAATTTCCTAAAATAAGCGAAAAGGTTCGTTAATCTAATTCTTCCTTTAGCCACCGGTTCCTCAATAAAAAGGAAAAAGATCTATTATCGGAGTCGCTCCTTAATCACTTGTTCATCAATAATAAGCAGAGAAACATTTTCCGAATTGTTCCTTAATAACCAATAATAAATATAGTGGTATATATTACATGTGTAATAAAAAGCACAAATTCATGTTGTCAGAAAGAATTTATGTATTGTGGTAAGAGATTATTAATTAAATTGAATTAAATGAATTAAATGTTGATATGTATCCTATATGATCCTGCATATTTTTATCTGAGTGTATCAGAGCCTATATCAGTGGAGATTTGATTAGTGATCGGTATCTCAGTGGTCATTCAGCTGAAATATTATCAGGAGGTGGTTGGATTGTATTCAAACATGGAAAACATTTATTTTTCTCCTACTTAAAAATTGTAATAATGAGATTCTTACTAGTACGAGCTTCTGATCCTTTTGTGCAGAAATAACCTAAATATTCTTTCTGATCACGATAGTGGTCAATCATCTGCCAATTTATGGTGTCAGGACATTTTTCAGATTCTTCGATTAGGCAATCTATCATAGGTAACGAGGTTCTGTAAAGAAATACGAGATATTAAAAGTAATGTTTTACATTTTCGAAAACTATTGTGAATTTACCTGTTTGTAGCAAATTTTCTGCTACAGATAATCAGTCATAAAAGAAATTTTCTAATTTTATAAGAATAAAATGAAATATGTTTAAAAACCTTTAGTCAACTAAAAATATAATTATTAGGGCTGGAAGTTTCGAGCCTTCTTGTATTCCCTTCTCACCTCTGGTTATTATATCTTGGTAAAACTAGGTGATGTTTCTTGATAAATAATGAAAAGTTTCAGATTAAATAATACAGGAAATAATATATAGGAAAGCAAAACTAACAACTTCACCCATCATAGTTTTTCGAAGAACGTATTCTTCGTTTTCTTTTAACAAGAATTTAGCATTCGTTTCTCTTAACGACGAATATATTATCGTAATTCTCTTAACAAAATGTCCCAGTTTCCAGTCAGAAGAATTGAAAGAATTTAATTCCCTGAATTTAACATTACACATTAAATAGGACTGATTTTCAACATAAATGTAAGTAGTATGGCTGAACCAAAACAGGTGTGGTTGGTGTCACAGCACAGATTATTAATCTTGGTGTGTCAACTTCTAAATTGAGAAAAAAAATTCTTTTGGTTTATTCGCACATAACTAAATTATACAAGAATTTTTAGGGTCGCTCTTTGTAATTGTGAGACCTAATTAGGGGTTCATACTCCCCGGTCTCCAGAGAATTATTATAAATTCCTTAAGGAATTAAGTTAATTAAGGAAAGATGGTGCCTTTACTGGCTATAGTGCTTTTATATCCCTTTAGGGGCAATACACGTCAACTCTCTATTTATGTCAATCTATTTAACACGTTTTTTAAATGATTCAGTCACTTTATTTCAACTCTTTTTTTATATACATGGACAATTTTCTCCTGCGAAATAATTTTGTTTCCTGACGACGTAATTGAATATTTTCGGCGAGGTACTCACTATACCACAAGCAACGAACATAAGGGCTTCTTATCCATACCATGAGAAAAATCACACCTATCCAAGAAGCTCGCAGTACAAATAGCAGTACCACCTCTGTGACATATAGACTTACTGTACAAATTGGTGCTGGGTTGTATTAAATCTGAGCGCCGCTTTTTTGCGTGCAATGGGCTAAATGACCAGGTCACAGGAACTCGATGGTTCAGAGAAATTTGGAAGGAGGGGACCCACGGGATAATTGTTGGGAATCAAATGGTAGCCTCCCGTCAAAGACATCCAGCTTGTTGGTTAACGTGCACACTGTGTGGCTCTCTCGCACACGGTGCCACGGTTTATAGTTCCATCCAATGAACGACATGCTTTTCTAAAGCTAATGTATCCTGCTGACTGACTGCAGTGCGGTGAGTTTTGCGGGGATAAATTTCAACGCTGGCCCAGCTCGGACTATAACCTGAGAACTGCAGATTACGATCCTCAAAGCCTACCAACTGACCTACCCACAATGTGTAGATTATTTTGCAATCTGCACTAGAGGTACTGAACAGTGTGTGAATCAGTGCTTCTTTCATCTACCGTGAAATAACGTCTTTCGCCATTGTACACCAGCTTTAGTTAAGTAATTTAATTTTCTGTGGGTTTACACTTCCGAGAATAGGTGTCTCAGTTTCAGTAAAATGAAACAGTAACAGGGACAATTACTGAATTGTTCCAGTTTTCATCATCACACCCTACACCTGACCCAAGAATACCAAGTTTTGAACCGGTTGGCTAGCCGAACAAATGAAGCAAAAAGAATAAAAACGCAAGCAGATTAATAGGTAGGAGCAGAAATACAGCGTAGTTAAATTTATTCGGTAAGATTAAAGTATTAGCTCTCATTATTTACAGCAATGTAAGATTAAATTCGGGAGATTTTTACTTTAATAAAAAAATAAGGAGGCTTTAATCTAATTCACCCTAATACTTTACAGATGATTAATTTTAAATACAGATGCGAATTGGGAAAATAAAGAGAGGGATTACAAAATCACACTTACTTGCACATGGCATCAACTTCCTCTTCCGTTTTAGGAAATCGTGACTTCGGGGGCTCATCCGGATCCGGTTGAAACTTTTCGCATGTTTTCTCTACTTGAAAATCGGTGCACGTTGGTACAGCATTAATAGTCAAACCTTAAAAAACTCTTTTCAGATTTTGTTCCAGATATGACCCTTAATTGTATCTGAATATATGTACATAAGTATAAATATATAATAAATCTGAAAAATTAATTCCGTCGTAACATCGGACAATAGAATTGTCCGATGTTTCTCAGGCCCTAACATAAATGAAATGACTCAAAGCAGCAAGCTTCCAGCCTTATTCCAGAAGGGTACGCGTATACTCGCTTCCAATTCTCCAGGGTGACGTCATTTGGTTGGGTTGTTTCACCTCTGAGCGGCACTTTTTTGCACACCATGTGCTAAATGGCCAGGTCACAATGACCCCGAAGGCTCAGAGAAGGTTGGGGGAGGGGACCCACTGGAACAGCTGTTGAGAGACAGATGGTAGCCTCCCGTCAAGGCCATCCAGCGTGTTCTTTATCGTGCACAGGGTATGGCTCTCCCGCACACGGGGCCACGGCTTAACGTCCCATCCGACGGACGGCGGCCTTTCCAAGCCCATCGGTGTCCCCTACTGACCGTGGGCAGGGCGGGCAATTTTGCGGAGATAAATGTCAACGCTGACCCAGCTCGGACTCGAATCTGGGAACTACAGATTACGAGCCTGGCGCGCTACCGACTGAGCCACCCCCGCTCCCAGGGTGACGTCATTGGTGGGGGAAGTTTTCGGTTACCTGTAACTCCGCAAATACTTGGCCAATCGATCCAAAATTTGTTGTGGTGGTACCACTTGCGCAATTCTACTTACTGTTTTATTTTTTTTTTTCGTGTTCCTAACTACAGTGGGTAGGGATTAAACCGGCTAGAAATGCCCGAAATCTTTTGGGATCCTGCTGTTGCCTTCGTTATGAATGAAGAGTTGTAAGTTACGAAAAGAGTAGTACGTTATCGATGGAAAAATCAAAAGTCATCTCATGTGCGTGTAAAGTAAAAACAGCTTTCTCAATTTTGTAAAAATGTTTCTATCTTTAATATTTCAGCTGCTCTAACTGATCGAATACGGAGAAAATGTTGTTAAAAATATAGATTTATGTAGATTTCCATGGGAAGTTTATTATATAGCTTACCTTGGTTCTCAAAGTGCTCTCTTCCGAATAATGAAACAAGGCATATAATTAAGTATTATTTAGCGATTGAAAGGTTTTGAACAGCGTCCTGGTGCTATTTATTCTGAAGAATGAATACCTAATTTTTCAAGAACATTTAACGGCCGAAAAATTGTCCATGCGTTATTTATTTATATTGCTTAAAATGTTACTTAGATTGTGTATTTTTTGTACTCCCTTAACAGAGCGCTATCAGATTTATCCAGCAGTTAAATTTCAGAATTGGAGTAGAAGATAAATTGCAAGCAAATTTTTTAAGGGTTCGTACACAAAATGACGTAGCGCTCTTACAGTTAATTTTAATAACTCGTTCTCTCTTTTATGTAAAAACAGGTAACGCTTGGCCAGATCACGAATTCTCTTCCAGTTACGTCATATTTTTCCTTTCTAAGGATCTTTTTATAGAGCAATCAGAAAAGTCGCAGGCGCTAATATAGTCGTAGTTTATTATAAAGGAAAAGATCAAAGTTAACTTGATATTTTTGATGTATATATACAATTGATATCGTATATATACAGGGCCGGACCTAAGGTGGCCAAAGGGTGCCAATACTTGCATATAGCATGGCACCATGGCGGGAGCATGGCCAAAGTGTCCATATAGCATGTCACCCTTTGGTCATGTTCCCGCCCCATTTGGGTTGCTAGTAACGGTAATATATAGAGGCATTGGTAACGGTAATACGACACTGGTAACTACATATATAATATTAATGAGAAATTTACCGGCAAATATATTTTTCAATAAGTGTCCTATACGCTCCTCGAAAGAAAATTGGCACCTTAGATATCCGTCGGAAGAGATTAGTTTAAAATTTCATGTTATAAACTGTTAGGAAAGGTATAATAAAAACAAAAAAAAATAATAAATGAAAATTAAAAGAAAAATAAGTAAATATAACAGTTTTATTATTCATGAATTGGATTTTTAATTGCTCAAGCAATAAAATTATGATATGTCGTTGCTAATGTCGTGCCCTCAGGAATTGATCCTGCGGACACGAATATCCTTGAATATGTTTTTCTCGAAGAAAGAACAAAGACCTGGTTAGTCATCGCAGTTTCACGAACTTGCCAGTTAAACTGGATGACACCAGTGTCAAACATCGCCCCAGGAGCCAGAGCTTCCGGACCCGCCACCAAAGAGGCCGAGTAGGCGGAGCGATGCACCCGACGTCCAATGGCAAGCGCCCGCGTCAGCTTACGACGCTGACCACCGCTAGAGGTCGCGGTGGAGAGAAGCGGCAAATTTTGAACTGCTCAAGAGTAGAGAAAGGACTTGTCTCCATGTTTCGACAGAGTGAAGACGTCTTCTTTTGGCCGGGAATCGGCAAGGCCTCGTGTAACTAGTTTAGAAGTTTTCGAACTGTTTTAATCTTCTTTGTCTAGCTATATCTAGGCGATGGGCCTTCAACGGACAGTGCTGATCTTCGCAACAAAGGCTCCTGCAGCGACCACCTCATCCAACAGGTAGGGTCACCCTCATTCTTAGATCTGGTATCCTTTCCACAAATTCTTCATCGTGTCTGCTAACCGCCACTGTGTTCTGGGGAATAGCCCCGTACTTGGACTTTAGAGCTGGTAGCTCAGCCACATGAACAGACTTTTGCCTAAACGATTTGGCGTCTAATTGTAAAGGCGGTCATCGCCTGAGAACTAGTAAGTTCGGCTGTATTCCCCGAAGGGAACTCCTGATCCTGAAGATTAGTTTTAGCAATGTACTGTAAATAAATTATGTTTAAATGGTAATATCTGACTCCTCTCTGTCTTTTCCAAGATTGAGTCACGTTTGGGTTATTGCAGAGAAGGTTCCCTTCTCGAAAGTCTGCACAAGTCACAGCACGGCCAAATCGACGGGAGGGAGTCAGAAATTTAATGGCGGACCGCCCTCATAAGAAAGGAGGGTTCACGTCAAATTGGCGCCGTGACCACGGATGTTCGAACCTGAGTGTTATTGCGGCTAGAAATAAGGTCACGTCAAATTAGCGCCGTGACCACGTATGTTCGAACCTGAGTGTTATTGCGGCTAGAAATAAGGTCACGTCAAATTAGCGCCGTGACCATGGATGTTCGAACCTGAGTGTTATTGCGGCTAGAAATAAGGTCACGTCAAATTAGCGCCGTGACCACGGATGTTCGAACCTGAGTGTTATTGCGGCTAGAAATAAGGTCACGTCAAATTAGCGCCGTGACCACGGATTAGCTTCAAATTGGTTTCTGTGACCCAAGTAGGTTCGAACCTGAGTTTATTGCGGCTAGAAAAGAGTATAATTAGAGATTGCAAAATTATTGTGTTGAAATGTGGCAGTAGCAGAATGTGAAGAAAATTAAGAATGTTAAATATTGTGATTTTAGTGACTTTAGTGATTTCAATTGTGATTTAATATTGTGCTTTTAGTGAGAATTGTATACTATGTTTTGAGTGAGGAATTTCAGGAGCATCTGTTAAAACAAGTGTGATATTGAAGTATAGAAAGTGATTTGAATTAAATGTTTAGTGCTAAGAAATAAGTATAAGACTATAGCTAGGCCCAGGTGTAGAGTGTATGAAGGAAGTATCAGAGATTTCGACTAGGGACTATATCATGATATTTTAGATAGGAGTGATTTTTTTTCTTGTGTTACTGTTAAGTTGCATTTCTGTGTGCGCCTCCATTGCACTTAGGAGGTACAAAAAACCCAACACACAGCACAACACGCAGCACACTATTTGCGTAGTGAGAAAACCCCCCCGAAGCAATGGAGAGTCAGGACGCGAGTGCGCCACCCATCCAGGAGCCGTCCCCAACGACGGGACCTCTCCTGGCGGGGTTCATAAACTTAGTAAACCCGTACGAAGGAGATAATAGTCGCACGGCCGCAGCGTTTTTCGAACAATTAGAGGGAGTAGGGAGGATCGCATGATGGCAGCCGAGCGAGATGGCAATCATTGCCCGCTCGAAGCTGCGAGGAGCCGCTGCGGAATTCGTTAACCAATCCCCGGAATTAAGGAACGAGGAGGATTTCGTCATTTTCAAAAGGGCGGTGTTGGAAAGGTTCGATAGTGAGGCGCCATTAGCCACCCGCCTGCACGAGTTCACAAGCTGTCAGCAAGCGGCGAACGAGAGTGTCCGGGAGTATGCTGCCCGCATTCGGACCCGGGCCTATCAGTTTTTGGGACCAATAGGGAGAAACAGGGACAGCGAGGATCAGGGAATCGGAGATCAGATGCGCCTTGCCCAGTTTTTGGCAGGCCTGGCCCCGCGGCTCAAGCGTGTCGTACTATCTCATAATCCCCACACTTTCGAGTAGACTTTAGCGAAAGCTACACTAGAGGAGAGCATTGAGCGTGCCTGCGGACGAACGCCAGCCATACGAGCACTCGATGAGGAAACCCCTCTTAGGAACACAGAGTCGAACCCTCTGCCCCAGCTACAGGATCTGTTGGCACCCTTTCCGCTGTGCCAGATCCAGGCAGATTTAGCACGTTTAGGGGAGCGCCTCCACCAGATTGAGGGACAGCGAGAGAGGAGCCATACTAGTCAGCCCCAGCAACAGCAGCACCACTGGGCGGATCGCCGGGGTGATCGGCGGAGTGGGCCATTACGCCCGTCAGTGTGCGTCGCCCCCTACCGTACGCCTACGTGACCCGCGATACCAAACAGGACGAAACCAGCAGCAAAATCAAGACCGAGCACCCCCACGGAGGACCCGCTGGACGAGAGAGAGTGAATTTCCTTTTACCCCCCCCCCCCCTCAGCAAACACGAGAACAGGGCAGAGGAGAGTTGTGGCAAGCCAACCACCATACGGCTCCTTTAAACTAGAACGGGAGGGAAGCCCCGGATGCACTTCCCAGAGTCCCCTCGAAGCGTCAGCCGTCCGCATTGCCCCGTATGCCATACTATGTAGTGATGAAAATTCACCTATTGTGTCTGGCCGCATGGAGGACACGGAGGTGTCGGCCCTCGTCGATACCGGCGCCACTGTGTCTGTCATGAATGGCCAGTGTTTTTAGCGCTTGAGAAGCCGAATCCTTCACAAAACGGTCCCCCCCCCAACATAATTTGAAAACTGTAGATGGCCACCCCCTTCCAGTGATAGGCAGATACATGGTGACCCTCACATTTGATGGAATTAGTTTTGAGCACCCCATAGTAGCCCTTGACATAGACCCTCCACGATACGACATGATAATGGGACACGATATCCTCAGGAAGCATCGATTCATCATAGATTGTCATTCAGACACATTGCAAAGGAAGAAGGACGAGAAATTGGAACAAAGCAGCTATTAGAATAGTGTAGACCGAGTGCAAAGCCCTCCCTTGGAATAATACAAATTTGAGATTTGAGAAATAACTACAAATGAGTTTGTTATCGGAGATTTGAGTTTTGTTAGAAATGTCTTGATTATCAATTTGAGTTTTTGAGAAGTAATTTTGTCACGATTAAATGAATTAATGGAGAAATAATTTTAAATGATCATTGTCAGAGTAACTTGAAAAAAAATGATTTTGTTATCAGAGATTTGAGTTTTTGAGAAGTAATTTTGTTACTATTAAATGAATTTTTGAGAAGTAATTTTGTCACTATTAGATGAATTAATGGAGATATAATTTGAGATGATCATTGTCAGAGTAACTTGAAAAAAAATGATTTTGTTATCAGAGATTTGAGTTTTTGAGAAGTAATTTTGTCACGATTAAATCAATTAATGGAGAGATAATTTGAGATGATCATTGTCAGAGTAACTTGGAAAAAAAAAAGGATTTTTCTGTTAGAGATTGGAGTTTTTTGAAGTGTCTTGATTATCGATTTGAGTTTTTGAGCAGTAATTTTGTCACGATTAAATGAATTGATGGAGAAATAATTTTAAATGATCATTGTCAGAGTAACTTGAAAAAAAAAATGATTTTGTTATCAGAGATTTGAGTTTTTGAGAAGTAATTTTGTTACTATTAAATGAATTTTTTTTGAGAAGTAATTTTGTCACTATTAGATGAATTAATGGAGAGATAATTTGAGATGATCATTGTCAGAGTAACTTGAAAAAAATGATTTTGTTATCAGAGATTTGAGTTTTTGAGAAGTAATTTTGTCACGATTAAATGAATTGATGGAGAGATAATTTGAGATGATCACTGTCAGAGTAACTTGGAAATAATTATGAATGATTTTGTTATTAGCGGTTTGAGTTTTTGAGAAGTAATTTTGTCACGATTAAATGAATTAATGGAGAGATAATTTTCGATGATCATTGTCAGAGTAACAATTAGATGATTTTGTGATTATAAGAGTAATTGTAGATGATTTTGCTATTATAGGAGTAATAGTTGGATGATTTTGCTAGTATAAAGTGAGTTCACTATTAAATGAGTTAATGGAGAGATAATTTTAGATGATTTTGTAATTATAAGAGTAATGTTAGATGATTTTGTTTATTGAAAGAGTAACAATTAGATGATTTTGTGGTTATAAGAGCAGTTAGATGATTTTGTTATTGTAAGAGTAATAATTAGATGATTTTGTGATTATAGAAATAGCAGTTAGATAATTTTGTTCATTGTAAGAGTAATTATTAGATGATTTTATGATTATAGGAATAACAGTTAGATGATTTTGTAGTATAAAGTGTTTTACTGAGAAATGATTTTTGTTTTATTGTGGGAATTGTAACTAACTTCAGGAAGTTCTTGCTAATTAGAAGTGTAATCTGTACCATAAGATTTTTAAGTTCTATGTAACAGTGAGTCACGTGGCGGTAAGCACGAAGACAGACTGTATGTTTGTAACTTGAGTACATGTGAAAGCCGGATTGGTGACCCTTTTCCCTGTTTTCTCTATTTCATGTGCTGTGGAGCCTCCTGCAACCGACCCCCACCAGAGCGGTCCAGGCGAACCCCAACTGTGAATCGCTGGACTTTTTCTTTTTGAGCGATCATGTGACCTGTGTGACCTCTTAGACTGTTTGCGACAGCTGGACTCATGAAGGAAAACCCAGATTCCAGATCGTGATGGGTGACCCAGGAGATCATCTTCAACAATATAGTGCCATCTTCAGTGCAGTTCGGTCAGGGACCTTTTTCCTGCCCCGCCTGTCCTCCTATCTCGCTAAAGGGGGATAGGTGTGTCGTGCCCTCAGGAATTGATCCTGCGGACACGACTTGGGCTAAAAGGTCCTTGAATATGTTTTTCTCGAAGAAAGAACAAAGACCTGGTTAGTCATCGCAGTTCCACGAACTTGCCAGTTAAACTGGATGACACCAGTGTCAAACATCTCCCCAGGAGCCAGAGCTTCCGGACCCGCCACCAAAGAGGCCGAGTAGGCGGAGCGATGCACCCGACGTCCAATGGCAAGCGCCCGCGTCAGCTTACGACGCTGACCACCGCTAGAGGTCGCGGTGGAGAGAAGCGGCAAATTTTGAACTGCTCAAGAGTAGAGAAAGGACTTGTCTCCATGTTTCGACAGAGTGAAGACGTCTTCTTTTGGCCGGGAATCGGCAAGGCCTCGTGTAACTAGTTTAGAAGTTTTCGAACTGTTTTAATCTTCTTTGTCTAGCTATACATAGGCGATGGGCCTTCAATGGACAGTGCTGATCTTCGCAACAAAGGCTCCTGCAGCGACCACCTCATCCAACAGGTAGGGTCACCCTCATTCTTAGATCTGGTATCCTTTCCACAAATTCTTCATCGTGTCTGCTAACCGCCACTGTGTTCTGGGGAATTGCCCCGTACTTGGACTTTAGAGCTGGTAGCTCAGCCACATGAACAGACTTTTGCCTAAACGATTTGGCGTCTAATTGTAAAGGCGGTCATCGCCTGAGAACTAGTAAGTTCGGCTGTATTCCCCGAAGGGAACTCCTGATCCTGAAGATTAGTTTTAGCAATGTACTGTAAATAAATTATGTTTAAATGGTAATATCTGACTCCTCTCTGTCTTTTCCAAGATTGAGTCACGTTTGGGTTATTGGAGAGAAGGTTTCCTTCTCGAAAGTCTGCACAAGTCACAGCACAGCCAAATCGACGGGAGGGAGTCAGAAATTTAATGGCGGACCGCCCTCGTAAGAAAGGGGGGATCACGTCACTAATATTAACTGAGTGTAAGGAAATTAACGATAAAGCATTGATTTTCACCAGTTTGATACATCAACTAAAAATCGCCTCTTGTTTATAACCCGCCACTCCGATCTCAAATGCGACACCTGATTTGAAAATTCCACTTATTTTTGAGTTTCACTGCCGGAAATTGCCCTATTCAGCAATTTACAGCTCTCAAAAAATCCGTCACTGGTGTATTAGGTTTTCACCTTTCACCTTTAAGGATCCATAGCTTCCGAAATTCTGCATAATATCTGTGAGCTACAAGTCAAAATACCCCCGCACCAATTCTTAGCCTTCTATCACGCCAGAACGATTTTTAACCTTTGACCTCGAAGGAAGCTCTGAATCAGAAATTTCGTAACGTTTCCTGCAACTGATACCCAAAATACCTCCAGACACCAACTTTCACGTTTCTTGCACCGTTAGACTATGGTTTAGCCTCTAGGGTATCTATATTTGACCTTAAAGGATACTTTGGAGATTAAATTTCGCATTTTTCCCGATATCTATCACCCGGATTATCCCTAGGTGGAAATTTTCAGAGCTCTACCATTTCTGCATCAAATATGAAATAGCGTGATCCCCTGTCACTCAGCAGTCGTCTATGTTTGTGTATTAGATGAAATGAAACAATTTTGCGCATGAAACAACCAATGTAGTAGTTTTAAGAATATGTTGCGAAACTCAGTAATGGAAATACTATTGCAAAGAATTATTCTCCATTTTTAACTAATGCTATTTTGAATTGAATCTAATGTACTTGGAATAAATTTGGCAAATTTAATTTGGTGTAAGTGATTAAATTGCTTAAAAAGTAGTTGAAAACATGTTAAGAGACTATCCATCTGCCAGTCTAAGATACAGTTCGAAAGATAAAAACATTAAATTTGAAACCTCACCACACTCGACAAATTGTAAATAATGTAATGAATTACCAACTAAAGAAATCGATAACATATTACTTTGAAGTATAATGATAATTTGTTCAAAGAAACTGAATATTAACTTCCAAATACACACGATATTACAGGATAAACCTTATGAAATTGCTTTTACATATAAAACAAGATGCTATTCAGAAAATTTCACCTAATTGAATGTAGTAATCAGGAAAGTGTAATTTGATTAAATTCGTTATAATCCAGAGCATTGCTAATCTTTTATTATAACGTTCACGCGTCGTTGTTTCTTCTAATGACATTTAAATGTTAAATTTGTTAGAACAGGTTGTCGCCCTCACAAGTTTAAATTTTGAAAATTATTTACTAGCTCGTGACATATTCAAGACATCAAAACAAAATACTTCGCATTTCCAAACGCAGAGTTAAAACACGAGAAAACTATCCTTAATGGAAAATTAGCGAATAATTAAATATGCAATTTGAATAATGGCATTTGCCACTTTGAAATAAATCAGTCTTTGGGATTATTGGAAAAATGATCCGAATGAAGAATTCACGTTTTTCATTCATGGATGATATCCCACTATTTTCAAAGAAAATTTGTTGAACGTTATGTGATTAAGAAGTGGATTTCTATTCTCATAATAAGAAAGAGTTTAAACACCTTCGCGAATAGAGTGTGCATAACTATGCATATATATATGTGTGTTTAGAATTTTAAATAAGCATAGAGGAAACAGCCAAATTGGTCAATTTAAACATTTTACTCTTCAATTGATTATTAATCGGCGCTTACATTGCAAATTCAGATTAGCAAGTATTTGGGAAACGTTTAACTTACCAGAAAGTGCAAGGAGCGTAATGCAAAGGAATTTCATCTTGGTTTCTGTCGAGAGGCAAGAGATCCCTGAATCAAAAGGTGTTGAAAGCAAGTGATTGTTAAAACAAAATGCTCCTTTTTATACTTTTTACTATGCGAAAGAGATAACGCTTTTTTCTTTCAGAGATAATTCTTATCCTATTTTCAACCAGGTGCACATTTCCACCGTAGCCGTCAAAAAGAAACCACAACGCAGTCAATCATTCCATTACACTATCCAGTGTCATGGCCGCATAGTGCAAAAAAAAAAGATTTGTAGAAATTCTCGCTTACCATCATGAAGATTTATCAACTTAGTAAAGTTCTACTTCAACCAAGATACCGTTTTTCAGAGTATTGCAACAAAATAATAACTGAATAAGAAATACCGGGGCAGAAATACCTTGAGAAAAAATAGATATATTTTTTCCCTCTTTCTGATTTATGTGCAAGATCTTCTTAAGCAGTTATCTACTGTGTGAATTAAAACTGATGGAAGCACATGTCGCATATTACATATCTTGCAAATAAAAATTGTTTACCGCTACAGTCAACTAGAGGTGCAACATATATTTTGCGAATTTTCTCATATGCGTGCAACTCTCACAACTCAAAAGGTATTAAGGAATACAGCTCAATATATATATAGTTGAGGAACACAACTTTTATAACTCAAAACATATATTAAGGAATACAGCGCAATATATGTTAGTTGAGGAATACAACTCTTATAACTCAAAAAAATGTATATTATGGAATAAAACGCAATATATGTTAGTTGAGAAATTCAACTCTTATAACTCAAAACATATATTAAGGAATACAGTGCAATATATGTATGTTAGTTGAGGAACACAACTCTTGTAACTCAAAACATATTTTAAGGAATACAGCGCAATATGTGAATTGCGCTGTATTCTGCAACTGAAGCCTATTGAATTGAGGAATAGAACTCTTATAACTCAAAACATATATATAAGGAAAAAAATTAAAACATATATTAGTAAAAGAATACAACTCTTAGAACTCATATTGTTAAGGAACATAGTTCTTAAAATTCAAATATTTAGTTAACAAATGCAAGTTTTACTCGATTTTTACGTTCTAACTCAGTCTATAACGGTTGACTGTAATGTGCATTGTAACGTGACTGTAATGTGTTTGTAATGGCTGACTGTAATGTGTGTTTTCAATTAAAGTATAAATTTACGAAGTTCCTAAGATTCAACCCTAAAGATGCAAATAGTTATTTTTTCGACTTTAGCCTATTCTGCAACATTTGTGCCTGATATACTCTATAATATTCTCATTCATGCAATGGAAATTGTTATTCTTGTAATACAACCAGATTTACCGTATTTTTCATGTTCGAATTAGTAACGATGTATTTTCTGCTTAAAACACTGGGTATAAAATTTTTATGCTAAATTTTATATTTAATGATTAGTTGAAATAATTGTTATTACATTGGACACAGATATTTTCTCAATTTGAATTGAATTGAATAAGTTTATTTCACCCAAATATACATATATTGGTAGATAACACACAGACAAGTTCACAGGTGAAAAAGGAGAACATAATAAGCCTTAGCTTTTGAATAAATTCTTTGATATCTGTTAGAAGGTGAAAGTTTAGTCGATATACTGCATGAATATAATAGGAGTGGATTTAATTCAGGGAGGAGGCCATAGCCTCTTCCTTTGAAAATACTAGCAACCGGATTCAAGGTGAAAAAAATAAAGATGTAAAAAATACCTATCTTCCAATATGAGATCTAAAGAGTAGAAAATGAAACTAAAGTATGTCGATCGTGCATTCAGTCACTGAATTTGTATTCGTTTCAGAGGAAGATAAGATACTATCAATCTTGTAGTGTAGGTAAGTCGTCGCCCTATATTCTTTTCAAGTGACATCATCGATTTGCTCCAGATTTCTTTTTTCCTTGTTAGGGCGCATACAGGAAGGTATGTATTTTTAAAACTTTTTAATTTACTTATATCTTTTTCTTTAGCCTTAGGCTTAATATTTAGATTTTGGCTCTGTTGTCACCCCTCACCACGTAAGGGGATTACGCTATTTCATACTATGACGCAGAAATGGTAGAGCTCTGAAAATTTCCACCTAGAGGTAATCCGGGTCATAGATATTAGGAAAAATGCGCAATTTAATCTCCGACGTGTCCTTTAAAGTCAACTATAGATCACTAGAGGCTAAACCATGGTCTAACAGTGCTAGAAACGCGATAATTGTTATCTGGAATTATTTGGGGTGTCAGTAGTGGGAAACGTTGCGAATTTTCTAATCCAAATTATCCTTCGAGGTCAAAGGTCAAATTATCAATTTGTCAGTTCTAAAGAGTTTAAAATTAGTTCCTGGGGGTATTTTGGGTTGTAATATTGAAAATGTGAAATTTTGGATGCGATTGGATTCTTCGAGGTCAAAGGTCACATATCGGTCAAGCGTGGTAGAAGGCTTAGAATTGTTCCTGTGGGATATTTGGATTCGTAGATCTCAAATATTATGCAGAATTTCGGAATTTATGGGTTTTAGCAGCACATGGAGGACCAACATCATATTAGGCAATAGGTTTTGGCTCTTGAGTGATTGACAGCTGACTAGTAGAATATCACACTCTTTCAAACTATGATGTAGAAATTGTAGAGCTCTGGAAATTTGCACCTAGGTATGATCCGGGTAGTAGATTTCGGGAAAAATCCGAAATTTAACCTCCGAAATGTCCTTTAAGGCCAAATATAGATCACGTAGAGATCACATCATGTGATAGAAAAACAAAAATTGATGTCTGGTGGTTTTTCGGGTTGTAGATGTCGGAAACGTTACAAAATTTTCGACGGGAACGTCCTTCGGGGTCAATGGTCAAATCTCATTCTTCCAGTGCTAGAGAGCTAAAAATTGTTTCCGGGGGATAATTTGGCAGTACATATTAGAAATGAGAAATTTTGGATGCGAGAGGTTTTTCGAGGTAAAAGGTCAAATATCGATCTAGCGGAGAGAACGTTAAGAATTGTGCCTGGGGATATTTAGACTCGTAGATCTGAAATATAATGCTTAATTTCGGAAGCTATAGGATCAAAAAGGTGAAATCGAAATATACCAGTGTTGGAGAGCTAAAAGTTGGTTAATAGGGCTATTTCCGGCAGTGAAGCTTAGAAATGAGGAATTTTTAACTTCTTAATTTTTTCTTTTTTAGGTGTTGCATTTGAGATCGAAGTGACGGGCTAGAATACAAGTTGATTTCTACTTCATTTATAGCACTGTTGAAAACAAATGGTTTATAGTTAGTTTCCTTACACTCAGTTAATATTAGCAATGAAATATCATAATTTTATTGCTTGAGCAATTAAAAATACGAATCCTAAATAATGAGACTGTTTATATATTTACATTTCACTATAGTTTATGACATGTATTTTAAACTAATCTGTTCCGATTTATATCTAAGGTGTCCATTTTCTTTCGAGCAAAAAATAGGACACTTGTTGAAAAATATATTTGCTGGTAATTTTTCTCATTAATATTATATATGTAAAAACCAGTGTCGGATTACCGTTACCAGCATTAGAATACATATGTGTAATAACCAGTGCCTCTATTACCGTTACTAGCATTCAAATGGAGAGGGAGAATGGCATCCTTGGTCCTCCCTCCCAAGGTCCGGCCTTTTATATATCAGATTTTAATTGAAGGAAGGAAATTCGTGATCTGTCCAAGCGTTACCTGTTTTTACATAAAAGAGAGAAAGTGTTAAAATTAAACTATAAAAGCGTTGCGTCATTTCTGTACGAGTCCTTAAACAAAATTTGCTTGCAATTTATCTTCTGCTCCAATTCCAAAATCTAACTGCTGGATAAATCTGATAGCTGCTCTGTTAAGGGCGTACACAGATTGCACAACTTAAATAACATTTTAAGCAATATAAGTAAATAACGCATGGACAATATTTCTACCCTTTGAATGCTCTTGAAAAGTTAGGTATTCATTCTTCAGAATAAATAAGCACCAGGATGCTGTTCAGGACCTTTCGATCGCTAAATAATACTTAATAATTATATACCTTGTTTTCATTATTCGGAAGACAGCACTTTGAGAACCAAGATAACCTAAGTAACAATCTTCCGGTTGAAATTTACGTAAATTTATATTTTTAGCAATATTCTCTCCGTATTCGATCAGTTATAGCGGCTGAAATATTGAAGACACAAATATTTTCCCAAAATTGAGAAAGCTATTTGTAATTTACAAGCATTTATGATGACTTATGATTTTTCCGTCGATAACGTACTACTCCATTGGTATCTTACAACTCTTCATTCATAATTTAGGAGGTATTGGCTCATCATTTATCAGTGGCCCGTCTCCTGATTTGTAAAATAATGGTGTTATATATCCTACTGGTTCTCAACTGGGGTACGCCGTAAAATGTTTTGGAGTACGCGGTGATAGCTCAAAAGTCGCTAGATCTGATTACCTAGTAAAATGTTTATAATTTTATAAGATTTGTTAAATTGTTTTTGTCATTTTTTGTGTTTATCAATATATGTAATATATGAATACAAAATTTAATGTATGTGTATATTATATGTTTTATTTTATTCCCATTGTTATACTATAACTGTAGTTTTACTTATCTATACAAGGGGTACGCCTGTTACATACACATTTCCAGGGGGTACGTGAAGCATAAAGGTTGAAAACCACCGGTTTACGCTCTTCTACCAGTGTGTAAAGGAGTTGTCAGAGGAGAAAGGAAATTATCATATAAGTCGAAGTGTATTTTACCAGATTATAAGAACATTAGTTTCCATCGGATGGCAACTTGACTGCACCGTCACAGTAAAACGTTCGTACGTTACGTTCTAATCAAGTGAAGTGTTTTAAATATTTATATCCCTGAAATACTTGAGCTTCAAGAGTATAGTTTTACCAATGTATTTATGATTATTAAGCAAACGATACAAGCAATCATGTATTGTATGCCCTTAATCACCTGGTTATCCACTTTTTATACATTTGTGAACGAATGCTGCTACCCTCTTGCCAGGGTACAAAAGCATCTTGGCCCTTCCATCGCCCATAAATACGGCTTGTTTGATAAATCACTTCTCTGGAATAAGCTAGCTAAGAAATATTCCTGAAAAAAAGACCACATTATCGAAGAAAACAGGAGAAAATATTTTATTTCATTAAAAAATCTAGTTCATGCTTCTTTAATTTGACTCTTAAAACGAAAAGGAACAGGGAAACTGGAACTTCTACAAAGTTATCAAATTCTTGGTCCTCTTTCGTAAAGCAAATATTTTTCAATGTCACAAAGTTAGGCTCAGATATCAGATATTCTACTTTAGCGGCATCTGTACTACACTTTCTGTTAAATTCTGAGTAAACGCATTCGAAATCAACAAGAAATCTCCTGAAATGAATTTGTGGCAATTATTACCATGGCCGAGTGGTTAGCGCGCTTGGCTACTGATCTAAGGGAACTGGGTTCGAGCCCCGGGTAAGGCATGGATGTATGTGTCGTTTTTCTGCTGAGGGCCTGCCATCCTCTCAGATTTTCTACTATGGCATATAAACTGACAGGCTCCTGTCAGACCTCTGTGGCAAGCAGCTGCTTGAGGGGGTATTTATTTTATTTTTTTATTAATTTCAAAGTTCAAATGGGAATACAAACGATCAATGTATTAATTACTTTAAAATCACTATTTTAATTTCTTTTCCCTTTATTATTGAAAGCATAGGAAAGCAGAGAAAAAAAAGATTAATAAAGATTAATTAATTCTTCACGTAAACAATCTTGGTCTGTAAATGGTAGCTACGTAGTCTCTGGAAGGAGAGCTATGCACCAATCCCTGTGATGATGCATAGAACCGGCCAGGCCTAGCACCCAATGTCCGACCCCGACTTCTCGTGGTGCAGACCGTTAGTACCTTTCAAAAGAGATACTCTCTTGTGGAAGTGAACGGAAGGGGAGGGCTGCCAGATTAGTGTGGTCTACTGATCTGGACAACTATGGCTACTTTCCTTTTTTTTTTCTACCCTGCTGAGCAGTGGTCAGTAGTTTAGTCACAACCTACGGTTTCCCCTTTGCACAGTGCTTTCCCCCTATGACGTCACCGGCCACGCCCACTTCCGGTCCGTGTTATGTTTCAACTGTCCACGTTGCCTTCTGAACTCTGGGGCCCTACCGTTCCCCCTTTGCACAGTGCTTTCCCCCCCTATGTCGCAATCGTCCACGTTGCCTTCTTGACTTGGACCCCCTATGTCGCAATCGACCGGAAATTAACCTGTGTTGGTCCACGTTGCCTTCTGAACTTTGACCCTTATATTGCAATCAACAGGAAATTGACCCTTGGCGTTGCAACTGTTGTGGTATTAATAATTCATAATTCATAATTAAAAATTCCTCCCCCTTTTAACCCCTGGCGCTATCTAGTGCCTATGAGGAACACTATTTTCCCAAAAAATCCTTATTTTAACTCTAATTTTAAGCCCTCCTTCTGGAACAGTCTCGATTTTTCTTTATTTCAGACCCCCCAATGGTCGACTTATATTTTAAACCCTCCACTTGCAGACCCCCTGTTTGACCTATATTTTAAGCCCTACCTATATTTTAAGACCCCTCCTTCCCTCGGATTACAAGCCTCAGAATAATTGCACAGAAAAGGATGATACAAGTCTCAATTGTAAAAACACCTCCAAAAAGACCCCCTTGGTTGACATATATTTTAAGCCCTGGATTTTGTAGACCCCCTGGTTGACCTATATTTTAAGCCCTACCTATATTTTAAGCTCCCCTTCTCAAATAGTCTCGATTTTTCTTTATTTCAGACTCGCCTTTTATTTTAAAACCTCGATTTTGCAAACCCCCTGGTTGACCTATATTTTAAGCCCTACCTATATTTTAAGCTCCCCTTCTCGAATAGTCTCGATTTTTCTTTATTTCAGACTCGCCTTTTATTTTAAAACCTCGTTTTTGCAAACCCCTTGGTTGAGCTATATTTTAAGCTCCCCTTCTCGAATAGTCTCGATTTTTCTTTATTTCAGACTCGCCATTTATTTTAAAAACCTCGATTTTGCAAACCCCCTGGTTGAGCTATATTTTAAGTCCTCCTTCTCGAATAGTCTCGATTTTTCTTTATTTCAGACTAACCTTTTATTTTAAAACCTCGATTTTGCAAACCCCCTGGTTGAGCTATATTTTAAGCTCCCCTTCTCGAATAGTCTCGATTTTTCTTTATTTCAGACTCACCTTTTATTTTAAACCCTCTAAATAGACCCCACCCCCCTGGTTGACCTACATTTTAAGCTCCCCTTCTCGAATAGTCTCGATTTTTTTTTATTTCAGACTCGCCTTTTATTTTAAAACCTCGATTTTTCAAACCCCCGTGGTTGAGCTATATTTTAAGTTCACTTTCTCGAATAGTCTCGTTTTTTCTTTATTTCAGACTCGCCTTTTATTTTAAAACCTCGATTTTGCAAGCCCCCTGGTTGACCTATATTTTAAGCCCTACTTATATTTTAAGCTCCCCTTCTCGAATAGTCTCGATTTTTCTTTATTTCAGACTCACCTATATTTTAAGCCCTGGATTTTGCAGACCCTCCTGGTTGACCTATATTTTAAGCCCCCTCCTTCCCTCGGATTTCAAGTCTCAGAATAATTCCACAGAAAAGGATGACACAAGTCTCAATTGTAAAAATCAACTCTCAAAGTTATATTCTTATTAATTAAAACCCTTTCTATTAAAAGTTACCTCTATTAAAAATCTTTCGGTGTTCATTTTGCCAGGACTGCTAAACGATTCCCTTTTATTAAAACTCCAGTATTTATTTTTTCCAATCCCGTTAATCGATCCCCGAGTAAATAAAAACTCTCACTCACCTTTATTAAAATCATCCAGCGCTCGTAATAAATCAGTTTAATCGGGAAAAAAAAAAAAACATTCCATCGCTAGCGTACCTCCACGTTAATTGCGGGGAAAAGCCTCACCGGATCCAAGGTCCACGTATTTTACTAGAAGAATGACACAGTAACTGTTTCACAGAAAAATTAATAAAATTTGGTTTAAATTATTCGTAGGACTTGTATATAAGATCTACCTTGCAATAGACGTTCAACAGGCTAAAAGTTTTCCAAGTCCGTTATCAGTGTATCGGAAATCGTACGTTTCCTGTAGACATCCTTCAGATCGTTTATCCGTGGGTAGCAACAACACTTTCGCCACATCACACGATATGGTGCAATCCGTTATAAGCTGGAAGGTCAAAAGGTCAAATGTCCAGCGCTTCACTGTGTCTGCATTTGACACTGATAAGGTTTAAAAATAGATGTTTCCTAGAATCCACACTGCCTTCTCAGATTGGACTTTGACCCCTATGTCGCAACCGACCATATTTTAAGTCCTCTTCATAGACCCCATGGTTGACCTATATTTTAAGTCCCCTTCTCGAATTTTCTTGTTTTTCCCCTGTTTAACTCATATTTTAAGCCCTCCCCTCTTCATAGACCCACCTATTGATCCATCTATATTTTAAGCCCTCCCCTCTTTAAACCAAATCAGTTTTTGCGCATTTAATCGGTGTCATCCAACGTCCATACTATTTTTAGTACGTCTCCTGTATTTAAAAAAAAAAAATATTGGCTTTCGTCGCCGCATTTGAACGCGCTACCTCAGTGCCGATAGCTGAAGCGTCATCGCCAGGGCGCGGATTTTTGCGGAGAAAAATCTCAACTCTGGCCCTGCTATCCGCTCGACAATATTTGCTACTGGTAAAACGATTTCCTTCATTAAAAATAAAAACTAATTAAATAATGGGGTATCACTGGGAAAATACTGGGAAGAACCCAAACTGATTTCGTGCTAAAACATCTCCAGATTTCAGCTTACTTGAAAAACTATTGTTAGAAATGAACCAGTGACTTGAATCATTCAACTTCCATAAGAATACACAATTATGGTACAGTGTCGGGAAGAAATATGTTTCAACGAAACTCAATTGCATGTATTACGATCAGAAAAATAATTTAGTGGACAAAGTTTAAAATAGTTATTAAATGTTACCTTACAGTGCAAGTGCGCTTCAGGCGAAAAGCCTCCCCTTCGAACACTGCACCCCGTTTTTCCGAAGTAACTGTGTCACAAGTCTTCCTACATCATCCCTAAACAGAGAATCGGATTCAATGTGCAAGAAGATCAAGACCTCATTTGAAGGAGCACATAGTGGATACTGTACTCCATAGTGAAATGAACATTGGCCTCTTGCGGGACCTAGTTATATCCCTACTCCTAGAGAATTACTAATGAAAACGTGCTATTGTTAATGTATGTAATTCCGACAAAAAATGTTTTGTCAGTTTTAGCCACTTTGTATCCTGCAATAGGAAACACTGAACACCTTAACAACTATATACATTTAGAAGAAAACACATCAGGTCTAATTTTCCCTTTAACAATCTGGATACGAGAAAGAGATGTTCCCACTCTACATCACACCATTCAGATTTAAAGCGCACGCAAATCTCCTACTGTTGTCAGACGATGAAAAGCAGCATTATTGTTCCATTAAGAATTTGTTTCTATGAAATTCAAAGAGAGAATGCTGTTTTCCATATTATAGGGAATGCAATTAATACATTCCTTGCAGATGGATGTCCTTTAGGTTATGAAATAATCTTATTAGAACGCTTAAAATTGAGATGACACACATTAGCTCCTCCGAGAAGCGCTAGGGGGTAGAAGAATATACCCGTGTAATGAAAATATTCATTCGACATAAAAAAAAAAAACTTTCGCCAATATCACGTACACTGACGTGCTCCTCTTAGCTGATGTGTTTGGTGGCAGATACTGACCCCTGCTATGTTTACGCAGCTCCTGCCTTCATACCTGAAGATGACAAATACTAGAGTTGATAACCTACAATGTACCTTTTTGGAAGGCATACGAGGAGGAATTTCGGTGATATGCAGACAACAAGCATTTAGAATGAAAAACTGATTGCAAGTTTGCTTTACAGTCATACAAACCTGAAAAGAGATGAAATGGGTAATACTTTACCCATGATACACCCTGTGACTAGGTCGTTAAATCAAATTACATGCATAAACGAAAATTAGAAAAACAACGAAATGGTTGGTAAATTCAATGAGAATCACTAAAATGTAAAGAGTGTTGGAATATCTGTAAATGCACACACATTTCAGTGGATAGGTGAATATTTTCACAATTCTTTGGAAGTGGAAGGCACAATAACTGTAAAACATACTGTGACGAGAGAGAAAGTATAAAAATGTAGTGGGATGGTTGTAAAAAATCGCTTCAAAACAGAAAATTACAACGCAAATACTGAAAGTTAGAAAAAAACGACTATTCGACGGTTATTCCAAGCTGCTATCTCACGCTCTTTTCAGATTTCCTGGTTCTATAGTTCCCTGGTACGTAGCGCATAAGTGTGGGTGTAGTTGGCTATTTTTCGTTGCAAACGCAAGTTGTTTTCACTATTAGTTATTTTTCCTGCATGAGAATACACATTTCTATACTACATTGCGTACACACGGATGGACGAATATCACAAATTACTTTGCATATAGAAAACATCAGCAAAGAACCACAGAAGTTTGGAAATTTAAAATCTGAAAACTCAGTGTTTATAAGAAAACAACAATATTTTCAGTATTTCCATGAAAAGTTGAGTCCCAGAATCGATCCGCTAGACCTGACTTTGCATTCTCTGACTTCAACCACCAATAAAACGTAATGTAAGCTCTCTCGTCGGTTATCCCAAGCCGCTATCTCTTTTCAGAGTTTCTGGTCCCCTCGCTACGTTTGAATAAGCGCATAAGTGTGGGTGAAGATGGCTATTTTTCGCTGCAAACACAAGTTTTTCGACAAAGATAGGGTGTTTCACTACAATCTAACACGGGATTTCATATGTGTTTAGTTATTTTTCCTGCATGAGAATATTTCTAATCTGTCTCATAGATAGCAGGTTAGTTATTTCTGATCTAACAAAGCCAAGGTCTGAGATCCATAGTAAGACATGAACGTTTGTGTTGTTTTCCTACCAAGGTCCAGACATCCTCTCACATGAAATATTACTGTACTAGGAGATTTCATACAAAGAGACACGCACTCTATGCTTCACATTTAAATCTATAGAGATAACGATAACTGCTCATGGAACACATCTGTGAAAAAATACGCTACGATTGGGTTTGAGAAAGATTTTTAGCCCATGGGGGTGCTGCACTGCAAGAAGGCACATTATCTTTGATATCAGAACCTATGTGAAAGTTATACTGTTTGGGTTTGAGAAAGATTCTTTAGTTTACAGGGCACCGCATTACACTAAAGCACACTGTCTTGTACGTATGTCTGTCTGTATGTTTGTTTCTCTCTCTCTGTGTGTGTGTGTGTGTTTGTGTCTATGTGTAAATATGTATGTTACTACGAAATGTGTGTACGTGTAGATGTGTGCATATATGTCAAGATGTAACTGTGTCTGCATGTTTGTTTCTCTCTAGGTGTGTGTGTGTGTGTGTTTCAGTGAATCGTGTATGTGTGCGTATGTGAGTGTGTGTATGTTCATGTATGTTAATATGTTTCTTTATAAGTATATGTTTTCTTGCGTATGTGTTAAGATGTCTGTGTGCACATAGTCGTTTCTCTGTATGTGTATACGTCTTCATGTTTGTCTCTCTCTGTGTGTGTGTGTGTGTTAAAGTGTCTGTATGTGTTTCATCTTTATGTGTATATGTTATCGTATGTGTGTGTGTGTGTTTGTTCACATGCAGGAATAAGCATATTGTCTTACGGACACTTGCTTGCTACAGAAGAAGCTAACAATTTAAAACGAGACTAGTGGTTATGCAAAATATTTCATGTGTGCGTATGTGAGTGTGTGTATGTTGATGCATGTTAATATGTTTCTTTACATGTATATGTTTTCGTGCGTATGTGTTAAGATGTCTGTGTGCACATAGTCGTTTCTCTGTATGTGTATACGTCTTCATGTTTGTTTCTCTCTCTGTGTGTGTGTGTGTGTGTTGAAGTGTCTGTATGTGTTTCATCTTTATGTGCATATGTTATCGTATGTGTGTGTGTTCACATGCAAGAATAAACATATTGTCTTACGGACACTTGCTTGCTACAGAACAAGCTAACAATTTAAAACGAGACTTGTGGTTATGCAAAATATTTCATGTGTGCGTATGTGAGTGTGTGTATGTTAATATGTTTCTTTATATGTTTTCGTGCGTTAATATGTTTCTTGTTAACGCACGAATGTGCGTTAATATGTTATCGTATGTGTGTGTGTGTGTTCACATGAAAGAATAAACATATTGTCTTACGGACACTTGCTTGCTACAGAAGAAGCTAACAATTTAAAACAAGCCTTGTGGCTATGCAAAATATTTCATCACAGATCTTAACTTGAATACTCATATTTCAGGAGATGTAAGGATTTTTTTTCAGCACGTTCGAATATTTTTTGAACACCACAGTCTTACGTTACGTCTTACGTTACGTTTCCTGTCAGATGTCTCGTAACGAACAAAGCGTGTGTGTGTGTGTTCTGCTAATACAGAAAAAGACATTCAACCGAGAATATTTCAAACTTAGAATAATACGACATCCTGATGCGTTAAGAACGAAGTGGAGGGATACTAACAGCTGAAACACGAGCTGAAGCGATCGAAATCCTGTTGTTTCGCGCAAGGGGACGAAGGGTGATAAAACGTAATACTACGGAAAAAATCCTTGTTTCAAAAAAGAGGCCTCTTTTTTGAAACAACTGGATTTTTTCAGTTGGTCCACAAGGCTCGTTTTAAATCCACAAGGCTCGTTTTAAATTGTTAGCTTCTTCTGTAGCAAGCAAGTGTCCGTAAGACAATATGTTTATTCTTGCATGTGAACACACACACACACACATACGATAACATATTAACGCACATTCGTGCGTTAACAAGAAACATATTAACGCACGAAAACATATAAAGAAACATATTAACATACACACACTCACATACGCACACATGAAATATTTTGCATAACCACAAGTCTCGTTTTAAATTGTTAGCTTGTTCTGTAGCAAGCAAGTGTCCGTAAGACAATATGTTTATTCTTGCATGTGAACACACACACACATACGATAACATATGCACATAAAGATGAAACACATACAGACACTTCAACCACACACACACACGCACAGAGAGAGAAACAAACATGAAGACGTATACACATACAGAGAAACGACTATGTGCACACAGACATCTTAACACATACGCACGAAAACATATACATATAAAGAAACATATTAACATGCATCAACATACACACACTCACATACGCACACATGAAATATTTTGCATAACCACTAGTCTCGTTTTAAATTGTTAGCTTCTTCTGTAGCAAGCAAGTGTCCGTAAGACAATATGCTTATTCCTGCATGTGAACAAACACACACACACACATACGATAACATATACACATAAAGATGAAACACATACAGACACTTTAACACACACACACACACAGAGAGACAAACATGAAGACGTATACACATACAGAGAAACGACTATGTGCACAGAGACATCTTAACGCATACGCACGAAAACATATACATATAAAGAAACATATTAACATACATGAACATACACACACTCACATACGCACACATACACGATTCACTGAAACACACACACACACACACCTAGAGAGAAACAAACATGCAGACACAGTTACATCTTGACATATATGCACACATCTACACGTACACACATTTCGTAGTAACATACATATTTACACATAGACACAAACACACACACACACACAGAGAGAGAGAAACAAACATACAGACAGACATACGTACAAGACAGTGTGCTTTAGTGTAATGCGGTGCCCTGTAAACTAAAGAATCTTTCTCAAACCCAAACAGTATAACTTTCACATAGGTTCTGATATCAAAGTTAATGTGCCTTCTTGCAGTGCAGCACCCCCATGGGCTAAAAATCTTTCTCAAACCCAATCGTAGCGTGTTTTTTCACAGATGTGTTCCATGGGCAGTGATCGTTATCTCTATAGATTTAAATGTGAAGCATAGAGTGCGTATCTCTTTGTATGAAATCGCTTATAATGAGACAATATTTCGTTTAAAAGTGTGCTGGAGATATTTGGAGGTGATTCAGCCACACATTTAGGGTATTTTAATGTTTTGAAAGCAATTCTCTCTTTCCCGGTGTGTATTTATCTAATTTTTTACAGTTGCTTTTTCAGCTATTGGAACTTATTTTGAAGTTATTCTGTCATGCGTCCACTGCATTTGAAGATATTTTGTCGTTCATTCATCAAATAATTTTAGCTCTTGACAAGAAAATGGGGTGAAATACATGAATGTAATAAAAAAAATTAATGTAATGGATAGTGATTTTTCTAGATCCTAGTACAGTAATATTTCATGTGAGAGAATGTCGGGACCTTGGTAAGAAAACAACACAAACATTCATGTCTTACTATGGATCTCAGACCTTGGCTTTGTTAGATCGGAAGTAACTAACCTGCTGTCTATGAGATAGATTAGAAATATTCTCATGCAGGAAAAATAACTAAACAAACATGAAATCCCGTGTTAGATTGCAGTGAAACACCCTATCTTTGTCGAAAAACTTGTGTTTGCAGCGAAAAATAGCCATCTTCAACCACACTTATGCGCTTATTCATGCGGTGCCCTGTGAACTAAAGAATCCTTCTCAAACCGAAACAGTATAACTTTCATATAGGTTCTGATATCAAAGATAATGTGCTTTCCTGCAGTGCAACACCCCTATGGGCTAAAAATCTTTCTCAAACCCTATCATAGCGTGTTTTTTCACAGATGTGTTCCATGGGTAGTGATCGTTATCTCTATAGATTTAAATGTGAAGCATAGAGTGCGTGTCTCTTTGTATGAAATCTCCTAGTACAGTAATATTTCATGTGAGAGGATGTCTGGACCTTGGTAGGAAAACAACACAAACGTTCATGTCTTACTATGGATCTCAGACCTTGGCTTTGTTAGATCAGAAATAACTAACCTGCTATCTATGAGACAGATTAGAAATATTCTCATGCAGGAAAAATAACTAAACACATATGAAATCCCGTGTTAGATTGTAGTGAAACACCCTATCTTTGTCGAAAAACTTGTGTTTGCAGCGAAAAATAGCCATCTTCACCCACACTTATGCGCTTATTCAAACGTAGCGAGGGGACCAGAAACTCTGAAAAGAGATAGCGGCTTGGGATAACCGACGAGAGAGCTTACATTACGTTTTATTGGTGGTTGAAGTCAGAGAATGCAAAGTCAGGTCTAGCGGATCGATTCTGGGACTCAACTTTTCATGGAAATACTGAAAATATTGTTGTTTTCTTATAAACACTGAGTTTTCAGATTTTAAATTTCCAAACTTCTGTGGTTCTTTGCTGATGTTTTCTATATGCAAAGTAATTTGTGATATTCGTCCATCCGTGTGTACGCAATGTAGTATAGAAATGTGTATTCTCATGCAGGAAAAATAACTAATAGTGAAAACAACTTGCGTTTGCAACGAAAAATAGCCAACTACACCCACACTTATGCGCTACGTACCAGGGAACTATAGAACCAGGAAATCTGAAAAGAGCGGGAGATAGCAGCTTGGAATAACCGTCGAATAGTCGTTTTTTTCTAACTTTCAGTATTTGCGTTGTAATTTTCTGTTTTGAAGCGATTTTTTACAACCATCCCACTACATTTTTATACTTTCTCTCTCGTCACAGTATGTTTTACAGTTATTGTGCCTTCCACTTCCAAAGAATTGTGAAAATATTCACCTATCCACTGAAATGTGTGTGCATTTACAGATATTCCAACACTCTTTACATTTTAGTGATTCTCATTGAATTTACCAACCATTTCGTTGTTTTTCTAATTTTCGTTTATGCATGTAATTTGATTTAACGACCTAGTCACAAGGTGTATCATGGGTAAAGTATTACCCATTTCATCTCTTTTCAGGTTTGTATGACTGTAAAGCAAACTTGCAATCAGTTTTTCATTCTAAATGCTTGTTGTCTGCATATCACCGAAATTCCTCCTCGTATGCCTTCCAAAAAGGTACATTGTAGGTTATCAACTCTAGTATTTGTCATCTTCAGGTATGAAGGCAGGAGCTGCGTAAACATAGCAGGGGTCAGTATCTGCCACCAAACACATCAGCTAAGAGGAGCACGTCAGTGTACGTGATATTGGCGAAAGTTTTTTTTTTATGTCGAATGAATATTTTCATTACACGGGTATATTCTTCTACCCCCTAGCGCTTCTCGGAGGAGCTAATGTGTGTCATCTCAATTTTAAGCGTTCTAATAAGATTATTTCATAACCTAAAGGACATCCATCTGCAAGGAATGTATTAATTGCATTCCCTATAATATGGAAAACAGCATTCTCTCTTTGAATTTCATAGAAACAAATTCTTAATGGAACAATAATGCTGCTTTTCATCGTCTGACAATAGTAGGAGATTTGCGTGCGCTTTAAATCTGAATGGTGTGATGTAGAGTGGGAACATCTCTTTCTCGTATCCAGATTGTTAAAGGGAAAATTAGACCTGATGTGTTTTCTTCTAAATGTATATAGTTGTTAAGGTGTTCAGTGTTTCCTATTGCAGGATACAAAGTGGCTAAAACTGACAAAACATTTTTTGTCGGAATTACATACATTAACAATAGCACGTTTTCATTAGTAATTCTCTAGGAGTAGGGATATAACTAGGTCCCGCAAGAGGCCAATGTTCATTTCACTATGGAGTACAGTATCCACTATGTGCTCCTTCAAATGAGGTCTTGATCTTCTTGCACATTGAATCCGATTCTCTGTTTAGGGATGATGTAGGAAGACTTGTGACACAGTTACTTCGGAAAAACGGGGTGCAGTGTTCGAAGGGGAGGCTTTTCGCCTGAAGCGCACTTGCACTGTAAGGTAACATTTAATAACTATTTTAAACTTTGTCCACTAAATTATTTTTCTGATCGTAATACATGCAATTGAGTTTCGTTGAAACATATTTCTTCCCGACACTGTACCATAATTGTGTATTCTTATGGAAGTTGAATGATTCAAGTCACTGGTTCATTTCTAACAATAGTTTTTCAAGTAAGCTGAAATCTGGAGATGTTTTAGCACGAAATCAGTTTGGGTTCTTCCCAGTATTTTCCCAGTGATACCCCATTATTTAATTAGTTTTTATTTTTAATGAAGGAAATCATTTTACCAGTAGCAAATATTGTCGAGCGGATAGCAGGGCCAGAGTTGAGATTTTTCTCCGCAAAAATCCGCGCCCTGGCGATGACGCTTCAGCTATCGGCACTGAGGTAGCGCGTTCAAATGCGGCGACGAAAGCCAATATTTTTTTTTTTTAAATACAGGAGACGTACTAAAAATAGTATGGACGTTGGATGACACCGATTAAATGCGCAAAAACTGATTTGGTTTAAAGAGGGGAGGGCTTAAAATATAGATGGATCAATAGGTGGGTCTATGAAGAGGGGAGGGCTTAAAATATGAGTTAAACAGGGGAAAAACAAGAAAATTCGAGAAGGGGACTTAAAATATAGGTCAACCATGGGGTCTATGAAGAGGACTTAAAATATGGTCGGTTGCGACATAGGGGTCAAAGTCCAATCTGAGAAGGCAGTGTGGATTCTAGGAAACATCTATTTTTAAACCTTATCAGTGTCAAATGCAGACACAGTGAAGCGCTGGACATTTGACCTTTTGACCTTCCAGCTTATAACGGATTGCACCATATCGTGTGATGTGGCGAAAGTGTTGTTGTTACCCACGGATAAACGATCTGAAGGATGTCTACAGGAAACGTACGATTTCCGATACACTGATAACGGACTTGGAAAACTTTTAGCCTGTTGAACGTCTATTGCAAGGTAGATCTTATATACAAGTCCTACGAATAATTTAAACCAAATTTTATTAATTTTTCTGTGAAACAGTTACTGTGTCATTCTTCTAGTAAAATACGTGGACCTTGGATCCGGTGAGGCTTTTCCCCGAAATTAACGTGGAGGTACGCTAGCGATGGAATGTTTTTTTTTTTTTCCCGATTAAACTGATTTATTACGAGCGCTGGATGATTTTAATAAAGGTGAGTGAGAGTTTTTATTTACTCGGGGATCGATTAACGGGATTGGAAAAAATAAATACTGGAGTTTTAATAAAAGGGAATCGTTTAGCAGTCCTGGCAAAATGAACACCGAAAGATTTTTAATAGAGGTAACTTTTAATAGAAAGGGTTTTAATTAATAAGAATACAACTTTGAGAGTTGATTTTTACAATTGAGACTTGTGTCATCCTTTTCTGTGGAATTATTCTGAGACTTGAAATCCGAGGGAAGGAGGGGGCTTAAATATAGGTCAACCAGGAGGGTCTGCAAAATCCAGGGCTTAAAATATAGGTGAGTCTGAAATAAAGAAAAATCGAGACTATTCGAGAAGGGGAGCTTAAAATATAAGTAGGGCTTAAAATATAGGTCAACCAGGGGGCTTGCAAAATCGAGGTTTTAAAATAAAAGGCGAGTCTGAAATAAAGAAAAATCGAGACTATTCGAGAAAGTGAACTTAAAATATAGCTCAACCATGGGGGTTTGAAAAATCGAGGTTTTAAAATAAAAGGCGAGTCTGAAATAAAAAAAAATCGAGAATATTCGAGAAGGGGAGCTTAAAATATAGGTCAACCAGGGGGGTGGGGTCTATTTAGAGGGTTTAAAATAAAAGGTGAGTCTGAAATAAAGAAAAATCGAGACTATTCGAGAAGGGGAGCTTAAAATATAGCTCAACCAGGGGGTTTGCAAAATCGAGGTTTTAAAATAAAAGGTTAGTCTGAAATAAAGAAAAATCGAGACTATTCGAGAAGGAGGACTTAAAATATAGCTCAACCAGGGGGTTTGCAAAATCGAGGTTTTTAAAATAAAAGGCGAGTCTGAAATAAAGAAAAATCGAGACTATTCGAGAAGGGGAGCTTAAAATATAGGTAGGGCTTAAAATATAGGTCAACCAGGAGGTTTGCAAAATCGAGGTTTTAAAATAAAAGGCGAGTCTGAAATAAAGAAAAATCGAGACTATTTGAGAAGGGGAGCTTAAAATATAGGTAGGGCTTAAAATATAGGTCAACCAGGGGGTCTACAAAATCCAGGGCTTAAAATATATGTCAACCAAGGGGGTCTTTTTGGAGGTGTTTTTACAATTGAGACTTGTATCATCCTTTTCTGTGCAATTATTCTGAGGCTTGTAATCCGAGGGAAGGAGGGGTCTTAAAATATAGGTAGGGCTTAAAATATAGGTCAAACAGGGGGTCTGCAAGTGGAGGGTTTAAAATATAAGTCGACCATTGGGGGGTCTGAAATAAAGAAAAATCGAGACTGTTCCAGAAGGAGGGCTTAAAATTAGAGTTAAAATAAGGATTTTTTGGGAAAATAGTGTTCCTCATAGGCACTAGATAGCGCCAGGGGTTAAAAGGGGGAGGAATTTTTAATTATGAATTATGAATTATGAATTATTAATACCACAACAGTTGCAACGCCAAGGGTCAATTTCCTGTTGATTGCAATATAAGGGTCAAAGTTCAGAAGGCAACGTGGACCAACACAGGTTAATTTCCGGTCGATTGCGACATAGGGGGTCCAAGTCAAGAAGGCAACGTGGACGATTGCGACATAGGGGGGGAAAGCACTGTGCAAAGGGGGAACGGTAGGGCCCCAGAGTTCAGAAGGCAACGTGGACAGTTGAAACATAACACGGACCGGAAGTGGGCGTGGCCGGTGACGTCACAGGGGGGGAAAGCACTGTGCAAAGAGCAAACCGTAGGTTGTGACTAAACTACTGTGGTCAACCACACAGGGTTCTGGTGCTGAACATATAACCCTACTGGACTGGACTGAAATAAGCCTCAGGACTTGATTATGGATCCTGAATTTGCTGCACTGGTGGGCTTCTGTGGAGGGAAAATCTTCCGCTGTAATTTCTGTTTGTTTAAGGGTTGACAGCCACAAATGAATAGTTTCACAGGATATGTTTATCAGCTGTGGAAAATCCTCAGCAGAGGTCATCGCAGGCACCTGAACACTTTGCTTCTACTGGCATCGTCAAATTCTACCTTGGAGGAAGTCTTTCAGTGTAGATGGCTTCAGCCTTTAGTGGTGGGGGAACGGGACTTTGCCTCATGTCTGCGAATAGAGGGCTGTTTGATATTGTCAGCATTCCCTCTCTCAATAAACATAGCTTCTTTAAACATCCCACTAACCATTTTCCCTCCATAGGTAGTTGGAATGTGAGGACTCTGCACAGAGCGTTTTCTCTTGATGTCCTCACACAAGAATTCCACCATTATAATTTAGATATTCTCGGCTTGCAAGAGACCAGATGGACAGATAAAGGTCAGATTCTTAAAAATAATCTTAAATTTCTCTTTTCAGGGAGGGACGACAATAAGCATCACCAAGGCGTGGGTCTGCTTCTCAGCAGACATGCTAGTGATGCAGTTCTAGGATATTGTCAAGCCCACGAAATTTTATTACATGGCCAAGACTTCATGAAGGGAGGACTGGCCGAAAACATCGCCTTCCATTTTAATAGTGACATTTTCGACTGCCTCCATTTTTGTGTCCAGTTCAACGGAGAGGAACAGGCCCCGAACTTTCCAGGTTGAGCTTGGAACCCCAGATGGCAGAGGAACTACGTGACGGTAACAGCATGCTTGACCGTCACGTATGAACTGACACTTAACAAATGAACTGACACTTAACAAGTTAAGTGTCAGTTCATTTGAATAATATGTGTGGTGGAAGTGTGAACAGTGTATGTGTGACGGTAACAGCATGCAATGCCTGGTAAACAGCATGCTTGGCCGGAGGACCGGAGGGGAGCTGAGATTCGCACCTCGGGTACTCTGGCCAATCCCGTACAGCTACGCATGAGCCTAGGTGACCTTCACAAGGGGGGACCAGCGAAAAAGGACAAATGAAATTTTTCAAAAACAGACAGTCTCTTCTCGTCTGGGTTGTGTCCGTTCAGCAATGATCCTTTCCAGTGAGCAGAGTCCCGAAGTGTGAACAGTGTATGAGTGGAGGAAGATTCTTATTCAATCTGGCTCCACTTTTTCACTCGAATGTATTTCTGTGAACTGCCGTCACAGTGTCCCGAGTGTTTAGGGAATTGATCTCCACCACGAATAAAGTTTGCCTTAATTGAAAAGGGCCATGCCACAGGCATTGTTGAATCGGTCCCAAAAGTGGGAACTACAGTTGTGAATGAAATGTCTAACAGTAATTTTGTTAATAAATGTTATATTTTTCTTAACTGTAAAATTATCTCAGTCTTCATTTGTTAAGTGTCAGTTCATTTGAATATAAGGTCAGGGAACTGCCTAGATTTTGGCAGCAAGTAACGTATCACGGCCTAAGTGTTTGTACCGCCCTAAATATACACCAGGGGTGGTCATAACAGATATGGGTGCATTAACGAAAGGTTTCTTACAGCAAAATTTCAGACAAGCGTTAAAGACTTGAATGTTATCTGCTGTTATGCCCCCACTGCGGATGCCGATGAGGATGAGAAGGATAGGTTTTACGGACAACTTCAGGATATTTTGACCTCTGTCAAGAAAGGAGATATTACCCTTGTTCTAGGTGACTTCAATGCCAAAGTTGGTACTGACTCGGACCTTTGGGAAGGAGTAATAGGCCCTTTTGGTATTGGTAGCTGCAAAGACAATGGGCAACGTCTCCTACAGGTAAGTAAACTCAATGGATTCAGAAAAACTACACTTATTACAAACACCGCGACATACATAAGTACACATGGGTTTCACCGATGTAAATAAGAATATGATTGATTACATATTAATTAACAACAAATGGGCTAGTTCTGTTGGGAATACCAGGGCACATAGGGGAGCTGAAATTGGATCTAACCATTACCTTGTTAAAAGTGTGTTGCAACTTAAACTTGAAAAGTGTTGTACTAGGGTTAAAAAATTTACTTTTAATACCGAAGCTCTGAAAAATCCAGTTATAGCCAAAGCTTACCTTGATAGGTTACTTAGTCATTATGACAGTCATGGTATGCTTACTACTGAAGTTGAGGAAGAATGGGATCATTTTAAATAGGCTTTTTTGGACACTAACAGTACTCTTTTAGGAAAATAGGACCAGAGGAGAAAGAATTATGTAAGTGATAAGGCACTTGAGCTTATTTCAGAAAGAAAGAACTGCAGGAATGTCTTTAGTCAATACCCTACTAGTCCTAATAGAAAGCATTATAGAGAACTTAATAAACGTGTAAAGGATCAGTTAGCTGCTGATAAGAATCTTTGGTTAGGTGGGGAGCACAACAGCACAACAGCAGAGAGCTGTACCACATGTGGTAGAAAACGGACAGGTATACAGGGAATGAAGGATAAATAAGGTAAGGTTACAGAAGCTGAGGACTCTGTCATGGCTAGGTGGGGAGAGCATTTCAGTGATGTTCTAAACAATGTGGTAAGTTCTACTCCCATTGTTAGTAATGATGTTAGATGCATTCCTGGCTTTAATGTTGGCCCTATAACACACTCTGAAACTATTTTAGCTATTTCTGAACTTAAACTACATAAATTCCCATGGGTAAATGAAATTACTTCTGAAATGCTTAGAGCTGGGAATGTTTCGGTTACCACTTGGATGACTGAAATTTTTAATATCTTTTATGATAAAGGCATGGTTCCTAAGGATTTTACCAGAGCTACTGTTATCCCTATTTAAAAAAAAAAGTGATCGCAGTTCTTGTGATAACTATAGGGGTATCAGCCTACTCTCTGTTCCAGGTAAAGTTCTTTCCATGATTGTGCTTAATAAAATTAAGAATCTGGTTGGCAGTCAATTGGGTGATGAGCAATATGGATTCAGAAGTGGTAGAGGATGGGAATGTTTCGGTTAGGAATTGGATGACTAGTCTATATATTTTCACTTAGCCAAACTCTTGAGAAATGTTTAGAGTTTCAGAAACCTTTGGTTGCTAGCTTTGTTGATTTCAAAAAGGGTTTCAACTCTGTTGATTGTCATAATTTGTGGTTGATTGTGAGATCATATGGTATACCAGACAAATTAGTTAACATAATGAAATCCCTCTATAATAACACTGAGGCGTGTGTGAGAGTTGGTAAGGCTTGTAGCAATTGGTTTAGCATTACGTCTGGTGTTCGACAAGAGTGCATTTTGTCTCCTTTTCTCTTTAGCTTGGTTATTGATTATGTTATGCGAAATTCACTTCAAGGGAAAGATTTTGGCCTTAAATAGGCTGAAGATACGAAAATTCCTGATTTAGATTATGCTGGGTTGGGTTGGGTTGTTTTACCTCTGAGCGGCACTTTTTTGCACACCATGGGCTAAATGGCCAGGTCACATGGACCCCGAAGGCTCAGAGAAGGTTGGGAGAGGGGACCCACTGGAACAGCTGTTGGGAGACAGATGGTAGCCTCCCGTCAAGGCCATCCAGCGTGTTCTTTAACGTGCACAGGGTATGGCTCTCCCGCACACGGGGCCACGGCTTAACGTCCCATCCGACGGACGGCGGCCTTTCCAAGCCCATCGGTGTCCCCTACTGACCGTGGGCAGGGCGGGGGGAATTTTTGCGGAGATAAATCTCAACGCTGACCCAGCTGGGACTCGAACCTGGGAACTTCAGATTACGAGCCTGGCGCGCTACCGACTGAGCCACCCCCGCCCCAAGATTATGCTGATGATTTAGCTCTTTTGGCAAATTATGTTGATGAGATGAACTCTTTCATTCGAGCTGTTGATGAGACTGGTAGTAGAGTAGGTTTTGTTATAAACAGAGATAGAAACATTATTTTTTCGACACCCTGAGCAGGTTGTCAAACATCTGGTCTCTGAACAGCCAACGAATCTGAGGACGCACAAACTTTCCCTCTTTAATTTTCGCCTCGCTGAGTCGATTGAATTTGTTAGCCAATTACTTGAAAGCTGATGCACTCTGGTCCATGGCTTTTACGAAGTTTTTCATCATACCGAGTTTGATGTATAGGGACGGCAGCAGGATTTTGTGCGTTTCTACCAGTGCTGGGTGTTCCACATTCTTCTCTCCTACCTTCACAGCTTTCTTCTGAGGCCAGTTTCTCTTCACGTAGGGCACCGTCTTTACTCTGTTGTCCCATTCACTTAAGAAACAGCAGTACTTCGTATATCCCAGCTGCAGATCCATCAACAGAGTCACTACTTTCAAGTCACAACAGAGATGTCAGTCATACTTGATGTATTCAACACAGTTCAACAGTTGTTTTAGGTTTTCGTGGGTTTCTTTCATGTAGACAGCGTGTCCGACTGAAATGGCCGGAAGTCGACTTGCATTATGCAGCAACACTGCCTCGAGACTCAATTTCGAGTAGTCTATGAATAGTCACCATTCTTGAGGTCATGTGTGATTCCGAGGGCATTCATCAGGCTATCTGTATCGGAGCAGAACATAGCGTCATCTTCCTTTCTGAAGTAAGGCACAAACTGCTCATGACGAGTTTGAAACGAAGTCACTCGGACATTATCCTTGAGAAGATTCCATTGTTTAAGTCTTGATCCAAGTAACTCTACTTTGGCCTTGGGCAGCTCCAGATCGCGAATGAGATCATTCATTTTTTCTTCCATGTGAATGTGTGGCGCAGATCACGCACCGTGACAGACATATGAATTATAATTAGATATCGAAGACTGTGGAGAACCCGACGCCGGTTCACCTCCCTCCTCATTGTCTGAATCGATTGAAATTCTTTTGGAGGTTCGGGAACGGGAACGCCTTCGCCGTGAGGAACTGGTCGTGGAACAATTTGTATATTTGGGTCGCAATTGTCCACTTGTTTCCATTGTGATGCGTCCAGAAGCAGTTGAAACCAAGCAGAAGTAGCAGTCAGTTGCGTGATTGCCTGGCTCTCTCCAAACCAAAGGAACAACAAACGGCATCGCCACGTTTTCGCCTTTCAGCCACTTAGGAAGTTTTCTTGCACACGTACTGCAGCATATGTGAGGGGCCCAGGCCTTGTTCTGGTCCCCAATCTTGCATCCAAAATAAAACTCATATGCCGCTTTCACTATTGGAATGATGGTCCTTTTCTGGCTTGCAAACGTCACTTCCCCACAAATGTAACAAAATGTATCTGCACTATTAACACAGTTACGAGGCATCATTACTGCTGGATTAAAACTGCAGGGAACACTTGTGTTTTAATTGTGACTCAGCGGTAAATGGGAGTCGCTCAAAAGACTTGCTCACCCTACGAGACGTCGCTTACAACTAACGATTGCATCATCCTTTGTCCGCGATCGTAAAGCCGCGATGTCATGACTCAACTACATCGCATCAGACAATGATGCAATACCTCCGGGGGTTGTGTGTATGGCGGGCTGATGCAATGCTACGCAACATGTTGCAATCTGTAGTTTAAAATACAGAGTTGCGAAATGGTTACCTATGTACTCAATGCGGACTGAGTCGTTTATATATGATCTCTGTCTCTCCTAAACAAGAGCCAATCGACAAATTTTATTGTCATTTTCGTGTTCAGCAACTCGAAATTAGTAAAGATTGAGTATTTTCTTTTCAAAGTTTTTTGTGTGTTGCCCAATGTTATAAATTCATGCTATTCAGAAAATTTCGCCTTTTCGAACAAAGCAATTAGGAGAGTGTGATTTGATAAAATCTGCCAAAAAATCAGCTCATAACTTGCGTTTTTTTTATTATCAGGTTCACTCTTTAGTTTTTTTTTGACGGCCAAAATTTTTTCCAGCCCTCACCACGCAGTCAATCATTCGCAGACGTCTATGTATGTGTATTAGATGAAATGAAACAATTTTTTGCATGAAACAACCAATGTAGTAGATCTAAGAATATGTTGTGAAACTCACTAATGGAACTACAATTGCATAAAATTATTCTCCATTTTTAAGTAATGTTACTTTGAATTGAATCTAATGTATTTGGAATAAATTTGGCAAATTTCATTTGGAGTATGTATTATATATTTCATGATAAAATAGTTAAAAAGTAGTTGAAAACACGTTAAGGGATTATCCATCTGCCAGTTTACGATACAGTTCGAAAGATAAAAACATTCAAATTTCACTTCACACGACAAATTGTAAATAATAGAATTAATTTGCAACTAAAAAATATCAACAACATAAAACTTTGAACCATTAGGATAATTCTGCCTAATACTCACAATATTACAGGAGAACCCTACTGAAACTGCTTTGGCATATAAAGCAATTTGCTATTCAGAAAATTTCGCCTTTTCGAACAAAGCAATTAGGAGAGTGTGATTTGATAAAATCTGCCAAAAAATCAGCTCATAACTTGCGCTTTTTTTTATTATCAGGTTCACGCGTAGTTGTTTCCTCTAATCAGATTGTAATGTTAAAATTGTTGGAATAGTTCATTTTTGAAAACTATACGCTAGATGTTCAAGACGCCAGAATAAAGTATCACGCATTTCTAAACGGAACGTTCAAAGAGGGAATAGTTTTGAAAATGGAAAAATGGCGAAATATTAAATATTTAATTTAAATAAATAGCATTTGCCACTTTCAAATAAATCAGTTATTGTGAATATTGAAAAATGTATAATGACTCGAATAAGGAATATAAGTTTGGATTCACGTTTTGCTTGTCATGGATGGTATTCCACAGGTTTAATGAAAACTTGTTGAACGTTACAATGGCTACGTAGGGAAATTCTATTCTCATAATATGAAAGAATTCGAACACTTTCTCGAATAGAGTGTGTGTAACTATACATACGTGGGGATAATTTTAAATAGGTAGTAGAGGAAATAGAGAAATTGATCAATTTAAAGGTTTTACATCTTAATGGATTATTAATCTGCGGTTTCACTACAAATTCAGATGAGCAAGCCTTTGGAAGAAGTTTAACTTCCAGAAAGTGAAAAGCAAAGCATTTTCGTGTTGATTTCTTTGATAGGCAACTGATCCGTGAATCAAAAGATGTAAATATTAATCAAAATGTTCTCTTTTTATACTTTTCACTATGCGAAACAGGTAACGCCTATTTCTTTCAGAGATAATTCTTATCCTAATTTCAACCAGCTGCACATTTCCACCATTGCCGTCATAAATATGTTATTGGAGTTTAATCGCATGAAATCTGATGCTTCTTTCAAGTGCCAATTCAAGGTTGAATTTTTCACATATATGCTATTTTCCGGAGGCCGAATTGTTAATCACTTGGCTATTGATCACAGAGACCTGGTTTCTAACCCTGGGTAAGGCATGGATTTTCATGTTATCTGTGGTGTATTTAACTTACAGACTCCTGTTAGACCACCTCACGCAGCTGTTTCAGTAGTATTTGTTTTAGGTACTAATCAAATATTACTACTGTGGGATTTAGTTTATCAGTGCTAATGACAGGGAGAAAGACAACGTATATTATCACAATGTGCATTTTCCGCGGATCTCAGGCCAAAAAACCTCTAGTATAAGTATAAATTAAATTTAAAGAAATTTTGGTGGTTAGTGAACAAAGAAAAATATGTGGAACCTTAAGATACTAAGGATAAATATATATAACCTTTTACCTTCCTATTTTCGGGTTAAGGTAAAATCGATCAGTTTATAATTTTTATCAAATCTCAGGTGGGAAGTTAAATCGCCATTCGAAAAAACCGCAGGCAGACGATCCATTTCAGGACAGACTCAGAGGGAAGGAGCTTTCCGCCACCCTGACAAGACCAGTAACTGGAACGTAGACGAAAACATATTTAAGAAATATATATATATATCATATATTATTCAAAATATTTTTAAAAACCTGAGAAACGGAAGGGAAATTTTTAAACACAAACGCGGATTTACTTGAAACTCTCCCCTTCCCTTCTCTCTTTTATTTATTACTAAATCCCGGCTTTTCTATTTTCTGGCGTAACCCTTGTATAGATAGATAAAACTATAGTTATAGAATAATAATGGAAATAAAATAAAACATTTATATATATATAGACATTAAATTTTGTATTCATAAATTACTCATATTGATAAACACAAAAAATGACATAAACAATTTGACATATCTAATAAAATTATAAACATTTTTTCTGGGAATCAGTGAAATGGTTGCGCTTCTTTACACTTGCATAATTCATCAATGATTGGGGTTATCTTGTTAAGGTAGAGTCGGAAGTCATCTTCAACATCCTGCCAACTTAGCGACTTTGTTACTAGATCTAGCGACTTTTGAGCTCTTACGGGGTACCCCGAAAATTTTACCGCGTACCGACGTTGAGAACCCCTACTCAAAACAAACATTTCGGAGCATGCTAGAATTTTTCATACTATCATTTTTAAACTTTTCTCCATTTCAATATTTCCATCCTTTATTTCACAGTTTGTATTTAGAATTTGCATCATAGTTTTAATTAATTTGGAATTCGAACCTGTATTGTATTACAGGTAAAGAGTTCACTTTTTAAGACAATATGATATGGCTTATATTGAGAGAATTCGTTACTGGAAAACAACGGTATAAGCAAACCTTATTTGAATACGAAATGTTGGATAATCCAGATTACCCTCCCCCCATTTCGTATATGTGTATTAAAACATGTTGATTAAATTTCTATCGCGACCTGCAATATGTTTACTCAAGATATAAATTCGTGAATAGTGAAGAAAGCTAAACGACGCACAGTTCTGCTTCATGGATTTTTTAAGGACGTTGCAAACGTCAGTTTTGTCTTCGGGTCTAACAGAAAGTTTTAGGACTGAAGCGTTCGGCATGTTTCTATCTGAACGGTTCTGGGTATGGCGAGACTTGATGATTTGTTGTGTTTCACTGCCATTTTGGGAGAGTAAAATTATATAGTTTACTACCGATTTGTGTTATAATTAATAATATTATATGTGCCCGCATGAGATGAATATTTGGCCCTACCTAAAAGCAAATAAAAATAAATATCCCCCCCTCAAGTTTTGATGACATCTCGTGAGTCGGCGACATTGCTGATGACAGTGATAACGACTCTAACGGCCTCTAGTGATTAGTAAGAAGAATGTAAAACCTTATGTGTGCTGCAAAGCAATCGACAAAGTGCTTTCACGAAAGAAATTTCTGCCCATTGAATAATGTGATTGAATATGGGAGATATTGAATATGAGGATGTCTGTAAATTCTCTGTCACAAAACACAGCCACTTTTTCCCCATCTTGTTAAAAAAAATTTCTAAGCTGCGAAAGCTATTTCAATTTCATTGCATGAATAGAATAAATAACGTTTAACAAAGAAAATGTACTCCAATATTTTATTTCACTTAAGAATTAAGTACATGTGCTCATCGTACAGAACTTAGAATGAAAAAGGAACAGGAAAGGAACGAAAAGAGATGACTTCTTCATTATTGTCCTTAAAGCATTTCTTCTCCATCATGAGGTTGCTTACTTTTCCTGCAAGTTGAATTATTTCAGTTGCATCTTTCCCACACTTTTGATAGATTTGTGAATAAACGCATCCAGTAATGGAGAAGTATATTCTAAATAATAGAAATTAGTAGTTTCAAATTTGATATCAAAAGAAAAAATCATATTTAAATACATGTTAATTTATGGCACTCTATTAAATACTAGCTGAACGGCACCTAGAGCTGCTGGGTCTTATTACATTCCATTTTTATATTTTGTTTCTTACTTCATTAAAGCTTAGTTATGTGAATTCTGCCTCCATAGATACTTTATCATAGATTCAACGTGAAGAATTGTCCGGCGTTGCTCATTTCATTTATAACGCCACCGCGCGCTCTCCTAACCGTGGCAAATTATTAATAATTTTATTTTGACAAATGTTGATACTCTGTGGTTCTCGATGTACTTAACGGAATGACCAGGATTTTGATAGGCAGTTTCTCACTGCATGATGCCGTGTTGAGTTAAAACATTGCACCTATAATTAAGCAACAAATGTAATATTATTATTACTCTTATTTTCACAGTTCGGGAGCAGTAATGGTAACGATAAATTTGACAGCGATTACAGTTTCCAGTAGGAATAGCATGGTAAATAGTTATTGCTTATACAAGTCTCCTTTGGATTTTCAACTTCAAATTTGGCACTCAAACCCGGAGCATAAGTAGAAATATTCACACAGAATTTAAAGCTTCTATTTATAATGAATTCCCGATGAGGCAAGGCTGCCCTCACACATACACAGATAGTTTCTTTTATTATATATTTTTTACACGTCAAAGAAATATTTTTCATGTGATTTTTCACATACAAAAAAACAATATTCTACCTTTCAACGGTCAGTATGAAAACAAAATAATCATGGCAAAATAACAAAAATATATTTTAATGATTTTTGAAAAAAGAAATCGCTGTATTGATTAATAAAAAATATGGATTCTTTATAAAAAATGGTTGTCAAACAGCAAATTAGAGCGGATTCTTGAAATTTTTTGGCTTTCATTTTCCAAAAAAAAAATATATAACATTTTCACTTTTTTTCACTTGTCTGTCCGTTTGTCGACATTCCGCTTTTTTGGCTTTTCAGAGATAAACTAAAAGTTCTTTTTGGGTTGGATAGTTACTGATGAAATGTTACGATTCGAACTTTCCGAATCTCCCAAAATTTATATTGCATCATCTAACCAAAATATTAAATAAAGGAATATTACAGATGATGTATTTAAGCAAGAAATGTTTAAATGTAGCAGTTTGTAGGTGGAATGTGAAGGCCTCACCCAATGGGGGTGACCACTGTGTAGGTAAGGGTAATGTTACCCAATGTAAGCCCCCCCCACACATAGTGGTTACCAACTTAGTGTGAGTACCATTGTACCATTGTGTGAATGGAGGTTACTATGGTGTGGGGATAATGTTCGGAATATATATATTTATATATATATGTATATTGTATTTAATCGTTTCTATTAAGAGTCCTTCCATTTTAACTACTATTTGTTCTAATACTACTACGTACAGTACCCTTACTCCCACAGTGGGTGGAAAACAACTGTTTTGTTTACAAAGATAATTGGGAAATTCGTTTTTATTGGATAAGTAATAATGAAATATTATATTTGCGTTTTTCATATCCTTAGGTAGTTTTATTTTACATTGTTGGAAGTCACTAAATATGGAAAATGGGAAACATTTGACGAATATTGCAAACGATATGTTTTTGGTGGAAAATTGAAATCTCGTTGGTACGGAAACAAGAGATATTCCATTGAAAGCACTAACTGCTCCCGTTTCTCAAACTATGTGTGAATAGCAAATTTTTTTCATTTTAAGGAATAAGAGAGATATACTTTTTATGTTGTATAAGTTTTATTTTAAATTTGCATTTTCCGAATTATTCACTACTCGAAATTAAAATTTTTAGGGAGTGCGAAACTCAGGAAGAGAAAAAATCTTATTATCTTAATAAACGCGAATCTCATATTGGCTATTTTAGTTAACAGTTCTGTAAGTTCTAGTTAACATTTAGTTAACAGTTGTACCAGATCACTGACCCTGAAAATAGGTTGAATAATCTACTCTTTTGTATTAGACCCAAATTAAGACTCACTGATCTGGATAAATTCAAAATCATTCTACTCTATAACAAAATATAGGTTTTCTCATTAGTACTCACTCGCACTCAGAACCTTCTGAACCAATGATATCCTTGCACGTTTCAGAAGATTTCTCCAAATTTACTTCCAGGCATTTTGCGCTTTTCAAATATTCTGAAAATAAAAATCAATTTTTTAGGAGAAGAAATTTTTAACTGAAGTTTAACACCATTGGGGACATAATTAACAAATGGTATTGATACCTGGTTTTAAAAACAAGCAAAAAGCTCTGAATATATATAAATATTATTATATCGTTGCTATTAAGAGTTTTACCCGGCTAACCAAATATTTATATCAATACTAATGGACGTACAGTCGCTCAAAAAAGTATCCGAACACTATGGTGAATTACAGAATTCAGAAAAAACATGTGGCAACGATTTTTTTTAGAAATTAGTGATCTGGCAACCTTCGTGTCACGTAACACGAAGGTTGCCAGATCACTAATTTATAAAAAAAAATCGTTGTCAGAAGTCTTTTCTGAATTCTGTAATCCACCATAGTGTTCGGATACTTTTTTGAGCGACTGTACAGTAGCTATTTCTAGCCCCATCGTTTTTTAATAAGATAAAAGTCATATATGAGGTATTACTCAATTTTAAGAGAAAAATACTAGATTTAGATGCATATAATATAATATGCGCATTAGTTACAGAAAATTATTTATATAGCAAAATTCATCATTATTTTCTCTTCTCCCTCTTCGAATTCCTTGGGATTCTGAGTGAATCGGAGGAATGCTAATAGGAATAACAGCTTAGAGAGTTATATTAGTTTAAAAAATTGAAGTTTCGTGTTAGAGATTAAAACTCCTTTAAAGATCCTAATTTTAGTTTATAGATTGAATGGTAAAGTAATTGAAGAATAAACAGTAGATATTTTAGTTCACATAGTCAAACAGTAGTTTAGAGGATGAAAACTAATGCCTCGAGGGTGAAACGGTAGCTTAAAGAGCGAAACTGAAGCTTAAATCGTGGGTGTACAGTTAAGAGGGATAATTGGTGCGTAGAGAATGAAATTGGAGCTAAGAGAGTAGAATGATTGCTTTAGAGAGTGTAAATACAACTTGTAGAGTGCAATTGTAGCTTAGAGAATAAATTTTCAGCTTGAAAGAGACTTTCTTTTTCTCCATTGTAATGAATGTCAATTAATACTATATTCTTAATTATTAATTTTTCTTTTTCACAAATAAAACAAAATCCCTGAATTTGATTATAATTTTCTCTTTAAATATACAAATCTAGAGACTATGGGTCTGGTGGAATGTATTTCGAACATATCCCTCATTTTTCCCATTCATTTGGCTGTGTTCCCGCCATCCTCACAGACCTTCTAATATGGCGTATTGAACTGTCAGGCTCCTGTCAGACCTCTGTGGAAAGCAGCTGCTTGACGAGGTATTTTTTTTCGACGTTGACAGAATCCAAGAAAGTACTTCCAGCATAAGCGAAAAACGTATTTATTACACACTAGAGGTATTTACGAAATGTAAAAATTTCTAAATTCGACCGCTGAGTTTCCTACTTAGATTTAAAATGCACATGGGTTGGTTTGTTTGATCTCTGAGTGGCACCTTTTTGCACACAGTGGGCTAAATAGGCAGGTCACAACGAACCGGAGGTTCAGAGATGGTTGGGGGAGGGGACTCATTGAAACGATGTCCCGCACACGGGAGTCGCCCTTCCGGCGCATCAGCGGATTTCCGCCCTTTCCAAGCGCATTGGTGTCCCCTACTGACTGTGCGCAGGGCGGAGAGTTTGCAGGGATAAATCTCAACGCTGGCAGAGCTGAGACAGGAACTCGAGAACTGCAGATTACGAGCCTGGCGCGTTATCGACTGAGCCACCTCCTCCTCATGAAATGCACATGCAATGCATATATTACATTTCTCTTTGCTCTCGTGATATTCCATTTGACAATTTTTCTTATCACATTAGGAAGTGAAAATGGCAAACAAATGTTACAAATATAAAGAATGCGGTTCCATAGTTGTGTGGTACTTTCCTTGGAATGTTATACAACTATCTTCCACCCTTCCTAGGAAACAGTCGAGTAACAGATCGATTATCGGAAACCTACTTATCAGTAATATAGATTATCCGAATTGCTCTTCAGCCACCAAACAGGAAACAAAATGTAAAATTTTCGAACTACTCCTTGATCATGATTTTCCTAAAATAAGCAAGAAAGTTCGTCAATCTAATTTTTCCTTTAGGCACCGGTTCCTCAATAAAAAGAAAAAAAGATGTATTATCGGAGTCGCTCCTTAATCACTTGTTCATCAATAATAAGCAGAGAAACATCATCCAAATTGCTCCTTAATAACCAATAATAAATATAGTAATATTATTACACGTGTAATAAAAAGAACACAGTGCACTTTGTCAAAAAGATTTTATATATTGTGGTAAGAGATTATTAGTATGATTTAAATGTTGATATGCAATACTTAATGTGTATCCTATATATTCATGCATAATTTTATCTGAGTGTTTCATAGCCTATTTCAGCGGAGATTTGATCAGTGATCGGTGGTCATTCAGCTGAAATATCATTAGGAGGTGGTTGGATTTTATTCAAACATGGAAAAGATTTTTTCCGTCCTACTTAAAAAATTGAAATAATGAGATTCTTACTAGTACGAGTCACTGATCCTTTGGTGCAGAAATAACCTAAATATTCCTTCTGACCACGATACTCATCAATCAGCCTCCCATTTAAGGTGTCAGGACATTTTTCAGATTCTTTTATTAGGCAATCTATCAGAGGTAAGGTGGCTCTGCAAAGAAATACAAGATATAAAAAAGTATAAAATAAAGATATTAAAAAGTATTGTGAATTTACCTGTTTGTAGCAAATTTTTGGTTACTAGATAACCAATCTTTAAAGGTATTTTCTAATATTATAAGCGTAAATTGAAACATATTTAAAAACCTGTAGTCAACTAACAATATAATTTTTAGGACTGCAAGTTTCCAGCCGTTCTAGTATTCCTTTCTCACCTCTGATTATTATATCTTTGGTAAAACTACGTGAAATTTCTTGATAAATTATGAATGAGTTTCAGTGAAATAATACAGCTACAGGAAAGCCAAATTGAGAGCTTCACCCATCGTAGTTTTTCGAAGAACGTATTCTTCGTTTTCTCTTAGCAAGGAGTTAGCATTCGTTTCTCTTAACGACGTATATATTGTCGTAATTCTCTTAACAAAATATCCCAGTTTCTAGTCAGAATAATTGAAAGAATTTAATTCCCTGAATTTAACATTACACATTGAATAGGACTGATTTTCAACATAAATGTAAGTAGTATGGCTGAACCAAAACAAGTATGATTGGTGTTACACATTGGCGCACAGACCATTAATCTTGGTGTGTCAACATCTAAATTAAAGAAATTCTTTTGATTTTTAGGCACATAACTAAATTAGACATTAATTTTTAGGGTCGATCTTTGCAATTGTCCATACTTCCCGGTCTCCAGAGAATTATTATAAGTCCCTTAAGGACGATGGTGCCTATACTGGCTAGAGTGCTTTTATATCCCTTTAGGGGCAATACAATGTCAACTCTTTATTTATGTCGGTCTATTTAACACGTTTTTCAAATGACTCAGTCACTGTATTTAAACTCTTTTTTTTTTATTTACATCGACATTTTTCTCCTCCGGAATAACTCTGTTTGCTGACGACGTGGTTGAATATTGTCGCCGAGGTACGCACTATACCACAAACAACGAACATAAGGGCTTCTTATTCATACCATGAGAAAAATCACACCTATCCAAGAAGCTCGCAGTACAAATATCAGTACCACCTCTGTAACATATAGACTTATTGTGCAGATTAGTGTTCGGTTGTTTTACTTCTGAGCACAACTTTTTTGCATGAAATGGGCTAAATGGCCAGGTCAACAGGAACCCGAGGACTCAGAGAAGGTTGGGAGGAGGGAATCCACTGGATATTTGTATGGAGGCAATGGTATCCTCCTGTTCAGGCTATCCAGCTTGTTCTTTAACTTGCACATGGTAGGCTCTTCCACACATTGCGCCATGGCTTAACGTTCCATCCCATGGACGACATGCTTTTCTAAAGCCAATGTATCTCGCTGACTGACGGCAGTGCGGTACGTTTTGCGGAGATAAATCTCAACGCTGGCCCAGCTGGGATTATAACCTGAGAATTGCAGATTGCGAGCCTGAAGCGCTACTAACTGACCCACCCCCAATGTGTAGATTATTTTGCAATCTGCACTAGATGCAATTAGAGTGTGCGAATCAGTGCTCCTTTCATCTACCGTGAAATAACGTCTTTCGCCTTTGTACAACAGCCACATAGTTAAGCAACATAGTTTTCTGTGGGTTTATACTCCCGAAAATAAATGCCCCAGTTTTAGAAAAATGAAATCGAAACCGGGACAATTACTGAATCGTTCCAGTTTTCATCATCACATCCTAAACCTGACAAAAGAATGTCAAGCTTTGAACCGGTTGGCTGGTCGACAAATTGAGCAAAAAGAATAAAAACACAGGTAGGAGTAAAAATACAGCATAGTTAAATTTATTCGGTAAGATTAAAACATTAGCTCTCATTATTTATAGCAATAGAATTAAGAGTAAATTCTGGGGATTTTTACTCTAATGAAAAAAAGTAAAATTAAAATTTAGTAAAGAGGCTTTAATGTAACCCACCCTAATATTTTAGAGATCATTAATTTTAAACACAGATGCGAACTGAGAAACCAAAGAGAAGAATTACAAAATCACACTTACTTGCATATGGCATCAAGTTCCTCTTCCGTTTTAGGAAATCTTAACTGCGGGGTGTCATCCGGCTGAGGCTTTTTGCATGTTTGCTCTATTTGAAAATCGGAGCACGTTGGTACAGCATTAACAGTCAGACCTTAAAAAAACACTTTTTCAGATTTTGTTCCAGATATGATCCTTAACTGTGTCTGAATATATGTACATAAATATAAATATAATAAAAATGAATAATAAATTTAGACAAATTATATTGTACCAGCAGAATTGTTCGGCGTTTCTCAGGCCCTAACATAAAGTAAATGACTGAAAGTAGCAAGCTTCCAGCCTTATTCCAGACGCGTGCACGGACACTCGCTTCCTCTACTCCAGGGTGACGTCATTGGTGGGAAACGTTTTCAGTTCCTTGGAACTCCGCAGATAATTTTTGTCCTATTAACCAATTTTTAGCTCTCCGACACTGTTTTATTAATATTTGACTTTGCACCTTTAAAGACCCATAGCTTCCGAAATTCTGAAAATTATCTGTGGTCTACAAGTCAAAATACTCCAGGCACCAATTCTAGGCCTTCTACTACGCCAGATCGATATTTGACCTTTGACCTTGAAGAACCCATCGCATCCAAAATTTCACATTTCCGATATCTACTACCCAAAATACAATCCAGGAATTAATTTTTAACTCTCTAGTACTGACAGATTGATATTTGACCTTTGACCTCGAACCTATGGATCAGATATTTCTTAAAGTTTCCCACAACTGACACCCGAAATGCCACCAGGCAACAATTTTCGCATTTCTTACACCGTTGTTTAGCCTCTATGTCATCTATATTTGACTTTAAAGGACAGGTCGGAGATTACATTTCGGATTTTTCCCATATATATGAAACGGATTATCCCGAGGTGGAAATTTTCAGAGCTCTACCATTTCTGCATCAGAGGATGGAATAGCGTGATCCCCTATCACTCAGCAGTCAATCATTCGCAGTCGTCTATGTATGTGTATTAGATGAATTGAAACAATTTTTCGCATGAAACAACCAATGAAGTAGTTTTAATAACCTGTTGCGAAACTCAGTAATGGAAATTATTTTCCATTGCGAAAAATTATTCTCCATTTTTATCTAATACTACTTTGAATTGATTCTAATGTACTTGGAATAAATTTGTCAAATTTCATATGTCGTAAGTATTATATGTTTCATGATTAAAGTGCTTAAAAAACAGTTGAATACATGTTAAGAGATTATCCATCTGCCAGTCTAAGATACAATTCGATAGATAAAATCATTAAATTTGAAACTTCGCCACACACGCAACTAAAGATATCGATAACATATTGCTTTGAAGCATAAAGATAATTTGTGCAAAGAAACTGAATATTTACTTCCAAATACAAACGATATTACAGGATAACCCTTATGAAATCGCTTTTACGTTTAAAACAAGTTTGCTATTCAGAAAATTTCACCTAACTGAATGTAGTAATCAGGAAAGTGTGATTTGATTAAATTCGTTATACTCCAGAGCACTGCTAATCTTTTATTATCACGTTCACGCGCCGTTGTTTCTTCTAATGAGATTTAAATGTTAAATTTGTTGGGAACAGGTTGTAGCCCTGACAAGTTTAAATTTTTAAAATTATTTACTAGATCGTGACATATTCAAGACATCAAAACAAAATACTTCGCATTTCCAAACGCAGAGTTAAAACACGAGAAAACTATCCTTAATGGAAAATTAGCGAATAATTAAATATGCAATTTGAATAATGGCATTTGCCACTTTGAAATAAATCAGTCTTTGGGATTATTGGAAAAATGATCCGAATGAAGAATTCACGTTTTGCATTCATGGACGACATTCCAATATTTTCAAAAAAAATTTGTTGAACGTTATGTGATTAAGAAGTGGATTTCTATTCTCATAATATGAAACGGTTTGAACACCTTTGCAAATAGAGTGTGCATAATTATACATATATATGTGTTCAGAATTTTAAATAAGCATAGAGGAAACAGCCAAATTGGTCAATTTAAACATTTTACTTTTCAATTGATTATTAATCGGCGCTTACATTACAAATTCAGATCAGCAAGTATTTGGGAAAAGTTTAACTTATCAGAAAGTGCAAGGAGCGCAATGCAAAGAAATTTCATCTTGATTTCTGTCGAGAGGCAAGAGATCCCTGAATCAAAAGGCGTTGAAAGCAAGTGATTGTTAAAACAAAATGCTCTCTTTTTATACTTTCACTATGCGAAAGAGATAACGCTTTTTTTTCGAAAGAGATAACGCTTTTATAACGAAAGGGATAATTCTTATCCTATTTTCAACCAGCTTCACATTTCCACCATAGCCGCCATAAATGTATTATTGGCGTTTAATCGCATGTACTCTGGAGCTTATTTCAAGTGCCATTTCAAGGTTGAATTTATAACATACGCTATTTTCCGGTCGTTGAATGGTTAGTGCGCTCGGCTACTGATCACTGAGACCTAAGTGCTATCCACGGATGTTCATGTTGTCTTTCTGCTGATATCTCACTTTCCTCAGACATTTTATCCACGGAATATTAAACTGACAGATTCCCGTCAGTCCTCTGTGGCAGACAGCTGCTTGAGAGGTAATATTTTTTAACATGGAAAATTTCAACTAATGTTTTATTTGGAGAATGCAGACCGTAATATTTCATTAGTATCTATCTTACCTAAAAAGAAGTTTTTGTTTATCTCTTAAAACCAAACATTTGCATTTATCCACCGACTCCAATGGTAGCCATGACTTTCCCCCTCAGAATGCTGATAAGGGAAATGCATACATGCATACACATATATATATATATACATCATACAAACATATATATATATACATACATACATATATATACATACATACATGCATACATACATTATACAAAATCCTGAAACAGCGGAGGTCCTACCTGACTATGTAATATTTCTCTCCAGACGTGTCTGTTTTGAGCTACAGATGCTGCATTTCGCCACTGTAGGCCAATTCTAGCAAGGTCCTGTTTGACATTGTCTGCCCATTGCATCCTAGGTCTCCTACGTTTCCTGAAGCCTTTAGGCACACTGTTCATAATCCTGTTTGCCAATCTGTAGCTATGGATATGGGCAACATGGCAAAACCAACGTTGTCTCTCTCTGCACAAAATGTTGCTCAAAGAAAGTTCATAACTCCTTCTAACCTGATCATTACTTACAGTCAAATCATCTAATGCCTAAAGATATTGAGCAAACATCTAGAATAAAAGACATCAAGTTTCTTGTTATCCTGCTTAAAAAGAGTCCATGTTTCGCTACCATAACTAACCTCATAAAGGACCAAATTATTATACAGCCTCTAAGCGTATACTTTTATTTAGTCTCTAGGCTTATTCTGCCATTTTTCCACACTCTCTAAATTCTTGAAAGTGCCAGCGGCAATCCCTATTCTTCTATTTATCGCATGCCGCACATCAACAGTATCTGTTGCATAGCTCTCAAGATATTAAACTTAGACACTTCCTCAAGAGTGCAGCCAATTCAAAGCAACTGAAGTACTTCCTCAAGAGTGCAGCCAATTGAAAGCAACTGAAGCACTATCTGCCTGACCAATTTTCATCACTTTAGTTTTCTCATTGTTTATCAGAAAACCTACTCTACTACCATTCTCATCAACAGAGTGTGAAAATCAATTAAAAATAGTCATCACCAGTTCAAGAAAACCCTACTTAAACAGTTCCCATTCTTTCTCAACTTCAGCAATGAGCAAACCACGATTGTCATAATGACTAAAAATCGTATGGTATTATGCTTTGGCTACAACTGGATCTTTCAGACCTTCAGTGCTTCTTAAGCTTCAGCAGTTGCAAGTTATTTTTCGCCAGAGGATTCCTTTCAAAAGATCTTTTTTTATACACCGTCAGAAAAAGACGCAGATGCTAATGTAGTAGTAGTTTATTATAAAAGAAGAGATCAAAGTTAATTTAATTTTTTGCTGTACATATGTATGTACAACTAAAATCGTATCGTATATATACAGGGCCGGACCTAGAGGTGAGGGCAAAGGGTGCCATGCTCCCACCCCATTTGAATGCTAATAACGGTAATAGAGGCCTAAACTATTACATATATAATATTAATGAGAAAAATTACAGCAAATATATTTTTCAATAAGTGTCCTATATGTTCCTCAAAAGGAAATGAACACCTTAGATATTCAATGGTACAGATTAGTTTAAAATTACATGTCATAAACTATAGTGAAAGGTAGATATATACAGTCGCTCAAAAAAGTATACGAACACTACGGTTGATCACAGAATTCAGAAAAAATATCTGGCCAGATATTTTTTCTGAATTCTGTAATCAAGCGTAATGTCCGGATACTTTTTTGAGCGACTGTAAAACTGTTTTATTATTCAAGAATCGTATGCTTAATTCCTCAAGCAATAAAATTATGATATTTCTTTGCTAATATTAACTGAGTATAAGGAAACTAACGATAAACCATTTGTTTTCAAAAGTTTTATGCAGGAACTTGAAATCGCCTCTTGTTTTCCAGCCCGTCACTCCGATCTCAAATGCGACACCTTATTTGAAAATTCCTCTTTTTTCTGAGTTTCACTGCCGGAAATTGGCCTATTCACCAAATTTTAACTCTTCGACACTGGTGTATTAGTATTTGAACTTTCACCTTTAAAGACCCATAGCTTCCGAAATTCTGTATAATACCTGTGATCTACGAGTCAAAATATCCCAGGCACCAATTCTTAGCCTTTTGCCACGCCAGATCGATATTTGACTTTTGACCTCGAAGAACCGATCGCATCCAAAATTTCACATTTCCGATATCTACTACACAAAATACCCCTAGGAATTAATTTTTACCTCTCTAGAACTGATAGATTAATATATGACCTTTGACCTCAAAGGACCCTCGGGATCAGAAATTTCGTAACGTTTCCCGCAACTGATACCCGAAACATGAAGACACCAATTTTCGCTTTTCTTGCACCGTTATACCATGGTTTAGCTTCTACGCCATCTATATTTCTCCTTAAAGGATACAGTCGAAGATTAAATTTCGGATTTTTTCCAATATCTATGAACCGGATTATCCCTGGTGAAAAGTTTTAAAGCTCTACCATTTCTGCATCATAATTTGAAATATCGTGATCCCTTACAGTCATCTGTAAATCACTCACAATCGTCAATATAAATGTATTAGATGAAATGAAACATTTATGCGCATGAAACAACCAATGTGGTAGTTCTAAGAATGTGTTCTGAAACTCTTTAATGGAAATACTATTTCGAAAAATAACGATTCATTTTTAAGTAATACTACTTTGAATTGAATCTCATATACTTCAAATTATTTTTTCTAATTTAATTTGGAATATGTATTATAAGTTTTGTGATTAAAGTACTTAAAATATAGTTGAAAACATGTTATTATCCATCTTCGAGTCCAAGATAGAGTTCGAAAGATAAAAACATTAAATCTGAAAGTTCAGCCAAACGACAAACAATAAATAACTGAATGAATTAGCAACTAAAGAAATCAATAACATATTACTTTGAAACGTAAAGATAATTTGTCCAAAGAAACTGAATATGTTCTTCCAAATACACACGATAGTTCAGGATAACCCTTATGGAATTGTTTTTACATATAAAATAAAAAAGCTATTCAGAAAATTTCACCTAATCTAATACAGTAATCAGGAAAGTGTGATTTGATTAAATTCGTTAAAAACAAGAGCACTGCTTATCTTTTATTATCACGTTCATGCGCCATTATTTCTTCTAATGAGATTAAAATGTTAAAATTGTTGGAACAAGTTGTTGCTCTCACAAGATTAAATTTTGAAAACAATTTAGTACATCGTGATATGTTGAAGACATCAAAACCAAATACTACGCATTTCCAAACACAGGTTAGATCACGAGAAAACTATTGTAAATGGAAAATTAGCGAATAATTAAATATGCAATTTAAATAATGACAGTTGCCATTTTAAAATAAATCAGTCATTGGGATTATTGGAAAAAAGTATAATGATCCGAATGAAGAATTCACGTTTTGCATTCATGGACGACATTGTACTATTTTCAAAGAAAATTTGTTGAACATTATTACGTTCAACAAATTTTGATACCTGATTAATTTAAATTTGAATACGTGATTAATTTTGATACATGATATTGTACGTGATTAAGAAGTGGAATTCAATTTTAATAATATGACAGAGTTTGAACACCTTCGCTAGCAGAGTGTGTATAACTATACATACATAGAGATGTGTGTTCAGAATTTTAAAAGGCATGGAGGAAATAGCGAAATTGGTCAATTTAAAGATTTCACTTTTTAATTGATTATTCATTGGCGCTTACATTGCAAATTCAGATGAGAAAGTATTCGGGAAACGTTTAACTTACCAGAAAGTGCAAGGAGCGCAATGCAAAAAAATTTCATCTTGGTTTCTGTCGAGAGGCAAGAGATCCTTGAATCAAAAGTTGTTGAAAGCAAGTAATTATTAAACAAAATGCTCTCTTTTTATACTTTTCACTATGTGAAAGTGATAACGCTTTTTTCTTTCAAAGATAATTCTTATCCTACTTTCAGCCAGCTGCACATTTCCACCATAGCCGGCATAAATGTATTATTGGCGTTTAATCGCACTTACTTTGCTGCTTCTTTCAAGTGCCATTTCAAGGTTGAATTTACAACATACGCCATTTTCTGGTGGCTGAATAGTTAGTGCGCTTGGCTACTGATCACAGAGACCTAAGTTCTATGCTCGGGCAAAGCACGGATGTTCATGTTGTCTTTCTGCTGATATCTCACTTTCTTCATAAACGTTATCCACGGAATATTAAACTGACAGATTCCTGTCAGACGTCTGTGGCAGGCAACTGCTTGAAAAGTACTATTTTTTAACATGGAAAATTCCAACTAATGCTTCATTTTAAAAATGCGGATCGTAAGGTTCGATTAGTATCTATCCTGCAGAAAAAGAAATTTTTGTTTACATTTGCATTTATCCACCCACTCCAAGGGTAGCCATGCCTTCCCCTCTCAGAATGCTGGTATGGGAAATACATACATACATACATACATACATACATACATACATACATACATACATGCAACATCCAAAAACACCCACGGACTATGGAGGTCCTATCAGATTGTGCAATTTTCCTCTCCAGATATGTCTGTTCCGAGCTACAGCTGCTGCATTTCGCCACTGTAGGCTAATTCTAACAAGATCCTGTTTGACATTGTCTGCCCATTGCATCCTAAATCTCCCCCTTTTTGCTGAAGCCTTCAGGCACACTATTTACAATTCTGTTTGCCAATCTGTAGCTATGGATATGGGCAACACGGCAAAACCAACGTTGTCTCTCTCTGCTCAAAATGTTGCTCAAAGAAAGTTGATGACTCCTTCTAACCTGATCATTACTTACAGTCAAATCACCTAATGCTCAAGGTATTGAGCAAGCATCTAGAATAAAAGGCATCAAGTTTCTTGTTATCCTGCTTAAAAAGAGTCCATGTTTCGCTCCATAACTAACCTCACTGAGGACCAAATTATTATACAGCCTCTAGGCGTATACTTTTATTTAGTCTCTAGGCTTATTCTCCTATTTTTCCACACTCTCTAAATTCTTAAAAGTGCCAGCGGCAATCTCTGTACTATTTATCTCATGCCTCACATCACCAGTATCTGTTGCATAGCTCTCAAGATGATTAAACACTTGCTCAAGTCTGCAGCCAATTCAAAGCAACTGAAGCACTATCTGCCTGACCAATTTTCATCACTTTAGTTTTCTCATTGTTTATCAGAAAACCTACTCTACTACCATTCTCATCAACAGAGCATGAAAATCAATTAAAAATAGTCATCACCAGTTCAAGAACACTCTACTTAAACAGTTCCCATTCTTTCTCAACTTCAGCAATGAGCAAACCACGATTGTCATAATGACTAAAAATCGTATGGTATTATGCTTTGGCTACAACTGGATCTTTCAGATCTTCAGTGTTAAAGGTGATTTTCTTAACCTTACACAACATTTCTTAAGCTTCAGTTGAAAGACATTTTACGCCAGATAATGGTCAGACTCAATTTCGGCTCCCCTGTATGATCTGGTGTTCCTAATCGAAATAGCCCAGTTGCTGTTAATTAAAATGCAATCTATCATATTCCTGTGCAACGCATCAAGTAAAACCCATGAGTATTTATAAATGTCCTGGTGATTATTGTACGTGTTAGTTATTCGCACACCATTAAATTTATTTACCTGTAGGAAACGTTCCCCATTGCCATTGGGACTAGCAATTCCACAGGGATCTAAAACTCCTGCCCAAAATCAGAGTGAGTACCAACTTTAGAATTGCAGTCACCTAGCACAAGAGAAATATCTCCTTTTTTCACAGAATTCAAAATATCATGTAGCTGTCCGTAAAGGTTATTCTTTTCGTTCTCATCAGAGTCCTCTATAGGGATGTAACAACAGATGACATTCCAGGCTTTAATTATTGTTTCAAATTTTACTTTAAAAAATCTTTTGTTAATGCAGTCCAGTGGCGGCTCGTATCTAAAATTAGTGGTGGTGCTGCTGGAGAAAATTTTTACCCTTTGTTTTAAAATTGTGTAAAAGTACACAAACATGTATAAAAAGAAATTTATGCAGAAACTTGATAAAATCCTAAAAGAACAAAATCAAACATTTACTTACTTACTTTAACCTAAATTGTAACAGTTCAAGCTTAATCTATTCATTTAAAAATGAAATCCATTCTTCTTGTTTTAATTTGCGAGAAAAAAGTTCTAGGTACCTAAAATGGCCTCTGATCGGAATTATCCACCAGCTGATATAAAGTATCCAGTACATCTGTTTACTTAGGGTTGGCAATCAACAAGCAAACAGAAAACACAGCGGCAGATTCTTCCTCAACAGAGGCCCACCAGTACAGCAAACCCAAAATCCAAAATCAAGCTCAAAACCGTAAAACAGTCCAGTCTAATAAGTATAAATGGTCAACACCAGGACCCTATGAAATTGACCACCCCTTAGCAGGGCAAAAAAAACAAGTGGCTTTAGATGAATATATCAGTATTTTATCACACTGATCTGGCAGCCCTCCCCTTCCGTTCCCTTCGAAAGTAGAATATCTCTTTCGAAGAGTAGTAATGGTCTGCTTCACGAGAAAGCGAGGTAGTACATTAGGCGCTAAACCTGGCGGGTTCTGTGCAGTTGTTACAGCTCTCCTTTCAATTCTATACCAAGCCAATTTATTCCGTGCCTCTGTTCACTTAGGGCTGGCAACCCACAAGCAAACAGAAAACACATCGGCAGATTCTCCCTCAACAGTGCAGCAGGTTCAGATTCCATAATGAAGCTTAAAAATGACCAGATCTGTAGGGCACACTTGATCTGGCAGCCCGCCCCTTCTAATTCCTTCCAATAATCCTTCTATTCCTACCAAAAGGGAATATCTTTTTATTGTAAGAGATGTTCTCTTTTGTTAGTTAGTAGCCTTCCAAAAGAAAATATCTCTTTTGAATGGTACTAACCGTCTACACCATGAGAAGGCGGGATCGGACCTCAGATTCTAGACGTTTTCGGTTCTGTGCATCATCATTGGTGATTGGTATACAGTTCTCCTTTCAATTTATTGCCTACCTACCATATACAGACCCGTAAGAGAGGTAATAGAGGCATAAATGAATAAACTAATTTTTATTTCATGGATTTTTCAAGGAATTTTTTAAAGATATATATATAACGGAGCAGGGCCTGAGTGAACTTTGAATTTCAAAAATTGTGCAGGGCCAAAAAATATGCTTTTATATGTACTTCAAAATTTTATAATAATAAATTATTTATTATAAGTACAAAATGCGGTGCATATCTACACACAACTTATAGGAACACCGAGTATATTATAAATATTACATACCTTTTCTCGCCTTTTTCACCGCAAAATCTTTAATTACGTCATCAAAATTGAAAGATTTCGCTTTTTCGGTCAATTTTGACAGAAATTTCGTCTTTTACGATGAGCTTTTCGTGGAAGGCGGGCCTTTTAAAATTCGAGGGCGGGTTCAAGGGAACGCACTGAACTCGCCTCGCGTCGGCCCTGTAACGGAGCGGAAAACGTTATAGTGTAAACCAAATCTTTTGCAAATGTAAAAGGAAAATTTGGAAATTTATCTCTTGGAAAAAATTGCAAATCCAGTCTCTTGCTACCCTCTTTTACATTATTCCTGCTCGATTGTATTTCCCGCCCGTCCACCTCGATTTTTTTTTCTAAAGCCGGGTCTGATTCAGACATCTTAGCCGCCCCGTGGCCCAGTGGTTAACACGCTTGACTACCGAGCTAAGAGAGCTGGGTTCGAGCCCCAGATAAGGCATGGATATATATATATATGTCGTTTTTCTGCTGAGGTCCTGCCATCCTCTCAGACCATCTACTATGGCAAATAAACTGACAGGCTCCTCTCAGACCTCTGTGGCAAGCAGCTGCTTGAGGGGGTATTTATTTTTATTTTTAACCGTAACACTCTGCGTGAATAATAAAAATTAAAACCATTTGAAGATTAGAAAAATAAGAATTCTGATATTTCAATAATACCTACTAAATCACAAAACATTAGTCTCTAAAATCAGAAGAGGGAATATGTACATATAAACAAACGATAGAGTGATGACAACAGCTAGTTTTTCAACACAAATAAATTACAGCGAAGAGTTAAAACTATGTTTGTGTAAACTAATAATATCTAGTACAGTTGTAACGCGATAATTCAATTTCTCTACTTCAACAACAGTTGTTCGGGTTCGAAATGTAAACATTATTGACATTTTTGTCAACATTCAAATCCGGCTTTTCATTAGTGATGCAACTATCCAAGTTCGGAACAATAACGAATCTTCCGTACGCGAGGGTCTACAATTTACGAGTTAGATGTCAAATGAAAGCAAATATGAGGACAGGCGTAGACAACTTCATATTATGCCCCCACCATTCTCCCCCTCCCCTCCCAAAAAATGGAACGGAAATTTCGCTGGAGTCGACGCTGGGGTAATAATTGTTTCGCTAGGGAAATTAATGAGTTACATCTCAAAATAATGTTTATTATATTTTAAATGTCATGGACTAAAATACGATCTATCCTCCTCGGCGAAAAAAGGGGGAGGAAAAATGTGGTCGATGTTTATGAGTGTTATATCAAACGAAAGTTTCTGACGATAAGTGTTTTTAGTGACAAAGAAAAAGAATGGCTCTCTCTCTCAGGTCGTCACAGGTAGTAGACGTGTTTTGAAAACGCTCCGCGATTTTCGCTTCTGAACGATGGATTACCAAATGGATAAACGTTTAAATTGGTCATTTAAAGTTAAACACGTATTAAAATTATGAACAAGTTGTGAAACTTCTAGCCTAAGCTCTTGGGGTCAAAAATATTGATGTTGCTCAATAGCTTAATGCTTCAACTACTGTGTTTACTTTTGCAACGGAGGAATGCAGAACTCTTTGCAAGGGAACCCTTCATCTTCTTTGAAGGACACACAGTGACAGTTACCAAACTGAGTCTTCCTGTTAAAAAGGTATGGATTTCTAAACTCCCACTTTTCATCACAGACCTATATATTCTTGCAGCCTTAAAGCCTTATGGTGAAGTCAAAAGAATTAAAGATTAATATTATGATGTGCCAGAGTTAGAGTCCATTCGGACATGCACAAGTGTGGCAGAGATGAAAATTGATATCCCAATACCAAATTTCTTAAAAGTCAACACTTTTACTGCCACTGTACATTACCAAGGAATCGTCAAGGTGTGTAAATGGTGAAGCCTTCTCACTTTGTTAAAGATTGCCCACTTTTTGCTTCTCGCAAACTAAATGACAGTGTTTCATCAACAGTGCTAAATTTAGATACTTCAGATTCACAGAAAGTTACTTCAGTTCCCTAGATGTTGGACCCTCAGTTAATGTACAGACTGAGCTACCTGAACTGCACTCAGGCCAACAAGTTCACATCGATCAGGCTCAAGAATTTTTGTCTTCTGAATTCAAAGCCCACAAGAGGAAGTGTCTTTCACCCTCTTCTGAATCTGTTGTGTCAGATGTCGTGGGTCATCCAGTTAACGCTAAAAAGAAGACTCTTCATGCTGAACAGAACTCTTCTTTGATTTTTCACTTGAAACAATTTGTGACTTTCAATCCGACTGTTCCAGATCCAGTGTCAGTTCTCATCACGGAAGAATCGGTAGAGAATTACGAAGACGTAATTGACTTTCTCAAATTCTTAGCTAACCCACTTCAAGCTTCTTCTGAATGGGAATTGCCAGCTAAGTTCAAAAAGCTCAAGAAAACAGTGTCCGCTTCTGGATTTGTTTTAAAAAAGTTTAAAAACATCTACATTAAAGCTTCGGATCAGTGCCAACAAACTCAGACTTTTTTCAGTTTGGGACTATCTTCAGATTATGTTTCATCTGACTCAGCCTGCATAATGTTGTTTGTTGTTTTTTTGCTAGTTTTTATTGTTATTTCTATTTTTAATCTTATTTTGTTTTGAATTTTCCATATTATTCTATTAATATGAGCTGGCTTTCTTAGCCAAGCTCTCTCTCTTTTTTAGAGCTAAGAGATTAGTCTTTTCATTTTTATTATTTTTTTGTTATTATTTTTCTTTAATTAATTGTTTAGATATTCCCCTTGTTTTTAAATTGTACTTATATTGCGAGTAATTATTTTTAACATTGTTTAATAGTTTGTCGCCATTTTTCGTCTCTCAGCAAATGCCAATATTCCTCTCTTCTCATTGGCTGAGAGCGATTCTCTCTGAATCCTATTCAAATTGAACCTTTTCTTCGATTAAGCTCATAATAACTTTCCTTTAAAGGCATCTGCTGCCTCTTTTATTTATATAATTTTATAATTTTACCTTTCTCCACTTGTGCGTGGCCATTTTGATGTTCATTATTTTATTTGGTGTTATGGTTATTTCTTTCCCAGTTTTTCGATGGGCATCGAGCCAATTTTTGTAAACTGTTTCTCACAGCTTTCGATTTGAAATGTCATAAAATTACAAATTATTTTTCACCCCCCTTTTTCAGTTTTTTTCATTTTTTCAATTAGTGATCTGGCAACCTTCGTGTCACGTGACACGAAGGTTGCCAGATCACTAATTTCTAAAAAAAATCGTTGCCAGATATTTTTTCTGAATTCTGTAATCAACCGTAGTGTTCGGATACTTTTTGAGCGACTGTACTTCAAAACACTTTACCGCGTATCCCACGTTGAGAACCAGTAGGATATATAAGACCATTATTTTACAAATCAGGAGATGGGCCACTGATAAATGCTGAGCCAATACCTCCTAAATTATGAATGAAGAGTTGTAAGATACGAATGGAGTAGTACGTTATCAACGGAAAAATCATAAGTCATCATAAATGCGTGTAAATTACAAACAGCGTTCTCAATTTCAACCGTCTCATTATTTAAGAATCGTATTTTTAATTGCTCAAGCAATAAAATTATGATATTTCATTGCTAATATTGACATGAGTGTAAGTAAAGTAACTATAAACCATTTGTTTTCAACAGTGCTATAAATGAACTAGAAATCAACCTTGTTTTCTAGCCCGTCACTTCGATCTCAAATGCAACACCGAAGTAGAAAAAATTAAGAATTTAAAAATTCCTCATTTCTAAGTTCGCTGCCGGAAATAGCCTTATTAACCAATTTTTAGCTGTCCAACACTGGTATATTTGGATTTCACCTTTTTGATCCTATAGCTTCCGAAATTCTGCATAATATTTCAGATCTACGAGTCTAAATATACCCAGGCACAATTCTTAACGTTGTCTCCGCTAGATCGATATTTGACCTTTTCCCATTTTGATATATTTCCCATTACTAATATGTACTACAAAATTATCCCCCGGAAAAAATTTTTAGCTCTCTAGCACTGGAAGAATGAGATTTGACCATTGACCCCGAAGGACGCTCCGGGTCCAAAATTTTGTAACGTTTCCGACATCTACAACCCGAAATACCCCCAGACACCAATTTTAGTTTTTCTATCACTGGTAGATCATGATTTGATCTCTACGTGATCTACATTTAACCTTAAAGGACATTTCGGAGGTCAAATTTCGGATTTTTCCCGAAATCTACTACCCGGATGATACCTAGGTGCAAATTTCCAGAGCTCTACAATTTCTACATCATAGTTTGAAATAGTGTGATACTCTACTAGTCAGCTGTCAATCACTCAAGAGCCAAAACATATTGCCTAATATGATGTTGGTCATCCATGTGCTGCTAAACCTATAAATTCCGAAATTCTGCATACTACGTGAGATCTACGAATCCAAATATCCCACAGGAACAATTCTAAGCCTTCTACCACGCTTGATCGATATGTGACCTTTGACCTCGAAGAATCCAATCGCATCCAAAATTTCACATTTAATATTAAAACCCAAAATACCCCCAGGAACTAATTTTAAACTCTTTAGAACTGACAGATTGATAATTTGACCTTTGACCTCGAAAGATCATTCGGATCAGAAATTTCGCAACGTTTCCCACAACTCACACCCCAAATACCTCCAGATACCAATTTTCTCGTTTCTAGCACTGTTAGACCATGGTTTAGCCTCTAGTGATCTATAGTTGACCTTAAAGGACACGTCGGAGATTAAATTTCGCATTTTTCCCAATATCTATGACCCGGATTACCGCTAGGTGGAAATTTTCAGAGCTCTACCATTTCTGCGTCATAGTATGAAATAGCGTGATCCCCTATCACTCAGCAATCAATCATTCGCAGTCGTCTATGTATGTGTATTATATGAAAGGAAAAAAATTTTTGCATGAAACAACAAATGTAGTTGGTCTCAGAACATGTTGTGAAACTCACTAATGGAAATACAATTGCATAAATTTATTCTCCATTTTTAAGTAATGTTACTTTGAATTGAATCTAATATATTTGGAATAAATTTGGCCAAATTCATTTGGAGTATGTATTTTAAGTTTCATGATTAAAATAGTTAAAATGTAGTTAAAAACACGTTAAGGGATTATCCATTTGCCAGTTTACGATACAGTTCGAAAGATAAAAACATTCAAACTTCACTTCACACGACAAATTGTATATAATGGAATGAATTTGCAACTAAAAAATATCAACAACATAAAACTTTGAACCATTAGGATAATTCTGCCTAATACTCACAATATTACAGGAGAACCCTACTGAAACTGCTTTGGCATATAAAGCAATTTGTTATTCACAAAATTTCGCCTTTTCGAACAAAGCAATCAGGAGAGTGCGATTTGATAAAATCTGCCAAAAAATCAGCTCATAACTTGCGTTTTTTTTTTATTATCAGGTTCACGCGTAGTTGTTTCCTCTAATCAGATTGTAATGTTAAAATTGTTGGAATAATTCATTTTTGAAAACTATACGCTAGATCGTGATATATGTTCAAGACGTCAGAATAAAGTATTACGCATTTCTAAACGGAACGTTCAAAGAGGGAATAGTTTTTGTAAATGGAAAAATGGCGAATATTAAATATTTAATTTAAATGAATAGCCTTTGCCACTTTCAAATAAATCAGTTATTGTGAATATTGAAAAATGTATAATGACTCGAATAAGGAATATAAGTTTGGATGCACGTTTTGCTTGTCATGGATGGTATTCCACAGGTTTAATGAAAACTTGTTGAACGTTACAATGGCTACGTAGGGAAATTCTATTCTCATAATATGAAAGAATTCGAACACTTCCTCGAATAGAGTGTGTGTAACTATATATACGTGGGTAGAATTTTAAATAGGTATAGAGGAAATAGAGAAATTGATCAATTTAAAGATTTTACATCTTAATGGATTATTAACCTGCGGTTTCACTACAAATTCAGATGAGCAAGCCTTTGGAAGAAGTTTAACTTCCAGAAAGTGCAAAGGAAAGTATTTTCGTGTTGATTTCTTCGATAGGCAAGTGATCCGTGAATCAAAAGTTGTAAATATTAATCAAAATGTTCTCTTTTTATACTTTTCACTATGCGAAACAGATAACGACTTTTTCTTTCAGAGATAATTCTTATCCTAATTTCAACCAGCGGCACGTTTCCACCATAGCCGTCATAAATATGTTATTGGAGTTTAATCGCATGAAATCTGATGCTTCTTTCAAGTGCCATTTCAAGGTTGAATTTTTCACAAATAGCTATTTTCCGGAGGCCGAATTTTTCACAAATAGCTATTTTCCGGAGGCCGAATTGTTAATCACTTGGCTACTGATAAGAGAGACCTGGTTTCTAACCATGGGTAAGGCACGGATGTTCATGTTATCTGTGGTGTATTTAACTTACAGACTCCTGTTAGACCACCACAAGCAGCTGTTTCAGTACTATTTGTTTTAGGTACTAATAAAATATTACTACAGTGGAATTTAGTTTATCAGTGGTAATGACAGGGAGAAAGACAACGTATATTATCACAATGTGCATTTTCCGCGGATCTCAGGCCAAAAAACTTCTAGTATAAGTATAAATTAAATTTAAAGAAATTGAGGTAGTTAGTGAACAAAGAAAAATATGTGGAACTTTAAGATACTAAGGATAAATATATATAACCTTTTACCTTCCTAATTTCGGGTTAAGGTAAAATCGATCAGTTTTTAATTTTTATCAAATCTCAGGTGGGAAGTTAAATCGCCATTCGAAAAAACCGCAGGCTGACGATCCATTTCAGGACAGACCCAGAGGGAAGGAGCTTCCCTCCACCCCGACAAGACCAGTAACTGGAAAGTAGACGAAAAAATATTTAAGAAATATATATATATATCATGTATTATTCAAAATATTTTTAAAAACCTGTGAAACGGAAGGGAAATTTTTAAACCCAAACGGGGATTTACTTGAAACTCTCCCCTTCCCTTCTCTCCTTTATTTATTACTTAATACCGGTTTTTTTCTATTTTCTGGTGTACCCCTTGTGCAGATAGATAAAACTTTAGTTATAATATAATAATGGAAATAAAATTAAACATATATATATATACACTTTAAATTTTGTATTCATAAATTACTTATATTAATTAACACAAAACATGACATTAACAATTTAACATATCTAATAAAATTATAAACATTTTACTGGGTAATCAGTGAAATGGTTGCGCTTCTTTACGCTTGGATAATTCATCAATGGTTGGAGTTATCTTGTTAAGGTAGAGTTGCAAGTCATCTTCAACATCCTGTCAACTTAGCGACTTTGTTACTAGATCTAGCGACGTTTGAGCTCTTACGGCGTACCCCGAAAATTTTGCCACGTACAGACGTTGAGAACCCCTACTCAAAACATCATTTCGGAACATGCTAGAATTTTTCATACTATCATTTTTAAACTTTTCTCCATTTCAATATTTCCATCCTTTATTTCACAGTTTGTATTTAGGATTTGCATCATAGTTTTAATTAATTTCGAATTCGAACCTGTATTGTATTACAGGTAAAGAGTTCAATTTTTAAGACAATATGATGTGGCTTATATTGAGAGAATTCGTTACTGGAAAACAACGGTACAAGCAAACCTTATTTGAATACGAAATGTTGGATAATCCAGATTTCCCCCCGATTTCGTATATATGTATGTTTCGTATATATTTCCCCCCGATTTCGTATTTAATCCAGAAATCCCCCCCCCCCGATTTCGTATATATGTATTAAAATATGTTGATTAAATTGCTATCGCGACCTGCAATATGTTTACTCAAGATATAAATTCGTGAATAGTGAAGAAAGGTAAACGTCGCACAATTCTGCTTCATGGATTTTTAAGGACGTTACAAACGTCAGTTTTGTCTTCGGGTCTAACAGAAAGTTTTAGGACTGAAGAGTTCGGCATGTTTCTATCTCAACCGTTCTAGGTATGGCGAGCCTTGATGATTTGTTGTGTTTCACTGCCATTTTGGGGAGTAAAATTATATCGTTTACTCCCGATTTGTGTTATAATTAATAATATTATATGTGCCCGCATGAGATGAATATTCGGCCCTATCTAAAAGCAAATAAAAATAAATATCCCCCCCCTCAAATTTTGAAGACTTCTCGTGTGTCGGCGACATTGCTCATGACAGTGGTAACGACTCTAACGGCCTCTACTGATAAGTAAGAAGAATGTAAAACCTTATGTGTGCTGCAAAGCAATCGACGAAGTGCTTTCACGAAAGAAATTTCTACGCATTGAATTCTATGATTGAATATGGGAGATATAGCTGTCGCTGTAAGATACGGTAACCAATGCAGTAGCGATGAAGCGAGATTCTTCATACACTCCCAGCTCGACTAGTCTGGCAAATTGTTGCTTCTGTTAATTATACAGCATAATAGAAATATTCGAAGAATATTACATAAATGCAAACTTTATATTAGAATAACCTTATTAAAGTTATGAAAATATTTTTACTTTTATGTCAAAACATTTAAATATTTTTAATTTATATTTCTTACTTTTTAATAAGAATTTTAAGGGAACCATTGCATTCACGGACGCTTCGCCAATGGTGTATATATCATGCCAAGAATTATTATACTACAAATGAACTTTCAGGCGGTTGCACAATAAACGGTACTACTGATCGTACATTAAAATCGTACATTAAAAGTTCGGTTATATTATTTTACCACTGTTGTGATTATATTAATCAGATCTGTGAATCAAGGGCTTAGAAATCAGAGATTCATTGGACAACTGTTAGGAGACAAATGGAAGCCTCTCGTCACAAATCATGTTCTTCAATGTGACAGGGTATAGCTTTCCTGCGCACAGTATTACGGCTTAATATCCCTTTCGGTCAATGGTAGCAACTATATCACTTTTCTCACGGAGAGCAAACGGTTATTAGCGGAGAAAATCTCAACTCAGACAGAGTCGAACTCAAATACTGGAGACAACGAGTCTGATGCCTAACCAAAGAGTCAAGTGCTGATCCTGTTTTAGAGTCAGATGGGCTCGAATTTTATTTGACGTGTGCAGATTTAGCTTCCAATTTGCACAAATGTAAATTTAATATCTCATAAATTTATCACAGATTCATTACAGATTGGTACTCTTTCCAATGATATATATATATTAATTAATTAATAAATGTTTACCTAATTATACAAACAATTGATATGTTAATGTGTCGTCAAAAAAGGTTATTTTTATCTCTGAGCGACAAATTTTTTGCATACAATGGGGTAAATGGGACAGTCACAAGAACCTCAAGGACTCAGAGATGGTTGAGAACACACTACACAGCTGATTGGAGACAGGTGGAAGTACTCCGTTAAGACCATGCAGCGTGTTCTTTAACATTCAGAGTGCATGATTCTCCTGTACACTGGTCATGGCTTCACGTCCCATCCGACCGATGGGGTCCTTTTCAAGCCCATCGGTCCCCTTTCTGACAGAGAGAAGGAGGAGGTTTAGGGCAGATAAATCTGAAAGATGGCCAAGGTGGGGTACGAACCTGAGAACTACAGATTACGAGCCTGGCGCTCTAGCAACTGAACCAAATCCCACTCCCTGTGCCGATAAACCGGCTACTGTTTCGCTCAATCGATAATGCACGTAATTTTCAGTAGTAAGACCATTCCAATCCGCGAAAAGAGCCCAATTTCATAATTGCATACTGTGTAAAAAGTACTTTAAAATCGTTAACTTCTGGCGCTAATTATGTATAAAAAGGATGTCTGTAAATTCTCTGTCACAAAACACAGTCACTTTTTTCCCATCTTGTTAAAAAATTTTTCTAAGCTGCGAAAGCTATTTCAATTTCATTGCATGAATAGAATAAATAACGTTTAACAAAGAAAATGTACTCCAATATTTTATTTCACTTAAGAATTAAGTACATGTGCTCATCGTACAGAACTTAGAATGAAAAAGGAACAGGAAAGGAACGAAAAGAGATGACTTCTTCATTATTGTCCTTAAAGCATTTCTTCTTCATCATGCGGTTGTATGCTTTTCCTGCTACTTTAATTACTTCAGCTGCATCTTTTCCACACTTTTGATAGATTTGTGAATAAAGGCATCCAGCAATGGAGAAGTATATTCTGAATAATAGAAATTAGGAGTTTCAAATTTGATATCAAAAGAAAAAATCACATTTAAATACATGTTAATTTATGGCACTCTATTAAATACTAGCTGAACGGCACCTAGAGTTGCCTGGGTCTTATTACTTTCGATTTTTATATTTTGTTTCTTACTTCATTAAAGCTTAGTTATGTGAATTCTGCCTCCATAGATACTTTATCGTAGATTCAACGTGAAGAATTGTCCGGCGTTGCTCGTTTCATTTATAACGTCAGCGCGCGCTCTCCTAGCCGTGGCAAATTATTAATAATTTTATTTCGACAAATGTTGATATTCTGTGGTTCTCGATGTACTTAACGAAATGATCAGGATTTTGATAGGCAGTTTCTCACAGCATGATGCCGCGTTGAGTTAAAATATTGCACCTAAAATTAAGCAACAAATTTAATATTATTATTACTCTTACTTTAACAGTTCGGGAGCAGTAATGGCAACGATAAATTTGACAGCGATTACAGTTTACAGTAGGAACAGCATGGCAAATAGGTATTGCTTATACAACTCCTCTTTGGATTTTCAACTTCAAATTTGGCACTCAAACCCGGAGCATAAGTAGAAATATTCACACAGAATTTAAAGCTTCTGTTTATAATGATTTCTCGATGAGGCAAGGCTGCCCTGACACATACACAGATAGTTTCTTTTATTATATATTTTTCACACGTCAAAGAAATATATTTTATGTTATTTTTCACATACAAAAAAAGCAATATTCTATCTTTCAACGGTCAGTATGAAAACAAAATAATCATGGCAAAATAACAAAAATATATTTTAATGATTTTTGAAAACAGAAATCGCTGTATTGATTAATAAAAAATATCGATTCTTTAGAAAAAATGATTGTCAAACTGCAAATTATAACGGAATCTTGAAATTTTTTTTTTTTGTCTTTTCTTTTTCCAAAAAAAAAATATTTAACATTTTCACTTTTTTTTCAATTGTCTGTCCGTTTTTCGACATTCCGCTTTTTTGGCTTTTCAGAGATAAACTAAAGGTTCTTTTTGGGTTGGATAGTTACTGATGAAATGTTACGATTCCAACTTTCCGAATCTCCCAAAATTTATATCGCATCATCTAACCATAACATTAAATGAAGGAATATTACGGATGATGTATTTAAGCAAGAAATGTTTAAATGTAGTACTTTGTAGGTGGAATGTGAAGGCCTCACCCAATGGGGGTGATCACTGTATGGGTAAGGGTAATATTACCCGATGAACCCCCCCCCCCCTCTCCACATAGTGGTTACCAATTGAGGTTATCATTGTGTGAATGGAGGTTACATTGTGAAATGGAACACCATGGTATTCACACAATGTAACCATTGTGTAGTACTATTCTTAAGTGAAATAAAATATTAGAATACATTATTCACACAATGTAACCATTGTGTGAATACCATGGTGTGGGGATAATGTACAGAATATATATATTTATATATGTGTATATTGTATTTAATCGTTTCTATTAAGAGTCCTTCCATATTAACTACTATTTATTCTAATACTACGACGTACAGTACCCTTACCCCCAAAGTGAGTGGAAAACAAATGGTTTGTTTACAAAAATAATTGGGAAATTCTTTTTATTGGATAAGTAATAATGAAATATTATATTTGAGTTTTTCATATCCTTAGGTAGTTTTATTTTATGTTCTTGGAAGTCACTAAATATGTAAAATGTGAAACATTTGACGAATATTGCAAACGATATGTTTTTGGTAGAAAATTGAAATCTCGTCGGTACGGAATCAAGAGATATTCCATTGAAAGCACTAACTGCTCCCGTTTCTCAAACTATGTGTGAATAGCAATTTTTTTTCATTATAAGGAATAAGAGAGATATACTTTTTATGTTGTATAAGTACTATTCAAATATTTAAATTTGCATTTTCCGAATTATTCACTACTCGAAATTAAAATTTTTAGGGAGTGCGAAACTCAGGAAGACGAAAAATATTATTATCTCAATAAACGCGAATCTCGTATTTGGCTATTTTAGTTAACAGTTCTGTTAGTTCTAGTTAACATTTAGTTAACAGTTGTGCCAGATCACTGACCTTGAAAATAGGTTGAATATTCTACTCTTGTGTATTAGACCCAAATTAAGACTCACTGATCTGGATAAATTCAAAATCATTCTACTCTATAACAAAATATAGATTTTCTCATTAGTACTCACTCGCACTCAGAATCTTCTGAACGAATGCTATCCCTGCACGTTTCAGAAGATTTCTCCAAATTCGCTTCAAGGCATTTTGCGTTTTTCAAATATTCTGAAAATAAAAATAAATTTTTCAGGAGAACAAATTTTTAACTGAAGTTTAACACCAATGGGGACATAATAAACAAATGGTATTGATACCTGGTTTTAAAAACAAGCAAAAAGCTCTGAATATATATATTATTTAATCGTTGTTAATAAGAGTGTTACCCTGCTAACCAAATATTTATATCAATCCTAATGGACGTACAGTAGCTATTGCTGGCCCCATCGTTTTTTAATAAGATAAAAGGTTTTTTCGACGTTGACAGAATCCAAGAAAATACTTCCAGCATAAGGGAAAAACGTATTTATATATATACACTAGAGGTATTTACGAAATGTAAAAATTGTTAAATTCGACCTCGCTATTTATTTACCCTGAAGTTTCCTACTTAGATTTAAAATGCACATGGGTTGGTTTGTTTGATCTCTGAGTGGCACCTTTTTGCACACAATGGGCTAAATAATCAGGTCACAATGAACCGGAGGCTCAGAGAAGGTTGGGGGAGGGGACCCATTGCAACGATATCCCGCACACGGAGAAACGGCTTAAAGTCCCATCCGACGGACGTCGCCCTTTCCAAGTACATCGGTGTCCCCTACTGACTGTGCGCAGGGCGGAGAGTTTGAAGGGAAAAATCTCAACGCTGGCAGAGCTGAGACACGAACTCGAGAACTGCAGATTACGAGCCAGGCGCGTTACCGACTGAGCTACCTCCTCTCCATAAAATACACATGCAATGCATATATTATATTTCTATTTGATCTCGTGATATTCCATTTGACAATACAGTGGACTTTCGTTATAGCGCTGCGCGCTATACCGCGCACTCGGTTATAGCGCGGGTGATGTTCGCGATAAGTTCAAACATGTTTATACAGGTCCGTGCGGCGTTAGTGAGTATCGCATTTTATTTTTACTGCGTATTGAGTAATTGTGTATGTATGGAGTTCCTGCATGTATTTTGTATAGTTTTTAATTATTGTATGCATGATGAGTAAGAGAAAAGCTTACAGTGTGAAATTTATTGTGTCGCCACCGCGCCGCTCGGTATAACGCGGTTCACCTTATAACGCGGGTGTTGTTTCCCGCCCGACATGCGCGTTATATCGGGGGTCCACTGTATTTCTTATCACATCAGGAGTGAAAATGGCAAAAAAAATTCCATATATAAAGAATGCGGTTCCATAGTTGTGTGGAACTTCCCTTGGAATGTTATACAATAATCTGCCACCTTTCCTAGGAAACAGTCGAGTAAAAGATCGATTATCGGAAACCTACTTATCAGTAATATAGATTATCCGAATTGCTCTTCAGCCACCAAACAGGAAAAAAATGTAAAATTTTCGAACTACTGCTTGATCATGAATTTCCTAAAATAAGAGAAAAGTTCGTTAATCTAATTCTTCCTTTAGCCACCGGTTCCTCAATAAAAAGGAAAAAGATGTATTATCTGAGTCGCTCCTTAATCACTTGTTCATCAATAATAAACAGAGAAACATTATCCGAATTGCTCCTTAATAACAAATAATAAATATAGTGGTATATATTACATGTGTAATAAAAAGCACAAATTCACGTTGTCAGAAAGAATTTATGTATTGTGGTAAGTGATTATTAGTATGAATTAAATGTTGATATGTGATACATGATGTTTATCCTATATGGTCCTACATTTTTTTATCTGAGAGTATCAGAGCCTATTTCAGTGGAGATTTCATCAGTGATCGGTATCTCAGTGGTCATTCAGCTGAAATATTACCAGGAAGTGGTTGGATTCTATTCAAACATGGAAAACATTTATTTTTCTACTACTTAAAAATTGTAATAATGAGATTCTTACTAGTACGAATTTCTGATCCTTTTGTGCAGAAAAAACCTAAATAATCCTTCTGACCACGATACTCATCAATCAGCCACCCGTTTAAGGTGTCAGGACATTTTTCAGATTCTTTTATTAGGCAATCTATCATAGGTAACGTGGCTCTGCAAAGAAATACAAGATATTAAAAAGTATAAAGTAAAGATATTAAAAAGTATTGTGAATTTGCCTGTTTGTAGCAAATTTTTTGCTACTAGATAACCAATCTTTAGAGAAATTTTCTAATTTATAAGCGTAAATTGAAATATATTTAAAAACCTGTAATCAGTATAGTAACTAACAATATAATTTTTAAAAACCTGTAGTCAGTATAGTAACTAACAATATAATTTTTAGGACTGCAAGTTTCCAGCCTTTTCTAGTATTCCTTTCTCACCTCTGATTATTATATCTTTGGTAAAACTAGGTGAATTTTTTCATAAATTATGAATGAGTTTCAGATGAAATAATACAGCTACAGGAAAGCGAAACTGAGAGCTTCACCCATCATAGTTTTTCGAAGAACGTATTCTTCGTTTTCTCTTAGCAAGGAGTTAGCATTCGTTTCTCTTAACGACGTATATATTGTTGTAATTCTCTTAACAAAATATCCCAGTTTCTAGTTAGAAGAATTGAAAGAATTTAATTCCCTGAATTTAACATTACACATTGAATAGGACTGATTTTCAACATAAATGTAAGTAGTATGGCTGAACCAAATCAAGTGTGATTGGTGTCACCCATTGGCGCACAGACCATTAATCTTGGTGTGTCAACATCTAAATTAAAAAAAATTATTTTGATTTTTATGCACAGAACTAAATTAGACATTAATATTTAGGGTCGATCTTTGCAACTGTCCATATTCTCGGTCTCCAGAGAATTATTATAAGTCCCTTAAGGACGATGGTGCCTATACTGGCTATAGTGCTTTTATATCCCTTTAGGGGCAATACACTGTCAACTCTATTTATGTCGGTCTATTTAACACGTTTTTTAAATGACGCAGTCACTGTATTTAAATTCTTTTTTTTTATTTACATAGAATTTTTCTCCTGCGAAATAACTCTCTTTGCTGACGACGCAATTGAATATTGTCGGCGAGGTACGCACTGTACCACAAGCAACGAACATAAGGGCTTCTTATCCTTACCATGAGAAAAATCGAACCTATCCAAGAAGCTCGCAGCACAAATAACAGTACTACATCTGTAACACGCAGATTTACTGTGCAGATTAGGGATCGGTTGTTTTACCTCTGAGCACAACTCTTTTGCATGAAATGGGCTAAATGGCCAGGTCAACAGGAACCCGAGGGCTCAGAGAAATTTGGGAGGAGTGAATCCACTGGATAGTTCTTGGGAGACAGATGGTATCTTCCTGTTCAGGCCATCAATCTTGTTCTTTAACTTGCACATGGTAGGCTCTTCCACACACTGCGCCATGGCTTAACGTTCCATCCAATGGACGACATGCTTTTCTAAAGCCAATGTATCTTGCTGACTGACGGCAGTGCGGTACGTTTTGCGGAGATAAATCTCAACGCTGGCCCAGCTGGGACTATAACCTGAGAATTGCAGATTGCGAGCCTGAAGCGCTACTAACTGACCCACCCCCAATGTGTAGATTATTTTGCAATCTGCACTAGATGCAATTAGAGTGTGCGAATCAGTGCTCCTTTCATCTACCGTGAAATAACGTCTTTCGCCTTTGTACAACAGCCACATAGTTAAGCAACATAGTTTTCTGTGGGTTTATACTCCCGAAAATAAATGCCCCAGTTTTAGAAAAATGAAATCGAAACCGGGACAATTACTGAATCGTTCCAGTTTTCATCATCACATCCTAAACCTGACAAAAGAATGTCAAGCTTTGAACCGGTTGGCTGGTCGACAATTTGAGCAAAAAGAATAAAAACACAGGTAGGAGTAAAAATACAGCGTATTTAAATTTATTCGGTAAGATTAAAACATTAGCTGTCATTATTTATAGCAATAGAATTAAGATTAAATTCTGGGGATTTTTACTCTAATGAAAAAAAGTGAAATTAAAATTTAGTAAAGAGGCTTTAATCAAATCCACCCTAATATTTTAAAGATCATTAATTTTAAGCACAGATGCGAACTGGGAAAACAAAGAGAAGAATTACAAAATCACACTTACTTGCATGCGGCATCAATTTCCTCTTCCGTTTTAGGAAATTTTAACTGCGGGTTGTATTCCGGTTGAAACGTTTTGCATGTTTGCTCTATTTGAAAATCGGAGCACGTTGGTACAGCATTAACAGTCAGACCTTAAAAAAACACCCTTTTTCAGATTTTGTTCCAGATATGATCCTTAACTGTGTCTGAATATATGTACATAAATATAAATATAATAAATATGAATAATAAATTTAGACAAATTATATTGTACCAGCAGAATTGTTCGGCGTTTTTCATGCCCTAACATAAAGTAAATGACTGAAAGTAGCAAGCTTCCAGCCTTATTCCAGACGGGTGCACGGACACTCGCTTCCTCTACTCCAGGGTGATGTCATTGGTGGGAGAAGTTGGTGTGGTAGTACTAGTTACGCTATTCTACTTATTGTTTTGTATTTTGGTCGTGTTCCTAACTACAGTGGGTCCAGATTAATCCGGCTGCAAATGTCCGAAATCTTTTGTCATCTTGCTGTTGCCTTCGTTATTCATGAAGAGTTGTAAGTTACGAAAAGAGTAGTAGGTTATCCACTTAAAAATCAAAAATCATCTTAAAGTGTAAAGTAAAAACAGCTTTCTCAATTTTTTAAAAAATATTTCTATCGTTAATATTTAAGCCTCTCTAACTGGTGGAATAAGGAGAAAATATTGTTAAAAATATAGAGTTACGTAGATTTCATTCGGAATATTATTACATAGCTTATCTTGGTTCTATTTATTCTGAAGAATGAATACTCAATTTTTCAAGAGCATTTAACGGCAGAAAAATTGTCTATGCGTTATTTACTTATATTGCTTAAAATGTTATTTAAGTTGTGCAATTTGTGTAAGCACTTAACAGAGCAGCTATCAGATTTATCCAGCAGTTAGATTTTGGAATTGGAGCAGAAAATAAAAGCGCTCTTATAGATTAATTTTAACACTTTTTTCTCTTTTATGTAAAAACACATCACGAATTCCCTTCCAGTTATGTCATACTTTACCTTTCTAAGTATTTTTTTTTTATATACAGCAGTCAGAAAATGCGCAGTCGCTAATAAAATAATAGTTTATTATAAAAGAACACATCAAAGTTAATTTACTTTTTGTTGTGTATATTTATATATACAATTAAAATCGAATATATATATAAGGGGCCGGTCCTGTGGAGGGGGAGGGGGGCAAAGGGTTCCATTCTCCCTCCCCATTTGAATGCTAGTAAATATAATAGAGGCACTGGTTATTCCACATAAGTATACTCATATGTATTTTAATGCTGGTAACGGTAATCCGACACTGGTTTTTACATATATAATATTAATGAGAAAAATTACGAGCAAACATATTTTTCAACAAGTGTCCTATTTGTTCCTCGAAAGAAAATGGACACCTTAGATATAAATCGGAACAGATTAGTTTAAAATTATATATCATAAACTGTACTGAAAGGTAAATATATCAACCTCTCATTATTTAAGAATCATATGTTTTATTCCTCAAACAATAAAATTATGATTTTTTTTGTTAATATACTGCTTACAAATATTACGGGATATTTCAAAATGAATATGAAGCGATAAAATATCTCCTAATTTTTATGAGCAGTATATTAACTGAGTGTAAGGAAACTAACGATAAACCATTTGTCTTCAACAGTTTTGATGCATCAACTAGAAATCGCCTTTTGTTTTCCAGCCCGTCATTCCGATCTCAAATGCGACAGCTGATTTAAAAATTCCTCTTTTTTCTGAGTTTCACTGCCGGAAATTGGCCTATTCACCAATTTTTAGCTCTCCGACACTGTTTTATTAGTATTTGACCTTTCACCTTTAAAGACCCATAGCTTCCGAAATTCTGAAAATTATCTGTGATCTACAAGTCAAAATACTCCAGGCACCAATTCTAGGCCTTCTACTACGCCAGATCGATATTTGACCTTTGACCTTGAACAACTCATCGCATCCAAAATCTCACATTTCCGGTATCTACTACCCAAAATACAATCCAGGAATTAATTTTTAACTCTCTAATACTCACAAATTGATATTTGACCTTTGACCTCGAACGAACCTATGGATCAGATATTTCGTAATGTTTCCCACAACTGACACCCGAAATACCTCTAGGCAACAATTTTCGCGTTTCTTACACCGTTGTTTAGCCCCTATGTCATCTATATTTGACTTTAAAGGACGGGTCGGAGATCACATTTCGGATTTTTCCCATATATATGACCCGGATTATTCCCAGGTGGAAATTTTCAGAGCTCTACCATTTCTGCATCAGAATATTAAATAGCGTGATCTCCTATCACTCAGCAGTCAATCATTCCCAGTCGTCTATGTATGTGTATTAGATGAATTGAAACAATTTTGCGCATGAAACAACCAATGTAGTAGTTTTAAGAATATGTTGCGAAACTCAGTAATGGAAATTATTCTCCATTGCAAAAAATTATTCTCCATTTTTATCTAGTACTACTTTGAATTGATTCTAATGTACTTGGAATAAATTTGGCAAATTTCATATGGCGTAAGTATTATATGTTTCATGATTAAATTGCTTAAAAAACAGTTGAATACATGTTAAGAGTTTATCCATCTGCCAGTCTAAGGTACAATTCGATAGATAAAAACATTAAATTTGAAACTTCACCACACACGACAACTAAAGAAATCGATAACATATTACTTTGAAGCATAAAGATAATTTGTGCAAAGAAACTGAATACACCTATCCCTCGATTTACACGGTACTCAGTTCACACAATTTTGGCTTTGCACGGTCAAAAAATGCAACCAGTTTCGATTTACACGGTACTGACTGAGATTTCCTTTCTATATACGTCTCAGTCAGTACCGTGTAAATCGAAACTGGTTGCATTTTTGGACCGTGCAAAGCCACAATTTTGTGAACTGAGTACCGTGTAAATCGAGGGTAGGTGTATTTACTTCCAAATACAAACGATATTACAGGATAACCCTTATGAAATTGCTTTTACATATAAAACAAGTTGCTATTCAGAAAATTTCACCTAACTGAATGTAGTAATCAGGAAAATGTGATTTGATTAAATTCGTTATAAACCAGAGCACTGCTAATTTTTTATTATCACGTTGACGCGCTGTTGTTTCATCTAATGAGATCTAAATGTTAAATCTGTTAGAACAGGTTGTAGCCCTCACAAGTTTAAATTTTGAAAATTATTTACTAGATCGTGACATATTCAAGACATCAAAACAAAATACTTCGCATTTCCAAACGCAGAGTTAAAACACGAGAAAACTATCCTTAATGGAAAATTAGCGAATAATTAAATATGCAGTTTGAATAATGGCATTTGTCACTTTGAAATAAATCAGTCTTTGGGTTTATTGGAAAAATGATCCGAATGAAGAATTCACGTTTTGCATTCATGGACGACATTCCACTATTTTCAAAGAAAATTTGTTGAACGTTATGTGATTAAGTGGATTTCTATTCTCATAATATTAAAGGGTTTGAACACCTTTGCGAATAGAGTGTGCATAATTATACATATATATGTGTTCAGAATTTTAAATAAGCATAGAGGAAACAGCCAAATTGGTCAATTTAAACATTTTACTTTTCAGTTGATTATTAATCGGCGCTTACATTACAAACTCAAATCAGCAAGTATTTGGGAAAAGTTTAACTTATCAGAATGTACAAGGAGCGCAATGCAAAGGAATTTCATTTTGTATTCTGTCGAGAGGCAAGAGATCCCTGAATCAAAAGGTGTTGAAAGCAAGTGATTATTAAACAAAATGCTCTCATTTTATACTTTTCACTATTTTGAAAGTGATTATCCTTTTTCCTTTCCGTGATAATTCTTATCGTGATTTCAACCACCTGCACATGCCACCACAGCCGTCATAAATGTATTATTGGCGTTTAATCGCATGTACTCTGGTGCTTATTTCAAGTGCCATTTCAAGGTTGAATTTATAACATACGCTATTTTCCGGTGGTTTTCCGTGCGCTCGGCTACTGATCACTGAGACCTAAGTGCTATCCACGGATGTTCATGTTGTTTTTCAGCTGATATCTCAGTTTCCTCAGAAACTTTATCCACGGAATATTAAACTGACAGATTCCTGTCAGACCTCTGTGGCAGAGAGCTGCTTGAGAGGTAATATTTTTTAACATGGAAAATTTCAACTAATGTTTGATTTGGAGAATGCAGATCGTAATATTTAATTAGTATCTATCCTACCAAAAAAGAAGTTTTTGTTTATCTCTTAAAACCAAACATTTGCATTTATCCACCGACTCCAATGGTAGCCATGCCTTTCCCCTTCAGAATGCTGATAAGGGAAATGCATACATATATATATATATACATCATACATACATACATACATACATATGTATACATACATACATACACATATATACATACATACATGCATACATACATATATACAAAATCCTGAAACAGCGGAGGTCCTACCTGACTATGTAATTTTTCTCTCCAGACGTGTCTGTTCTGAGCTACAGCTGCTGCATTTCGCCACTGTAGACCAATTCTAGCAAGGTCCTGTTTGACATTGTCTCCCCATTGCATCCTAGGTCTCCTACTTTTCCTGAAGCCTTTAGGCACACTACACTGTTCATAATCCTGTTCGCCAATCTGTAGCTGTGGATATAGTCAACATATCCAAACCAACGCTGCCTCTCTGGACACAAAATGTTTCTCAAAGAAAGTTGATGGCTCCTTCTTCTAACCTGATCATTACTTATAGTCAAACCACCTAATGCCCAAGATACTGAGCAAGCATCAAGAATAAAAGGCATCAAGATTCTTGTTATCCTGCTTAAAAAAGAGTCCATGTTTCGCTACCATAACTAACCTCATAAAGGACCAAATTATTACACAGCCTCTAAGCGTATACTTTTATTTAATCTCTAGGCTTATTCTGCTATTTTTCCACGCTCTTTAATTCTTAAAAGTGCCAGCGGCAATCCCTATTCTTCTATTTATCTCATGCCGCACATCACCATACCTTGCATAGCTCTCAAGATAATTAAACTTAGACACTTCCTCAAGAGTGCAGCCAATTCAAAGCAACTGAAGTACTTCCTCAAGAATGCAGCCAATTAAAAGCAACTGAAGCACTATCTGCCTGACCAATTTTCATTACTTTAGTTTTCTCATTGTTTATCACCAAACCTACTCTACTACCATTCTCATCAACAGAGCATGAAAATCAATTAAAAATAGTCATCACCAGTTCAAGAAAACCCTACTTAAATAGTTCCCATTCTTTCTCAACTTCAGCAATGAGCAAACCACGATTGTCATAATGACTAAAAATTTTATGGTATTATGCTTTGGCTACAACTGGATCTTTCAGACCTTCAGTGCTTCTTAAGCTTCAGCAGTTGCAAGATATTTTTCGCCAGAGGATTCCTTTCAAAAGATCTTTTTTATACACCGGTCAGAAAAGACGCAGATGCTAATGTAGTAGTAGTTTATTATAAAAGAAGAGATCAAAGTTAATTTTATTTTTTGCTGTACATATGTATATACAACTAAAATCGTATCGTATATATACAGGGCCGGACCTAGAGGTGAGGGCAAAGCGTGCCATGCTCCCACCCCATTTGAATGCTAATAACGGTAATAGAGGCATAAAGTATTACATATATAATATTAATGAGAAAAATTACAGTCAATATATTTTTCAATAAGTGTCCTATATGTTCCTCAAAAGGAAATGAACACCTTAGATATTCAATGGTACAGATTAGTTTAAAATTACATGTCATAAACTATAGTGAAAGGTAGATATATACAGTCGCTCAAAAAAGTATACGAACACTACGGTTGATCACAGAATTCAGAAAAAATATCTGGCCAGATATTTTTTCTGAATTCTGTAATCAAGCGTAATGTCCGGATACTTTTTTGAGCGACTGTAAAACTGTTTTATTATTCAAGAATCGTATGCTTAATTCCTCAAGCAATAAAATTATGATATTTCTTTGCTAATATTAACTGAGTATAAGGAAACTAACGATAAACCATTTGTTTTCAAAAGTTTTATGCAGGAACTTGAAATCGCCTCTTGTTTTCCAGCCCGTCACTCCGATCTCAAATGCGACACCTTATTTGAAAATTCCTCTTTTTTCTGAGTTTCACTGCCGGAAATTGGCCTATTCACCAAATTTTAACTCTTCGACACTGGTGTATTGGGATTTGAACTTTAACCTTTAAAGATATATAGCTTCCGAAATTCTGTATAATACCTGTGATCTACGAGTCAAAATATTCCAGGCACCAATTCTTAGCCTTTTGCCACGCCAGATCGATATTTGACTTTTGACCTCGAAGAACCGATCGCATCGAAAATTTCATATTTCCGATATCTACTACACAAAATACTCCTAGGAATTAATTTTTACCTCTCTAGAACTGATAGATTAATATATGACCTTTGACCTCAAAGGACCCTCGGGATAAGAAATTTCGTAACGTTTCCCGCAACTGATACCCGAAACATCTGAAGACACCAATTTTCGCTTTTCTTGCACCGTTATACCATGGTTTAGCTTCTACGCCATCTATATTTCACCTTAAAGGATACAGTCGAAGATTAAATTTCGGATTTTTCCCAATATCTATGAACCGGATTATCCCTGGTGAAAAGTTTTAGAGCTCTACCATTTCTGCATCATAATTTGAAATATCGTGATCCCTTATCAGTCATCTGTCAGTCACTCACAATCGTCTATATAGATGTATTAGATGAAATGAAACATTTATGCGCATGAAACAACCAATGTGGTAGTTCTAAGAATGTGTTCTGACACTCACTAATGGAAATACTATTTCGAAAAATAACGATTCATTTTTAAGTAATACTACTTTGAATTGAATCTCATATACTTCAAATAATTTTTTCTAATTTAGTTTGGAATATGTATTATAAGTTTTGTGATTAAAGTACTTAAAATATAGTTCAAAACATGTTATTATCCATCTTCCAGTCCAAGATAGAGTTCGAAAGATAAAAACATTAAATCTGAAAGTTCAGCCAAACGACAAACAATAAATAACTGAATGAATTATCAACTAAAGAAATCAATAACATATTACTTTGAAGCGTAAAGATAATTTGTCCAAAGAAACTGAATATGTTCTTCCAAATACACACGATAGTTTAGGATAACCCTTATGGAATTGTTTTTACATATAAAATAAAAAAGCTATTCAGAAAATTTCACCTAAGGTTGGGTTGTTTTACCTCTGAGCGGCACTTTTTTGCACACCATGGGCTAAATGGCCAGGTCACATGGACCCCGAAGGCTCAGAGAAGGTTGGGGGAGGGGACCCACTGGAACAGCTGTTGGGAGACAGATGCTAGCCTCCCGTCAAGGCCATCCAGTGTGTTCTTTAACGTGCACAGGGTATGGTTCTCCCGCACACGGGGCCACGGCTTAACGTCCCATCCGACGGACGGCGGCCTTTCCAAGCCCATCGGTGTCCCCTACTGACCGTGGGCAGGGCGGGGAATTTTGCGGAGATAAATCTCAACGCTGACCCAGCTGGGACTCGAACCTGGGAACTACAGATTACGAGCCTGGCGCGCTACCGACTGAGCCACCCCCGCCCCAATTTCACCTAATCTAATACAGTAATCAGGAAAGTGTGATTTGATTAAATTAGTTAAAAAAATGAGCACTGCTTATCTTTTATTATCACGTTCATGCGCCGTTATTTCTTCTAATGAGATTAAAATGTTAAAATTGTTGGAGCAAGTTGTTGCTCTCACAAGATTATATTCTGAAAACAATTTAGTACATCGATGATAGTGATATGTTCAAGACATCAAAAACAAATTCTACGCATTTCCAAACACAGGTTAAATTGCGAGAAAACTATTGTTAATGGAAAATTAGCGAATAATTAAATATGCAATTTAAATAATGGCATTTGCCACTTTAAAATAAATCAGTCATTGGGATTATTGGAAAAAGGTATAATGATCCGAATGAAGAATTCACGTTTTGCATTTATGGACGACATTCTACTATTTTCAAAGAAAATTTATTGAACGTTATTACGCTCAACAAATTTTGATACCTGATTAATTTAAATTTGAATACGTGATTAATTTTGATACATGATATTGTACGTGATTAAGAAGTGGAATTCAATTTTAATAATATGACAGAGTTTGAACATCTTCGCTAGTAGAGTGTGTATAACTATACATACATACATACATATGTGTGTTCAGAATTTTAAAAGGCATAGAGGAAATAGCGAAATTGGTCAATTTAAAGATTTTACTTTTTAATTGATTATTCATTGGCGCTTACATTGCAAATTCAGATGAGAAAGTATTCGGGAAACGTTTAACTTACCAGAAAGTGCAAGGAGCGCAATGCAAAAAAATTTCATCTTGGTTTCTTTCGAGAGGCAAGAGATCATTGAATCAAAAGGTGTTGAAAGCAAGTAATTATTAAACAAAATGCTCCCTTTTTATACTTTTCACTATGTGAAAGTGATAACGCTTTTTTCTTTCAAAGATAATTCTTATCCTACTTTCAGCCAGATGCACATTTCCACCATAGCCGTCATAAATGTATTATTGGCGTTTAATCGCACTTACTTTGCTGCTTCTTTCAAGTGCCATTTCAAGGTTGAATTTACAACATGCGCCATTTTCTGGTGGCTGAATAGTTAGTGCGCTTGGCTACTGATCACAGAGACCTAAGTTCTATGCTCGGGCAAAGCACGGATGTTCATGTTGTCTTTCTGCTGATATCTCACTTTCTTCATAAACTTTATCCACGGTATATTAAACTGACAGATTCCTGTCAGACTTCTGTGGCAGGCAACTGCTTGAAAAGTACTATTTTTTAACATGGAAAATTCCAACTAATGCTTCATTTTAAAAATGCGGATCGTAAGGTTCTATTAGTATCTAATCCTGCAGAAAAAGAAGTTTTTGTTTACATTTGCATTTATCCACCCACTCCAAGGGTGGCCATGCCTTCCCCTCTCAGAATGCTGCTCAGAATGCTCAGAAATACATACATACATACATACATACATACATACATACATACAACATACATACATACATGCAAAATCCAAAAACACCCACGGACTATGGAGGTCCTATCAGATTGTGCAATTTTCCTCTCCAGATATGTCTGTTCCGAGCTACAGCTGCTGCATTTCGCCACTGTAGGCTAATTCTAGCAAGATCCTGTTTGACATTGTCTGCCCATTGCATCCTAAATCTCCCCCTTTTTGCTGAAGCCTTGAGGCACACTGTTCACAATTCTGTTTGCCAATCTGTAGCTATGGATATGGGCAACATGGCAAAACCAACGTTGTCTCTCTCTGCACAAAATGTTGCTCAAAGAAAGTTGATGACTCCTTCTAACCTGATCATTATTTACAGTCAAATCACCTAATGCCCAAGATATTGAGCAAGCATCTAGAATAAAAGGCATCAAGTTTCTTGTTATCCTGCTTAAAAAGAGTCCATGTTTCGCTCCATAACTAACCTCATAGAGGACCAAATTATTATACAGCCTCTAGGCGTATACTTTTATTTAGTCTCTAGGCTTATTTTCCTATTTTTCCACACTCTCTAAATTCTTAAAAGTGCCAGCGGCAATCTCTATTCTTCTATTTATCTCATGTCGCACATCACCAGTATCTGTTGCATAGCTCTCAAGATAATTAGACACTTGCTCAAGACTGCAGCCAATTCAAAGCAACTGAAGTACTTCCTCAAGACTGCAGCCAATTGAAAGCAACTGAAGCACTATCTGCCTGACCAATTTTCATCACTTTAGTTTTCTCATTGTTTATCACTAATCCTACTCTACTACCATTCTCATCAAAAGAGCATGAAAATCAATTCAAAATAGTCATCACCAATTCAAAAAAAACCCTACTTAAACAGTTCCCATTCTTTCTCAACTTCAGCAATGAGCAAACCACGATTGTCATAATGACTAAAAATCGTATGGTATTATGCTTTGGCTACAACTGGATCTTTCAGATCTTCAGTGTTAAAGGTGATTTTCTTAACCTTACACAACATTTCTTAAGCTTCAGTTGAAAGACATTTTTCGCCAGAAAATGGTCAGACTCAATTTCGGCTCCCCTGTATGATCTGGTGTTCCTAATCGAAACAGCCCATTTGCTGTTAATTAAAATGCAATCTATCATATTCCTGTGCAACGCATCAAGTAAAACCCATGAGTATTTATAAATGTCCTGGTGATTATTGTACGTGTTAGTTATTCGCACACCATTAAATTTATTTACCTGTCGGAAACGCTCCCCATTGCCATTGGGACTATCAATTCCACAGGGATCTAAAACTCCTGCCCAAAATCAGAGTGAGTACCAACTTTAGAATTGAAGTCTTTTCGTTCAAATCAGAGTCTTCTTTAGGGATGTAACAACAGATGACATTCCAGTCTTTAATTATTGTTTCAAATTTTACTTTAAAAAATCTTTTGTTAATGCAGTCCAGTGGCGGCTCGTAGCTAAAATTAGTGGTGGTGCTGCTCGAGAAAATTTTTACCCTTTGTTTTAAAATTGTGTGAAAGGACACAAACATGTATTAAAAGAAATTTATTCAGAAACTTGATAAAATCCTAAAAGAACAAAATCAAACATTTTTACTTACTTTAACCTAAATTGTTACAGTTCAAGCTTAATCTATTCATTTAAAAATGAAATCCATTCTTCTTGTTTTAATTTGTGCGAAAAAAAAATGAATCAAATAGAATAACTGGAAGCAGGATAATAATCTATTTCTACACTTTATCACATTCAAGAATATGGTACACGGATTTTAAAAAAAAAATACCTTCAACAGGCATGCCAGGTTCGGCACTGCGGGAACGACAGTGCTCTCTCTCCCTTACAGCTTCGCGGGTAGCTTCCTATGTGCGCATGCGCAGAACAGTGAAATACCTCGCCGCTAGTACTGTGAAGCGCACAGTTCCATAGAAAGATTTTTGTATCTTTTTCATAAACTGGGGGATGGCTACTGACATTAAGCATAAGGATTATATATTGTATAAGTATAAAGAAAAAAATTAAAGAAAAAAGGACTCATTATATTAAATGTTATCGATAATATCAAGTTGAAATTAGGGGTGCTGCAGTTCCACAGTGCCTATACGCGAGCCGCCACTGATGCAGTCATATCCTAGAAGAGCATCAGCGGCGTGCCTGCTAAGAAGCAAACCTACACCATAGAGATGTTTTCCATCCTCCTTCGCTGAAAAAAGTAATTTAAATGTATTTTAAGTATCTGACCTTTACCTGTCCATCTGCTATCTTGGAAACCTGGAATATCTAGGCTATAGCGCTGGAATTCCTGCGTGAGGACATCAAGAGAATAATCTCTAACTTCATCACGTTCCATTACCTGCAGAAAGAAAATGATTAATACACTTTTTAAAGAAACTAGGTTTATTTTGAGAGGTAGAGCCAACAATATCAAACACCCCCCTTGATCGCAGGCATGGGCAAAGACTTGTACCCCACCGCTAAAGGCTGAAGTCACCGATGTTGGTAGGAACTTCAAGCACTCCCTTTCCATGAGCTATAAGACCTGCCTGAGACACATTACTGCAGTTTAGGATTGGCGATGCCCAACTAGCTAAGTGAGAGTTTAGGTGCCTAAAATGGCCTTTGATCGGGATTATCCAACAGCTGATATAAAGTATCCAGTACATCTGTTTACTTAGGGTTGGCAATCAACAAGCAAACAGAAAACACAGCGGTAGATTCTTCCTCAACAGAGGCCCACCAGTACAGCAAAACCAAAATCCAAAATCAAGCTCAAAACCGTAAACCAGTCCAGTCTAATAAGTACAAATGGTCAACACCAGGACCCTATGAAATTGACCACCGCTTAGCAGGGCAGAAAAAACAAGTGGCTATAGATGAATATATCAGTATTTTATCACACTGATCTGGCAGCCCTCCCCTTCCGTTCCCTTCGAAAGTAGAATATCTCTTTCGAAAAGTAGTAATGGTCTGCTTCACGAGAAAGCGAGGTAGTACATTAGGCGCTAAACCTGGCGGGTTCTGTGCAGTTGTTACAGCTCTCCTTTCAATTCTATACCAAGCCAATTTATTCCGTGCCTCTGTTCACTTAGGGCTGGCAACCCACAAGCAAACAGAAAACACATCGGCAGATTCTCCCTCAACAGTGCAGCAGGTTCAGATTCCATAATGAAGCTTAAAAATGACCAGATCTGTAGGGCACACTTGATCTGGCAGCCCTCCCCTTCTAATCCCTTCCAATAATCCTTCTATCCCTACCAAAAGGGAAAATCTCTTTTGTAAGAGATGTTCTCTTTTGGTAGTTAGTAGCCTTCCAAAAGAAAATATCTCTTTTGATTGGTACTAACCGTCTACACCAAGAGAAGGCGGGGTCGGACATCAGATTCTAGATGTTTCCGGTTCTGTGCATCATCATTGGGTATTGGTATACAATCCTCCTTTCAATTTATGCCTAGCTACCATATACAGACCCGTAAGAGAGGTAATAGAGGCATAAAATGAATAAACTAATTTTTATTTCATGGATTTTTCAAGGAATTTTTTAAAGATATATATAACGGAGTAGGGCTTGAGTGAACTTTCAATTTCAAAAATTGTGCAGGTCCAAAAAATATGCTTTTATATGTACTTCAAAATTTTATAATAATAAATTATTTATTTTGAGTACAAAATGCGGTGCATATCTACACACAACTTATAGGAACACCGAGTATATTATAAATATTACATACTTTTTCTCGCCTTTTTCACCGCAAAATCTTTAATTACGTCATCAAAATTGACAGATTTCGCTTTTTCGGTCAATTTTGACAGAAATTTCGTCTTTTACGATGAGCTTTTCGTGGAAGGCGGGCCTTTTAAAATTCGAGGCCGGGTTCAAGGGAACGCACTGAATTCGCCTCGCCTCGGCCCTGTAACGGAGCGGAAAACGTTATAGTGTAAACCAAATTTCTTGCAAATGTAAAAGGAAAATTTGGAAATTTATCTCTTGGAAAAAAATGGAAATCCAGTCTCTTGCTACCCTCTTTTACATTTTTCCTGCTCGATTGTATTTCCCGCCCGTCCACCTCGATTTTTTTTCTAAAGCCGGGTCTGATTCAGACATCTTAGCCGTCCCGTGGCCCAGTGGTTAGCACGCTTGACTACCTATCTAAGGTAGCTGGCTTCGAGCCCCAGATAAGGCATGGATATATATATATGTCGTTTTTCTGCTGAGGTCCTGCCATCCTCTCAGACCATCTACTATGGCAAATAAACTGACAGGCTCTTCTCAGACCTCTGTGGCAAGCAGCTGCTTGAGGGGGTATTTATTTTTATTTTTAACCGTAACACTCTGCGTGAATAATAAAAATTAAAACCATTTGAAGATTAGAAAAATAAGAATTCTGATATTTCAATAATACCTACTAAATCACAAAACATTAGTCTCTAAAATCAGAAGAGGGAATATGTACATATAAACAAACGATAGAGTGATGACAACAGCTAGTTTTTCAAGACAAATAAATTACAGCGAATAGTTAAAACTATGTTTGTGTAAACTAATAATATCTAGTACAGTTGTAACGCGATAATTCAATTTCTCTACTTCAACAACAGTTGTTCGGGTTCGAAATGTAAAGATTATTGACATTTTTGTCAACATTCAAATCCGGCTTTTCATTAGTGATGCAACTATCCAAGTTCGGAACAATAACGAATCTTCCGTACGCGAGGTCTACAATTTACGAGTTAGATGTCAAATGAAAGCAAATATGAGGACAGGCGTAGACAACTTCATATTATGCCCCCACCATTCTCCCCCTCCCCTCCCAAAAAATGGAACGGAAATTTCGCTGGAGTCGACGCTGGGGTAATAATTGTTTCGCTAGGGAAATTAATGAGTTACATCTCAAAATAATGTTTATTATATTTTAAATGTCATGGACTAAAATACGATCTATCCTCCTCGGCGAAAAAAGGGGGAGGAAAAATGTGGTCGATGTTTATGAGTGTTATATCAAACGAAAGTTTCTGACGATAAGTGTTTTTAGTGACAAAGAAAAAGAATGGCTCTCTCTCTCAGGTCGTCACAGGTAGTAGACGTGTTTTGAAAACGCTCCGCGATTTTCGCTTCTGAACGATGGATTACCAAATGGATAAACGTTTAAATTGGTCATTTAAAGTTAAACACGTATTAAAATTATGAACAAGTTGTGAAACTTCTAGCCTAAGCTCTTGGGGTCAAAAATATTGATGTTGCTCAATAGCTTAATGCTTCAACTACTGTGTTTACTTTTGCAACGCAGGAATGCAGAACTCTTTGCAAGGGAACCCTTCATCTTCTTTGAAGGACACACAGTGACAGTTACCAAACTGAGTCTTCCTGTTAAAAAGGTATGGATTTCTAAACTCCCACTTTTCATCACAGACCTATATATTCTTGCAGCCTTAAAGCCTTATGGTGAAGTCAAAAGAATTAAAGATTAATATTATGATGTGCCAGAGTTAGAGTCCATTCGGACATGCACAAGTGTGGCAGAGATGAAAATTGATATCCCAATACCAAATTTCTTAAAAGTCAACACTTTTACTGCCACTGTACATTACCAAGGAATCGTCAAGGTGTGTAAATGGTGAAGCCTTCTCACTTTGTTAAAGATTGCCCACTTTTTGCTTCTCGCAAACTAAATGACAGTGTTTCATCAACAGTGCTAAATTTAGATACTTCAGATTCACAGAAAGTTACTTCAGTTCCCTAGATGTTGGACCCTCAGTTAATGTACAGACTGAGCTACCTGAACTGCACTCAGGCCAACAAGTTCACATCGATCAGGCTCAAGAATTTTTGTCTTCTGAATTCAAAGCCCACAAGAGGAAGTGTCTTTCACCCTCTTCTGAATCTGTTGTGTCAGATGTCGTGGGTCATCCAGTTAACGCTAAAAAGAAGACTCTTCATGCTGAACAGAACTCTTCTTTGATTTTTCACTTGAAACAATTTGTGACTTTCAATCCGACTGTTCCAGATCCAGTGTCAGTTCTCATCACGGAAGAATCGGTAGAGAATTACGAAGACGTAATTGACTTTCTCAAATTCTTAGCTAACCCACTTCAAGCTTCTTCTGAATGGGAATTGCCAGCTAAGTTCAAAAAGCTCAAGAAAACAGTGTCCGCTTCTGGATTTGTTTTAAAAAAGTTTAAAAACATCTACATTAAAGCTTCTGATCAGTGCCAACAAACTCAGACTTTTTTCAGTTTGGGACTATCTTCAGATTATGTTTCATCTGACTCAGGCTGCATAATGCTGTTTGTTGTTTTTTTGCTAGTTTTTATTGTTATTTCTATTTTTAATCTTATTTTGTTTTGAATTTTCCATATTATTGTATTAATATGAGCTGGCTTTCTTAGCCAAGCTCTCTCTCTTTTTTAGAGCTAAGAGATTAGTCTTTTGATTTTTATTATTTTTTTGTTATTATTTTTCTTTAATTAATTATTTAGATATTCCCCTTGTTTTTAAATTGTACTTATATTGCGAGTAATTATTTTTAACATTGTTTAATAGTTTGTCGCCATTTTTCGTCTCTCAGCAAATGCCAATATTCCTCTCTTCTCATTGGCTGAGAGCGATTCTCTCTGAATCCTATTCAAATTGAACCTTTTCTTCGATTAAGCTCATAATAACTTTCCTTTAAAGGCATCTGCTGCCTCTTTTATTTATATAATTTTATAATTTTACCTTTCTCCACTTGTGCGTGGCCATTTTGATGTTCATTATTTTATTTCGTGTTATGGTTATTTCTTGCCCAGTTTTTCGATGGGCATCGAGCCAATTTTTGTAAACTGTTTCTCACAGCTTTCGATTTGAAATGTCATAAAATTTCAAATTATTTTTCACCCCCCTTTTTCAGTTTTTTTCATTTTTTCAATTAGTGATCTGGCAACCTTCGTGTCACGTGACACGAAGGTTGCCAGATCACTAATTTCAAAAGAAAAATCGTTACCAGATATTTTTTCTGAATTCTGTAATCAACCGTAGTGTTCGGATACTTTTTTGAGCGACTGTACTTCAAAACACTTTACCGCGTACCCCACGTTGACAACCAGTAGGATATAGAAGACCATTATTTTACAAATCAGGATATGGGCCACTGATAAATGCTGAGCCAATACCTCCTAAATTATGAATGAAGAGTTGTAAGATACGAATGGAGTAGTACGTTATCAACGGAAAAATCATAAGTCATCATAAATGCGTGTAAATTACAAACAGCGTTCTCAATTTTGGGAAAGTATTTGTGTCTTCAATATTTCAGCCGCTATAACTGATCGAATACGGAGAGAATATTGCTAAAAATATAATTTTACGTAAATTTCATCCGGGAGATTATTAATTAGCTTATCTTGGTTCTTAAAGTGCTGTCTACCGAATAATGAAAACAAGGTATATAATTAAGTATTATTTAGCGATCGAAAGGTCCTGAACAGCGTCCTGGTACTTATTTATTCTGACGAATGAATACCTACCTAACTTTTCAAGAACATTCAAAGGGTAGAAAAATTGTCCATGCGTTATTTACTTATATTGCTTAAAATGTTATTTAAGTTGTGCAATCTGTGTGCGCCCTTAACAGAGCAGTTATCAGATTTATCCAGCAGTTATATTTTAGAATTGGAGCAGAAGATAAATTGCAAGCAAATTTTGTTTACGGACTCGTACAGAAATGACGCAACGCTTTTATAGTTTAATTTTAACACTTTCTCTCTTTTATGTAAAAACAGGTAACGCTTGGACAGATCACGAATTCCATTCCTTCAATTAAAATCGGATATATAAAGAGCCGGACCTTGGGAGGGAAGGCCAAGGATGCCATTCTCCCTCCCCATTTGAATGCTAGTAACGGTAATAGAGGCACTGGTTATTCCACATAAGTATACTCATATGTATTTTAATGCTGGTAACGGTAATCCGACACTGGTTTTTACATATATAATATTAAGGAGAAAAATTACCAGCAAATATATTTTTCAACAATTGTCCTATTTGTTCCTCGAAAGAAATTGGACACCTTAGATATAAATCGGAACAGATTAGTTTAAAATTACATATCATAAATTATAGTGAAAGGTAAATATATCAACCGTCTCATTATTTAAGAATCGTATTTTTAATTGCTCAAGCAATAAAATTATGATATTTCATTGCTAATATTAACTGAGTGTAAGGAAAGTAACTATAAACCATTTGTTTTCAACAGTGCTATAAATGAACTAGAAATCAACCTTGTTTTCAAGCCCGTCACTTCGATCTGAAATGCAACACCGAAAGTAGAAAAAATTAAGAAGTTAAAAATTCCTCATTTCTAAGCTTCACTGCCGGAAATAGCCTTATTAACCAATTTTTAGCTCTCCAACACTGGTATATTTGGATTTCACCTTTTTGATCCTATAGCTTCCGAAATTCTGCATAATATTTCAGATCTACGAGTCTAAATATCCCCAGGCACAATTCTTAATGTTCTCTCCGCTAGATCGATATTTGACCTTTTCCCATTTTGATATATTTCCCATTTCTAATATGTACTACAAAATTATCCCCTGGAAAACTTTTTTAGCTCTCTAGCACTGGAAGAATGAGATTTGACCATTGATCCCGATGGACGCTCCAGGTCCAAAATTTTGTAACGTTTCCGACATCTACAACCCGAAATACCCCCAGACACCAATTTTAGTTTTTCTATCACTGGTAGATCATGATTTGATCTCTACGTGATCTATATTTGGCCTTAAAGGACATTTCGGAGGTCAAATTTCGGATTTTTCCTGAAATTTACTACCTGGATCATACCTAGGTGCAAATTTCCAGAGCTCTACAATTTCTACATCATAGTTTGAAATAGTGTGATACTCTACTAGTCAGCTGTCAATCATTCAAGAGCCAAAACATATTACCTAATGTGATGTTGGTCCTCCATGTGCTTCTAAAACCCATAAATTCCGAATTCTGCATAATATCTGATATCTACGAATCCAAATATCCCACAGGAACAATTCTAAGCCTTCTACCACGCTTGATCGATATGTGACCTTTGATCTCGAAGAATCCAAACGCATCCAAAATTTCACATTTTCAATATTACAACCCAAAATACCCTCGGAAACTAATTTGAAACTCTTTAGAACGGACAGATTGATGATTTGACCTTTGACCTCGAAGGATCATTCGGATCAGAATTTTCGCAACGTTTCCCACTACTGACACCCCAAATAACTCCAGATACCAATTTTCGCGTATCTAGCACTGTTAGACCATGGTTTTAGCCTCTAGTGATCTATAGTTGACCTCAAAGGACACGTCGGAGATTAAATTTCCCCTTTTTCCCCATATCTATGACCCGGATTACCCCTAGGTGGATTTTTCAGAGCTCTAATATTTCTACGTCATAGTATGAAATAGCGTGATCCCCTATCACTCAGCAATGAATCATTCGCAGTCGTCTATGTATGTGTATTAGATGAAATGAAACAATTTTTTGCATGAAATAACCAATGTGGTAGGTCTCAGAATATGTTGTGAAACTCACTAATGGAAATACAATTGCATAAAATTATTCTCCATTTTTAAGTAATGTTACTCTGAATTGAATCTAATGTATTTGGAATAAATTTGGAAAATTTCATTTGGAGTATATATTATATGTTTCATGATTAAAAGAGTTAAAAAGTAGTTGAAAACACATTAAGGGATTATCCATCTGCCAGTTTAAGATACAGTTAGAAAGATAAAATCATTCAAAATTCACACGACAAATTGTAAATAATGGAATGAATTTGCAACTAAAAAATATCAACAACATAAAACTTTGAAGTATTAGGATAATTCTACCTAATACTCACAATATTACAGGAGAACCCTACTGAAACTGCTTTGGCATATAAATAAAAAAATAATAAATACCCCCTCAAGCAGCTGCTTGCCACAGCGGTCTGACAGGAGCCTGTCAGTTTATATGCCACAGTAGGAGATCTGAGAGGATGGCAGGACCTCAGCAGAAAAACGACACACACATCCATGCCTAATTCCGGGACTCGAACATAAAGCAAATTGTTATTCAGAAAATTTCGCCTTTTCGAACAAAGCAATCAGGAGAGTGTGATTTTATAAAATCTGCCAAAAAATCAGCTCATAACTTGCCTGTTTTTTTATTATTATGGTCAAGCGTAGTTGTTTCCTCTAATCAGATTGTAATGTTAAAATTGTTGGAATAGTTCATTTTTGAAAACTATACGCTAGATCGTGATATATGTTCAAGACGCCAGAATAAAGTATTACGCATTTCTAAACGGAACGTTCAAAGAGGGAATAGCTTTTGTAATTGGAAAAATAGCGAAATATTAAATATTTAATTTAAATAAATAGCATTTGCCACTTTCAAATAAATCAGTTATTGTGAATATTGAAAAACATATAATGACTCGAATAAGGAATATAAGTGTGGATGCACGTTTTGTTTGTCATGGATGGTATTCTACAGGTGTAATGAAAATTTGTTGAATAATATGAAAGATTTCGAAAACTTTCTCGAATAGAGTGTGTATAACTATATGTACGTGGGCAGAATTTTAAATAGGTATAGAGGAAATAGAGAAATTGATCAATTTAAAGATTTTACATCTTAATGGATTATTAATCTGCGGTTTCACTACAATTTCAGATGAGCAAGCTTTGGAAGAAGTTTAACTTCCAGAAAGTGCAAAGCATTTTCATGTTGATTTCTTTGATAGGCAAGTGATCCGTGAACCAAAAGATGTAAATATTAATCAAAATGTTCTCTTTCTATACTTTTCACTATGCGAAACAGATAACGCCTTTTTCTTTCAGCGATAATTCTTATCCTAATTTCAACCTGCTGCACATTTCCACCATTGCCGTCATAAATATGTTATTGGAGTTTAATCGCATAAACTCTGATGCTTCTTTCAAGTGCCATTTCAAGGTTGAATTTTTCACATATATCCTATTTACCGGAGGCCGAATTGTTAATCACTTGGCTACTGATCACAGAGACCTGGTTTTTAACCCTGGGTAAGGCACGGATTTTCGTGTTATCTGTAGTGTATTCAACTTAGAGACACCTGTTAGACCACCACAAGCAGCTGTTTCAGTAGTATTTGTTTTAGGTACTAATAAAATATTATTACTACAGTGGGATTTAGTTTATCAGTGCTAATGACAGGAAGAAAGACAACGTATATTATCACAATGTGCATTTTCCGCGGATCTCATGCCGAAAACCCTCTAGTATAAATATAAATTAATTTTAAAGAAATTTAGGTGGTTATTGAACAAAGAAAAATATGTGGAACTTTAAGATACTAAGGATAAATATATATATATATAACCTTTTACATTCCTAATTTCGGGTTAAGGTAAAATCGATCAGTTTTTAATTTTTTATCAAATCTCAGATGGGAAGTTAAATCGCCATTCGAAAACATCGCAGGCTGACGATCCATTTCAGGACAGACCCAGAGGGAAGGAGCTTCCCTCCACCCGACAAGACCAGTAACTAGAACGTAGACGAAAAAATATTTAAGAAATATATATACATATCATGTGTTATTCAAAATATTTTTAAAAACCTGTGAAACGGAAGGGAAATTTTTAAATCCAAACGGGGATTTGCTTGAAATTCTCCCCTTCCCTTCTCTATTTTATTTATTACTAAATCCCGGCTTTTTCTATTTTCTGGCGTACCCTTGTATAGATAGAAAAAACTATAGTTATAGTATAATAATAGAAATAAAATAAAACATATATATATATACATTAAATTTTGTATTCATAAATTACTTATATTGATAAACACAAAAAATGACATAAAAAATTTAACATATCTAATAAAATTATAAACATTTTACTGGGTAATCAGTGAAATGGTTGCGCTTCTTTACGCTTGCATAGTTCACCAGTGGTTGGGGTTATCTTGTTAAGGTAGAGTCGCAAGTCATCTTCAACATCCTGCCAACTTAGCGACTTTGTTACCAGATCTAGCGACTTTTGAGCTCTTACGGCGTACCCCGAAAATTTTACCGCGTACCGACGTTGAGAACCCGTACTCAAAACAATCATTTCAGATCATGCTAGAATTTTTCATACTGCCGTTTTTAAGCTTTTCTCCATTTCAATATTTCCACCCTTTATTTCACAGTTTGTATTTAGAATTTGCATCATAGTTTTAATTAATATCGAATTATCTGTATTGTATTACGGGTAAAGAGTTCAAATTTTAAGACAATATGATGTGGCTTATATTGAGAGAATTCTTTACTGGAAAACAACGGTATAAGCAAACCTTATTTGAATACGAAATGTTGGATAATCCAGACTACCTCCCCCACCATTTCGTATTTATGTACTAAAATATGTTGATTAAATTGCTATCGCGACCTGCAATATGTTTACTCAAGATATAAATTCGTGAATAGTGAAGAAAGCTAAACGACGCACAATTCTGCTTCATGGATTTCTTAAGGACGTTACAAACGTCCATTTTGTCTTCGGGTCTAACAGAAAGATTTAGGACTGAAGACTTCGGCATGTTTCTATCTGAACGGTTCTAGGTATGGGGAGCCATGATGATTAGTTGTGTTTCGCTGCCATTTTGGGAGAGTAAAATTATATAGTTTACTACCGATTTGTGTTATGATTAATAATATTATATGTTCCCGCATGAGATGAATATTCGGCCCTATCTGAAAGCAAATAAATATAAATATCCCCCCTCATGATTTCACGACTTCTCGTGAGTCGGCGACATTGCTGATGACAGTGGTAACGACTCTAACCGCATCCACTGATAAGTAAGAAGAATGTAAAACCTTATGTGTGCTGCAAAGCAATCGACAAAGTGCTTGCATGAAAGAAATTTCTGCCCATTGAATTCTATGATTGAATATGGGAGATATAGCTGTCGCTGTAAGATACAGGTAACCAATGCAGTAGCGATGAAGCGAGATTCTTCATACACTCCCAGCTCGACTAGTCTGGCAAATTGTTGCTTCTGTTAATTATACAGCATAATAGAAATATTCGAAGACTATTACATAAATGCAAACTTTATATTAGAATAACCTTATTAAAGTTATAAAAATATTTTTACTTTTATCTCAAAACATTTAAATATATTTAATTTATATTTCTTACTTTTTAATGAGAATTTTAAGGGAACCATTGCTTTCACGGACGCTTCGCCAATGGTGTGCATATCATGCCAAGAATTTTTATACTACAAATGAACTTTCAAACGGTTGCACAATAAACGGTACTGCTGATCATTGCATTAAAAGTTCGGTTATATTATTTTACCTGAGGAAGCACTGTTGTGATTATATTAATCAAATCTGTGAATCAAGGGATTAGAAATCAGAGATTCATTGGACAACTGCTACGAGACAAATGGAAGCCTCTCGTCACCCATCATGTTTTTCAATATGACAGGGTATAGTTTTCCTGCGAACAGTATTACGGCTTAATATCCCTTTCACTCAATGGTAGCAAATGCATCACTTTTCGCACCGAGAGCAAACGGTGGTTAGCGGAGAAAATCTCAACTCAGGCACAGTCGAACTCAAATACTGGGGACAACGAGTCTGATGTCTAACCAAATAGTCAAGTCCTGATCCTGTTTTAGAGTCAGATGGACTCGACTTTATTTGACGTGTGCAGATTTAGCTTCCAATTTGTACAAATATAAATTTAATATCTCATAAATTTATCACAGATTCATTACAGATTGGTACTCTTTCCAATGATATATATATACATTAATTAATTAATAAATGTTTACCTAATTATACAAACAATTGATATGTTAATGTGTCGTCAAAAAGGTTATTTTTATCTCTGAGCGACAATTTTTTTGCATACAATGGGGTAAATGGGACAGTCACAAGGACCTCAAGGACTCAGAGATGGTTGAGAACACACTGCACAGCTGATTGGAGACAGGTGGAAGTACTCTGTTAAGACCATGCAGCGTGTTCTTTAACATTCAGAGTGTATGATTCTCCTGTACACTGGTCATGGCTTCACGTCCCATCCGACCGATGGGGTCCTTTCCAAGCCCATCGGTCCCCTTTCTGACAGAGAGAAGGAGGAGGTTTAGGGCAGATAAATCTGAAAGATGGCCAAGGTGGGGTACGAACCTGAGAACTACAGATTACGAGCCTGGCGCTCTAGCAACTGAACCAAATCCCACTCCCTGTGCCGATAAACCGGCTACTGTTTCGCTCAATCGATAATGCACGTAATTTTCAGTAGTAAGACCATTCCAATCCGCGAAAAGAGCCCAATTTCAAAATTGCATACTGTGTGAAAAGTGCTTTAAAATCGTTAACTTCTGGCGCTAATTATGTATAAAAAGGATGTCTGTAAATTCTCTGTCACAAAACACAGCCACTTTTTCCCCATCTTGTTAAAAAAAATTTGTAAGCTGCGAAAGCTATTTCAATTTCATTGCATGAATAGAATAAATAACGTTTAACAAAGAAAATGTACTCCAATATTTTATTTCACTTAAGAATTAAGTACATGTGCTCATCGTACAGAACTTAGAATGAAAAAGGAACAGGAAAGGAACGAAAAGAGATGACTTCTTCGTTATTGTCCTTAAAGCATTTCTTCTCCATCATGCGGTTGTATGCTTTTCCTGCTACTTTAATTACTTCAGCTGCATCTTTTCCACACTTTTGGTAGATTTGTGAATAAAGGCATCCAGCAATGGAGAAGTATATTCTGAATAATAGAAATTAGGAGTTTCAAATTTGATATCAAAAGAAAAAATCATATTTAAATACATGTTAATTTATGGCACTCTATTAAATACTAGCTGAACGGCACCTAGAGCTGCGTGGGTCTTATTACATTCGATTTTTATATTTTGTTTCTTACTTCATTAAAGCTTAGTTATGTGAATTCTGCCTCCATAGATACTTTATCGTAGATTCAACGTGAAGAATTGTCCGGCGTTGCTCATTTCATTTATAACGTCAGCGCGCGCTCTCCTAGCCGTGGCAAATTATTAATAATTTTATTTCGACAAATGTTGATACTCTGTGGTTCTCGATGTACTTAACGAAATGATCAGGATTTTGATAGGCAGTTTCTCACAGCATGATGCCGCGTTGAGTTAAAATATTGCACCTAAAATTAAGCAACAAATTTAATATTATTATTACTATTACTTTCACAGTTCGGGAGCAGTAATGGCAACGATAAATTTGACAGCGATTACGGTTTCCAGTAGGAAGAGCATGGTAAATAGTTATTGCTTATATAAGTCTTCTTTGGATTTTCAACTTCAAATTTGGCACTCAAACCCGGAGCATAAGTAGAAATATTCACACAGAATTTAAAGCTTCTATTTATAATGATTTCCCGATGAGGCAAGGCTGCCCTGACACATACACAGATAGTTTCTTTTATTATATATCTTTCACACGTCAAAGAAATATATTTTATGTTATTTTTCACATACAAAAAAACAATATTCTATCTTTCAACGGTCAGTATGAAAACAAAATAATCATGACAAAATAACAAAAATATATTTTAATGATTTTTGAAAACAGAAATCGCTGTATTGATTAATAAAAAATATGGATTCTTTAGAACAAATGATTGTCAAACTGCAAATTATAATTATTATTATTGTCTGTCCGTTTTTCGACATTCCGCTTTTTTGGCTTTTCAGAGATAAACTAAAGGTTCTTTTTGGGTTGGATAGTTACTGATGAAATGTTACGATTCGAACTTTCCGAATCTCCCAAAATTTATATCGCATCATCTAACCATAACATTAAATGAAGGAATATTACGGATGATGTATTTAAGCAAGAAATGTTTAAATGTAGTACTTTGTAGGTGGAATGTGAAGGCCTCACCCAATGGGGGTGATCACTGTGTGGGTAAGGGTAATATTACCCGATGAACCCCCCCCCCCCTCTCCACATAGTGGTTACCAATTGAGAGGTTATCATTATGTGAATGGAGGTTACATTGTGAAATGGAACACCATGGTATTCACACAATGTAACCATTGTGTAGTACCATTCTTAAGTGAAATAAAATATTAGAATACATTATTCACACAATGTAACCATTGTGTGAATACCATGGTGTGGGGATAATGTACAGAATACATATATATTTATATATGTGTATATTGTATTTAATCGTTTGTATTAAGAGTCCTTCCATATTAACTACTATTTATTCTAATACTACGACGTACAGTACCCTTACCCCCAAAGTGAGTGGAAAACAATTGGTTTGTTTACAAAAATAATTGGGAAATTCTTTTTTATTGGATAAGTAATAATGAAATATTATATTTGCGTTTTTCATATCCTTAGGTAGTTTTATTTTATATTCTTGGAAGTCACTAAATATGTAAAATGTGAAACATTTGACGAATATTACAAACGATATGTTTTTGGTAGAAAATTGAAATCTCGTTGGTACGGAATCAAGAGATATTCCATTGAAAGCACTAACTGCTCCCGTTTCTCAAACTATGTGTGAATAGCAATATTTTTTCATTATAAGGAATAAGAGAGATATACTTTTTATGTTGTATAAGTACTATTCAAATATTTAAATTTGCATTTTCCGAATTATTCACTACTCGAAATTAAAATTTTTAGGAAGTGCGAAACTCAGGAAGGCGAAAAATCTTATTATCTCAATAAACGGAATCTCGTATTTGGCTATTTTAGTTAACAGTTCTGTTAGTTCTAGTTAACATTTAGTTAACAGTTGTGCCAGATCACTGACCTTGAAAATAGGTTGAATATTCTACTCTTGTGTATTAGACCCAAATTAAGACTCACTGATCTGGATAAATTCAAAATCATTCTACTCTATAACAAAATATAGATTTTCTCATTAGTACTCACTCGCACTCAGGATCTTCTGAACCAATGCTATCCCTGCACGTTTCAGAAGATTTCTCCAAATTCGCTTCAAGGCATTTTGCGTTTTTCAAATATTCTGAAAATAAAAATAAATTTTTCAGGAGAACAAATTTTTAACTGAAGTTTAACACCAATGGGGACATAATAAACAAATGTTATTGATACCTGGTTTTAAAAACAAGCAAAAAACTCTGAATATATATATTATTTAATCGTTGTTATTAAGAGTGTTACCCTGCTAACCAAATATTTATATCAATCCTAATGGACGTACAGTAGCTATTGCTGGCCCCATCGTTTTTTAATAAGATAAAAGGTTTTTTCGACGTTGACAGAATCCAAGAAAATACTTCCAGCATAAGCGAAAAACGTATTTATTAGACACTAGAGGTATTTACGAAATGTAAAAATTGTTAAATTCGACCTCGCTATTTATTTACCTTGAAGTTTCCTACTTAGATTTAAAATGCACATGGGTTGGTTTGTTTGATCTCTGAGTGGCACCTTTTTGCACACAATGGGCTAAATAATCAGGTCACAATGAACCGGAGGCTCAGAGAAGGTTGGGTGAGGGGACCCATTGCAACGATATCCCGCACACGGAGAAACGGCTTAACGTCCCATCCGACGGACGTCGCCCTTTCCAAGTACATCGGTGTCCCCTACTGACTGTGCGCAGGGCGGAGAGTTTGAAGGGAAAAATCTCAACGCTGGCAGAGCTGAGACACGAACTCGAGAACTGCAGATTATGAGCCAGGCGCGTTACCGACTGAGCTACCTCCTCTCCATAAAATACACATGCAATGCATATATTATATTTCTATTTGATCTCGTGATATTCCATTTGACAATACAGTGGACCTTCGTTATAGCGCTGCTCGCTATACCGCGCACTCGGTTATAGCGCGGGTGATGTTCGCGATAAGTTCAAACATGTTTATACAGGTCCGTGCGGCGTTAGTGAGTATCACATTTTATTGTTACTGCGTATTGAGTAATTGTGTATGTATTGAGTTAATGCATGTATTTTGAATAGTTTTTAATTATTGTATGCATTGTGAATAAAAGAAAAGCTTACAGTGTGAAATTTATTGTGTCGCCACCGCGCCGCTCGGTATAACGCGGTTCACCTTATAACGCGGGTGTTGTTTCCCGCCCGACATGCGCGTTATATCGGGGGTCCACTGCATTTCTTATCACATCAGGAGTGAAAATGGCAAAAAAAATTCCATATATAAAGAATGCGGTTCCATAGTTGTGTGGAACTTCCCTTGGAATGTTATACAATTATCTGCCACCTTTCCTAGGAAACAGTCGAGTAAAAGATCGATTATCGGAAACCTACTTATCAGTAATATAGATTATCCGAATTGCTCTTCAGCCACCAAACAGGAAAAAAATGTAAAATTTTCGAACTACTGCTTGATCATGAATTTCCTAAAATAAGAGAAAAGTTCGTTAATCTAATTCTTCCTTTAGCCACCGGTTCCTCAATAAAAAGGAAAAAGATGTATTATCTGAGTCGCTCCTTAATCACTTGTTCATCAATAATAAACAGAGAAACATTATCCGAATTGCTCCTTAATAACAAATAATAAATATAGTGGTATATATTACATGTGTAATAAAAAGCACAAATTCACGTTGTCAGAAAGAATTTATGTATTGTGGTAAGTGATTATTAGTATGAATTAAATGTTGATATGTGATACATGATGTGTATCCTATATGGTCCTACATTTTTTTATCTGAGAGTATCAGAGCCTATTTCAGTGGAGATTTCATCAGTGATCGGTATCTCAGTGGTCATTCAGCTGAAATATTATCAGGAAGTGGTTGGATTCTATTCAAACATGGAAAACATTTATTTTTCTACTACTTAAAAATTGTAATAATGAGATTCTTACTAGTACGAATTTCTGATCCTTTTGTGCAGAAATAACCTAAATAATCTTTCTGACCACGATACTCATCAATCAGCCACCCGTTTAAGGTGTCAGGACATTTTTCAGATTCTTTTATTAGGCAATCTATCATAGGTAACGTGGCTCTGCAAAGAAATACAAGATATTAAAAAGTATAAAGATATTAAAAAGTATTGTGAATTTGCCTGTTTGTAGCAAATCTTTTGCTACTAGATAACCAATCTTTAAAGAAATTTTCAAATTTATAAGCGTAAATTGAAATATATTTAAAAACCTGTAGTCAACTAACAATATAATTTTTAGGACTGCAAGTTTCCAGCCTTTCTAGTATTCCTTTCTCACCTCTGATTATTATATCTTTGGTAAAACTAGGTGAATTTTTTTCATAAATTATGAATGAGTTTCAGATGAAATAATACAGCTACAGGAAAGCAAAACTGAGAGCTTCACCCATCATAGTTTTTCGAAGAACGTATTCTTCGTTTTCTCTTAGCAAGGAGTTAGCATTCGTTTCTCTTAACGACGTATATATTGTTGTAATTCTCTTAACAAAATATCCCAGTTTCTAGTTAGAAGAATTGAAAGAATTTAATTCCCTGAATTTAACATTACACATTGAATAGGACTGATTTTCAACATAAATGTAAGTAGTATGGCTGAACCAAAACAAGTGTGGTTGATGTCACCCATTGGCGCACAGACCATTAATCTTGGTGTGTCAACATCTAAATTAAAAAAAATTATTTTGATTTTTATGCACAGAACTAAATTAGACATTAATATTTAGGGTCGATCTTTGCAACTTTCCATATTCCCGGTCTCCAGAGAATTATTATAAGTCCCTTAAGGACAATGGTGCCTATACTGGCTATAGTGCTTTTATATCCCTTTAGGGGCAATACACTGTCAACTCTCTATTTATGTCGGTCTATTTAACACGTTTTTTAAATGACGCAGTCACTGTATTTAAATTCTTTTTTTTTATTTACATGGACATTTTTCTCCTGCGGAATAACTCTGTTTGCTGACGACGTAATTGAATATTGTCGGCGAGGTACGCACTGTACCACAAGCAACGAACATAAGGGCTTCTTATCCTTACCATGAGAAAAATCACACCTATCCAAGAAGCTCGCAACACAAATAACAGTACTACCTCTGTAACACGCAGACTTACTGTGCAGATTATGGTTCGGTTGTTTTACCTCTGAGCACAACTCTTTTGCATGAAATGGGCTAAATGGCCAGGTCAACAGGAACCCGAGGGCTCAGAGAAATTTGGGAGGAGTGAATCCACTGGATAGTTCTTGGGAGACAGATGGTATCTTCCTGTTCAGGCCATCAAGCTTGTTCTTTAACTTGCACATGGTAGGCTCTTCCACACACTGCGCCATGGCTTAACGTTCCATCCAATGGACGACATGCTTTTCTAAAGCCAATGTATCTTGCTGACTGACGGCAGTGCGGTACGTTTTGCGGAGATAAATCTCAACGCTGGCCCAGCTGGGACTATAACCTGAGAATTGCAGATTGCGAGCCTGAAGCGCTACTAACTGACCAACCCCCAATGTGTAGATTATTATGCAATCTGCCCTAGACGCAATTAGAGTGTGCGAATCAGTGCTCCTTTCATCTACCGTGAAATAACGTCTTTGGCCTTTGTACAACAGCCACATAGTTAAGCAACATTGTTTTCTGTGGGTTTATACTCCCGAAAATAAATGCCTCAGTTTCAGAAAAGTGAAATCGAAACCGGGACAATTATTGAATCGTTCCAGTTTTCATCATCACATCCTAAACCTGACAAAAGAATGTCAAGCTTTGAACCGGTTGGCTGGTCGACGGATTGAGCAAAAAGAATAAAAACACAGGTAGGAGTAAAAATACAGCGTATTTAAATTTATTCGGTAAGATTAAAACATTAGCTGTCATTATTTATAGCAATAGAATTAAGATTAAATTCTGGGGTTTTTACTCTAATGAAAAAAAGTAAAATTAAAATTTAGTAAAGAGACTTTAATCTAATCCACCCTAATATTTTAGAGATCATTAATTTTAAACAGAGATGCGAACTGGGAAAACAAAGAGAAGAATTACAAAATCACACTTACTTGCATGCGGCATCAATTTCCTCTTCCGTTTTAGGAAATTTTAACTGCGGGTTGTATTCCGGTTGAAACGGTTTGCATGTTTGCTCTATTTGAAAATCGGAGCACGTTGGTACAGCATTAACAGTCAGACCTTAAAAAAAAACACTTTTTCAGATTTTGTTCCAGATATGATCCTTAACTGTGTCTGAATATATGTACATAAATATAAATATAATAAATATTAATAATAAATTTAGACAAATTATATTGTACCAGCAGAATTGTTCGGCGTTTCTCAGGCCCTAACATAAAGTAAATGACTGAAAGTAGCAAGCTTCCAGCCTTATTCCAGACGGGTGCACGGACACTCGCTTCCTCTACTCCAGGGTGATGTCATTGGTGGGAGAAGTTTTCAGTTCCTTGGAACTCCGCAGATACTTGACCAATCGGTCCTAAATTTGGTGTGGTAGTACTAGTTGCGCTATTCTACTTATTGTTTTGTATTTTGGTCGTGTTCCTAACATAAGTGGGTCCAGATTAATCCGGCTGCAAATGTCCGAAATCTTTTGGAATCTTGCTGTTGCCTTCGTTATTCATGAAGAGTTCTAAGTTACGAAAAGAGTAGTAGGTTATCCACTTAAAAATCAAAAAACATCTCAACGTGTCTCAACGTGTAAAGTAAAAGCAGCTTTCTCAATTTTGTAAAAATGTTTCTATCGTTAATATTTAAGCCTCTCTAACTGATGGAATAAGGAGAAAATATTGTTAAAAATATAGAGTTACGTAGATTTCATTCGGAATATTATTACATAACTTATCTTGGTTCTATTTTTTCTGAAGAATGAATACCCAATTTTTCAAGAGCATTTAACGGCCGAAAAATTGTCCATGCGTTATTTACTTATATTGCTTAAAATGTTATTTAAGTTGTGCAATTTGTGTAAGCACTTAACAGAGCAGCTATCAGATTTATCTAGCAGTTAGATTTTGGAATTGGAGCAGAAGATAAATTGCAAGCAAATTTTGTTTAAGGACTCGTACAGAAATGACGCAACGCTCTTATAGTTTAATTTTAACACTTTTTTCTCTTTTATGTAAAAACAGATCACAAATTCCCTTCCAGTTATGTCATACTTTACCTTTCTAAGGATTTTTTTTATATACAGCAGTCAGAAAATGCGCAGTCGCTAATATAATAACAGTTTATTATAAAAGAAGAGATCAAAGTTAATTTACTTCTTGTGGTGTATATTTATATATACAATTAAAATCGAATATATATATATAAGGGGCCGGTCCTTTGGAGGGGGAGGGGGGCAAAGGGTTCCATTCTCCTTCCCCATTTGAATGCTAGTAAATATAATAGATATTAATGCTGGTAACGGTAATCCGACACTGGTTTTTACATATATAATATTAAGGAGAAAAATTACCAGCAAATATATTTTTCAACAAGTGTCCTATTTGTTCCTCGAAAGAAAATGGACACCTTAGATATAAATCGGAACAGATTAGTTTAAAATTGCATATCATAAACTGTAGTGAAACCTAAATATATCAACCGTCTCATTATTTAAGAATCATATGTTTAATTCCTCAAGCAATAAAATTATGATATTTCTTTGCTAATATACTGCTCACAAAAATTAGGCGATATTTCGAAATGAATATGAAACGATAAAATATCCCCTAATTTTTCTGAGCAGTATATTAACTAAGTGTAAGGAAACTAACGATAAACCATTTGTCTTCAACAGTTTTGATGAATCAGCTAGAAATCGCCTCTTCTGATCTTAAATGCGACAGCTCATTTAAAAATTCCTCTTTTTCTGAGCTTCACTGCCGGAAATTGGTCTATTCACCAATTTTTAGCTCTCCGACACTGTGGTATTAGTATTTGACTTTTCACCTTTAAAGACCGATAGCTTCCGAAATTCTGAAAATTATCTGTGATCTACTAGTCAAAATACTCCAGGCTCCAATTCAAGGCCTTCTATTACGACACATCGATATTTGACATTTGACTTTCAAGAACCCATCGCATCCAAAATTTCACATTTCCGATATCTACTACCCAAAATGCAATCCAGGAATTAATTTTTAACTCTCTAGTACTGACAGATTGATATTTGATCTTTGACCTCGAACGAACCTCTGGATCAGATATTTCGTACAGTTTCCCGCAACTGACACCCGAAATACCTCCAGGCAACAATTTTCGCGTCTCTTACACCGTTGTTTAGCTTCTATGTCATCTATATTTGACTTTAAAGGATAGGTCGGAAATTACATTTTGAATTTTTCCCATATATATGACCCGGATTAACCCCAGGTGGAAATTTTCAGAGCTCTATCATTTCTGCATCAGAGTATTAAATAGCGTGATCCCCTACCACTCAGCAGTCAATCATTCGCAGTCGTCTATGCATGTATATTAGATGAATTGAAACAATTTTGCGCATGAAACAACCAATGTAGTAGTTTTAAGAATATGTTGCGAAACTCAGTAATTGAAATTATTATCCATTGCAAAAAATTATTATCCATTGCAAAAAATTATTCTCCATTTTTATCTAATACTACTTTGAATTGATTCTAATGTACTTGGAATAAATTTGGCAAATATCATATGGCGTAAGTATTATATGTTTCATGATTAAATTGCTTAAAAAACAGTTGAAAACATGCTAAGAGTTTATCCATCTGCCAGTCTAAGGTACAATTCGATAGATAAAAACATTAAATTTGAAACTTCACCACACACGACAACTAAAGAAATCGATAACATATTACTTTGAAGCATAAAGATAATTTGTGCAAAGAAACTGAATATTTACTTCCAAATACAAACGATATTATAGGATAACCCTTATGAAATTGCTTTTACATATAAAACAAGTTGCTATTCAGAAAATTTCACCTAATTGAATGTAGTAATCAGGAAAGTGTGATTTGATTGAATTCGTTATAAACCAGAGCACTGCTAATCTTTTATTATCACGTTCACACGCCGTTGTTTCTTCTAATGAGATTTAAATGTTAAATTTTAAGAACAGGTTGTAGCCCTCACAAATTTAAATTTTGAAAATTATTTACTATATCGTGACATATTCAAGACATTACAAAAAATACTTCGCATTTCGAAACGCAGGGTTAAAACACGAGAAAACTGTCCTTGATGGAATATTAGCGAATAATTAAATATGCAATTTGAATAATGTCATTGTTCACTTTGAAATAAATCACTCTTTGGGATTATTGGGAAAATGATCCGAATGAAGAATTCACGTTTTGCATTCATGGACGACATTCCACTATATTATCAAAGAAAATTTGTTGAACGTTATGTGATTAAGAAGTGGATTTCTATTCTCATAATATGAAAGAGTTCGAACACCTTCGCGAATAGAGTGTGCATAATTATACATATAGGTGTGTTCAGAATTTTAAATAATCATAGAGGAAACAGCCAAATTGGTCAATTTAAACATTTTACTTTTCAATTGATTATTAATCGGCGCTTACATTACAAATTCAGATCAGCAAGTATTTGGGAAACGTTTCACTTACCAGAAAGTGCAAGGAGCGCAATGGAAAGGAATTTCATCTTGGTTTCTGTCGAGAGGCAAGAGATCCCTGAATCAAAAGGTGTTGAAAGCAAGTGATTGTTAAAACAAAATGCTCTCTTTTTATACTTTTCACTATGCGAAAGAGATAACGCTTTTTTCTTTCAGAGATAATTCTTATCCTATTTTCAACCAGCTGCACATTTCCACCATAGCCGTCATAAATGTATTATTGGCGTTTAGCCGCATGTATTCTGGTGCATATTTCAGGTGCCATTTCAAGGTTGAATTTACAACATACGCTATTTTCCGGTGGTTGAATGGTTAGTGCGCTAGGCTACTGATCAGTGAGACCTAAGTTCTATCCTCGGGTATACCAAGGATGTTCATATTCCTCAGAAACTTTATCACGGAATATTAATCTGACAGATTTTTGTCAGACCTCTGTTGCAGACAGCTGCTTGAGAGGTAATGTTTTTTAACATGGAAAATTTCAACTAATGCATCATTTGGAGAATGCAGATTGTAACATTTAATTAGTATCTATCCTACCTAAAAAAGAAGTTTTTGTTTATCTCTTAAAACCAAACATTTGCATTTATCCACCGACTCCAATGGTAGCCATGCCTTTCCCCTTCAGAATGCTGCTAAGGGAAATTCATACATACCTACATATATATATATACATAAATACATACATATATACAAAATCCTGAAACAGCGGAGGTCCTACCTGACTATGTAATTTTTCTCTCCAGACGTGTCTGTCCTGAGCTACAGCTGATGCATTTCGCCACTGCAGGCCAATTCTAGCAAGGTTCTGTTTGACATTGTCTGCCCATTGCAACCTAGGTCTCCTACTTTTTCTGAAGCCTTTAGGCACACTGTTCATAATCCTGTTCGCCAATCTGTAGCTGTGGATATAGTCAACATGGTCAAACCAACGCTGTCTCTCTGTAAACAAAATGTTTTTTAAAGAAAGTTGATGGCTCCTTCTTCTAACCTGATCATTACTTATAGTCAAACCACCTAATGCCCAAGGTACTGAGCAAGCATCTAGAATATAAATCATCAAGTTTCTTGTTATCCTGTTTACAAAGAGTTCATGTTTCGCTACCATAACTATCCTCAGAAACAACCAAACTATTATACAGCCACATTTCAGTCTTTAGGTGTTAACGCTTATTTCTTCACACTCTTTTCTTAAAAGTCCCAGCGGCAATCCCTATTCTTCTATTTATCTCATGCCGCACATCACCAGTATCTGTTGCATAACTCTCAAGGTAATTAAACTGAAACACTTGCTCAAGAGTGCAGGCGCTAATATAGTAATAGTTTATTATAAAAGAAGAGATCGAAGTTAATTTAATTTTTGTGGTGTATATATATATATACAATTAAAATCGGATATATAACGGGCCGGACCTTGGGAGGTAGGGCCAAGGATGCCATTCTCCCTCCCCATTTGAATGCTAGTAACGGTAATAGAGGCACTGGTTATTACACATATGTATACAATTATGTATTTTAATGCTGGTAACGGTAATCCGACACTGGTTTTTACATATATAATATTAATGAGAAAAATTACCAGCAAATATATTTTCAACAAGTGTCCTGTTTTTTGCTCGAAAGAAAATGGACACCTTAGATATAAATCGGAACAGATTAGTTTAAAATTACATATCATAAACTATAGTGAAAGGTAAATATATCAACCGTCTCATTATTTAAGAATCGTATTTTTAATTGCTCAAGAAATAAAATTATGATATTTCATTGCTAATATTGACATGAGTGTAAGGAAAGTAACTATAAACCATTTGTTTTCAACAGTGCTATAAATGAACTAGAAATCAACCTTGTTTTCTTACCCGTCGCTTCGATCTCAAATGCAACACCGAAAGTAGAAAAAATTAAGAATTTAAAAATTCCTCATTTCTAAGCTTCACTGCCGGAAATAGCCTTATTAACCAATTTTTAGCTGTCCAACACTGGTATATTTGGATTTCACCTTTTTGATCCTATAGCTTCCGAAATTCTGCATAATATTTCAGATCTACAAGTCTAAATATCCCCAGGCACAATTCTTAACGTTCTCTCCGCTAGATCGATATTTGACCTTTTCCCATTTTGATATATTTCCCATTTCTAATATGTACTACAAAATTATCCCCCGGAAAACTTTTTTAGCTCTCTAGCATTGGAAGAATGAGATTTGACCATTGATCCCGATGGACGCTCCAGGTCCAAAATTTTGTAACGTTTCCGACATCTACAACCCGAAATACCCCCAGACACCAATTTTAGTTCTTCTATCACTGGTAGATCATGATTTGATCTCTACGTGATCTATATTTGGCCTTAAAGGACATTTCGGAGGTCAAATTTCGGATTTTTCCCGAAATGTACTACCCGGATCATACCTAGGTGCAAATTTCCAGAGCTCTACAATTTCTACATTATAGTTTGAAACTGTGTGATACTCTACTAGTCAGATGTCATTCACTCAAGAGCCAAAACTTATTACCTAATATGATGTTGGTCCTCCATGTGCTGCTAAAACCCATAAATTCCGATATTCTGCATAATATCTGATATCTACGAATCCAAATATCCCACAGGAACAATTCTAAGCCTTCTACCACGCGTGATCAATATGTGACCTTTGACTTCGAAGAATCCAATCACATCCAAAATTTCACATTTTCAATATTACAACCCAAAATACCCCCAGGAACTAATTTTAAACTCCTTAGAACTGACAGATTGATAATTTGACCTTTGACCTCGAAAGATCATCGGATCAGAAATTTCGCGACGTTTCCCACTACTGACACCCCAAATAACTCCAGATACCAATTTTCGCGTATCTAGCACTGTTAGACCATGGTTTAGCCTCTAGTGATCTATAGTTGACCTCAAAGGACACGTCGGAGATCAAATTTCGCATTTTTCCCAATATCTATGACCCGGATTACCCCTAGGTGGAAATTTTCAGAGCTCTACCATTTCTGCGTCATTGTATGAAATAGCGTGATTCCCTATCACTCAGCAATCAATCATTCGCAGTCGTCTATGTATGTGTATTAGATGAAATGAAACAATTTTTTGCATGAAACAACCAATGTAGTAGGTCTAAGAATATGTTGTGAAACTCACTAATGGAAATACAATTGCATAAATTTATTCTCCATTTTTAAGTAATGTTACTTTGAATTGAATCTAATGTATTTGGAATAAATTTGGCAAATTTCGTTTGGAGTATGTATTATATGTTTCATGATTAAAATAGTTAAAACGTAGTTGAAAACACGTTAAGGGATTATCCATCTGCCAGTTTAAGATACAGTTCCAAAGATAAAAACATTCAAACTTTAGTTCACACGACAAATTGTAAATAATGGAATGAATTTGCAACTAAAAAATATCAACAACATAGAACTTTGAAGCATTAGGATAATTCTGCCTAATACTCACAATATTACAGGAGAACCCTACTGAAACTGCTTTGGCATATAAAGCAATTTGCTACTCAGAAAATTTCGCCTTTTCGAACAAAGCAATCAGGAGACTGTGATTTGATAAAATCTGCCAAAAAATCGGCTCATAACTTGCGTTTTTTTTTATTATCAAGTTCACGCGTAGTTGTTCCCCTAATCAGATTGTAATGTTAAAATTGTTGGAATAGTTCATTTTTGAAAACTATACGCTAGATCGTGATATATGTTCAAGATGTCAGAATAAAGTATTACGCATTTCTAAACGGAACGTTCGAAGAGGGAATAGTTTTTGTAAATGGAACAATGGCAAACTATTAAATATTTAATTTAAATAAATAGCATTTGCCACTTTCAAATAAATCAGTTATTGTGAATATTGAAAAATGTATAATGACTCAAATAAGGAATATAAGTGTGGATGCAAGTTTTGCTGGTCATGGATGGTATTCCACAGGTTTAATGAAAACGTGTTGAACGTTACATGGCTACGTAGGGAAATTCTATTCTCATAATATGAAAGAATTCGAACACTTTCTCGAATAGAATGTGTGTAACTATATATACATGGGCAGAATTTTGAATAGTTATAGAGGAAATAGAGAAATTGATCAATTTAAAGATTTCACATCTTAATGGATTATTAATCTGCGGTTTCTCTATAAATTCAGATGAGCAAGCCTTTGGAAGATTGGGTTGGGTTGTTTTACCTCTGAGCGGCACTTTTCGGCACACCATGGTGCTAAATGGCCAGATCACATGGACCCCGGAGTGTCAGAGAAGGTTGGGGGAGGGACCCACTGGAACAGCTGTTGGGAGACAGATGGTAGGCTCCCGTCAAGGCCATCCAGTGTGTTCTTTAACGTGCACAGGGTATGGCTCTCCCGCACACGGAACCACGGCTCCATCCGAGGACGGCGGCCTTTCCAAGCCCATCGGTGTCCCCTACTGATTGTGGGCAGGGCCTGGAATTTTGCGGAGATAAATCTCAACGCTGACCCAGCTCGGACTCGAACCTGGGAACTACATATTACGAGCCTGGCGCGCTACCGACTGAGCCACCCCCGCCCCGCCTTTGGAAGAAGTTTAACTTCCTGAAAGTGCAAAGCAAAGTATTTTCATGTTGATTTCTTGGATAGGCAAGTGATCCGTGAATCAAAAGATGTAAATATTAATCAAAATGATCTCTTTTTTTATACTTTTCACTAAGCGAAACAGATAACGCCTTTTTCTTTCAGAAATAATTCTTATCCTAATTTCAACCAGCTGCACATTTCCACTATAGCCGTCATAAATATGTTATTGGAGTTTAATCGCATGAACTCTGATGCTTCTTTCAAGTGCTAATTCAAGGTTGAATTTTTCACATATATGCTATATTCCGGAGGCCGAATTGCTAATAACTTGGCTACTGATCACAGAGACCTGGTTTCTAACCCTGAGTAAGGCACGGATTTTCATGTTATCTGTGGTGTATTTAACTTACAGATTCCTGTTAGACCACCAGAAGCAGCTGTTTCAGTAGTATTTGTTTTAGGTACTAATAAAATATTACCACAGTGGGATTTAGTTTATCAGTGCTAATGACAGGGAGAAAGACAACGCATATTATCACAATGTGCATTTTCCGCGGTTCTCATGCCAAAAACACTTCTAATATAAGTATGAATGAAATTTAAAGAAATTGAGGTGATTAGTGAACAAAGAAAAATATGTGGAACTTTAAGATACTAAGGATAAATATATGTAACCTTTTACATTCCTAATTTCGGGTTAAGGTAAAAATTGATCAGTTTTTAATTTTTATCAAATCTCAGGTGGAAAGTTAAATCGCCATTCGAAAAAACGGCAGGCTGACGATACATTTCAGGACAGACCCAGAGGGAAGGAGCTTCCCTCCACCCCAACAAGACCAGTAACTGGATCGTAGACGAAAAAATATTTAATAAATATATATCATGTATTACTCAAGATATTTTTAAAAACCTGTGAAAAGGAAGGGAAATTTTTAAACCCAAAAGGGGATTTACTTTAAACTCTCCCCTTCCCTTCTCTCTTTTATTTATTACTAAATCCCGGCTTTTTCTATTTTCTGGCGTACCCTTGTATAGATAGATAAAACTATAGTTATAGTATAATAATGGAAATAAAATAAAACATATGTATATATATATATACACACACACATTAAATTTTGTATTCATAAATTACTTATATTGATAAACACAAAAAATGACATAAACAATTTAACATATCTAATAAAATTATAAACATTTTACTGGGTAATCAGTGAAATGGTTACGCTTCTTTACGCTTGCATAGTTCATCAATGGTTTCGTTATCCTGTTAAGGTAGAGTCGCAAGTCATCTTCAACATCCTGCCAACTTAGCGACTTTGTTACTAGATCTAGCGACTTATGAGCTCTTACGGCGTACCCCGAAAATTTTACCGCGTACCGACGTTGAGAACCCGTACTCAAAACAATCATTTCAGAACATGCTAGAATTTTTCATACTATCGTTTTTAAACTTTTCTAAATTTCAATATTTCCATCCTTTATTTCACAGTTTGTATTTAGAATTTGCATCATAGTTTTAATTAATTTCGAATTCGGACCTGTATTTTATTACATGTGAAGAGTTCAATTTTTAAGACAATATGATGTGGCTTATATTGAGAGAATTCGTTACTGGGAAACAACGGTATAAGAAAACCTTATTTGAATACGAAATGTTGGATAATCCAGACTACCTCCCCCCCCATTTCGTATCTATGTATTAAAATATGTTGATTAAATTGCTATCGCGACCTGCAATATGTTTACTCAAGATATAAATTCGTGAATAGTGAAGAAAGCTATACGACGCACAATTCTGCTTCATGGATTTGTTAAGGACGTTACAAACGTCAGTTTTGTCTTCGGGTCTAACAGAAAGTTTTAGGACTGAAGAGTTCGGCATGTTTCTATCTGAACGGTTCTAGGTATGGCGAGCCTCGATGATTTGTTATGTTTCACTGCCATTTTGGGAGAGTAAAATTATATCGTTTACTCCCGATTTGTGTTATAATTAATAATATTATATGTGCCCGCATGAGATGAATATTCGGCCCTATCTAAAAGCAAATGAAAATAAATATCACCCCTCAAATTTTGACGACTTCTCGTGAGTCGGCGACATTGCTCATGACAGTGGTAACTACTCTAACGGCCTTTAGTGAATAGTAAGAAGAATGTAAAACCTTATGTGCTACAAAGCAATCGACGAAGTGCTTTCACGAAAGAAATTTCTACGCATTGAATTCTATGATTGAATATGGGAGATATAGCTGTCGTTGTAAGATACGGTAACCAGTGCAGTAGCGATGAAGCGGGATTCTTCATACACTCCCAGCTCGACTAGTCTGGCAAATTGTTGCTTCTGTTAATTATACAGCATAATAGAAATATTCGAAGAATATTACATAAATGCAAACTTTATATTAGAATAACCTTATTAAAGTTATGAAAATATTTTACTTTTATGTCAAAATATTTAAATATATTTGATTTATATTTCTTACTTTTTAATGAGAATTTTAAGGGAACCATTGCTTTCACGGACGCTTCGCCAATGGTGTGCATATCATGCCAAGAATTTTTATACTACAAATGAACTTTCAAACGGTTGCACAATAAACGGTACTACTGATCATTGTATTAAAAGTTCGGTTATATTATTTTACCTGAGGAAGCACTGTTGTGATTATATTAATCAGATCTGTGAATCAAGGGCTTGGAAATTAGAGATTCATTGGACAACTGCTAGGTGACAAATGGAAGCCTCTCGTCACCCATCATGTTCTTCAATATGACAGGGTATAGCTTTCCTGCGCACAGTATTTCGGCTTAATATCCCTTTCAGTCAATGGTAGCAAATGTATCACTTTTCGCACCGAGAGCAAACGGTGGTTAGCGGAGAAAACCTCAACTCAGGCACAGTCGAACTCAAATACTGGGGACAACGAGTCTGATGTGTAACCAAAGAGTAAAGTCCTGATCCAGTCACAAGGACCTCAAGGACTCGGAGATGGTTGAGAACACACTGCACAGCTGTTTGGAGACAGGTGGAAGTACTCCGTTAAGAGCATGCAGCGTGTTCTTTAACATTCAGAGTGTATGATTCTCCTGATATAGATACTAGATATAGATATAGATGCATATAATATAATATGCGCATTAATTACAGAAAATTATTTATATAGCATAATTCATCTTATTTTCTCTTCTCCCTCTTCGAATTCCTTGGGATTCTGAGTGAATCGGAGGAATGCTAAATGGAATAACAACTTAGAGAGTTATATTAGTTTAAAAAATTGAAGTATTGTGTTAGAGATAGAAACTCTTTTAAAGATCCTAATTTTAGTTTATAGACTGAAATGGTAAAGTAATTGAAGAATAAACAGCAGATATTTTAGTTCACATAGTCAAACAGTAGTTTAGAGGCTGAAACTAGTGCCTCGAGGGTGAAACGGTAGCTTAAAGAGCCAAACTGAAATTTAAATCGTGGGTATACAGTTGAGAGGGATAATTGGTGCGTAGAGAATGAAATTGGAGCTACGAGAGTAGAATGTATGCTTTAGAGAGTGTACAGTCGCTCAAAAAAGTATCCGAACGCTATGGTTGTTTACAGAATTCAGAAAAAATATCTGGCAACGATTTTTTTAGAAATTAGTGATCTGGCAACCTTCGTGTCACGTGACACGAAGGTTGCCAGATCACTAATTTCTAAAAAATCGTTGCCAGATATTTTTCTGAATTCTGTAATCAACCATAGCGTTCGGATACTTTTTTGAGCGACTGTACATACAACTTGTAGAGTGCAACTGTAGCTTAGAGTATAAATTTCTAGCTTGAAAGAGACTTTCTTTTTCTCCATTGTAATGAATGTCAATTAATACTATATTCTTAATTAATAATTTTTCTTTTTCACAAATAAAACAAAATCCATGAATTTGAATATAATTTTTGATTTAAATATACAAATCTGGAGATTGTGGGTCTGGTGGAATGTATTTGGAACCTATCCCACATTTTTCACATTGATTTGGCTGAGTTCCCGCCATCCTCACAGAACTTCTAATATGGCATATTGAACTGTCAGGCTCCTGTCAGACCTCTGTGGAAAGCAGCTGCTTGACGAGGTATTTTTTTTCGACGTTGACAGAATCCAAGAAAGTACTTCCAGCATAAGAGAAAAATGTATTTATTACACACTAGAGGTATTTACGAAATGTAAAAATTGTTAAATTCGACCTCACTATTTTTTTACCCTGACGTTTCCTACTTAGATTTAAAATGCCCATAGGTAGGTTTGTTTGATCTCTAAGTGGAACCTTTTTGCACACAATGGGCTAAATAGTGAGATCACAACGAACCGGAGGCTCAGAGAAGGTTGAGGGAGGGGACTCATTGCAACGATGTCCCGCACACCGAGAAACGGCTTAACGTCCCATCCGACGGACGTCGCCCTTTCCAAGCACATCGGTGTCCCCTACTGAATCTGCGCAGGGCAGAGACTTTGTAGGGATAAATCTGAACGCTGGCAGAGCTGAGACACGAACTCGAGACCTGAAGAATTCGAGCCTGGCGCGTTACCGACTGAGCTACCTCCTCTCCATAAAATACACATGCAATGCATATATTATATTTCTATTTGATCTCGTGATATTCCATTTGACAATATTTCTTATCACATCAGGAGTGAAAATGGCAACAAAAATTTCCATATATAAAGAATGCGGTTCCATAGTTGTGTGGAACTTTCCTTGGAATGTTATACAATTATCTGCCACCTTTCGTAGGAAACAGTCCAGTAAAAGATCGATTATCGGAAACCTACTTATCAGTCATATAGATTATCCGAATTGCTCTTCAGCCACCAAACAGGAAAAAAATGTAAAATTTTCGAACTACTGCTTGATCATGAATTTCCTAAAATAAGAGAAAAGTTCGTTAATCTAATTCTTCCTTTAGCCACCGGTTCCTCAATAAAAAGGAGAAAGATGTATCATCGGAGTCGCTCCTTAATCACTTGTTCATCAATAATAAACAGAGAAACATTATCCGAATTGCTCCTTAATAACCAATAATAAATATAGTGGTATATATTACATGTGTAATAAAAAGCACAAATTCACGTTGTAAGAAAGAATTTATGTATTGTGGTAAGTGATTATTAGTATGAATTAAATGTTGATATGTGATACTTCATGTGTATCCTATATGGTCCTGCATAATTTTATCTGAGAGTATCAGGGCCTATTTCAGTGGAGATTTGATCAGTGATCGGTATCTCAGCGGTCATTCAGCTGAAATATTACCAGGAAGTGGTTGAATTCTATTCAAACATGGAAAACATTTATTTTTCTACTACTTAAAAATTGTAATGAGATTCTTACTAGTACGAATTTCTGATCCTTTTGTGCAGAAATAACCTAAATATTCTTTCTGATCACGATAGTTGTCAATCAACTGCCCATTTAAGGTGTTAGGACATTTTTCAGCTTCTTCGATTAGTCAATCTATCTGGCTCTGCAAAGAAATACAAGATATTAAAAAGTATAAAGTAAAGATATTAAAAAGTATTCTGAATTTGCCTGTTTGTAGCAAATTTTTTGCTACTAGATAACCAATTTTTAAAGATATTTTCTAATAGTATAAGCGTAAATGGAAATATATTTAAAAACCTGTAGTCAACTAACAATATAACTTTTAGGACTGCAAGTTTCCAGCCTTTCTAGTATTCCTTTCTCACCTCTGATTATTATATCTTTGAAAAAACTGGGTGAAATTTCTTGATAAATTATGAATGAGTTTCAGATGAAATAATACAGCTACAGGAAAGCAAAATTGAGAGCCACCCATCACAGTTTTTCGAAGAACGTATTCTTCGTTTTCTCTTAGCAAGAAGTTAGCATTCGTTTCTCCTAACGACGTATATATTGCCGTAATTCTCTTAACAAAATATCCCACTTTCTAATCAGAAGAATTGAAAGAATTTAATTCCCTAAATTTAACATTACACATTGAATAGGACTGATTTTCAACATAAATGTAAGTAGTATGGCTGAACCAAAACAATTGTGATTGGTGTCACACATTGGCGCACAGACCATTAATCTTGGTGTGTCAACATCTAAATTAAAAAAAAATCTTTTGATTTTTAAGCACATAACTAAATTAGACATTAATTTTTAGGGTCGATCTTTGCAATTGTCCATACGTCCCGGTCTCCAGAGAATTATTATAAGTCCCTTAAGGACGATGGTGCCTATACTGGCTATAGTGCTTTTATATCCCTTTAGGGGCAATACACTGTCAACTCTCTATTTATGTCGGTCTATTTAACACGTTTTTTAAATGACTCAGTCACTGTATTTAAATTCTTTTTTTTTTATTTACATGGACATTTTTCTCCTGCGGAATAACTCTGTTTACTGACGACGTAATTGAATATTGTCGGCGAGGTACGCACTGTACCACAAGCAACGAATATAAGGGCTTCTTATCCATACCATGGGAAAAATTACACCTATCCAAGAAGCTCGTAGCACAAATAACAGTACTACCTCTGTAACACGCAGACTTACTGTGCAGATTAGGGTTCGGTTGTTTTACCTCTGAGCACAACTCTTTTGCATGAAATGGGCTAAATGGCCAGGTCAACAGGAACCCGAGGGCTCAGAGAACGTTGGGAGGAGGGTTTCCACTGGATAATTGTTGGGAGACAGATGGTATCCTCCTTTTCAGGCCATCCAGCTTGATCTTTAACTTGCATATGGTAGGCTCTTCCACACATTGCGCCATGTCTTAACGTTCCATCCAATGGACGACATGCTTTTCTAAAGCCAATGTATCTTGCTGACTGACGGCAGTGTGCGATTCAGTGCTCCTTTCATCTACCGTGAAATAACGTCTTTCGCCGTTGTACAACAGCCATAGTTAAGCAACATAGTTTTCTGTGGGTTTACACTCCCGAAAATAAATGCCTCAGTTTCAGAAAAATGAAATCGAAACCAGGACAATCGTTCCAGTTTTCATCATCACATCCTAAACCTGACAAAAGAATGTCAAGTTTTCATCATCACATCCTAAACCTGACAAAAGAATGTCAAGTTTTCAACCGGTTGGCTGGTCTACATATTGAGCAAAAAGAATAAAAACACAGGTAGGAGTAAAAATGCAGCGTAGTTAAATTTATTCGATAAGATTAAAACATTAGCTCTCATTTTTATAGCAATAGAATTAAGATTAAATTTTGGGGATTTTTACTCTAATGAAAAAAAGTAAAATTAAAATTTAGTAAAGAGGCTTTAATCTAATCCACCCTAATATTTTAGAGATCATTAATTTTAAACACAGATGCGAACTGGGAAAACAAAGAGAAGAATTACAAAATCACACTTACTTGCACATGGCATCAAGTTCCTCTTCCGTTTTAGGAAATCTTAACTGCGGGGTGTCATCCGGCTGAAGCTTTTTGCATGTTTGCTCTTTTTGAAAATCGGAGTACGTTGGTACAGCATTAACAGTCAGACCTTAAAAAAACACTTTTTCAGATTTTGTTCCAGATATGATCCTTAACGGTGTCTGAATATATGTACATAAATATAAATATAATAAATATGAATAATAAATTTAGACAAATTATATTGTACCAGCAGAATTGTTCGGCGTTTCTCAGGCCTTAACATAAAGTAAATGACTGAAAGTAGCAAGCTTCCAGCCTTATTCCAGACGGGTGCACGGACACTCCCTTCCTCTACTCCAGGGTGATGTCATTGGTGGAAGAAGTTTTCAGTTCCTTGGAACTCCACAGATACTTGACCAATCGGTCCTAAATTTGGTGTGGTAGTACTAGTTGCGTATTCTACTTATTGTTTTGTATTTTGGTCGTGTTCCTAACTACAGTGGGTCCAGATTATTCCGGCTGCAAATGTCCGAAATCTTTTGTCATCTTGCTGTTGCCTTCGTTATTCATGAAGAGTTGTAAGTTACGAAAAGAGTAGTAGGTTATCCACTTAAAAATCAAAAATCATCTTAAAAACAGCTTTCTCAATTTTTTTAAAAATGTTTCTATCGTTAATATTTAAGCCTCTCTAACTGATGGAATAAGGTGAAAATATTGTTAAAAATATAGATTTACGTAGATTTCATTCGGAATATTATTACATAGCTTATCTTGGTTCTATTTATTCTGAAGAATGAATACCCAATTTTTCAAGAGCATTTAAAGGCCGAAAAATTGTCTATGCGTTATTTACTTATATTGCTTAAAATGTTATTTAAGTTGTGCAATTTGTGTAAGCACTTAACAGAGCAGCTATCAGATTTATCCAGCAGTTAGATTTTGGAATTCGAGCAGAAAATAAAAGCGCTCCTATAGATTAATTTTAACACTTTTTCTCTTTTATGTAAAAACACATCACGAATTCCCTTCCAGTTATGTCATACTTTACCTTTCTAAGGATTTTTTTTATATACAGCAGTCAGAAAATGCGCAGTCGCTAATAAAATAATAGTTTATTATAAAAGAACAGATCAAAGTTAATTTACTTTTTGTGGTATATATTTATATATACAATTAAAATCGAATATATATATAAGGGGCCGGTCCTTTGGAGGGGGAGGGGGGCAAAGGGTTCCATTCTCCCTCCCCATTTGAATGCTAGTAAATATAATAGAGGCACTGGTTATTCCACATAAGTATACTCATATGTATTTTAATGCTGGTAACGGTAATCCGACACTGGTTTTTACATATATAATATTAATGAGAAAAATTACGAGCAAACATATTTTTCAACAAGTGTCCTATTTGTTCCTCGAAAGAAAATGGACATCTTAGATATAAATCGGAACAGATTAGTTTAAAATTACATATCATAAACTTTACTGAAAGGTAAATATATCAACCTCTCATTATTTAAGAATCATATATTTAATTCCTCAAGCAATAAAATTATGATATTTCTTTGCTAATATACTGCTCACAAAAATTAGGGGATATTTCAAAATGAATATGAAGCGATAAAATATCCCCTAATTTTTGTGAGCAGTATATTAACTAAGTGTAAGGAAACTAACGATAAACCATTTGTCTTCAACAGTTTTGATGCATCAACTAGAAATCGCCTTTTGTTTTCCAGCCCGTCATTCCGATCTCAAATGCGACAGCTGATTTAAAAATTCCTCTTTTTTCTGAGTTTCACTGCCGGAAATTGGCCTATTCACCAATTTTTAGCTCTCCGACACTGTTGTATTAGCATTTAACCTTTCACCTTTAAAGACCCATAGCTTCCGAAATTCTGAAAATTATCTGTGATCTACAAGTCAAAATACTCCAGGCACCAATTCTAGGCCTTCTACTACGCCAGATCGATATTTGACCTTTGACCTTGAACAACTCATCGCATCCAAAATCTCACATTTCCGATATCTACTACCCAAAATACAATCCAGGAAATAATTTTTAACTCTCTAATACTGACAAATTGATATTTGACCTTTGACCTCGAACAGATATTGGATATATATATGGATCAGATATTTCGTAATGTTTCCCACAACTGACACCCGAAATACCTCTAGGCAACAATTTTCGCGTTTCTTACACCGTTGTTTAGCCTCTATGTCATCTATATTTGACTTTAAAGGACGGGTCGGAGATCACATTTCGGATTTTTCCCATATATATGACCCGGATTATTCCCAGGTGGAAATTTTCAGAGATCTACCATTTCTGCATCAGAGTATTAAATAGCGTGATCCCTTATCACTCAGCAGTCAATCATTCCCAGTCGTCTATGTATGTGTATTAGATGAATTGAAACAATTTTGCGCATGAAACAACCAATGTAGTAGTTTTAAGAATATGTTGTGAAACTCAGTAATGGAAATTATTCTCCATTGCAAAAAATTATTCTCCATTTTTATCTAGTACTACTTTGAATTGATTCTAATGTACTTGGAATAAATTTGGCAAATTTCATATGGCGTAAGTATTATATGTTTCATGATTAAATTGCTTAAAAAACAGTTGAAAACATGTTAAGAGATTATCCATCTGCCAGTCTAAGATACAATTCGATAGATAAAAACATTAAATTTGAAACTTCACCACACACGACAACTAAAGAAATCGATAACATATTACTTTGAAGCATAAAGATAATTTGTGCAAAGAAACTGAATACACCTATCCCTCGATTTACACGGTACTCAGTTCACACAATTTTGGCTTTGCACGGTAAAAAAATGCAACCAGTTTCGATTTACACGGTACTGACTGAGATTTCCTTTCTATATACGTCTCAGTCAGTACCGTGTAAATCGAAACTGGTTGCATTTTTTGACCGTGCAAAGCCAAAATTTTGTGAACTGAGTACCGTGTAAATCGAGGGTAGGTGTATTTACTTCCAAATACAAACGATATTACAGGATAACCCTTATGAAATTGCTTTTACATATAAAACAAGTTGCTATTCAGAAAATTTCACCTAACTGAATGTAGTAATCAGGAAAATGTGATTTCATTAAATTCGTTATAAACCAGAGCACTGCTAATCTTTTATTATCACGTTCACGCGCTGTTGTTTCTTCTAATGAGATCTAAATGTTAAATTTGTTAGAACAGGTTGTAGCCCTCACAAGTTTAAATTTTGAAAATTATTTACTAGATCGTGACATATTCAAGACATCAAAACAAAATACTTCGCATTTCCAAACGCAGAGTTAAAACACGAGAAAACTATCCTTAATGGAAAATTAGCGAATAATTAAATATGCAATTTTAATAATGGCATTTGCCACTTTGAAATAAATCAGTCTTTGGGTTTATTGGAAAAATGATCCGAATGAAGAATTCACGTTTTGCATTCATGGACGACATTCCACTATTTTCAAAGAAAATTTGTTGAACGTTATGTGATTAAGTGGATTTCTATTCTCATAATATTAAAGGGTTTGAACACCTTTGCGAATAGAGTGTGCATAATTATACATATATATGTGTTCAGAATTTTAAATAAGCATAGAGGAAACAGCCAAATTCGTCAATTTAAACATTTTACTTTTCAATTGATTATTAATCGGCGCTTACATTACAAACTCAAATCAGCAAGTATTTGGGAAAAGTTTAACTTATCAGAATGTACAAGGAGCGCAATGCAAAGGAATTTCATTTTGTATTCTGTCGAGAGGCAAGAGATCCCTAAATCAAAAGGTGTTGAAAGCAAGTGATTATTAAACAAAATGCTCTCATTTTATACTTTTCACTATTTTGAAAGAGATTATCCTTTTTCCTTTCCGTGATAATTCTTATCGTGATTTCAACCACCTGCACATGCCACCACAGCCGTCATAAATGTATTATTGGCGTTTAATCGCATGTACTCTGTTGCTTATTTCAAGTGTCATTTCAAGGTTGAATTTATAACATACGGTATTTTCCGGTGGTTTTCCGTGCGCTCGGCTACTGATCACTGAGACCTAAGTGCTATCCACGGATGTTCATGTTGTCTTTCTGCTGATATCTCAGTTTCCTCAGAAACTTTATCCACGGAATATTAAACTGACAGATTCCTGTCAGACCTCTGTGGCAGACAGCTGCTTGAGAAGTAATATTTTTTAACATGGAAAATTTCAACTAATGTTTGATTTGGAGAATGCAGATCGTAATATTTAATTAGTATCTATCCTACCTAAAAAGAAGTTTTTGTATATCTCTTAAAACCAAACATTTGCATTTATCCACCGACTCCAATGGTAGCCATGCCTTTCCCCTTCAGAATGCTGATAAGGGAAATGCATACATATTTATATATATATACATCATACATACATACATATGTATACATACATACATATATATACATACATACATGCATACATACATATATACAAAATCCTGAAACAGCGGAGGTCCTACCTGACTATGTAATTTTTCTCTCCAGACGTGTCTGTTCTGAGCTACAGCTGCTGCATTTCGCCACTGTAGACCAATTCTAGCAAGGTCCTGTTTGACATTGTCTCCTCATTGCATCCTAGGTCTCGTACTTTTCCTGAAGCCTTTAGGCACACTGTTCATAATCCTGTTCGCCAATCTGTAGCTGTGGATATAATCAACATGGCCAAACCAACGCTGTCTCTCTGTACACAAAATGTTTCTCAAAGAAAGTTGATGGCTCCTTCTTCTAACCTGATCATTACTTATAGTCAAACCACCTAATGCCCAAGATACTGAGCAAGCATCTAGAATAAAAGGCATCAAGTTTCTTGTTATCCTGCTTAAAAAAGAGTCCATGTTTCGCTACCATAACTAACCACATAAAGGACCAAATTATTACAGCCTCTACGCGTATACTTTTATTTAATCTCTAGGCTTATTCTGCTATTTTTCCACGCTCTTTAATTCTTAAAAGTGCCAGCGGCAATCCCTATTCTTCTATTTATCTCATACCGCACATCACCATACCTTGCATAGCTCTCAAGATAATTAAACTTAGACACTTCCTCAAGAGTGCAGCCAGTTTAAAGCAACTGAAGTACTTCCTCAAGAATGCAGCCAATTAAAAGCAACTGAAGCACTATCTGCCTGACCAATTTTCATCACTTTAGTTTTCTCATTGTTTATCACCAAACCTTCTCTACTACCATTCTCATCAACAGAGCATGAAAATCAATTAAAAATAGTCATCACCAGTTCAAGAAAACCCTACTTAAACAGTTCCCATTCTTTCTCAACTTCAGCAATGAGCAAACCACGATTGTCATAATGACTAAAAATTTTATGGTATTATGCTTTGGCTACAACTGGATCTTTCAGACCTTCAGTGCTTCTTAAGCTTCAGCAGTTGCAAGATATTTTTCGCCAGAGGATTCCTTTCAAAAGATCTTTTTTATACACCGGTCAGAAAAGACGCAGGTGCTAATGTAGTAGTAGTTTATTATAAAAGAAGAGATCAAAGTTAATTTTATTTTTTGCTGTACATATGTATATACAACTAAAATCGTATCGTATATATACAGGGCCGGACCTAGAGGTGAGGGCAAAGCGTGCCATGCTCCCACCCCATTTGAATGCTAATAACGGTAATAGAGGCATAAAGTATTACATATATAATATTAATGAGAAAAATTACAGCAAATATATTTTTCAATAAGTGTCCTATATGTTCCTCGAAAGGAAATGAACACCTTAGATATTCAATGGTACAGATTAGTTTAAAATTACATGTCATAAACTATAGTGAAAGGTAGATATATACAGTCGCTCAAAAAAGTATCCGAACACTACGGTTGATCACAGATTTCAGAAAAAATATCTGGCCAGATATTTTTTCTGAATTTTGTAATCAACCGTAGTGTTCGGATACTTTTTTGAACGACTGTAAAACTGTTTTATTATTCAAGAATCGTACGTTTAATTCCTCAAGCAATAAAATTATGATATTTCTTTGCTAATATTAACTGAGTGTAAGGAAACTAACGATAAACCATTTGTTTTCAAAAGTTTTATGCATGAACTAGAAATCGCCTATTGTTTTCCAGCCCGTCACTCCGATCTCAAATGCGACACCTCATTTGAAAATCTCTCTTTTTTCTGAGTTTCACTGCCGGAAATTGGTCTATTCACCAAATTTTAACTCTTCGACACTGGTGTATTAGGATTTGAACTTTCACCTTTAAAGACCCATAGCTTCCGAAATTCTGTATAGTACCTGTGATCTACGAGTCAAAATATCCCAGGCACCAATTCTTAGCCTTTTGCCACGCCAGATCAATATTTGACTTTTGACCTCGAAGAACCGATCGCATCCAAAATTTCACATTTCCGATATCTACTACACAAAATACCCCTAGGAATTAATTTTTACCTCTCTAGAACTGATAGATTAATATATGACCTTTGACCTCAAAGGACCCTCGGGATCAGAAATTTCGTAACGTTTCCCGCAACTGATACCCGAAACATCTGAAGACACCAATTTTCGCTTTTCTTGCACCGTTATACCATGGTTTAGCTTCTACGCCATCTATATTTCACCTTAAAGGACAGTCGAAGATTAAATTCCGGATATTTCCCAATATCTATGAACCGGATTATCCCTGGTGGAAAGTTTCAGAGCTCTACCATTTCTGCATCATAATTTGAAATATCGTGATCCCTTATCAGTCATCTGTCAATCACTCACAATCATCTATATAGATGTATTAGATGAAATGAAACATTTATGCACATGAAACAACCAATGTGGTAGTTCTAAGAATGTGTTCTGACACTCACTAATGGAAATACTATTTCGAAAAATAACGATTCATTTTTAAGTAATACTACTTTGAATTGAATCTCATATACTTCAAATTGTTTTTTCTAATTTAGTTTGGAATATGTATTATAAGTTTTGTGATTAAAGTACTTAAAATATAGTTCAAAACGTGTTATTATCCATCTTCCAGTCCAAGATAGAGTTCGAAAGATAAAAACATTAAATCTGAAAGTTCAGCCAAACGACAAACAATAAATAACTGAATGAATTAGCAACTAAAGAAATCAATAACATATTACTTTGAAGGGTAAAGATAATTTGTCCAAAGAAACTGAATATGTTCTTCCAAATACACACGATAGTTCAGGATAACCCTTTTGGAATTGTTTTTACATATCAAATAAAAAGGCTATTCAGAAAATTTCACCTAATCTAATACAGTAATCAGGAAAGTGTGATTTGATTAAATTCGTTAAAAACAAGAGCACTGCTTATCTTTTATTATCACGTTCATGCGCCGTTATTTCTTCTAATGAGATTAAAATGTTAAAATTGTTGGAACAAGTTGTTGCTCTCACAAGATTAAATTTTGAAAACAATTTAGTACATCGTGATATGTTCAAGACATCAAAACCAAATACTACGCATTTCCAAACACAGGTTAAATCACGAGAAAACTATTGTAAATGGAAAATTAGCAAATAATTAAATATGCAATTTAAATAATAGCATTTGCCACTTTAAAATAAATCAGTCATTGGGATTATTGGAAAAAGGTATAATGATCCGAATGAAGAATTCACGTTTTGCATTCATGGACGACATTCTACTATTTTCAAAGAAAATTTGTTGAACGTTATTATTACCTTCAACCAAATTTGATACGTGATTAATTTAGATTTGTATAAGTGATTAATTTTGATACATGATTTTGTACGTGATTAAGTAGTGGAATTCTATTCTAATAATATGACAGAGTTTGAACACCTTCGCTAGCAGAGTGTGTATAACTATACATACATACATACATATGTGTGTTCAGAATTTTAAAAGGCATAGAGGAAAGAGCGAATCTGGTCAATTTAAAGATTTTACTTTTTAATTGATTATTCATTGGCGCTTACATTGCAAATTCAGATGAGAAAGTATTCGACAAAAGTTTAACTTACCAGAAAGTGCAAGGAGCGCAATGCAAAACAATTTCATCTTGGTTTCTGTCGAGAGGCAAGAGATCTTTGAATCAAAAGGTGTTGAAAGCAGGTAATTATTAAACAAAATGCTCTCTTTTTATACTTTTCACTATGTGAAAGTGATAACGCTTTTTTTCTTTCAAAGATAATTCTTATCCTACTTTCAGCCAGCTGCAAATTTTCCACCATAGCCGTCATAAATGTATTATTGTCGTTTAATCGCACTTACTTTGCTGCTTCTTTCAAGTGCCATTTCAAGGTTGAATTTACAGCATACGCCATTTTCTGGTGGCTGAATAGTTAGTGAGCTTGGCTACTGATCACAGAGACCTAAGTTCTATGCTCGGGCAAAGCACGGATGTTCATGTTGTCTTTATGCTGATATCTCACTTTCTTCATAAACGTTATCCACGGAATATTAAACTGACAGATTCCTGTCAGACGTCTGTGGCAGGCAACTGCTTGAAAAGTACTATTTTTTAACATGGAAAATTCCAACTAATGCTTCATTTTAAAAATGCGGATCGTAAGGTTCGATTAGTATCTATCCTGCAGAAAAAGAAGTTTTTGTTTACATTTGCATTTATCCACCCACTCCAAGGGTGGACATGCCTTCCCCTCTCAGAATGCTGGTATGGGAAATACATACATACATACATACATACATACATACATGCAAAATCCAAAACCACCCACGGACTATGGAGGTCCTATCAGATTGTGCAATTTTCCTCTCCAGATATGTCTGTTCCGAGCTACAGCTGCTGCATTTCGCCACTGTAGGCTAATTCTAGCAAGATCCTGTTAGACATTGTCTGCCCATTGCATCCTAAATCTTCCCCTTTTCCTGAAGCCTTCAGGCACACCGTTTACAATTATGTTTGACAATCTGTAGCTATGGATATGGGCAACATGGCAAAACCAACGTTGTCTCTCTCTGCACAAAATGTTGCTCAAAGAAAGTTGATGACTCCTTCTAACCTGATCATTACTTACAGTCAAATCACCTAATGCCCAAGCATCTAGAATAAAAGGCATCACGTTTCTTGTTATCCTGCTTAAAAAGAGTCCATGTTTCGCTCCATAACTAATCTCATAGAGGACCAAATTATTATACAGCCTCTAGGCGTATACTTTTATTTAGTCTCTAGGCTTATTCTGCTATTTTTCCACACTTTCTAAATTCTTGAAAGTGCCAGAGGCAATCCCTATTCTTCTATTTATCTCATGCCGCACATTACCAGTATCTGTTGCATAGCTCTCAAGATATTAAACTTAGACACTTCCTCAAAAGTGCAGCCAATTGAAAGCAACTGAAGCACTATCTGCCTGACCAATTTTCATCACTTTAGTTTTCTCATTGTTTATCACCAAACCTACTCTACTACCATTCTCATCAACAGAGCATGAAAATCAATTAAAAATAGTCATCACCAGTTCAAGAAAACCCTACTTAAACAGTTCCCATTCTTTCTCAACTTCAACAATGAGCAAACCACGATTGGCATAATGACTAAAAATCGTATGGTATTATGCTTTGGCTACAACTGGATCTTTCAGATCTTCAGTGTTAAAGGTGATTTTCTTAACCTTACACAACATTTCTTAAGCTTCAGTTGAAAGACATTTTTCGCCAGATAATGGTCAGACTCAATTTCGGCTCCCCTGTATGATCTGGTGTTCCTAATCGAAATAGCCCATTTGCTGTTAATTAAAATGCAACCTATCATATTCCTGTGCAACGCATCAAGTAAAACCCATGAGTATTTATAAATGTCCTGGTGATTATTGTACGAGTTAGTCATTCGCACACCATTAAATTTATTTACCTGTAGGAAACGTTCCCCATTGCCATTGGGACTATCAATTCCACAGGGATCTAAAACTCCTGCCCAAAATCAGAGTGAGTACCAACTTTAGAATTGAAGTCACCTAGCACAAGAGAAATATCTCCTTTCTTCACAGAATTCAAAATATCATGTAGCTGTCCGTAAAGGTTATTCTTTTCGTTCTCATCAGAGTCCTCTATAGGGATGTAACGACAGATGACATTCCAGTCTTTAATTATTGTTTCAAATTTTACTTTAAAAAATCTTTTGTCAATGCAGTCCAGTGGCGGCTCCTAGCTAAAATTAGTGGTGGTGCTGCTCGAGAAAATTTTTACCCTTTGTTTTAAAATTGTGTAAAAGGACACAACATATATAAAAAGAAATTTATTCAGAAACTTGATAAAATCCTAAAAGAACAAAATCAAACATTTTTTGCTTACTTTAACCTAAATTATTACAGTTCAAGCTTAATCTATTCATTTTAAAAATGAAATCCATTCTTCTTGTTTTAATTTGCGCAAAAAAAAAATGAATCAAATAGAATAACTGGAAGCAGGATAATAATCTAATTCTACACTTTATCACATTCAAGAATATGGTACACGGATTTCAAGCACAACACACGTGGAGTAAAAAATATACCTTCAACCAGCACGCCAAGGTCGGCATTGCGGGAACGACAGTGCTCTCTCTCCCTTACAGCTTCGCGTGTAGCTTCCTATGTGCGCATGCGCACAACAGTGAAACACCTCGCCGCTAGTACTGTGAAGCGCACAGTTCCATACAAAGATTTTTGTAGCTTTTTCATAAACTGGGGGATGGCTACTGACATTAAGCATAAGGATTATATATTGTATAAGTATAAAGAAGGAATTAAAGAAAAAAGGACTAATTATATTAAATGTTATCGATAATATCAAGTTGAAATTGGGGGTGCTGCAGTTCCACAGTGCCTGTATGCGAGCCGCCACTGATGCAGTCATATCCTAGAAGAGCATCAGCGGCGTGCCTGCTGAGAAGCAAACCTACACCATAGAGATGTTTTCCATCCTCCTTCCCTGAAAAAAGTACTTTAAATGTATTTTAAGCATCTCACCGTTACCTGTCCATCTGGTATCTTGGAAACCTGGAATATCTAGGCTATAGCGCTGGAATTCCTGCGTGAGGATATCAAGAGAATAATCTCTAACTTCATCACGTTCCATTACCTGCAGAAAGAAAATGATTAGTACACTTTTTAAAGAAACTAGGTTTATTTTGAGAGGTAGAGCCAACAATATCAAACACCCCCCTTGATCGCAGGCATGGGCAAAGACTTGTACCCCACCGCTACAGGCTGAAGTCACTGATACTGGTAGTAACTTCAAGCACTACCTTTTCATGAGTTATAAGACCTGTCTGAGACACATTACTGCAGTTTAGGATTGGCGATGCCCAACTAGCTAAGTGAGGGTTTAGGTACCTACAATGGCCTCTGATCGGGATTATCCACCAGCTGATAGGAATCTCTTTTGTTACGATCTTATGCAACCACGGCAATTCCCGGTTCCGCTTGTACAGCACTACCTGGTTATGAAAAGCCATGACCATCTAGAGCCGGGGGCAAGGAATACGCCCTAAAGGCGCACCTCAACCCCAGCCTCACATGGCAGCAGTCCTATAGAAGGAAAGCTGACCACCGGAAGAAACCTTACTTTAATCTATTCCCCGGTTTGCAAATGTGCATGGATATATAGATCCAAGCTCGATCGGCACCCGGGGTGGAGACTCTTAGTAGGACCCGGACTTTTGAAAGGGCTCTGGCTTACTAGGAGCCAATCCCGTTCTGCCGAGTCCTTGAACAGCTCCACTGAGCTCCTGAGAGGTGAGGTCTCAGACACTGTCACCGACCAACCGGCTAGGGAACCAGTTGGCAGCGTCGTCGACCTCGGTTGGCCTTAGCCATGTCCAACCGGGACGCCAATCCGGTCGGCACAGCCTTCAGCCGGGTTGCCGGGCCCTAGCCCCCCCCCCCCACCACCACAACGACAAGGTGGTCCCCTATCGGGGGGGGGGCCACCAGCTGATATATAGTATCCAGTATATCTGTTTACTTAGGTTTGGCAATCAACAAGCAAACAGAAAACACAGCGGCAGATTCTTCCTCAACAGTGGCTCACCAGAACAGCAAAACCAAAATCCAAAATCAAGCTCAAAACCGTAAACCAGTCCAGTCTAATAATTATAAATGGTCAGCAACAGGACACTATGAAATTGACCACCCCTTAGCAGGGCAGAAAAAACAAGTGGCCATAGATGATTATATCAGTATTTTATCACACTGATCTGGCAGCCCTCCCCTTCCGTTCCCTTCGAAAGTAGAATATCTCTTTCGAAAAGTAGTAATGGTCTGCTTCACGAGAAAGCGAGGTAGTACATTAGGCGCTACACCTGGCGGGTTCTGTGCAGTTGTTACAGCTCTCCTTTCAATTCTATACCAAGCCAATTTATTCCGTGCCTCTGTTCACTTAGGGCTGGCAACCCACAAGCAAACAGAAAACACATCGGCAGATTCTCCCTCAACAGTGCAGCAGGTTCAGATTCCATAATGAAGCTTAAAAATGACCAGATCTGTAGGGCACACTTGATCTGGCAGCCCTCCCCTTCTAATCCCTTCCAATAATCCTTCTATCCCTACCAAAAGGGAATATCTTTTTATTGTAAGAGATGTTCTCTTTTGTTAGTTAGTAGCCTTCCAAAAGAAAATATCTCTTTTGAATGGTACTTACCGTCTACACCAAGAGAAGGCGGGGGTCGGACATCAGATTCTAGATGTTTCCGGTTCTGTGCATCATCATTGGGTATTGGTATACAGTTCTCCTTTCAATTTATGCCTAGCTACCATATACAGACCCGTAAGAGAGGTAATAGAGGCATAAAATGAATAAACTAATTTTTATTTCATGGATTTTTTCAAGGAATTTTTTAAAGATATATATAACGGAGCAGGGCCTGAGTGAACTTTCAATTTCAAAAATTGTGCAGGGCCAAAAAATATGCTTTTATATGTACTTCAAAATTTTATAATAATAAATTATTTATTATAAGTACAAAATGCGGTGCATATCTACACACAACTTATAGGAACACCGAGTATATTATAAATATTACATACTTTTTCTCGCCTTTTTCACCGCAAAATCTTTAATTACGACATCAAAATTGACAGATTTCGCTTTTTCGGTCAATTTTGACAGAAATTTCGTCTTTTACGATGAGCTTTTCGTGGAAGGCGTGCCTTTTAAAATTCGAGGCCGGGTTCAAGGGAACGCACTGAATTCGCTTCGCGTCGGCCCTGTAACGGAGCGGAAAACGTTATAGTGTAAACCAAATCTCTTGCAAATGTAAAAGGAAAATTTGGAAATTTATCTCTTGGAAAAAATTGGAAATCCAGTCTCTTGCTACCCTCTTTTACATTTTTCCTGCTCGATTGTATTTCCCGCCCGTCCACCTCGATTTTTTTTCTGAAGCCGGGTCTGATTCAGACATCTTAGCTGTCCCGTGGCCCAGTGGTTAGCACGCTTGACTACCGACCTAAGGGAGCTGGATTCGAGCCCCAGATAAGGCATGGATGTATATGTCGTTTTTCTGCTGAGGTCCTGCCATCCTCTCAGACCTTCTACTATGGCATATAAACTGACAGGCTCCTGTCAGACCTCTGTGGCAAGCAGCTGCTTGAGGGGGTATTTATTTCTATTTTTAACCGTAACACTCTGCGTGAATAATAAAAATTAAAACCATTTGAAGATTAGAAAAATAAGAATTCTGATATTTCAATAATACCTACTAAATCACAAAACATTAGTCTCTAAAATCAGAAGAGGGAATATGTACATATAAACAAACGATAGAGTGACGACAACAGCTAGTTTTTCAACACAAATAAATTACAGCGAAGAGTTAAAACTATATTTGTGTAAACTAATAATATCTAGTACAGTTGTAACGCGATAATTCAATTTCTCTACTTCAACAACAGTTGTTCGGGTTCGAAATGTAAAGATTATTGACATTTTTGTCAACATTCAAATCCGGCTTTTCATTAGTGATGCAACTATCCAAGTTCAGAACAATAACGAATCTTCCGTACGCGAGGGTCTACAATTTACGAGTTAGATGTCAAATGAAAGCAAATATGAGGACAGGCATAGACAACTTCGTATTATGCCCCCACCATTCTCCGCCTCCCCTCCCAAAAAAGGGAACGGAAATTTCGCTGGAGTGGACGCTGGGGTAATAATTGTTTCGCTAGGGAAATTAATGAGTTACATCTCAAAATAATGTTTATTATATTTTAAATGTCATGGACTAAAATACGATCTATCCTCCTCAGCGAAAAAAGGGGAAGGAAAAATGTGGTCGATGTTTATGAGTGTTATATCAAACGAAAGTTTCTGACGATAAGTGTTTTTAGTGACAAAGAAAAAGAATGGCTCTCTCTCAGGTCGTCAAAGGTAGTAGACGTGTTTTGAAAACGCTCCGTGATTTTCGCTTCTGAACGATGGATTACCAAATGGATAAACGTTTAAATTGGTCATTTAAAGTTAAACACGGATTAAATTATGAACAAGTTGTCAAACTTCTAGCCTCAGCTCTTAGGGTCAAAAATATTGATGTTGCTCAAAAGCTTAATGCTTCAACTACTGTGTTTACTTTTGCAACGGAGGAATGTGCAGAACTCTTTGCAAGGGAACCCTTCATCTTCTTTGAAGGACACACAGTGACAGTTACCAAACTGAGTCTTCCTGTTAAAAAGGTATGGATTTCTAAACTCCCACTTTTCATCACAGACCTATATATTCTTGCAGCCTTAAAGCCTTATGGTGAAGTCAAAAGAATTAAAGATTAATATTATGATGTGCCAGAGATAGAGTCCATTCGAACATGCACAAGTGTGGCAGAGATGAAAACTGATATCCCAATACCAAATTTCTTAAAGGTCAACACTTTTACTGCCACTGTACATTACCAAGGAATCGTCAAGGTGTGTAAATGGTGTAGGAAGCCTTCTCACTTTGTCAAAGATTGCCCACTTTTTGCTTCTCGCAAACTACATGACAGTGTTTCATCAAAAGTGCTAAATTTAGATACTTCAGATTCACAGAAAGTTACTTCAGTTCCCCTAGATGTTGGACCCTCAGTTAATGTACAGACTGAGCTACCTGAACTGCACTCAGGCCAACAAGTTCACATCGATCAGGCTCAAGAATTTTTGTCTTCTGATTTCAAAGCCCACAAGAGGAAGTGTCTTTCACCCTCTTCTGAATCTGTTATGTCAGATGTCGTGGGTCATCCAGTTAACGCTAAGTAGAAGACTCTTCATGCTAAACAGAACTCTTCTTTGATTTTTCACTTGAAACAATTTGTGACTTTCAGTCCGACTGTTCAAGATCCAGTGTCAGTTCTCATCACGGAAGAATCGGTAGAGAATTACGAAGACGTAATTGACTTTCTCAAATTCTTAGCTAACCTACTTCAAGCTTCTTCTGAATGGGAATTGCCAGCTAAGTTCAAAAATCTCAAGAAAACAGTGTCTGCTTCTGGATTTGTTTTAAAAAAGTTTAAAAACATCTACATTAAAGCTTCGGATCAGTACCCACAAACTCATACTTTTTTCAGTTTGGGACTATCTTCAGATTGCGTTTCATCTGACTCAGCCTGCTTAATGTTGTTTGTTGTTTTTTGCTAGTTTTTATTGTTATTTCTATTTTTAATCTTATTTTGTTTTGAATTTTCCATATTATTGTATTAGTATGAGCTGGCTTTCTTAGCCAAGCTCTCTCTCTTTTTTAGAGCTAAGAGATTAGTCTTTTGATTTTTATTATTTTTTTGTTATTATTTTTCTTTAATTAATTATTTAGATATTCCCCTTGTTTTTAAATTGTACTTATATTGCGAGTAATTATTTTTAACATTGTTTAATAGTTTGTCGTAATTTTTCGTCTCTCAGCAAATGCCAATATTCCTCTCTTCTCATTGGCTGAGAGCGATTCTCTCTGAATCCTATTCAAATTGAACCTTTTCTTCGATTAAGCTCATAATAACTTTCCTTTAAAGGCATCTGATGCCTCTTTTGTTTATATAATTTTATAATTTTACCTTTCTCCACTTGTGCGTTGCCATTTTGATGTTCATTATTTTATTTCGTGTTATGGTTATTTCTTGCCCAGTTTTTCGATGGGCATCGAGCCAATTTTTGTAAACTGTTTCTCACAGCTTTCGATTTGAAATGTCATAAAATTTCAAATTATTTTTCACCCCCCTTTTTCAGTTTTTTTCATTTTTTCAATTAGTGATCTGGCAACCTTCGTGTCACGTGACACGAAGGTTGCCAGATCACTAATTTCAAAAAAAAAAATGTTACCAGATATTTTTTCTGAATTCTGTAATCAACCGTAGTGTTCGGATACTTTTTTGAGCGACTGTACTTCAACACATTTTACCGCGTACCCCACGTTGAGAACCAGTAGAATATATAAGACCATTATTTTACAAATCAGGAGATGGGCCACTGATAAATGCTGAGCCAATACCTCCTAAATTATGAATGAAGAGTTGTAAGATACCAATGGAGTAGTACGTTATCAACGGAAAGATCATAAGTCATCATAAATGCGTGTAAATTACAAACAGCTTTCTCAATTTTAGGAAAATATTTGTGTCTTCAATATTTCAGCCGCTATAACTGATCGAATACGGAGAGAATATTGCTCAAAATATTATTTTACGTAAATTTCATCCGGGAGATTATTAATTAACTTATCTTGGTTCTTAAAGTGCTGTCCTCCGAATAATGAAAACAAGGTATATAATTAAGTATTATTTAGCGATCGAAAGGTCCTGAACAGTGTCCTGGTACTTATTTATTCTGAAGAATGAATACCTACTTAACGTTTCAAGAACATTCAAAGGGTAGAAAAATTGTCCATGCGTTATTTACTTATATTGCTTAAAATGTTATTTAAGTTATGCAATCTGTGTACGCCCATAACAGAGCAGCTATCAGATTTATCCAGCAATTAAATTTTAGAATTGGAGCAGAAGATAAATTGCAAGCAAATTTTGTTTAAGGACTTTTATAGAAATGACGCAACGCTTTTATAGTTTAATTTTAACACTTTCTCTCTTTTATGTAAAAACAGGTAACGCTTGGACAGATCACGAATTTCCTTCCTTCAATTAAAATCTGATATATAAAGGGCCGGACCTTGGGAGGGAGGGCCAAGGATGCCATTCTCCCTCCCCATTTGAATGCTAGTAACGGTAATAGAGGCACTGGTTATTCCACATAAGTATACTCATATGTATTTTAATGCTGGTAACGGTAATCCGACACTGGTTTTTACATATATAATATTAAGGAGAAAAATTACCAGCAAATATATTTTTCAACAATTGTCCTATTTGTTCCTCGAAAGAAATTGGACACCTTAGATATAAATCGGAACAGATTAGTTTAAAATTACATATCATAAACTATAGTGAAAGGTAAATATATCAACCGTCTCATTATTTAAGAATCGTATTTTTAATTGCTCAAGCAATAAAATTATGATATTCCATTGCTAATATTAACTGAGTGTAAGGAAAGTAACTATAAACCATTTGTTTTCAACAGTGCTAAAAAATGAACTAGAAATCAACCTTGTTTTCTAGCCCGTCACTTCGATCTCAAATGCAACACCGAAAGAAGAAAAAATTAAGAAGTTAAAAATTCCTCATTTCTAAGCTTCACTGTCGGAAATAGCCTTATTAACCAATTTTTAGCTCTCCAACACTGGTATATTTGGATTTCACCTTTTTGATCCTATAGCTTCCGAAATTCTGCATAATATTTCAGATCTACGAGTCTAAATATCCCCAGGCACAATTCTTAACGTTCTCTCCGCTAGATCGATATTTGACCTTTGACCTCGAAAAACCCCTCGCATCCAAAATTTCCCATTTCTAATATGTACTACCAAATTATCCCCCGGAAACAATTTTTAGCTCTTTAGCAGTGGAAGAATGAGATTTGACCATTGACCCCACAGGACGCTCCGGGTCTAAAATTTTGTAACGTTTCCGACATCTACAACCCGAAATACCCCCAGACATCAATTTTAGTTTTCTATCACTGGTACATCATGATTTGATCTCTACGTGATCTATATTTGGCCTTAAAGGACATTTCGGAGGTCAAATTTCCGTTTCTTTCATGAAATCTACTACCAGGATCATACCTAGGTGCAAATTTCCAGAGCTCTACAACTTCTACATCATAGTTTGAAATAGTGTGATACTCTGCTAGTCAGCTGTCAATCACTCAAGAGCCAAAACATATTGCCTAATATGATGTTGGTCATCCATGTGCTGCTAAAACCTATAAATTCCGAAATTCTGCATACTATCTGAGATCTATGAATCCAAATATCCCACAGGAACAATTCTAAGCCTTCTACCACACTTGATCGATATGTGTGTGACCTTTGACCTCGAAGAATCCAATCGCATCCAAAATTTCACATTTTAATATTAAAACCAAAAATACCCCCAGGAACTAATTTTAAACTCTTTAGAACTGACAGATTGATAATTTGACCTTTGACCTCGAAGGATCATTCGGATCAGAAATTTCGCAACGTTTCCCACAACTGACACCCCAAATAACTCCAGATACCAATTTTCGCGTTTCTAGCACTGTTAGACCATGGTTTAGCCTCTAGTGATCTATAGTCGACCTTAAAGGACACGTCAGAGATTAAATTTCGCATTTTTCCTAATATCTATGACCCGGATTACCGCTGGGTGGAAATTTTCAGAGCTCTATCATTTCTGCGTCATAGTATGAAATAGCGTGATCCCCTATCACTCAGCAGTCAATCATTCGCAGTCGTCTATGTATGTGTATTAGATAAAATGAAACAATTTTTTGCATGAAACAACCAATGTAGTAGGTCTAAGAATATGTTGTGAAACTCACTAATGGAAATTCAATTGCATAATATTATTCTCCATTTTTAAGTAATGTTACTTTGAATTGAATCTAATATATTTGGAATAAATTTGGCAAAATTCATTTGGAGTATGTATTATATGTTTCATGAATAAAATAGTTAAAAAGTAGTTGAAAACACGTTAAGGGATTATCCATCTGCCAGTTCGAAAGATAAAAACATTCAAACTTCACACGACAAATTGTAAATAATGGAATGAATTTGCGACTAAAAACTAAAAAATATCAACAACATAGAACTTTGAAGCATTAGGATAATTCTGCCTAATACTCACAATATTACAGGAGAACCCTACTGAAACTGCTTTGGCATATAAAGCAATTTGCTACTCAGAAAATTTCGCCTTTTCGAACAAAGCAATCAGGAGAGTGTGATTTGATAAAATCTGCCAAAAAATCAGCTCATAACTTGCGTTTTTTTTATTATCAAGTTCACGCGTAGTTGTTCCCCTAATCAGATGGTAATGTTAAAATTGTTCCAATAGTTCATTTTTGAAAACTATACGCTAGATCGTGATATATGTTCAAGACGTCAGAATAAAGTATTACGCAGTTCTAAACGGAACGTTCAAAGAGGGAATAGCTTTCGTAAATGGAAAAATGGCGAACTATTAAATATTTAATTTAAATAAATAGCATTTGCCACTTTCAAATAAATCAGTTATTGTGAATATTGAAAAATGCATAATGACTCGAATAAGGAATATAAGTTTGGATGCACGTTTTGCTTGTCATGGTGGTATTCCACAGGTTTAATGAAAACTTGTTGAACGTTACATGGCTATGTAGTCAAATTCTATTCTCATAATATGAAAGAATTCGAACACTTCCTCCAAAAGAGTGTGTGTAACTATATATACGTTTGTAGAATTTTAAATAGGTATAGAGGAAATAGAGAAATTGATCAATTTAAAGATTTTACATCTTAATGGATTATTAACCTGCGTTTTCACTACAAATTCAGATGAGCAAGCCTTTGGAAGAAGTTTAACTTCCAGAAAGTGCAAAGCAAAGTATTTTCGTGTTGATTTCTTTGATAGGCAAGTGATCCGTAAATCAAAAGATGTAAATATTAATCAAAATGTTCTCTTTTTATACTTTTCACTATGCGAATCAGATAACGACTTTGTCTTTCAGAGATAATTCTTATCCTAATTTCAACCAGCTGCACATATCCACCATAGTCGTCATAAATATGTTATTGGAGTTTAATCGCATGAACTCTGATGCTTCTTTCAAGTGCCATTTCAAGGTTGAATTTTTCACATATATGCTATTTTCCGGAGGCCGAATTGTTAATCACTTGGCTACTGATAACAGAGACCTGGTTTCTAACCATGGGTAAGGCACGGATGTTCATGTTATCTGTGGTGTATTTAACTTACAGACTCCTGTTAGACCACCACAAGCAGCTGTTTCAGTACTCTTTGTTTTAGGTACTAATAAAATATTACTACAGTGCGATTTAGTTTATCAGTGCTAATGACAGGGAGAAAGACAACGTATATTATCCCAATGTGCATTTTCCGCGGATCTCAGGCCAAAAAACCTCTAGTATAAGTATATATTAAATTTAAAGAAATTGAGGTGGTTAGTGAACAAAGAAAAATATGTGGAACTTTAAGATACTAAGGATAAATATATATAACCTTTTACCTTCCTATTTTCGGGTTAAGGTAAAATCGATCAGTTTTTAATTTTTATCAAATCTCAGGTGGGAAGTTAAAACGCCATTCGAAAAAACCTCAGGCTGACGATCCATTTCAGGACAGACCCAGAGGGAAGGAGCTTCCCTCCACCCCGACAAGACCAGTAACTGGAACGTAGACGAAAAAATATTTAAGAAATATATATATATCATGTATTACTCAAAATATTTTTAAAAACCTGTGAAACGGAAGGGAAATTTTTAAACCCAAACGGGGATTAATTGAAACTCTCCCCTTCCCTTCTCTCCTTTATTTATTACTAAATACCGGCTTTTTCTATTTTCTGGTGTACCCCTTGTATAGATAGATAAAACTATATTTATAGTACAATAATGGAAATAAAATAAAACATAAATATATATATACACACATTAAATTTTATATTCATAAATTACTTATATTGATACACACAAAAACATGACATAAACAATTTAACATATCTAATAAAATTATAAACATTTTACTGGGTAATCAGTGAAATGGTTACGCTTCTTTACGTTTGCATAGTTCATCAATGGTTTCGTTATCCTGTTAAGGTAGAGTCGCAAGTCATCTTCAACATCCTGCCAACCTGTCCTTAGCGAGCATGCTGTCCTTAGCGACTTTGTTACTAGATCTAGCGACTTTTGAGCTCTTACGGCGTACCCCGAAAATTTTACCGCGTACCGACGTTGAGAACCCCTACTCAAAACATCATTTCGGAACATGCTAGAATTTTTCATACTATCATTTTTAAACTTTTCTCCATTTCAATATTTCCATCCATTATTTCACAGTTTGTATTTAGAATTTGCATCATAATTTTAATTAATTTTGAATTCGAACCTGTATTGTATTACAGGTAAAGAGTTCAATATTTTAGACAATATGATGTCGCTTATATTGAGAGAATTCGTTACTGGGAAACAACGGTATAAGCAAACCTTATTTGAATACGAAATGTTGGATAATCCAGATTTCCCCCCGATTTCGTATATATGTATGTTTCGTATATATTTCCCCCCGATTTCGTATTTAATCCAGAAATCCCCCCCCGATTTCGTGTTTAATCCAACCCCCCCCCCCTGATTTCGTATATATGTATTAAATTATATTGATTAAATTGCTATCGCGACCTGCAATATGTTTACTCAAGATATAAATTCGAGAATAGTGAAGAAAGCTATACGACGCACAATTCTGCTTCATGGATTTGTTAAGGACGTTACAAACGTCAGTTTTGTCTTCGGGTCTAACAGAAAATTTTAGGACTGAATTGTTCGGCATGTTTCTATCTGAACGGTTCTAGGTATGGCGAGCCTCGATGATTTGTTGTGTTTCACTGCCATTTTGGGAAGTAAAATTATATAGTTTACTACCGATTTGTGTTATAATTAATAATATTATATGTGCCCGCATGAGATGAATATTCGGCCCAATCTAAAAGCAAATAAAAATAAATATCCCCCCCCCCCTCAAATTTTGACGACTTCTCGTGTGTCGGCGACATTGCTCATGACAGTGGTAACGACTCTAACGGCCTCTACTGATAAGTAAGAAGAATGTAAAACCTTATGTGTGCTGCAAAGCAATCGACGAAGTGCTTTCACGAAAGAAATATCTACGCATTGAATTCTATGATTGAATATGGGAGATATGGCTGTCGCATTGTATATGGGATTGTCGCATCGTATATGGAATTCTATGATTGAATATGGGAGATATAGCTGTCGCATTGTATATATGCTGGAGATATAGCTGTCGCATTATATGGGAGATATATTATCACAATTGCATTTTCCGCGGATCTCATGCCAAAAAACCTCTGGTATAAATATAAGTTAATTTTAAAGAAATTGAGGTGGTTAGTGAACAAAGAAAAATATGTAAGATACGGTACCAATGCAGTAGCGATGAAGCGAGATTCTTCATACACTCCCAGCTCGACTAGTCTGGCAAATTGTTGCTTCTGTTAATTATACAGCATAATAGAAATATTCGAAGACTATTACATAAATGCAAACTTTATATTAGAATAACCTTATTAAAGTTATGAAAATATTATTACTTTTATGTCAAAACATTTAAATATTTTTAATTTATATTTCTTACTTTTTAATGAGAATTTTAAGGGAACCATTGCTTTCACGGACGCTTCGCCAATGGTGTATATATCATGCCAAGAACTATTATACTACAAATGAACTTTCAGGCGGTTGCACAATAAACGGTACTACTGATCGTACATTAAAATCGTACATTAAAAGTTCGGTTTTATTATTTTACCTATGGAAGCACTGTTGTGATTATATTAATCAGATCTGTGAATCAAGGGCTTAGAAATCAGAGATTCATTAGACAACTGTTAGGAGACAAATGGAAGACTTTCGTCACCATTCATGTTCTTCAATGTGACAGGGTATAGCTTTCCTGCGCACAGTATTACTGCTTAATATCCCTTTCAGTCAATGGTAGCAACTATATCACTTTTCTCACGGAGAGCAAACGGTTGTTAGCGGAGAAAATCTCAACTCAGGCAGAGTCGAACTCAAATACTGGAGACAACGAGTCTGATGCCTAACCAAAGAGTCAAGTCCTGATCCTGTTTTAGAGTCAGATGGGCTCGAACTTTATTTGACGTGTGCAGATTTAGCTTCCAATTTTCACAAATGTAAATTTAATATCTCATACATTTATCACAGATTCATTACAGATTGGTACTCTTTCTAATGATATATATATATATTAATTAATAAATGTTTACATAATTATACAAACAACTGATATATTAATGTGTCGTCAAAAAGGTTGTTTTTATCTCTGAGCGATAATTTTTTTTGCATAAAATGGGGTAAATGCCCAGTCAAAAGGACCTCAAGGACTCGGAGATGGTTAACAACACACTGCACAGTTGTTTGCAGACAGGTGGAAGTACTCCGTTAAGACCATGTAGAATGTTCTTTAACATTCAGAGTGTATGATTCTCCTGTACACTGCTCATGGCTTCACGTCCCATTCGACGGATGGCGGCCTTTCCAAGCCCATCGGTCCCTTTTCTGACAGAGGGAAGGAGGAAGGTTAGCGCAGATAAATCTGAAAGATGGCCCAGGTGGGGTACGAACCTGAGAACTAGAGATTACGAGCCTGGCGCTCTAGCAACTGAATCAAACCCCACTCCCTGTGCCGATAAACCGGCTACGGTTCGCTCAATCGATAGTGCGCGTAATTTTCAGTAGTAAGAGCATTCCATTCCGCGAAAAGAGACCGATTTCAAAATTGCATACTGTGTAAAAACTGCTTTAAAAGCGTTACCTTCTGGCGCTAATTATGCTTAAAAAGGATGTCTGTAAATTCTCTGTCACCAAACACAGCCACTTTTTCCCCATCTTGTTAAAAAAAAAATTCTAAGCTGCGAAAGCTATTTCAATTTCATTGCCTGAATAGAATAAATAACGTTTAACAAAGAAAATGTACTCCAATATTTTATTTCACTTAAGAATTAAGTACATTTGCTCATCGTACAGAACTTAGAATGAAAAAGGAACAGGAAAGGAACGAAAAGAGATGACTTCTTCATTATTGTCCTTAAAGCATTTCTTCTCCATCATGCGGCTGGATGCTTTTCCTACTACTTTAATTACTTCAGTTGCATCTTTTCCACACTTTTGATAGATTTGGGAATAAACGCATCCAGCAAGGGAGAAGTATGTTCTAAATAATAGAAATTAGTAGTTTCAAATTTGATATCAAAAGAAAAAATCATATTTAAATACATGTTAATTTATGCCACTTTATTAAATACTAGCTGAACGGTACCTAGAGCTGCCTGGGTCTTATTACTTTCGATTTTTATATTTTGTTTCTTACTTCATTAAAGCTTAGTTATGTGAATTCTGCCTCCATAAATACTTTATCATAAATTCAACGTGAAGAATTGTCCGGTGTTGTTCATTTCATTTATAACGTCAGCGCCCGTTCTCCTAGTCGTGGCAAATTATTAATAATTTTATTTCGACAAATGTTGATAATCTGTGATTCTCGATGTACTTAACGGAATGATCAGGATTTTGATAGGCAGTTTCTCACTGCATGATGCCGTGTTGAGTTAAAACATTGCACCTAAAATTAAGCAACAAATTTAATATTATTATTACTCTTACTTTTACAGTTCGGTAGCAGTAATGGCAACGATAAATTTGACAGCGATAACAGTTTCCAGTAGGAACAGCATGTTAAATAGTTATTGCTTATACAAGTCCTCTTTGGATTTTCAACTTCATATTTGGCACTCAAACCCGGAGCATAAGTAGAAATATTCACACAGAATTTAAAGCTTCTATTTATAATGATTTCTCGATGAGGCAAGGCTGCCCTGACACATACACAGATAGTTTCTTTTATTATATATTTTTCACACGTCAAAGAAATATTTTTCATGTGATTTTTCACATACAAAAAAAAATATTCTATTTTTCAACGGTAAGTATGAAAACAAAATAATCATGACAAAATAACAAAAATATATTTTAATGATTTTTGTAGACAGAAATCGCAGTATTGATTAATAAAAAAATATGGATTCTTTAGAAAAAATGGCTGTCAAACTGCAAATTATAAAGGAATCTTGAATTTGTTTTTGTCTTTTCTTTTTCCAAAAAAAAAATAGATAACATTTGTCTGTCCGTTTGTCGACATTCCGCTTTTTTTGCTTTTCAGAGATAAACTAAAAGATCTTTTTGGGTTGGATAGTTACTGATGAAATGTTACGATTCGAGCTTGCCGAATCTCCCAAAATTTATATCGCATCATCTAACCAAAACATTAAATGAAGGAATATTACGGATGATGTATTTAAGCAAGAAATGTTTAAATGTAGTAGTTTGTAGGTGGAATGTGAAGGCCTCACTCAATGGGATTGACCACTGTGTGGGTAAGGGTAATATTACCCAATGAATGCCCTCCCATAGTGGTTACCAATTGAGGTTACCATTGTGAAATGGAACACCATGGAATTCACACCATGTAACCATTGTGTGAATACCATGATGTGGGGATAATGTTCTGAATATATATATATATATGTATATTGTGTTTAATCGTTTCTATTATGAGTCCTTCCATATTAACTACTATTTATTCTAATACTACGACGTACAGTACCCTTACCCCCACAGTGGGTGGAAAACAACTGTTTTGTTTACAAAGATAATTGAAAAATTCGTTTTTATTGGATAAGTAATAATGAAATATTATATTTGCGTTTTTCATATCCTTAGGTAGTTGTATTTTATATTGTTGGAAGTCACTAAATATGGAAAATGGGAAACATTTGAAGAATATTGCAAACGATATGTTTTTGGAAGAAAATTGAAATCTCGTTGGTACGGAATCAAGAGATATCCATTGAAAGCACTAACTGCTCCCGTTTCTCAAACTATGTGTGAATAGCAAATATTTTTCATTTTAAGGAATAAGAGAGATATACTTTTTATGTTGTATAAGTATTATTCAAATATTTAAATTTGCATTTTCCGAATTATTCACTACTCGAAATTAAAATTTTTAGGGAGTGCGAAACTCAGGAAGAGGAAAAATCTTATTATCTTAATAAACGCGAATCGGCTATTTTAGTTAACAGTTGTGTTAGTTCTAGCTAACATTTAGTTAACAGTTGTGCCAGATCACTGACCCTGAAAATAGGTTGAATAATCTGCTCTTGTATATTAGACCCAAATTAAGACTCACTGATCTGGATAAATTCAAAATCATTCTACTCTATAATAAAATATAGATTTTCTCATAAGTACTCACTCGCACTCAGAATCTTCTGAATCAATGATATCCGTGCACGTTTTAGAAGATTTCTCCAAATTCGCTTCAAGGCAATTTGCGTTTTCCAAATATTCTGAAAATAAAAATCTATTTTTTAGGAGAACAAATTTTTAACTGAAGTTTAACACCAATGGGGACATAATTAACAAATGGTATTGATACCTGGTTTTAAAAAGAAGCAAAAAGCTCTGAATATATATATATATATTATTTAATCGTTGCTATTAAGAGTTTTACCCTGCTAACCAAATATTTATATCAATACTAATGGACGTACAATAGCTATTGCTAGCCCCATCGTTTTTTAATAAGATAAAAGTCATATAAGTGGTATTACACAATTTTGAGAGAAAAATACTAGATATAGATGCATATAATATAATATGCACATTAATTACAGAAAAATATTTATATAGCATAATTAATCATTATTTTCTCTTCTCCCTCTTCGAATTCCTTGGGATTCTGAGTGAATCGGAGGAATGCTAAATGGAATAACAGCTTAGAGATTTATATTAATTTAAAAAATTGAAGTTTGTGTTAGAGATTGAAACTCCTTTAAAGATCCTAATTTGAGTTTATAGATTGAAATGGTAAACTAATTGAAGAATAAACAGTAGATATTTTAGTTCACATAGTCAAACAGTAGTTTAGAGGATGAAACTAGTTGCTCGAGGGTGAAACGGTAGCTTAAAGAGCCAAACTGAAGCTTAAATCGTGGATGTACAGTTAAGAGGGATACTTGGTGCGTAGAGAATGAAATTGGAGCTAAGAGAGTAGAATGATTGCTTTAGAGAGTGTAAATACAACTTGTAGAGTGCAACTGTAGCTTAGAGAATAAATTTCTAGCTTGAAAGAAACTTTCGTTTCCTCCATTGTAATGAATGTCAATTAATACTCTATTCTTAAGTAGTAATTTTTCTTTTTCACAAATAAAACAAAATCCATGAATTTGATTATAATTTTCTCTTTAAATATACAAATCTGGAGACTATGGGTCTGGTGGAATGTATTTGGAACTTATCCCTCATTTTTCACATTCATTAGGCTGAGTTCCCGCCATCCTCACAGACCTTCTAACATGGCGTATTGAACTGTCAGGCTCCTGTCAGACCTCTGTGGAAAACAGCTGCATGACGAGGTATTTTTTTTCGACGTTGACAGAATCCAAGAAAGTACTTCCAGCATAAGCGAAAAACGTATTTATTACACACTAGAGGTATTTACGAAATGTGAAAATTGCTAAATTCGACCGCGCTATATATTTACCCTGAAGTTTCCTACTTACCGTATATTTCCGCAGATAAGACGACCTTCAGACAAGACGAGGTATAAATTTTCGTCAAAGTTTTATAGTTTTAGCATATATCTGTCCTATAATATGACCCCAAACTATCAACGGCCTAGGAATTTAGTTTAGATCGGTGATCATCATCTGGATAATAATACTGTATAGCGTATACGGAATTATGTCCTATTCGCAAACATTCGCACTGATTCGGGCATTCGGGTAATGACCTTGACTATTCACAAAAGCGTCGTATGGACTATTCTATTTTGTGGACATACCCTACTCTGTACTAGTAAATAATTACGGTTTGTCCGTTTTTTCCTCAATAATTACGGTTTGTCCTTTTTAGCTCAATAAACATAACTTTTAATATTTATTTTGTTTTAGTATTGTTTTACTATTACAATGTAATGTATTATTTACTATTAAATTGTAATGTATTATCATATAGCGTATTTAAATAATATCATAGATTTTTCGATAAGTTGTAGTACTTTTCAAGATCAGTCGCAGTCGGTGGTTGCACGCATAAATGAAAAGCCTCCTTTTAGCATTGTTACGTTTTTGCCTATAGAAGCACGTGCCGTTTTATAATGGTTTCGTCTTATCTGCGGAAATATACGGTAGATTTAAAATGCACATGGGTTGGTTTGTTTGATCTCTGAGTGGCACCTATTTGCACACAATGGGCTAAATAGTCAGGTCACAACGAACCGGAGGTTCAGAGATGGTTGGGGGAGGGGACCCATTGCAACGATGTCCCGCACACGGAGAAACGGCTTAACGTCCCATCCGACGGACGTCGCCCTTTCCAAGCACATCGGTGTCCCCTACTGACTGTGAGCAAGGCGGAGAGTTTGCAGGGATAAATCTTAACGCTGGCAGAGCTGAGACACGAACTCGAGAACTGCAGATTACGAGCCTGTCGGGTTACCGACTGAGCCACCTCCTCCCAATAAAATGCACATGCAATGCATATATTACGTTTCTCTATGCTCTCCTGATATTCCATTTGACAATTTTTCTTATCACATCAGGAAGTGAAAATGGCAAACAAATGTTTCAAATATAAAGAATGCGGTTCCATAGTTGTGTGGTACTTTCCTTGAAATGTTATACAATTATCTGCCACCTTTCCTAGGAAACAATCGAGAAAAAGATCGATTATCGGAAACCTACTTATCAGTAATATAGATTATCCGAATTGCTCTTCAGCCACCAAACAGGAAAAAAAATGTAAAATTTTCGAACTACTCTTTGATCATGAATTTCCTAAAATAAGAGAAAAGTTCGTTAATCTAATTCTTCCGTTAGCCACCGGTTCCTCAATAAAAAGGAAAAAGATGTATCATCGGAGTCGCTCCTTAATCACTTGTTCATCAATAATAAGCAGAGAAACATTATCCGTATTGCTCCTTAATAACCAATAATAAATATAGTGATATTATTACACGTGTAATAAAAAGCACACAGTGCACTTTGTCAAAAAGATTTTATATATTGTGGTAAGAGATTATTAGTATGATTTAAATGTTGATATGTAATACTTAATGTGTATCCTATATATTCATGCATAATTTTATCTGAGTGTTTCATAGCCTATATCAGTGGAGATTTGATCAGTGATCGGTATCTCAGTGGTCATTCAGCTGAAATATCATTAGGAGGTGGTTGGATTTTATTCAAACATGGAAAAGATTTTTTTCCATCCTACTTAAAAAAATTGTAATAATGAGATTCTTACTAGTACGAGTTTCTGATCCTTTGGTGCAGAAATAACCTAAATATTCCTTCTGACCACGATACGCATCAATCAGCCTCCCATTTAAGGTGTCAGGACATTTTTCGGATTCTGTTATTAGGCAATTTATCAAAGGTAAGGTGGCTCTGCAAAGAAATACAAGATATTAAAAAGTATAAAGTAAAGATATTAAAAAGTATTGTGAATTTGCCTGTTTGTAGCAAATTTTTTGCTGCTAGATAACCAATCTTTAAAGAAATTTTCTAATATTATAAACGTAAATTGAAATATATTTAAAAACCTTTAGTCAACTAACAATATAATTTTTAGGACTGCAAGTTTCCAGCCTTTCTAGTATTCCTTTCTCACCTCTAATTATTATATCTTTGGTAAAACTAGGTGAAATTTCTTGATAAATTATGAATGAGTTTCAGTGAAATAATACAGCTACAGGAAAGCAAAATTGAGAGCTTCACCCATCGTAGTTTTTCGAAGAACGTATTCTTCGTTTTCTCTTAGCAAGGAGTTAGCATTCGTTTCTCTTAACGACGTATATATTGTCGTAATTCTCTTAGTAAAATATCCCAGTTTCTAGTCAGAAGAATTGAAAGAATTTAATTCCCTGAATTTAGCATTACACATTGAATAGGACTGATTTTCAACATAAATGTAAGTAGTATGGCTGAACCAAAACAAGTGTGATTGGTGTTACACATTGGCGCCCAGACCATTAAATTTGGCGTGTCAACATCTAAATTAAAAAAAATTCTTTTTATTTTTAGGCACATAACTAAATTAGACATTTATTTTTAGGGTCGATCTTTGCAATTGTCCATACTTCCCGGTCTCCAGAGAATTATTATAAGTCCCTTAAGGACGATGGTGCTTATACTGGCTATAATGCTTTTATATCCCTTTAGGTGCAATACACAGTCAACTCTCTATTTATGTCGATCTATTTAACATGTTTTTTAAATGATTCAGTCACTGTATTTAAACTCTTTTTTTTATTTACATGGACATTTTTCTCCTGCGGAATAACTCTGTTTGCTGACGACGTAATTGAATATTGTCGGCGAGGTATGCACTATACCAAAAGCAACGAACATAAGGGCTTCTTATCCATACCATGAGAAAAATCACACTTATCCAAGAAGCTCGCAGTACAAATAGCAGTACCACCTCTGTAACATATAGACTTACTGTGCAGATTAGGGTTCGGTTGTTTTACCTCTGAGCACAACTCTTTTGCATGAATGGCCAGGTGAACAGGAATCCGAGGACTCAGAGAAGGTTGGGAGGAGGGAATCCACTGAATATTTGTTGGGAGACAATAGTATCTTCCTGTTCAGGCCATCCAGCTTGTTCTTTAACTTGCACATGGTAGGCTCTTCCACACACTGCGCCATGGCGAAACGTTCCATCCAATGGACGACATGCTTTTCTAAAGCCAATGTATCTTGCTGACTGACGGCAGTGCGGTAAGTTTTGCGGAGATAAATCTCAACGCTGACCCAGCTCGGTTTATAACCTGACAATTGCATATTGCGAGCCTGAAGCGCTAGTAACTGACCCACCCCCCAATGTGTAGATTATTATGCATTCTGCACTCGACGCACTTAGGATGTGCGAATCAGTGCTCCTTTCATCTACCGTGAAATAACGTCTTTCGCCGTTGTACAACAGCCATAGTTAAGCAACATAGTTTTCTGTGGGTTTACACTCCCGAAAATAAATGCCTCAGTTTCAGAAAAATGAAATCGAAACCGGGACAATTACTGAATTGTTCCAGTTTTCATCATCACATCCTACACCTGACAAAAGAATGTCAAGCTTTGAACCGGTTGGCTGGTCGACAAATTGAGCAAAAAGAATAAAAACACAGGTAGGAGTAAAAATACAGCGTAGTTAAATTTATTCGGTAAGATTAAAACATTAGCTGTCATTATTTATAGCAATAGAATTAAGATTAAATTCTGGGGATTTTTACTCTAATGAAAAAAAGGAAAATTAAAATTTAGTAAAGAGGCTTTAATGTAACCCACCCTAATATTTTAGAGATCATTAATTTTAAACACAGATGCGAACTGGGAAAACAAAGAAAGATAAAATTAAAATTTAGTAAAGAGGCTTTAATCTAACCCACCCTAATATTTTAGAGATCATTAATTTTAAACACAGATGCGAACTGGAAAAACAAAGAGAAGATTTACAAAATCACACTTACTTGCACATGGCATCAAGTTCCTGTTCCGTTTTAGGAAATCTTAACTGCGGGGTGTCATCCGGCTGAAACTTTTTGCATGTTTGCTCTATTTGAAAATCGGAGCACGTTGGTACAGCATTAACAGTCAGACCTTAAAAAAACACTTTTTCAGATTTTGTTCCAGATATGATCCTTAACTGTGTCTGAATATATGTACATAAATATAAATATAATAAATATGAATAATAAATTTAGACAAATTATATTGTACCAGCAGAATTGTTCGGCGTTTCTCAGGCCCTAACATAAAGTAAATGACTGAAAGTAGCAAGCTTCCAGCCTTATTCCAGACGGGTGCACGGACACTCGCTTCATCTACTCCAGGGTGACGTCATTGGTGGGAAAGTTTTCAGTTCCTTGGAACTCCGCAGATACTTGACCAATAGGTCCTAAATTTGGTGTGGTAGTACCAGTTGCGCTATTCTACTTACTGTTTTGTATTTTGGTCGTGTTCCCTAACTACAGTGGGTCCAGATTAATCCGGCTGCAAATTTCCGAAATCTTTTGGAATCTTGCTGTTGCCTTCGTTATTCATGAAGAGTTGTAAGTTACGAAAAGAGTAGTACGTTATCCACTTAAAAATCGAAACTCATCTCAACGTGTAAAATAAAAACAGCTTTCTCAATTTTTTTTAAAAATGTTTCTATCGTTAATATTTAAGCCTCTCTTACTGCTGGAATAAGGAGAAAATATTGTTAAAAGTATAGATTTACGTAGATTTCATTCGGAATATTATTACATAGCTTATTTTGGTTCCATTTATTCTGAAGAATGAATACCCAATTTTTCAAGAGCATTTAACGGCCGAAAAAATGTCCATGCGTTATTTACTTATATTGCTTAAAATGTTATTTAAGTTGTACAATTTGTGTAAGCACTTAACAGAGCAGCTATCAGATTTATCCAGCAGTTAGATTTTGGAATTGGAGCATAAGATAAATTGCAAGCAAATTTTGTTTAAGGACTCGTACAGAAATGACGCAACGCTCTTATAGATTAATTTTAACATTTTTTCTCTTTTATATAAAAACACATCATTAATTCCCTTCCAGTAATGTCATACTTTACCTTTCTAAGGATTTTTTTTATGCAGCGATCAGAAAATGAGCAGGCGCTCGTATAATAATAGTTTATTATAAAAGAAGAGATCAAAGTTAATTTAATTTTTGTGGTGTGTATTTATATATTGAATTAAAATCGAATATATATAAGGGGCCGGAACTTTCGAGGGGGGGCAAAGGGTGCCATTCTCCCTCCCCATTTGAATGCTAGTAAATATAATAGAGGCACTGGTTATTCCACATAAGACTGGTTTTTACATATATAATATTAAGGAGAAAAATTACGAGCAAATATATTTTTCAACAAGTGTCCTATTTGTTCCTGGAAAGAAAATGGACACCTTAGATATAAATCGGAACAGATTAGTTTAAAATTACGTATCATAAACTGTAGTGAAAGGTAAATATATCAACCGTCTCATTATTTAAGAATCATATGTTTAATTCCTCAAGCAATAAAATTATGATATTTCTTTGCTAATATACTGCTCACAAAAATTAGGGGATATTTCAAAATGAATATGAAGCGATAAAATATCCCCTAATTTTTGTGAGCAGTATATTAACTAAGTGTAAGGAAACTAACGATAAACCATTTGTCTTCAACAGTTTTGATGCATCAACTAGAAATCGCCTTTTGTTTTCCAGCCCGTCATTCCGATCTTAAATGCGACAGCTCATTTAAAAATTCCTCTTTTTTCTGAGTTTCACTGCCGGAAATTGGCCTATTCACCAATATTTAGCTCTCCGACACTGTTTTATTAGTATTTGACTTTTCACCTTTAAAGACCCATAGCTTCCGAAATTCTGAAAATTATCTGTGATCTACAAGTCAAAATACTCCAGGCACCAATTCTAGGCCTTCTACTACGCCAGATCGATATTTGACATTTGACCTTGAAGAACCCATCGCATCCAAAATTTCACATTCTCGGTATCTACTACCCAAAATACAATCCAGGAATTAATTTTTAACTCTCTAGTACTGACAGACTGATATTTGACCTTTGACCTCGAACGAACCTCTGGATCAGATATTTCGTAAAGTTTCCCGCAACTGACACCAGAAATACCTCCAGGCAACAATTTTCGCGTTTCTTACACCGTTGTTTAGCCTCTATGTCATCTATATTTGACTTTAAAGGACAGGTTGGAGATTACATTTCGGATTTTTTCCATATATATAACCCGGATTATCCCCAGGTGGAAATTTTCAGAGCTCTACCATTTCTGCATCATAGTATGATATCATATCATTCGCAGTCGTCTATGCATGTGTATTAGATGAATTGAAACAATTTTGCGCATGAAAAAACCAATGTAGTAGTTTTAAGAATATGTTGCGAAACTCAGTAATGGAAATTATTCTCCATTGCAAAAAATTATTCTCCATTTTTATCTAATACTACTTTGAATTGATTCTAATGTACTTGGAATAAATTTGGCAAATTTCATATGGCGTAAGTATTATATGTTGCATGATTAAATTGCTTAAAAAACAGTTGAAAACATGTTAAGAGATTATCCATCTGCCAGTCTAAGATACAATTTGATAGATAAAAACATTAAACTTGAAAGTTCACTACACACGACAACTAAAGAAATCGATAACATATTACTTTGAAGCATAAAGATAATTTGTGCAAAGAAACTGAATATTTACTTCCAAATACAAACGATATTACAGGATAACTCTTATGAAATTGCTTTTACATATAAAACAAGTTGCTATTCAGAAAATTTCACCTAATTGAATGTAGTAATCAGGAAAGTGTGAGTTGATTAAATTCGTTATAAACCAGAGCACTGCTAATCTTTTATTATCACGTTCACGCGCCGTTGTTTCTTTTAATGAGATCTAAATGTTAAATTTGTTAGAAAAGGTTGTAGCCCTCACAAGTTTAAATTTTGGAAATTATTTACTAGATCGTGACATATTCAAGACATCAAAACAAAATACTTCGCATTTCCAAACGCAGAGTTAAAACACGAGAAAACTATCCTTAACGGAAAATTAGCGAATAATTAAATATGCAATTTGAATAATGGCATTTGCAACTTTGAAATAAATCAGTCTTTGGGGTTATTGGAAAAATGATCCGAATGAAGAATTCACGTTTTGCTTTCATGGACGACATTCCACTATTTTAAAAGAAAATTTGTTGAACGTTATGTGATTAAGAAGTGGATTTCTATTCTCATAATAAGAAAGAGTTTAAACACCTTCGCGAATAGAGTGTGCATAACTATGCATATATATACGTGTGTGTTCAGAATTTTAAATAAGCATAGAGGAAACAGCCAAATTGGTCAATTTAAACATTTTACTTTTCAATTGATTATTAATCGGCGCTTACATTGCAAATTCAGATTAGCAAGTATTTGGGAAACGTTTAACTTACCAGAAAGTGCAAGGAGCGCAATGCAAAGAAATTTCATCTTGGTTTCTGTCGAGAGGCAAGAGATCCCTGAATCAAAAGGTGTTGAAAGCAAGTGATTGTTAAAACAAAATGCTCTCTTTTTATACTTTTCACTATGCGAAAGAGATAACGCTTTTTTTTTCGAAAGAGATAACGCTTTTATAACGAAAGAGATAATTCTTATCCTATTTTCAACCAGCTGCACATTTCCACCATAGCCGTCATAAATGTATTATTGGCGTTTAATCGCATATACTCTGGTGCTTATTTCAAGTGCCATTTCAAGGTTGAATTTACAACATACGCTATTTTCCAGTGGTTGAATGGTTAGTGCGCTCGGCTACTGATCACTGAGACCTAAGTTCTATCCTCGGGTATACCACGGATGTTCATGTTGTCTTTCTGCTGATATCTCACTTTCCTCAGAAACTTTATCCACGGAATATTAAACTGACAGATTCCTGTCAGACCTCTGTGGCAGACAGCTGCTTGAGAGGTAATATTTTTTAACATGGAAAATTTCAACTAATGTTTGATTTGGTGAATGCAGATCGTAATATTTAATTAGTATCTATCCTACCTAAAAAGAAATTTTTGTTTATCTCTTTGCATTTATCCACCGACTCCAATGGTAGCCATGTCTTTCCCCCTCAGAATGCTGATAAGGGAAATGCATACATATATTATACATCATACATATATATACATACATACATGCATACATACATATATACAAAATCCTGAAACAGCGGAGGTCCTACCTGACTATGTAATTTTTCTCTCCAGACGTGTCTGTTTTGAGCTACAGCTGCTGCATTTCGCCACTGTAGGCCAATTCTAGCAAGGTCCTGTTTGACATTGTCTGCCCATTGCATCCTAGGTCTCCTACTTTTCCTGAAGCCTTTAGGCACACTGTTCATAATCCTGTTCGCCAATTTGTAGCTGTGGATATAGTCAACATGGCCAAACCAACGCTGTCTCTCTGGACACAAAATGTTTCTCAAAGAAAGTTGATGGCTCCTTCTTCTAACCTGTCATTACTTATAGTCAAACCAACTAATGCCCAAGATACTGAGCAAGCATCTAGAATAAAAGTCATCAAGTTTCTTGTTATCCTGTTCATGTTTCGCTACCATAACTAACCTCAGAAACAACCAAACTATTATACAGCCACATTTTAGTTTTTAGGTGTTAACGCCTATTTTTCCACACTCTTTTCTTAACAGTCCCAGCGGCAATCCCTATTCTTCTATTTATCTCATGCCGCATATCACCAGTATCTGTTGCATAGCTCTCAAGAAAATTAAACTGTGACACTTGCTCAAGAGTGCAGCCAATTAAAAGCAACTGAAGCACTATCTGCCTGACCAATTTTCATCACTTTAGTTTTCTCATTGTTTATCACCAAACCTACTCTACTACCATTCTCATCAACAGAGCATGAAAATCAATTAAAAATAGTCATCACCAGTTCAAGAAAACCCTACTTAAACAGTTCCCATTCTTTCTCTACTTCAGCAATGAGCAAACCACGATTGTCATAATGAATAAAAATCGTATGGTATTATGCTTTGGCTACAACTGGATCTTTCAGACCTTTAGTGTTTCTTAAGCTTCAGTTGCAAGACATTTTTCGCCAGATAATGGTCAGACCCAATTTCGGCTCCCGTGTATTATCTGGTATTCCTAATCGAAATAGCCCGTTTGCTGTTAATTAAAATGTAATCTATCATATTCCTGTGCAACGCATCAAGTAAAACCCATGAGAATTTATAAATGTCCTGGTGTATATAGTACGTGTTAGTTATTCGCAAACCTTAAATTTATTTACCTGTAGGAAACGTTCCCCATTGCCATTGGGACTACCAACTCCACAGGGATCTAAAACTCCTGCCCAAAATCAGAGTGAGTACCAACTTTAGAATTGAAGTCACCTAGCACAAGAAAAATATCTCCTTTCTTCACAGAATTCAAAATATCATGTAGCTGTAAGTAAAGGTTATTCTTTTCTTTCTCATCAGTGTCCTCTGTGAGGATGTAACAACATATGACATTCCAGTCTTTAATTATTGTTTCAAATTTTACTCTAAAAAAACTTTCGTTAATGCAGTCATATCCTAGAAGAGCATCAGCGGCGTGCCTGCTGAGTAGCAAACCTACACCTTGGAGATGTTTTCCATCCTCCTTCCCTGAAAAAAGTAATCTAAATTTCTTTTAAGTATCTCACATTTAGCTGTCCATCTGGTCTCTTGGAAACCTGGAATATCTAGGCTATAGCCTGTAATTCCTGCGTGAGGACATCAAGAGAATAATCTCTAACGTCATCACGTTCCATTACCTGCAGAGAGAAAATTATTAGTACACTTTTTAAAGAAACTAGGTTTATTTTGAGAGGTAGAGCCAACAATATCAAACACCCCCCTTGATCGCAGGCATGGGCAAAAACTTGTACCCACCACTACAGGCTGAAGTCACTGATGCTGGTAGGAACTTTAATCACTACCTTTCCATGAGTTATAAGACCTGCCTGAGACACATCACTGCAGTTTAGGATTGGCGATGCCCAACTAGCTAAGTGAGGGTTTAGGTACCTGCAATGGCCTCTGATCGGGAATATCCACCAGCTGATATAACGTATCCCGTACATTTGTTTACTTATGGTTGGCAATCAACAAGCAAACAGAAAACACAGCGGCAGATTCTTCCTCAAAAGAGGCCCACCAGTACAGCAAAACCAAAATCCAAAATCAAGCTCAAAGCCGTAAAACAAGTCCAGTCTAATAAATATAAATGGTCAGCACCAGGACCCTATGAAATTGACCACCTCTTAGCAGGGCAGGAAAAAAAGAATGCCATAGATGACTATATCAGTAGGCCACTCTGATCTGGCAGCTCTCCCCTACCGTTCCCTTCGAAAAGAGATTATCTCTTTTGAAAGGTACTAACGGTGTGCGTCACGAGGAGGCGAGGTCGGACATTAGCGCTATATATCTGGCCGGTTTTTTGCATTTTCACCGGGGATTAGTACAGCCCTCCTTTCAAATTTATGCCTAGCCAATTTATTCCGCGTCTCTGTTTACTTAGGGCTGGCAACTCACAAGCAAAAAAGAAAACACAACGGCAGATTCTCCCTCAACAGAGGACCACCAGTGCAGCAAGGCCACAATCCATAGTTGAGTTCAAAGATCACCAGATCAGTATGATACACTGATCTGGCAGCCCTCCCCTTCCATTCGCATCCGAAACAGAATATCTCTTTTGAAAGGTACTAACGGTCTACACCACGAGAAGGCGGGTTCGGACACCAAGTTCTAAACGTTGCCAATTCTGTGCATCATCATTGGGGATTGGTATACAGTTCTCCTTTCAATTTATGCCTAGTTGCCTATACAGACCCGTAAGAGAGGTAATAGAGGCAAAAAATGAATAAACTGATATTTATTTCATGCATTTTTCAAGAAAAGTTTTAAAGATCTATGTAACGGAGGAGGGCCGGCGTGAACTTTTGCGGGGCCGGATTCCTAAAATTTTGCGGGGCCGGGTTCCTAAAATTTTTCGGGACCAAAAAAAAAAACGCATTTATATGTACTTCAAAATTTTATAACAATAAATTATTTATTATTACTCCAAAGTGCGGTACATATCTACATACAACTTATAGGATCACCGAGTTTATTATAAATATTTCATAATTTTTCTCGTCTTTTTCGCCGCAAAATCTTTAATTACGTCATCAAAATTGGCAGATTTCGCTATTTCGGTCAATTTTGACCGAAATTTCGTTTCTTACGATGAGTTTTCGCGGACCGCGGGTCCGAGTTCCAAGAAACACGCTGAACCCGTATCGCGCCGGCCCTGTAACGGAACCAACAGGACAATGCGCCCTGCCTTATCGCTAAGGAGGTGCATGAGTGGTTCCAGGAAAACGACAGCGATGTCTCCGTTCTCCATTGGCAGGCGAAATCGCCCGACCTCAATCCCATAGAACATTTGGGGACCATTTGGATCAACAGGTTCGGCGTGCGGACCCACAACCACGTCATCTACGTCCATCCTTGCTGACCACATGCACCCCTTCATGTTTTACCGTGCTCTGCTGCTCTGTTGCCTCCGTGCTCTGCTGGAGTCCGAATGGACACGTGTGCCTCTGGCAACCTTCCAGGGCCTCATTGCCTCTATATCCACACCGTCACGCCGCTGTCATCCGGGCCAAGGGTTGTTATTCCCATTATTAGGTAGGTGGTCATAATTATTCTGATACGAATGCGTATATTTGAATTTTATTCCTTAAATATATGTTTTGAGTTATAAGAGTTGTATTCCTCAACTAACCTACATATATTGCGCTGTATTCCTTAATATATGCTTTGAGTTGTATTCCTTAACTAAAATATATATATATTGCGCTGTATTACTTAATATACGTTTTGAGTTATAAGAGTTGTATTCCTGAATTAACATATATTACGATGCATTCCTTAATATATGTTTTGAGTTATAAAAGTTGTATTCCTCAAACAAATATATATATTGAGCTGTATTCTTTAATATATTTTGAGTTGTGAGAATTGTATTAAGTAACGCATATGAGAAAATCCGCGCAAAATATGTTGCACCTCTAGTTGACTGTAGCGGTTAAACATTTTTTTTATTTGCAAAATATGTAATATACGACATGTGGCTCCATCAGTTTTCATTCACACAGTAGATAACTACTTAAGGAGTTCTTGCACAAAAGCCAGAAAGAGATAAATAATACATCTGTTTTTCTCAAGGTTTTCTCATCTGTTACACTCAATGAGTTTTATAAAAATAGCTTAATTCAGTTTTTCCCAACCAGTATGAAGTCACAAACTTTCCAGTGTCGCAATAACTTTTATGCTATTCCACTTCTTATGCACTTATAAACCAAAACAAATGATAAAACTGCAAAAATATCTTTGTCGGGGACAACCACTAAAATGCAAAATTATTCACTTTATTCTGTATGGTTGTAAACCTAGTATACACACTGCAGTGGGTTTCTGGTAAACGATTGAAAAAATTCCATCAACGGAAATATTTATTTTGCAAATAAGTGAGACAACGGAAATATTTATATTGCAAATAAGTGAGACAACGGAAATCAGTAGAAACAGCTAATAGCATCCATCAGATTTGCTGCAAATGGTGGAATGATAAGTAAATTTTTTGCTGTAAAGTATATCAGAAACAGCAACTGGTCGGAATATGGAATGGTATGAACAATTATTTCGAAAATTACATGTCATGAAAGTCTGCTATGAGTGTCAATAGTGACGGAGAACCGTGTAGTTACATAGAGAAAGAAGACGCTGATGACGTCTGCTCATCTGTTTTGCTGAAGGTGTTATCTGTTTTCTCAAGATGAAAAAAACTTGACAGAATGACGTAATATTTCAGTGATTAGATGTCACGAAAGTCTGCTATGAGTATCAATAGACAGAGCACCGTATAGTTACATAGAGAAAGAAGACGCTGATGACGTCTCATCTGTTTTTCTCAAGGTATTATCTGTTTTTCAAATCTGATGTAGATGGCCAGATGAGTGCCCTCGGAATAAACATAACCCTCAAGAATGGCGACTATTAATAGTCTCCACGAATGGCGACTATTAATAGACTCACGAGTGCTGACTATTAATAGACTCCACGAGTGGCGACTATTAATAGACTCCACGAGTGGTGACTATTAATAGACTCCACGAGTGGTGACTATTAATAGACTCCACGAGTGGCGACTATTAATAGACTCCACGAGTGGCGGCTATTCATAGATTTTCTCATCTGATATAGATGGCCCGATGAATGCCCTCGGAATCAAACATAACCCTCAAGAATGGCGACTATTCATAGACTCCTCGAAATTGAGTCTCAAGGCGATGTTGCTGCATAATGGAAATCGACTTCCATGCATTCCGGTCGGACACGCTGTCTACATGAAAGAAACCTACGACAACCTAAAACAGCTGTTGAACTGTCTCCAATACAGCAAGTATGGCTGGGATCTCTGTTGTGACTTGAAGGTAGTGACTCTGTTGATGGGTACTGCTGTTTCTTATGTGAATGAAACAGCCGAGCACAGACTTTGTACTACGTGAAGAGAAACTGGCTTCAAAGGAAATCTTTGAAGGTCGGAGAGAAGAATGTGGAATACTGACAGAAACGCACAAAATCCTGCTACCGTTCCTAAACATGAAACTCGGTGTGATGAAAAACTTCCTAAAAGCCATGGACCGAACTGCATCAGCTTTCAAATACTTGGCTGACAAGTTCCCTCGACTCAGTGAAGCGAAAAATGAAGAGGGAATTTTTGTGGGTCCTCAGATCCGCGAGCTGTTCAGAGACCAGATATTCGACAACCTACTTCAGGGTGACGAGAAAAAGGCTTGGGACGCGTTTCGTCCGGTGTCAACTAAATTCCTCGGGAATGTCAGGGCAGACAACTACAAGAAACTGTTTAAGGACATGTTGTCTCTCTATCACAAACTTGGCTGCTAAATGTCCTTAAAGATACACTTTCTCCATTCCCACTTAGATTTCTTCCTTGAAAACTGCGACATGTTTAGTGATGAGCACGCTGAATGTTTTAACCAGGAAATTGCAACGATGGAGAAACGATACCAAGGAAACTGGTCCACTTCAATGCTGGGTGACTACTGTTGGATGCTCACAAGAGACGATCCTGAGCAGCTGTATAAGCGACATCGGAAGAAGAAGCGGAGTTTTACCCATACATATATAATAGAGCAATGCGTACATATGATAAGAAACTATTGCGGATTTCTCAAATATCGTAGGCAATTTTGCATTTCCATTGCCATATTCATGTTCAGCATCTTGAAATCTTTAAGAAATGGCTACTTTTATCTCAGAGGCATGTTCCATTATGAACATTTGTTGCCCAGTGCAATTGTTTTCATTACACAGTCGTATCAGAATAATATGACCACCTGCCATATTATTCATATGATAGGAGTTCATATATTCTGATACGACTGTGTATACTTTAATATTTCTGAATACAAGGAACAATGCATGTATTCGATACACTTTTTTTCTGAATATTTTTCAGAAATATTAAAGTGTATTCGATACAATTTAATATTTCTGAATACAAGGAACAATGCATGAATTCGATACACTTTTTTCTGAATATTTTTCAGAAATATTAAAATGTATTCGATACAATTTAATATTTCTGAATACAAGGAACAATGCATGAATTCGATACACTTTTTTTCGTTTAATCATACACTTTTTTTCGTTTAATCATACACTTTTTTTCGTTTAATCATACACTTTTTTTTCCATTCAAAGCAAATTCATATTTAAAGAATTATGTGATATATCTGAGAACAAAACACGAAACTTAGGGAGAGTCAACATATTGTCGCATTTACGTATAAAAGTATATTTAAGAGGTATTTTATTTTTCAAGCTACAAGTAGAGGCATATCTCGTTCAGCCCTGCCCCGTACAGCACTGATTCGTTACAGCTTTGTAATTTTATTTTTACGAGTTAGAGTGACAAACAGTATTGATCAGAACAGTCAATATATATAGTTCTCATGGCCAATCAGCCAGTACAGTAGAGTGAGTGTTATCTATCATACGCTTTCAGCCAATGAGAGCTAACGCGACACTGTAAGCTTTAGGCGAATGACCACCAGCACGCCATACTGCATTTCCCTCGGTTTGATTGGCACTCTCTAATCTGTTACTTTGCTCTGCCGTTGTCTCTCTGCCATTATTTTGTGTTCTGATGAAGAGTTTTGACTCAAAATGGTGCCACAACCTAGTCCGTCTTCCCTCCAGTAACTCCCATCTGGTCTCCCAATATTCCCAAATTCCCCATTTTCGAGAGTGCGCCATGCACTGGCGAGTACATTATAATACACTTTAACTTTCTTTATTAAATTTTCCCTCCATTATTATTCATTTCACAACATACACTGGTTTCCATAAATTAAGGAAAATCCCTATGTTATAATCTATATAACTCTATAGTTTCTATAGTTTCTGGTTTTGAAAAACGTGATTGCAGATAAAGATCTCAATAAAATAAATCAATATCTCGATTTTCAACAATATTCGTTTAGTATTTAATGAGTTATGGAAGTATGAATATTTTAACAACAGCAACGCCAGTCTTAAGAAAGTTATACAAAACTAAAGAATAGTAAAAGAATTCTTTACACAAAGTTCTAAAATACAACCTATTTTATTAACTTTAATAACAATACTTATTACTAACTTCTGAATTCAATTTTTGTGACTGGCATTGTTATCGCTAAAAATTAAAACTTCCATAACTCATTAATTACAGAACAAATATTGTTGAAAATCAAAATATTGATTTATTTAATTAAGATCTTTATCTGCAATCATATTTTTCAAAACAGAAAAAAAACTTATTTTAGAAGTTACAGAGTTTTGACGTTAACTTCAGATGGACTTAACATAGAAATTTTCCTTAATTTATGGAGACCAGTGTAGTATGTATTTATAAAATCTTGTTTATCATCTCTGTTAATCTTTAATATGCAATAAACGCCTAATGTGTAGATGGTAGGTAATAAATTACGAATTCCGGGAACGCATCCCCAGAGCTAAACGGCAAATGCCTGTATTTATAATGGTATAGATATGTCTTTAAAGGGTGAATATAATTCCGCATTTTTCTAACGGAATACCGTTGAAATTCAAAATATAGACAGTCTAGATTTATATCTTTAATTGGTATTCAATCCCATTCCTCTAAATGCAATTTATTACTCAAGGTATTGAGTTTCCATTTTGGCTATCCATTGACATAACATAAATATTTTACAAATGTTTTCTCTGGGTAGGTATATTTTACATGTATACTGTCAACTTCTGTGGTAATATAAATAAGGAATATGGATTTTATAATCTTTAATAATAATAAAAATAATATAGGAAAAAGGAAAAAAAACACGAATAAATATTACAATGAAACTGAACCATCAGTTTCATATCATAATAGAATTAAACAACACAATTTCATAAAATAATCAACAGTGCTTATTGAAACCAAGAAGTATCAAAGTACTAGTCCAGGTTTCAATTTGAATTTCTACAATTTCATTTTATGGCTCTAGAAAACTTTAAAATTTTAAAACTTCTGTATTGGAGATTCGTATTTGATAAGAGTGTAGTTTTCAATTTAAGAATCCTAAAATTAATATCGCAATATAGAATGACTGAATTAAAACAAATTTATGTTGTCGCAAACACAAATAAAAATAACAAAATGAAATATATTCTTGATAATCCAAACTCCCGATAATTCGAAACAAGCAATCTAAACCTAAGTTAAATTATCTCTCGTCTGCAGACATATTGTTACGAATCAGACAACAGCAATAATTTCGAAAAGCACACGTTCTCTAAAGAAGTGGTTTTCAATCCATTTTGTCCTTCGTTTTAGAGGTTTTTAAAAAAATATCATGAAAAACGCGTGAAATATGGACAAATTTCATTTTTTGCCTCCCATTACCTTACTAGCATTCTCAAGGGTGAGGGGAAGGTTCTTGTTAGAACTTGGTAGGAGAATGGTAGCATCAATGTCACTCATTGGAGACTTAGGCGGATCAGCTGATTCAGTAGGTAATGTCCGCTGAGTGTATATGTACCTTATAATAATTATAAAAACATAGAGATTAACAGTCATTTGTAGGAATTGCACTCATTTCTGGTTTGCAGCATAATTTACTGTATGTCAAAGTTAGGTTTGAAGAATAACTCATGTAGGGCCTGATCTAGGGAGGCATGCCCCCTCCCCCTTTTGAGGATGCCATTAAGTGTAATGGAGGCAAAAAATATTAAACTGGTGCATATTTTACTCTTTTTTCAATAAATGCTTTAAATACCTATAAAAGAGGGGGGAAATATTATACTACAAAGAAAATCCAATCTCTTGCACCTCCCCCTCTTTTTAATCTTCCTCGGCTATATTGTATCCCCCAATTAATTTTAGTCTAGATCAGGGCCTGGACTCATGTAATATTTCATAAAATAAACTTTTTAAACACATACACTTCATATTTCAATTATACTAACCCTTTTTGTGCTTTAAAGAATAATAAGATTGTTTACGTGAAGAATTACTTTATCTTTATGAATCTTTTTCCTCTGGTTTATTATGCTTTTAATAACAAAGGGAAAAGAAATTAGAATAGTAATTTTAAAGTTATTAATACATTGATCGTTTGTAAGCGCATTTGAACTTTCAAATTAATTACAGAAGATTTCTTCGTCGATTTCGGATGCGTTTACTCAGAATTTAACAGAAAGTGTAACACAGATGCCGCTAAAGTAGAATATTTGATATCTGAGCCTAGCTTTGTGATATTGAAAAAGAGATGCTTTACGAAAGAGGCCCAAGAATTCGATAACTTTGTAGAAGTTCCAGTTTCCCTGTTCCTTTTCATTTTAAGAGTCAAATTGAAGTAGCATGAACTAGATTTTTTAATGAAATAAAATATTGTCTCCTGTTTTCTTCGATAATGTGATCTTTTTTTCAGGAATGTTTCTTAGCTCGCTTCTTCCAGAGAATGATTTATCAAACAAACCGTATTTATGGGCGATGGAAGGGCCAAGATGCTTTTGTACCCTGGCAAGAGGGTAGCAGCATTCGTTCACAAATGTATAAAAAGTGGATAACCAGTTGATTAAGGGCATACAATACATGATTGCTGTATCGTTTGCTTAATAATCATAAATAATTGGTAAAACTATACTCTTGAAGCTCAAGTCTTTCAGGGATATAAATATTTAAAATACTTGATTAGAACGTAACGTATGATCGTTTTACTGTGACGGTGCAGTCAAGTTGCCATCCGATGGAAACTAATGTTCTTATAATCTGGTAAAATACATTTCGACTTATATGATAATTTCCTTTCCTCTCTGGCAACTGAAACACTGGTAGAAGAGCATACATAAGACCATCATTTTACAAATCAGGAGACTGGCCACTGATAAATGCTGAGCCAACACCTTCTAGGTCTGTGGACCAGGTTATGATGTCAACATAAGTAGTCTTGTAATGTAGATAACTCTTATATATTTATTTCTATCATTATCAGTGGTGTACTTTTATACTAATGCTTATTTATAAATACACCAAATTATGTTTTTTCACGGTAGATAGGTTCCCGAAAAAACCGTGCAAATAATCGTTTTAAAAAAATACAGTGCATATGAAAAAACAGAAGATAGGTTCCAGACGTGAAAACCCAATACAAATAATAAGTTTTTTTCAAACAAATATCAAAATCTTTAATTAAATCTTTATTTGATTTTTGTTCAATTAAACACATTTTTTATTTTAGAAACTTATAAAGATAATTATATGTACATATATAATGTAAATTATCCTTCATAAAGAAAATAATATGTCACTAATTCAAGAATACAAAAGTGCAAAAAAAAATGACTTACATGTGTTTATTAACTAGATTTTATTCGTTGTCACTTTCTGACAATAGACGCATTCGTTTGCGTAAGACTGGAATTAAATCACTTTCATCGCTTGAAACAATTTGGCCGACGTGTACATATTCCAATGGTGAAATGCTCTCTGTGGCATGGGGAACCAAATTATCCCTTGCTTCCAGTGGTTCTGAATTTGATTAGTTTTGACAACGAACTCTGTAATCAATCGTTGAGATCATGCTTTGACTAGATCTTTGCATAATTTTTGATAACACGCCATGCATGACTTCAGTTCACGTTTAAACTGTTCAGCTCATTCGACAATGGGATCATATGTAAGAAAATGACTTTCCATTTTACTACGCATTTGAAACCCATCTTTAATTAAACCTGCAGTGAATGGAACCTCTTCATCACCATCACATTTTTCGTTTTCATCAGGAGTCTCAAGGAAAATTTCTATTATTTCATCTACGCTAAGAGCTTTGTCAACCAGCAATTCATCAATATCTGCAAACTATAAATCATCGAATCCTTCTCCTACAACTGCATGTGCTAAAGTAATGATATTAGGTTATTCAGTCGTATTTGGGGGTACAGGATCTTTGCTTTTTACACATTCTGGTCAAATAGCTTTCCAGCATGCGTTTAAAGTTGATGGTTTTAATTTTGATAACGGCAATCCAGCATGTCTGATACAATCTAAAATAGAAAATTTCTTCCACATTTCAATAAATGTTAGTGTTTTATCTTTATCTAGTTTATCCAAAATGTATTGGAATGTTCGTCCTACGCAGTAGGTTTTAAATGTGGCAATTATACCCTGGTCTAGTGGTTGTATTGATGATGTCGTATTAGGCGCCAAAAGCAAAATTGAACATTTGGGTGTTCCAAAACAGGATGGCCCGAATCATTGTCTATAATCAATGGAACTTTAAATTCCAGATTTTTTGTTTCAAATAGCGTTTAATTTCTGAAACAAAACATTTCTGGAACAAAACATTTATAGAGCAAAACATTTATAGAACCATTCATTTAAAATTTCTTTCGTAGCCTATGCTTTTTGTTTGCCATTCAGTACACTTGCAATTTTTTCAAATCTACACCTTTCATTGACCGTGGTCTTAGGGATCGATTGATGAGCAGTGGTTTTAACATACGATCTCCTGAGCGTTGCTGAAAAGTAGAAAGGTCACGCGATCCTTAGCTGCTTTAAAGCCACCAACGTTTTTTGTAATTTTGCTACGTAGGTTCTACTCGGCAATTTTTTTCCAAAAAAGACCAGTTTCAACTGCATTCCAAACTTTATCAGGAGTGTATCCACCATCTTCAATGATTTGGGCCAATTTTGGACAAAATTCTTTAGCAGCCGGCTCATCTGCAAATGCAACTTCACTTTTTATCTTTACATTATGAAACGCATGTCTTTGAAGAAATCCTGCAGACCAACCTGTACTTGCAAAAAATTCATAATTTTTGTTTAACTGAGATGATGTGGCTGAGTTCCATTTCTTGTATCTGCTTATATATTCGTAATAGCCATTTGTTTGATGGTATTTCCTTCTAGAGGTATTCTTTTTTTGCGAGTTCCACATTACTAGTGCCTTTTCCATCTTCACTTTTACAATATCTCTCGTGTACGATGACGATTTAGCGCTCAATTTTGTTCCAGAAAGCACAGATTTTCTAATAGCATCTTCATTTTTCTTAATGGTTCTTACGGTAGCTTCGTTCAAAGCAAAATATTTACCTATGGATGTTGACTTTCTCCACTTGCAAGACGATCTAAAATTTGGATCTTAGTATCAAAAAGAGATAGCTTTCCTTTTTTGCTTTTGTATAGTTGAATTATCCGACATCGTGGTAAGGCTTACGAAAAATATTTGAATTGTAGTTAATAAATCAAATGACGAAAAATTGTAAATTACCTATAAGCAAAATTTAATAAATTTATATTGCGCACACAAAACTTCAAAAAACAAAGCAAATTTTTTTTCGATTTTTTCTGTTAAACTTCTAAACATTTCTAACTTCAAACACGAAATGAGAGACCAAGACTAACGTATATATTGAAGATAAAATTGAGAGGAATTCTCAGAACTCAATGTTGCCACTTTATTCCGAATGAAGTAGGTTTTGTACAATTTTCCCATAAAATAGAGAATAACATAGAGAAAACTTGTTTCGTAGTTATATTAGTGTAGTTTTTCTTTTGGGGAGTTTAGTGCACAAAATGTGCATCTATAGTACATTTTCAAAGTTAAAACTACCTCTAAAAATATGACCATAAAAGCGGTATCTTTGTTATAAATGTAAATTCCAGGAATTGTTTTCTTGAATAGCAATATTTTTTCAAGATTAAATTCAAATGGAGATTTCTTAAAGAGGCGCCGTTTGAACCGTGTTAGATCAAAATAAATCGTGCAAAAAGAGAATTGGAGTTTTTTTCTAAACCGAGTTAAATCAAAATCGTGTAAAAAAAATTCTGTAAAAATAGAATTGGGTGTGTACCTTATTTAGAAGAAACATTATTCATATTTATTAGCATTATGATAATTGCTAATCAATCCAAATAATTTTTCTTCTAAATAAGATATATTTATAAATAAATATTAATAAAAATATCAATATAAAAGTTCACCAGTAATAATAATAGAAATAATTGTATAAGAAATATTGATATTACAGGACTACTTCTGTTATAGGAGGTGTTGGCTAAGCTTGCCACTGTCTTTGAATCCAAGTGGCATATCACGTGACATGGCGTACGTCAATACCATCGGTTTCTGCTTTTTGAATGGAGATAAGTTGAAATAGAACCGCATTTTTAGAATCGCGGTTATGTTTTCCGTCTTCGAGATATATTTCTTGCAGTTAAAATGAAAGTTTGATATTTTTATTCGAGTGCTGAAAGAGTACAAAGAAAGGAAATTGTTTTTGAAACTATTTTTTGCAAATTATTTAAAGCTTTTGTGTCAGTATTGAAAATTATTGCTTTAAAGCAATGCTTCTCAAACTGTAGCGGACCAATAGAAAACTCTGCTTCTGACATCAATTGCCAGTGCATGCGCCAGGAGCTGCTGGTCACATATTGCCTCAAGAAACATGGTATGTCTATGCAAGTGATACTCAACACTCTAGATGATATGACGTCATCTGGAGTGTTGAAGCGCAGAACTATCGCGCTATATCACATCAATGTGTATCATGCCGGTCAGTTAAAAATGGAGTTTCAATCTCTTCAACAAAGTGGCATTACATGCATTCTCCCAATTTTTTTGCTGATTCGCGAATAACACAATCTATTATCAGGCAATGGGGCAGCCAACCCGACACATTTAATGGTGGTAATATCTGTTACTCACGCTCACAGCGTTATATCAATAATTCAATAATAAAGTATCATAGGAAATGGTCCTGTAAAAAAGTCCTGTAGACAAGAAACACTTGAAATAAAAATATTTTCCTGAGTGGGAATCGAACCCACGCCTCCCAAAGGCATGCCAGGAGTCCTCATCGCGGAACCATCAGAAATTGACATTCTCTTCAAAAGAGTGACATTATATGCATTCCAGCAATTTTTTTTGCTGATTCGCTATTGGTCAGTTTCTGATGTCCAGCTGTTAGGACGCCCTGCATGCTTTTGGGAGGCATGGGTTCGATTCCCACTCAGGACAACAATTCGTGCCATCCTCTCAGATCTCCTACTGTGGCATATAAACTGACAGGCCACTGTGGCAAGCAGCTGCTTGAGGGGGTATTTATTTTATTTATTTTTTTAATATCTTATTCTACCTAGAATATCATTTTAATCTTTACTGTTCGCTGGAATATTTTCGTAACTGGGCCTGTCATCCATGTTGAAATCTGTTAAACATAAAACGAATCTTTGAGAGTTGACATTTTGTATATGCAATTACTTTAGTTACACGATTATTTAATAAAATATAGTACTTTAAAATATGGGTATTCTTTTGAAACGACTTGGTATATATGTGTGATGCGCACGTGAGCATTGTGTTCATTTCTGAAATTTCAGAACGTAATATGACGTAATATTGCACATAAGTAACTGACAACAATGTTACAATCAACACTGCGTAGAATTATCTTCAGTACTCTAATCTTTCTATTTTCGAAAAAAAAAATGAAAAATATAAACATATATTGATTAATAAATTGATAACTCTAAATACAATATTTCAGTAGTTGTAAGTATGTGTAATAACATTAATGTATCTTTTCTTAGTGCAATAGAATAAGAGCAGCATGCATTAGAGATTTAGAATTGTGTTCGGGCTTCGGTTTTCGCAAACCTGAGCCCAAGCCCACCAAGTCCGGTAGGGCTTGGGCTCAAACAGCACAGACGACTTCGGGTTTAGAATAATTTCAATTTCAAACATTCCTTGTAATTGTGAAAAAATATAAAAGAAAAAAAATACTGATTTTGATTATAATATAATTTCAACCTTCTAACCAGTCTTTACTAACTAAGTATCATACAGCGTTTGGGATTTTTTTTACTCAGTCTCTCTCTTTAATAAATGAATGGCTGCTTGAGTTTATAATGAATGTGTTACCCATGAACTGTTAGTTTATGCTATTAGTATTTTCAATATTTTTCGTTCTAAATTGATTTTAGCATTTTAGTTTTGCCATAGAATGTTTATAATTATTAATATAAAACTAAAATGCATGATTGACAACATGAAATTCTATTTATGTCTAATGATGTATCAGAGAGCTTTTTTCTCAAATAGAGCTCAGGAGGGGTCGGTCTCAATCATTGTGGAAATCATTCGGGCTTATTGACTTCGAGCTCGGATGGGTGTGGGCTCGAAAAATTGAGCCCAAACTTGTTTCTTGCAAACGTGATACATTAATTATTACAAACGTCTGAAAACAATTATCGCTGCCACGGCAGGAATCGAACCCGCAACTCTTTAGATATATGCCAGAGAGTTGCAGGTTAGATTCCCCCCGTGGCAGCGATAATTTTTTTCATATGTTTGTAATAATTATTGAAGTCTATTTCTACAGGTAATCTGTGTATTATATGTGGGTGATGCATTAAGCTTATTTCTTATATAGATGAGGAAAGTTCTTAGAAGAAATATGGTAAAGATGGAATTAGGAGAAATTTGGTGTTAAAGAAAAACTGTAAAGAATGTGATAGCTGTTTGGAATTAAGGTAATTATTATCCCGAAGAAAAAACAAACAAACCGGTTTTGGTAGTGACGAAAAGTACGTGTGTTATGTATCGAATGTTTCTATTAAATAAGTCTTTAGTCATACATATATTTCATTTGGTGTTGGCCTGATTGTCTTGGGGCAATAATATTTTGCTTCCAACATATTGGCCTGCCAAATTAATATCTGTGATTTGCTCATACACTTTCTTGGATTTACGCGATTAATCTCACAGAGAAGCAATATGATGAGATCGAAACAAGAGAGTGGACTTCAGTTATCAGAACTGCTAAGATAAAAGACAGCTGTTTAAATATTTAAGATAGGGATTATCTTTAAAAAACCTGTAAGAATTCTGAGATATATGTAAGAAAGGCAACGGACATATTAACGTTCACTGTAGCCAACATGAAGTTATTCTATATTGTACTTCTTCAAGTATCAGGTAATAAACACCTTTAAAGTGTATGCCATTAGGAGATTGCTATAAAAGACTTGCATTGTTAATTCTAGAAAGCTGTCGAATTTTTAGTTCTTTTAGAACTACCTCGGATGCCAAAAAAACTTATGTGCAGTATTTGCCCCGTAGGAAGGGAAATCATTCTTTTACATAAGGTTCTTGAGAACTACCTCAACCCTAGACATGGGATTTGGCTCAGTCGGTAGCGCGCCAGCTTCGTAACCTAAAATGGAGAGACCTACCCTTCGTTACCATACTACGTTACATGTCCTTCACGGGAGGCTTCTATCTTCTAATAATTGTGCACTGTGTTCCCTTCGCTATTCTCGCTGAGTCCTTGACGTCCTTGGCACCTGCCATTTAGTCCATTGTGTGCAAAAAGAGTGCCGTTATGAGGTAAAACAACCCAATCTCAAACGTAATGCCCTCACTGGTGAATTTTCGACAGCCAAGATTGTTCTTAAGAATGAACTCGGTTATCGCTTCTAGGGTTGATAAAATAAGACGCAAATTAGTAATAAAGAATCACAGGATATTCAGCTGTAGACATGGAACTCATGAAACAATAAGCTGAAAAAAATTGGTTTTGCGGTGAGTGGGATTCGAACCCACGTCTTCTGGAAACATGCCATCCACTACACCATCATCGGCTAACGTTTTATCAGCCAATATGATATAAACTTTCGGATTTATTTATTTATTTGATTCGCATAGTGGCGCCATCTATGCGGGAAAATGGATAACTGTGTTGTCACATAGGAGACATATTTTAATCACTTCGTTCATTTGATGCATTATAGTATGGAGGGGTAACAAAAGAAACAGACATTACCAACAACCTCTGAAGTTTCTGATTTCCTCTTCTTTCACTTCAAGGGAAACCTTTGAGGGGAAAAAAAAAGAACAATATATATATATATTTATCCTAATTCAAATTAAACAAAGAGTTATTACTTTAAAATTCGAAATATTTAAATTTTGCTTATTCAGATTTGTAAAGGCAGATTAACAACTCTTCTGTAGTGTAATAATATATGAAAGCAATATCTTTACAGCTGTGACAATCAGTGCCTTCCCAACATGCTCCGATTTTGATACAGAAAAGAAATGCAATTTATACCAGCCATCAGATGACATTGCATTTCCTACAACTGAAGATCATCTGGATGAGATATGCAAGTGAGTGTAATTTTATCATTCTGTATTTTTAGTGCCTACAATTATCTGTATTGAAATGTACAAATATTTAGCTGTTATGCAATGTAGAGTGTTGGTTTCATAAAGAACTCCGCCTGAAGGGTTAGAACTAGGATCACTAAATCGGTGGTTCAGCGGTAGCGCGCCAGGCTCATAATCTACAGTTCCCAGGTTCGAGTCCCAGCTGTGTCAGCGTTGAGACTTATCTCCGCAAAACTCTCCGCCCTGCCCACGCTCAGTAGGGGACATCGATGGACTTGGAAAGACGCCGTCCGTCGGATGGGACGTTAAGCCTTGGCCCGTGTGCGGGAGAGTCATACCCTGTGCATGTTAAAGAACACGCTGTATGGTCTTCACGGGAGGGCACCATCTGTCTCCCAACAGCTGTTCCAGTGGATCCCATCCCGCAACCTTCTCTGAGTCTTCGGGGTCCTTGTGACCTGGCCATTTAGACCATGGTGTGCAAAAGTGCCGCTCAGAGGTAACGCAACCCAACCGAACTAAATCGGTATACATCTTCCTCTTATGGAAACATAAGAGTTTGTGCTAAAATGATGGGATACCAAATTTGGTATACGGCGTTTCCTTATCATGGTATACGTCATCTTAACAGTACTATTCTGGTTATATGAAACTTACGCGATTTATGCCAGATAATAACACAGAAAGTAATGTTGAAAAATTTTTATATTGGTAGTAACAATTAATATTTACCAGATTAAAATTCCATGCTTTTTTATGGGCTTCATTAAACCGTTTTGGAAAAAATGCTGTTAACGATTTTTTTTTTTGGAAAAGATACGTATAAAACTAAACGTAAGAATCCCTAAAATTCCTCGCTTGTGAAGATACATAACACTTTTTCATTATTATATTTGAATTAAGATTTAGAGTTAAAGAGTTCGTGAAGTGAGAAAAGTTAAAGGACAAATAAAAGTAATAGAATAAAACAAATGCATAAGATGAATTAGTTTGGTTGTTTGAAATTAATTTCTCGATTATATATATATGTATGAGTTTGTTTGTCTGATCAAGCTCTTATTCTAAGCAGTAAGAGGCCAGGATTATATATTCAACATTCAGTTTTCTCTTATAAAAATACACTATGTTGAAAAAAGTGTCCGGACACTTCCATGTTATGTGAATGGAAAGCCACTTTCAAAATTCCCTAACATTGAAAATAGACCTTTTACGCAAAAACTGTTATTGGCGATAAATTGATGTCACTCAAATCTCTCTAAATATACATATTTCTCGCAATATTCGTTTAATATTTAAAGAATTAATGAAAGCTGTAGCATTTTTCTTCAACTTTTGACACTTGGGAAAAAATACTTCAATAGACAGAACAAAACTCTTGTAACAATTTGTTCACTAACGTAAATTAAATAAATCTGAAGTTTATATGACGATTTTCTAAGATTTCATCAATTTGGAGACAATGTGAAAGTGTCGTCTGCTGTTAATGGTCCCGCTTCAATGACTTTTTAAATATTGATCGAAGATTGTTGAAAATTGACACTGTCACATTGCCTCCAAATCGATGAAATCTAAAAATTCGTCATACAAACTTCAGATATTTAATTTATGTTAGTGAACAAATTGTTACAAGAGTTGTGTTTTTATCTATTGAAGAATTTTTTCACGTGTCAAAAGTTGAAGATAAATGTTTTAGCTTCCATTCATTCTTTAAATATTAAACGAATTTTAGGGAAAATATATTTAGAGAGATTTGAGTGGCATCTATAATTTATCGCCAATAACAGTTTTTACGTAAAAGGTTTATTTTCAATGTTAGGGAGCTTTGATAATGGCTTTCCATTCACATACCATGGAAGTGTCCGGACACTTTTTTCGACGTAGTGTATGCCTTACACTCAATTCAACAATGTATAGTTGTACATGTCCAAAGAAATTGCATACCCTGTGCACGTTATAGAATGCGCTGGATGGTCTTTACATCAACTTGATTCAATGGATCCCCTTCCCTCAACTTCTCTGAGACTTTTGGATCCTTGTCATCTGACCATCAGCACATTGTGTACAAATGTGTGTCGCTCAAACGTAAAAGAGCAATCCAAAGATATTCATTCTCAAATCAGCAGTTTTGAAATATTGATAAGAAGATAAGTGAAAAAAAAAACGCCAATCCCGGACTCGAACATGGGACCTCCTGGTTGCCTGCCAGTTGCTCTAACAGTTGATCTAAGTCTGTGGAAAATGTCTGATCCCTTGTTTCTTGTTATTGGCAAAGCAAGTCACACTGAGAACTGTAGTCAGATGACTGGTTATAATTTGTTGGGATGTACTATCTTTGGAGAGAGTTTTTTTTCCTGTAGTGTACATATCGCATTCAATTCAAACACTTTTTTATCTTTGTTACAGATTTACATTTCCTTTTTGGGAATGTCTAATTAAAGAATCGGAAAGATGCCCCGATACCATGAACGGGAAAATGATTGAGAAATACCGTGGAGAGAAAGATAATGTAGCTCTTTTGTGTACCAAAGGATCAGAATTCCGCACAAGTAAGAAGTATTTTATTATTTCATTTCGAATTCAAAATGTTTACCAGCTGAGGAGCAGAACTTGAACTACGAAAGAAATATTTGTCTTTTGCGATCGAATGAGCAAGAAATACCGAACGAAAAAAATCACTTGCCAACTCTGGGAGGATGTAAAAGACAAAGCTAAACAATTTAGACAGAGTTCAGGAGTAATCAACTGTAGTCTTTGAGTTTAATTCCGATTAATAGCCACGGATTCTCATCGGCCCCTCCAAGATTTTTTCCAGGATGGGACCAAATTCTTTTTTGTCTTATTTCTTATTTACCAATAATGTAATTGCAACTAAACCTAAAATTCAGGAAGGGATCACTGATTTGCCTCCTGTCCCTGCCGGAGTCAATGTGGGTGCTGTGTGGAAGATACATTGAAATGCGAATTATGGTAATTTCAAGAATCGCACTTGCTGATAGAGCGAGCAGGAAAAGAACCTTACAATTGTTTAATTGATTCTAAAAAATTTTTGGATAATAAAGCTTCTATTGTTTGTAAAACAGAAGTAGAAAAATAGTTTCTAAATGAAAAAAATAGCTAGATTAGGGGTAGGGAACGTTTTATATTTTGAAAATCAAAATTACTCCTCCTAGTCCACATTAGGCCGCAAATATCAAGGACATCTAAAAAAAATCTATAGGTTATAAAACCTGATTCATTTTTCTCACAATTCACGACCAGAGGTAAAACAAAAATTAATTTAATTCTTCATTTTAAAAAGCGTTGAAAAAGTTAAAACAGTTTAATATTTCTAAACGTAAACGTTGCATTCATTCACATTAATCAAAATGTAAAAAAAAAAATATATAATATAATTAGAAATTATACATACATATATAATACACTGCTGGACATAGAAAATGCCGCACCAGGAAGTATTTGCCGGTGCGCCATGCAAATAGGTGGGTATGTGTCGACAGTCAGGTTATGGAAATAAGTGCAATTGCGAACAAATCACGTGATAGGTGAGGGAGATAACAGGGCAAAACCACTCGGCGTAGCTAAGTTTGGTCGTCATCAACTAGGCGTGCGGTCTACTGCATCGGTGTGATCTCGGGTGGCGAAAGCACGTATAAGGAGTGAGAATGTCTGGGCGATATCATCGAGAATCCTACCATCAAAGGGACATCTATACCAGAGGCCTCATCACATGGCTATGTAAGATTGGTTGGCCCCTGTGTCACATCGCGGCAGAAACTCATCGGGATGCAACATCTGTAGGCCAAATTTGACGACAGTGGTTGGAGGAAGGTAACGTGCATCGCTGTAGTGGGATTGATGCACGTAGGCGGACGTCTGAATGCCTTGATCACCGCATTCGACGGCAAGCCGTAGCGCCCCGCAATCCACAGAGGACGACATTCGACGTAGTGTACAAGCTACTACGGATACCCCGTATCGACACACACTGTGAATTGGCTAAGGCAGGTTTGCGCTCTCGCCAGCCATTGTGACGACTGCCACTCACTGCAGTACATCATTGCGAAAGGTTGCAATGATGCCGTATTAGACATGCATGGCAGGATGAATGGAACCATGTCGTATTCAGCGACGAGTTTGCTTCTATCTCAGCACCAACGATCGCCGATTGACAGTCTGGAAATGACGTAGTCGCCGGGCTGATCTGCTACCATCTGTGACGCCACATGGCTCCTCAGTCTGATGTCATGGTTTGGGTCACTGCCGTTCACCGCTCACACGCATAGTGGGTGCAATGACAGCACGACGATACGTCAATGAGGTGCGGTAGCCCGTTGTTTTGTTGACGTATCTCCATGGTATCCCTGATACCCAGTTTCAACACGATAATGCCCACCGGGCACACTGCCAACATCATCAAACAGTGTCTACAAGGTGTCCAGTTTTTGCCTTGGCCAGTGCAATCCCAAGACTTCTCCCCAATGGTGAACGTGTGGGGTGTCATTGGCAGATGACTACACACCTCTACATGATCCTTTGACAATGTTAATGAATTATGGGCTCAGGTCAACGACGCATGGTCGGCGATACCTCAGCACACGATCCAGGGACTTTTCCACTCGATGCCACGCCATGAGCCCAGCATGAAGGTCATACGACCTAATGACTCAGGCCTCTTTATACTGTCTCCTCGCCCATAGCATTCGTTTAATCCCTCAGAAATTAAATCACTTTTTTCCCATCTACTTGTCTTCTCTGTCTACAATCAATTTCGTCTCATTTCGTGCATTCCTTCATGGTGTGGCATTTTCTATGTCAAGCAGTTATATATTTGGCACGTATTTTTCAAAATTTTATTTTAATTATTGCTTTGTATCTCAATCCAAAAAATAATGAATTATGATTTTTTGCAAATTATTATATACTTTTTTCAGAATTTTTGAAAAACGCCAATTGCTTGAAAGAAATCGATGGTATTATTGGCTTAAAATGCGATTCTGTTGTTGGTCTACAATTTCCACATTGCGAGTAAGTACTAAAAATGTAATTTTCTGTGGAGTACAAAATTTACTAGGTAATCAACAAATTTGGGTAAGTAAGAAAACTTTTATTACTAGACGATCCCTAACCCATAACCAACCAACAATAGTTTTTACTTCAAAGTATCTTAATTTTGAGATCCTTGGAGTTCTATACAGATATACAGTTGTTGTTGTTTTTTTTTTGTTGTTGTTATTAATCATCTGCCATTGTTAGTAAAATGAATAGCGGTAGGAATTATGAATGAAAGCAATGTCGAACCCTTGAAAACAAGCTAACAGGAGAGTCGATGATTTTGATTCAAATGTTATCTATGTTTATTTTAAATATCGACTCTATTGTTAGATGTTAGCGCAGCATCTTGGCGCTAACATCGTTAACACATTAAATTAATTAAGTAATTGATTTCCTTAATAAGGATGAGGTTAAAGTAAGCAATGAGTATCACCTTACGAGAATGCAATTCTGGTTTTGCCATAGCCTGGGACGATTCTTTTGACACCATGATCTTATATGGACAGCATTATTGTAAACGATCCACTTTCCATCCTTTGTAATCATTCTGTCTAGAAAATCATCGGCCTTTTTGGGCAATAGAACTAAGAAATTTTATTATAGAAATATATTTTATCTAAGAAGAACGGAGTAAATTGTAGGACTAAACAGAACGTCATTAGTTACCGTAGCTACGCATGTGCTTTTACGTTTTTACAAGACCGCTGCACATTTCCTGACAACGGCTAACGCGTGGTTCGCGTTATTTCTTATTACTTTTGCATCAACCCAATAATTAAGTGCAAGAAAACTTAATAAATCATATTTTGTGTAGTAGTTAAGATACTTAAATATATTAAATATAGAATGTAATTAAGAAATGAATTGAATATTTCTGTATGTCATTGCATCGAATTGAAATTTAAAACTATGATTTTCTTCGTAGACGGTTCTTCTTACATTCTGGCTGCATGTACTCACAATACTACGAAAAATGTGGAAAAGACGCTTCTGAGTTAATGCAGATTGTACAGCAGCCAAGTATGCGGCACATGAAAAAAATATGCCTTAAGGAAGAAAATTCAAAATACGATATCTTGCATTCGATCCTTCGTGTACCTTTTTCACTTTAAAATCTTTCTGTAGAAAAAAAAATATAATTGATTCTTAAATGAAATAAAATATATTTTCTTGGTAATACTACCTCTTCCCTTGTTACAATGAAAAAAATGCAAAAGTTTCTTAAAACTTGCCAGAAAACACAGGCTCGGATGCTGCAAACATTGTAAGGAGGCGTGGGGGAGAAGTTCCTGAACTGTGCCGGAAAGGATTGCAACTCCATTACAGAATATTATTTTTCGCAAAAGGTTCTTGCCAAAAGTGACGTATTTATTTTCCCTCCGTTTTAGTGGGATTTTGAAAATATTTTTGAAACTCTACGTAACATTAGAAATCAATCTCTCCAATTCCTATTTGACCGTGAATGCAACACCAGATCTGAAAATTTCTTAATTCTACTGTCCGAATAGCCCTATTCACTAATTTTTAGCTCCCCAGCACCGGTATATCGAATTTGACCTTTGACCTCGAAGGACCTCCATTTGTCCTTGAAGAACACGCTGGAGGTCAAATTTAGAATTTTTTCCCGAGTTGGAACCTCTAGGCGATACGGATTACCCCTAAGTGCAAATATTCAGAGCTCCACCCTTTCTGCATCATAGTTAGAATTAGCGTGATCCCCTGCAAGTCAGCAGTCATTTAATCACTCACAATCGTCTATATATAATAGATGAACTACAGAAAGATGTGAAAGTTCCCCAATTCTGAAAACAAGTATTTTGCATGAAAATGTGCTTGTTATAAATTGAAGATCTCGCTTCAATTAGTCCCAGTTGGGTCAGCGTTGAGATTTATCTCCGCAAAATTCCCCCGCCCTGCCCACGGTCAGTAGGGGACACCGATGGGCTTGGAAAGGCCGCCGTCCGTCGGTTGGGACGTTAAGCCGTGGCTCCGTGTGCGGGAGAGCCATACCCTGTGCACGTTAAAGAACACGCTGGATGGCCTTGACGGGAGGCTACCATCTGTCTCCCAACAGCTTGTTCCAGTGGGTCCCCTCCCCCAACCTTCTCTGAGCCTTCGGGGTCCATGTGACCTGGCCATTTAGCCCATGGTGTGCAAAAAAGTGCCGCTCAGAGGTAAAACAACCCAACCCAACTCTTCAATTAGGAAACTCAGGTCAAATAGTCAAGGAAATTCAGATCAAGGTCAAATAGGGAACTCAGACATTTGTAAATCTCTATTCTGCACAATATTTGTTTCATGATTAAAGTGTTATTGAAGTTGGAACCTGACGAGTGCCTAGCCAGTTTCACGTCTGGGCACCCGGGGCACACAAAAGCAATTCCGCGCTTCATTGAATAATATTTTGTTTTCATATAGTAATTTGAGTTGGCTATGTAATAATTTTAAATTTCACCCTAAACTTGTCGCGTCCTTGGCAGATGCCTCATATGTTCATGCCTTGGAACGTTCTCGGTTTGGAACATCGAATAGCAAACCTTGCTGCTATTCAATTTCATTCATTTCAAACATTTTTCATTGAAATTGGCGAAAACTGAAAGAATCGTTACACAAACGTCTACAAATGCATTTATTTTTGTAAACGATTTGATGAAACTCTTAATATGGCGTTTTAATTAACTTGCTCTGAGGAGGGGGTGGTAGATAGCGCTCCAGGCTCATAATCTGCAGTTCCTGGGTTCGAATCCTTGCTGAGCAAGCGTTCAGATGTTTCTCTGCAAAACTTACAGCCCTGTCGTCAATGAATAGGGGACACCGATGGGTTCGAAAGGCCCCGTCTGTCGGATAGGACGTTCAGCTGCGCGCGAGAGAGCCATGCCCTTGGGCTTGTTAAAGAATACGCCGGATGGCATTGACCAGAGGCTACCATCTGTCTACTAACAGCTGTTCAGTGGGTCCCCTCCGCCAACCTTCTAGGGATCCTTGTTATCAGGCCATTTAGACCACTTTGTGCAAAAAACTAACTGTCGCTCAGAGTTAACCTAGTTTGGTTTGTTTTTGGTTTGTTTTACCTCTGAGCGGCACTTTTTTGCACACCATGGGCTAAATGGCCAGGTCACATGGACCCCGAAGGCTCCGAGAAGGTTGGGGGAGGGGACCCACTGGAACAGCTGTTGGGAGACAGATGGTAGCCTCCCGTCAAGGCCATCCAGCGTGTTCTTTAACGTGCACAGGGTATGGCTCTCCCGCACACGGGGCCACGGCTTAACGTCCCATCCAACGGACGGCGGCCTTTTCAAGCCCATCGGTGTCCCCTACTGACCGTGGGCAGGGCGGGGAAGTTTGCGGAAGAGATTTAACCTAGGGGAGGGAGCAAGAGCCTTTGAGAAAACATCATTTACACGTCTTTAAAAACATTTCTTGAAAAATACATGAAATATCAATAAGTTTAATAATTTTTGCATCTATTACTCTTACTAGCATTCTGAAAGGTGGGCATGGTCCTCTTGCCCACCTTTCCTAGATCCGTCCCTGAATTTATCGTATTACATACAAGCTTCAAAACTCATCCCGTGTTATATGAATATTGAATTCCACTGAACTTAGGACAATTACTGGTCAAATTAAATTTTTAAATCATTTATTACTAGTCAAATTCCCTCCGTCAAAAGGTAGGCGACGGCAACACCCCCAGAAATTTCTCACACTTTCAGATGTTTTACTCCAGACCCACAGCATCTAGGAATCTGATCACTTAACCCAACATAGCTAGAACTAAGTGGGACCACCAGATTAATTTTTGGGACCGATTGGTCAAATACCCACAAAATCACAGGGAACCTAAAATTATTATTATCATAATTGCCATCGATAACGTCGCATCGCGTACTTCCATGAAACGAGTGTCCGCTTGCTAGTTCGCCTGAATTACGGTTATTATATAATATAATGATTAATATAAGTTTATTTATTATTTAGATATATTAATATACCGGTTTTACCCATCAGTGCTGTACGCAGAAGTTTGTACTGAGGGAGAGCGGGGATAATACCTATTTGAGTCATATTGGGGGGGGGGGGAGATTGAAATGATTTACCTCTCTAATTTCTGAGACAACCTTTAGGACATTTATAGTAGTCAAGTCCTCAAGAGAGAAAGAATTGGTTATCCAAGAGAGAACTGTGTTTTGGATTGTAACCCTTTCCCTTGAGGGACTGAATAACGTTCATTTATAAAGGATGTCTCAGTAAATGATTAACTATTAATTAATAAATAACGTTAATAATTATTATTATATTAATTAATATTAATTTATTCTCATTAGACTTTAACATGTCGACCTCCTCCCATTGTCAATTTTTGTTATGTCACTGGATGGGGTTGTAATCCTACATGCCCCTTTGGGTACACCAATGTAGATTATTATAAGAACACGTATAAAGCGCAGAAATAAAGAAATGACAGTTATTCATACCGGGCTAGATTGTCTTACTTATGACTAGTATATAACGATGCTTATTCCTCCCACGTCATTCGGAAGTTCACAAACAACCTGATGAATTCCAGTCTGACGAAAAACTCAGGTCATTGTTTCCGTATAATTTAGAATTCCAACTCCACGATGTTTATTCACATTATAAATTTTGTTAATTTACATTATTTGACTATGAAATGTTTTGGCCTATTATTTCGTGGATACTGTTTAATGTAAATTTGTAAGAAGCAAATCATAGCTTTTGGAACAGATATGTTAATAAAATAATTTTGAAATTCTCACCTGGTGAATGCAATGTCACTTTATACGATGATATATCCAAAGACATTTTAAAATCCTGAATAACTAATGGATTTTTGGCTGCTGAAATTATTTCTATTCGTATGATAGTCTTATTAGTAAAATGTCATTTAAAAAGTCATTCACGTGGAATTGTTGATTTACAGAGTGAAAAATCTTCAGTTATTTTAAAACTCTGAATTGCACCTAAGTATTTTGAAGGTCCTGCATAAAGAATGCAATTTTTGTGATATTAAATTCAGCTATTGCGAAAGCAATTAGCTTTTACAGAAATGAAAATTTGTTAGTGAGTAGGGTGATCACATTGTTTTAAGTATTTAGCCCAAAATGCTTCCTGTTTCAATGCATTGAATCAGCAGAATGTTAATTTCTAACCAATAACAGAATGTTAATAACTCTTAGAGCCGTGGTTCACTCAGCCGGTAGCACGCCAGGTTCCATCATCTGCAGGTCCCAGCTGCCCGTGTTCATACATTCTCTGCTATTACAAACCTTAGTGACAATGTGGACAACTATAGATATGGCAAAAGCGTAGTCCCTCTGACTAGACACTACACCTACGCCCAAAAGAAGAATCATTGCCTGAGTATACTAGGTAATGCACTAAGTGGCATTTAATGTAGGGTTCCATCTATCTCTTAACAACTACCTGATATCTTCCCTTTCTCACCTCCTTTGAGCCTCTAGAGTCCTTGGAACTTGGCCATTCCAAACATTCTGGCAAAAAATCTATTATCTCTCTGTTAGAAGTGCCACTCAAACGTTACTGTAGCCGCATGTGTTGTTAATACACACGTCACTTATTTTTTCTCTGTGAGAACTAATGATATAAACCATATGATATATAGATAAATGATATATCATCCTCCTCCTCAAGCAGCCATGGGCTACGGAGGTCCAACCAGATTGTGCAATTTAGTTCTCCAAGCATGCCTGTCCTGAGCTCTATCTACTGCATCTGGCCACTGTACATCAAATCTAACAAGGTCCTGTTTGACATTATCTGGCCACCGCATCCTAGGACTCCCCCTCTTTCTAAGGCTTTTAGGCACACTATTCATAACCCTATTCGCTAATCTATAATTATCCATACGGGTAACATGACCAAACCAACGGAGTCTCTCTCTGCACAATATGCTGCGCAAAGGAGGTTGCAGACTCCTTTGCCAAACCTTATCATTACTAACAAAGTTGAACCACCTAATGCCCAATATACTGCGCAAGCATCTAGAATCAAAAGCATCTAGAGTCCTGTTATCTTGTTTACATAGCGTCCAAGTTTCATTACCATAACTAACCCTAGAAAGAACCAATCTCCACACTCTCCTTAGATTCTTAAAAGTCCCAGCAGCAATCCCTATATGTCTCTTAATCTCATGCCGCACATCACCAGTATCTGTTACATTGCTCCCAAGATAATTAAACTGTGACACCTGCTCAAGATTGCAACCATTCAGATTAACTGAATCACAGCTTGCCTGACCAATTTTCATCACTTTAGTTTTCTCTCTGTTTATGACCAAACCTGCTTTACTACTAGTCTCATCAATACCTTGAATGAAAGAGTTCATCTCATGAACATCATTTGTAAAAGAGGGCTAAATCATCAGCATAATCTAAATCAGAAATTTTCAGATCTCCACACCATTTAAGGCCAAAATCTTTCCCTTTCAGTGAATTTCGCATGACATGATCAATAACCAAACTAAAGCGAAAAGGAGACAAAATGCACCCTTGTCGAACATCAGAAGTAATGCTAAACCAAGTGCTACAAGCCTTACCAACTCTCACACACGACATCTCATAATAATCTTGATTCCCTCTTGGAATCACACCCTCCCTTCGAGGGTTCGAGTAAGGCGCAGCATCCTTCTGACGCTTGTAGACATGACTTTTCGTTCAACGTGTTCGCACCAAGACTAAAGCTTTCAAATCTCCCGCCTAGCCTTCTCGCTGCACTAGTGCCCTAGTCGGTCATTAACGTCAGTAGTTTGTTCCCACTCCACGGATTCCCTTTGCACAGTGCTCTCCCCCCCCCTGTGACGTCACCGGCTCCAAGTGCGGGGGGCCACTTTGGACTTTGACTCCTATGTCGCAATCTTCCGATCATGTAATATGGTGCAACCGCCAGGTCATGTGATATGGCAACACTGACTGGTCACGTGATATGACGCCCCTTATTAATATTCATAATTCATAATTAATATTTCATATTTGACTCCCCTTTATTAAAAACCCGTGGCGCACTCTGGTGTATATGATGAGTACTATATTTAGAAAAGCCCTCTATTTTAAATGAAATTATTCAAATTTTTGACTCCCTCTTTATTAAAAATTCCTTCCCCTTTATTAAAAACCCGTGGCGCCATCTAGTGTATATAATGAGTACTATTTTTAGAAACACCCATAATTTTAGTGGTAATTTTTCCAATTTTTGACTCCCCCTTATCAAAATTCCACCCCCTTTTATTAAAAAAAACCCTCTATTAAACTCCCCCTCACCGATCACATACTCCCGTCCCTTGGTTTCTACTCTCATCAGAAATTTTCCAAGTCCACTAAACTTTGGGTTGCAATTCTTGAAAATAATTACCCATATTTTGTGAATTCGACCTACATTAAGTCCTGTGACGTGCATTTCGCAAGAAGCGTTCGATATCTCACCCCTGATCACGTTTTATTAACGGGTGGTTTTAGCAAAAGTCCTGCGAAATTAAAAAATATTATTCCAAACGGTGAAACACAAGGGGACCACGATTTACTGATGGATTTATCATCACCTTGGCGGTCATCTTCGATAAACTCGTTAATCATCAAAAAGTCCTCCCATTCCTCCTTTCTTAAAAACTCTTCATTAATTAAAACTCTTATCAAAAGTTCCGTCCCCCTCATTAACAGTTCCGCCCCCCTTTTAAAGACTATCCCGCAGTAACTGTTTCAAAAGACTGTCCCGCAGAAAATGAAAAAATGTCATTGAATAAAAATAAAATAAAAAAAATTAATAAAAAAAATTAATAAAAAAAATTTATTCGTCGTTTTCCTTTTATGTATTAACTGTGTTTTTGGAAGTGCTATTCTGGTGATGTGACTCATAGATGTAGTTTTCGGGTCTGAGCTGGATGCTTGCATGGATTGACGTGTCCGAAAACCCTTTTATGACCTTTTTACAATTTGTGTGGGGCGCGAATGTGAGCGCAGGGGAGAGGAGCCGGGCAGGAAGGAAACCATAGTCTTGAGCGTAGCTGTCAAACAGAAAGGACGTTTGAACACGCATCGAGGGATGCCGCTCTCACTCAAACAAAGCCCTTAAGGAGAGGGTTCGATTCTATGTGAGAATCAAGATTATTGGTTAATCAAATACAGTTCTGTGGAACTGAAAGATGTGCATTAGAGATAATTATCACTACAGAGCATTCCTTCAAGTTATTGATTTTCTGCTTCTTATGTCTTTTAAATTTATGTGTCGGGCGAATGTATGTTTGATTTTTAAATGAAATAAAAGTATTATTTGCTTTCGAATATTTTCTGTTGTTCGCTTTGCTTTCCTGTTACTTCTCTCCTGTTAATCAGGTGAAAAATTATTTTATTTACGTTTAAATAAGCACAAAAAATGTGAAAATTACACTTCGGCGCTAGTATTCACATTTCGAAGTGAAAATTGTATATGTAATGTTTCTTTCTTATATTCAGGGAAGATTGGGTTATTTTACCTCTGAACAGCACTTTTTTACAATAGGCTCTCACAAAGAACCCGGGGGTTCAGATAAAGTTTGGGTAAGGGGACTCGCCGGACAGCTGTTAGGAAACAGATCGTAGTTTCCCGTCAAGACCATGCAGAGTTTTATTTAACATCACAGGGTATGGCTCTCCCGCACACGGAGCCACGGCTTAACGCTCTATCTAACAGACGGTGGCCTTTCCAAGCCCATCGGTGTCTCCTACCGACGTAGGAGATTTTGCGGAGATAAATCACAACGCCGTCCCAGCTGGCACTCGAACCTGGGAACCATATATTTACGAGGCTGGCGCTCTACTGACTGAGCCGCCCCAGTAGAACAGGATTTAAGCGAAATGATTTTTTTTATTGTTATTGCGGGATTTCGTCTCCTTTCTGTGCCATTGAACAGGGTTTTACCATCGGTATTTGAGGCCCAGTTGTTTTACCTTTTAACACACAATGGTAAAAAAACTCTAAGGGCTCATATCTTGGTAGGAGATGGAGACCATCGATCGTGGTTTTTAACAAGCACAGTGTATGCTCCCTAGCACACGTGGATCCAAGATTAACATCCCATCCGGCGGACGGCAATATTTTCATGATCTCTAAGAACAGGCATTGTCACAGTACTGCATGTAAGAAACTTTGTTTCAGGTGCAGTTCACCAGAAAAAAATATTTCTGAATTCGAACTCGGTAACGTTTCATGAAAATCTGAAAAGAAAAAAGTCTACGAAATATTTGAAATGATCGGTTCCAGAATCATTTCTCTACTGATAATACTTTCTGAAACAAGATGCTTTGTAGAGCGAAGAATTTTTGCAATGTAAATTAATTAGGAAATCAAGCTTCTACTGAATATGTTACGTTCATTTGTAAACAGAAAATGTTTTGTCGCCTTTCAAAGTTATGACCTATATAAGCAGAAATTGGAACTAATGAATGATTAGGATTAATTAGTATATTATTAGTATTTATCCAACCGAGAAATAAAATCAATTTATCTGTTCGAAAAAAAAAAACATATTGCACTCCCGACCCCCTTCCCCCAAGCACGATAAACTCCACTTTCCCATTTAAGCCATTAAGTAAGACCGAGTTATTTCTATCGTTACAAACCCCACCTAATTACCGATATATAGATCAAAATTGGGACGGTGAATTCAGTTTCAGTAATTTTACATTTGAAAAATCCATTCCCTCTATTCAAGAGTTATTGACGTCATTTATGAAATAAGAGGTTCGAACACTGATATCAGAAACAATAATGAGTTTTTTTTAAAACATCTAAAAGGTTAGTTTCCTATTTTGCTCCTAGATGGTAGCACTAGTCAATGATGATGAAGTACATTGGGAAAACAATGTGGTAAATGGAAGGGGGGTCAAGGCAATACCTTCTGCAACAGAAAGCCTGTGAACCAAGTTATAACATCAGCATAAGTAGTTTTGATATGTAGAAAACTTTTATGCATTTTTTTTTCCATTATTATCAATGGCCTACTTTTATACTAATGATTATTTATAAAATATACCTTATTTAGAAGAAAAGTTATTTGTGTTTATTAGCATTACGATAATAATTAATAATTTTTCTTCTAAATAAAGTATAGTTAAAAATAAACATTAATAAAAATAGCATAAAAGCACACCAGTAGTAATAGTAGAAAGTAATATATAATAATTATCTACATTACAGGACTACGTATGGTGACGTCAAAACTTGGTCCACCGGCCTTCTGTTATAGGAGGTGTTAGTCAAGGGCTCATGGAAGGGAGTAACTATCAGGTCCCCTTCCTCTGAGAATCTCTAATCAGTGCATCCCCTTCTTCTGTTAGGAGATGGCTGATAGCTTCCTGTCCAGTCTTTCTTGAATGGTTTTCAACTGCAAGAGTATGGGTCTCCTACACACGGGCCATGGCTTAATATCCCATCCAATGGGCGGCGGCCTTTCCAAGATTATCACATCTCTTACTGATCGAGGGACGGGGCAGGGGGCTTTGAGGAGGTAAATGTCAATGCTGTCACAGGTGAGACTCGAACTAGGAAGTACAATTGCGAGCCGAGCACGCTACTGACTAAGCCATCCCCGCCTCTTTGATGAAGGAAAAGTTCATACAAAGTTTATGGTCTCTAGCATTTTAGGGAGCTGAGTGCAAAAGCAGAAAGGTAGACACTCTTCTTTGCAATATCAGACTAGTAGATTAACCCGGCGTGAATCTAATTTATGGAGGCCATGGTCTCCAAAAAATTAGATTAACCCGGCGTTAATCTAATTTACGGAGGCCATGGTCTCCAAAAAATAAAGATCGTGTGATTTATCTATTTCTAAGCCAATGACTTTATCACACCAAAGCAGAAAGAAATTAATTGAACAATTTCTCCATTTAAATTTATCGAATACAAAACGTTTTTCAAGTATTCGCTAATGGTAAGTGTATGGAACACACCACTTTTTAACCGTTAATTTTAAATCTATGAGAGTTTCGAGGGAATCCAAATCTCTTCACACCGGTTTCGGTTGATCCCAATGGTTCGCACAAACCCTATCAATCTTTCCCTGGTTGAAGAGAAAATTCGTGCAAAGTTGTTTCGTTTGTTTCTATTAATCCTTTAGAGCAGTGGTTCTCAAACTTTTATGCTTTACGTACCCCCTGGAAATGTGTATGTAACTGGCGTACCCCTTGTATAGATAGATAAAATTATAGTTATAGTATAACAATGGGAATAAAATTAAACATATATATATATAAACACATTAAATTTTGTATTCATAAATTACATATGTCGATAAACACAAAAAATTACATTTTTGCACAACAGTGTTGCAAACTTAGCGACTTTGTTACTAGATCTAGTAACTTCTGAGCTCTCACGGCGTACCCCAAAAACTTTTACCGCCTACCCAATGTTGAGAACCACTACTATAGAGGGCTTAGTAGAATTTCTATAGAACAGTAACTCTCTATAGATAATATTACTAGTAAATCCTCATACTACACAGGGTGGGATCTAATAAGAGGTAGGAGGGGCAGGGGCCATGTCCCTCCCGTTGGAAAATTGTTATAAGGGTAATGCAGCCAAAAAAAATTAAAATTGCGCATATTTCACACAGTTTTAAAGAATTTTTTTAAGAAACATCTACCACGGAAGGACATGTTACTTTGCAATAAAAAAGTCTCTTATCCCCCCCTCCCTCCCCCCCCCCCCCCCTTATTCTTTTCTAGATCCGGGCTTGATACCACCCAATATGAAACTTAATATTTGAGGTTACTTTTATTCTTGCACGCTTTTCAATCGCATGTAGCAGACCTATGGTTAAATCGATTGTCGAGTCTTTTGATAATTTATTCAGAGCATAAACTTATTATTAACAAGAGTTGTTTTCAAGTAATCAAATTGAGAACGTCAGTGTTTAACTGTTTTTACTCTAATTTTAATCAAATGGCACCAAAGTTAATTTTTCTGAAAAACTGAGTATCACTTGACCCCTAGACTTTGAATACGAATATTCCATGTCCATCTGGATCCATAGCATGCGTTTCCTTCGACCACAACGGCATATTACTATATTTTTTCCTGTAAGCCAAACTCTCGGCTCCAGCTAAAGTCACGGTAGAGGTAGGGGCAAGAGGAGAAACTGTTACTTCCGTTTTCCTGGTTCCTTTTCCTGTTCCATCACACAGTAATCAACCAATGTTTTATTCGTAGAAATGGAGCTGGAACATTCTTTCGTTACTGAGTAATGAGTTGCTAACATGTCAAAGAAGCAATATTAACCGTCCAGGCGGCATGAACTCGTTCTCCTCGCCTCAGCTAAGTGTTCTTCTAGTGGTACTGAGGCGGCAGCACAGCCACACACATAACGTTTACTTAAACCTTACTCTGACGCTTACAAAGCAGAAAGAAAGATAATGTGTAACACCGGTAGTTAATGCAACGAAGAACAGGCTTGTAGCATTTCAGTGAATATTTAAGCCGTACACCCATTCTTTCACACCTTTAAAACTTTTATAGAAAATCGCGTTCACCGTTGTGACTAGGCCAAGATCTAGGGAGGAAGAGGGGAGCCAAATGATTTGATCGAACTGGAAAAAAGTACAAAGGTTCCAGGTGGGGGGAGTAAACCAAGAGACTGGATTTCTACTGCAGTATAACATTTCCCTTCCGTTTTAGAGATCTTTCAAACATGTCTTGAATAAGACATGATATATACATAACTTTACTAATTTTTGTCTCCATTACCTTTACAAGCATTCACAAAGAGGGAGGGGATGTTCCTTATTCCTCCTAGATCCAGCCCTGGTTTGAACCATTATAGAATATTGCACACGCTTTGCAGTTATTATACTATATGGCACATTCCTTTGAGACACTGGCCCTATGTTCGCGAGGACCATGCATTGTGCAAATTAAGGAACATCCTTCATGGCCTTGACTGGAGGCTTCCGTCTGTCTAACAGAGATATTAGAGGTGAAAATTCATTTTTGATCATACACTTCTCTGCTCTTTACGTCTTAATAATGCTAGAACTCAGATTTATTCAAAGCACCAAATTTGCTTTTTTAATTTTGCGCTTCCGTCTGAAATGTCAGTACAATTTACTTTCACTGGATTAATTTATTCCATTTAAAATATTGCGTCACAAATGAAGAAATGTAAATAAAACTCAGACACCAATTTCCGAAAATTGGTTTAAGTTTAATTTTTTTTCTTGAAAAATCGAAAAATGCGTGAAATATGCACAAGTTTAATATTTTTTGATGCCATTACTTTTATTAACATTCTCAAAAAGGTCATGACCCCTTCACTTCCGCCTAGATCCTGTAAGAGCGGACTTTAGTTCTATTATAGAAACGTAAATATCAGGGTGTTTTAAAAATGACGCCACCCTAAATATAAGAAAGTAGAACTTTCGCCCATGTGCATTTTATCCCATAATATTTGTCAGTTGGCATTACTGTACTCAAGGTTAACAGCCTTTAGCATTCGAAATGACCTTGTCACGCGCTAGTCTCATTCAAGTATTCATCCCTTTGTGTTGTGCCTGTTATGTCGTTTTCTAAAATCGAATGTGTATTTATTGTTGAGACTTATTGTGCGTACAAATCTTACTAACGTGTGAGAGAGGAGTTTGAGTTGAAATTTCCTCAGTTTCCCAACAAGTCGAAAATATCTCGTTTGATTGATAAATTTCATGACACTGGGTCTGAACAGGATCGGAAGAGTCCAGGCTGGTCATCACTGTCAACTGTCGAAGTTCTTGGTGATGTGTCTCAGCGTTCAACTCGTTCACCCAGAAAATCTCTTAGAAAGTTATCTTCACAGGTTGAACTGTCACCAGCTACTCTTTTCAGGGCTACAAAGAAGTTAAAGTCTCATGCCTACCGCATTGGTGTCGTTCATGGACTGAAAGAACCAAACCATGAAAAACGTTTATAGTACTGTCGTTGGTTTCGTTCTTTTGTTGACGAAAATGGGATTGATATGTTGGACCGTGTTTTTTTCAGCGACGAGGCTTGGTTTCACTTGGATGAGTATGTGAACAGTCAAAACAGTCGAATATGGAGCAGTGAAAATCTCACACTTTTCACGAACGACCATTACACGCACGGAAAATCGGTGTTTGGTGTGCAAATTCCCCTCGTCGTGTGATAGGGCCTTTTTGTTTTGAACTCAACGGTAACTGGTAAAATTTATCGCGACTTCATTCAACAGTTTATTGCAGTATTGGATGTGAATGAACGAGAGTGTTGGTTTCAACAAGATGGCGCGACCGCCCATACTGCAAATGACACAATGGTGATGTTGCAAGAATTTTTTGGTGATCATTTGATTTCAAAAAATTTGTTGCCCCCAAGATCCCCAGATCTTACTCCTCGAGATTTTTTCCTTTGGGGATATCTCAAATGTGTAGTGTTTCAAAACAATCCTCATACACTTGAAGACTTGAAGGCTAACATTGAAAGAGAGATTTTAAACATAAGAAAACAAACATTACGAAAGATGGCTGCAAATGTCATGAAACGGGTACGAACCTGCATCCAGGTTGCAAGAAATCACTTTCAACATCATGTCTAATTTGCATCTTTTGAAATTTGTGTCTTTTGTCAAGTTTAAATAGAAAAATACAATAGAGGGTTGCGTCCTTTTTGAAACATCCTGTAAAATAGGCATCCCACTTAATTTTGAGCTTCTTTGGGTAGGAAATGGGGTTCCTAGTTACCGTGGAGGGGGGGGAATAATCGCTCGAAAAGCGTCCGAGATTTCTGGGGAGCTACCGTCGCCTACCTTGTGAATGAATAGAAAATCTTCAACAATGACAACTTTTACCTAGCTTTCAGTCTTGTAGTGGTGCATGCCCTGTGTTCAAAAACGCAGGGTAAGATGACAGGCGGTGCGTTCAAGTACATCTGCAAGCAAGATTCTGGTCGTCAAAGGGATGAGGCTAAAGCTTTGCATCGCGACGCCGGTGTCCCTGAGGGCAAGTACGGTTTGCCCGAACTTCACACCTTTCAGTCCCTACCTGTACCCGCCGTGGGTAAGCGTGGGGTTTTTCCCTGTTAAACACCCCAGGAGGATTTGATTACACCCCCAAGCTTCTTTTGGTATTATTCACTGCACTGTGCTTCCTCCTACCGACATCTAATAATAACTTGGGGCGGGGGTGGCTCAGTCGGTAGCGCGTCAGGCTCGTAATCTGTAGTTCCCAGGTTCGAGTCCCAGCTTGGTCAGCGTTGAGATTTATCTCCGCAAAATTCCCCGCCCTGCTCATGGTCAGTAGGGGACACCGATGGGCTTGGAAAGGCCGCCGTCCGTCGGATGGGACGTTAAGCCGTGGCCCCGAGTGCGGGAGAGCCATACCCTGTGCACGTTAAAGAACACGCTGGATGGCCTTGACGGGAGGCTACCATCTGTCTCCCAACAGCTGTTCCAGTGGGTCCCCTCCCCCAACCTTCTCTGAGACTTCGGGGTCCACGTGACCTGGCCATTTAGCCCATGGTGTGCAAAAAAGTGCCGCTCAGAGGTAAAACAACCGAACCCAACTAATAATAACTTGAACAGTCATAGCATAAGATGTCAGAGTAAAATAAACCATATCATTTAAAATCACACTGCAGAAATAATAAGTAAAGTACCGTCATAGCATAATTTACAGATACAATCCCCGTACTTCATACAATTCCTGTACTTTCCTGTTACGCGTGAACCTGTTTCCCGTGTTTGTTGTTCCGTGTTTTATACAATTCCCGTACTTCCCTACCGTTGCCGCAACAAACTGTTGTTTTCTCTGTGCAGCACTTCTGCAGAATTAGCATAGGTAGACCCATGTACTCACACAGAAGCACAGAGAGCTCTCACAGCCTCTTACGTGTCGCTGGAACTGTATAAAGCCATCTGTGAAGGCTACAAAATTCTCAAAATTCACGATGTTTGGCACTATTCGGAAAATATTACCTACACTGCCCAGGACCCCAGCTTATTTGGAAAATACATCGACACTTTCTTAGAGTCCAAACAGAAATATTCAGGTTACCCACCAAACGTCGAAAAATCAAAATTTTGCTAAGATTTTTTTCTTGCAGAGGGGGTGAAAATAAACCCCCAGGAAGTCGTGTTTAACAGCACTAAAAGAAGCCTGTCAAAGGGGGGGCTAAATAATTTATGGGGAAAATTGTCAGAAGACCTTTCTAGACATGTGTCTCAAGTCATTGACAACCCCATAAAATTATTGAACTTAGTGAACGATCGCTGAAAAATTCTCACTGACTTCCATGCGGTCAATTCGGATCATATCCTAGTGACCTACAGACCCGCTAAAGAATTCACCCCCACAAACCCTAAAGGTAATATTGTCGTGGCCTCATTCGTCACAGCCCAAGCACGTCTCACTCTATATGACATACTTTCTAAATTAAAACAGAGAGTCCTCTACGCCGACACAGATTCGTGCATTTTTAAAACCTCACCCAGCGACACATTCATTCCAGAGTCCTCTGATTTCATGGGGCATTTTAAAAACGAGATAATCGATCAGTATGGGCCCAGCGTCAGTATAGATCGGTACATCTCCATAGCCCCTAAAAATTATATACTGGAACTTTCAAACGGTGAAACTATCACCCGTGCTAAAGGATTTAAATTGAGTGTGCGTTAACAGAGAACGTTACACTTACGGAGCTTCGCCACGATCTAATTCTAGGAGGTCCCCCAGCCACTTTTGTTGTCCCCTTCAACGTCCAAATTGACAAACACAAGACCACCCTCACTAACCGTCCTTTCCACAAAAAACTATCCTTTAATTTTAATAAGAGGATCTTTAAACCTGGTCAAAGTGATATATTCCCTTTCGGTTTCAAAGCTTAAATTCCAGTTAACCGTTCAAATAAGCAACCACCAAACCTCATTAAAACAATATTTCACATTCTTTAACCACTTTGACACATTCTAACTCTTTCAGCAGTATGCCACTGTTTTTAACATGCACGGGTTATTTAAATTATGACATATTCTGATTTGGTATTATTCCGTCACTACGTTTTAAATTAGTCATGCACGTATTATTTGTAAATTATGCTTTATTATTTATGTAGTATGATTTTTATGTCACTACTTTATTATTCCTGAACTATGATTTTTATATTATATCGCTGCTTTACTTATTATTTTCTGCTGTATGATTTTTATACTATATCGCTGCTTTATTTTTTATGTAGTATGATTTTTATGTCACTACTTTATTATTCCTGAACTATGATTTTTATACTATATCGCTACTTTACTTATTATTTTCTGCTGTATGATTATTATACTATATCGCTACTTTACTTATTATTTTCTGCTGTTTGATTATTATACTATCTCGCTGCTTTATTATTTATGTAGTATGATTTTAAATGATATGGTTCATTATTATTTCTAAGATTTAAATTGGTCATGCACTTATTCCTGAACTTTGATTTTTATTATTTCTGCACTACGTTTTAAATTGGGCATACACTATGATTTTTTATATCACTGCTTTATTATGCTATGTCACTGCTTTATTATTTCTGTAGTATGATTTCAAATAATATGGTTTATTATACTCTGATTTTACATTATTATTTCTAAGATTTAAATTGGACGTACACTATGATTTTTATATCACTGCTTTATGATTTTTACACTACTATTTAAATTGGACAGACAAGTATTATTTTGTAAATTATGGTTTATTATATTATATTACTGCTTTATTATTCCTGAACTTTGATTTTTATATTTCTGTACTGCGATTTAAATTGGTCACTCACTTTTTTTTGTAAATTATGCTATGTCGTTGCTTTATTATTTCTGTAGTATGATATGGTTTATTATTTCTGCACTACGTTTTAAATTGGTCATTGTCAGGCTAGAGGCCATTTTTAGATTTTTTTTGTTCAGTCTTTGTATATTTATTTTGGATTTCACCAAAATAGGCATATGCTACGTGGGAGGCCCTCTGTCCCGGCATCTGGAGAGTTAATTGAAGAGCAGTGCCCCGAGGGGACGGAGGTCACCCCACTGCTCGCGGACGCCCCAGATGGTGAGGCGGAGAGAAAGGAAGAAAGGGTTGGCAACCACGAGAAGGACAGAGCTGGTCGAGTTTCAAAAGCGTGCAGACATAAAATTGAAAAGCTGGTGAGTGCCGACTGGTATTAGCGGTACGTAGGCTCTCGGAAAAACAGCTGAACGGGGATAATAAGCTGATTTTGTAATTCATAGTAAATGAGTGACGAGTGTGTTTTTCCTCATCAGTCAATGTAGTTTATATCTATAAAGGATAGTTATTGTTTTACCAAGGACTAAGTTGAATCAATTTATTGGGAAGGAGCCTCAGTATCGAGTCCCTTCAATTGTGATAAAATCTCTGATTTTTGATCTGAAAAACTCTTTCACCTGTCGCGTATTGCGATCGAACCGAGGGAACTTACCTAAGTGGTCCAATAGACAAACAAACGAAGAAGCAACATCACAAAGTGGCACAGCCGCCAGTACGCAACAGAGGTGAAAGTAGCGGCGAAGGTGACGGAAGATTTCCGACATCCATTGTGAGCTGACCAGAACAAGGCTGATACTGCCAAGAGTGTCCTGCAGTGTGCTTCAGGCGATAGAATACCTGTGAAGGTACCTGAAGAATCGTGCATCACGTTCGAACTGTGGAAAAAGCTGTGAAGGTGACGGAAATGTTCAACATCCATTGGGAGCTGACCAGCGCAAGGCTGATTCTACCAAGAGTGTTCCGACTGTGTGCTTCAGGTGGCAGACTGATGAGGCGGTTCGTTCCTGTCATCACATCGGAGGTAAGTATCCTCTTACTCTAGAGGCGAGTAGTTAGATACGGCAGAGGCCTGTACGAGCTAAAATAGAGCTTAGGAGCGGTCGCGATAGGGAAAGGGATGAGTTAAGGCGAGGCTACACAGTCACAGAGAGGGATAGCGCGCAGGGTGGTTATTCAGGGAGTGACCAGGGAAGCGAGGAGGTGACAATAGACAGAGAGTCTGATGCTGCGGAAGACATGAGAGGGTTGAGGGATTATGGCAATGACAACGATACGAATAGGCTGCAGAGCGGGACCAGAAAGCAGAGAGCTAAAGAAAGGATTGGAAATGATTTTGAATTAGAGAGGATGAGGTTAGAGATGCAGCTGAGAAGGGAAGAGAGAGGCAGCAGAACGAGAAAGGGAAAAGGAGAGAGAGGCAGCAGAAAGGGAAAAGGAGAGAGAGGCAGCGGAAAGGGAAAAGGAGAGAGAGGCGGCAGAAAGAGAAAGGGAAAAGGAGAGAGAGCATGAGTATAGAATGCTGGAACTGCAAATGAGGAATGCAAACGAGGAGAGGGGTGATGTGCGAACGGTGGCAGTTTCTAGTAATCCAGCAGATGCGCGGCAGGCTAATTATATAAAATTATTGGGAAATATGTTAGCTGGAAGCCCTAAAAACCCAGAAGAGGTGATAAATCTCTTTGAGACAGCGGAAAGGGGATTTAAGATATATGAGGTACCAGAGGAGTTTCAAGGCAGAGTCATCATTTCTTTTTTAGATGGTAAATATGCAAATCACGTTTTTCGAAAATTAAGTGCAGAGGATTTTGCTAATTATAAGAAAGTTAAAGAGGCTGTATTAAAAGAGTTTAAGCTCACTCCCTCTGCGTACAAGAGAAAGTTTGAAACTATCACGAAAGAACCGAATGAGTCATATAATCCGTTAGCCTCGAGGCTCAGAAATAGCTGGGATTATTATGTCCGCAGTAGGAAGGTGACAAAATTTGAGGAGCATATGGACCTGATAGTGTCGGATAAGTTACGTGATAGCCTTCCTCAAGACACTCATGCTTACGTAGTACAGAAAGAGGCGGAGTCATGGGCAAAAGCAGACGAAATAGCCACGTGGGCAGAGATACACTCAGCCAGTGTGAGAGAGGACAGAAAACAGACAAAAAGCTTTACTAAAGTGAATGGAGGGCCACAGCGAATAGGGGATACCCGTGGTAATAATTTCCAGCGAAGGGAGAATCTTAGGACAGACAGTCGATTCAGGCGCAATATCTCGGATAATTATCCCAGCAATAAGGGTTCGAAAGGGTTGATAAGAAGATGCCATAAGTGCGGATCACAGGAGCATTTGATGCGTGTGTGCCCAGCTCGTTCAAGAGAGTCCGGTGCTAGTAATCATCATGCAAAGGTGAATCGGGTGAGGGAAGTTGATTCACAGACGGTAAAGCAGAACAGCGAGGCAATGATAGCCAGAGTTAAAATACCTTTAGGTGAAGTTCTCAGGAGGGAAAAAAGGTCGAAGTGGGAGAGGACAATTCCTGCTGATTATAAGCTGGTTAGAGTTAGATGCGGCGAGAAAACGGCGCAAGCAGTGGTCGATTCAGGGGCGGAGATAACGGTGGTCAGAAAAGGCATGCTAGAGGAAGAAAAACATATGGTTAAGAGCCACATAATAGTATGTGGGCCCTTCGAAGAGACGAAACGAGCAGAGGTAAAGGAGCTTGCTTTGAGCCTAATAGAAGAGACTGATTCGCCCAAGGCCAGGGGTGGAAAGGTAAACGTATTATGCGCAGTAGTTGATGGACTACGGGAAGAAGTACTGTTAAGTGCAGAAACATTTTGTGATCTTTTAGAGGAAAGGGAAAACGTACCTAGGACCATACAGCCCAAGGTACAAGCTGTTAATCAAGTGGCCGATCAACAGGAAGGTGAGGTACGAGAGGAGGAGCCTGAGGAGGTAGGAGCGAAAACAGAATCTCCCGAAGAAATAAATCCTCTCGCTACTAGTGATGTGAGACTGTTTAAGATTCAACAGAGGAATGACCCATCACTTAGAATAGCCCATAATGAAGCAAAAGAGAAGAAGAATAACTATTTTTATTTGGACGATTTGCTATACCATAAGGACAAGGTATTAGGAGAGTCTGTAAGTCAGCTTGTAGTACCATTTGAAAGACGTCAAAAGATTTTAGAACTGGCACACGAGTCCGTATTTGGTGGTCATTTAGGTGCTAAAAAGAGTCAGGAGCGGATTAGATATTCATTCTTTTGGCCTTCATGCAAGAAGGATGTTAGAAAGTTTTGCGACTCCTGTCTGAAGTGTCAGTTAAGGGAAAAGGTCAAGAAGCAGGATAGAATCCCCATCACACCTATAGCGCGCCAGAAATTACCTTTTGAAAGGGTAAATCTTGATGCTATTGGTCCGATAGACCCACCATCTGCAAAAGGGCACGGGTTCATATTGTGTCTGATTGATCAGCATACTAGATGGCCTGAGGCGGTATGCCTAACTTCGCTTACAACAAAGAACACCTGCGATGCTCTGTTAGAAATATTTCAGCGGACAGGCATACCTTCGGTTATCGCAACAGATAGAGGGACAAATTTTACGGCAGAATTAACTCAAGAAATGGAAAAGAGAATTGGAGCTTCACCTCGATTTTATACTCCGGGATATCCTCAAAGTAATGGTTTAGTAGAGAGATTTAATCAGACTTTGAAAAATATGTTACACCACGTCATTAGAGAGGAACCCAGGCAGTGGCACAAGGCCATGCCATTTTTACTGTGGGCGTACCGGGAGGTACCCAACAGTACTACCGGTATATCTCCATTTCAGTTGATGTATGGGAGGCAACCAACAGGGCCACTCTCAATCCTAAAAAATAGCTGGACTGACGAGCAGGTCATGCCTGTGGGTATTCCAGTTACTGCTGCTCAATATCTTCAAGAATTAAAGATCAGGCTAGAAATAGCAGCAGCTCAGGTTAAGGATATAGCAGAAGAGAATCAAAGGAAATATGCATATTATTACAATAGGAGCGCTCGGGTTAAGGAGTTTAAAGAAGGAGATCAGGTGATAGCTTTAACGGCAGACTCAAATAACAAGCTGTATGCCAGATGGATAGCCCCAGCAACAGTAGTGCGACGCATATTTCCGCACAGTTATGAGGTAAGTTTACCAGACGGGGCAACCAGACATGTTCATGCGAATAGGTTGAGAGAATTAAAAGCTCGTTGTAATGTGGTAGGAGTGATCTTTGATGAAGATACCGAATTTGGAGAAATAAAAGAAATGCCTAGAGCAACAGCACAAGAAAGGGGTAGCAAGGTCGGGCTACAGCCGATGAATCATGCTTTTCCGAACCTGTCAGCAGAGCAAGCAAAGGAGCTGCATGAGCTATTGGACGAGTTTCCGAGGTTTTTTTTAAATCGTCCAGGCAGATGCAAGCAAGGGCAACATAGCATTAGATTAAAAGAGGGCAGTCATTTGAAGACGCTACACAGGTACAAGGTACCACATGCGATGCGAGAACAAGTCAGGTAAATGAATTGCTGGAAGCAGATATGATAGAGCCAGCACAGAACGAGTTCACGCATCCCATTGTGTGTGTTGCAAAAAAAGATGGGACCATGCGGTTTTGCTGTGATTTTAGAATGGTGAATGGTTACACAATACCTGATGCTTTTCCCATGGCCCATGTACCTGATCTATTATACAAGGTAGGCGCTGCTAATTACATCTCTACGATAGACCTGTTACGTGGGTACTGGGAGATAGAGCTAGCAGAGGGAAGCAGACCGCTAACTGTTTTTTCTACTCACAAGGCTCAGTACCAATGGAAAGTTCTCCCGTTTGGTTTGATTGGAGCGGCTTCCTGCTTTCAACGAATAATGAATTCCATATTAGCTGGGCATCAGGATTATTCGGTAACGTATCTAGATGATGTAGCCATTTATTCCGAAACCTGGGCAGATCATATGAGGCATCTGAGAGAGGTGCTAATGGAATTAGAAAACGCAGGGCTTACAGGAAACTTAGCAAAATGCTGTTTTGCCCAAAATACGGTGAAATATCTAGGATATATAGTGGGGTCAGGCACCCATAAACTGGACCCGGAAAAACTTGGAGCTATACATCGTTTGCAGATCCCCAAGACGAAGAAAGAAATCCGTGGAGCTTTAGGGCTGTTCGGGTACTATAGGGATTATATTGCCAGGTTCACGGAAATAGCAAAGCCTCTAACAGAATTAACTAGGAAAAAGGCTCCCGAGCGAATTATCTGGACAGCCGAAGCGAATAAAGCATTTCAGACCCTGAAGGAAAGGTTATGTACCGCTCCAGTATTGGATGTACCAAAGCATGGGGAACCCTACATAATGTATGCTGACGCATCTAATTATGTAGTCGGGGTGTGCCTCGCCCAGACAGATGACAAGAATAATATCAAACCCGTAAAACCGTCTCTTATGCCAGCCAGAAATTGACAGACACACAAAGAAGGTGGGCGACCGTTCATAAAGAAGCTTACGCAATTATCTTTGGATTAAAAAAGTTCGAATCGTGGTTATTTGGTGTTCCAGTGAAGGTTATCTCCGATCATAATCCTTTAACCTATCTAACAACGGCGAGTCCACAAAGTTCGAAGCTGCAAAGATGGTCTTTAGCTCTTCAGCAATATCAGGTATCCATTGAGCATCATCCGGGTTCCCAGCTCAAACATGTAGATGCATTGTCTAGACTCGAAGTCACTGATGAGCCAAATTGTCTAAGGGAGGGTACACTAACACCTTTTACAAATTTAAATGGTCAGGCCGACGCCAATGTCGACGACTTTCAGCCTGTAGAGTCAGAGGGTACGTACGGGAAGGTGATATCTAGGTAGTCACGAAAGGTGTGCATAGCCTTTCACATGGGATGTCACCTGTGGACAAATGAACACCGCCAGTACGGCATACCATCGTCAAAGACAGTTATCAGTGAGAGGATTCATTTATAAACTGTGTACTCTCGGACAACTACTTCAGTCACCAGGTTTTTTTTTGTTTGAAGCAAAAAGACAATATTTAGACTCAGTCACCGGAAGTATACCTAGAAGTTATTTTATATGTAAGTGTAGTGTACATACATGTGTAAAAGAGGTGCCAATTCGCAGAGAATTTATAGAATTCATGAAGCGACTTAGAACTCTGAATTTTATGGCATTGAACTCTAAGATTAACGCGAAAATGAACTCTAATTTTCAGCGTTCAACTTGACTTTTTAGTCAGCAGTTAACAGGACTAACTACTGACTTCTGGCAGGGAGGTGTCAGGCTAGAGGCCTTTTTTAGATTTTTTTTGTTCAGGCTTTGTATATTTATTTTGGATTTCACCAAAATAGGCATATGCTACGTGGGAGACCCTCTGTCCCGGCATCTGGAGAGTTAATTGAAGAGCAGTGCCCCGAGGGGACGGAGGTCACCCCACTGCTCGCGGACGCCCCAGATGGTGAGGCGGAGAGAAAGGAAAAAAGGGTTGGCAACCACGAGAAGGACAGAGCCGGTCGAGTTTCGAAAGCGTGCAGACATAAATTTGAAAAGCTGGTGAGTGCCGACTGGTATTAGCGGTACGTAGGCTCTCGGAAAAACAGATGAACGGGGATAGTAAGCTGGTTTTGTAATTCATAGTAAATGAGTGACGAGTGTGTTTTTCCTCATCAGTCAATGTAGTTTATATCAATAAAGGATAGTTATTGTTTTACCAAGGACTAAGTTGAACCAATTTATTGGGAAGGAGCCTCAGTATCGAGTCCCTTCAATTGTGATAAAATCTCTGATTTTTGATCTGAAAAACTCTTTCACCCGTCGCATATTGCGATCGAACCGAGGGGACATTCCTAAGTGGTCCCAATAGACAAACAAACGAAGAAGCAACATCACAGTCATGTACGTATTATTTGCAATTTATGTTATGACGGTACTTTACTTATTATTTCTGCAGTATGATTTTAAATGATATGGTTTATTTTACTCTGACATCTTATGCTATGACTTTCAAGTTATTATTTTGATTAAACCGGAAATGTTTTTAAACCCTGAATTGCGTGTACTGCGATCTATGAGTTTTGTTTTACTCCTGCAAAGATGAATGATATTACCTATGAGCAAGTTACTTGCAGGGGAACCCCACAGTGCATGATTACCGCACACTGGGACTCTTCATAGCTCTCCGCCTTCCAGGTATGGGGGAGATGTACTGCATTCCACGAGCGTGGGAAGCCAGGCTTTGGAATTCGTGTTATACAATCGGAAGGAAATCGAATCTAGACACATTAGTACGGGATACATTCTTTTGATTTAGGCGATTACTGAGAGTACATTAATATTTCCGATGTTTACATTAAAAAATTTCCCAATTCATTTGCTGTATAAATTCCTTCTGATCGGGGATGTCGGGTTTTCGATTTTTTTCTGACTGCTTTTGTGAGAAGGTCGGGTAAATATGAGTCTGGTAGGGGTCTGCTGTAATTTAAAAGTCTGTCTCTTGAATCCCATTGAACTGTTTCGGGCAAAGGTTTAATTTTTTCTTGAACCTTGCTTTTGAAGTGACGTGGAGACATGTCAATTATGTCTTTTACTGATACCCATGGGGTGATTGTCATTTCGTCTGGCGCCTCGATTTTTTTCGAATATTGTAAATATTTTCGTAAAGCAATCAGATATGCCTCTGCTTTCTGATTCGGATTTCCAGGAGATTTCAAAATACATTGCATGTCGCTATCGATATCATCAGTTTTCGCTTTTAGGTGTCGCTTTTCAACGGGTTTAACGGAGAGACTCATCGCTGGAATAATTAGCTATCAGGGGAACCACACTTGAGAGAAGAGGAAGCAAAAATCTGGCACCTTTCTGACGTATGTATGCACGTTTAGATTTCACACTAATGTTTTTTGCAGCTAGTTTTTGTATAATGCACTTTTGTAGGAATCTAAAATTTTTATGTTTAGTGAAATAACGCCATAATTTTTCTCTCTGGGTTTGATTCAGTCTTTCTACCAGTGCAGCTTTCTTATCACTATAAGACACGAAGAAGTGAATGTTTTTTTTTTTCTTTTAGGAATTTTTGAAAAGCACGATTTGTGAATTCTGTCCCCTGATCGGTGTTTAGAGTCATGGGTTCACGACCCTGTGCTAGAATCTGTTCAAATGCTTCTTTCACAGCAGTTCCTCCTTTCTTTTTCACAGGAACTGCCCACACAAACCGAGATAAATTATCGATGACGACTAATATGTATCCATAGCCATCATTAAATCGTGCGATATTTTTCACGAACATTAAATCCGTCTGCCATTGTTGATCCTGACCTGTCACGTGCGTTTGGTTCCTTCTGTATTTGCTCGTTGCCGGTCTGTGGAGAGTACGTCTCTTGATCCGCTAACCATTCTCTGACTGTCTTTGGATGCTGCCCAGTACTCTGCGATAATCGATTCACCACTCCATAGCTGCCAGGGTTCTTGGGATCGTAATAAGCTTTTTCCAACGCAGCGTTTTTCGATCAGCAGTAGCTTTCCCTCTTTAATCTAGACCTCTACAGGAAGAGAGTCAGGTACGTCTGTAGATGTATGGTCTGCAGCCTCTTCACACAACTCTCTCGATGTGTAAATGACCGGATGGTCATAGTACATCGCTTTTGTTTCCACCTCCACCAGACAGAATCGGTACCTCAGAGCCCACAACATTTTTCGCAACCCACTCGTCCAGAGTAATGAGTTTCTTCCACCGAGAAAAAAATAAGTTAATTCCTTTCACCGTCGGTTATTTGCGTAAAAATAATCTGATATCCACTGTTTTATTACACACGCTCAACCAAATATTTCCTCCCAAATGTCTAGAATCTCCGCAACGTGTGGCTAAATAATCTGGAGATAACGTGGCCCCACAAATCACAGCGACCCCTATCAGCGTACAGAGAACAGCTGTTGCTGATGCTGTCTTCACACGATTCATAACGTAAATGAGTACACAACACAATGATTGTTAGGTATTATCGGACTTTTATTTACAAAACCAATTGTCGGTAGTATACAGGTTGTCTTTCGCTCTCTTTAACACGTCACCAAAGGACAGAGACGAAAGAAAAGCGTCGTCTACATAACAGAGGAGACCTGGAGCCCACGCCGTGTGAACAAATGCATTAGAAATAGCGTCAATGTCCAACGAACGCACTGCAGCGCTCAAATAAGTATTCAAACAATGTTCTTTATCCTCGGGCTCTATAAGCCTAGTCCCGGGTAACAAGGCTTGAATTAGATTGTGCACAACAATGTCCGTCAATAGCTGCATCAAATGTCCTTGACCCTCTGCCGGGGGAGTCAAAAGAAACGCTAGTAGAAAGTCTCTCTGTTCGGCGATGGCATGTCGCAGGTGAAAATTAACATCGGACCTGCATTGATGATCCAGGCTGTTCTTCACATCGTCGCGACGGTTTCGAATTTCCTCCCACTGGGCCAAGGCGAGATTCACACCGCAAGATGTCGAATCAGGTAGGGATTTGATGATGTCGAGTCGCCGGCACCCATCACTATTACAGTAAGTGCACAATTGTAGGTTGCTTGTCACGAACCAAGTCTCTCTTTCGGTGGAATTAGCGACGTCGATTCCGTCTGACACCGCTAGTAATTCCTGCCATTCCGGAAGGGCTAGAGTGATCCCTTCCTTTGTCAGGTAAAGTAGACCTCCTTCCTGTAACGATGCACGTGGACCTGGAGCCGTTCACGGTACAATCTAGGCACGACAAAAATCCCACCTCCGAGAGGGTAGGAGTGTTCACTAGCAGACTGCATGGCGACAACTGTTGTGTTCTACAAGTTTTTCAGTCGCTTAAGTCTCTGTTGGGAAGGGGTGAGGTCTCGTTTCTCCCTCCTAGATTGTACTGGTCGCGCCTCTAATGGAGAATCCTCGTACTGGGGAGGAACAGCTTCCACGTCATTTTCTGTCTAGGTTTCGGCTTGAGAGGTGGGGGATGCATTGGAAGTGGGTACTGTGGCGGAGTCACAGTTGAGACGAATCCCTCCGCCGTTTAACACATGGAGGGTTGCCTTCATTCACAGTTGCAGTGCCTTCTTCATTCACAGGAAGGCGACCTTCTTCATTCACAGAAAGGGTTGTCTTCAACAGGGGTCGGATCTTCAATCATAGGTGGGGCGTCCTCGCCAAAATAGTCAGGTTCGTCGAACAAATCCCACAAATTCATCAAACGAAAAGCCTCTAATTGACAGTGTGGTTGACCAATTAACAAAAGGTCCATTGCATAGAGTGCTTCTCGATATGCTCGTTCATTTATGTGCTAAATGCTGCTGTCTCGGCTTGTGAACAATGCATCCACACCCTTCGTGATAACCGCACTCAGTTCCAGATATTTTAGGAAGGTCTTTGAAACGTGGACAGACATTTTATTCTAAATCCAACGAGGCTATACCAAGTCTGGTTAATAGTCGCTTCTCGTAGAATCCTCCCTTCTAAGCGATGACAGAAGCAAAAAGTTTGCGACACTTTTCATGGATGTATCGTGGCCCCGTGTGCGGGAGAGCCATACCCTGTGCACGTTATCGTCCAGGCACCCGTACTCCCACACCACTTCACCAAAACGAGGGTAACGTGTTTGGACACGTCCGTAACGTGTTTGGACACGTACGAATTGTTTTCCAGTCCTTCTGAGGAATGTCCATCACAAAGGAAAGGTCGAATCTGTAGACACCCGTCAGACCCCTACAGTCCGAATAACCTAGTTCACTGGTCAGGAATTTACCCTTCACGGTGAAACCGTTTAAATCTAAGATGCAGCAGACGTTCCGTATTTCACATTGATCTGAAACACAGCTAATATCTAACATACCTGGGTTCACGCTGATGAGGATGTCGTTCACTGGGAGAGGACTCAGGATGCCTTCGCTGTCTCAACCAAGTCTTCAAAGACGACATGCTCAAGTCCTTCAAGTACAGGATAACCATATTTGTGGGCTTTCCGTGTGAACGTCAGAGCCACTTTCTCTACAGAAGGATCGGGTAGGTGCCTGATGATACTGTCGCACACTAGGCTGCTCCAGGAGTCCGGGAAACACAGGCACTAATTGTTCATCGGGCTGACCACACCAATACTGCTGAACAGATTGCAGAACAACATCTGCAAAAGTCATGACTGTGGCTCCCAAACCGCTGCAGCGCCTTTTCATTCGAAAACTCCACCAAAGAGCAACACGTCCAATCACATTCCAAAAAAATGAGGTCATCCATTAAAAATTGAGGGGCGAAGGGGTTAATGACCAATCAAACCTAGAGACTAAAGGGGTTGGGTTGTTTTACCACTGAGCGGCACTTTTTTGCACACCATGGGCTAAATGGCCAGGTCACATGGACCCCGAAGGCTCAGAGAAGGTTGGGGACCCACTGAAACAGCTGTTGGGAGACAGATGGTAGCCTCCCGTCAAGGCCATCCAGCGTGTTCTTTAACGTGCACAGGGTATGGCTCTCCCGCACACTGGGCCACGGCTTAACGTCCCATCCGACGGACGGCGGCCTTTCCAAGCCCATCGGTGATCCCTACTGACCGTGGGCAGGGCGGGGAATTTTGCGGAGATAAATCTCAACGCTGACCCAGCTGGGACTCGAACCTGGGAACTACAGATTACGAGCCTGGCGCGCTACCGACTGAGCCACCCCCGCCCACTAAAGGGGTAGATAAATAAAAATGATAGATAATATAAATGCTAGATAAATAAAAATGAGATATAACTACGTTATATCTCATTTTTGGCAGTAGGTATTTAATTATTAATCAGTAAACATCATTTTTTGTAATTAATCAGAATGAATAGAAGTTGCAAAATATCAGATTTTGCTTCTTCCAAACAAAAATTCTGTTTATAAGTTCGAAAGAATTTATTGATAGGGAGACGGAAGCTTTCTTAGTTTTAGCAGGATCCTGTAATTTAAAAACTTTTGGTCGCGAATTAAGAATCCACTTTTAATTTTCAAAGCAGCAACCCTCATTTCTCTGCTCATTACGATGACAAAACGGAAATACATCCTTTCGGAAATCGTCATCGTGTATCCGTGAGTACGTAGATACCAAGAAAAAAAAATGTACATGTAGGAAGTAGGGTATATAATGGCAAGACATCCTGTCCAGCGACTCCACAATACAGATATTCCGAAATCTGAACATAGTGTGAGGACTTCAAAGATAATTCCTTATTTCGTTCACGAAATTCGGTAGTAGCTACAATATTTGTTGATTTTCACGCTAGAAATAGTTAAAATTAGAGAATTATGTGGTTTTTGTGTTTAATCGCAATTGGAGGTAAGTATTTCAACCTTATATTAGTGAGACAAATATTAGATAAGCATTGAGTGAAAAGTGTAAAATTAACGATATCTAGACCAGCATTTTTCAAACTGCGGGTCGCGACTACTAATGAGTCGAGAGAGCTAGTTTTAATGAAATAGAATTGAAAATATCAGAGTGGATCTTACAGACTGGGTCGCGATGTAAAATGTATTTCATATTGTGGGTCGCGATGTAAAACGTATTTCTTATTGTGGGTTGCGATGTAAAATATATTTCTTATTGTAGGTCGCGATGTAAAATGTATTTCTTATTATGGGTCGTGGTCAAAAGATTTTGAAAAACACTGGTTTCTAGACCATTGTGATTCGGCGGAAGGATCGGACTGGTATATATTTTCTTTGCCAACAAAATATTGCCAACATTAGACACATCTTTCAAATTACGTGATCATTTTATACTACGTGGAAGTTATTTGCTGGAGAGATTGTTAACTTGCATTAAAATTGATAAACGTTTGTACCGATGACCGACATAGTTTGGGCAACTAATTACTTTCATTCCCAGGTTAATCTTTAAAAAGCTCTATAAAATTGATGAATTTTTTTTCCGACAATAAATCATTATAAACGAAGCTGCATAACTTCTGAAAATTGTAAGCATTTACAAATGAATATTTGTGAAAATTTCGTAATATTCGTTCAGTATTTAAAAGCAATTAAAGCTGGAATACTTTACAGTAGTGTTGATGAATAATTTTGTAATTCATAAGCAAAATGGGGTTGGCGATTGGCTGACTCAGTAGCACTCCAGACATGTAAACTATAGATCCCAGGTTCGAGTCCCACCTATTCCAGCATTGAGCTTTATCTCTGCTAAATCCTTATCCTGCCTTCGGTCAAAAATGGGACATCCATGGGCTCCCGTTCGTTGGATGGGAGAGGCCCCTTGTGTAGTAGAGACATACGCTGCGTGTGTACGTCAAAGAACACGCTGAATGACCCAAACGGGAGGCGTGTTCTATCTCTAAACAGTTGTCCAGTGGGTCCCCTTCCCTCAACTTTCTTTGAGCCCTCGGGTCCCCTTCCCTCAACTTTCTTTGAGCCCTCGGGTCCCTTTCCCTCAACTTTCTTTGAGCCCTCGGGTTCCCTTCCCCCAACCTTCTCTGAACTCTCGGGTCTTTCTAATATATTTATTTAGCTCAGTGTGCTCCAAAGAAAAGTGCAGTTCATAGGTAAAACAACCAAATCGCTAAAGAACGCGCTAGATGATCTGCTAACGGAGTATGTTTTTACTGTTTTCCAGTTGTTTCCAGCTTGATCACGTGCATAACAAATATTCTTCAAAAAATTACTTAAGCTTGTAAAAAGTATAATTTTCGTTAGTAGCTTTTTCACAAGCAGCATCTCTTTATTAAATATATTTTTGGGGAAAATACTTTTTTAAACGTCAGAAAGAAATTCAATCCCTCAAACTTCCAGTTAATATTATTTCGGGATATGATTCATTTTATTATGTTAGCATAATATTATGTGATGCGCTGTTAACCACGCATCAAATTTTTCGGAACAAAATAGTTCGGCTTCCACTCTGTGATATATAATCATTATTTCTTTATTAAAACACAGAAATCGTTACCACAGTAAGAATAGTTTTAAACAAAGATGTTTCTGCATCATTTATAGTTTAAACTTTGTGTACCTGATGATGAACGTATCTTTACATTTTTAAAAATAGGTCTTTACTGTTTTAGGTTGTCAGTTATTAAGAGGTGCTCGATTCAAATCAATAATTCTTGTACTTGATTTTCTTGTTATGATAGTCTGAAAGTTCTATTACAACAAACAATATTATTAACGCATGAATCAAATACCTTTAGTGGAACATCGTATATTTCTCCTGAAGATTGGATTTTATCCTTATCATTGCTGAAGAAAGAGTTGAGTGTTTGGTGATCATAATTGGTACTTCAACATCCATAGGTTTCATAATTACATTTACAAATATTATTCTGATAGATATATATATATGTATGGTGTAGCTATTGTACATATTCCTTTGTTTTTTTTCATTTAGTTGTATTTACATATTGTTCACGATATCTATATTTATATGAATTTTCTTAGTAAACGATTGAGTGTAACTAGGTTGCCTACATGCATCAAAAAATTGTAAAACGATATTGGGACATGGCCGAGTGGTTAGCACTCTTGGCTACTGATCTAAGGGACCTGGGTTAAGGCATGGTTGTGTGTGTTGTTTTTCTGCTGAGGTACTGCCATCCTCACAGACCTTCTACTATGGTATATAAACTGACAGGTTCCTGTCAGACCTCTATGGCAAGCAGTTGCTTGAGGGGGTATTTATTTTTTTTTATTGGGACAATTAGGCCAATACCACAAAATAACCATGAACGTGAAATAGTTGTGATAATTAAAAACTTTCGTAGTTAATTGTCAAACTAAAGGACTTTGAAATGTGTTTATAAATAACACCAATATTTTGAAGCTATTGGGACTATGTACTTATTAGTTGTATGCTTTATAAGTCAATGTATGTGAAAAACGTGATGTTTTACTTTATGTTAACAAATTTAAACCATCTAAATCTAATATGGATTATATTTAAATTAATATTTAAAATATTTGTTTCTTTTCTACTGCTGCCGTGCAATAAAATTCTTCATGGACTCCTTTTCGTCAATCCCCTTACGTCCCTAAATATTAGTGTGAAACATTGGGTATAAAGCACTAGACCTTTTATGACACAGTGAATGGTCGTGGCACACCACTTGAGAGCACATAAAAAGTTAAAATAATAATTGAAGCTTATAGTTTTGTACTTTCATATTTCATAATGTTCTTATTTCCAGAGTGTTATTTAAAAGATAGAACTTGCACTTTACATTTAGCTATTTTCTTAAAATATTTGTTTTCACTTTACAGCTGTTCAAGCTTCCTCCAAATGTTCTGACCAAGACGTTTCGCTATGCCTAAGCGACATTGGTCAGAATTTCGCAGGCGCGATGCAAGGAATGAAAATGTCGCAATCGGATTTTGAACACGCATGCGAGTAAGCAGTTTGATATTTTCTTAGTATAATGCAAGGTAAAATTATACAGTTCCATTAAATTATATATAATAAGAATAGGGGCGAAAGTTCACTGAATCAGTAGCGCGCCATGATCGAAATTTCATGTTCTCAGGCTCAAATTAAAACTGTACATTCGTTGACAATTTTCTTTCCTGAATCTCACTCTGCCCTTGAGGAGAAAAGAATCATAAAACTCAGTAGAATACTGATAGAGAAATACAACTCAGTAGGAGGGGCGTTGAAAAGGTTATTTACATGCGTTGTTTTAGCTCTGAGCGCCATTTTTATGCACAATGGGCTAAATGGCCAGCTCACAAGGACCCAGAAGTCTGAGAGTAGGTTGGGGGAACGGACCTACTGGACAGCTGTTAGGAGAAATATGATAGTCTCTCGTCAAGGGAATTCAGTGTGTTCTTTAAATTGCACAGTTGATTGGATTGTTTTACCTCTGAGCGGCACTTTTTTGCACACCATGGGCTAAATGTCCAGATCACATGGACCCCGAAGGCTCAAAGAAGGTTGGGGGAGGGGACCCACTGGAACAGCTGTTGGGAGACAGATGGTAGCCTCCCGTCAAGGCCATACAGCGTGTTCTTTAACGTGCACAGGGTATACCTCTCCCGCACACGGGGCCACGGCTTAACATCCCATCCGACGGACGGCGGCCTTTTCAAGCCCATCGGTGTCCCCTACTGACCGTGGGCAGGGCGGGGAAATTTTGCGGAGATAAATCTCAACGCTGACCCAGCTGGGACTCGAACCTGGGTACTACAGATTACGAGCCTGGCGCGCTACCGACTGAGCCACCCCCGCCCCAAATTGCACAGTGTTTTACCCTCTACCACACGGGGCCACAGCTTAAAGTTCCATCTGACGGCTATTTTAAGCCCATCGGTGTCACCTACTGACTGAGTGCAGGGAGTTTTGCGGAGATAAATTTCAAAGCTGGCCCAGGTGGGACTCAAACCTGCGAACTGCAGATTATGAGCCTGACGCGCTACCACTGATCCCCTCCCCCAGCCCCAGTTTTATTTTAACAAAAGATAATATCTAAACACTTACTGATATTCGTTCCAACTATTAAATTCCCACTCTTGAATCTAGAAGAAAGCTGCTGTTTATTACCCTTATTCACGACGTTAGTTATAACAAGTCTCATCTCCTTCATTCGATTCTTACACCCTATATTCGATTACGACATCGCCACATTATTCGCTCTGATAATAAAATATTTTCTACTCTCAAGATTTTCAAAGTTAAGTATGGTGAAATTTCTTTTGCTTTTCAAACAACCTCAGCTTGGAACTCTCTACCGAGCGATATCATTTCTTTAAATTCTAAAGCAAAATTCAAAAACTATATTACTCCATTCCTATTAGAATATTGAACGTTTGACTATCAATATCTCCTCACCCCTATTCCCACTCCCCATCTTTGCCCTTTGTTTAGATTATTCACAATCCTTTTTTCCCTGTTCATTCATTTAATATTACTCTCTATTGCCTGATACCTTCTTTTTCTTCCCCCTAAGTTTACTATGTTTTGTTATCATATTTCGTATTATATGTTTGTCTTAGTCTGTAACTAGTCATTTTATTTATATGTATCAAATAATTATGCAATTTCTGTAAATATGTTATTATTTTTGTACTATCCTCAATATTTCTTTTTAATTTCTCAAATGTACTGGGGTTCAAAATTACCTCGGCTTTACTGTAACCCCCTGCGTGGAATAAATTATTATTATTTTCTCAACCATTTTGTGCAAAACAATGTTGGTGCTGTATTGGCCATTTATAGTCATTTTTCAGGTAAGGTTTCCACTGTTAGCACTCCCTGGAAATTTAAAAATATGTGAGCATCCTCTTCCTTGAGCGAAAGGCTTATCAAATGATTTGGTGACGCGGTTCATCTTTAGCAATCCAAACATAGTTGTCGATCTTTCTGGGAGTTGTAATAAAACCACGTCTCACCACCTATGACAATGTCTGTTAACTCTTTGGGCCACTAGGTTCAAGCATTGTAATCTAATAAGCTCGTAATCTGCATCTAGTCCCACCTGCCCGAGCGCTGATATTTATCTGCTCAAAACTCTCCACCCTGCCCTCGGTCAGTAGGGGACACTGATATTCCTGCAAGGCTGCCGTACGTCCGATGGGACGTTAAGCCGAGCTCCGAGTGGGAAGAGTCATACTCGTCAAGTGCATCCTGCACGTTATAGAACACGATGGATGGTCTTCACTGAAGGCTACCATCTGTTTCCTAACAACTGTGCATGTGGGTCTCTTCACTCCCAAAATTCTCCGTGCCGCGGGGTTCTTCTGACCTGGCCATTTAGCCTATTGTGTGCAAAAAAATTCCGCTCAGAGGTAAAACAACCCAAACCAGAAACACATTTTCTGTTGTAGTAAATATGAATCATATTTTTGAGTCTGATATGATTAATTGTGATGTAAATGCACATTTAATTTTTCATGAAATTTAAAGGTATTAATATGCCACACTGTGAAGAATATATAAATTTAATAAATTTAAGCCCAAAAAACAGTATGGGACACCAATGGACTTGGAAAGTTCGCCTTCCATCAGATGTGACATAAAGTAACGGGCTCGTGCGCAGGACAGCAATAGGATATGCACGTTAAAGAAGACGCTGTATGGCATTGACGAGAGGTTTCCATCTGATTTCTAAAAACTGTCCAGTGGGTCCTTTCCCCCTAAATTCTCTAACCCTTGGGGCCCTTGTGACCTGAACTTTGAGCCCATGTGAGCAAAAAATATGCCGCTCTGAGGTGAACCAACTCAATTTATCATATTTATATAATTGCTATTGTAAAGTAAGAAAGTTTGCAAATATTATTTAAGAATATCAAACACTACTTTGCCAAATCGTGCGCCAATGTACTGTGAAACATGTCAATGTAACAAAAATTGACGTAAGTATTCTGCGTCATTACGAAGTTTTGCAAAAACCACAAAGGCATGGTGGAAAGATTAGTACAACCAAGGTTAAAAGGTTGATTTGACTGAGTTCGAAAATGGCCTCATTGTTAGAGCACATCGGGCATTCGTAACGGAGGTGATGGAACTCGCCGGAAAATCACGTCCACAATATCCCAAGTGTATGGAACATAGCAATTTTTTTTCTTGTTCAATACATGTGTCCAAATAATAGGTTTTTTCCCTTTTCTTTTACTCGTAGAATGGTTTTGTTCAATCATTAGCAAATTTATTCCTTTAATCGGAAAGGTTATTCTTCTGGTTCACGCTAGGTCCTGAATTTTCTGTATGAAATGTAGATTACCAAAATTCTTTAACATCATTTATATAAATATTTTGCTGCTATATTAAAAAAACATTGCATTAGAAACATGAGTTCTTATGTTAACCTCTGTTTTTCTACTTGTAATTCAATTTTAAAGCCTTTTGAAATAAATATAATATTGCCCGTTGTGTTCATCATTTACTTCGTTTAGGAAATATTTTGATTATTATTTTTGCCGTGTTTTAGAGTTCTAGAGAAACAAGTACATTGTCCCGCAGAATGTGAAAGTAATACTGAGATAGGACCAATGATCAAGTCGGTTATGGACTTCAAGAATTTTATCTGCTCTAAAGACTCGGATACAACCAAATGTAAGTACCAGTATTTTTTTTTCTATTTTAATGTCTGTTTTCGTTCAAGGAACTTAAGTTGTAGTCAGAACGTTACAGTGGTTCAGAACGTTAGTGATTCTTTGAAAGGTGGTTCATCGTTGGAGTGTGACAAACCTTTGAGTATTTAGAGGGAAAATTTAATATGTTTGAAATATAAGGATCAATACCTGTACATCACTCTTACTGACAATGTGCTTTTACAGTGACTCTGTGCTTGTTATTTCTGAAGATTCTTCACGAAACGTTCGCAAGAGGTCGATCATTCGAATATCATTTTTGATAATGGTGGTATAAAAGGAGACAAGCAGAAATTTTATAGCAATTCATGTCAGTGGCACGTATTTGATTTAAAGAAATCTTGGTAGGACTGGATTGACTCTGTTTCGAGTGCGCCAGTTCGTAATCTGTAGTTTTCGGGTTCTATCCCACTTATGCAAGGTTGAGAGCTAAACCTCAACCCTGCCTTCGGCCAGAAGAGGGACACAGTTGAGCTTGAAAAGGCTGCCGTCCGTCGGATGGGACATAAAGCCATGGATCCGCGTGCGGATCAGCCCATATCCTGTGCACATTAAAGAACATGCTGGATGGTCTTGACAAGAGGATTTTATCTGTATCCTAATAGCCGTCGAGTGGGCCCCAACCTCTAAGCCTTTAGGGTCCTTGTGACCTGCCCATCTTGTGCAATACGTGTCTCTCAGAAAAAAAACAAACGAAATTTCGCAGGGGAAAATAGAGCAGAAAACTAATAATGGATATCTGTTATAAGATTGTCGTGAACAACAATTCGTCCTTACGAGAAACATCGAGAGTTGAACCCCAAGTGGAAAAAAAAGTTTTTTCCCAGATTAAGAGTTTCAGCTGATGTCAACGATTTGCGAAAGAAGGGTAGATATTTTATTTCAGCATAATTTGTCCAAAAACGTTCAATCGACTTGTGTCGACTGAAACGTTCAACCTTTTTTGGACAATTTATGTAGTGAACTAAAATATCGTTCAACATTTTTGGACAAATTATATGAAATTTCGTTCCTTTATTCATTTTTTGCATGGAACTTGACCGATATAATTGCTAATATTTAAAGCTGCTGAACTGTAACTTGACGTATATTTTATAAAAATAAAATATCAATGCTAGTCTTTTGCCGGTTTGTGCTTTTATTCTACACGTTAACAGTTATGAAGTTACAGTAAAACCTGGTTAATTTGAAATCCACATGACAGAAAATGAAAAAAGGCAATTGCGGAAAAACTCGTCAATTTAAAATTCACAAAACAGAACTCTTTGCAAACTAAAAATGAATAAATATAACTTACCTCATAATGTGATTTTAAATCCAATCTTCAAAACTGAACACAAACTTTTATTTCACTAATAGATGTGTTAATGTTAATACTGCAGAGATATATTCTTAATAAGTACAAAAGGTCAGAAAAAAATCGCCGAATACTATCACTAAACAAAGAAATTCAATTAAAATAATCAATAATTTTACCCTGATTCGTTTTCAGAAGATTCCCTAGCAAGATGCGTTAAATGTCACCAATTGTTTTACATATTGTGACTGCCATATCATATGCAACTGAAAATTATCGTCGGCGTGCATTCAAAGCTGGAAATGCAATTTTTTTAGACGGCAATGCTTAATCTAAGCGTCATTGTCATCCTATCTTTAGTTTATCGTGGTTGTTTAATAGTATTTTCAGAAACGCCTAATGTTTAAGGACTTTTTGTTAATTGTTCAGGTTGGGATGGATTGTTTCTCCTCTGAGCGGCACTATTTTTGTACACAATGGGACAAATGGCAAGGTTACTAAGACCCGAAAGACTCAGAGTGTTGGGTCAAGGGGACAACAGGACAGCTATTAGGAGACAGATGGCAGCTTCCCGTCAACGACATCCAGCGTGTTATTTAACGTGCATATGGTATGGCTCTCTTTCACACACTGTACGACAGCTTAACAAACCATCCGAGGACGGCGGCGTTTCCAAGCGCATCTCCATCTCTTTCGAATCTACTCTCTCTGGTCGAAGGCAGGGTGGAGGTTTAGCTGAGATTATAAGCACGTCGTTTTTTTTGTTTTTTTTTCGAATCACTATTTAACTAAATCTTCGAATTATCCAGATACTTTTCCATGAAATTTTCTTATTTAATCTTAAATGTAGATTCAAATTATACGGAAATTTCTAATTAAAAAAATCGCCATTAACTGGGTTTTACTGCATGTGATGCTCAGAAGAATTTGCAAAGTTCAAAAAAGCATAATTTTACAACATTTGGAAACTAATTAAATACTTTAATTTGCCATTTTGAGGCCATAGCTTAATAGAATTTTGCCATTACCGTTAGCTGTTACTTTGCATTACTAATATGTTCTTCTCTTTCCTTGTTTTAGTATATTCGGAAACAATTCCTTGCTTAGAAAAACACGAGAAAGGTATTGAGAACTGCACAAGGTACATCAAGGCACCTACAAATCAAGAGGAAGCCTGCAAGTAGGTGTATTTCTTCCACAGCATATTAAATGTTCAGCGTCCGATCTAAGGATGGTCAATGGGTCATGACACCTCCTGTTCAGAATGTTAGTAATCGGAATAGAGTCGAAAAAAAAACACGTAAACCTAATATATATATCTTACCTATAATTTTCCAGAAATTTTTTAAAGAGTACTGAAATTGAGGGGGAAATGTTTATAAAGGAATGCGGTTCCGGTTCATCCAGATTCGACTTCGTTTCTCCTTTTCCAACAAACATATCCCTCCACCCTCAACAGGCCCGGATATTTTATAAGGAACGTTAGGCACTTGCCTAAGGGCACTAACCTAAATGTTGACCAACATTCAAGTGTTTATATATATTTAAGCATGAAAAAAATTGAGGCCGTTTATATTCTTAGAAGGAATAAAATCTAGTTGAAAATATACATGGCTTAAGACCTGTTGAAAGAAATGTATCCTGCAAATCGAAAGCAAACTTCTAAGGGAAGTGGGTTGCGAGGATACACAGGTTATAGTATCAAATGAACTGGCATACTTCCCTGTTATATGATGGGAACACAGCATTTAAATCACCGGAGCATTGAAAGTAAGCTTTTTCGAGAAAACTGCCACAGAAGATAGATTATAGATCTTAATATTTTCCAAAATCTAGATTACAAATGATAATTTTTTAATCTTAAAAAATTATAAAGCTGAAATATTAACAAATATATAAAGAGTTTTTAACAGAAAATGCTATTGTTACGATTCTACTAAAATCTGCTTCAAAACTGCTGGAATCAAAAAAAAATACACATTCTTCGAAATTTGAAATCGAATTTTTATAGCTTTTCGTATAAATTCTCATCCCTAGCAACGACGTTCCGAAATGTTTCAGCTGCCAGAACTTTTTTTAAATATTTTACAAATATTGCTCAATATCGATGTTTGTGGGATTTTTTATGATTTTGTTTTTATTTCCTGTGACATTTTGCGGCAAATGTTTTATTCGCAAATATATGGAAAGTATATTCACATGTATATGAAAAGCTATATTCAAGGTCTCGCCTTCCACACAGATCTTCTCTATTTGTGTATAAACTAACAAGCTCCTGTCAGACCTCTGTGGCAAGAAGCTGCTTGAGGGATATTTATTTTATAGCAGAGTAAGAAGTTCAACTTTCTACACAGATCTTCTGTATTTGCGTATAAACTAACAGGCTTAAGAGGCTCTTGTTATACCTCTGTGACAAGAAGCTGCTTGAGGGTATTTATTTTATAACAGAGTAATAAGTTGAGCTTTCCACACAGATCTTCTCTATTTGCGGATAAACTAACAGGCTCCTGTCAGATCGCTGTGGCAAGAAGCTTCTTGAGGGGTATTTATTTTATAGCAGAGTAAGAAATTCAGCTTCTGAAAATATTTATAATTCACTAGTTATATCCAGAGGCTTACGTGATGATTCAACATGTCAGAGTTTCTAGGACTATGCCTGTGTACACATTAAATATACATTACCATACCTGTGTAGAAGCCCAGATCTAGTAAAAAAATCGAGGGGCTGGCAAGAAATACAATCGAACCAAAAAGTGTAAAGGGTCGGATTTCCAATGCAGTATTGCATTTCCGCCTCCATTTTACAGTTTTTAAAAAAATCTTGAAAATTGCTTGAAATATAAATAAGTAAACTTTTTGCCTTAACCTTACTAGCATTCTGAAAGTTTGGAGGCATGGCCTCCTTACTCCCTAGATCGGGCCCTGCCTGTGTACATTAAAGAATACCTTGGGTGGTCTTGACGGGAAACTCCGATTTATCTCCAAGTTTTTCAGAAGGCCACTTCTTCAACCTTCTCGTTAACACGTTCCTTCCTCAGAGGTGGGGGAGGGGACTGATCTGGAATAATATTAGGGTACAATAATATTAGGTATCTTATAGAGATTCCTAGGGGCCAGGTTCATAAACTTTCATTACCGGCAAATTTGCCATTATTATATCCCTCTGCTTCTTTCTCTCTTTTCTTGGAATCTTTATAAAACTTTAAGATGATGATTAGAAATTTTAAATAATACCCTCCTTAAAAGTAAAAGTGATGCTCTCTTGAGGATGTGTTATCCGACCATGGCTGACGAGAAATTTATACCATGCGGTCAAGTATCACGGGAGCCATAGGGAAGGAAAATCTATAGTTATGGCAATAAAAATCTCGATAGTTTAGGTAGAAATTAAGCACGGCCTATAAAACTACACAAGCAAACACGGAATTTTCTTCGTGTTGAAAATCTTTGCTAAAGTGTTGGGTCGGGGGGTAGTACTTACAAAATTTATCTTTAGTGCAGTGAAAATAGGAATATACAGATTAAAGTAACACCCGGACAGCGCCGGGTGTCGTTCAGCTAGTACTCAATAAAATTGTCTTTTCTTTTTCTTAGGAACTTTTGCGAAATTTCAATGTGTACTCTTAAAATCGCCGAAAAATGTGGAAAGGAAGGAAGAAAATTTATTGAAATAAATCTGGGGCCTCTGTCTGCTACCATGAAAATGCAATGCAAGGAACCATGCAGTGGCGGACAAATACTGCAGTCTTTCAGTTGGATTTCAGCAACTATTCTAGCTCTAATAACACTCATCCGAGTTTTTAACTTCTAGAAAACTGTAAGGAGTGATGAAGCGTACATGGTACAAAGAGTAACAATACTTCTTTTACCGCTGTTGAAATTGAATAAACGAATAAAACATGTCATACGCATTGAAATCTGAATTTAGTTAATAATTTGTATTTAGTATAAGAAATTTTTAACTCGTACCATATTTATTGAGTTTATGTTTGAAAAAATGTACATCAATATTCACCTTTTCGTTTTGTCGAGAGTGTCTACCCACAATCATAATCTTTGTGAGTGACGTCACATAATGAACATGAATCGACACTGTAGTCGCTACAGTTTTCGACTCAGGCGATTGTGCTTTGTGTACGGTAATGTAATCCATTGCTAGTGTGTTCATTATTGGTACGATAAAAGTAAGAAGCCGGCAATCATGGACAGGGACGGTAAAAGGAAGAAACTGATAATCGTGGTAAAAGTGAAACTGCCCATAAAATGTACTCTACAACAGAATTACAGTCTGCTCATTCCACCACATGTTCTGTTTTCATTCTAAAATTTGCTTTGTTTACGACTGACGCAGTCTTGAATGGTATTGTTTCGTGAACCGAGATTTCAACTTATGTAGGTGAAGATGTAACTTCTGAACCTGGTATCATAAAATACGTGCTATTTTTATTATATCCAGAACATCATTCCAAAATAATTTTTCGATTTGTATACGAAACCTTGAATTTGTCTTTTATACAAGTATGGGATAAGAGGGAATCAACGGTACTGTTGTACATACAATGGGGATAAATGACGAGCTCTCGATGATAGTGAGAAGAGATCCACTGGAGAACTGTCACGATGCAAGTGGAAACCTACCGTCAAAGTCTTCCAGCATGTTCTAACATGGATAGGGTATGCTTCTTCTGTACATGTGGTCACGGCTTCCGCCATAAGTGTCTCCTTTCCATATTAAATGTCCGTTTCCCTAAGTGTCGCAGAGGGCAGAAATATTCCGAATTTATTGACCTACATACACTAAAAATTATGCTACCTTTACTATTTTATTTATTACACTAAATAATTCTTTTTTGTTTGTTTTTTTTCTGCCCCTCAACCTTTTCTATCGGCCATGACTTTATGAGTAAATGCGAAAATCACCCAACTGCATAAACAAACCGATGCATAGCCTTTCAAGAATGAAACTCTGGGAACACCTTCTCACAGATTTACCCGACGGCAGATTGCATTTAACTCCTATGAGACCTTCGTGCAAATGGGAGGGCGGAGGCTCAATCAGTAGCGCACAAAGCTCGTGATCTACAGTTTCCAGGTTCGAGTTACACCTGTGCCAATATTAAATAATAATGTTAATTATTTTTGAGATTTATTTTCGCAAAACCCACCCTGCTTTCGGTCAGTAGGGGACATTGATGGGCTTGGAAATGCACCTGTCCGTCTACTGTAACGTTGAGCCATGGTTCCATGTGTGCAGGAGAGCAATACCCTGTTCACGTTAAAGAATACTCTGGATGGCCTCGATGGGAGGCTCTCATCCGTCTCCTAACAGTTGTTCAGTGGGTTCCCTTTCTGCAACTTTCTATGAGTCCTTGTCACCTTTCCATGCAGTCCATTGTGTACAAAAAAGTACCGTTCATAGCAAAAGAATCCAACCCAACCGTGCAAGTGGGAATGGCTACGGAGCTCTTTAGTTTTGCTCGTAAATAGAGGATAATCTTCGTGTTATGAACTAACTTCAGGGCCATATCTAGATGGAGGGGTAAGGTTCCCCTGTCATATTTCTCTGTCATAGAATTGTATCACTTTGTTTTTCTGTATCGAATTCAGTTTCATTGCCATTTTATATTTACCTTTTTCATTTCAATAATAAATTATTAATATTGTTTCTCAAATGTTATCTTTCCCCTTTATGTTATCTTGCTCAGTTTTTTATGTGTCATGCATACATTTTTGAATATATGATTACTATTTTGTGTACTATGTTCGTTTATGCATTGAATGTTATGATTATTTGCAACTTTCGCTCAAGAGAATCAAATATGCTTTTGTCCTTAAATTATGCATAAAACTTGTATCAAATGAAACATTTCTTCGCTTCATTTTATTGTTTTGCATTTGTTATATTAAAAGACTGAATTTATCGATCTGTAAAGAGCTTTGTAATTTTATTTTTGAATATTTTCAAGCACTCGTTTCAGTTTCTTACATAACCTGGAGTTTCGATAGTGTGACTTTGGAATTAATACCGTGTGATCCGCATACATTGGCCACTTAATAACCGTCGAAGTTTTGCAAATATTTCAGATCTGATGAATGTTTGCGAGTAAAAGAAATCAATCAAATGATTTATTAGTCACTAATAATTAACTGAAATAATATACTGCGATAAAAAGAACGTACGTTTCAGAAAAATATGTTTGGCAAAATTTTTTATCTAATATTTATTAAAAGTAATTTGACAAATTCTTCTGAATAAATTTTGCTCTTTTAAATACAGTTATCCGAGATTATAGTAAAACATTGTTTTTATTTCCCAGCAACTCTCCTTTAAATTTTACTCTTCATGATCTTCACGACTCTAATTTTCAATATTTAATTTTAGTTTTTTTTTTTTATGAAAGATTCGAATAATTTTTCAAAATTATATTCTACTTTGTTATCAGAAAGATTGTCTCTCTCACAAAAAAAAAGCTTTTTAAATACTTGGATTATGTCACTGCATTTTTTTTGTATTTTTTAAAGTGAGTATTATGATCGAATTTTCAAATCTTTTTGATAACGTTCAAGTTTTACCGTTATTTAAATTTATTTTTCCATTATCTAAATTACTCTTTTGCACTCATGTCAGCGGTCAATATTGCAATGTTTCCCCATGTTCCTACAGATTTTATCAGCTATCTAGTCAACATTAATCTTTTATCCTCTCTCCGGATCAACATTAATCTTTCATCCGCATAATCCTTTTAAATGCAGATTCGCATTCCCGCATGGTTCTAGTTATAGCTCTCCATGTCCAGCTTGATCCTAGTTATGCCGTTAGAATCCTATGATCTATTTTTCAGATCCTGTCTGACCCTATATTACAAAGATGGAATCCTATATTCTCTCCAGATCCAGCGCTGATGTTTTCCCAGTGATATTTTATCCATCTCCAGATCCAGCTCTCACCGTATGTTATGATGGCGGATCTTATATTTTGTATTTTAAGATCCAGCTTTGATCCTCTGATATGACGGTGATATCCTAAGCTTCACCTCTCCAAACTCTGCAAGCTAATTCATGATATAATAACGAATCGGAGAAATTTTGCATCTAAAAATTATAAAGGGTTACAAAGAAACGCTTTTTTCAGGACTATTCCAATACATACAAATTTATAGTGTAAATAATAATTGTGTATAAGATTTTAACATCAACTTTGGTACAATGAAACAAATTAGACAGTAAAAATTTACCATAGATAAGGTGTCCATATCAGTGTAGCTGAAAAAGTATTATTGTCAGAACCCAATTTTATAACCTCGTTGGGTTGTTTTACCTCTGAGCGGCACTTTTTTGCACACCATGGGCTAAATGGCCAAGTCATATGGACCCCGAAGGCTCAGAAGGTTGGGGGAGGGGACCCACTGGAACAGCTGTTGGGAGACAGATGGTAGCCCCCCGTCAAGGCCATCCAGCGTGTTCTTTAACGTGCAAAGGGTGTCTCTCCCGCACACGGGGCCACGGCTTAACGTCCCATCCGACGGACGGCGGCCTTTCCAAGCCCATCGGTGTCCCCCTACTGACCGTGGGCAGGGCGGGGAATTTTGCGGAGATAAATCTCAACGCTGACCCAGCCGGGACTCGAACCTAAGAACTACAGATTACGAACCTGGTTATAACCTCGTAATCCTTGTTTGATTTAACTGCGACTTCCTCCCCTCCATTACCTTAGTTCAGGTCTGGGAATATTACGAACCGAGAGCTATCCATGACAAATAAAAGTTACGAAATAACCCATACCTGATTAATAAAACTTGGGGCTGGGGTGGCTCAGTCGGTAGCGCGCCAGGCTCGTAATCTGCAGTTCCCAGGTTCGAGTCCCAGCTGGGTGAGCGTTGAGAATTATCTCCGTAAAATTCCTCGCCCTGCCCACGGTCAGTAGGGGACACCGATGGGCTTGGTAAAGGCCGCCGTCCGTCCGATGAGACGTTAATCCGTGGCCCCGTGTGCGAGAGATCCATACCCTGGGCACGTCAAAGAACACGCTGGATGGCATTGACCGGAGGCTACCATCTGTCTCCCAACAGCTGTTCCAGTGGTTCCCCTCCCCCAACCTTCGCTGAGCCTTTGGGGTCCATGTGACATGCCATTTTAGCCCATGGTGTGCAAAAATAGTGCGCTCAGAGGTAAAACAACCCAACTAATAAAACAACGGGCATACCCTTGTTTTTGAATGTTATCTGTGAAACCAGGACAAGCGCAAAAAAAACTTCTAGAGTATATCCATCCTATGTGTAGGGACTCCTTTCTTCCCTTTTCAAAAACAAAACAAAGAGAAAATTACCTCTATTTTCCTTCTTTTTTTTTGCTTTTCTATATATTATTGATTATATATTTATTTGTCGGACAACCATTCCATTTCGGTTTCTTCTGAACCCCATTTTATTTCACTTTTTCTATGCGGCTAATATCCATCAGCTAAAACATTTGCCCAAGCCTGCCCCTAGTTGATGAAAAGTTGACTGTATATCGACCCTTGCTTCCTCTCTAATCAAGGCTTCCGGTCTGATATAAATACTGTATATAGGCCAGTAATAGGAAGCGTTGGAGGACTGAAACGTTGAACAGCGTGCGACACAATGTTTCCTGCAAATCATTCTGCTCCTGTTCAAAATAACAATCTTGTTTCTCCTTATGTTGTTATAAAAAGGAAATATATCCTTTTGTTAATTACCATCCGACCTAGATACCAAGAAGATAAACGTACATGTAAAAAGGAACTCAATGCGGGGATACAGAGTGAACATTCGTAACGTTTAATGTCACAATATAATTAATAGCGTAACATTGTGTAAAATTTAAGAAATCATTTCGTTTATTTTACGTTTTTAGGTTATTTAGGAGAGTCTTTAATTATTGACGTTCGTTCATGCTACCAATTATTAAAATTAAGGAATTATGTGGCTTCCCTGTTTACTCGCCATTGGTGGTGAATATTTGAAGGTAATATTAATGAGACAGATATTGGATAAGATTTATAAGACTACTTTGTCAAAATATTAAAGATTCGTTTGTCTATATTAGAGACTTTTCAAGCTTCTTTTTTCTGTTGGCGGCATCCGACAAAAGAGCATTTTCTGAAGAACAACACAAACCCTGAAAATTTCAGAAAAGCAACGTAGATGCACTAAATATGAAATAAAATCTTAATTATCCTACATTGTATTTAATTTAGTATGTTTATTAGTTGATATCAGGAGATTTAACGTTAACGAGGTCTTCACAACAATGTGTTAATAGATCTGTGAATAGACGGTAATAACAAAATGGTAACGATTTCGACATCGTAAAAAAATTGTCTCATTTCAACTTCCATTAAATCGAGTTGGAATTATAACAAACTCTTAACAACCTAAATTAGATCGTGGTTAGCTAATGTTTTATTAGTTGTGGTTTTAAATTACGAATTATGTAATTATTGTAATACTTCAGGTGAACATTTAGCTTCTTTCCCCATAAGTAATATTAACCCCTCCCCTCGTTGAATATTGCGACAAATATATATAGAAAGATTTGAGTGACATCAAAAATTTACCTTTTCTATCAGCCATTTCTAAAGATTGGAAATTTTCACTCTTTTCACAATACGTTACGCGTAGTGTGAAATAGAATGTTTTCGACCTTTATGTTATAGGTGAAAACTTAATTTTAGCACAGAAGTTTCTAAAATAATTTCGATGCCTACTAGATAGTACTCAGCGGAGGCATCTGTGGTTAGAAGGCAGCCATCCGTCAGATGGGATATTGTGCCATGATGCCCTGTGCAGGAAAAACCATACTTTTTGTACGCTAGAGAACACGCTGAACGGCCTTGACGGGAGCCTCCCATCTGTCTCCTAACAGCTGTCCGCCGGCCCCATTCCTCTAACTTTCTCTAAACCATTGGGGTCCTTGTGGCCTGGCCATTTATCCCACTGGGCAAAAAAAGTGCGATTCAGCGGGTAAAATAACTTATCCCGTGCAAATGGGAATGACTTTGGAGCACTTTTGCTTTGCTCATATGTAAAAGATTCCTTAAGAATGTTATGAACCTATGTAATGCCTACGCTTACATGAGGGACTCTTTGAATTTCAAAGATCCCGTCAGTTGTCCTTGTCACTCGTCCAGATGGGAAACAGGTTTCAGACTCTTATTAGCATAACTCCTTGAAAAAAGAGAAAATGGTGAGTTCAACTTATCGCCGTTTTGCAGAGTTGGGTTGGGTTATTTTACCTCTGAGCGGCACTTTTTTTACACAGCATGGGCTAAATGGCCAGGTCACATGGACCCCGAAGGCTCAGAGAAGGTTGGGGGAGGGGACCTACTGGAACAGCTGTTGGGAGACAGATGGTAGCCTCCCGTCAAGGCCATCCAGCGTGTTCTTTAACGTGCACAGGGTATGGCTCTCCCGCACACGGGGCCAGGGCTTAACGTCCCATCCGACGGACTAACGTGCACAAGGTATGGCTCTCCAGCACACGGCGCCACGGCTTAACACCGATGGGCTTGGAAAGGCCGCCGTTCGTCTGATGGGACGTTAAGCCGTGGCCCCGTGTGTGGGAGAGGCATACCCTGTGCACGTTAAAGAACACGCTGGATGGCCTTGACGGGAGGCTACCATCTGTCTCCCAACAGCTGCTCCAGTGGGTCCCCTCCCCCAACCTTCTCTGAGCCTTCGGGGTCCATGTGACCTGGCCATTTAGCCCATGGTGTGCAAAAAAGTGCCGCTCAGAGGTAAAACAACCCAACCCACGGCTTAACGTCCCATCCGATGGACGGCGGCTGTTCCAAACCCATCGGTGTCCCCTACTGACCGTGGGCAGGGCGAGGAATTTTGTGGAGATAAATCTCAACGCTGACCCAGCTGGGGCGGGGGTTGCTCAGTCGGTAGCGTGCCAGGCTCGTAATCTGTAGTTCCCAGGTTCGAGTCCCAGCTGGGTCAGCGTTGAGGTTTATCTCCGCGAAATTCCCCGCCCTGCCCACGGTCAGTAGGGGACACCGATAGGCTTGGGAAGGCCGCCGTCCGTCGGATGGGACGTTAAGCCGTGGCCCCGTGTGCGGGAGAGACACACCCTGTGCACGTTAAAGAACACGCTGGATGGCCTTGACGGGAGGCTACCATCTGTCTTCCAACAGCTGTTCCAGTGGGTCCCCTCTCCCAACCTTCTCTGAACCTTCGGGGTCCATGTGACCTGGCCATTTAGCCCATGGTGTGCAAAAAAGTGCCGCTCAGAGGTAAAACAACCCAACCCTGACCCAGCTGGGGCTCGAACCTGGAAACTGCAGATTACGAGCCTGACGCGCTACCGACTGAGCCACCCCCGCCACCCGTTTTGCAGAACTGCATCTTGTACATGCATTGATAACTTAACGGTTGAATATAAAATCACATTCTGAAATCGTAAGTGTGCTCTCTATTGTTTTTGATTCCTAAAAAATCAGTTTTATTGTCTTACTTTCAAGTGCACAGCACTGAACAGAGAAACGCAAAATCCACCGAATTATGGAGAAAATATTACAGACATGTTTACTAATAGTTGGAGGTAAGTGTTTATGATGTCACAGAATGAACTGATATGATTGTTAAGTTGGGTATTTTTGCTCTCTAAAGTTGCCCTTTAATGAACAAATTGACCTAAATCAGTGTTTCCTAATCATCAGGTTGCGACATAACACTAATAGGGTCAACTTGACACACTGGACCCGTACAGCCGATGAAAAAAATATAGAGGAGAAAGGAGGAAAATGCCTAAAATTTTGAGGGATAAAATTTACCTAAATATGAACTATATCGCTATAAGAAAAATTATTTATTATGATTTTATTAAAATTTATGAATATTTTAAAAGCAATTGACAAATTTTTAAAAATAATTAGTTACTGATTGAAGGTTAAGTAGACAAATATATAATGAAACATTTATTTATTTAGGGACGGGGTGGTGACTTTTTCTGCTCAAACACCTCCAATCTGCCTCGATCTGTAGGAGACACCGATAGACTTGGAAAGGCCGGAGAAAAAGGTTAGAAAAGCTTCAGAGAAGGGTAGATAAAGCGAACTTACTGCACAGCTGTTGGGAGATAAACGTTACCTCCGGTCACAATTCACAACGTACCCAGTCCATGGTTTAACTTCCCATTCAACCCATCTTATCCAAGCCCATCGATATTCACCGATGACTGAAGGGGGGGGTGGGGGTGGAATTATCAACAATGGCGCAGTTAGAACGAACTTGGGAACGATATATTTACGACTGGCACTCTCGCTCCTGAGAGTTGGATTGTTTTACTTCTGAGCGGCATTTTTTTTTTTGCAATGGACTAAATTACCAGGTCACAAGAACCCCGAGAGCTCAGAGAAGGATGCACCGATTGGACAGCTGTTAGAAAACAGATGGTACCTTCCCATCAAGGCCATCCAGTGTGTTCTTTAATATTCACAGAGTATGGCTCTACTGCACAAGATCTGCGGGTTAATGTCCCATCCGATGGACGGCAGCCTTGCTAAGCACATCGTACCCTACTGAGGGCAATGAGGCGAGTTTTGAGGAAATAAATTTCAACACTGACCCAGGTGAGACTCGAATTTGGGATTTGCAGATTGCGAGTCTAACACTCTATAGGCTGATTCACCCCTACATCGCCCTTGTGAGTATTACGTAAATAGTGTTTAAAGCATTTATTGCTCTGTTTGTTTGTATTTTTTGCGTGTTGAAGTTTTGGAAAATCTGGTTGGGGGTCTAAAATTGCAAGAGAGATTAAGTAATCTCTTCATAAGATATATTTTATCAAAATTAAAATGAAATGCGATTATTGATAGACGCTCTGAGATTCTAATACCATTTTTAATGAAATGGAAAAGGTTGATTCTGCAACTTTGAATTCTCAAATAGTAAATTGTCTCTCTCTAAAGAAATCGAAATGTATGTATATTAGGGATCGTGGGGATGGGATGTGAAATATTTGTTATCATAATTCATGGTAACACGGCAGCATATATATATATATTGTAAGAATGTTGAATCGCAATTTTCACAGGTCAATCCGGGTTAAATTGAAAAGTCACGAGTTTCTAGTGCTGAATTTTCGAGTGAAATGTTTGGAAGTTTAAAGTTTTCTTATTTGAAATTTCGTGTAGAATAAATTTGCATTCGAAGTCGTGAAAGAATTATGGATCGGTTAGATATTATCTCTGAAGTGGAAACTGTTGACCCAAATAACATGATAAAGGGATTAAAACATTTCGTCAACTTGCGCGATCTGTCATATATATGGTCGTCACCCTCTCATCTACTAGATACCTCATCTGTAATAACTTTTCGCGCCATATATGGTCTACTGCTTTCATTGCTCATAATTACTAAAGTTTCTCTTAAAAGAGTTATCAGCGACGAAAGCAGTGAATGAGTTTCTTCCTAACTTCATTATTAAGTTCTCACATCTTCTATTTTACTGATAAGAACAATGAAGTACAAGGAAAGGTGACAGGTACTGCCATCTAGTACCAGATAAAGCTACAAAATTTATTGCATTCATTATATTTTAATTCTACTATTTCCATTTTCTTTCTCACCTATTTGAAGGGCCTAGAATTTTAAGGATTCGACATTTTAGCCTTGGTGCTCCATATTTATGAGGTGAGATAATATTTAGAAATTTAAAGAGGATCAAACATTTATTCCATCCAAAGAATAAAAACTCAGAAAAAAATATACATATGTAGAAAAAAAAATTAAAAAATTTTCAATTGCTCTATGTATTATTTAATGTCGTTTAGACCAGATGGACTGATAAAGGTCAGATTCTTAAAAATAATCTTAAATTTCTCTTTTCAGGGAGGGACGACAATAAGCATCACCAAGGCGTGGGTCTGCTTCTCAGCAGACACGCTAGCGATGCTCTTCTAGGATATGAGTGCATTAATGAAAGGTTTCTTACAGCAAAATTTCAGACAAGCGTTAAAGACTTGAATGTTATCTGCTGTTATGCCCCCACTGAGGATGCCGATGAGGATGAGAAGGATAGGTTTTATGAACAACTTCAGGATATTTTGAATTCTGTCAAGAAAGGAGATATTACCCTTGTTCTTGGTGATTTCAATGCCAAAGTTGGTACTGACTCTGACCTTTGGGGAGGAGTAATAGGCCCTTTTGGTATTGGTAGCTGCAATGGCAATGGGCAACGTCTCCTACAGGTAAGTAAACTCAATGGATTCAGAATAACTAACACTTATTACAAACACCGCGACATACATAAGTACACATGGGTTTCACCTGATGGGCTGCATAAGAATATGATTGATTACATATTAATTAACAGCAAATGGGCTAGTTCTGTTAGGAATACCAGGGCATATAGGGGAGCTGAAATTGGATCTGACCATTACCTTGTTAAAAGTGTGTTGCAACTTAAACTTAAAAAGTGTTGTGCTAGGTTTAAAAATTTTACTTTTAATACTGAAGCTCTGAAAGATCCAGTTATAGCCAAAGCTTACCACGATAGGTTACTTAGTCATTATGACAGTCATGGTTTGCTTACTACTGAAGTTGAGGAAGAATGGGATCATTTTAAACAGGCTTTTTTGGACACTAACAGTACTCTTTTAGGAAAAAAGGAGCAGAAGAGGCAAAATTATCTGAGTGATAAGGCACTTGAGCTTATTTCGGAAAGAAAGAACTGCAGGAATGCCCTTAATCAATACCCTACTAGTCCTAATAGAAAGCATTACAGAGACCTTAATAAACTTGTAAAGGATCAGTTAGCTGCTGATAAGAATCTTTGGCTTGATGGTTTGGCTGACAAAGCCGAGGAAGCAGTTAGACAGCACAACAGCAGAGAGCTGTACCAGATAGTTAATGTTTTGTGTGGTAGAAAACGGACAGGCATACAAGGATTGAAGGATAAACAAGGTAAGGTTATAGAAGGGGAGGATTCTGTCATGGCTAGGTGGGCTGAGCATTTCAGTGATGTTCTAAACAATGTGGTTAGTTCTACTCCCATTGTTTGCAATGATGATAGATGCATTGGTGGCTTTAATGTTGGCCCTATAACACAATCTGAAGTTATTTTGGCTGTTTCTAAACTTAAACTTCATAAATCCCCAGGGGTAGATGAAATTACTACGGAAATGCTTAGAGCTGGGAATGTTTCGGTTACCACTTGGATGACTGAAATTCTGAATCTCTTTTATGATAAAGGCATGGTTCCTAAGGATTTTACCAGAGCTATTGTTATCCCTATTTTCAAAAAAGGTGATCGCAGTTCTTGTGATAACTATAGGGGTATCAGCCTACTCTCTGTTCCAGGTAAAGTTCTTTCCATGATTGTGCTTAATAGAATTAAGAATCTGGTTGACAGTCAATTGCGTGATGAGCACTGTGGATTCAGAAGTGGTAGGGGATGTGTGGATCAGATATTTTCACTTAGGCAGATTCTTGAGAAATGTTTAGAGTTTCAGAAACCTTTGGTTGCTAGCTTTGTTGATTTCAAAAAGGCTTTCGACTCTGTTGATCGTCATAATTTGTGGTTGATTGTGAGATCATATGGTATACCAGACAAGTTAGTTAACATTATGAAAGCTCTCTATAATAACACTGAGTCGTGTGTGAGAGTTGGTAAGGCTTGTAGCAATTGGTTTAGCATTACTTCTGGTGTTCGACAAGGGTGCATTTTGTCTCCTTTTCTCTTTAACTTGGTTATTGATTATGTTATGCGAAATTCACTTCAAGGGAAAGATTTTGGCCTTAAATGGGCTGGAGATACAAAAATTTCTGATTTAGATTATGCTGATGATTTAGCCCTTTTGGCAAATGATGTTGATGAGATGAACTCTTTCATTCGAGCTGTTGATGAGACTGGTAGTAGAGTAGGTTTGGTTATAAACAGAGAGAAAACTAAAGTGATGAAAATTGGTCAGGCAGGCTGTGATTCAGTTAATCCGAATGGTTGCAGTCTTGAGCAGGTGTCACAGTTTAATTATCTTGGGAGCTATGTAACAGATAATGGTGATGTGCGGCATGAGATTAACAGACGAATAGGGATTGCTGCTGGGACTTTTAAGAACCTATGGAGAGTGTGGAGAAATAGGCGTATACACCTAAAGACTAAAATTAGACTGTATAATAGTTTGGTTCTTTCTAGGGTTAGTTATGGTAGTGAAACTTGGACACTTTGTAAACAGGATAACAGGAAACTAGATGCTTTTGATTCCAGATGCTTACGCAGTATCTTGGGCATTAGGTGGTTCAACTTTGTAACTAATGATGAGATTACGCAAAGGAGTTTGCAACCTCCTTTAAGCAGCATATTGTGCAGAGAGAGACTCCGTTGGTTTGGCCATGTTGCCCGTATGAATAATTATAGATTGGCTAATAGGGTTATGAACAGTGTACCTAAAGGCCTCAGAAAGAAGGGGAGACCTAGGATGCGGTGGGCAGATAATGTCAAACAGGACCTTGTTAGAATTGGTGTGCAGTGGCCAGATGCAGTAGATGTAGCTCATGATAGACTTGCTTGGAGAACTAAATTGCACGGTCTGGTTGGACCTCCGTAGCCCATGGCTGCTTGAGGATGATGATGATGATGATATTCTGTTGCATATTTTATTATAAATTTTACCAAAATAAAAATATTATACACATATATATATATTTTTTATAATACAATGAAACTTAATTTTCACACCGACCCCACAATATATTTATTTTTATAATAGCAGTTCTTTCAAACAAGGTTCACTTTTCTCCTTAGCTGAATATAGTCAAGACAAAAAAGTTTCGCCTTTAAAGTTTTTAGCTTTAAAGTTTCGCCATAAAAATGCTACATAGAAATCTCGAGTCGAAAGCTTCAAGACTTTTGATTGCAATGTGTCCAAAACTAGAGATTAGATCGGGCTGAAAATTTTGAGCACGAGTCGGTCCGAATATAAAAATAATGTACCTCGGGATGAGTTCAAAAATAATGTACCTCGAATTAGAGTCCGAAAAAAAAAATTCCTGGTTCCGTTAAACAGTTATTCACCAATATTTTATTCGTAGAAATAACGCAGGAACATCCTTTCGTTACTGGGCTAATGTGTGCAGCTAATATATCGAAGAAACAATATTAACTCTCCAGTAATATGAACTCGTTCTCCTCGCGCACCGCTAAATGGTCTTCTAATGGCACTGAGGTGTCAACACCCCCCACACAACCGTTGCTTAAGCCTTACAAAGCAGAGAGGAAAGAAAATGAATAACACCGGAAATTAATGCAACGAAGAACAGGCTTGTAGCATTTCAGTGAATACTAAGCCTTACACCCCTTCTTTCACCCCTTTAGAACTTTCATAGAAAATCATGTTCACCGTTGTGACTAGGCCTAGATCTGAAATAAAAGAGAAATGGGGAGCCAAGTGAGTTGATCGAACTGTAAAAGGTAAAAAGGTTCGAGGAGGGAGGGATGGGAAGGAGCCAAGTGACTTGATCGAACATGAAAAAAGTAAAGAGGATCGAGGATGGGGGAGTGGAGACCAAGAGACTGAATTTTCATTGCAGCATAACATTTCCCTTCCGTTTAAGAGATCTTTAAAACATATCTTGAAAAAGTCATGAAATATATGTAAATTTAATAATTTTTGCCTCCATTACCTTTACAAGCAGTCGCAAAGAGGGGGTGGGGCTTATCTCCTCCTAGATCCAGCCTTGGTTTGGACCATTATTGAATATCGCACACGCTTGGCAGCTATTGTAGTATGTGAAATTTCAAAGGGAAAATATTCCATTGAAATACTAGACTTGTGTTCGCGAGGACCATACTCTGGGCAAGATAAGGAACATCCTTAATGGCCATTACGGGAGGCTTCGATCTGCTTAACAGCTGTCCAGTGGATCTCCTTCCTTAACCTGCTCTGAGCCTTTGGAGTCCTTGTGACCTTAAGTCCGTTGTGTAAAAAAGAGTGCCATTCAGAGCTATAACAATCAAAATTTTGAAATCATAATCGACTATCGCATTCTTTGTTGGAACTATTGAAGGATGTCGCACTTCCCTGTGGATCATTAGATAATATTTCGCAATGCTTTGTAAACTCTGTAGGTTATCATTTACTTCATTGGAATAAATAGTGAACAAGTTGGCTCATTCAGTAGCGCGCCAGTCTCGTAACTCTGCAGTTTCCAGGTTCGAACCCCACCTGCGGCAGCGTTGAGATTTGTCTCCCCTATGCTTTCGGTCAGTAGGGGACACCGAGGGAGGGGGTGAAAAGCCGACGTCAATCGGATGGGTTGGGTTGTTTTATCTCTGAGCGGCACTTGTTTTGCACACCATGGGCTAAATGGCCAGGTCACATGGACCCCGAAGGTTCAGAGAAAGTTGGGGGAGGGAACCCACTGGAACAGCTGTTGGGAGACAGATGGTAGCCTCCCGTCAAGGCCATCCAGCATGTTCTTTAACGTCCACAGGGTATGGCTCTCCCGCACACGGGGCCACGGCTTAACGTCCCATCCGACGGACGACTGCCTTTCCAAACCCATCGGTGTCTCCTACTGACCTTGGGCAGGGCGGGGAATTTTGCGGAGATAAATCTCAAGGCTGACCCAACTGGGACACGAACCTGTGAACTACAATACGAGCCTGGCGCGCTACCGACTGAGCCACCCCCGCCTCCAATCGGATGGGACTTTAAGCCGTGACTACATGTTCAAGAGAATAATACTCTGTTCTCTTTGAAGAATACGCTGGATAGCGTTGACGGGAAACTTTTATCGGTAATGTGTATCTTTTAGGTGTACATTTTGTTCCGCCCTCGGAGTCCTTGTGACCTAGCCATATAGCCTATTGTGTGCAAAAAAAGTACCGCTCACAGATAAATCAACCAACCCGATAGTGAATGAAACTCATTAGAGAATTTTTATTTTATGCCAGTATAAAGACAAAATTCAGAGCTTCATAATTCTTAAAATAGAAGATTAGAAAAATAGTTGCAACTATTTGCTTACATACTCTATATCACGTGACCAATAGATCAGGTTAACAGATCGAGTTCTTAGCTGCCGAGGGTCAGGAGTGATCCCTCGAAGAGCGTCCGAAATTTATGAGGGGGGAGGGGGGTGCTACCATTGCCTTCGTTGTGAATAAAGTAGTACATTGTAAACAATATATTAACAGTGGAAAGTTTGCGTATGGACTTTCTATGGAGAGAGATATCAACGAACATAACGTTTAGCGCCAAAACATTTGGCGTGGGTTTAACTAGTAAATAATATTATTTAGTTTACATCAAATTTATTGATTCTTTGTATTCTCAGCGTGAGTGGAAAAATAATTTAAAAGAGAATTTTGAAAAAATGATTTATTTTTGACTCTACTGATCTAAAATTTTATCCCTTCTATAATATTATACATCGCTACTGGCCCAGAAATAAAAAAAGTTCTAAAGCGGATGAGAAAGAAAGAGAAAACGAAATATGAATGCTCTCGAACTGTATTTGGCACTACTATATTCATTCACATAGAGAATGAAGCGGCGAAATTTGAAGTTCAGAGAAAGCAACAACCAATGAAAAAAGGTGGTCACACCCACGTTAGTTCTAGCAAGAACAACTCGTAGATATAATTCAGTCATAGCCAGGCCCTGATCTAGAAAAAAATCGAGGGCGGGGGAAAACGCAATTGAGTAGGAAAAATGTAAATACGGGGGAGGGGATCCCAAGAGACTAGATTTCCAATTCAGTTTAACATTTTCCCCTCCGTTTTAAAGGTATTTAAAAATTTCGTGAAAAATGCATGAAATGTCAATAAATTTAATCCTTTTATTGCCTCTTACCATTATTAGCGCTCTGAACGAGGAGAGCACGCCTCCCCAAGAACCGGCCGTGGTCATAGCAAATGCACTTTATGCGATAAATAGCTACTTTTTCTAATGTACATTATTATTTTCTGTAGTTCATGGAAGTAAGCAATTAAAAATGCTGCTTTTAATTTTGCAATGTTGTAAAGTGTACAATGAAACCTAATTTCTTTTACACTGAATCTCCTAGTCGCATTTTATTTCCTACTAGCTGAACGTACCAGGCGGTACGTTCAGCTAGTAGGAAAGCAGTAGCTAGCAGAAATATACGTTTTAAAAGTTACACTTTTAAACTTTTAATAACGTAACTTTTAATAGGTATATTTCTACTTTCACTGCCTTAAAGCTAATTTTGTAAGTACCCCGTCCCCGACACTTTAGCACAGATTTTTAACAGGAAGAAATTTGCACGGTGTTGACTTGGATCGTAGTTGACGTCGCAAGCTCTCTCATATCCCGTGTCTTAGTTTCTGCGTAAGCTATCGAGATTTTTATTTCCCTTACCACAGATTTTGCCGCTTTACGGCTCCCGTGATATTAGTCCGCTGTCCAAATTTTCTGCGCAGCGTTCCCCGTGTGCCCCAGAGATAGGTTTAAAAATCAGGTTCCCACTTGGCCCGTGACTTCGTTTCTACAGAAATTGTGACAACTCATGTCTCACTTTTAATCTTCATATTCTGTTGTCTCCTGCACTAAAGGTTATTTAGTATCTCCTCCCTCGTCATTTTATCACAGTTTGAACACGAAGAATTTCCCGGTGTTGCAAAGGCCATTCCTGACTCGGTTCTCCTCTCAGAGCCCGTCGCAAACGATCGAGATATTTATTTCGTCAGATTTTGGCATTTTGTAATTCCCGACGTACTTCACCGAAAGGGCCCAAATTTCGTAGGCGGGTTTGCCATGCCGGCCCCCATGTTTGGTTAGACAATCAAGTCCCTAGTTGCAATGGAAGCCCTAAATAATGCTTTTGAAAATGGGGGAATATGGCAACGGCATCAGATTTGCAGCAGAAGATTAAAATGCTACTTTAACTCTTTACTTACACAGTTAGGGAGCAATAAATGGCAACAGTTATCATATAATATCGCTACATAGACATTCCTTGAGGTTATCGATTTTCTGCTTCTTATGTCTTTTAAATTCCTATGTCGGACGAATATATGTTTGATTTTTTACATGAAATAAAAGTATTATTATTTTCTTTCGAATATTTTCTGTTGTTCGCGTTTGCTTTCTTATTACTTCTCTCCTGTTAATGAGGTGAACAATTATTTTATTTACTTTTAAATATACACAAAAATTGTGAAAAATACACTTCGGCGCTGGTATTCACATTTCGAAGTGAAAATGGTATATGCAATGTTTCTTTCTTATATGCAGGGAAGATTGTGTTGTTTTACCTCTGAGCAGCACTTTTTTGCACACAATAGGCTCTCAGAAAGAACCCGAGGGTTCAGAGAAGATGGGGGGGAGGGAACTCGCTGGACAGCTATTAGGAGACTGATGGTAGTCTCCCGTCAAGCCCATGCAGAGTTTTCTTTAACGTCATCGGGTTTGGCCCTCCCGCACCCGGAGTCACGGTTTAGCGTCCGATCTAACGGACGGTGGCCTTTCCAAGGCCCATCGGTGTCTCCTACCAACCAAGGAACTTTTGCGAAGATAAATCACAATACTGGCCCTGCTGGGACTCGAAATTGGGAACTAGACATTACGAGCCTGGCGCGCAACTGACTGAGCCGCCCCAGAAAGGGTGGATTTAAGCTAAATGATATATTTTTTATCGTTATTGCGCGTATTATTGCGGGATTTGGTCTTCTTTCTGTGCCGATTAACAGAATTTTACCATCGATATTTGAGGCCCAGTTGTTTGGTCTGTTTAATCTTTTAACGCGCAGTGGTCAAAAGTACTTTAAGGACTCATATGTGGGTAGGAGATGGAGACCATCCAACGTGGTATTTCAGAAGCACAGTGTATGCACACATGGTTCTATGATTAACATCCCATCCTACGGACGGCAACATTTTAGTGATCTCTAAGAACAGGCATTGTCACAGTACTACATGAAAGAAACTTTGTTTCAGGTGCAGTTCACCAGAAAAAAATAATTCCGAATTCGAACACGGGAACGTTTCATGAAAATCTGAAAGGAAAAAAGTCTACGAAATATTTGAAATGGTCGGTTCCAGAATCATTTCTCTACTGATAATACTTTCTGAAAAAAGATCCTTTGTATTCTCACTATAAAGGATCTGAGCACATATCTCCATATATAATACTTCCATGCACATAGAGCAAAGAATTTTTGCAATGTAAATTAATTAGAAAATCAAGCTTCTACTGAATATGTTAAGTTCAGTTTTAAACAGAAAATGTTTTGTCGCCTTTCAAAGTTATGACCTATATTATCAGAAATCAGAACTAATGTATGATTAGGAATAATTAGTATATTATTAGTATTTATCCAACCGAGAAACAAAATCAATTTATCTGTTTGACAAAAAAAAATTTGCCATTAAATGGGACCAAGTTATTTCTATCGTTACAAACCCTACCTAATTACCGATATATAGATCGAAATTTGGCCGGTGAATTCAGTTTCAGTAATTTTACATTTGAAAAATCCATTTCCTCAATTCAAGAGTTATTGACGTCATTTATGAAATAAGAGGTTCGAACACTGATATCAGAAACAATAATGAGGTTTTTTTAAACATCTAAAAGGTTAGTTTCGTATTTTGCTCCTAGATGGTAGCACTAGTCAATAATCATGAAGTGCATTGGGAAAACAATGTGATAAATGGAAGGGGGTCAAGACAACACCTTCTGCAACAGAAATCTTGTGAACCAAGTTATAACATCAGCATAAGTAGTTTTGATATGTAGAAAACTTTTATGCATTTTTTTCCCATTATTATCAATGGTCTACTTTTATACTAATGATTATTTATAAAATATACCTTATTTAGAAGAAAAGTTATTTGTGTTTATTAGCATTACGATAATAATTAATAATTTTTCTTCTAAATAAAGTATAGTTATATATAAACATTAAGAGCAATTAACATAAAAGCACACCAATAGTAATAGTAGAAAGTAATATAAAATAATTATCTACATTTTTTTTTCTTGAAAAATCGAAAAATGCATGAAATATGCACAAGTTTAATATTTTTTTATGCCATTACTTTAATTAACATTCTCAAAAAGGTCATGACCCCGTCACTCCCGCCTAGATCCTGTAAGGGCGGACTTTAGTTCTATTATAGAAACGTTAATATCAGGGTGTTTCAAAAATGACGCCACCCTAAATATAAGAGAGTAGAACGTTCGTCCATGTACATTTTATCCCATAATATTTGTCAGTTGGCATTACTGTACTCAAGATTAACAGCCTTTAGCATTTGAAATGACCTTGTCACGCGCTAGTCTCACTCAAGCATTCATCCCTTTGTGTTGTGCCTGCTATGTCGTTTTCTAAAAACGAATGTGTATTTATTGTTGAAACTAATTGTACATACAAATCTTACAAACGTGTGAGAGAGGAGTTTGAGTTGAAGTCTGTAGTTCTCAACACAATATCTCGTTTGATTGATAAATTTCGTGACACTGGGCCTGTATAGGATTGAAAGAGCTCAGGCTGACCATCACTGTTAACTGCCGAAGTTCTTGATGATGTGTCTCAGCGTTTAACTCGCTCATCCTGAAAATCTCTTAGAAAGTTATCTTCACAGGTTGGACTCTCACCAGCTACTCTTTTCAGGCTACAAAAAGGTTAAAATTTCATGCCTACCGCATTGGTGTCATTCATGGACTGAAAGAACAAGACCATGAAAAACGTTTATAGTACTGTCGTTGGTTTCGTACTTTGGTTGATGAAAATGGAATTGAGATGTTGGACCGTGTTTATTTCAGTGACGAGGCTGGTTTCAGTCGGAAGAGTATGTGAACAGTCAAAACAGTCGAATATGGAGCAGTGAAAATCTCACACTTTTCACGAACGAAAAATACACGCACGGAAAACTGGTGTTTGGTGTGCAAATTCCCCTCGTTGTGTGATACGGCCTTTTTGTTTTGGACTCAACTGTAACTGGCAAAATTTATCGCGACCTCATTCATCAGTTTATTGCAGTATTGGATGTGAATGAACGAGAATGTTGGTTTCAACAAGATGGCGCGACCGCCCATAGTGCAAATGACACAATGGTTATGCTGCAAGAATTTTTTGGTGATCAATTGATTTCAAAAAATTTGTGGCCCCCAAGATCCCCAGATCTTACTCCTCGAGACTTTTTCCTTTGGGGATATCTCAAATGTGTAGTGTTTCAAAACAATCCTCATACACTTGAAAACTTGAAGGCTAACATTGAAAGAGGGATTTTAAACATAAGAAAACAAACATTATGAAAGGTGGCTGAAAATGTCATGAAACGGGTACGGACCTGCATTCAGGTTGCAGGAAATCACTTCAACATCTGCTGTAAAGGTAGATATATGTCTAATTTGCATCTATTGAAATTTGTGCCTTTTGTCAAGTTTAAATAGAAAAATACAATAGAGGGTTGCGTCCTTTTTGAAACACCATATATAATAGGCATCCCACTTAATTTTGAGCTTCTTTAGGTAGGAAATGGGGTTCCCAGTTACCGTGGGTGGGGTATAATCGAAAAGCGTCCGAGATTTCTGGGGAGCTGCCTTCGCTACCTTGTGAATGGAGTGGTATGTTATGAGTAGTATGTGTGGAGAGTTATGTAAATAGTCATAATTAATCTTTAGAAGGGGAGAGTAAAAGTTCCTTCCCCCTTCCCCTGCGTTTTTGCTGGAGCTTTCTGTTGCTGGTTTCCTACTCTTTGGAAGGGGCATGGTCGAAATGATGTCATCGCTGTGTGTTCACTTGATGCTTTCTGTTGCTAGGTTGCCCTCCAGTGATGTCCTAACTTTGGGTGGTGAAGAGTTCGACATCCTAGGATGGGTCTACGAATTTTATTGGTTGCCCCCTTTCACCCCTTTACTGACACTGGAGAGATGGGATTCTCACGAAAGCCACACACAGGTGTTCTCTAAACGTGATAGCATCAGTGAAAGTGTCATAACTCATGGCAGTATTGAAAGGTAGGCTAACAGTCCAGGTTCTATCATTCTCATTGTTTCTTGAGTGTCATTCCTATTCTGGGTGGTCCCCTCATTCAAGAGCGAGGTACTTTGAGAAGCATTGGGAAGTAGCAGCATTGTACTTAGGAAATGTAACAGCTCCCTACGACAATGCTCTTGAAGGAAGCGTGTCTCTGAATACTCACTGTGTACGAATTGCATCGAAGGTGGTTCTGTGGGGAAAATAATTATAGTCGCCGCGTTGTCTGCTACTTAGACAGGTAAGCCTGATAATAGGGAGGGCAACAATGTCCTTCGGGGTCCCTGCAGTAAGGGTTGCATTTTTGTCGCAACGTGAAAATAAGAGCGAATGTAACAGCCCAAGGAGGTGTGTCTCTGAACAGTGCCCATACCTGTCATCTAGTATCTGATTGTTGACGAAAAAGTCACATCATTTTTTATTAAAGGAGAGGGAGAAAGTTTTCATCGGAGGTTGGGTGCAGTAAATAATACAAGTGGATGTGCAATAAACCAGGACACTGAATGACATAATGTGAGAGTGCTAAAGGAGGTGTGTCAGAAAGCCTGTTCTGTCGAGAAACAATTCTATGCACTTAGCCAGATATGTGCACTGATAACAATGTCCTTTCAGGAGGCTTCTTAGTCAGGGCTGTCCTTCAAGGTCACGTAACGTTCACTGGGAATGGCCATTACTTGTTACCATCTTGGTTTGGTGATAAGAAAGCCCCAAGGGAAGGTCTTCCCATGTGCGTGTTGCTCCATTATAACAGAAGCGGGGAGGTAACGAAAAACCCATAACTCATGTCAGCATTGAAAGGTCACTCTCAGGCGACCTGTTCCAGGTATACTCTAAACGCGCCGAGAAATGTCCTAACTCATCTCAGTATACAATAGAAGTACAAGGATGGACGCTCCAGGTGTGGGATTTAAGCAGTCTTGTGATGCAACCTCCTATCCAAATCAAAAACCAGTGTGGTCACAGGGGGAAGGAATTTAAAACGTCCCATTGGAGGGAGGTGAATGTGGGTGGACTCGCACATGCATATGAAGTGCTTTATAAACTGCTGCACAGCGTGGAAGAAGTCATTAAGCAATGGATCTCTCCTACCCAGAGAAATTGGCCACCTTAGCCAGCATTCAGCATGAGCTAGATGCTATTTTAGAATGGGTGGGACATTCACCAAAAACTTCTCATCTTAGTCTCAAGAGATGGAGAAAGAGCGACCAGGCGCTGAAGCGTGCAAGGGTAGAGGAACCATCTAACAGGGCTGGTCCATCAAGCCTGCACTCAGCAATGAAGGAGACACTGTAGTATTTGCTGCACCTACCATACCTGAGTCAAGATCATGCCTTAGTCTCAAGAGATGCTGTGGACAGTCAGCTCCATCGTCGAAACGCCAGAGAGCGGGAGCACCGTGTAGCACGACGCTGTGGAAAGGCAAATGTGCCTGCGCCAGCCGGAGCACTTCGCAGTTGTTACCATGCCAACGGCTGCGGTCGCTGATGGGCCAGGTTATACGATTACGAAGACCAGCAGCTATTGCTCTTCAAAATATAAGGCACAGAGCACGACTCACACGGTTCGTTTAATTAACTTTGAACGTGTGAATCCTCTTGAATTTACTGACACTATTCTGGAAGTTCAAAAGAGGATGTTTAAAGAACTATTGCCAGAGAAGTAATACAGTCATGTCAGACTGTGCGTCTAGTCCAAGTGCCTTTGGAACCCCATCAACCTGCTGCTGACCTCACGTAATGAGGTCATGGCCGAGAAATTTATGGCTACATTTGAGAAGGTTCTTCAATCTAACGATGCAATCTGTACACATGAAGATTTATATTTTAATCTCGCAGCTGCCGACCTGGAACGTTCCAGAGGCATCCGTTCCACCAACACCAGTAAAAGTCTGTCAAAAGTCCCTTCAACACCAGTAAAAAGTCTGTTATCAACATCTTCAACAATGACAACTTGTGCCTAGCCTGAAGTCTTGTAGTGGGACGTGCCCTGTGTTTAAAAAAGCAGGGTAAGGTGCAGATCTGCGAGCGAGATTCTGGTCGTCAGAGGGATGAGGCTAAATCTTGCATCGCAACGCCGGTGTCCCTGAGGGCAAGTGCGGTTTGCCCGAACTTCACACCTTTCAGTCCTACCTGTACCCTGAATACAGAATCATCGTGTTCGGGGCACAGGACGATTTTCAAGTGATTTTCGTCGGTAAGAAACATGCAGACAGTGTCATTTATCTGTTACATGATGTTGGACACTTTTCCGTCATCACGAAACCTGCAGGATACTTCCTGGGGGGGGTCCTTTTGCATACCTTGTCTCAAGCCCGTGTACAACAAGCTACACATATGCAAGGGCACCTGACGCTCCTGTATGACGGCAGACTGCGGCAGAAAAGGCTCCAGCATCTTCTGCAACTTCTGTTGCGGTTACTTTAAAGGTCAACAGTGTCTGGCATCACATCTGCTTAATGGAACCTGTGCTAAACGACACAGGTGTGTAGACTGTGGGGCCATTTACCAGACCTCTGACCAACCCCCTCACCAGTGTGTGCAGAAAGAACTGGAGTGTGTTAAAGTGGCTAAAGAATGTGAAGTCACCGGAAGCAGTCTCTATTTTGATATAGAGACGGTTTATTAACCCCCATACTAAGCATTGTCATCTACGAAGAAGATGACGGTGTATGGAAATATGAAGAGTTCGAGCACACGGACACCTTCATGGACTGGTTGCTATCTACCCAAAACGGTAAGCCTAAATTAAGAGATGTTACTTTGCTAGCACATAACGGTAGAGGATTCGATTTCATTCCCGTTCAAAATTACCTCTATTGAAAGTGCCTGAGGCCGGAATTGATTTCTAACGGCAACAAAATTCTTTTACTTAATTTACCCGGCCTCAAAATCAGGTTTATTGATTATACTGTTTACTACTTTATTGTTTATACTGTAACTAACTGTTTCATTCAGGCCCCGATCGTTTCCTAAAACTTTCGGCATTAGCGAAGTTAAAAGTGGTTTCTTCCCTCACGCTTTTTGTACGAGACAGAATTTAAATTATTCTGGACCCATTCCCGACACCTATTATTTTGATAGGAAGAAGGAAGCTTTCTTAGTTTTAGCAGGACATTGTAATTAAAAAACTTTCGGTCGCGATGTAAAAATGCTAAGATGCAAAGTTTCCTTTTGTACATACCACTTTTAATTTTCGAAGCAGCAACACTAATTTTTTTGCTCAATATGATGACAAAACGGAAATACATCCTTTCTAAAATTGTCATCGTGTATCCGTGAAAGAAAAATGAAAAAAAATAATGTACATGTAGAAAGTAGGGTATATAACGGCAAGATATCCTGGCCAGCGATTCCACAATACTGATATTCCGAAATCTGAACGTAGTGTGAGGACTTCGAAATTCGGTAGTAGCTACAATATTTGTCGATTTTCACGCTAGAAATAGTTAAAATTAGAGAATTATGTGGATTTTGTGTTTACTCGCAGCTGGAGGTAAGTATTTGAAGCTTATATTAGTGAGACAAATATTAGATAAGCATTGAGTGAAAAGTGTAAAATTAAGGATATCTATACCCACGCTTTTCGAACTGCGGGTCACAACTATAATGGGTCGAGAGAGCTATTTTTAATGAAATAGAATTGAAAATATCAGAGTGGATCTTACAGATTGGGTCGCGATGTAAAATATATTTCTTACTGTGGGTCGCGATGTAAAATGTATTTCTTATTGTGGGTCGCGGTAAAAAGATTTTGAAAAACTCTGGTCTAGACGGTTTCTAGACCATTGTGATTCGGCGGAAGGATCGGAGTGGTATATATTTTCTTTGCCAACAAAATATTGTCAACATTAGAAACGTCTTTCAAATTACGTGATCATTTTATACTACGTGGAAGTTATTTGCTGGCGAGATTGTTAACTTGCATTAAAATTGACAAACGTTTGTACCGATGACCGACATAATTTGGGCAACTAATTGCTTTCATTCCCAGGTTAATCTTTAAAAAGCTCTATAAAATTGATGAATTTTTTTTCCGACAATAAATCACTATCAACGAAGCTGCATAACTTCTGAAAATTGTAAGCATTTTCAAATGAATATTTGTGAAAATTTCGTAATATTCTTCAGTATTTAAAAGCAATTAAAGCTGGAATACTTTACAGTAGTGTTGATGAATAATTTTGTAATTCATAAGCAAAATGGGGTTGGCGATTGGCTCACTCAGTGGGGCTCCAAGCATGTAAACTATAGATCCCAGGTTCGAGTCCCACCTATTCCAGCATTGAGCTTTATCTCTGCTAAATACTTATCCTGCCTTCGGTCAAAAATGGAACACCCTGCCGTTCGTTGAATGGGAGATGGCCCCTTGTGTAGGAGAGACATACGCTGCGTGTGTACGTCAAAGAACACGCTGAATGACATTAACGGGAGGCTTCGATCTGTCTCTAAACAGTTGTCCAGTGGGTCCCCTTCCCTCAACTTTCTTTGAGCCCTCGGGTCCCCTTCCCGCAACCTTCCCTGAACTCTCAGGTCTTTATGACATATTTATTTTGCTCAGTGTGCTCCAAAGAAAAGTGCAGTTCATAGGTAAAACAACCAGACCATTAAAGAACATGCTAGATGATCTGCTAACGGAGTATGTTTTTACTGTTTACCAGTCGTTTCCAGCTTGATCACGTGCATAACAAATATTCTTAAAAAGAATAACTTAAATTTTTAAAAAGTATAATTTTCGTTAGTAGCTTTTTCACAAGCAGCATCTCTTTATTAAATATCTTTTTGTGGAAAATCCTTTTTTAACCCTGTGAAAGAAATTCAATCCCTCAAACTTCCAGTTAATATTATTTCAGAATATGATTCATTTTATACAGGGTGAATCTGAAAAAGTGGGCAAAACTTTACGGGGTGGTAGAACGCAGCTATACGAGCAATATTCGTCATAGAATGTATGGTCGGAACGCAAGCGGTGAGAAGTTAAAAGGTAGTTTTCCACTGTCACATTTAAAGAATGAACACAAGAAGGAGAGGAGATACTTCAGAAAACATTTTATTAACAGGAATGTAATTGAGGTACATGCTCAAAGAAATTGCTCAAAAGAGTGCATATCCGCCATTTCGTGGTTAGTATAACCAGCCATCCTCTCTGCAATCCACGGTAGAAATGCCGTTGGGTGCGAGGACCGACCCTTTTATACCATTTCCAACGCCACCTAGCGGCTCGCCGTTTGCGTTCCGCCCATACATTCTATGACGAATATTGCTCGTATAGCTGCGTTCTACCACCCGTAAAGTATTGCCCACTTTTTCAGATTCACCCTGTATATGTGCGCATAACATTAAAATATGTGATGCGCTGTTAACCATGCATTTAAATTTCTTATAACTGAATAGTTCGGCTTCCACTCTGTGACATATAATCACTATTTCTTTATTAAAATTTTCCCGCGTGAGTGTTACGAGACAGAAATCATTACTGCAGTAAGAATACAGTTTTAAATAAAGATGTTTCTGCACCATTTATAGTTTAAACTTTGTGTACATGATGATGAACGTATCTTTACATTTTTTAAAATAGGTCTTTACTCTCTAGGGGTGTAATTAGGCTGTCAGTTATTAAGAGGTGTTCGATGAAATCAGTAATTATAGCACTTGACTTTCTTGTTATGAATAGTCTGAAAGTTCTATCACAGCAAACAATATTATTAACGCATGAATCAAATACCTTTAGTGGAACATCATATATTTCTCCTGAAGATTGGATTTTATCCTTATCATTGCTGAAGAAAGAGTTGTGTGTTTGGCTATCATAATTGGTACTTCAACAGCCATATAGGTTTCATAATTACGTTTACAAATATTATTCTAATAAATATGTATATGTATGGTATAGCTATTGTATATATTCCTTGTGATTTTTTTTAATTTAGTTATATTTACATATTGTTCACGATATCAATATTTATATGCATTTTCTTAGTAAAAGATTGAGTGTAACTAGGTTGCCTACATGCAATAAAAATATCATAAAACGATATTGGGACAATTAGGCCAATACCACAAATAACCATGAACGTGAAATAGTTGTGATAATTGAAAACTTTCGTAGTTAATTGTCAAAGTAAAGGACTTTGAAAAGTATTTTTAAATAACACCAATATTTTGAAAGCTATTGGGACTATGTACTCTCAGTTGTATACTTTATAAATCAATATATGTGAAAAACGTGATGTTTTATTTTATGTTAAAAAATTTAAACCATCTGAATCTAATATGGATTATTTTTAAATTAATATATAATATATTTGTTTCTTTTCTACTGCTGCCATGCATTAAAATTCTTCTTGGACTACTTTTCGTCAATCCCCTTCTCTTCCAATCCGTCCCTAAATATTAGTGTGAAACATCGAGTATAAAACAGTACACCTTCTATGGCACATACTTGAGAGCATAAAAAAGTTAAAATAATAATTTATTAGATAATAATTGGAGCTTATAGTTTTGTACTTTCATATTGCATAATGTTCTTATTTCCAGAATGTTATGTAAAAGATAGAACTTGTATTTTTATATTTAAATATTTTCTTAAGATCTTTGTTTTCACTTTACAGCTGTTCAAGCTTCCTCGAAATGTTCTGACGAAGACGCTTTGCAATGCCTAAGAGACTTGAGTCAGAATTTCTCGAGCAAGGTAAAAAGAGAGAAAGTATCGCAATCGTATATGGAACACCTATGCATGTAAGCAGTTCGATATTTTTTTACTGTAATGCAAAGTATAATTATACAGTTCCGTTAAAATACATACAATAACGATAGGGGCGAATGTTGACTCAATCGGTAGCGCACCATGATCGAAATTTTATGTTCTCAGGCTCAAATCAGAACTGTGTATTCGTTGACAATTTTCTTTCTTGAATCTCGTTCTGCCCTTGTGGAGAAAGGAGACAGTTGGATATGGAGAAATACAATTCAATAGGAGGAGCATTGAAAAAGTTATTTATATGCGTTATTTTACCTCTGAGAGGCATTTTAGTGCACAATGGGCTAAATGGCGAGCTCACAAAGCCCCGGAAGGCTTAGAGAAGGTTGGGGGAGGGGACCTACTGGACTGCTCTTAGGAGAAAGATGATTTCCTCTCGTCATGGGAATCCAGTGTGTTCTTGAAATTGCACAGGGTATTGCCCTCAACCATACGGAGCCACAGTTTAACGTTCCATCCGACGGCTTTTTCAAGCCCATTGGTGTCTCCTACTGACTGAGGGCAGGGAGTTTTGCGGAGATAAATCTCAATGCTGGCCCAGGTGGGACTCGAACCTGCGAACTGCAGATTATGAGCCTGGCGTGCTACCGACTGAGTCCCTTCCCCCCATCCCAGTTCTATTTTAACAAACGAAAATATTTAACACTTACTGATATTCGCTCCAACTATGAAAATCCCACTCTTGAATTTGAAAGAAAGCTGTGATTTATTACCCTTATTCACAACACTAGTTATATATATATGTAACAAGTCTCATCGCCTTCATTCGATTCTTACACCCTATATTCGATTACATCACCACATCCTTCGCTCTGAAAAAAAAAATGTTTTCTACTCCCAAGATTTTCAAAGCTAAGTATGGTGAAATTTCTTTTACATTTCAAGCAACCTCAACTTGGAACTCTCTACCGAGCGATATCATTTCTTTAAATTCTAAAACAAAATTCAAAAATTATAATTACTGAAATCCTATTAGAATATTGAAATGTTTGACCAACAATATCTCCTCAGCCCTATTACCACTCCCCATCTTTACCCTTTGTCCGGATTATCCGCAATCTGATTTTTTTTCCTTTGCTCATTCATTTAATATTACTCTCTCTTTTCTTCCCCCTAAGTTTAATATTTTTTTTTATCATATTTCATATTATATGTTTGTCTTCGTCTATGCAACTTGTCATTTTGTTTATATGTATCAAATAATTATGCAATTCCTGTAAATATGTTTGTACTTTTGTACTATCCTCAATATTTCTTTTTAATTTCTCAAATGTACTGGGGCATCAAGCCACTTCAATGTTTTAATTAATATCCAAAATTACCTCGATTTTACTGTAATCCCCTGCGTGGAATAAATTATTATTTCCTTAACCATTTGGGGAAAAAACAATGTTGGTGTTGCATTGGATATTTATAGTCATTTTTCAGGTAAATTGTCCACGGCTATCACTCCCTGGGAATTAAAAAAAAATGTGAACATCATCTTCCATGAGCGAAAGTATTATCGGAGAATTTAGGGATGCGGTTCATCTTTCGCAAGCCAAATATAGTTGTCGATCTTTCTGGGAGTTGTAATAAAACCACGTCTCACCACCTATGACAATGTCTGTTAACTCTTTGGGCCACTAGGTTCAAGTATTGTAATCTAATAAGCTCGTAATCTGCATCTAGTTCCACCTGCCCGAGCGCTGAGATTTATCTGCTCAAAACTCCCCACCCTCCCTCGGTCAGTAGGGGACACCGATATGCCTGACAAGGCAGCCGTCCGTCCGATGGTACGTTAAGCTGGGCTCCGAGTGCGGATAACCATGCTCGTCAAGGGCATTCTGCACGTTAAAGAAACGCTGAATGATTTTCAGTGAAAGTTACCATTTGTTTCCTAACAACAGTGTATGTGGGTCTCCTCATTTCCAAAATTCTCTGAGCCCTCGGGGTTCTTCGGACCTGACCTATTGTGTGCAAAATATGCCACTCAGAGGTAAAACATCCCAATCCAGAAACACGACATTTTCTGTTGTAGTAAATATGAATCATATTTTTGAGTCTGTGCATTTTCATCACAATTACTCATATCATTTTATTTTTCATGAAATTTAAAGGTATTAATATGCCAGACTGTGAAGAATATATAAATTTACTAAATTTAAGCCCAAAAAACAGTATGGGACACCGATGGATTGGAAAGGCCGCCTTCCATCAGATGTGACGTAAAGTCACGGGCTCGTGTGCAGGACAGCAATAGGATATGCACGTTAAAGAAGACGCTGTATGGCATTGACGACAAGTTTCCATCAGATTTCTAAAAACTGTCCAGTGGGTCCTTTCCCCCGAAATTCGCTAACCCTTGGGGCCATTGTGACCTGAACTTTGACCCCATTCTGAGCAAAAAATGTGCCGCTCTGAGGTGAACCAATGCAATTTAACATATTTATATAATTGTTGATTCTAAAAACTGTCCAGTAGGTCCTTTCTCCCGAAATTCGCTTACCCTTGGAGCCCTTGTGACCTGAACTTTGAGCCCATTGTGAGCAAAAAATGTGCTGCTCCGAGGTGAACCAATGCAATTTAACATATTTATATAATTGTTATTGTAAAGTAAGAAAATTTGCAAATATTAGATTCATTTAAGAATATCCAACACTACTTTGCCGAATCGTGCGCAAATGTAACGTAAAACATCAATGTGAGGAAAATTGACGTAGGTATTCTGCGTCATTACGAAGTTCTGTAAAAGCCTTAAAGGCATGGTGGAAAGATTAGTGCAACCAAGGTAAAAAGGTTGATTTGACTGAGTTCGAAAATCATTGTTAGAGTACGCCGGGCATTCGTAACGGAGAGGATGGAACTCACGGGAAAATCACGGACACAATATCCCAAGTGTCGAGAATGGCAATAATTTTTTTCTTGTTCAATACATGCTTCCAGATAACATTTTTTTTTTTCTTTATTTCCCTTTTTTTTACCTTTTTAGAATGGTTTTGTTCACTTAATACCAAATTTGGTCCTTTAATCGGAAAAATTATTCATCTGGTTCACGTTAGGTCCTGAATTTTCTGTGTGAAACTACCAAAATTCTTTAACATCATTTATATAAATATCTTGCTGCTATGTTAAAAAAACATTGCATTAGAAACATGAGTTTTTATGTTAATTTCTGTTTTCCTACTTATAATTCACTCTTAAAGCATTTTGCAATAAATATAATATTGCCCGTTGTGTTCATCATTTACTTCCTTTAGGAAATAAATTTGATTATTATTTTTGCCGTGTTTTAGAGTTGCAGAGAATCAAGTACAGTGTGCCGCAGAATGTGAAAAGAATGCTCAGGCAGGACCACTGATCAAGTCGATTATGGATATCAATAAACTTATGTGCTCTAAAGACCCAGATGCACCCAAATGTAAAGTACCAGTAATTTTTCTTTCTATTTTAATGTCTGTGTTCGTTCAAGGAACTTAAGTTGTAGTAAGAACGTTACGGTGGTTCAGAAGTTACTTTTTTACTATGATGTCTCTCAACAGTTTGACAGAACATTTAAATACATATCTCAGAAATAGTTCGTCTCGTTCATTGTTCACGAACAGATGAAAAGGTGTATGGGGATTATAATATTGAAATAAAAACTACCAGTGAACACCAAGATTTTCGTTACGAAGCTGAAAAGTAAGAAAAGAACTCCAGCAGAACAATACTTCGGACTCCCATTGTTTGGGGTTACAGAATAAAAGACCACAACAGCATCCAGCTCCGTAACCTAAAATATCAAAAACTGCAATTTGCATTGGTGCCGGGAAGATAAAGCATTGATTTGAACATTTGAAAAATGTGTGCTGGTTCTATGAATCGTTGTAGTTCCAGAAGTCGACGCTACACGGATGTGGAAAAAGCAAACTAAGCCAATGAAACCCACGTGCATTGTACAGAAATTGTTGGAGGTTGTATCTAGTGGTGGATTACCACATAGTTGCATTAAGTGCTGACCTGAGGTTTTCGATAGTCATGGGGTTCTCAATACTCGATTTCTCTATTCAATAAAATATTTAACAATTAGTAAAATCGACTACTTACTTTAAACATTTCGTGGTTTTCTTCAAATTAATTCAAACTTGTAAATAAATATAAATAAATTTAATTTTTTTGTTATACATTAAAAAGAACATATATTTACCAGTTAAACATACGCGATAAATTTGGTTGGTGTGAAACGTATTGATAGCTCTTCCCATCGATAAGTTCATTCACAACGTTCCACCTATCCAGTCACAATTAAATCCCGCCAAAAGTATGTCCATTGATAACTTCCTTCACAGCATTGAATATGGTAGGCGACTGCAGTACCCATAAAAATTTCGCACACTTTTCGAGGGATTACTGCTGATCCACGACAACTAGTAATCCGATCTGCCACTCCCAACAGAGTAGACTAAATGAGACCACCTCACCAAATTTAGGACCGACCGCTCAAGTAGCCGCCGAACCACGGGGAAACTGTCATTTTCTGCCACCGATGACGCCACATGTTCATATGTCCAAAGTTGACATCCAAAGTCCACATGTCCGATGACGCCACATGTCCACATGTCCAAAGTTGACGTCCAACGTCCACATCTCCGATGACGCCACATGTTCACATGTCCAAAGTTGACGTCCAAAGTCCACATGTCCGATGACGCCACATGTCCACATGTCCAAAGTTGAGGTAATCTCCGCTAAACCACTGTTCATAAGGTTGTTCGGAATTTCGCTAATTATAAAATATGATGATATTTGTTCTTAATTTTTTAAGATATTTGTTCTTAATGATGATGTTGTTTCTTTAATTTTGCTAATTATATAATATGATGGTATTTGTTCTAATTATATAATATGATGATATTTGTTCTAATTATATAATATTATGATATTTGTTCTAATTATATAATATGATGATATTTGTTCTTAATTTTTGATGTTGTTTATTTTGAAGTATGTGGGCGTTTATATAATACATATTGTATTTTCTATTTATACATTTCTGTAATTTTTTCCATTTTTGTTTCCATTTGGAAGTTGCAAAAAGTCTTTGTAGATTATGTACACCTCCCAGACTGTTAGGAGACGCCATAACCCTTTGCGTTAGTGGTCTTCAAGAGACCTTAATCCGCCGCTGGTGGTGTGATCATCTGTTTTGATTCGTTTGGTCCTATAATAGACTTGACACAAAGCATGATATATGTGGGCTACTTGAAGATTGTTCTAGATCAAGTACAGTATATCTTTCAATATTAATTAATTTTCCCAATGATTATGGCTTTTTTCAATGAGATAATGCGCCATGTAATGGGACATTTTTGCACAGAAATTGTTTACAAAACCTTCGGTTGACTTCATCTTCTTCACATGGCTAACCAACTTCCAAGATCACAACAGCTTCAGGAAATATGTGGCATGATATAGAACGGGCAATTGAATGAGTAAATACAGTGGAAATTGTTACGCAACTATGGGGTGATTTATACTGAAGCAGGCGGAAAATATTTCAATAGATGTATCATGTAGTAGCATATACGGCCTGCCAAATTATAATGAATACTGGACTGTTTTTTGAAGTACCACGAAGCATGCCAATGTATGCAGAAGTTCTTTCTGATGTAAGATTTCTACGTCACTACGAATAAAAGTCAAAGGCATGATGGAGGACAAAGTATGTGCGACATGGGTAAAAAGGCTGATCTGAATGACTTCGTTCGTCGTTGGAGTGTGACAAACCTTTGAGAATTTAAAGAGAAAATTTAATATGTTTGAAATATAAGGATCAATACCTGTATTTCAGACTCTTTTACTGTCAGTTATTTCTCTGTGCTTGTTATTTCTGAAGAAGATTCTTCACGAAGCGTTCACAACAGGTCGATCATGCGAGTATCACTTTTGATAATGGTGGTATAAAAGGAAACAAGCAGATATTTTACAGCAATTCATGTCAGTGGCACGTATTTGATTTAACGAAATCTTGGTGGGGCTGAGATTGGCTCGGTTTCGAGTGCGCCAGTTCGTAAACTGTAGTTTTCGGGTTCGATCCCATTTATGCAAGGTTGAGAGCTAAACCTCAACCCTGCCTTCGGCCAGAAGAGGGACACAGTTGAGCTTAACAAGGCCGCCGTCCGTCGGATGGGACATAAAGCCGTGGATTCGCGTGCGGATCATCCCATATCCTGTGCACGTTGAAGAACATGCTGGATGGTCTTGACAAGAGGATTTTACCTGTATCCTAATAGCCGTCGAGTGGGCCCCAACCTTTAAGCCTTTAGGGTCCTTGTGACCTGGCCATCTTGTGCAATAACGTGTCTCTCAGAAGAAAAACAAACGAAATTTCGCAGGGGAAAATAGAGCAGAAAACTAATAATAGATATCTGTTATAAGATTGTCGTGAACAACAATTCGTTCTTACGAGAAACATCGAGAGTGGAACCCCCAAGTGGAAAAAAAAAAGGTTTTTCCCCAGATTAAGAGTTTCAGCTGATGTCAACGATCTGCGAAAGAAGGGTAGATATTTTATTTCAGCATAATTTGTCCAAAAACGTTCAATCGACTTGTGTCGACTGAAACGTTTAACCTTTCTTGGACAATTTATGTAGTGAACTAAAATATCGTTCAACATTTTTGGACAAATTATATGAAACAAATTATACAAATTATATGAAATTTCGTTCATCTACTAATTTTTTTGCATGGAACTTGACCAATATAATTGCTAATATTTAAAGCTGCTGAACTGTAACTTCACGTATATTTTATAAAAATAAAATATCAATGCTAGTCTTTTGCTGGTTCGTGCTTTTATTCTACACGTTAACAGTTATGAAGTTACAGTAAAACCTGGTTAATTCGAAATTCACATGACAGAAAATGAAAAAAGGCAATTGCGGAAAAACTCGTTAATTTAAAATTCACAAAACAGAACTCTTTCTAAACTAAAAATGAATAAATATAACTTACCTTATTATATGATATTAAATCCAATCATCAAAACTGAACACAAAATTTTATTTCACTAACAGATATTTATACTGTACAGATATATAATTCTTAATAGTGTAAAATGGTAAGAAAAAAATCACCAAATATTATTACTAAACAAAGAAATTCAATTAAAATTTTCAATATTTTTTCCTGATTCATTTCCCTAGCAAGATGCGTTACATGATGTCACCGATGTTTTTACCTATTGTGACTGCCATATCATATGCAACTGAAAATTATCGTCGGAGTGCATTCAAAGCTGAAAATGCATTTTTTTAGATGTCGATGGATTAATCCAAGCTTCATTTTCATCCTATCTTTCGTTTATCATGGTTGTTTAATAGTATTTTTAAAAACGCCTAATGTTTAAGAACTTTTTTGTTAATTATTCAGGTTGGGATGGATTGTTCCACCTCTGAGCGGCACTACTTTTGTACACAATGGGACAAATGGCAAGATCACTAAGACCCGAAGGCTCAGAGAAGGTTGGGGCAAGGGGACCCACTGGACAGCTACTAGGAGACAGATGGCAGTTTCCCGTCAAGGACATCCAGCGTGTTATTTAACTGCCGTTAAATAACACGCTGGATGTCCTTGACACACACACACACACACACACACACACACACACACACACACACACACACACACACTGGATGTCCAGTCTCACACACTGTAGCTGTCGTACAGTGTGTGAGAGTGCCACTCTCACACACTGTACGACAGCTTAACGAACCATCCGACGGACGGCGGGGTTTCCAAACGCCTCTCCATTTCTTTCGAATCTACTCTCTCTCTGGTCGTGGGGCGGGGATGGCTCAGTCGGTAGCGCGCCAGGCTCGTAATCTGTAGTTCCCAGGTTCGAGTCCCAGCTGGGTCAGCGTTGAGATTTATCTCCGCAAAATTCCCCGCCCTGCCCACGGTCAGTAGGGGACACCGATGGGCTTGGAAAGGCCGCCGTCCGTCGGATGGGACGTTAAGCCGTGGCCCCGTGTGCGGGAGAGCCACACCCTGTGCACGTTAAAGATCACGCTGGATGGCCTTGACGGGAAGCTACCATCTGTCTCCCAACAGCTGTTCCAGTTGGTCCCCTCCCCCAACCTTCTCTGAGCCTTCGGGGTCCATATAACCTGGCAATTTAGTCCATGGTGTGCAAAAAAGTGCCGCTCAGAGGTAAAACAACAACCCAACTCTCTGGTTAAAGGCAGGGTGGAGGTTTAGCTGAGATTATAAGCACACGTCTATTTTTTTTTTACAATCACTAATTAACTAAATCTTCGAATTATCTAGATACTTTTGCATGAAATTTGCTTATTTAATCTTAAATGAAAATTCAAATTATACGGAAATTTCAAATTAAAATTTGCCATTAACTGGGTTTTACCTGAATGTGATGCTCAGAAAAATTTGTAAAATTAAAAAAGGCATAATTTTAAACATTTGAAAACGAATTAAATACTTCAATTTGCCATTTTGAGGCGAGAGTTTGATACAATTTTGCCATTACCGTTAGCTGTTACTTTACAATAATAAAACGTTCTTCTCTTTCCTTTTTTTAGTATATTCAGAAACAATTCCATGCTTAGACAAACAAGAGGAAGATATTGAGAACTGCACAAGTGTCAAGAATGTTACAAATCAAGAGGATGCCTGCAAGTAGGTATATTTCTTCCACAGCATATTAAATGTTCAGGGTCCGATCTAAGGATGGTCAATGGGGACACCTCCTGTTCAGAATGTTAGTAATCGGAATAGAGTCTACAAAAAAAAACACATTAAACCTACTATATATATATATCTTACCTATAATTTTCCAGAAATTTTTTAAAGAGTAGTGAAATGGAGGGGAAATGTTTATAAAGGAATGCTGTTCCGGTTCATCCAGATTCGACTTCGTTTCTCCTTTTCAAACGGATCATATCCCTCCACACTCCACAGGCCCGGATTTTTCATAAGGAACGTTAGCCACTTGCCTAAGGGCAGTAACCTAAATGTTCACCAGCATTCAATTGTTTCTATTTGTTTAAGCATGAAAATAATTGTGGCTGTTTATTATTCTTAGAAGGAATAAAAATCTAGTTGCAAATATACATGGCTTAAGACCAGTTAAAAGAAATGTATCCTGCAAATCGAAAGTAAACTTCTAAGGGAAGTGGGTTGCGAGGATACACAGGTACAGTATCAAATGAACTGGGATACTTCCCTGTTATATGATGGGAAAACAGCATTTAAATCACCGTAGCTTTGAAAGTAAGCTTTTTCCAAAAACAGCAACGGAAGATAGATTATAGATCTTAATAAATATATTTCAACATCTAGATTACAAACGATAATTTTTAAATCTCAAAAAATTATGAAGCTGAAATATTAAGAAATATATAAATGGTTATGAACAGAAAATGCTATTTTTACGATTCTTTTAAAAACTGCTTCAAAATTGCTGGAATAAAAAAAAATTACACCATCTTCGAAATTTAAAATCGAATTTTTATAGCTTTTCATGTAAATTCTCATCACTAGCAACAACGTTGTGAAATATTTCAGCTGCCAGAAGATATTTAAAAATTTTACAAATATTCCTCAATATAGATATTTGTGGGGTTTTTTTACGATTTTTTTTTATTTCCTGTGACATTTTGCTGCAAATGTTTTATTCACAAGTAATATGGAAAGTATATTCGCAAGTATATGGAAAGATATATTCAGGGTCTCGCTTTCCACACAGATCTCTATTTGCGTATAAACTGACAGGCTCCTGTCAGACCTCTGTGGCAAGAAGCTGCTTGAGGGGTAATTTATTTATCTTATAGCAGATTAAGAAGTTCAACTTCTGCAAATATTCATATTCACTAGTTATATCCAGAAGCTAGCGTGATGATTAAACATGTCAGAGATTCTAGGACTATACCATCACCGACATTACCATCATCATCACATCATTATCATCACATCGGACTATACCATCATCACATTAAATATTCGTTACCATACCTATGTAGAAGCCCAGATCTAATAAAAAGTATCGAGGTCGGGGGGGGGGGGGGATTTGGCAAGAAATAGAATCGAACCAAAAAGTGTAAAGGGCCGGATTTCCAATGCAGTATAGCATTCCCCCCCCCCCCGTTTTACAGATTTAAAAAAATTCTTGAAAATTGCTTGAAATATAATTAAGTAAACTTTTTGCCTCCATTAACATTACTAACATTCTTAAAGTCGGGGAGCATGGCCCACTTACCCTCTAGATCAGGCCCTGCCCGTATATATTAAAGAACCTGCCTCCCGTCAAGGTCTGGATGATCTTGACGGAAGGTTCCGATTTATCTCCTAATAGCTTCCCACTCGTTAATACGTTCCTGCCTCCAAATTGGTGGGGGGGGGGGCTGATCTGCAATAATATTAGGGTAAAATAATATTAGATATCTTATAGAGATACCTACGGAGCGAGGTTTCATAAACTTTCATTACCGGAAAATTTGTCATTATTATATCCCTGTGCTTCGTTCTCTCTTTTATTGGAATCTTTATAAAAAATTTAGATGATAATTAGAAATTTTAAATAATTCCCTCCTTAAAAGTAAAAGTGATGCCCTCTTGAGGGTGTGTTATCCGGTCATGGCTGATGTATGGTCTCGACGGGAGTGAAGGGTCAGCATCGCCATTTTGGAGGCAGTGTTTACCCTCCTGGCGACATAGCGGCAGCGGAAAGCGCCAGTTTTGAGAGCATGATGAAGAAAAGCGACAAGAGTCGTCCTGGCACGGCGATCGTGTTCTAACGCTATTGGTCAAGAGACCCTAACGTCCCCCGAAGGACACGTGACATCATCCGGCGAATGGTTCAAACTGGACTTGCGCGCGACCACGAGAGGATCGGCGATCGCCAGCAACAGGGAAGGACGTGTTTTCTGTTGCTCTCGGTTTTTAACAGTCTTTTTTTATTTACTAATGATGAATGCTAAGTCTTCAAAGGACCAAAGGATCATTCAAGACCATCTCAAGAAGCCAGCAGACGACGCTACCGCCACTACCACGTGCGGAAATCGCCAGATGAAGCAGACAAAGGCACAGGTCAGTATGTCAACAGGGAAGACGGTTGGCACTAGCGATAGTGCTAGCGATCCAGCAGACACTTCAGCACAACTGAAATTAACTGGTAGATGCTTTTCCCACCCTAATTTATCATCTGCACACCCTACACACTTAACTGCAGCCTCCACTAGCCACACTCACACCACCCAACAAAGCCTAGAATTACTCAATCAATCACAAATGGATACAAATGAAAATACAATAGCAACCGACTCAGAGGACACATGGACCTTAATTCAAAAGAGAAAAAGATCCAGGAGGCAATCTGCATCATCTGATACAGATACAATTTGTGATTTTACCATCAGCCGCGATTATATACCAGTCCTATTATTCTCCACCCCCACAACACTGCTAAAAAATTTGAACATCAATATTTTAACGAAACAAATTAACACAACAATAGAAAACCCCACGGTAGCACGTTTTACACACAGAGGAGAGTTCCTAGTCCATGTCAAAAATCAAGCACAAGCACAAAAACTCATGGCCCTCACACACATACATAACATAGCAATCAAAACCAAATACCCCGAATCTTACAATAAGCTCTATGGCTCGATTGAAGGAGTCGATAAGCATCTCAGCGACCAAAGCATCCTGGAAGCCCTAACGGAATATGATGTTCATAAAATAAAGAGAATCACATATGCACACCACATCATGGATGGCAGCACCATACGCAGAAACACGGATAAAGTAATCTTATATTTCAACTCCCTCCCCCTCCCACCAACTGTTGAACTTGGCTTCTCTAAACACATTGTCACCCCTTACACTAATCCACCCCCACAATGCATCAAATGTCAAAGACATGGTCATATAATTAAAATTTGCAGAAGTGCAGCAAGATGTAAGTATTGCGCACAGCCACATATGTCTTCTGATTGTAAAAGAAATCAACCTCTTCTCTGCTGCAACTGTGGAGGACTCCATGTTGCAACATTTGGCAAATGCCCTGTCAGACTAAGGGCAATTAAAATTAAAACAGCTGCAATCACTCAAACTCAGTCACTAAACAAGTCAACACACCACACAACACTTCCCCATCTTCCCTACCTCCACAGTTGCATACACTCACACCCTTCCTTCCCCCACCTACACCCTCTGCCCAAACACAGCGCACAACAAACACACATCAACCTACCATACCCACTGATCAAATCCAAGCTCCAATAATAGATATCACCTCTAAACCATTTTTCCTCAATTACCCACTAGAAATGATCCCACTGCCCCCACATCTGATGAAGAATCACCAAACCACTCTGATCAACAGCCAGTTGCTCCCTCATCACCCAAATTCTCTACTAAACGAGCTAAAACAAATTACATCAGAAGAACCAGGACCAGGAGGACACCGGCACCAAGGAACCAACATACACCTCCTCAACAACCAAACCTTACACAACAACTATTACACCTCATTGTCCCGCTTATAGATGCCCTCCTTCCACCACAAAATAGAACCCCGCAACTCAACCTAGCTATTCAGGCCATTGTGGCCCTTCTCCAACAGCTTCACTAACTTCCCCCTCTTTCTTTACTCTTGCTGTAGTTCCCCCTATACTCTCCACCCCCCCCCCTTGCACTTGCATCCAATGGAACTGCAGATCCCTCCCTAACAAAATCCTTGAACTCAAGACTCTCACAAATCTACATATCATCCCTATTTTGGCTCTAAATGAAACAAGAATACCTAACAACTTTAACTTCAAACCATACATTATACACAGAGCAATTTCTTCACGCCCACATTCTAACTCCACAACATTGATTCACAAAAAATTCCCCCATTGTCTAATACCCAACACAAAAACATATTCCTACATGGACATCGTGGGCATTAACATTAAAATACACGACACCACACTCAATATCTACAATGTTTACTTTTACAATAACACACAAATTAAAACAAACATCTTAATTAAAGATTTTACACACATTTTCTCCCTCTCACCTGGACCCAACATCATCCTAGGAGACTTTAATGCCCACAACACACTATGGGGAAGTAACTTCACAAACAACAGAGGTACCACAATTGAAACCCTTATACAACACTTCAAATTGGCCATACACAATGATGGTTCACCCACCTTCACCAAACCCCCATATGAGTCAGTTCTAGACCTCACACTCACCACACCTGACATTTCACCCATTATAAACTGGCAAGTACACCATTCAACATGGGCTAGTGACCACTACCCAATCTTCATCACATTACTAGGCATCAAACCCACAGCTTACACAACAAAAACACACATCAACTGGCACAATTTCTCCGCAAACTGTGAAACCAGCATCAACACAATAACACCAACAACCTAAACTCTTTCTACACATGTGTCAACCAGAACATTCAACAAAATAAATTCACCACCAAACACATGACTGGTTTCACCAAAAATCACCCCGAAATTACAAATCAACTCCAAATAAGGAGAAAAACAGAAGACACAGCCAGAAAACATCCCACAGTACTTGCCATCACCACCTTCAACAAAGAAAATGCTAAACTCCGAAGAATCAGACTACACACAAAATGAAAAGAATGGAAAAACTTCTGCAACAACATTAACCCGAGAACTGACTCTTCCCTCATTTGGTCTATCATAAGAAATCTTAAGACCCAGGCTCAACCCTTAGCCCCTTGGCACACAATTCTTTGGACTAACAACCTTTCTGCCAAACAAGGGGCAGATCTCTTCGCCACTCACATTATCACTACCAATCCCTTGGCAAACTCACATACATACCAACAACACTGCCAACACATGACCCAGAATTTAACACAGGACTACCCTTGCACATTACCAGCCATCAATCAACCATTCCAACATTATGAACTACAAATGGCAATCCATCAGGCTAATAAAAAAGCTCACCTGGACCTGATGCCATTACATACAGCACACTCAAACACCTAGGAGGACCACAAGCACTAGACACTTTACTACAATTATTTAATGACTGTTGGCAAAATCACACCTTCCCCGCCCAATGGGAAGATATACACATCATTCCACTCCTTAAGCCTAACAAGCCTGCATCTCAAGTAAGCTCATACAGACCCATTGCACTCACATCATGCATACTCAAAATACTAGAAAGAATGGTGCTCTCAAGACTAAAATATTTCTTAGCTGTCAAAAAAACATTCCCCATTTGTCAAACTGGCTTCAGAGAGCACATGTCAACCACAGATAATTTCTTTGACCTTATCACTTCAGCTGAAATGGCCATACAAAACAAAGAAATTCTTTGCTGTGTCTTTCTAGACCTCAACTCTGCTTTTGATACTGCCTCACACACCAGTATACTATTCAAAATACAACAACTAGGACTAACAGGAAACATTTTCCACTTCACTAAAAATTTCTTCACCCAGAGAAAGGTTAAAGTCAAACTGGGGACTACTCTCTCTGACCCCCACATACTAACTAGGGGACTACCACAGGGCAGTGTGGTATCTCCCACTTTATTTAACATCCTACTCATTTTTGTAGTTTTGTTGGGAGGTTTATTTGACCTCCCAACAAAACTACAAAAAGACACGAATTGCTCCATCTTTGCTGATGACATAGTTCTCTGGACCAAAGGAAAGGATATTCTCACTATACAAACCACCCTACAATCAGCAGTCAACCAGGTCCTTGACTTCACCAATAAATGGGGATTAGCCATCTCTGCACCTAAATCTGCGGTCTTACCAATATCACAAACACCCCTCCCTGCTAACCAACTCAACATAAACATAAATAATCAACCTATACCCACAACTAAACAATACAAATACTTAGGGCTCACTATAGACCGGCAGCTAACATGGCATCAACACATCAAAAATACTCAATCCACATGTAATGGAGCACTCAACATTCTCACATCCATCACCAGAGCTAGCTGGGGAGCAAGTGACCAATCAATGATCACACTTGTGAAAGCATTCATAAACAGTAGACTTGAATATGGCCTGCTAACTCTTAACACAGCCTCACCCACTAACTTCAAAAAATTAGAGACTATCTAAACACGAGCCATCAGACTAGCCCTGGGTCTTAAAACTGGCTGCCCAAACTTGGCCACATGGGCAGAAGCCAACATGCCCCCTCTCGAACACATCAGACATAAACTCACATGCAAGCATTATATAAAACTCAAACACTTACACCCCACTCACCCCTCCATAAACAGAATAGAGTCTCCTGTTAACATATCCCCCACTGCTCAGGTCATAAAACAACACCCTCTTTACCACATCTGGAAAAATATCACACCTTTTAAACCCAGATACACACTCCCCTACTGGACTATCAAAAAACCCACTATTTCACTCACTCTACCACACATAACACAAAAACATAATCACCTACAACAGGAATTGAAATTTGCTGTAGAACAACTTTTAGACTTAATCCCAAACACTGCCCTCACAATTTTTACTGATGGATCCCACCACCCCAATACTACAAATGGCTCTGCAGCCTTTCACTCTCCACACCTCAATTTTTCCCACAAAATCAAGATGAATCACGCAACAAACAGCACAGCCACAGAACTAGCTGCCATCCACATGGCCCTTGAGTGGTCCTTCACACAATCCACACACAACATTCATATTATTACAGACTCTAAATCTGCTCTTCTCAGCATCAACAAACACACATACAACCATACACAAAATTATTCACTTTTTCACATACACAGACTTGCACACAATATACTTGCCACAAATAAAACACTCACTTTTCATTGGATCCCCTCACACTGTGACATCACACACAATGACACAGCAGACCTCCTTGCTAAACAAGGGCACAACTTACCAATACCAAATTATCACATACCTGTCTCATATAAATTTCACTCAAATGAACTAGAAAAATCTTTTCGCACCATATGGATACACAACTGGACACAACAAACCACACTTAAAAACACATTCAGAGCCACCATTTCTGCCACTCCACAATCACTACACTTAAACTACTTACCACGAAGGGCCCAAACAGTCATACACCAATTGCGTACTGGCAGGACTAGCCTTAACAAAGATCTGTTTATCATCAATGTGATCCCCTCTGCTCTCTGCACCACTTGCCAGGTAATTGAAGATATTCCCCATTTTCTCTTACACTGCCCTAAATACACAGCACATAGACTCACCATTTTCCAAACACTCACCACACTTGGAACCACACTATTCACTACACAAACTCTCCTCAATCCCACACACAAAAACAGCAAGGCCCATTTTAGGGCCTTGACAAAATTCCTACACAGCTCTGGGAGATTTCCCTAATTGTTTCTCACCCACTTCTGAGCCGTACCTCTTCCCTTCCACTCAATTTGGTTCCCCCTTCCCTTTTGTTACATATGGCAATTGTACTATAAGATCCAGATGCCACCAAAAGATCCAATTGGACAACAAAAAGAAGCATTATGGACAATTTCAGGATTATTGAAAGAAATATTATCAAAAAAAAATATACTCTGAAAAAAAAATTCTAACATCTTCAAAAAAAAATAAATAATAACATTTCTTTTAAACTTATATACCTACTAAAAAAAATATATTAACATATGGGAACTACCCATATCAACCAAATTATCTGTCTCAAAAAAAAATATAATAATTTTTTTAATACTTTATGCTCCTCTTTTTTTACATTGAAAAAACCAAATGGTTCCTTTGACTTAAAAAAAAATAAAAACCACACCATTTTCAAAAAAATAAACTTCACCTCTACCACACCTCATATCCAAAAAAAAATAGTTTTATTTTCATAATTTTTTTTATCACAATTTTCTCTCTCCATCCTACAAAGGAAACTTGAAAATGACTGTCTCAAAAAAAAATTTTTTTTTTAAATAAATCACACTTTATGTTAAAACATCCTATTCAAACTTATACCATTCCTCCTCATTTCAAAAAAAAAAACATAACAGAACTTACACTTTAACTCCACCTGCTCTCTCTACCCATGACACCACCCATAATCTACGACTTGCCACGGCTATTATCACTCCCCTGCATCTACCTTTCAACCACTGGGTGGCCTGCGGCCAAATACCCTCTGCCAATTTGTACGGTTGCTGGCCTTTCACTCTGCCACTCCACTTTCCTGTTTGACATCTGCACCCAGAGCAAATTTAGCTCATGGACCTGATGATAAGAGGGCCGAGGCCCACTTTACAAAGAGGTCCAGGTTATGATGAGAGATGTTAAAGAAGAAAGCGCGACCACGAGCCTGTCCGGATGTTAGACCAGTGTCTCGCAAACTTTTTTACTCTGCGGCACACTGAATCTAATTTTTTTTTCCGCGGCACACTAAATCTAATTTTTTTTCCGCGGCACACCTAAAAAAGAATAAAGGCAAACTCTATATAATCGTCATTATATTTGCGCTTTGTTGAAGTCATAAGCCTGGTTTTCTTGAAGATTTGCTCTCGTTCTTTAATTCATAACTCGGTGTTTGTTTTAAATATTTGTCCATTCTATGGCTTGAAATAATCAAAAATTAATACCAAAATTTGGAAAAAGCTTGATAAATACTTACAAGATCCCAGTTGATAAAATCTGAAAGATTTTTATTAAAGCACGTCGATATTAAAGCACGTTGATAACACAAGTCAGATCAAAATGAAATCTTTGGAATATCTAGTGTCAAATTGAAAATCTCTCGCGGAACACAGTTTGCGAGACACTGTGTTAGACTGTTCGTTTGCAGCTCGTTTTTAAGCTTTGTCTGTATCTAGCGGTGGGACCGCTGAGGCTCGTTATAGTCTGTGTTATATTCGGCGAGTGACTGCACCGGATGGGCAGTCACTGTATGTATATAGTTATAGTGTTTGTAAATAAAAAAGTGTACATAGTTGAAATACATGAGTTTGTGTATTCGGCCACCAGAGCACCAGAGTGATTATCCTGACAAGGGCAGGTACCCTTCTACATAGCTCTCACACACATAGGTAGTAAAAGAACTCAGTCCAGACAGGCAGAGGAAGTGCCGTCGACAGCTGGCAAGAAATTTATACCATGCGGTGAAGTATCACGGGAGCCATAGGGCAGCAAAATCTATAGTTATGGAAATAAAAATCTCGATAGTTTAGGTAGAAACTAAGCCACTGGCTATGAAACGACACAAGCAAATACTGGGAATTTTTTTTCGTGTTGAAAATCTCCGCTGAATTGTTGGGGCGAAAGGTAGTACTTAAAAAAATTACCTTTACTGCAGTGAAAATAAGAATATACAGATTAAAGTGACACCCGGACAGCGCCGGGTGTCGTTCAGCTAGTACTCAATAAAATTGTCTTACTTTTCTTTTTCTTAGGGGCTTTTGCGAATTTAAAATGTGTGCTATTAAAATCGCCGAAGAGAAATGTGGAAAGAAAGGAAGAAAATTTGCTGAAGTAATTCAGGGGCCTACCTCTATTTTAATGCAAATGAAATGCAATCAGCCATGCAGTGGCGGACAAACAGGTTCGTAATCTACAGTCTTTCAGTTGGATTTCTGCAACTATTCTAGCTCTAATAACACTCATCCGAGTTTTTAACTTCTAGAAAACTGTAAGGAGTGATGAAGCGTACATGGTACAAAGAGTAACAATACTTCTTTTACCGCTGTTGAAATTGAATAAAACGAATAAAACATGTCATACGCATTGAAATCTGGTTTGGGTTGTTTTACCTCTGAGCGGCACTTTTTTGCACACCATGGGCTAAATGGCCAGGTCACATGGACCCCGAAGGCTCAGAGAAAGTTGGAGGAGGGGACCCACTGGAACAGCTCTTGGGAGACAGATGGTAGCCTCCCGTCAAGGCGATCCAGCGTGTTCTTTAACGTGCACAGGTTATGACTCTCCCGCACACGGGGGCACGGCTTAACGACCCATCCGACGGACGGCGGCCTTTCCAAGCTCATCGGTGTCCCCTGGGGGGGGGGGGCACCGTGGGCAAGGCGGGGAATTTTGCGGATAATTTTCAACGTTTCATTTTAGTTTTTTTTTATGAAAGATTCGAATAATTTTTTTAAATTATATTCTACTTTGTTATCAGAAAGATTGTCTCTCTCACAAAAAATAAGCTTTTTAAATACTTGGATTATGTCACTGCATTTTTTTGTCTTTTTTAAAGTGAGTATTATGATCAAATTTTCAAATCTTTTTGATAACGTTCAAGTTTTACCGTTATCTAAATTTATTTTTCCATTATCTAAATTACTCTTTTGCACTCATATATGCACTGTTTCCCCATGTTCCTACAGATTTTATCCGCTATCTAGTCAACATTAATCTTTTATCCGCTCTCCGGATCAACATTAATCTTTTATCCGCTCTCCGGATCAACATTAATCTTTCATCCGCAAAATCCTTTTAAATGCAGATTCGCATTCCCGCATGGTTCTAGTTATAGCTCTTCATGTCCAGCTTGATCCTAAGTTATGCCGTTAGAATCCTATGATCTATTATTCAGATCCTGTCTGATCCTACATTACAAAGATGGAATCCTATATTGTCTCTCCAGATCCAGCGCTGATGTTTTCCCAGTGATATTTTATCCATCTCCAGATCCAGCTCTCACCGTATGTTATGATGGCGGATCTTATATTTTGTATTTTGAGATCCAGCTTTGATCCTCTGATATGACGGTGATATCCTAAGCTTCACCTCTCCAGACTCTGCAAGCTAATTCACGATATAATAACGAATCGAAGAAATTTTGCATCTTAAAAATTATAAAGGGTTACAAAGAAACGCTGTTTTCAGGACTATTCCAATACATACAAATTTATAAATAAAAAATAAATAAATACCTCCTCAAGCAGCTGCTTGCCACAGAGGTCTGACAGGAGCCTGTCAGTTTATATGTCATCGTAGAAGGTCTGTGAGGATGGCAGGACCTCAGCAGAAAAAACGACACATACAACCCAGGTCCCTCAGATAGTAGCCAAGTGCGCTAACTACTCGGACACGGGACGGCACACAAAAATTTATAGTGTAAATAATTTTAACTTCAACTTTGGTACAACGAAACAAATTAGACAGTAAAAAAATAAAAATTTACCATAGATAAGGTGTCCATATCAGTGTAGCTGAAAAAGTATTGTCAGAACCCAATTTTATAACCTCGTAATCCTTGTTTGATTTAACTGCGACTCCCTCCCCTCCATTACCCTAGTTCAGGTCTGGGAATATTACGAACCGAGAGCTACCCATGACAAATAAATTAAAGTTGTGAAATAACCCATACCTGACTAATAAAACAACGGGCATATCCTTGTTTTTGAATGTTATCTGAGAAACCAGGACAAGCGCAATAAAGCTTCTAGATTATATCCATCCTTTATGTAGGGACTCCTTTCTTCCCTTTTCAAAAAGAAAAAAAGAGAAAATCACTTCTATTATTTATAATTTTTCTCCTTATTTTTGTACGAAATGGAAATATATCCTTTTGTTAATTATCATCCAGCCTAAATACCAAGGAGAAAAACGTACATGTAAAAAGTAACGCAATGTGGGATACAGAGTGAACATTCGTAACATTTAATGTCATAATATAACTGACGGCTTAATATTGTGTGAAATTTAAGAAATCATTCCTAATTTCGTTTATTTTACGTTTTTAGATGATTTAGGGGAGTCTTTAATTATTGACGTTCGTTCATGCTACCAATTATTAAAATTAAGGAATTATGTGGCTTCCCTGTTTACTCGCCATTGGTGGTGAATATTTGAAGGTAATATTAATGAGACAGATATTGGATAAGATTTATAAGACTACTTTGTCAAAACATTAAAGTTTCCTTTGTCTATGTTATAGAATTTTCAAGTTTTTCTTTCTGTTTGCAGCCTCTGCCAAAAGAGCGTTTTCTGAAAGAACAACACAAACCCTGAAAAGTTGAGAACAGCAACGTAGATGCACTAAATATGAAATAAATGTAATGTAGGAATATTAAGATTTTAACTTGGTATGTTTGTTAGTTGATATCAGGAGATTTAACGTTAACGAGGTCTTCACAACGATGTGTTAATAGATCTGTGAATAGACGGTAATAACAAAATGGTAACGATTTCGACACCGTAAAAAAATTGTCTCGTTTCAACTTCCATTAAATCGAGTTGGAATTATAACAAACTCTTAACAACCTAAATTAGATCGAGGTGAGCTAATGTTTTATTAGTTGTGGTTTTAAATTACGAATTATGTAATTATTGTAACACTTCAGGTGAACAATTAGCTTCTTTCCCCATAAGTAATATTAACCCCTCCCCTCGTTGAATATTGCGGGAAATATATAAAGAGAGATTTGAGTGACATCAAAAATTTACCTTTTCTATCAGCCATTTCTAAAGATTGGAAATTTTCACTCTCTTTTCACAATAGGCTACGCGTAGTGTGAAATAGAAAGGTTTTGACCTTTATGTTATAGGTGAAAACTAAATTTTAGCACAGAAGTTTCTAAAATAATTTCGATGCTTACTAGATAGTACTCAGTGGAGGCATCTGTGGTTAGAAGGCAGCCATCCGTCAGATGGGATATTATGCCATGATGCCCTGTGCAGGATAACCCATACTTTTTGTACCCTAGAGAACACGCTGAATGGCCTTGACGGGAGCCTCCCATTTGTCTCCTAACAGCTGTCCCGTGGGCCCCATTCCTCTAACTTTCTCTAAACCATTGGGGTCCTTGTGGCCTGGCCATTTATCCCACTGGGCAAAAAAAAGTGCGATTCAGCGGTAAAACAACCTAACCCGTGCAAATGGGAATGACTTTGGAGCACTTTTGCTTTGCTCATATGTAAAAGATTTCTTAAGCATGTTATGAACCGACGTAATGCCTACGTTTACATGAGAGACTCTGAATTCCATAGATCCCGTCAGTTGTCCTTGGCACTCGTCCAGATGGGAAACAGGTTTCAGAATCTTATTAGCATAACTCCTTGAAAAACGAGGAAATGGTGAGTTGAACTTATCACCGTTTTGCAGAACTGCTTCTTGTACATGCATTGATAACTTAACAGTTGAATATAAAATCACATATTCTGAAATCGTAAGTGTGCTCTTTATTGTTTGTGATTCCTAAAAAAAACCAGTTTTATTGTCATACTTTCAAGTGCACAGCACTGAACAGAGAAACGCAAAATCCACGGAATTATGGAGAAAATATTACAGACATGTTTACTAATAGTTGGAGGTAAGTGTTTATGATGTCACAAAATGAACTGATATGATTGTTAAGTTGGGTATTTTTGCTCTCTAAAGTTGCCCTTTAATGAACAAATTGACCTAAATCAGTGTTTCCTAATCATCAGGTTGCGACATGACACTAATAGGGCCAACTAGATACACTGGACCCTTACAGCCGATGAACAAAAAAGGAGAGGAGAAATGAGGAAAATAGAAAAATGCATAAATTTTAAGGGATAAAATTTGCCTAAATATGAACTTATATGCCTATAAGATAAATTATTTATTATAACTTTATTAAAGTATTTATGATTATTTTAAAAGCAATTGACAAATTTTTAAAAATAATTAGCTACTGGTTGAAGATTAAGTAGACAAATATATAATGAAACATTTATTTATTTAGGGACGGGATGGCGGCTCAGTCAGATAGCACGCCAATCTCGTAATCTGCAGTTTCCAGGTTCAAGTCCCGCCTGGGCCAGCGTTAAGATTTATCTCCACAAAAACCTCCAATCTGCTCTCGATCAGTAGGAGACACCGATGGGCTTGGAAAGGCCGCCGTCCGTCGGATGGGACGTTAAGTCGTTTTTCCGCTTCTGAGAGAGCCATACACTGTGCACGTTAAAGAACATGATGGGTGGCCTTGATGGGAGGATAACAGCTATCCAGTGGGGTCTCTCCCCCAACTTCTTCAGAGTCCTTGTAAAAAAAATGCCGCTCAGAGGTGAAACAACCCAACCGTATTATTCAATAAAAAAATAGTTCTACTGTGAGTACGTTGTCCGAAGCTTATAATATTTTGATGGTTTTGCATTGATGGTTCGCTACAATGGTGTTAGTTTTTTTTACTTATTTTGTAGCATTTTACTTATAGTAAGAGAGAGCATGAAGAAGGTTACGAAGGGGGATACACAGTTATTGCTGGAATGAGAAAATATTTTCGAATAACCTGGCGCACCGCTAAATATTTATAGTTTGCTTGCTGGGCAGCGACTCATGGGACATACTGGTCTAAATGACGAGGTCACATGGACTCAAAAGCTTCAGAGAAGGGTAGATAAAGCGAACCTGCTGCACAGATGTTGGGAGATAAACGTTTCCTCCGGTCACCGTTCACAACGTACCCAGTCCATGGTTTAACTTCCCATCCAAACCATCTTATCCAAGCCCATCGATATTCACCGATGACTGAAGGTGGGGGGGATAGAATTATCAACAATGGCGCAGTCAGAACTAACTTGGGAACGATATATTTACGACTGGCACTCTCGCTCCTGTGAGTTGGATTGTTTTACCTCTGAGCGGCATTTTTTTTTGCAATGGACTAAATGACCAGGTCACAAGAACCCCGAGAGCTCAGAGAAGGAGGCAGCCATTGGGCAGCTGTTAGAAAACAGATGGTACCTTCCCATCAAGGCCATTCAGTGTGTTCTTTAATATTCACAGGGTATGGCTCTTCTGCACAAGATTTGCGGGTTAATGTCCCAACCAATGGACAGCAGCCTTTCTAAGCACATCGTATCCTACTGAGGGCAATGCGGCGAGTTTTGAGGAAATAAATTTCAACGCTGGCCCAGGTGGGACTCGAACTTCGGAACTGCAGATTACAAGCCTGACACTCTATAGCAGGGGTGTCAAACTCAATCTTGCAAAGTGCCAATTTTTCTTTCAAAGTATATATCAGCGGCCGGAGATTCAATTAAACACTAATTTTATATACAAAAAATCTTTTATTTAAATTTAAAGTATACATCAAAAATAAAATGGCATTAAGTCATAACGGTTAAAAAACTGCGCATTATTTCGAAGATCGAGATACTTGACATCTTTTCAGCTTCATTATGTCATCGATGTTTGGCGTCAAAGCGGTTGTACTGATTTTGAGAATTGACTGAAGATGCTCACCTGTAAGTCTTGGAAGATATTGAGATTTATTAATTTTCATCGTTGGAAACAGCTGTTTACACAAATATGCGTGTTCAATAGGTATCTGCAATCTGTACCTATGTGTTCAATGTATACAAAAACTTTCATGAAATTCGAGTATTATCAATTGAGGTCGCGGGCTGCATCTAAAAGCCCCGGGGGCCGTTCATGGCCCCCGACGTATTTTTGACATGCTTGCTCTATAGGCTGATCCCCCCCCCCCCTGCATCGCCCCTGTGAGGGGCGGGGGTGGCTCAGTCGGTAGCGCGCCAGGCTCGTAAACTTTAGTTCCCAGGTTCGAGTCCCAGCTTGATCAACTTTGAGATTTATCTCCGCAAAATTCCCCTCCCTGCCCACGGTCAGTAGGAGACACCAATGAGTTTGGAAAGTCCGCCGTCCGTCGTATGGAACGTTAAGCCCTGGCCCCTGTGCGCGAGAGCCATACCCTGTGCATGTTAAAGAACACGCTGGATGGCCTTGACGGGAGGCTACCATCTGTCTCCCAACAGCTGTTCAAGTGGTCCTCCAACTTTCTCTGAGCCTTCGGGGTTCTTGTGACCTGGCCATTTAGCCCATGATGTGCAAAAAAGTGCCGCTCAGAGGTAAAACAACCCAACGCCCCTGTGAGTGTTACGTAAATAGTGATTAAAGCATTGATCTCTTTCAGTTGTTGTTTTTTGCTTGTTGAAGTTTTGGGAAATCTGGTTGGAGGTCTAAAATTGCAAGTGAGATTAAATAATCTCTTCATAAGATATATTTCATCTAAATTAAAATAAAATAATATTATTGATAGACGCTCTGTGATTCTAATACTTTTTTAATGAAATGGAAAAGGTTGATTCTGCAACTTTGAATTCTCAAATAGTAAATTGTCTCGCTAAAGAAATAGAAATGTCTGTAGATTAGGGATCTTGGGGACGGGAAATTAAATATCTGTTATCATAATTCACGATAACATGGCAGCATATATATATTGTAAGAATCTCGAATCCCAATTTTTCCAGGTGAATCGGGGGTTAATTCGAAAAGTCACGATTTTCTAGTGCTGATTTTTTGAGTGAAATGTTTTGGAAGTTTAAAGTTTTCTTAGAAAAAATTTCGTGTAGAATTGATTTGCATTCGAAGTCGGGAAAGGGTTATGGATCGGTTAGAAATAATCTCTGAAGTGGAAATTGTTGACCCAAATAACATGATCAAGGGATTAAAACATTTCGTCAACTTGCACGGTTAGACATGGTCGTCACCCTTTCATTTACTAGATACCTCATCAGTGATAACTTTTCGCGCCATATATGGTCTACTGCTTTCATTGCTCATAATTACTAAAGTTTCTCTTAAAAGAGTTATCAGCGACGAAAGCAGTGAATGAGTTTCTTCCTAACTTCATTATTAAGTTCTCACATATTCTATTTTACTGATACGAACAATGTAGTACAGGGAAAGGTGACAGGTGCTGCCATCTAGTACCAGATAAAGGGTTGGGTTGTTTTACCTCTGAGCGGCACTTTTTTTGCACACCATGGGCTAAATGGCAGGTCACATGGACCTCGAAGGCTCAGAGAAGGTTGGGGGAGGGGACCCACTGGAACAGCTGTTGGGAGACAGATGGTAGTCTTCCGTCAAGGCCATCCAGCGTGTTCTTTAACGTGCACAGGGTATGGCTCTCCCGCACACGGGGCCACGGCTTAACGTCCCATCCGACGGAGGCATTTCCAAGCCCATCGGTGTCCCCTACTGACCGTGGGCAGGGCGGGGAATTTTGCGGAGATAAATCTCAACGCTGACCCAGCTGGGACTCGAACCTGGGAACTACAGATTACGAGCCTGGCGCGCTACCGACTGAGCCACCCCCGCCCCACCAGATAAAGCTTCAAAACATCATTAATTCTTCCCAATTTCCATTATTTTTTAAATTCTACTACTTACATTTTCTTTCTCACCTGTTTGAAGGGGTCTAGAATTTTCAGGATTCGAGATTTAGCCTGGCTGCTCTATAGCTAAAGAGGTGCGAGAGAATATTTAGAAATTTACAGAGAATCAAACATAAAACATAAAACACTAAATTGCTAATTTTGTCATCAAGAAAATGACTTGTGAAAGTCGTGAGGTAGGATTTGATAAAAAAAATTGAAATTTTAATTAAAATATTATTTATTCCTTCCAAAAAGAAAAAGAAAAAAAATATAATAGGAAAAGTTTTAGAAATCACAATTTCTCTATGTATTATTTAACCCATTTACATTCTATTGCATGTATAATTATAAATTTTACAAAAATAAATATATATATATATTTTTCAATACAATAACACTTAATTTTAACACCGACCCCACTCCATATTTGATCTTATGACTGTTGTAGTTCTTCTTTCAAATAGCGTTCACCTTTCTTCTAAGCTGAATATAATCAAGAAAAACATATATAGTCCTAAAATCAATGGACGGGGATAACATAAAACTTTATTGGTTTGTCTCTGTCTTTCAGGGACAAACCAATAAAACCTGACGAATTTGCAGTTCTCGAGCGCAGACCCAGAGCAATTTAATTGTCATCGCGAGCCAACACGATAACACTGTACTACTGTAGTGGCGGTTCTGGCTGCATTTGTAATTCTACACCAATAAAATGATATCCCTCAAGCAACTGCTTCCACAGATGTCTCACAGGTATGTATAAGATTTCCGAGGAAGGCGGGACCTCAGCAGAAAAACAACACAAACATCCATGCCTTACCAGGGACTCCCTTTGAGGAGTAGACAAACACGCTAAACAGTCGGCCACGAGACGTCCGTTCCTAAACTAATAGCAGTAGAATTTACCCAGACACACCATTAATTTTTAGAGGGTCATTATTATGTTAATTAACCTTTAGGAACTACTATAGGATCAATCACAAGTTATCATATTATGAGAATCAAAACCCTTCTTGAAATAGGGGCGGGGGTGGCTCAGTCGGTAGCGTGTCAGGCTCGTAATCTGTAGTTCCCAGGTTCGAATCCCAGCTGGGTGAGCGTTGAGATTTATCTCCGCAAAATTTCCCCGCCCTGCCCACGGTCAGTAGGGGACACCGATGGGCTTGAAAAGGCCGCCGTCCGTCGGATGGGACGTTAAGCCGTGACCCGGTGTGCGGGAGAGCCATACCCTGTCCACGTTAAAGAACACTCTGGATGGCCTTGACGGGTTGTTGGGTTGTTTTACCTCTGAGCGGCACTTTTTTGCACACCATGGGCTAAATGGCCAGGTCACATGGACCCCGAAGACTCAGAGAAGGTTGGGGGAGGGGACCCACTGGAACAGCTGTTGGGAGATGGCCTTGACGGGAGGCTACCATCTGTCTCCCAACAGCTGTTCCAGTGGGTTCTCTCCCCCAACCTTCTCTGAGCCTTCGGGGTCCATGTGACCTGGCCATTTAGCCCATGGTGTGCAAAAAAGTGCCTCTCAGAGGTAAAATAATCCAAACCCTTCTTGAAATCTACAAAACTAATAATTACTGTCCCAGTTGAAATTCTAAACATTTCTCAAATATTTACCTCAGTATAAAACTTTTTCTTATGAAAGCTCTACCACTTAGGAATTCGCACAATTCGTTTAGTCATCTTTCTTATGATAGGTGTAATCAAATTTCAGAGAGCTGTGAATTCTGGTGATGTAGATGCAAAACCTTCCTTCCTGTGTTACGTCTGCTTTCGAAAGATCATCGCATAAAGAATCAAAACACTTCATCTGTGTTCTGTGATTGTCACAGAGGAACTATTTATCATTTCGAAAGTGTTTAATATAAAGGCACATGCTCTGAAAGCACGAAGTCGCTGTGTTGGCTTGAGAATTCTAAACTCAGTCAGTCAATTTTCTGCTTGGAGAACAATTCTAAATAGAGCAACCTCAATAATATAAAGTGGAATAATGAAGACGGTACTGTTCTTTTGCTTGCTAGTATTTGAAGGTAAGTTTTTCAATTCATACAAAAAATTATACCAAACGTAGCTATTAATATTCGTATAGTATAGGAAATGATTAAAATCGCCATTTTGCAACTATAAAAGATTTTATTAAAATTTATTATTTTCTTACTCCATTACATGGGTTCCAAACTATTTCGCCTCCTTATATTACTTTTAAGAGGCAAATGCATACCATCTCTAGCATCATATGTTTTTAATCGATTAGCTAATAGATTTTATGCATTGAGAATCTTTACTTAATTTTCGGTAGTTTTTAAGGAGATAACCACTATTCTAGCACATATGCGTCGAGATTTATCTCCGCAGAACTCCCTGTCCACGAAGTAGGGGACACCGATGTGTCTGTGAAGGTCGCCATCCGTCGGATGGAAAGTTAAGCCGTGGCGTTGTTTGCAGTATTTGGGTTGTTTTACCTCTAAGAGGCGCTTTGTTTGCACATGATGGTTAAATGTCAAGGTCACAAGGACCCCGAGGACTCAGAGAAGGTTAGGGGAGAGGTCCCACTGGGCAGCTGTTAGGAGGCAGATGGTAGCCTCCCGGCAAGGCCATCCACTGTATTCTTTAATATGCAAGGGTATGGCTCTCCCACACACGGGGCCACTACTTAACGCTCCATCTGAGGGACGGCGTCCTTTCCAAGCCGATTGGTATCTCATACTGACCGAGAGCAGGGTGGGAAGTTACGCGGTGACAAATCTCAACACCGGGCCAGCCGTGACTCCAACCTGGGAACTTCAGATGCTTTATCTTTAGATTTAACGAGCACTAATATGCTCTCATTTATCGAGTAGCTATACTTGACTGCAGATCAAGCGAACTTGGATTCAACTCCCACATATGGAAGAAATGGAAGTTTATTGTATTGTTTTTCTGCTGTGATTTCGCTTCCTCGCAAATTTTCTCAAGGTGCATTAAACCGAGATGTTCCTATTAGATCTCTGAGGCAAACAGTTTCATGAGAGTGATTTTTTTTTAATTGAGTTAGTGGTACGGGAGTTAGCAACTATCCAATGCGTATACTCTAATATGCTAACTTTAAGTGAGACAGTTGTTTAGGAAACCAGCATTTTTGCTCTTACTGGCGAATCATGTCTTTGTATGAGAAATCTTATAAAACGTAGGAGCAACTTCTTAGATTCTTCTGTTTCCTTTGTGTAACAAGTACAATACGCTTATAAACAATCACGAAGAGAAAGGATACATTCTTCCATATTAGCTTTTTACAAATAAAACTCTATTTTCTCATATAACTTGATTTATAATTTGAATGGCATCAATATAAGTAAGAACAATATTAAGGTCAACTTTAAAATGCTTAAAATAAGAACTAAACGCATTTTTCCAGATGAATCATGAAATAAATCTCGATTCACATTTGGTGACTCTGAGCAACATTTTTTTGTGCACAACGGACAAAATGGCCGGGTCACTAGAACCCCAAGGGCTCAGAGAAGTTTGGCGAAAGGGGATTGATAAAGAAGACAGATGGTAGACTTCATCAAATCAGGCGTCCAACCTGTTCTTTAACGTGCACAGGGTATGGCTCTCCAATACACGTGGCCACGACTTAATATCCCTTATACTGACGGAGGCCTGTTCGTACTTACCGGCATATCCTTTCTGACCGAAAGCAGGACTGGAGTGTAGTGGAGATAAATCTCAACGTTGACGCAGTCGGGACTCGAACTTGGAAACTACAGATTACGAGCTTGTCACCCTACCGGATGAGTCAACCCCAGCCCCTATGGTGAGCGGTGTTAGATATATGTATATATAAGCTTGGCGTGTACTAATTTTGAGAATGCAGTTGCCAATTAGGCTACAGACAGGAATTTCCATTCCAGAAGTGATTACAGCTGAGCGAGATTTCTGGGAGGAACAAAGGGAGGGGTGAAGCCCACAATTCTTCTCCCTGGAGTAGGGGTCTCGAAAATGCGGCCCTCGAAGTCATTTTGCACGGCCCACAAGCAATACGTTCTCTCATAGTTATAGTAGTGACTGGTGTCTGTGAACTTATGCCAGCAGGCCAGAATATAAAAAAAATATAAAAATAAAGTGGGGGAGAATTCTATGATCCGAATGAAAGAGGGGATGGGCAAGATCGAATGTGAATAAACCGGAACGCCGTTCCAATATAATTTTTTACTTCGTTTTAGTGGTCTTCAAAAATTCACCCCAATTCTCCCTTCCAACCAAAAAGAAAACAACAACCGAGCAATATATTTTTATATAATAATGTTCTAAATATATATATACTCGAAGGGGGACATAGGATTCATATCGCCCTTGAGTGTAGGTGATGCTTTGGTAACTAATTCAGGATGGCATCAAAAATATTGCTGGAAACCACTGGTCTAGATTTTGGACAAATGTTCATTCAGAATAATGTTCTGACCTTCGTCATTGAGAAAATCTGTGAGGAAAACAAGATCTCAGCAGATGGGTAATACAAATAAATATCCATGCTTTACCTGGGGCTCGAACCCAGGTTCCTTTGATCAGTAGCCATGCACGCTAACCACTCGGTCATGAGATCTCTCTGTCTCAACGAACCGTTATTAAATTTAAAAATTGTTTTAAGAGCGTTTTATGATTTGTTACTGACTCTTATTTCTTATTTTAGCTTTCGAATCATCTGTAGTTACAACGACTCATGCTTCCGATTCCTGTGCAGATAAAGTAGAACAATGTCTACAGGATGTTCAAATCATTATAATGGAAATCATTGTAGAAAGAAAACCATCAGAAACGGATTTGGATCGAACATGTCGGTAAGTAGTTCAGAATCTTAAGAAAATATATCCATTTAGAAAATACTGATTATGCCGTGCGGTAACTAACTTTTAGCAGACTCGTGAAATTAATTGTGAGATGATGGGTCGTTTTGCTCATGAGGGCACTTTGGTGCACACAATGGGCTAAATGACCAGGCCACAAGGACACCAAGGGCTCAGCACTTGGGAAAGTAAAGGACCTCACCGGAAAGCTGTTAACAGACAGATAGAAATCACCTTTCAAGGTTATCTAGAGCAGTGGTTCTCAACCTTTTATGCTTCATGTACCCCCTGGAAATGTGTGTGTAACTGGCGTATGTGTATTTAAATGAGCCTTTCAATTCACATAACATGAAGTATCCGGTTATTGTTTGTAATCTAGTGTAAATCTAATGTTAAATGAACACTTGGACTATATTTTTCATCTGTTTATTGTTGGTATATCTGGAAAGCAGAGTTGAGTATCTTAGACAGTTTCATTAATATTCTGTACTTGGACATATTATGTAGATTCCGTATTTTACAACATTTCTGTACAATTTTAAGTAATTAAACATTCTACAATATATTTCAATTTAAAATTCTGAATTGTTTATAATTAAAGTTAAAATCGTTAAAATACATACATTGTTACAAACATTTTAATCATATTAAATAGGTTTGTAGTGACAGATATGATATGCCCTAAAAATATTACAATATGCAAGTTATCGTAAAAGCTCTTTTTTTAATACTAACCAGAATATATGATTAACCGGTACCTTCCATTCTTCATGGTTGTAGGGCAGTGTCTCGCAAACTGTGTGCCGCGGCACAGTAGTGTGCTGCGAGAGATTCCAACTGTGCCGCGAGAGATTTTCAAATTGACACTAGATATTCCAAAGATTTCATTTTGACTTGACTTGTGTTATCGACGTGCTTTAATAAAAAACTTTCAGATTTTATCAACTGGGATCTTGTAAGTATTTATCAAGCTTTTTCCAAATTTTGGTATTAATTTTTGATTATTTCAAGCAAATAGAATGGACAAATATTTAAAACAAACACCGAGTTATGATTAATTATATTTATTATTATATTTATTTTAAATAAAATGCATTTAACGAAACTTCAATTTTCCTCTTTTTACGTAACCATCAAAAATTCTTTTTAGGTGTGCCGCGGGAAAAAAATTAGATTCAGTGTGCCGCGGAAAAAAAATTAGATTCAGTGTGCCGCAGAGTAAAAAAGAGTTTGCGAGACACTGTTGTAGGGTATCCAAACTTTTACCGTACATTCTTTCAAACGATATTTAATACATCGGTAACTCAATAAGTTCAAAATACACTGGTACTTTCATGTTACTCCATATGTGCTCCTAACCCTATTTCATATTCTTAATATTATCGAATGATTCCACTATTTGTTTATTTATTGCTTTTGTATGTTCTAGTTACATTGGCGAAGTACTAGAATGTCTCTCGAATTGTGAAAAGGATATTCCGAAAACTTCAACTATAATTTACAAGAAGACTAAGGAGTTTAAGAACTTATTTTGTATTAAAGGATCAGACATGAGGAAGCGTAAGTTATATTTTTATAACATGTGAGAGAAATCATGTCCGGATCTAGAATATAATAAAAAGGGACACGAGTCAAGTGGGGGGGGGGGGGGGAAGATCGGGCTGAAACGCCGTTGAATGTTTAATTTTTTTTTCATTTTGCTTTAAATAGTCTTGTAAAGTTTTTGTCTTTTAAAAAATATTTTGCTTTTGAAGTACACGTGAAATATATGTATATTTTTATATTTTTTTGCTTCCTTCTGGTTTGGCATTCTAAAGGGACTCTTTGACTCCCCCCCCCCCCCACACACACACACATTAGATCCGGCCTTAATAGGAAGTATATATGATAATGATTACAAAAGAGTTTTAGTGTAAATCTGAGTTTTAAACGTGTTGCTTGAATTCTTTAGTTCAAAAAATCTCTGGTGTTTCTCTAAATCAGGCATGTCAAACACGCGGCCCGCCGGGAACTTTCTGCGGCCCGCCAAGGTTCATAACCAATACGTTTATTTAACTTTTGACAACACTGGATTCTTTAATTAAAATTATAAGTACCTACACTGTACATGTATACGGTGCATTGTATGTATACGTACACGGTACATTGTATGTATTGATTTGTTTATAATAAAAGCTATGCTTCATCTTTATTTCCATTTTGTTTTTTTTTTTTGTTTTGCGGCCCGCGATTTAATATATAATACTCAATATGGTCCTCGGTGGTTAACGAGTTTGACATGCTTGCTCTAAATCATGGTATGCATTAAGTTAGTGAGCCAAATGACACAATTTAATGCTATGTTAAAGAAATGTCAATTCAGGCTCCATAACTTTTAAAATGGGTATTTATATGGAAATAAGAGGAGATTAAAAGAGTTTTAAATAATGATCTATAAATATCATACAGATGAAACTCACAGTTGTGCCATAATATTAATCAGATACAGACAAGTGTGTGAAAAAAAAATATTTTACGGGAGGAATGGAAATCAAAGAATATAATTCTTTGATCTATATTCTTTGATGGTGTGCACCTAACCCTAATAATCAGGGACTCCCTCCCTGCTACACACAAAGCTAAACCGGACTTCCCTAAATTGAAATCTCGGATCCCCTCCACCCCCACCCACCCCCCGAAACAAAATCTTGGTCACGTGCCCTAATGTGGACGGCGTTTGTTATCCATACTTGTTTGTCTCTGTTAAGATCTAAAAATCCAGGGACTATTAGACACCGATGAACTATGAACGATCGTCGCCTGTCGTATAAGACATTAAGACGTGGCTCCGTGCGTGGGAGAGCCACACCCTGTGCATGTTAAAGAACATGCTGAATGACCTTGACGTGAGGCTGCCATCTGACACCTAATAGCTTTCCAGTGGATCCCCTAGCTCTAACCTTTTCTGAGCCCTCGGGGTCCATGTGAACTGGCCATTGGGCACAAAAAAGAGTAAAACGACTCTGAAGGATGAACTCTTAAGTAATCATCTAAAAATCTTTCTTTAAAAAGAAGTATATTGATATAGAGTACATTGGGTTGGGTTGTTTTACTCTGAGCGGCACTTTTTTGCACACAATGGGCTAAATGGCCAGGTCACATGGACCCCGAAGGCTCAGAGAAAGTTGGGGGAGGGGACCCACTGGAACAGCTGTTGGGAGACAGATGGTAGCCTCCCGTCAAGGCCATCCAGCGTGTTCTTTAACGTGCACAGGGTATGGTTCTCCCGCACATGGGCCCACGGCTTAACGTCCCATCCGACGGACGGCGGCCTTTCCAAGCCCATCGGTGTCCCCTACTGACCGTGGGCAGGGCGGGGAATTTTGCGGAGAAATACAAATTTAGAATTGCAGGAACTAAAGGTGATTGCAGTTTCTATGGTTACTTCGATTCTTCTTGTGTGTCGTAGTTTGGGAAACTGTGGTGTAACCTGTAAGTTTGTTTGCAAGAGTAGCTCTAGTTATCGGCAAATAGATGGCTTCCCATAGAGATAGATAGATATGGCAAAATAAAGATATGGCAAAATAAAGTTTCTAAAGGCGGAAGGATTTTAAGTATCGAAGACATAAAATTTCTCGAATGGACTTGCTCTAGATATCGGAATGCACAATTTCTCGGATGGACTTCCTTTAGATATCGGAAAAATACAGCATATTTGATGGACTGGCTCTAGATATCGGAAACGTATACCTCGGAGGGACTGGTTGTAGATATAGGAAAAGTACAACTTTCCGGAAGGACTAGCTCTAGATATCGGAAACATGTACCTGGGAGGAACTGGTTCTAAATATCGGAAACGTACAACTTTTCGGAAGGACTGGCTCTAGATATCGGAAACATATACTTGGGAGGGACTGGCTCTAAATATCGGAAACGTACACTTTTCGGAGGAACTGGCTCTAGATATCGGAAACGTGCACCTTCCCGGAAGGATTTGCTCTAGATAACGGAAACGCACACCTCGTAGAGACTGGCTCTAGATATTGAAAAAGTACACCTCGGAGGGACTGGCTCTAGATATCGGGAGCGTAGACCTTGGAGGGACTGGCTCTAGATATCGGAAATGTACACCTCGGAGAGACTGGCTCTAGATATAGGAAATGTACACCTCAGAGGGACTGGCTCTAGATATCAGAAGCGTACACCTTGGAGAGACTGGCTCTAGATATCGGAAACGTACATCTTGGAGGGACTGGCTCTAGATATCGGAAATGTACACCTCGGAGGGACCGGCTCTAGATATCGGAAATGAAGGGTTGAGACAAGTTTCATATGAAAGCAGTACCGAACTGGAAGAGAGGAATTCTTCCTGGAGACTTCCTACAAAATGCTTAAAAATAACTTTCAGAATGATTTAAATGATTTTGTCTAAAATAAATTTACTTAAGTATTATTATATTTTTGTTACAAAATTAGTAATTTGTTTTTTAATTGTTATTATATTGTGCGTATTATATTTTTAGTGTATTTGGAAACTATTCCTTGTCTGAATACAAAAGCGAAAGAAGTGAATAAATGCGATTCTGATGGTAATTCCGGTTCTAAAGATCACCCTGGTGGTAGTCAACCTGATTCACATGCCGTACCACAAACTACTCAAATTGTGGCTGTTAAACACAGTTCGGATAATTCGAAAGAAACTTGTAGGTAGGTAGTTTTAATTCCATTAATGGCTTATACAGATGTAATAGCAGAGAATACACTTTTTCTGCTATTGTAAGGAACTCTATACAGGGTGAATCTGAAAAAGTGGGCAAAACTTTACGGGGTGGTAGAACGCAGCTATACGAGCAATATTCGTCATAGAAAGTATGGGCGGAACGCAAACGGCGAGCCGCTAGGTGGCGTTGGAAATGGTATAAAAAGGTCGGTCCTCGCACCCAACGGCATTTCTCCCGTGGATTGCCGAGAGGATGGCTGGTTATACTAACCACGAAATGGCGGATATGCACTTTGTGTACGGTGCGGCGGACGGGAATGCAAGTGAGGCACAGAGTATCTCCTCTCCTTCTTGTGTTCATTCTTTAAATGTGACAGTAGAAAACTACCTTTTAACTTCTCACCGCTTGCGTTCCGACCATACATTCTATGACGAATATTGCTCGTATAGCTGCGTTCTACCACCCCGTAAAGTTTTGCCCACTTTTTCAGATTCACCCTGTATATTGCTTATCATCTCAAAACTCTTCCAAATAAGAATAATAATTATCTGTGATTTTCAGTTCAAATTTATCAGATAACTCTAATGCTATTAAATTGTCTTCAAGAGGTGTACAGTTCGTATTTCGCTTCGCTCAAGACAATATCCTTTCTGAAATTAATATCGATAGGGTGACTTCTAATAATTGAGTTTAAATTCTTGATTAAATTTTAACATTGAAATGATTTATTTAGATGAGGCCTTATCACAATAGACCTTATTGAAGTACATTCCGCTTCTCTCCCCGGTGTGAACCTCTGGTGTATGATAGAAGGAAAATTTTCCGAGTTGGATTGGTTTACTTCTGACCGACTCTTTTTTTCACACAATGGGCTAAATGGCCAGGTCACAAGGATTCCGAGGTCTCAAAAGGTTTGAACTGGAGGACCCAATGGAACAGCTGTTAGGAGACAGATGGCAGCCTCACGTTAAGGTCATCCAGCATGTTCTTACACGGACCACGGCCTAAAGCTCCATACGATGGACGGCCGTCGTTTGAAACTCATCAGTATCCCCTATTGCCCAAGGGCAAGGCGGGGAGTTTTGTGGAGATAAATCTCAACCCTGGCCCAACTGAGATTTGTACCTGGGAGCTAAAGATTACGAGCCTGATGCACTACCGACTGAGCCATCCCTGTGCCAAATTCTCTGGGATTATGGCTGATAGTCAATAGCTGCAAACATCGATACCTGAATCTATAAGCGTTGGACTAATCGGGGATTTCTCAGTTTAGTAATCTAAGCATTCACAGGGTAGAGTGCCCTTTACCATTGGTGAGAAAGTTGGCATTAATGGGCATCAAAAGGAAAATATCCGTCGGATGAGACGAAAATACATAGCTTCGTGTGTAGGAGTGTCATGCCCACGTAAAGAACACACTAGATAGCCTCGAGAAGAAGTTTCCATCAGTCTCCTAATAGTTTTCTATTCATTTTCTTAACAATTTTTTGCGTACGTGAGCCCTCCATAGGGCGGGCGGTCTCATTCGGTAGCGCGCCAGGCTCGTAATCTGCAGTTACCAGGTTCGAGTCTCATCTGTGCCAGGGTTGACTTATCTCCTCTAAACCTCATCCCTGCCCTCGGTTAGTAGGGGGATGCTAATTGGTTTGGGAAAAGCCGTCGTCCGTCGGGTGGGATTCAATAGTAAAAAGTGGGTAACGGAATAGTCCATTAAAGGTAAGAGGGAGGGGACACGAAAAATTATGCAAATCGTAAGGGCCGCAACGACTGGTAAAGTTTGAAAACTACCCATATAAACAATCGTAGAGAAGTAGTGGAGAAATTCTGAAAAATCGAACGACCAGTGATGTTCGAAAACCGTGTTAGACTGAAATCGCACAGCTAGAGTTCGTGTTACTTGAGAACGGGGTATACTTGGCTTGATCATGTTCAGTTTTGGTATCTTAAATGCTTCATAATAGTTTTTCTGCAGTTCCCAATTTCAGGTCCCAGCTGAGCAAGCGTTGAAATTTATTTCCGCAAAACTCCCTGCCCTACTCACGGTCAGTTGGAGACACCGATAGGCTTGGAAAGGCTGCCGTCCGTCGGATGGACATTAAGCCATACGGTGAGTCATACCATGCGCACGTTAAAGAACACGTTGGATGGCCTTGAAAGTGGGGGGGGGGGCTATACCATCTGTTTCCCAGCAGCTGTTCTAGTGGGTCTCCTCTCACAACCTTTTCTGAGCCCATGGGTCCTTGGGACTTGGCCATTTAGCTCATTGTGTGAAAAAAAGTGCCGCTCAGAGGTAAAAAACAACCCAACCGTGGAATGTACTTGACAGGAGTGGGTTCGAGTCCCATTCATCGGCGAAACTCATTTTTTCCATTAAAGTAGTTCTTGAATTCTATTTCAAAAGTTAATTTGTGTTTTTACTACAATATTTATTGATTCTAGTAATTTAATTTTATAATTTTTCACACTTAAAGACTGCTGTTGATTTTGTATGAAATTTTCACTTTGTTTGCATAATTTCTCAAAATGTATTTAGTTAAATGTTTTCTGTTGCAATACTTTCTTTAATGCACAAGAAAATTTATGTATATATTACATATACCTCTTTCATTTGGAATCGATTATCCGTACTACCTGCATCCCTAATTAATCCGGATTATCGAATATTTGCTGTATATATATATAAATGGAATCAACAGTTTTTCAAACTTAATCATATAATAACAATTCCGTTGTCATCGTTTAAACTTGTAATATGTTCGATCCAAGGACAATTAGTGTAAAATTGAATCGCAACATTGTATTCTTTGTATCAAACTAGTCGTATCAGAAAATCCAAGGGGAATCCTTCCAGGGGGGGGGGAGATATGAGAGGAATTTGGCACCTGCCTGAAGCACAAAAAGAGCCTCAAAAATTAGACATTTGTCTATTTTCTAATATTAAATACAGCTGTAAAAGGTGTGATTTTGTAAAATATATAATTTTTTAAATGACGAACGTTGGATAATGCATGGATATTTCATTTCTGATCTTTCTGCTGAAGTCTCGCCTTGCAAACCTTCCCCATGGCATATTATATTAATAAACCCCTGCAACAAGCAGTTTTTTGAAGGGCAAACGTATTATTTATATTTTCTCAAACTGAAGTTAAAAATGTTCGTAAAAAATGACGAAAATTAAATTTTATTTTGGCTAGGGTTCTCTAATCTTAGAAATGATCGTAGGGTCTCTGGACCTGTGAGAAGCCTTGATTGCATCACATTTGTACTCAAAAATTTGTGCTCTTGACAAACTTTATTTATTTGAATATTTAAATTTTCGTTTCAGCAACTTCTGCAATAATATTGAATGCATATACAAAATCAGTGGGAAGCATTGTGGAAGTGACGGAGTCAAAGTGATGAAAGCTGTGATGGAACCTCTTATTGCTGTGATGGACGTCAATTGTAAGCACACATGCAGTTCCGGTTCTAACGTCATCAAATTTTCGAATTGGTTCTCGATTGGTGTTGCCACAACAATTAACCTATTTCTGATTTCTCGAGTATTATAAGATTTCTTTCAATTATTTTTTATCATCCATAATTAGGATAGCAGAGGAAAGAAAACTCTCAGGTTACTTATTGTAATCCCTCAATTTTCATGTTAATGTTATTTGTATTCTCCGAGTGAAAGTCACTTTTCACATAGGAGAGAAAACATTCAGCTTACCGTTTCTATCCCTCAATTATCATGTTAATGCTATTTGTATTTTCTGAGTGAAAGCCACTTTCCATATAGGAGAGAAAACATCCTGCTTATCTGTCTCATCTTTCGTTAATGCTATTTGTATTTTCTGAATGAAAGACACTTTCCATATAGGAGAGAAAACATCCTGCTTATCTGTCTCATCTTTCGTTAATGCTATTTGTATTTTCTGAGTGAAAGCCACTTTCCATATAGGAGAGAAAACATCCTGCTTATCTGTCTCATCTTTCGTTAATGCTATTTATATTTTCTGAGTGAAAGCCACTTTCCATATAGGAGAGAAAACATCCTGCTTATCTGTCTCATCTTTCGTTAATGCTATTTGTATTTTCTGAGTGAAAGCCACTTTCCATATAGGAGAGAAAACATCCTGCTTATCTGTCTCATCTTTCGTTAATGCTATTTATATTTTCTGAGTGAAAGCCACTTTCCATATAGGAGAGGAAACATCCTGCTTATCTGTCTCATCTTTCGTTAATGTTATTTGTATTTTCTGAGTGAAAGCCACTTTCCATATAGGAGAGAAAACATCCTGCTTATCTGTCTCATCTTTCGTTAATGCTATTTGTATTTTCTGAGTGAAAGTCACTTTCCATATAGGAGAGAAAACATCCTGCTTATCTGTCTCATCTTTCGTTAATGCTATTTGTATTTTCTGAGTGAAAGTCACTTTCCATATAGGAGAGAAAACATCCTGCTTATCTGTCTCATCTTTCGTTAATGCTATTTATATTTTCTGAGTGAAAGCCACTTTCCATATAGGAGAGAAAACATCCTGCTTATCTGTCTCATCTTTCGTTAATGCTATTTGTATTTTCTGAGTGAAAGTCACTTTCCATATAGGAGAGAAAACATCCTGCTTATCTGTCTCATCTTTCGTTAATGCTATTTGTATTTTCTGAGTGAAAGTCACTTTCCATATAGGAGGAAAAACATCCTGCTTATCTGTCTCATCTTTCGTTAATGTTATTTGTATTTTCTGAGTGAAAGCCACTTTCCATGTAAGAGAGAAAACATTCAGCTTACCGGTCCTATCCCTCAATCTTCATGTTAATATTATTTGCAATTTCTGAGTGAAAGCCACTTTCCATATAGGAGAGAAAACATCCAGCTTTCCGGTTGTTGTATCGCTGCACTTTCATATTAATATTATTTCCATTCTCTCAGTGAAGGCCACTTTTCATCTAGATTTTCTTCACTGACTGGATTTGTATATTGTAATGTTTGAATATCAACTTAGCTCCTTATGTTAATAAACTTATTTTAAAAACCTGAACTTTCTCATGTCTAAAAAACAGTGCTAGATTTGGAATCAATAACAAAATGTAAAATGTTTACCCTTTTTCCAATTTTTTTGCACTATTCTAAATCACAAATCATTAAAATTAGGGCCGGATCTAGGGAGAGGAGAAGCAAGATAGCTATTCCCCCCATTGAAAATTCTGGTAAAGCTAAGTGAGGGAAAAATTACTAAAATTATGAATTTTTCATATATTTTTAAAAACTCTTAAAGATCTCTGAAACGGAGAGAGAATTGTTATACTCTAATGGAAATCCAGTCTCTGCCCCAAACCCTTTTTACTATTTTTTAGATTCGGGCATGATTGAAATATAAATATATTCATAAAGTCCTTCAACACATAGTTCTTCAGAATTCTCTTAGTAGAAGCAAACATTAATTCATTCTTTTTATTAATTTATGCTCCTAATTTCCAAACCACTTGTTTCCACAGAGATTTTTACACTTAGCTACTATTTTTTTTAGCGAAAGTAAAAAAAAAGCGGGGGGGGGCATTAAAGTAAAATCATTCTTTTGAACAATCGAATCTTTTAAATTCAATAATTTCACGAAAATTCCGTCACTGTTATCGCTTCTCGAGAGCGATTCTTCCCATATTGCTTAGAACTAGTTAAACCCCCGCCAAAAGTTTGGCGCGAAACGTATATCCATTGATAACTTTTCCCATCCATAACTTGCTATTTCATTCATAGCTTTCCACAGTTAACATACTGCTCTGCTCACAACTGCTATCGATAATATACTACTCCATTCAGAAAGTAGCCGACTGCAGCGTCCCCAGAATTTCGGACACTTGGAGAAGGATCACTCCCAACCCACAGAAGCTAGGAACACGATCTCTTAACCCAACACAGTTAGACCTATGTGGAACCATCCCTCTAAATTTGGGACTGATCGTTCAAATACCCGCAGAACAACAGGGAACCACCCATTCATTCGACCACCGCCGGAATTACGACTATTGCACTATGTTGAAAAAATTGTCCGGACACCTGTTGGCAAAGGGAAAACGTAATTTCCGGTCAAGTGATCGGTACCAGCGGGGTTTAAGAAGAGCGTTGGCACAGAACAGGCTTCAGTGGAGACGTTGATACGAAACATAAGTGAATGTGCTGAGTTAACGGACTTCCAGAGAGGGATCATTATAGGACGCCCGTCCCGTGGCCGAATGGTTAGCACGCTTGGCTACTGCTCTAAGGGACCTGGGTTCGAGTCCCGGGTAAAGCATGGATGTTCGTGTTGTTTTCTGCTGAGGTCCTGCCATCCTCTCAGATCTTCTACTGTGGCAAATGAACTCACAGGCTCCTGTCAGACCTCTGTGGCAAGCAGCTGCTTGAGAGGGTATTTATTTTATTTATTAGTAACTTATCTGTGCGTGCGATTGCGGCCAAATTAGAGCATCGTAAGTCAACTGTGCAGGATGTGATTAATAAATGGAAACATGAAGATGTCACGACAGTCAAGAAACGGTCGGGCAGACCACGATAACTGACGGAAAGGGATTGAAGAGCTCTGAAACGTGTGGTACGTTCTTTTCATCTGCTGCTACCATTACCAAAACGTTTCAAGAATCCACAGGTGTTATTGTTTGCAGTAGAACGGTTCGTACGGAGCTGCATACGTTGAATTTCCATGGCCGAGCAGGGGCATACAAACCACTGATAACTCCTAAACATGCACAACAACGTCTAGCCTGGTGCAAAGCTCGTCGGAATTAGTGGCTGACCAATTAAAAAAAAAATTACAGAGCGACGAATCACGTTTCACACTGTTCCGATCCGATGGTCGCTGCTGGGTATGGCGAATGCCTGGTGAACGTTACCTGCCGCAGTGCATTGTCCCGTCTGTGAAGCTCGGTGGTGGTAGCATGATGATTTGGAGCTGCATATCGTGGCATGGACTTGAACCATTGGTTCCTTCAGCCGGTAGCATGAATGCCGAAACGGGCGTGGACGTTCTAGACAATTATGCGCTACCTACACTGTTTCAGTATTGCGGAGAGGGGCCATACTCTATCAACATGATAACGCACCATGTCGTACTGCAAGGTCCCTTCAGCAGTGGGCGGGGGTGGCTCAGTCGGTAGCGTGCCAGGCTCGTAATCTGTAGTTCCCAGGTTCGAGTCCCAGCTGGGTCAGCGTTGAGATTTATCTCCGCAAAATTCCCCGCCCTGCCACGGTCAGTAGGGGACACCGATGGCTTGGAAAGGCCGCCGTCCTTCGGATGGGACGTTAAGCCCGTGTGCGGGAGAGCCCCGTGTGCAGGAGAGCCTACCCTGTGCACGTTAAAGAACACGCTGGATGGCCTTGACGGGAGGCTACCATCTGTCTCCCAACAGCTGTTCCAGTGGGTCCCCTCCCCCAACCTTCTCTGAGCCTTCGGGGTCCATGTGACCTGGCCATTTAGCCCATGGTGTGCAAAAAAGTGCCGCTCAGAGATAAAACAACCCAACCCAAACAACGTTCAGCAGTGGTTTCATGACTCAGGTGTGGAGAACATGCCGTGGCTTGCTCAGAGCCCTGATCTGAATCCAATAGAAGCCCTTTGGGATGAAATCTAACATCGGATGCGAGCCTTACCAACACGTCCCACTTTCCTTTCACTAACTATCATGTTGAAGGACGAATGGCGCAAAATATCAGTCACACGTTATCAAAAGCTGATTGAAGGTATGTCAAAAAGAGTGCAGAGTATAATTGCGGCCAAACCAAAGGTGGGCCGACACTCTACTGGAATTTCAATAAATGCGACATTTTGTCAAACACTCTGGTGTCCGGTGACTTCTTTCAACATAGTGTATATTTATAATAAGATTCATATCGAATGCGACATTTTGTCTTTCAACGCATTTCGTGTGATGCATGAAAGCTAATCAGATTATTTCAACTAAGTCAGAACAATGGATCTGAAAAAACACTTATAAATTGGATAATAGCTGTATTTTAAGTGATTTTCTAAGAGGTCGAAAGCCTTATCATGTTACTACGCTCAGTACTCTCGGTAGAGAGTGTATTTTCCCGTTTTTCCTAAACTCATTCGATGCATTAGTATTAGTGTAATGCAACGAGCACTCACCAGGATTATATGAAACACTAAACATGAAAAACTCTTATAATAAGGATAACAGCTGTCGTCTAATGAATTATCAGAAGTCGAAGGTTATCATATCATGTTACCACAGTTAGTACTTTCATCAAAGAGTGCATTTACTCATTCCTCCTAAACTCAGTAAATAGATGGTGAACGATAAAGCTAAGTGATATTCTTGAAAACAGCTGATAAAATAAATGGGCATCATACTCCAATTTCTATTCGAAGTATTAATTAATACAGATGCAGTTACTTCTTAAAAACTTTGTTGTACTGAACTTCATTTTCGGTTCTTGGAATAGCGTAACAAACACTTGGAAATGAAATCAACATAAAGATCAAACAACTTTTAAAATCTAACCTATTTAATGAATAGCTTTCAAAGTTTACGTTATTTTTATCTGCATTTCTTAAACTTAAAACAACTTAAAAACACTTTATTTTCATTATTACTTTAAAATAAAAATAAATACCAACTCAATCAGCTGCTTGTCACAGAGGTCTGATAGAAGCCTATCAGTTTATAGGCCATACTAGAAAGTACGTTATGGATGGGGGACCTCAGCAGATAAACAACACGAACATCCATACCTTAATCCGGGGCTCGAACGCCAGGTCCCTTAGATCAGTAGCCAAGTGCGCTAACAACTAGGCCACGGGACGGCTAATTATTAATTCACATTACTAATATTAATAGCTTTACATATGCACATGTTGTTTATGCAAATAAGCGCAAAATATACAAATTTGCTTATGAAGTGATATTTATAATACAAGAGCAATAGCTCGTCTGCGTTAAAATAGTGAGTATTGAATTTTGTCTTCAAAGCAACAGCGAATATATTGGTGAATTAAAAGTATTCAGAAAAAAATGATAAAATTAGTAATTTTAACTACTTTTCCAATGAAGAACATTTGAAGCAATATAATAGTATAAAATGTGGGTTTATATATATCCATCCGTGTAGTCTAGGCCGTCAACGATGACCATCCTCATAAGGGGGAGGTGGAATGCAAGGTTGACTAAGCCGTCAACCTTGCATCCTATTCATTAGACTTCATCACATTAACTCTGCTGTATAAGAAATGACAGATACATATATGAAGGACATTCAAATGAAAAGTGGGTAAGTTTTGCTTCTATTATCCTTAACAGCAAAGGGATAGGGGCATACAACTCCCTCCCCCCCCCCGCCTCTTCTAGATCCGGCCCTGTCTCCAGCATAGACCTGTGGATGGATACCCTTAAAATAATTTAAATTATGCGATTAGTTTTTCATGCACATGCGAACATTAGATGGTCTAGATTTATTGTTACCTTACAGTTTTATATAAAAGAAAATCGAATTAATTATCTAGGTTCCGATAATCTGGTGCTTAATGAGTAAAATGCCTGTCAAGTAACTGATAAAGTGAGATTACAGCCTTGTTACAGTCGGTGTCAAAACTAGGCGGAGTGATATGCACCTCTATATAGTTCCAGGAATTACTACTTCCAAAACAAATGAACAGGCTTGAACTCTATACTTTGACGCTCAGCATCTAAGTTACTTCGGACGTGCGATAGTCTCTTGTTACCAACCTAACTAAGCATGCTTCCATTCTTGATTTCGTCAACAGGAGAGAATTCGTGTACTCGCATATACATTTAGGCTACGTCACAGTTCAAAGTTTGCTGACTGTGTTGTCTTTAATACAAAAGTCTTCCAGCAAAACAGAACGCCTTGTTCGAAGAGATAGACAAGAGAAAGTTCTAACACCTTGAGCTAAATTCGTCATTACTCGCTGGATTATGAAAGTATTTGGGTTATTACTCATTTTGGCCTTCATCGAAGGTAAGGAGTGATTTTATAAGTGATTTTTAACAGCTGATAGTGTCGATTAAGTTCCATATGGGGCTTCAACTAGCAGTCCGGTGTCTTGCAGGTTATGTTTTTTGACACACCATGGAATATCCAATCCGGTGCTATGAATTCTGTTATAAGGTTTAACTTTTATATATCTCTGTGTAAAATGTTTCATTTTAGCGAATATCAGTATCAACGAAAATATCAGTTTAACCGTTTTCCCGATACAAAAATTAGGATCAAGTATAATGAAAATTATTTTTAAAAAATATGTAAAACGTACATTTTAACATCTGGCAACCGTGAAATAATTTTAAATGCTGTAAAATATCTAACCAATCACAGCGCTGTGAGGGGGGCGGGGTTGGCTTAGTCGGTAACGTGCCAGGCTCGTAATCTGTAGTTCCCAGGTTCGAGTCCCAGCTGAGTCAGCGTTGAGATTTATCTCCGCAAAATTCCCCGCCCTGCCCACGGTCAGTAGGGGACACCGATGGGTTTGGAAAGGACTGTTGGATGGGACGTTAAGCCTTGGCCCTGTGTACGGGCGAGCCATACCCTGTGCACGTTAAAGAACACGCTGGATGGCCTTGACGGGAGGCTACCATCTGTCTCCCAACGGCTGTTCCAGTGGTCCCCCAACCTTCTCTGAGCCTTCGGGATCATTTGACCTAGCCATTTAGCCCATGGTGTGCAAAAAAAGTTCCGCTCAGAGGTAAAACAACGCAACACAACAACGCTGTGACTCGCACACTATTTCCATAGACCTACTTTCATAGACTATTTCCATAGACCTACTTTCATAGACTATATCCATAGAGCAACAGCGCTGTGACTCGCACACTATTTCCATAGGCATTTTTGCCGTTCTCACTGCGTTGGATAGATGCTCTGTACAGATGCTACACGTGCTGGCATAATGCTTTAAAGCCACATTTTCCTGGCATAAAAGATTTTTCAAACTTGGAGATCTGCGCAATTCTGATTGAATTGCATTGAATTAACGAAAGTTCCTTCAAAGCAGTTTCAATCCACTCTTTTTGTTTTATTCATTTAAGTTATTTTTATATTTATTCGTTATTATTATCATTTTAGTTCTCAGTTTTAGTCTCGTTATTAGCAGCCAATATGGCGCGAAATCGTCTCCGTTCCGTTGGGTTGGGTTGTTTTACCTCTGAGCGGCACTTTTTTGCACACCATGGGCTAAATGGCCAGATCACATGGACCCCGAAGGCTCAGAGAAGGTTGGGGGAGGGGACCCACTGGAACAGCTGTTGGGAGACAGATGGTAGCCTCCCGTCAAGGCCATCCAGCGTGTTCTTTAACGTGCACAGGGTATGGCTCTCCCGCACACGGGGCCACGGCTTAACGTCCCATCCGACGGACGGAGGCCTTTCCAAGCCCATCGGTGTCCCCTACTACTGACCGTGGGCAGGGCGGGGAATTTTTGCGGAGATAAATCTCAACGCTGACCCAGTTGGGACTCGAACCTGGGAACTACAGATTACGAGCCTGGCGCACTACCGACTGAGCCACTTCCTCCCCTCTCTGTTTCGTAACGTCTATCTTTGTAACGTTATCTATTTCGTAACGTCTCTGTTTCGTAAAGTATTTGAAATTCAAGATATTCCGGACAATGCGATGCAGAATTTCAAAATCGTGTGAGAATTCAAGGAGAGATGCTTGTTCGAACAGATAGTTAAAAATTTACTGACTTTTTTAAGAAGTTAACTCTTGTACACGGTAAATTTCTTTCATAAAAATTATTGTGTAGTATGTAACTGTCACAGCACGTTTTTCATTGCATTTCAGTATAACGGAAATTCAGTATAGCGAATATTATTTGGTCACCTATTCGATTTCGTTATATTAACATTTCACTGTATCACCGTACCATACAGTGATACAGTGTAAAGCATACAGTAAAAAGCATCTGTCATCAGAAAATGCAACATTTTGTAACTCTTGAGACCAGGACTGGATTTAGAAAAAAAAATCGAAGGGGGGAGGAAGCAAGAAACGCAATCGAGACGAAAAAATATAAAGTGTGTGTGTGGGGGGGGGGCGGTCAAGAGACTAGATTACCAATGTATTATATCATTCCATTTTATAGTCATAGAAATTTCTTGAAAAATGCATGAAATATATAACAATTTTTTGCCTCTGTTACCATTAGTAGCATTCTGAAAGCGGGAGGGGCATTGCATTCTTGCCCTTTCCCCCGCCCCCTGAGTAGATTCGGCTCTGCTTGACACTATATGATTCAATTAATATTTTTGTGGTAGTACCGTGTATGGTATTATTAAACTCAGGGGACAAAATAGTAGCTTGTGCTTGAATTGTAGCCGGAAAATTGCGCAGAATATGTAAACAGTTGCCAGGTCTCAGAGAAGGATGGCAGCCAGCCCCGAATCTGCGGGAATGTCCCGCAAAGCATTAATTTATCTGTCTTTCCCCATCAACTTTCATGTTTCCTGAGAAATTTATTCCTTTTTGGTTCGATATTAACTCTTGAAAAGGTGTATGAGCTAAAACGGTGTGTGTCTGTTTTTGTGTTAAGCAAATCTTGCTGTTCAGTGTAACTGCGTATAATATGCGAAGTCTAATACAATAAAAGTGTCTGGCCTTTCCAGGACAGTTTTAAAATTAAAATGGTTTCACCGAATGTATTTTTAAATACTTTTTTTTAGTGAAAGTAAGTCATCGAGCGGCACAATGAATGTCTTGCTCCTAGAGCCGGGGGGGCGGGGGGGGTCAGTCGGTAGCGCGCCAGGCTCGTAATCTGCAGTTCCCAGGTTCGAGTCCCAGCTGGGTCAGCGTTGAGATTTATCTCCGCAAAATTCCCCGCCCTGCCCACGGTCAGTAGGGGACACCGATGGGCTTGGAAAGGCCGCCTTCCGTCGGATGGGACGTTAAGCCGTGGCCCCGTGTGCGGGAGAGCCATACCCTGTGCACGTTAAAGAACACGCTGGATGGCCTTGACGGGGGGCTACCATCTGTCTCCTAACAGCTGTTCCAGTGGGTCCCCTCCCCCAACCTTCTCTGAGCCTTCGGGGTCCATGTGACCTGGCCATTTAGCCCATGGTGTGCAAAAAAGTGCCGCTCAGAGGTAAAACAACCCAACCCAACCTAGAGCCGGTTAAAGTTGAACGGACCTGTGTTAGAAGAAGCGTGGCCAACCCAAAGTTATCGAAGAGCCACTAAATAAATGAAAACTATATTTTTAATGTGCCGGTGGAAAAATCCTCTATTTAGTAAACGGTAACATAAGTTCCTAATGATTTATGAAGAGGTAAAAGAATTATTTTTAAGGAATAAAGAAACTATCTTGATTAAAAATTTAAACTATATATTTTCAATGAGTGCTATATTAGTTATGCATTTTCGTTTAGTTATGAACCTCGGGATGGACGGGTCTGTTCTAAAGCATGCTAGACTTACGTTTTGCTAGCTTTCCAGGACGCCCTGCATAGTATTCATTGTTCCTAATACTTAATTTCTACACAAACAGTTGAGACAATTGCACATAATTCTCACATCTCTTTTTTTCATGTTAAAAAGTTTCTTTTTGTAAGAAAACAGTTTGCTATTATTTAAGTTTTAATCAAGCTGAATATAAAGTTATTTTTTTTACAAATTTAATTAAATCAGTTCAGGAAAGGTGGTTATTTTCGGTAATTTACGTGCAGCAGTGGACCATCTTGGAAGTTAAACAATGTAATCTGCGTACCATTGGTAATGATTTTCTCAGATTACGACATGCCTTATTAAAGAAGAATTATTTTGTTAGGCAACAGCCAGTATTTTTGGACAAATATGCATTTTTTTTCCTTATGAATAGTATAAAATACACACACAGTAACCTCTCATTCATAAATTCTGAAAAAAAAAAAATCTTGATAGTTGGAAATAAAAAGGAATAAAATTTACTAACAACCACTTCAAAAAAATTTAAAAAAATCGCTGATGTAAAAAATTCTTCCGCATTGAATTCATTACTCTCACTCAAGACAAAATAAAAAACGCGTTTATTGCGATTAAAAATTTAAAACTAAATATTACTACAAGTGTTGATTGAATCACTATTCAATGAATTCGATATTCAATAGCAATTATTCCTTCCTAGATAATGTTATATTCTTTTAAAATATTGTTAGTACAATAAATTCTCAATAGATTTTTGCTCAATTTTCCATTTCTAATTTTTAAAAAAATATTATTTATGTAAGCTATTTTAATAATTTTAGAATCAGGTAAGCATGATGCATTAAAAGTATTTTATTACTTATATTTAAATCTACTGTGGTTAATATATAAGCAATTTCAATATATTTAAGCAATTTCAATTAAAAAATCCTTGGATTCTGTTTTCAGTTTTATATTTATTAATACATAAGATATGTATAATTTGTTAATTTCTAATATATTTAATGAATTCAAATAATTACAAATATCACGTTTTCGTTTCCTTTAAGCTACACCATCATAAATCGTTCGGAAGATTTTGATAGGTTCTGCATTTGTTTCAAGCAAGTCATATCATGAAATAATACTACATAGAAAGTAAGATTTTATCCAAGAGTTAAAAATTGCTTTCAGCTTTTCTATCGAAATTCAAGAGATTCTTGAAACTGAAAGGGGCGGGGGTGGCTCAGTCGGTAGCGCGCCAGGCTCGTAATCTGTAGTTCCCAGGTTCGAGTCCCAGCTGGGTCAGCGTTGAGATTTATCTCCGCAAAATTCCCCGCCCTGCCCACGGTCAGTAGGGGACACCGATGGGCTTGGAAAGGCCGCCGTCCGTCGGATGGGACGTTAAGCCGTGGCCCCGTGTGTGGGAGAGACATACCCTGTGCACGTTAAAGAACACGCTGGATGGCCTTGACGGGAGGCTACCATCTGTCTCCCAACAGCTGTTCCAGTGTGTCCCCTCCCCCAACCTTCTCTGAGCCTTCGGGGTCCATGTGACCTGGCCATTTAGCCCATGGTGTGCAAAAAAGTGCCGCTCAGAGGTAAAACAACCCAACCCTTGAAACTGAAAAATAAAAGTGGCTTTGAACTCGAACTCGCGTTCCAATATAGATAGATAAACTATTTCGTTAACACAACAAAGTGTGAGAAAACGAGCGGCTTGTAGAAGAAATTTGGTACAGTCAAGTATTTGGTACAGTCAAGTATTTTTCAACTCAATTCAATTCAAATTTATTTCACACTTTTGATACATTACAAACATGTAATTTAAAACTTAAAATAACAAAAGGAATAAATGTTTTTCTTTCCCAAAGTAAATAGACAATTTTGAAAGTGTAAAATTCAAAACTCCACATGAGCTAAAGCTCGTTTGTGTAGATATTAGATTAAGAAAACATAAAATATTGTAAACCAACACTACCAACTTATTTAACACTGACATATAATAAAAAACTATTTGGCGTCATTACAGATACAGAATATCGTAGGCATAGAAGGTAATCTAACTATACTTTAAATGGTAATATTTTCACAATGTTAATTCTCATAGAGAAGCATGCAAACGTCTGAACAACACACTCCAACAGAAACAAGCATACGATAAAATACTCTTCATTCATTTCGCGTACATTATCGTATATCGTGATTTGATAGAACCAAGTTCAGGGTTTATCCAATCCTTAACCTCATCCATCTTACTTATAACAATTATTTTTGTGGGTCCAAATGGCTCGGACTTCGCGTACACATCTTCTACAGCTGACTATTTGTTTCTGAAAAGTAAATTTTAACAGCTATTTATTTTATATGGCAAGAAACTCAATCGAGCAGGAAAAGAGTAAAAGAAGGAGCCAAGAGACTGGATTTCCATTGCAGTGTAACATTTCTTCTACGTTTCAGAAGTCTAGAAACTTTTCTTCAAAAATGTATGAAATATTAATACGTTTAATATTTTGTTTTGTATACATTACCGTTACCGGTATATATGTGATATACATGCCTGCCGATTTCAAGAAAATTTTATATAACGGACTGCAGCATTCGGAATGTTTCTGATTTGTCCAGCAAGGAAAGTTATCCTATATTTTGACTCTAGTGTATAGTTTTTCTTAGTTTTTCTATGGTAATAACATAGAATTCAATGAATATTTTTGCTCGAATAAATTGATTTTCGCTCGAATAAATTGATTTTCGCTGTGAATCGAACTTTGACACCATGTCTCTTGATTACATGCCAGGTGTTCTAACCACAAACAACGGCTAGTGGCTCGTAATCTTCAGTTACTATGTATTCTCAAAGCTGGCATCTCAAAGCTGTCCCAGGTGAATCTCCGCAACACTATCCGCTGTGCCCTCGGGAAATAGCGGACACCAATGGGCTTGGAAAGTTCGCCGTCCGTCGGATGGGACGTTAAGCCGGGGTACCATGCATGTGCTAAAGAACACTCAGGATAGCCTTGATAGGAGGCTTCAATCTGTCCCCTAATAGCTGTCCAGTGGTGTCTTCCCCCAACCTTCTCTAATTCCTCAAGGTCTTTGCGACCCATTGTGCAAAAAAAGTGCTACTCAGAGATAAAAAGAAGTTAACCCAAATCAGCTGCTAACTCTTTTCAGCAAATTGCAACTATGAGACAAAATTTAGAGAAATTGCATAATAATTTTAGTGCCTAGCTGTTTTTCAGCAAAATGCTAAAAAAAGAAACTAACTTTCATAGTTTAGTGGTGGAACACCTGTCATGTATTAAAAAAAACGTGGGTTCGAGCTTCACTCACGGCGAAATTCAGTTTTAAAAAATACTTGGCTGTCAATGTTTCTTAAAGGGGCGGGGGTGGCTCAGTCGGTAGCGCGCCAGGCTCGTAATCTGTAGTTCCTAAGTTCGAGTCCCAGCTGGGTCAGCGTTAAGATTTATCTCCGCGAAATTCCTCGCCCTGCCCACGGTCAGTAGGGGACACCGATGGGCTTGGAAAGGCCGCCGTCCGTCGGATGGGACGTTAAGCCGGGACTCCGTGTGTGGGAGAGCCAGACCCTGTGCACGTTAAAGAACACGCTGGATGGCCTTGACCGGAGGCTACCATCTGTCTCCCAACAGCTGTTCCAGTGGGTCCCCTCCCCCAACCTTCTCTGAGCCTTCGGGGTCCATGTGACCTGGCCATTTAGCCCATGGTGTGCAAAAAAGTGCCGCTCAGTGGTAAAACAACCCAACCCAATGTTTCTTAAGCCATTTGTGTTTTACGTTTTCTTTCTATATAGAACTTTTGCGTAAATAGCACTTTTCAGTTGGAAACTGAAGGGTGACCGAGTGGTTAGCACACTTGACTGCTGATCAAAGGGACTTGGGTAAGATATGGGTGTTAGTTTTGTTTTTCTGTTCAGATTCTGCCATTTTCACAGACCTTCTACTCTGACGTATAAACTGACAGGCTCACTGTCAGACTTCTATGGCAAGCAGCTGCTTGAGAGAATGTTTATTTTTATGTTTTTAAACTCTGAAGTATCAAAGAATAAATTTGCTTGTCTTAGAGTCAGAAGTAAATCTATTTGTGCAGCTTTTTTACATGTGCTTACTAAACCTTGTATATGTCACTGCTAAAAAAAGATGCAAAAATTTTAAGTCTCGATCATCTATTGTAATAACCGATTTCTTTTATTTTTTCAGGATTTGGAGCCAAAAACGTTAACATTTCGTGCGTATTTAATAATTTCGACACTTGCTATAGTAAAGTCAAGAGTCTCGGTGTTAACTTTACGACACGTTTTGCTGAAAATGGATCTATCCTCAGTGGCACATGCACGTACGTATAAATCAAAACCCACTTTTGCTTTTTTAAACTATATATGTATGTAAATATTTTTGCAGATATGATATCTAAGATATGATATGTACTCTCAGACCTGATGTTTAAAATCTTGTAAAAAAAAAGCATTTCATCTCCATAATCTAGGAGAGAAGAATAATTTTTTCTTATACTATTTAAAAGTATACGTATTGCTGCAACAGTGTGGCCTGTAGGGCGCCGATTTGCCTACACAACAAGATTACCGGTGCGTATATTCCTTTGAAGTGAATACGAACTCAGTAACTGAATGCACCATTGATATATATGCTTTAGGTTTATTTTCTACTTTTTAGGGCCCATATAGGAAGATGGGTATTTTTTTTTTATTTTTTAAATTATCTATATTATGTATTCTCTTTTTCGCTTGTTCAAACCAAGGTTTTCTATAAGGGCATTTCCTAATTCTATTTCTAGCATTCTTAACGAATTTTGCAATATTTCCATTTGCAAAAATCAATCAACTTAAAGACAAGAATATTCTGCAATTTGTTTTGTTTTATTTTTTCCATTAACAAAGTAAGTATCTCTCGCATTTCGCCGTTTGCTTACTTGAGCAGTGTTCAAGGACTATAAACGAAACTCAGACGCTAGTTACCCTCCACTTGGACCTAATATTTTGAGTATTATTTCGGGAAAATCTTTTTTAAGGGGGGGGGAGGTAGTTACAGAATCGATGTATTTTGCAGTACCCCTAATTCAAAATCCCATTTCCATCATTGAATATAAAGATAAACTTTTTTAAAGGACTGCCATATCCCGTTACAAAACTCGGCATTGGTTAGCGCAGAAATGTAATGTTTTTATTACGCTGTATTGAACTTTTTTTTTGGAGAGAAAATTTTGCTGAGATAAATCTCCATGCTGACCCAGCGGAACTCGTAGCAAAAAACTGCAGATTACGAGTTTGACATATACTGGTATCATGACTATCAGAGAGATAATGTCAAAACGATCACAGACCCAGTATGTCTCTGTGATCTTCTTGATCCTATCTAGCTTTGTGATGATCTACAAAAGTTAACAGTCTATCTATGTGACACTTTACAAAAGGTGAAAGTAGATACCAGTATATGTCGGTCTTTGTGATTCTCCATACAAGGCGATCACATAAATAGATATTGGGATCACGACGATGACACAGATCGATACCGGGCCAAGGTTGGGTTGGGTTGTTTTACCTCTGAGCGGCACTTTTTTGCACACCATGGGCTAAATGGCCAGGTCACATGGACCCCGAAGGCTCAGAGAAGGTTGGGGGAGGGGATCCACTGGAACAGCTGTTGGGAGACTGATGGTAGCCTCCCGTCAAGGCCATCCAGCGTGTTCTTTAACGTGCACAGGGTATGGCTCTCCCGCACACAGGGCCACGGCTTAACATCCCATCCGACGGACGGCGGCCTTTCCAAGCCCATAGGTGTCCCCTACTGACCGTGGGCAGGGCGGGGAATTTTGCGAAGATAACCGGGCCAAGATGATCACACAGACAGATACAGGAATTACGATGATCATACAGATACTGGGATCACAACGATCACAGAGACAGATATTAAAGTCTGTTGTTGAAAACGGTTGTAAATTACTTGTCCAGGATAATGAGACACATTGCTATTATTCGGTTAATCACTTCATTTTATTTAACAACGATACTTTTGTATTTCTTAGCATTTTTCAATGATGCTTGTCTACTCTTAATGCAAATATTATATAAATATAAATGATTGTATATTTTCTTTTGCTTTTCAGACAAAAACAATCTGCTATTACGTGTTTGAAGGAAATCGATAAAAATTGCAACGCTGACCTGAAAACCTCTTTCACCAAAATTACTAAACTGATGAATGATACGTGCGATTTAAATACAAATACAAGTAAATGTGAGTTGTTCCTTATTTAATTCTAATATTATGCAAACTTCTTGATGATTCAAAATAGTACCGAAATCCTAGGGTGCTTAGGGGGGAAAGATTTTATTACATCAAGCCCTCCACTTACAAGGGGACACTATAAAAGGTTATCTCTAAAGTAGTGAACGGCAATGTTTCGCGTTGAAAAATATCAACAATTATAAACGCTGCGGCTCACATTTGTTAATTTGAATAAACTGTGCATATTAATTTCTTAAAGTATTATTAACAAATGGCCATTCGAATTTCCATTAACACGCATTAATCAAGCTTTATTATAAAATAAGCCAGCGGTTCTTAAAATTGGTTGAGGATTCCATTTTCAGAAGATAAATATGGCAGTTTGGTTGTTTTACTTCTGAGCAGCACGCTTATCATGCAGTGGAGCTAAATGGCCAGGTCACAAGGACCCCGAGGGTTCAGAGAAGGATGGGGGAAGGGGATCCACTGGACAGATGTTAGGAGATAGATGGTAGCTTCCCGTCAAGGCCATACAGCGTGCACAGGATATGGCTCTCCCGTTCACGGGGCCAAGGCTTAATGTTCCATCTGAGAGACGGCACCCTTTCCAAGTCCATTGGTGTCATCTACTGTCCGAAGGCAGAGCGCGGAGTTTTGCTGAGAGATAAATCTCAACATTGGCCCAGTTGATTTCGCAGTTTTCATATATTCTGCACTGGACCCAAAGTTATTACCTAGTGAGACTCGAACCTGGAAACTGCAGAATACGAGCCGTAATATGGCGGACTCCGGTTTTAGAACAGAGGTTCCTAACCTTAACCTTAATTTTAACAGTGGTTCTTAACAGTGGCCCTTGTTTCCAAATCATATAGTGTGTTCAAATCATATAGTAGAACAATTGTTTAGACAATTCCATCTTTTGTATATGTGTGTAGGAGAAGCATGGAGGATATTTTTTATATGTATGACACTCCTCACGCCACAAGGTCAAGGGGTTGGGAAGATATTTTCGAACAATCGTTTTGACAAATACACAAAATGGAAAATGACAAACGAAAAGCAATAGGAAGATGGGTGAAATGTTGCACAGTAATTTCATTTTCTAAAATGTTCAATATTTTTTGTCAGTTCGTTTGTTTATCATAGGTTGTTTTTTTTTTTCAAACGAAAACATTTCAAATTTTGATTTCGCAGTTTTCGTACATTCAGCACAGGACACAAAGCAGGGGCGGTCACAAATCTCATTCTTGGAGGGAGCCATTTAGGATATACGCAGGCCTTTATAGTGAAAAGTGGCATTTCTGGAGTACAAAATCCTTTACATGTCCTTGTATTTTGCCTTTATATGGAATACTGAAGGCATCACGGCTTTCTTGCAAAAGAAATTGGCTGGATGTTGAAATAAAAAAATCTAACACTTGAGGATCTCTTAGAGGAGGCCATGGGCTCCATGGCCTCCCCCAAGAGACTCCCCTTATGACCGTCACTGACACAAAGTTTATATCAGGTAGAATATATTCCGCGAGTCGTCAATTGAATATGCATCCCCTCCGAGTTGGTTGTTTCTTCATTTGCACGATGGGATGTAACCTTTGGTGGCAGCTTGTTCGGGGGCCTGCTGACTGGTAAGAGAGCCTCCAGACTTGTGCTCTTACTGACTTGACTCAGGGAAGCTTTATGTTGCAGCCCTGATGGAGGGGCTGTGTCTGAGAGTTCTGCTGACTGGTGTTGGGGGACACCCGTCAAGCGGACTCATCGGTGCAACCTCAGTGAAGTTGGGGTACAGACTGCTTCTGGGGGACAGTGGGTGCGTGGCACTATGGAGAGGACGAAGTTGAGGACTTGCGACTGGAAGCATTAACTGGCTGACAGGCTCATCGATGGAAAAGCCAAACGAAGAGTCTCCACCCAGGGAACCGAGTCAACTTGGATCTGTATATCCATTTTTGTGTCTAACCGGGGAACAGATTAAATTTAGGTTTTGACCGATGGATGAATCTTCCTTCTATAGGATTGTTCGCCATAGGTAGCCGTGGATGAGCTGTGTCCTTGTGGCACTGTCTTGCCCCGGCGTAAGTAGTGGTGTTCATGGCATTCTTCCCATAGATGGTGTGCAGCGATATGCTGCGGTACATCTGGGACTTGCCTTTATTTAATGTTAATTGAATGTGCATTGAATATCCAAGATACTTAATTCAAGTTACTTTAAATAACTGATGCTTTATTTCCCAACGCTTATTTTTCTCCTATCTTCCTACTGCTTTTTCCTCGTCATTTCTTTGTTGGTTTGTATGTTTGTAAAAGCGATCGTTCCACCATATCTTCCTAACTCTGTTGACCGATCTCGGTGAGTTATGTTCCAAAAGAAAACTTGTCACGAGTGGAGTGTCACGAGCTATATAAAATTTGCCCCTCCTCCGTGCTTTCTTTCCACCAAAAAGAAGGGAGATGTGAAATTGGATATTCCACTGTAAACGAATCCGAGCGCGACAGACTGACGCCGTGACGAATAAGGTGGCAAATGAAAGCTTCTGATATGGCGACTGTTGTGGGCTGCCTTGAATCACACATTCCAGGGTTCTTTCTCAAAACAAAAGGCATTCATTTTGCGTGTATCGATTTCAACGAGTGGAGGTTAAAGTTCCGATTACAAGGACTACACCAAATCACACAACTTCCCCTCTCTTAAAATAGGTGAAGTTCCCTATGAGTGGGAAAGCAAATGATAGAAGTTACAAAAAAGGGTGTTTTTAAAATCAAAAAATTTTGAATTAAAATTTAAAAAAATATAGTTATATTTTTCTCGCTTAAATGCAAACAAAAGACATATAAATGGTGAAAAAAAAACAGTTGGATTCGTATTCACTTCAAAGGAAGGTAGGTCGTAGGTAATTTTTTTTTGTTGAGAACCTATATCGACGCCCCATCTTTCTTTGAAGTGATTGCGAATTCAGCGATGATTTAACGGTCTCATTTTGTGTATTTATCAAAATAGTTGTATCATACTTTCCAAACCCTTTGACTGATCTCACCGTATTAGATGTCAAATGAAATCTACTGGAGAGCGAAATGTCATAAGCTGTAAAAAAATTAACCTTGCTCATTCTTCCCACTCTAAGTAAATGACAATGTAAAAATCTTTATCAGTTAACATAACGAAACTTTGCTTCCGAGTGCGAGGGCCCACAGTTAGGAGTATGGTACCAGCTGAAAACCTGCGATGTAAGGATTATCCTTGATTGCCTCGAATTTATCCCGTCAGCTCCCTCTTTCACCCGAAAATGGAGACGGAAAATTTCACTGAGAACCCCAACGAGTTATATCTAAAATTTACTCTTTTAACGTTTACAATGTCGTACATGCTTTTCTTCCCCCCCCCCCAACAAAAGAAAAGGGAGTAGGAAACTGGGGTAGATCTTGACGCGAGTAATAATGAAGTACGAATATAGCCGTTTTTAGCGCCAATCGAAAAAGAAAGTTTAAAAATTTTAATAATTTAAAAAAGTAAAACTAGAGCATACGATGGTGAAATATCTCGCTGATCATTTCAAAGGAAGATAGAGATCTACTTATTAAAAAATACCAGGCTCTATCTTCCTTTGAAATGAATACGAATTCACCCGGAATTTTCACCATCGTAATGCTCTGATTATATTTTTTACCTTCTAGGGAGAAGAAGATACTATTTTTTAAAACATTTATTTTATGTTTTGGTACAGAAAACGTTGAAAGAAAAAAATATATTAATTGGAGTATTTTTAAAGATTACTTTTGTAAGACCTTAGAAAAAGAAGTTACATGCATTTACAGGTTTAATTTTGCTTGCATTCGTTATAACTTTTGCCACTTTCTAATTTCAGTGTTTTTAAATGCATCGACATGTTTCAACAGAAATATTGCCACTAACCTAGTTTGTGAGCACAATTTTACAGTTAAGAATCCGAAAAATGAGACAGACCTATGTTGGTAAGTTAATTGTGGATCAGTGTTTTCTGTTAGAAAACTTTCCTTGTTGTTAATTTAAAGCAGGCCCAGATAAAATAAAATATAGCATGAGAGGGGGGTGTAGAAAGCGACGCAGTCGAAAAAAAGGTGAGCAAAAGACTGAATTTCCATTGCAGTGTACATTTTATCCTTTGTTTTATAATAAAATAAATAAATAAATACCCCCTCAAGCAGCTGCTTGCCACAGAGGTCTGACAGGAGCTTGTCAGTTTATATGCCATAGTAGAAGGTCTGAGAGGATATCAGGACTTCAGCAGAAAAACGACACAAACAGCCATGCCTTACCCGGGGCTCGAACCCAGGTCCCTTAGATCATAATTTCATGAAATAGGTACGGGTTTAATAATTTTTGGCCTCCGTTACCCTTACTAGCATTCTCAAAGGTGGAGGATAACTTCTTAGTTTATCTTTTGTGAAGTATTTCCAAACTGGAAGCAAATATTTGGCTACTTTGCCCCTTTGCACACTGAACATTTATTTTGGATGATAGCTCCTATTTACAGAAAATAATTGTTATCCACTCATTTCCTCAGATGTAATCTGTATTAAGCCACGGGAAAGCGCCTTTTGTTTCTTTGACTTAATCTCTCTAGATGTCATAAAGATGGAAATTATGACTTTGCTCATCTGCTTCCTTCGAAAAGACTCAGTGATCAGCTTCAAAAATCGGAAATCTTCTGTAAAGCAGATACCCACCAAACAATTCTGTTAAACTGTTCTGTTTAACAATTCTTAAAAATAAGTTCTGTTAACTTATATTTTGTATTTTAACACATTGTTGTTTATGTAAACTCACATATATTTGGGTTAACCAAATGTTTTCATTATATAATTTTGTCGATTATTTATTAACTTTATTCGTTCTTATAATATTATTTAAAATATGAAAAAAAATACTCCCTCAAACAACTGCTTACCACAAAGTCTAATCTCTATGGGGTATCATACTGAGATGCTTCTAATAGAAGCATCTATTAGTATGTTACCCCATAGAGAAGATCTGCGAGGAAAGCGAGACCTCAACAGAAAGACAACACAAACATCCGTGCCATACCCGGTGCTGGAACCTAGGTCCTGTTCATCAGTAACGAAACACATTAACCACTCAGGCACCAGATGGCGTATTTTAAAATAAATGGTGAAAATTCGTGTGTCGTCGTTAACGATAAACAGTCGCAGCCTTCCGCAGCTTTTCGTTTTTCGACAGTCACCTCGACCTTTATTATTTTATATTATACCTTGAATGTCACACTGGATCCGAAGTTTCTTAACGTTTTTGAGATCTTCGACCCGAAATACCCCTACGCACCCATTCTTACCCTTTTAGCACAGATGGATGAAAATTTTCCCTCTGTTGGCTAAGGATCAATCGGATCGGAAATATCTACAGGCAAATGTTTTCAGATACGTAGCATACTAAGATCAAAATTAGGATTCTGACCTTGATAGACTGGATCTCGGATTTCGTAATATTACTGAGATCTAGGACTTAAAATATCCCTGGGGAGTTCTGCAGCACCTGTAGATTGAAGTTCGACCTCGAAGCTTGGGTTGTTCACCATTGAGCGGCATTTTTTTTCGCACAGTATACTAAATCGCCAGGTCAATAGAACTCCGAGAGTTCAGAGAAGGTTGTGGGAATATAAGATTGAAGGAAAGGGACCGACCGCACAGATGTTGGGAGATGCATATGTATATGGTAATCTCCAATCAAGGTCATCCAGAACGTTTTTTAAAATGCGCAAGGTATAACTCTCCGCACACTGCTTAACTTCCCGTCTGTCGGAGGGGCGGGGGTGGCTCAGTCGGTAGCGCGCCAGGCTCGTAATCTGTAGTTCCCAGGTTCGAGTCCCAGCTGGGTCAGCGTTGAGATTTATCTCCGCAAAATTCCCCGCCCTGCCCACGGCCAGTAGGGGACACCGATGGGCTTGGAAAGGCCGCCATCCGTCGGATGAGACGTTAAGCCGTGGCCCCCTGTGCGGGAGAGTCATACCCTGTGCACGTTAAAGAACACGCTGGATGGCCTTGACAGGAGGCTACCATCTGTCTCCCAACAGCTGTTCCAGTGGGTCCCCTCCCCCAACCTTCTCTGAGCCTTCGGGGTCCATGTGATCTGGCCATTTAGCCCATGGTGTGCAAAAAAGTGCCGCTCAGAGGTAAAACAACCCAACCCGTCTGTCGGATGGTGGCATTTTCAATACCATCGATGTCCTTACTGACAGAGGGCGTGAAGTTTTGAAGGGATAAATCTCGACGCTTGTCCAAGTGGAACTCGAACCTGGGAACTGCAGATTACGAGCCTAGAACGCTATCGACTAACCCATCCCCGCCCTGACCTCTAAGGATTCGCAGGATCCGAAACTTCGAACGTTTCTGAGATCTTCAACATGAAAACCTATAGCTACCAACTTTCCTATAGCCAAACCTATAGCCACCAACTTTCCTATAGCCAAACCTATAGTCACCAACTTTCCTATAGCCAAACCTTTAGCCACCAACTTTCTAGCACTTGTAGATCAAGGTTTAATCTCTACGTGAATTCCATTTGACAGTGAAAAACACGTTGAGTACTATAGATTTTATTGTTTGAGATCCACCACCTGATTACCTCTAGGTATAAATTTTCAGAGCTCTACTACTTCTCCATCCTAGAATTAGTGTTATCCCCCTGTCATTCACTCCCTCCCTCAGTCAGGCTCCGATCTAGAAAGAAATAAAGGAGGGGGCCAAGAATTTATTTGAGCCAAAAAAAGTAGAAGAGCGGATGGGAAAGAGACTGAATTTCCATTGCAATATAACATTTCACCTCCGTTTTAGAAGTTTCAAAATTTATCGAATAATGCATTAAATACACAATAAGTTTAATAATTTTTGCCTGTATTACGCTTACTAGCATTGTCAAAGAGGGGGGCATTGCGCCTTTCCCCCCGGATCCGGCCCTGCCCTCAGTCATAATCAGTTAAATGTATAATAAGTTTTATTGGATTTTTCTTACAACATTTGTTTTCAGTTAGTCTGGATATTTGCAGTTCTGCAATATATATTTGTGCAATAAGGTAAATTTATATCATAGCAAAGATTATAATATGCAAATGTGATGATATGCAATTTTTTATAATATAAATAAATTATTTTATTTTCAATTTAGTGTCAACTTCAACCTCATCAAATGCCTAAAATTTGTGTCTTTTAAAACGTGCAACAAGACTGTCACAAGCTTAGGAAATGAACTCCTGGATACTTATAGAGAGTATCATAATACTATATGTGCAAAATACAAATCGATATGCTCTGATGCATCAAGGCTAACAGCAACAGCATTTTCAATTTTAGGAATTTTCTATTTTCTTTTCTTTCGTGTGTGTCAAGATATGGTAGATTGAATCTTTGACCAAAAAACTCTGATAATTGTTTTTTGTTGTGATTACTAATTACTATATTGTCTATTTAAGTTTCCTTAAAGATTGCATAAAAATATGAACTATATTTTGTATCGATTAAAAAGTTTACTCTTTAAATGTATATTATTCTTATTGCATTGATGATTTGTAAGGTATTGTTTCCAACTTAACGATTGTGTATTTTTTATTATTTGTGAATATTAAAATGATGATTAACATAATATGATTAACTTGTAAAATTAAATGTAGTGTAAAATTGTGAGTGAAATAATATGAATTTGAATCAGAAGTTACTTTCTTGAACGCAAATACATTATACACTTACGAAGTCATATTTAATAAATTATCAAAATTAAGGCGAAATTTACATATCAGAATAAATTTCCATAACATATCTCGCCTAATTTCTTTTCAAACAAACTAACACACAAGTGAAAATATCAACTTAGAAAGCTCTAAGAAATATCTCGTTCTACGTAAAAGAAGGAATGAAAAATCAATCATCTGATAATGAAACACAATAAATTAATCTGAAAGCAGATATTTATGGTACCGTGACGGTTAACGAGAACTTCTCATTCCCAATAGCGTAACTAAGACTATAACGATTTTTGAATTGTGTTAAATTATCATATTATTTATAAGTAGTAGCATAGACTTAAAGTTTAATTTTCAAGTTGTAAATCGCAGTTTTCTGGGGAATCCCGAACATTTAGTTGCTGGAACTACTTGAAATTATGTTGTGAAATTAAAGCCTTTGTGGAGAAGAGCCTTAGAGCAATGTGCTTTCAGCGTCGTTCATTGGCTATAGGAAAATTTTCACAAATAATGCTCTTTTGTGGTATTATCTCGTGGGGTACATTATAGAAATGTGGTTTGAAAGCCGCAGTGCATTTATAGAAATGTACTGTGGCTTTCAAAATACTTTAGTTGAAGACAATGAAAAAATAGTTTTTCTCTTTTAAAGAATTGACTAGCCCTTTTAAAGATTTAGTGAAAATTTGAACTAAGAGAATGAAGTTTGTGTTAATGAACAAAAATAGGAAAAGTAGGATTTATATCTGAACGGTTGTAGATTCGTTAGTTCCATGCCTATAGCTGGACGGTTTGGAATATTATCATTGGCGCCGGAGAAACTTCTGAGGGACGGAGTGGGTGGGAATGGGGTGGAATATCACTTTATTATTTGTGCTGATAAGGAGAGGTTGTGTGTACAAAAAATGTAAAAACGTGTTTGTAAGTTTCATCACCATCCCGGAGTACCCATTACCTTCCCTATTGTCATCTATGAATCGTATGAAAAAAAACATGAATTATAGAGAATTTACCAAAAACATCTGTTGCATTAGAAGAAAACAGAACTCTTGTAGAGAGAATAACGGTTTAATGGGAGCGTTAACTGCGCATGAATACAAAGGTTTTGCTTACGTAAAAGATAGCACACTCAGACGAGATATGACAGAGATAGCTAATGGCATATCTCATGGCAACAATCGGAAAGGAGTTCTACAAAGTTTCCAGTATTTTTTATGAATATTGGTGAAGCGTTATGAACATCTTTGTGTTAGCTCTCTCCTTTGTCGTTATTGGAAGTAAGTTTGTTACCTTTCTTATGTGTAATGGGTTTGATTCCTTGTTGGCCATGCATAGTGTTAGTAGCATCTGGATAAGCTAAGATACTGCGCAGTTGTCGTCTCGATAGTTTTTCCTGAAAAACTGTTGCTCTCAGTTCTTTTCCTTTTTTTAATAGTGTTTGCATTATTCGAATGCCATCAAAAATCTAGCTTCAAAATAACATATTTTTTTCGTTCTCCTACAGCTTTAGCATTTTGTTTCAGCTGAAGAATATAATTTGTATATATAACGAAAGCTATCATTACTTTTAGAACCAGAGCAGGATTTAAAAAAAATATATTGAATCTTGAAAAAAATTCTTGAAAAGTGCATGAAATACAGGGAAGAGGAAATTAATTGAGCCAGTAAAAGATAAGAGGGGGGAAGAGACTGGATTTGTTTTGCAGTATAACATTTCCCCCTGCGTTTTAGAAGTCTTTAAAAATTAAACATCTATATTTCATGAATTTTTCAAGAAACTTTCTAAAGACTTCTGAAACGGAGGAGGAAATGCTATACTGCAATAGATGTCCAGTATCTTGCCCTCCCCCCCCCCCGCTTTTATCGTTTTCCGACACTGTTGAGTTTCTTGCCCCCTCCCATTTATTTTTTTCTAGATTGGAAATAAAGTAAAAATTCGATTATCCTGATTAATTGAGGATGTAAGGTGTTCGGATAATCTAAAATCAGAATAATAGATTTCAAATAAAACAGGTATATTTAATATAATAAAAATTCTAATTGTTTATTAAAGAAAGTGTTAAAACCAAAAACATTTAAATAATTGACTTTTCAGTAATTATTCAAATAGAGTGAAATTTGCATTAAAAATTAACAAAAAACTTTAAACGTGAAAAATTACATACAGTTAAATTCGGGATATGTTTATTAAGAAAGTGATGCTGCACTGCGACCTTCGAACTTGATCGGTATTGTAGGTTACGCAGTACGACACTGTACTTCATATAAATGTACTATGACCGATTTTTCAAAACATGCCATGCAGCTCGAATAACTGGGTATTTACTATATATATTACCTAAATTCATTTGATATTATTCGTTTAGGTGAGTTGTCACCCCCATTGTTACGGTACTTCTTTCCACACCATGAGTATAAACTGATGAGATATGACACACTGAATCGTTAAATACCACTGTATTACATTACATATACACTCTGTTTCAATGTTAATCAAAATTAAGCAAAAAAAAAAGTCGGAAAGTTTTTAAATTAATACATTTGACGGTGAAGTATTGATTGTGATAAATAGATAATCTTAGATAATGAACAATATTTGAAAAATATTTATACACAAGCGAAGGAAATACGGTTTGATAAGAAATTTCAATAGAGTTGTGGGTTGTTTTACTTCTGAGCAGCACTTTTTTGCACACAATGGACTAAATAGCCAGGTCACAAGGACCCCGAAGGCTTAGAGACGGTTAGGGAAATGGAACTCACTGGAAAACTGTTAGGAAAAATATAGTAGCCTCCTGTCAAGGCCATCCAGGGTATTATTTAACGTGCACAGGATGTGGCTTTTCCCCCACATTGAACCATGGTTTTACGTCCCATCGACCACCGTAGCCTTTTCAAGTCCATTGGTGTCCTCTACTGATTGAGAACAGGGGCTTAATCATAGATAAATCTTAACGCTCAGGTAGGATTTGAACCTGGGAACTGCAGATTACGAGTCTGGAGCACTACCGACTGAGGCATCCAACTACTAAATTCCCACTCTTGAATCTAGAAGAAAGCTGCTGTTTATTTCCCTTATTTACGACACTATTTATAACAAGTCTCATCCCCTTCATTCGATTCTTACACCCTATATTCGATTACATCGCCACATCCTTCGGTCTGATAATAAAATGTTTTCTACTCCCAAGATTTTCAAAGCAAAGTATGGTGAAATTTCTTTTACCTTTCAAGCAACCTCAACTTGGAACTCTCTACCGAGCGATATCACTTCTTTAAATTCTAAAACAAAATTCAAACACTATATTACTCCACTCCTATTATATCCTAGAATATTGAAATGTTTGACCAACAATATCTCCTCACCCCTATTCCCACTCCCCATCTTTGCCCTTTGTCTGGATTATCAGCAATCATTTTTCTCCCCTATTCATTCATTTAATATTATTCTCTGTTGTCTTAAACCTTCTTTTTCTTCCCCCTAAGTTTAGTATGTTTTTTTTATCATATTTCATATTACATGTTTGTCTTCGTCTCTGCAACTTGTCATTTTGTTTATGTGTATCAAATAATTATGCAATTCCTGAAATGTACTGGAACATCAAGCTACTTAAACGTTTAAATTAATATCCAAAATTACCTGTACCTTGGCTTTACTGTAACCTCCTGCATGGAATAAATTATTATTATTTTTATCCCTGATTCGAATTTTAATAGAAAACTCATGCGAGTATGAAAGCAATTAAAAGCTAACGAAATGATCCAATAAACTTCATTTTCACTTTCAGACGTTTTAAAATAAGTGTAATGTATTAGTATTTAATGTTTTAAAGCCATTTAAGATCTTATAAGCTTTTTGTTTATTAAAGATATGACACGCTGTAACGAGTAGAGATTTCTGTCATCTCACTGCAAATTTTTGTTCTTTAAATGTCTTAGTTAATTCGCGCAAACTTGTAACTATAATAAACAAATGTAATGAGTAATGTAATGAGTAATGTAATTCTTTGTCAAGATATCCTGGCGGGATTTTCCACCTGAACGGATGTAGACTCATTAGCAATACCGGAAAATATTCATTTTGCTATTTCACTGTCACGAGCATGATAAACTGACTAAGCTGCGTATCAAAATAGCTTCGCACAATAGAAAGTCTGCTGAGGAACTGTTCACAATTTATTTGTTTGAAAATTGGATCCAGCATACATTTTCAACTTACCAGTTGTGGTTGATAGAGGGCTATTTCTTTTTTAGTCAACTGAAGTGAAATTAAAAAGGAAGATTCGGTGAATCGTAAAACATGAAAATTAGACGAAAAATCATTGTTAAAATAAAATATATATGCATATTATTGTAAAATATTATTAGCTAAATAAAAAATGGCCCCGCCTCCATCATCAGCATAATCTAAATCAAACATTTTCGTATCTTCAGCCTATTTAAGGCCAAAATCTTTCCCTTGAAGTGAATTTCGCATAACATAATCAATAACCAAACAAAAGAGAAAAGGAGACAAAATGCACCCTTGTTGAACACCAGAAGTGTTGCTAAACCAATTGCTACAAGACTTACCAACTCTCACACACGACTCAGTGTTATTACAGAGAGCTTTCATTATGTTAACTAACTTGTCTGGTATACCATATGATCTCACAATCAACCACAAATTATGGCGATCAACAGAGTCGAAAGCCTTTTTGAAGTCAACAAAGTTAGCAACCAAAGGTTTCTGAAACTCTAAACGTTCTCAAGAATCTGCTTAAGTGAAAATATCTGGTCCACACATCCCCTACCACTTCTGAATCCACATTGCTCATCACACAATTGATGGTCAACCACATTCTTAATTCTATTAAGCACAATCATGGAAAGAACTTTACCTGGAACAGAGAGTAGGCTGATACCCCTATAGTTATCACAAGAACTGCGATCACCTTTTTTGAAAATAGGGATAATAATAGCTCTGGTAAAATCTTTAGGAACCATGCCTTTATCAAAAAAGATATTCAAAATTTCAGTCATCCAATTGGTAACCGAAACATTCCCAGATAGTAATTGTTCTTTTTCATAAAAGTTATATAAGGTTACATCTTGGAAATTATTAATAAATTTTTCGATTATAGGGTGTGAATGATTTTTGCTAATTATTCTAAATATTAAATTTGATAATAAATATTATTTTTTATTTCAAGTGATGGAATTGATGTTTCAGCATATATGTTTAAGTTATTTGAAGTTTGAATTTGGCCAAGACAATATTTTAAAATCTTTGTTTGAATTGTTTCTAATTTATTTATTTTGGTTTTAGAAATTTGATTAATGAGATCAATTCCATAGGTGCAATTTGGTAATATTATAGAATTAAAAATTAGTAAAAGATTTTTAATGGAGCAACCCCATTTTGAGCTACCTAAATATCTCATGAAGTTCAATAGTTTAGTGGCTTTATTTTTAGCATTATTGATGTATTGATTCCATAGAAGTTTAGAATCTATGTAATCCTAGGAATTTTATGTTGTCAGTGATATTGATTTCTGTATTATTTAAATTTATTTAAATTTCGTGCATTTCTCAATAATTTATTTAAAGACCTCTAAAACGGAGAGGAAAATGTTATACTGTAATAGAATACCAGTCTCTTGCCCCTCCCCATATATTTTGTTTAGATCAGGGACTAAATTGCAGTGATATTATTTCAAGGTGTAAATAACGTGTTACAATATAGTATGCGAAAAATATAGCAGGCAAATTGCTCAATGTCTGAAGTTCGATTTCAACTGAGGGTTAAAGACCTCTCGAGAGAGAGATATCGAACCTCTGACATCAAGTGAAGACGAATTTATCGACCCCAGTCAGAAGCCTCATAAGCTTGTAAAGTAACTGTTTCCATTGGGGAGAGAAATCTGTTAGCAAAGGAAAGGGATTCTCTCCAGGGTGCTATTCAACTATCTAAACTAAACTGTTTTTTCACATTGAATTAAGAGTTCTGATTAAGAGACTGAGAATTACTATTTTGACATTGAATTACGTTAAAAAATAATTTTGCAGTGTTAAATCCTGAGATTAAGATCTGACGTTTCCTCTGTGTTGAATTATCAACGTATCAACAACATTCAGTTTTCTAAAATTTTAAAAGGAAATCTATATGACAGTATAGAAATAAAGTGTGTGAATAAAAATATTAAAGTGGGCGGGGGTGGCTCAGTCGGTAGCGCGCCAGGCTCGTAATCTGTAGTTCCCAGGTTTGAGTTCCAGCTGGGTCAGCGTTGAGATTTATCTCCGCAAAATTCCCCGGTCAGTAGGGGATGCAGATGGGCTTGGAAAGACCGCCGTCCGTCGGATGGGACGTTAAGCCGTGGCACCTTGTGCGGGAGAGCCATACCCTGTGCACGTAAAAGAACACACTGGATGGCCTTGACGGAAGGCTACCATCTGTCTCCTAACAGCTGTTCCAGTGGGTCCCTCCCCCAACCTTCTCTGAGCCTTCGGGGTCCATGTGACCTGGCCATTTAGCCCATGGTGTGCAAAAAAGTGCCGCTCAGAGGTAAAACAACCCAACTAAAAATATTAAACGGATATCATTGGGTACTGGTCTGAGCATTGTTTAATTTTGCAGTTCATGCTTCTCGCACATCCCTTACCTTCCCTCATGACATATTTGGTTTCAACTACCACAGTTTTTAAAATATCGACTCGTACGTATCATACCTGTATTTTACTCATGATAACTACACTTTTTATCGAGATTTTGCTACAAACATAATATTTCGATTGGTAAATGATATAATTCTACAAAGAGATGTTTTCTTTAAATAGGTACTTGCGCACAGACTTCAGTTAATGTAACGTGCACATTTGATGAACTTTCGTCATGCTACAATAAAGTGAATTCGCTTGGAGGAAATTTTACAGCAGAGTTTGATGACAGTGACCTTCAATTGGAGAAAACATGCTCGTAAGTAGTAAAATATAAATCTTTCTGTAAATGGCGTAACTGGAGAATGTGACCCCCAATGTTATTAAATATATATGTAGCCCATTCGTAGTGGCCCATGATTTCTTTTTATTTTTAATATTTTTTTTAATATTTTTATAATTATATCATTTTTAACAGTTAATTTTAAAATATATTAAAATGTGTAATAATAATATATATATATAATAAATTAATATTCTAAATTAAATATAACCAAAATAAACTTTTCAAGTGATATTTTTTCCTCCCCGCTCTAGTGGTATTTTAAAAAAGCTATTCGTGAAAATTATGTCTAACATATAGGATTACAATTTTTTTTTAGTTCTGTTCCGATTATAAATCTATATTTATTATTTTAAACTGAATTATTCGTCGTAAATTTCACTTGAAAAGTTTATTTTGGCTATATTTAATTTAGAATATTAATTTATTACATATACATATATTATTATTACACATTTTAATATATTTTAAAATTAACTGTAAAAATGATATAATTATAAAATGATTTAAAAAAATACTGAAAAAATAAAAAATTCTAATGACAATGGCAGGGATCAAACCAGACACCTTTAAGTTGTAAACCAAAATAAAACCTAATGCATTTAGCTGACTGAGTGAGAGATCACTAATAAATTGTCATGTTAAAATATAATATTGTCTTTCTCTTCTAGACCAAATGTTCAACATGTTATATATTTCATATTTAACATTGTTCTTAAATTCTTCATAAATAAATATCCTTCCTTGGCAAAATAAAAAGTTGGCAACCCAGTTCAAGCACATCTTACCCAGGAAAGTTTAGGCTTGTTGATCCTGACTCAGTTAAAGTAAGATATTCGCTATTTAACAAGATCTTTGACTATTGGTTGGACTGGTAGAATCAGCTAATCAAGTGTCATGGGTCACTGCGAAATGGTGACTTGGCTCCTGCGGTTCACACTATATTTCAGCGCATGCGCATTTGCGTCATCGCTATAATAATGCTAAGATTACGGACGGTGGCAGTAATGTTAAAATTCATATTGACAATACGAAAGCACTCAACGTAGCCCTGATTTACAAAGTAAATGCTGTGATTGTCTACATAATTCGGCAAATAATGTTTACAAAATGAATACAAAAGTGATATTATGTTGATTTAGATATGACAAATTATATATCCTAAATTTTAGGTGGCTTAATGGAAGAGACGTCCCTAGCTGAAAGCTTTAACGTAACTTTATTTTACTTGGACTAAAACCAGTTTTCTAATTTTAATAGACCTTCCTATTCTGTTTTATATGCTTGTCTTCTCGCTACAAACTCTCGATGATTTTCAAGAAGCAGGAAGAGCTGACCTGAGTTGTAAATAAAATCGTTATATCGTAAATTTGATTCTGGCATCTACTAATTACTGCGTGTTATAGAAACGAAATAATTTCAAAATCATTTCAGAAAAAAGTTAAAACTACAGTGTTGCTTTTAAAGTTTAGATTTTAAGCGTTTCAAAATGGAGAATAAATCTCTAGAACAACAAAGACTTGATTAAATCCAAGAAACAGTTTTAAAACTTGGCAAAATGGAAGACAAATAGATGTTTAAGAAATATGCCTTTTAGTTTTTGCTCCTTTAAATTTCGGAGGATGCCCGAGGAAATGAATTTGCTATTTTAATGATTTACTTAGATTAAATTTAAATTAATCAAAAATCCATTAAATTAAAAATTTATTTAATTAATTAATAAAATTAATTTTATATAAATTTTTATTTAAATTAATATAAAATCATTAAATTTTTAATTAATAATATTGATGTTTTAATGAATAAATTACAACTCGCCATACTTGGAGGGCAATTTACTATTTCGTAAATATATTTCACTGTTGAATTTTAAAGAGTCTCTGAAATATTGTACAAAAATTGACTAAAATAGTTTACTTTTGCATACAAAATAAGCTACGCTGATGAGAAACCATGTCTCCCAGTTTCATGCCAGATGTTCTAGACCTCTAAAGCAGTGTTTCTCAAAATTTTATGCTTCACTTACCTCCTGGAAATGTGTATGTAACTGGAGTACCCCTTGTATAGATAGATAAAACTGTAGTTATAGTATAACAATGGGAATAAAATAAAGCATATATATATAACATATATCTAGCGACTTTTGAGCTCTCACGGCGTACCCCAAAAAATTTTACCTCTACCCCACGTTGAGAAGCACTACTCTAAAGTATCACCGTCTAGGTTATTTTTCCGCTGTGATTTTAAATCCCGATTTTCTTAACCATATCTCCAGTGTCGCCATCTATGATTGGGAACGGTAACTTTATAAAATTATTTAGAATGAGTGTTAATAGGGATGTAACACACACGTAAAGCGTTACTAATGCAATCAATCAATAGTAAATACACAGACTTATCTGTCGGCATAGAATGGAAGAAATACTTTACAGAAAAAAAAAATGATTTCTCCAATGAGTGGGAAAAAAGTATTTCTTATATTCAATGCCAACAGGTAATTCTGTGTATTTACTCTTCATTAAAATATTTTGCTTTACTGCATTCCGAAAGTTTTGTAATGCATAGGGAATTTCAGTAAATAATGTTCAGTGTGTCAACATTGCCGTAGCTATAAGTTGGGTTGGGTTGTTTTACCTCTGAGCGGCACTTTTTTGCACACCATGGGCTAAATGTCCAGGTCACATGGACCCCGAGGGCTCAGAGAAGGTTGAGGGAGGGGACCCACTGGAACAGCTGTTGGGAGACAGATGGTAGCCTCCCGTCAAGGCCATCCAGCGTGTTCTTTAACGTGCACAGGGTATGGCTCTCCCACACACGGGGCCACGGATTAACGTCCCATCCGACGGACGGCGGCCTTTCCAAACCCATTGGTGTCTCCTACTGACCTTGGGCAGGGCGGGGAATTTTTGCGGAGATAAATCTCAACGCTGACCCAGCTGGGACTCGAACCTGGGAACTACAGATTACGAGCCTGGCGCGCTACCGACTGAGCCACCCCCGCCCCACCATTGATGGCAAATTCACTTCTCAGTGTAAGAGAAAATTTTTTACTACTGATAAGACACTTGATTTCAACATAAATATATTTTTTCTCTTAAATAGTTAAGTGTTTGCCTAAATTCATTCCAATCAATACCAGAGTAAGAATCTTATCAATAAGAAGCATACTACCATAGAGGAAATAGGCACCGCTGACCTCGTCTTCAAAGGGGCCCTTTTTAAAATATAACAGAGTCGATGAGTTGAGTGTGAGGAGGGGACTTTCTCGTACTAAATTGCACCCGTGCCCTTATAAACGTTGTGACGTCACTGGTTTCAACCCTGGTAAGATTAATATTTAACGAACGTTTTCTCGTTTCAGGCATTCAGACACAGCTATCAAGTGCCTTGAAAATGTTGAGCAAGACTGCAACAGCACTGTGGGGAATTCTTTAACCGATGTGATAGTACTGATACGCAAATTGTGCAACAGCACCGATATTCGAGAAAGTAAGTGTTCATGATCAGTTTTGTTGGCTGATTCTTTGAATTTTTAATGGTGTACTAACATCCAGTGGTGTAGCGTGCGTGGCAACTAGGAAGACTGCATGAGACTGCATAGTTGCTGCTTCAATATTTCTCATAGATCACAATTCGAATCTCATCATATCAATCAATCTATGGTCTGTCAGAATTATCCAGTTACAACAGTGCAGTCTGATAACCTTCCCATCTGCATGCGTTCCACGCAATGACACAGAAACCAATAAGAGACGAGGTAGGGCTCATATACAAAAAAAAAATGCACAGCACCAAGTTCGGATCAAATTAGGGAGGGGGGGGGGAGGCTCAGCATTAAATGAAATCTCGTATTTTACTTGTAATTTTCAAAAAGGAAATGTAAAATAAATAATTTCAAACCATTCAATCAGTGTTTCGTGATTAAAATTAACATGCACTAACCGAATGGTTATCGTGCTTGGCTACTGATCAAAGGGACCTGGGTTCGAGCCCTGGATAAGGCATGGAGGTTTGTGTTGTCTTTCTCACAGATCTTCTCTATGGAATAAAAAGGAACAGGCTCCTAGATCTCTGTAACAAGCATCTGCTTGAGGGGGTATTACTTTTTTAAAATTTTATTCTGTTTTTGATTATTTTTAAGGTATTTTCTCTGATTTATTAAAGAATCGCTATTAGCGTTTGTAATGACTCTACCAGAAATGTCAGTATCTGCGAATTATTTCTATTATTTTTTACTTCCAAGTAATAAATTATTAAAGCAACATGGAAATTTTGATTGTGTTAAGATAATTATAATCAGTGGATGGCCCTCTTAATAAATCTTTAATTCATAGGGATTTATTGATTAATAGATGTGATTCTTTACGATTCTTTAAAAAAAAACATTGATTTCTGTGGCTTTTCTTTACCTTGAAATCATTAAAAAGGGGGAGAGGGAGAGGCCTTGTTTTTAGCTTTATATTTTCATGAGATATATCACTCTTTACTAAATCTTATTTATAACTAAATATGCAACAGTTTTTTGTGAGCTTTTCTCTCTGTAATTATTAGCAGCACTGAACATTAAAAACGTCGGTGTTATGTTTAGTCATTAGATTTAAGCATCACAATCTATAAACCGGGAACTTTGTAATTTTGTTTTTATCACTTCTACAAAGTTTATTCTTATGTTTTACCATTTGTAGAAACAAAATTTTGCAGAAAGCGCTCTGATCCTTTAAAGGCAATTATTTGAAATAGGCTCATGTGAGATCATTGCTATTAAGTCGCGCATAGGTCTTGGTTGTTTCATTCATTGTATGCTTCTTCAACCGGATAATCGAGCTATCGATATTGACTATGACACATGGGTTGGGTTGTTTTACCTCTGAGCGGCACTTTTTGCACACCATGGGCTAAATGGCCAGGTCACATGGACCCCGAAGGCTCAGAGAAGGTTGGGGGAGGGGACCCACTGGAACAGCTGTTGGGAGACAGAGAAGGTTGGGGGAGGGGACCCACTGGAATAGCTGTTGGGAGACAGATGGTAGCCTCCCGTCAAGGCAATCCAGCGTGTTCTTTAACGTGCACAGGGTATGACTCTCCCATACACGGGACCACGGCTTAACTCCACATCCGACGGACGGTGGCCTTTCCAAGCCCATCGGTGTCCCCTACTGACCGTGGGCAGGGCGGGGAATTTTGCGGAGATAAATCTGAACGCTGACCCAGCTGGGACTCGAACCTGGGAACTACAGATTACGAGCCTGGCGCGCTACCGACTGAGCCACCCTTGCCCCATATGACACATGGATGAAGCCATCATTTTACTTCCTTGTTTTTACCTTTCCTCTTATTATTAAAGAGCTTTTGTTTTTTGGATGTGTAAAACATATAGACACAAACAAACAGATTCATATTAATAACTCCTCGTGTTTCCCTTTATTATGATCAATATTTACCTTTGTTGTTTTCGACTGATGGTGTCTGTTCCCATTCAAATGCTCCATCCCATCAAAACTAAATGAAAAAATCACCGAAATATTAAAATATTAAGGAACCCAATTAATAGCTAGTATTCCTTGAGACGCTGTTTATTTTTAAATATGACAATATAATTAATTAATGTGGCTGTGCTTTAATTTACTGAGTTACTGCGTATAAAAATGGAATTTTAATCTAGGCTTAATATTTTTTATTGATTTGAAGCTAAGACTTCCCTGAACTAACATGAATCGTGAAATCCCACAATTTACCAATCCATTGTTTTCAAAGTGCATGAAATCCAGAATTAAAATAAAAAAGTTAAGAAAAATCTATGAGAAGCGCCATGTACAATGCTGAAAGTGTAATTGCCCAAACAGTTCATACATTGCAAAACACCAGACAGTAAAAATATGACAGCTGTTTACATTGAGTTACGATACTAATTTCTGGTTAAGTTAGCTTCAAATCTTCTCATGTCCAAATTATTTTCTAAAATATCTGGACCTAAACTAATCAGATATTTATGAAATAAGATTAAAATTTACCGTTCAAATTCAATTTTGATTTCGCTTGCAGTTCTTGAAAAAGAGATATTCATTCTTGAGTAAGATTTTTGGAATGAAATAATCAGTTTATTTATTTATTTTTTTTCATTTTTCTGAAAAATCTGTAGAGTGGACATGGCGAGGTTTAAAAATATATGATTCACATGATAGTTGCCACCAAAAATTATTTAGTAGAAATCAATACAATTTTGAAGTAATTGGTTTTTTAGTATCTATTAATATTTGGAAATAAAAACACTTAATTTTATTTTCGGTTTTCTTTACTTTTTCAGAATATCTGGATCATGCAAAGTGCTACAACAAGCACATTGATTCGATCGAACTTTGTGCCAAAGACTTTGTGGTAAAAAATCCTGACGATATAATAGAACGATGTTGGTGAGTTTTTATGCCTTGTAATATAATTTTACTCTATTAAATTAAAATAATAATTAATACTAACACATGTAAATACGGCGTAGTAAAGTTAATTGGTATTGTAGATCCACATTTGCATGTGCCCCAAAGTTTCCGAATAACTTAGTGCAAAAATTATATCTGAACACAAGACCTGTAAAGTATTAAAATGAAATGGACGGAAATCTATTTTGCTTTTAAGTTTAAATATTGCGAAATATTTTTACTAATAAAATTATCTAGTATAGCAAGGCAAATGTAGTCAAAGGAACGTAGATATGAACTTTGGGGTTTTCATGGGCTAACTTTAAGTGGAAACATTTTCATAATAGTATATATATATATTATGCATAATGTCTTTATAAATATAAATTGTTTAATGATTGATTTAGTATAATTCTCTAAATAAGAAATTAAACTATATATAAAAACAACACAATAAAACTGTTATTAAAACGCTGTAGTGTATATAAAATTGTCAACGCATAAAAAGCATAAATATTGCAACAGCATTGTAGTATCAGAAAAGATATTTAAAAAATTCAGAATTAAATATATTGCTAAATGAGATTTGATTAAATGACTACAAAGACATTAAACGGGATATTATATTAAAACAAATATGAAGGCTGTTATTTATTTTGGATGCGGTTAACAAACATGTAATTTCCTCACGGAAATGCTGAGTGAATTGTAAAACTTAATTGAACTGTTAAATGGATTGTGAACGAGTTATTTTCTTTTCCTCTCTTCCAACTTCAGTGAACATTTCGGATGGAGCAAATGTGTGAAAGATGTGACCTATGCTCATTGTGATAAGGATGCAGGCGACTTCAGAAGCATGCTAGTGGACAAGTATAGAGGATACTATATTAGTATATGTGCTGGTGAGATGGAAAAGTGTTCTGCAAGCAGACTACTTCTATCCATGTTCACAGTACTTGGAACTGTACTACTATTTTTTGTGTTATTCTTATTCTAAATCAATATAAATTAGTATATTTTTGAGAGTAAGTGTAGCAACCCACAATAGACTGCTAAAGGTTTTCTACAGGGTGGCATTTTATATATGAGGGAAAAAAATGTTAATTAATTCTGTTAAATTCTTGCATATTTGTATTTGTTTGTATTTGTAAATAAATGTATCAGATCTAGAACAAAGTTTTTTTAATTTAGGCTTCTTATTTTTACATTTTGTTTTCTTTGCAAAATTATTATTGTTGGATTCCTCCGATTGTCCCTTTGTTACCCATAATAGAATAAATGGCTTAGTAGCAAGGACACAGGAGAGGCTGGGGATCCTTTAGACAGCTGTTCCGAGTAAGATGGAAGCCTTCCTCATAGGTCATCTATGGTGAGCGTGTTCTCTAACATGCATAGGGCAAAGGTCTCGCGTACATGAAGACACGAATTAACGTCCCTTATGAAAAATCGAGGTCTTTCAAAGACCATCGACGTGAGACTTAAACCGACGGTGTAACAGGATTAAAGGAAAAACTCTCAAAGTAGATACAGTTAGAACTCGTAGGTGGGAATATAAAATTAAGAGCTTGTCATCATGGTCGTTGACAGATATTTCTCCGCGGGGAGGAGGGGCAGAAACAGAAATCAATGTTTCAACATATAAATATTTAGATTGAACCGTTCATTAATGATTGCAGTTGCAAATACAGCATTCATGCATACATCATATCATAATACAATTAAGGACAGATCCGTAATAATAGAATGGCATAGGTAGCAAAATGCCACGGACCTAGGGCTTCTGCAGACAAACTGATACCTAAACTCGCACCACACCAAAATCGAAAGGATAGAAATTATCATGATTATTTAATAAGACTGATTTAATAATACTAAAAGTATGCATATTCAAATAAATTGCTATATTTCATCATAGCCAATTTTTTTCTTTAAGAGTCATTTAATCAAATCAACGAAAAAAAATGTGCATTTATTAGATAAAAAGGATTTAGGTCTCCATATCAAGCAGAAAAAAAAGTGAAGGTAGGGTGGCAATAATTTTTTCCCACGGGCTTTTCCGCTCAGAGTTACACCATTTATTAAGGAATCTGGAAAATAAGCCTAGATAACATATTTATAGCCTCTGACAAATATAGGTTTTTGGGTTGGGTTATCTCTGAGCGGCACTATTTTGCACACCATGGGCTAAATGGCCAGGTCACATGGACCCCGAAGGCTCAGAGAAGGTTGGGGGAGGGGACCCACTGGAATAGCTGTTGGGATGGTAGCCTCCCGTCAAAGCCATCCAGTGTGTTCGTTAACGTGCGCAGGGTATGGCTGTCCCGCACACGGGGCCACGGCTTAACGTCCCATCCGACGGACGGCAGCCTTTCCAAGCCCATCGGTGTGTCCTACTGACCGTGGGCAGGGCGGGGAAGTTTGCGGAGATAAATCTCAACGCTGACCCAGCTGGGACTCGAACCTGGGAACTACAGATTACGAGCCTGGCGCGCTACCGACTGAGCCACCCCCGCCCCTCTGACAAATATAAGAATCTCGTTTTCAACAACATAAAGTTTTTAATTTTCCTACTTTTGCACTCTTTAAAAGTTTTAATTCGATCTAATGGATGATGCGTAAATGCAAAGAGCACTATTTTATTAATAGGTATAAAACACAGAAGATATTTCGCTTTTATTCCTTAAAATGGAAAGGTTGCTTTTCTTACAACTCTCTGAGAAAAAAGGGATCAGATTGTTGCTGTCAGTTGAATATCTTTTGACACTCTACTACCGAAATTTAGAATTTCTATCGTAAACGGATCACTTGCAATAGTTTTTTAAAAGTTTCGCATTTCATTAGTACCTACCAAATAAAAAAAAAAATTCCAGTAATTTCATAAAACAAGACAGTTGCATTTACCAGACTCTGGTGTAAAGGGATGATTTGTTTTCTGCTAATGCAAACCTCGTGATCTCTACATTTCACAACCAAAATTTCAAATTATTAGCATAGATATACAGCTTGCATTATTCATTTGTAAGTTTGTAACTTTCAAACTTTTCCTTCATTAAAAAAAATAGTAAATACCCCCTCAAGCAGCTGCTTGCCACAGAGGTCTGACAGGAGCCTGTCAGTTTATATACCATAATAGAAAGTCTGTGTGGATCGGGGACCTCGGTAGAAAACAACACGAACATCCATGCCTTACCCGGGGCTGGAACCCAGGTTCCTTAGATCAAAGACAGAGAGAGACATCGTTAGAGGACGAAATTGAAACTTTTGAAAGGTTCGGAAAGTGCCAATCGTAATATTTCATCAATACCTATCACTCTCAAAAAATAATTTTTAATTTTTCTCTCAAAATTAAAAAAGTTGAATGCCTACAGATGCGACAAAGAGAATTTTTTTTTGCTTATTATCATCAAAAACCTTTTTCATGCACTTTTAATAATAAATATATTTTTTTATCTCGTTTCTCTCTTATTTTTCGAAAACGAGATAAAAGCAATTTTTCATAATAATAAGTAAAAAAAAAGATATGCTTCGAAAACGAAAAGAAAACGCAAAAAAAAAATCGAGGTATATATTCCATTAGAGAAAAAAAGGGCAGTTTTTGGTAAATCGAATATTATTCAATATAAATTAATTTTAAGATCAGTTTTTTTGCAAGAAAGGTAACTGCGCCTCTTCGAAGAAAATTCTTTACTTATAACTAAAGGCTAAAATTTTAATCCTTTCACTATTCGGCAACACTTTAATGTTTATTAAAATGTGAAAATGAATACATTGTAAAATGTAGCATATAGCATATTCCGTCAAATGCAGCACTTGACGAAGACCTCCAAAACAATAAAAACATAAAATTTAAGAAAATATTGATCAATCTTATTCTTAATAACCAACGAATTGAAATCTGCAAGCGTTCAGTTGTTTTACCTCTGAACGGCACCTTTTGCACACAATGGGCTAAATAACCAGGCCACAAGGATCCGAGGGCTCAGGGAAGATTGAGGGATGGGACTCACTGGACAGCATTTGGGAAACAGATGGCAGCTTCCCGTCAAAACAATCCAGTTTGTTCTTCAACGTGCAAAAAAAAAACGTTCTTAACTCTTCCTACACGGGACAAAGGTTTAATGTCCCATCTGACGAATTCCGTGGCATCTGACGCCTTTCGTGGTCCATCGGTGTCCCCTACTGAATGAGGGCGGAAAGTTTTGCGAAGATAAATTTCCACACTGGCACAGGTGGAACTCGAATCTAGAAACTGCAGATTACGATCCTGGTGCGCTACTGGCTGAGTCACCCTCACCTCTTCGTGAATCACTAAAATATAGTGAATATATATAAATGAACTTTAAATGTACATACTCATTCGGTAGCGCGCCAGGTTCGTAATCTGCAGTTTCCAGGTTCGAGTTCCATCTGTGCCAACGTTGAGATTTATCTCCGCAAAACTCCCCGCCCTGCCCTCGGTTGAGTAAGGGACATCGATGGGCTTGGAAAGGCAGCCGTCTGTTGGATGGGGCGTAAAGCATTGGCCCCGTATGCGGGAGAGCCATACCCTGTGTATGTTAAAGAACACGCTGGATAGCCTTGACAGGAAGCTACCACCTGTCTCCGAATAGCTGTCCAAGTCCCCTCTCCCAACCTTCTCCGAGCCCTCTTTCTTACCTTAGCCATTTAGCCCATTGTGCGCCAAAAAAGGCCGTTCAGAGGTAAAACAAACCCCAACTCAGTTCTAGTTGTCTTAAAAAAACTAGAAGACTACGTATCGGCTTTGGCGAATATCTGATGCTCGCTTTCAAACAAAATCAAGTTTTCATTTTCGTCTTTAGCGCCATCTATCAGTTAAATTTGGAACTACATGATAATTGGGAACAATGCAAATAGGTATAATGAAAGAGATAAATATTATCTTTTTAATTACTACCTAAGAACTAGAAGAATATTTTTTTTAATTATCTCTTAAAGCAAAAAGAATTGAATGTTAACAGATGACGAATGAAAACATTAACCCTTTATTTTGAAAATGAGTTAAAAACTTTAAAAATATATCTAGCTTATATATTTACTATTTGTTTCGCCTCCTTTTAGGTTATTAATATTCTTCATGTGGGTGGGAGGGTATCTCCTCATCCAGTCTAGCAAACACGTTTACGGAACATGAAACAAGTCAGGCTGAATTACTCCAGTCTGAAGAATATCGCAGATTCAACAGCGCATTCTCCACATACGGATACTCAAGCAACCCCACTGCTGGTGTCCGTTAAAAAAAACTTGACATGCATTCAAAGTTGCTAGTGGCGTTTACAACAACATACATCTACCTAACCTTCGACTGCAGAGTGAGGCCAGTCTTTACCTGTCTCACTGACAACACACAGCGTACAGAACCGGAAGTAATTGGTGTGATGTTCCGTGTTATCAGCTGGGAGGCTGCCAAGATGGCGAAACGTACGTTGCACGTATTTGTGGCTTAAAGAAACTTGTCAGTAAGGCTCCGCAGAGTAATAAAGTGGGTGGTTTCAGCGGCAAGCCGCCATGATGAAGACTGTGGTGCTCCTCCTTACAGTTGGTGGTAAGTAGCTGAGTCATTTCTTTTCTCCTTTGTACTGACTGATTTTCAAGGCCGTGTTCCAAGCGTCGAGGCAAAGATTACCAGTTGTTGTAGACAACGTGTAGGTGTAGTGTAAGATCATTGTTTCGTTGAATGCAATCTCACTCTTATGATATCATCTAGTGGAATATAATTACTTGGAGTCAGTTTGAAAAGAGAAGTTTTGGATATTTTGCTATCTTAATGGACCGACTCTTTCTGGGGAGCATAAGTATATTCATTTATATACTAATATGTATGTGATTCTTTTTATTTGGCATTTAATCATTATGTACATAATATTTAAGTACAATATTTGTGGTGCAGCTCTCAACACTCCACCGCTTCTCGCAAATAATTTAAAGAGATCAGACATATGAATGTTCAGTTTCGACACGAGGAATGATATTTAATGTAGGGAAAAATAGTTGTTTTATATTTTAAATTAATGAGTAGAACATAGAAAGCTGAAATAGGAATATGCACAAAAAATTATATATAAGAGGAGTTTGTAAGTTATGTAATCTTAGTGTCATCATCCCCTCAAAAGAAATTCGGAAAGAAGTATAATCTAAATGATGTTATTGCTGTTCTGTCGATATCCGTGTTCTTGGTTAGCATTCCTAAATGCGTACATGGCGTAGGTGGTAGTTTAATATAATTACTCTCCCCACCCTAACCACGGGGGGGGGGGGGTGGCTCAGTCGTTGGAGCGCCAGGCTCGTAATCTACAGTTCCCAGGTTCGAGTCTCGTCTCGCTCAGCGTTGAGATTTATCACCGGAAAACTCCCCGCCCTGCCCACGTTCAGTAGGAGACACCGATGGGCTTGGAAGGCCGCCGTCCGTCGTATGGGACGTAAAGCCGTGGCCCTGTGTACACGTTAAAGAACACGCTGGATGGCCTTGACGTGAGGCTATCATCTGTCTCCTAACCGCAGTTCAGTGGGTCCCTCCCCCTAACCTTCTCTGAGCCCTCGGAGTCCTTGTGACCTGGCCATTTAGCCCATTGTGTGCAAAAAAAAATACCACTCAGAGGGAAAACAACCCAACACCCCGGACCTCGATCAGTAGGGGACACCAATGAACTTGGAATGGCAGCCGTTCCTTTTGAATGGGAGGTTAAGCCGTGGCCCGTGTGCGGAAAAGCCATACTCTGTGCATATTAAAGAACATGCTGGATGGCCTTGACGGGAGGCTACATTTGTTTCCTAATAGCAGTTCCGTAGGCCCTCTTCCCCAATCTTCTCTGAGCCATCGGGGCCCTTGTGACCTGGCCATTTAGCCGTTGTGTGCAAAAAGTGCCGCTCTGAGGTAGAACAACCTAAATAATTGCTAGTTGTATCTTGTGCTACATTGATTCCATTTCGTAATTGTTTCAAGATGAGGCGATTAAATTTTTCTAACCTCTATTCTACGCTATTTAAGTACAGTAAAAATCTGAATTATTATCATTGAAGACTCTTAAGAAAAAATTGGGATTGTAACGACAAACATGCCGTCCCGTGGCCGAGTGGTTAGCGCGCTTGGCTACTGATCTAAGGGACCTGGGTTCGAGCCCCGGATAAGGCATGGATGTGTGTGTCGTTTTTCTGCTGAGGGCCTGCCATCCTCACAGACCTTCTACTATGGCATATAAACTGTACAGGCTCCTGTCAGACCTCTGTGGCAAGCAGCTGATTGAGGAAGTATTTATTTTTATTTAACGACAAACAAAATTGCCGAATACTGTGGAAGATAATTTCGTGTTCCCCTTAATCTCCAATATCAAATCTTAAAACTACCCATTAAATCACATCAGCTTGATACGATGAAAGATTAAAGACTTTGGTCATAAATGAGCTTCAGTAATAGCTCATATATATGAAGTTAAGAGTGCTAGAATATTGAATTGACACCTTAATCACTATAAGTTTCAAGCACCATATTTCAAACTTTTCCCACAATATTTTAAGTATTTTCAGATAACCATATTAACGGTTATGTTATGTTTATAACTTTCTAAAGCTGAAAGACAATCAGCCATTAATATTAATGTGGTGACAAATGACCTCTCCCTGCCCTCAGTAGGTAGACGACATCAATGAGCGTGGAAAGGCCATCGTCCGTCGGATGGGACGTTAAGCCGTGGCACCGTGTGCGGGAAAGCCATACCCTGTGCACCTTAAAGAACATTCTGATGGTTTTGAAGAGAGGCTACCATTTGTGTCCTGATATCTGGCTAGTGGATCCCCTTCCCCAACCTTCCCTGAGCCCTCAGGGTCCTAGTGACCTGGCTACTTAGTCATTGTGTAAAAAAAAATTCCATTCGGAGATAAAAAAAAACTCAACTCTGGGTTCGCTCCCTCGGTAAAGCGCCCAGAATCGTAGTCTATAGTTCCAAAGTTCCGATTTTCAACTGCGCCAAAGTTCAGATTTATCTCCGCTAAACTTCAACCCTGCCTTTGATCATAAAAGGAGAGACCGATGGTCTGGAAAGGCCACTGTATCTGTCTCCTAACAAATTCTTGAATCCTTTATGTCCATGTAATGTTCTTGAGCATATGTCTTATGAGCTCGTCATTTCTCCCATTGTATGCACAAAACTGCTGTCCAGAAATAAAACAACCCAATTCATTTATCATTAAGAAACACCAAAACTCGCATAATTTGCTTTAGAATAAGAGTGACTTGAGACATGATTTTTTGGTTTAAATTTTCAGGCTTTGTGTGTCAGTCTTCCGCTTCCTGTGATGCAGAAGCTGTTCAGTGCTGTCTGTCCGAATTCCTTCCTCTCATCAGTGCAGAATATGGATTCCAACTAACACCAAAACAAATAAATGAAACCTGTCTGTAAGTGTGTTTAAGAATATTACAATTACTTTTAATAATTCTGTTATTTTATAAATCATCCTAATATTGGGTTAAAAACTTTATTTACCTTTGTACATTAAAAAAAAATGTTTTCAACACGTTTACTAAACGGATCAATATTACAGTAAAATTCCAATTTTCAGTACCCATCTGACACAAATGTGGCTTAAATGGTTGATAAAAAAAACTTTATATTTTGAGCAAACAAAAATTCGTTAAATAATTTTACGCACACAGTAGTTAAAAAAGAATCCCCTCAAGCAGCTGTTTGCCACAGAGGTTTGACAGGAACCTGCCAGTTTATACGCCACAGAGAAGAATCCATGGGAAGGGGAGACATGAGCAGACAGACAACACAAACAGCCATGCCTACCCAGAGCTTCAACCTAGGCCAATTTGATCATCTTGTAAATCACTTTTATGAAATCGTTTTTTTAATTTCTATTCAATTGAGTTACATTATCGTTTTTCCATCTCGCCGACTGGTGGACGAGTGGTTAGTGCGCCTGGCTGCTGCTTAAAGGGATTCAGGTTCGAGCCCCAAATAAAGCATGGATGTTTCAAATCTTGTGTTGTTTTTCTGCTAAGGTCTCGTCTTCCTCATAGGTCTTTTTATGGTGTATTATACCGACTGGCTCCTATCAGACTGTGGCAAGTAGCTACTTGACAGGTAATTTCTTTACATCCTTCATCTATTTGTAGAACATTTTAAAAAAAACACAACTTAAGTATTCTTTCATCAGTTTGTACTTGCATTTACAGTAATTAATCGATTTGCGACTTTTAGTTTGCCACATCTAATTTTTTTTTTAAATCAAAAGCATGACACTGAAGTCCAAATGTATGGCTTTATGATTGGAAATAATATTTTACATTTATACCACAAGGAAAACAAAAAGGAATGATGAAGAAAAATGCATAAAGTTTTCCGTCGGCTTAAAAAAGGATTGCGAGCATTTTTAATAGTGAAAGGACAGTTACTTTTAACTTATTTCTGGATCAGCTCGAGGACATTTTAATTTTTTAAATCGATGAAGACCTGGAGATAAAAATATTTTTTTCGAAAAGATGACATGCCTCTACTTATTTGAGAGTAAAGGGATGACTAAATCGACAATTTTTAGCCCGCTGGATCGGCTGCGTCTGTTTCCTAAACTTGTTGGTCGTGGCCCAAAATTCAAATGCTCATTAACCTAGCAACCCAAAATTCAAATACCCATTCACTTTGAGACCCAAAATTCAAATACCTATTTCCTTCGCTACCCAAAATTTAAATTTCCGCTCACCCTGCGATCGATATAATAGCGGTACCTACAACTCAACTGACTGGTCCAAGGGCCATTCTTAACCATAAGGTTAAGGAACCCTTGCCTTAAGTGGTCTTTTTGTTTTCTGGACCTAACCCGCACTTGATTTCTTTCTGTGGATTTCATCTAAAACGCAGGTTATCACCAGCCATTTACATATTCAATCATTGGGAAGTCTGGCGCCCATATTGAGCATCTGTAAACTTGAGATACCGTTGTTGTGTCATTTACTGTTGCATCAAACACAGTAGCTATAAATGTTTGAAGTTATAAAGCTACTTTATAATTATTTCTTGTGTCAATTCCCTGCTCTTTTAAAGCAAAAAAACTTTCAAATGCTAAGAAAAGTTATTAAATTCTTTTCCAAAGTGTATGCGCTAAATTTTGTATTTTTACTGTTCGACCTCTTAACAGAGTAGCTGATGAGACGATCACATGCTTAGCCGAATATCAAGACGCTTGCCTTTCAGTGAAAGACAAAGAACAAATGGAGAGATCTGACAAATCTAAACAGGTTATAACAGACTTATGCTCATCAGAATCTGACTTCTATAAAGGTAATTATATATTATATACCGATCTAAGCTGAGTTTAATATTATAACATTTCCAACACCTGTGTCTTGAATAAAAGCAACAGTTGCTGCAGTTAGCTGCTATTCGGAAATTCTAATAAGGCTCCATCAGACATTGTCTACAAACTTCATTTTAGGTCTTCTTTTCCTCAACCTTTTCAGATCATTGTTTATAATTCTATTTGCATATATATCTTTCTGTGTGCTGAAAATACTGCCAAATCAATGTAGCCTATATTCTCTTTATTAATTGCTGCTAAAACTCGGTAACTCCACTAGCATCATTCTTTACCGCCAGCCATATAAATATATAAGATGCTGCTTAAGCATCTGAGAACAAAACCATCGAGCTTCCTGTTACATTGCTAAAAAAAAATTAGAATACGAGCCTGGCGCTCTACCTCTGGATAGAGAACTTTTCCATATCTTATATCAGAGTTCAAAGCCCAGATATAAAAGCGAGCAAACGTTCATATCTCAGTAGCTGTCAAATGTATATATATAAATATCAAGTTAACATTTACCTTATCTCCTATGCAGTGTTGTCAAAGCAAATAAAATAATATATGGGAGATAAGAAATGATTTACTTCAACTACACCGAAAAAAAAGTTAATTCTTTAAGAGATTGGACTTGAAACATTAAATAAGCTACCTTTGTGAATTTCTTTGTGAAGCATTCGTAGTTCTTGTTATTTCATTTACTACACAGGTTTTCTTCACTTGTAGTTCTTTGAGGGTTCACTACAAAAGAGAACAGAAAGTGTAATCCTTTTAGTTATTGAGATATTTCTTTCCGTAATAGATAGAGTGCAATACTTTAACTGTTGCTTAAAATATTTAACTTGAGGTAATATATAGTCCACAAGAGTTAGAATAATGTTGAGTTTAGGAGAGTGGAGTAATATTAGTAATAAGTATGATCAGTAATCTGTGCTTTTCAAAGTCTGACAGTCTCCTGTCATACCTCTCTGGTCCCTGGGTGACAAGCAGTTGCTTGAGGGTTTTTTTTTTTTCATTTTTAGTAACTATAACACAAGAACAGTATCGAATAAATAACTTGTATCCCAATTATAAGAGAATGAAAAACAATTTTATAAAACAATGCATATATCCTAAAACTTCCCACTTGATAAAATAGAAAAGATCACTAAAAACAAGAATAAAGTTATCATATCTAAGGTAGCTGTCAAAGATATCATTATTCATCACAAACTAACAAATAACTGATCTCTTTCAATAATCTGTGAAGGCGTCATGTAACAGAAACAACGATACTTGTTGTTATTCAGTTTTGATTATAACTTTTATTATTTTTGGTCAACTAAAAAATTAATTCTTAAGTCAGCGATGAATAGAAGGATTTTTAATATCCTTTTTTTTAGTTAAATACGAATGAATTAAATTTGCGAAAAAAATTTTTGAAACTGTTTTTAAATACCGTATCAAAAATATTTATTTTCCAAAATGACCTTATTTTTATTTTCTCAATGCCCCTAGTGAGGTATTTGTTTTTAAGCAATCACGTTGCTTGGCAGCCTCATTCAAATTACAATTTTGTGACAATGTTATTCAGAACAAAAGTTTTGAATATTAAATTTTGCATAATTAACCAGGAAACTATGATCAGAGACATACCCAAGGGGGAACAAGGGGTCCGCCCCCCCCTCCGAAAACCCGGTCGTTCTTAAACGAAATTTCAAACTTGTCTACCGGCCTTGAATTCCAAAACAGTTGTTTTTGTGTAATTAGCCCCATATTTCATGTCCAGCAATAAAAATAGATTAAAAAAACTAAGATCTTATTCTATATAGAATATCATTTTAACTTTTCCTGCTCGTGGAATATTTTAGTAATTGGGAAATCATACTCAAGTTTTATACTCATACCCTTCCCCCTAAAAACTAAATTATCGAGCAATCCCCGAAACTGAATTCTCGCCCTCCCCCCTCCCCCAAAAAATTAATTTTCGTACCCCCTCCCCCTGCCTCAAAACTGAATCCTGGGTATGTGCGTAACTATGATCGTATGACTTTAGGGACCCTGCCACTTAGCTTTTAAAGTCGTATTGTCGCCAGGAGATCTTGCATTGCTTAAGCTAAAATGCGAATAAATCTATTCATAAAAGAGCACGTTTGTTGCTAGATGAGTTTAATGCACTCTCATAAAACAAATGCTGAAGTTTTCAATTTTCTACACTCTCAATTCTACACATTGAAGATTATATAGGAATTGTAAGCCTTGAAATAACGTAGATTAAATGAGCTTCAACTGATTTCAGTTTCTTTTCATTTTTATATTGTAAAAAATTGTAAAATAAGAGAAAATTTTGTTTTCCATATTAAGGAATCGATGAAAAAGCAGCATGCCTTTCTGAGGCTTCCAAAGAGCTTCAACAATGTGCTTCAAAGCCCGTGAAATATCCCGAAACAGGCTTTGAAGAGGAGGAACAATGGAGCGATGCTTGCTGGTAGGTATAAGTGAAATGAAGACTGTATATTTTTGATCAATACAAAACTTGGATAAAAGGTTAGAAGATTCTCCAGAGCGAGAAAGTAATCTCTCGCTGATGTGGTGTTTGGTGAGGAAGACTTTCAAGCACCGATATGCAGTAGTAATCTTACTGGAATCATCTCATTGTATCGATTTTAACATTTTTGAACAGTTTAATTCAGAGGAATAAGAATCAAAGTAAGATAGTAGTTCAAATAAGATTATATCTGCTGAGTGGTAAAATAGGAAAATAATATGCCAATGTATGTTGTGGACACTACATAATTGTGTAGCATATTTAAAAATATTTCTTTTTTTTTTTGCAAAAAACTATAAACTTGGTGAAAGCATCATTTTACTTCTTGATCACATCGCTAATGAGGGGAAAAAGTAGGAAAAATTGCTGTTTTGATAAATTCCTAACATCCCCCCCTCAAGTAAAAAAAGAATTAACACTCATTGAAGGATTGGTTAGGGTTGTTTTAATGTTTTAACGTCCTTATACGACAGATGGCGGCTATCCAAGACTATCGCCATCTAGATTAACACAACTCGACTTAGAATTATTTCCTTGAAATCTTTTAGAGTTGGTACGTAGAGTCCAAACTTAGTGAAGAGTCATTAGGAAGAAATTATTTTTAAAGAGTCGCAGGAAAAAATCACGATTTAAGATTCAAAACATATAATTCTAATAAGTAATGAATTAAAAAAAACACTGTATTTTTAAGGTATCAATATATTTTCCTGATTCCCTAAAAATAAAAATGAATGTTTAAAAAATAAAAACATATATTTTTATTGAGTATTATATGTGGCAAAATCGTTTAGGTATGCATAAAAACAGTTTGGTCGAAAAATTGGAAGAAATGGACCATATTCCAAGTATATTGATGAATTGTTTTATGAGCCACAAGTTCTTTTGCGACGAATCGCGGATTGGACTGACCTGTTCTAGAGGATTTTCTTCTGAAGAATTAAATTCAGTGCTCGTAATTCTGCAGTTCGTAGGTTCGAGTCCCGCCTGTACCAGCGTTGAGATTTATCTCTGCAAAACTCCCCGCCCTGCCCATGTCAGTAGGGGTCACCGATGGGGTTGGAAAGGCCATCGTCGGTCAAATGGTACCTTAAACCGTGGCTCCGTGTGCGGGAGAGCCATACCCTATGCACGTTAAAGAACACAATGGATGGCCATGACGGGAGATTACCATCTGTCTCCCAACAGCTGTCCAGTGGGTTCCCTCTACCAACCTCTGAGCTTTCGTGGTCCTTGTGCGACTCAAAGGTAAAATAACCCAACCCTGTTTGCAGCAGAGCCATACACTATGCACAGTAAAAAACATCATGGATGATCTTGGAGGAAGGCTCCCATCTGTCTCCTAACATCTATCCAGTGGGTTCCCTTTCCCACCTACTCTGGGTCCTTGTTGTCTTTGTGACCTGGCCATTTAATACATTGTGTGCGAAAAAAAAAAGCGCCACGCAGAGAGATAGAACAGCCCAAACAACTAATATACGTTTACACTACCTTCTTTTTTTACCTTCCTTTTCTGCACACAAAAAGATATAAAGGAATCTAATCCTGTATTTCTTTTCATACATTCTGGAAGTTTATGATTAGATAAGCCTCTCATACTAGTGACAATCTTGAAGATATTTGAATTCCTCAAATATCTGAGATTAATCGTAGAAACCTTCGAAAACTGATATGTCTCTGAACGTAAAACGGCAGATATTTATCTTAAAGGATGATAAAGAACTGATTAACACTTGTTTGAGTAAAAGGAGCCAACAAGTGCTGCGTGTATCGAGTAATAAAGAACGTTCTTAAACTAAGGCAAATATTTTTATTGTTTTTAGATTTATAAGTGGATAAAAGGCCTTTATACCACAGTATATTTTATGGTGCAAAGGTTCCCAACTTTTGAGCCCAAGCCCCCTTTTAGTAGTAGTAACTTTTCATATTAATTTTACATATATAACTGCACTTTTGGTCTCACAAGAGTAATCTCTTACTTCTATAAATTAGAAAATAATTTGGAAACTGTAGACGTAATGAAAAAAACATGCAGTACAAAAAATAAGAATTTCAATGGAAAATTTTCTCTACATCATCGATTTTTAAAATATGGCCTTAAGAACTTTACGAAACTTGTGAATATTTTTTGTTCTTTTACTAGTGGCCGGAAGGGAAGAAAGAAATTATAGAGCACTTTCACCAAGTATCATTTTTGTACTGCTCCCTTTTACCAAGAATTATTTTCTAATGCTACCTTCATATGAAAAATAATTTGTCCTGTATAAAACTAGTTGGAAAGTAGATGTTAGTAGTACTTCGTTATTAATCCTTAGGCTTAGGGTTTACACAATACAGGACAAACAGTAATCCTTCGACAACCACTATTTCAAGTTATCCGCAATTGATAAATGGCACACAGTTTCATTAACCTTTGTATTCCGCACTGAGTATCCGCGTTTTCCGAAAAACCATGGATAATTTATTGCACTGTAAACACGATAATGGATAAAGATGGAATAGAGTAAGCGGCCTAGTACTTACTTCAACCCATTAGTGTTACTAAATGGTTAAATAGTTTCTTGCACAGTAGAACCCAGAATAATACTCCTCTATTAGTGGCTTTAAGTAGTATACCATAGAATCAGTCATTGTCATATATTTGACTTTAGTTAAAGACTCTAGTCTAGAACGTTAGTACACGCGCCCAGAAACACCAAACATCAAGGGCATGGTATTATATATTTTTGAAGCCAACATGCTGGTTCAGTGTTAGGATGCTATGTTCAATAATAGGTAATCAACTATAGGTTATATGCATTTGATAAACATGGAGTTAAAATTATCATTAGCCGGGTAGGATCGGAATCCACGACTTCCTGATAACATGTCAGTTCTAGACCTGAGTCTTCAACTAAAGTCAAATATATGATAATGACTGATTCTATGGCTATACTGCTTAAAGCCACCAATAGTGGAAATCTTGATTAGCGACCCGTAGCTCAGCAGACATAGCACCTTACACGTTATTAGGAGGTCGTGGGTTCAGATCACACCCGGCTAATGACAATTTTTCCTCTATGTTTATCAAAAATAAAATTCTGAACCTTCTCACCATTGGAAATCTAACTTGCATATCTCAGATTAAGGAACCAGGTACAGAATACGCTTAACTCTAGAATAAGATTACCCTATTCGTCATTTCTAATTGGGATGCTGAGTAAGGTAGTACATATTTAATGTACAAGTTAAAGAATATGTTGGATGGTCTTGACAGGAGGCTTGAGGTCTCCTAATGGCTGTGTCCAATGAGTTCTCACTACCTTACACAATTCTGAGCCCTTGTGATCCGGCCATTTTCCCTATTGTAAGCATAAAAATGCCTCTCAAAGCCAATCCATGTAACGCATTATTCTTATAAAATGGTTACCTAAAATTTGTACATATTTTCCATCAAACCCTCTGTTTATATTATGCTTTACTCTTCATTGCCAACACAAAATATCTTAATTTTTTTATGTTCTATTTCAGCAAATATAAAAATCTTCTTGACTGCTCAGGGAGCATCTCCAAATCGAAATGTGGCGAGACCGTCAGCGAATTAGTTCAGGAAATAGTAAAGAATATACCTGGATCAAACATGGAAATATATTGCAAGGATCAGAAATGCATTAATTCTGCTGTGACATTAACAGCAGCATTATGGATTCTTCTGTTATCTCTGTCTACTGGTTTATACAATGTTTGATTTTTTTTTTTTAACTTTTAATAAAATAAGCATTTTTTATAAAATATGTATGCAATATTTCAATAATATTCCAACAAATATTTGTGTTAAATACACCTGTAATTGCAGGCACACTTTCACTATGAACTTGAAATTTTGAAAGACTGGCCAGAGCACAAAATTAAAATTTAACGATTAAATTTTTAAAACTTAGAAGTATGATTTTTTGAAAGGAAATAGAAAGCTCTTCTCGACTTAAGAAACTTTGAGATAATTGTTTATATCATAAGCTGCGAAATTCAAAGTCTTTAAATCACCAATGTATCACGCATAAATTTGTTTACGAAACAAAGAGAGAGTATGTAAGAGACATTATCACCAGGATCTGACAAAAAATTGTGGGTTGTAGTGGTGTTTAAGAGAGAGGGGGGAGATAAAACTGTTGATATTGATACTTTTTCGTTTCCAAGATTCAGATAAGTATAATTAATTTGATGGGTTGTCTTACATCTGAGCTGCACTCTTTCTCACGCACTGGACAAAATGGCCAGGCCACAAGGAACCATAAAGCTCAAAGAAAGTTGGGTGAAGGAAACCCATTGGGCAATTGAAGGGCACATAGTATGGCTCTCCTGCACACAGGGCCACGGATCTGCGTCCCAACCAATGGGTAGCGGCTTTCTGATCGAGGGCAGCTGGGAGTTTAGCGGAGAGAAATCTGAACGCTGGCTCAGGTGAGACTCGAATCTGGAACTACAGATTACGAATCTTACTCGATACCAAATGAACCAACCCTCGCTCCATTTTAGATGGAACTAAGGCAGTTAAAGGATTAATTTGCAATTTTTGTTTTAACTTGGGAGGGAGTTGGCTTAATCGATAGCTCGTCAGATTGTTAATATGATGTCCCCACATCCATAACTCTTCCTTCATTCAGATTTATCTTCGCTAACACTCCACTTTCAGCAAAAAATTGACAGTAATGGCTTCGAAAAGACATAGTACTTCGGATGAATGATTAAGCCGTACTAGATGTCACTCCTGATGAATGGCGCTGTGCACGTTAACCACGCTGGCTGGCCTGGATAGTAGGCTTCGATCTGTCTTCCATTCAGTGGATTCTTTTACTCTACTCTTTCCGAACCCTTGACGACCTTGGTTTACCTCTGAGCGATACCTTTTTTTTGCACACAATGGGCTAAATGGCCAGATCACAAAGACACCGAAGGCTCAGAGAAGGTGGGGACCCACTGGAACTGCTGTTGGAAGACAGATGGGAGTCTCCAATCAAGCCCATTCAGATGTGTTCTTTAAGGTGCACAGGATATGTGCTCTCCCGCACACAGAGCCACGGAAAAGTCGCCGTCCGTCGGATGGAACGATCGTCTTGGAAAAATCGCCGTCCGTCAGTTGGGACTCGAACCTGGGAATTGCAGATTGCGAGCCTGGCGCGCTACCGACTGAGCCACACCCGCCCCAATAGAGACCTTGGGATCTGAACATTTAGCTTCTTATTCACCGAAAAGCTTGCCTCGCAGAGATAAAAAACGGTTAAATAATTCTAAATGTAATTATCAAGAATTGTTAACACAAATAAAAATTAAAAATATTCGAAATTTCGAAAAATTGTAAAAAAAATGTATGTTGCCTATAATAATGCATAGTTTTCATTGAGCATATTTAGTGAAAATTGTGTAAGCATATTTATTTAGATGTATAATTTTTCAACGTATTCCACAAAACCATAGCGATAAAAAAATTCGTTTTTTTTTAAAATAATCAAACGTATAATTATTTGTGTCTTTAATTTCAGATGCACTTATTCAGAAGGCGGCACAGCATTTAGAAAAAAACATTACCAAGAACCTCGCGTAGATTCTCCAACGGCAGTATTGATATTCGTGAGTCAAGTGCGTGAATATAAAAAAAATTGCCTTTCCTAATATTTCGTCTTCTTTATTGGATTAATGATTCGTACCATTGACAAATTTCTCCCCTCAAAAATTCTGTAAATAAAGCAGTGAATCAAAAATGATTTCCACCCATAGATAAAGCACGGAAACATCAAGTGCTTGGATAATAATCAGATTGTTTCAACTCCTATCGAATGAGTAATGATCAGATTGTGTCAACTCCTATAGAAACTATTGTGCACATGAAGGGCTAATGGGACGGATCACAAAAAACCAAAGCTGCAAAATGTTGAGAAAAAGATTGTTTTACCTCTGTGCAGTGGGGGGGGGGGATGTTCAGTTGGTAGCCCGCAAGGCTCGTAATCTGCAGTTCCCATGTTCGAATTCCAGCTGGGTCGGCGATGAGATCTATTTCCGCAAAACTCCCCGCTCTGCCCATGGGCAGTAGGAGACACCTATGGGCTTGGAAAGACCGCCGTCCGTCGGATGGGACGTTAAGCCGTGGCATTGTGTGCTGGAGAGCCATACCCTGTGCACGTTAAAGAACACGCTGGATGGCCTTTGCAGGAGGCTACCATCTGTCTCTAAACAGTTGTTCCAGTGGGTCCTCCAACCTTGTCTGAGCCTTCGGGGTCCTTGTGACCTGGCCATTTAGCTAGTTATATGCAAAAAAGCTCCTCTCAGAGGTAAAACAATCCAATCCTCTGTGCAGGACTTTTTTGCACACAATGGGCTAAATGACATATTACAAAAACCCCATTGGTTCAGAATGTTGGGGGGAAGGGAACCCTCTGGACATCTTTTAGGAGACATGGTAGCCTCCAGTAAGTCCATCCAGAGTGTTCTTAATGTGTAAAAGGTATGGCTCTCCTACACACGGGGCTGGGTTTTTTTACCTCCAAGCGCCACTTTTTTTCACACAATGGGCTAAATGGTCAGTCACAAGGAACCCAAAGGCTCAAAGAAGATCGGTGGGAGGAACCCATTGGACAGCTCTTAGGAGATAGATGGATATAGCCTCTCGTCAAGGCCATCTAGCATGTTCTTTAACGTGCACAAAGTAGAGCTCTCTCTCTCACACACAGGCCCATGGGTTAACGTCCCATTCAACGGACAGTACCCTTTCCAAGTTCATCAGTGTCCCCTAATGACTGAGAGCAGGGCGGGGAGTTTTGTGGAGCTAAATCTCAACACTGGACCAAGTAGTACTGAGAACTGCAGATTATGAACCTGGAGCGCTACTGACTGAGCCACCCCCGCTCCCCTGGTACGGAGACACGGCTTAAAGTCCTATCTGACGGATGGGGGCGGGGGTGGCTCAGTCGGTAGCGCGTCAGGCTCGTAATCTCTAGTTCCCAGGTTCGAGTCCCAGCTGGGTCAGCGCTGAGATTTATCTCCGCAAAATTCCCCGCCCTGCCCACGGTCACTAGGGAACACCGATGGGCTTGGAAAGGCCGCCGTCCGTCGGATGGGGCGTTAAGCCGTGGCCCCGTGTGTGGGAGAGCCATACCCTGTGCACGTTAAAGAACACACTGGATGGCCTTGACGGGAGGCTACCATCTGTCTCCCAATAGCTGTTCCAGTGGGTCCCCTCCCCCAACCTTCTCTGAGCCTTCGGGGTCCATGTGACCTGGCCATTTAGCCCATTGTGTGCAAAAAAGTGCCGCTCAGAGGTAAAACAACCCAACCTATCTGACGGACGGCAGTCTTACTCAAGCCCATTATTTTTCCTTTCCTGACCGATGGCAGGGTGGTGATTTAGCGGAGATAAATCTCAATACTAGCACAAGTGGGACTCGAACCTAGGAACTGCAGATTACGAGCTTGGCGCACTACCAACCCTCGCCTTTCGGGGAAAGGAATCCACCAGTGAGTTGTTAGGAAGCGGCTGAAAACCTGGCCATCCGGCGTGATTAATGTGCATTGAATATGTTTCTCCTGCACACATGGCAGCTGTCGAATGGAGCGTTAATCCACGTGATCTAACCACCCATCGGAAGAACGGTGACTTTTCTATGCCTTTATCAGTGTCCCATTTCCTGCCGAACATTTGAGGCCTAACGAGCTATCAATCAAGCCAAACCCCCACACAAAATAAAGATTAATAAAATTAGTAAATTTACTTTTAACTGCCCTAGTCCAGGCTGCCTTGATAAACACTATGACAGCTCTTTTTTTTTGATGACGTCAGCAATAGAGGGAAATTATTTCAAAATTTTGATTTAATATTATTGCAGCTTCCTTTCAGTTATACTTTACAAATGAATAAAAAGTAATTAATTGCAATAATTAATGTAATAATAACCAAATATGCATTCAATTCTGGGTTTTTACTATTTTTTTTATTTTGCATTATTGTCATAAGAGTAATATATTTAATATTTTATTCATTTGTTAGGTATGTTATGCAACTATCGGCCAAAATATTAAACCAAAATTTCTAAAATGTTTTCTTCCGTACGAAACTGTCATTATTTATGCCTTTAGTGGCCCACCTAAGGGTGATTTACTTGTATATATTTTGTTCTTACTCATTCCAAATAGGCATATCTTTATGATGAAGATGGTTAGGGGTAAAATTATTACCCAGTACATCGAATATGATTATACGATTTACGATCTACGAAATGTCATTAGAATAGTTGTCATAGCCTTATCATTGAAGTAGGCTTGCCTACTCTCGTAACAGCTATCTAGTGAGTTCACTACCCCGAACTTTCTCTGAGTTTCTAGTTTATGTCATAGCCTTATCATTGAAGTAGGCTTGCCTACTCTCGTAACAGCTGTTTAGTGAGTTCACTACCCCCAACTTTCTCTGAGTTTCTAGTTTATGTCATAACCTTATCATTGAAGTAGGCTTGCCTACTCTCGTAACAGCTGTCTAGTGAGTTCACTACCCCCAACTTTCTCTGAGTTTCTAGTTTAAGGTCATGATGACCTCGGCGTTTATCCCATTACGTCTAAAAGAGTCTCGCTGAGAGTGTAACCCCAAGCTTTATTTTAACCTGAATGATTATAATTTTCTGAACCTTGGGGAAAAGAAAGTTCTTTATCAGTATCAACTATTTAAATTAAACCCCTAAACACTACCATAATCTGAGGGGGGAGTTGCTCAGTCGATAGCGCTTCAGACTCCTAATCCGCAGTTCCCAGGTACGAGTCCGACTTGTGCCAGCATTGAGGTTTATCTCCGTAAACCTCCACTCTATCCTTGGTCATTAGGGGACATCAATGGACTTGGAAAGGCCGCCGTCCTTCGGATATGACGTAAAGACGTGTGCGGGTTGTTGTTGGGTTGTTTTACCTCTGAGCGGCACTTTTTTGTACACCATGGGCTAAATGGCCAGGTCACATGGACCGCGAAGGCTCAGAGAAGGTTTGGGGAGGGGACCCACTGGAACAGCTGTTGGGAGACAGATGATAGCCTCCCGTCAAGGCCATCCATAACGTCCCATCCGACGGACGGCGGCCTTTCCAAGCCCATCGGTGTCCCCTACTGACCGTGGTCAGGGCGGGGAATTTTGCGGAGATAAATCTCAACGCTGACCCAGCTGGGACTCGAACCTGGGAACTACAGATTACGAGCCTGGCGCGCTACCGACTGAGCACCCCCGCCCCCCGTGTGCGGGAGAGCCATACCCTGTGCACATTAAAAAACACATTGGATGGCCTTGACGTCAGACTACCATCTTTCTCTCAACAACTGTTCAGTGGGTCTCCTCTCCCCAATCTTTGGCTTCCCCTAACCTTCTCATGATCCTTGTGACCTGGCCATTTAGCCCAGTGTGTGCAAAGCATTGCCGCTGAGAGGTAAATACCCATCATAACCCACAATGTTTCTTTCTTATGTCCAACTTGGTAATGATATCTTACTTTTGTTAGATTCCTTGTCTGTTTTCCAGGATATACCACCACACTTTATTTTAACCCATAAATTTCATTTGCTGAATGTTCAGGTCATGTTCACTAACTCGACACATCCCTGTCTACGATCTCTGAGTTTATGGGATTAACTAAAGCCAAAGCACATAACACAAGAAGGAAATGTTGCATTGCATTTTACCCTATGTTTATTATGTTGACCTCTGTGTAATCATTTTCATTCCAGGAACACAACCGCGTGACATAGCTGTTAATTGCAACTGCGAAGAATTGAATTTCTTCCAGTTGAGACACGACAAGCGACGTGCATTGATGACGACAACATCTAGTGCGCACTTCCCGGAAGTTTCACAAAAGCGGATGTTTTTTGAGTAAATCAACGAGACCTTCTTTTCGATGCCCGAGGAGATGGTGACCATGACGAGGCAAGATGAATATCCGTTTTGATCTTCCGTGTTGGGAATGAAATTCGTTATCAGTTCATTTAATATAGACGTTTTGAAATTTCAAATATTATCGATATAAAAATTATATTTATCAGTGACGAAAAATATCATGGTAACTGAACCGGCATGTGACATGTATTCATAGGAATCCGCATGTGAATGATTGAATTTCTAGATTCATACCAGCCCAGGATCTAAGAAAAAATTAAAGGAGGGGAGAGGGAAAAATCTCAGTCGAACCGGAAAAAAAGTAAAGGGGGCTGGGAAGCAAGAGACTGGATTTACGTTATAGTATATTTCCCCCAGTTCGTTTTAGAGATCTCTCAAAAATGTTCTTGGAAAAATACATGAAAAATTCACAATTTTAATAATTTTGGCCTCTATCCAGCTCTAAGGGGAGGGAATATGATTCCCTTACTCCCCCCTCCTAGATATGGCCATGATTCAGACATTTTATTTTTTCAAGCCTTAAAGCAGTTATTTTGAAAACTCTAGAGCATTGTTCTCAAACTGAAAGAGAGCGAAGACATTCAAAGGGAAACACGAGGACGTGAAATTCTCGGTGACAATGAAAGAATGAAGGGAGAGGTCCTAATGAGAGAACATAGATTTTTTTTTTTGACATGTCGAGGAGTGAACATTTTTTTTGTCCAAAGTACAATCACAGCGTATATGACAAACCAACGATCCGGGACTGGAACCCCGACAGTTACAGTGTCATCGCGAGCCAACGCGGTACCGCTAAGCCAGCGATGAGGTCTCGAGTATTCACCGAGATATTTTGGTATTTGCAAAATGAGTTGCATTTATATTGACTGAATGAGGGAAGACGACAGAGTTGGGTTGTTTTATCCATAAGATTCACTTTTTTTTCAAACAATGAACTAAATGACCAGGTCGCAAAGACCCCGAGGGCTCAGAGACGGTTAGGAGAGGGGACCCACTGGACAGGTGTTAGGAGACAGATGGTAGCCTCCCCGTCAAAGCCATCCGACATGTTTTTTAACGTGCACAATGTATTGCTATCACGCACACGGGGCCATGGCGTAATGTTCCATCCGACGGATGGCGGTCTTTCCAAGCCCAGAGGTGACCCCTACTGGCCGAGAGCAGGGGGGGGGGGACTTTTGCAGAGAAAAATCACAACGCTGGCCCAGCTGGGACTGGAACCTGGTAACTGCACATTACGAGCCTGGTTTGCTACCGACTGAGTATAAACGTTTAAAGTTCATTTATATATAATTCTTATATATTAGTGAATCACGAAGAGTTCGGATGTTTATTTGGAGACTTTGCGTACTCACTTGTGACAGAGGATTTGTCGATAAAAAATAATACGCTCCCGCTGATGTGCGTCTTGATTCCCATGATCCAAAGTTTCCCACTTTGAAACGGGTTGTAAAATGATTTTGTGGTATTGTCTCTGTAATCAGAATTATTAGACGAAAGTACTGAAAAGTTCAAGCACAGATTTCATTTGGGGAACGTCTGGAAAAGGTTTTAGGCTTCCTCTCGCTCCTAACTCCCACTCTAACTGGTAGTCATGAGCAAATTCTGAATTTGTCCCATTTAATCTTAATAAAACATAAAATAATTCATAGGAACAGCAAATATGAGTTGCTTTTTTAATCTCATTTGTGAATGAAAGTAGGTTACTCGACTTACAATAAAACACATTTTAATATTAAAAAGTTATAAATAGCATTGTTTTATAGTTCTTGGTCTTATTTACATTAGAAATTTTACAAAACAAAGCCAACATTACTGAGGAACACCAAGTAAATGTGAAGCTGCAGCCATAGTGGACAGGATCAGTCCCACAGCTTGAAGAGATGAACTCCCACTGCTATGTTTATCATGTATTCCATCTTCATGCTTCTCATCATCGTGACCATGCTTGTCATCTTCGTTATCATGTTTATTATCATGGTCTTCGTCATATCCACCATTATCTTCATCGTCCAAGCAATTCAGTGTTCTCTTATTGCATTGTTCTGTGTAGCCTTTGTAAAATGCTCGCAGGATCTCTTGCATTACTTCGGCAGCTTCTTTTCCACACCTCTCTCGTGTAGCTTTCGTCATACAGAGTTCGTTTTTCATCAGAGAACTGCAAACCAAAGATAAAAAAAAGTTAAAATTTAACTTTAAATTTAACGTTAATGGTCAAGAAGGATAAAAGGGAAAAAATATAAAGGCTTTTGACGTCAGTTTAATCACAAAGTTTCTGGTTCTATAAGACCGTTTTGGAATTTCGTCCTTAATTATTTGTTTAACAATAACTTTTGATTTGAGGCAGAAGTTTATTTTACTAAACGGGGCGGGGGTGGCTTAGTCGGTAGCGCGCCAGGCTCGTAATCTGTAGTACCCAGGTTCGAGTCCCAGCTGGGTCAGCGTTGAGATTTATCTCCGCAACCGCCGTCCGTCGGATGGGACGTTAAGCCGTGGCCCCGTGTGCGGGAGAGCCATACCCTGTGCACGTTAAAGAACACGCTGGATGCATTTGACGGGAGGCTACCATCTGTCTCCCAACAGCTGTTCCAGTGCGTCCCCTCCCCCAACCTTCTCTGAGCCTTCGGGGTCCATGTGACCTGGCCATTTAGCCCATGGTGTGCAAAAAAGTGCCGCTCAGAGGTAAAACAACCCAACCTTATTTTACTAAATGCCGAGGTGAGTGATGTGTATAAATAAATAAATAAATAACTTTCAACAGGTTATATCAAAAGTTTTCATTATAATAAACTTTTGGAAGAAAAGTCTCAGATTCAAAATTGAATTAAATCTGATTTCAGAACAGATATGACAAAGACAAATGGGAGCCAATACAGAGCATAAAAAAGTTCAACCCTTTGTCAGGCAACCTTTTGTCAACCCTTGTCAGGCAGTTTCGCACCCTTTGTCAGGCAGGGCCAGATCGGGGGGGGGGGGGGGGCATTACACCCACCTTTTCAGAATGACACTAAGTGAAATAGAGGCAAAAACTACTAATTCTGGTAAAACAAAAACTGCTAATTACTAAATCTGGAATAACATCGTATTTAAATGAATGCGAATGAAATATAACTGTATTTAAAAACGTACAAAGTTTCATTAATTTCAGCAGTACCCTTTTTCCTGCTTGCTTGAGGATGGTGGCGTTTACTATCCTCAGGAGTCAAGATCAGCTCTTGTGTCTCGATTCTATCCCAATTTTGGGAAACTGCTGTTACCCTCTCCTCAGCGCGCTACACTCGCAATCTGCAGTTCCCAGGTCCGATTACCATGCCATCGTTTAGATTTATCTCCGTTAAGCCTCCAAACTTTCCTCAGTCAGGAAGATGGACTTGGAAAGATCGCCATCAGTTGGATGGGACGTAAAGCCGTGGCCTTATGTACGGGAGATCCATACCCTGTATGCGTTAGAGAACACGCTGGATTGCTTTGACGCGAGGCTTCCATCTCTCTCTCTCCTAACAGCTGCCCAGTGGGTCCCTTTCACTAACTCTCTGAGCCTTTGGGGTCTTTGTGACTGCCCGTTAAGCCCATTGTGTGCCATAAAGTGCTGCTCAGAGATAAAACAACCCAACATCCTCTTTTGAGAGTGTTATAAGTTTTGTTCCTAATTCTATGAGATTCATGCGGCTTTATTCAAAGAAGGCTTACCTAAATGCCAATTAAATGGTGAATGGAGCGAAGAAAGTTAAAAATGCTGAGAAAAGTCTATGGATAAAGAATAAATGTTTTTTTTATTTTTAATGTTTTTCTCACAGATCTTCCTCTGTAATCAGAAGGGGCTGTGAGGAAAGCATCAGAATAGAAAACATTTATGCCTTATCCATAGACTTTTCTCAGCATTTTTAAGTTTACTTTCCTTTTTTTCGACAGCTGTCAGCAGGCAAAGATTTCAAACTTATCCTATTTAAATAGCTGATACAAAGTCTATATAGACGATTCAATAGTTGCATATTGGCTTATGCCATATTTTTTTTTACGAAACAATGTTTTTTCGATGAGAAAGAAGTTCTTATTTTACTCACCAACAGATATCTTCTTTCTTAATTCCTGCAGAGTCCAGATGAATGATATCACTATCGCAGAAAGCCATTTCCTTTTTGATAAACTTGAAGCATTCGGCATGTAATTTGTATTCTGTAAATATATAAAAATGTATTATTGATAAAGAAGCAAGATTGTGCATGTTAACAAAATATATATTAAGATTTTTTACAGAGCAGTAAAAAAATTAGGTATAAAATTTCCACAACATTGACTTTTAACATGTCAAATGTTATTGCAAATATTTTTGGTATGCACTTAATTTTTTGGAAAACTACATTAGGAAATCTCAGTTCTCTATATCATTCTATATCAGGCCTGGATCTAGAAAAAATAATGGTTGTTTGAGGACGGGGGGACTCAGGGGTGTCTTTCCCCCTCCTTAACCATTATTTTTTCAAATCAATTATTTTTTTAAATCCTCCCTTTAAGGCTATCCAGTGTGTTTTCAACGTGCACAGGGTTGTTGTTGGGTTGTTTTACCTCTGAACGGCACTTTTTTGCACATCATGGGCTAAATGACCAGGTCACATGGACCCCGAAGACTCAGAGAAGGTTGGGGGAGGGGACCCACTGGAATAGCTGTTGGGAGACAGATGGTAGCCTCCCGTCAAGGCCATCCAGTGTTCTTTAACGTGCACAGGGTATGGCTCTCCCGCACACGGAGCCACGGCTTAACGTTCCATCCGACCGACGGCGGCCTTTCCAAGCCCATCGGTGTCCCCTACTGACCGTGGGCAGGGCAGGGAATTTTTGCGGAGATAAATCTCAATGTGACCCAGCTGGGACTCGAACCTAGGAACTACAGATTACGAGCCTGGCGCGCTACCGACTGAACCACCCCCGCCCCACGTGCACAGGTTATGTCTATCCTGTGTAAGAGACCATGTCTTTAACTTCCCATTCAGTGGACATCCCAAGCCCATCGGTGTCCCCTACCGACCGTGGACAGAGCGGGGAGTTTTGCGGAGATAAATCTCAACACTGAACGAGCTGGAACTCGAATCTGGGAATTGCAGATTACGAGCCTGGCGCGCTACCGACTAAGCCACCCCTCAAATGCAAGTAATAATTTGAAACATTTATGCAATACTTACTTTCCGTTAGCTGTGTTCCTGGTGGGCATAAGTTGAGGTAAAACTGATGAACACCATTTGTCAGCTTCATATATGCAGTGTTGTAATCCGTTGCCAAGCAATGTTCGTTGTCAGCGATGCATTTCATAATTTCCGTCTTTTCTCTATAGAAAGAAATACAAAAAGATGCTGAAAGTGCAAAACTTAAAAAATCATTCATTTGAATCTCCTATTGCATCCAAATACAAAATAGTCAATAAAATGTCATAACTTTATGCTTCGTCCTGATACCAACTTGAAATCGCCCTCTAAATTCTGTATTGCGTTAAATGAGCTCACTATGATATTCCAAGATCAAATTACAGGATACTCACTTATCTTATTTCCCAAGAATTTTCCTTACTTCATTGCTCCCAATAGAAGATTAACTTTCTTTATTTTCAAGCAGGTCACTTCTACCATTACTTATTTAATTCTTTGGTGACCTTGTTCTTTTTGTGATATTTATTTGTTATATATACAGAACTAGATCCTGGTGCAATATATTCGCTATCACAAACTCATCACAAGTCATTTATTAAATGTATCACAAGTCATATATCACAAGTCATTTGTTAAATGCTCACTTTATAGTTTTTAACTAAGAAGGAAATATGAAATAGGCGGTGCCAACGGTTTTTTCTTGCAGTGATCAAGAAATTTGAGCAATAACAATAGGATTATGGGAATATCTGCATATTTTCTAAGGATAGGTATTGTTTTTCCAAGGCAGCGTACCACGCTTAGAGAAACGATGGATGGTAGCAGGCCCGCTAACTCGCGGCTCATTAAAAAATTATCAATATACTAAAACTTGCTCATTTCTTACAATTTTTTTACCTAACATTTTAGGTCATAACGATTTTTTACAATTCATATTACTCATTAAAAATGAATATTATCTAATCAAGATATTTCTTTGATTCCACACTATTATAGTTTTTTTTCCAGTTCATAACTCATTACAAACTAATATTTAATATACCGTATATTTCCGCAGATAAGACGACCTTCAAATAAGACGAGGTATAAATTTTAGTCAAAGTTTTATAGTTTTAGCATATATCTGTCCTATAAGACGACCCCAAACTATCAACGGCCTATGAATTCACTTGAGATCGGCGATCATCATCTGGATAATAATACTGTATAGCGTATACGGAATTATGTCCTATTCGCAAACATTCGCACTGATTCGGGCATTCGGGTAATGACCTTGACTATTCACAAAAGCGTCGTATAGGCTGTTCTATTTTGTGGACCTACCCTACTCTGTACTAGTAAATAATTACGGTTTGTCCGTTTTTTCCTCAGTAGCTCAATAAACATAACTTTTAATATATATTTTGTTTTAGTATTGTTTTATTATTGCAATGTAATGTATTATTTACTATTACAATGTAATGTATTATCATATAGCGTATTTAAATAATATGATAGATTTTTCGATAAGTTGTAGTAATTTTCAAGATCAGTCGCAGTCGGTGGTTGCACTCATAAAGGAAAAGCCTCCTTTAGCATTGTTACGTTTTTTTTTGTATCTGTCCTATAAGACGACCCGGATTTTGGGGGCCTTTTTTTATGATTCAACTATCGTCTTATCTGCGGAAATATACGGTACTTACTTGCAAACAATACTTACTTGCAAAACGTTTCAATTTCTTTTTCAGATTGCACTTGTAACAGAAGTTGAGTGATATTGTTTGAATCGTAGAGCTCAGTGTAGCAGTTCAAGGCTCTGTCGGCGCAAGTTTCTTCTGCTTTCGCTCTGAAGTTAGCTGGTAAAAAAAAATGGAAGAATGAAAAACTTATAAAGGCGTTGCATATTAAGAAAATTAGAATTCAAATTATTTAAATCAAATATAAAAATGTGAATACAATTCAGTTTTATAATTGAGGTGGGGGGATTGTTTCAGTGGGTGGAGTGGGGATAAAAACAATCAAAATTTCGAGATAGAAATATTTAGGTCAAGCCGTTTATTAATGATTGCAGTTGCAAATATAGTAATCTTACATATATCATACCAAAATACAACTAAGAATGACCGAATGAAAAAAAAAGAAATTTTTTATTCAAAATAGATATAAAAGTATTTTTTCATATTAGTAAATAAGAAAAAAATAATGAATGTAATAAAGTAGAAAAAAATAATAATGTTTCCGAAAAAAAAAATGAAGATCAGATTTCGTGTTAAAGAAAAATATATTAATTTTTGGTACACCTTATATTATTCAACATAAATTCAGTTTTCGTTCAATTTCCTCTCTCCTCCCTACCCACATTACTGTTTTTAGAATCCCCTGTTGACACCAATAACTGTCTCGATCTGAAGACCTGGATCCCCTGTCGACACCCATGACTGTCTCCATCTGAAGGCCTGGATCCCCTGTCGACACCAATGACTGCTCGATCTGAAGGCCTGGATCCCCTGTCGACACCCATAACTGTCTCCATCTGAAAGCCTGGATCCCATGTCGACACCCATGACTGACTCGATCTGAAGGCCTGGATCCCCTGTCGACACCCATGACTGTCTCGATCTGAAGGCCTGGATCCCCTGTCGACAGCCATGACTGTCTCCATCTGAATGCTTGGATCTCTTAAAATGATACTTCGTTTTTATATCGCACAACTATTTTTCATGCCCTTTCGTTTTAAAGTTTTTTTTATGAATAAAATTGTTAGTAAGAAATTTCTTATAACTCTGTATTATGAATAGGTGTACTCAACTTTACAATAAGGAATTTGTTGTTGGGGAATGGCATACGAGCATAATATTCAGAACTTAATCGCATTCATAGAAAACGTTTAAGACTTCTCTCTCCTTTCAGTTATACCAATCCTATATATAGTATATACACAGTCATATCAGAATAATATGACCACCTACCATAGTACATGTATGGTAGGTGGTCATATTATTCTGATACGACTGTGTATTCTTTTAGTGATATTAGGCGGATTAATATGTATAAAGTGTTGTTAATCTTATTTAAATTTAATAATTGGTTACCCACAAAAAACTAATCACACAAATGATAAAAAAGGTATATTTTTATGTTACTTTGAATAAAAAAACTATTTTGCAAAGGCATTTTATTTATATTGCACTTTATGATATTATGATATTAGAATGGAGAAAGCCATCGAGTTTTCAAAAATAAAATTCACAATCTAATCTTTCAACTTTCAAACTTAGCCATAACATTTTAATTTGAGTGTTATTAATTCGATTGTCAATTGCATTTTTTTATATAATGGAAAGTATTTCAGTTTTTCTTTTAACTTACCGTGTTGCTAAAGTTTTATGAATTGTTCATTTCTATCTGGATTCTGGATGAGCTACGTGCTCCTTGTTTCCAACTTCCTTTCCTTTTTTGTTTGTTCTATATGCATTTTGTATATTTCTATGAATCTTAATAAATAAATAAATAGATAAAGTTACTAGGTAATCTGTTTTTCTCCGAAAATTTATTGCCATCCCGTTCAACTCACAAATCTCTTGCATGAATCAGTTACCACTTCCCTTGCTGATTTCAACTGGAATAAACGCATTTCTTCTTGGAAAGAGTCTGAGGTCTGTTTGCAGTTGGTATGCCTTGAAATTACGTGATTAAGTCGCATGCGGAAATGACTGTTGGGTTACATCTACAGTTATTTTCATATCATCATCAGTTAGTTTCATAATAGTGTCTGTGGTTCATTCAATGCAATAGCGTGACAAACTCATGACTTGAAAAAATTAGCTAAAATATTGGTTGTCCTGACGTTCTCAGGCACGATTCTCCACTTTACCAGTTTTTTTTATATCCTATCCGGGTACAGCCCGCATTGTAAAAAGGTGAAATATAAACTTACGAAACAGCCTGTAAACACTTCAGAACATTTTGGAACACTAAAGAATATGCTGGATTGGTTTTTCTGGAGTTTGACACATCGAATAACTCCTTGATTGATTTAATATGGCGACTTTTTGCACACAATGGGCTTAATGACCAGGTCACAAGGATCCCGAGAGCTCAGAGAAGGTTGATGGACCCATTACAACGATTGTTAAAAGACAGATGGTAGCCTCCCGTCAAGGCCATCCAGCGTGTTCTTTAACGTGCACAGGGTATGGCCCTCTCTCACACAGAACATTAAGCCGTGGTTCCTCACACGGCTTTCTGGAACCGACGGAAGGCTGACTTTCCAAGTCCATCGGTGTCCCTTACTGAACATGGGCAGGACGGAGAGCTTTGCGGAAATAAATCTCAATGCTGGGCCAGCTGAGACTCGAACATGGAAACTGTAAATTACGAGTTTGGCGCGCTACCAATTGAGCCATCCCCACTCCACATAATACGTTAAATGACCAGGTCAGAAAGACCCGAAAGCTCAAAAAAATGTTTATGATCTGTCACCGAAGGAGTCACCTTTGTAAGAGACGGCAGAACGTTATTTTCCGGAAAAAATCTCAACACAAGCACTGTTGTGACTCGAACGTAGGAACATTCCATTATGAGTTTAACTCACTACGCACTTAGCCAGCCTCCAAACACGATACTCCACCTCAAATAATTAAATTTGAACAAAAATTGTTTGACGGCAATATCTTTAATATACAGTTGTTATTAAAATATATTTCGCCTCGACATCAATTTTAGGCTGATTGATAAGACAATAGAATGAGCTCGTGCTCCAAATTTCGAGCGGAGCGGGTGTGGCTCTCTGGGTAGTGTGCCAAGATCGTAATCTGCAGTTCCCAGGTTCGAGTCGCAGTTGGGCTAGCGTTGATATTTATCTCCCCAAAACCCCCACCCTTCCCTCTGTCAGTAGGGGACACGATGGGCTTGGAAAGGCCGCCGTCCGTCGGATGGAACATTAAGCCGCGGTCACTTGTGCATGAGAGCCATACACTGATGCACGTTAAAGAACAGGCTGGATGGCCTTAACGGGAGGTTACCATGTGTCTTCCTGCAGTGGGCTTCCTTTTCTCAACAGTCTCTAAGCCTTCGGAATTCTTATGACCTGGCCATTTAGCCAACTATGTGCAGAAAAGTGCTGCACAGAGGTAAAACAAACCAACCTATTTAAAGAAACAGTTTTCCCCTCTAGAATTGAACGATTTATAACAGATCATGAAAAATAATTTTGTTCCCCCTATAAGAAACTCATATCCTTGCTTCTTATGGGAAAGAGCTCATTGTCTTAAAGCCAGAGCTTGGCAATGAGAGTCGTGGGTGACGTCATTTTTTTCCCGTCCGTTTAGCGTCAAACCTCTTGTTCAACTCTTAAGATTAAAAATGCTTCCAACATTATGACTATTTTAAAAAAATTTCTCTGGTAATTTGCTGCTCTTATATCATTTTCTGCTGTGATGACATGAGAATCATAATTTTCTGTAATAGGACAGAGTTTACGAGGGTTTTAACCTCGTGAAGGTTGTATCGAACCAAAGGAATTCTCACAACGATATGTTTTGTTTTCCAGTACATACGGTATATTTGTGAAGAACCGTTTTCTTCACAGAAGGCAAGGTTGTTCTAAAATATTTTATTTTAAAAGCTATTAAAAATGTATTCTTTTTTCCCTTCTTCAGCAACTGAACGAAACTGACTCTTTTCGGTTCACAAAATAATATCATTTTTAAAGAGCAAAAAAAATATAATTCTTTTGATAATTCCAAAACCAGATCATGTTTCCATCATTGTTCCGATTTCTGTTTTAACTTTAATGCCCAATTCCGAGTGATGACCATGAATTAGCCATGAGTTGACGTACTTAGTTGGACTAAAAAGTGCGAGTGTAGGTTCCACTATTCTACTTAACAGTAGAGAGATGAAATGGATGTCAACAGCGAGAATCTCTCAGTCTGATAATCAAATTACTTTGCGAGAATCCTCTTTCACACTCGTTTGTGAAGCAGGCATAAAATCTAACGCATTCTGAAGGAGCAGCAGTGTGGACGGAAGAATGAGGCCCACCGGACAGCTGCTAAGAGACAGGTAGAATCCTCTTGTCAGGGCCATCCAGTATGTTTTTCAACGTGAACAGGGCATGGCTCTCCCGTACAGAGAGTCACGACTTAACGTCTCATCAGATGGACGGTGGCCTTTACAAGTCTCAGTTTAAAGACGGTGGCCTTTACAAGTCTTAAGGATGGTGGCCTTTACAAGTCTTAAGGATGGTGGCCTTAATGGACGGTGGCCTTTACAAGTCTTAAGTTTAAGTCATCAGTTTTCCTTTCTGATCGAACACCGAGTGGGGATTTGCGGAGAAAAATCTCAACGCTGGTTCAGGTGGGACTCGAACCTGGGAACATAGAGCTGCGCATTAATATCTTAATTTTGTTTACTAGATGGTCCATTCATTGAAAACTTCGCTTTGTCCGAGTTACTCGTTAATAAATAAAGTGGCGCACAACAACATTAGAGCGTAAAAACTCAATATGCTTACCGGATGCTGCTAGAAGCGCAAAAAGAAAACAGTAGATCTTCATCCTGTAAACTTTTGTGCTTCGAATCTACCTTGTACAACTAATTATTTCGCCAATGAAACTGAAAAGCATTTTGCTGTTGTTTATATATCTATACAAACGCATTCTGTAAAATCTATGACCTCTTCAGGAAGAGACTGAGTCTCTGGTAATGACATCTTCAGGAAAAGATTCATGAATTACAAATGATTCTGTTTAAGATTATGACGTCGTTTCCAGTGGCTTCGTCTCTTATTCACGAGGTGACCTACAAGTGATATCAAGTCACTCAATATAGTATTTATCGAGTTGGCGTTAAAGTTATAAGCGGAACAGCAACAGGAAATGAGTGGTCTAGGTTCTGTCAGCCACTGGTCTCATAGAAATTCCAGCAAATAAATAAAGAGGCGTTGAAAAGGAATTTTCTGCAGAAACACGTTTTTTTTAATTTGATGCCAATTATTTATTTTTATTAATTTGTTTTGCTCTGTGAGCTTTTGAACCACTAATCAATTTTTTTTTATTCAGCTGTTTTGTGCTGGGAACTTTTTAACCACTAATCAGTTATTTCTCTTTATTCATTTGTTTTGCTTTGGGAGCTCTTGAGCCACTAATCAATTATTATTTTTTATTCAGTTGTTTTGTGCTGGAAACTCTTTAACCACTAATCAATTATTTCTCTTTATTCATTCGTTTTACTCAGGGAGACTAACTGTAGGAAATAAATCTCATATTCTTATACTGCTAGTGGCCAAACAGTAAGTGTATTTTGCTAGAAAGTAAATGAAATCGGATTTAAATGCCAGGAGATAGTAGGGGTGGATTTGGCTCAGACGGAAGCGCGACAGGCTCTGTAGTTCCCAGATTCAAGTTCCAACAGAGTTGGGGCGGGGGTGGCTCAGTCGGTAGCGCGCCAGGCTCGTAAACTGTAGTTCCCAGGTTCAAGTCCCAGCTGGGTCAGCGTTGAGATTTATCTCCGCAAAATTTCCCCGCCCTGCCCACGGTCAGTAGGGGACACCGATGGGCTTGGAAAGGCCGCCGTCCGTCGGATGGGACGTTAAGCCGTGGCCCCGTGTGCGGGAGAGCCATACCCTGTGCACGTTAAAGAACACGCTGGATGGCCTTGACGGGAGGCTACCATCTGTCTCCCAACTGCTGTTCCAGTGGGTCCCCTCGACCAACCTTCTCTGAGCCTTCGGGGTCCTTGTGGCTGGCCATTTAGCCCATGCTGTGCAAAAAAGTGCAGCTCAGAGGTAAAACAATCTAATCAATCCAACAGAGTTATCGTTTAGAATTCAATCTACTAATCCCCGTTTTGATCTCGCTGAGAAAGAGAACACCGTTGGATTTTGAAAGCCACCGTCCGTCGGATGGAACTATAGGCCGTGACTCCGTGTTCAAGACAGCTATATCCTGTGCACTTAAAAAACATGCTGGAAGGACTGACGTATGGTTTTCATTTGTTTGTCTCCTAAGAGCTGTCCAGTGGATTTCTTTCTCCAGTCTTCTGTGAGCCATCGGGATCCAAGCGACCTGGTCATTCATCCCATTATGTGCCAAACAAAGTGCCTCTCAGAGGTGAAACAACTAAATCCAACCATTAATCCACTCTTGGATATAATATCTCTCTCTCTCTCTCAGCAGGGTGCATTTCGTTACTATATATACATATAGTACGTACCAGGATTTTATCTAGGGGATGGCGGAAAAGACTCCCTACCCTCTCTTTGAAAGCGCTAGCAAGGTTAATGAAGGGCAAAAAATATTAAATTCGTGCATATTTACCTCATTTTTCATAGTGTTTTTAAAAGCTCTAAAACGAAAGGGAAAATGTAAGAGTACAGTGGAAATCTACTATCTTCCCCCCCCCTCCCTCCACCTTTAACCTTTTTCCGGCTCGACTGCGGCTCCCTTGCACATACACACCCGCCCTTTTTTTTTTCTAGATCGAGCCGATTCATAGCATATAATATATCCGAGCATATTCGTTTTTCTAGATCCGATTTCTATTCATTGGTGATTTACTATTTATTGGTGATGAGCAGCTGACCTAGGAGCATTTCAAATACTCCATATTTTGGATGACAATGTTTTATTTCGGATAATCGATATCGATTTTATCCCCCCCCCCCATTACTTTTGATCAGATATTTATGAGGATGGAGTAAGCCTCCATAATCCCATACAAACCCCATTTATTACTCTGCTTAACTTTAAGCTTGAAATTTAAGTATAATGCGCATTAAACAAAATTTATTTTCTCAATCTGTAACCAGTTTAAATATTGGTCGGAAAATCGAAGTCTCCTATGAAGAAAAACAAATAACACGTCATCGTAAAAAGCAGTATGAAACAGGACGAGGCGACAGTATGTTTGATTTTCTATACACCTGAATCCAGGTGCGTTTGGTTCTGTGTTGATGCAAATCAGTCGTTTTAATGCTGATAAAATATACAAGAAAATTCTGACGATATTCCACGAAGCGAATATGTTATTTAACTAATCACATATTAGTTAACGTTAGTTTGTATAGGACTATGATGGACACAAAAGTACCGCTATGAGGTTGAGTTGTTTTACCTCCTAGAGAAATTGTTTGCACACAATGGGTTAAATGGCCAGGTCACAAAGACCTCAAGGGCTCAGAGAAGGTTAGGGGAAATAAATCCATTGGACAGCTGCTAGGAGACAGATGGTAGCGTCCAATCAAGGTCTTCCAACGTGTTTTTTAATGTGCACAGTGTATGGCTCTCCCGCATATGGGGCAACGGCTTAACGTCCCATCCGACGAACGGCGGTCTTTTCAAGCCTATCTGTGTCCCCTATTGACCGAGGGCAGGTTGGGTTTAGCGGAGAGAAAACTAAAAGCTGGCATAGCTAGGAATGGCACCTGCGAACTGCTGATTATGAACTTAATAGTTTGAAATATTCGTATAATAGTTTAAAATTTTCCTAATTTGCTACAGTTAGAGGGTGTTTGCAATTAAAGCTTTTGTTAGATTTCTAAAAGTTCCTAGGAGGAGAATCATAGGGGGGCGATGTCTCCCCTTGATTCTCCCCCTAGATCTGGCCTTGTCTCTGTACGAGCGAAAGGATACTAGACAATGTGCCCTTGACAGAAGTTTTCCGTATGTTTCAGCCTGGAAATCGTAATAATTAATCATATCTGTCGAACCCAAAGAGAAATTTCAATTTATCTGTAAATACAAGCATTTTTTTGCTTAAGACAAAAGAATTTCGTTTTACCAACCCTTCTGGGATAAAGATGAAAATTGTTAATTCCACTTCAAACTTCATGATATTCATATTTCATAACCGAAATTTCAAAACTTTGGCGTAATTACATGGCTTGCAACATTAGTTTGCAATTTTCAACTTTTTTTACTTCCAGACAGCGCAATTATAGCTATAAGAATATTCTGAAAGTACGAATCGTTATATGTCCTCAATATTTCTCCAACGAAAAAGAATTTTTAATTTAACCAAAAAACAGAAACGTTCGTTGTCTATAGACGGACAGACTACAAAGGGAAAAATATTAGCTGGCTTTTTCCTGAAAACGAGCTAATAAAGCTGTAGGGGGGCAAGAACCTCAATAGAGTTGTAAAGAATTAAATGGAGACGGCAAGAAACTAAATCGAGCTCTAAAGAATTAAATGGAGACGGCAAGAAACTCAATCGAGCTCTAAAGAATTAAATGGAGACGGCAAGAAACTCAATCGAGCTCTAAAGAATTAAATGGAGGCGGCAAAAAACTCAATCGAGCTCTAAAGAATTAAATGGAGGCGGCAAGAAACTAAATCGAGCTCTAAAGAATTAAATGGAGACGGCAAGAAACTCAATCGAGCTCTAAAGAATTAAATGGAGGCGGCAAGAAACTCAATCGAGCTCTAAAGAATTAAATGGAGACGGCAAGAAACTCAATCGAGCTCTAAAGAATTAAATGGAGGCGGCAAGAAACTCAATCGAGCTCTAAAGAATTAAATGGAGACAGCAAGAAACTCAATCTAGCTCTAAAGAATTAAATGGAGGCGGCAAGAAACTCAATCGAGCTCTAAAGAATTAAATGGAGATGGCAAGAAACTCAATCGAGCTCTAAAGAATTAAATGGAGACGGCAAGAAACTCAATCGAGCTCTAAAGAATTAAATGGAGGCGGCAAGAAACTCAATCGAGCTCTAAAGAATTAAATGGAGGCGGCAAGAAACTCAATCGAGCTCTAAAGAATTAAATGGAGGCGGCAAGAAACTCAATCGAGCTCTAAAGAATTAAATGGAGGCGGCAAGAAACGCAATCGAGCTCTAAAGAATTAAATGGAGGAGGGAAGAAATTCAATCGAGCTCTAAAGAATTAAATGAAGGCGGCAAGAAACTCAGTCGAGCTCTAAAGAATTAAATGGAGGCGGCAAGAAACTCAATTGAGCTTTAAAGAATTAAATGGAGGCGGCAAGAAACTCAATCGAGCTCTAAAGAATTAAATGGAGGCGGCATGAAACTCAATCGAGCTCTAAAGAATTAAATGGAGGCGGCAAGAAACTCAATCGAGCTCTAAAGAATTAAATGGAGACGGCAAGAAACTCAATCGAGCTCTAAAGAATTAAATGGAGACGGCAAGAAATTCAATCGAGCTCTAAAGAATTAAATGGACACGGCAAGAAACTCAATCGAGCTCTAAAGAATTAAATGGAGACGGCAAGAAACTCAATCGAGCTCTAAAAATTAAGGGAGGGACAAGAGCCTGGATTTACATTGCAGTAGAACATTTCGAAAAGAAAGGAAAAGTCATCCCGTGGCCGAATGGTTAGCGCACTTAACTACTGATTGAAAAGATTTGGATTCGAGCCCCGGGCTGCGCTGTTTTTCTGCTGAAACCCGCCATCTTCACAGATCTACTACTATGTCATATTATACTGGCAGGCTCTTGTCAGACATCTGTGGCAAGCAGCTACTTGAGGGGGGATTTATAATTTTTTATAACAGTTCAACCCCATTTTAGAGGCCTTCAAAATATTCTTGAAAAATACATGAAATATACATAAGTTTCTTAATTTTTGCCTGTGTTTCCCTTACTAACATTCTCAAAGGGGGGCGATGTCCCCTCTTGGTTCTCTCCCTAGATCTGGCCCTGTCTCTGTACGAGCAAAAGAATACTAGACAATGTGCCCTTGACACGAGTTTTCCGTATGTTTCAGCCTGGAACAGGGATAGCCAACATAAACTTAGCAAAGAGCCAATTGAAAAAAAATATATATTCTTTAAGAGCTTCAAAAAACATTCTCTACTAAAAAATGAAACACACATTTATTGAGCTTTGAATTGAAAAAAAAAACTAAGTTTTTTAAGGAATCAAGAAATTAGATTTATAAACTAAATATACACTTTGAATGAGTACTATGAACTGGTAAAATCATTTAGTTATTTATAGCCCTAAAACTATTTCGTCATAAAAAAAAATTGGAAGTAATTAGTTATAATCATCATATTGATGGGGGGGGGGGAGAGGATGGCTCAGTCGGTAGCGCGCCAGGCTCATAATCTGTAGTTCCCAGGTTCGAGTCCCAGCTGGGTCAGCGTTGAGATTTATCTCCGCAAAATTCCCCGCCCTGCCCACTGTCAGTAGGGGACACCGATGGACTTGGAAAGGCCGTCGACCGTCGGATGGGACGTTAAGCCGTGGCCCCGTGTGGGAGAGCCATACCCTGTGCACGTTCCCAACAGCTGTTCCAGTGGGTCCCCTCCCCCAACCTTCTCTGAGCCTTCGGGGTCCTTTGACCTGGCCATTTAGCCCATGGTGCGCAAAAAAGTGCCGCTTAGAGATAAAACAACTCAACCCAACGTCATATTAATAATTTGTTTCATAATCCACAAGTTCTTTTCCAATAAGTCACATGAGGCTCATGAGCAGCGGGTTGGAGAGGCATGACTTAAAAGCTTTTCGTGGATCCTCTCTTTTGTTCCCCAGCTCTGAAATCTTGTGATTTGCTATTTAATCATTACGAGAAAAAAAATGCCACTCAGAAAGGAGCAAAACGCATATAAAGGTGTGAACTTCGATTTAGCAGGTTTACCAAAGACTTTGCTACAAAAAAATTTGAATGGTTTCATTCATACAAAATAGAAGCTAATATCAGCAATTTGAGTTGCCAGGTAGGAGAGCAAAAGAAGTAAATTAGTCGAAAATTATTTTGCCTTTTGCTGCCAATTATTCACATTTTTTTTTTCTTAAAAAATGCATTCGTTCTATAGATACTTTTGTTCACGCTAAATCTTGCTGCATAGTTGTTGGTAATGACAACAAGGACAAAATCTTTCTTGAAAACACTTTGGGTGTTTTCATCCATTATCGAAAATCACAATTTTGCAGTTTCTTAAAGAATTCGGGCATTAGTTCCAAAAAATATTAGTCATAAAGCTTATGAACTTCTCTCATTTGACATCATATTACATATTTATTTCTTATAACGTCAGTATAGACAAATAAGTTGGATGCAGCAACGAATTACATCTGACACAGAAATAAAGCATTGATCGGAAATGCCCTACTAACTATTTACCAGTACTTCCGAGAGCTAACAGGTCATCCTTTCTAGCTAGATATCGCACATGCACTGTCTGACTATTCACAGCAAAGTGAGCATAAGTCATAGAGCATCACTGTGTACAAGGGAAACATGACGTCACGACTGATATTTGTCAAATAAGTTCGTTGGAGAAAAAGGAATTCAATAGACACAGGCACGTACACAGTATTAGGTTTCGGGGGTCCGAAAACAAGACTTGAGTAGAGTCTCCCAATTGCTAAAGTATTCCCCGGACAGGAAAGGTTAAAATAATATTCTCTATGAAACGAAATTTTATAGTTGTTTTTAATCTATTTTTAATATCGGACATAAAATATGGGGCTAAAATAAAATTATTCAAATTGTTCAGTGGTAAAGTATCCTGAGGTCCTTAGACATGGGACCCATGAAATATTCTACTGAAAAACATTTTGTTTTGCAGTGAGTGGGGTTGACCTAGGGTGGGGTATATTCACCCTGGGATCATCAAATGAACAGCCTGACAAGCAACATACTGAACCAACCCTAGTCGAAAGAGACTTGATCTTTGTTTTTGTTTTTTTCTTTGAGAAATTATTGAAGTTGAAAGTGCACTGTGTGTCCGAAAATTAAGCATAATTCACAAATCATTGAATATCTCAGAAACGACTGAACATTATTCATAATACATTTTGCGTGTCCATGAAATGGAATATATTCAGGGCAGTTCTTACGCTTCTTAAAAATATCCTAACCAGGCAAAATTTGAATACGTGGCTCGAAAGTAATTCCAGGTGCTACCACCGTCCGTCGGATGGGACATTAAGCCATCCCTATGGGAGGGAGAGCCATACCCTGTGCACGTTAAAGAACATGCTGGAAGGTCTTGGCAGGAGGCTACAATCTGTCTCTTAACAGCTGTCCAGTGGTTCCCCTCCCTCCAACCTTCTCTGCGCCCTTGGGGCCCTTGTGACCTGGCCATTTAGCCCAGGGTGTACAAAAAAGTGCAGCTAAGAGGTAGAATACCCAACCCTGGTACTTCAAAAGCTATATCTGATTCCTCACTCAATTTTTTGTTGAGCACACACATTGTGATCGTTGGAAATGAGTTCGGACTCGGGCTCTGTCGGTCTCAAATTAGCCAGACGACTTCAAGCTCGGGTTGCTTCGGAATCAGAAAAATTTTAAATTCAAATGTTTCTTGCAATTGTAAAAAAAATGAAGCAAAAAAATAAAATGATTTTTTATTATAATTTCAACTTTTCAGTCAGTTTTTAGCAATTGAAAATAAGCGTCATACAACTTTTGATTATTTCTTTACTTATCTTTTATTGTAAATATTATCTTAAATAAATGAATGGCTCTTTGTGTTTATAATTACCCACGAACTCTCAGTCTCTACTAGTATATCTAATACTTTTCTTTCCAAACAGCATTTTTAATTTTGCCGCTAAATGATTATAAATAATAATATAAGAATAAAATAAATGATTAGAAACATACATTTCTGTGTATATGTCTTATGATGTGTCAGAGAAATTTTTACCACAAATAAGGCTCGGGCTCAACAATTGTCGAAATTGTTTGGGTTCGGGTGGACTCGGGAAGGTGCGGGCATGAAAAATTGAGCCCGAATCATCTCTAATGTTGATAAAGAGTGTCTATAGCAACAGTAGAGCACTGAAAGATCATATAAATGCGTTTAGAAGTGGTAAAGCAATCGGTAGGTTAGAATCCAGCAGATCTCTCATCTGACTAGGATTGTAAATGTCCATTGCTTTCAAGACTTTGGAGATGGTTCAGCACATAAGAGATGGTAGCAGTAGACAAACGAAGGTCGTCCAAGAGTTAAATAGTGCAGGATGACCACTATATTGCGCTAAAGGCCAGATATCGTAGGGCTATGTCAGCCAGGCAACTCTCTCTGGAGCTTTCTGCCGACAAGGACGTGAGAAAATAGTTTTGAGTGAAACTGTTTACAGAAACCTCTCCAGAGAGCTCTGTGCTAGACAACCGAAGATTTACTTTCCCCTCAATCCTTTACCCAAAGATTAACACGGATCCCTTATCCAACATTGTGACTGGATCATAGACCAATGGGCGCATTTGCTGTTCACCATCAAATCGAAATTTAGTCTTCAGACTGATTTTTTAATATTCAACCCTTTAACATCAGAGAACGACACTACTATGGTGGTGGTTTGATGGTTTCAGGCGGCATTGTATCAAATAGACAGACACCGTTCCACATATTTGCAGGAGGTACTCTAACTGGTAAGAGGTTTAGGGACAATGTTCTTCAGTCCTAGGTGACACTTTTCAGGGGCGCTGCTGATCTGTCGGGGCGGTGGTGGCTCAGTCGATAGCTCACCAGGCTCATAATCTGTAGTTCCCAGGTTCGAGTCCCAGCTGGGTCAACATTGAGATTTATCTCCGCAAATAATCTGCAGTTCCCAGATTCGAGTTCCAGTTGGTCAGCGTTGAGATTTATCTCCGCAAAATTCCCCGCCCTGCCCATGGTCAGTAGGGGACACCGATGGGCTTGAAAAAGCCGCCGTCCGTCGGATGGGGCGTTAAACCCTGTGTACGGGAAAGCTATACCCTGTGCACGTTAAAGAACATGCTGGATGGCCTTGACGGGAGGCTATCAGCTGTCTCCCAACAGCTGTTCCAGTGGGTCCCCTCCCCCAACCTTCCCTAAGCCTTCGGGGTCCATGTGACCTGGCCATTTAGCCCATGGTGTGCAAAAAAGTGCCGCTCAGAGGTAAAACAACCCAACCCAACTGTTTGTCTGTTATATTAATTTCTTGTTATATTATCGCCGTTTACAAGCACTCCTATGCTTGAGAGCGAAGGAGTTGCCTAACATGTTCTACTATAAAAATAAAAAAATAAGCACTTATGACTGCTAGCAATGTGAATGAAAGACGATCAGTAAGTTTTATCATAAATAAAGCTTTATTACAGAAAATATTAGAAACAAATTCACATATTGTACAAATTTTCCAATGCCCACTCATTTTGTACATCAATCACTGACATCTTTATAAAACACTACACCTTTATAAATTACTAATGAAACTGTTACAAACTTTACTTGATTATAAAATACGCTAAGAAAATTTGAAAGCTGCATATTGCAAGGAATCTTTTTTCACAAAGGAATTGTTAAATATTGTCAGCTTCTTTATTTTTCTGGATCAATCTTGACAATGACAACATGCTGATAATTTGTCGATTGGGTTGGGTTGTTTTACCTCTGAGCGGCACTTTTTTGCACACCATGGGCTAAATGGCCAGGTCACAAGGACCCCGAAGGCTCAGAGAAGGTTGGGGAAGGGGACCCACTGGAACAGCTGTTGGGAGACAGATGGTAGCCTCCCGTCAAGGCCATCCAGCGTGTTCTTTAACGTGCACAGGGTATGGCTCTCCCACACACGGGACCACGGCTTAACGTCCCATCCGACGGACGGCGGCCTTTCCAAGCCCATCGGTGTCCCCTACTGACCGTGGGCAGGGATTTTTGCGGAGATAAATCTCAACTCTGACCCAGCTGGGACTCGAACCTGGGAACTACAGATTACGAGCCTGGCGCGCTACCGACTGAGCCACCCCCGCCCCTAATTTGTCGACATGAACTGAAATTTAAATTTTACTCTAGTAGAGATTTAATCTTTTATAAACGAGATAAAGGAATGTTTGATGCTTTTGTCTCTGAAAGTTTAATATTTGATTATTATATAAAAAGAATATGAAATTAGATGGAAGATTCATCAAGAGACAAATCATAAGCGGCAACTTGTCTAGGGAAAGTTTTGCTTGGCACTGTTGCCAGCATGTTGAATAAACAGCAGACTTATGACTGATGTCCTTGTCCGCACGAGGAAGAGTTGCAGAACAATAAAGAAGTGGGAGGACAAGGTCAAACAGAATCTCATTAAAATTGGCCTTCTAAAAACCCAAATACAAAGCTGTTCGGTATGAAGTGTTCCCAGAGTAAAAGGCACTAAAATGTTAATTATTGAAAATGTAATGAAATATTCGAAATTTCCGATAGAGTTAGATTTTTGTTTTATTTTCCATGTTAAAAAGCGATTTTTATGCTACACTTTAGAGATAGATGAGTTGCTAACTTAATTAATGCTGAAGATTTGAAATTTGGTGGTAGAATATGTTCGTCAAGGGATTTCATTAACAGCAAAGTTTATTCCTCTCCCAGGCGCGTACCTAGGATTTAGTTTCGAGGAGGGGGATTCAGTTTCGGTTGGGGGAGGGAGAGAATTTAGTTAAGGGTGGGAGAGAATTTTGTTTCGGGGGCTGGGAAAGGGTGGGTGGGCTCTGACAAATAATACTTCAATAGGGTTTCCCAATGACTAAAATAGTCTGCCGGACAGGAAAGGTAAAATGAAATGCTATATGGATTAAAAATTTATAGTTTTGTTATAAATTTATTTTTAGCGTCGGACATATACTATGGAGCTACAATCAAATTATACAAAATCAAGTATTTTGTATTTCAATGCAAGTAGACTAGTTTGAGATTTCGTATAATACGATAGATTTTCGGGGAGGGGGGGGAGGTTGGCCTGGGGCATCCTACCCTTACTCCCTGGTGTGTGCGACAGACAAAGCAACTGATTTATTTTAAGAGATGAATGCAAAATTATCTTTCGGTTTTATAAATGGTACTAATAAAACATTGCTATTTTCATTTTGCGAATCTCCCATTTGTTTGGATTTCTAACATTAGAGTGGGAGTGTGACAACTCGTTTGGCTGTTTGAAAACTAGCATCTAATATTCTCCTGATGATTCGACTTTCTAGTTATTCTAGCGTTTCTCCGTGCAAATAGATAAATAAAATGAAATTTAATGTTAGGAGGACCAACCACAAAATAAGTCACGTATGATACTAATATGGGCATAAAGTGAACTCCATTAACATTTTGATCTTTCTGATATTTATTCAGACATGGATATTGTGAATCATGGCTGGATCTAAAGGGATGCAATGCCACTTTGAGAATGTAAGTAACCGGAATGGAAGTCAAAAACTTTAATTAAATATGATAGATTATTTAAAAATTTTACTAAATATGATATACTAGTCGTAATTCCGGGACGAATGAACCGGCATATACGCGTTTCTCGTACATACACTGTACGTCTACGGTGCGACGTCATCGGTGGGGGAAATTTCTGTTCCGTGTGGCAACGCGCTACTTGAACTATCAGTTCCAAATTTGGTGCGGTGGACCCACTTATCCGTGTTGCGTTAAGAGACCAGGTAATAGTAGCTGCCGTGGGCCGGGAATAAACCCTCTGAGAATGTCCAAAATTTCTGGGATCGTTTCCGCCGCCTATCTTGGGAATAGAATGGTACGTTATCGACATTAGTTGTGAATGGAGTAGTACGTTAACGGTGGAAGGATATGAATGAAGTATCGATCGGAAAACCTAGAAATGGACTGACGTTTTGCGTCAAACTTTTGGAGGGATTTAACGTATATATACATTAGCAGAATTGGCTGGCGTCTCTCGGGCCACGTCGGATGGGACGTTAAGCCGTGGCCCCGTGTGCGGGAGAGCCATTCCCTGTGAACGTTAAAGAACACGCTGGATGGCCTTGACGGGAGGCTACCAACTGTTTTCTAACAGCTGTTCCAGTGGGTCCCCTCCCCCAACCTTCTCTGAGCCTTCGGGGTCCTTGTGATCTGGCCATTTAGCCCATGGTGTGCAAAAAAGTGCCGCTCAGAGGTAAAACAACCCAACCCAACCCAAGTATCTCGGGCCTTGATATAATGACTCAGAGTAGCAGGCGTATTCGAAATGAGTGCGCAGACGCTCGTTCATATCCTGGGTCACATCACCAGTAACTGAAGTTTTCGGTTCCCTGTAATTCCGCACGTACTAGACCAATTAGTCCCGAAATTCGTGTAATGGTCCCACTTAGTTCTGGCTATATAGAGTGTAGAGGCCGGGTTCTTAGCTGCGGTGGGTCGGATTTGAACCAGCCGCAAGTGTTGAAAATCTGTGAGGGCGCTACTGTTGCCTACCTTGCAAATGCAGAGTCGATAGTCATGAATGAAGTAGTACGTAATCAATTTGTCAAGCTATCAGTGGACAGATGTTTTGTGCCAACTTTTGGGAGTGAGTCTAATTTAGTTGTGTAGAAACCCTGCCAGGACAGTAAGGTACAGTGAGATGAAGCTCTAGACGAAGTTTGGTGGCCCTAGCTCTGACAGTCTAAGAGGAGACGTCACACAGATAGACAAACTCTCTATTTTATATATATAGATTTCACGAATTTTTCAGGAAATGTTTTAAAACCCACCAAAATATTCCGCCAGATAGGACAGGTTAAAATGATACGTTATATGAAATATATATATATATTTTTTAATCCATTTTTAGTGTCGGACATACAATATACTATAAAGCTTAAATAAAATTATACAAAGATAACTGTTTTGTATTTCAATTTTGAGTTATTTTAACTCTGAGCGATACGTTTTTCCACACAATGGGCTAAATGGCCAGGTCACAAGGACCCCGAAGGCTCAGAGAAGGTTGGTGAAGGATACCTATTTGACATCTGTTGAGAGACAGATAGCAGCCTCCGATCAAGGCCATCCAGCGTGTTCTTTAACGTGCACAGAGTATGGCTCTACCGCACATGGAGCCAAGGCTTAACCTCATCGCACGGACGGCGCGCTTTCCAAACCTATTGATGAACAAGGAGTTTTGCTGAGATAAATCTTAAAGCTGCCCCAGCTGGGACTCGAATCTGGGAACTGTAGATTACGAGCCTGGCGTATTACTCACTGAGCCACCCCCGCCCCTCTAAAATGGAGGGAGGGGGGAGGGGAATTATACGGGAATGACGTTCCCACTGGATCTTGTGGCTCCCCCCTCTCCCCTTCATTTTTTTCCAGATCGGGGTCTGTATGATTAAAAACCGATATTTAAAATTGATTTGTAAGAATTTATTTGAATAAAAAAGGAACTCAACTCTGCAATTTAGAATCCATTTCTACCAGTTGGTCCTCCAAAATTTAAAATACGAAGCGAAGACATCTGGGGGAAAATCCGGAGGTATCCCACCTTCATCGAAATTGAGATAATTCAGAATAAAGTTTTATGCCAAGAATAAATAATGGATCGAGATAAATAATGACGATGCAAAAAGCCCTAAAGATGAAATATTATTCTTCATTTCCCCACTACCTTGGGGGTCATTTTGTCCACAATCTGATTCTCTATAAGAGTGGCATTCCTTCAGGTGATCGATGTAGAAGTTCTCTATTAAAGCATCCATTAAACCTGAAGTATGACTTGCACATATTGTTATTAAGGGTCTTTCCAAGCACTCTTTATATGCCCTGATCCGACTGAAAAAGGAAAAAAAAAAATTATTGTTAATGTTTACATCACACGAACATAGAATACACTTACGGAAATATATTGCCAGATGTAAGAGCTGAGTTCAGGCAGACGCAGACTACAACTCAATCAAAATATTAATATCCATTTTTCTTTTATTCTGCATAAAAAAGGTGAAATTAAAAAAATATTTTGACTGTGATTTTAACCTTTTAATCAGTGTTTATAAACTGGAATTAATATGAAATATTCAGCTTTTAAATGTATTTCTGGAATTCTCCTTCCTTTCGCTGATGAATTTATAAATTCATCAGCGAAAATATTTCTTAGCCTTTATAAAGATTCTACTCAGCAATGTTCAGTTTTCATAAATTATTTCTTGTAATTGCACTCAAGCAATGGCCTGACATTGTCAAGTTTCCTGTATCGAAGAATTAAAAAAATTGTTTTAGCGACATGGATTTCTGTATCTACCAATAAAAAAATAACACGATTCTCTATTTAACGCATCGACGAATATGCAGCTTGGGGTAAAAGAAATGTTTTTAAACCGTTAAACTGTTAAATAGCATCAATGTTTTAATTTTATGTTTAAATAATTGCAATTATTTTAAAGTTTGTAATATCCTGCATTTGAAAGTAATGGCCTGACATTGTCAACTTTCCTGTGTCGAAGAATTAAAAAAATTGTTTTAGCGACATAGATTTCTGTATCTACCAATAAAAAAACAACACGATTCACTATTTAACTCATCGACGAATATGCAGCTTGGGGTAAAAGAAAATGTTTTTTTAAACCGCCAATTTCTACCACTAAGTTTTGTTGGTAGAAATGTACGCCACTGTCCTGTTTGTTGCCGTGTTTTGTTTACCGTTTTTTCAAGAAAATATTCATAGAGGTTCCACATGAACCTCTATGAATTTGTTTAAACAATTCAATAGATTCATTGAATTTAATACTAAAATCATCAGCGTTCAAGACTTAGCGTTCAAGGCTTTCTTTCAAACCACGGAATCCCAGGCAATATATGTATTACTTGGAGTTCCGTGGTCTGAAAAATTTAATAAACAATGCACTATGACTAATGTCTGACATTTTAAACTTGCATTTGTAGAATTTACATGTTTGGAGACTAATGAAACAAACACGTTTATTGAATGTGAGAGAATGAGACTGAGCACGCTAGCTTCATTAAAAAAAGCATTCCAGCTCCATAAGAACTGTCACAACCTCAACTCCGCAGTCGCAAAATTTTCCCTGACCGCTACGCAACTGCTGAGAAATAAAAAAACGATATCTCAAAATATGATTTCATTTAATAGTCTACGAATACGATAGCTTAAGAATTTAAATATTTATAAAGTAAAGCTCTTACATTTTATGCTGCTTACGTACAATCGATTTATAATACTTACCAACATTTATCCTTCTCATTAATTTTAAGAATTTCTTCAACTCTCAAGCTGTCACTATTGCAATTTTCCCATTGTGGCTCACTGGAATAGAAGCATGGTGTTTCGGATATATAATCTGTAAAATAAAACAGAAAAAGAAATTGTTTAAGAAAAGCATATGAATACGATATTTCTTGGTGGTTGTGATTAATATATTAAGACAAAAACGAAAGCTTCAATTAATATTATCTGGAAAATTTAGTGTATTACGCTATAATATGAGTATGGCGGACACCATTTTAAATATTAAAATTACATTTGTTATTTAATTATTTAATGAAATATGGTATTTTAAAATATAGTTAATATTTTACAATGACCATGTAGTGTGTTGCCATTGGCGCACCCAAAATATTGGGGTAGTTCTCTTGTTACCCTGTCTTTTATTAATGTCTATACATTCATTTCTAATACTATAGCTACAGGGGCATTAAAAAAGAATACGCATATTACAAACACAGACAACAATATTTTGTTAAATAGTTAAATATCAGAAGTGATGTTGCGCATATTTTGAATAACCAACACGAAATATGTACAATAAAGTGAAACTTTATGTTGTACATATTTCGCAAAAATGATACATAATTTTTGTGATCTTTGTTGTGAATAAGTCGTTATTGATTTTAGTATTAATTTCCTTCTGTGGCGCAGATAAACCAAGTGGCTTTTGGGTTCATTCATACTTTTCTATATCTTAAATTATATAACATGATGAAATAACATTGCTTGATTGCTTGATTGATTGATTTAGTGATAAGCGTGTTGATTGTGATTGATTGATTTAGTGATAAGCGTGTTGATTGTGATTGATTGATTTATGTGTCCAAAATGTTACTACTGTCTCAAAGTTTCTTTCTTATTGGCTTAGAGTAGGTGTCACAAGATGACGTTATGTAATGTCTTAAATGCCAAATATCCTAATCGCTGGACTGGTAGAGGCAAACCGCTTTCCCGATTTCACACCATTGGATTCTTTTTTGGGGGAGATACATTAAAAGCATAGTATATTTAAAAACAATTCGTTTTACAGCAGTTAAAGGAAATAATCAATGCAGTTGTTGCAAGAGTTACTTTAGAGATGATGAAACCAGGATGAACATAAGTTGAATAATCACTCCACGAATGGCGCCTACACTGAAGCCTGTTGAACACAAGACGAAGCTTGGAGAGTTTCTTGAAATATTTTACAAAATTACTTTTGCATTTAATTATTTAATGAAATATAGTATTTTAAAATATAGCAAACATTTTACAATGACCATGTAGTGTGTTTCCATTGGCGTACCCAGAACACTGGGGTCTCACTCTTGTTACCCTGTCTTTTATTAATGTCTATACATTCATTTCTAATACATTTTAAACTGTTGCTTAAAGTAAGAAACTTTTTTGCAAAATTGTTTCATTTTCCTTTAATACCATAAAGAAACTGCTACTCATTCACTAAGTTGGGTTGTTTAACCTCTGAGCGGCACTTTTTTGCACACCATGGGCTAAATGGCCAGGTCACATGGACCCCGAAGGCTCAGAGAAGGTTGGGAGAGGGGACCCACTGGAACAGCTGTTGGGAGACAGATGGTAGCCTCCCGTCAAGGCCATCCAGCGTGTTCTTTAACGTGCACAGGGTATGGCTCTCTCGCACACGGAGCCATGGCTTAACGTTCCATCCGATGGACGGCGGCCTTTCCAAACATAACTAAACATAACTCTAAATAAAGTTTGTAAACATAACTCTTTTAGAAATAAATATATTTTCCACATTTCTTGCATTTGTTCTTAAACGAGTAAAATATTCAGTATTGTGTCTAAAGTTTACTTTGCGTCCGTGGGACTCGAATATGGGAACCACAAATGACGTTCCAGGTAACGTTGATTTCATCAGTTAATTAATGTAGGGCAATTGATTCAGGAATTTCTCCACTATGAATTCTCAGAGCTTGAACTGCCTTCGTCTGTTGATTTCCTTACTGAGAATAACAAAGGCCTTTCTTCCCGAACAGCATTTCCCATCCGGAAAGAGATTGGGAATTGGAACGAAGCAGCTGGTGAACAACTCGAATTCCTGCAAATGGGCACGTGTATCTAAAAACTTTCGAAAGCTTGAAATGCTTCATAACCTAAGGTAATATTCCAGGATATTCTCTGCCATTTCGAAATGGTAACGCTTGGTAGAACCACCATTGTCTATCCAGGTAAAGGCCCACAGGCACGTGACTTTCCCCTCCACTCTTTCAAAGGGTTGAATTAGGTTGTTTAACCTCTGATAGGCATTTTTTGCACACAATAAACTAAATGGCTAGGTCACAAGGACCTCAAGGGCTCAAAGAATTTTGAAGGAAGCAGACCCCACTGGGCAACTATTATGAGACAGATGGAAACGCCCTGTTAAAGCCGTGCAGCTTGTTCTGTCACCTGCACAGGATACGGCTCTCCTGCACACAGTTCCATGGCATTATATCCCAAGCGACGGACGACAGCATTTCCAAGTCCGTCGGGGTTCCCTTTATGACACAAGTGTAGGGTTGGGAATGGAGCAAGGAGTACGCTGACCATGGACCCATGCTCCGTATAGAGTCTCGGATCCGAGTCTTTTTTTTTTCATTTGTAAGAATTAGATTGCTATAAATATAAAAATATTAGTTTTCATAATTTATTCAATCGATATTAAATAATTATCTACCATCACTTTGCTCTAAAAATTCATAAAATTGTTTTAAAAAAAGGGGAATTTTCAGGTTAGGATTGTGTTGTTTTATTTTTTTCTCTGCTGTGCTTTTTTATGCGTATTAGCTAAATGGCCAGGTCACAAACTCTAAGGGCTCAGAGAAGGCTTGGGGAAGGGAATCCACTGGACAGCTGTTAAAAGACAGATGGAAAACTCCCACGAAGGCCACGCAGCGTATTCTTTAACGTGCACAAGTTATGGCTCTCCTGAACACGGGCTAAGTCTTAAAGTCCCATCCGATGTATGGCTGTCTTTCTAGCCCATCTGTGTTCATTTTCTCCTCCAAGGCAGAGTTGAACTTGTAGAGAAATACTCAACTCGCGCATAATTGGGACTCGAACATGGGAACCACAAATGATGATCCTGGCAGCTACCGACTGAGCCCAATATGAAGCTACATAGTGAGTGAAAAGTGACAAACCTCCAGCTTTGGCTGCATCATTTCGTACATCACTGAAAATCATGTTTCTTCACGTTGTAAACATCATCATCATCATCATCATCATCATCATCATCATCATCATCATCATCATCCTCAAGCAGCCATGGGCTACGGAGGTCCAACCAGACCGTGCAATTTAGTTCTCCAAGCAAGTCTATCCTGAGCTACATCTACTGCATCTGGTCACTGCACACCAATTCTAACAAGGTCTTGTTTGACATTGTCTGCCCACCGCATCCTAGGTCTCCCCTTCTTTCTGAGGCTTTTAGGCACACTGTTCATAACCCTATTCGCCAATCTATAATTATTCATACGGGCAACATGGCCAAACCAACGGAGTCTCTCTCTGCACAATATGCTGCTTAAAGGAGGTTGCAAACTCCTTTGCCTAATCTCATCATTAGTTACAAAGTTGAACCACCTAATGCCCAAGATACTGCGTAAGCATCGGAATCAAAAGCATCTAGTTTCCTGTTATCTTGTTTACAAAGTGTCCACGTTTCACTACCATAACTAACCCTAGAAAGAAACAAACTGTTATACAGTCTAATTTTAGTCTTTAGGTGTATACGCCTATTTCTCCACACTCTCCATAGATTCTTAAAAGTCCCGGCAGCAATCCCTATTCGTCTGTTAATCTCATGCCGCACATCACCATTATCTGTTACATAGCTCCCAAGATAATTAAACTGTGACACCTGCTCAAGACTGCAACCATTCAGATTAACTGAATCACAGCCTGCCTGACCAATTTTCATCACTTTAGTTTTCTCTCTGTTTATAACCAAACCTACTCTACTACCAGTCTCATCAACAGCTCGAATGAAAGAGTTCATCTCATCAACATCATTTGCCAAAAGGGCTAAATCATCAACATAATCTAAATCAGAAATTTTCGTATCTCCAGGCCATTTAAGGCCAAAATCTTTCCCTTGAAGTGATATTCGCATAACATAATCAATAACCAAGCTAAAGAGAAAAGGAGACAAAATGCACCCTTGTCGAACACCAGAAGTAATGATAAACCAATTGCTACAAGCCTTACCAACTCTCACACACGACTCAGTGTTATTATAGAGAGCTTTCATAATGTTAACTAACTTGTCTGGTATACCATATGATCTCACAATCAACCACAAATTATGACGATCAACAGAGTCGAAAGCCTTTTTGAAATCAACAAAGCTAGCAACCAAAGGTTTCTGAAATTCTAAACATTTCTCAAGAATCTGCCTAAGTGAAAATATCTGATCCACACATCCCCTACCACTTCTGAATCCACATTGCTCATCACGCAATTGACTGTCAACCAGATTCTTAATTCTATTAAGCACAATCATGGAAAGAACTTTACCTGGAACAGAGAGTAGGCTGATACCCCTATAGTTATCACAAGAACTGCGATCACCTTTTTTGAAAATAGGGATAACAATAGCTCTGGTAAAATCCTTAGGAACCATGCTTTTATCATAAAAGATATTCAGAATTTCAGTCATCCAAGTGGTAACCGAAACATTCCCAGCTCTAAGCATTTGCGTAGTAATTTCATCTACCCCTGGGGATTTATGAAGTTTAAGTTTAGACACAGCCTAAATAACTTCAGATTGTGTTATAGGTCCAACATTAAAGCCACCAATGCATCTATCATCATTGCAAACAATGGGAGTAGAACTAACTACATTGTTTAGAACATCACTGAAATGCTCAGCCCACCTAGCCATGACAGAATCCTCCCCTTCTATAACCTTACCTTGTTTATCCTTCAATCCTTGTATGCCTGTCCGTTTTCTACCACACAAAACATTAACTATCTGGTACAGCTCTCTGCTGTTGTGCTGTCTAACTGCTTCCTCGGCTTTGTCATCCAAACCATCAAGCCAAAGATTCTTATCAGCAGCTAACTGATCCCTTACAAGTTTATTAAGGTCTCTGTAATGCTTTCTATTAGGACTAGTAGGGTATTGATTAAGGGCATTCCTGCAGTTCTTTCTTTCCGAAATAAGCTCAAGTGCCTTATCACTCAGATAATTTGCCTCTTCTGCTCCTTTTTTCGTAAAAGAGTACTGTTAGTGTCCAAAAAAGCCTGTTTAAAATGATCCCATTCTTCCTCAACTTCAGTAGTAAGCAAACCATGACTGTCATAATGACTAAGTAACCTATCATGGTAAACTTTGGCTATAACAGGATCTTTCAGAGCTTCAGTATTAAAAGTAAATTTTTTAACCCTAGCACAACACTTTTTAAGTTTAAGTTGCAACACACTTTTAACAAGGTAATGGTCAGATCCCATTTCAGCTCCCCTATATGCCCTGGTATTCCTAACAGAACTAGCCCATTTGCTGTTAATTAATATGTAATCAATCATATTCTTATGCAGCCCATCAGATGAAACCCATGTGTACTTATGTATGTCACGGTGTTTGTAATAAGTGTTAGTTATTCTGAATCCATTGAGTTTACTTACCTGTAGGAGACGTTGAACATTGCCATTGCAGCTACCAATACCAAAAGGGCCTATTACTCCTCCCCAAAGGGCAGAGTCAGTACCAACTTTGGCATTGAAGTCACCAAGAACAAGGGTAATATCTCCTTTCTTGACAGAATTCAAAATATCCTGAAGTTGTTCATAAAACCTATCCTTCTCATCCTCATCGGCATCCTCAGTGGGGGCATAACAGCAGATAACATTCAAGTCTTTAACGCTTGTCTGAAATTTTGCTGTAAGAAACCTTTCATTAATGCACTCATATCCTAGAAGAGCATCGCTAGCGTGTCTGCTGAGAAGCAGACCCACGCCTTGGTGATGCTTATTGTCGTCCCTCCCTGAAAAGAGAAATTTAAGATTATTTTTAAGAATCTGACCTTTATCTGTCCATCTGGTCTCTTGCAAGCCGAGAATATCTAAATTATAACGGTGGAATTCTTGTGTGAGGACATCAAGAGAAAAAGCTCTGTGCAGAGTCTTCACATTCCAACTACCTATGGAGAGAAAATGGTTAGTGGGACGTTTAAAGAAACTATGTTTATTGAGAGAGGGAATGCCGACAATATCAAACAGCCCCCTAATCGCAGACATGGGGCAAAGACCCGTTCCCCCACTACTAAAGGCTGAAGCCATCTACACTGGAAGACTTCCTCCAATGTAGAATTTGACGATGCCAATAGAAGCAAAGAGTTCAGGTGCCTGCGATGACTTCTGCTCAGGATTATCCACCAGCTGATAAACATATCCTGTGAATCTATTCACTTGGGGCTGTCAACCCACAAACAAACAGAAAACACAGCGGAAGATTTTCCCTCCACAGAAGCCCACCAGTGCAGCAAAATCAGGATCCATAATCAAGCTCAGAGCCATATATCTGTCCAGTCCAGTAGGTTTATATGGTCAGCACCAGGACCCTGTGTGGTTGACCACTCCTCAGCAGGGTAGAAAAAAAGAAAAGTAGCCATAGTTGTCCAGATCAGTAGGCCACACTAATCTGGCAGCCCTCCCCTTCCGTTCACTTCCACAAGAGAGTATCTCTTTTGAAAGTTATTAACGGTCCGCACCACGAGAAGGCGGGGTCGGACATTAGGTGCTAGGCCTGGCCGGTTCTATGCATCATCACAGGGGATTGGTGCATAGCTCTCCTTCCAGTGACTACCTAGCTACCATTTACAGACCACTGTAAACATAACTCTTTTAGAAATAAATTCATTTTCCACTTTCTGGCATTTGTTCTTAAATGAGTAAAATATATTGTATCAGTATTGTGTCCAAAGTTTATTTTGAGGGCCCATAGGGGAAGGATATATTTAGGAATTTCGACATTGTCTTTCAAAAATGGATACCAGTGTATTATGCAAAATAATTATACATCGTGAATGAACATACCAAAGCAAAACGTTTGGGCTAACTAACCTTGGAGTTTTTTGTCGCACAGATGTTCATGGTACTTAATCAGGCCTCGGGTTTGGTTATAATATTGCAAGAGCTGAGAATTTCTGAAGCAATGATTAGATGAATTTGCACACTGGATAGTAACTCTTTTATCGCTGTAAAAATATAAATATATATTAATATCATTTACTACCCAATACAATTATCTAAAAACTCATATTTTTTATTCATGTTCAGTGAAATTGTTACTAATTCCTTTTGGAAACGAATTAAAATTATAAATCAGCTCAGGCCCAGATTTAGGAACCAGATTTGATTCATCTTAAAAAATAGATAAAATTCGAAAAATCGGGCGTTAGAAAGCAGAGCTACTAAAACAACCGTTGTTTAAATTTCGAAAATGAAGAACGTACTATGCAAATCTATACACACAACGTGGTTAAGTGGCTATTTGTGCCGTGTTTGGGCGCCCTCCTACGGATCTTTTTGAATAAGTGGGTTGCGAAAATAAGCGAATGGGGGCATGCCTGTATTCCATCATTGATGGGCAAGCCGTTACATAAGTTTCAGTTAAATACGGCAGTCATGTACATATATGACTACTATCGGTTTCTATGACCTGACTAGTGCGCATGCGAAAATTGGTTTCAGTTATTTTTTCATAACTGTTAAACGTCTTCCATCTTTTTTTTTTGTCGCGTGGATTTTTGAAAACATATGAATGTATTTCTAAATTTTATTTAATATTTAAGTTTTAATGTCTTGTCTATGAGTGATAAAGCCTACGGATACCAACAACAGGGGCAAACGCAATATTTATTTTGAGTTAAGCTTCTGGAAGTGTGCTTCGAAGCGGAATCTAACAACTTAGCTAACAATGATAGAGCTAATGCCAACAGTGTCGTTTCCTTTCTCCAGTAGATGGCAGCACCTTCTCCGAGTTCTAAAACTGAAGTGGATGGCATGCCACTTGGCTTTTTTTTTAAATAAAAAAACACGGTTTCTGTTTTTTAAACCGCTTTTTAATAATTAAAATGCTGTTTCTTAAACAATAAGAAATCTAGATTTATTTCATGCCAAAACGCTTTTTTCAAAAGCTTGTCCAGATTATTTTCTTGCGTGTGAATTAACAACACTGATTGGCCGTTTCATCCATTGAGGTAGTAATACCTTGGCCACAGGACTCCGATTCCCGTACCATTGGCAGCCATCGCCTGTGATCGCATGATCACAGGCGGGTGTGCTTGCAGACTGCTTAGAAGGCAAGAATATCCATGATGCCTTGCGAATGGCTGGTAAACGACGACCAGGTGATTGAAATGAAGCAGAACTTTTCTGTTTTTTTATTTCAATGAGGTTATTCCAGTGTAATAATTAAAACAACAAAATAGATTTAATTAATACACACTTATTGATTTATATCGAATGAAAAGCGAAAACGCTGGAAACTGCTTCTCTTTGAAACTGAGATTTTGTATCGAAAATTTAGAAAAAATTCGATATGCTCTTAATATGTGATTAAAGTTGAACTAAATTGATGTAAGCTTAGTAGACTTTAATTTGAGCCCGTTTAGAACAGAGACAATGATAAACATATTTTAAAATCAAATACATGATCAAATCTTTCAGCTTAAGAAAAAGCCCGCAAAATTTATAAATCTTAATTGTGCAAATCCGCTCCTCATTTAAAAAAAAAACAACATGAAAAGTCACATTTATTTTTCTTCTTTTATTACAAAATATTAATTTCTATTAAAAATTAAAAGAAATAATCAAATAATGTAAACTTTTTTTTTAATTCAGCTGAGGCAGGAAATCAAATCTCCCCCAAATAAATGGCATAATTTAATTTCATGCTAGAAAAAAAACCAAATATTGTAAGCTTGTTATTTCAGCTGAAGCAGAAAGAAATTCAAGCCAACCCGCAAACACAAATGACATAATTGAAATTTGATGATATGAAAAAACAAATATTGTAAACTTTTATTTCAGCTGAGACAGAGGGAAACCAAAGGTCTCTCTCTCACTCACACACACAAATGACATGCCTTGCATTTCAACTCATAAAATTTTTAGGCTTAATTTATCACATGCAAAATTATAAAATTCCTATTTCAGGCGTTTCGTTTCAGAAAAAAAAAAGCAATTTGTGTGATTTCGGCAAAATAAAATTGCAAAGCATAAGTCTCATAAAATTAATGCCTAAGTTTAATATTTCTTTTTGAAACAAAATTCACGAAAATATTCCATAAATTTCATGCTGTTTCAATCTGTAAATCACTTTCTTTTCATGTGTAAATATTATTATTTTCATTTATGAAAAAAATGGTGAACTACATTTGATATTATGATATGACAGAACGGTATTTTGAAATGCTTTATTTCTTTTCTTTTCTTTATTTATTTTTTATTTATTTTTCTCTGCTTAAACAATTTCAATTTAAAAGCATTTCACAATTTCCTTAAATTACTAACCTATGAAATATTGAATTGCTGCTTTTACAGTACTTTTCAGTAGTTAGTGCACAATTCGAGCTAGTACTTTACATGAAAACTCGTTGGCGAGGCTCTAGTGACGGGCACAAATAAATGGCCGTTGACCATGCACAAATGCTTCACGAATTCGTTCAATGGCGCCTCCTGTTCCTCTATACTCCTTGATTTCATCACTCAAAGCCATTCTGGCCCATCACGTATGATTCAAGTTTTATTTTGCTCTAAATTCATCAGTCGTCACGCCTAAAGGCATGGTAACTTCTACTGTATAATAACCGATAATACAGTCTATATAATTTACCTATAAATAGTAGAAGTAAACTTCTGTTATTTAGAGCACGTACCTATAAATTATACTATTTATAGGCGCAGGATGGGCAAAAGCAGGACCAGTGCGGCTGTGGGGCTACCAAATTCGAATTTTCGGGCATAGCGAGAGTAATTTAGGTAAACGAACAGGAGTGCTCTCAGAGCCCCGGGGCCCCTATAAATTATGAGATTATTCTGAGATGAAAAAAAAAATATGTAGGAAAAACAAAGAGGGGGCGGGTGAAATCGAACCGGAACGCCGTACCGACTCGATTTAAATTTTCTAAATTTTTTTCGACTTTTAAAAAAATTCTTTAAAATATATCTTTTAATACTTTTCGCCTCTGTTCAGATTTCAAACATTGTCAAAAGGAGGGGAAAGGGCGTTTTTCCCCCTCCTTCGATCTGACTCTGTCAGAGCCATAAAGTGTTGTCTTTTTATGGTGCACAGGGAATTAAGCTTAAACATTCAGTTCGAGGGACGGCAGCCTTTCAAATTTTCAATGATTGAACTCTAGTATGAGCATTTCAGATTAATTATGTCACAGTTAAGCACATAGCAAGTGAACATGACCTTTAAAAGTTTCAATAGAATAAGAGACCTTTGTTTAATAGTAATAATAATCTTTATTCATATTCATGTTAGTTATACAAAAGTTTAAAAAAATGACCCGCAAAGCATCTGCTTATCTGCAGGAGAGAAGAATAATAACGTTACATGAAAATACATATGATATAATTTAAAATAATGTCATCGAATTATGTGAATTTCAGTGGAAGCTCCATTGTGGTGGTTCAAATTTTTATATTGATTTTAGTGCCTTGAAGAATTTTTTTTTTAGTCTTATTTTTGATTTCTTTAAAATTGTTTAATAAAATAGTTTCCCTTGGCAATTGATTGACACGTAAGGTATTGTATATGCCCTTGTACATTTCCCGTAATTGTTTAATATTTTTGGATTGTAACCTTATGTTTTTCCCATGAGAGATTTTAAATTTAAATTGATTGTCAACAAAATATTTTAAAGTGATGCTATATTTGTAAAGGTTGTGAAAAGAAAGTATGCCCAGATAATTTAGTCTTTCTTCGCTATGATGAAATGAATTTCTTAAGTTGTATGGGATTATATTTTTAGCAATGGATGATTGAATAGTTTCTATTTTCTTTTTATTTGTGAGGTTAGTTGATCAGTATATTGTCAAACCATATGTCAATGTAGATTCACAGATAGCTTTGTAAACCAAAATACATGTATGTGTGCTTGCAGCAAATTGTAGTTTGTATGTACATAGACGCAAAATTTAGATGCACATAGACATTTTTGATATTTATAGACGCAATTTCTCTGCTAACTTTTGAATATGTGTATTCCATCGGAAGGTTGTGTCCATGTAAAGTCCAAGATATTTATGGCTCTCAGCACGCTCAATAACATCACAGTCACAGCAGTCAGGGTCATGAGTTAATATGTTGTGAGGACACAAGGGTTCGTGGTTTTTAATTGCATAAGATGAAAGATCATAGCAACCTGGTGAATGAAAGTTCATCCATTTAGTTTTATCTGAGTTTATGTAAATACGATTAATGTTAGACCAATTAATAATTTTGTTAAAATCATCCTGTGTATCTCGGACAGCGTCTCCTATATTGTGATTCACGTTAACCAAGGCGGTGTCATCAGCATATATATAAGGAGAGCCCTTCAGTTTAAGGTTAGCTAGATCATTAATATAAATAATGAATAAAAGCGGACCTAAAATTTAACCTTATAGGTTTTTATGGTCTACGATAGTTTTCGTGTTAAAATTGCTGTCTAGCTTTTTAGTGTGATTGGACGAATTGACAAGTTTTTTTTCCCCGCAAGTTGACCCAATTAGGTAATGGTCTGCGATCCTACTGCAAAAAAAAATCATTGAATTTGTGTCGAGTTTAATATCAAGTCGGACGTTAATGTGATCAATGCATGTCTGAGAGAGAGAGAGTCACCAATGATGTCTTCCCTGGTGATACCAGTAATGATAGGTGAGAAACCAAACTCGGTTAGCAATTCTACGTATTTGGCAACTCCGTGTTTTTGATATTTTTGATATCTAAATTAAAGCCTCCAACTAGTATTTGACTGCGATGTTTATCAGTTGTTTCGAATCAGTTTTTGAGATTAGAAAGAAAAGTGTTAATGTTCGAGCTTGGTGATCCGTAAATAGCAAGTAAATTGAAAGTTAAATTACCTTTGTAGATATTTATATTCAATGTTTCAGCAGGAATCACAAGAGAAGGTATCGTTTTGTCTAATAATGTGTCGCGGAAGAAAAGTAGAATCTCATGTTCAAACGGACCAGGAGTTCTCGTAAAAAGTTGATTAAAATTTTCTAGATTGAACAATGGAGCATCCATGCTGAAGATATTAGTTTCTGTCAATATAATAATATCTAAAAATGTCAAAATATCTTTAAGATAAATACAGAGAGTATCCCAGTTTTTTTCCAGACTTCGAATGTTCACATGCAGAAAGCTTAAATGTTCATCAGATTCATAACACAATTTACTAGTCAAGAACCATTTCTTAACTTCTTCATAGTCGCACAGAGCATTTTCGCTGTGATCAAATTTTGGTAAGTCATCAAAATAAAAAGTCGCCATGACAGAAAAAAAATTAGAGGAGCATATAAGTAAGTTAATTCCCATTTAAAATCCATCGAAATTCGTGAATTGTTTTCTACTTTGCACAAATATCTCTAATTAATTTATTTTTCTCATTGTGAACTATATAAAAAACAAAAAAATTCAATACTTGCAAAAGTTTTCAATTCTCTCTCTCCTTTCTAAATCCTTTAACAGACTACTAAAGTCACTGTCATGCACCAGCTCCTCGAGGCAGTCCCTCGCTTGGTCGCATTCTTCTGCCTGCGATTTTGTTGATCGCACTGTTAGGTCGGGATAAAGACGAAGGTTCATTATTAATGTTAATTAACTTCAGCTTCAACATAACATGCCCTACCAAAATAATAAAGAATTTCCAGGTTATGCCAATGCGAATTTGACTTCGATGTTTTATAACTTCTGAAGTATACATTTAATGGGAAAATGTGATTGATGATAAATTAAAAATCGTAATCAAATTTATTTAAATCTTGATTTTTAACAATATTTGTCCGGTATTAGAGTTGTGGAAACTAATTAGAGTTGTGGAAACTAGTACATAACTATTTCACAACAGTAATGTGTTAAAAGAATTTACTTCAGAAGTTAATTAAAACTTAAACGATAAGTATTATTTCAAACCGCTTAATTAAATAAACATATATAAGTTTGCGAAATGATTATTTCAATATTAGACAATTATGAATGATTTTTATAAAACAAGATAATTTATTGTTAAATATTCCAGTTTCCATAAATCTTTAAAAACTTAATGACTATTGTTGAAAAATCGAGTATTAAATGGTTTGAAATACTTTATCATACAAGTTTGCTTACTAATCGCTAACACTATACACAATATCAAGACCAGATCCAGGGGAGGGGGAGGGGGGCACGGGCTATCTGGCTATCCCCCCTCCCTTTGAGATTGCTATTAAGAGTAATGGTGTCCAAAATTATTAACCTTCTGAATATTTCACACATTTTTCAAGACATTTTTAAAACTTCCAAAACGAAGGGTGGGGGGGGGCGGGAATTTACACTGTAATAGAAATTCAGTGTCTTGCATGCCCTCACTCCCAATACTCTTTTTTGGCTCGATTACGACGCCTGTCTCCTCTCACCTCCATTTATTTATTCCCGGAATCTGGGCCTGCCTGTATTATTCCTGTGTTACCTCATCCAATACAACAGCTGTCACTTGTTTATCTCTGTTCAATTTCTTAAATATCGTGACATCGCAAACTAAAAGCTAATACGCCTTTTGTTTTCTTCGCTGTACTGTAGGATGGAAAGCCATTGTTTCTGTTACGCCCGATGCTAAGTGAGCTTGCTGAATTATATAGATTGGCTGGTTTATCTCCCTCGCCTGCTTGGGCCATCAAAGGTGGCGGTTGTGTTCTTGAAGTGTGCGCGAGTAAACTTCAGTTTAGTGAATTATTGTGATTCGCTTGGGATTTATGGTTCTTTTTGAGTGCAATAAGTGCTTTGCATTTTTTATCACTTCTTGAAACTGAATTCTGGGTGAAGAATGCAATTTTTTGCATAAACTGAAACTAAAACATGGCAAACGATGGAAACCGTAAAAAGAAATCATCGCCTACTTCATTGAAGATAAAAGTAAAAAGAAACAAATATCAAGGTGTGACAAATCCTGAAAAAGAAAAAGAAACGCCCATTAAAATGGAATATAATGTTCTCTCTGAAGATCTAAAGTTATCGTCAGACTCGGACATTTCACCGACTTAATCAATCGAGAACAACTGTGATACTACAACAGAACAGGATAAAAATGACATTCAAGCCCAACAGGGAAATAGTAACATTAATACCCAAAACAAAAATTCTATAACTGCTTTAACGGAGAATAAAGATAAAACTTTTCAGAATACAGGTCTTTATTATATAACCAACGCTTCTAACACACACAGATATAAAATTTCTAATAAAATTAATAACTTTAATGAATATGGTTAAAAAAAAGAAATAAACTTAATACTTAAAATAAAAACAAATTCTGCCATCACTAAATCAGTACTTTACAGGATGAAAAAATCTGAGAATCCAGTTTGTGACAGATGTTTAGTTTATGAAAATTTGGAGCATATTTTATTTCATTGTAATAAATACACATTAGAAAGAAACTTATATTACACAAAATTAAAACAATTAAATATTTTAACTTTCGGCTTCAAAAACATTTTAGAACCAATTAAAAATGAAGACAAAATTATTTGTTATAATTACTTGTTGACCTTTTTAAGGTCTATTAATTTGTATGATTCATTATAAAAAAAAGGAAATGAAAAGAAAAACATACAGCCAAAAAAAAAGAGAAATAATAATAATAATACATAAAATATATATATATATAATCAAAAAAATATTTATATATAAAAAAAATACTGAAATATAGAAAAGAAATTTTAATTTCAGAAATTTGCACTGAATGAATTTGTGTTCAGTAGTTTTCCAGTATACAAGAATATTCAAAGGGAGATTTATATAGCAAGCAAGCCCTCGCCTGCTTGCTGGAACTGACTAATTAATTTTCACCAGCCAAGCCGGCAAGGAACAGACCAGACAATCTCTACAATTCGTCAATTTCAACATGGGCAGAACAACAACAAAAGTCTTCGTCCCACAGCACCCAGAAGAAAAAAAAGCTCATAAATAAATAAAAAATAAATACCCCTCAAGCAGCTGCTTGCCATAGAAGTCTGACAGGAGCCTGTCAGTTTATATGCCACAGTAGAAGGTCTGAGAGGATGGCAGGACCTCAGCAGAAAAACGACACAAACAGCCATGCCTTACCCGGGGCTCGAACCCAGGGCCCGTAGATCAGTAGCCAATCGCGCTAACCACTCGGCCACGGGACGGCAAAAAAAAAAGCTCATATTAGTTTTTATTATATCTCGATATTTAAGGAATCGAACTGAGATAAATAAGTGGCATCTGCAGTATTCAATGAGAACACAGGATATTACAGTGTATAGTATTAGTAATTTTTATAATTTGTTATGAACTTTATCTTCAGTCACATTTTCTAATAAATGCATATTTTCGAAGTTACATTCCTATGGACATAAACATGGAAATTAACTATTATTTTGGTAGATAGCGTACTACACTTGTGAACAACTGGTGGAGTAACATATTTATCATTTTTCGATTGGATCAGGTTTAATTTGTTGCCCAGCAGAGACACCCTTTTAGCTATTAAGACCAAAATCGAATTTAAGCGATTTTTCCAGGGGGAATTTTGTTAAAGACATCGTTTGGATGTAGAAAAATAAATCTTGCTGGGTTGATACGTGGTGTTTTACCTCTGAGCGGCACTTTTTTTGCACACAACGAGCTAAATGGCCAGGTCACATGGACCCCAAGAGTTCAGAGAAGGTTGGGAGAAACTTGAGTTAAGTCACTCTGGAAATTTTGAGAGGTTGCCGAAGGCTGTTAGAAAACAGTTGGAAGCCTCTATCCAAGGTTATTCAGTGTGTTCTTTAACGTGAAGAGGGTATGACTTTCCTGCACACGGAACCTCGGGTTTACATCCCATCCGACAGACGGCAGACTTTCTAAGCCCATCGGTGTTCCCTACTGATCATGGGCAGGGCGGAGAGTTTTCCGGAGATAAATCTCAACGCTGGCCCACTGGAACTCGAACCTGAGAAGTGCAGATTACGAGCCTTGCTTGCTACCGACTGAGCTACCCCCGCCTCATGAAAGAAGGGAACCCACTGGACAGCTGTTAAGAGATATATGGCAGCCTCCCGTCAAGGCCATTCAGGGTGTTCTTTAACGTGTACATGGTATGACTCTCCTACACAAGTCACCCAGGCTTTGCTTCCTATCCGATGGACGGCGGCCATTCCATGCTCATCGGTTTCCCCTACTGACCGAGGACAAGGTGGAGGTTTTGCAGAGGTAAATTTCAACGCTGGTCCAGTGGGACTCGAAGCTGGGAACTGCAAATTATAAGCCTGGCAAATTACCGACTGAGCCACCCCAATCGCGTAATTATAAGAAAAGCAATTACAACCCTTGCCTCCATGGTCGTTTGGTCGCTTCGCCATTCCTACAACCGATATAGCTTCCAGTTGAGAAATGAGTTTTAAATTTTTATGATGTTTAAACCCTGTTTTGTAAAAACAAGTACGCTTTATTCACAAAAGTATTCTTACCTGTCAACAGAAGAGCGATCAAACATAAAAGAAGCATTTTTAATTTGCAGGGAAACGATCTTCAAATCTAACCGTTAACACAACTAACACTCTCTACAGGTATTTGTTCAGTATATGACACTTCTACATAGACATTGCTACTTCCTTTGCTTATATTACGGTGTATTTCCGTGCATGTGAAGAGCAGGAAAGAAGTAGTCACTTCCAGCCTTTAAACTCGGATCTCGATAAAAATATACCTTTTTTAGTTATTTGCAAATAATGAACGCTACAGATTTTGAGTAATTTTTCTTCGTCATTTATGTGTTATTAGCTTCCTAAAGTGAATTGTGAGGAAATACGTCAACAGTGGTAAATGAATAAATAGAATACTTATTTCTGGACTTCTCTAAAATGAATCTACAAGATTGTTTGCATTGTGCTTTTCTGATTTTGCAGAAAATATTTTTATCGAATATAAAGGCATTCTCCCAGTTTTGGTGAGGTGAGCACAAAACCAAAATGTATAGATACTCAGAGGGCACTTTATTAGGATTTGGATTGTCCGATTTACCTATCAGCTGCATCTTTCTGCATACATTGCGCAAAATGGCCAGGTCACAAGAATCCCCGATTTTTCAGCATTTGGGGGAAGGGGACCCACTGGACAGATGTTAGGATGATCCATTTTATGTCCCATCCGACGGATGGCGGTTCCCTGACCGACTGAGGGGGAGTTTTGAGGAGATAAATCTCAACGTTGACCCAGGTGGGACTCGAACCCGGAACGGGAGAATGTATATTACGAGCCATTTCCTCCGCAGTGATTAGCGGAGATAGTGTAAAGCAGTGGTATCAAACTCAAATAGGAACGCGGACTACTTAAACTTGTACCCGAAGTAGTACGGGCCCCAAAGATACTATAAAAAACAGAGAGCAATTATTATTTTGTATCTTTCGCCATACTAAAAGACGCTAACAAGTAAGATTTAATAAACGTAGTAAATTACGCGCATATGAACCATAAAACTGTATTAACCTCTGGTTTTGGCGGGACATAATAAAGATAAATAAATACATTACGTCGCGTTTGCGTTAAGCCGTGGCCCCGTGTGCAGAAGAGCCACACTCTGTGTACGTTAAAGAACACAATGGATGACCTTGACGGAAGGCTACCATCTGTCTCCGAACAGCTGTACCAGTGGGTCCCTTCACCAAACTTTCTCTGAGACTTTGGTGTCCATGTGACCTGGCCATTTAGCCCATGGTGTGCAAAAAAGTGCCGCTCAGAGGTAAAACAACCCAACCCAACGTCGCGTTTGATGGTATGGACAACAAATATTATATTTCTGATCTAAATTAAATAGTTAAGGTGAAAAGAAAATTTTAAAATTAAAATTCATAAATTAAGTTTTTTTTTATATATAATTTGATAAGTATTTGCCAAATGTTGGCATGGGCCGCGTCAAGAATGTTGGGAGACGACTGTTTGACACCACTGATGTAAATGACAGTAATACCCTGTGCACGTTAAAGACCACCCCGGATGACATTGCAGAGAAGCTTCCGTCAATCTCCAAACACTTATTCAGTGGTACAGTCGCTCAAAAAAGTATCCGAACACTCTGGTTGATTACAGAATTCAGAAAAAAATATCTGGCAACAATTTTTTTAGAAATTAGTGATCTGGCAACCTTCGTGTCACGTGACTCGAAGGTTGCCAGATCACTAATTTCTAAAAAAATCGTTACAGAATTCAGAAAAAAATATCTGGCAATCAACCAGAGTGTTCGGATACTTTTTTGAGCGACTGTACCTTCCCCACTTTCTCAGAGACGTATGACCTGGTCACTTCTGTGAAAAATATTCCGCTCAGAGATAAAACAACCTAACTAGTAAAGTTGCCATTGAATGTATGACACATATATTGGTTTCAATCATTATTTCTTCAATTAATGTTATTACTTTCGCTTCGCAACTTTAAGGTGAAATATAGAAAATATTCGATTAATTCCCTTCACTAATAACCAAACAGGAGTCTAGTTTCGAACTTGAGACAGCGCAAAATATGAAAAAAAAAATCTGATCAAGTAGTACTCAAATGAAGATTTTACATTATAAATAAACATCCCCTCAAGCAGCTGCTTGCCACAGAGGTTCACAGGAGCCTGTCAGTTTATACGGCATACTAGAAGGATCTGTGAGGATGGCGGGATCTCAGCAGAGAAACAACACAAACATCCATTCCTTATCCGGAGTTCGAACCCAGGTCTCTTAGAACAAAACTAACCACTCCGCCACGGGACGACTTTTTGACTTTAGAGCCCGAAAATTTATAAAGTACTATCTAATATATATATCGACGGGTGATAACGCAAATTCTAACTATGAAGCAGAAATGATAGAGCTCTGTCAATATGCATTCTCGGGGAAAATCCGAAATTTGACCTCCGACGTGTTTCTTAATGTCAAAGTTACAGAGATCAACGAGTGCTAGAAACGTGAGAATTTGCGTCTGGGGATGTTTTGGGTTGTAGATGTCCGAAACATTACCAAATTTCGGATCCGGAGGGTCCTTCGAGGTTCAACTTTAGAGCTACTAGTGCTAGAGAGCTAAAAAATTGGTTCCTGGGGAATTTTGAGTCGTAAATCTTATGTGACATTTGTTGCGATGGGTCCTTAGAGGTCAAAGATCAAATATGTACCTGTGATCTTACTCGCAAGATTGCCAAAGAATTCATTTTCCTGCAGTCCATTTTCTAATATGATGTTGTAAATAATCACTGAATTCATCTTATGTTTTTAATGCCATATATGTTTCTTAATTCTCCCAAATGGAGTCAAAATAAGTGGATGGTAAATATTATTTAAATTATTAAATACAATTACATAATTTACATTTTTATTAAATGAGTAACTATCAGTATTATGACCCAATATAATTTGTCCGGTGAAAAATCGGGATATCCCTCAAAAACTTCAGAATTTAGATCGTAATCGCACTCTTTCAATAAAAACCTTGATATTGGTATTTTAAGGATGACCAATCTTCTCTCTCCCTTCTTTGTGATTTTGTTTATATCATTAAAGTCACATGATCTTTTCAGTAATACAGTTTTCATAAGTCTGGTTTCAACACATAAGTGTGCTTCAGTGTAATGATTCTCGTAAGCAATAAATATTTCCTTCTGAAATCAACAACTATTTATTCATTTATAAATATTCTCTAGTAACAAACGTAATTCGTATATTTAAGTATATCACAGGATTTTTTTAAACGTTGAAATTTCTTTTCTACAACTAATAAAACAGTCAACAACTAACAGCGATAACATTTAACGGGAGTAGATGTACAGCGTGAACCAAAATTATGGCAATCAGACAGAGCAACGATAGCGATATAGTCACGGCATTTCCACTGCAGTTCGGAGTCAGTTCGGCACATCGTTTGTTGAGGTAAGTTCCTCCTAATTTCGTAAATAATTCCTTCATTAACTCGCTTGCATCATTTGTGCACGAAGTCCTCGTAACGTTGGCGACACACTGGATATGAATATCAAAGATGCTGTAAAGAAAAGAAATTCTAAGCTGAATACAAAAGAATATGAGATTTAACACTCAGACCATAGTGCCATAATTTGTCTTTTAGGGTTGTTTGGTATAAATAAATATAAAATAATAAATACCCCCTCAAGCAGCTGCTTGCCACAGAGGTCTGACAGGAGTCTGTCAGTTTATATGCCATAGTAGAAGGTCTGTGAGGATGGCAGGACCTCAGCAGAAAAACGACACATACATCCATGCCTTATCTGGGGCTAGCATACTTTAAACCAGGCCCGGATATAGAAAGGGGGGTGACACGACGCAATCGATCAGAAAAAATGTAAAAGGTGGGGGTGGGAGGGGGGGCAAGAGACGATTTCCATTGTAGTGTAAAATTTTCCTCTTTGTTTTGGAGTTTAAAAAAATTCATGGAAAAATGCGTGAATTATGAACAATTTGAATAATTTTTGGCCTCCAATACTAACATTCTGAAGGGGATAAATGAGAATTATACATCTAAGGGTAGGGGCAGAGACTTACTCTGACGGTGGAGACCAGGTCCCCCGCAGATTGTTTACTTACATTTTCGGACCCCCCCCCCCCCGAAACTAATTCCTGGGGACGTCCTAAATGTACTCCCCCTACTTAAAACATTCATAATCATTAAAAGTATGAATTAGCCTTTGCACCTTGTTTCAAGGTAGGCAAGTAGGATTCGTTTTTAAAATTGGGAAGATATTATTTTGCTCATCTAGCATAAAACCTCACTACTACGGATTTTTGTAATATTCTATCCTCTGGAAAAAGACTTATAAAAGAATAATAAATTTTCCATTTTTTCAACACTTATATTTTGACTAACAAAAGAAATGGATAACTTCTTAATATTTTGTTCATTAAAGTTTGGTTTTGTGTCAGGACTTCGATGTGGGCTGCAGATATCCCTGCGATATTCAACTTCCAATCACACTTGGCTCAACCTGTCTGGTGGGATACTTACAACTGTTGAAAGATTATTTCCTTTAAATTTAAAGGAAATAATCCTGCAGCAGTTTTAAGTATAACACTAAACATGTTGAGTATTGTAAAGGAATTTTTTTTTTCAGAATAAACGATGTTTCTGAAGTATACTCAAAATATGAAGTCCAATGGTCTTAAAATGGGACTTCTGATCACATGATTTTCGGATCACATGATCGGTCCACCTATACCAAACTAATTGTTAGGGTTATTAGTTTGTTTTTACCTCTGAGCGGCGATATTTTGCCCACAACGGACTAGGGCGGGGGTGGCTCAGTCGGTAGCGATCCATTGTCATTGTATCGTAATCTGTAGTTCCCAGGTTCGAGTCCCAGCTGGGTCAGCGTTGAGATTTATCTCCGCAAAATTTCCCGCCCTGCCCATGGTCAGTAGGGGACACCGATGGGCTTGGAAAGGCCGCCGTCCGTCGGATGGGACGTTAAGCCGTGGCCCCGTGTGCGGGAGAGACATACCCTGTGCACGTTAAAGAACACGCTGGATGGCCTTGACGGGAGGCTACCACCTGTCTCCCAACAGCTGTTCCAGTGGGTCCCCTCCCCCAACCTTCTCTGTGCAAAAAAGTGCCGCTCAGAGGTAAAACAACCCAAGCCCACAACGGACTAAATAGCACAGAGAATGTTGGGTAGAAGGAACCCACTGGGTAATTGTGAGAAAACTGAACACTTCTGTAAAGGCCATCTAACATGTCCTCTAAGGTAAATATGGTTTGGCTATCTTACACAAAAGCACACGGCTTAATTCTATGAGAAAGGCCACGGTGTGCCCTTTAATAGAGAAGGCAGGATTGGGGTTTGCGGAGATAATCTGAACTCTGGCACATTTCGGACTGGATTGGGAACTGCAAATAGGAGCCTGGCGCGCTACAGAGTGAGCCATCACTGCTATTAGAAAATTTCATATTTAAGTTGTACGTATGATATTAGCACCACCATGTGATATCAGCTGTACACAGTCATAAAAAAGGAACACAGTTTGTAATTTTGAACACAAAAGTTACTTTTGATAATTATTTAATAGACTACAGCATAAATTATTGGTCTTTTATAAAGACCTTTTATGTTCTTCCAGGCTATGCATTCTTAAGCCACTTTGTTTTTTTCCTCTAAGGACGTTATAAATAGAATTAACTCTGTATTTTAGAGAATATCGTGCAAAGTAGGCAGAGACTGTAGTCTAATATTCGTGCCGCTAATAACTGCTAGAAAAGTAGCACGGTGTATCCTCTTTAACATCTTTGTAGACAATGTCCGACTGTATCACAGTATAGCCCAATGCTGCTAAGCACATCTTTGCTATACTGGTAATTTTGTTTCGTTGTGAGTAGTTCACTTTTTGAACATCTTCCCCTGTTACGTCTCATTAGCAACAATTGTCATTAGCAACAATTGGAAATATAAATTTTCTTTCCTGATTATAGATGGCGCCAGGTCGGCCACGTTCTTCGAAAGATATAAAAGTCAATTTGTGGAAATAAATTACGGAGCTGATTATTGTTTTAGTTGTTAGAGTACTCTAGCATGTATTTAGAGAGTCGTGGGTTCGAGTCCCGCACTGTCGGCAAAAATAAATTTTTCCGCATAAGTCTTGAAGCCTCTGTACATGTTGCTATGCTTTTGCATTTTAAAATGTGAAAATAATTGTCATTGTATCATTAAATATACATTGCTTTCATTCATATTACTCTATATTTCTGTATCATGCAGTTTAACCGAAATAAATAACTGAATTGTGCGAGATTTTCTTAAAACCTGGTAGAATTTAAACCACACCTAAAGGGCAGTTTTAGCACGATTTGAGATAAAGAAAAATATGAAACAAAAAATAAGATTTTCTTTCCTCAACATAACGGCACCCGAATTAAAAAACACTTCCTTGTATTTCAAATAAATATATCCTTGCATTAAAAAAAATATTAGTGGAAATAATGCAGGAAAATTACATAAATTCTTAGAACTCATTCGAACAAAATATTTTTGACACTAAGTAAACCACCGTTGAAAACGTATATTGAAAAAAATATTAACTAACCAACACGTTCTCTGCCACAGTTCATCAGGATCAGCATCTTCTTCGTCTACCTCCTGTTGCAAAATTTCATATTGAGCAGAACAATTATCCAAGTTGTCAGAAACCTCTTTAATGCATGAAGAATGAAGCAGATATCCTGCAAATGTTAATTCATACCATAATGTGCAATTACAACAGTAAGACCTAATTCAACACTGTAGGATGAATTTCAAAGACAATATGCTTAAAAAATTACGGTAATTCTAACATGAATAATAAATATCAAACAACAACAACACACAAACTGCTATTTAGTAAAATGTAAATTATCTGTATTCTTTCATAATTACCCAGTATAATTCGTCCGGTCCAAAAATCCTTATTTCCCCCTCAATAAATCCCTTTCCATAAATTGTGCATATTACTTTATACTCATTTTAACCTCTTGATCACTAAAAACAGACAAGTGTTACGAAGCTCATCTCTGTGTTACGTAACGCTTTGCTGTTCCAACTCTCTCTCCTTGTTACCTCGCTCTTGACTGTTCCAACTCTCTCTCCTTGTTACCTCGCTCTTGACTGTTCCAACTCTCTCTCCTTGTTACCTCGCTCTTGACTGTTCCAACTCTCTCTCCTTGTTACCTCGCTCTTGACTGTTCCAACTCTCTCTCCTTGTTACCTCGCTCTTGACTGTTCCAACTCTCTCTCCTTGTTACCTCGCTCTTGACTGTTCCAACTCTCTCTCCTTGTTACCTCGCTCTTGACTGTTCCAACTCTCTCTCCTTGTTACATCGCTCTTGACTGTTCCAACTCTCTCTCCTTGTTACCTCGCTCTTGACTGTTCCAACTCTCTCTCCTTGTTACCTCGCTCTTGACTGTTCCAACTCTCCTTGTTACCTCGTTCTTGACTGTTCCAACTCTCTCTCCTTGTTACCTCGCTCTTGACTGTTCCAACTCTCTCTCCTTGTTACCTCGTTCTTGACTATTCCAACTCTCTCTCCTTGTTACCTCGCTCTTGACTGTTCCAACTCTCTCTCCTTGTTACCTCGCTCTTGACTGTTCCAACTATCTCTCCTTGTTACCTCGCTCTTGACTGTTCCAACTCTCTCTCCTTGTTACATCGCTCTTGACTGTTCCAACTCTCTCTCCTTGTTACCTCGCTCTTGACTGTTCCAACTCTCTCTCCTTGTTACCTCGCTCTTGACTGTTCCAACTCTCTCTCCTTGTTACCTCGCTCTTGACTGTTCCAACTCTCTCTCCTTGTTACCTCGCTCTTGACTGTTCCAACTCTCTCTCCTTGTTACCTCGCTCTTGACTGTTCCAACTCTCTCTCCTTGTTACCTCGCTCTTGACTGTTCCAACTCTCTCTCCTTGTTACATCGCTCTTGACTGTTCCAACTCTCTCTCCTTGTTACATCGCTCTTGACTGTTCCAACTCTCTCTCCTTGTTACCTCGCTCTTGACTGTTCCAACTCTCTCTCCTTGTTACCTCGCTCTTGACTGTTCCAACTCTCCTTGTTACCTCGCTCTTGACTGTTCCAACTCTCTCTCCTTGTTACCTCGCTCTTGACTGTTCCAACTCTCTCTCCTTGTTACCTCGTTCTTGACTATTCCAACTCTCTCTCCTTGTTACCTCGCTCTTGACTGTTCCAACTCTCTCTCCTTGTTACCTCGCTCTTGACTGTTCCAACTCTCTCTCCTTGTTACCTCGCTCTTGACTGTTCCAACTATCTCTCCTTGTTACCTCGCTCTTGACTGTTCCAACTCTCTCTCCTTGTTACCTCGCTCTTGACTGTTCCAACTCTCTCTCCTTGTTACCTCGCTCTTGACTGTTCCAACTCTCTCTCCTTGTTACCTCGCTCTTGACTGTTCCAACTCTCTCTCCTTGTTACCTCGCTCTTGACTGTTCCAACTCTCTCTCCTTGTTACCTCGCTCTTGACTGTTCCAACTCTCTCTCCTTGTTACCTCGCTCTTGACTGTTCCAACTCTCTCTCCTTGTTACCTCGCTCTTGACTGTTCCAACTCTCTCTCCTTGTTACCTCGCTCTTGACTGTTCCAACTCTCTCTCCTTGTTACCTCGCTCTTGACTGTTCCAACTCTCTCTCCTTGTTACCTCGCTCTTGACTGTTCCAACTCTCTCTCCTTGTTACCTCGCTCTTGACTGTTCCAACTCTCTCTCCTTGTTACCTCGCTCTTGACTGTTCCAACTATCTCTCCTTGTTACCTCGCTCTTGACTGTTCCAACTATCTCTCCTTGTTACCTCGCTCTTGACTGTTCCAACTATCTCTCCTTGTTACCTTCGCTCTTGACTGTTCCAACTCTCTCTCCTTGTTACCTTCGCTCTTGACTGTTCCAACTCTCTCTCCTTGTTACCTTCGCTCTTGACTGTTCCAACTCTCTCTCCTTGTTATCTCGTTCTTGATTGTTCCAACTCTCTCTCCTTGTTACCTCGCTCTTGACTGTTCCAACTCTCTCTCCTTGTTACCTCGCTCTTGACTGTTCCAACTATCTCTCCTTGTTACCTCGCTCTTGACTGTTCCAACTCTCTCTCTCCTTGTTACTTCGCTCTTGACTGTTCCAACTCTCTCTCTCCTTGTTACTTCGCTCTTGACTGTTCCAACTACCTCTCCTTGTTACCTCGCTCTTGACTGTTCCAACTCTCTCTCCTTGTTACCTCGCTCTTGACTGTTCCAACTCTCTCTCCTTGTTACCTCGTTCTTGACTATTCCAACTCTCTCTCCTTGTTACCTCGCTCTTGACTGTTCCAACTCCCTCTCCTTATTATGCTTGTCTGTTTTAACTCCCTCTTCGTGTTCAGAATATCAAGCGAGTGTTATCGTAATAGTAGTAAAGCATAATTGATAACAATATAAATCAGCTTTTTGGTCATTAAGAAAAAAAATGCTATTTGCAGAAATATAATATTTTAACGTTACACAGCCACCCTATGTAACAGGATATAAAATTTCTATCTCCCACTGAACGAGTATTAGGAATCATATACCTCCTGTCAAAGCCATCCAAGCGTGTTCTTTCATATGTCGATGATGTCTTTGGTGCACACGGCTTAACGTCCCATCCGACGAACGGCGGCATTTCCAAGCCCATTAGTGTTCTTTTGTCCCTGTGAGCAGGGTGGGTGTTAGCTAAGTGATTGGTCTAAACACTTTTTTTAAATTAACATTAAAAAAGGTTCATCAGTATGTGGTACATTCCCCCCCCCCCCTCCGCCTTTGGTTAAAGGTAAAAATTGATTTCAAATCTATTTTAATCAAAGGGATATTTTGCATCCCTTGAAAAATTAAACGATGGCCTTTACTTAGGAGTGCTTTTGCCAATTACAACAAGTTAATGCTTTTATTAATGAAGAGTTAGAGTAGGTTACTAAAGCAAAAATATTTTTACAGATACTTACTTTTCCTTAAGAGAGTACCCTCCGTGCACAGTTCATCAGCCACATTTTGGGCTCCACTAACTAGCAGTTTGTATTCTTGCTGTTCAATTTCGGTGAGACAAGACTTTGCATAAGAATTCACACAATGCAAGGCGTCATGCAGTTTGCTAATAAAAATAAAATAACATTACCAGGAAATAATTCGCAAATATTCGTATTTTTAAGAAGGGACTGATTAAAATCAATTTCTGATAAACATTTACATATTCAATAGTGTCCACTGTTAAGCTTATAAATATGATATTGATTTTGCTAAAATTATAATTCGAAACATTACGTTTTGGAAAACGCTTTTCATTCAGAAGAGCTACAACCAAAGAATATGTAAGAGAAAAGAAGTCCAGTTCGACTAGAAGCAGTTTTGCTGTTAAGTGTACAACGCCGCCATTTTTTTTACGTAATCGTACGTTCCGTTTTAACGCCCAACAGTTCCTTAACGGCAACTGATAGAAAAGAAAAAATAAATCTACCCCACCTCCCTGAACAAACATTAAAATCACCTCTACAAATTACTCTTGCAAAAAAATATTAATCTTAAAGTAACGAATCAAAAAACGCGCGGAAATGACATTTCCAAGAGTATCAACAGAGTTTTAACGAAAACGGCGTAAATCTCGAATTATAAACCAGCCACAGAACCATACAACGCGAATACGCTGAGTTGGGTTGTTTTACCCCTGAGCGGCACTTTTTTGCACACAGTGGGCTAAATGGCCAGGTCACAAGGACCCCGAAGGCTCAGAGAAGGTTGGGGGAGGGGACCCACTGAAACAGCTGTTGGGAGACAGATGGTAGCCACCCGTCAAGGCCATCCAGTGTGTTCTTTAACGTGCGCAGGGTATGGCTCTCCCACACACGCGCCACAGCTTAACGTCCCATCTGACGGACGGTTTTAAAAGTTTATTTAATGTATGAAAGAATTCTATTCTTCTTGTTTCTTAACTGCACATATGACTAAACAACAAACGTCACCTAAGCACAATAATGGCGAGCGAGTCACTTCTTTCAACAGCACGCATCACTTCGGCACTTAAAAATGGACCTCCAGAAATGGAGCAGGGGTGGTTCAATCGGTATCGTGTCAGGTTCGAGTCCCGCCTGGGTCAGAGACGAGATATATCTCCCCAAAACTCTCTTCCCTGTTCTTGATCAGTAGGGTGCATCGATGGGCTTGGAAGAGCCACCGTCCGTCAAATAACAAGTAAAGCTTTGTGCGGGAGAGCCATACTCTGTACACATTAAAGAACACTCTGGATGGCCTTGAAGGGAGGCTACCATCTGTCTCCTAACAGCTATGCGGTGGGTCCCCTCTCCTCAACCTTCTCTGAGCCATCGGGGTCTTGTTAACTGGACATTTAGCCCATTGTGTACAAAAAAGTGCCACTCAGAGGTAAAGCAACCCCCAAAAATTATAATCTCATCTGATACAACAGTTTTAACCAGCGCTTATAGCTAAAAAAAACTTGTTCCGCACTTAAAAAAAAAATATTCGCATCGGATACAATTATTCCAAACAAAGCACATTGCTAAACAATAAACAGGTAAAAATATCTTACCTGTAAACGCCTAAAAATGCAAGAACTTTCGGTTGGTGGTCAGCATTACTAGAAATTTGTTTAATTCACAGCATTCTTAAAATTTCACGCTTAAAAATCCACGAGATTTCAGTTCCCCCTCCTCCCACATACGAGTTTAAGGAAACCTTCAAATATTCATTTCAGATCATACCAAAGACTTTTTATAAACCTAAATATCAAATCGGAGGCCACGGCAAATCTTGGCAGCCAGACAATACGTTTACTACAGTATTTAATTCCCTGAATTAAAAAAAAAACAGCAACCGTTGTATCTTACGTTACATTCTCACCTGACTTAATTTGCTTTCGTTCACGTATCCTGTAACGTTTCTTCACGTAACGCCATGTTGGACCATGAACCGCAAGCTTACCAAGATTTCATTTTTGTCATATATCTCTAATAATTTTAAAATTCGCAATAGATTATAATACAAAAAATTTAAACAATGACGTAGCAATATACATGGCTGAACTGAATTAAGGGCATTTGAGACATTTCACTTTGTGTCAGATAATTTTGTTCCTGTATTTGGCCTCCGACTCTAATTAGCTAAAGTAGTTGGAGCCCGAATTCATCTCTAATAATTATACGTGTACTTCACAATTAACAGAAGTTTGAAAACTCAGTATCACTCTCTTTTAATCTAATTCTAATACATCTAAATTTTTAGGGGCGGGGGTGGCTCAGTCGGTAGCGCGCCAGGCTCGTAATCTGTAGTTCCCAGGTTAGGGTCCCAGCTGGGTCAGCGTTGAGATTTATCTCCGCAAAATTCCCCGCCCTGCCCACGGTCAGTAGGGGACACCGATGGGCTTGGAAAGGCCGCCGTCCGTCGGATGGGATGTTAAGCCGTGGCCCCGTGTGCGGGAGAGCCATACCCTGTGCACGTTAAAGAACACACTGGATGGCCTTGACGGGAGGCTACCATCTGTCTCCCAACAGCTGTTCCAGTGGGTCCCCTCCCGCAACCTTCTCTGAGCCTTCGGGGTCCATGTGACCTGGCCATTTAGCCCATGGTGTGCAAAAAAGTGCCGCTCAGAGGTAAAACAATCCAATCATCTACATTTTTCGTTAAATACCCAGTTATTCAAATGATACTTCGAAGATTTCATTTATCTTATACAAAATGAAATTGGTAATCAGTAAAACATATGAATTATTATAGTCACTTACATATTGATGTATATAAAGTATATTAGTTATAACACTGACCTACACATGAACGTTAACGTCTCATCACTACTGGCGTAATAGAATTTCTCGCTGCTCTTCAAACTACTCAATTGGTCCTGACAAACTAGTTCTTCACTCTTTTCGCAAATGTCACAGAAAGCATGAAAGATTCCTGAAAAAAAAAATTAAATGCATATATTATTAAAGCGACAGCTATGTCCAAAACGTTTTGCTGCAAATATTATTCTTAACCCAAAACTACTCTAATGGTTATCATTTAGATATCTTCACCAATACGCTAATCAATATATCTTGATCATCCCGATTTAATTACGATAAGTGTAATTTTGAGGCTTTTTGTATTGAAAATACCGATTGCCCAGAAATTTAATAGTAACACTTAGTGGCACTAATGAATGGACGAAATAACTGCAAGGAAGAGAAAAAGAGCGGCTAAGAAATGAATGCTTGGTTTTTATTGGCTTTCTGTTGTCTCAATCTTGAAGAAGGGAGAAAACATTTCCTTTTGCGTTTCTGGAGTTTTTTTCTCACTAGGGAAAGATGAACAACTAGTTTCGTTTCCCCTTTACTGTGAAAAATGAGTTGGGTTGTTTTACCTCTGAGCGGCACTTTTTTTGCACACTGGACCCACTGGAACAGCTGTTGGGAGACAGATGGTAGCCTCCCGTCAAGGCCATCCAGCGTGTTCTTTAACGTGCACAGGGTATGGCTCTCCCGCACACGGAGCCACGGCTTAACGTCCCATCCGACGGACGGCGGCCTTTTCAAGCCCATCGGTGTCCCCTACTGACCGTGAGCAGGGCGGGGAATTGTGAAAAGTGATAGAATTAGTCTAATGAAAGACTTTTAGATGCGTTCACCACCAATGTGGGTCAAATAATTAATTCTAATATGGGTTGCTCATCTTTCGAGCAGTACTTTTGTACACAGAGTAAAAGACCAGGTAGCAAGGAATCCATTCTCAGAGTTGGTTAGGGGGAAAACCCACTGGACAGCTGTTAGGAGACAGATGGAAGTCTCCCGTTAAGGCTGTTCTAGCGTGTTCTTTAAACGTGCACAGAATATGGTCCTTCCCAAGGGACATCGACTTGAAGTCCTATCCAACGGACTGCGGCCTTTACAAGCCCATCAGTGTTCCCTTTGGGACCGAGAGCAATGTGGAAGTTAGCGGACAAAATCTCAACTCTGGCACAGCGTGGAACTCAAACCTGGGAACTTAGATTACGACTCAGTCTCCACGAAGTGGAGAGAATTATAAACCTAATGTTTTTATCTCGCTTCGAAAAGCAGACAGGAGTCTCCCTTCATCAGCTAGTGAAAGTTTTAATATTATTTTCAGTGTCCAGGTAGGGGGAGGTATGTCTGCCTGAGCCCTTGCAAGACCCCATAACAAACTCTCAAGGTCTTTATCGCTAGAAGGATTGGGTTGTTTTAAATCTGATTACTACTTTTTGGCACACAATAATAAGATAAATGACCAGATATAAGTGACCAGAGACTCAGAGTTGGTTAGTTCCCTTGGTAGGTGAAGAGAGTTCTCTTAGTTGGTTAGGTGAAGGCAACTCCCTTCACCTAACCAACCGAGAACCCCTTCACCTAACCGACCGAGGGGACCCCCCTTCACCTAACCGACTGAGGGCCCCCCCTTCACCTAACCGACCGAGGGGACCCCCTTCACCTAACCGACCGAGGGGACCCCCTTCACCTAACCGACCGAGGGGACCCCCTTCACCTAACCGACCGAGGGGACCCCCCTTCACCTAACCGACCGAGGGGACCCCCCTTCTCCTAACCGACCGAGGGGACCCCCCTTCACCTAACCGACCGAGGGGAGCCCCCTTCACCTAACCGACCGAGGGGAGCCCCCTTCACCTAACCGACCGAGGGGAGCCCCCTTCACCTAACCGACCGAGGGGACCCCCCTTCACCTAACCGACCGAGGGGACCCCCCTTCACCTAACCGACCGAGGGGACCCCCTTCACCTAACCGACCGAGGGGACATCCCTTCACCTAACCGACCGAGGGGACCCCCCTTCACCTAACCGACTGAGGGCCCCCCCCCCTTCACCTAACCGACCGAGGGGACCCCCCCTTCACCTAACCGACCGAGGGGACCCCCTTCACCTAACCGACCGAGGGGACCCCCTTCACCTAACCGACCGAGGGGACCCCCCTTCACCTAACCGACCGAGGGGACCCCCCTTCACCTAACCGACCGAGGGGACCCCCTTCACCTAACCGACCGAGGGGAGCCCCCTTCACCTAACCGACCGAGGGGACCCCCCTTCACCTAACCGACCGAGGGGACCCCCCTTCACCTAACCGACCGAGGGGACCCCCCTTCACCTAACCGACCGAGGGGACACCCTTCACCTAACCGACCGAGGGGACACCCCTTCACCTAACCGACCGAGGGGACACCCCTTCACCTAACCGACCGAGGGGACACCCTTCACCTAACCGACCCCCCTTCACCTAACCGACCGAGGGGACCACCTTCACCTAACCGACCGAGGGGACCCCCCCCCCTTCACCTAATCGACCGAGGGGACCCCCTTCACCTAACCGACCCTTCAATATGCCAGTAATGGTAATAGAGGAGGGGAAAAATGATAAAACTCATTTATATTGCATGCATTTTTCAAGACATTCTTAAAAATACCTTTAAATCGGAGTACTAAATGTTATACTGCAATGAAAATACAGTCCCTTGGTTCCTCCATTTTTTCCGGTTCAATTGAATTTATTCTACCCCCTCCCATCTCGATTTGTTTTATTCATTTTAGATTCTGACCTGCTCACTTTTATAAGATTTATTCTTAACCCTCTGAAATTCGATGTCTAGCTGGAATCGATATTCCGTTTTCTGTCCGTTTCATGCTGAAATCATTTCTCATATTTAGTAAAGCAGATTAAACCGAGTCAAATTTTGGGGAAGAGATTAAAAATAAACTTCATCACCACAATTGTTGAATTTTTGTTTTTTTGAATCAGCAAATTGTTTCAAAATAAGAATTGCATAGATCATTAGAGTTAAATACGTCGATAGACTGGGACGAAAATGTTTAATATCCCCAAATATATACAAAATTTTACACCACATTTCACAAACACCACAAATAGAAACCCATAAAAATAAACCGCAGTTAAAAACACGTGTTCATTTACAATATATCTTTCACCGAAAGTTTGTCTGGTAGTCGCCTTAAACACTAATTTTAACATCTACACTCCGAGTCTATTAATAGAAGAATAGAGGAGACTATTGTCTTCAGCATCAAAAAGAAATATTTCCGAGTTTTACAGAAATGCAAAGGGTAACGACTTCGCCCCATCGACTGAAACGGCTACTGAAAATCAAGAAAGTAAGACTTACCCAAACACAAGAGAATAATCCTAAAATTATATTCATTCATCTCTCGCACGTCGACCACGCAGTAAACATCACCATTTGGGATCCGTTGGTTTAGATACAGTTGGACTCTCGCCACTGACGTGGTGTCGGAGTCACGTGACTTCAACAATGCGGAATCGTTTTAGCGTTCAGTGACGTGTCTCGTGCTAATTGCAGCAACAAAGTTGCCGCTCTGTATTTCACCAGAGATGCAAGGAAGAAAGATGCTTCGACATCCGTTCTGTTTTCGAGTTTCAAAAAATGAGAGAAAATTTTCATATGTTCAACAGCTATGAGGAAAAAACAAAGGATATTAAAATAGCTGTAATTGGTGGAAGTTTGGGACGGAACATTTCATCACTAGGCTTTGTGTAGTAGGATGTACGGTGAGAGAAAATTGCCGTAGTCGTACCACTTTAAAGGAATGTTTGATCTACTCACAAAGAAATGGTTATTACTGAGATTCAACTTTTTTTTTCTGTCTCTTTTGGTATTTCTTTTTTATAAGTAGCTTTGAACCAGGTCTTGAATTGCGGGGTTTTTTTTTAGAAGTAGCTTTGAGCCAGGTCGTGAATTTAGTTTCTGTTGCAGCTGTGAAATGTTTTGGTTTTTAACCTTGACATAGAAAGCTTGACGTACAAGAGATCAATTAGTTCCTCGATCTTTCTTTTTTTTTTCCCGATTTTAAGGCGCCGTAATTTAATGTCAAGATAGATTTCTTCCATTCGCTAAGGCTTACGTAGAACTATAAAGCCTTTTAAATGCTCAGCAAATTAAGTTTTATTAGTAATTAGAAATTTTATTTTAAAAATCCTTTCTATCCAATTTGGATTATTCCGATGTTCACTTTTAAGTCAGTCAATGTTTGCAAATTTTAGCTTCTTTTTGCCACCTCCGTGACGCGTGGTATCGCGTTGGTTCGCTGTCACATTGTAACTATCGGGTACTACCGGGTTCGAATCCCGGGGCGGAATAGTTGTTTGTTCTGTCGTATGTGTTTTGATTTCCCTAGCTTTACACTTGTTCAATTCTAGTTATATCTATGCTGAACTTGCATTTTCTCACATTAGGACACAGAAATAAAAAAAGGCTATAAGTTGGTTGGTTTATTGGGGTTTAATGGAGGCTATAGAGGCGTCCCGTGACCGAGTGGTTAGCACGCTTGGCTACTGATCTACGGGACCTGGGTTCGAGCCCCGGATAAGGCATGGATATATGTGTCGTTTTTCTGCTGAGGTCCTGCCAACCTCTCAGACCTTCTACTATGGCATATAAACTGGCAGGCTCCTGTCAGACCTCTGTGGCAAGCAGCTGCTTGAGGGGGTATTTATTTTATTATTATAATGGAGGCTATAAGTAAAATCACCATTGTTACAAAAGACAACTGTTTTTTATTCTTGTAAATTTTATTGAGAAAGTGAATATTACATATACTTTAATCAGGTGTTCCAGTTGCTAACGAGATTATGGATTACGACCTCTCTTGTAAAATACAATAATGCGAATTGTACAAGTAATTCTGAAGCTAATATACAATATTTAAAAAAAAACTCAAACAAAAATTAAATGTTTCTCATGTAAAAAATTAAGCCTAGCCCTATCATTAAAAGATTTGCATTTCTCCGCTTCTGTCAATTTACTCCATGTGTCAAATTAATTGTTTTTTAATTTTATTACTATCATGTCGTCAAAATATTTTCCCTAATTACTGTAAGCAACAGTTTTACAATTATGAGTTCTAAACAACATTGTTTGTAATTTAAGCGAAATTTACGTCCATTAGTTTCTGAAAGATAGGCTAGGTTTGAAGTTTATTATTCGGATAACAGGATAAGATGGGGTTGTGGGCCCCATTTTATTGTCTAAAATGGCCCTAAAAATGGAACGTGACAGCTTTATTTAATGTGAAAAATGGCCATAGAATTCAATTTAATTTATTGTTTCTAATTTATTTATTTATTGCAAAATTTGTTTATCAAATTTATTGTAACCGATCTAATTTAGTTTAAATTGGACATTAATAATCTAATTAATTGCAAATATGGGCGCAGCACTGCAACTGAATGTAGAAATGGGTCCGAAGCTCTTTAACCGTAAAAGTGAGCCGTGTTGCTTTAACTCTCTGTCAAAATGGGTTGGGATCATTTTGACAAGGTTAATTTTGACTAGGTTTCAACATGATGGGACGACGACTCATATTATGAACACAACAACGTCTTTCATGCAGGACTTCTTTGATGATGGCATTGTCGGGAGTCTGTGGTTATCTCTAAAGAAATAGTCTATCGCGATAACTGACGAAACTTGGAGTAACTTAAACACAACATTGAACACACTGCTTCCGGTATTAACAAACAAATTCTTCGAAAATTTATTTCTCTGTCAGAAGGTAATTAATATTTTTTCAACAGCTGTTGTAATTGTACTGAAACTTATTAATCACATTTATATTCCCAATAACTTTGAAAATATGTAGTACACAATATTGGGTTGCGTTTTAAATGGTACACCGTATATATTGGGGCGGGAGTGGCTCAGTCGGTAGCGCGCCAGGCTCGTAATCTGTAGTTCCCAGGTTCGAGTCCCAGCTGGGTCAGCGTTGAGATTTATCTCCGCAAAACTCCCCGCCCTGCCCACGGTCAGTAGGGGACACCGATGGGCTTGGAAAGGCCGCCGTCCGTCGGATGGGACGTTAAGCCGTGGCCCCGTGTGCGGGAGAGCCATACCCTATGCACGTTAAAGAACACGCTGGATGGCCTTGACTGGAGGCTACCATCTGTTCCCAACAGCTGTTCCAGTGGGTCCCCTCCCCCAACCTTCTCTGAGCCTTCGGGGTCCGTGTGACCTGGCCATTTAGCCCATGGTGTGCAAAAAAGTGCCGCTCAGAGGTAAAACAACCTAACCCAACCCTGTATATTGAATGTTTAATGGGACCATAACAGAATAAAATGATATCGCCTCTCAAGGGATGGAAATACAGACCTGTCTTCCGGCCAAACAAGACCTATTTACACTGGAATTATATTTAAAATTTATTAACATGATACAAATTAACTTCTCTTTGTCTTTTCTGTGAGGAAGGACCCGTCGCTGGCATGGAAAGTTCGCGACAGGTCCTTCCAATACTCTTACTGGCATTTGAAAAAGGAAATAAATATTTATTGCTACTCCTGATTGGCTGACTGTACTCTTATAACGTTTCTTCGGTGATTCCTTAGTGAATAATTCATAAACACAAGAGTATTAGGATATCATATCATCACACATTCAAAATATTTTAATGTATTATTTCCAGTCAAAAAAATAGTAATAGATCTTATTATCCTTCTCCTCCCAGCGAATTGAAATTTTCGTGAGATATTGATTGTTCTTATTTCGTTTATGTATAAAAAAGTACTAAAAAACTAGAGTTTATTTTCAAGAAAATTTATTTTGGTTTTTAACAACACTTCAAGTCTCACTTTTACTTTTCGTAATAATCTAAGCATGGTAAGAATTTGAAATTGTTTTTCGAAACCGATATCGAAAATTTTCGCCATATGTACAGGCGAATTGGCAGTATTTTTCAGACAGGTCAGCTGTAGTAGCGAGCTTGATGAAAATTCAAATATATTTTTTGCAATATTTCAATGTTTATTCTGTTGATAAGTACACTACAGGAAAAAAATTGCAACACCTGGAAAGATTAATGCCATTTTATTGAAATGGAGGCAGCTGTTTGCATATACTGAGATGTGCGATTGATTACATTATCAAATAATATATAAGGAAAATTATCACTTTACCTACCCGGTAAAGTGATATAATTAGTATGATGTTGAACCGCCCTGCGCAGCAATGAGCGTTATCTTGTTAATAAAAGGTTAAGTGCTGCTGAATAGAGGGACAGCCACTGGCTGCAAAATGCTGGTAACATATCGTTGGACAGTTAGAGATCCCCTTATTATGAACATTTCTGACTGAGATGTCCGACTAATGGCACCCCACACCAAGACACCAGGTGCTGGAGCTGTGTGTTGATGGGTTGGGTTGTTGGGTTGTTTTACCTCTGAGCGGCACTTTTTTGCACACCATGGGCTAAATGGCCAGGTCACAAGGACCCCGAAGGCTCAGAGAAGGTTGGGGGAGGGGACCCACTGGAACAGCTGTTGGGAGACAGATGGTAGCCTCCCGTCAAGGCCATCTAGCGTGTTCTTTAAAGTGTACAGGGTATGGCTCTCCCGCACACGGGGCCACGGCTTAACGTACCACCCGACGGACGGTGGCCTTTCCAAGCCCATCGGTGTCCCCTACTGACCGTGCGCAGGGCGGGAAATTTTGCGGAGATAAATCTCAACGCTGATCCAGCTGGGACTCGAACCTGGGAACTACAGATTACGAGCCTGGCGTGCTACCGACTGAGCCACCCCCGCCCCTGGGTGTTGACGACGCACGCACTGGGTAGAGATCCATTCTCGTGGATGACGGCGAACACGTTGTCGTGCTAACCAAGACAAAAACGATATTCGTCATTAAACACTAGTTACTCCACTCTTATTCGTTCCAGTTCTGTCTGAAGGGACCACTGAAGACGTGCTTGCATGTGGGTAGATGTAGGGGTAAACGCAGTGCCAGACGGTAGGCTCGAAATGAAAACTGTAAAAGCCTGTTGTTTGCCTGGTAGATATTCGATATGTTACCTGTTGCCAGTGTCTTTCAGTTGAATTGTAGTCATGATTCTACGCAATGCCATGCGTCGCAAATGACGGTTCTGTCGCTCCGCGGTCGTATGTTGTCTTCCTCATCCTTGTCGGCGTGTGCTGGATCCTTCTTGAACCCACTAGCGCCATATGTGTACGATGGCCATTCCATCCCTTGTCCTTCCATCAGCATGACTATGAGTGAGTGAGAAAAAATCATCAATTTGAATCTTCCAGGTTAGAAAAAGAGGAATGACTGTGATCATATATTTAAGATCGGTCCATTTCACTGCGATCATTTATTTAAGAGGAATAATAACAATAATGTTTTCTGTTAAATTTCTCGTGAAATATTACGAATCGGTATGAGAATCAGATCGATTACGAATCAGCCATGAGAATTCTCAACTGTAGGAGAAATAGTTCCCATGTTTCGAATTTAAATAGTTTATTTTACATATTAAACAACAGAAAACTTCAGCTATGTATTGATATAAAGGGTATTTCTAAAAGGTTTAATCAAACTTTGGGAACAAGTTCTACTGAGAATAATGATGAAAAAAGTTCCTATGAACATTGGACCAGAAATGCTTCCCTTCCGAGTGAGAGCACATTCTGAGAGTGCAAGTACAAAAGCCTGTGAAAAGATACGATGCTAGATAAAATGTCGTGTCTGATGACATAGTAGATGTAAGCAAATGTTGGACAAAATCCCAACACTCCAGGATGATCTCAGTCCCCCTGCCCGTATTTTTGGTAGAGGTGGACCAATTTCATTGCCTGCACACTCTCCCGATTTAAATGCACTGGATTTCTTCCTATGGGGATATTATATTTTACCTGGGGAGGGGCATATATGAAATTTCATTTTCATATATGCCCCTCCCTAGACTATAAAAATAAATAAAAATAAATACCCCCTCAAGCAGCTGCTTGCCACAGAGGTCTGACAGGAGCCTGTCAGTTTATATGCCATAGCAGAAGGTCTGAGAGGATGGCAGGACCTCAGCAGAAAAACTTCACATACATCCATGCCTTAACTGGGGCTCGAACCCAGGTACCTTAGATCAGTAGCAAAGCGCGCTATAAAAATAATATCCGTTTAACTCCCGAAGGTCTTGGGAAGGCGACCGTCTGTCGCATGGGACGTTAAGTCGTGAACACCTAAGCACGTTAAAGAACCCGCTGGATGGCCTTGACGGGAGGATACCATCTGGCTCGTAACAGCTGTCCAAGTGGGTCCCCCCACTCCAACCTTCTCTGAGCCCTCGGGGTCTTTGTGGCCTGGCCATTTACCTATTGTGTACAAAAATGTTCCGCTCAGAGGTAAAACAACCCAAACCGTTTAACGCGGGAGATGCATTCTAGGGAGATCCCTGTTAAACGAATTTCGGCGTCATACGGGGGATATTTTTACATCTGTTTCCTTTTGCATGTTTCACTGATAATTTTCGCATTTTTTTTTCTTTTCCTTATAATGGACGTTTTACTTCAAGAAAAATAGTGAAAATAACAGTTTTTATTTTTTATTTTTTAATTACATAAATAATGACACAACAAATATTCACGCGAATTTATCTATGCAAACGATTTTAGGATTTTTTACAACGTTTTACTAAATATCAAAAGGAGAAGAGAAACTACATTAGAGTGTATATGCATTAAACAGGGGTTACCCCGCTTTTCATAATACTAAAGACTTCCCTGTTAACAACTTTCAAACACTAAATGAGAGGTAAGAAGCCTTTTTCTGCAACGTGTCACATATTACGATGAAAATTCGTCACGTGTCGCCAGGGAGAGTATCTAGAAACTACCGAGGACGATTCGAATTTGAAAGAGCATACTACTAGGGAGGCGTATCACAAATTGTACGAGTGCCTCAAGCTGATCATCCCCTGCATTAAATTGTAGTACAGAAATCTTAAATTTATATTATTTGAATAAGGCCTAGATCTAGGAAAAGAATTAAGGGAGAAAGTGGAGCGACTCAATCGAGCCGGGAAAAGACAAGTGAGACCGCTTTCGTTTAAGAAGATTTAAAAAATTCTTGAAAATGTGTGAAATATGCACAAGTTTAATGGTTTTTGTCCACCATTGCCCTTAGTAGCAGTCTCAAAAGGGGGAGGGGGGAGGGGCTTGCTCCTTCCTTTAGTTTCGACCCTGTGTTTGAAAATGGGTTTTCGTTTTTCGTGTAAATCTGTTTATCAAGCATTGGTTTATCAAAAATAAATGCAATGAATGAAAATATTGAAATGAAATGTCTTATTTAAAAGAAATATTGAATGTGAAGCACTCTAATAGACGTCCCCTTCTTCCCCCAACTTCACACTCTAGCCTTCTTATCCCTTGTTCACATTGCAGAATAATAAAGGCTTTCGAATAGTTCAGAGTTAATATTCAACAAGATTTTTAGCAGTTTCATTAAACGTAGTATGCACACATCCAATATTCATACAGTAATATCCTAAAAGAAATACTCATTAGCTATTCCTAATGCCGCAGTGAAAATGAAAAGTATAACAGGAACACATAAGTCATTTAATCCGGATGAAGGAGCAGCAGTTGAGGTAGGGACCTGTGGCGGTTGAGTTAAGTGGCTGTCTTTTGGTAAAGGTGGTTCAGAGCAATGTGGGAAATTTTGGCACCGGTTTTCGACCGCTTGACCATTCAGCATATAAATGGCGTCTGAGAGAAATTTGGCTGCATCGTTTCCGCATATTTCTTCTGTGGCGTTAACCATGCAGTCGTGGGTCCATGAAAAGGTGCTAGATAGAGAGAAACGAGAAAATTACACTTTTTTTCTACGAAACCTATCGAGTTTCCAATTACCATAATATCACAATTAATATAAAAAAACATAGTCACAATTAATGCATCTGTTAATTTTTTTTTCAACATTTTCTATCAATAATAAATACTAAATGCATTGGGATATTTACATGCTGCTTATGGCAAAGAGTTATTCTTCATTAAAAGTAAAATATTTTAAAACTAATTAAATCCACTTAAATCCACGCCAAAATTTGAATGAAGTTATCAATGAACTTGTTTGGCGCCAAACTTAAGTTCATTGATAACTTCATTCCTAGTTTTCCATAGGTACTACTTTCAACGTACTACTCCATTCATCAGTTAGGCGACGGCAGCGCCTCTAGAAATTTCGGACACTTTTCGAGAGGTCACACCTGACTCAACAGCTTGGAACTTGATCTGTTACCCCAACAGAGATAGAACAAAATGGGACTACCCCACTAAATTTGGGACCGATCGTTCAAGTAGCCGCAGAACCACGGGGAAATGGACAATTTCTGACAGCGATGACAACACATACGCCTAGTATATTAGGTTGGAAAGAAAATAATGTTTTATATGAAGCAACTTTTACCTTTTAGTTAATAATAAGTGGAGCAGAATTAAATATTCTTCATGATGTATTGCTTAAATGTTTTCTTTTTTTTTTTGAAGAAAACATGGGAGCATCTGAAAGAAATTTTGACTTATAGCCCATAGAAATGAGTGCAAACGAGGAGCACATAAGACACTGTATGCTCTATGAGTTCGAAAAGGGTTCAACAGCTTCAGAAGCGACGAGGAACATAGGCACTGTCTATGGAAATGATGTGTTAAATATCAGGAAATGCCAGCGATGGTTCACTAAATTTCGTTCGGGAAACTTTGACCTCAACGATTCTCCTCGTTCTGGAAGACCGAAATCAATTTACAGGAATGCTCTCCAAGCCCTAGTTGAAGATAATCTGAAGTTGATAGCTCGAAAAATGGCACAACAGTTCAATACAACCCATATAACAATCATAACCCATCTTCATGAGCTCGGTAAAATTTTCAAAACTTGGTCAATGGATCCCACATGATCTGACTGGTGCTCAGCTTAATCAGAGAATCATCATTTGTGATCATTAAGAACAATACACACTGGTGAACCATTTCCAGAAAGAATCATCACTAGTGATGAAAAATGGATCCTTTATAATCATATACAACGTAAGAGACAATGGTTAAGACCCAACGAAAAACCTGTGCCACTACCAAAACAAGGATTACAACCTAAAAAGGTAATGCTTTGTGTTTGGTGGGATATGAAGGGTGTCATCTATCATGAGAATTTGAATCCAAATGAAACTATCACTGATGATAAATATTGTCGTCAACTGAAAGAACTGCACCTGTCTCTGTTAAGAAAAAGAACTACATTGATTAATCGAAAAGAAATGTTACTCTTGCATGATAACGCAAGGCACACATAGCAAAGCAAACCCAAGAAAACGTTCTGGCTATGAATATGGCAGTGTTGCCTATTCTCCAGTCGGTAGCGCGCCAGGCTCTTAATCTGTAGTTCCCAGGTTCGAGTCCCAGCTGGGTCAGCGTTGAGATTTATCTCCGCAAAATTCCCAGCCCTGCCCACGGTCAGTAGGGGACACCGATGGGCTTGGAAAGGCCGCCGTCCGTCGGATGGGACGTTAAGCCGTGGCCCCGTGTGTGGGAGAGAGCCATACCCTGTGCACGTTAAAGAACACGCTGGATGGCCTTGATGGGAGGCTACCATCTGTCTCCCAACAGCTGTTCCAGTGTGTCCCCTCCCCCTAACCTTCTCTGAGCCTTCGGGGTCCATGTGACCTGGCCATTTAGCCCATGGTGTGCAAAAAAGTGCCGCTCAGAAGTAAAACAACCCAACCCAACCCAAAGCCTATTCTCCACCCTATTTCTTGCTCCATCGGATTATTACCTTTTCGGGTCCTTACAACGCTATTTAGATGGGAAAAGGTGAACTGAAGAAGAACACCAAAATGACATAGAGATGTTTTTGTCCGTAAACCCAAAGGATTTTATGCACGGAATTAATAACTTGCCTACAAGATGGAATTATGTGATCGGAAATGAGGGAATATATTATCTTGATTAATGTTTGAATTTCTGAATATATTTAAGTCAATGATAGAAATTAAAAAAAAATCGACATTATTTTCTTTCCAACCTAATATAATATGATGATTTTTAACCCATATGTCAACGATGACGTTCAAACCATTACGATACGGTGGAATGGTTCCTTAAGGCAAGGTTTTCGACCTCACTATCAATTTTAGTGCTATCTACTAGCTATTTCTAAGGTTTAATCTTACGAACATGATGTGTATTTGAATTTCACATTTGTCGCGTTATTAATGATATTTATTTATTGTCACTCTTGCTAAATTGATGGCTATTGGAATTAGGCAGTTGCGTGCGAAGTCCAAAAATGCAGGGTGGGCAGAATGCACATAGACGCTATGTCCGTGACGTCGCAGCTTCCAAATAAAGGGTTGCCAACCCAGGGTGAATACCACGATCACACCAGAAATCAACTATTATCATACTGCATTGGACAATGTTAACATCAAGCTAACAGGGCTGGATATTTTTACCTCTGAGCAGCACTTTTTTTGCACAAAATGGACTAAATGGCCAGGTAACAAGGATAACGAGAAGTTGGGGAAGAGGACCCACTGGACAGCTCTTAGGACACAGGTGGTAGCCTCCTGTCAAGGCCTTCCAGCGTGTTCGTTAATGTGCACAGGATATGGCTCTCCCACACACAGGGCACACAGCTTAACGTCCCATCTGACGGACGGCGAACCTTTCCAAGCCCATCAGTGTTAATTACTGGCCGAGGACAAGACGGAAAGTTTTGTGGAGATTAATCTGAACTCTGACCCAGGTGGGACTCGAATTTGAGAACTACAGATTACGAGACTTGCACACTTCCCGTCTGAGTCATCCCCGCCTCCAAGATAACAAAAAATTGGCTTATGTTCCAAATTTAAAGATATCATTTGATTGAAAAGTGCCAATTTCCCTTTTAATCGCCTGCGGCAAGAATTTTTTTCCGTCCTTACTAGTTGCAAATAGAAATCCCATATGTCATAATAAGGGCATTCTAACAGTGTAGCTTTATATTCAAAATAAATTTATTTTTCGATCAATTTCTTTTCAGGAGCGAGGCAAACTGCCATCTTTCCCCTCCCCCCTCCAGACACCCATAGCATAACAACAAACAGGAATTGTAAAAACGCTAAACTGCTCAAAACGCTTTCTATAACGGGCGAAGCCTATTTCTAAAGACTCCTTTGGAATTTTTAGAATTCTGAACGATGTTAAGATAGTGGCGCCTTTTGTAGGACAAATATAAAAATCTTCAGGACTTACATCGATTGTAAACTAACATCAATTGTAATTGCTAAATACCATAAAAGTACCATATTAAATCACAAATCGATATCTAAATACAGGATAGAAAAAAGGCAATAGTTTCATTCATTAACGTATTTTCTTAAATAAGCGTAATTTAGAGAGAATATTATTGAAGACAGATTAAAGATGTTAATCAAATCCTCCAGATCTCAATTTTCAACATGTGTTCAACATTTAAAGAGAGAGAAGCTGTGATATTTAACACTAACTTAGCTCGGTCGGCAAAAAACATTGAAAATTGGCAAAAATTCAAATAGTCTTTAAGCAAACTGCTAATACAATGCTTATGCGTTTTGACTAAAATTCAATATTTTATAATGTTTATTGCTATTTTAAATCTTTCGAACTAACTTTTCAGATCAATTATTGTATGTAATAAAAATTCCAACTTTCTTACGTTTTCAATACCGAAAGAATAATTTTGAAAATGGAAATTTAGATATATTTAATTAAAAATTTTATAATTAGTCACAATTTTCAATAAAAATAATTTATTTAAGAAGTCACTGAACTCCATTTTTGTGGTGAAACCTTATTGACACAAAATTTAACTACTGGTATTTGTCTGCATAATACAGGGATTGAAAACATGCAAGCAGCGAGAGTATTTCGTTTGATGAGCATTAATATTTAAAAAAAATGAATAGTTTACTATTCGAGGATCTGTTAACCAGCAAATCGTTGTAAAGGAAATTAAAAACTTAATTTCCGAAAGCCTGTATATGTAAATCTGTATATGAATTATACTATTATACAACAATATATATAGTCACCATCTAAGTTTACGGTATATGAATTATACGGGTAGTCACCATCTTAGTTGGTTCAACCGCTGGTTCCCAACTAAGTTTAGGTTGGAACAAATTCTGAAATTAAAAGCTTGAAACATTAGCATCCAGTAAATGCACAGATTACCTGTAGAAATAGGCTTCAACTATTATTAAAAACATCTTAAAATAATTATCGCTTACGCAGCGGGAAGCGAACCCGCAACTCTCTAGATACATGTCAGAGCGTTCTATATGTTAAACCACGCCTCTGACGTGGTTTAACAGGTTTCCACCTCGTCAGCCATAATTTTTTTCAGATGTTTTTAATAATCTTTAGCATGTAGTTTTATTTTCTTACTAGTGCTTTTAATTTGGTTATGGTAAGTTCCTCTTTTAATACAGTGAAATATAATGCATAGACCACTCTTACCATATAAATCTACAGGTACTGGACAGAAAAATGGAAACAGTCCTATGTTATTTCAATAGGAAAAATCACATTCAGAAATCAATAACTTATCCAATATGATTTTTAACGAAAAATATGTCTAAAGATAAATTAAAGATATCAATCAAATCTATCTAAATCTCGATTTTAAACAATATTCTTTCAGTATTTAATGAGTTATGAAAGCTGGAAATTAAATTGGCTACAAAACATTGGCCACAAAATTTAATTAAAACGTTAAAAGATAACATGGTTAACTCTACAAAGTCAACTATGATGAATTTTTTGGTCAACTGATCTGGTGAAGTATAATCAATTATCTATGTGATCAATTGATCTTGTGAAGTATAATCAACTATCTGATCAATTGATCTGGTCGAATATATTCAACTATCTGGTTAAGTATAATCAACTATCTCGTCAACTATTATCTCTGATCTCGTAATCTGATTTTAATTAAATTTTGGGATAACTTTTTGTGGCTTTTTAAATATTCCAGCATTTATAACTCTTTAAATACTGAACAAATGATGTTTAAAATCGGGATTTAAATAGACTTCATTGAGATCTTTAATTTACCCTTAGGCATAATTTTCATTCAAAATCATATTGAATAAATTATTGATTTCTGAGTGTGATTTTTGTATTCAGATAACATGGAACTGTTTCCTTTTTCTGTCCAGTATCTGTACGTTTCGTGTTTTTTTTTTACAGTTAATTTTTTTTATATATTATCAGATGTTTTCAAACATTGACCTTACCAGCATAAATTTCGAAGCATCTCTTTTCCTGTTCCAAAAATATGTTCCAATGATGTTTCTTTAATATTATGACAAATGTCAAATTTGTCTTTGACGTTTTTAAGGCACACGATGTGATCCAGGTAGTCTAATTTTATAATGAGAAATTTTATAAAATTATTGGGATATACACTCAGAAGTAAATAAATTTTGAAACTCAAAGCCCATTTCCGATATAATAACAGTCAATATATCAAATGGAAACATTTAAGGAATGTAATATCTAATACACTTAAAATTCCTTATTATATTTCTTAGGTACTACACAGATTTATATCGTAATAATCAAGTGCGCAAAACAAATGTAGACTTTTTTAAGAATAATGTTGTTTTATTGCGATAATATTTATTCACAGAGTAAATGCGCTTATAAGATAAGCAATATGAAATTGCAATATAACTTGAAAAAAATTACAATTAAGTTTTGCCATAAAATAAAATAAATGTCATGTATTGACAAGCACTTAAGTCTCAAGGCTCATAACGACTTGTAACATTATATGTACTAAAATATAATTTAGAAATAAAAAGGAAATAAAATAAAATTAAAAAAATAAGTGGTCAGTGTAACCAATGAGACTTACTTAATAGTTCAATGAAATGTTCTCATGTAGCAATCCTAAATAAATTCTTAATATCACAGCATTTTACAGAAATGATCGAATTTTATTCTTGAATTTCACCCGATCATTTTGCATTCTACGAGGGACTTTCAACTACAAACGAGAATTTGATTCTAGAACATTTATTCACAATAAAATAGAGAAATCATGCATACTACTTTTCTGCATAGTCCTCGTTAACTGCAATGCACTTGTCCCAATATTCTGGAAGTTTTTAATTCCGTTTTAAAAGAAGATTTTGCTTGCTTGTCAATACAACTTTGCACAGTTGTAATGACCTCATCATTGTATCGGAATTTTTTATCCCTAAAAACTCCTTCAGCGGTCCAAACAATTGGAAATCGGATGGAACCAAGTCAGGACTATACGGTGGATGAGGCAATATATCTCACTTCAGTTTCCGTAGTCTCCATCGTTAAAGCGACGGGTGAAAGACGAGGTTGTCCTTGTGCTACAGTGACAGAAGTCGTGGGACCCACCTTGATCTCACTTTATTCAATTTCAGTTTGTTGTGTACAATTTCGTCAACACACTCTACACTAATTCCAATCTCCTGTGAGAGAAGAGTTATCCGACAATTGCCTAGGATAAGTTCCTCAATTCCGACGACATCATCGGCAGTCACCCCAGTTCTTGGTCTTCGAGTGTGAGGTTCATTTTCGGTACGGTCTCGTCCTTCTCTAAATGATTTTGCTAATTGATTTGCCTGCGACAAACAATCTTCCCCAAATTGAGCTCGAAGCCTGATAAAGACTTCGGAATGAATCATCCCTTCCTTCGCGATAAATTTGATAATTATGCTCTAACACTGCTGAGTACTTCTTGGTCAGACATCTTGATTACAATTGACTGGTGATGGGGGCGGGGTTGAACATAACTTGCCAATATATACCCTTTCTCACAGGTGGATTTGTGCTCGGTAACTAAATTCTAATGGAGCGGTAACTAAATTCTCGTTTATATTTGAACGCCTTATGTAATACTCACTGATAGAGCATAATAAAATTTTGATCCACAAAATAAAAAAATGTTTAAGTGAAATTTCCTACTTGTTTAAACGTATTATAAAATTTGTATTCAGTCAATCAAACTTTTCTACTGAATTTAATACTCTAGGATGAAGGTTATTTATTATAAATCAAATATCCGTACAAAGTATAACGTTATCAATGAGTGACTTTTTTAAAAGTATTTTAATACCGACATTTTTATTGTGCATTTACGTATTGGTTTGCATATTACATGTGAGGACTTAGGAGTATTGAGGCATGATGTGCAAAAACTCAAGAATTCAATATGCACTCAGAGATAAATTAACTTAGAAACACAAAGCTCATTTCCGACATCTAATATATATAGATGATTGGGAGTGATGAATGACTGACTGACTGACTGATTGACAGGGGATAAAGCTAATTCTAACTATGATGCAGAAATTAGAAATCTGAAGATTTGCCCCTATGGGTAATTCGAATGCTAGATCTCGGGAAAAACCCGAAATTTTACCTGCGACGTGTCTTTCAATGTCAAATAGAAGTCACGTAAAAGTGAAACCTTGATCTACGAGTTATAGATCTAAGAAATTATATCAAATTCTAGATGTGATGAGTCCTTCGAGATCAAAGGTAAAATTTTGATATACCTGTAGCTAGGCATAAACTGGAAGGAGAGCTGTGTACCAATCCCTAGTGATGATGCACAGAACCGGCCAGGTCTAGCACCTAATGTCCGACCCCGCCTTCTCGTGGTGCAGGCAGTTAGTACCTTTCAAAAGAGATATTCTATTTTGGAAAGGAACGGAAGGGGAGGGCTGACAGTGAAGAATGGCCTACTGATCTGGTCATCTATGGTCACTTTTTTCTTTTTTTTCAAACCTGCTGAGGAGTGGTCAACTTCACAGGGTCCTGGTGCTGACCATTTGTACTTACTAGACTGGACGTCTTTATGGATTTGAGCTTGATTATGGATCCTGGACTTGCTCACTGATGGGCCTCTGTTGAGGGAGAGTCTGCTGCTGTGTTTTCTGTTTGCTTCTGGGTTGCCAGCTCTAAGTGATCAGAGGCATAAATAAATAAAATAAATACCCCCTCAAGCAGCTGCTTGCCACAGAGGTCTGACAGGAGCCTGTCAGTTTACATGCCAGAGTAGAAGTTCTGTGAGGATGGCAGGACCTCAGCAGAAAAACGACACACACATCCATGCCTAAGTCCGGGGCTCGAACCCAGGTCCCTTAGATCAGTAGCAGCGTGCTAACCACTCGGCTGGTGGATAATCCTAATCAGAGGCCATCGCAGGTACCTGAACCTTACTTAGCTAGTTGGGCATCGTCAAGCCTAAACTGGAGTAATGTGTCTCAGGCAGGCCATGTGGCTCTTGAAAATGTCCACTTGAAAAGGTGGTGCCTGAAGTTCCTATCAGCATCGGTGACTTCAGCCTTTAGCAGAGGATGAACAGGTCTTTGACCCATGCCTGCGATCAGGGGGCTGTTTGATATTGTTGGCCCTACCAATCTCAATAAACCTAATTTCTTTAAAAATCCTACTAATCATTTTCTCTCTGCAGGAACGTGGAACGTGAGGACATTACATAGAGATTATTCTCTTGATGTCCTCGTGCAGGAATTCCAGCGCTATAACCTAGATATTCTAGGCTTGCAAGAGACCAGATGGACAGGTAAAGGTGAGATACTTAAAAATAACTTTAAATTTCCCTTTACAGGGAGGAAGGATGGAAAGCATCACCAAGGCGTGGGTCTGCTGCTCAGCAGACATGCTAGTGATGCTCTTCTAGGATATGAGTGCATTAATGAAAGGTTTCTTACAACAAAATTTTAGACAAGCGTCAAAGATTTGAATGTTATCTGCTGTTATGCCCCCACTGAGGATGCTGATGATAATGAGAAGGATAGGTTTTACGGACAACTTCAGGATATTTTGAATTCTGTCAAGAAAGGAGATATTACCTTTGTTCTAGGTGACTTCAATGCCAAAGTTGGTACTGACTCTGACCTTTGGGGAGGGGTGATAGGCCCTTTTGGTATTGGTAGCTGCAATGGCAATGGGCAACGTCTCCTGCAGGTAAGTAAACTCAATGGTTTCAGAATAACTAACACATATTACAAACACCGCGACATACATAAGTACACATGGGTTTCACCTGATGGGCTGCATAACAATTATTAATTATTTAACTGCAAATGGGCTAGTTCTGTTAGGAATACCAAGGCATATAGGGGAGTTGAAACTGGATCTGACCATTACCTTGTTAAAAGTGTCTTGAAACTTAAACTTAAAAAGTGTTGTGCTAAAGTTAAAAAATTTACCTTTAATACTGAAGCTCTGAAAGATCCAGTTATAGCTAAAGCTTACCATGATAGGTTACTTAGTCATTATGACAGTCATGGTATGCTTACTACTGAAGTTGAGGAAGAATGGGGCCGTTTTAAACAGGCTTTTTTGGAAACTAACAGTACTCTTTTAGGAAGAAAGGAGCAGAGGAGACAGAGTTATTTGAGTGATAAGGCACTTGAGATTACAGAGAGCATAATAAACGTGTAAAGGATCAGTTAGCTACTGATAAGAATCTTTAGCTTGATGGCTTGGCTGACAAAGCTGAGGAAGCAGTCAGGCAGCACAACAGCAGAGAGCTGTACCAGATAGTTAATGTTCTGTGTGGTAGAAAACGGACAGGCATACAAGGATTGAAGGATAAACACGGTAAGGTTATAGAAGGGGAGGATTCTGTCATGGCTAGGGGGCTGAGCATTTCAGTGATGTTGTAAACAATGTGGTTAATTCTACTCTCATTGTTTGCAATGATGACAGATGCACTGATGGCTTTAATGTTGACCCCATAACACAATCTGAAGTCATTTTTTCTTTTTCTAAACTTAAACTTCATAAATTCCCAGGGGTAGCTGAAATTACTACGGAACTGCATAGAGCTGGTAATGTTTCGGTTACCACTTGGTTGACTGAAATTTTGAATATCTTTTATGATAAAGGCATGGTTCCTAAAGATTTTACCAGAGCTATTATTATCCCTATTTTCAAAAAAGGTGATCGCAGTTCTTGTGATAACTATAGGGGTTCAGCCTACTCTCTGTTCCAGGTAAGGTTCTTTCCATGATTGTGCTTAATAGAATTAAGAATCTGGTTGACATTCAATTGCGTGATGAGCAATGTGGATTCAGAAGTTGTAGGAGATGTGTAGATCAGATTTTTTCACTTAGGCAGATTCTTGAGAAATGTTTAAAGTTTCAGAAACCTTTGGTTGCTATCTTGTTGATTTCAAAAAGGCTTTCGACTCTGTTGATCGACATAATTTGTGGTTGATTGTGAAATCATATGGTATACCAGACAAGTTAGTTAACATAATGAAATCTCTCTATAATAACACTGAGTCGTGTGTGAGAGTTGGTAAGTCTTGTAGCAATTGGTTTAGTATTACTTCTGATGTTCGACAAAGGTGCATTTTGTCTCCTGTTCTCTTTAGTTTGGTTATTGATTATGTTATGCAAAATTCACTTCAAGGGAAAGATTTTGGCCGTAAATGGGCCAGAGATACGAAAATTTATGATTTAGATTATGCTGATGATTTAGCCCTTTCGGCAAATGATGTTGATGAGACTGGTAGTAGAGTAGGTTTGATTATAAACAGAGAGAAAACTAAAGTGATGAAAATTGGTCAGGCAGGCTGTGATTCAGTTAATCTGAATGGCTGCAGTCGAGCAGGTGTCACAGTTCAATTACCTTGGGAGTTATGTAACAGATAATGGTGATGTGCGGCAATGAAATTAACAGCGAATAGGGATTGCTGCCGGGACTTTTAAGAATCTATGGAGAGTGTGGAGAAATAGGCATATACACCTAAAGACTAAAATTAGACTGTATAATAGTTTGGTTCTTTCTAGGGTTAGTTATGGTAGTAAAACTTGGACACTGTGTAAACAAGATAACAGGAAACTAGATGCTTTTGATTCTAGATGTTTACGCAGTATCTTGGGTATTAGGTGGTTTAACGTTGTAACTAATGATGAGGTTAGGCAAAGGAGTCTGCAACCTCCTTCAAGCAGCATATTGTGCAGAGAGAGACTCCGCTGGTTTGGCCATGTTGCCCGTATGGATAATTATAGATTGCCTAGAGGCCTCAGAAAGAGGGGGAGACCTAGGATGCGGTGGGCAGACATTGTCAAACAGGACCTTGTTAGAATTGGTGTGCAGTGGCCGGATGCAGCAGATGTAGCTCAGGACAGATATGCTTGGAGAATTAAACTGCACGGTCTGGTTGGATCTCCGTAGCCCATGGCTGCTTGAGGATGATGATGATGTGCTGTCCTCTTTAATACAAAGGTCTCCAAAATAATGGTGGGTTTTCGAGATGTAGGTAAATAATATATATATATTCAAGAAAGTAATATTTTAATTGAAAGAATACTTGAAATACTTTTGAAAGTAATGTGGACCTTTCGGGACTCATGTCCAATCGGTATTTCACTTCATCTGCCATACAACTGCCACACCATCTGCCATACAACCTGCAGCATATCTCTTGTTATTTGCTGAGTTGCTTGTCATTCTGGCTTTCCAATGATTCAGGTCTCGAATTTTGTTCCATGCAAACATAATTTTTTACAAAATCCGAGAAGAAAAATCAGGTTGTGTCAAGGTAGGGCTTCTTGGTGGCCACAGATTTCGACCATCCGTGCCAATCCATCTGGGAAATATTTCACTAAGAACTTCCGTAACATTTCTTGGGAAACGTGGCGGTGCACCGTCTTTCTGGTGGCCGCCTGTGAAACTGTTTAAGTGAGGGAATGTACAGGTACACTATTCAGGGTGATGCATTTACTGAATTTGGGGACCTCCCCCACCGACAGGGAACCACCTTGACGTTGGGGGGGGGGGGGGGGGCTTGAGGGCCTACTAAGGTCGAAGGCTCTGCTGACCGGTTTGGGCCCCGGTTGGACAGGCTAAGACCTCGAGGCCGAAGGCTCTGCTGACCGGTTTGGGACCCGTTTGGACAGGCTAAGACCTCCATCTCAGAGACTCAGGGAAGTCGTTCGGCGCCCTACTGACCATTTTGGAAATATGATAGCAGATAAAGATCTTGGTCATAACATCCATTTTGGAAATATGATAGCAGATAAAGATCTTGGTCACGGACGTAGTCCGTCAGGTCGGACAGGGCCACAAAATTCGGGCCCGACTAAGAGTTCCCACCACAGGAGTCGAGTCAACTTGGATCTACATATCCTTGTTTGTGGCTAACCATGGAATAGATTAAAATCCAGGTTTTGCAGCGGCGGTGCCATGGGTTGAGCTTTACTCCTATAGTACTGTTCACCCTAGACTGTCGTGGGCTGTGCATTTACCTATATGGTATTTTATGTCCCCGACTTTTAGATAGTGGTTAAAGTGGCATTTCCTATTACACTGGTTGTGCTTTAGGGGGAATCAGTGGGTCTTGTCATTCAGTATATTTACCTGTATTTGGGGACAGAGCCTACCGAAATACCACATTATTTGTCGAACATAATATACTGGGAATCAAACAAAACAGTAGTGTTTCAATGCATGCATTTATAAAAAGAATTATTGTACTCACCTTTCCTAAAGTGTGAATCTGTGCAGATATCAGCGTACAACACCTGCAGACCACCATTCAAGAAATGGCTCTTAATTTGATTAGCATTAACTTTACAGTTGTTAGTGCACTCATCATCGGAATCGCATTCAGCAATAAATTCTTCAATACACAGTAAAGTATCGTTTATAGCTCTGAAATACAGAAAATATTGATAGCTAGAATTGGGATACTATTGACTTGAAATAGCATCAAATCATAGGTTATATATATAGTAGTTTCTAAAAAAATTAATGAACAACCCTATGTTATGTAAATGAAGCTAGGGTCTAAGATTTCTAACTTCTAAAATATATATATAATATTATAAAACTGATTAACTTCAAAAGTTAATTAAACCTTAAATAATAAATATTGTATCAAAGGGTTTAATAAACTAAGTGTATATTTTAGAAATATGTGTAAAGATTTTTTCACTATTCATCAGTTTTGTGTAATGTATATAAAACACTGGTATTGCTATTATATAAAGAGTAGTATTATATATTATAAAATAAGGTATAGTATTATATAAAGACTTGCATTGCTATTGTTAAATATGCAAACTTCTATAACTCATTGAACAATGACTAAATATTGTTGAAAATCGAGATATTGATATATTTGATTGAGATCTTTATCTGCTATCATATTTCCAAAAGAATCACTTATTTTAAAAGTTACAGATCTTGAAGTTAGTTTCTCATTGACATAATATAACGTTGTTCCTTAATTTATGCAAATCAGTGTATTTACAAAGATTTTAATAAGCCTATGTAAAATATTCGACAATATGAGAAAGAGCATAAATGGAATATCTCGAAATGACATATCATCTGAGGCTTGGGTCTAGGAAAGAAATAAGCATGGACGTGTGGAGATAGGAGCAGATGTTTGAATTGAACCGGGACTGTCAAAACACCGTTCCGGAAATTTTTTTCGTCAAAAATTATTTTTCCTGAACAATGCAATTTATATATATATTTATGAAAATATATATTATATAACATAAATATTTGTACGAACGAGATTTTTTGAGATGTTTATATACTGAAGTGCCATTGAATTAGTGATAGCAACCTAGTAACGTGTTGAACTCCCTCTGGCCCTGATAACGGCCACCACACGACGAGGCAAGAACTCCACAAGCTTGCGTAAATATTCCACAGGTATGGCGATCCATTCATTCTCCAGAGCTGTCCACAATTCTCTCAGGGTCGTCGCTGATGGGACACGGGCCCGTAAACTCTGCTCGACAGTATCCCAAAGATTTCCGATGGAATTGAAATCTGGGCTTCTAGGTGGACAATTCATTATTTCAAAGTCAGCAGAATACTCCTGCACCATGCAGTAGCCAACCTGGACCTGTGAGATGAACAGTTGTCTTGTTGGTAGGTGCCATCTCCATTGGGCTGCCTGATACCATAAATGGATGTAAATGGTCAGCCATGAGTTCTCCGTACCAGGATGCATTGAGAGTCGTCCGTACACGTATCAAAGGTCCCACAGACGTCCAACTGAAGACACCCCAGGCCATCACTGAGCCACCACTAGCTTGTACTGTTCCGACCTGACATGCAGGATCCATGTCTTCATAGGGTTGGAACTATACCCTCAGTCTCCTATCGGCGTGATGAAGTTTAAATCGGGAGTCATCACTCCATGGTATCCGTTGCCAATTTTCGATGGTCCAGTTTCGATATTCTTTAGCCCAGGCAAGGCGTTGAGCCGATGTCGTGTCATTAGAAGTGGCACTCTCATAGGTCGGCAGTTCCCGAAGCCGAGACGATGTAGTGAATGTTGCACAGTCCATGCACTTACTTCCCAGTTGGAACCCGCGTTCAGATGGGGGGTAATTTCAGATAATGCCTGTCCCCTATCGGTCCGTACCATGCGGGTCAGACAGCGAAGCCCGCAACATTCAAGGCTGGTTGTCCTTTAAAGTTTTTCTGGGTGCTTGTGTTTTTGCCAAAATTTTCATATTCCCGGAACACTCTTGAAACTGTCGTACGAGAAAATCGAAGTTCGTTGACAATTTCGGAGATCGAGTTTCCCATCGGTCGGGCACCTACGATCTGCCCTCTGTCAAATGCATCTAAATCCCGCGCCTTTCCCATTACGCTTCTCACGATGAATGCTTGGGGAAGCCAAATCTGACAGCTATATATGACCGGAGTTTCAGCCACGCATTAGCGCAAATGTGGGACTTGCGTACTGAAGTTGGATAACGTCTCCTATCCCTAATTCAATGGCACTTCAGTGTATTTTCACAATGTAATAGATGTTTAGATTTTTTTCTATGTTAAATGAAAGAAAAAAAAATAATTATCCAAGAAAAGTTGTGTTTGGTAAGGGTAGAGAATTTTTATATAATAGGATAGAGAATAATTAATATATAATAGACGTGTTCCGAACTGGCGGGCGGATGGGCGAACGTGTCCCAGGACACCCGTTTTGTACATCTTCGGTGACATCTTTGGTCACGGAAATTTTAGATTCACTCTAATTCTGCAGGTACTTGGCCAAACTCTTCCAAATTCTGTGTGATAGTCTCACTTCTGTCATGCTTTGTTGGGTTAAGAGACCGGGTTCCTACCTGCTATGAGAAGGGATTAAAACCTCTCCAAGGGTCCGAAGTCTCTAGGGCGCTGCCGTCGCCTGGCTCCTACGAATGGAGTAGCACGATATCGATGGAGGGTTGAATGTTATGAATGAAGTTGTATGTTATAGATGGGAAAAGTTATGAAAGAGCAGAAATTTCATGCTAAACTTTTGGGTGGATATAGCTAGTGCAGGCATGTACCCAGTATTTAGTATCGGGAGGGGGGAGTCTGAAAATTTAGTTTTGGTGTGGGGGGGGGGTCCTGAGAATTGAGTTTTTGGTGTTAGGGGGTCCGAGAATTGAGTTTCAGTGGATCAACAATTTAATTGATTTTTTTAAAAGATTTGAGTCGGGTTTCCCAATTACTGAAATTATTCCTCCAGACAGGAAAGGTTAAAATGATATTTTATGTGGAAAAAATAAAAAACTAAATAAATACTCCCTCAAGCAGCTGTTTGTAGCTGTTTTTTAAATCTGTTTTTTAGTGTTGGACATATACTACCGGGCTATACTTTTACAACCATACCAATTTTGAATTTCAAAGCACGGAGCTAAGTTTGAGATTTCGTTTAAAACGACCGGGAGGAATGAGTTCCAATTCCCTTTCTGGTCTTCTACCCTCTCCCGGTACGTCCCTTAACTAGTATATATTATATAATAGGCATATTCTGAAAGGGTAGACAGGCAAACCGGTGCGAGGACAAGCATTTTGTGTACGACCGTGGTGACTTCATTGGTAATGAAAGTTTTTGGCTCTCTGTAATTCGCAAGTATTTGACTAATCGATTCCAAATTTGGCGTGATGGTCCGACTTGTATCTTCCTGTGTAGGGTTTATAGATCGAGTTCGTAGCTGGGGCTCGGTGGGGCTCGGTTCCTTGCGGTGGGTCGGAATTAAACCGTTAGAAGTATCCAAAATATTTGGTGGGCTTGCCGTCACTTACCTTAGGAATGGAGTACTAAGTTATGGCTGCAGTTTTTAACTCCATTAAAATTTGATTTGCATTATCAATGGATTTGCATTAATTTGCATTATCAAGAAATTATGGAAGATTGATTTGCATTATCAATGGGCAAAGTACTCAAGGAGTAGATGTTTCGTGCCTATCTTTGGGGAGAGGGCTTACTTTTATGAGGTCCAAACCTTTACAGGCCCCTAAGTACGAAGAGATGAAGTTGTAAATGAAATTTGATGATCCTAGCTATTACCGTTTAGGAAGAGTTGTCGAACAAACAGACACAGACAGAGATACAAACTATCTGGAATATATAATAGATACATAAACTTTGATATATGTATATATCTCTGTGATCGAATGACGACTAAATAACTTAGTGACTGATAGGGTATCACGCTAATTCTAACTACGATGCAAAAGTGGCAAAGCTCTGAAAATATGTACCTAGGAGTAATTCTCATTGTAGATTTCGAGAAAAGCCGACATTTGACTTCCATCGTTTCCTTCAAGGCCAAACTTTAAATCTAGAAGTGCCAAAAACACGAAAATTTTGCGTCTAGAGATGTTTCGAGTTACAAATCTTAGAAACGTTACGAAATTTCAGATCCGTCGGGCCCTTTGAGAGCAGAGGTCAAATCTTAATCTGTAGGTGCTAGAAAGCTATACATTGGTGCACAGGAATATTTCTGTTCGACATCTTAGAAACCTTTTGAAATTTTGGATACGATGGGTCCTTTTAGATCAAAGGCCAAATTTCAGAGTCCGTTATTGCAGAGCTAAAATTTGGTGATAAGGATATTTCTGAAGACCTCAAAAATGTTAAGAAACTTCAGATCGGTGTCGCATCCAAGGACAAACCTCGAAGAATCTGATTGATATCTATAATATACATATATTATTGTTGTACAGAATACCAATCGGACAATGAGTCCCATTGAGAAATATCACTAGGATGCATATGTCTCCCTTTGAAAAAGAATAGAATCATTTTAATGTTAATGAGTCAATAGTAAATCCCTTAACATAAATAGATAAATACATGAATCAACGGAAGGGTTTGATATTGGGGGTTGAAGAGAACCCAGATGCTAGTACATCTAATATGTTATCCGAAAGTTGAGAGATAATACACCACTGTATTTCCTCTAGTTCATCAGCTTTTTTTTTTTTGTAAAAGTACTTTGCACTTCGTCAGGGGCGTAGCCATGGGGGGATGGGGGTGAGGCTCCCCCCAAAAGTAACTCGGAGTAGGCAAAATTCGAAGCGACTTTGTAAAATCTAGGTGAGTTGTGAAAATTGGTGATTTTTTTTGGAAAATTAAGGGGAGCTGTCAAAATCGAGACAACTTGGTAAATCTAAGGCAGTTCGGAAAATGGAGAGACGGCAAAATTTAGAGCAGTTGGCAAAATTCGAACCCACTTAGTAAAATAAAGGTTTGTTGGCAAAATCGGGATAACTTGGCAAAATCTAGGGACAGTTGGCAAAATTCGTAGTGACTTGGTAAAATCTTGGGGAGTTGGCAAAATTCGGAGTGACTAGGCGAAATCGTGGGGAGTTGGCAAAATTCAGATGAGATGTAAAAACTAGATTTTTTTTCTGCAAAATTATGGCGAGTTGGCAAAACTTAGGGAGTTGGCAAAATCTAGAGACAGTTGTCAAAATTCTGAGTGACTTAGCAAAATCGTGGGAAGTTGGCAAAATATCTTAGGGAGTTGGCAAAATTCGGAGTGAGTTGGTAAAATCTTGGGGAGTTGGCAAAATCGGGACAGCTTGGCAAAATCTTGGGGAGTTGGCAAAATTCGGAGTGACTTGGCAAAATTCAGGCAAAATGTGAAAATTTGGAGTTTTTCTGTAAAATTATGGCGAGTTGGCAAAATTTAGGAGAGTTGGCAAAATCATGGGGAGATTTATGGAGTTGACAACAAAACTTATGGAGAAAAAACAAAACAAACAAAACAAAAAAAAAAAAAAAAAAAAAAAAAAAAAACTTATGGAGTTGGCAAAATTCAGGTGAGATGTAAAAATTAGGTTTTTTTTTCTGCAAAATTATGGCGAGTTGGCAAAATTTAGGGAGTTGACAAAATCTAGGGAGAGGTGGCAAAATTCGGAGTGACTTGGAAAAATCGTGGGGAGTTGGCAAAATTCAGGTGAGATGTAAAAATTTGGAGTTTTTTCTGTAAAATTATGGCGAGTTGGCAAAATCTAGGGGTAGTTGGAAAAACTAGGGACAGTTGGCAAAATTCGGAGTGACTTGGGAAAATTGTGGAGAGTTCACAAAATTCAGCTGAGATGTGAAAATTGCAATCTTTTTTTCTGCAAAATTATGGTGTGTTGGCAAAATCGAGGCAACTTCGCAATATCTAGGAGAGTTGGCAAATCTTGGGGAGTTGGCAAAATTCAGAGTGACTGCAAAAATCAGGTGTGATGTAAAATTGGGATTTTTTTCTGTAAAATTGTGGCGAGATGGCAAAATCGAGGAAACTTGCCAAAATCTAGGACAGTTGGCAAAATTCTAATCCATTTGGTAAAATACGGAGATTTGTGAAAATCGGGATTGTTTTTGTAAAATTAAGGAAATTTGACAAAATCGAGAAAACTTCGCAAAATCTAGGGAAGTTGGCAAAACTGGAAACGTAAAAATTGGGATTGGTTATGTGAAATTAAGGAAATTTGACAAAATCGAGAAAACTTGGCAAAATCTAGGGAAGTTGACAAAACTGGAAACGTAAAAATTGGAATTGGTTTTGTGAAATTAAGGAGAGTTGGAAAAACCAAGAACTCTTGGCAAAATCTAGGGGAGTTGGGAAAATTCAAAGCCACTTGGTAAAATACAGGGGAGTTAGCAAAATTCGAAGCCACTTGGTAAAATACAGGGGAGTTGTGAAAATTGTGTCTTTCTTGTTCAATTAAGGAGAGTTGATAAAATTCGAAGCGACTTGGCAAATTTAGGGAAAATGTAAAAATTGCGATTTTTTTTATTACGGCGAGTTGGCAAAATTTGAATCCACTTGGTAAAATATAGACGAGATGTGATAATTTTGATTTGTTTTGTGAAATTAAGGAGTGTTGGACAAATTGAGGAAATTTAACAAAATATACGGCAGTTGGCAAAATTCGAATCCACTTGGAAAATATGGATGAGTTGTGATAATTGGAATTGAATTTCTAAAATTCAGGATAGTTGACTAAAATCGAGAAAACTTGGCAAAATCTTGGGGAGTTTGAAAAGTTTGAAGTGATTTGGTAAATGTAGGAGAGATGTAAAGATTGGGATAAGTTTCGTGAAATTAAGGAGAATTGGCCAAATGAAGGGAAAATTCACACTGACTTGCTGCAATTCTGACGAAACGTAAATATTGGAATTATATCTTCGAAATTATGGCTAGTTGGAAAAATTGGAAGTTAAATGGGAAATTATGGTTAGCTGGCAAAATTGGAAATCAAATGGCATACAGTTGGCAAATTTTGAATCCCCCCCCAACCATAGTCATTCGCTACGCTCCTGCACTTTGTAATATCATCAATGTAAAATGCATCTGAACGTTATATGTAGATTTTGAAACGCTTTCCTGTTTGTTTACTTACTGACATGTTTTATTGAGTTCGTCGTCGTCTTTCCCATAGAAAGGAAAGAATTTCGTCTCATAATTAGTAAAATCTTCGTAGCATTTCTTAATGGGTTCCTTTTCTACATTACACTTGTCGCACAATATCTGAGGTAAACCTGTAAAAACGAAATATTCGTATTAATGAGGTAAAAAGAATTACATAAGATGGTCATCAAGAAACACAAAATTTGTCAAGATTTCGTTGTTTATTACTTTAGTTCATCAATTTTAAGAGAGTATTGGTAATTTTAATAAGGGAAAGGAGACAACTAACATAAATATGCTGTAAAAAACAAACAGAATGTAAACAGTATGCAATTTTATTGGTATCGAATAGCACTCTTCACTGAGTTGCGACAGATTTTGCGATTTGGGTAGCATAATTTTGCGTTGCATTACCCATGAGCGACACTTTTTTTTGCACACAATGGGCAGGTCACAAGGACCTCAAGACTCAGAGAAAGATTTGGGGGAAGAGGACCCAGTACAGTTGGAAGCCTCCAGGCAAGGCCATCAAGCGTGTTCTTTAACTTCCACAGGTATGGCTCTCCCGCCCATAGGGCCACGACTTAACGTCCCATAGGAAGGAAGGACGGCCTTTACCAAGCCCATTCGCCCTACTGACCGAGGGCAAGGCGGGTAATTTTGCAGACATCAATCTGAACGCTGTACCCATGTATGACTCGAACCTGGGAATTGCAGAATACGAGCTTGGCACGCTACCGACTGAGCAATATTTTGTGATGCAAGTTTGAGATCTATGCGTAATGAATGATTAAATATTCCTTGAAGCAGAGGGATTTTTATTTTCATTTCTTTTTTAATATCAGAAATTTTTGTTTGAACATTGAACTTTCAGTCTCCAATAAATTACATTATCATTTCCGAAATGTTGTTTTACCTTTTATTCGTTTTTTTTAATTTTCATTTTTGCGATAGGCAAAATATTTGAATACTTTTTAATAGTGCTTCTAAAGAGAGATATGAAAGGCAAAAGGGCATAGGAGAAAAATCAATGTGGAACTTGTGAATGACTAACAGAAAATACGCCCTGGGACTGTTTCTAATATTTTTATCATCACCAAGGGCGTACGCCAATGATGTCTTAATGATATTGTTTTTAAATGCTTTTTTTCATTCTAACCGAAAACAGTGTAAAGTGAAATTTAAAAATAATAATAATAAAAGGGAAACATGTTATGCAAAATTAAGGAATTGTTATGCAAAGATATTTTTTCATAACAGATTTCCTACATAAAATTTTCTGAACAAATTTTCACTCTGGTGTACAGTTATACCGATTTACCAGAAAAGAGTGTAAGGTCAAGATTTTACACCGTTTTTCAATTATCACCGTATCAATATATTTATCATCATATATACAGTACATAGACGATTGGGAGTGACTGAGTGACAGGAGATCACGCTAACTCTAACTGTGTTAGAGAAATGGCAGAGCACTGAAAATTTGCACCTAGGGGTAATGTGAGTCGTAGATCTCGGGAAAAATCCGAAATTTGACCTCCGACATGTCCTTTGAGATCAAATGGAGTGCTAGAAACGTGATAATTATTGTCTGGGGCTGTTTCGGATTGTAGATTCGAAAACATTACGAAACTTCGGATCCGAAGAGTCCTTTGAGGTCAAACGTCAAATTTTAATCTATCGGTGCTAAAAGGTCTAAAAATTGATTCCGGGTTATTTAGAGTCGTAGATCTCGGAAATGTTGCGAAATTGTGGATGCGATGGGTCCTTCGAGGTCAAAGATCAAATTCGATATACCGGTACTGGAGAACTAAAAATTAGTAAAGAGTGTTATTTTGGGCAGTGCAACTCAGAAATGAGAGAATTTTCAGATCCGGTGTTGCTTTCCAGGTCAAACAGAGGTCGAAGTGATCAGCTAGGAACCAACTAACAGATTTCTAGTACATATATATATATAACTTATTTTTTTTTAAGTTAAAATGCTTCGACCTTAGCTTCCCATTTACATAACATAGAGTTATTCATTAATTTTTGGTAACCATCGAGTGGTTAACGCGCTTGGCTACTGATCTAAGGGACCTGGGTTCGAGCCCCGGGTAAAGCATGGATGTTAGTGTCGTTTTTCTACTGAGGTCCTGCCATCCTCACAGACCTTCTATTATGGCATATAAACTGACAGGCTCCTGTCAGACCTATGTGGCAAGCAGCTGCTTGAGGGGGTATTTATTCATCATCATCATCATCCTCAAGCAGCCATGGGCTACGGAGGTCCAACCAGACCACGCAGTTTACTTCTCCAAGCATATCTGTCCTGAGCTACATCTACTGCATCCGGCCACTGCACACCAATTCTAACAAGGTCCTGTTTGACATTGTCTGCCCACCGCATCCTAGGTCTCCCCCTCCTTCTGAAGCCTCTAGGCACACTGTTCATAACCCTATTCGCCATCCTATAATTATCCATACGGGCAACATGGCCAAACCAGCGGAGTCTCTCTCTGCACAATATGCTGTTTAAAGGAGGTTGCAGACTCCTTTGCCTAACCTCATCATTAGTTACAAAGTTAAACCACCTAATACCCAAGATACTGCGTAAGCATCTAGAATCAAAAGCATCTAGTTTCCTGTTATCTTGTTTACACAGCGTCCAAGTTTCACTACCATAACTAACCTTAGAAAGAACCAAACTATTATACAGTCTAATTTTAGTCTTTAGGTGTATACGCCTATTTCTCCACAATCTCCATAGATTCTTAAAAGTCCCGGCAGCAATACCTATTCGTCTGTTAATCTCATGCCGCACATCACCAGTATCAGTTACATAGCTCCCAAGATAATTAAACTGTGACACCTGCTGAAGACTGCAACCATTCAGATTAACTGAATCACAACCTGCCTGACCAATTTTCATCACTTTAGTTTTCGCTCTAGAATCTACTCTACTACCAGTCTCATCAACAGCTCGAATGAAAGAGTTCATCTCATCAACATCATTTGCCAAAAGGGCTAAATCATCAGCATAATCTAAATCAGAAATTTTCGTATCTCCAGCCCATTTAAGGCCAAAAGCTTTCCCTTGAAGTGAATTTCGCATAACATAATCAACAACCAAACTAAAGAGAAAAGGAGACAAAATGCACCCTTGTCGAACACCAGAAGTAATGCTAAACCAATTGCTACAAGACTTACCAACTCTCACACATGACTCAGTTGTTATTATAGAGAGCTTTCATTATGTTAACTAACTTGTCTGGTATACCATATGATCTCACAATCAACCACAAATTATGACGATCAACAGAGTCGAAAGCCTTTTTGAAATCAACAAAGCTAGCAACCAAAGGTTTCTGAAACTCTAAACATTTCTCAAGAATCTGCCTAAGTGAAAATATCTGATCTACACATCCCCTACCACTTCTGAATCCACATTGCTCATCACGCAATTGCCTGTCAACCAGATTCTTAATTCTATTAAGCACAATCATGGAAAGAACTTTACCTGGAGCGGAGAGTAGGCTGATCATCATCATCATCATTTATTATTGTTATTATTATTATTTTTTATTTACATAAAATTTAAATTAACACCGATTCACTGTTATGGAAGTTGATTAATCAGTCGAAGACGGTTCATCCCTCCTCCTAGCAAGCCATGAGTAGGGTGACTAGAAAGTCGCTTTTTAAAGAAAAAAACTTATTTTGGATCATTTTTACTCTTTTTCCTGGAAGAAATGTTCTATTTTGTTCTTTTCTTTTACTATTAGCAAAAAATATATTCTTCTAAAATATTTAGCGACACAAAAATATTTACTATTTTGGAAAAACCTAAATAACGTAAGTTTTAAAATTACTGAACGAATATTACCAAAACAGAATATCTGGAGACTGAATAGTTTCCAAATTGTCTAATTCAAATGACATTTATTTCCTTATGTGGCATATAGTCAAAATGTTTCATCAGAAAATAATATAAATGAAGCTTGAGATAATTTCCTGAAATATAAAATTGTGCATATTTTGTTTCTTACCTTTTTGGAGGCCCAACAACCATTTTAATTGTTCATTATGTAAATAGGTTGTGGACAGTTATGACCCAAGGACTAGTTGATGACCCATTGTTATGACTTCACTATTATGTTAAATGAAAAATTATTTAAAGATATTAAAATACCTTTTTATGATATTTTTCCTTTCTGATGTTTTATGCATAATATTATTGCTTAAATTTTTAATAACTTAAAACTAATTCCAGAAATTTTTTTTGAAGTGATTTACAAAGAATTGTTCGAGGAGTTCAAGAAAAATTAATCTATTCAATTAAGTATAATTTCTTCCCTTTGGAGCATTACTTCCACGAAACTTTTCTTGTATTACGAAAATAGGATTCGTTCTTTTTCTTATCTCGGAATTTTCTTTGATAATGATCAAATTTATGCAACATTATTTTTTTTAAAGTATCCAGGAAATATTTTCTTTTTTAAAGAAAACGGTTTCCTTTTTCTTCCTTTTTCGTTGTTAAAATAATGCTCTCTTTGTCTGCCTTTGCCTCATGACCACCTTACCCTTAATCCCTCTCTGGCAAGCTCTTTAGTATATTAAAATTTTTGAAACTTTTAACTTTTGATGTTGTGCAACACAAGGGATCATTTACATCAAGATGGCCGACTTAAATGTCTGGTGCGGCTCACAGTTCACAAGATGACAGAGACTCAAATGATTGCGATCTTAATCTCAGAGATCCAATTCTTATTTTGATAAAATTCTTCGGTCAACCACCCCTTCAAATGCCGAAATATTCCACCTGTTCCCCTATTTACTTTCAGCTGGTATGGAACGCGGAAGGGCTAAGGTTTGGCTCAGTCAGTAGCGGGCGAGGCTAGTAATCTGCACTTCCTAGGTTCCAGTTCCACCTGCGCCAGTGTTGTGATTTATCTCTGATAAACCCCCACCATCCCTTATGTCAGTAGTCGCTGCCGTCCGTATGATGGAACGTAAAGCCGTGGTTCCGTGTGAGGAAGAACAATACCATGTGAACGTAAGACAAACCGTGTTTTTGGCGGTAGGTCACCATCTGTTTCCTAAGAGCTGTCCAATGGATTCCCTTCCTCCAACCTTCTTTGATCCCTTGGGGTTCTTGTGACCTGGTCATTTAGAACATTGTGGGCAAAAAAGTGCAAGCAACCAAACTCGAACCCGGAGAGGATACAACTATCTTCTGCTTACCAGCGATTTAGTCTCACTCTTGATCAGATGGAATTTTAACTAAATTCAAATCAAAATATTATTCAGAATAAAAACAAATACACTAAATAGACTTACCAAGAGTAACAATTAATAATAATCCCAAAATCATTATGGATCTTATTTTAATTACACTTTTTTATGCGAAGAAATATTTATATCTCACTACCCTTCGCTCCAAGCAACAAAACTGTCTGATTAGGCAAGGATGCGAAAAACTGAGAAACACACAGTTGCTAAATGGTGAAAATTTCCTCATGTGACCGGATAAGATAAACTTCTGGCGGAAACGCTGCACGCTTCTTTCAACGAAAAACGTATGTGTCCTCTAGTGAGTCATCTGATGAAGGCATAAACAGGAGACCCTACAACATTTCCATGTAATCATTGCTTGCGTTAGCAAGTAATATAAACTGCTAAACCGTTTACTCAATATTGAGATATGATAATATTTAAGAAATATATATTGTATCTACGTATTAACAAATATTATATATTATTAGATTATTCTTAAATGGAATCTATGCAAATATAATATAATAAAAATAATTCGATACTTAAAGAGCATGAACTACACAGAGGCGTATTTACCTTTTCCCATGCATATTCAACATCAAAAATATATCGATGGTAGCTTAGGTTGTTTTACCTCTATTTTTTGATCACAATGAGCAAAAGGGCCAGATCCCAAAGAGCTTAAGGGCTCAGAGAAGGATGGTGAAGGGGACCATTGTACAGCTATTACGACACAAATATGTCTCCCGCCAAAGCCATCAGCATGTTCTTAACGTGGAGAGGTTATGACTCTCTTGGCCACGTGTTCAAGGCTTAAAGTTCCATCCGACGAACGGCGTTCATTCCAAATTCATTGGTGCCCCTTTTCTAATCGAGGGTAGAGGGGAAGGGTTGTAAAAAAATCTCAAATCTGGCATATGTGGAACTCGAACCTGAGAACTAGAGATTATGAATGTAACGAGGTAATTTCTAGAGTAAAAGACTCCAAACTGCTTTGGGGAACGCAGATCTTGAAAGTTTGACTGGGTTACAGGAGAAGAAAGAAACATTCGGTGAATTGATAATTGTCCGATTTGCCTACACATTTTGAAAACATTTTTCGCTTCAGAAGGTGAATCTACAAATACATCATATTACCTAAACTGTTCCAATATTTCCTTTTTATTTGAATGGAAAGTCACATTCTAACTACCCTACCTTTCAATAAGCTTTCACAAAAACCTGTCACTATTTGTAAATTGAAGATCTCATTCAAATATCTAAATTTCGATTTTCAAAAATAATTATTTCATATTTATGGTTCGGAGCTGTGAACATTTCCCAACTGAAACTTCTTTCAAACATGGGAGTTTTGTCAAAGTCTCTTCCTCTCATTCCAAGCTACGAACATATTTGAGGTTGAGAGTCTCGGATTCAAAACTCTGCTAACCTTTCCCAACTACAACAGTGTTCAACATGCGCACCTTTGTCAGGGTGAGCTCTGACAAACTTCATTTTCAAATTGAGGTTTCTCAATTTCGAAGCTTCAAACGTTTCCCACCTGCAACCGTTCAAACAGACACATCTTCGTCATAGAGAATCCTTCATTCGAAACTGTGAAACTTTTTCGAGGCTTCTCGGTTTCGAAGCTGCGAACCATTCCCAATGGACACATCGTTTCAACATGGGCACCTCTGTCAACGTTAATCATTCGAAGCTGTGAAACTTTTCGAGTTGAGACTTCTCGGTTTCGAAGCTGCGAACCATTCCCAATGGACACATCGTTTCAACATGGGCACCTCTGTCAACGTTAATCATTCGAAACTGTGAAACTTTTCGAGTTGAGGCTTCTCGGTTTCGAAGCTGCGAACCATTCCCAATGGACACATCGTTTCAACATGGGCACCTCTGTCAACGTTAATCATTCGAAGCTGTGAAACTTTTCGAGTTGAGGCTTCTCGGTTTCGAAGCTGCGAACCATTCCCAATGGACACATCGTTTCAACATGGGCACCTCTGTCAACGTTAATCATTCGAAGCTGTGAAACTTTTCGAGTTGAGGCTTCTCGGTTTCGAAGCTGCGAACCATTCCCAATGGACACATCGTTTCAACATGGGCACCTCTGTCAACGTTAATCATTCGAAGCTGTGAAACTTTTCGAGTTGAGACTTCTCGGTTTCGAAGCTGCGAACCATTCCCAATGGACACATCGTTTCAACATGGGCACCTCTGTCAACGTTAATCATTCGAAACTGTGAAACTTTTCGAGTTGAGGCTTCTCGGTTTCGAAGCTGCGAACCATTCCCAATGGACACATCGTTTCAACATGGGCACCTCTGTCAACGTTAATCATTCGAAGCTGTGAAACTTTTCGAGTTGAGGCTTCTCGGTTTCGAAGCTGCGAACCATTCCCAATGGACACATCGTTTCAACATGGGCACCTCTGTCAACGTTAATCATTCGAAGCTGTGAAACTTTTCGAGTTGAGGCTTCTCGGTTTCGAAGCTGCGAACCATTCCCAATGGACACATCGTTTCAACATGGGCACCTCTGTCAACGTTAATCATTCGAAGCTGTGAAACTTTTCGAGTTGAGGCTTCTCGGTTTCTTAGCTGCGAACCATTCCCAATGGACACATCGTTTCAACATGGGCACCTCTGTCAACGTTAATCATTCGAAGCTGTGAAACTTTTCGAGTTGAGGCTTCTCGGTTTCGAAGCTGCGAACCATTCCCAATGGACACATCGTTTCAACATAGGCACCTCTGTCAACGTTAATCATTCGAAGCTGTGAAACTTTTCGAGTTGAGGCTTCTCGGTTTCGAAGCTGCGAACCATTCCCAATGGACACATCGTTTCAACATGGGCACCTCTGTCAACGTTAATCATTCGAAACTGTGAAACTTTTCGAGTTGAGGCTTCTCGGTTTCGAAGCTGCGAACCATTCCCAATGGACACATCGTTTCAACATGGGCACCTCTGTCAACGTTAATCATTCGAAGCTGTGAAACGTTTTCAAATTTAGACCTCATTTTTCAAAACTCTCAAAATTTCCCTGTCGCACTTTTTTCCAAGGTGATTCTTTGATTCGAAGCTGTGAGCACTTTTCAATTTCAGACTTTTGGCTTTCGTAGCTCTGAACTTTTTCAACTGAAACATCGTTTCAACATGTGCAATTTTTCAAGGTGTGTCTTTCATTGGGAACTGCGAATCTTTCCAACTTGAGGTTTTAGTTTCGAGAGTTCCAATGTTTCCCGACTGTTGTAACAATTAAGCGGCAGAAACTTTGTGAAGGTGAGTCTTTTATTTGAAGATGAAAACCTTGGTCAAGCTGAGACTCCTCAGTTTCGAAGTCGTCAAGATTTCCTTATTGAAAGTTCTTTCAACCATGAACACCTTTATGAAAGTGATTTCATCCCATTCGGAGCTGCTGGAGCTTTGCAAGTTGAAGATTCGTGGGTTCGAAAGAGTGAACCTTTTCCACCTGCAACAAACTTTCAACGTGGGCATTATTTTCCAAATGAGCCTTTCCTTCATAGTTGCAAACATTATTGAAGTTGAGATATCTCGGTTCCGAAGTTTGGAACCTTTCCCAAGTTTTTTGGGTTGTTTCCCCTGTAAGTGGCACTTTATTTCACACAATGGGCTAAATGGTCAGGTCACAAGAACCCTGAGGGTTCAGACATGGTAGGGGGATGGGACCGACTGGACAGCTGTAGGAAGTAGATGGTAGCCTCCCGTCACGGCCACCAGAATGCTCTTTAATGTAACCACGGCTTAATTCCCATCCGATGAACGACAACCTTTGGAAACCCATGGCTCTCCCCTACTGACCGACAGCAGAGCGGGATTATTATGGATAAAAATCTCAAAGTTGGCTCAGCAGGGACTCGGACCTGGGAACTGAAAATTACGTGCTTGGCACACTACCGACTGAGCCACCCCTGCTCCAGCTTTCCCAAATGAAACGTCTTCTCAACATGCGCACCTTTTTCGAGGTGAGTCTTTCATTCGACGTCCCGAACCTCTTATAAGTTGAGACTTCTTGGTTCGATGCTGTGAACATTTCCCGACTGAAACCGTTCAACAAAAGCACCCACATTTATGAAAGTGATTTCATCTGATTCGAAGCTGCGAACACTTTACAAGTAAGACTTCTCGGTTTCGAAATTGTGCAACCTTTCCAACAGAACATCTTTTCAACATGCTCGCATTTCTGAAGGCGAGTTTTACATTCCAAACTGCGGACCTTTTCCAACTTGAGGGTCCTCGGCTTCTTGGCTTCGAAGCTCTGAACTGAATCTATGTTCAAACATGAGTATCGTAATGAAAGTGATTTCATCTCATCCGAAGCTGCGAAACTTGTTTAACTTCTCGGTGTTTGAAGCTTCCAACGTTTCCCCACTGACACTGGTCAAACACATGCACGTTCGGGGGAACATTTCATTTTAAGCTGCGAACAATTTTCAACTTGCAGCTTCTCGGTTTCGAGGCTGTGAAACATACTGCACTGAATCTACATCTACGTCCAAACCTGAGCACCTCAATAAACGTGATTTCATCTTATTGGAAGCTCCAAAACTTTTTCAACTCAACACTTCAGGGTTTCTAAGCTTACAAAATTTCCCGAATGAAACTGGTCAAATACACGCATATTTGTGAAAGAGGGTCTTTCATTCGAAGCTGCGAAACTTTATCAAAATGAAGCTTCTCGGATCGTAGTTGTGAAACTTCGTCGACTGAATCTACGTTCAAACATTAGCACCTTCATGAAAATGATTTAATCTAATTCGAAGCTGCTAACTCGAAGCTGCGAACCTTTTTCGACTTCATGCTTCTGATTTTCGAAATCTGCGTGTGCTCAATTTGGTATCATTTTCGAAATCTGCGTGTGCTCAATTTGGAAGATTCCAACGTTACCCAAAATAACCAGGCAAACAAACCATGTTTTCTCTGACGAGAATGTAATTAAGCAACTCATAAATTGGTTAAGTGCCTTTGTTTTCACTGTTGAAGGATCAACGTGGATATGTAACTTTACACTTCTCTGGAGGAAGGAGTGGAATGAGACCCTAGGTTCCATTGCAACAATTGGTCGTCTTGATGTGTACTATCACCCGTCTTTTTTTGTTGAAAGAGTTTACAATCACCCTGTATATGCAGCTAAATAGAGATAACTGTAAATCATTTAATTAAAACGCATAAGTATTTTAAATGAAAACGCATAGCATTTTAAACTGTCCGCATAAGTATTTTAAATTCTAGATTTTCATTGTACTCCTGTGATACAATGCGCTTGTAGAGTGTACTCGTATAAGTATTTCGATAAACCAAGCCATGCCCCCATGTCTAATTCATACCAGAATGCAATAATCAATGAATAAAATGCAATCACCTTAAAAATGCACTCTGTAGATAGCTACCCTAATGAGTAATGCCAATATGATTCATTTTCGAGTGTGGAAGGTTGATTGCAAACTTAGAATAACTACAGTAGGTGGCATTCCCGCTAACTTTCAAAGAGCGTGGACACCTTGCATTTCAGTACTGTAACTGACTATTATTTGCCTTTTTAACACTTTTTACAGAAAATATGGAGCAGCAAAATTTATTTGTAAAATTATATATGAATATTATAGAATAATCTAAAATTGACTGTTTTTTGTTTAAAAATGCTACCGTGTAATTTTCAAATAATAATTATATATTATTATTTGGAATAAAATTTATTATCTCTGCTCAGCAGGAGTGCTATCGTAGGTTTTGGACTACAATGCACATATTTGGAAATCTCCATCTGAGCTAACCACATTGTCGAAGTGTGCACCAGAATTTCCTCTTGTGGCATTTCAGTAGAATTTCAATGGATTCATCCCCATACAGATGTCCCAGACAATGAGCTGGCATACCAGATTGCAAAGGTAGCCCACAAACTACAGAGCCATGTCACTAACTACCCTTTGTCCATCAATGATTGCAAAGGCTCTGTCACCCGTATTATGAAGCAACTTCGATTCTCCCTATGGCAGCAACATTCTGGACGTTCTTCATTCAGATACCTCGTTGATTCTTCCCTCGGCATCGTCATATTCAGCGGGCTCCTGATACCAGAGGAAAACTATTCTCCATCTTCGCCACAGTATCATAACTCTACAAATCCTTGGAAGAACAAACAATCTGAATTGCGAGACCTGTGATTTGCGATATATCGCAAATCACAGGTCTCGCAATTCAGATTGATTTCAGATTGATTTCAGAGATTCTCGCATTTCAGATTGATTTCAGAGATCCAATTTCAGGTTTATATATATTTTCAGATTATATATATATATATATCGATATATATATATATATAGATGAGTATATAAAAAAGATATCAGTGATCTGGCAACCTTCGTGTCACGTGACACGAAGGTTGCCAGATCATTAATTTCTAAAAAATCGTTGCCAGATATTTTTTCCGAATTCTGTAATCAACCATAGTGTTCGGATATTTTTTGAGCGACTGTACGTCGAGAAGTTGGCTTCCACTGGGATCACAGACTATCCCTGACACCCAGAAGGACAGAAGCCTTCAGCGCTAATGCTTTCGTTTTCTCATTTGACTTCATCGAGGAAATTGACCTTCTTTGTAAACTCTAAATTAAGTCCTTCTTTTTTTTCCTTTACAATCTTCGAGTAACTGCATCAGAGATAACAATTGCTCCTTCTTCATCTCCTCCTTACTTTTGCACTGTTGTAGGGATCCCCGCTTAGAAGGCTAATATCACCATTGTTCCATATTTACTTCAACCTGAATCTGCTATTTATTCTGTGATTGCTATTTATTCTGTAATTCTTCCCCTTAACAGCGGCAAAATGTAAAACCAATTTCACCACAGGTGTATTGAAAGGTTTTTTTTTTCCTCTGAGCAGCATTTTTGTTTTGAATATGCCTGAGGTCCTGCCATCCTCTCAGATCTTCTACTGTGGCATATAAACTGACAGACTCCTGTCAGACCTCTGTGGCAAGCAGCTGCTTGAGAGGGTATTTATTTTATTTTTATTTAGAATTCTTCGATATCGCATATCGCGATGCGATAGAATAGAGTACTGGATTTCGTCACCCTTTAACCTCGTCCATCTTATCTCACTCACTAATAAGACTTGAAATGCTTTGCTGTGTCATGAGAGAGAACTGGCTAAACCACATTTATGTGGGCCCAAAGAGCTAAGACTATCTTCAGACCAATAGAAAGATGACTGGGCATGAGGTACTAATGAAAATTAAACTTATTCAAAAGAAAAATAGACAAAATAGCTTCAATAACATTTTCCCATTAAATGCATATTTTGGAAGTTATAGTGCTTCGAAGTTAGATTCCCATTGACGTAACATGGAAATTCTCTAATATTTTGGTAGATCAGTGTATATACAGTATATGTAACATATTTAACGTAATCTGAAAAATATAACTTAATAGTAATATATATATATTAACTTTATAATAATATATATGCAGTGACGTATCTAGAAATAACATGATATCAAAAATAATCATAACATTTTTCGTTCATAAAAGACTAAGAAAGCTATTTTAAATTCTTCTATGGAGAAAATGCAAGATAAAGCCGGACAGCAGAGAAATTTACACTATGATGACTATTTATTATACTATGGTCATAAATGGCCAAATATTTATACTATGGTTATAAATGGCCAAATATCACCATAAAGTTTTTACTAACATAAATAAAAATGAAAAATAAATAATCCCTCAAACAGATGTTTGCCACAGAGGTCTGACAAAAGTCTGTCAGTTTATACGCTAGAGTAGATGATCTGTGAGGATGGCGCGACCTCAGCAAAAAATAGCACGAACAACTATGCCTTACCCGGAGCTGGCACCCAGGTTCCTTTGATCAGCAGCCAAGCACGCTAATCACTTGGCCACGGGACGGCTCAAAATAGATAACCCTCAAGCAGCTGCTTGCTACAAAGGTCTGACAAGAGCTTGTAAGTTTAAAATTAAGTAGGTCTGTGTTGATGACGGGACCTCAGCAGAAAGACAGCACAAACATCCATGACTTACCCGGAGACAGCACAAACATCCATGCCTTACCCGGAGCTCGAACCCAGATTCCTTTGATCAGCAGCCAAGCGCTCTAACCACTCGGTCACGGGACGGCTACGATAAATATATTGTTACCTCCAGCGAGAAGAAGAAATAAGCAGATCCCAATCATCTTTTCTCTGTCCTTTGCACGATTCAATGTTATCTCTCTAAGTGAGAAGTTTCGCTTCATGAAAGGTGCAAAGCGTTTGATGATGTGGAGCGCCGGTTAGCACTTCGGTTATTTCGTCAATGTCATCGTGACGATAGAGATAAAGCTTGCAGTACATCATACTTAGCCCGAAATTTAACTCCTAACGATGCCTAGACTTCTGATTGCTTAGACGTGGACTAATATTTCGATTACGTAATTGAAAAAAAAATATAAATTAACAAAATTTAAAAACATATATATTTCTTGCCCTAAAAAGGAAAAAATATAACTAAAGCTGTCGATAGTAAAATCATTGTCTGAATCAGTGGCGCACCCAGAGGGGAGGCCAAGGGGCCCTGGCAACCCCCAAAGCAAAAGGAAAAAAAAAAAACACTAGAAAATTTTCCAAAAATATTTTCCTAATCAAAATTCCTTTTTTATATTTATGTTGTGTCGTGTCTTCTATTTCTATACTACTTATGAATTAGCGGTCACGTAAGGAGGGAATACCCTATAGCTCTCGGGAATCACGGCCGCTGTGAACACAAGGCGAACTAATCGGGCGGACCGAGCACTACTTCGTTTGCCTGAGTCTGGCCAGCAAACCCCTCGCCCACCCCCCCTCCCCCCAAGATTAAATCCTGAGTGCGCCACTGGTCTGAATTCCTATTCCTTTCAAAGGAATGTAAGGCGTCGGCAATTTTTTTTATTGTGTAGCGAAATCAAATCCTTATCTTCCTTTGAAGTAAATGCAAATCCAGCGAATAATTTCATCGTAGTTTTATTTTTACTTATTTAGGGAGAGAAAGATAGAACTTTTTAATATTTTAAATTACTTTTTTCCTTACTTGGCCAATAAAAACACCTGTCTTCGGAACGGCAACTACTAACTTTCGACTCGTATTGATCGCCCAGTTTCTTCATCCCATTTTTTGAGAGGGAGTAAGTTGGGGTACCTGCATTTTAATCATTAGAAGCTTTAATTTGAAATAAAACTAGTTAAGTTCGACCCCTGTAATATTTCTGCCACTTTTTTGGCGGGAAGAAGAGTGGGAGACGTAACTAGTGGTCGCCCACAACAATCACCATATCACAAACTTTCGTTTAATACCTAACTTTTAGGGGGCGGGGGATCGTATTCTGCATTTCCCGGGTTCAAGTCCCACCACATAAAAATACAATGAATGGCCAGGTGACCAAGGCTCAGATTTTCACTGGACAGCTGTTAAAACAGTGATTAAAAGTTCTCTTAAAAGCTATCTTTAACGTGCACATGTTACTATAACTTTCATGCACAAGAAACTCTCAAGTCCCAAAAAATTTAGTCTTTTCTGAGAGAGGTGTGGAAAATGCAACCTTTTAGATTTAAGAATTAAAAGACGAATACTTTTATGTTCTTTAATTATACTAATAAAATACTATTTGCATTATCCCATCATCCGTTAACTCAAATTATAACTTTTAAGGAATGAAACAGTAGGCAAAGAAAAAACTTCATTCTCATCGAAAAAGAGATTCTCATATGCGCCAGAGGCGATATGCGTTCTTCTAGTTTTTAAATTAGGTCGCAAATTTCGCCGATTTGTGTAGTTCACGAGCCAATCACCGTTATGATACTAATGCACAAAGAAATATAAGCTTGCTTTCAGACTATAATTTTATTCGAAAATGTATCATTTAATACAAAATACTCAACAACAAACCAAAATTCTAAATTTAACCAGAAAATATTCAAAGTAATGCAAACGTACTTTTGCATTTCTCTCTATAATTATATGTTAATGTAATTGTCATTAGGAAACTAAAGTACTCATACAGTATTCGCATACAACCGAAATAAGCAAAGCTTTAACTTTACTTTTGCTCATAAGCTATTATAGGAGATGCTAATGTACTGAGTGCTAACCAAGTTAAGGCGGTTAACCAATTTCCCCTGCTGGTACTTTGCTTTTCTTCAGCGGAGAAGTGGTGGTTTGTTTCTTTTGGGATATTCTCTTCTTTTCTACACAGTTTGGCCAAGACTGATTCTGTCACTCCCAATATATTTTGAAGAACAGCTTTGGCATCTTTGCCACATTTCTCCTCGGCTGATTTGTACAGGCATTTGGCAATTTTCATATATTCTCTGAAATATAATACCCATAGTTATTTATATTGCATGAATAGTTCTTAAAATATTTAACCTAAAATAACCAACTGTTCTTGGAAATATATATTTCTCAAACTTTAAAGGAAGCTAACAATCACCGCAAGCAAGGTTACAAAATTTTTCAGGGTATTAATCCCGTGGCCGAGTGGTCAGCGCGCTTGGCTACTGATCTACGGGACTGGGTACGAACCCTGGATAAGGCATGGATGTATGTGTCGTTTTTCTGCTGAGGTCCTGCCATCCTCCCAGACCTTCTAAATAAATAAAATAAATAAATAAATACCCCCTCAAGCAGCTGCTTGCCACAGAGGTCTGACGGGAGCCTGTCAGTTTATATGCCATAGTAGATACTATGGCCATAGTAGGTCTGACGGGAGCCTGTCAGTTTATATGCCATAGTAGATATGGCATATAACGTCATATCTACTATGGTTGGTTATGGAGCCTGTCAGTTTATATGCCATAGTAGATACTATGGCATATAAACTGACAGGCTCCCGTCAGACCTCTGTGGCAAGCAGCTACTTGAGGGGGTATTTATTTTTATTTATTTTTTTATTTATTAAGGAGAGTGGGAGACTGAGATGTCTCATGCTCTCACCCACCTTCAAATATTATAAAAATAAAAAGGAAAAGGTTTATTGAAAACTAATAACATAGGTGTGTAATTAATAATAAATATTAATCAAAAGTTGGGGAAAATAAGGTTTAAAAAACAAAAGAGTCAAAAATGTAAAACATACTTGCTGAAGAATTTGAAATTCCTCCAATCATAGAAATCCGTTTCTTCAATGTATTTTAAAAAAATTATTGAGAATATTAGTAATAAAAAAGAATGGCAAAGATTCAGAAAAAAAATTTAAACAAATATTTTAATCGTGAAACAGTTGGATTATGAAGAAAACATTTGCAAATTTGGCAAAAGAAATAAGAAGTTTGCAACAGTAGATTTAAAATTGGCAGTTTGGTTAAATCTGGAACTCTAAGTTTGAAACATTCTTATATGTATAATGGCAAATAAACAAAATATCCAAACTGTTGAAAAATATTTATCGCTTTTAACAGATTTCGATTTCTTTTCAATTCTTCCTACCTTCCATGAAACCTTTCTTCTTCTTCCATTGACAAATTTTCCGCGATCCCAAACACTTTTTCTAATATGAAGACAAAAGTTTTTCGACCTCAAATGAATTACACTGGTTTCCATAAATTAAGGAAAAATGAGACAAATCGCGATCGTTCGCCAAAAAATTGTGCGATCCTCACCAAACTTGTTCATGTAATTAGTAAAGTAATGCCGAATGAGCATATCATATGCAAATTAGTTTAGGTTGCGTCAATTTGCGTAATCACATAGCGGTATAAAAACTAGTGTTTTCCAGTGGAACGTTATTTTGTGCTCTAAATGTGAATAACGAAATTCGAAAAAGCCATTTTGTTGGAACGACCTCGAGACATCATTTGCCAAATGAACCGCGGTGAAGAGCTATTGGCAGGCTCGAAGCAGGCCAGAGTCAGTCAGAGGTGACACGATTGCTGAATGTGAGTCCTTCTGTGGAATCAATTTCTTAGCACAGATTCCGCGTCTCGAAGGTTTAGCCGAGGAAGGGCTAGAGTTACGATAGCTGTGTAAGACCGATATCTGCGATTAACAGCACGAAGGAGCAAGACGTCTACTCCCTCTCAGCTACGATCCTCTCTTGCAGCAGCCACTGGGAGGGTAGTATCAGCTTCTACTGTGCGTAGAAGGCTTCATGAGAGAGGTCTGTAAGCTAGAAGGCCAGTAATTTGTATTCCCCTCAAATCACGTCACAGGAAAGAGCGGTTGAATTGGTCAAGCACGCATGTTAACTGGACAGAAGAGCAATGGAGATCCATACTCGTCACAGATGAGTCCAGATATTGCTTGCAGAGTGATCCAGACATTGTTTGATATGAAGAGAACGAGGTACCCGCTATCATCCCAGTAACATCCGTCAAAGAGACAGTTACGGCGGAGGTAGCGTGTGTGTTTCGGGTGGCATTGCCTTAGGTGGACGCACACACTTCTATGTGTTGACGAGTGGGAACCTCAATGCTCAAAGATATAGATATGATATCCTGGACCCTTATGTACGCTGGTGCAATAGGTGAAACATTCATCTTACAAGACGATAACGCTCGTCCACGCAGAGCTCGACTAGTAAAACAATACCTTCAAGATGAGACCATTATTCCCATGGAGTGGCCAGCTCGATGTCCCAACCTAAAACCGATTGAACATTGGAATGTTCTAGGGAAACATGTTGCTGCCCTCGACCTGCCACCTGAAACAAAGGGGGAGCTTATTACCATTTTAAAGGAACAATAGTCATTACTGCCTATTGAGTTGATTCACAACATCATAAACAGCATGGAACATCGCTGTCGTGCCTGCATTGCTATTATAAGGGGGCACCACATTCCTTATTAAAGAACTTTGCCCATTGCACTCTGACATTTCATTTTTGGACAAGTTCCTGTGTTGTTTTTTGACGAAAAATGTTTCTAGTGTAAAATATTTCATACCATTCTGAAACTAGCATTGTAATTCGTGTTTCCATCAAATTTCATCAAAATCATTCATATACTTTTTCGTTTATCATAATTTTTCTGAGTTTTCTTAAATTTATGGAAACCAATGTATTTTATTGTGTATCTGGTTGATAAAATCACGTTAAAGAAAATGCCTATGGTCTTCACAAAAGTAAAACATTAATTCCTGTGTTTAGCAACAGCTCAATTGGATTGCTATTTTTGGTGTCCCAGGTGCAACATATATTTTTTGGGCCTTTGCTTTTCTCAACACTGAAACAATATTTTACTCAGTAATAATCCAAAATTGGACCCCATTTAATGGTCCATGTGCTTTCGTCACATTCTACGATACTGACCTGGGGTTAAGCATTTTGGCCTATACATATAATAGATTTCTTTGCCAAGCATATTGAGGGCAGTTCAGTCGGTAGCGAGCCAAGCTCGTAATCTGTAGCTCCCAGGTTCGAGTTCCAGGTGGGCCAGCGTTTAGATTTATCTCCGCTAAACTCCCTGTCCTCGGTCAGCAGGGGACACCGATGGTCTTGGTAAAGGCCTCCGTGCGTTGGATGAGATGTTAAGCCGTGGCCCCGTGTGCGGGAGAGCTATACCCTACATACGTTAAAGAAAATGCTGGATGGCCTTGATGGGAGGCTACCGTCTACCTCCTAACAACTGTCATGTGGTTCCCCTGCCTCCAAACTTTTCGGAGTCCTTGTGACCTGGCCATTTAGTCCATTGTGCGCAAAAAGAGCCCTTCAGAGGTAAAGCAACCCAAGCATATTTTATATTTTACTCTTTCCATGGTATTCGTTTTGCTTCGGAAAGCCCCTCTCCCACCAAATAGAGATCCATTTAGAGCAATGAATATATTTGAAATTCAATATATTTACTTACTCGCAACTTTGGCTGTGAGTGGGTGAGCACACATGAGTAGTATTGTTCTTGGTCTTATTCGACAACCAATTCACTTTTTCAGAATATCCTATGCAGAAAAAAATGCTATCATTTTAAAGCAAAAACAAGGAGAATTGCCATAGTAAAACTCTCATTAGTTACGTTTGGTATATTAATTTTTTTTCTACAGAAATATATGCGATTATTCCATCCTCCCACTTAAAAACCCTAATTAGTAAAAATGAATATTACACTACATCAGGGCCTGATTTTCGGTCCATGACCCTATGACAGTGCTAGTAACCGGAACGGAGACGAGAAAAATGTTTTATATGCATATATATATTTCAATAATATCACCCTTCCTTTTTAAAGATATTTGTTGAATACTACTAAAACGGAGGGTAAAACAATGCACTAGGATTCAAACGCCTATTTAGTATAGAGAAATTCAAAATAAAAAAAGTGAAATACACAAGGGAAAAAAATTTTTTTAACAGTAAAATAGACACAGTATATATATATATTTCGTTCACAGCAAAAAATAAATATATATTGGCCAGTAAAAAATTATTTAATAAGCAATAAAATTGTAAATATATATATTTGCTTCGCAAATATATATATATATCACAAAGTGCAATGAAATGCAATGAATTGCAGAGTAAAATTGTTTCAATCCGAAATATTTGTTTTCTCTGTAAAGAGAGCGAAATCGCGTAATTAAAAAGAAAAAATGATGGTAAAAGTTATAAAAAAATTTTATAACTTTTTTTAAATAGTTATGCATTATAGTATATTATCGATAAAGATAATACTTGATGAGTGAATCAGATTTATGAGATACAAAGCAACAATCAAGTGCAATCTTCGCTTTTACACCACACCAAAACCACCTTCCTGAACTCAGCCGAAACTCTGAATCCCCTTGTAATTCGAATCACGTGCTCACTCCTGGTGTTCATCCAATCGGCGATGAGCAACTTATCTTGCATCCAGTGATTGGCCAGAAGACGATTCATAGATCATCTTTTTGCAGAGTGTGTGTTAATTACCGATCGTGAATTAATTTATTTGGGAAAGAGCGGATCAACCTCCCAGTGATTGTAAAGTTCAATAGATAAATAAATAATCAGTTTATTCAGTAATAAACAGTTTATTCAGTTTCAAAGTGAAAAAATTGTTAGACTTTTGCTGTCGAGTTCATTCGTAACTTACACTTGTTTCGACAAATGAAAAAAGGGCAATTTTTTTGTATCCTAATAGTTGTTTTTTCATTGTGCATCTATTTTTTCCCTGTGCATTTCATCTTTTAACTGTGTATCAAATATTTTCTGTGCATTTCTTCTTTTAACTGAGCATGAAATATTGTCTGTGCATTTCTTCTTTTAACTGTGTATAAACTATTTTCTGTGCATAAAATATTATCTATGCACTTTTTCCCTGTGAAGTAATTTATTTTACTTTGCGTTTATATTTTGCTGTGAATATTTTTTTTAATTCTGTTATAGCATATTGTACTGTGATTTAATTGTTTACTTGCGCTATGATTTAATTGTTTACTTGCGCTATGATTTAATTGTTAACTTTTTGAGATTTTTTATCGAACGGAAAGTATTGTTGCGCATTTTGTTTTGCTCTGTGTTAAAATTTCAGCGAAAAAATATCGGAACGGCGTTCCGGTTCATTCTGACTTTATCTTAACACCCCCCTCCCCACACACACACATTTCCTCCTTTCTTTTTTATTTAGTAAATCTGTACCTGCACATCATTATAGTCACTTAAAAGTGAATATTACATTATCGTACTTAAAAATTCAACTTTAGTAAAACTGAATATTGCAGTGTTTTATAAAAGAAATGTAATCTATTACAGAATACAAGTTATTAGAAAAAAAAATGCTAAAATCGCTCTATATATTTTCCATTTTGATTCGTATATAAGAGTTTACGACGGATCGTGCAATTAAACATTTTTCAGCTCGTTAAAATAAAAAAAAAGGAACTTTTGCGTTCATTTTATCTTATGCTCATCTGCCGACGTTGGTCTTATCGCAAGGACCTAAAAAAAACCAAGAAGGAAGCTAGTTTTTTTAACGTTTTGTTAATTGATAAAAAATATAAAAAATAATAACGATAATAAAGGTTTTTTTTTTCACTTCATGCATTTTAGTTTAGCATCTTTAAAGAAAATATTATTTTAAATTTTTAGAGGCCTCAAATATAGGCAGTTGTTAATTTATTGATATTTCATACAGCAGTAAAATATGCGATTTAATAAAAGATATAATGTTTTAACTGATGAGCCTCCGATAAGGCATGGAACTAACAAGCTCCTGTTGAAACTCTGTGGTTAGCAGATGCTTCAAGGATGATTTTTTCATTAGATTTTGTCAAATTGGAACTAGAAACATTCGTAAGCAGTAATGAAAATTAATTTTTATTTTGGTTAGGGGCCTTAAAATTTGGAAGTGACCCCTGCCTCAAAAGTTGGATGTGGATTGGCCCTCAAAAGTTAGGTTTGGACTGGGTCTCAAAAGTATGATGTGGACTAGACCTAAAAAGTCGAAAATGATCAGGACCTAAAAAGTTTGATGTGGGCTGGGCCTCAAAATGTGGATGTGGACTGAGCCTCAAAAATTGTATTTATATACATTGGGCCTCAAAAGTGTAAAATCACCCAGAACTCTTTATACTTGTGAGAAGTCCTGCCAGATCTTGATCTTTTTGAAAAAAACAACATGTAAAAATCATATATATTAAACAATTATTTAAAAAAGTGTATCATCGTCTTTATTAATTCTTTATTATTTATCAAACCTGTAATTTAGAAAAAATCTCAAAATTTAGTCATCATCGTCTGTTCTGACAAAACTTGCATGATAAATTCTTGGTGCTCTATTTTCCGAAAACGCAAGTATTTACATTTATGTAAAACGCTGAAAACAGATTAAAACTAATAAATAAAAAAGACTTAAAAAACTATTTACATGCCAGGATCTTTTAAAAAGTCAAAGGGAGAGGGGAAAAGAGATACTGGTGCAAGGCAGGTAAAACAAGTTCGAGCAGAAATTAGTGGGAAACACCGTTCCTGTTTACATTTATTTCTCCCTTTGTTTTACAGGTTTTATTATTTTTCTTAAATGAAGATGGTGCTACCCTACACAAAGGGCACTGATAACCTAGAATCTCCATTGGAATTTGCGTTCTCATACAGATTGGGTTCGGTTGTTTTACCTCTGAGCGGCACTTTTTTGTGCACCATGGGCTAAATAGCCAGGTCACATGGACCCCGAAGGCTCAGAGAAGGTTGGAGGAGGGGACCCACTGGAACAGCTGTTGGGAGACAGATGGTAGCCTCCCGTCAAGGCCATCCAGCGTGTTCTTTAACGTGCACAGGGTATGGCTCTCCCGCACACGGGACCACGGCTTAACGTCCCATCCGACGGACGGCGACCTTTCCAAGCCCATCGGTGTCCCCTACTGACCGTGGGCAGGGCGGGGAATTTTGCGGAGATAAATCTCAAAGCTGACCCAGCTGGGACTCGAACCTGGGAACTACAGATTACGAGCCTGGCGCGCTACCAACTGAGCCACCCCCGCCCCTTCTCATACAGGAATATACGTGCTGGTTTAGTAGTTGGGTACACTAAAAACTACAGCAGGTATTGGGCTGATATTTCAACAATTTTTTTTTTGAAAAATAAGGGTAATATATGTTGACTATTTTAACCTCCATTTCGGTTACTAGCATTCTCAAAGGGGGTGGAACTTGTCCCCTTGCATTGATCTGGCCCTGATTACATAGATAATCCGGGTATTTTTCCCCCGATAATATCTTATATTTTTACCAATAATTTAGATAACATAATAATTTTGATATTTTGTCAGTGTTCTTCTTTATTTGGGGATGCATTCTATACACCCCTCTCCCTCCTTTAATCCTTGCTTTGGTGAGCTTACCGGTAAGTCGTTTTCTTTAGGAAGAAAATTTATAGCTATAATAATATTTTTAAATGCATTTTTCTCTGCTCTACGGTTTTGTGTAACACCGAGTAAATAAAAAAACAAAACAAAATAGCGAATAAAAATATTGAATTTTTTTAACGAAATGTATCAAACTACACAAAATATACTACTTTATAAAACTTTTCATTAAAAAAACCTTTTGGCGATTTTAAATAAAGATTTTAGAAAGCAAATTTCCAGTCAAAAATGACCCCTCTCAGAATAATAATTTGAGGTTTAGTGCATTTGATGCAGATAATAATAAAAACAATTCTTTAACGATTACAAAGTTAGTATAATGAATACTATTTTTGCAAATAATTATTTTTAAAGAATATAAAACAGCGTTTTTAAGAATATAAACAGAGTAATAAATATGTAAAATTATGTTGTATAATGAATAATGTATAATGTTTAATTTTTTTGTAATAATCCTATATGATAAAATAATTCTTCTAACTAAGATAAAAATAAATTTTTAAGTTCAAACCTACCTTTTGCTAGAAAAAGGATGGTGATGATGTATATTGAATGCATTACTAGAGTTATCTAAGATGATGTTCAGCTATTTCGGTTTCGTCTACTGAAGTAAGCTTAATGCGGAATATCTGGCGAAGATCACGAAACTAGAGAAAACTGTAGTCGTTGGAATGGTATCAAGTGTCATTGGAACGTGACTGTTATATAGCGAAAGATTAAGCTTTGTTTAAGGTAAAATGTTGAATGCAGTAACACAGACAAAATTCGCCAGTATTTTCGGACGGGGAGACGTTTAAAAAGTTAGAGTGTACAATAAAACAGGACCATTAAAAAGCATATCCATAATTTAAAACTTGGAGTTAGTATCGCATGGTTGGCACCACCAAGCGATACTAACTCCACGACATCATAACAAAGAAACTTCGAGAGATTCTTGACATTTTGGGTACACAATATTTCCTTTTCATTTGGATATATAGGACAGAGAAGAATCCTAAAAATTACTCGTTGTTTTTATAGGCCTTCTCATATAAGGATATGCGATACTAAGATCAAGTCACTACTTATACTGTCTGAGTTAGACCAAACTCAATACACAAAGTTTGCCTTGTTGGAACAATCGCTAGCTTACTAACCACTGTGTCAATTACTGCGTAGTGATTAGTGAGATACTCTTGTTATTTAATAATATATATTATAATGACGCTGTACGTTTGTAAAATTCACGAACAAATGGTTTTTCAGAATAAAATTTACCTAAAAGAGGACATGAAGGTTATCCCCAAACCTTGACTACGCCACTGCTTCAACAAAAAACTCTGAATGAAATTTCTCTACTTTCGTAGTCAAAGATTAAGTCAAATTAAATATTTTAACCTGTTTACTGAAATGATCAGGAAGTAATCAGAAGTTTCTAAAATGAAAAGAAAGTAATCAAAAGTTGCTGAAATGATCAAAAAAGTAATCAGAAGCTACTGAAGTAAACAGAAGTTATTGAAATGACCAGAAAATAACATCAGTGACTCGGGGCCATACTCGTGCCGCCCCCCCCCCCCACCTCCGAATAACCAATCAACTTATACAAAATCTCAAACTTGTCTCTCTGCTTTGAAATCCAAAACAATTGTCTTTGTATAATTTTATTTTAGCTCTATATTTTATGCACTAAAAAAATAGATCATAAGAAACCAACTATTAAAGTTTATTCCATATAGAATATCATTAATCTTTCGTGCTCAATGGAAAATTTAATCCTACTCAAGTCTTATTATTGTCAGATACTCCCCACACACACACCACCAAAACTAAATCCTGGGCACGTGCGTGCAGTGACTGATGCGACGATAAAGTGCGTTAGTATTAATAATATTTTAGAAAAGAGGATCTGTTTCATGAATCCCATGTTTATAGCATATCTCCTATGATATCCTACTATTGAATTATGGACGAATTAAATCTTTTCGCTAGAAAAGTCGGATGGGTTGCTTTATCTCTGAATGGCATTTATTTTTCGGACAATGAGCTGAATAAATTAATTATTTTTCATCTGAAAAGTTTATTATAAGAATTATAGATCTTCACATTTAACCTCCCATTGTTAAAATATGGAAATTCTCTAATAATTTGATAGATCTCTATATAATCATAAGTCTTAATGTTAAGATATTTTGAATTTCAGTCTCTCGAGCTCTTCATATCAGTAGTTGGCATTATTTTACCTACAAATTTTCTTTCGGATATCGTAATTTGAGAAGCATCATGAAATCAGTGTAAATGAATGATTTCTTTAGAAATGTGAAATTCTCTGTATCCTTAACCAACAGACGAAACAGTCATCATTTTCAAATAACGGAAGGAACACTTCCTTTATCCTACTTCTTCTTTCTCTAGAATGAACGTCATATCCTCTTAGGAATGCAACGAGGTATTTCCTTGTTATTGCAGTTAACTTTCGACACAATATTCACAATTGCGCAGGTTATCTACTTTTAGATCTACCTGAAGACGTTTAAGTGAGGTAATTAAAGTGAAGATCAAAACCCTAGTTTAATGTCAGGGGGTTCACTCAATCGCTAGCACGCCAGACTCGTAATCTAGTTACCAGATTTATCTGCGTTAAACCCCACCCTGTCTTTGGTCGGAAAGGAGAGGCAGATAGCCGCCATACATTGGTTGGAACGTTAATCCATGGCTCAATGTGCAGAAAGTCAAGCCCTGGGTACTTTAAAAAACACACTGAATGGCTCTGACGGGAGGCTTCCATCTGTCACCTAACAACTGTTCAGCGGATCCTCTTTCCCAATACTCTCTGAACCCATGGGGTTCTTGTGACTTGACCATTTAGCCAATTGTGTGCAAAAAATAATGCCGCTCAGAGGTAAAACAACACGACCCCTTCCATTACAAAAATCCTTGAACTGAACTCGATCATTTCAAGCTTTGTTTTTTTGCGAACAACCACAATGTGATAACGGTAATAAAGTGGTTACAAACTATTTCTTATATAGATATATAAAATAAACATTTAATTAGTAATGAAATGCTCTTGTTAACAACTATCGATTAATTGTCTGGTGGCAGGAAATATTTTATCAGCGGAAGTAGGCAGTATATTAATTGCCAAACACAAGATTGCGATTTTCCGTCTAGTGTTTGGTTCATTTGATTATAGCCTTGAGAGGCATTTCCGTCAGAACATAAAATGAAACTTTTTATTCTACTTCCTGCTAAAGTTTTTTACCCTTTCCTTCCCTTTTAGATATGTTGAAGTGCGTGCCAAAGTGATCACAAGGGCGAATTACTTCTCAGTTCTCAGCGGACCAAGTATGTAGTACATTGTTCTACCAAAGAAGTTAGAGAATTTCCATGTTATGTGAATGGAAATCTAAATTCGAAGCTCTCTAACTTTTTAAATATGCATTAAATAGAAAATTCTGACTTAAGATAAAGATCATAATCACATTTGTTTAAATCTCTATATTCAACAATATTAGTTCAGTATTTTAAAAGTTGAGATGACATATTTTGCAATAGTAATGCATCATAAAAATTCTCAGAAATTAATTGAAACTTAATAACTATTGTTTCAAACCATTAAAAAAGTAAATATACATTTTAAAAGTTTGTATAATTATGATATCAATATTATACAATCAGGAATAATTTTTGTAAAACTAGATAATTTAGTATGAACTACTCCAACTTCCATAGCTTTTTAAATACTCAACAAATATTATAGAAAAATCGAGATATAAAGAGATTTTGTTATTCTTTAATACATCTTCAGTCACATGTTTTCATTGAATGCACATTTTAGAAGTTATAAATCTTCAAATTTAGATTCTCATCGACACAGCACGAAACATCTGTAATTTTTTGGTACCCGCAAGCAGTGCCGTCTTAACAGTATCGTAAGCCCCTGGGTAATGCAATGCACTGGGGCCCCTACCCACCCACCTACGGGAATAAAAATGTAAACGGTCAATAAAATTAAGCCTACAGATTTATTGGCACTTTTAACAAAATCAATGTTTAAACATTAAAAAACATGCTGTAAAGCGAGGATTAATCATTACAAACTTTTGCGAAATTTAGAATCGTGGGGCCCCTGGGCAACTGCCCAGTGTGCCCATGCCTTAAGACGGCCCTGACCGCAAGTACTTACAACTCAGGTACTTACAGCCAAAGCAAAGTGACGATTTCTTTAACGTTAAGTGGTGTGGAAGATAACATCTAGAGGGCACATGGATAATGATACACAATAGTAATGTGATAAACCTGAAACCTCTGCACTCCTGGGGAGTAGTGACAAATTTTAGGACATCATTTCTCCCTTTCTCCATCCCCCCAATGAAACATTACTGGCTTCAATACTTTCTGTATAGTGTCTGAGAGGTCACACACCACAAGAAGCAATATTTGGGATAATGGTATCTGCAAATAAAGTCATTTTTAAAGGGGTGTAAAATAAAACATATGTTCGAGATAACTGATTTTCAAACTGTCTTTTCCACGATTATTCAACGCATTTTGACACCGATGGACTGACGAACAGGAAAACACATTATTTCCAACATAACCTTATGAAAAGTTACATTCACTTGTTATACATTACTTTTGTAATCGTTCGTAATATGAACAAGGTGGATCATCTATTTATCCATTGAGTATAGAGGGAAAGTTGTCTTGAGCCGGGTGGGATACGAACCCACGACCTCCTGATAATGGATCGGATGCTTTGAGCTACCGTCCGTTGATCCATATCTTCTCTATCGATCGCTTTAAGCATTATACCATGAAGTCAGTCACTGACATCTATCTCGATAGTAATTGAATACAGCAAGGCACTTTCCACTTTTCTGTACAAAGCCAGTTATACCTTAGGTGTCAAGAGAATTTGTTTGATTTTAACCAACACGGTTTAATCAAGAATAAGGATGCTATGTTGAATAATAGACAAGCAGAGGTAAGCACCTGCAGAGCACTTGAGATGTTATCAGGTTGGGTTGTGGAACGTGATGTTTTGAGCGGTACTTTTTTTTGCACACATTGGAATAAATGGCAAGGTCACAAGGAACACGAGGGCTCAGAGAAGTTTCGGATGAGTGGACCTACTGGACACTGTTAGGACACAGATGGTAGCCTCATCCAGCGTGTTCTTTAACGTGCACAGTCTCCAGCACACGGCTTAAAACTCCATCCGGAGGATGGCGACCTTTCCAAGTCCATCGGTGTCCCCTACTCACAGGAAGGGCGCGGATATTTGCAGAGATAAACCTCAATGCTGCCTCAGATGAGATTCGAGCCTGGGAACTGCAGGTTATGAGCCTGGCATGCAACCGACTGAGCCACATGCCCTCATGTTATCAGGAGGTCGTGCGTTCGTAAACCTATCCGACAAAAACAATTTTAACTCTATATTGAATGAATGAACATAGTCTACAAGTGCTTACCTGTGCTTGTCTATTATTAAGGTTAATATATCAAACACGGAATGCTTCTACCATTTCAAACACACCAGATACTTCATCCTCAGCCTTTGAGAATGGAGATGTTACCGCTAAAGTTCGAAAGCCGTTAATGTGCACATTATCTAGCTAATCTGCAGATTAACTGATTTGCTCCGTTAACGTGCGGAATCAAGAGTTTTCCGCATTTTACCTAGGTAATGTGCACATTAACGGCTTCCGTATCGTTAAAGTTCAAAAGTTTGTTTCTCTCATAGTGGTGAATCTCTTGAATATGAATCTTCGTGTCACGTGATTCACTCGTCCGCATTATAAAAAACGCCCCGGATGAGCGGAGGCCAAGTGAGAACGAATCGGTAAAGTGATTCATTCTTGATAACGAATCACTAAAATGATTCGTTCTCACTTGGCCTGCTCATTTTGGGGGCGTTTTTTATAATTCGGACGACTGATTCATGTTGACAGAGGGATGACCCTGGTTTCAACTCTACTCTCGGACACTAGATAAATAACATTATGTTAATTTAAGCGTACAGAAACGTTCCTGTTGTTCCAGCAAATATCTTATTTTCACTTTAACAAGTGCCTAGTAGGTAACGTGCAAATTATCCAGATAATTTGCACATTACCTAGGTAATTTGAGAAATGAAACAATTTTCCGCACGTTAACGGATCACCCTAGTTAATCTGCACAATACCTAGATAATCTGTAGAATAACTGATTTCTGCACTTTAGCGGTAACAGAGAGACCGATATGTTTGATATCGGCCACTTTTATCCCCAAGCAGTCTCTTTATATAAATATTATATTAAAAAGATATTAAACGTACATTAATCAACAAATTTCTATAACATTTATTTCAAAAGCAGTACTACGTCACATCATTAAAGGCCTTTAGTGGCTTTAATTAATCAAAATCTTAGGGATCACAAAACTATGGCAATCTGAATATCTTCAAGAACACACATCTATCAAATAAAGCAATAAAAAGTGAAAAGAAAAATAAAGAAAACAGGGGTAATATGCTATTATGCATAAGATACGAAAACGTAATAAATTGGGATTCAAAGGGATACAAACCCTTGCATTACAATATACAAATTAAACTTAAAATGCGATGAAACATTTGACACATTTAAGAAAAAAAATATATTCGGTTGTTGAAGGACTCTTTTAGCCTTATCTCGGTTGTTTTAAGGCAAAGAAGTCCTCTATTTGCGCTTCAGTGCGGTTCCCGATTCTTCGCAAGCTTCTTCTATCTCGACTGGAGTAGCTTCGTCCAATGCAGCTGCAAAGAGCGCGCCGACGTGATCACCACAGTTTGCTTTCACTTTCTTTACCACGCATTTCGTAATTTTGCTGTAGGCACTGAAAAGAAGTAAAGGGAGGAGATATATAACAAAAAAAATAATTTTCTGTTGCATTCATTTCCTGAAAAAAAACTATTTTTTATCGAATTTCATTTTTAATTTACAGTTTATGAATTATGCAATACGAAACGAAGAAAATATAAACTTTTAACGTCATTTTCAAGTTTAGTGCAAACAGGCCGGTATCCAGAAAAAAAAATCGAGAAGGGATGGGGGGTGGGCAAGAAACAACGAGCGGGAAAATTGCAAAAGTGGGGAAAGAGACTCTCCCCCTCCGTTTTACAGGTCGTTAAAAAAGTTCTTGAAAAATGCATGAAATATGAATAAATTTAATAATATTTTGCTCGGTTGTTTGGGTTGTTTTACCTCTGAGCGGCACTTTTTTTGCACACAATGGGCTAAATGGCCAGGTCACATGGACCCCGAAAGCTCAGAGAAGGTTGGGGGAGGGGACCCACTGGAACAGCTGTTGGGAGACAGATGGTAGCCTCCCGTCAAGGCCATCCAGCGTGTTCTTTAACGTGCACAGGTTATGGCTCTCCCACACACGGGGCCACGGCTTAACGTCCCATCCGACGGACGGCGGCCTTTCCAAGCCCATCGGTGTCCCCTACTGACCGTGGGCAGGGCGGGGAATTTTGCGGAGATAAATCTCAACACTCACCCAGCTGGGACTCGAACCTGGGAACTATAGATTACGAGCCTGGTGCGCTACCTACTGAGCCACCTCCGCCCCCATTTTTTGCTCGTATTACCCTTATAAGTATTCTGAGGGGAGGGGATAAGGGGGGAGGCACGGTCCTCTTCCTCCTTCCCTCCAGATCTGGCTCTGACTGCAAACAACATATATGAGCAGTTTTCGGTCCACTTTGCAGTTCCGTGGGCGTCCGCTTACCGTGATTATTTGGGGCAAAATAAAAGTTAAAAGAAAACGATTCGGTAAGAGAATTTTATGATCGGCAAATTACAGGGAGCAGTTTCCCTCTTTCCCCATTTTTTATAAAATTATTTAAATTGATGCTTTGTGTTGTTATTTTAATGATATAGATCATGTTTTAATAAATAATATGCAAACAAATGTGTTCGCGATCTTTCCTTTTTCAAGAAAATATGCAAGTTAAAATAAGAGCACCATAAAATTATACTTTGATAAAAAAATCTTGAAAAATTTACAAAACATTTTGAATAAAAAATGCCTTTCTTGTAAATCTGCTCAAACATAATTGACACTTAAAAACGTAACTATCCATTGCGTTTTATTACAAAAAAATTAAAATTATAGTAACAAAAATTTTCAAAGAAAAAATGTTTTCATCATTGAATTGTAAAAATATTTTTTTTATTTTTCACATGTCTCGGAAAATCACGGTCATGCGGATTTTACCGAGATTTTTTTAATGCGTTCCAAAAGGAAAAACAACTGTGCTCAAAGTCTACAGGACGGTGTAACTGGCACGTACCCAAAGACAAGGGGATCCGGATAGCTCCCTCAAAAAAAAATCCAATCATCGTATACTTAATCTGAAACTCGTTTACCTGCTTTGAAATCCAAAACAGTTTTCTGCAAGCTTTCGTCGTCGGATGCGAAATGTTTCCCTTTCAAAGCTTTCTTTTTATTTAGCCCCATATTTTTATGTCCGATATTTAAAATAAATTAAAAAAGCTATAAAATCCTATTTCATACGAAATATCATTTTAAAGTTTCCTATTTCGTGGAAATTCTGGGACCCCCCCCTCGAAACTAAATCTTGAATAAGGGACTGAGGTGTAGTATCCTGCATTAGATGTCACAGTAACTCATTTCAGCAGCCACCTCACGATTTTTTTTTGTGTTTTGCTTTTTAGTTTCCTTTCATTTATATGGTTATATTTATATTAATTACACGTACTATACATGTATTAAGTTATACAAAAAAGTTCAACTCTAAGTCAGAAATAAATATGAAAACGCAACTTACACGCATTTGATTTTATTCTCTGAATAGTTCTCTGTCAAAGCAAGAACCAATATATCCCCAAGTGCATCCTCAGCGCATTTGACAGTGTCCTCTTCAATATTATCCAAACAAGCCAAGTCCTCGCTATCTTCATCTTTTATTTCCACAGAAGAGAAGGAGAAAATATAACCTTTAAAACTTCTTGCATTTTAATATAAAAAATTATTGATGATTGAAAAAAAATGGCACATTTTTTAAAACATTCGTTTAAAAATGCATTATTTTATTTTTATTAATTTTAAAGAGAACGGAAATAACTTCGAAGCTTTCTCTGTCAGAGCTTGTCATGGTTTTTCATACAGCGATTTACACGAACATACATCCTTGTCATCCCAGGACTCGAACTGAAACCCAGACAGCTGTAGTGTCACCAGGACAACTCAAACTATAGTACCTTTACCCCAGAGTTTGCGATAAAATGAGCCAGTCTCAGTTCTTTCGATTAAGTGTAGATTTCTTTTATATTTCTATCGCCTAAACCAGTTTCCTTTTGTTTTACCTTTCTATTCCAAGATATTGCGCAATATTAGGAAAACCCCTTTGCATACAAATTTGAAAAGCCAAACTTTATTTGATACCACCGCAACTGAGGCTGCAACTATTTTATGTATATAATTATTAACTCTTTGAAATTTTTATTAAAATGTCAATTAACGATTAATCTTTTGTCGCAAAATGCTCCATGAATTGATAACTTCAAAATCTTTAAAATCTTTTCACCAGTTTTATTAATATATAAGACATGTTAATTATTATAAACAAATATATTTTTAATAGTAGAAATTTGTATAATGAATTAAAGTAGCTGTTAAAATCCACTTATACAAAAATATAATGTGAATTGCATTGTAATATGTGAAATGATATGTAAAAATCACTTCAAAATATAGTAAACTCATATTATGGTAGACTTTACCCCAGAATTTGAGAGAAAATGAGCCAATCTCAGTTCTTCCGATTAAGTGTAGATTTCTTTTATTTTTTTAACCCTTGAAGTGGTTTTTTTCTATCTTAGTATTCTAAGATATTGTAAAATATTAGAAAACAAATTTATTTCAAATGATCCCTTTCCACAATTTTCCAGTTTACATAGCGTGATCATTTAATTCGTGACAGTAACAAAAAATTGCATTGAATATCATCCTATGAATCTTCCTGACATTTGACTTTCTCAAAATACTCTCCCTTGAACTTCACACTTTTTTGCCATCGTTGTACCCATGCATTAAAAGCGTCTTTGAAGCCATTTTTCGAAAGTGTGCGAAGTGTTGTCCTTTGTGGCTCTGTACGCTTCGTCGAAATGTTTCCCTTTCAAAGCTTTCTTCAGTCGCGAAAAGAGGAAAAAATCGCAGGGTGCTAAGTCCAGGGAATATGGAGGATGTGGTAGAACCTCAGCACCTATGGCAGTGATCACTGACTGCACAATATTAGCCGTATCGGGCCTGGCTTTGTCGTGATGGAGAAACCAAGTCACACCAGAAAGTTCCGGACGTTTTTCACGAATGGCACGCCGAAGTTTGTTTCTGAGAACCTTCGAGTAGGCTTCCTTATTCATGGTTGTTCACGAGGCAGAAAGTGAGTAACGAGAACACCTTTGATGTCAAAAAAACTCAAGAGCCATTTGTTTCCCAGTTGAACGAGAAACCCGAATTTTCTTGGGTCTCGGTGAATCGGGATGCTTCCATTGACTTTTGTTTTGTTTCGGGATTGTAGTTAAAGATCCTAGTTTCATTTCAAGTCACAATTCGACTCATGAAGGTTGGACCCTGGCTTTCAAAACGATTAAGCATCTTCTTGCACAGCTGTACACTTTTTTGTTTTTATTCTGGAGTCAAACTGTGTGGAATCCATTGAGCACAGATTCGTGACATTTTCAGATGGGTTTTTACAATCGCGTGAGCGCATCTGTATGAAATTGACATTTTCACAGCCACTTCGCAAAGTGTTATTCTTTTGTCTTCATTCAGGATTGCCAGGGCTCTTTCGATTTGCTCAGGAGTTATTGAGGACAAAGGCTGGCCAGGTCTTGGGTCATCGGCAACAGATTCGCGTCCTTCTTTGAATCGCTTATGCCACTTAAAATGACAGACCTACGAAGACAGTCATTACCATAGGCTTCACTCATCTCTTCAACAGTCGCAGCAGCACTTAGGCTCGCCTAACACAATAACGAATGATACACCGCTGTTTCGTCTGATTTTCCGACATTCTGAACGAACATCTATGACACGCAACTCGAATCACAGTCTTAACACAACAGCAGTCGACGCCAAATGACCTTGGCACGTGGAGCCTCCTTCGCAGCAGTCGCAAACCGCCATCTAGTGTTACTTTGGAAAAAGTGCTACGTACGAGTACTATGGCGTCAGTACACCAATTAAATGATCACCCCACGTATATATTCAGATTTTTCATATCCCCTCAAGCAGCTGCTTGCCACAGAGGTCTAAACAGGAGCCTGTTAGTTTATACACCTTAGTAAATGTTTGTGATGAAGGCGAGACCTCAGCAGAAAGACAACACAAACATCCATGCTTTACCCAGGACTCGAACCCAGTCCCTTTGATCACTAGCCAAGAGTGCTAATTATTTGGCCACAGGAATACATACCAGAAATCAATCAGTGTCTTTGGCACCTCTTGATTTCTAGGCCATCACTGCGACCCCATTTGACCTTTAATGCGACACCGGATATGAAATATTCTTTTATTTTTTAATTCTACTGCCTGTAATAGTCCTATTCATCAATTTTTAGCTCTCCAGCACTAGTCGCACTAAAGCATACCAAATTTTGCATAATTTCTGAGATCTACGATCCAAAATACCCCCAGGAACCATTTTTTAGCTTTCTAGCACTGATAGATTTAAATTTGATACTTGACCTCAAAAGACCCGTCAGAATCAAAATTTCGTTACGTATCCGACATCTATATCCCGAAACACTCCCAAGACACCACTTTTAAGTACTTGTAGATCAAAGTTCAGGTACTTGTAGATCAAGGTTTGATCTCTACTCGACCTGTATTTGATCTTGAAAGACAACTGTCGATTGTCGGAGGTCAAATTTCGAGATTTTCCCGAGATCTACGGTCCGGATTACATCTAGGTGCACATTTTTAGAGTTCTACCATTTCTGCATCATAGCTAGAATTAGCATCATCTCCTGTCAGTTGTGAGGGAGGAGGTGCTCAGTCGGCAGCGCGCCAGGCTTGTAATCTTCAGTTCACAGGTTCGAAACTCGGCTGGGTCAGCGTTCAGATTTATCTTAGCAAACCTCCCGCCCTTCCCTCGGCCAGTATGGACCCCGATGGGCTTGTAAAGGCCGCTGTCAGTCGGATGGGATGTTAACGTTAAGCCATGGCCCTGTGTGCGGGAGAGCTATACCCTGTGCAAATTAAAGGCCACGCTGGATGGCCTTTATGAGAGGCTGCCATCTGGATTCCTAACAGCTGTCCAGTGGTTTCTTTCCCCAAACCTTCTCTGATCCTTCGGGGTACTTGGACCTCGCTGTATAACCCATTGTGTGTACCGATCAGAGTAAAACAACCCTGTCAGCTGTCGGTCAGTCAACCGCCAGTCACTAACAATCGTCTATATTTATTAGATGAAAAACATACCATCATCTGATATACCCTGACAGGCAGTATTAACGGATTCCTGCATTTCATCCAGCTCACTCTGAAACTCGTTTCTTTCTTCTTCATCAACACAATCTGTGACGAAATCTTGGAGGCATTCAAAAGATCGCTGAGTTCCGCTATAAAAATTTAATTCAAAACGCTTAATATTGAGTTTGCACTGTACTAAACAATATTAGACTTTATATCTACGACTAGTAAATGCATGATAAATAATTACGATGATTGTAATTGGAAACTCTCTATACTAACACAACCAATTTTCATACATGCTGCAGAATTGTAAAGAAGTTGAAGATATCCAAAATATTTACCAAATGGTAGCTATGGAAAACTAAAAACTTTGTAGCAATGGAAAAATCTAAAATATTTAGAAGAGTGGCCAGTGAAGAAATATAAAAGCTTTAGAGCAACGACAATTGTAGAAATCGAAAAGCTTTAGAGGGCTGGAGAATTCTAAAAGCTTTACAGCAGCGGCAGTTGGAGAAATCTAAATATTTTAGAACAGTGGAGGTTGGAGAAATCTAAATAAAGCTTTAGAACAGCATCAGCAAGATAAATCTAAAAGTGTTTGAACAGTGGTAGCCCGAGAGATATAAGAAAATCAAAATTTCAGAGCAGTGGTGGCTGGAGAAATCTAACTTTAGAATTGTTATAGCTGGTAAAACCTACAAGTTTTAAAGTAGAAACTGATGAAAAAACTAAAAGCTTTAGAGCACAGAAGTTGGAAACGTCTAAAAAGCTTTACAGCAGGGGCGAATGGAGAAATCCAAAAGGTTTAGAGAAAAAGCTGTCGGAGAAATCTAAAGATCACAATTATGGGAGGTAAAAAAAGCAATGGTTATTAATATTTTCAAACTTTCTCGCCTCTTAGATCCATTACTAACAAGGCAGATGATCTCAAAGCAAACTTGTACAGCTGCCTGATACATACTCCAGTTTTCCGTATGGTAATCTTAATTATTGGTCATGGTTTTGTTTTAAAATGAAAGAAAAATTAGGAAATGTTAATTACGTTAAACCTCTTCAACCACTATCTGTGTGGGCGAACCCCATTAGCAGTGGTGGTCAAATTATGGTGGGTAATATAAAAGAATGGAGCAGCAAGATCTGAATATCAAACAAGAATTGCCAAAACGAAAAATTGCCACATCCACGAGTTCTGTCAGCAACTGGCAGACTTAATACTTCGCCACAGCAAATAGTTCCATACATGTTCAAACAGTTTATACAGGAGATAATAATAATTTACCGCACAATAGGTACTTCTAGAAGTAAGTAAAGTGATTTTAATTTCGGAATATTGTAAAGTACACGATGAAGCAAAATTTCTTTTACACAGATGCATTCGTGACGCAAAATTCTTAGAAGGTCCTTAACGAGTTGCGGATTGATACATTTTCAGGAACCATCTTGCTTTTCAATGGCTTTCGTGATAAAGCGTGATAAGCCACGATTGGATTAGAAACCCTTTGAGATACTTTGCAGTTCCGTTCTTTACGTGAAACAGAGTACAGGTGAACCAATACGTCAACTCAGAGCTTTCAGGCGGGCAAAAACATTTTTCTTATATTTTTGAAAGATTAGATTGTCTTTATGTTGCACTATAGGTAGCAGCTATTAAATAAACCTAATCACAAGAAGAAATTATTACAAAGAAGCAAAGACAATGATTTCTTAGAAAAGCTACTCATATCATTTTAGATAAACAAAAATTACTTTTAAAAATAAATAAACGTAAAGGACTCTATTTAATTAACCGTGATCTCCTACTTAAGAAGGAATCTTTAACGTTCTTGCTTGACTCCTCTAGTGATACTGAGTCAATAGACTTAACATAGATTCGCATTTCTATTTTTTTTTTCAGGAACTCAGCTATAGCACTGGAGCCTGCGCAGTGATAAAAACTCTATTTCGATTTTTTTTTTACAATATTTGAATACTGATTCTGTGGTGGTGCTGTGGCATTCAGTACCCCTTTCCAGTCCGTGTCTGACTTCCTGGAATTTATTTATGTAAAATAATTTAATTTTTCACTCTTTTATGGAGTATCATTAATTGGTTTATGCGAATATTTGCGGTTTGGAGTGCTATAGAAAAGCAACAAAAATGGAATGCTAGCTACTCAAGGGAAGGCAAAATTCCCCGTCCTGCTCACGGTCAGTAAAGGGACACTGATGGGCTTGGAAAGGCCGCCATCGGGTGGGACGTTAAGACATGCTCCTTGTGCGGTAGAGCCATAACCTGTGCACTTTAAAGAACACGCTGTATCCTTGACTGGAGGCTACCATCTGTCTCCCAACAGCTGTTACAGTCCCGACAGTTGTTCCTCTCCCTCAAACTTCTCTGAACCTTCGGGGTTCCTGTAACCTGGCCATTTAGCCTATTGTGTGCAAAGAAAGTGCCGCTCAGTGGTAAAACAACCCAACCAACTCAAGAAAAACCAAAGTATATGCAGTAAACCCTCGATTTAAGGGACCTCGATGTAGAGGACTTCCGATTTACCCCGTTCTGGTATTCCCAGCCCGTAACGTCGCAGTACAGCAGTATTTTTGCTCTTTCTGTTCGTAAGTATCAGTCTCGCATCCGAGATAATTGACTCGGACGAATGTCTCCTTGCGTGTAAAGCGGATGCAAATAGCAAGTTGATTCTTGCATCTTGCTTCCGCATAATCTGACTTTCACGAGTTTTAATGTGTGGAATATTTTATAATAAAAAGTTGAAATTTGAATCAAACATGGCTTGAATGGTAGTCATAAAAGAAAAAGTGTCAATTTAAGGGTAAAACAAAAGCTAGAATTGACCACAGTGGCTATGCTACCGTACTCACTTAAGTAACTGTTATTAATGACTTACAGTTCTTATATAAATATGTACATAATTAAGTTTTGTGAATCTCACTCTTTCGTATAAAATCAGAAAATATAATAAAAAGCACATATTGATTTATTATTCTGGTTTTTAAAAAATCCCATTCGCTATTTATCAAATATTCCGATAATAAGATAATTCAGATTTGTAAAAGAGCGAGAATTTAACGCATCTTCTAGTTTTACTTACGCACAAAGAGCTGCAGCCGCTCCTTCAGAATCATCTGTGTCAACATTTAAGACATGATCAGCGCAATCTAAAACTCTGTTGACGTCACAGTCCTCTTCCTCGGCGAATCCTGTTACCACTGAAGAAACAAGAAAAACAGTGCGTTAGAAGTTCAAAGATCTTTAAGAAATCAGACACTGATATAATCAAAGTTGGATGTAGGACAGAGTTTGTAAAGTGGTCGATGAGACTGTGCAAATGGTGAATAAAGAGCTAGGGCTCGATTGGGACTGTGCAATGGTGAATAAAAATAGTGATCGATTGTTGCTATGCAATGGTGAATAAAAAGAGTGATCGATTGTTGCTGTGCAAGTGGTTAATAAAGTGCTAGTTGTCGATTGGGACTGTGCAAGCGGTGAATAAAAGCTAGGGGTCGATTGGGACTGTGCAATGGTGAATAAAATGTTAGAAGAAATGTAAAGTTTTTACAGCACTAAACTTCGCAAATTTCCAGGCATAGGTCCTTTTTGACCATCTATCGACCCCTTGCACTTTATTCACTGTGCAAGTGGTGGGTTGGGTTGTTGTTTTACCTCTGAGCGGCACTTTTTTGCACACCATGGGCTAAATGGTCAGGTCACATGGACCCCGAAGGCTCAGAGAAGGTTGGGGGAGTGGACCCACTGGAACCGCTGTTGGGAGACAGATGGTAGCCTCCCGTCAAGCCATCCAGCGTGTTCTTTAACGTGCACAGAGAATGGCTCTCCCGCACACGAGGCCACGGCTTAACATCCCATCCGACGGACGGCAGCCTTTCCAAGCCCATCGGTGTCCTCTACTGACAGTGGGCAGGACGGGGAATTTTTCGGAGATAAATCTCAACGCTGACCCAGCTGGGACTCGAACCTGGGAACTACAGATTACGAGCCTGGCGCGCTACCGACTGAGCCACCCCCTCCCCTATGTGCAAGTGGTGAATAATGAGCTAGGTGTCGATTAAGACTGCGTAAATGGTGAATAAAGAATGCGGAATTTCATGTGGGAATTCGTAAAACATATGAATTTCATGTTGGGGGGGGGATTCCTAAAGGACAAGAATTTCATGCAGGGAATTCTTAAAGAACTGGAATTTCATGTGGGGAATTCATAAAGAACAGAAATTTCATGTGGGGAATTCATAAAGAACAGAAATTTCATGTGGAGAAATCGTAAAGAACAGAAATTTCATAAGGGGAATTTCATAAAGAACTGGAATTTCATGTGGAAAACTCATAAAGAACAGGAATATCTTATGTTGATATCAAAATAACCCATTGTAGCTTTGTTAACTTATAAAATTAAAATGGTAAAATTGCCATTAAGAGTAGTAAATGTGAGAAAATTAACATCGTTATTTTCAAAAATTGCCCTATCATCATGGATATTAATAATAATAAATTTATTTATGCCTTAGTATGGTTATATACTTATATTACCCCGCTGAGCCTTATGGCTTGTTAACAGGATGATTCATGATCAGCAAACAGTTGTAATTTTCCCCTCATTTAATGTTGGTGTGAATATTAGGAAGTCTTTAAGGTATACATTTTCTTCAGGAGTTCCTCTACCGACTAAGTTAAAATTTAAAACACTCCCTTTTCGGTATTGAAATATCGTAACCGTGCTTATGATTCAAGCACACTATTTCTCTAATAATTTTGTGTTGTTTTGTCTAATTACTACTTGAATTAGATTTTCTTCTGTTTAGTGCATCCAGACATTTAGAGAAATAAGCGTTCCCATCCATACATAGAAACAAATTAATTGGAAATCCTTCTGAACACGAATTCTGTTTCCTTTTCCTCAGTTGTTCTGATATTACGCATGATCAGGTAAGAAAAACCTGTTTTTGAACAAATGGAAGGTTAGTTGTCATCTTCACGGTGGATGCATTCAATGTTACAGCGCTCCACATTTTTCTTAAAGGAAGTATAAATCAATAATATCAATAAGATGAAGTATTAACATTCCATTGAACCCATTTTGTATCATTTCTTTTCTGAAGTAAATTGCCGAAAGTTTGATTACAAGATTTTGCATTCAAAATATTGAAAAGCAGAATTATACCTCGGATTTCCCATTAAGAACTTTGAAAAACAGAATACATAAATCGTACACTTACCCACACACACTCCTGTATTTCATTCACTTTATTAAACACCAGAGAACATAAATTATTATAAGCATACCTCTTTTTAACATTTAAATTTTTAAAATGGAGCGTGCAAATTATACGTAAATTACTGCATAAGAACTAGTTTAGTAACTGAGGCTACTAAAATTTCTTAATAGCCGCATTTAACAAAATGCTAAATAGACTGCTCTACCAATATTGTCACCCGCAACTTTTTCCTCTTCGAGGCATACGGTATGAACTTAAAATGTTCCGCATTTACTAAAATAATTATCTTATCTAGAACTGCATGTCAATAGCTTGATGATCTGACTTCGAAATTTAATGCCTTCAAACAAATATTTTTGAAAGAGTGGCCGAAAGAAGATTTTAGATTCGAACCAGGAACAATCTACAAGCTAGCAATACGCAGTTCCGTATTCTCTAACTGTAGTTGCGACGAGTAAGAGATTTCACATGATTGACCAAGACCCAATTTTTGTTTGAACAATAACAAAAATTTTGAATTTATTTAAATTCAACACTTAACAAAGTTCCACCACTGGCTTATAAAGGTGGATGATTTTACATTACAATTAATTGACAAAGTACTCACTCCACTCAGTTAAGCTTAAGTTCGAACAACACTCACACAAAATAATGAAAATAAAACTTAAAAGTGAAAGTGACAACAAGCAGAGTAAGTTAAATTAAAATAACTTTACCATGTTGAAGTTTCTCCGGAACGAGAACTGTATTCTGTTAAGTTATTGTGATGTGCACACGGCGTAAATTTTCATGAAACACCCACTCCAGATTTCTCTGATCGTGGTTTTTCCCAAGCAAAGCAAATTTCTTTAAATTTCGCCTAACATACTTAAGTAAAAGTTTATCATCTCACTAATTTAAGAGATGTCTAATTTAACACTTTCCCTCCCTATATCATGGCCTAAAAGTCAGTCCAGTGAATTTCACTAAAGTTGGACTTAGCAAAGATAGCAAAAGAAAGATAGAAAAAGACCAAACCCTGGTCTGTTAGTCTGATCAACCCACACCGAACTGTTCCTCCCGGGTCGAGCGTGACAATATCTTTCTGGCAACCCTGGGAACTCTCGACCAAAAAGGGCCAATCAGAATAGAGCCCTGGGCAAAACCCGACTCCATTTCCATATTTCACAAGTGAGATGGAGCTCTGCTGCCAGCCAGCACTTTAATTCCTCTCGCAGGTCAATGTCTGCTTTTTGGGCGAGCTGAAATTGTTTCACAAGACACCTCTCGTCTCCGTACATTAGTCAAGTTTCCTCTCGGCAACCAATGTAAACAGATGAAACGGAACCCTGAATGTAATTCGCAACGGAGATGTTGCACCCATTAACCTCCGAAGACATCTCCAGACACAAAGTGGTTGCATCAGGATAGAAATGAAATACAGTATATAAAAAATTAAAATCAATAAAATCAATAGGTCTGCGACCTATCATTCCTCCCTTCTTAAAAACAAGCCAACACCCTGTGTGTCGTCACTTATTACATTCCGAAATGAAAATTTTGGAGTGGTACCAGGTTTTGAAATTTCGAATAATTCTCTCCATCACAACAATTTTCTGGTTTTCTTTCAAAAAAACAACATAAAATTTTGTTGAACTGGTGCTTTCGATTAGAGAAGAATTCCCAGTTTCTTCACGTATCACACAATATTTCTCCAACATTTAAACACCGGAAACAAAAGAAAAATGAAAAGCGTGAGTAGAATAATTCCATTCATATATATAAACACATAAAATTACTCTTAATATCTATTTGTTTATGACAAAATATTCAATGCAAATGTTTAAAACATGGTAATTAACTCTATATATCAATGTCAACTTATAAGCAGAACAATAGCATATTTATGATAGATGGCAAGATAAATATTGATTATAAATGATGTAATATACTTTTAATTTACACATCGTAAATATTCGCAATATAATATATAGGACAACTTAGATTTGTCTGATCTTACAAGCAGAAAAATCATCTCTCTTCAACTTAGAATAACCCACATCAACCATATTTCCTAGTTTCCATATTCTCAAAATTATCATAAAATTTCAAACTAATACATCGTTAAAAGAAAACAAATCAGTGCACATCTTTCTTATGAGGATACCAATGTTCTGTCAAAAATTCTAAAATTTATGTGTTATGTTTACCCTGTTTCCCAAAAAAAAATCTTTTAACTTTATAGCCTGAAAAGAAAAGTGGGGACGGAAAGATTCCACTTCCAGGACTACCATTGAATGATAGCGGGTCCTTCCGTCTTCCTCCCCTGTCCAGACTAGCATCCCATGTCAAAGGGTAAACACAGTTTGCTAAACATCCGTCTGAACCCATGCAGTTTGGGCTTGCTACATGTATAGGGAGACGTCTCCAATCAAAAATGAGCTTGAACATCTGAAAGCGAAACTAGTGAGTGGATTCAAATCCTTACTCACCTTTATCATCCTCACACTCTTCTACCAGAGTTAATGGTCATCACCCCTTTCACCGTCACAGAGACCATTTGATATGGGCCATCGATGTGGTCGGACTTCCACAATCATCCGGCAAATTTATACTCACCCCCCTAAGTCGTGTTATTCCCATGTGTTGACTCCTCCAAGAAAGAAGATAAACAAAAATTAATTTCCTTAGAAAAAGAGAGCGAAAGAGTCCTCTTCTAAGCTACTATAAGGCATCATCACAGTCGAAACCTTATTTCTATTGGCACTGAGCCAAAATTTGCTCCTAAACTTCACAGCTAATCGAGATGCAGGCAAAGTTCAATTCTTTCCATCCCCGTTACGTCATCTCTGTAGTTTCGTTCGTTACTCTCTCCTCAGCCACGGGGCTGCTGCAGAGTAATACGATATACCGCAAGTTTACTGACTGACCTGTGCTCTTATCTCGAAGTTGGATCTACGTTCTCTTCATAGACTAATAACATAAATTCAACTCTCCAATATAAATCACTGTCATACACTTTAAACAATTTCTTTAGTTAAATACTTATTTAACTTTGAAGACACACCACATCTCTGACATTCCTCCACTAACTCAAAACAAATGTTTACATAATTTCCAAAATGTTTAATCAATTTCTACTTAAATAAAATTCTACCCTTAGTTACAAGTTAATATATTCTTTAACAGTTCTGGCACTTCACCCATTTTTCTCCAGAGACCCTTTCTGTCTCCGTAGACAATTCTTGTTTGCTCGGCTCCTTGCACATCCACAAGAAAATATTAGCCACAGTTTTTTCTCGCAGTTGAAGAAATAGAAGAAGTGAAATTCTGACTAGTCCAGATGCACCGGCGCCTGGCTCAAGTGAACTAAGAGTCAGAACGGAAGATTTCACAAGTTGGAAAGAGCTTCTTTTTTTAGAAGTGGAACCAAAACAATTAGAGAGAAAGTTCATAGTGAAAAGATATAGTCCTTTCTCTGGTTTTCTCTGAAGTTCTCTAATGCTCATTCAATCGATCTCATTCACGCCATAGCGGAACGACATTCTTTATATGTGCATTCTTCCAGGTTCCGATCACATTGTATATTTTCTTCTGAAGATGCCAATTCAATTTCTTCGGGTAATTTCTCTTCTGAAGCAAGCAGTATCATGGGTTGTGCACTAGAGGATTCTTCAAAGTCGGCTTCTTCGTGAACTTGTGAGTTCTCACTTTCTAACCAATCTTCGAAGCATTGTAGAGATTGAACTCTTCCGAAGGCATCCCTAGGTCGTAGATTATATCTAGACGTTTGTCGTGTCTCTGTTTCTACAACTTTGGGTATAGTCTGTGAACTCTGGTCTTTTCCAGAATACTCATCCCTTTGCAATAGTGTTAGTGGTATCTTAACAGGTAAGGATTCGATTGATTGTTCCTCCGTCATTACAGGTTGTTTTCTCTGTCGTCCTCCATACGTTGTAATGTGAAATCCTTCATCCTCTGCTCTGTCTACTTCTTCCCAAATTTGATCGATGCGATTCTTAATTATTAGTTCCCTTTCTGGCAATCTGGGCAAGGTTTTGGATTCCTCTTCACCTACAAATTCCTCAAATGGTCTGTGTATATTTGCTTTAAACAAACGATCCACGTGTACAATCTTCACTTTTTTTCGGGTCGCGAATCAAAGAAATCTCAAACGTGACAGGTGAGAGCTGTTTTGTGACCCTGTATGGTCCACTGGACAGTCTCGCTAACTTCTTACTTCGTCCTGGTTTTACTACTGGGGTATATAGATAAACTGAGGAACCTAATTTTATCTGCTTATCTTTCGCTATCTTACTTCTTTGCAAATGTTGTTTTTCAGACGCTTGTTCAAGATTTTCTTTCACAATTTCATATGCACGTTGCATCCTTCCCACAAATTGTTCCGAATAATTTTGAACATCTGCATACGAAAATTGTGGTGGGGTTGTGTGTTGCAATTTAAAATCATCTGCAGACAGAGGTTTAACTCTCTTGTTTCTACATTTGGGAACATCAGTGTGTCTAACTTTGACTGGTTCAACAGTTACCAGTTTAGATCCCTTATTTAACCACACTGGTTCGGAAGAAAGGTTTGCTACCCTAACACTCAATGTACCATCAGCGTTAAGAGTATTCACTGATCTAGCGACACAGAAATCTTTGAATCGATTCTGTTCATTGGGTTGAACTAGAACAATGTCTTTACTTTGAAAAGGATATATGTCTTCAAGCTGGACAGAAATTATCCTTTCGGTTCTAGGAAAAATTCTTTCCTTTCTTATAATCCTAGCAAATTTTTCCTTTTTGGGTACAGTAGAAATAAAATTTACATGAGCACCTCCATCATTCATTTTCCTTTTGACTGTGTTCCCAGTTACTGTTAAAATTCCTCTTCCCACATCAAAATTAAATCGGTGATGTCTTAACAAATCTATCCCAAACAGAGTATTGTACTGTTTACTCATTTCCTGTCGTGTCACAAAAATCGGATACTTGAAAGATTTGCCAGAGAGTTCAAACTGGATTTCATAGCATCCTTCAATCGGCAAAGATTCACCTGTTATTCCGAATATTTTAACATCTGTTTGTATCCGTCTCACTGGCATTTTAGCACAAATTCTTTTAAATGTTCTCATATTCATGAGAGAAACCGACGCTCCCGTGTCAACGAGTATGCGAAGGGGTACATTCCCAGATGATCCTTTCACAATGGGAAGATGTGAATCATGTTTTGTTGCGATGAACCTAACTGCAGGGAAATTTATTATTCCTTTCTCTGGAGCCGATACGCCCTGCTTTGTTCGACTCCCTCTGCGTTTAAAGGATTAGAATTAGCGTTTGCGCACCTATCGATTTGATAGTTCATTTGTTGGTCTGGATCATTCCTTGCAATGCGAAATTTCCTCTCTCCTCTCGCATTTGGCACACAAAATCTGGGATTTTCTCTACTTTGTCCAAATACCGAAATTTGAGGAGGCACATTACGATTTCTGACTTCAGGAAATTTTGGGTTAATTCTTTTTGTACAATTCCTCGCAATATGTCCCTTTCCACGACAAGAAAAACAAACTGTCTGCGAGTTTGTCCATCTTGGAGTTTGTCGGGGAGAGTTTCTCCCAAAATTAACTCTCCTGCGAAAAACTTGAGGTTCACCTCTTTCTGACTGCATACTACAGAAAGTTTCTTTTACTTGTGTCTGGGGGATGTATGTATTATGATTTCTATATTCCCCAGGGGTAGTTTTCGAATCTACTGCATTAATTCCCATGTTCTGAATCTGTTCGGTCAAAAGTTGAAGTGTTTTATCCGTTTTATCACACTTGTACCTCAGTTCCTCCATAATTACGTATATTGACTCGGAATCATTTACATTTTTATTTCCCTGTATTACATTTACTTCTCTCGTTTTGGACATTAACAAATTATTTTGTTGTTCCTGCACACCAAAATCTAGAGCTTGATCAAAATTAAGGGGATTCCTGCTCAATACAGGTCGTTTGACTTTATCCGAAAGTCCCGCGACAAATTGACATAAAAGTGTTTGATCTCGAAGCGTTTTCACTTCCTGTGATTCCTCCGATTTTTGTGGCATATATTTATGCACCAAAGCTCTCAATCTAGTGGAGTACGTTATCACATCTTCCTGAATAGTTTGTTTTGCTGTGGTGAACTTATGAAGTCTCACCGAAAGAGGTTCCTTTGCATCGAATCTATCTATTACACACTTCTGAAAATTTCCCAATTGTGTTTCTTTCCTAAGCTCAGAAGACTCAGTTAAAAATTCCATCGCCTTTCCCCTGAATTTAGATTTTATAACGGCTAATGCGACCTGATCCGACCATCCTGCGATTTTCGACACTTCTGACACAGTTTCGAAAAATTGTTCAGCCGTCCCGCCAGGATCTGTGGCATTATAGACAGGAACCAAATTAATGAATCCGGCAATGTTCGCAAAAGAGTTTTGGGCACTGTTGTTTCCATTGTTCGCACTAGGGACTTCCTGGGTTTCTATATTAATCGTGGGAGGGTCTGATGTTTCGGTCGTGGTGGGTGATGAAGCTTGTGCCATTTTTTTTTTCCCAAAATTTTACACACTAAAATTTATTTTCTACTTTATAACTAAAATTTAGTACTTAATATGCTAAACTTTTCTTAAAATCTTTTTCTCAGCATTAACATGAGCTGGGAATAATTATATCTTAACTCTAATCAACTTAATCAGAATTGGAAACAAATTCAATACCCTTAATGCAAATTGATTGTTGTCACTTTCTAACAGAATTATCTTACTTTAATATACTCTTGATACACTTGATTTCTCATAAACATTCCAATTTTTCGTCACAACAAAAGTTTGAGATTATTTATCAGTTTAATAATCTATTTACCTCTCTACTCAACCTGGTTCTTTTATAATAATCGTTTATCTCCACTCAACCTGGTCCTGTCGCAAGGACGCCAGTTTGTCACCCGCAACTTTTTCCTCTTCGAGGCATACGGTATGAACTTAAAATGTTCCGCATTTACTAAAATAATTATCTTATCTAGAACTGCATGTCAATAGCTTGATGATCTGACTTCGAAATTTAATGCCTTCAAACAAATATTTTTGAAAGAGTGGCCGAAAGAAGATTTTAGATTCGAACCAGGAACAATCTACAAGCTAGCAATACGCAGTTCCGTATTCTCTAACTGTAGTTGCGACGAGTAAGAGATTTCACATGATTGACCAAGACCCAATTTTTGTTTGAACAATAACAAAAATTTTGAATTTATTTAAATTCAACACTTAACAAAGTTCCACCACTGGCTTATAAAGGTGGATGATTTTACATTACAATTAATTGACAAAGTACTCACTCCACTCAGTTAAGCTTAAGTTCGAACAACACTCACACAAAATAATGAAAATAAAACTTAAAAGTGAAAGTGACAACAAGCAGAGTAAGTTAAATTAAAATAACTTTACCATGTTGAAGTTTCTCCGGAACGAGAACTGTATTCTGTTAAGTTATTGTGATGTGCACACGGCGTAAATTTTCATGAAACACCCACTCCAGATTTCTCTGATCGTGGTTTTTCCCAAGCAAAGCAAATTTCTTTAAATTTCGCCTAACATACTTAAGTAAAAGTTTATCATCTCACTAATTTAAGAGATGTCTAATTTAACACTTTCCCTCCCTATATCATGGCCTAAAAGTCAGTCCAGTGAATTTCACTAAAGTTGGACTTAGCAAAGATAGCAAAAGAAAGATAGAAAAAGACCAAACCCTGGTCTGTTAGTCTGATCAACCCACACCGAACTGTTCCTCCCGGGTCGAGCGTGACAATATCTTTCTGGCAACCCTGGGAACTCTCGACCAAAAAGGGCCAATCAGAATAGAGCCCTGGGCAAAACCCGACTCCATTTCCATATTTCACAAGTGAGATGGAGCTCTGCTGCCAGCCAGCACTTTAATTCCTCTCGCAGGTCAATGTCTGCTTTTTGGGCGAGCTGAAATTGTTTCACAAGACACCTCTCGTCTCCGTACATTAGTCAAGTTTCCTCTCGGCAACCAATGTAAACAGATGAAACGGAACCCTGAATGTAATTCGCAACGGAGATGTTGCACCCATTAACCTCCGAAGACATCTCCAGACACAAAGTGGTTGCATCAGGATAGAAATGAAATACAGTATATAAAAAATTAAAATCAATAAAATCAATAGGTCTGCGACCTATCAATATATTAGAAAATTTTAATGCATGTCACCAGAAAGCCAAATTATAAACTCCATTTCTTGAAGAGTTATCTTTTTACCTATCTTCTTATTGTTTTTCGTTTATGTTTGTGACTTTGTGGATTTGTCAAAACAGTTGTTCCACCATATCTTTCGAAAGCAACGGAACAAACTTAAAGATTTATGTGTCAAATGAAAGTTTATGATGCGGGGAGTGTCACAGGCTCCAAAAAATTGACCTCCATGCTTTCTTCCCCCTAAAAAAGGAGAAATGTGTAAATGATTGTTCCTCTATATCTACGGAAACCATACGTCCTTTATTTAAGAGAATAGTCCTTTATTTCACTGCTCCGTCCTTTTGATTTTTTTTTCTAAAATGGCCATTTTGTCCTTTATTTTTTGTGAATTAAAATAGTAAATTGAATATTGGCGCTCAGCACACGGCCAATAGAAACATGAAACTGTCATTTCACCGGCACATTTTCATCAGTGAAAAAGGGGCTCGTGCCTACTAGGGGACCAATCCTTTCAGCCGTGCCCCTGAACTGCTCCACTGAGCGCCTGATTTTGAGGTATTGGCACCGTCCAACCGGGCCGCCAAACCTGTCATCCGGGCCGGTTGAACGGTGCCATATACTAAATACATTACTACCGTCGGGTAATAAATTTTTCCCCGACGGTAAATACATTCCGACCGTCCAACCCGGCCGCCAAACCGGATCTTATGTTGATATCAAAATAACCCATAGTAGCTTTGTTAACTTATAAAATCAAAATGGTAAAATTGTCATTAAGAGTAGTAAATGTGATAAAATTATTATTATTATAATTATAATTTACTACCCGTCGGGGAAATAAATTTTCCCCGACGGTAAATACATTCCGACCGTCCAACCCGGCCCCCATACCGGAATTTTCCGGTTTGGAAGAATTTTCCCCTACGGTAGGCTGAACCGGGGATTGCCGTGGTATTTAGTATATGGGTAATTTTTTCACTGGTCCAATATGTGGACCAGTGAAAAAACCCAATTAAAAATCGAAACATTGAAAGCATGTATTTATACCAAAAGCAACTTTGACATGAATTGTATACAGTTTTATGAATTTTTAAAACACAAACCTGATTTATTAAAAAAAAACATTCTTGTGAAAAGTATCAAAATTAATATTTTTTAAGTAATAATATGATTGCTTGAAATGCTATGTATATACTTATATTTTAAAATAAATGTTATAAAGCTTTTTAGCTTTAGTGAAACAAACGCAACCTGCTTTTTTTTTATTATGAAAGAATTTCTGATTTGTCCCTTATTTTCTCCAAAAAAATATGGTCACCGTATCTATATCACCAAAACGCGACTACCGAAAATAACAAGCTAGGCGTCAAATAAAAGCTTGTAACCTAGGGAATGTTATAGGTTAAAAAATTTTCACCCCCCTTCTTCTTCCCCTCCTAAAAAGTGGAAATGTGAAAACCATTGTTCAGCTATAACTTAGGAACACGAGGGCTGAAATTAACAAGCAATGAGCCAAATGAAAGTTTGAGGCATGGGGAATATTACAAGTTAAAAAATTTCACCTCTCTCTTTCTTCCACCCTAAAAAAGGGGACATATGGAAACGATTATTCCACTATATCTTCCGAACCCTCCCCCCCCCCCCCTGATAGGGGACCACCTTGACGTGGTGGGGGGGCTTTGGGCCCAGCAACCGGTCGAAGACTCTGCCGACCGGTATGGGTTCCGGTTGGACAGAGCCAAGACCAACCGAGGTCGAAGGCATCGCTGACCGGTTTGGCGGCACGGTTGGACGGTGCCAAGACCTCAAAATCAGGCGCTCAGTGGAGCAGTTCAGGGGCACGGCTGAACGGATTGGTCCCCCTAGTAGACACGAGTCCCTTTTCAAAGTCTGGGCCCCACTAAGAGTCTCCACCCCGGGTGCCGAGCGAACTTGGATTTACGTATCCTTGTTCATGGCAAACCGGGGAACAGAGTAAATCTTAGGTTTCTCCCATGGTCGGACTTTCCTTCTATAGGACTGCTCGCCATAGGATTTTGGGTTGGGTTGTTTTACCTCTGAGCGGCACTTTTTTGCACACCATGGGCTAAATGGCCAGGTCACATGGACCCCGAAGGCTCAGAGAAGGTTGGGGGAGGGGACCCACTGGAACAGCTGTTGGGAGACAGATGGTAGTCTCCCGTCAAGGCCATCCAGCGTGTTCTTTAACGTGCACAGGGTATGGCTCTCCCGTACACGGGGCCACGGCTTAACGTCCCATCCGACGGACGGCAGCCTTTCCAAGCCATCGGTGTCCCCTACTGACCGTGGGCAGGGCGGGGAATTTTGCGGAGATAAATCTCAACGCTGACCCAGCTGGGACTCGAACCTGGGAACTACAGATTACGAGCCTGGCGCGCTACCGACTGAGCCACCCCCGCCCCGCTCGCCATAGGAGGTTGGGGATGAGATGCATCTATATGGTGTATTCTTGCCCCCGACTATAGATAGTCACGGCTTTCCATTAACTTGGTAGTGCTGTAGGAGCAACCGGGGATTGCCGTGGTTGCCATAACATCTGGCAACATAAGAGTCTATATCTTCCGAACTCGAGGACCTACAGTTAATCACATTTTTGTCGCACGAAATATTATCTTATGCTAAAAAAAAATCCATTGCACGATATTAATTTTTTTTCTCGTAGAAGAATTATCAGAACTGCTTATACAAGACTCTAATCGGAGCTTCAGCTCTTATGTGAAAAAATGTTTTGAAATGCTTACCTAACAGGACGAAAATTGTAACAGCAAGGACTTTCATTTTAATTGCAGATTAAAGTGAAACAACTAGCAACTTATTAAACTGACTGCTCTCTTCTATATGCAGAGTTATGCCTAATTAATTCTTTTATAACTTCCGTACCATGGAGTATGTCCGGCATTTGAGGAAGGAGTGATAACTACATCCGTTATTTTTTTCATTGATCTGCTAGTGGACACTGATTGGTTTAATGGGAGTAACCAGTCGCTTAACAAATATACCGCTACATCTTAACCACATTGGCCACTGTATTAGGATTAGGCCCATGTTATATCAATAGCGAATCAGTAAATTAAGTATCAGTAACTGTTTCTTTTAATAATTTTTGTTTTAAATGTGACTTGCGAAAATTAAAATCTCTTCTGAAAATCTTGATTTTAAACAATATTCGTATAGTATTTAAGGAGCTATGGAGGTTGCAATATTTAACAGCAACAATGCCAGTTCAATATTTGGTCTGAGAAGGTAATTCAAACTGATGATAACGAAAGTAGTAATCCACTAACTTGATTGGGTTCTTTTTACCTTTGAGCGGCACTTTTTTGCACACAATGTACTAAATGTCCAGGTCACAAGGACCTCGATGGCTCAGAGAAGGTTGGGGGAGCAAACCCAATGGAAAACTGTTAGGAGACAAATGGTAGCCTCTCGTCAAAGCCATCCAGCGTGTTCTTTAACGTGCAGTGGGTATGGCTCTCCTGCACACGGAGCCGCTACTTAACGTCCAATCCAACCGACGGCGTCCTTTCCAAGCCCATTGGTGTCCCCTACTGACCTTTGCGGAGAAAAATATCAATGCTGCTGGTTACCCAGCCAGGACTCGAAACTGGGAACTGCAGATTACGAGCCTGGTGCGTTACCGACTGAAACACTCCACCTCATAGTTAACTTGAGGAAAATATATAAGCCTAATCTTAGAAGTTTCGGTAATAAATATATAAATTTGCACAAATGTCCGAAATTGACCTAGCATAATTCTGTTCGTAAAATCGAGGCAAATGAATATGTATTTTGAAGTGATTTAACCCGAAATAGTGGGCTTAAAATAAATTCTCTGCTGTAGTTTTCGTAACCAAACAGTGAAGACCATCTTGGTGAAATATTCTTCGACGCTGTATCGTAGAACTGGACTGAATTATAATAATAAGTTAAAAGTTGATTCTTTATTAAGCTCATCTAGTTTTTCATGAAGTTCTATAGTGTCAAGAAACATGAAGCTGGAAAACTGAGTTTTCCTTTTAAACGTTAATGTTACTTAAGCTTTTAACAGCTCTTGGAAAAGAACCCAACAGCGCCACAAGCAAAGGTAATAATATTTTGCATTTACCTGTTAAATTATGGATTCTACGAGGAAATTATCAAATATAAATCGTAAGGCTCGTTATCTGCTTTTTACAGGTTCGAGTCTCAGAATGTCCAGCCAATGAGATCATATGATCATATTAACTCCCGCCTTCTTTCAATCAGAACGAGGCTACAGATAGGCTTGGAAAGGCCACCGTCCGTCAGATCAGACATTGAGTCGTGGACCTTGTGCACGAAAGCTATAATGTGCGCAGTTAAAGAAAACTCTAGATAACCTCCACGAGAAGCTTCCGTCTGTCTAGTGGGTCCCCTTCACCAATCTTCTCTGAGATCTTGGGGCGGGGGTGGCTCAGTCGGTAGCGCGCCAGGCTCGTAATCTGTAGTTCCCAGGTTCAAGTCCCAGCTGGGTCAGCGTTGAGATTTATCTCCGCGAAATTCCCCGCACTGCCCACGGCCAGTAGGGGACACCGATGGGCTTGAAAAGGCCGCCGTCCGTCGGATGGGACGTTAAGCCGTGGCCCCGTGTGCGAGAGAGCCATACCCTGTGCACGTTAAAGAACACGCTGGTTGGCCTTGACGGGAGGCTACATCTGTTTCCCAACAGCTGCTCCGGTGGATCCCCTCCCCCAACCTTCTCTGAGCCTTAGGGGTCCATGTGACCTGGCCATTTAGCCCATGGTGTGCAAAAAAGTGCCGCTCAGAGGTAAAACAACCCAACCCAACCCAACTCTGAGACCTTGGTGTCCTTGAGACCTAGTCATTTAGGATATTGTGTGCAAAAATGTACTGCTCAGAGGAAAAATAACCTAACCTGGGAAAGAAAAACTTGCGAATCATTCAAATCCGTATACATTCTATAAGCAGCAGATTATTGTTAAAAAGAATGATTCACAATCTGAATTGTCTTCCCGGAAATAATATAGTATATTCATAATATAGATATTCATGGGCGACCGCAAGTAAAACAGGACACGAAGCACTCCTCCCCAGGAAATATCGAAATATGATTTTTTAACTCATAAAGAAGATGATTTACCGTTATTTGAAAAAAATAGCAATGGCACTCTTTAAAATCTTCTTGCCCCTCCCCCCCCCCCTCAGATCCGGCCCTGTCTGTAAATATTAAAAGAATATTCCGTAAAATCAATAATTTTAAATATATAAGTGAGATCTTTAGTGGTACTTTTCTCTAATAAATTTATCTTCAAAGTTTGGTAGCTCTGAATGTGACTTTACACACACGTAACATAGAATCGTCCGAAAACTATTTGTAATATAATGTATATATATATATACACCGAAGAGCCAAAGCATTATGACCACCTGCCAAGCATGATGTTGTTCCTCCACGTGCTGCCAAAACAGCTCTTACTCGGCGAGGCAAGGACGCTACAAGATTTCTAAAGTTGTCTTGTGATATCTGGTACCAACACGCTACCACCAGAACCTTGAACTCTTGTAAGTTACGTGGTTGAGTTGCCGCAGATCGGATATGCTGTTCCAACACAAATCTCAGATGCTCGATTGCATTGATGCCTGGGGAATTTTGGGTCCAGGGCAATACCTGGAAGTCTTCCTCATGTTCCGCGAACCATTCTCGAACAAGTTTCCTGCACGTGAATGACTGGATCCAGGGTTTCCCAGCAGAACATTGCCCAAAGCATTACACTGCGTCCCACGGTGCATCCTGGTGCCAACACTTCCCCAGGTAAACGTCGCACATGTACCCTGCCGTCCACAAGGTGTAACAGGAAACGAGATTCATCAAACCAAATGACATTCTTTCAATTATTCAAGGTCCAGTTTTGATGCTCGCGTGCCCATTGTAGGCGCTTTCGACAATGAACAGAGGTTAGTATGACATTCGGAGCGGCCTGCATTTACGCGGCCACATTTTCAGCAGGTTTCGGTGTACTGTATGTTGTAACTCATTACTCCCGTCCATTCAAATTGCGGGCGAGTTGCGCCACACTATCCCTTTTATTGGCTCTTACGGGAAAGCCATCGCTCACCTCTAGCATCGATGAGCTGTAGTTGGCCCACACCTTGTCGGCCGTTCGTGGTTTTTCCCTCTTAAGACCACTTTTTGAAGGTACTAACCACGGCTGACTGTGAGCACCCCACAAGCCTTGCCGTCTCGGAAATGCTTTGACCCATTCGTCTGGCCATTACAATTTGCCTTTTGTCAAACTCACTTAAGTCTGCTGCCTTTCCCATCTGAAGAACAAGAATAATACTGATTAACAGAGTTCACTGTCAGGTGTTATTTATACCGTTTCATGACCTTCACACTCGCCGTCGTTTACCTGCAGTTGCTTCGATTTGCATAAAAACGCGCTGATCATAATGTTTTGGCTCTTCATCATCATCATCATCATCATCATCATCATCATCATCATCATCATCATCATCATCATCATCATCATCATCATCCTCAAGCAGCCATTAGCTACGGAGGTCCAACCAGACCGCGCAGTTTAATTCTCCAAGCATATCTGTCCTGAGCTACATCTGCTGCATCCGGCCACTGTACACCAATTCTAACAAGGTCCTGTTTGACATTGTCTGCCCACCGCATCCTAGGTCTCCCCCTCCTTCTGATGCCTCCAGGCACACTGTTCATAACCCTATTCACCAATCTATAATTATCCATACGGGCAACATGGCCAAACCAGCGGAGTCTCTCTCTGCACAATATGCTGCTTAAAGGAGGTTGCAGACTCCTTTGCCTAACCTCATCATTAGTTACAAAGTTAAACCACCTAATACCCAAGATACTGCGTAAGCATCTAGAATCAAAAGCATCTAGTTTCCTGTTATCTTGCTTACACAGCGTCCAAGTTTCACTATCATAACTAACCCTAGAAAGAACCAAACTATTATACAGTCTGATTTTAGTCTTTAGGTGTATACGCCTATTTCTCCACAATCTCCACAGATTCTTAAAAGTCCCGGCAGCAATACCTATTCGTCTGTTAATCTCATGCCGCACATCACCAGTATCAGTTACGCAGCTCCCAAGGTAATTAAACTGTGACACCTGCTCAAGACTGCAACCATTCAGATTAACTGAATCACAACCTGCCTGACCAATTTTCATCACTTTAGTTTTCTCTCTGTTTATAACCAAACCTACTGTACTACCAGTCTCATCAACAGTTCGAATGAAAGAGTTCATCTCATCAACATCATTTGCCAAAAGGTCTAAATCATCAGCATAATCTAAATCAGAAATTTTCGTATCTCCAGCCCATTTAAGGCCAAAAGCTTTCCCTTGAAGTGAATTTCGCATAACATAATCAACAACCAAACTAAAGAGAAAAGGAGACAAAATGCACCCTTGTCGAACACCAGAAGTAATGCTAACCAATTGCTACAAGCCTTACCAACTCTCACACATGACTCAGTGTTATTATAGAGAGCTTTCATTATGTTAACTAACTTGTCTGGTATACCATATGATCTCACAATAAACCACAAATTATGACGATCAACAGAGTCGAAAGCCTTTTTGAAATCAACAAAGCTAGCAACCAAAGGTTTCTGAAACTCTAAACATTTCTCAAGAATCTGCCTAAGTGAAAATATCTGATCTACACATCCCCTACCATTTCTGAATCCACATTGCTCATCACGCAATTGCCTGTCAACCAGATTCTTAATTCTATTAAGCACAATCAAGGAAAGAACTTTACCTGGAACGGAGAGTAGGCTGATACCCCTATAGTTATCACAAGAACTGCGATCACCTATTTTGAAAATAGGGATAATAATAGCTCTGGTAAAATCTTTAGGAACCATGCCTTTATCATAAAAGTTATTCAAAATTTCAGTCATCCAAATGGTAACAGAAACATTCCCAGCTCTAAGCATTTCCGTAGTAATTTCATCCACCCCTGGGGATTTATGAAGTTTAAGTTTAGAAATAGCCAAACTAACTTCAGATTGTGTTATAGGGACAACATTAAAGCCAACAATGCATCTATCATCATTGCAAACAATGGGAGTAGAACTAACCACATTGTTTAGAACATCACTGAAATGCTCAGCCCACCTAGCCATGACAGAATCCTTACCTTCTATAACCTTGCCTTCTTTATCCTTCAATCCCTGTATACCTGTTCGTTTTCTACCACACAAAACATTAACTATCTGGTATAGCTCTCTGCTGTTGTGCTGTCTAACTGCTTCCTCAGCTTTGTCAGCAAGGCCATCAAGCCAAAGATTCATATCAGTAGCTAACTGATTCTTTACACGTTTATTAAGTTCTTTGTAATGCTTTCTATTGGTACTAATAGGGTACTGATTAAGGACATTCCTGCAGTTCCTTCTTTCTGAAATAAGCTCAAGTGCCTTATCACTTAAATAATTCTGCCTCCTCAGCTCCTTTTCCCCTAAAAGAGTACTGTTAGTTTCCAAAAAAGCCTGTTTAAAATGGCCCCATTCTTCCTCAACTTCAGTATTAAGCAAACCATGACTGTCATAATGACTAAGTAACCTATCATGGTAAGCTTTAGCTATAACTGGGTCTTTCAGAGCTTCAGTATTAAAGGTAAAATTTTTAACCCTAGCACAACACTTTTTAAGTTTAAGTTGCAAGACACTTTTAACAAGGTAATGGTCAGATCCAATTTCAGCTCCCCTATATGCCCTGGTATTTCTAACAGAACTAGCCCATTTGCTGTTAATTAATATATAATCAATCATATTCTTATGCAGCCCATCAGGTGAAACCCATGTGTATTTATGTATGTCACGGTGTTTGTAATATGTGTTAGTTATTCTGAAACCATTTAGTTTACTTACCTGTAGGAGACGTTGCCCATTGCCATTGCAGCTACCAATACCAAAAGGGCCTATTACTCCTCCCCAAAGGTCAGAGTCGGTGCCAACTTTGGCATTGAAGTCACCAAGAACAAGGGTAATATCTCCTTTCTTGACAGAATTCAAAATATCCTGAAGTTGTCTGTAAAACCTATCCTTCTCATCCTCATCAAAATCTTCAGTGGGGGCATAACAGCAGATAACATTCAAGTCTTTAATGCTTGTCTGAAATTTTGCTGTAAGAAACCTTTCATTAATGCACTCATATCCTAGAAGAGCATCACTAGCATGTCTGCTGAGCAGCAGACCCACGCCTTGGTGATGCTTTCCATCCTCCCTCCCTGTAAAGAGAAATTTAAAGTTATTTTTAAGTATCTCACCTTTACCTGTCCATTTGGTCTCTTACAAGCCTAGAATATCTAGGTTATAGCGCTGGAATTCCTGCATGAGGACATCAAGAGAATAATCTCTATGTAATGTCCTCACGTTCCACGTTCCTGCAGAGAGAAAATAATTAGTAGGATTTTTAAAGAAATTAGGTTTATTGAGATTGGTAGGGCCAACAATATCAAACAGCCCCGTGATCTCAGGCATGGGGCAAAGACCTGTTCCTCCTCTGCTAAAGGCTGAAGTCACCGATGCTGGTAGGAACTTCAGGCACCACCTTTTCAAGTGGACTTTTTCAAGAACCATATGGCCTGCCTGAGACACATTACTCCAGTTTAGGCTTGACGATGCCCAACTAGCTAAGTAAGGTTCAGGTACCTGCGATGGCCTCTGATTAGGATTATCCACCAGCTGATATAAGATATCCCATGCCTCTGTTCACTTAGAGCTGGCAACCCAGAAGCAAACATAAAACGCAGCGGCAGACTCTCCCTCAATAGAAGCCCACCAGTACAGCAAGTCCAGGATCCATAATCAAGCTGAAATCCATAAACAAGTCCAGTCTAGTAGGTATAAATGGTCAGCACCAGGACCCTGTGAAGTTGACCACTCCTCAGCAGGGTTGAAAAAAAAGAAAAAAGTGGCCATAGATGACCAGATCAGTAGGCCATACTGAACTGGCAGCCCTCCCCTTCCGTTCCCTTCCAAAAGAGAATATCTCTTTTGAAAGGTACTAACGGCGTGCACCACGAGAAGGCGGGGTCGGACATTAGGTGCTAGACCTGGCCGGTTCTGTGCATCATCACTGGGGATTGGTACACAGCTCTCCTTCCAGTTTACGCCTAGCTACCTTTACAAGCCTTGGCTCTTCAGTGTATATATATTATATTAGAGAATTATTCATATATATATATATCCGGGATTAGAACCCAGGCTCCTTTAATTTGTAGAGAAACATGATAAACAAAAAATAAAAAATATATAACGTAAATCACAATGTAGAAAAATAAAACGACTTTACCTAATATTAAAGAACGGAGAGATGTAATTTTCTTTCTGGTAGCGAATTGGATAGCAAAACAAGAAAGTAAGATCTGCTGACTCTCAATTTTGTTTTCGTATATTATTGTTTTTAGTTTCATTTTAAATCCAAACAGTTATTCATTTTCGCTCTGCTTGCGAAATAATTCAAAAGGTAGCTCCAAAAACACTGCAATGCTTTTAAAACATGTATGTTTCCTATCTTCTACTAATTAACAGGTCACTCACTTGAAATTATCTTATCAATAAATTTAAAAAAAAACATTGGTTAAAATATCCCAGTTTTATACCATCCGAACCCCAGATTTATTAATACAATTTATTAGACTCGAAAAATCAGGAACGTCCAGATTCTGGCTTTTTCAAGCTTTGTCAGGAATAACGGAAACGTTGTAGAAACGGTGTTCATGTCATTAAACTTTCTCAACTCGTATAGGAATATATTCAAAGCAGAGGTTTTATTCTTCCAGCGGTGTCGGGGGGTGGCTCAGTCGGTAGCGCGCCTGGTTCGTAATCTGCAGCTCCGAGATTCTAGCCCCACGAATTAATCTGCAATACCCAGGTTTGAGTCCCATCTCCGCCAACTTTGAGATTTATCTCCGTTAAACCTCTCCCTGCTCTCGGTCAGAAAGGGAATACCGATTGGCTTGAAAAGGTCGCCGCCATACGTTAGATGGGATTTTAAGCCGTGGTCCCACTGTGCAGACGCCATACCTTGTGCTCGTTAAAGAACACGGTGAATGCCCTTGACTGAAATCTTCCATTTGATTCGTAACAGCTCTCTAGTGAGTTCACTTCCCTCATTTTCCCCGAATCCTTGTGGCCTGATCATTTAGACCAGTGGTTCTCAATTTTTTATACTTCACGTACAGTCGCTCAAAAAAGTATCCGAACACTATGGTTGATTACAGAATTCAGAAAAAATATCTGGCAAAGATTTTTTTAGAAATTAGTGATCTGGCACCCTTCGTGTCACGTGACACGAAGGTTGCCCATCACTAATTTCTAAAAAAAATCGTTGCCAGATATTTTTTCTGAATTCTGTAATCAACCATAGCGTTTGGATACTTTTTTGAGCGACTGTACCCCCTTGAAATGTGTATGTAACTGTAGTACCCCTTGTGTAGATGGATAAAACTATAGTTATAGTATTAAAAATGGTTATTTTTTCTTTGTTACTAAATCTAGCGACTTTTGAGCTCTCACGGCGTACCCTAAAAAATTTTTTTACCGTGCACCCCACGTTGAGAACCCCTAATTTATAACATTGTGTGCAAAACCAGTGTCGCTCAGAGGTAAAACAACCCAGCAACTCTTCTAATCGTGTATGAATATACCCATGACATCTACTGCTTGAGGGATTTTAAAGCTATCTTCTCTGCATAGGTTAATAACACTAGACAATCAATTGAAATATTATTTTTATGACATAGGTCAAACAGGATGTTTTTAACTAATTTTGGGGTGCTGAATTCAAATACGGCTCTGAAAAATCTGCAGCACTTGCAGTTTTTTTTTTTTTTTGTAAATTATAGATTGATGTATTTCAAATTTCAATGAATATGCATATCTGGGAAATGAAAATAAATGTGACTAGTTTATTAAATTGCAATTTAAAACTCATTAATTAATTACATGATTACAGTAAAAAAACTTAGAAACACCACGGTTATCACTGAATATAAAGTAACAAATGAAATAATATTGAAACGCAAAATAAGAAAACATGGGTAAGGATCTTTGCAAAAAGTTCATTTTTGTCTTTTATGTGCTGAGGTATCTTCCTTCTGAAAGAACCAGCAGTAGTCACCCATCATTGCTAGGTCCCATCTGCCTTGGTATCTCTCCTCCATGGTTCGGATATCCTGGTGAAATCTTTCCCCTTGCTCATCACCGACAGCTCCTAAGTTCTTGGGAAAGAAGTCGAGATGCGAGTGCAAGAAATGGATCTTCAAAAACATTCGGCAGCCAAGATTTTCATAGTTTTTGAGAAAATCTTGAATGAACTGATGGTAGTTTTCCTCTTTGTGATTTCTCAGAAAACAAAGACCACAGACGTGAAGGATTTCCATGCAGTGCGCTATTTCATATTCAGTTTTTCTTCCAAGACAGTATCATTCAGTAGTTTCCTGATCTGGGGACCAACAAATATCTCTTCTTTGAGTTCGACATCACTTAGGTTTGGAAATGTTTCCTTCAAGTGCAAAAACCCTTGACCAGTTTTGTTCATAGCCTTTACAAAGTTTTTCATAAGCCACAGTTTGATGTGTAGTGCTGGGGGCATAATCTCAGAGGGGTCAACTAGAGCCTTATACCTCACACTACTCTTTCCAGGAATAAAAAATATCTCATTTGGGCCAGTCTTTTGTTTTACATTGTTTCATTCTGACCCTACTGTATTACAAACACAGAAAACAGCAATATTTTGTGAAACCTCCTTGAAGTCCGAAAAAGAGAGATAGGACTTTTAGGTCACCACATATTGTCTACTTAAGCTGGTCGTTTTATATCAGTGAGTATTTTTTTCCATGCTTTCAAACGTTTCCTTCATTCCCACAGCGTGTGTCACTGGAATGGAAAGTTTTGGTTTCTTTTATGCAAAAGGCCAGCTTTTAAGCTGAATTTTAACGAATCTATAAATAGAGGCCATTCCTTAGGGTCGTGAGTTGTTCCAATTTCTTCCATCAGCCCAGAAATAATTGTGCAGAAACAAACCATCTTGCATCTCGTAATAAGAAGATAAAGCCAAATTTCTCTTTCTGAACAGAGAAACTCTGGTACCCTTGACCGGAAGATTCCACTCTTGAAGTCTTGAACCTAAAACCTCTGCTTGTTGTTTGGAAAGTCCTAGGTCTCGAATAAATTCATTTAGTTCATTTTGCTGAATCTGATGAGACTCGTCTAACTTTTTAAGGGTGTATGTAGGATCAGGATCTGTATGTGCCTCAAAGTCTTCCTCTGATGAATGTGAATCCATCACCTCCCAATTGATTGGAGGTGTTGGTATAGGAAGATCTTCAAGATAAGAAATTGGTCTTATGGCTGAAGGAACATTTGGATATTGTATTTTGCTTTTGTTCTTTTTTCTAAAGCCCGACACTTTAGTTAAATAAATGTAGCAATCATGCAAGTGATTAGTTGGCTCACATCAAACCACTGGAACTGTAAAAGGCATGGAATTTATCTTACTTTTCAACCATTCACTCAGGCCAACAAAGCACGAAATGCAGCACATATGTGGAGCTCATGTTTTGTCCTGATCTCCAATATGATATCCAAAATGCAAGTTATAAGCTTACTTCACAATCTTTGTCAAAGAACGACCCTGGGATTTTAAAATATAATTCCACACACATAACAAAACTTATCTGGCACATTAACACATTCGCGACGCTGCCTTTGTGCCATTTAAACGCCAAAATTCACTCTTCAACGTACAGCACGTGTTCCTCCTACAATGAAAACAACAAGAATGGCGGTTAGATTGCTGTTACATCTTTTCTCCCACTTGGCAATCAGTATTGCCAGCCACGAAAAGTAAAATAACTAGTATCCTCCAGTTGCTTCGAGTTGTTGGTATAGGAAGATCTTAATAGGAATCAAAATGACCAATAGTGGTCATTGTGACGTGCTAGCCGTTTTTTTAAGGCCAGATCTGAAATCAGCACCTGAAAAATAGTTGAAGGCAGCTACAATTGTTTATGTTATAAAAACCTTGTAAACCAGTGAAATTGATGCATAATTATAAAACATGTAAAATTAAAAATGGAATTCTCTTTCCTAACACTACCAAGTATGTTTCACACAACTCCATGGATTGAAATTTTGGCGTTAGGAGTGTACACCTTAACTGATATATCGCCAACACTTGAGTTCGCTTATCGTACTCTTAGCGGCAAGACACCAGTTATACTTTTATTTTCCAGTTCTTTAAAGGGGGCGGGAGTGGCTCAGTCGGATAGCGCGCCAGGCTTGTAATCTGTACTTCCCAGGTTCGAGTCCCAGCTGGGTCAGCGTTGAGATTTATCTCCGCAAAATTCCCCGCCCTGCCCACGGTCAGTAGGGGACACCGATGGGCTTGGAAAGGCCGCCGTCCGTCGGATGGGCGTTAAGCCGTGTCCCCGTGTGTGGGAGAGCCATACCCTGTGCACGTTAAAGAACACGCTGGATGGCCTTGACGGGAGGCTACCATCTGTCTCCCAACAGCTGTTCCAGTGGGTCCCCTCCCCCAACCTTCTCTGAGCCTTCGGGGTCCATGTGACCTGGCCATTTATCCCATGGTGCGCAAAAAAGAGCCGCTCAGAGGTAAAACAACCCAGCAACCCAGTTCTTTAAGAAAAATCTTCAAACTTATCATAATGCACTAAGGTGTTAATAAAGGAACTATCTCTCAGTTGGAAAAGTAGTCTTCTTGTAATATGCGATTCGTACGTTCATTTTGAGTGCCCGACGTCCCTCCCAACTTCGGTATTCTGTTGACCCTCTCAAGTGTTTTATGTCATAAAAAAAAATCATTAAACTTATCACTGTTTCCATAATATTTATTTCAAAATTATCATTATTTGTTACAAATAAAACTCTCTATTCAAGAGTCAATCAATACTAAATACACAGATTACCTTTTGGCATAGAATTCGACAAATACTTTTATGGAAAAAAATTCGTTTCGTCAATGAGTGGGATTCTAATAACGGAAAGTTGGTTTTCTGTCAAAAATGGCGTTATGAGTGACGTAGTCGGAAGATTTAAAAGTAACAATTAGTGGATAAATAATGGAGCTACTGATAGTTTAGTGGTTAGAACATGGGCGTCCGCAGTAAACTTTCCAGGGGTGGGTGGGCAAAGCTTTGAGACAAATAGTTACATCAATAAATTTTTATTTAATTTTTTAGGGTTTTTCTTTTCACAAGTAGATTATAAAATACAATATTGCATCAATACAAAAACGCATACATAATGTACATAAATTAATTACGTTTAAATTGTTACGATTATAATTTGTGGAATTTTTTACTCGATCCCAGGGGGGGGCAAGTGCCCCGTTTGCCCCCCTCTGCGGACACCCATGGGTTAGAATATTTGGTACATAATGTGAGTTTGAGTCCAACTCATATACCAAAATCATTTTTACCAACCACAAAAGTATTTATCTTTATTCAATTTGGTTTTCAATGGAACATGGAGAAATTGGAACATGAAGTGATTCTCAATTGGCAAAACGAGCATTTTTCGAGCGTGATGTTGGGGGGAAAAATTTCTGAACCAATGAGCAGGATTTTTAAGAAATTTTTTATGATTACTTTTACCAGAGGAAAGATTATTTATCACTGATTTGTCACCAGATCTCGTTAAAGAAACTGAAATTAGCCATATTAACTACCTCAGATTAACAATTTTCAAAGTTACATTTACAGTAATTTAGTGTTGTCAATGCTGCTAAAATAATGCGCACTTCTGTGAATATGACTTGTTTTAGAATATGGTAATACGAGACAGATATGAATAAGCTGATATGAAAATACATCCACAAATTTATTGTATCTGGAAGGTGTGCCGAGAGTATTCAAACTAAGCAGGTGTACAGTCGCTCAAAAAAGTATCCGAACACTATGGTTGATTACAGAATTCAGAAAAATATCTGGCAACGATTTTTTTAGAAATTAGTGATCTGGCAACCTTCGTGTCACGTTACACGAAGGTTGCCAGATCACTAATTTCTAAAAAAAATCGTTGCCAGATATTTTTTATGAATTCTGTAATCAACCATAGTGTTCGGATACTTTTTTGAGCGACTGTACATAGAGTAATATATTGAAAATATATTACTCTGTGCTGTATATATAGGTATATTTACACCTATATATACAGCGAGACAAATATTGCAGATCATATGCAAATCAGAGGTGTTCAAGGTGATAAATATTGGAAATCATAGGTGAGGAGCAAGATAAATATTGAAGATCATAGGTGTGAAAAGTTCCAAATATTGGATATCACGAGTGTCCAAAGTGACAAATATTGAAGATCATAGGTGTGCAAGGTGATAAATATTAAATATAATCGCTTATTATTGGGGTAAAAAGGGTTGCGAACCACTGTATTAAAGTACAGAAATTGAGAGGTACTTTATGTAAGAAAATTGGCAATCTTAAACAAAAAAAGTGTATGCTGAAATCGTTAGTGTTATAATTCAGTTTCTTTTGCCATAATATTACGAAGTAGCATTTATTTGGGGGAAAATGCGACTCAGATATCTGCATTTTTGCTCTTCCTCTACTGAACGAAGTTCATCCATTGCAGCCTTAAAATAGGTGACAACATCTTCACAGCAACGGCTTCTCACGTATAGAGTAGCGCAACGGAAAAACACATTGATATACCTGAAAAGAAATATACAATAAACTCTACAGCTATTTCGAATTGCTCATTTTCGGAGAAACCAGCTATTGTTTCACTTTGCTGTTTATCTAAACACAGAATATCAACTTTTTAGTTTTGAAAAAGAAATGCAAATTTTTTGTCACTTGATAACTATTAATTATAATAATAAATAATATACGTAGGCGTTCAGATACGGTATTCACCATAATAACACAACATTATAATATGTATTATAATATGTACAGGCAATGTACAGAAATTTTGAAACAGCCTCATCTTAGGTCAATGGAGAATCAAATTCTAGGTTCGGTAACTGATTAAATAAATTTTAATGGAAATATATGACTGAAAATAAATATAAGATGAAAATTAAACTGTCTAAATTTCGATTTTGAACAATATCTGTTCAGTATTTAAAGAATTATAGAAGTTTGAATATTGACTAACAGAGATATTATTCATAAGAAGTTAAATCCTGAGAAGTTAATTAAAACTTAAAAAATTATCTTTTCAAACCGTTTAATAAAAAAGTACGTTTTAGAATGTTGTGCAAACAGTTCTTTCAATAATTGTTGTTTTACATAAGTATTTTAGGCCTAACTTTGCTGCTATTAAGTATTGGAGCTTCCTTAGCTCTTTAAACATCCAACAAATATTGTTGAAAATCGAGATTTAGATAAATTTGAATGAGATTTAAATTTATCTACCCCAATTTTCATATAAAATGCTTATTAAAGAAATTACGGATCTTATAATTTGACTCTCCATGGCTTAATATGGGAATGCTTCCATTTTTCTGTCCAGTATATGTATATATATAATATGTATCATCCCATTGCAAAGGGATCTGATTAATTGTAGGGATCTGATTATTTTAACCCAATACGGGGTCACACAGGGAGAACTGGCGAACAAATTTTGGGACCATTCGGAGCAGGCCCGTATTCAGGGGAGTGCTTAGTATGCTATAGCACTCCCTGAAATCTTCGAAAGCTCAAATTCGAAAAATGGTAAAACTATTCACAGGCGGACTTCAGTGGTTTGGAAAAAAAATAGGTTAACTGAAATTAAGAAAAACATTACTAAAACAGCTGCAACCTGTCAAGTTATAGGAAATGGGAGCTGGTCTACCCCTGGTTTTCAATTCGTCACCTCAAAACAAAGAACGTTAAATAAGACACTAATCATCAAGCATATAAATTATTAGTCCCTTTGTGATTTGTGGTCAGTCAATTTTTGGTTTTCTGGGCCATCTGAGGTAGCAATGTTTTCAATAAAGAAAACCACCTTTTGCTGTTAAAACATAATAAGTCTCTTCTACATACACTGCTTCAAATACATACATAAAGGCCATTCCCCCAGCTCCACAACACAAAGTCTTTGACCAGGCTATTTTATGCTTGACAGTATTTTTTTTCGAGAGTATTGATTCTTGGTAAAATGCAGGTGAGTTATAAAAATTGGGATTGGTTTTGTGAAATTAAGGAGAGTTGGCAAAATCGAATGTATAATTGTATAATTCAAAATCTTCGGAAGTTGACAAAATCTACGGTAGTTATCCAAATCGAGGTAACTTGGCAAAATGTAAGGAAGTTGCCAAAATTCGTAGTGTCTGGTAAAAATTCAGATGAGATTTAAAAATATGGAGTTGTTTTTATATAAATCATGTAAATGTTGCGAAATAGAGGCACTTGGTAAAAAGTTGTGGAACTGTCTCCCCCCTCCACTATGTGGAGCCAAATTTTGGGTATGCCCCTGACAGAGACATAATTTATGTAAAAGTCTCATTTTCTCAGTTGTCAAAATTTGAATTCCTGGTTGGAAAATTTTCGATTTCTTCCCCCTCCCAACCATAATCTTTCGCTGCGCCCCTACATATTGCATCTTAAAAGTGAGACCCTGACAGCTAATACAGTTCAGCTAGTAACACAAATCATTATAAGGCGTTCATCATCATAAATAGTAAAAAAATAAAATAAATACCCCTTCAAGCAGCTGCTTGCCACAGAGGTCTGACAGGAGCCTGTCAGTTTATATGCCATAGTAGAAGATCTGTGAGGATGACAGGACCTCAGCAGGAAAACGACACACACATCCATGCCTTACCCGGGGCTCGAACCCGGTCCCTTAGATAAATAGCCAAGCGTGCTAACCACTCGGCCACGGGACGGCCATAAATAGTAAGAGTATCCGAATGGGTTTGGATACACCTACTCTTTATGATGATAATAAATAATACTCAGTGGTGATGATATCATTAGGAGACACAAAGGGAGGCAGCGCGGAGGCTGATATGTGAGTTTCTTCTACGTCAGCTCATGCACTAGCGAAAATATGTACGCAAACTAATGAGAAATTGTTATTGACAAATTTCGGTGTTCTCTATTTCCCCAGATACCTGACTTATTCGCCCCAAATTTCGTACGCCTGGCGTACACCCGTGTCGAATAAAAAGGTCGGATCCGTTCCTGCCGCGGAACGGGTTTAATCCTTTTGCGAATGTCGGGGATCTGGCAAATGATTTATTGGCGTTAGTCAATTTAGGCGCGTAGGCTACTTGTGAAATTGACAATAGAGATATGCACCAATAATTTTGGCGGGGAAAGTTATAAATGGAGAAATTTCTGTATAATTTACATTTTCTTTCAATATTAAAATTCAATAAGCAAATTTCATACAAAAGTACCTGGATAATTCGAAACATTCGTTAATTCCTAGTTCGAAAAATTAAAAAAAAAAAGTCCTGTGTTAATAATATCAATATATTTGTGATTGAATAATTTGAAATATAACAGGATGTTTCAAAACTCTCTGTACAAATTTTAATGGGAGATAGGGAACACCAAGACAACCCTTTTTCGTCAATGAATGTATGTCCGCTGACGTAACCCTTTGGTGTTAGAGGGCGCTGTTTGCTGCGCTGCAACTGTTCGCGAAATTCCCGGAATCTTTCGACAAGTACGGCAATCAATGCTTCGACGCTGTCGTGCATGCAATGCAACTTTGAGTCTTTGAGTCGTGTCAATCGCAACTTTGAGAACCTTCTTTAAATAAACATGTTGTTCACACTTGTTTCCATTCATTTATGTACCAGCTCCACCGATATTTCTGTCAGCGCCCTCTAGCACCGAAGGATTACGTCAGCGGACATACATTCATAGACGAAAAAGGTTTGTCTTGCTGCTCCCTAACTCCCATTGAAATTTGTACAGAGAATTTTGAAACAGAACGATTGCTATATATACAATATAGCAATCGTTCGTAAAACCCGATCCTCTATAAGAGATGAAAATGACGCATTGAATGTACCACTGGCGTCTGAGGAATATGTATTTTTAGCTTTCGACATAATCTGGCTATACTTATCAGACACAAGGTATGTCAGTGACAATATGTGAAAAATTTGGTGACGTCAGGCAACATATTGCTTTAGAGTAGGGGTTCTCAACATGGGGTACGCGGTACAATTTTTTGGGCTACACCGTCAGAGCTCAAAAGTCGCTAGATATATATTATATATATTACTTTATTCCCATTGTTATACTATAACTATAGTTTTATCTATCTATGCAAGGGGTACGCCAGTTACATACACATTTCCAGGGGGTACGTGAAGCATAAAAGGTTGAGAATCACTGATATATATGTTTTATTTTATTCCCATTGTTATACTATAACTATAGTTTTATCTATCTATACAAGGGATACGCCAGTTACATACACATTTCCAGGGGGTACGTGAAGCATAAAAGGTTTAGAACCACACTTCCCATGTTCGAGTCCCAACTCGAACCTGATAAATCTTATACCCACTAAACCTCCATCCTGCCCTCGGTCAGAAAGAGGAAATCGATGGGCTTCGAAAGTCCGCCATCCGTCTGATGGAACGTTAAAGCCGTGGTCTCTTCTACGGGAGAGACATACCCTGTGCATGTTAAAGAACACACTGGATGGCCTTGAAGGGAAGTTACCACCTGACACCTAACTGCTGTCCAGGGAGTCCCCTTCCCCCAATTTTCTCTAGCCCTTGGGGGGGGGGTCCTTGTGACTTGGTATTTTATCCCATTGTGTGCACGAAAATGCTGCTCAGAGGTAAAACAACCCAACCTGAAATGAATCATTTGGAATTGGATTCAATATTACATCATAATGTGTATTTACTTTTTTTATTTGCATTTTAATTTTTTGCTTTTTTCAACAGCTAGTTTTTTTGTTGTTGCTGTTGTTACTGTTGTTTTCGTGAATTTCAAAATTAACCAAATTTGCCGGAATTCAAATTTTTTTATGTCGGTTGAAGTTCCAATTAACCAAATTTTACTGAATTACTCTTCGCCCATTTTTGAATCTTCAGTAAGTTTGAATATCCACAGTTAAAGGGAGCTAAAGTTAGAAAATAATAAAACTTCGTAATAATATGGTAAACCCTCGATATAATGGACCGTGATATAACGACTTCGGACTTAACGACAAAATCGTTTCAGGCAACAGCTGTCTTCTGCTGAAAAAAAAATGGAAGAAATCCGTTATTTCCAAATCAGTCCGGATAATACTCGTTACTACCGCAAAGGGTCCTGTCCGTAACGTCGCAATACAGCAATATCTTTGTTCTCACTATACGTAAGCATCGCCTCGCATGAGCGGTAATTGAATCAGACGATTGTCTCTCTGTGTGTAAAGCACCATCTTGCATCCGCATAATTTGACTTTTAGGAGAGTTAGTTTTTGGGATAGTTTATAATCAAAAGTTGAAATTTGAATCAATCATGGTTTCAAAGATAGCCATAAAAATAAAAAGGGTAATCTATAAAATAAAAGAAGGTATCTGTCTGTCTGTGAGTCTGTCTGTATGTCTGTCTGTGGCAGCCATTCTCATCGGGAATTCAACGTACACGCTCCAAATTTTCAGAGAATGATTCTGGTTGTGGTCCGGATTGCAGTGTCAAATTTCAGGTCGAAAGTCAAAAAGGGGGGGGGGCTTCCTAGAATCTATATAATAAAAGGAGGTGTCTGTTTGTCTGTCTGTGGCAGCCATAACTCATCGGGAATTCAACGTGCACGCTCCAAATTTTCGAGAACGTTCCTGATTGTGGTCCGGATTGCGGTGCCAAATTTCAGGTCGAAAGTCCAAAGGGGAGGGGGGCTTGCTAGAACCAAAAATATTTACCATGCTCTTCCTACGGGAAACGAGAATCGCTGTCAAATTTACTGTTGCCATTTTCTGCTCCCTAATTGTGAAAGTAAAGTGTTAAACTAACATTTAAATCATCTGCTGCAAATCTGATGCCGTTGCCAGATTCCCCACATTTCAAAAGCATTATTTAAGTGTTCCATTGCAGTTAGGGACCTGATTTTCTAACCAAATAAGGGGTCGGGTAGGGGGAAAACGGGTATGAAATTTGGGACCTATCCGTGAAGTACGTCAACAATTACAGAATGCCAAAATCTGACGAAATATCTCGATCGTTTGTCACGGGCTCAGAGAGTGCGCGCCGAGTCAGCAATGACCTTTGCAACACCGGGAAATTCTTCGTGTTTAAACTGCGATAAAATGTCGGGGGTGGAGATACTAAATAACCTTTTTTGCAGGAAACAACAGAATATGCAGATTAAAAGTGAAACAGGAGCTGTCACTATTTGTGTAGAAACGAAGCCATGGGCGAAGTGGAAACCTGTTTTTTAAGCAATCACCGGGTCACACGGGGGACGCTGTGCAGGAAATTTGGACCGTGCGAACGAATATCACGGGAGCAATAGGGCGGCAAATTCTGTGGTAACGGAAATAAAAATCTCGAAAGCTTACGCAGAAACTAAGCACGGGCTATGAGAAAGCTCGCTGACGTCAACAACGATCCGGGCAAATTTCTTCCTCTTGAAAATCTGTGCTAAAGTTGGGGGGGGGGGAGTTCTTACAAAACATTTCCTTTGATGCAGTGATAATAAGAATATACAGGTTAAAAGTGACACCCGGGCAGCGCCGGATACGTTCAGCTAGTAATATAATAAAATACCATTCATTATTTATCGAATATTAGAATTTAATGAACACCCATTCCCTCCAATAAGTTCGCTAAATCGAGAGTTTACTGTACTCTATACAATCTTTGCTACAAATTTGATATTTAGGCGTTGAAGTGTAGGCACCAAGTGGGGTTTACGTTAGCAACTTCGACTTGCTATCTCTTACGTGTAAAATCGAGCTCTCTGCAAACTTAGATTCCCATAAGCAACAGAAACTATTGAGCAATTTTATTTTTCTACCGCTTTCTATGATCACGCCAGGGTCTAAAAAAATGAATGGGGGACAAGAGACTGGATTTCCATTGCAATATAACATTTTCCCCCTCCATTTCAGAGTTCCTGGTTAAATTTCTTGAAAAGTGTGTAGAATATGCAGAAACATATTAATTTTTTTGCTTCCATTACTCTTACTAAAAGGGGGGAGGGACATGTCCCCCCTTCCTTTTCAAGATACGAAACTTAGTTAGAATTAAAAAAATCGTAATATTCTAATCATAATCTATGATCATCTTCTGAAGCAGGCCCGGAGACAAAGGTGCGGGGTGGACATCAAACTCCATAAATTCGATGGATTTTTCGACTAGATAATTCGATAAAACTAGGGGGTGGGAGGAGCAAGGTTGGGTTGTTTTACCTCTGATCGGCACTTTTTTGCACACCATGGGCTAAATGGCCAGGTCACATGGACCCCGATGGCTCAGAGAAGGTTGGGAGAGGGGACCCACTTGAACAGCTGTTGGGAGACAGTGGAAGCCTCCCGTCAAGGCCATCCAGCGTGTTCTTTAGCGTGCACAGGGTATGGCTCTCCCTCACACGGGGCCACGGCTTAACGTCTCATCCGACGGACGGCTGCCTTTCCAAGCCCATCGGTGTCCCCTACTGACCGTGGGCAGGGCGGAGAATTTTTGCGGAGATAAATCTCAACGCTGCTCCAGCTGGGACTCGAACCTGGGAACTACAGATTACGAGCCTGGCGCGCTACCGACTGAGCCACCCTCGCCAGGAGGCGGGGGGGGGGCAAGGACTCTATTTCTATTGCAGTATAATATTTTACCCTCTGTTTTACAGGTCTTTAAACATTTTCTATAGTATGCTCGAAATATACATAAGTTTATCTTATTATATATCAGTGATTTTGTCTCTAGTATCCCCAATTCTCAAAGGAGAGGGAGCATGTCCCCCCCTTGACCACCGTACCACCACCACCCTCCCAACCTCCTAGATTTGTACCTACTCTGAGGGTGGGGGAATTGGAAATGTCTCAACTTCATGTTCTATACGTAGAAGTCGAGAATGGTCGAAAATAATTCATACCATTCACTGCACCATCTGTTGCTTTTATTATGTCTTGCAACCATTTTTTTTTAATCTGTTGTTCACAGGTTCGAATCCCAGTTGTGCCTGCATGGAAATCTTATAACCCCTCTCTAGCTTCGTGAGAAAAGGGCCATCGATTTGCTTCGAAAGATATACAACCGATGGGAGGTTAAGCCTGGCTTCTTGGCAGATGGACACTTCAGATGAAATTGGCAGTAATCTACAATCTATCGCCTAATAGCTTTCTACTGAGTTTCCTTCCTTTACACAACTGTATCAATCGGTAGCGCGCCAGGCTTGTAATCTTCAATTCACAGGTTCGTGTCCCACTGCTTGACGTCCGTCGGATGGAACGTTAAGCAGTGGTCCATATGCGGGAAACCATACCCTGTGCACATTAACAGAAGAAGCCGAATAGACTTGATGGGAGACTACCATTTTCCTCCCAATAGCTGTTCCAGTGGGTCTCCACCCCCAACCGTCTGTCTTCAGAATCCTTGCGACCTGGTCATTGAGCTCATTGTGTGCGAAATAAGTGCCTCTCAGAGGTAAAACAAAATCGACACACGAAGAAAGGCAATTTTCGGCAAAGTCCTGTCTAATTAAAGCCTTCACTACTATCGTAATAATAATTCAAATAAAATATTAGCATTACTTACGTGCACGTGATCACTTCATTTGAACGCCCTTTGTCTTTGCTTCTCCTATACGTTTCAACTAAACTAACCAAAGCGCACTGGTGAATATTATCCTCGAAATTGGTCAAACAGGGAAAGTTAACTTCCATGTCTTTATATTCTAGGAAAGAGAAATACACTGTGATGAATATTATTAGGAAATGATACAGTATATCTTAGTTAACTCAAATCATTAGGGAATAAACAGAAATATTAGAGTAAATTAATCGAAATAATCATCGAATTCATAAATTCTAATCATCAGCAAAAATTTCATTTACTAATACAGATAGCTCTCGATTTGTGCGATTAATGCGTTCTCCAAAACTTCCGCGTAAATTGAATTCGAGTGAAACGAAAACAGTTTTTCCGTATAAAATAAATGTACAGGTTATAAGGATGACATTCCTTTATTTGCTTCTCCAACATATTCCGACACAACATGTAATGTAAAAGCACATAATATAAAATAAAGAAAAAAACCAAACATAATACGAGTAAATACATATCATAGAAATGCATTAAAATGAACTTAATCTATCATATATTTTAGAGAGTTTGTCTCTCTGTATTTCTTTCTGTTTGTTTGATAACTCATCTTAAGCAGAAGAACTAGGACCACCAAATTTTGTCTACAGCTTCATCTCATCGGAAGTGTACTGTAAGGCTTTCGACCCCATAAAATTTAGCCCACCCCCAAATGTTGGCTGCGAAATGTTATCCATTGGTAACTCTGAGCACCGATAACATACTACTCCATTTCTAAGGTAGGCGATGGCAGCGCTACCAGAGATTTCGGACGCTTGCTGGCTCAACCCTGACCCACAGCAGCTAGAACCCGATCTCTAAACCCTAACCAGAAAGAAGCAAGTGGGACCACCACACCAAATTTGGGACAGACTGGTCAAGTACCTGCGGAATTGAAAGGAGACGAAAACGTCTCCACCAGTGTGTCACTGCGGACGTGCAAGAAACGAGTCGCCAAACAACCATTCGAAATACTCCTGGAAGCTTGCTACTTTCAGTTATTTACTACATGTTAAGCACAGAGAAATATATATATATCACATGTGGCGTTAACATCTACGAAGTGTGACCTCACCTGGTGGATCAATTTGCCCCTTTCCGTGGAAAGAGGGGCGGGGTGGCTCAGTTGGTATCGCGCCAGGCTCGTAATCTGTAATTTCCAGGTTCGAGTCCCAGCTGAGTCTGCGTTGAGATTCATCTCCGCAAAATTCCCCGCCCTGCCCACGGTCATTAGGTGACACGGATGGGCTTGGAAAAGCTGCCGTCCGTCGGATGGGACGTTAAGCCGTATCCCGTGTGCGGGAGAGTCATTCCCTGTGCACGTTAAAGAACATGCTGGATGACCTTGACGAGAGGCTATCATCTGTTTATCTACCACTCAAGTCTTCCAAAAGACTTTCAAAATAGCTTAAGGGCTTATTTTTTAAATGCTCGTGTGTTGTTTCAAAGTGTCCCGTAAAAGAGACGGTTTCATAAAATTTTGTGACAGGACTTCAGAGCAAACAACGCACTGTGGATTTGGTTCTAATAAATTTCCTGTTCATATAAAGCCAAATTGTAAATATGATTCATGATATTTACGTTTTTAATATTTTTATCGCTTGATTGTTTAGCATTTAACGTTCTTTTAGTTACTGCTGAATCCACCCACCTCTTTACTCACATGGGATGATGACGTAGTGGTAGATGTAGAAGCAATCTGCTCCGACTCCACGTTACTTTTCTTCTTAATTATCCATTTATCCATGTTTCAAGGCACTTTAGAAACACGTTCATTTTAACTTCGCAGTAAACTGAAGACTAAAAATAACTTAAAGCACAGCAAGTGAAATAAATCACAACAAATACATAGAGCAGTAAGAAGGCACATTCACTCACTTAGAATGAATATTTTGACTGGGCGATCAGCTGTTCGTGTAGGTTCGGCTCTCAAGTATGGAAGGGAGCATTGACAAACGTGTACAGAGATGAACTAAAGGGCCGCGCTTCGTCACTCAGTTCGCAGAAATTAATCAGTAGCAGTGTTGCCAACTTAGCGACTTTGTTACTAGATCTAGCGACTTTTGAGCTCTCACGGCGTGTCCCAAAATATTTTACCGCGTACTCCAAGTCGAAAACTCCTAGTCTACAGCACATAGCTATTTTTTAATAATTTAGCTATAATTAGTTAAACTTTATCTATTGTAATTTTTGCTGTGATATCTTGTAGGTTGTTTAATATATTTGTATTGGCTAATATGGCACAAACAAATTTTATTGATTTACATTTGTTTGCTCTTGTTGTGTTGCTTTACTCTGAGCGTCGCTTTTTTGCACACAATGGGCTAAACGGCCAGGTCACAAAGAATCCAAAGGCTGAGAGATATTTTCGGAAGGGGTTGGGTTGTTTTACCTCTGAGCGGCACTTTTTTGCGCACCATGGGCTAAATGGCCAGGTCACATAGACCCCGAAGGCTCAGAGAAGGTTGGGGGAGGGGACCCACTGGAACAGCTGTTGGGAGACAGATGGTAGCCTCCCGTCGAGGCCATCCAGCGTGTTCTTTAACGTGCACAGGGTATGACTCTCTCGCACACGGGGCCACGGCTTACGTCCCATCCGACGGACGGCGGCCTTTCCAAGCCCATCGGTGTCCCTTACTGACCGTGGGCAGAGCGGGGAATTTTGCGTAGATAAATCTCAACGCTGACCCAGCTGGGACTCGAACCTGGGAACTACAGATTACGAGCCTGGCGCGCTACCGACTGAGTCACCCCCGCCCCTTGGGGAAGGGGACCCACTAGATAGCTGCTAGGAGCAGATGGGTGCTTCCCGTCAAAGCCATCCATTGCGGTTTTTAACGGGTACGCTGACCAGATAACTTCAGATTACTAGCCGGGGGGGGGGGGGGGCGCTACCGACTGGGCGCCCCCGGCACTTTGCTCTTGTTAATGGGGTAGATTTAATTATACAAACGAAGTAAATATTTATCCTAGCAGCGTATCTAATATGCAACAATATAAAACATACCATTTGGCGTGTGGCTATTGCAGGAATCGTCTATTACACCTCTCAACTTTCGCAGTTTTTCTTCCCAAGCTTCCTCGTTTATATGTACGCAGTCTGTCTTATAGTCCACCAGACATTGATAAGCTGTACGTGATTGTCTGAAAGAATTTTAACACATACTTTTTATATTATAATATTCAAAACTGCATGAAATATAGATTGAGTTTCTAATAAGAGTGAAAATGAAATAATCTTATACTCGTCATAAATGTAGATAAAAGTAAAAAAAACTAGATAATGCTGGAAGATTTATGACAATCTATTTGAAAATTAATAGCATAATTTCTTTTTTGTCAGAAGTGATACTATATCATATAGTACTTTGTGATATTATTTTTGTGATATTATTATTATTTCTCCCTGGGGAAGGGTTTATTTTGCGTTGACTAGTCAAAAGTGACAGAAACAGCAAGGGAAATTTCTACTTTTAAATATTTATTTTTCAATGTTTAGCCCCTTTTCGCGGACGGAATCAGAAGCCTCAAAATTAGTAACACGCTAGGGAAGAAGAATAGCTAAAGAGGGTAATAAAGAGGGATATAGATATGCCATAATTTTCATTAAATAATCCCGGACTCTTGGTCGAGTGTATTTGTGTTGGTTTTTTTACCTCTGAGCGGCACTTTTTTTGCACACCGTCGGCTAAATAACCAGGTCACATGGACCCTGAAGGCTCAGATAAGGTTGGGGAAGGGGACCCCTGGAACAGCTGCTGGGAGATAGATGGTAGCCTCTTGTCAAGAACATCCAGAGTGTTCTTTAACGTGCCCAGGGTATGGCTTTCCGCAGACGGAGCCAAGGCTTAACGTTCCATCCGACGGACGGGGCCTTTCCAAGCCCATCGGTGTCCCCTACTGACCGTGGGCAGGGCGAGGGATTTTGCGGAGATAAATCTCAACGCTGACCCAGCTGGAATTCGAACCTGGGAACTACCGACTGAGCCACCCCCGCCCCAACAACAAGTGAAATTTCTACTTTTAAATATTTATTTTTCATTATTTAGCCTCTTTTCGTGGACGGAATCAGAAGCCTCAAAATTAGTAACACGCTAGGGAAGAAGAATAGCTAAAGAGGGATATAGATATGACATAATTTTCATGAGCTAATCCCGGACTCTTGGTCGAGCGGAAGAGATGAGGATTTTTTGAACGTTAAATAATGTGAACGGCAAAATATTATGTGTATAAATGTATAAATAAAACCATGCTGTGTTTACTTAGGTGTGTAATTATATGAAATAAAAGAGGAATAAAATAACCAAAATAATGTAAAAAAATTACTGCTGAAAAAATAATATATACCTATTATTAATTGCAACAAAAATGTAAAAATATTTAAAATATATATGGCAGAAAAATTATGATACCGAGTAATACATCAATTACAAAATTAATTAGTAACACTAGTTCAAATGAAAAAAATATTGAGACTATTATTTAATTCCTTAATCTAACAAAGGGTTCTTCAAACTTTTTTATTGACGGATAGCATTGGTTACTGCCTAAAGGCTGGTGGGTTCCATGTAGAAATAAAAAAAATATTTCATTCATGCTGTTTTTTTATAAAACGATTTTATAATTGTTGGACAATTGTTTCGTTCATGAAAAATAATTTCAATTTTTGAAATACTGGACATTTTAGAATGTCCTGGACATGTTTTAGAAATCCTGGACATTTTAGACAATCCATAATAAAATACCGGACAGCTATTGAAATTCTGAACAGTCCGGACAAATACCTGACGTATGGCAAGGCAAATTATAGGTAATGTACAGTGACATGAAGACAGGCCCTGGTGCTAGATTTATTTACACTCACTGAAAAAAATTTCTTTTTCTCTTTGAAAGCACATCGGTGTTCCAGGTCTGATCGACGATGATTTAGCGAAGATAACTCTCAACGTTGGCGCAGGTGAGAGACAGAATAACATTGCTGACATAACCAAATTGGAGCCTGAGACTGTGTTGCAATTTTTATTTTCTCGTGTGTGTATGTGTGTCGGAGGGGGGGATGAATCCTGTAAACTATGTAAAATAGATAGGTATACTAATTTTTCCCCTCAGTTTGTGATACTGGAATTTTCCAAAGATTCGAGTTCCTTGCTCTCCCTTACCATGGCCATGATTCTGTCTCCTGACAGCTATACAGTGGATCCCTTCCACAACTTTCTTTTAGCCCTTAGGGATCCTTGTGTACTGTCCATTTAGCCTATTGCATGCGAGAAAAGTGCCACTTAAAGGTAAAACAATCTAACCCTCCCCCTCCCCTGCCACCCTTAGATCTGGCCCTACATCTGATAATCGTATATCAACAAGATTATTTTTTACCTCCTAAATTAACTAGAGAAGCATTCATTTCAATTGGTCAGTTTTAACTGTATGTCTATATTTACTGTTAAATAAAATTTCGCCGCAAGGCCAGGTGTATTGTCACTGATTGCAGTCTTTTCATTTGATCGAAACTATGCGTTAATTAAATGCCATATCATAAGAAATAGGGTATCATATCTCTTTCTTTGGATTGGAGCCACGGTTATTTGGATGTGGGGGGGAGGGTCTCAGTCGGTAGAGCGCCAGGTTCGAGTCCCATTTGAGCCAACGTTGAGATTTATCTTTGCAAAACTCCCTGCCCTTTCCTTGATCAGTAGGGGATTCCGATGGGCTTGAAAAGGCCACCGTCAGTCGGATGGAACATTAAGCCGTGGTCCGTGTGCTGAAGATATCCATACACTGTGAACGTTAAAGAACACGCTGTATGGCCTTGGCGGGAGGCTACCATCGTCTTAACAGCCTTCCAGTGGGTCTCTTTCATCAACCTTCTCCGAGCCCTTGGTGTCCTTGTCGTGTAGCCGTTTAACCCACTGCGTGCAAAAAAGCACAGCTCAGAAGAAAAAAAAAACAACCGATCCTATGATTATTTACTTTAACCCCAGTATGACTTGGTTTAAAAACAGGAAGTAAATTTAGATAGCCAGTTATACTTACGAACACATCGCTTGGATATCCTCGTTTACGTAGCCCTGCAAAATATAAAAAATGGCTTCATCACATTCTCTATACTTGCTAATACAGGCGTTCAGATAGGTCTGATCTCCCTGGGATAAATCTGATCCTATTGTTACTGAAACAAAACACAAGTTAAATTATGAAATAATCGGCAAGAAATAAGACATTCTTATCGTAAATTGATTATTGAACAATAAACTTCAAGCAATTTGATATATATATATGTAAATACACTAATTTCGGTGCATTTGCAATGCCACGCAAATAATGCTAGCAATATTCAATATATTGTTGTTTCAACCGAATATTTAAATTATATAATAAAAACCAAAATATTTAACCCTATTGTTCAGGTCATTAATCCAATTAATCTCTCTAAAATATATAGATGACAAGTACCATATAAAAGGCTTCCATCTCACATATAAATCGTTAAGATTATCCCCAATGACATTCCCTTTCTTAACTTTTTTCAGAAAGTAGAATAACATACGCTGAGGTGGACTACGATGCTCGCCACGACATAAATTTTCATTTGGGATTAGGGTGGCCATAGAGTAAAAAGAAAAGCAAAAACATTATTTTATTTTACACCAAAAACCCGAACATTTTTGATTTTCTTATTGAAAATGCACCCTTTCGTCAGGAAACTATTTAAATAAAGCAACAAATGTTACAAAATTTTGATTATTATTAACAAGGAGAATTTATTTTCCTAAAAGTAGTGTCTTTTACAAGTCATAATTAAGATAGTCTTGGGAAGATCCATATTCAATATCAAGTAATCACAAATGAATCAAAAATCAGTGAACAATTAGGAATAAATGTCATTACAATTTGGATCCCATTGAAATCTTTAGATATTCTGTTCAATTATTAAGATTCGGTCAGTAATATTTATATTTTTCAACTTATACTAAATTTCTAACATATTTTTCTATCGTTAAGCATTTTAGAAACAAATTTTTTTTATAGGTATTTCAAAAAAAGTGAACATTTCGTCAATACAAAGAGAGAAAAGGGGATCTGAACTGAAAAAAGAGCCATGTTCCCTTTAAAAAGAGAACTTCTGGCTATCTTATTTGGGATATACAAATTTAATAGTTCAGCCCTCAGCAATCATTTACTGAGGGCTAAACCTTTATATTGGTTTACGTAATGATCATAGAAATCTGTATACCGAGTTTAAATTATCAAAAGAAAACTGTTTAACGAGTTCAAATGATCAGAGAACTCTGTATAATTAGTTTAAATTATCAAAGAAATATTATATGGAGTTCAAATGATCAGAGAAATCTGTATATGGAGTTAAAACGATCAGAAAAATAGGTTTACAGGGTTCAAATGATCAGAGAAATCTGTATGCAAGTTCAAAGGGTCTAGCTCTTGCCATTTAAGAAGAATTCTTTCCACATTTGGGGCGGGGGTGGCTTAGTCGGTAGCGCTCCAGGCTCGTAATCTGTAGTTCCCAGGTTCGAGTCCCAGCTGGGTCAGCGTTGAGATTTATCTCCGCAAAATTCCCCGCACTGCCCACGGTCAGTAGGGGACACCGATGGGCTTGGAAAGGCCGCCGTCCGTCGGATGGGACGTTAAGCCGTGTGTGGGAGAGCCATACCCTGTGCACGTTAAAGAACACGCTGGATGGCCTTGACGGGAGGCTACCATCTGTCTCCCAATAGCTGTTCCAGTGGGTCCCCTCCCGCAACCTTCTCTGAGCCTTCGGGGTCCATGTGACCTGGCCATTTAGCCCATGGTGTGCAAAAAAATACCGCTCAGAGGTAAAACAACCCAACCCAACCCTTTCCACATTCTTTTAAGGGAAGGAGATTTTAAGGAGGTGGGAAAAGGTTAATGGGAAAAATACTAATTGACTTAAATAGCGTATGAAGAGATTATATACGGACTCTGGTTTTCCTAGCATTATTAAAGTTATGGAGAACTAGGATAAGACTTAAAACGAAATAATCTTTATTAATTAATAAACACCGCGTAGTTTCCATATTTTCAGAATCAAAGAAATTATGAATACTGATTATAAATACAAACAATTAAATATTCAGATATATTTATTACAAAATGAAACATCAAAATTAAAATACATAAAGAATTAAAAATAAATGACGTAACTAAGACACGAGCCATTTGAATACTTCAACCAGATCGCTGAAACGTTTGAAAACTGCATTCCACTATAACTAAAATACTTAAAATAACGATATATTATTAGTTAAATAAATAATATTGATAATAAAGCTAAATAGTAATAAATGATGCTAAATAAATAAATAAAATATGCGCGAATATTTTCATTTGCAATCATTCTTCTCTCATCAGTTTTATTTTCAGTTTTTTATTTCAGTTTCACAAATGCTTCGGGGGTCGGGTTAAATGCTAATGCGAACCATAGTTTGCCGAACTGGGATTGACCAAATTACACAGTCTGGTTGAATCTCTGTATTCACGACTCTTTGGGATTATGAATATACCAGAAATCATTCACGGCCTTTGGCACCTTTTGATTTCTTGACCATCACTCCGACCTCTCTCTGAACACGAATACAACACCAGATCTAAATATTCCTCTTATTTTCGAGTTCTACTGCCTTAAATAGCCTTTTTAACCTATTTTTACATCTCCAATACCTAATTATCGGAATTTGACGTTTGACCTCAAAAGACCCAACACGTCCAAAATTTGGCAAAATTTCTGGGATCTTACGACTCAAAGTATTGTGCCCACAGTGATCTTATCCTGTGGATGACACTGTGGGCCGGAGGGCTCTCGAACATTCGGTCTCCGTAGCAGTGAAAAAGACTTTTGAGCTGACCTCCACTTTGGGGATTCTCTGGCGCTCGGCTTCAGCAGAGGACAAGCTTCGCCTTCACCATAGAAGTTTCGCGACTTAGCCATCGCGGTCTGCATCAAAGGCACGGAGGGGTGCATCCTCCATGCTTCGGCTGCACGGACCAATAGCAAGCAGCCGCGTCAGCTACCACGGTGACCTCCGGCAGAGGTCGTGGTGATGAGCAGCATTAGAGAGGTGAACAGTCTTGCGATTTCATTCTCTCTTCCTTCTTGTCTGATCTCTCGAAGGCGATGGTCATCTCCTGCAGGTAGCGAAAAAACTTTACAATGCCAGCAGGAGTGAGTAAACAGCGGAGGGATGGACAGTACAATGCCTCAACCAATGGCCAGGCGGCCTAGTGATGGTGCTTCCTCTTAAAGACTGCCAAGTGAGAGAAGGTAGGGATTTTAGTCAAAATTCTGTTACCACTTTTTTCCACATGAGAGCTTTTCAATATACTGCCGCCACGTTATCCCGAATGGGATCCAGGACTCTTATTTGAGACTTTAGTGAACAGACTTTCTCTTGATCCACTGCACAAAGCTTTCCCTTATTGAAAAGGGCCGCGCCAAGGGCGCAATGTTGAGATCATCCCGAAAGTGGGACTTGGTGGTCTGTGTATTTCTTTGATCAGTGAATTGTCAATAAATGTTATATTGTAGTGTTAACTGAGATTAACTCAATTTATCCATTTTCCTAAAAGAAATGTCTATGAATTCGAAGATTAGAGTTAACAGTTTGACTTACATATCTAGGCTCAGCAATGCCATATAGAAATTAAAAGAACACAAGGCAAAGCACATTCGTTTGGGGGCCGAATCCTTGTGATCTCCCCCTAGTTCTCACTACCGCATCAACCAGATCTGGTGGGGGGTAGAACAGTATCACCAGGCACCAATATTTAGCTCTGTAGCACCAGTAGATCTATATTTGACCTTTGACCCTTACATCCAAAATTTTACATTTCCAAAATCTACGACTCATGACACCAATTTTTAGCCCTCACGACCAGTAGAGCTATATTTCACCTTTGACCTCGAAGAACCCATCACATACAAAATTTCGTAACATTTCCGATATCTACAATCCGAAATACCTCCAGAAACTAATTTCTAGCTCTCTCTTATCGATAGACCTAACTTTTACATTTAACTTCGAAGAACCATACGATTCCGAAATTTCGGAACTTTCCATCTTCATCTAGAGCCCGAATTACTCCCAGACACCAATTTTCAAGTTTCTAGTACTCGTAGATCATTGTTTGACCTCTACGTGACCTCCATTTGATCTAAAAGGACACGTCGGATGACAAATTTCGGATTTTTCCCGAGATTTACAACCCGAATTACCCCCAGATGCAACTTTTCAGAGCTCTACGATTTCTGCATCATAGTGAGAATTAGCGTGATCCCTCGTCAACCGTCAGTCAATTACTCATAATCGTTTATACATATTAGATCAGTGGTTCTAAAAGGGTGGGGGCGGGTGTGGCTCAGTCGGTAGCGCGCTAGGCTCGTAACCTGTAGTTCCCAGGTTCGAGTCAGCGAGTCAGTTCCTGGGTCAGCGTTGAGATTTATCTCCGCAAAATTCCCCGCCTTGGCCACGGTCAGTAGGGGACACCGATGGACTTAGAAAGGCCGCCGTCCGTCGTATGGGACGTTAAGCCGTGGCCCATGTGCGGGAGAGCCATATCATTTGCAGGTTAAAGAACACACTGGATGGCCTTGCCGGGAGGCTACCATCTGTCTCCCAATAGATGTTCCAGTGGGTCCCCTCCCCAAACCTTCTCTGAGCCTTCGTGGTCCATGTAACCTGGCCATTTAACCCATTGTGTGCAAAAAGAGCCGCTCAGAGGTAAAACAATCCAACCCTCTGAGCAACACTTTTTCATGTAAAATGGTCTAAATGGCAAGATTGTGCGAAGACTACCAGTGATCAGAGAAGATTATGGACTTCACGGAGAGGTATTAGGAATCCACTGAAGATATATTACGGATTCACTGAGGTTATATAAGGGTTCCAGTGGGGAGCTATTTGGAATCCACTGGAGAGATATTAGAGATCCACTGGAGATATATTAGGAGACTACCGTGAAGACCATCAAGTGTATTCTTTCATGTGGATAGATTATGACCCGCCTACACACGGAACCAGGATTTTACGTCCCATCTATTGGACGGCGACCTTCTCAAGCCCATCAGAATACCTCTTCTCACCGAAAGCGGATCAAGGATTAACGGATAAATTGTCAATGCAAAGAACAATGAGGCCTGGAACCTATGAACCTGGTGAGCTATCGTCTAAGACAATCCACGACCCTATACCTATAGATAAAAAAAAATGAATCACATTTAAAAATCATATAGCATATTAATTCTTGCTCGTAAATTAATTGTTAGAATTTTCTTTAAAAATTGAGTAGATGACGTAATTATAATTACGATTACGTCACGTTTAAATTAGGAGAATCGAAGTTTTGTGATTTGATTGCATTTAAATATTCAATTCGTCGAATCGAGAAATTTCTTTAGGCTTTCCATAAGTTGTCTCGATTATCCGCGATGAAAAGATAAACAATGGAAAAAACAATGATCAGTGTAATCTCACTTATGTCTTAGTAGGGCATGTTATGTTAAAGGTTAGTTATTTTGTCGCTGAGCTGCACTTTTTGTATATCATGAGGTAAATGGTCAAGTCACAAGAACCCCTAGGGCTCAGAGAATGTCGGGGGAGGTCACAAGAACCCCTAGGGCTCAGAGAATGTCAGTGGAGGGGACACACTGGAGAGCTGTTAGGAGACAGATAGAAGCCTCCCATCAAGGCCATCCAGCGTGTTCTTTAATGCGCATATGGTTCTCTCGTATACGGGGCCAAGGCTTTTCGTCCCATCCGACGGACGGTGACCTTTTCAAGCCTATCGATATCCCCTACTGACCAAGGGCACGAAGGGGAGTTTAACGGAGATGAATCTCAACACTGCCCAGGTAGGACTCGAGCCTGAGAACTGCAGATTATGAGCCTGGCATGCTACCGACTAAGCCACCCCCCCCCCAGCATTCTTTTTTTTTGAGAAAATGGACGAAATGGCCAAGTTGAAAGGATTCCAAGGGCTCAGAGTTAAGTTGTTTTACCTCTGAGCGGCACTTTTTTTGCACACAATAAGTTAAATCGGCAGGTCACAAAAGCCCAGAGTGCTCAGAAAAGCTTGGTGGAGGGATCCACAGGAGAGTTGTTAGGAGACAGATCGCGGCTTCCCGTCAAGGCCATCTAGCATGTTCTTTAATGTGCAGAAGGTATGACTTTCCAGCACACGGCGACACGAGTTAACGTCCCATCCTATGGATATCTACTTTTCCTAGCCCATTGGTGGCCCCTTTCTCACGGAGGGCAGGGTGGGTTTAGAGGAAATAAATCTCAACGCTGGATGCTTAATCATTAAATCATTAATGAGGAATCTCAACACTGGCACAATGCTGGATCTATGCTGGATGGCCTTGTTCCATTTGGAACTAGAAACGTGTAAACTGTGAATTGCGAGGGTGGCTATCCTGGTATAAGAAGGCTTGTAGAAGCAAGGAGTAGCTTCTTAGTCTTTTCTATCCCAAGTGCAGTAAATGGAAAAAAATATTTCTTACAAATAAAATTGCTTACAAATTATGATTAACTTACCTAAAACCAGGAGAATGGAGGAGATATGGACTTTCATGGTGAATAATGAATTGGCTACGTTTTCTGTTTAAAGATACTGGAATAAATAAGAGCGATATTGTTTTCTTCTATATAAAGAGGAAATAAATGATCAAGTAACTTAGTCTTCTTGCGTATGTTCCCGTGCTATTACGTATGTCTCGTACGTACGTTTTCTACTATCAAATAATTGTGTCCTATTTCGCATGTGCTTTGGAAGCGGAGGGGCGATAAGTACATCCGTTATTTCTTTAATTGGCTCAATGCGTTGGCACCGATTGCAGTCATTTGCCCGGGTTGTAAAGTTGCTCACCGTACGTGTTGGAAGAGATTGTTATTTTTTTTTTCTTTTGAAGTTTGTCGGATTATGGCTTGATTTTTAAAAAGGGGTTATTGCATTATGTGACTCAGTCCTAAGACTCATGACATTATTTAAATAGATATCCCACTAAAGCTTATGACATATTATGTAGATTACATATAAAAAAATAATATTTAACCATCAAGCAGATGCTTGTAGCAGAGGTCTAAAATAACAGAGCTTCAGAGAAGTGAGATATGGTCCAGGTCAATCACAAATGGGCCGTCCTAACCACACCCCGAAAGCCACATTTATGTGAATATAGAAGATTCCTGATGGATGAACGGACTAACTGATAGCGTTAATTCTAACTGTGATGCAGAATTGGCACAGCTTTGAGAATTTGCACTTAGAGGTAACTCGAATCGTAGATCTTAGAAAAATGCGAAATTTGACATCCGACGTGTCCTTTAAGATCAAATGAACGTCGCAAAGACGTCAAACCTTAATTTACAAGTGCTAGAAACGTGAAAATGGTGCCTACGAGTGTTCCTCAGAGGACCCGATCTGGGGCGGAGGGGAGGAAGGGAGGTGTTATCGACCCACTAAGACAGGGTTCCTCTAAATTTTCTCACCAACAAGCCAAACTTATGATTTAATAATAAGCTATAACTTTTCGGTCAGTAGCGGATTACGAGATTCAGGGTCCCTAAGCGCATAACATCTAGAGGTCTCTAGGGTGTGTAGTTGAAAATGGCCTCTACAATTATGAAAGCATTTTTCCTTTTTCCATGCTATTGCAAAAAAATGAGCATTTTACTTTAATTATAATAATTATCAAAAATACGATAATGTAACCAAAACATATGAAATTCACAGAACGATTTGGGAGCCCCCTCAGGAGCAGAGACCTAAGCGGTAGCTTACTCCCCTTATTGGTAAATCCGACCCTGCCCTTCCTTTTTGAAAATGGTGCTAACCGGAACGAAGGCAAAAAACATTTTATATATATATCGTCCGTATTTTGCCGAAATTTTTGCTGAAAACGATTGAAAGAGAGAGAAATAATTACACCGGAACGCCGTTCCGATTCATTCCAACTTCACCTTGCTCCCTCCTCCCCCCAATTTCAGTCGGATCAGTCCCCATCTCCCTTTTAGTTTTTCGAAATTCTTTCCTTTCAATGTCCTTACCCCGAAGGAAAGTCTTGTCTTCTCATAATTCTCAGGGCACATTCATAAGTATGGTTTACTCGCCTATATTTCAAATACTTTTTCTAAAAACAATTAAATTCCCTTATATACAGAGAAAAAAGCTCACAAAAGTACTCTCGCGCCTGAGTTTTAAGTACTGAAAATTTAATAAATGTACAAAAATGCAATATATATTGGGTTGGCTTGTTTTACCTCTGAGCGGCACTTTTTTGCACACCATGGGCTAGGGGCGGGGGTGGCTCAGTCGGTAGCGCGCCAGGCTCGTAATCTGTAGTTCCCAGGTTCGAGTCCCAGCTGGGTCAGCGTTGAGATTTATCTCCGCAAAATTCCCCGCCCTGCCCACGGTCAGTAGGGGACACCGATGGGCTTGGAAAGGCCGCCGTCCGTCGGATGGGACGTTAAGCCGTGGCCCTGTGTGCGGGAGAGACATACCCTGTGCACATTAAAGAACACGCTGGATGGCCTTGACGGGAGGCTACCATCTGTCTCCCAACAGCTGTTCCAGTGGGTCCCCTCCCCCAACCTTCTCTGAGCCTTCGGGGTCCATGTGACCTGGCCATTTAGCCCATGGTGTGCAAAAAAAGTGCCGCTCAGAGGCAAAACAACCCAACAACCCAGCTGGGTCAGCGTTGAGATTTATCTCCGCAAAATTCCCCCGCCCTGTCCACGATCAGTAGGGGACACCGATGGGCTTGGAAAGGCCGCCGTCCGTCGGATGGGACGTTAAGCCGTGGCCCCGTGTGCGGGAGAGTCATACCTTGTGCACATTAAAGAACACGCTGGATGGCCTTGACGGGAGGCTGCCATCTGTCTCCCAACAGCTGTTCCAGTGGGTCCCCTCCCCCAACCTTCTCTGAGCCTTCGGGGTCCATGGCGGTGGCCATTGACGGGAGGCTGCCATCTGTCTCCCAACAGCTGTTCCAGTGGGTCCCCTCCCCCAACCTTCTCTGAGCCTTCGGTGGTCCTGGCCATTTAGCCCATGGTGTGCAAAAAAGTGCCGCTCAGAGGTAAAACAAACCCAACCCAACAAACCATGGGCTAAATGGCGAGATCACAAGGACCCCGAAGGCTCAGAGAAGGTTGGGGGAGGGGACCCACTGGAACATCTGTTAGAAGACAGATAGTAGCCTCCCAGCAAGGCCATCCAGCGTGTTCTTTAACGTGCAAATGGTATGGCTCTCCCGCACACGGAGTCACGGCTTAACGTCCCTTCCGACGGACGGTGACCTTTCCAAGCCCATCGGCGTCCCCTACTGACCGTGGGCAGAGCGGGGAGTTATGCGGAAATAAATCTCAACCCAGACCCAGCTGGGACTCGAACCTAGGAACTGCAGATTACGAGCCAGGTGCGCTACCGACTGAGCCACCCTCGCCCAAAAATATATATTGGAAATGAATGATAAAATATTAATGATATTTAGGAAGACAAGAATATCACGTTCAAAACGAATTTAGATCCATTGAAATAACAGACATAACTTACTAATAACTTAACCCACCAATTTAGAGTTGCCAGTTACACATGATTGGCTGATTCAACCACTTGTTGAATATCTTGTTTCTTAGTTACTTAGTTTATATCTTCATTTGACTGTATCAGTGAAGTAGAAAAGGCTAGAAAAAATTTATTAATAAATGAAAAAAAATCAAGATTATTGAGTTGGGTTGTTTTATCTCTGAGCGGTACTTATTTTGACACCATGGACTAAATGGTCAGGTCACAAGGACCCCGATGACTCAAAGGAAGTTTGGGAGAAGACCCATTGGACAAACTGCTGGGAGACAGATGGTAGCTTTCCGTCAAGGCCATCCAACACGTTTTTCAAAGTGCATAGAGTATGGCTCTACCGCACACATTTCCGCTTAACGTCTCATCTGATGGAGAGAAGCTTTTCCAAACCCATCGGTGTCCCATATTGACTAACGGTAGGGCGGGGAGTTTTGCGAAGATAAATCTCAATTCTGGTCCAGGTGTAATTCGAACCTAGAAACGACAGATTACAAGCCTGGCCCCAGGCATGTACCATGGCCGTCTATATACTTACCAGGCCCGAACATTTCGCCGAAATCTAGTTGTGACGTCACACACGAAGTGTTACTTCATAGCAAATTGTCGTCGTGTTCGCGTGTAGTATGTATTACAATTGTGTTTGACCTTATGTGTTATCAAAAAAGGATTACATTACTCAAAGATAAGTTACATATTTTGAGTTTCTAATCTTAGTTTTTGCTAATAATGATATTTTTTGTAATATTTTAGCTGTTTTCATTAGTTCTGACCATATCTGAAGTTAAGTCTAATTTTAAGAATGAGCGGTAAATTTAAATCTTAAGCCATGAACTTTTAAGTTATATCTACTGATTAATATATGAAAGTGAAGTAGTGAAGTAAAGAACTTTGGATCACAGCTGTAAGGATCATAAATATTTAAACTTTTATTCAATACCAAAATATCTGCTATATTTCAAAATGCAGTGTTCATCAGCAAATCGTATGAGGTATACATAAGGAAATTCCTTGTTTATTGAATGTGATACTGTGTGCGTAAATATATATATAATAATAAATACCCCCCTCAAGCAGCTGCTTGCCACAGAGGTCTGACAGGAGCCTGTCAGTTTATATGCCATAGTAGAAGATCTGAGAAGTTGGCAGGACCTCAGCAGAAAAACAACATGAACATTCATGCCTTACCCGGGACTCGAACCCAGGTCCCTTAGATCAGTAGCCAAGCGCGCTAACCACTCGGCCATGGGACGACTATATATATATATACATTCCTTAATTTGTGAAATGTGATGGCTTCTCGAATTTCAAGATTTCTAAATTGTTAGCCATTTGGTTTAGGTTATGTTTTGATTTTATCGATTGTTTCATAATAAATGCCAGTTCATCTAAGAACAAGAAATTAACAAATGTTCCTGGAGCACCACATGCCAAAGAGTATGGCTTGAAACAGGGGTTCCTTCAAACTTAATATAGTCTAAGTAATATATTCCATTTCGTAATCTTCACACTTTTGGAGACATCAAAAGATAATGATGTTTGTTTCATTAATTTATAAATTGATCCTGCACTTAAAATAGCACGTTCTATGGTTATTAATGCTTAACTTCAAATATTGGCATTCATTGATAATGTTCAGTTGATAAAATGCCAACAAAAGTTAGCAACACAATGAGATGACAATGAGAGTTTTTTGCAATATATTTTGCAATACTTACTGGAGGTCAATATCACATTTCAATATGGCAGGTATTTGAGTGGGAAAAAAAATTAAGTATTGCATTCAATCCTGAAATTAGTGTTACCAACTAAAAGTATGGGGAACTTCCACGTTTGTAGTTTTTCTGCCAGTTAGAGATGGGAATCCTTGAATTAAATTCATTTACCTGATTGCTGTTCACCCTTTGATGAATAGTAATTCAATTTCTCTTAATCTACTGATAAGTTTTCAGGGTTGAAGTCTGCTTTATCTTTGAGATATTTAGTGAAATAGATACAGATGATGATATGGAATGCTTATTAACTGATTTTGTTTTGCTACACATAGTATCAGTATTAAATTGAAGTTTATAGTGAATTAAAAACTTTAGTTTAATTTTAATTACCACACATTACCTCCATTCTAATTTTTGTTAGTATCAATATATTGGATTACACAGTTGCTCAACTGTCAGATAAAAATATCTAACAGTATTAAAACCTACTAATTTCTTTTGATGTTTTTTTATCAAATTTGCTCAAAAGTCTTCATCTTTTGCCATACCCTTAAAAAACAGTATATATTTATTGTTGATTCAAATAGGAAAAAAACCTTATAAATATATTTCTCTATATAGAATTTGTCAGCAATTTAATATGTAAATCATACCAGTATTTTCCAATACTGGCTTCGGATGCAATCAATTTTTTTGTAATTCCTCCCCCCTCCCTCTCTCTCTCATTACCTCTAATGCTGGTGTCAGTTTAAATAATAAAATAAATACCCCCTCAAGCAGCTGCTTGCCACAGAGGTCTGACAGGAGCCTGTCAGTTTATATGCCCTAGTAGAAGGTCTGAGAGTTTATATGCCCTAGTAGAAGGTCTGAGAGGATGGCAGGACCTCAGCAGAAAAACGACACATACATCCATGCCTTACCCGGGGCTCGAACCCAGGTCCCGTAGATCAGTAGCCAAGCGCGCTAACCACTCGGCCACGGGACGGATGTCAGTTTAAGTACATTGAAATTTTACTTTTCCATGACACTTCTCCCATGCATTCTCTCTCATAAATTTCACTTTTGGTCAATAACTTTCTATTTGGAACAAAAATCAAATTTATGATTTAAAAAATCTGCATGATTCATAATGTAACTACAGTTTCAATGAGAATTATCAGCAATAATCAATCTCAAGTTTAAATGAGCATATTTTGTTTAACCATTTAAAAAGTAATTTGTAATCACATGACATTTGAGAGATAATCGCTCTGATCATTATGTGGTTAGTGTGCCTGGCTATGGAATATAGTGAACACATTTTGAGCCATGGGGAGTGTATGAAATATTCTTTTATCAGGTATTACTGCTGAAGTTTTCTTTTTCCCAGAGAGATCTACAGCTGTATCAGACTTCTGTGGCAAGCAAATGCTATAAAGATTATTTTTCTGCTTGTGGTATACAATGATCATCATGGTACATAGGTATTTTATATAAACAATGTATGAATTTTTATGAAATCACATTTTATGCTATAAGTAGAAATTTACTGAAAACTTTTTTAGTGCTAGACAACAAAAGAACAATGCAATTTATTTAAAAATTCTCTTAGTTAAAATAGAAATATAAGAATTGAGGAGTTAAAACTCTGAAGTTTACTTTCATTATAGTGCAAATCATCATATCAGTTGCTTGTAATAAGACCTCTAACTTTCGATATTTTTTTTATCTCCTCCATATGATAGGATTTACAGAAAAAAATGCATTTTTTCCATTTCTTTTCCAGTAAACAAGACTAAAATTGGTTGAATACTAATTTCCCCATTTTTGCGATATATTTATAAGTTTAAAACATCTTTTTTGATCAAAGCAAGCGATGAACCCTCTATCTTGTTGTAGTCTACAACTCTTCCATAGCCCCACGTTCGTAACATCAAAAACAGAATGTTCGGGCCTGGTAGGTATATAGACGACCATGAATGTACCCAAGATTTAGTTTTGGGGTGGAGGTGGGGTGGTTCGAGAATTTCGCTTTGGGAGATCCAATAATTCAGTTAAGAGAGGATACGAGAATTTAGTTTCCCGGGGGGGGGGGATCGGTTGTTGAAGAATAAGACTGAGAAATAAAATGAATAAGAACTGTAAATAAAAGAACCGAGAATAAGACTTGAGTAGGGTTTTCCATTTACTTCTCCTCCCCTGAAAATCCCGTACTCTTGGTATGTCTTTGCCTGGGGCGCTACCGACTGAGCCACCCTCGCCGTCTTCCTCTGAGTTTCGCGGTTCCACGTCAATACATCACGGTCAATTCAGCGCAACATCAGTTCATCGCAGCGCCAGTTCGTTGAGCATCATCTCATCGCAGCGTTAGACATGCAGTTTTATTGACTTTCTGCATCTGTAGATTCTTCATATGAACTCTAGAGAAATTAATTTAGACTTTAAAAGGTTAAACATGTGTCAGAAGAATTTACCTCAGGAATTAATTAAAACTTGCGTAACAAGTAATGTTTAAAACCATTTAATAAAATATGCATTTTAAAAGTTTGAATAACGATTATTTCAATATTAGGCAATCATTAATGATATTTATGAAAATATTTATCGTTAAATATTCCAGCTTCCATGCCTCTTTAAATATTGAATGAATATTGTTGAAAATCGAGATTTAAATAGATTTGATTATGATCTTTAACTTATCATCAGTCACATTTTTCCATTAAATGCATCTTTTAGACGTTACAGAACTTCGAAATTATATTCCCATTTTCATAACATTGCAATTATCTGTTTTGGCAGGGCAATTTTGGTTGGTCTTTTGGGGAGCTATTTTGATATGGTGGCCTATTGTTACATGAAGTATCTAAAACTAATTATATATTTTATGCCCCACCGTAGTAACAGAGAGTTATGTTGTTTTTCCTCTGAACGACCCTTGGATAGCTGTTAGAAGACAGATAACATCAGTGTTATCTTGCATGTTCTTTAATATTCACTTGGTAGGCTTTCTTGTATATAGGGCCACGCTTAAGGTCCCATCCGACGGTGGCGGTCTTTCCAAGCTTTGTTAATCAATACCTATCCAACTCAAAAACAATTTTTAATTATTTCTAAAAACAAACAATTGTCTCTTAAAACAAAAAAAAAACTGCATTCCGCCCGCCAAGGGTAAGATTTAAAAATCATCAGTTGAGTTTCGAACAATTTAATTAGAACAGCCCTGGGCAAATTACTACTAGCCAGTGTCCGGCCCTTGAGAGGGGCGAGGGTGGCTCAGTCGGTAGCGCGCCAGGCTCATAATCTGTAGTTCCCAGGTTCGAGTACTAGCTGGGTCAGCGTTGAGATTTATCTCCGCAAAATTCCCCGCCCTGCCCACGGTCAGTAGGGGACACCGATGGGCTTAGAAAGGCCGCCGTCCGTCGGATGGGACGTTAAGCCGTGGCCCCGTGTGCGGGAGAGCCATACTCTGTGCACGTTAAAGAACACGCTGAATGGCCTTGACGGGAGGCTACCATCTGTCTCCCAACAGCTGTTCCAGTGGGTCCCCTCCCCCAACCTTCTCTGAGCCTTCGGGGTCCATGTGACCTGGTCATTTAGCCCATGGTGTGCAAAAAAGTGCCGCTCAGAAGTAAAACAACCCAACCCGGCCCCTGAGCTACTGATGACGAATTAATTTTGCAAAAGAGAAAAAGAACGTATATAGGATAAGAAGTCCAACTTCGGCGAAGCGAATTCTCATCAAAATAATTAAATTTAAATTAAATTATGCAGTTTACGTTCCTTTTTTTAACAGTGATTATACCTATGTTATTTATTACATATTTCTTTGGTGACATATCATTCCAATTTCAGTTTTCTATGCGACCCTTCCGCTGAAATGTTTGCCCAGACATGACCTAGAACCTACCAAAACAGAGAATTCCCATGTCATGTCAATAGGAATCTAACTTCGAAGCTCTATAACTTCTAAAATATGCATTTAATGGAAAAAGGTGACTGATGATAAATTAAAGATCATATTCAAATCTATTTAAATCTCGATTTTTAAGAATATTCGTTCAATGTTTAAAGAAGCGCGGAAGTTGGAATGTTTAAAAATAAGTTTTTTTCATAAATATCGTTAATGATTGCCTAATATTGAAATAATCATTACGCAAACTTTTAAAATATATGTTTTATTAAATGGTTTGAAACAATATTTGTTGTGCAAGTTTTAATTAATTTCTGAGGCAAATTTTTCTGACGCATGTTTAACCTTTCAAAGTCTAAATTATTGTCTCTAAAATTCATTTGAACAATCTACAGATGCAGAAAGTCAAAAACTGCATGTCGAACATTGCGATGAATTGGCGTTGCGATGAACTCCGTCATTTATCCTCTAATCGCCACTATTAAATCACTCCGACCTTGTCGCTTATAGTGCCATTGATGATCGTGAAAGACAACTTTCCGATATTGTTCAGAGTAAATGTGAATAAGGAAATCACTCACACTAAAGATATTAATGCAAATTTCAAGCAAGAATAAATACACAGATATCCTGTTATTGTCTCAGTCCTCGGCGTGATGAAATCGGAACTGTCCGCTATTTGGAATGTCTATGATATTTGATATGTCTCTGATATTTGTGCCATTTCGTTTTTACCTTCTTAACAATGTTATCTCTTGTGACTATTTTTGTTTACTGGGGATGTCTGATTTTATGATGAAGGGATCATTAAACTGCGAACCCAATTTTTTTCCCCATATGCGCACTGAAGTGCCATTGAATTTGGGATAACAACCTAGTAACGTGTTGGACCCCCTCTGACCTTAATAACGGCTGCCACACACTGAGGCAAGAATTCCACAAGCTTGCGTAAATGTTTCACAGGTATGGCGACCTATGCATCCTCGAGAACTGCCCACAATCCTCTCAATGTCGTCGCTGCTCAAACACGCGGATCCAAACAATCTGCTCGACTGTATCCCAAAGATTTTCGATGGGATTTAAATCTAGGCTTCTACGTGGCCAATTCATTATTTCAAAGTCAGTATAAGGCCCCTGCAACCATGCAATAGCCAACCCGGATCTGTGAGATGAACAGTTGTCCTGTTGGTCCATTGAGATGCATGATGGCCTCAAATGGATGTAAATAGTCAGCCAGGAATTCTACGTACCGGGATGCATTGAGAGTCGTCGGTACACGTACCAAAGGTCCCACAGATGTCCAACTGAAGACACCCCAGACCATAACTGAGCCACCACCAGCTCCTATTGTTCCGATCTGACATGCAGTATCCATGGCTTCATGGGGTTGGCGCCATACCCTCAGTCTCCCATCGGCGTGATGAAGTTTAAATGGAGATTCATCACTCCAGGCTATCCATTGCCAATTTTCGATGGTCCAGTTTCGATGTTCTTTAGCCCAGGCAAGACGTTGAGCCCAGTGTCGTGCCGTTTAGAAGTGGGATTCTCGTAGGTCGGCGGCTCCCGAAAGCGAGATGATGAAGTGAGCGTTGACGGTCCATGCACTGACTTCGCAGCTGAAACCCGCGTTCATATGGGAGGTGATTTCAGATAATGTCTGGCCCCTATCGGTCCGTACGATGCGGGTCAGATGGCGAAGCCGACGATTATTCAAGGCTGATTGTCCTTTGCAGTTTGTCCGGGTGCTTTGTTTTTTATCGGAATTTTCATATTCCCGGAACACTCTTGAAGCTGTCGTACGAGAAAATCCGAGTTCGCTTACAATTTCAGAGCTCGAGTGTCCCATCCGTCGGGCACCTACGATCTGCCCTCTGTCAAATGTATCTAAATCCCGCCCTTTCTCATTACGCTTCTCACGGCGAATGCTTGGGAAAGCCAAAGCTGACAGCTATATATGATCAGAATTTCATCATTTTTTCAATTAGATAACGTCTCCTATCCCTAATTCAATGGCACTTCAGTTTATTTCTTGAAATCCATATCAACAGGTAATCTGTATATCTACTATCGATTGAAATTCATTTCATTCATTTTCAATTTTGTTAGTCCCAGTTACGAGAGTTGCGATACTCCCCTGTCAAATTGTCTCAAACCTTTTAATCCTATCAGGTCCAATATTAAGGCTTATTTTAAAATATACATTTCGCGTATATCATTTCCTGCTGAAGTATCATTATGATTCGTGTGAAAGTTGCAACGATCATTCTTTGATATGAGCATGTTGTTCTTCTGCTCCAGATTTTATAGGGGCGGGGGTGGCTCAGTCGGTAGCGCGCCAGGCTCGTAATCTGTAGTTTCCAGGTTCGAGTCCCAGATGGGTCAGCGTTGAGATTTATCTCCGCAAAATTCCTCGCCCTGCCCACGGTCAGTAGGGGACACCGATGGGCTTGGAAAGGCCGCCGTCCGTCGGATGGGACGTTAAGCCGTGGCCCCGTGTGTGGGAGAGCCATACCCTGTGCACGTTAAAGAACACGCTGGATGGCCTTGACGGGAGGCTACCATCTGTCTCCCAACAGCTGTTCCAGTGTGTCCCCTCCCCCAACCTTCTCTGAGCCTTCGGGGTCCATGTGACCTGGCCATTTAGCCCATGGTGTGCAAAAAAGTGCCGCTCAGAGGTAAAACAACCCAACCCAGATTTTATAATTGATTATTTTTTTTTGATTTACGACAGAGAAGAATCATAGAAGTTACTCGTATACGCCTTCTCATACAAGGACATGCCCCACAAAGACCGAGATCACTGCTGACCATTGCCTCAATTATAGTCAACACAGCACACAAATTTTACCTGTCTGGAACAGTCGCTAGCTGCCTAACCACTGTGCCAATTAAGGTTGTTCAGAACACTATATGGAACACAATAATTTATCAGTGTTAATTAGCCTGCCAATAGGAAATGTGTATCTTCATCCCACACCATATCTTCAAACCATTCAGAAGATAAATCCAGGCTAATTTGGCTCTCTTGTGTACTAATAAGGAACATTTCCGTTAAAACCTTAATTAAACTTCCTACTTCAGTTCCTGCCTGCAGAGCAATGAATTCTCCATTTTACTTTTACGTATCTCAATTCGTGTTTCTGGGTTGTTTGGGTTGTTTTACCTCTGAGCGGCACTTTTTTTGCACACCATGGGCTAAATCTTATATCAATTCTCGGTCTCCAATTTGTGGACATGACAGCACTCATTCTTTGCATATGTCTTACCCGTCTCCATTTTAGACAAACTAATGTAGTCAGTTTAGACCAATGTTTCCCAAAGTGGGCGATGCCTCCCCTTGGAGGGCGCTGGAACGATCCAGGGGGTCGGTAGTAGCCTCGGGTGCAATTGTGGGGGCGGTGAAAGCATAAAGGAAGATAAGAATATTTTTAAAAACCATTCGTACATGTTTCATCTGTTGTGTAACACAGAGTTAAAGTCATGGTGATTATTTTATTTTCCAAATAAACACATAAAATGCAAGTTATAACCGATCAGTGGTGAAGTCCGCCGACAGGTCTTATCCAGCAAGTGTTGTAAGGCGAGCGTGTCGCGCATTGTCGGGAAGTCCAGCATGGATCGGCAGGAATATATGCGTGTAATGCGAATGTTTACTATGGTTGATTTTAATAAATAATTTTACTATTTCAAGCTTCAAGGTGTCTCATTTACAAAACGTCTTTCTTTACTGTGTTGTAGGATGTAGGTAGAAATATAGATACATAAAAGAACGCAAATTTGTCACTGCATCTTTCTGTTTGTTCGCTTAAAGAAGGTGGATTTCCAGGTACTGAGTAATTCTTTTTTTTCTGAAAAGGGGGCAATAGGACATATAAGTTTGGGAACCTCTAGTTTAGACAATAGAATGCAGTTATTTTTTTTTAAATAAAAATTGATCCACTTAAGTTTAAAATTAATATATTTTTAATTTCTTTTAGCAAATTACATATTTGATTTTGGTGTCTTTAATTTTTTTTTTTCACTGGTAGCATCACATATGGTAAGGTGGGAATACACTTTACTCCAGAAGTTGGGATTTACTTCATTTAACACTAAAGTAATTGCAAAAAGGTTTATTTATGATGTTATACTTATACATAGAGAATCATCAAACAGTCATAGGTTCCGTCATAGGCATAATGCAGTTAATACAATTAGGTGGGATTAGATTTTATTTAATTTGTATTCTATCGGCTTTTATAACCTAACGAGAGCGGTATCACATAATTAAAAAGAAATATATGAATATCAGAAACACAATCTCTCTAACTTCAATAAACTTCAGTCAAATATTTCCATTATATGCATCTTCCACAAGTTATAGTGCTTCGAAGTTTTTTCCCCTTAACATAACATCGAAACTCTAAGGCAGGTCGCACACCGCCGCAATTTACAACAGCAATGCGACATGATCCTTTTATAAGGTGCATTTTCTGAATTACCTAAAGGTTCTTAGAATTCTAAAGGTTTATGATTGCACCTAAAGGTATTTAGAATGTTCTTAGAAATCATTTTAAAGAAGAAATTGCAATTGCCGTCGCATTATTGTTGCAAATTGCGGAGGTGTGCGCCGTGCCTAATGTTTTGGTAGGGTAGTACATTAAATCAATATCTATCCAACCCAATAAGATTTTTTATTATTTTAAAAATCAAATAACAATGGATATCTACCAAAGGACACGATGAAAACCGCAGCATTTTTCTTCGGCACCAGACATTAAATTCGTGTATGTTTTTACAATTTTTATTTAAAAGTGTCAATTTGGCATATAACTAAAACATATTTAAATGCTTATTAATGTGGAAAAAGCAATATTTAAAAAAAAAACATAGAAAATTTGGCACATTGAAAGATGGTTTGCTACACATGTAAATTTATTCAAAAACACTTCGTGGTCATATGAACAGGACTTCTCTTAAAAAATAAGACCAGAAGCTCATCAAGAACTTGTAGTTTTCCTGGTTTTCGATCTGCCTTTTCACAAAAGAAACAACAAATTTTCGACATTGAAAGATTGTTGGATATAAATGTAATTTTTTTTACAAACTAGAGATGAGTTCGAACTCGGGCTTTGCAAGGCTCGAATAATTTAAATTTCAAATATTTCTTCTAATTGTTAAAAAATTAATAAAAACATTTTTGATCATAATTTCAATCTTTGAATCAGTCTTGAGTAAATACAATAAGCACCATAAGGCTTTTGATTATTTTTAACGCATTCTCTATTTTGAATAAATAAATAAATAGCACTTTGCATTCATAACATCATAACCCAAGATCTCTCAGTTTCTACTAATAATTGTAATATTTTTCGTTCCAAAGAGCATTAACATTTTAAATTCCTCCTATGATTAAAATAAGAATAAAATAAATGATTAGCAAAGTGGCTTTCTGTATAATGATACATCAGAATTTTTTCCCGTAAATCGTGCTCGGGCTCGAAAAACTGAGTCCCAAATCGTCTCTAGCAGAAATATTTTGTAGTCATATAAACAGGATTTCTCTTCAAAAAAAAAAAGGGGGGGGGGGCTCAGTCGGTAGCGCGCCACGCTCGTAATCTGTAGTTCCCAGGTTCGAGTCCCAGCTGGGTCAGCGTTGAGATTTATCTCCGCAAAATTCCCCGCCCTGCCCACGGTCAGTAGGGGACACCGATGGGCTTGGAAAGGTCGCCGTCCGTCGGATGGGACGTTAAGCCGTGGCCCCGTGTGTGGGAGAGCCATACCCTGTGCACGTTAAAGAACACGCTGGATGGCCTTCACGGGAGACTACCATCTGTCTCCCAACAGCTGTTCCAGTGGGCCCCCTCCCCCAACCTTCTCTGAACCTTCGGGGTCCTTGTGACCTGGCCATTTAGCCCATGGTGTGCAAAAAAGTGCCGCTCAGAGGTAAAACAACCCAACCTTAAAAAAAATAAGACCATTAGCTTATCAAGAACGTACATTTTTCTTTGCATTGGATCTGTCTTTTTCACAATCAACAAATTCTGAAACTTTTGGATTTATGTTTTAAGAGAAGTTGGTTTTTTTTGTTGCATAACTGCAAAGCATCTTTTTACATTGAACCGAAGCTGAGTCAGTCACATGTTGTTGTCTTTTAATTTATCTAGAATACACATTAATTTACGACTTTTTTTTTCATTCTTTTCCAAAGCAAAATCATTGGATTTTAGGAATTCTTACAAATCATTTCAGGTCCGGATGATACAAGTTTCTACTCTGAATAGTTGCAGCTGTTCTTGACATTTTCAGAAACATGTTTTTCCATTCCATTTAAAAAGAACACGGTCATATCTTCACAACAACGTTCATTAACTTCATCCTTCAGACAGTCCTTCAATGCAGTGTAGGACCTGAAGAAATATGCATATTAGGAGCAACATTAACAATATAATTACACTTGTACCTTCTGCACAAATAGATACAATAAAAATAGTGTCTTCCTACGAAAAGAAATTGTATCACATGAGAAATAACATAAGGTGGGGCAGAAGTCTTCAGCAAATTTGATCTTAAAGAAACTTCTTACTGCAAAGACAAATGCATGCTGTATTTAGTAGGGTTTTTTTTTTTTCAGTTTTTCCTGTAACCCTATAGATGCACTAGTGCCTTGCAAATGGGCAGATTTTAAATGGTGAATCCGCAGGAGAAAGCTACTTACATAGGTTGGTTTTATGAAATAATTTACATATTCAAGTACAGAAAACTTTCTTCACAGGGTTCAACTAAAATATACCATCCCATGTCAGAGCATGGGACAAGAAATTCCTAAAAATTGGCAGTGTCCTTGCTCGGAAAAGAATGGGCAGACCAAGCACATCTGACATGAACATCAGTTGTATGTGCTCCAGTCTCCGAAAGGTGCTGACATTAAATTGTATTAACTTTGTGAGGAAAACCTACTTAAGCTGGGCTCTCAAATGAAAAACATGTCCCGCCCTACCCACGGTCAGTAGGGGACACCGATGGGCTAGGAAAGGCCACCGTCCGTCGGATGGGACGTTAAGCCGTGGCTCCGTGTGCGGGAGAGCCATACCCTGTGCACGTTAAAGAACACGCTGGATGGCCTTGACGGGAGGCTACCATCTGTCTCCCAACAGCTGTTCCAGTGGGTCCCCTCCCCCAACCTTCTCTGAGCCTTTGGGGTCCATGTGACCTGGCCATTTAGCCCATGGTGTGCAAAAAAGTGCCGCTCAGAGGTAAAACAACCCAACCCAACAACCCAACAAAGCAAAACATGTCTCTGCAATAATAGTTGTATTTTTACTTGAGTTTTGAAATTGGTTAGATATCTGGCCCAGCCTGTACTTCTAAGTAAGAAATGAGTATAGTGAAAAGCTCGTAACTTAAATATGTGCATAACCATAAATACAATGATGTACAATAGTACGCCTCAAGAACAAATAGAATTGTAATCAGCATAATCATAACTCCTCAACAACCAATAAGACATTACTCAGCATAAATATAAATCCTTTCATCTGTAATATATTACTGTATACCCACTCTAACTATTTAATCATAAGTATATTTAAAAGTTAAATACAAGAATAATTAATTTAAACTAATTAATGACCTAAAAATAGAAAGGATACGAAATTTACTAATTCAAAAACAATAAATACTTTCAAAATTCTACGTAAAAATATTTTATGCACTGCATTCTTCGTCGTGTTTGACAAATCGATTTAAACAATTTTTTTCCACAAATTCAAAAATATGTTAATTTTATTTAAAATAATGCTAGGTATTTGCAGCAAAAAGCATTCCCTTGAACCCCTCTCCCTTTAATATGATCCGTGAGCCGTGTCCCATCTAAACAAACTTCAAATCTTTCCAGTGGGAGATGTCCACCAACAAACCCGCAGAACTCCCAGCCTTGTCCTCGGTCAGTAGAGGACATCAATGGGCTTGGAAAGGCTGCCGTCCGTCGGATGGTGCGTTAAGCCGTGACATCATGTGAGAGAGTCATACCCTGTGCACGTTAAAGAACACTCTGGATGTCCTAGATGGAAAGCTACCATCTGTCTCCAAAGAACTGTCCAGCGGGTAACCCTTCTCGAACCTTCTCTAAAATCTCGGGGTCTTTATGACCTGACCGTTTAGCCCATTGTATGCAAAAAAGGCTGCTCAGAGGTAAAACCATCCAATTCACCTACTAACTATAAATATTAGAAAATGGCTGTGTCTCATCTTATCTATTTTCAAATCTCACCAACAGCATGCATCCCACCTAAACCATTTTAAAATCCGATCAAAAGCGTTCCACTTAAGACACTTTTAAATCTCATCAATGAAACGCTCCCTACTAGTTCAGAAACACTGCCTTAGGACACCTATATTATAACACTGCTGTTTCCAGAACCAGCTAAAATGATTTCTCATAAATATAAATCAACGAAACGATTGTTTTTTTTGCGCGCAGCTTACGCCTAACATGACTGCCACTCCCGTGCAAGTATGCACAGGATCAGATATCATGTGAGGCGCCTCCCGTGCAAGTATGCACAGGATCAGATATCATGAGAGGCGCCTCCCGTGCAAGTATGCACAGGATCAGATATCATGTGAGGCGCCTCCCGTGCAAGTATGCACAAGATCAGATATCATGTAAGGCGCCTCCCGTGCAAGTATGCACAGGATTAGATATCATGAGAGGCGCCTCCCGTGCAAGTATGCACAGGATCAGATATCATGTGAGGCGCCTCCCGTGCAAGTATGCACAGGATCAGATATCATGTAAGGCGCCTCCCGTGCAAGTATGCACAGGATCAGATATCATGTAAGGCGCCTCCCGTGCAAGTATGCACAGGATCAGATATTATGAGAGGCGCCTCCCGTGCAAGTATGCACAGGATCAGATATCATGAGAGGCGCCTCCCGTGCAAGTATGCACAGGATCAGATATCATGAGAGGCGCCTCCCGTGCAAGTATGCACAGGATCAGATATCATGTGAGGCGCCTCCCGTGCAAGTATGCACAGGATTAGATATCATGAGAGGCGCCTCCCGTGCAAGTATGCACAGGATCAGATATCATGTAAGGCGCCTCCCGTGCAAGTATGCACAGGATTAGATATCATGAGAGGCGCCTCCCGTGCAAGTATGCACAGGATCAGATATCATGTGAGGCGCCTCCCGTGCAAGTATGCACAGGATCAGATATCATGTAAGGCGCCTCCCGTGCAAGTATGCACAGGATCAGATATCATGTGAGGCGCCTCCCGTGCAAGTATGCACAGGATCAGATATCATGTAAGGCGCCTCCCGTGCAAGTATGCACAGGATCAGATATCATGAGAGGCGCCTCCCGTGCAAGTATGCACAGGATCAGATATCATGAGAGGCGCCTCCCGTGCAAGTATGCACAGGATCAGATATCATGTAAGGCGCCTCCCGTGCAAGTATGCACAGGATTAGATATCATGAGAGGCGCCTCCCGTGCAAGTATGCACAGGATCAGATATCATGTGAGGCGCCTCCCGTGCAAGTATGCACAGGATCAGATATCATGTAAGGCGCCTCCCGTGCAAGTATGCACAGGATTAGATATCATGAGAGGCGCCTCCCGTGCAAGTATGCACAGGATCAGATATCATGTGAGGCGCCTCCCGTGCAAGTATGCACAGGATCAGATATCATGTAAGGCGCCTCCCGTGCAAGTATGCACAGGATCAGATATCATGAGAGGCGCCTCCCGTGCAAGTATGCACAGGATCAGATATCATGAGAGGCGCCTCCCGTGCAAGTATGCACCGGATCAGATATCATGTGAGGCGCCTCCCGTGCAAGTATGCACAGGATCGGATACCATGCGAGGCGCAAGCTGCCCGCACAAATACTAGTACAGTATTACCACTACATTTTCCGCAACTCAAGTATAAAAAAAGTCTAGTTACTTACATGCATGTAATCTGATTCTTGGAGAATTCATTGAACAAGGATCGTACTGTTACGTCTGTAGTTACCTCCAGAGCGCATTGATGTGCATACACCTCAACACCAAGTAAGCATGGAGTCATTCTTTTAATTTCTTCATTAACTTCGTCTAAATTTAAATAGAATAACATAAACATATATAAGATATTTGAAAGAAGGTATTGGTAGTATAATATGACAATAATAACTGATGCAAATAAATTATAATAAAAAAGATGGAATTTTATATTAAAGTTAAACTATTAAATAAAAATGTTAATAATAACTACTGACAAATTCATTAAATGGAATAAAAGCTTTATACCGTAAATTGAAAAACATGCTATTGAATTTAACCTATTGTATACTATTAAGATGCTATAACGAAATGAAATGAATTTAACCTATTGTATACTATTAAGGTGCAATTTAACCTATTGTATACTTAAACACGCTATAGCTATCCTGAACACGTGGTTGTAATTACTGTAATTTATTTATAGTAGGACATTTATTTGGCAGTAGAAGAAGTCTATACTCCGTTTAAAATACGAAAGGGAAGGGAGCAGAAAGTCTTCCTCAGTTCCTTGTCCAGTTGTGATTTATTATGCTTAACCCCGAAAGCCAATGAAAAGCAAAATGGGAAGATTAAAAATGTATCAATTAGAGATGAGATCGGCCTCGGGTTCAAAACAGAAGTCTTCTTCGGGCTCGAGCTCAGAATAATTCAAATTTCAAACGTTTCTTGCAATTGTCAAAATAAAATAAGAAAAAATATTTTTAAAATTTATTATAATTTCAACCATTTAATCAGTTTTCGGTAATTAATAATAAGCATGTGGCTTTAGAATACTTTTTACGATTCTTTATCATTAATAAATGAACGGCTCTTTGAATTATAATGGTGCCACACACAAATTTTCATCTAGTATTTTTACTATTATTTTTAATATTTTTCTTTTCAAATAGCGTTTAACATTTAAGTTTTGCTATAAAATGAATATAATTAGGCCGAGTGGTTAGCGCGCTTGGCTACTAATCTAAGACCTGGTTTCGAGCCCCAAGTAAGGCATGGATGTATGTGTTGTTTTTCTGCTGAGGTCCTGCCATCCTCTCAGACCTTCTACTCTGGCATATAAACTGACAGGCCTCTTCTGTGGCAAGCAGCTGCTTGAGGGGGGTATTCATTATTTTTTCATTTAAAACAAGTGATTTGCACCATGTCTTTCTGTATATATGACTTTTAATACATCAGAGAAATGTTTTCCCCAAATTGGGCTTGAGTTCAACAATTGTCCAATTGGTTGGGAGTCAGGCTAAAAAATGGAGCTCGAAATTATCTCTAATGCCACTCTTCAACTGGTTGGGTTGGGTTGTTTTACCTCTGAGCGGCACTTTTTTGCACACCATGGGCTAAATGGCCAGGTCACATGGACCCCGAAGGCTCAGAGATGGTTGGAGGAGGGGACCCACTGGAATAGCTGCTGGGAGACAGATGGTAGCCTCCCGTCAAGGCCATCCAGCGTGTTCTTTAACCTTCACAGGGTATGGCTCTCATCCGCCATATGGGACCACGGCTTAGCGTCCCATCCGACGGTGGCCTTTCCAATCCCATCGGTGTTCCCTACTGACCGTGGGCAGGGCGGGGAATTTTGCGGAGATAAATCTTAACTCTGACCCAGCTGGGTCTCGAACCTGGGAACTACAGATTACGAGCCTGGCGCGCTACCGACTGAGCCACCCCCGCCCCTCTCTTCAACTGGTAAGAGACCTTCTATGGAAAGTGTTATATTTTAATCATTGCAAATGTATCGGTTTCAAAGAAATAATGCTTCACGGTGTATTTTATTACATTTAATTATAATAATTTACGTTAGAAAAAATACTCATTTCTTGCATAAAACATGGAACTATTTGCTATAGCGGAGTATTACATCAGCGAGATGCTCATCCCAGAGGTCATATGAATGTGGCATCTTGTTATTGGCTCTTTCCTTCTTTGATCTGTAAATTTTGCACTCCATATTTTATTCGAAATAAATTATAGAACAGAAATTCTAATCCAATCCACCCAAAACGTAGCCATTTGACTTCTGCTTTTGCAGAACCACAGAACATTTCTTAACGGATTTTTAACCACAAAGTATCTGGAGACGCTCAATAAGAAATCAAAAAAGTCGCATTACATATCAATACACAATATATGAGCCACACACTTTGTGAATAGTCCCAGATATCAGTTTCGCGGAGGATTCAAGAATTTCTGATATCCTGCGGTTTGTTCAAAGGAAGTTTGCCTCTAAAACGTTCCATGAAGTTTCGGGGAGGGTTCGAGAATTTAGTCTGGGAAGGAGGAAGTGGGTCTGAGAATAAGACTGAGTAGGGTTTCCCATTTACTAAAGTATTATACCGTATAGAGAATATTAAAATGATATTTTACATGGAGAAAAATTTTATTTTTGATTTTTAAATCTAGTTTTAGTACATATAATATGGTGTTAAAATCAAATTATATAAACAAAGCTGTTTTGTATTTCAAATCAGGTAGACAAATTCGAGATTTTGTATACGACGACCGGATTTTCGGGAGGGGAGGGGCATCCGGACTCCTTGGGTACGTTCCTAGTGGGAAGCCAATCTGATTTCAATATGCTGATCAAAAGATTTAATTGAATGGTCATTTATATCAGAGTCATTCAACCCTAAGTGAAGGGTTACAGCATATTTATCCATCGTTATTTATCTCTTTAACATAGTCTGTGTAGTACATAATTTATACCCATAGGTGTCGGAGGAAATTTTTTCAGAGGGGGGGGGGGGGGCAAAATGATTTCACTGTGGGGTACAATTTTCTTCAGGCAGGGCAAAAAAAAATGATTGAAGACAGAAATACTTGAACGAGTCATTCATTAAAGAGCGTAATTGCAAACACGACAATCACACATCTATCATACCATAAACCAACTAAGGATGACCGAAAACAAAACGGAAAAAAATACGAAATTTATTATTGAAAACACTTACAAAAAATGTTTCTTCACATTGATAAATTGAAACAAACAATATGCGTTCGAAAACAAAAGAAAACCTAAATATTCAAGACAGCATTTAGGTAAGGGAAAAACATTAATTTTGAAACACCTATATTATTCAACATAAATAAATTTTCCGATCAGTCAGTTATTATTTATGTTTTAATGTTATTATTTATGTTCCAATCTAGAGGGATTGATCCATAACTGGTAAATTTCACCAACACATCTCCCCCCATGTCCACATCACGTCGCAAGCTTTCTTCAGGCATAAGACTACTTTCCACATCAGAAACTATATTTGAGATAAAACTCTTTATGTTCAGCAATCATTTGACCATTTACACTTTTTTCAGGAGGGAAAGAAAAGCTGGAGGGTCAAATTCTTACGTTGCTTTGAAGTGTGATAAAAAAAACCTGATCTAGTAGTTAGCGTACCTGACTACTAGACCAGCTGGGATGTGCTTGTGTTGCTAGAGAAATAAGGACAAGCCCAATAGAGCTTCTAGGTTATTTCCGTCCTTTATGTAGGGAGTACCTTCTTCCCTTTGGAAAATACTCTGTACCGAATTTGGTGATCCTACCTATCTTTGAAGAAGTTCTTGATCATACAGACAAACCCTTTTAAAATAAATTGTAATGAATGTATCATACCATTTTCAGGGATCTCTCTTGTCTTGCAGGCTTCAGTGGCAACTCTGTTTAAGATTATCATTGCGATTACGTATTGTCCTTCATTTGCATGCTCAGGACATCTTTGCATGAAGTTCAGGACACAGTCATAAGTCTGGTTTGCTCGTCTACAGCGTATTAAATTAAAAAAATGAGAATGATATCATTAATTACAATATTCAATAACTCTTAAAATTCTTTATTAATAATATTGAAAAAGGTATCTAATTACGATAATTCTTTCAGTTTAACATTCACTCTCCATAAAAATTAAATTGAGTCAATGAATTTACTGAAATTACATACAGGTGGATTTCAAAAATCTCCATCTTTTAATTGATAAATATAATTCATCGATAGCAAAAACCTAAGAAATGAAGAACTTGTTCAGCAACTGGAAAAGGGTCTCGAGAAGCTGGATGAAGACCAAGAGGAAATATCTGAAATTAAAGTTCTTAATACAAAAAACACTGACTTCCAGTATTCAAGTTCTCGAATGAAATCTATAACATTTTGCAGAATAATGACCCTAAACTGGAGAGAAGCTCTGCTTTCCCGATTGATGTCATTCTCACATATTACCACGAATTTAGAATGGCAAATAAGGAAGCTGTTAAGCAGAGAACACTAAAAACATTTCTTCGTCCGATATCAGCCGAATTTCAACCATTCACATTTGCTGTCGAACGTCAACCATCCTTTTGTGTTAAATACATATGTATAATAAGGGTGGTAACCATCCATTCGGAACTTCAACCACCCACTTCTGCTGCCGAACTTCAACCATCCACTTCTTCTGCCGAACTTCAACCATTCACTTCTGCTGCCGAACTTCAACCATCCACTTCTGCTGCCGAACTTCAACCATCCACTTCTGCTGCAGAACTTCAACCATCCACTTCTGCTGCCGAACTTCAACTATCCACTTCTGCTGCCGAACTTCAACCATCCACTTCTGCTGTTGGACCTTTACTTATCGGTGTGCCGAAATTTTGTCGTTTTGGCGATCCTTTTCGCAATGACCCAGCATCTTCATCAATATTTTAAAATATTGAAGAGATTATTGAATATGTAATAAGTGTTTATTTCTATTACATTCATATATATAATAAGGATGGTAACTAATGTTTGTGCATTTTTCATGCAACTAAATTATCGAATCCCACCCCTCGACTCTAAATCCTGGGTACCTGCTTCAGCTAATGACTGACAATATCACTTAAATGCAATAACTGATTATTAGTGCTATTTTTTTTTCATTGAAATTTACATTCAGTGTGAATTCAATATAAATTTCAATGAAAAAGTTCAATGTGAAATGTGAATTTTTTTTATCTTTTAGGTAAAAGTATTTTGATCTCTGGAACCATTTAAAATTGATAACATGGGAAGTACTTGTCTAAATTGTAACTCTCTACATACATTAGATCATATATTATTTAAATGCAACTTTACGATAATGAAAGACAACAGTATTTTACAAAACTATAAAATCTTAATATATCATGCTTTAATTTTCAGAGTATTCTATTTTCTTCTAATTCAAAATTAATACCTGTCTTGTGTAATTATCTCATTCATTTTTTGAAAAGTATTAAAATTTTTGAGAGTATATAAAAAAAATGGGTATGGCTGAAATTATAGATGAAAGGCAATGTTTTACTTTATATAATACTATACCATTTCTTTTACTTTCATTTAGATTCATAAAAGTCTCTGGATTTTTATTATTAGTACTACTACTACTGCAAATCAAATTGACGCTCAGAGGTAAAACAACGCCATGTTTCGAGCACCATAAAATGATGTGTGAGATTTTCCCTCACCATTGAGGTCGACAAGTCTTAGAAATGAGGGTTCGAAATTCTTAATAAAATAGTACTTTTCAGTACTGATGAAACTTATGTTAACTATAATTATTAAAATTTAAAAAGTTAGAATTTAGATAGTGAGCACAAAATTAGAATGTAAGTTTTTACTTACGAACACAGAAGTTCGTCTTTGCCTAGATAATTTCCTGGAGGAACCCTCGTTGTGAACGCATCACAGCTCAAAACCTCTTCACTTTCACAATTGTCACGAATTACGTCTTCGTCGGATAGACCTGACCCTATTAATCCTGAAATCGAAAAAAATAAAAAAGTGTTTTAATTTACTATTAGTTTAAACAGTCATTCAAATGATTATCATAAATTAATTACTATTCCACACAAATGATTATCTTAAATTAATTACTATACATGATACAGAAAAAGTTAACCTTAAAATTATAATATGCTAAATGACATGGGGTATGTGGAACCAAGGGGGCCATGCCCCCCCCCCCCCCCCGACTCTTGAGAATTCTGGTAAGGGTAACTGGGGCAAAAAATTGTTCAATATGAATTTTTTTACCTGCTGAATTTCAGTCCAATCAGAAATGACACATCTGGGTGTTTTCGTCAGAGATCCGAAGTCATAAAAAATACATGGAGAAAGATCTATATTGTGGTGAATATTTTAAATCCTCCCATTACATTAACATAACCTCGATGGTGTTCAATATTTATCTAGGGTGACCAAGTATTTTACCAGTGAGAGCCGCATACGGATAAATTTCCACTGACCGCCGCATGCAATAAAGATTCTTAAAGCAACATGAGGTAACATAATTTTTTTTTAAATTGATTGGAGCCTACACTGGATTGTGGATGGGGGTTCTGGGAAAAAGACTTGAGTAAGGTTTCCTATTTACTAAAATGTTTCACAGGGCAGGAAAGTTAAAGTGATATTCTATATGGAATAAAAATTTATAGTTTTTTTTAATCTGTTTTTAGTGTTGGGCATATACTATAGGGATAAAACAAAATTATGCAAAGGCAACTGTAAGACAGAGGATTTCAGAATGAATCTTTTCAACTATTATTTTTGATCACACTTCTAGATATTGATTCTTCTATATATATTCTTCTTCTATGATGATTCTCAGCCAGATTACAGTACTCTGTTGTAAAAACAGTTGTCTTTTCAAACATGTGAATGCTGTTGAGTTGTTTTGTTTTACATCTGAGAGGCACGTTTCTTTTTGCACACAATTGGCTAAATGGCCAGGTCATAAGGACCACTAGGGCTCAGAGAAGGTTGGGGAAGATGACCCACTGGATAACTGTTAGGAGACAGGAGTCTCTCGTCAAGATCGTGCAGTGTGTTCTTTAATTTGCAGAGGATACAGCTCTTTCGCACACAGGCTACAAGTGCGATCAAAAATAATTGTTGTAAAGAGATCATTTTGAAATCCTGACGTGTGCTCCAATCAATTAAAAAACTTTTGTATGCTGCGCTCTGTAGACGCTTACCACTTAGCTCTCTAAGTCGTTAGCGTGCTTGGCTACTGATCAAAGCAGATTACTGATCCTACTTACTTAGCGGAAATAAATCTCAACGCTGTCACAGGTGTGAATCGAACCTGCGAAATACAGATACAACCTGGCTCACTGCCGCCTGAGCCAATCTCCCTGAACTCTAATCTTAATCTATAATAATAAATGAAGATGCCTGTCTGTCTGTGGCAGCCATAATTCATCGGGTAACCGAAATAACGCTTCAAACTTTAACAGAGCGTTTCTGATTGTTGTCCGGGTTCCAGTGCCAAAACTCAAGTGGATATTCCGAAAGGGGAGTGCTAGAAACAAATATATTTACCAGGCTATTCCTACGAAAAACGGCAATCTCTTTTAAAATTATTATTGCCATTCACTGCTACTTAACTGTGAACGTAAGAATCATAACAACGGTTAAATATGCTGCCATTGCCAAATCCCCACATTCCCAAAAGTATCATTATTATCTGCGTCCCATTGCAGATATGAACCAAATCTTTGAACCCAACATGGGATCACGGAGGGGAAACTCGTGTACGAAGTTTGGCACCGTTTGGTCGAGTATGACGGGAACCACAGGATAAGGATGTACCCAGAGGGAACCACAGGATAAGGATGTACCCAGAGGGAACCACAGGATAAGGATGTACCCAGAGGGAACCATAGGATAAGGATGTACCCAGAGGGAACCACAGGATAAGGATGTACCCAGAGGGAACCACAGGATAAGGATGTACCCAGAGGGAACCACAGGATAAGGATGTACCCAGAGGGAACCACAGGATAAGGATGTACCCAGAGGGAACCAGAGGATCAGGATCCCCCAAAACTCCTATCGTTTTATACGAAATCTCAAACTTGATAGTTGTTTTGAAATCTAAACAGTTGTCTTTGCATCAGTTTATTTTTGGTCCATAGTATATGTGCAACATTGAAAGTATATTTAGAAAATAACTGTAAAATTTGATTCTTCAAGGAATATCATTTTAACCTTTCCTGCCTGGTGGAGTATTTTATTTTAGTAATTGGGAATCCCTACTCAAGTCTTATTCCCAGGAACCCCACGGCCCGAAAAATTAAATCCCGGGTACGAGCCTACCACATAGTACCAAAATCAGTAGAAATATAATTCGAACCCACTGGCTATAACATCGCGGCTGAAGTCAGCAACGATCCCAGGAACTCCAGGTTTTTGTGTGGAATTTGTGTTACAAGAGTCTGGGGAAGAACTCACAAAAATAACATATATTTAAAAATATACCTATAGTTAAAAAGCAATATACAATTCAAACGTAAGCTCACGGGAAGCGCCAGGTGCCGTTCATTAATGAGGATGATTAGACCTCAACAGAAGATAACATTCATCAGGGTTGTGTTGTTTTACCTCTGAGCGGCACTTTTTTGCACACCATGGGTTAAATGGCCAGGTCACATGGACCCCGAAGGCTCAGAGAAGGTTGGGGAAGGGGACCCACTGGAACAGCTGTTGGGAGACAGATGGTAGCCTCCCGTCAAGGCCATCCAGCGTGTTCTTTAACGTGCACAGGGTATGGCTCTCCCGCACACGGGGCCACGGCTTAACGTTCCATCCGACGGACGACGACCTTTCCAAGCCCATCGGTGTCCCCTTCTGACCGTGGGCGGGGAATTTTGCGGAGATAAATCTCAACGCTGACCCAGCTGGGACTCGAACCTGGGAACTACAGATTACGAGCCTGGCGCGCTACCGACTGAGCCACCCCCGCCCCCACATTCATCAGGAAAGAAGCATTCAGGTTTATTCTGGGTGTCGAACCCAGGTTCGTTTCCTCTGCAATCAAACACACTAATAGCGAAGCTTTAGATACAGAAACCTACTTTAGTAATGCAATGCTTTTATATGTAATAAATACCAATATGAATGACCAATGTAAAGCGTAAAAACAATAAGACAGTTTTATTTAGATTGCTTACTCGTGAAATCACTATCTATTATAGTTGCATTATTTACTTACCAAACAAGACGAGAACTGAAAAAATTAGCACTTTCATTGTAACTGATGTTTGAATCAAATACTATTTACTGGCTGCTTTCTCTGTTTAACGACACTAAATAAATAGAGCGATACTGCTTTCTTCTATATAAAGAGGAAATAAATGATCAAGTAACTTAGTCTTCTTGCGTATGTTCCCGTGCTATTACGTATGTCTCGTACGTACGTTTTCTACTATCAAATAATTGTGTCCTATTTCGCATGTGCTTTGGAAGCGGAGGGGCGATAAGTACATCCGTTATTTCTTTAATTGGTGCAATGCGTTGGCACCGATTACAGTCATTTGCCCGGGTTGTAAAGTTGCTCACCGTACGTGTTGGAAAGGATTGTTATTTTTTTTTCTTTCGAAGTTTGTCGGATTATGGCTTGATTTTTCAAAAGGGTTATTGCATTATGTGGCTCAGTCCTAAGACTCGTCACATTACTTAAATATATATATTCCACCAATGCTTATGACGTGCTGTGTGATGTAAGTTATATATATATGAAGATAATATTTAACCATTAACCAGCTGTTTAACGAAGAGGTCTGACAACTATAGAGCCTCAGACAGGTGAGATGTGGTCCAATCCAGTCCACAAATGTGTAGTCCCCACCATACTCTGAAAGCCATATAATAGATGAATATCTGACACATAAATATATAGATAGACAATTGTGAGAGATTGACTTACAGCTGACAGGGGATGATGCTAATTTTAACTATGATGAAGAAACTGTATAGCTCTAAAAATTTGTACTTAAGGGTAATCCGGTCGCAGATCTCGGAAGGAATTCGAAATTTGACCTCAGACGTTCCCTCATGGTCAAACATTGGCCATGTAGAGATCAAACCTTGATCTACGAATGACAGAAACATGAAAATGTTTGTCTGGGAGTTTTAGAAGTTGATGGTAATGAGCTATATGTCAGATGGAACTTTATCAGCGTTGTAGTGGTGGATTATATCGTTAGAGGACCGGATCTAGGTGAAGGGAACGAGAAAACCCACCCACCACCAACAACACCTGTTAGATAATACTTACTGGAAGGAGCGCGCCAGGCTCGTAATCTGTAGTTCCCAGGTTCGAGTCCCAGCTGGGTCAGCGTTGAGATTTATCTCCGCAAAATTCCCCGCCATGCCCACGGTCAGTAGGGGACACCGATGGGCTTGGAAAGGCCGCCGTCCGTCGGATGGGACGTTAAGCCGTGGCCCCGTTTATGGGAGAGTCATACCCTGTGCACGCTAAAGAACACGCTGGATGGCCTTGACGGGAGGCTACCATTTGTCTCCCAACAGCTGTTCCAGTGGGTCCCCTCCCCCAACCTTCTCTGAGCCTTCGGGGTCTTTGTGACCTGGCCATTTAGCCCATGGTGTGCAAAAAAAAGTGCCGCTCAGAGGTAAAACAACCCAACCCAACTGGAAGGAGTGTGAAAGAAATATTTTAGCAGAAAATATTTTTAAACAATGTTAAAGCAAAGGCAAAAAATTATATACTGGAATGGCGTCCGGCTCCATCCAGAGCGGATTAAGGTAGGGGGGGGGGGGGTAGCAAAAGCGCCGTTTTGCTATTAATACCAAGCATTAATTTAAGTAAAGTTAACATACTTCTGAACTTGTGAAAAGTTTTAAATGGTAACTCAAAGAAAGATGTTATAAGATCAGAATTTTTATTTACTTACTCATTTATTTATGTTTCATTTTCGATAACACGAGGGTGAAGGGGTAGAAAAATATTTATTTGCCCGAACCCAAAAACTTTTAGTGTCCGGCCCCAGAATACAGATGGACTTGAAAAGCTCTCGTTCATCGGACGGTGCGTTGAGCCGTGGTACCGTGTGCAGGAGAGCCATACTGCCCACTAGACACGAATATGTAAAAGTATAAAGGGGAGGGCAGCGGGGTAAGCGAATTAATCGAGACGGAAAAGGTAAAGGAGCAAAGAGACTTGATTTCCATTATAGTGTAACATTTTCCTCTTGGTTTTGGAAGTTTTTAAAAATATTCCTTGAAAAATGCGTGAAATATGTATACATTTAATCATATTTGGCTTCCATTGACATTACTAGCATTCTCAAAGGGGGTGGAGGGATCATGTTCCCACCTCCTAGATCCTCTCCTGTTGTGTGCACTAAGTAACGGTGATATGAAGCTGTAGACTAAGTTTGGTGGCCCTAGCTCGGAACATCTAGGAAGGGTTGTCGAACAAACAGACAGACAGACAAACTCTAAAATATATTTAAATATATAAAAGATGCATATTTTTATTTTCTAAAGGAAACTCTGGTTGATAAAAAATGTTTATATTTCGTAATTAGCACAAAAAAAGAACAATAAAGAATCCCTGCATTTATTGAAGATATCTAAAAAAATCATAATTTGGTATTTAATGTTTTCAGTAGCAAAGCAGATAATTTAGTTTATTTTCTTCTGCATTTCAACCATATCCAGTGGCCACAGAAACAAAATATTTCCACAATTGTGATCACGCTGGCTCCAAGAAGTAGACCCATCGAACCACCAATTTCACCTGCAAAAATAAATAAATTATACATGATGAAAGATATTATATTCTGTTATGTCAACTACATATAGAAATGTTTCTCAATAAATGGTAAACTCTCGATTATCCTGGGTCGGTTTAACCGGAAAGTTTAAAAAATATTGTATGCCCGAAAATAATATAGGATACGAGAAAGCGGCAGCTGAAATGAAATGTGGTTACGAGCGTGATGTGGTTACGATGTGACATTTAAAAGATTCCCGCAGCACAATTCTCCGAAAGGAGAATGAAGAGAAAAAGCAAATATCCTTGCTACTTGTTTTCAATGAATAAAGTAAGTTCATGCTACGATATTTTCGAAAATCAAATTTCAGTTTTGTACGTTTTATATGAAAGGCGGATTAACAGGGAATTCAATTATCCGGTATATATTTATTTATTTATTCTGGATAATTGAGGGTCTACTACATGTATACATTATCTAGCCAAATTATCATTACCTAATACTTCGCCATATGTATCATAGCACAATTCCCAGAATTCAATTCTCTCGGTGTAGTTCTCGTTGAAATGGGTTTTGACGTACTGCTAGTGGCCATCTATCTCAGATGTTTGTGTTTCTGATGAACTGTAGCAGCTGTGTTTTGAAATCATCCATCCCTGTTTGAAAGAGCCTTTCTGCTCCCGCATTTGCCACGATTGGCGGGCTTTTTTTGAGACCGTTGCCATTCTCCTACACTTGAGATATTATGTCCCGTGATTTTCCGCTGAGTTGGATATTTGGGTTTTCCTTCTGCTGAGATCTGGTTTTTCTCACGATCTCTTCTATAGCCTATTAAACTGACGATCCCCTATCAGACCTCTGTGGCAAGCAGCTATTTCAGAGAGGTACATATTTATTTCTTTTCTTTTCATTTCCATAAAATTTCTTATGGATGCTTTTACCCATCTCGCTTCAACGATGAACCTTTTTCGAAGTCAGTCACAGATCAGCCTTTTTACCCATGCCGCATTTGACTTGTGTTGTTGTTTCCATCATTCCTTTAAGGCTTTTATACTATTTCTAATGACGTTAATACCAGCGTGAGTAAGAAATTTTGCATACACTGATATATTTCGTGGTATTTAGCGCACAGGGCAGTGTTCATAATAATTTCGCGATTCAGTGTTTATCTTTATATTGTATATTAAACGAAAACATAAAATAAATGTTTTTTACTTACTGAGTAAAGATGAGAAAGAATGACGTCTATAGACGCTGTGAGAATAGGCGCTTTTATCGTAGGATATAGAAAGGCGACTTCTCCTAGAGATTAAAAAAAATTATTTGATATATTTAATAAAAATTATTTGATATTTTTTTATTCGAAAAAATTTTTCGAATAATAATGAATAAATGTTAAATAATTTTTTAATATTTATTCATTATTATAAAATGAATAAGTATTAAACATTTAATATTGATTCATATATTATAAAAAACAAAATTTAATGACTCATAATAAAAATTAGGTTACACTTGTATTTACTGCTTAGGTAGAATATTCTTTATTTACGATAACTTTCAATAATCCATGCGTTGGACGGGTTGCAAAGAGATGTCTCCTTGTGCAGGAGAGCTCTACCCTGTGCTCGTTAAAGAATTCAACAACCTTTGCCCCAATTACCAATAAATAATCGAACTTTCAGATATCTCAGGATTAAACAAAAAAATCCAAATATTGTCAAAAGAATGTGTAGTATGCATTTGCTATTACTACATTTAAGTAGTTGTGTGGTTCCCAAAGTTCCGAAATTTAGCTTACAAAGTAGCTAAGTTGAATATTTTGAATTGGGTTTTTACCTCTGAGCATCACTTTTTTTCCAGACTGGCCAGGTCACAAGGATCCCAAGAGAAGGCTAGGGGGAAAGGGATCCACTGGACAACTGTTAGGAGACAGATCGGAGCTTCCACCATGGCCTTCCAGTGCGTTCTTTAACGTGTCTTGTGAGCTAATGACTTGGCCAATCCTCACTGTCGCTAAATTATCAATAGTTATTATAACTGTTACTCTGTGCATTGTGTACCCCAAAATAAAGGGTTACGTCGTATTTAGAATTGTCTTTAAGAAAATGGCATGAAATGTGGTGTATATGCAAATTTTTTCAAAGCTTGAGAGGAAAATACAGGTATATTTAACTGGCGTGACAACGAGCTTGAATGTGATTGAATGATGCCATCCCACGTTTCACTATACAGTGCAGTACTACATCTTATGGATGGCACCTAAAGCCACCTTTGTGTGCTGGTTGAGGCCTATGAGAACACTAACATTAAGGCTGCTAAGCAGCGGAGAGAGTACCTATCGTCTGCATTACTTATATATAATCGAAATCTTCTGTTCATTCATATCTCTGATTTTGGTACTTTCGAATTTTGAGCCTTGTGTGCTGGTTGATGCCTATCAGAAAGCTGACATTAAAGCTGCGGAGCAGCTGAGAGAGTACCGTACCTATCGTCTACATTAGTTTAATATTATGGAAATCAGTCATTTCATTCATTTCTCTAATTATGGAACTTTCGAATTTTGAACCGTGCCGATGATTTATTGACAATATGGTTAGATAGCATTATGGTCTAATTTTTACTGCAACTCTGTACATGAATTGTGCCGAAAGTCTACCATTTTTAAGGGGTAAATTCGAGCTCCTTTAACGATAATTTTTTCAGCAGTTTTTAATAATTGTTGAAGTCTATTTCTACAGGTATTCTGTGTATTAACTATGGATAGAGAGGATAGAGAGTTTAGAAAACACTAAATTTTGAAATTTGAGCTCAAGCTTTAATGAGTGGAAAATTTAATTTTGTTGTCGAAAAGGTTAGAAAACTGACCATCCCGTTTAAGGAAGTCAATGCTACTAATTAATTTGGAGAAAAAAAATGTTTTAGTACCTGACAGAATCGCCTTCAATATTTTCAAACTGGCCGTAAGTTGATGCAACTTCGTAATGGCTCTCTAGACATTCTATACTACATCTTGCAACATCTGTGCAAATAGGAAATATTAGTTTCAATTAATGCTATATGATAAAGAAAGAATGCATATTTCTAAGTAATTTTTAAACATTTATGCTTGATAGAACTGGACTTTTCGGTGGAGGAAAGGTATTGCTCAGGGTGAAATGTTGCATTAATAAGTCTGTAAAAATAGAAAGAGGGTAACCAAATTTGGCTATGAAATATCATTTTGGACCTTTGAATTAGACTTAAAAGTTAGTCGTTTTTTTTCTAAGTTTAATGTGATGACCGTTTAAATGCTCTATATTTTCATGCATTAAGTAATAGGATAGCAGCTACTTACCGTAGATTTCTTCTATTTTGCTGAACGTGCAATTTAGCAGTTCTTGGGGATCACAAAAATTAGTTTCAGCATTGATAAATTCTTCAAAAAAAAATAGAAAGAGCATTAGAAAATTTGACTATAAAGTTTCATTTTGTATACTTAGTAAAGAAAAGGCTCACTGACGTCTAGTACATGTGCAATGATCGTTTTCAAAAATAAGTTTCTAAGTATTTCTATCTACATTTATCTAAGTATTTCTATCTATATTTTATATCAACGGTTTAACAAACGGAATTTCAAACGAATGGATAATTCAGGAAATATAAAGAGTAATAATTATTTAGTGTCAATCAAAATCAGAAATATAGTTCCCATTTATATCTTGAAACAAAAAAATTTGCATTCCTCGCCCCGAAGGAAAAGCGCAAATTGCTACTGTCAGGGCAAACCTCTTAACCATCCCATCTAGCATCTAAATATCAAATATGCAGAGTGAATAGACTATTTCCAAACTTCTTTAAAGTATTGCAATTTACCAAATTTAGCGACTACTAACAGTGAAAATTCAAAATACTGGGAGAATCAGAAAATGCTAATAGTACTACACTCATTCTTAAAATGGAAGTACAATGAACACTGATGTACGTACATACCTCGGAGTGATTTTTAACAAACGTAATGTCATATGAAAAGATATTACGACATGACTAAATAACATCAAGTGGTTTGGGTTGTTTCACCTCTGGGCAGCCCATTTTTGCATACAATGAACTAAATGGCCAGCTCACAAGGACCCCCAGAGGCTCAGAAAAGTTTCGGGAATGGGATAGACTGGACAGTCGTTAGGAGACGGATGAAAAGCTCTCTTCAAGGCTATCCAGCGTGTTCTATAACATGCACAGGGTATGATTCTCATATACACGGTATCATGGCTTAACTTCCCATCCTACACCCGGTGGTCTTTCCAAGCCATCGATGTCTCCTTTCTCACTGAGCAAAAGGTGGGGATTAACGGAAATAAATTTCAACGTGGATCAGCTGAGACTCGAAAATGGGAACTAGAAGATTACGAACCTTGCGCGCTACCGACCTGTGGCGTAACTAGGCAGAAGCAAGTCGGGTGGTCACCCAGGAACTACAATCCAGAGGGCTGCAAAATAGACGTTAGGAAGAAAAATTTCAACCATTTTTTTTCATTTTGCCCATTTGGGGGATTTTTCCATTGTTTGCTATTCTTAGTTCAGAGGGCTGTAAAACTGACGTACTGCAGTGCATTGGACTGTGGGGGCGACAGTAACAGTTGGTTACCTGCCCGGGGCGGAGAAATTGACTAGATACGCCCCTGCTACCGACTGAGGAAACCCCGTCCAATTAATTAGGAACTGAAAGGGATAAAATGAAAAAGATGAATATCGACAGATAAAAGAGAAAAGGTGAAAACGATAGTTCGTTGTTTTTTTTCCTTTTTCTTCAAAACGAGCTAAAAAGGTCAGTGGGTTGAATTGGATTGAATTGCCTATGAATGATGCTTCTTTTCTGTCATCCATAGTCTTCAAATAAGCTCATCAGCTTTGCTGCAAGATCCTTGACCCAGATCAACTGAAAGGTAGGAAGAAGACGGAAGTCATCGATCAAGAGTAAATAGCACTTTCTTTAAACTGATGTAGCTTGACTGCGGTTACACAGGTGAAGTTGAATGATGTTGACAATCGGAAGAAATGAATCTTGACCTCGGAAATTCAAAAATATATAATATGCTACCTGAAAGGCCAGCCTTTCAGATAGTATGTTTTCCAATCCATTCATCGTCATCTTTTTGAACAAAAGCGTCCTTTAGAAATTCATCAATGAATTCGTTTATACATAACTTTTAACAAAATGACATCCTTCTCAAAAATCGCCATTGCCTTCTATTAGGACAAGAGCGTCTTTTTCAAATCTTCTATTGTCTTTTACTCAGCAATGGCATCTTTTGCAACCTCTTCATCGTTTCATTTCGTAATAAGCATTATTTGTAAGTCTTTCATTATATTTTTCCTCGAAAATAATTTTTCCTTACAGTTTCTCAATAAGAACAAAAGAGAACTGCTTTTAAGCTGAATATCAGTTCTTAAGCATGCTAAAATATTAATATACATTCACTCAGTGTTTGATATGTTGCATGTCCCTGCCATAAATCCATTAAAATTTGGCGCCAATATTTCGAAATCTTTCCCACTTTCTTCTCAAATTCTAGAAGTTCGAAAATTACTTTTAAATTAACAACGAATTCTGCAATAAGTCGCTATGTTTGGTTGAGTCATAGCTGTAGAGTTTCCAGCACATGATAGAACATAAAACGTAAAGCATTTAGAAGAGGTTTCATCCCACAATTTCAGTAACACTGATATTACAAGCAGTAAACATTTAAAAATACATATTTTTGGGGTCAGGATTTTCTCTTTCTTTTGGGAAACAGCTGTTACTATCTAATAAATATCTAATACACCTCAAATTATGATTCTACTAAATACCTAATATAACTCAAATTAAGACTCTACTAAATATCGGATATATTTCAAACTATGCCTCTACTAAACATCGGATATGTTTCAAATTATACTTCTACTAAATATCGGATATGTTTCAACTTTTGTTATATTTTAGCAAGACCGAAATGTTAATAAAATCAGAATCTTTACATACCATTATCAAACATGATAACCCCATAGCATCCACATATTTGATGAATTCTATCAATGACTTCTTTGGTTTGGCAATTTTCTTCCGAATAAATCATGTTTGGGACTGGATCGCTCCAGTCCGGACATGTCGTCATCATCGTAAGAGGGTCGTAATACCTTGCTGTGTAATCCGTCTAAGAGTAATCAGCAGAAAATTTTATTAAACTTGCTGTATATATACTAGGTAAAATTGTACCTACACATTTATTAACAGAGAATTTTCAATTTCTGGCAGCTGACAATAAGACAAAGGTACAATATAATGTTGAGCTCTAACACAGTTTTCTGCGAAAAGTTATAAATATTATAATTTAAAAGTAAAAATTCGAATTAATGCATTTGCTACTTTTGTTTACCGGAGCTGAACAATGCCAGTAACAAATCGATTTTACGAACAAATGTACTGGAAATAAGTACTAGGACAATTCAAACACGTTCTAAGTGATACACAAAGCTATACTTTTCTCCAAAACACCAAGTGCAACACTAGGCCCAGATCTAGAAAAAAATAAATAAAGTTGGGAGGGAGAGAGAAGCTGGATTTCCTTCAGTGTAACATTTTACGTTCGTTTTGTAGGAGTTTTGAATCTCCCCCCGCCAAGCGTCCTGAATTAGGTCCAGAAAATTATGGCAGACCTGACTTTGCTACACTTCTTATTAGTAAAAGTGCTCGAACTGAACTGATTGTCCCTCGAGTGGAAATTACTATCGTTATTCTGCAACCACAGTTTAGCAATATTAGCTTACTTTTTGGATTCAGAATTTACTTATTAATAGCATTTCTATTTTACTTTACCATTGGTGCCCAGATTAACTTGTGAGACTTAATTGTCTACATGGAAAGGGGTCCTTCAGCAACAATCTCTAAAATTTACCTGATCTTCATGCGGGCTCTATATAGCAGCCATAATTTTTTGGTGAGTCGTGTTGAGCTACACAATGCAAGACAGATTCAATCACACATCGGCCTAAAGTACTACATGACCCAACCTCCGTGGGCGTACGACACTAGTATTCTCAAAGGGGGCATATCCCAATAGATCCCGCCCTGTGCAACACTTAAGCACTAAGCTTAAGTGTTAATGATGAACTTATGGCCTTGATTATAAGGATCGTTCAAACGAAATTTGACAAGTTGGAAATGAAGCGTAAATCATTTATTGATCTGTTGCCGTCATGCTTATTGAGAAATTAATTTGAACATGAAACTAACAACATTACATCCTATTTCCTAGAGCAGCTTTGCTGTTGCTTGAAGAAGCCTGTAACAATGCACTATACCTCCTCGTCCGCCTTCTAGTCATGGCGTTTTTTGGAAATCTAGAAATGTGGAAATCTAAAAGGGGAGATGCCAGGACTACAGGAAGGATATTCCAGGCATTTACAACCATTCCTGTTCAATTGTTACTTGGGAAAAATAGGGGTGAACATTGTCATGCAAGGAAACAACCGTTTTTATTTTTCGTACACAGTCGGAAGGCTGGAAAACAAACATAATCAAGGGATATTTATGAATGATTACAGAGTATTTACATGTAATATTGTGATTAGAAAACTTTTGCATAGTGATAATGTGATATTAAATTTAAAAGATTACAGATTTAGAATGAAGTTTTTTATAAAAACAAATAAAAAGTAATTTAATTTCTTCTTTAAATATTCATTGCAACTTTCATCAAACCATAAAAAGTGACCGTTTCAGCGTATGTAATCTGCTAGTAAAAATATAAAATGCAGGGCAAATTATTAGTCAGCAATCTACCTTTTTCTAAATGCTAGAATTTCAAATCGAAACTGTGATAATTTCATCATTTCCTACATTAATTTATAAATCACAGTATAAAATTATTCCTTCTATCTAGAAATACACTTTACTATTATTTGCATTATTATTATTATTACTCTACACTCTTACCAACATCAAGGAAACCTTCAGATTTACAAGAACACCTGAAGAAATCAGATGACCTTCGTTTTGATCAAATATCAATCTTTGCGATTTGGAATCGTGCACAACAACGAAAAAATTTTCAGGAAACAGAGCATCTGGAATGATAACACTCTGATTAGAAATATTTCAGTGTTAAATTAATTCACGTCAAAGAAATGTTATTATCAGAGAAAATATTTTCTGGATGAAGTCAAATGCACGATAGTTAATTTTACATTAGTCTCTATGACATATAAAGTTCTTCTCCCTATACATTATTTGCTCCACGTCATGCAGTTTGATTGTTATTATTTAAACCTTTGAATAATAATAATATATTTGAATAATAATATATTTGAAATTTAGAAATACTACTTATGTTTAAATTTTACTCACTAGAACATATAATATATGTTGACGAAATGTTTCATACGATATTTTCACAAGTGTTATATTTAATACACTAATATTTTATGTCACAGTTCCATTTTAACAACATGTCTCATTGAAAACAGAAACACATAAAAAATATTATCGAGGCTAATAATGAAATGAAGGCATAAGACTGATGAGATATGAGATATTTAGATTAAATGAGAAATTTCCCTTACCTGAAATCCCATCTGTAGAATCAGATCCCATTATCATATCTACTGTCAAAATTAGAGTTTTGAATAAATCCACTTTCTTGTACTTTGTCACATTCAGAGTGAAACATATACCATAATTAGTCAGTGCAAGTGACGTGAACCCCCCTTTCTTATGAGGGCGGTCCGTCATTAAATTTCTGACTCCCTCCCGTTCTATTTTGGCCGTGCTGTTACTTGTGCAGACTTTCGAGAAGGAAACCTCTGCAATAACCCAAACGTGACTCAATCTTGGAAAAGACAGGGAGTAGTCAGATATTACCATTTAAACATAATTTATTTATAGTACATTGCGAAAAATAAACTTCAGGACCAGGAGTTCCCTTCGGGGAATACAGCCGAACTTACTAGTTCTCAGGCGATGACCGCCTTTACAATTAGACGCCAAACCGTTTAAGCGAAAGTCTTTTCATGTGGCTGAGTACCAGCTCTAAAGTCCAAGTACGGGGCTATTCCCCAGAACACAGTGGCGGTTAGCAGACTTTGTGGAAAGGATACCAGATTTATGAATGAGGGTGACCCTACCTGTTGGATGAGGTGGTCGCTGCAGGAGCCTTTGTTGCGAAGATCAGCACTGTCCGTTGAAGGCCCATCGCCTAGGTTTATCTAGAGCAAGAAAATTAAAACAGTTCGAAAACTTCTAAACTCGTCACACGAGGCCTTGCCGATTCCCGGCCAAGAAAAGACGTCTTCGCTGTCCAGACACATGGAGACAAGTCCTTTCTCTCCTCTTGAGCAGTTCAAAATTGCCGCTCCTCTCCACACCGACCTCTAGCGGTGGTCAGCGTCGTAAGCTGACGCGGGCGCTTGCCATTGGACGTCGGGTGCATCGCTCCGCCTACTCGGCCTCTTTGGTGGCGGGTCCGAACTCTGGGTCCGGAAGTTCTTGGCTCCTGGGGCGATGCCGGACACTGGTGTCATCCAGTTGAACTGGTAAGTTCTTGGAACCACGATGACTAACCAGGTCTTTGTTCACACTTCGAGAAAAACATATTCAAGGACCTTTTAGCCCAAGTCGTGTCCGCAGGATCAATTCCTGAGGGCACGACACACCTATCCCCCTTTAGCGAGAGAGGAGGACAGGCGGGGCAGGGAAAAGGTCACTGACCGTACTGCACTGAAGATGGCACTATATTGTTGAAGATGATCTCCAGGGTCGCCCATCACGATCTGGAATCTGGCCTTTCCTTCATGAGTCCATCTGTTGCAAACAGTCTAAGAGGTCACACAGTTCATATTGTTGCACAACACCAAGAAAGTCCAGTGATTCACAGTTGGGGTCCGGCTGGGCCGCTCTGGTGGGCGTCGGTTGCAGGAGGCTCCACATCACATGAAATAGAGAAAACAGGGAAAAGGGTCACCAATCTGGCTTTCCACATGCACTCAGGTTACAAACACAGTCTGTCTTCGTGCTTACCGCCACGTGACTCACTGTTACATAGAACTTAGAAATCTTATGGTACAGATTACACTTCTAATTAGCAAGAACTTCCTGAAGTTAGTTACAATTCCAACAATAAAACAAAAATCCTTTCTCAGTAAAACACTTTATACTACAAAATCATCTAACTATTACTCCTATAATAGCAAAATCATCTACAATTACTCTTATAATCACAAAATCATCTAATTGTTACTCTGACAATGATCATCAAAAATTATCTCTCCATCAATTCATTTAATCCTGACAAAATTACCTCTCAAAAACTCAAATCTCTGATAACAAAATCATTTTTTTTTTTCAAGTTACTCTGACAATGATCATCTCAAATTATCTCTCCATTAATTCATCTAATAGTGACAAAAATACTTCTCAAAAAAAAATTCATTTAATAGTAACAAAATTACTTCTCAAAAACTCAAATCTCTGATAACAAAATCATTTTTTTTTCAAGTTACTCTGACAATGATCATTTAAAATTTTTCTCCATCAATTCATTTAATCGTGACAAAATTACTTCTCAAAAACTCAAATCTCTGATAACAAAATAATTTTTTTTTCAAGTTACTCTGACAATGATCATCTCAAATTATCTCTCCATTAATTCATCTAATAGTGACAAAATACTTCTCAAAAAAAAAATTCATTTAATAGTAACAAAATTACTTCTCAAAAACTCAAATCTCTGATAACAAAATCATTTTTTTTTTCAAGTTACTCTGACAATGATCATTTAAAATTATTTCTCCATCAATTCATTTACTCGTGACAAAATTACTTCTCAAAAACTCAAATCTCTGATAACAAAATAATTTTTTTTTCAAGTTACTCTGACAATGATCATTTAAAATTATTTCTCCATCAATTCATTTACTCGTGACAAAATTACTGCTCAAAAACTCAAATCGATAATCAAGACACTTCAAAAAAAACTCAAATCTCTGATTAGCAAACTACTAACAAAATCATTCATAAGTATTTCCAAGTTACTCTGACAATGATCATCTAAAATTATTTCTCCATTAATTCATCTAATAGTGACAAAATTACTGCTCAAAAACTCAAATCGATAATCAAGACACTTCTAACAAAACTCAAATCTCCAATAGCAAACTCATTTATAGTTATTTCTCAAATCTCAAGTCTATTATTCAAATGGAGGGCTTTGCACTCTGTCTACACTGTTTCAAATAGCTGCTTCGTTCCTTCCGGCTGATTGATTGATTGAACGTGTGTGTGGGGGGGGGTGCGTAAACCTGCCGTCCCGCCAGGTTTCCCAAAGCGTCACCACCTGCGCACGTCACCATCCGCTTGCGGCCAGGCCACCGCGCACGGGAGAAATTCTCTCGATTTCTCGCGTGAGCGTTCTATGATTCAGATTTCACTCCTTCGCTGCGCTTGATAGCCGGGGGGGGGAGGGGGGGTGCGAGTGCCTTAGTGTACTGACGGAGACTGTTGAGCAGTGACGGACCAGGGGAGAGGATTTCTGCCGTCCTGGGGCGATGTATTGTGAGGGCGTCCCCTCGCGACGACATTAGCCCATGAGGCGGGCTTCACTTCCTCGAGTTCGTCATGTATCCCAGCATTCCGTGTTTTCAAGCGTCGTCTGCTGCGGGGCGGCCGCTGAGGCAAAGGCGGAAGGGGTGCTGATCCACCGGATGTGTTGACGTCATAGCAAGCCACGGTGTGCGGGTGTGTGTCAGCAGCAGTGGCTGGGGCGACTCTTCCGTCTGGTGCACGTGGTCGAAGGTTGTACGGGTGTGGCTGGGAGCTCGCTGTGGCAGGGCGCGCTCGCGCGTCTGGCGCCGGGCGGCCTGCAACGTGATTCCGTGTGACTCGGGGGTTCGATTCCCAGTCGTCTTCCTCAGATTCCGGCTCAGCGATGGGTCGTGATGGGGGCGTCGGGGGTTTTGGTGTGGGATCTTCTGGGATGGAGGGCTCACCTATCAGGTACGGGCGTCGCTTCCGCAATTTGGTGAGGCGATCGACATGGACTGTCTCCACTTTGTGAGGGTTGGCGACTAAGGCAATTTTATAATTCACTTCGGTGAGGCGTTGCAGCACTCGCCATGGCCCGGTGGACATTTTCGAGAGCTTCCTGGTATTCCTGCGAGGGACCCGTGGGCTATATAAAAACACGAGGTCACCAGGCCGAATACCTTTATCCACGGCCATTTTTCTCCTCTGCTCCTCCTGATTCGTAGCTGCTGTTTCAAGATTCGCTTTCACCAGCTCATACGCTTCATTCAACTTGTTGGCTAACTGTTCACCATAGCTCTCAGTGTCGGCATAGGTTGGGGGCTCCTTCGTCTGCCACATCTGGTAAGGCAGGGCCACGTCTCGGCCATACAGTAGAAAATAGGGGGTCTCATGGGTGGAACTGTGGGTGGCACTCCGATAAGCCATCAAAACAAATGGCAGATGCTCATCCCACACATCATTTTTGTCGGCCACCAGATGAGATAAGATGGATGCTATGGACTGGTTGAATTTCTCCACGAGGCCGTTGGAGCTCGGGTGATAGAAGCTAGTGTTTTGCTTGGTAATGCCTAATCGGTTAAACACCTCGGTCATCACGCGACCGGTAAAGTTGCGCCCATTATCACTGATGACAGTAGCGGGAATTCCATGCTTGGGAATAAAATCTTCTACAAACGCTCTAGCAATCGACTCTGCTGACTGATCGGCCAGCGCGTAGACCTCTGGCCATTTGGTGAAGTAGTCCATAATGACTAAGATGTACCTATTTCCTTGCTGAGTGATGGGGAGAGGGCCTAAAATATCCATGCCTATGCGCTGAAAGGGGCGGCTTGTGAGTGGGGCTCGAACTAGGTTTCCTTTCTTCTTCTCGACGTAGCCTCTCCGTTGCAGACAAGATACACAGGTCTGGACGTAATTGCGTATATCGGCATACATGCCGGGCCAGTAGTACTCAGACCTTACTCTTTGCAATGTTTTGTACTCTCCCAAGTGGCCTGAGCAGGGGTTGTCGTGGCACAATTCCAAGATCTGCCCTCGCAGACTGACGGGGATCGCTAGCTGCTCTGTTGCTTCCATGCGGGGGCTATGGCTAGTCGGGGGGGCCAAATGGTATAGGATACCTTCCTTCAAATAAAATGGTTCGGCGGCACTGGCGGGTGAATCGGGGGTCCTACTCTCTAAAATTTCGATGGTGTTTCTAAAGGTGGGGTCCTCCAGCTGTAGGTCTCTCAGATGGGCTAAATCGCCAAAGGGGCTCTGGGCAGGGGGATTTCCCTCGACTGCCTGGATGTGACGGGACAGGGTATCGGCGGGGACATTGTGTTTCCCAGGCCGATAAATGATGTCGAAATCGTAATCCTGCAGCGTCAGATTCCACTTGGCCAATCTACTGGAGGGGTCCTTGAGTTTCAGCAAATATGTGAGGGAGGCATGGTCGGACACAACTGTAAATCGTCGCCCATACAGGTACTGCTTGAAATGGGTAATGGCGAAACGGATCGCAAGGGCCTCCTTCTCAATCGTTGAGTAGCGTGTTTCAGGGGGCTTCAATTTCCGACTGGCGTAAGCTACCGGATGACGGAAACCGTCGTCCGTCTCCTGCTCGAGTACGCCGGCTACCGCAATATCCGACGCATCGGTTGACAGGAAAAATTTCCGTCCAAAGTCGGGGTACAGGAGAAGGGGCTCGGTCATTAATTTCCTCTTTAGTACTTCGAACGCTTCCTCTGCCTCTGAAGACCATCTAAAAGGGGTGTCTTTCTTCACTAACTGTACCAAGGGGGCTGTAAGATCGGCGTAACGATCAATAAAACGCCGGTAGTAACCGGTTAGGCCTAAGAAGGCTCGAACGTTCCGGACACTACGGGGGCGTGGAAATTCTTCAATGGCCTGGACGTTCCGCGGGTCCGGCTGGACCCCTTCTGCGGAAATCAAATGTCCCAAGTATGTGAGGGACTCCTTCATAAATTGGCACTTCGCTGGCTTCAACTTTAATTTGTAGGACCGTAGGCGGTCAAATACCCTCTGTAACCGTTCTGTGTGTTGTTCAAATGTCTGGGAGGCCACCATTATGTCGTCGAGGTAGACGAGAACTTGCTCCTGTCGCATTCCCATTAATACGTGGTCCAGTAAATGTTGGAAAGTAGCGGGACTGTTCTTCAGTCCAAATGGTAAGTAGTTAAATTCAAATAACCCTTTCCTACTGATGAACGCAGTTTTCTCCACGTCTCGTGGGTGTACGGGAACCTGCCAATAACCGGATACCATATCCAGCGAGCTAAAATATTTGGCGTGAGCTAGTTGGTCGATAATTTCGTTTATGAGGGGGAGAGGGTACGAATCTGGGATTGTTTTCGCATTTAGTGCCCTGTAGTCAACACAGAATCTGTATGTGGAGTCTTTTTTCTTCACTAAGACGATGGGTGACGCAAAAGGAGAGGCGCTTTCTCTGATTATTCCTTGCTCCAACAACTCATCCACTTGTCGGTCCAATTCGCCCTGCAGCGCGAACGGCACCCTGTATGCCCGCTGCCTCACGGGGCGGTCGTCTGTGAGGTGGATTTCATGGTACACGGCCTCTGTGCCGGTCAATTCGCTGACATCTCTCGCAAAAACATCTCGATTTTTCATTAACAATTTTCCCAGTTTACTCTTCTCTTGAGGCCCAAGATGGTCCAATTGGAAATCTTCCAGGGACAGGGGCGATTTTCTTGTCTTCCGGGGAATGCCAGGAGGTTCTATTTGTTCGGCGTCGAGGGCTTCCAACGTGGCGATGCGCATGTTTTTATTCAGCCAGATAGGGGCCGATGAGGTATTGGCGACCCGGATGTTGAGTCGGCCGCTACCGTCCACGCGGTTCACCGAGCGGGCTACGCGCACGGAACCGGTTTTCAGCTGCTCATGTGGCTGCGCTAAGATCGTGCATCCTCGGAGCTGGGGTGCAGAACACTCGATGAGGGCTATGCGCTCGGCTCGGGGAGGGACGCAGAGCCTCTGTATGATGCGCCCAATGTACGTGGGTGTAGGGGAGGGGGGTGAAGGTTGCTCCTGGGCAGGGTAAGCGGGCAGTGTGAGGGGGGTGCTCCTATGTTCCAATTTCTCGTCCTTCTTCCTTTGCAATGTGCCTGAATGACAATCTATGATGAATCGATGCTTCTTGAGGATATCGTGTCCCATTATCATGTCGTATCGTGGAGTGTCTATATCAAGGGCTACTATGGGGTGCTCAAAACTAATTCCATCAAATGTGAGGGTCACCATGTATCTGCCTATCACTGGAAGGGGGTGGCCATCTACAGTTTTCAAATTATGTTGTGGGGGGACCGTTTTGTGCAGGATTCGGCTTCTCAAGCGCTGAAAACACTGGCCATTCATGACAGACACCGTGGCGCCGGTATCGACGAGGGCCGACACCTCCGTGTCCTCCATGCGGCCAGACACAATAGGTGAATTTTCATCACTACATAGTATGGCACACGGGGCAATGCGGACGGCTGACGCTTCGAGGGGACTCTGGGAAGTGCATCCGGGGCTTCCCTCCCGTTCTAGTTTAAAAGGAGCCGTATGGTGGTTGGTTTGCCGCAACTCCTCTCTACCCTGTTCTCGTGTTTGCTGAGGGGGGGTAAAAGGAAATTCACTCCCTCTCGTCCAGCGGGTCCTCCGTGGGGGTGCTCGGTCTTGATTTTGCTGCCGGTTTCGTCCTGTTTGGTATCGCGGGTCACGTGGGCGTACGGTAGGGGGCGACGCACACTGACGGGCGTAATGGCCCACTCCGCCGCACGCAAAGCACGTGACACCCCGGCGATCCGCCCAGGAGTGCTGCTGTTGCTGGGGCTGATTGGTATGGCTCCTCTCTCGCTGTCCCTCAATCTGGTGAAGGCGCTCCCCTAAACGTACCAAATCTGCCTGGATCTGGCACAGCGGAAAGGCTGCCAACAGATCCTGTAGCTGGGGCAGAGGGTTCGACTCTGTGTTCCTAGCAGGGGTTTCCTCGTCGAGTGCTCGTATGGCTGGCGTTCGTCCGCAGGCACGCTCATTGCTCTCCTCTAGTGTAGCTTTCGCTAAAGCCTCCTTGAAAGTGCGGGGATTATGAGACAATACGACCCTCTTGAGCCGCGGGGCCAGGCCCGCCAAAAACTGGGCAAGGCGCATCTGATCGCCGATTCCCTGATCCTCGCTGTCCCTGTTTCTCCCCGTTGGTCCCAAAAACTGATAGGCCCGGGTCCGAATGCGGGCAGCATACTCCTGGACACTCTCGTTCGCCGCTTGCTGACAACTTGTGAACTCGTGCAGGCGGGTGGCTAATGGCGCCTCACTATCGAACCTTTCCAACACCGCCCTTTTGAAAATGGCAAAATCCTCCTCGTTCCTTAATTCCGGGGATTGGTTAACGAATTCCGCAGCGGCTCCTCGCAGCTTCGAGCGGGCAATGATTGCCATCTCGCTCGGCTGCCATCGTGCGATCCTCCCTACTCCCTCTAATTGTTCGAAAAACGCTGCGGCCGTGCGACTATTATCTCCTTCGTACGGGTTTACTAAGTTTATGAACCCCGCCAGGAGAGGTCCCGTCGTTGGGGACGGCTCCTGGATGGGTGGCGCACTCGTGTCCTGACTCTCCATTAATTCGGGGGGTTTTCTCACTACGCAAATAGTGTGCTGCGTGTTGTGCTGTGTGTTGGGTTTTTTGTACCTCCTAAGTGCAATGGAGGCGCACACAGAAATGCAACTTAACAGTAACACATGAAAAAAAAAATCACTCCTATCTAAAATATTATGATATAGTCCCTAGTCGAAATCTCTAATACTTCCTTCATACACTCTACACCTGGGCCTAGCTATAGTCTTATACTTATTTCTTAGCACTAAACATTTAATTCAAATCACTTTCTATACTTCAATATAACACTTGTTTTAACAGATGCTCCTGAAATTCCTCGCTCAAAACATAGTATACAATTCTCACTAAAATCACAATTTAAATCACTAAAGTCACTAAAATCACAATATTTAACATTCTTAATTTCTTCACATTCTGCTACTGCCACATTTCAACACAATAATTTTGCAATCTCTAATTATACTCTTTTTCTAGCCGCAATAAACTCAGGTTCGAACATACTTGGGTCACAGAAACCAATCGAAGCTAATCCGTGGTCACCGCGCTAATTTGACGTATTTTTCTTTCTAACCGCAATAACCCAGGTTCGAATCCTGGTCACGGCACCAATTTGACGTGAACCCCCCTTTCTTATGAGGGCGGTCCGTCATTAAATTTCTGACTCCCTCCCGTTCTATTTTGGCCGTGCTGTTACTTGTGCAGACTTTCGAGAAGGAAACCTCTGCAATAACCCAAACGTGACTCAATCTTGGAAAAGACAGGGAGTAGTCAGATATTACCATTTAAACATAATTTATTTATAGTACATTGCGAAAAATAAACTTCAGGACCAGGAGTTCCCTTCGGGGAATACAGCCGAACTTACTAGTTCTCAGGCGATGACCGCCTTTACAATTAGACGCCAAACCGTTTAAGCGAAAGTCTTTTCATGTGGCTGAGCTACCAGCTCTAAAGTCCAAGTACGGGGCTATTCCCCAGAACACAGTGGCGGTTAGCAGACTTTGTGGAAAGGATACCAGATTTATGAATGAGGGTGACCCTACCTGTTGGATGAGGTGGTCGCTGCAGGAGCCTTTGTTGCGAAGATCAGCACTGTCCGTTGAAGGCCCATCGCCTAGGTTTATCTAGAGCAAGAAAATTAAAACAGTTCGAAAACTTCTAAACTCGTCACACGAGGCCTTGCCGATTCCCGGCCAAGAAAAGACGTCTTCGCTGTCCAGACACATGGAGACAAGTCCTTTCTCTCCTCTTGAGCAGTTCAAAATTGCCGCTCCTCTCCACACCGACCTCTAGCGGTGGTCAGCGTCGTAAGCTGACACGGGCGCTTGCCATTGGACGTCGGGTGCATCGCTCCGCCTACTCGGCCTCTTTGGTGGCGGGTCCGAACTCTGGGTCCGGAAGTTCTTGGCTCCTGGGGCGATGCCGGACACTGGTGTCATCCAGTTGAACTGGTAAGTTCTTGGAACCACGATGACTAACCAGGTCTTTGTTCACACTTCGAGAAAAACATATTCAAGGACCTTTTAGCCCAAGTCGTGTCCGCAGGATCAATTCCTGAGGGCACGACACAAGATTAAAAATTTCACAGCAGTCGAAGATTTTAAATTCCACCACACATTGAGAAAACAGTTCTTGACAACTGCAAGATACACCATTGATAAAGAGGAGATTACTAATTTAGTGGAAATACGAGATTACTAATTAGTAGGATACGAGTGCATTAATGAAAGGTTTCTTACAGAAAAATTTCAGACAAGCGTTAAAGATTTGAATGTTATCTGCTGTTATTAGTTATAAATTTGAATGTTATCTGCTGTTATGAGCATTTAATAATTCCATACTAGAAAAACAACTGTATGTATGTATATACACAAAAAGGACATTGTATTTATTAGTAAAAGTAAGATTTACAGTGTCAAAATTCTAACGCTAAAGTTATCGTGGGTACAATAACTTTCAATGCCAAAAATTATACCTAGATTCTGTTTTTGGTAGAACACACATACAAAGGAAAATCAGAGATAATCTATGTTTCTGTGCACTGCGTACAGTATATGACACATTAAACGCCTGGGCCTAATTAGTAGCCGGGTCCGAATCAGTGATGTCAGACAGCCGAGAATCTGTGAGACAGTCCTTCAGAGTATCAATTAGTTTTATGTCCTCCACAAGTGTTGTGAACATTTTTATGCAATCGCATGTTGATAAATTAATTGAAAAACCGCCCAAGAATTTTGCAGGTCTCAGTTAGTTTTAATTTAATTTGGAGTCTCAAACTGCAGCCGTTTACAAGCAAGGATTTTTAAATTTTAATCAGGGCTAATATTCGAACACTTACGACAGATTTTGGCCTGTAAATGGTAGCTAGGCATAAACTGGAAGGAGAGCTGTGTACCAATCCCCAGTGATGATGCACAGAACCGACCAGGTCTAGCACCTAATGTCCGACCCCGCCTTCTCGTGGTGCAGGCGGTTAATACATTTCAAAAGAGATATTCTATTTTGGAAGGGAACGGAAGGGGAGGGCTGACAGTGAAGTATGGCCTACTGATCTGGTCATCTACGGCCACTTTTTTCTTTTTTTTCAACCATGCTGAGGAGTGGTCAACTTCACAGGGTCCTGGTGCTGACCATTTATACCTACTAGACTGGACTTGTTTATGGATTTGAGCTTGATTATGGATCCTGGACTTGCTGCACTGGTGGACCTCTGTTGAGGGAGAGTCTGCCGCTGTGTTTTATGTTTGCTTCTGGGTTGCCAGCTCTAAGTGAACAGAGGAATGGGATACCTTATATCAGCTGGTGGATAATCCTAATCAGAGGCCATCGCAGGTACCTGAACCTTACTTAGTTAGTTGGGCATCGTCAAGCCTAAACGGGAGTAATGTGTCTCAGGCAGGCCACATGGCTCTTGAAAAAGTCCACTTGAAAAGGTGGTGCCTGAAGTTCCTACCAGCATCGGTGACTTCAGCCTTTAGCGGAGGCGGAACAGGTCTTTGCCCCATGTCTGCGATTAGGGAGCTATTTGATATTGTCGGCATTCCCTCTCTCAATAAACATAGTTTCTTTAAACATCCCACTAACCATTTTCTCTCCATAGGTAGTTGGAATGTGAAGACTCTGCACAGAGCTTTTTCTCTTGATGTCCTCACACAAGAATTCCACCATTGTAGTTTAGATATTCTCGGCTTCCAAGAGACCAGATGGACAGATAAAGATGGGATTCTTAAAAATAATCTTAACTTTCTCTTTTCAGGGAGGAAGGATAACAAACATCACCAAGGCGTGGGTCTGCTTCTCAGCAGACACGCTAGTGATGCTCTTCTAGGATATGAGTGCATTAATGAAAGGTTTCTTACAGCAAAATTTCAGACAAGCATTAAAAACTTGAATGTTATCTGCTGTTATGCCCCCACTGAGGATGCTGATGAGAAGGATAGGTTTTACGGACAACTTCAGGATATTTTGAATTCTGTCAAGAAAGGAGATATTACCCTTCTTCTAGGTGACTTCAATGCCAACATTGGTACCGACTCTGACCTTTGGGGAGGGGTGATAGTCCCTTTTGGTATCTGTAGCTGCAATGGCAATGGGCAACGTCTTCTACAGGTAAGTAAACTCAATGGTTTCAGAATAACTAACACATATTACAAACACCGCGACATACATAAGTACACATGGGTTTCACCTGATGGGCTGCATAACAATATGATTGATTATATATTAATTATCAGCAAATGGGCTAGTTCTGTTAGGAATACCAGGGCATATAGGGGAGTTGAAATTGGATCTGACCATTACCTTGTTAAAAGTGTCTTGCAACTTAAACTTAAAAAGTGTTGTGCTAGGGTTAAAAAATTTACCTTTAATACTGAAGCTCTGAAAGACCCAGATATAGCCAAAGCTTACCATGATAGGTTACTTAGTCATTATGACAGTCATGGTTTGCTTACTACTAAAGTTGAGGAAGAATGAGGCCGTTTTAAACAGGCTCTTTTGGAAACTAACAGTACTCTTTTAGGAAAAAAAGGAGCAGAGAAGGCAGAATTATTTGAGTGATAAGGCACTTGAGATTATTTCAGAAAGAAGGAACTGCAAGAATGTTCTTAATCAGTACCCTACTAGTCCTAATAGAAAGGATTACAGAGAGCTTAATAAACATGTAAAGGATCAGTTAGGTACTGATAAGAATCTCTGGCTTGATGGCTTGGCTAACAAAGCTGAGGAAGCAGTTAGGCAGCAAACAGCAGAGAGCTGTACCAGATAGTTAATGTTTTGTGTGGTAGAAAACGGACAGGCATACAAGGATTGAAGGATAAACAAGGTAAGGTTATAGAAGGGGAGGATTCTGTCATGGCTAGGTGGGCTGAGCATTTCACTGATGTTCTAAACAATGTGGTTAGTTCTACTCCCATTGTTTGTAATGATGATAAATGTATTGGTGGCTTTAAGTTTGGCTCTAGAACACAATCTGAAGTTATTTTGGCTATTTCTAAACTTAAACTTCATAAATCTCTAATCTTTAATTACTACAGAAATGCTCAGAGCTGGGAATGTTTCGTTACCACTTGGATGACTGAAATTTTGAATAACTTTTATGATAAAGTCATGGTTTCTAAAGATTTTACCAGAGCTATTATTATCCCTATTTTTAAAAAATGGTGATCGCAGTTCTTGTGATAACTATAAGGGTATCAGTCTACTCTCTGTTCCAGGTAAAGTTCTTTCCATGATTGTGCTTAATAGAATTAAGAATCTGGTTGACAGTCAATTGCGTGATGAGCAATGTTGATTCAGAAGTGGTAGGGGATGTATGGATCAGATATTTTCACTTAGGCAGATTCTTGAGAAATGTTTAGAATTTCAGAAACCTTTGGTTGCTAGCTTTGTTGATTTCAAAAAGGCTTTCGACTCTGTCGATCGTCATAATTTTTGGTTGATTGTCTGATCATATGGTATACCAGACAAGTTAGTTAACATAATGAAAGCTCTCTATAATAACACTGAGTTGTGTGTGAGAGTTGGTAAATCTTGTAGCAATTGGTTTAGCATTACTTCTGGTGTTCGACAAGGGTGCATTTGTCTCCTTTTCTCTTTAGTTTGGTTATTGATTATGTTATGCGAAATTCACTTCAATGGAAAATTTTGGCCTTAAATGGGCTGGAGATACGAAAATTTCTTAGTTAGATTATGCTGATGATTTAGCCCTTTTGGCAAATGATGTTGATGAGATGAACTCTTTCATTCAAGCTGTTGATGAGACTGGTAGTAGAGTAGGTTTGGTTATAAACAGAGAGAAAACTAAAGTGATGAAATTTGGTCAGGCATGTTGTGATACAGTTCATCTGAATGGTTGCGGTCTTGAGCAGGTGTCACAGTTTAATTACCTTGGGAGCTATGTAACAGATACTGGTGATGTGCGGCATGAGATTAACAGACGAATAGGGATTGCTGCCGGAACTTTTAAGAATCTATGGAGATTGTGGAGAAATAGGCGTATACATCTAAAGACTAAAATTAGACTGTATAATAGTTTGGTTCTTTCTAGGGTTAGTTATGGTAGTGAAACGTGGATGCTGTGTAAACAAGATAACAGGAAACTAGATGCTTTTGATTCTAGATGCTTACGTAGTATCTTGGGTATTAGGTGGTTTAACTTTGTGAGTAATGATGAGGTTAGGCAAAGGAGTATGCAACCTCCTTTAAACATCATATTGTGCAGAGAGAGACTCTGCTGGTTTGGCCATGTTGCCCGTATGGATAATTATAGATTGGCGAATAGGGTTATGAACAGTGTGCCTAAAGTCCTCAGAAAGTAGGGGAGACCTAGGATGCGGTGGGCAAACAATGTCAAACAGGACCTGTTAGAATTGGTGTGCAGTGGCCGGATGCAGCAGATGTAGCTAAGGACAGATATGCTTGGAGAATTAAACTGTACGGTCTGGTTGGACCTCCGTAGCCCATGGCTGCTTGAGGATGATGATGATGATGATGATGGTGATACGGCAGATTGTAATTCTTGGCTGACCTGTCTATAGTATTAAGAATTCATCAAACAATTTGAGAATCAATAATGTCTAACCTTATATGATGACATATCCATCAAAAATATCAAAACTATATCATCAATAATTTTGTCAATGATCTTTATTGTTCGAAAATAATAATTGTTCTTTATAGTAAAGAAGGCAAAGCACTTTTTTACGTGCAGTTATTCATGTATTTTTCGACCCTCACTAGTCTTTTATATCATCTGGAATTCGTCCACGGTTGAAAGAAAACATTTGAACTTTAAAATGTATTTTTCTCGTTTAAACACTGGTGCTATTTATTTCTTGGACCAGTAAAAGACAAACCCACCATTCACCGTTTGGATCAGAAAAATATTTCCACCCTACGTTGGATAGAATTTTCCATTTATCTTATGGTACATGCACCATACAAATGAAATAATATTTTAATCCAAATTACCTAAAACTATGGTTAATTATGTAATCTCTAAGAGTGCGATGTGAATTCTTTAAAATTTCATTCTTGAACGTGGCACCCATAGCGTTGAAAGATTTTTGAAAAGATGTTTCATTTAATGAGACATTCGGTGAAAGTAATGTGTTAAGAAGCAACGCCCTCTGTTCGATTGTGAGACCAGCAAAAGGATATCCCAATGTTAAAGAAGCATATTTAGCCAGTGTCAGGTTTTCATTCCTTCCTGTAAAAGAAAATAAATTATTATCAGTAAGAATATCGTAAATAATTAAGTAATTAGAAACACAATTAAATTGAGATTACAATGTTAAAGAAGCATATTTAGCCAGTGTCAGGTTTTCATTCCTTCCTGTAAAAGAAAATAAATTATTATCAGTAAGAATATCGTAAATAATTAAGTAATTAGAAACACAATTAAATTGAGATTACAATGTTAAAGAAGCATATTTAGCCAGTGTCAGGTTTTCATTCCTTCCTGTAAAAGAAAATAAATTATTATCAGTAAGAATATCGTAAATAATTAAGTAATTAGAAACACAATTAAATTGAGATTACAATGTTAAAGAAGCATATTTAGCCAGTGTCAGGTTTTCATTCCTTCCTGTAAAAGAAAATAAATTATTATCAGTAAGAATATCGTAAATAATTAAGTAATTAGAGACACAATTAAATTGAGATTACAAATAAGTAATTAGAGGAATTACTTATTTGAAACAGCAGGCCTTAAATTAGTTCGCATGATTATATTTTAGTGCATTTCTCAACCTTTGAGGAAAGTTTGTTATTTTAGTAGTCTTTGTTTCATTGCTAAAAGGTAGTAGCTGTTCAAGGGTGAGGAGCGATAGAGGCGATCCTCCTAAAGAAAAGTCTAATATAAAGAGTCAGAGATAACTATTGCTTCGTTACAATGAGTTCTGTGTTCTGTTTTTGAAAGTTGATCATAGCCCCCGTCCCCTCAAAAGTGGTTCTTCGGATCGCCACAGCTAGAATGGTAGTAACCGCTTAGGTACTACCATTATACCCTTCCCACTCCAAAAGGGGGCGGGGGTGGCTCAGTCGGTAGCGCGCCAGGGTCGTAATCTATAGTTCCCAGGTTCGAGTCCCAGCTGGGTCAGCGTTGAGATTTATCTCCGCAAAATTCCCCGCCCTGCCCACGGTCAGTAGGGGACACCAATGGGCTTAGAAAGGGCGCCGTCCGTCGGATGGGACGTTAAGCCGTCTCCGTGTGCGGGAGAGCCATACCCTGTGCACGTTAAAGAACACGCTGGATGGCCTTGACGGGAGGGCTACCATCTGTCTCCCAACAGCTGTTCCAGTGGGTCCCCTCCCCCAACCTTCTCTGAGCCTTCGGGGTCCATGTGACCTGGCCATTTAGCCCATGGTGTGCAAAAAAGTGCCGCTCAGAGGTAAAACAACTCAACCCAACCCACTCCAAAGGAAAACAGTTCCCCTCCCCACATCCAGAAAAGGCCCTCAAGTAATATTTTAACATTTGTTGAAATTTCAATATGAATTGGATTGTTCTACCTCTGAGCTGCACTCTTGATCACACAATAGCCTGAATCTCCAGGCCAGAAAGATTGAAGTATTCATAAAATATTAGGGAGGAGTACGCACTGGACAGCTGTTACGAGACAAATGGAAGCCTCACATCAAGGTTTTCCAGCGTGTTCTTTAACGTGTACAGGCTTTGGCTCTCCTACACACAGAGCCACGGCTTAACTCCCATCTTTGTCTCTGTTTTCACCGAGGGCAAGGTGGGGATGGAGGAGATAAATCTCAACATTGACATAATTGGCACTCGAAACTGGGACTTGCAGATTATGAGACTGACGCGATCGCAATCTGTAGTTCCCAAGATTAGGTTCATTTTCGGACTCTCAACCTATTTCTGATCTTCAGATATTCGAATTTTTCGGAAGAAAAATCAAAATTGATTTACACAAAACCTATTTCATTTGCATATTTCGACTTTTCTATTAGGTTGAACTTCTGCCTTTAAAGGAGGATGTTTGGAAAAAAGCAAAATTCTTGACTGATATTGTAAGCAGAATATTTATACTAGAAATTAGATAACTAGGTAGTAGAGAATGCTGTTGTTAAATAGTTTGCTTTGTAAACCGCAACCTGCATCATCTCCTCGGAAGGAAAAAAGACTCTTATAGGGTTTTGAAAAGTACTGAAGTTGAAAAAATGGCAGAATATTCTAAACAATCTATTTATGCTCAAAATGTTATTGTTACGACAGATGAACGAGCAAAAATGAAACCGTGATATGCTCTGTCCTCTTGATGCTCGCGTGTACTGCAACGTGATAATTACGTCCCCAACCACTTCGAACGATAACTTAAAAACAAAGAGTAAGAGAGTCCCTCTGCTTAACAGAACACCTGATTCTTTATCAAGTGTGACCACAGTATTAGTGACGGGAGATACAGAAACCCTAGCACAAAGTGACGCTATAGTCCGTGGACATCAGACGGAGAGTTCTGGGGCCTTCCGATTGGCGGTCACTGATGTCCCTTGTAAAGGAGCTTTGGCTCATGGTATCCTGGTTGCAAGGACTTCAGTCAAATTTTGTAAATAACTGATTCCTATCAGAGTAATGAACTGTTTTCAATCAAGGAGATCTTGTCTGGCTATACAATCCACATAGAAAGAAGTGACTTTCTCCAAAACTTCAGAAACTTGGGAAGGTCCATATAAGGCAGTTAACAGGATTTGACGTGGTGTATCGCATTCGTCGACGTCCATCTACAAAGTGCAAGGTGGTTCATGTGGATCATTTGGCTCCGTTTCATCAAAGAACTGAAGAAGCTTCGAAATCCAGAATTGTCGGGACGAACAAAACCTAAGGAGGTGGAAGGTCCATATATGGTAGTTAACAGGATTAATGACGTGGTGTATCGCATTCGTCGACGTCCATCTCAAAGTGCAAGGTGGTTCACGTGGATCGTTTGGTTCCGTATCATCAAACAACTGAAGAAGCTTTGGAATCCAGAATTGTCGAGACGAACAAGACCTAAGGAGGGAGCAATGTTGCGACAGATGTACCATCAACAATGAAAACGTGATGTGCTGTGTCGTCTTGATGCTCGCATGTACTGCAGCGTGAGAATTATGTCACCAACCACTTTGAATGATAATTTAAACATAAAGAGTAAGAGAGTTGTAATTAGGAAGAATTAATGCGAAGAAAAAGTAGTTTGTCTTAGTCTGTGCACGATAGTCTAAAGAAGAAATGTTTTTATTTGGTGTGCGCGGGTGAGGATAAATAAGTTTATTAGTGTGAATTAGTGTTTATTAGTGTTAAGTTTGTAAAGTAGTAAGAAAAAGGAAGAATTCATCGTCCTATGCGTGATGATCAACGTCTGAAAAGAATTGCTTCTGAGAGACACGTTTATTTAGCTGTAGTTTTAGAGTACTTGATGAGAGTAGAATCCTAGAAGAAATTCTTTTGATGCATAGTTATCTTTAGTTTGTTTGCAAGAATTGGTAAGGTTATTCTAGGTAGATTACAGGTTTATTCGCAAATATGATTGTGCCGTTTATTGAATATTGTGAAAAGTCTTATTTTATGCTATTGGTAGAGATTGTAGAATTCTAAAGAAACTACTATTTGAAGCAATAATTAATAAGGTGATATATTCCTCTGAAGATTTATTTTCATACTGATAAAGATGAATATTTATGTTGGTTGAATTTAGTTTGTATAAATGTTTTTATTCATACTTTTGTAATAAATTATCTTATTTTAGAATTATTGTCGCTAAATATTATTTTTGAACTCACGCTCAATTTCCATCTGTTAAATTTATAACATTATATTTAGATGATAGAGTATTCCTTTCAAGTGTTTGCATTGTTATCTGTGATTTGCTCTCTATCCAAAAAGATGAGCTACATAGACGGAGTGAAATTCATCTTTGTTTATTTTAAGAGAGAAATGCAAATTTATTTTTGGTTTATTAATAAAATACGCCACAACATCTTAAGTTCGGTAATATTAGGATATAAGCTCTACCGAACCACGGATTTTTCCGAATCATGTATGCTCCCTTTCATTTTTCATCAGCAAGTAAAAACCCACTGTGAAGCTACAATTCATTAATTCACCGTGTTTTATCATGCTTAAGTAGTTTAAAAGCTATTAGTACAGTACGTGCATCTTTCATATTATTCACCATTTCAAGCAGGTTTTTGTATTACAGTATAGTTTTTCATTATTGTTTTTGGGTACACTGATTTTTTTTGCATGAAATGAATTGTAACTGAAATAAAAAATAAAAACAAATAATCGGCAGAAATTTTTCCCCCGTGGGCGTAAATTTTTTTGTTATTTTAGTAACGTAGGGTATGGATGTGTGTGTTGTTTTTCTGCTGAGGTCCTGCCATCCTCACAGACCTTCTACTATGGCATATAAACTGACAGGCTCCTGTCAGACCTCTGTGGCAAGCAGCTGCTTGAGGGGGTATTTTTATATAGCCGTCCCATGGCCGAGTGGTTAGCGCGCTTGGCTACTGATCAGAGGGACCTGGGTTCGAGCCCCGGGTAAGGCTTGGCTACTGATCAGAGGGACCTGGGTTCGAGCCCCGGGTAAGGCTTGGCTATTTGTGTCGTTTTTCTGCTGAGGGCCTGCCATCCTCACAGACCTTCTACTATGGCATATAAACTGACAGAGGCTCCTGTCAGACCTCTGTGGCAAGCAGCTGCTTGAGGGGGTATTTATTTATTTATTTTTTATTTTTAAATATTATAGTACCGAACCACGGCTTCTCTCGGACAATAGATTAACTGATTAAAGGTGATTGAGTATATTACATTTTAATTTTCCGAATTTTTCATTAGTTTGAATATCTACCGTTAGAGGCGATAATTTCGAAAAATGGCAAAGCTTTATTTTCTTTAGAAAAGAGGGTTCTACAAAGGTTATTACACCTATCAATTTGTACCTTATGTTCTCATTTCACAGAATTGCTTAAACTGTACCTGAGTACAGTATAATAGTATTTTGCACGCTACAATAAGTCTTTCTACCACAGGAAAAGGGGTTGGTTTCATTGCACATAAAGTATTTTTTGTACATTGTTGACTAGCTGAACGGCACTCGTCACTGCCTAGGTCTCATTTTTAACCTGTATATTCTGTTTTCAATGCACAAAAAATTAGTTTTGTGAGTTTTACCCCCTGACACTTTAGCACAGATTCAACATGAACAATTGCCAGCTTTGTACATTTTTTTGCTGACGTCAGCCACCACTCTCATAGCCCGCTGCTTCGTCGCGAATTATCAAGATTTATTTTTCGACAGATTTTAGTAGTCTCTGATTCCTGATGCACTTAACCGAACGGTCCCACATTTCGGATAGATTATCCCCCTGCATGACTCCCGTCTTGGTCTAAAAAATCAGGTCCCTAACTGCAATGGGACGCATTGAAATAGTACTGACTTTGGAAATGGGGGAATCTGGAAACGGCAGCAGATTTAAATGTTATTATGAATTTTACGTTCATAGTTAGGGAGTAGTAAGTAAATGGCAACAGTAAATTTGGCAGTGATTACCATGTCCCTTGCGAATAGCATGGCAAATATATTTATTTGTAGCTAGCCCCCTTTTTGAATTTTAATCTGAAATTTGGCATTACAACCCGGATAAAAACCAGAAACACTCTGGGAAAGTTTGAAGCGTCTACCATGATTTCCCGATGAGTTATTGATGTCATAGACATAGACATCTTTTATTATTATTATTATTATAGATTTTTAGTAACTAAAGATCCTTTAGGATAATCGATATTTTGGAAAACCGGATTTCAGGTGATCGTTATTTCGAAATACTGCTTTCAGATTCCTCTAACACAATTATTTTAAAAGTTTTGAACATAAAACTTCAATACTCACTTGTTCGCAGAGGAGTTGAAGGGCAGATGGTGAATCCTGGATATTCTAAATTAAGATCCTCTGTGTCATCAATACCTCTGTACTTCATCGTTAATGTAGTGAAGAGGGGAGGACGTGTCCAAGCGTTGTGTATCAAAATCGACGTATGGATCACCAACACAAGGGTGCATGCTACCAGGACTGAAGACCAAAAAACAGAAGCTAATCTTGAGTTCTGAGCACCAATGTGACCCATTCCATGCATCGTAGTTCTTCGAAGATAATTGAGGAGAAAGGCACGGGCTGGTTTCGAATCTCTTCGTTTCCATTTGTTGTGCCTGGTAATTGCAACATCACCAGAGGACCGAGAAGAATCGTTCCTGGGAACAACTTTACGCATGCTGCTTGACGGCATTGAGAAAGACGATGGGATCATCAGGAAAAAGATACACCTAAAAAAGAAGAAAGTTAAAGAACTAAGTATAACATTAAGATATTTTTCTCTATATATGTATATAGTGTAAAGGTTGTCTTTAGAATAGATACTGAAACTCACAGACGACATGACGTAGTCTCAATGGCATAGCATGTGTGTCGAGAGTGTTTCGCTACGATATCCTACCAAAATATTAGATAATTTTCATGCTATGTCAATAGTAATATAATTTCAAAGCTCTTTGATTTCTAGAATATGCATTTAATGAAAATATATGACTGAACATTCGTAAATAAAATTCATTTTAATCTCAATTGCCAATAATATTCCTTCAATATTTAAAACATTATGGAAACTGGAATATTTAACAAAAATGCGTCAAAAGAATTTATTTTAGAAATTAATCAAGACTTAAAAAAGTATTGTTTCAAACCGATTAATAAAAAATAAATGTATTTATTAGAAGCAATAATTTATTATCAACGTTGGACAATTATGAATGTTATGAATGTGTTTTATAAAAGAAAATAATTTATCGTCAAATATTCCAGCTTCTACAACTCTTTAAATACTGAACGAATATTATTGAAAATCTAGCTTTAAATAAATTTCATTATGATCTTTATACCTTATGACCTAGTAACGTTTTCGGTAAGGTGTTTGAAACATTTTCACCAATACGACACACGTGACGGACGACACTCATGAGGGCTACACACGTTACAAACATTCCTCTATCTCTCCTTTCAAATAATACGACGGAGGTGGAGGTGAGGGATTTCTAACCTTAAACAAAATCAAAGCCTTAGGACACAATTTTATCAGACTGTTGTTATTTCCTAAAAGAAGCTACAATTAGAATCAAATTTTCTTGATTTTAACTAAACACAACGATAGGGCACAAATTCAGAATTCTTCTTAAAACCCTCCCTCATAATTTTGCCCAAAAAGTTAAAAAAAAACCATAAAGCAACAGAAAATTAAAAAAAGTTTATTTAAATTCCTTAAAATGTTTTTAAACACCTGACTCTTTTCCGAAAAACCGGTTGATAATATCTGCATTAGAGATACATGATTATTCGAAAACTTAAAAGAAATGAAGTCACGAAAATTCCCTATGTTGCTGTTTGTGCAATTATACACATACGGGAGCATCTTGGGATGTTAAATTGTCTATTGGTTCCTCTCTTTCAGATTGCATGCGTCATCCAAAACCGCCAAACGACCAAGAAGAGCAGAAGCGACAGTGGGATCACAAAGCTGAAGAATGGAAAAAGAGTAAACATCTTTTTAAGCACCTTCTCTTACCCATCGCTGAACTCCGTTTGACAATTTAATATCCCCGAATATTGTCTTATGTGCTTATTTTCACAAAAGACAAAATACAGAACTTTGTTTAGACTATTCAACTTTAGGCTTTTTTTCCAATGCTTTTAATATTAAATAAAGTATTTTTTTTTTCAAAACTATTCTTATCTTTCATTAGTTTAAATTTCCACCGTTAAAGGTTGCTATATATATTTAAAAAAATAATTTTTACAAATTGAATTTTGCAAAAATGTTTTGACAAAATTTTCGCAATTGTAAGAGATAGTTTCCAATAGTGAAGACAATTTATCATTTAGAAGTAGGTCCATTAGTGAAAGAATACAAGCCATTTTTGTTTCTTGTCATTCTTTATTTTCGCTTAAGTATACAACGTGAATCATATTGTAGAAAAAAATAATTGTCTATAATATGATTCCCTTTTAATTGTCTTTTCCAATATCAACTGCATGTTGAGTGTTGACCGTATTTCTTCCAGTGTTTGCATAATACTTTTAAAACAACGGAAAAACAAGCAAGGCCAAAGACTTGGTGGAATTTTAATCTTTTAGATATGATTTAAACATGAGCACAAACAGGGTTTCAAAACTATAATATTACTGCTCACCTCTCATTAGCTTACTGATTCTATTCTGTGCTTCATGATCAAATTATTTTTACCTTAAGACTATTTTTACCAAGGTCTATGGGCCTTAGTTCACCTGATTCCTTTCGTTTTTAAAAGGATACAGCGCTTTCCAATCATCCATTGTATGGAATCATCAGGAATAAGGTGTATCTTTTTCCTGATGATTCCATGCAATTTATGGGATATCGCAAATAAAATATCGCAAATACAAATGAAATCAAAATGGCAAAAAAGCAATTTCCAAATAATTATGCAATTTGATATGTACTCAGCCTTTTATTTTAAACACCTTGTACATAAATCACTTAAATCTTCAATTAATACTCCTGTAGCTTTAGAATTTTGTTTTCCAAAATGAGTTTTTTGAGTATAATCTACATATGAAGATCAAAATATTTCACTTACCCAAGTTAGACTTAAAAATTTCCGAACCTTGCAAGCCAGTTGTAATTCCGATAATAGAACAATTTGCTGTCTTCATTTACACTTGATATTTTCACGATATTTTGAAATGCTGCGTTAATTTTCTATAATTCTTATGAAACATTTTTCTTTTAAGTAACTCATGAAAAAGACTTCACCTACATCCATTCTACTGAAATCACGTTTAAAATTTCTATAGCATATTTCAGATACTTTAACGTGCCTATCAACCCTCATCTGTCGTGACATTTTCCACTGCTCTGCTGATAACGTATAAGTCGCAGTTTAATATTTTTCGCTGTCTTTTCGAGAACAGAACTTAAGTGAGATGGATGTCAAGCGTCATTTCCCGTGTGGCACGCTATCCAATCACTAATGGCTAACGTTGTTGATGGTAATAGCATTAGAAGAAAGTAAAGTTATGGTAAATTAGTGAATTTTGGTAAATAATACAGGCATTTGGCCTATAAATAACCACTTATTGATTGACTTCGCTTCTACGAAAAACGATTTATCGAGCGCAGTTTCTAAGCAATATTTATCACAAACGTGTTCAGCAGTTTACTGACTGAACATGTTTGAGATAAACTGCTGAATATTTTTGTGATAAATATTTGCTTAGAAATAACATCCCTGTCAGAGTGACATTTCATTTATTCTTTACCTCGAATTCTCTCTGCTTTATCCACAAAGAGAAGAAGAGGTATAATTATCTTCCTTGAACGTTTGGCAATCCATTAAGGATATAAGAGTACAGTAGACGAGGTTAGTTCTCTCACGGAATACTAAAACGTGTATTGATCCATATCTCATTATCAACAACATCACTGAATACGAATAGATTAAAATTGGTGAATACCATTGGTGAATTAAATTATTTGTACCTTTTAGACATCAATATTAATCAGTCTTAATGTAGTTTACTGTGTTTCAACTTTAATCCAAATTAGATCACTTGCAACCCCATATCAGACAGGTTGTTTTAAAGGGTAATCGATACGAGACAGAAAATAAACCATATCATGCAGTTCTTGCACTCAATGTAAAAGTAGCAGCAGCTAAGGCAGGGACATGCCGCCGCAATTTGCAACAGCAGTGCGACGACGATTGTAATTTATTCTTTAAAATGCAATCTAAGAACATTCATAGAACTTTCTAAGTCCTTTAGGTGCATTCATAAAACTTCGGGACCTTTCAAAACCCTTTGGAATTTTAAGAACCTTTAGGTACATTCATAAAATGCTCCTTAAAAAATGATCATGTCGCACTGTTGTTGCAAATTGCGGCGGTGTACGTCCTACCTAAGACGCTAGCTGAAATGGCCGTCAAAAATGATGCTTTGAAATCTTGAAATGAATATTTGAATGAAGAATTTGAAAAGATTGTTGGGTTGGGTTGTTTTACCTCTGAGCGGCACTTTTTTGCACACCATGGGCTAAATGGCCAGGTCACATGGACCCCGAAGGCTCAGAGAAGGTTGGGAGAGGGGACCCACTGGAACAGCTGTTGGGAGACAGATGATAGCCTCCCGTCAAGGCCATCCAGCATGTTCTTTAACGTGCACAGGGTATGGCTCTCCCGTACAAGGGGCCATGGCTTAACGTCCCATCCGATGGACGGCGGCCTTTCCAAGCCCATCGGTGTCCCCTACTGACCGTGGGCAGGGCGGGGAATTTTGCGGAGATAAATCTCAACCCTGACCCAGCTGGGACTCGAACCTGGGAACTACAGATTACGAGCCTGGCGAAAAGATTGTAATAAGGGATATGAATGCATAAACTGAATCTAGGGTGCAATTAGAATCGTCATTTCCCGTGTGGCACGCTATCCGATCACTAATGGCTAACGTTGTTGATGGGAATAGCATTAGGAGAAAGTAACGATATGGTAAATTAGTGAATTTTGGTAAGTAATACAGGCATTTGGCCTATAAACGGCAGTTAAGTGTCACTGAAAACATAATGGCACCATTTCTTATGTTGCTGCAGAGAATAGGCTAAACATAGCACCTAAAGTCTTACCCCCACCTTTTCTTGGTGCTGGTCATTAGTAACTTTCAAACGAAATATTCTTTACTTTGACCTACTGATTTGAATTTCTATGACTATTTTTTTTCCTCCCGTTCAGAGATGGCCAACTTTGCACGCTCTCGATATTGGCCATTTAAACTATCAGGTTTGTTTAATGGCTTTAAGCATGATTAAATATCGTGTACTGATGAGAAAAAAATTTAACTACCGGGTTTCCATTTATCTGTGGGATGTCAAACTCTAGTGAACAGATTAGATGATACCATGTTTCAGCTCCCATATGACGAAATATTCTGATAGGAGCCTGTCAGTTTAATACGCCACAATATAAGGACTGTGAGGATGGCGGGACCTTAGCAGAAAAACAACACAATATTTCTACAAAAAAAGTGATATTTAAAAAGTTATTGAATCTGTAATCTTAAACAGAAGAGACTACTGTTAAGCTCGACCTAAATGCTCTGTTTGAAATTGTGGAAACGAAGAAAAAACATTTCAGATACTTTCGTTGAATATTTTGAGGGATTTATGTGCAAAAGTGTTTTTGAATGACTCTTCATGAGATTGGAAATATGAACCTCTAAGAGTTGGGTTGTTTTACCTCTGAGAAGCACTTTTTTTGTACACCATGGGCTAAATGGCCAGGTCACATGGACCCCGAAGGCTCAGAGAACGTTGGGGCACTGGTACAGCTGTTGGGAGACAGATGGTAGCCTCCCGTCAAGGCCATCCAGTGTGTTCTTTAACGTGCACAGGGTATGGCTCTCACACACACGGGGCCACGGCTTAACGTCCCATCCGACGGACGGCGGCCTTTCCAAGCCCATCGGTGTCCCCTACTGACCGTGGGCAGGGCGGGGAATTTTGCGGAGTGAACCTTTAAGATTTAGATATATGATATAAAATTATTAAAACATTTTCTGCATAATATGCAAATGTTAGGATGTTTGTTCAGTTTCAAACAAATAAATCTTTGAATGCATAAAATTATCTGATAGGTAGAATATATAAATCATTGTAGGGTCCAAGAAATATATTTCTGGAATTCTATGTCAAAAGTAATTCTGTGTATTTACTATTGATTGATTCATTACGCGGTTTCTAATAATGTATTATCCTTTCCTTGCTTATAGCATGATTTTCGCATCCGAACTGAAACGTTTATAACACGACTTTCGACCTGAATTTCTGCAATTAATCGTTTTTTTTTACCCCGATGAAATTTCATTTTTCATTTTATCGCTTACAGTTGCTTCTACTATAATAACAATGGATTGTTTTATATCTGAACAGCGCTTTTTTTTGCATACATTGGGCTAAATAGCCAGGTCAATATGAATAGCATTGCATACATTGGGCTAAAAAAAACCAAACTTAGAGAAGACTGGGAATGGACAGTGAACAACTGTAGGTGACACATGGAAGTTTCCTGTCAGGACTATTCGACAAGTTCTTTAACTTATGGCTGTCTTTTCCACTCGGATCCTTGTCTTAACTTCCCAACCGATTGGGCGGGCTCTTTTCAAACCCGTTGCTATTTCCTTTCTCACCTAGGGCTGAACTGGAATTAGCGGAGAAAATTTTTAACGCAAGTCCAGTTGGAACGCGAACATGTGAATTGAAAATTACGACCCTAGCGCGTTACTGACTGACACCCCCACAGTAACCCTGACTTCCTATACTGATGTCGTACATAAAATGAAGATCCTTACAAAGAATGTGACATAACAGAAGAGAGGGAGAGAAGATTCTAGCCGAGAGTTTTGTAGGGAAGGAATTACAAATCATTTTAAAAATCCGTATGCAATTTATTACTTACCTGTTTAACTTTTTTTCAAACCGCGGTTTATTATTCGGTATTCCCCGGGTAAGGCATGGCTGCTTGTGTCGTTTCTCTGCTGAGGTCCTGCCCTCCTCTCAGATCTTCTACTGTGGCATATAAACTGACAGGCTCCTGTCAGACCTCTGTGGCAAGCAGCTGCTTGAGGAGGTATTTATTTTTTTTTATTTATCGTAAATCAACTTTCACTTCGTTTTCCACAATTGTATAATAACAGGTTCTGATCTAGAAAAAAATCGAGGGGAAGGGGCAAGAACCACAATTGCGGCGGAAATGCAAAAAGGAGCCAAGAGACTGGATTTCTAATTCGGTATAACATTTCTACTTCCGTTTGATAGTTCTTTAAAACATTCTTTAAAAATGCATGAAACAAAAATAAGTTTAATATTTTTTCCTGTTTCCCTTACTAGCATTCTGAAAGGGGAGGACATAGGCCCTTTCAACCCCTCCCCCCCTAAATCCGGCTTTGTATCATAACATTATGTTCACAAACCTATTTTACACAAGAGGAGCAATTTTATTTAACACGAAATTAAATTCAAATATGCATGCACGTGAACAATTAAAACCCTTTACAACTAATGCACTCGACTAAAGTAGAAAAATATTTAAACGGACGTTCATTATCAAAGCCTACCACTTCCGCAAAACTCAGCCAGAGGATATAAAAACGAAATAGGAAATGGTTCTAATCATTTCACTTCAGCAGCGAGTTCCAGAGTGCTCTTGATTTATCCGTCTTTTAAATCAACATGACGCTTCTAATCTCCGTCTGTCTTTTATTATGTAAGTTCACCTCTATATTCACATTTATTTTATTCACATTATTCTTATTCACATTATTCTTATATTACCAAGTATAATCATTTTATCAGAAAATTGAAATGTTATTGCTATTTGGAAAGAAAAGTTTTAGAAATGCTAGTAGCAGAAACTGAAAGTTCATGGATTAACATCATTATAAATGCAAGGAAGCACAGATTTATTAAAGATAGGGAATAGGTAAAAAATTATCAAAAACCGCAAGATGCTTACTTTAAATTACTAAAGACTGATTAAAAAAGTTGAAATTATAATCAAAAATTACTTATATTTTTACTTTTTCTTTCACAATTACAAGAAATTTTTTAAATTTAAATTATTTCGAATCCAAGCCGTATGTGTTATTTTGAACCCGACAAAGCCCTAACTCAGTCCTGGGCAAACAATTTTAGTTAAATTACATAAAAAAGGGTTAAATTGGGCAAACTGGGAAAACAAAATTAGTTTAAATTGCATAAAAAAAACGGAAAAATTGAAATGGAAGGACGGGCCGCGAAAGAAATCTGTTTTAGTAACCTATATACAATAGCCAAAGCAAAAAAGTCTAAAGTGAAATATACACAATATAATTTGACTAAAATTGATTATTTTAATGAGAATTCGCTATTGTTCCTTTTCGCTTTTACAAATTAAATTAAAGTTTCATCAGTAGCTCGCTGGCCGCACAAAAAAGTGGAGGCGGGCCGTAGTTTGCCAAGGGTTGCAATGACCCGAAATCATCTCTGTAGATTAGGGGTTCTCAACGTGGGGTACGCGATTAAAATTTTTGTGGTAGTCCGTGAGAGCTCAAAAGTCGCTATATCTAGTAACAAAGTCACCATGATAAAAAAATTTCTCTCTGCGAAAACGGAATTAAAAAGAACGGCTATGACCAATTTAAACGACTACATTCATTTCTTAAAGAAAATGAGCAAACGACTGCGACTATGAAAACATCAGACAACAAATAATCATTCACTTAAGCACTCTTAAAACTCTCAAAATGCAGTATTTCCCACCCCCTGATGAAACGCAAGATTGGATTCGAGACCGCTTCACATTTGATTTGGAAAAATGTAAGCTTCCATTGTCCAATAAAGAAGAGTTGATTGAGATATCTTGTGACAATAGTTTAAAAAGCATTCATTCCAAAAAGACATTGATTAGTTTTTGGATTGGAGTGGAGAAGGAATATCCGACTTTGTCAGGAATTGCAGTCAAATATTTGTTACCATTCACAACAACTTATTCATATGAAACTGGTTTTTCATCTTTAACTGCTTTAAAAAACAAATATAGGAACAGGCTGGATGTTGAAGATGACTTGCGACTCTACCTTAGCAAGATAAACCCAACCATTGATGAACTATGCATGAGTAAACAAAAGCGCAACCATTTCACTGATTATCCAGTAAAATGTTTATAATTTTATGAGATTTGTTAAATTTTATGTCATTTTTTATGTTTATCGATATATCTAATTTATTAATACAAAATTTAATGTACAGTCGCTCAAAAAAGTATCCGAACACTATGGTTGATTACAGAATTCAGAAAAAATATCTGGCAACGATTTTTTAAAAATTAGTGCTCTGGCAACCTTCGTGTCACGTGACACGAAGGTTGCCAGATCACTAATTTCAAAAAAAAATCGTTGCCAGATATTTTTTCTGAATTTTGTAATCAACCGTAGTGTTCGGATATTTTTTTGAGCGACTGTATATATATATATGTTTCATTTTATTGCCATTGTTATACTATAACTATATTTTATCTATCTATACAAGGGGTAAGCCAGTTATATACACATTTCCAGGGGTACGTGAAGCATAAAAGGTTGAGAACCACTGGTATAGATCATAATTTTGAACTTACGTAAGTAATAGGATTGAAAATAGTAGTAGATATTTTATTCATCATCATCATCTCACAAAACCAGATATAGAGCATTGGTTTTCATACATAAAAATTTACGACACTAGTATATATATAATATTTTGACAGTATCTCCTATATCGAAATATTACAGAACGATTTAATTTATTTGATAACAGTTAAAACATATTGTGCGAAAATAGAAACGAACGTAGTAAAAAAGAACACAAAAGTCATAAATACTGGGTTTCTCAGGATTACTGATTAACAAACATTCTATGAATAGATTTTAACCTTTAGCTTAATATCACTAAAATTAGTCAGATATATGTCGTTGAATGAACCATTATTTTGCACAAACTTGGATGAAGTAAGATATTAATCAGTAACTGATGATGATTTCCAAGTGGGTGATCGGTTCAGTGACCTGATGCTCTGATATGAACTTACAGCTGTACTTTACTCAATGCATTTTATTACAACGAAACTTTTGAAATTATAGAGAGTATATGCGACAAAGTTAAGTTAGCGAAATTAAGTTTACTCTTGAGTTGACAGTATCGTATTTACAGGTTTCTCATTTACGATTTCTGAAGATCCTTGCGATCTTAAAGAAGGAAAGGCATGCACAGCTGGTCTTTCAAATACGTTCCAAGATTCCGGAGATATTTTTCAGACTGCAGAGCAACTGCAAGAGAATTGTCCGTAAGTGATTTTTTGCGCCAGGAGTTCTTAATGGCTTTATTTTAGTTATTTAGTGTGTGATTTTTGAGAATGAGAATTAACACTTTAGATGTGAATTGCAACATAAAACAGTTTTACGTTGCGTTGTCATTTGCGTACTGCGCTTTCATATATAATTTGTTGAAGTGATATGAATGCTTTATAAATGATTATGAATAATACAGGTATGAGAAATAGAATGAGTTTCTGTAATGATATAGGCTATATAAAATGTAGAAATGAATAATTTTGGCTTATAACATTGTTAATATAATAATAGTATATTAATTATTATTTGAAATAGAGCAAGGCTCTTACGAATTTTAAAATTTCTTCTTTGTCCTCTGTGAGATTTGAGTTTCGGCATTAAGTATTGCACTCTGCCTAGAATTAAGCATTATTTCATACAAAACAAGTGTGAAACAATATTTAATGCTAGGTATTCTACGAGTATTTCTATTTTACCTTTGATAGACTGTGTACATACACATGCATAAATGCATACGTACATACAGAGACATACATGTATACAGACATGTGCATACATGCATGAATGCATAAATGCACACATGCTAAAATAATTTCTATAAAACGGTTTCTTAGATATCTTAGAATAGGTTTTTCTTAGCTTCAAAGAAATATTTTTTTCAGGTGCCCGGATTTAGAGAGAAGAAAATGAGGAGGATGCAATGATCTGAGTGAAAGTAGGCGGGGTAGGAGATAGAGCCGGAATAATACCGATAATAGTTCGGTATGCATTTTTTCAATCTATTTTAGCGATCTCTAATAAATTTCTTTGAAAAATACAGGTAATACATGTTTATGTTTCCTGCTTTTTTTGCATCCGTTCTGGTCATTTAGAGTCTCAAGGTGGTGGGGGGGAGAAAATAAATGACCAGAACGGATAAATCACCATATGTACAAAAATCTTCATGCCATAATGGGGCTACGGAGGTCCAAACAGAATACGCAATTTAGTCCTTCGAACACCTCTGCCCTGAACAACAGCTGTTGCATATGGAAAACGGGGGCGGGGGTGGCTCAGTCGGTAGCGCGCCAGACTCGTAATCTGTAGTTCCCAGGTTCGAGTCCCAGCTGGGTCAGCGTTGAGATTTATCTCCGCAAAATTCCCCGCCCTGCCCACGGTCAGTAGGGGACACCGATGGGCTTGGAAAGGCCGCCGTCCGTCGGATGGGACGTTAAGCCGTGGCCCCGTGTGCGGGAGAGCCATACCCTGTGCACGTTAAAGAACACGCTGGATGGCTTTGACGGAAGGCTACCATCTGTCTCCCAACAGCTGTTCCAGTGGGTCCCCTCCCCCAACCTTCTATGAGCCTTCGGGGTCCATGTGACCTGGCCATTTAGCCCATGGTGTGCAAAAAAGTGCCACTCAGAGGTAAAACAACCCAACCCATATGGAAAACGTAAGCTAATTAAAGCCACTATGTAAAAGTAGTAAAAGCAAATTGAAAGCCGTAACTGACATAGTGGTTAGGGAGCTAGCCACTGTTCCAGCAAGACAAACTTTGTGTGCTGTGTTAGCTCTAACTGAGTCAGTGGTCAGCAGTGACTGAGATCTTAGTAGGGCATGTCCTTGTATGAGAAGGCCTGTAAAAGCTAGGAGTAGATTCTTCTCTTACTATATGTTGCAAATAAAAAATTCTAACCCGGCTTTGTTTGATATTGTCTGCCCACCTCATCGCAGATCTCCCCCTCCCTCACCTTTTCTACTGAAGCCTTTAGGCACACTGTTCATAATCCTATTCGTTAATATGTATTTATGCATACCTGCTCATACGAACAAACCAATGTAGTCTCTATTTGTAAAATATGCCTCTGAAAGATGGTTGCTTATTCCTTCTTTTAACCTCTTCATTACTAATAATTTCAAATCACCTAATATCTAAAATACTTCGTAAGCATCTATAATCAAAGGCATCAAGTTTGCTATTAAATTGCTTACAAAATAGTCAAGTTTCATCACCATAACTAAATTGAAAAAACACCAGACTTTTACATAGATTTCAATTTTTAGGTGTATACGATTATTTTACAGCACTCTCCATTTGAACAGGATATGGATTCTTAAGTGGAACAAGATATGGATTCTTAAGTGGAACAAGATATAGATTCTTAAAGTTCCAGCAGCAATCCAATAACAAAGAAAGAGACACACATTTTTCTAATCTAGTTTCGTGGTGAACGTTAATGATAAGTGAAATGCATAAACCGACTGGCCAAACTGTTATGAACGCCTACCTGAACATCATCGTATGTATATTGGTACAATTCCCAATTTCGAAGTTTTCATTTCTCTGCGTATTGTTCCTGTTGAAATGGGTTTTGAAGTACTGCTAGGGATCAGCTCTCTCAACTGACGAAAACCACGTAATTTGTCACTGTGATCAGGTATCTCGGTTACGGTGGCTTCTGCTTATCGAACTTCTACTCGGTGTCCCCTTTCAAAGGGGGCGGAGGTGGCTCAGTCGGTAGCGCGCCAGGATCGTAATCTGTAGTTCCCAGGTTCGAGTCCCAGCTGGGTCAGGGTTGAGATTTATCTCCGCAAAATTCCCCGCCCTGCCCACGGTCAGTAGGGGACACCGATGGATTTGGAAAGGCCGCCGTCCGTCCAATGGGACGTTAAGCCGTGGCCCCGTGTGTGGGAGAGCCATACCCTGTGCACGTTAAAGAAGACGCTGGATGGCCTTGACGGGAGGCTACCATCTGTCTCCCAACAGCTGTTCCAGTGGGTCCCCTCCCCCAACCTTCTCTGAGCCTACGGGGTTCATGTGACCTGGCCATTTAGCCCATGGTGTGCAAAAAAGTGCCGCTCAGAGGTAAAACAACCCAACCCAACCCCTTTCAAAGTCAGTCAGACCAGCCTTTCAACCCAATGTCACACTTTGCTTACCGCCATGCTTTTACGGCTTTTAAAGGACATAGTAGTGGCGTAGAATACTTACGTCAGTAAGAATTTTCTGCATACTCTAGCATATTTCATGATACTCCCTCACGACGCAGTGTTCCATAATTATTTGGCCAGGCAGTGTTCGTAAGTTAAGATAAACCAAAATAATAATAATAGGTTTTTCTCAAAATCAACCGAATATATTCAATATGCATTTTCTCATTCTTGTGATTGCTAAACATATTCCACAAAGCAACTGAGAATTTCAAAAGGTTTCAAAAATGTTATTCACTAATAAACTGATTTTATAGCATTGAGTGTTTTGAACAACACAAAGAATTGTATGAAAAATATCTGAATTTAAACTTCAAAAATATTACTGATTATCAGGGCCGTATCTAGGGGATGGGAATGGGGGGAACAAGGTGGCCTTTTAACAATACTAGAAAGGGTAAAGAGGCCAAACATTATTAAAATTGTACATATTTCACGCAATTTCATAACATTTTTTGAAAACCTCTAAACGGAAAGAGAAAATGTTACACTTCAATGGAAATACAGTGTCTTGCCCCCCCCCCCCTTTTTTTGCCTTTTTCCCTCTCGATTGCGTCTTCTCTGAGCCCAACGACTCTCAAGGCTCAGAAAAGGTTGAAGGTACCACTGGACAGCTGCTAAGAAAACAAAACCTCGAAAGGTCCCAATACTTTTGGTAACAGAATGTATACCGAAATCTCCTAAATAATTTTCTTATGGAGAATTATCCTTTATACGACAAATGTATCCAAGAAATTTGAAAAGTAATATATGTGAGTAATAATGGAATTCTGCAACAGCGTTTTTCCTGTGATACCTGGGGATGTACCGAAAAGAACCGACCCTCTGAGGTCAAGGTTAGCCCTTGTGGCTAGATCGTCTTTTCCCATCGTGGGAAACTACTCTTCTATTGAGTTACAAACTCTATATGAGATATCCTGCGGCTTGTCCAAAGGATTGGGTTGGGTTGTTTTACCTCTGAGCGCCACTTTTTTGCACACCATGGGCTAAATGGCCAGGTCACATGGACCCCGAAGGCTCAGAGAAGGTTGGAGGAGGGGACCCACTGGAACAGCTGTTGGGAGACAGATGGTAGCCTCCCGTCAAGGCCATCCAGCGTGTTCTTTAACGTGCACAGGGTATGGCTCTCCCGCACACGGGGCCACGGCTTAACGTTCCATCCGACGGACTTTCCAAGCCCATCGGTGTCCCCTACTGACCGTGGGCAGGGTGGGGAATTTTGCGGAGATAAATCTCAACGTTGACCCAGCTGGGACTCGAACCTGGGAACTACAGATTACGAGCCTGGAGCGCTACCGACTGAGCCACCCCGCCCCTTGTCCATAGGAAGTTTATCTCTAAAATGTTCAGTGAAGTGAATTCTTTGTGTCAATAATTCTTTCTTAAATAAGTATTTTGGATTTCTAATATTTCTATGCTGCTTTCTTTCTTACAGAAATGTACTCAGGAGTTTTGAATGTATAAGAGAGTTCATGGGAAACTGTCCCGGAGTTATGTTTGGCAATGCCACTTTTGAAGAGGTTATGGGTAAAATCTATTATATGATGGACGAGATTTGCACAGAAGATTCATCCATGAGATCACGTAAGTCAACACTAGCTGACTTTGAACATTTTCTTAATATAATTTAAATATTTTTAATCACAAAAATTTGCATTAATTCATGATTTTTTAACAATAGATATAGAACACTTTTCGGTTTATCGATGTCGATTGAAATTGAAAAAAAAAATACCCCCTCAAGCAGCTGCTTGCCACAGAGTTCTGACAGGGGACTGTCATTTTATATGCCATAGTAGAAGGTCTGAGAGGATTGCAGGACCTCAGCAGAAAAACGACACATACGTCCATGCCTTACGAGGGGCTCCCTTAGATCAGTAGCCAGGCGCGCTAACCACTCGGCGACGGGACGGCAGAAATTGAAAAGAAAGGTAAAATTATAAGTTGGGAACTAAAAAACTGAAAAATACTACAGTTATTCTGAAATGTCACCAAATAAAATCTATGAATTTTAAATTCAAGAAATATTCATTTTCTATTTTAAGAACTATTCAAATTGGAATATTTAACAGAAGCGTTAATGTGACCATGAAAATTTGCATCAGCAGTTAGCTGAATCCAAACAATAATCACTAAAACATTTTACCTGCTTAAGTGTATTCTAGAAGTTTGAGTAAAAGATTCTTTAACACTAAAATTGCTGTTGTACCAGTGTTTTCTGTCTTATTTTTCCAAGATCTCTGCTTTAAAAATATCGCCTTCAATAACACATTATCGACGTGAGTTTTTCAGTATTAACACTCGAAACTTCTGCTGAGAGCTGTTGGCTTTAACAGTCTATTGTGATAGTGGGAAAATGAGACGTCGTAGTGGCAAAATGAGACTGACAGACAGACAGTGATGGATTAGGAGGGGTGAGAGAAGGACTTCGGGTAAGGATTCATACTCATCATCATCATCATCCTCAAGCAGCCATGGGCTACGGAGGTCCAACCAGGCCGTGCAATTTAGTTCTCCAAGCAAGTCTATCCTGAGCTACATCTACTGCATCTGGCCACTGCACACCAATTCTAACAAGGTCCTGTTTGACATTGTCTACCCACCGCATCCTAGGTCTCCCCTTCTTTCTGAGGCCTTTAGGCACACTGTTCATAACACTATTCGCCAATCTATAATTATTCATACGGGCAACATGGCCAAACCAACGGAGTCTCTCTCTGCACAATATGCTGCTTAAAGGAGGTTGCAGACTCCTTTGCCTAACCTCATCATTAGTTACAAAGTTGAACCAGCTAATGCCCAAGATACTGCGTAAGCATCTGGAATCAAAAGCATCTAGTTTCCTGTTATCTTGTTTACAAAGTGTCCAAGTTTCACTACCATAACTAACCCTAGAAAGAACCAAACTATTATACAGTCTAATTTTAGTCTTTAGGTGTATACGCCTATTTCTCCACTCTCCATAGATTCTTAAAAGTCCCGGCAGCAATCCCTATTCGTCTGTTAATCTCATGCCGCACATCACCATTATCTGTTACATAGTTCCCAAGATAATTAAACTGTGACACCTGCTCAAGACTGCAACCATTCAGATTAACTGAATCACAGCCTGCCTGACCAATTTTCATCACTTTAGTTTTCTCTCTGTTTAAAACCAAACCTACTCTACTACCAGTCTCATCAACGGCTCGAATGAAAGAGTTCATCTCATCAACATCGTTTGCCAAAAGGGCTAAATCATCAGCATAATCTAAATCAGAAATTTTCGTATCTCCAGTCCATTTAAGGCCAAAATCTTTCCCTTGAAGTGAATTTCGCATAACATAATCAATAGCCAAGCTAAAGAGAAAAGGAGACAAAATGCACCCTTGTCGAACACCAGAAGTAATGCTAAACCAATTGCTACAAGCCTTACCAACTCTCACACACGACTCAGTGTTATTATAGAGAGCTTTTATTATGTTAACTAACTTGTCAGGTATACCATATGATCTCACAATCAACCACAAATTATGACGATCAACAGAGTCGAAAGCCTTTTTGAAATCAACAAAGCTAGCAACCAAAGGTTTCTGAAACTCTAAACATTTCTCAAGAATCTGCCTAAGTGAAAATATCTGATTCACACATCCCCTACCACTTCTGAATCCACATTGCTCATCACGCAATTGACTGTCAACCAGATTCTTAATTCTATTAAGCACAATCATGGAAAGAACTTTACCTGGAACAGAGAGTAGGCTGATACCCCTATAGTTATCACAAGAACTGCGATCACCTTTTTTGAAAATAGGAATAACAATAGCTCTGGTAAAATCCTTAGGAACCATGCCTTTATCATAAAAGATATTCAGAATTTCAGTCATCCAAGTGGTAACCGAAACATTCCCAGCTCTAAGCATTTCGGTAGTAATTTCATCTACCCCTGGGGATTTATGTAGTTTAAGTTTAGAAATAGCCAAACTAACTTCAGATTGTGTTATAGGGCCAACATTAAAGCCACCAATGCATCTATCATTATTGCAAACAATGGGAGTAGAATTAACCACATTGTTCAGAACATCACTGAAATGCTCAGCCCACCTAGCCATGACATAATCCTCACCTTCTATAACCTTACCTTGTTTATCCTTCAATCCCTGTACACCTGTTCTTTTCTACCACACAAAACATTAACTATCTGGTACAGCTCTCTGCTGTTGTGCTGTCTAACTGCTTCCTCGGCTTTGTCAGCCAAACCATCAAGCCAAAGATTCTTATCAGCAGCTAACTGATCTTTTACACGTTTATTAAGTTCTCTGTAATGCTTTCTATTAGTACTAGTAGGGTATTGATTAAGGACATTCCTGTAGTTCTTTCTTTCCGAAATAAGCTCAAGTGCCTTATCACTCAGATAATTCTGTCTCTTCTGCTCCTTTTTCCCTAAAAGAGTACTGTTAGTGTTCAAAAAAACCTGTTTAGAATGATCTCATTCCTCCTCAACTTCAGTAGTAAGCATACCATGACTGTCATAATGACTAAGTAACCTATCTTGGTAAGCTTTGGCTATAACTGGGTCTTTCAGAGCTTCAGTATTAAAAGCAAATTTTTTAACCCTAGCACAACATTTTTTAAGTTTAAGTTGCAAGACACTTTTAACAAGGTAATGGTCAGATCCAATTTCAGCTCCCCTATATGCCCTGGTATTTCTAACAGAACTAGCCCATTTGCTGTTAATTAATATATAATCTATCATATTCCTATGCAGCCCATCAGGTGAAACCCATGTGTACTTATGTATGTCGCGATGTTTGTAATATGTGTTAGTTATTCTGAAACCATTGAGTTTACTTACCTGTAGGAGACGTTGCCCATTGCCATTGCAGCTACCAATACCAAAAGGGCCAATCACCCCTCCCCAAAGGTCAGAGTCAGTACCAACTTTGGCATTGAAGTCACCAAGAACAAGGGTAATATCTCCTTTCTTGACAGAATTCTAAATATCCTGAAGTTGTTCATAAAACCTATTCCTCTCATCCTCATCGGCATCCTCAGTGGGGGCATAACAGCAGATAACATTCAAGTCTTTAACGCTTGTCTGAAATTTTGCTGTAAGAAACCTTTCATTAATGCACTCATATCCTAGAAGAGCATCACTAGCGTGTCTGCTGAGAAGCAGACCCACGCCTTGGTGATGCTTATTGCCGTCCCTCCCTGAAAAGAGAAATTTAAGATTATTTTTAAGAATCTGACCTTTATCTGTCTATCTGGTCTCTTGCAAGCCAAGAATATCTAAATTATAATGGTGGAATTCTTGTGTGAGGACATCAAGAGAAAATGCTCTGTGCAGAGTCCTCACATTCCAACTACCTATGGAGAGAAAATGGTTAGTGGGATGTTTAAAGAAACTATGTTTATTGAGAGAGGGAATGCCGACAATATCAAACAGCCCCCTAATCGCAGACATGGGGCAAAGACCCGTTCCCCCACTACTAAAGGCTGAAGCCATCTACACTGTAAGACTTCCTCCAATGTAGAATTTGACGATGCCAATAGAAGCAAAGAGTTCAGGTGCCTGCGATGACTTCTGCTCAGGATTATCCACCAGCTGATAGACATATCCTGAAAATCTATTCACTTAGGGCTGTCAACCCACAAACAAACAGAAAACACAGCGGAAGATTTTCCCTCCACAGAAGCCCACCAGTGCAGCAAAATCAGGATCCATAATCAAGCTCAGAGCCATATATCTGTCCAGTCCAGTAGGTTTATATGGTCAGCACCAGGACCCTGTGTGGTTGACCACTCCTCAGCAGGGTAGAAAGAAAGAAAAGTAGCCATAGTTGTCCAGATCAGTAGGCCACACTAATCTGGCAGCCCTCCCCTTCCGTTCACTTCCACAAGAGAGTATCTCTTTTGAAAGTTACTAACGGTCCGCACCACGAGAAAGCGGGGCCGGACATTAGGTGCTAGGCCTGGCCGGTTCTATACATCATCACAAGGGATTGGTGCATAGCTCTCCTTCCAGTGACTACCTAGCTACCATTTACAGACCATTCATACTAGCTTACATCAAACGCTATCCAGATAGTAGGATATTATATACCAGGGCCTGATCTAGGGAGTGGGGGGCAAGAGGGTAGTAAGATTAATAGAAGCAAAAGCATGATAAAATTACGTATATTTCATGCATTTTTCAAGAAATATTTAAAGACTTCTAAAGCATAGGAGGAAATGTTAAACTGTAATGTAAATCTAGGCTCTTCCTCTCCCCCTCCCCTCTACTTTTTTCCCTCTCGATGGAGTTTCTGGGCCCAACTTCACCCTTTTTTTTTCATCTCCAGGCTTCTTAGATACGGATACACAGACCTGGATCTATAAAAAATAGTGGGGGGGGGAAAGAGACTCGATTGAGATGAAAAAAAATTAAATGATGGAGAGTACAACATTTTTCCCCTCCGTTTTAGATGTCTTTAAAAATTTTTTCAAAAATGTACGAAATATGTACATTTACCCTCTAATAAGGGTTATGGAGGTAAAAAGTTTCATAACTTTTTTGCGTCCATCACCCTTACTAGCATTCTCACACGGGTGAGACACACTTGAACCCCTCCTAGATCCGCCCTGCCCACAGAACATAAGGTAGAAAAGTGCGAAACGTCTATGACAACGAAAGGAGGATGTGACCGTAGAAGAAAGGCTAGAAATATGATTTTAAAAAAGTGTTTGCACCTATTCACGAATTCTACATTCTCTATTTTTCGGCCTTCTTTCACTCAAAATGGCCTTCTATACCCCATTCAAAAGTATTCATTGGACTATGGTTAGCGCGCTTGGCTCCTGATCTAATGAACCTGGGTTCGAGCCCCGGGTAAGGCATGGCTGTTTGTGTCGTTTTTCTGCTGAGGTCCTGCCATCCTCACAGACCTTCTACTGTGGCATATAAACTGACAGTCCCCTGTCAGAACTCTGTGGCAAGCAGCTGCTTGAGGGGGTATTTTTTTTATTTATTATACAGTACCTGGGTTCGAGCCCCGTTATTTAGGCATGGATATGTGTGTCGTTTTTCTGCTGAGGTCCTGCCATCCTCTCAGATCTCCTACTGTGGCATATAAACTGACAGGCTCCTGTCAGACCTCTGTGGCAAGCAGCTGCTTGAGAGGGTATTTATTTATTTATTTTATTATTTACAGAAAACTCTGATTTTCAAATATTGATTCCACTCCTTAACTCCATTGGGATTGAGAGATTGGATGCAGAATGATTTTTTGAGTCTTTCTTTCTTTCCTTTTTTTTAGAAAACCTTGTATCATATTCAATAATAAATTATCACAGGAAAAGTCCTGTAGACAACGAACACTTGAAAAGCTGAGCTGAAAACATTTTATTGTCCTGACTGGGATTCGAACCCTGGGTGACCCAGAAGCACTGGCATGCTTCTGGGAGACCTGGGTTCGAATCCCAATCAGGACAACTAATTTTTTTCAACTCAATTTTTCAAGTGCTCATTACATCATATTTCTAAAATACGATACAAAAAATTTTTACTGTTTTTTTTTTATTTAAATATATTTTAAATTAAATTACAGGTTACCTGCAGCATTCTCCATGTTTGTTGAATCATTTAGACCAGTTACAAAATTGCACTAGACAACAAATAAGTTATGAAGAACTTTTTCCTTCGGAAGAATTAGAGACCTCAGAGAATCGCAGAACCTTCGCATGCCTGTAAGTATTAAAGTAGCTTCATTAAGTATGAAATTTTTTAATACGTAATTTTCAATTATGGGATTTTTTTTCGTGCAGTGAGACGCGGTTAGCATATTTCCATTGAAAAAAAATTGGATTCATTTCACTGTAGAAATAAGATGATAAGTAACTTTATCTGATACATCTTTTCTAACTAGCAGGATGATTAGCTGAAACTTTTCTACTTTCCTACCCCCCCCCGGGGGCTCAGTCGGTAGTGCGCCAGGCTCGTAATCTGTAGTTCCCAGGTTCGAGACCCAGCTGGGTCAGCGTTGAGATTTATCTCCGCAAAATTCCCCGCCCTGCCCACGGTCAGTAGGGGACACCGATGGGCTTGGAAAGGCCGCCGTCCGTCGGATGGGACGTTAAGCCGTGGCTCCGTGTGCGGGAGAGCCACACCCTGTGCACGTTAAAGTACACGCTGGATGGCCTTGACGAGAGGCTACCATCTGTCTCCCAACAGCTGTTTCAGTGGGTCCCCTCCCCCAGCCTTCTCTGAGCCTTCGGGGTCCGTGTGACCTGGCCATTTAGCCCATTGTGTGCAAAAGAGTGGCGCTCAGAGGTAAAACAACCCAACCCAACCCTCCCCCCCCCCTTAAAAAACGAAACATTGTTTTCCTTTTGCCCGTTTTTAGACATTCGACGTTTGTTTTTAAAAACAGATGCAAAAAATAAATAATATTTCGGCTGGTAAAATACTAATGAAATATCATGATTCGTAATTTAAGAATCATTCATTTGTTTAAATTTACATTGCTGATGAAAAAAATAAATGTCAAATTTTCATCGCTTTGTGACCTGGAAATTTAGTCCATTGTGTGAAAAAAAATTTCCGCTCAGAGGGAAAACAACCCAAAGCAACCTTAGCAAGTAGTGTAAGATTAAAAATGAAAACATGGCTATCAATTTAATAACATGTATATCGATTTAATATGCTCAATATTATGTTCACTGTTTAACAATTTATTTCAGGGACCAGTTCCTGCGTCAATCTTGCTGCCTGCGTGTTGCTTCAAAAAACTGTGGAATAGAAGCTGCGACATTGGTTCGTTTCGGACTGAATGCTGTTGACGATGACATCACGACTTGCTTGAGCTAAAAAAGAGCGAACTTTTTGCACCCTTTTCGCTACAAACATATAATGTTTTTCTACTTAAATTGATTGTTTTAATATCTTTTTTTAACATGAACTGATATCATGTTGTTGAATCTTAAATTGATATTTGTGTATTCTGCTTAAATGATAACAGAATTTAAAACTTTCTTTAGCTAAAATAAAAGTGGCATAAAAACATTTTGCATTTGATTGAATTTACGCAAGAAACTTTCAATGATGCTACCTTCGAATTATTTTGATATAAGTTAGAAATAATTCCTTTTCGCACAGCTTTGAAATACACTGCTCGACCTAGAAAAAGCCCCACCATGAAGGAATGCAGGAAATGAGACGAAACTTACTACACATGTGGACAAGTAGGTGCGAAAGAAGTGATTTAATTTCTGAGGGATTACATGAATGCGATGGGCGAGGAGACAGTTTAATGTGGCCTGAGCCAGTAGGTAGTATGACCGCCATGCTGGATGGTGTGCGAGGTATCGCGGGCCATGTGTCGTTGGCCTGTGTCCATAATTCATCGACATTGCGAGGGGGTAATGTAGAGGCATGAAGTCGTCTGCCAATGACGTTCCACACGTTCTCTATTTGGGAGAAATCTGGGGATCGTGCTGGCCAGGCAGCACCTGGATACCATATAGGCACTGACTGCTGATGTTGGCAGTATGAGAGCGGACTTTATCTTGTTGAAACTGGGCATCAGGGATACCACGCAAAGATGATTCTGGGACATTGAATTGTCACAACGTTTCACTACATTCAGAAATAAGTTAATCAATATACTAAGATTTGCTAAAAAGAATTATTATAAAACTCTATTTAATCTAGCTGCAACTAATATTAAAAAGCAACGGAAAACTATAAATTAAATAACAGAAATGAAATACGTCAAAAATAATTTACAGAAATTAAAGTGAATGGAAATCTATTAAAATATGAAGAAAACAAATGCGAGATCGCTGAATATTTCAATGATTATTTTGTTAATATAGCTTCTGACATAATATCTAAAATACCTGATTACCCATACTCATCATCCTGTTCCTTACCAAATGATTCAACCTTCTGTAAAATGAATTCAATGGTTTTACTATCTAATAAATACATATAAAAATGTAACTATTGTAAAGTCTTTAAAACTAAAACGAATCTCTTGGGGAGAACAAAATTTCTGCATATACATTAAAAAGAGTTATTTTATATATTTGTAATGACTTAGAAAAAATTATAAATTTGTCTTTTCAAAACGGAAATTTTACCTCAGTTTTTAAAAATTCATTAGTTACTCGAGTTTTTGAATCAGGAGATGTAACTGATGTAAATAATTATAGACCAATTTCAATTCAAGTTTTATTTTCGAAATTAATAGAAAAGATAGTTATAAAAAGATTCGTTAGCTACATGAGTAAAAATAAAATTATTTCTGAATTACAGTTTGGCTTTCGAGCAAAAATGGGCACTGAAGATGCTATAACCATGCTCTCAACAGGTACCGTCGACAGGGTGTAGCATAGAGGCAGCGTGCCTCACGGCGCCTGTGATGGTCCACCCATTCACTTTTACTTTTCCTTAACCAGGTTTGCTTAATTTACGTTATATTTATCATTTTGGGGATTCCTGTGTGCTTTGCAAGTGCGGAAAGAAGTTTTTCCAAGATTAAACTGATTAAAAATTATTTGCGAACAGCAATGACCCAAGAAAGATTGGTTGGGCTAGCAAACTATATCGATAGAGGCGGACATAACTTATAATTTAAATTTAGAAGAGCTTATAAACAGTTTTATTGTGCGATATCTCCGTAAAGCAAACATTTAATTAATATTATTATATAATTGCTTTGCATTAATGTTTCCCTTGTAATAAAATCAAAAGAGCAAATGGAGATTTTCTTATATTTTTGTCTTATAATCCATCAGGGGCGATATTTAATTGTTTGCGTCAGGGCGCGATCTAATCTGGCGACGGCCCTATCTATCAAATATAATTTATAATGGTCTTAATGAAAGTAAAAAAAAGTTTTAGTATTATTCATTGGTATTTCTAAAGCATTTGATTCTTTATCTCTGAATATATTATTAAAGAAAATGGAAATTATTGGAATAAGAGGTACCCAATTAGATTGGTTTAAGTCATATTTAACAAATAGAACTCAACAAGTAAAACTGAAAAAAAAAAGTAAAAGAAGGGCAATTAAATTCGGAGTACCACAGGGTTCTGTATTAGGACCACAATTATTTTTCTTTATATTAACGATCTATTAAATTTAAATTTTAAAGCAAAAATAATTTCATTTGCTGATGATATAGCAATTTTACCGTATATGTTAATGAGAGTGACAATGGACTGAAAACAAAAATAAATAAAAATCTGAAACTTTTAAGGATGTGGTGTGATAAGAATAAATTAGTTATTAATGCAAAAAAGACAATATATATATATATTAATATGCAAAGCGGTATTAATACTGATATTGGAAACCTCTATTATCATACTTTAAAGTGTTTGTTTTCATCTAATAATAACAGTACAAATTTTCGGTGTGACTGTCAAAAAACAACTCTACAGATGTAATGAAATACCTTGGTGTTATTTTCGATAAAGTCTTGACTTTGAAGAATCATATGGAAAAAATAGTTAAAAATATTTAAAGAATTATGCCTCAAATGTATATTTATATTGAGAGAACTATTAGATATATGTCCCTTGAAAAAAGTGTATTTTGCATTCATTCATTCTAAGAATACAATACGGATAATTATCTGGGGAAGGACATATAGAAGTTATTTGAAGTTAATAAAACAAATACATAAATATGTGTTAGCCAACGACAGTACCAAGCTGAAAACACCGGTTCTCCTCCGATCACCGAAGTTAAGCAGCTTTGAAACACTGGTTCTCGTCCGATCACCGAAGTTAAGCAGATTTAAAACACCGGTTCTCGTCCGATCACCGAAGTTAAGCAGCTTTGGGCGCGGTCAGCACCTGGGAGGGTGACCACCTGGGAACCTCCGCGTGCAAATGGCCAGAAAAATCTGCTGAGGACCCGACATTCTCACAGATCCCTCTACTAAGACGTATTAAACTGACAGGCTCCTGTCAGACCTCTGTAGTAAGCAGCTGCTTGAGGATGTATTTATTTTTTATTTTATAAAATAATGACATTTAAAAGAAAATATGATTCTTCTTGTCATAGTTTTCTGGATTTAAATTTATTAAATGTTGAACAAATATATAAGTTTAAACATTTCAATATTTATACATAAAAATACTCACATGTTTCATAGGGTTGAAAACTCCTATGATAAATGATCTATGGAAAACGAAAAACTAATTGTTTCTGAACCAAATAATGAATTATTTAAAAAATATTTTGGTTTTCATGGTCCTAAAATATTTAATAATCTACCAAAAGATATAAGAAATATAACTAATATTATAACGTTTAAAAAAGAAATTAAATTATGTCTATTAAGGCAATAATTATTATATGTATCAAACTGATATACTGTTTTGTACATACTAAATACTATTCTATTAAAACCTTTGTACCAATGTATGCTTTTATATACCAAATGTGATGAGCAAAGAGCTTATAATGTTATTAATCCACTAGCGAGTTAATTAAACTCTTGTGGTGATTTGTGGTGATGTACTGCTAAATGTTTAATTTTAATAAATTATTATTATTAATACTATTATTATTAGATATATACATGTATTGTTGCTTTAAATTAATTTGTTGCTTTTTAGTCTAAACTTCATAAGAGGACTTCATAACAGGAGATCATTAAAAACACAAAAGTCCTTTGGTCTGTCTGGGGGAAGTTGTAATGATCTTTGTAACTCAAAATGTAATAAATTTAATTTAACACGGTACTTCATGAATGTGGAGGAAATCGATATTTTCTTTGCTTTCGGTTATTTCTTCATCCTTTCGTGCAGTTTTATTTGTCTTGTTTTCCTGTTGCAATCATCTCAAAGGACGATATTTATGAGCTATTCTTTTATTAACATAACCCATTTTTGTTGATAAATAACTGTCAATGTGCATATAGGGAGACAAGATGGTCTTTTCACATTATGCAGATTAGGTTATATATACTAAAAATGAGCTATCATGGGTCAAGGTAAGCTAATGTGGACAGCCTCGTGAAAGGTCATTTCCTGCTCACGTGACCATATACAACCATTGTAGGTGTTACAACGGTTGAAAGGTTTAAATCTATGACAGTATTTTCGCTTTCTCACATCATATTTGTTCAGACAGTTGGATAAAGAACAGCCATGAAAACAATGTTCCTCGGACTTTTGTTTCTGATCGCTGGTAAGCATTTTCTTTTCTGCAATGTTTAAGAAGGCGTATCTTTTTTTCTTATAGCACTGAAGATACTTTTGAAGTAGTGGTTAGCGGAACCGGCAGACTTCACGAAATCACATTTATTCATGATTTTAAACGTTCTTTCAGTTCTCTTCTTTCGTTACTGAGTTGGGTTGTGTTACATCCGTACTATGGACCTCGAATGACCCTGATATTCAAATTTTCCAAATGTTTCTTAGATCTAAGGACCGAAACATCTCTTAATCATAAAGTTTTATTTTTTCTAGTACCAACAGAAAAAATTAGAGCTTTGACCTCTAAGGATCCTTTGGATCCGACATTTCGTAACGTTTCCGGGTTCAACAACGAAACATCTCCAGACTCCAATTTTCACATTTCTAGTAAACTTAGATGAGGGTTTGACCTCTACGTGACCTCTATTTGACCTTGAAAGACATGTCGTAGGTAAAATTTCGGATATTTCTCTCGATCTGGATTACTGTGTGCAAATTTTCATAAATCTACCACTTCTGCATCATAAATAGAGTAAATGTGATACTCTGTCACTCAGTGAGTAACTCAATCAATCACTCACAATCAGGTCCCGATAAAACAAATCGACTATGTGTGTGGGGGGTGGGTGAAAGGAACATAACAGAGCCGGAAAAATGTAAAATGGATTTTCAAAGCAGCATAACATTTCCCTCTCCGTTTTACTAGTCTTTAAAAAATATGCATAAACTATGAATAAGTTTAATAATTTTTTGCCTCTATTCCGCGGTGCCGTCCCGTGTCCGAGTGGTTAGCGCGCTTGGCTACTGATCTACGGGACCTGGGTTCGATTGGTTGGTTGGTTGTTTTACCTCTGAGGGGCACATTTTTGCACACCATGGGCTAAATGGCCAGGTCACATGGACCCCGAAAGCTCAGAAAAGGTTGGGGGTGGGGACCCACTGGAACAGCTGTTGGAAGAGAGATGGTAGCCCCCCGTCAAGGCCATCCAGGGTGTTCTTTAACGTGTACAGGGTATGGCTTTCACGCACATGGGGCCACGGCTTAACGTCCCATCCGACGGACGGCGGCCTTTCCAAGCCCATCGGTGTCCCCTACTGACCGTGGGCAGGGCGGGGAATTTTGCGGAGATAAATCTCAACGCTGACCCAGCTGGGACTCGAACCTGGGAACTACAGATTACGAGCCTGGCGCGCTACCGACTGAGCCACCCCCGCCCCTACCTGGGTTCGAGCTCCGGGTAAGGCATGGATGTGTGTGTCGTTTTTATGCTGAGTTCCTGCCATCCTCACAGACCTTCTACTATGGCATATAAACTGACAGGCTCCTGTCAGACCTCTGTGGCAAGTAGCAGCTTGAGGGGGTATTTATTTATTTTTATTTTTTATTTATTCCGCGCTAGAATTCTGAAAGGAGATGAGTATGAAATGTATTGAACACTTGGTCTATTACGAAATGCTAATAATGAATTTTAACAACGGCATAACTTCTTACAAATGTTGCATTTTTTTTTCCTGTAGCGTATATTAAACACATTTTTGAAGAATATTTCCTTTTAAATATCATTTTGACGGAGAGGAAAAATATATATGACTAATTTTTACAGAAGAAAGGCAAAACAAAAACTGATTTGCAATAGAAAAGGCCAGAACTGCTTTCCGAATTTTTCTTTTTCTCGAATTTTTTGTTAAATTATGCGTTTTAGGAATAGATGAAACTATCAAGAACATATGCATTATCGAAGACCTTTTCAGTTCAGTATTAGGCATCTCCCAGAAAAAAAACCTCCTACGTCCATGCACTGCTTGTATTAGTGACCAAAAAATGTGCCCCACCAAACACTTTAGTCCGGAGCCGCCACTGATAATGAGAGGTAAAAAAGCGCATGCTTGTAACGTCAGTAACTTCTTTCTTAACGTCAGCAGTTTGTAGCGACAATGCATACAAGAGCAAAATATTTCTAAATGCTTCCTTAGTAGCTGTTTTACTTTTCCTGCTCTTAGACGATAAGCCATCTCGAAACGATTGGATTGGATTACCTCTGAGCGGCACTTTTTTGCACACCATGGGCTAAATGGCCAGGCCACAAGGACCCCGAAGGCTCAGAGAATGTTGGTGGAGGGGACCCACTGGAACAGCTGTTGGGAGACAGATGGTAGCCTCCCGTCAAGGCCATCCAGCGTGTTCTTTAACGTGCACAGGGTATGGCTCTCCCGCACACGGGGCCACGGCTTAACGTCCCATCCGACGGACGGCGACCTTTTCAAGCCCATCGGTGCCCCCTACTGACCGTGGGCAGGGCGGGGAAATTTTGCGGAGATAAATCTCAACGCTGACCCAGCTGGGACTCGAACCTGGGAACTACAGATTACGAGCCTGGCGCGCTGCCAACTGAGCCACCCCCGCCCCCATCTCGAAACGAACAGAATGAAATCTGCAATCTTCGGTGCCATTCTTATCCTAGGTATGTTCATTTTTTTTTTCTTTTGCTAGATGAATAGCGAATCGCCTCTGGGGAATATAGAATGTGCATTTTCAAAGAGAATGACTATCAATTTCCTAATTTTGTTCCAATGGTTAAAACTCCAACTTGAATGATTGGGAAAATACGAAAAAAATATTTTATTAGTACCTATCAAAACCAAGAAACAATTTTAACTTAATTCGTAAAACAAAAGGGTTGAATTTCCTCTCACTCCGTCTGGGTAAATGGGCAAATCATAGCTGTCGATGTAAACCCTCTTGATCATCGCACTCTATTGCCCAAATTTCAAATTTCTGGCATGAAGAGATCGTTTACAATAATCGTGTAAAGATCTGTCGTTTTTTTTCCCGAATTTATCTCTCTCTAACGGTGGAAATTAAAACTGTTTGAAGATTCGGTAAATGCCAATTCTAAAACTATTCAAACCAAAAGTAATTTTTTCACTTATCTCTAAAAAATAAAAACGCTGAGTGTATAGAGACTGACGGACGACTCACTAGAAACAATAGCTCGTATTTTGAAAATGAGCAAAAATATATCCATAATGATCAGAAAAAGAATAATACACTTTTAAAGTTTTACTGTTAGAGTATCATTTCAAAGCTAGAGTACTGAGCCGGGGAAAAGAAGCAAAAGGGAGCCTATGTGATTGGTTTCCATTGCAGTACTTCTTCACCTCAGTTTTTAAAATATTTCTTGAAAAATGCGTGAAATATGCACTACTTTAATGTTTTTGTCTCCATTACCCTTAGTAGCATTCTCGAGAAGGGGAAGGGGCATGGACTACTTGCTCACCCCCCCAATCCCTCCCTAGATTCAGTCTTTTATTTAAATACAACAGTATAAATATCAGTTAATAATATTTTGAAAAATGCATATAAAATAGTAAAATCGATCATGAGAGAGAATCTACATGAAAAAAAAAAAAACGAGTAGAGTTGTTTTACTTCTTATCTGCACTTTTATGCACGCAATGGGGGCGGGGATGGCTCAGTCGGTAGCGCGCCAGGCTCGTAATCTGTAGTTTCCAGGTTCGAGTTCCAGCTGAGTCAGCGTTGAGAGTTATCTCCGCAAAATTCTCCGCCCTGCTCACGGTCAGTAGGGAACACCGATGGGCTTGGAAAGGCCGCCGTCCGTCGGATGGGACGTTAAGCCGTGGCCCCGTGTGCGAGAGAGCCATACCCTGTGCACGTTAAAGAACACGCTGGATGGCCTTGACGGAAGGCTACCATCTGTCTCCCAACAGCTCTTCCCGTGGGTCCCCTCCCCCAACCTTCTCTGAGCCTTCGGGGTCCTTGTGACCTGGCCATTTAGTCCATGGTGTGCAAAAAAGTGCCGCTCAGAGGTAAAACAACCCAAACAACAACTATGCACGCAATGGGTTAAGTGGACTGGTCACCGATTTGGATAGGTAATCTTAGGATAGATGATGGAATCATCCCGTATGTTGTGTGAGAAACCAGACACAACCGATAGAGCTTCAAGTTTATCTGCGTCCTTAAAAAAGAACCTTCTTTATCTTTTTTAATATTGTTATCAATAAATGTGGCTTAAGACTTGAAAACGATTTATAAAACCTAGCTAAATTTGTAAATTTATAAATGGGTAAGAATAATATATCTCATCTCCTCCAGAAAAAACATTAGCTTCGCAGGAACTCTGAAATTTGTTGTAAAGTAATTTGTATAATGAATAAAGATGATTCTTTATTGTAAGGGCAAAAAACACCTTAAGGAGACTTCATAGACACACTAGAAAACGGAATGTCAAGATTCGGCGTTGATCAGTATACGAACTGACAGGTTATTAGTACTGCAATTACTCTTTATAATTTCAGTTTTCAAAAAATTCCAAAATATCTAAGGAAAATTCTGCTTAAGGAAAAGTTCACATGATGAGTAAATGAGAGACAATTAAAGCATTTTACTTTGCAAAACTTTTGAAAGAATGGTCCGAAACACTTTGTTCTTGTTCACTAGATAATAATTATCCGAACTGAGCCATAAAACATAATTTTATAAAGATCACCCTGAAATTATTTTGATCTAAAATTTTTCAGGTTTTTTCGCTCTTGCAATTGGCGTAGAGAATTGTGGCGAAGAAGAATTACAGCCGTGCATAACAAACATGACTTCTAAAATTAGCATTCCACGATCTTTTTTCATGAGTGCAGACGAGTTAAATGAAAACTGCCCGTAAGTAAAATTATTTCTCTTCAAAATGGCTATTCTCTTTAATAAATTTCAAACATATTAATATATATATTAATTATATATAAAAATTATTTGAAATAACATGAAAGCATATTATTCACATATAAAAATTATTTTGAAATTAATAAGTATGCATATTATTTACATATTATTATTCTTTTGAAATGAATATGTATACATATTATTATTCTTTTGAAATGAATATGTATACATATTATTCACATATATTAAAAACTTTTGAAATCAAATGCATGCATATTATCATATTAAAATTCTTTTGAAATTAATATATATGCTTATTATTTACATATTAAAATTCTTTTGAAATGAATACTTATACATTATTCACATAATAAAATTATTCGAAATCAGTATTCATGCATATTATTTATATATTAAATTCTTCTTAAATTAATATGTATACCTATTATTTACATTTTAATAGTTTTGAAATGAGTATTCAAACATAGTATGAACATATTAAAATTCTTTTCAAATGAATATGCATGCATATTTTTACGTATTAAAATTATTTTCGGAATAAATATGCATGCATATTATGTTTGTCTTTCCTCTAATTAAAACACCATTAACTTTAGTAGGGTCTGATGAAGAAAAATCATTTTATATTTTTCAGTTGCTCACGCATAAAATTGTTAAAAGGGCAGGAATTTGTGCACGCCAAACATTAATTGCTTTAGTTTTATTTTTCAATAAATGCTGGTTAAGAAAATACGTAAAGCATCGTTTAAAAATGCAGTCTCAGTATAATTTAGATTAAAATAACTGAGAGCTTGATAATTGGAATTTTTAAACCTATTTTGTAATAAAAGAAAGTTTTGTTTCGAAAGTGTTATATGCACACAGATGTATATTTTGTAAATGCTAATAATTTAATAAGAGCAGTTTTCATTATTTGTTTTGTTTTCCAGGGTAATTCTTTCTGGAGCAGAATGTGTAAGAAACTTTATGGGCAGGTGCCCAGCAACACCCTCGTTAGGCAATTCGACTTTTGACGAATTATTCGGCAGAATACATGGTGTGATTACAGTGATTTGTACCGAAGACTCACCTTACAGAACTGGTAATTCGCTTGCATTTCTATTTTTTTAACTTCCTGCTGAGCAAACAACGAACAATTTAGCACTAAAATTTTAATTGTTCAATATTAAAATTGTGTAACATGCTTGAACGCATTTGAGACAATGTCGATGACTTAATTGTGATATTGCACAGTGAAGGCATCGACAGTTCTTCATAGGTCATTGGTTGATCGAGCCATCAATTACTTGCCAACCAACCAATGATTTCAGAGACCATAGTTTTTCAAACTGTATTCTGCACAAGCTTTTAAGGTTCGCAACAGCTTGCTGCGCTTCCATGAGGATTGAAAGGCAACAAAAGACTTGAAGACTCAGCATGTGCCTGACTTTCGTACAACAGTTAAGTAACATTTCTCACTTCCAACTAAACCATTTTGTCGCTTCAAAACGCTCGTTTCTTTCATCTGGAAAAATGTCTCAGTTACAATTAAAAGAAGCAGTTATTTCATGTGTTATTCGAGATTTTTTACCAGCTCAGGGTTGGGTTGTTTTACCTCTGAGCGGCACTTTTTTGCACACCATGGGCTAAATGGCCAGGTCACATGGACCCCGAAGGCTCAGAGAAGGTTGGGGGAGGGGACCCACTGGAACAGCTGTTGGGAGACAGATGGTAGCCTCCCGTCAAGGCCATCCAGCGTGTTCTTTAACGTGCACAGGGTATGGCTGTCCCGCACATGGGGCCACGAGCTTAACGTCCCATCCGACGGACGGCGGCCTTTCCAAGCCCATCGGTGTCCCCTACTGACCGTGGGCAGGGCGGGGAATTTTTGCGCAGATAAATCTCAACGCTGACTCAGCTGGGACTCGAACCTGGAAACTACAGATTACGAGCCTGGCGCGCTACCGACTGAGCCACCCCTACCAGCTCAAGAAACAATTATTAAATATACAAAGAGCACAAATATTGTTTAATTAATATTTGGTTAGTAATTCTTGATTAACATTCTGGGAAAAAAAATTAAATTTACGGAAGGACGATTGAATGTAAGGATTCCGATGAGGGTTTGTTTTAAGGTTAATGTTTCTTGATTTTGGAAAGTTTTAAAACTTCTATCATATATATATTAATTTTAAAGAAAACTGCGTTTTCTTACACTTGTATCTTTTGTTCGGTATGCTGTTTAGTAGATCTTTTTTTTTTCTCTCTATCTTTCAGAATACCTGGAATATTCTCCATGTCTGTTGAGTAACATTGACAAACTGATAAATTGCACTCATTATGAAAACAACAATGAAGAACCGACTCTCGATCAGCAGGAAAGGGATCGTTCGAAAACTTTCGAATGCATGTAAGTGCCTCTAAATGGTTTGTTTTACTGTTCATTATGTAAAATAGACCATTCTTCCACAACCCACACCTTATTCCACATTTCGATGCCTTTTCCTAAAATCATGTTTGTTTTGAAGCAAAAACAATATTGCACCATGTCATTTGTTTACTACTTGTTTTGTGAGTAATGATAGCTTTACAAACAAAAAAAACACGCATTTTTGGTTCGTAGAGTGGCTCACTAGGAAATGGCCAGGTTCGAGTCCCCACACTGTCTATATTGATAGCTTTTGTATTAACCACCCTTCTTCGGCTTTTGGTGAAAAAGAGGACATCGATGTGCTTAGAAAGAACCACTCTCAGTCACATAGGACGTCAAATTCTTGTCATTTTTCCATAAGAGCCACACTCTGTGCAGAGCAAAAAAATAAATGGCACTGGCAGAAAATTCCCATCTATCTCCCACAAGCTGTCCTGTGGATCTCTTACCCTATCCAGCTCTAAGCTGTGGGATCCTTGTGACCTGATAATATGGCTCATTTGTGAGTACCAAAATATCACTGGAAGGCAATGAACCTCAACTTAAATGTATATCTGCCTGCTGAAATTTTTTTCATAAGGAATTGAACACAAATGGTGGATGAGGAAATTTTGAACAAGGGAAATAAGAAATTTAAAAACACTTCATATAACTTGTTAACCGTTAATGATATTTCGATATTGGATATTGTGCATTTACAAGAAAGAGTAGGCATTTACTTTTCGCAATTTCTGTAAATCAACATGTACATTAGGATTCTTGATAAATCTCACCTAATGCAGCAGTATAGTTTGAAATGGATGCCGCATATTTTGTTCTGTTTTGTCAACATCCACATTTTTTTTTCCTTTCTGCCCACGTTTCATGTTTGCTAGCCATCGTCCCAATGGTTAACAGAAAATCTATAAACATAATCATTAATACACTTTAGGATTATTTCTGACATATAAATTGAAACTTTTAACTAAACTACAAGTAATATTTGCATTTACTATTTGTTAACACTAATCATGAACTATAAATTATTTGAGTTAAAAGAGGAGATTAAATAAACTTACTTGAAGAAATTAAGAGATTAATCCTTGTTATAATGATTTCTGCTATTTTTGTAAGTGGTTAGCAAGCTTGGCTACTGATCTAAGGGACCTGGGTTCGAGTCCCGGATTAGGCATGGATGTGTGTGTCGTTTTTCTGCTGAGGTCCTGCCATCCTCTCAGATCTCCTACTGTGGCATATAAACTGACAGGCTCCTGTCAGACCTCTGTGGCAAGCAGCTGCTTGAGGGGGTATTTATTTATTTTATTTATTTATACAAAAATATGCTTTGACTACGTTAAGAATGCATTGCAAGTGTCTTTTCTCTCCACTTTGTTCTGCACCGTCATTATCCAGGTTACGGTTGCAAGATATACCCCTAGTATATATAGAACTCTGTTGTCACATCCAAAGGAGGGCGGGGGTGGCTCAGTCGGTAGCGCGCCCGGCTCGTAATCTGTAGTTCCCAGGTTCATGTTCCAGCTGGGTCAGCGTTCAGATTTATCTCCGCAAAATTCTCCGCCCTTCCACGGTCAGTAGGGGACGCCGATGGGCTTGGAAAGGTCGCCGTCCGTCGGATGGGACGTTAAGCCGTGGCCCCATGTGCGGGACAGCCGTACTCTGTGCACGTTAAAGAACACGCTGGATGGCCTTGACGGGAGGCTACCATCTGTCTCCCAACAGCTGTTCCCGTGGGTCCCCTCCCCCAAACATCTCTGAGCCTTCGGGGTCCATGTGACCTGGCCATTTAGCCCATGGTGTGCAAAAAAGTGCCGCTCAGAGGTAAAACAACCCAACCCACATCCAAAGGACGGAAGTTTTGCAAGTCTATCATTGTCCCCTTTCTGATCGAGGGAAGAGTTAAGGGTAAATATCACATAAAACTGAACACTGGCCGGCCACGCCCCTATGACGTCGCAGGCCACGCCCACTTCCGGTCACGCCCCTATGACGTAACATGACATAATCATTACATAATCATTACGTAACCGGCCACGCCCCTTTATTAATAATTCCTCCCCTTTATTAAACCCCTTTTCCCCCTCAGTGGCGCCATCTGTTGACAGTTAGAAGTACTATTTTCCCAAAAAAACCTTTATTTTCACTCTAATTTCTCGTTTTTGGACCCCCCGCTCGACCTACCTATATTTTAAGCTCTCCCCCTTATTCAAAACCCTCCTGGCGCCATCTGTTGACAGGGAGAAGTACTATTTTCCCAAAAACCCCTTTATTTTCACTCTAATTTCTCGTTTTCGGACCCCACGGTCGACCTACCTATATTTTAAGCCCTCCCCCTTATTAAAAACCCTCCTGGTGCCATCTGTTGACAGCGAGAAGTACTATTTTCCCAAAAAACCCTTTATTTTAAGTCTAATTTCTCGTTTTCGGACCCCACGGTCGACCTACCTATATTTTAAGCCCTCCCCCTTATGAAAAACCCTCTGGTTGACCATTTTAAGGCCCCACTCCTTCACTCGGCTGATGCAAGTCTCAGAATAATTGCATGGAACGATTGACTGGTCTTAGAATAATTGTACAGAAAGGAATGATACAAAATTCCTTAGTAATTAAACACTCATCAAAATTCCCACATTAAAAATCATCCTACAGTTGAAACTCATTTTACTCTTACTGTTTCCATAGAAAATACCATAGGGTGAAATTAATAATGGTTTAAATTATTCGTAGGGATGACATGTTAAATCTGCTTTTAGAACACACGTCTGCAGTGGAAAAATTTTCAAACTCCGTTAATCAACTCCCTAGTAATTAAGCACTGGTTAAAATATTCCTCACCTTTATTAAAATCATTCCACGGTCGAAATAAAAATCAGTTTTCTGTAGAGGCGTTTCACCGGAAAAAAAAAAAAATTCTTCCCTCGCTGGGTGGATTCCACAGGACTATGCCGTGTACTTGTTGTGGCTTAGATGCGTGTCGAACGGGTCAGACATTAACCTAGCAGTCTTTATAACTATCTTTTTCTATGTATTTCTTACACCAAAACCCGAAAGTCCTTTCACATTAATATATGTATTTTAAGTCCGTTTCAGTAACATTTATTTCTTTTAACTCCACGACTGTCGCTTACTAGATCTATCCACAGTAACTGTTTTTTAAAGGACTGTCCCGCAGAAAATGCCGATGGGTAAAAAATCTGATTTTATTCGTCGTGATGAAAAATATTGAGGAGTGATAGGATCGACCTAATAGGCTCCGTGTTCGGATCCTCACCCCGGACAGCGTTTCACTGACGGATGGTTAAGTCCTACGAAAATAAAAAATTCCAAACGGGGGATCAAATTGACGAATGAATCTGTGCTGCTCCAAGCATTAGGCGCGCTGTCTTACATCGTGAAAACTCACTGGCACTCTTTATCGTGGATTTCGGACTCGATATTTTCCCCAAGTCCGGAGACGGTTCTCTGCACAACCCTTTATGATAGGTTTCAACCCACCCCATGTAGACTTTTGAAATGACACGTCCTAAACCTTCAAGAGTTGTGCGTATTAGTCTCCATCGGGTTGGTGCCGTCAGATATCTGTGTTTCCACGTAGTAACGCAACACCGAAGAAAAAACGTCTCTCCCATCGTTTGCGTGCGAGCGTATGTCTCATCACGCTGATGAAATCGGGTAAAAAATAACTTTTTTGTACGAGGTAGAATGTTATAGAAAGTAAGAATGCTAAAAAACTTTCATCATGAATGCATATTAACGGAGTAGGGGAACATTAGTTTAAAACTTCGACTATAAAAATAATACATTGCTTCACGCACCTCCACTAATCCACTGAAATTATATTTGCAACGGGACTGATAGCCAAAATTTAGCAAACGAAACCGCTTAACTGACATATATGCTCTGATCGCGCCTACTGCTTACAAGAGAGACGACCTTCTAACCCGTTTCGATATCTTGTACACTCATCCCCATGTGATCTGACAAGACACAACAAGCGTGTGGTATGCAAAGGTCACGGGGACCAACGTGGAATGCGGCGTCTTTGAGAAGAGTGGCGGGTCCGTCCGAAAACCTAATGGGAAAGTTAAATAATTACTGTTTCCTCTCGAAATACAGAAGGAATTCTTCTGCTGATAGACGCACTTAAAAATAGGAATTTATGAAATTCAAAGGGAGATTGTTGTTTTTACATATTATCGGGATTACAAGTAATACCGATTCCCTGCCCTTTAGGTTATGAAATATAACTGGAACCTTATTAGATCACTTAAAATTGAGTTGACACACCTTATGACCGACTCCTCGGAGAAGTGCTAAATCTATGTGGCGGAATACTAAAAATAGAATTCATACGTTTCCGTAAAAAACTTTAGTTCCAATATGAGTTAAAAGGTTATGGTTCGACTCAGGAAAAATAGGATTCGACCTCGGACGTTAGAAAAGATGTGCGCCGTATAATTCCGTGGAAAAATACGAAAATCTTTAGCAATATCTCAGGCGTCCTTTGTTAGGCGATAGTATTAACATCCTTATACGTTCTCACTTCAAGCTTGCTTTCTTTATCATAACCCTCGATGCTTGCGAAAATTATCAAAGATGAATAGAGGTCTGAATGTACAATCTTCGGAGTTCATTTTACTGTAGATGTCTAATTCTGGCAGGATCCCTCTCCACTTTTAAAATTTAGATCTTACGCCAAAACCCGATAGTCCTTTCATATACGTATTTTTATAACCCACGTATTTTAAGTCCGTTTTAATCAATACTTATTTCTTTCAACTCACTCCCTCGTGACTATTACTAGAAGAAGGGCTACCTCACAGTAGCAGCAAATAAAAAATCTGATTTTATTCGTCGTGATGAAAAATATTGAAGGTAATAGGGTCGACCTAAAAGATCCGTGTTCGGATCCTCACCCCGGATGGCTTTTAACAAAAGTCCTACGAAATAAAAAAAAAACTCCCCCGTTACGGGACGTTGTTTAAAAAAACTTATTATGGCTGTGTCCTCAGTACATGATGCAAACTCTTTCCCAGGAAGTAACGCTATTCGATGTATCCCCGGGTTACATGCTTTTACAGGGTAAAGCCTGTGTGGCAGAATGTTAAAAGTAGAGTTCATACGTTTCCGTAAAGCTTAAGTTCCAACATGCGTTAAAGGAGTATGGTTCGACTCACTTTGAGAGGAGCAGTCGCTCGGACCAAAAGCCTGATGGGTCTCCCATTACATCGACAAACTACCTGTCCATAGGCTGAGTAAGCATTTAGAATGAAAGATTGAGTCTGCTTCACGACACAGATTCGTAAAACGCTCATTAATTATTTTGTGAGAGAAAGCATGCATAAAGTTCAAACACTAATACATCTTCCCTTTCTAATAAACCATACGATCAAAGTAGATAAATTGCAAGCATCATCGGATCTGATTCCGTATATCTGCTTACGACGAAAATCTCACAATAGCCTATTCAGTACTTTAACCTCCCGATACAGTATGTGACTAGGTCGTTTAACTAAATTACGTGCATAAACGAAAATGTAAAGGGATATCTGTAAATTCGCACAACGGGATAGGTGAATATTTTCACAATTCTTTTGAAGGCAGAATAACTGTGACGAGAGAGAAAGTATAAAAATGCAGTGGGATGGCTGTAAAAACAACAGATTACAGCGCAAATACTGTAAGATAGAAAAAACGACTATTAACAAGTGTCATATAAGGAGCGACCGATAAAAGTCACACCGTAGCGGAAGGAGTAATACAGGAAAAATCATAAAATATTAACCCCCCTCCCCCATGCTGGTAAATCACGGTCCATTGCGTACACGCGGATGAATATCACAAAAATACTTTGCATATAGTAAAGAACCACCGAAGTTTGGAAATTTAAAATCTGAAAACTCACTGTTTATAGTATTTCCGTGAAAAGTCACCCCCCAGAATCGAGATCTAGCTCTGTCGCCAGTTATTCCAGCGTACTATCTCTTTTCAGCACGTTTGAATAAGTGCATGTGAAGGTGGCTAGCTGCATACACAAGCTTTTCGACAAAGATAGGATGTTTCACTACAATCTAACACGGAGATGTCTATTAAGTTATTTTTTCCTCCTATTTCTACACTAGTGTCGAAGTCTTAGAACAAGTGGTTCGGGTTAGCACACATTTTTGATATTATCTTGTTTGGCAATCTGAAAGAACACTGTCTGTGGAACATTACCCCCCTGCAAGCTAGTACTAATTACTTTACGATTCTGAGGGACGAAGGTTGTAATCGTTGGCAGATATTTTTCAGAAATATGTAATCAACCATAGCGTTCGGATATTTGATCCATAGTAAGACATGAACGATGTTTACCTGCCATCAGCGACCCCTTCTACGGATCGTATGAGAGGTAATTGTTACGACAATTAGCTACGTGAAGTCGTGTTTATTTTTAAAAGCAAAGACACACTAATTACCGACTAGCTAGAGAACGATATATTAACCTGCTAAAGTTTGATTTTAACGATCAGATAGTGTATATATCATCACTTTTTTAGTTCATAATAATATTCCAACTTTTAAAGGAAATATTGTCTCGTTATAAGCGATTACATACAAAGAGATACACACTCTATACTTTAAATCTATAGAGACAACGATCACTATCCCAGGAACACATCTGTGAAATATCACCACATTTTTGCTTTTAACGTACGGTTGAATCGTTCTACGATGCTAGCTTTGGTTTCCCATCCCTTTCTTTTACACCCACCCGATATAAAACATTCGACCCAACATAGCTTGCTAGCTGTGCGAGGTCTTGATACAGAGAACAATATTAACACTTCTAAGGCTGACCTTAAAATCCCCGTTAACTATACAAAAGAAATCACATTGACAAAAATATCAGAGACATTCATATTTATTTACATTAAGGTCACATTAATATTTAGTTCGTACATACCAGTTCACCGTGCACCTCTTTTAGTACTGTTGCAAAGTTCAATTTAGACATAAACGCGACATTAGCAGGACGATTTAGTTCGATACATGATTCTTCCACAAAACTTACGGCAATATCAGTTAGATTAACGTTTCTTACCACTTCGGGGAAATAATCGTAAGCTGATTCAGCGTTTATGGTGAGGCACGAATGGCGAAGTTGACTCGGATGATCCACTTCACACCCGAAACAGTTCTTACGTAGCAGCGTAAACAGTTCTTTTCGGAGATCTGTTTTCAAAGTCCGCTTTAAACAGTCCATAAGCTTTACGAAATCACTGCTGTCTTGTTCAAGGGGTCGATCGTTAGATGGTGGGCTTCGAGGAAGATTTGCCGCTAATTCTACCTTCTGCACTGCATTCCAAAATTTACCGTTTTCAAACTTCAGAGCCATCAAACTGTAGGTGATTGGATCGCATAAATCTGTCAACCGCTGCCACTGTTCGACGCTGAGCCGAACCAATGACGAAAATACAAGTCCTCCGTCACGGGGGATGCTTTTTTTTAATGACCACGCCGTGTCCACCTTTGAGCACGACGAGGCAAACCATAGCGTCCAGTTCATACTCGCCGTATTCGACATCTTCGAACGCTTCGACGATTGTAGACGCATACGAAACCAGTCCATGCCACTGCTCTTCAGACAGCATCACACTGTCCTTTGTAGGATATAGTTTTAACGAGTCATCACTCTGGAACACACGTATGTGCACTTTAGGATATGACCGATATTCACAAACGCTCGCAAACAAATCCGATCCGAGTTGAAACATATGGCTGTCATCATCTCTAACAGCAAGTCGCTTCGCAGGAAGATCACCATCGGTCAGGGAACGTTTAGCACAAGCCATAGCAAGTCGATACTGGAAAAAATAATGCCTTACAGCCCGTCGAAGGGTAATACTTATACCTTAAACCTGTGACGTGTCCCTGTAACTCCATCCCATTGGTCGAGATCTGGTAGATTTGCCATCTCTTAGTAAACATGATGACGTCTACAAATATTTACGAGCCTGTATAGACGTGCTTTCGAAATATGCATGTGGTGCTCCTTTAAAACGGAAATCGTGGGAGCTTTTGATCACAAAAACCTTTCAGAATATCTCTGAAATTACAAACAGATAAGGGGGGTTGAATTCATTAACAGAGTATTTCAAAAGTACCTTAAAAACACACTCATAATGAAACCAAAGCTAGCATCGTAGAACGATTCAACCGTACGTTAAAAACAAAAACGTGGTGATATTTCACAGGTGTGTTCCATGGAGGCGCCACTCAGGGGGAAAGGGGGGTGTTTTAATAAGGGGAGTGGCCTGTTACGTAATGATTACGTAATGAATACGTAACAGGCCACTCCCCTTATTAAAACACCCCCCTTTCCCCCTGAGTGGCGCCTCCATGGAACACACCTGTGAAATATCACCACGTTTTTGTTTTTAACGTACGGTTGAATCGTTCTACGATGCTAGCTTTGGTTTCATTATGAGTGTGTTTTTAAGGTACTTTTGAAATACTCTGTTAATGAATTCAACCCCCCTTATCTGTTTGTAATTTCAGAGATATTCTGAAAGGTTTTTGTGATCAAAAGCTCCCACGATTTCCGTTTTAAAGGAGCACCACATGCATATTTCGAAAGCACGTCTATACAGGCTCGTAAATATTTGTAGACGTCATCATGTTTACTAAGAGATGGCAAATCTACCAGATCTCGACCAATGGGATGGAATTACAGGGACACGTCACAGGTTTAAGGTATAAGTATTACCCTTCGACGGGCTGTAAGGCATTATTTTTTCCAGTATCGACTTGCTATGGCTTGTGCTAAACGTTCCCTGACCGATGGTGATCTTCCTGCGAAGCGACTTGCTGTTAGAGATGATGACAGCCATATGTTTCAACTCGGATCGGATTTGTTTGCGAGCGTTTGTGAATATCGGTCATATCCTAAAGTGCACATACGTGTGTTCCAGAGTGATGACTCGTTAAAACTATATCCTACAAAGGACAGTGTGATGCTGTCTGAAGAGCAGTGGCATGGACTGGTTTCGTATGCGTCTACAATCGTCGAAGCGTTCGAAGATGTCGAATACGGCGAGTATGAACTGGACGCTATGGTTTGCCTCGTCGTGCTCAAAGGTGGACACGGCGTGGTCATTAAAAAAAAGCATCCCCCGTGACGGAGGACTTGTATTTTCGTCATTGGTTCGGCTCAGCGTCGAACAGTGGCAGCGGTTGACAGATTTATGCGATCCAATCACCTACAGTTTGATGGCTCTGAAGTTTGAAAACGGTAAATTTTGGAATGCAGTGCGGAAGGTAGAATTATCGGCAAATCTTCCTCGAAGCCCACCATCTAACGATCGACCCCTTGAACAAGACAGCAGTGATTTCGTAAAGCTTATGGACTGTTTAAAGCGGACTTTGAAAACAGATCTCCGAAAAGAACTGTTTACGCTGCTACGTAAGAACTGTTTCGGGTGTGAAGTGGATCATCCGAGTCAACTTCGCCATTCGTGCCTCACCATAAACGCTGAATCAGCTTACGATTATTTCCCCGAAGTGGTAAGAAACGTTAATCTAACTGATATTGCCGTAAGTTTTGTGGAAGAATCATGTATCGAACTAAATCGTCCTGCTAATGTCGCGTTTATGTCTAAATTGAACTTTGCAACAGTACTAAAAGAGGTGCACGGTGAACTGGTATGTACGAACTAAATATTAATGTGACCTTAATGTAAATAAATATGAATGTCTCTGATATTTTTGTCAATGTGATTTCTTTTGTATAGTTAACGGGGATTTTAAGGTCAGCCTTAGAAGTGTTAATATTGTTCTCTGTATCAAGACCTCGCACAGCTAGCAAGCTATGTTGGGTCGAATGTTTTATATCGGGTGGGTGTAAAAGAAAGGGATGGGAAACCAAAGCTAGCATCGTAGAACGATTCAACCGTACGTTAAAAACAAAAATGTGGTGATATTTCACAGATGTGTTCCTGGGATAGTGATCGTTGTCTCTATAGATTTAAAGTATAGAGTGTGTATCTCTTTGTATGTAATCGCTTATAACGAGACAATATTTCCTTTAAAAGTTGGAATATTATTATGAACTAAAAAAGTGATGATATATACACTATCTGATCGTTAAAATCAAACTTTAGCAGGTTAATATATCGTTCTCTAGCTAGTCGGTAATTAGTGTGTCTTTGCTTTTAAAAATAAACACGACTTCACGTAGCTAATTGTCGTAACAATTACCTCTCATACGATCCGTAGAAGGGGTCGCTGATGGCAGGTAAACATCGTTCATGTCTTACTATGGATCAAATATCCGAACACTATGGTTGATTACATATTTCTGAAAAATATCTGCCAACGATTACAACCTTCGTCCCTCAGAATCGTAAAGTAATTAGTACTAGCTTGCAGGGGGGTAATGTTCCACAGACAGTGTTCTTTCAGATTGCCAAACAAGATAATATCAAAAATGTGTGCTAACCCGAACCACTTGTTCTAAGACTTCGACACTAGTGTAGAAATAGGAGGAAAAAATAACTTAATAGACATCTCCGTGTTAGATTGTAGTGAAACATCCTATCTTTGTCGAAAAGCTTGTGTATGCAGCTAGCCACCTTCACATGCACTTATTCAAACGTGCTGAAAAGAGATAGTACGCTGGAATAACTGGCGACAGAGCTAGATCTCGATTCTGGGGGGTGACTTTTCACGGAAATACTATAAACAGTGAGTTTTCAGATTTTAAATTTCCAAACTTCGGTGGTTCTTTACTATATGCAAAGTATTTTTGTGATATTCATCCGCGTGTACGCAATGGACCGTGATTTACCAGCATGGGGGAGGGGGGTTAATATTTTATGATTTTTCCTGTATTACTCCTTCCGCTACGGTGTGACTTTTATCGGTCGCTCCTTATATGACACTTGTTAATAGTCGTTTTTTCTATCTTACAGTATTTGCGCTGTAATCTGTTGTTTTTACAGCCATCCCACTGCATTTTTATACTTTCTCTCTCGTCACAGTTATTCTGCCTTCAAAAGAATTGTGAAAATATTCACCTATCCCGTTGTGCGAATTTACAGATATCCCTTTACATTTTCGTTTATGCACGTAATTTAGTTAAACGACCTAGTCACATACTGTATCGGGAGGTTAAAGTACTGAATAGGCTATTGTGAGATTTTCGTCGTAAGCAGATATACGGAATCAGATCCGATGATGCTTGCAATTTATCTACTTTGATCGTATGGTTTATTAGAAAGGGAAGATGTATTAGTGTTTGAACTTTATGCATGCTTTCTCTCACAAAATAATTAATGAGCGTTTTACGAATCTGTGTCGTGAAGCAGACTCAATCTTTCATTCTAAATGCTTACTCAGCCTATGGACAGGTAGTTTGTCGATGTAATGGGAGACCCATCAGGCTTTTGGTCCGAGCGACTGCTCCTCTCAAAGTGAGTCGAACCATACTCCTTTAACGCATGTTGGAACTTAAGCTTTACGGAAACGTATGAACTCTACTTTTAACATTCTGCCACACAGGCTTTACCCTGTAAAAGCATGTAACCCGGGGATACATCGAATAGCGTTACTTCCTGGGAAAGAGTTTGCATCATGTACTGAGGACACAGCCATAATAAGTTTTTTTAAACAACGTCCCGTAACGGGGGAGTTTTTTTTTTATTTCGTAGGACTTTTGTTAAAAGCCATCCGGGGTGAGGATCCGAACACGGATCTTTTAGGTCGACCCTATTACCTTCAATATTTTTCATCACGACGAATAAAATCAGATTTTTTATTTGCTGCTACTGTGAGGTAGCCCTTCTTCTAGTAATAGTCACGAGGGAGTGAGTTGAAAGAAATAAGTATTGATTAAAACGGACTTAAAATACGTGGGTTATAAAAATACGTATATGAAAGGACTATCGGGTTTTGGCGTAAGATCTAAATTTTAAAAGTGGAGAGGGATCCTGCCAGAATTAGACATCTACAGTAAAATGAACTCCGAAGATTGTACATTCAGACCTCTATTCATCTTTGATAATTTTCGCAAGCATCGAGGGTTATGATAAAGAAAGCAAGCTTGAAGTGAGAACGTATAAGGATGTTAATACTATCTCCTAACAAAGGACGCCTGAGATATTGCTAAAGATTTTCGTATTTTTCCACGGAATTATACGGCGCACATCTTTTCTAATGTCCGAGGTCGAATCCTATTTTTCCTTTTTTTTAATTTCAGTGGACTAATTTCAGTGGATTAGAGGAGGTGCGTGAAGCAATGTATTATTTTTATAGTCGAAGTTTTAAACTAATGTTCCCCTACTCCGTTAATATGCATTCATGATGAAAGTTTTTTAGCATTCTTACTTTCTATAACATTCTACCTCGTACAAAAAAGTTATTTTTTACCCGATTTCATCAGCGTGATGAGACATACGCTCGCACGCAAACGATGGGAGAGACGTTTTTTCTTCGGTGTTGCGTTACTACGTGGAAACACAGATATCTGACGGCACCAACCCGATGGAGACTAATACGCACAACTCTTGAAGGTTTAGGACGTGTCATTTCAAAAGTCTACATGGGGTGGGTTGAAACCTATCATAAAGGGTTGTGCAGAGAACCGTCTCCGGACTTGGGGAAAATATCGAGTCCGAAATCCACGATAAAGAGTGCCAGTGAGTTTTCACGATGTAAGACAGCGCGCCTAATGCTTGGAGCAGCACAGATTCATTCGTCAATTTGATCCCCCGTTTGGAATTTTTTATTTTCGTAGGACTTAACCATCCGTCAGTGAAACGCTGTCCGGGGTGAGGATCTGAACACGGAGCCTATTAGGTCGATCCTATCACTCCTCAATATTTTTCATCACGACGAATAAAATCAGATTTTTTACCCATCGGCATTTTCTGCGGGACAGTCCTTTAAAAAACAGTTACTGTGGATAGATCTAGTAAGCGACAGTCGTGGAGTTAAAAGAAATAAATGTTACTGAAACGGACTTAAAATACATATATTAATGTGAAAGGACTTTCGGGTTTTGGTGTAAGAAATACATAGAAAAAGATAGTTATAAAGACTGCTAGGTTAATGTCTGACCCGTTCGACACGCATCTAAGCCACAACAAGTACACGGCATAGTCCTGTGGAATCCACCCAGCGAGGGAAGAATTTTTTTTTTTTTCCGGTGAAACGCCTCTACAGAAAACTGATTTTTATTTCGACCGTGGAATGATTTTAATAAAGGTGAGGAATATTTTAACCAGTGCTTAATTACTAGGGAGTTGATTAACGGAGTTTGAAAATTTTTCCACTGCAGACGTGTGTTCTAAAAGCAGATTTAACATGTCATCCCTACGAATAATTTAAACCATTATTAATTTCACCCTATGGTATTTTCTATGGAAACAGTAAGAGTAAAATGAGTTTCAACTGTAGGATGATTTTTAATGTGGGAATTTTGATGAGTGTTTAATTACTAAGGAATTTTGTATCATTCCTTTCTGTACAATTATTCTAAGACCAGTCAATCGTTCCATGCAATTATTCTGAGACTTGCATCAGCCGAGTGAAGGAGTGGGGCCTTAAAATGGTCAACCAGAGGGTTTTTCATAAGGGGGAGGGCTTAAAATATAGGTAGGTCGACCGTGGGGTCCGAAAACGAGAAATTAGACTTAAAATAAAGGGTTTTTTGGGAAAATAGTACTTCTCGCTGTCAACAGATGGCACCAGGAGGGTTTTTAATAAGGGGGAGGGCTTAAAATATAGGTAGGTCGACCGTGGGGTCCGAAAACGAGAAATTAGAGTGAAAATAAAGGGGTTTTTGGGAAAATAGTACTTCTCCCTGTCAACAGATGGCGCCATGAGGGTTTTGAATAAGGGGGAGAGCTTAAAATATAGGTAGGTCGAGCGGGGGGTCCAAAAACGAGAAATTAGAGTGAAAATAAAGGGTTTTTTGGGAAAATAGTACTTCTAACTGTCAACAGATGGCGCCACTGAGGGGGAAAAAGGGGTTTAATAAAGGGGAGGAATTATTAATAAAGGGGCGTGGCCGGTTACGTAATGATTATGTCGTGTTACGTCATAGGGGCGTGACCGGAAGTGGGCGTGGCCTGCGACGTCATAGGGGGAAAGCACTGTGCGTGGGGGGGCTGGGGTGGCACGTCACTACTAATATCACATAAAACTGAACACTGGCATAGATGGTACTCGAATCTGGGAAATTCAGATTACGAGTCTGGTGCGCTACCGACTGAGCGGAATACCTCCCCGATGAGAAATGGTCATCATCTAGAATGAAAAGTTCAACATTGGGTTGCATTGAGTTACCTATGCAGGACCGATTATAGGAGAAGAAAGATGGACATGGATATTTGAAAAGATGGATATTTGAAACTTATTTATATTTCATGCATTTTTCAAGAAAAATTTTAAAGACCTGTAAAACGGAGGGGACATGCTATATTGCATTGTAAATTCAGTCTCCCTTTCGATTTTTTTTCTAGATTCGGGCCTACGTATGAGCGTTTTTTTTTTTTTTTTTTTGAATCAATTTAAGCTAATAGTCCAGTTTGCAAACTCCCCAAGGACTTAGAGTGGGGCTGAGGAAAACATATGTCAGGAGACAGATGAGCCCCTCTCATCAAGGCCTTTAATTGTACTATTTTATATTCACAAGGCATGGCTTTCCCATACGGGACCACAGCTCATCATCCCATTCAACGGTGGTTATTTCGAAGTCACCGTCCTTTCTAACCAAGGAAAGAATGGGGTTTGGCTGAGAAAACCTCAACGCAGATACAATGCAGACTTCAATCAGGGAAAACCAGGTTGAGAACCTTCTGACTGAACCAAACCTCACACTCAACATCCACATTATCAAACATTAAACTGCGTAAATAATAATCGTGAAATTAATTTTATCAAAAGATATGTTTATGAACTATTTTTTATTTGCAATCATAATATATATTTTTTACACTCTCTTTTTAGGAAATTATTGAGCTTACAAAGTTGCATAATGGAGTCTGCAACAAATCTTTGTGGTCGAGGAGCGGGATCCGTTGTACGAAAGCTTTTGTTTGCTATATCTCAAGATTTAATTGTCTCCTGTTTCACATTGCCCTAATGAAATGTTTGGGTCTAATATTGTATTCAAGTTGATATTCTCTTTATTCATGTATGGAAAGTCTTGGAGTATAACTTACTTTTTCCACGACCTTGTTTTTGCATTTATTCAGATTGTTAAATATATTTTTTCGTATGTAGTTGAACCTGATTATCTAGAGCAGATGTGCTCAACGTGAGGTACTCGTACTCCTTTGGGGTACGCGATAAAATATTTTGAGATACGCCGTGAGAGGTCAAAAGTAGCTATATCTTAGTAAAAAAGTAAAAATAACCATTGTTATGCTATAACTATAGTTTTATCTATCTATATAAGGGGTACGCCAGTTACATACACATTTCTAGGGGGTAGGTGAAGCATAAAAGTTTGAGAACCACTGATCTAGAGCAATAGTTCTCAACCGTTTATGCTTCACGTACCCCCTGGAAATGTGTATGTAACAGGCGTACCCCTTGTATAGCTAGATAAAACTACATTTATAGCATAACAATGGGAATAAAATAAAACAAATATATATACAGTTTAACATATATCTAGCGACTTTTGAGCTCTCACGGCGTACCCGAAAAAAGTTTACCACCTTCCCCCAAGGGGTGCGCGTACCCCACGTTGAGAACCCCTAATCTAAAGCAGTGGTTCTCAACCTTTTATGCTTCACGTACCCCGTGAAAATGTGTATGTAACTGGCGTACCCCTTGTATAGATAGATAAAACTATAGTTACAGTATAACAATGGGAATAAAATAAAACACACATATCAGTGGTTCTCAACCTTTTATGCTTCACGTACCCCCTGGAAATGTGTATATAACTGGCGTACCCCTTGTATAGATAGATAAAACTATAGTTACAGTATAACAATGGGAATAAAATAAAACATATATATCAGTGGTTCTCAACCTTTTATGCTTCACGTACCCCCTGGAAATGTGTATGTAACTGGCGTACCCCTTATATAGATAGATAAAACTATAGTTATAGTATAACAATGGTAATAAAATAAAAGTATATATATATACACACACATTAAATTTTGTTGTCATAAATTACATATATCGATAAATACAAAAAAATGACATTTTTGCACAGCAATGTTGCCAACTTAGCGACTTTGTTACTAGATCTAACGACTTTTGAGTTCTCACGGCGTACCCCAAAATATTTTACCGCGTATCCCACGTTGAGAACTCCTGATCTAGAGTACTGGAAACTAAAACTGTTCTGACTTATAAAACAAATACGTAAAAATAACGAAAAGTTGAATGTAATATCATACATGCAAACTTAAATTTGAACATATAAAAGAGAAAAAAAAATCGAATTTGTTTCAATGTAAATAAATGGCAGATATATGTTTTAATCCATGCAGTTCCACATAAGTTTTGGTTAATCAAATCATGTTTGAATCATAACATTATTGTTATTTGTACCCAAATAAATATCTTTCACCAAAAGAAAAAAAACAATGAATATTAGAAAAATCTCTAATAGTGAAGATGTTTGTGTGTCTGTCTGTCTACGCAGTCATATCATCATTATATAAATTTATTCCATACAAGGATTTACAGTAAAATCAAGGTAAAGATAATTTTAGATATTAATTTAAATGTTTAAGTGGCAAACGCTTCAAATTCAAGTGGCAAACTCTTCGCTCTTCAAATTTCACAGAGTGAAGAGAATTTGGTTGCGAATTTGGTTTCCGTCAGAGTTCGCAGTGCCGAATTTCAAAGTGGAAATTCTAAAAGATAACTTGCTACAAGCAAATATATTTGCCACACTTTTCTTACGGAAACCGAAGTCACTGCTATTGCATCGTTGCCATTTCCTGCTCCCTAACTCTGAACATGAAAGTCATAACAACACTTAAATCTGTTGTCGTTGCCAGATTCCCCACGTTCTAAAGGAATTATTATGTTAATGTTTCCCATTACAGGTAGGAATCTTATTTTTTAACCCAACAGGGGTCACATAAGATGAATCCGGGTACGAAACATGGGACTTTTTGTTGTAGTACATCTGGAACCACATGATGCCAAAATCGGTCGAAATGGAAATAAAAAGTTCGATAGTTTGTGTAGAAACTAAGCAACGAGCTATGAAAGAGCGTGTTGACATCAGCAACGACCTGAGCAATGGCGGACAATTCTTCAGGTTGAATCTGTGCTAAAAGTTAATGGGAACGGACAACGTTCACAAAACTAATTATATGGTGCAAGTGAAAAACGGAATATACCGATTAAAAGTGAAACCCGAGCAGAGTGCCTTTCAGATAATAATTAACAAAACTGAAATGCTAAAGGAAAATCTCAGGGAATTGTCACAAGGAAATAAATTGAAATGTCACAGGGAAATAGTAATAATATAGGTTGTATATAATATAAGTAAAAATTATTATTAAGGGAAATAGTAATAATATAGGTTGTATATAATATAGGTAAAAATTATTATTAAGGGAAATAGTAATAATATAGGTTGTTGTTTTACCTTTAATCGGCACTTTTTTCACACAATGGACTAAATGATCCGTTCACACGACCCCTCAGCTCAGAGAAGGGTAGAGAAAGGAAACCCACTGGACAGTTTAAAAAAACTGATGGAAGCTACCCGTCAAGTCTATTCAGCTGGTTCTTTAACGGGAAAAGAGTGATTCTCCTGTGCAAAGGGCAACTACTTAAAGTCCCATCCTACGGACGGCGGCATTTCCAATCTAATCAGTATCCTCTTTCTAACCGAGGGCAGGGTGGGGGTTAGGGGAGATAAATATCAATGCTGACACAGCCGGGAATCGAACATGGGAAATGCAGATTAGGAGCCTGGCATGTTTGCAGGTTTCGTTACTACTGGACACTGGAAAGAGGTGGATAAGGAGAAAATTGAAGCTTCATGAGCATCCTTCTATCACAATTCCATTTGCGAAGAGAAGAAAGTAAAAGCCTTAAAAAATTATGAAGCAAAATTTGAAGAAATAATTCTTTAGAGAAGAAGATAAAGAAACTCTTCCGTCCCTTTCTTATTTTCTCTATGAATAAGAAAATTCATGAAAGAGTCAAGGAAATGAAAGACCGGTTTAAAAACGAAAAGTACAAAATTAGAATAATATGAAAAAAAATGTGTTGAATAGCAAACTTTCAATCATTCTATAACGAATGGTTTCTGAACATAAAATATTTTAGAAGTTCAAAGCTTGGTTATTTTTTTTTCTTAACTTTTAAGATATTTTTAGCGTTTTCAAATGTCAAAAAAGATTACGAATCAGTGCGACGTGATCGCTGATGTATCGGTTGATACAAAAAAAGGACAGGGAGTTTCAGTAATCGCTATAAGAATATTAAATATAACTCTGTAAAAGAGTTTTTTTTTGCTAAGAATTGACCTAAATGATCTTACACTAATGTGAATTTCCCCGAAACTGGTAGAGAGTATTTGGTTGTTTCACTCTGAGCATCATATTTTGCACACAATGGGTTAAATAGCAGGACACAAGCCCACAAGAGTTCAGAGAAAGTTAAGGGAAGGGGACCCACTGGATAGCTGTTAGGAGACAGATGGATCCTCCCGTTAAAGCCATCCAGCGTGTTCTTTAACTTGCACAGTGAATGACTCTCATGCACACTGAATGACGGCTCAACGTCCCATTCGATGGATGGAAACTTTTCTAAGCCCATCGGTGTCCCTTTTCTGATAGAGCTCAGAGCGGAGGTTTAGTAGAAAATAAATCTCAACCCTGGCACAGGTGGGACTCGAACCTGGAAACTACATATTACGAGCCTGGCCCGTTATCGACTGAGCCAATTCCCGCCACTAGTGCACAGGATGTTTCTATGAAAGTCGTAGAGAAAACAGTAATTCCACATATCGTGCGCTTATTTTTTTTTGTTTTGTTTTACATATCGAATCGGGAGATGAAAATATTTGTTTTTTGATATTGTGAAGCCAGAAGATTTTGCAAATTTATGGACGCCCCCAAATGTAATTAAAAAGGGGAAGTTTCTTATCGAACACGCCCCCTTCCGCTAAACTTCATGTTTTCGTGTCCACTTATATATGCAGCTACTTAAAAACATTATAATTACTTCCTTTTGAGTTATTAGTTCTTGCTATGAACGATAGTCTATCTCAAAAATGAAGGTCTTAGTTTTCGGCTCCATTTTAATTCTAGGTATGTTCAATTTATTTTTTAGGTTAAAAGGGTTTAGGGATGGCTCAGTCGGTAGCGCGCCACGCTCGTAATCTGTAGTTCCCAGGTTCGAGTCCCAGCTGGGTCAGCGTTGAGATTTATCTCCGCAAAATTCCCCGCCCTGCCCACGGTCAGTAGGGGACACCGATGGGTCTTGGAAAGGCCGCGTCCGTCGGATGGGACGTTAAGACGTGGCCCCGTGTGTGGGAGAGCCATACCCTGTGCACGTTAAAGAACACGCTGGATGGCCTTCACGGGAGGCTACCATCTGTCTCCCAACAGCTGTTCCAGTAGGTCCCCTCCCCCATACTTCTCTGAGCCTTCGGGGTCCATGTGACCTGGCCATTTAGCCCATGGTGTGCAAAAAAGTGCCGCTTAGAGGTAAAACAACCCAACAACAACAACCCAAATCCTGGAATTAGCATAACAATTTTCTAAGTTTAGGAGCTTCGTTCTGAGAGTTTTCTGTTATTTGGGGTAATACCAAATGTTATGTATAAACGTCAACGATAGTGCTAACAAAACAAATTCACTTTTTAGGATTGTTTTACCTCTGAGCATTGTTTTTGCACGTAATGCTCTAAATCGACAGGACACAGAATCCGACAAGCGGAAACAGATGGAAGTCCGGTCAAAACCGTTCAGAGCGTTTTCAGTGTGCACGAGTTACGAATCTCTTGCATTTGGGTTGAAAATTCAAGTCCCGTTATTCGACGGACAGCCCCGTGACCTAGGGCGGGGGTGGCTCAGTCGGTAGCGCGCCAGGCTCGTAATCTGTAGTTCCCAGGTTCGAGTCACAGCTGGGTCAGCGTTGAGATTTATCTCCGCAAAAATTCTCCGCCCTGCCCACGGTCAGTAGGGGACACCGATGGGCTTGGAAAGACCGCCGTCCGTCGGATGGGACGTTAAGCCGTGGCCCCGTGTACCGGATAGCCATACCCTGTGCACGTTAAGAAAGGCTGGATGGCCTTGACGGGAGGCTACCATCTGTCTCCCAACAGCTGTTCCAGTGGGTCCCCTCCCCCAACCTTATCTGAGCCTTCGGGTTCTATGTGACCTGGCCATTTAGCCCATGGTGTGCAAAACAGTGCCACTCAGAGGTAAAACACCCAACCCAAAGCCCCGTGACTGAAGATGGCCTTTAAATGCAATACGATACAGAGTGAATCTCTGAGGAAGGGGAAATGTCAGCAAAAATGAAACACAAGAATCCATACACGTGGGATCCAAACAATGTCCTTTGATCTGTTCCCAAGTATGCTAATCATTAGACCGTCGGAACATGGGGGGAAAGGAATATAATAGTATTTTGCTATTGATTTTAACGTGTTTATTTTATTTTATTTCTTTTTTAAAATGGAAAGGAGGTACTCCTTTACACAAAGGATGGAGATAACCTAGACGCTCTATTGGGAAGTTATACTTATCCTAATATATCATATTATCTATAAGCTATATATTTAGAATTTACTGCATAAATAATAATTTCATTTTGCGTTTATAAACCATATGTTGTGACTATACCTTTAATCGCGAGACAGAGTTCAGAAGTCATCCAATATTTTTAAAGTCGTCCTGAAAACAACTTTATGAAATAAAGTAAAATAAAATATACGAATAATTTTCGATGAAATCTATCTTTCCTGTATCCAAAGTTAGCAAAAAAACAGTTTCATTTTTGGGTTTTTTATTTTTAGGGTGTTTGACGTTTGCCTTTGAACCAGAGAACTGCGGAGAACAACAATTGCAACTTTGCCTAACAGATGAACTTTTGCATTCTAGATCTCCTCAATCTTTTTTCTTGACTAAGGAACAGCTAGATACCCATTGCCCGTAAGGAAAAAACTTTATAGGCATTTATTTCTTTAAATAAATTAGAAACTTTTATCATATATTAGCCCAGTTAAGTGGCTTGTTTAATTTACTGTGAGTGAGGAATTCTTCTCTCCCTAAAGATTTTTCATAAATGACATCTCATTATGCACTCCGGGGCTTTCTCGTTATACATTCAGTGGCTATATCAGTATACACTCAGTTGCTATATCAATATACGCTCACTATATTATCTCATTGTGCACTCAGTGGCTATCTATTTTTACATTCAGTGGCTATATCAATATGCAATCAGTGACAATCTAATTTTACATTCAGTGGCTATCTCAATAGGGATAGAGGCATGTTATGTCAACAGAGAGTTTGAAGGTTGGTAGTTTTACTTCTGAGCGACACTACTTTTGCACACAATACATTAAATGACCTGGTTACGCGATTCCCAATGTTTCAGAGAAGGCTCGCAAAGGGAATACACTAGACCAGTGGTTCTCAACCTTTTATGCTTCACGTACCCCCTGGAAATGTGTATGTAACTGGCGTATCCCTTGTATAGATAGATAAAACTATAGTTATAGTATAACAATGGGAATAAAATAAAACATATATATCAGTGGTTCTCAACCTTTTATGCTTCACGTACCCCCTGGAAATGTGTATGTAACTGGCGTATCCCTTGTATAGATAGATAAAACTATAGTTATAGTATAACAATGGGAATAAAATGAAACATATATATCAGTGGTTCTCAACCTTTTATGCTTCACGTACCCCCTGGAAATGTGTATGTAACTGGCGTATCCCTTGTATAGATGGATAAAACTATAGTTATAGTATAACAATGGGAATAAAATAAAACATATATATCAGTGGTTCTCAACCTTTTATGCTTCACGTACCCCTGGAAATGTGTATGTAACTGGCGTACCCCTTATATAGATATATAAAACTATAGTTATAGTATAAAAATTGGAATAAAAAAAAACATATGTATCACTGGAAATGTGTATGTAACTGGCGTACCCTTTGTATAGATAGATAAAACTATAGTTATAGTATAACAATGGGAATAAAATAAAACATATATATCAGTGGTTCTCAACCTTTTATGCTTCACGTACCCCCTGGAAATATGCATGTAACTGGCGTACCCCTTGTATAGATAGATAAAACTATAGTTATGGTATAGCAATAGGAATAAAATAAAACACTGACATTGTTACTAGATCTAGCGACCTTTGAGCTCTCATGGAGTACCCCAATAATTTTACCGCGTACCCAACGTTGAGAACCCCTATCCTAGACCACTGTTAGTAAGCAGATAAAAGCCTCCCGTCAAAGCCAACATTTCATTCTTTAAAGCGCGCAAGGTATGGCTTTTCTGCTTACGGCGCCATAATTTTATAAAAAATAAATAAATACCACCTCAAGCAGCTGCTTGCCACAGAGGTCTGACAGGAGCCTGTCAGCTTATATGACACATAGTAGGTCTGTGAGGGTGGCAGGACCTCAGCAGAATAACAACACAAACGTCCATGCCTTGTCCGGGACTCGAACCCAGGTCCCTTAGATCAGTAACCAAGCGCTCTAACCACTCGGCCACACAATACATTATTTTGCTTACAAATTGAAATAATCATTATTCATATTCTCTAAACTGTAAATTTATTTTATTAAACGTTTTGAAAAGGCATTTATTATTTAAATTTTAATTTCTGAGATAAAGTCTTGGAGTGTTACTGTCATTAAATATTATTACAGCTTCGATAACTCTTTAAATACAATTCAAATGTTTTTGCAAATCGAGATTTAAATAGAGTTGATCATGATCTTTATCTTCAATCATATTTTTCTATTAAATGAATATTTTAGAAGTTATAGAGCTTTAAAGCTAGATTACCATTAACATAACATGGAAATTCTCTAATATTCGGTAGTGTATTAGATACTTGAAAACAGCCTTTGTTCAGTTTCATCATTCAATTACTCCTTTCTACCAAAATACATAACAAAAACAGGAATAACTCTGTGGGAAAATTCCGACTTGATAATATTGAAATTCAGATTCAAATGATCGAAATCCGGATGATCAGATTCTACCATCTCTAAATAATTTTATTTATAAATAAATAAGAATAACTTAATTTGGAAGCATTATATAAATAAGAATATATGCAGATAAGTAAATGGTGTATTGCTATCTTTATAAATTCAAGCATTTTAATAATATCTTTTATTATGCTTTGCAAGACCTCTTCTTAACACTGCCCAATGTGTGGAAGATTTCATGGATAGATGCCCAGGAACGCTAATTTTTGGAAATTCCACTTTTGACGAGTTATTCGGCAGGATTAATGGTCTAATTACCGTGATTTGTACAGAAGGTTCACCTTACAGAACTGGTAATTGGTTTGTTTTGCTCTATTTTTCATGTACTGCTGATGTAGATTTAACTTTATAATTTAAAAGTTTTAAAGTATAATAAAGGAATTTAAATTTATTGAAAAGATTTATATTTCACATTTAATATTATACTCGCTTATAATTTTTCTATTCTTCAGTTATCAAGGCTATATTTAGAAAAATTCCAAATGCATTTTGCATTTATATTTTGGTCCTAAATTTTTAACTTTTAGCAAACTATTTGCGAAAACAAAAAAATTTAGATTAAATAATTGGATGTTGAAAATAATTCATTTACTTTGAGAGAGATCTGATGTTTTTCGATTTAAACTAAAAAAACTATGTAGCGCTTTTCCGTTGCATTGGATATTTTTCTGAAACCGATTTGGCTTGCACTAATTTGTTCGGAGAACCAGTAAATTTTAACTGGTTCTCCGAACCGGTTGAAATAATAATAATAATTTTACAGGCCTCTTAACCCATCGCAATCGCGCGTGAAAAATGTAGGGTGGGGGAACGACGCAATTGAGTCAGAAAAATGTAAAACAAGGGGCAAGAGACTAGATATCGATTCTGTGTAACATTTTCCCTTTCGCTTTAGAAGTTTAATTCTTTTTATTAATTAATTAATTACATTAATTAATTAAATAATAATATGCCCAATTTAATCATTTTTGGTTCCCATTACCCTTCTCAGGGGGGGAGAAGGCCCCTTGCTTCCCCCTAGATCCGGCTCCTGGATGCAGACAATGATAAATTGTCAGGCTCGCTTAGTTTAATTTAAAAAAATACCCCTCAAGCAGCTGCTTGCCACAGAGGTCTGACAGGAGCCTGTCAGTTTATATGCCAGAGTAGAAGGTCTGAGAGGATGGCAAGACCTCAGCAGAAAAACGACACATACATCCATGCCTTACCTGGGGCTCGAACCCAGGTCCCTTAGATCAGTAGCCAAGCGTGCTAACCATTATTTTAAATATTTGAAACAGCCATTTCAGTTGTATAGCTCTGATCTAAAGCATTGATATCAAACTAATCTTTTAACATACTAGGTTTACTTATATCTCATTTCACTGGGTGTTATTTTTTATGTGAATTTTTCTTTTGCAGAATACTTGCAGCATTCGCCATGTCTATTGCGGAATATCCAAACGCTGATAAATTGCACTCGTGTTCAAGAGAATTTCGACGTCACGATGAATCTAACGAACCATTACAGCAAAACCTACTTGTGCATGTAAGTGTTTCGAAATACTGTATTATACTATTTAATGGTGCTAAACGTATAAAATTACATTTTTTTTTGTTTTCCATTTTTTCTTTTTCAATTTGTTCTGTAAATATTTAAGGAAAATATTGCACACTTTGTGAATATTTGTTTCTATAATTCGTGTATGTATTTTGAATATTGAGAGTAAATCTATTCGATAGATTTATATTCAACATTCAAAAATATGGTAATTTATTGTTCACTATTACGGTTCAAAAAAAAGGTAAATTTATTGTTCACTATATACAATATAGTTGACCTTGAACTCGACAAGATCTGAAAATTTCTCTCATTTCTGAATTCTACTGCCTGAAATAGCCCTATTCATTAATTTTTAGATCTTTGGCATTGATATATCGAATTTAACCTTTAACCTCGAAGGACCTGTCGGATCCAAATTTCGCAACATTTCCAAACTCCACGACTCAAAATACCGCCAGGAACCAATTTTTAGCTCTCTAAAAGTGATAGATCAAAATTTGACATTTGACCTCAGAGGACCCACTGGATTCAAAAATTTCGCAACGTATCTACAGCCCGAAACACTCCCAGACACCAATTTTTATGCTTCACAAATTGTAATAAGCACTGGTGATATCATGGTTTGACTTGTATGTAACACAATTTGATCTCGAAGTCTGAGGTCAAAGTTTGGATTTTTTACGAGATTTACGACCCGGATTACGCCTAGGTGCGAATTTCCAGTCAACCATTTCTACATCATAGTTAGAATTAGCGTCAGGGTCAGTCAGCCGTTAATCCCTCACAATCGTCTATACATATATGATACCTTTTATTATATAAAACAGTGGTTTCCCATTCTGAAAAAAATCAGTAAATTCCATTATACTGATTTTTTTGGGGGTCCTGGAATCCCAAAAATTCGCGAAGATGGTAATGGAGATCAGCAAGTTATTTTTAATATTTCAGAATGCTTTAAAATCTTACATTTACCGTGATTACATAACTGCGTCAAATTTTATTAATTTTTGACTGAAATTATGTCACTTCAATATGGCAACACTGGCTACTTCACGCTGAACTCAATATGTGACTGTTGATGACATGAATTTCTGGAGCATCGTATTTCTCCTCTAAAGTGTTTAGTTTCAAGTTGCAAGAAAAGTCAATAAATGAACAGCAGAAAACGAATTGAAAATATAATCCATTCTTGAAACCTTTAGGGAGTCCCCGTTGCGAGTATGTATATTTTAGTTAAAATGTATCAGATAATGGTGTGAAGAAGGTCATCAGAAAAAGTGGACTTAACAGATGTCCGCAGAAAGAGACTGCATAGGATAGAAAGAAAGAGACTGCATAGAAAGAGACTGCATAGAAAGAGTCCGCAGAAAGAAAGACTCCGCAGAAAGAGACTGCATAGTCCGTGGCGATGAAAAGATTGGGAATCACTGATCTAGAAAATTGAGGAGGAGGGCAACTTTACTAAAACGAAAACTACGGAACTCTGTAAAACAACTTCATATTTCGATGTTCCATCTGTAGTAAAACTTTTGAATTAATGAAGGAGAAACTTTTAAAAAAAGAAGAAATTTGGAAACACAAACATGACATATGTTTCAACGTTGAAAAATCTTTGATTCTTGTCTCTAAACATTTTGTTATAATCTTTTTATTATAATTAATATACATATATATATTCCACATCACTGGATGCTATTCTATAATAAATAATATAATGAAAATAATTCTAATATATATATGTATTTCATTATTGTTTACAAAATTGAGGATCCACGTCAATTTATCGAGACGTCAGTTTATAGCAGAGCCAATTTATCGTGACGTCAATTTATCGAGACGTCAGTTTATAGCAGAGCCAATTTATCGAGACGTCAGTTTATAGCAGAGCCAATTTATCGTGACGTCAATTTATCGAGACATCAGTTTATAGCAGAGCCAATTTATCGTGACGTCAATTCATCTCAGCTTCAAATCATCGCGACGTCAGTTTATCGCAGCGTCAATTTCTGACAACGTCAATTTTATCATAATGTCAGTTGTATCGCAGTTTGTGTCTAAATAAAAAATACTTCAAAAAAATATCATTATGTCGTTGCGAACATTACCATTAAATAACCATGGTATCATAAGATGCTAATGATTATCGATTTAACTTCCGTTCAAGAAAGATGTATTTTAAGCTTTTTGGACATATTCTAACGATACTTGTCAAGGATGCAAGATATATCAGTGGAAATATGTGAAACATTTGGTTATCATCATTTTATTAATCAGGGCGAGGTTATAACCTCCCCTCATCCCTTGACTGAGTACCCACAAAATAATCTCATTTTAAATTGCAATCTTTACACTTAATGTTTTAAAAAATGTACAGCAAAATGCATTAGAGATGGAAAAATGTAGGATTATTCTTCTACATTACCGTCGCACATTATGGTATATGCACTACCCCAAGTTTAATGATAAATCGCTACACAAAATGCACCCCCTTCTGGAAAATCATGGGTGCGCTATTGAACATGATAGTTTGATATTGCATTCTAAACAGTTTCTGTATCAGTGTATGTGACAACGTAAAGGGAAATTTGCATGACCACGGTTTCTTTGAGTATTCCATTGGACTGTTTTATATTCACTTGCCCACTATAATCAGCATTAACATGTGTAAATTACTGCCTGATAAACCAAATGATTCAATTTTTAGTTAATCCTACAAATATCAGTGAAAAATTTATAAAACATGGACTCTTGGTATTATTAAAGGAAAATATTCGTTTCAGTACAAATTGAATGACATGTAAGCTCACCGGACAAAAAATTAGTCACCCCTGGCTGAATGTCACCTAATAACGCGTAACGCCTCCGTGCGACCGAAGAACAGCCGAAATCCTGTCTGGCATGGATGCCACTAGTGTGCGGATGTAGTTCATATCAATATTCATCCATTCTTCCAGCAACAAATGCCGCATTTCGGCCAGATTGGCCGGATGGCTGGGACGGCGCTCATTCGTCTCCCCAAATAGTACCTCAGATTTTCTATGTGATTTAAATCCGGAGATTTGGCGGGCTAGTTGAGATGTTCGAAAGCTTCAGAATGTTCGTCCTGTCAATCCGACACACTTCGAGTCCTCTGCACGCGACAATTGTTGTCTTGGAAGACTGGGGCATCCTTCTAGTGTTCACTGTGGAGATGCTGCATAAAAGGCAATGTGTGGTCGTCCAGTAGCTCCATATAGCCTTTATGGTTCAAGTATGACGTCACCGCAACCAACGGACCCATTTCCTCGTACGCGAAACACCCCCAGAACATCACAGAGCTTCCTCCAGCTTGAACAGAACCTTGAACACAGTCTGCATGGAAGGCTTCATGCAGCTTAAGATGTACCTGTCGCTTCGCATCATTCGAGTACAAGCCAGACCAGATTACACGCTTCCAAGAGTCGACAGTCCAGTGTTTGTGACGCCGCGCCCACTGTAGACATGCAGCCTTGTGCAGAGCTGCTAACATGGATCTCTTCCGTGGTATTCTGCTCCAGATATCCGTGGCATGCATCTCCCTTTGGAGTGTTCGTTCGGAAACAGCTTGTTGTAGATCTGCATTGACTGACTGGAGCAATTCCTGCCTCGCTGCAAAGCAGTTTGCCATAACAGTGCGTGACACACTGCGATGGTCCCTATTGATGAGCAAAGTCTTTCTGCCGCAGTTCTGGCGACGATTAGTGATGGACTGCGATGTACGCCACTGCTGGAAGATCCTTTGGACAGTACGTTTTGACACACCTGCAAAGGCAGCAACTTCTTGTACACTATGCCCTTTGGCTCGGCCAAACGCAATAACACCTTTTTGCCACTCATTCACATCCTTGGTACGACCCATGTTTCATGGAGCGACTAACACACACGTGACACACAACCACTTCTTGTCACTGTATGAACCTTGTAGCGCACGTCAGAGCTATTTGTAAGACGCGTTTATTACTGGTGCGCCCTCTGTTGCTATTGAACGGACGTAACCCTCTTATGGAGGGAGATGACTAATGTATTGTCCGGTGAGCTTATATATACATATATAAAACATATACAGTCAACTCTCGATTATTCGGGGGTGGATCAACTTTTGGGGATTAACTATAGTAAAAAATAAGACCTTGCATTTGTAATCCTCTGGCCGTTTTTCGTCAAACAATTATGTGATATTTTATGTGCCCTACACTATTGAACTTTTATTTTTATGCTTTTGGATGACGCCTGTACAACCATAAATGTATTCCTAAATATCAGATGTAATCCTAAATAAATACATTTACATTAAAGCATTTTGTACATGTTTTGATTAGTTTCCTTTTGATAGTGATTTTGGGTTATCTGTGACCTTCTTCCCGTTTCCTCCTCTCCCATAACACCGATTAACACGAATTGGGTTGTTTTACCTCTGAGAGTCACCTTTTTGCACACAATGGGTTAACTAGTAGAGCCACAAGAACTCCGAGGGCTCAAAGAAGGTTTAGGGGGAGGGACATACTTGGCAGCTGTTAGGAGACAGATAGTAGATTCCCGCCAAGCCCATCGAGAGAGTGCTTTAACGTACACAGGGTGTGGTACTTCCAAACGGGATGCGGCTTATCGCCCTATTCAACGGACGGCGGCTTTTCCAACCTCTGTCTCCTACTGACTGAGGCCAGGGTGGGAGTTTACTAGCTTAGCGCGCTACCAACTGAGCCAGCTCCCCATCGCCCCAGGTTAATCGCGCGTTAACTCTATATTTGCTGTATATTCGTATGTTCGAAAAATCACCTGATTATTTTCATCAAATACTTCCCGTTAAGGATGAATATACCTAAATAGAGTTTATGCATAAAAATGGTCCGTTTCGGAGATCAAAATTCGATGTACGTTAGGGAACACACTAGATGGCTTTCAGCTCTTTCCTAACATTTGAGTTTTGGAGTTATTTTATCTCTGAGAGGTACTTTTTTCACACAATAGTCTAAATGGCAGATCAAAAAGATTCTAAGGACTACAGTCGCTCAAAAAAGTATCCGAACACTATGGTTGATACCATAGTGTTCGGATACTTTTTAGAGCGACTGTACGAGGGGACCCCTGGACGTTTAGAGATAGGTTGAATCCTCCCGTCAAGGCCATTCAGCATGTTCTTTAATGTTTCAGAGTGTGACTCTCCTGCACTCGGAGTTATGCTTTACGTTCCATGCGATGGATGGAGCCTTTCAAAGGATATCAATGTCCCCTTTTAGACAGAGAGTAGGGTGGGAGGAATTCAGTGGGGAAAAATCTGTGACGGTGACACTGGATCCCCTTAACTTGCTTAATTCTGAGTCATTAGGATCCTTGTGACCTGGATATTTAGCCCATTATATGCAAAAAGGTGACGCTCAGAGGATAAAACCACCCAACTCATTTCGTACCATCATTAATTGGCAATTAACGTTATTGAATCATTTCCCCATCTGTAAAATATGCACTTACATTAGTATAAAGACTGACATGAAAATCGAGGTTATATTGTATTTAACGAAATGAAATTTTATTCTTCTTTTAAAATTTACTGATTTATGCATTGCCGATGAAGGGAGGTTACGTCATGAGAAATTGGAACCGACGTCATATCCCAACGACTAAAGCCTTAATGGAGAGATATAAGGTTATTTAAATATTTAATACAATATGTAAATTAAGGGGCGAGAGTGCTCAGTCGGTAGCGCGTCAGGTTCGTAATCTCCGTAAAACTCACTGGCCTCGATCAGTAGAGAACACCGATAGACTTGGAAAGGCCTTCGTCCATCGGATGGAACGTAAAACTGTGTGCCCGTGCACGACAGAATTATACCCTGGTCACATTAAAGAGCACGCTAGAGGGGCTTAACGCGAAGCTATCATCTGTCTCCTAACAGCTGTCCAGGGAGTCCCCTTTCCCCAACAGTTCTCTGAGCCCTATGGATCCTTGTAACCTGGCCAAAAAGTACCGCTCGGAGGTAAAACAACACAACCAGGGCATCATTTGAATAGCCGTCAGCTAATCCCTTCTTGCTTCAAATATTTCAGTTATAGCAAATTTAGCATAACTACTTTTATCCAAAATATGAGAAACAGATAGCGAATTAACTGAAAATAATCATTTGAATTCTCTTCGTGATTAGCTGTTACAGCCAGGCTCTCCCACACGCAGAGAATGAATATGTCTATGAAAAACATATGGGAAGAAGAGAAAAATTGACTGGATTGAATAAAAATAGAATACATCTTTGATTTTTCTTTAATGCAGAAATTATTTTTTAAATATGTTTCCCCCCCCCTCATTTTAGAGTTTTGTTTTAATATATTCTCATAAAAAATGTGAAATGTACATTTATTCTTTCGACTTCACTTCCATCATTAAAATACTCCTCATTGAGTTGGAAAGGTCAAGGTCATCTAAATACACCACTCCTGAACATGAACTATGGGTTGGGTTGTTTTACCTCTGAGCGGCACTTTTTGCACACCATGGGCTAAATGGCCAGGGCACATGGACCCCGAAGGCTCAGAGAAGGTTGGGGGAGGGGACCCACTGGAACAGCTGTTGGGAGACAGATGGTAGCCTCCCGTCAAGGCCATCCAGCGTGTTCTTTAACGTGCACAGGGTATGGCTCTCCCGCACATGGGGCCACGGCTTAACGTCCCATCCGACGGACGGCTGCCTTTCCAAGCCCATCGGTGTCCCCTACTGACCGTGGGCAGGGCGGGGAATTTTGCGGAGATAAATCTCAACGCTGACCCAGCTGAGACTCGAACCTGGGAACTACAGATTACGAGCCTGGCGCGCTACCGACTGAGCCACCCCCGCCCCCGCCCCCCATGAACTATGAGAAGAAGTAATGTTCCAATAAATAAGTATTTTAATTAGAATTATATTCTGAAAAATTCTTCTGGTAACTACTTAATTTTTAAGCATTTGATAATTAATTCTAAAATGTTCAGTAATATTTTATTAAATTCGTAGTTATTTAATTTAGACAAATTAAATCACTTAAAATTATGCATATATAATTTCCATCCTTTCTTCCTCATTTGTGCGATGACTGTCCATTCGTAATGTATCGAGATGGCTCTACAATGTCTCCCTCACCCCACCCCCCTCATTTGCACCCTATTGAACCCCATTGGAAATTAGAAATTGAAATCTATTGCACCCCATTGAAATGCATGAACGAGTTTATTCAGTCCATCATAACCGTGTTTTTCAGCATGTTTTGTGAAGTAGCCACTATTACACTTTTTTTCTTAATACCGCATATCTCTAATGCAGTGCTTTCCACCAATGTGAACCGGTGCACATTGGATCTATGAATTTTCGAAGGGAGAACAATGCAATAACAGGAGAATCACTGCATCATCCTCCCATCTAGAATTTGTCACATATTAAATACCCACTCAAGCAGCTGCTTGCCACAGAGGTCTGACAGGAGCCTGTCAGTTTATATGCCATAGTAGAAGGTCTGAGAGGATGGCAGGACCTCAGCAGAAAAACAGCACACACATCCATGTCTTATCCGGGGCTCGAACCCAGGTCCCTTAGATCAGTAGCCAAGCGTGCTAACCACTCGGCCACGGGACGGCTCATTAAATGAAGTGCATCTATAAAGTGTCGACACAAGATACTTTAAAATAATTTTATTAGAATAAAACAATAACATACTAGAAAATTTTTCGAGAAGTGAGCATTTTGGAAATCGTATATTTCTTTAGAAATTCTCGAGAACAAACTCTATTCTTCCCTTTTATGAAATCTCATTTTAACACCGTGATTGAGTCTTATCTATAAAACATAGGATCTGTGACGAAAACAACTCTAGATCCTATTTACACGCGTTAAAGTAGCAATCAAATGGTTTACCACTAAACCATTGGGTGATTTTAGATAACTCTCTAATCATATTTCAGCCTCCACATTTTCCTGTTGTGAAACGACTATAATAGAAAAAGCGGAAATGGTTTTAAAAAAGTTATCTGCAACGTCATATCCTGTTGGTACCTAACACACTTCTCTTAACTGACGTGTTTCTGCTTTGTCGAGTCCAATAATTGTTGGTCAGTGGTTTCTCCGATTCTCTTTACAACGTCGTTAATCGAGATGAAGTCTCTCTTCATTATTTGTTGTTCAATGCTGAGTAAGTACCATTTAAATTATTTGAGTTTTTCTTGCGTTTTGCAGAAAAATATACATAATTGTATCAGATTTGGCAGTCATAGGGTCACGGTTGGATGAAGCTGGTTGTATTATTTTGCCTCTGAGCGGCACTTTTGTGCACACAATCGGCCTAATGTCCAGGTCCCAAGGACCCAAGGTCTCAGAGTTATGTACGGGAAAGGGACCTATTTGACAGCTGTTTGGTAACAGATGGCCTATATTTTAAAGGACAGTCCTATACACTATATGTATAAAAAATTTATAAACACGTTTCGATCGTATATTTTTTGTTCTGTCCTTTGAAAGTCCTATAATTTTGATACCAAATGATAACCGATCTGTCTTGCCACTCATTTTGATAAATTTTTGTAATTATATTTGATGTGATTGAGAAATAAATAACACATAACTATAATATTTATAATTTTGAATTATTTATTTCTACTAAATTATTAAATAATTCTTGTAACAATATGAACTGTTGACGAATTGAAAGTTATTTTACTGATTTTTTGGCTTTGTTTACGTTGAATAATTTCTTGCTTTTAAAATAGAATTAATATATACATATTATTTGTTTTCTTTTAGGGTACTTATCACTTTTCGAGGATGACTTTGTTAGACATAACATGAAATCAATAGTATCATGACAAAAATTTACGAACAAATAGTATTAATGAAATTTCAAGAAAATATGTTATCCAATACGTGTCCGTGTATTTTCGTCGAAATCAAATGGTCACCGTAATTATATGGTCCCTTATATTGGTTACCCACCACACAGCCTTTTCTTTGAAATACAGTGATGTTTATGCTTCAAAAAGAGATTAAATCTCTTTTTTGAAGAGATTTAATCTCTTTTTGCTTCAAAAAAGAAATTTAATCTCTTTTTGCTACAAAAAAGAGATTTAATCTCTTTTTTGAAGCATAAACATCACTGTATTTCAGTATGAACATCACTGTACTCTCTTCAAAAAAGAGATTAAATCTCTTTTTTGAAGCATAAACATCACTGTACTTCAAAGGAAAGGCTGTGTGGTGGGTAACCAATATAAGGGACCATATAATTACGGTGACCGTTTGATTTCGACGAAAATATAGGACACGTATTGGATAATATACTTTCTTGAACTTTCATTAATACTATTTGTTCGTAAATTTTTGTAGCTTCATTAAAATTCTATGAAAGAAAAAACAAACGGCTAATCAGGAAAACTTCCTTTTAAAATTTAATGCACTTTATACGTTTTTCATTCTCCAGAAACGGAATCCAGAGTTTTATTGAATTAGAAACTCTTTCGAATTTCATAATTTTTATGCCAGTTTCTCGATTTCTGGATTTTCTTTTTTCTCTTTTTTATGAAAAAAAATTTTTTTTTCATTTCAACCAACCACTTGCCACAGGATTCTGTCAATATAATAAGTTTTAGAGTAGATATGTGGATTATTATATTGACAGACAAGACCGAAAAAGAACCACCCATAACTCCAATTTCGTGGCTCAGTTTTGGATTCTTCGATCCAATCACGCTAACTACTCGGTGAAATAAAAAAAAAAATGAATGTGCATAATTTTTTAAGTTATTTAAAAAAAATGTAGAAAAATGTAAAATATTGTATTTATAAATTAATGATATTTGCAGTTGGATTTGGGTTCTGTTGTTTTACCTCTGAGCGGCACTTTTTTGCACACCATGGGCTAAATGGCCAGGTCACATGGACCCCGAATGCTCAGAGAAGGTTGGGGGAGGGGACCCACTGGAACAGCTGTTGGGAGACAGATGGTAGCCTCCCGTCAAGGCCATCCAGCGTGTTCTTTTACGTGCACAGGGTATGGCTCTCCCGCACACGGGGCCACGGCTTAACGTCCCATCCGACGGACGGCGGCTTTTCCAAACCCATCGGTGTCCCCTACTGACCGTGGGCAGAGCGGGAAATTTTGCGGAGATAAATCTCAACGCTGACCCAGCTGGGACTCGAATCTGGGAACTACAGATTACGAGCCTGGCGCGCTACCGACTGAGCCACCCCCGCCCCTTTGCAGTTGGACAATTATAATTTAATGATATACATGCAAATAGTTTATCTAGGGACATAAGATGTAATGCATTAATGTCGGACCGGTAGCTAGCAGTCGCCTGGTAGACCGCGAAACTTTTTTCAGTCGCCCCTTAAAATTCCTCAATGAAGTTCCCCCATTCCCAGTCATGACCTACGAGTTTAACTGAGTAATAGGAGAGAAAAGGTCCACCGTGAATTTTGAACCGACTTATTAGTCCCGAGCTATGAAAGATTGGACAGCACTGATTCAAAAGTTACACAAAAGTTAAACTCGTTTAGCTTCTGTGTAAATAAATAATAAAATTAAAATAAAAAATAAATTATTAATAAATTGGAGAATTAAACCGGTTGGACATCAGTACTCAGACTACCGGCTGAATAATCCAATCGGTAGCTATCGGTAGCTACCGATTCGTAGCTACTGAAAGTCCAATCGGTAGCTACACAGTGCCCGGAAACCAGCGAATCTTTATTTAGGAGCCCGCAAAAGCCCCCTACGAATATGCATAATCTCTATTCCAGTTATGACCCAAGAGTTTCATTGACTTATAAAACGGAAGGGGCCCACCATGAGTTGTGGGAAAGACAAGCAATTCCCGAACCCCTTTTAAATTGTGTGTGAATTTATAATGAAATTTAAAAAAACAAATATCAATTAATAAAAAAGTTTTACTTATGATTACATTTCTGAAAAAGTGCATCAAAACCACTCTACACACACTGAGAAATTGTAACTGTAATCAGGACCGTCTAGTGAGGGAGAACCATCTCCTCATCCTTTGAGAATACTAGTAAAGGTAAAAGAGGCAAAAAAATATTAAAATTCGTATGTTTCATGCATTTTTCAAGAAAATTTCTAAACACCTCTAAAATAGAAGGGCAAAAGCTATGCTGCAATGGAAATCCAGTTTCAAAGCTACCCCACCCCCTTCCTTTTTCTCCGGCTCTATTGAGTTTTTTGGCCCCCTCAATTTTTTTCAAAATCCGGGTCTGATCATAATATTAAATAATATGTTTGTTTATATGTTTGTTGGATGCATATAGATTTTAGTTCAGTAGAAATCAAGTTCTTAATATTTGTATTTTTTAAAGGTCTCTTGTTTGTGTCGGCTGATACCGATTGTGACACAGAAAGATACATTCTCTGCATGGATAAGATTCACAACGCTACTGTTGGTCATGAGCATCATTTGTTCCAAAATGCTGAAGACCTCAGCATAAATTGTCCGTGAGTATTAACTTAATAGCTTTCATTCTAAATAGTTTTGGAAGTAATTGTATAAATTCGGATTCTTGAAATTATGCAAAGCCGAAAGCGTATATTTTCCTTACCTACACTTTCCTCCCCCCCCCACAACAGTTCACACTTCCAAATTATTTTAATATACTCCAGTGATTAACTAGTTTTATTTGAAGACTTTTTCCCTCCTTTTTGAACTGCTTAAAATGTTGAATATTTTTTAAAATTAACATTCTCTCTTTATTTGTGCCCAACTGGGTTACCGTTAATATTAATCCCTGCAAAACTCTCCCCCCTCCTGCCCTCGGTTAGTAGGGAACACCGATGGGCTTGGAAAGGCAGTCGTCCGTCGGATGGGACGTTAAATAGTGGCTCAGTGTGCTGGAGAACCATACCTTGTGCATGTTAAAGAACACGATGGATGGCCTTGACGGGAGGCTATCACCTGTCTCCCAATAGCTATTTCAGTGGGACCCCACCCCCAACCTTCTCTGAGCCTTCGGGGTCCTTGTGACCTGGACACTAGTCCAATGTGTGCAAAAAAAGTGCCGCTTAGAGGTAAAACAACCTACCCTTATTTGTGTTTAATTTTTCTGTCTATTTTGTGCAAAACAGCCTTAGATTCAGTTTGGTCATAAACCTCTTCAGGACGGTTTTAACATAACTGCCGGAAACGCCACCCAAAAAGAAGCTTCGAAACATCTGCAACTCCTTATGTTAACCATTTAATAATATGGACTTGGGTTTTGCAATTCGTAAATGAAATGTAGATGACTTGGCCCTGATTGGTGGATTAGGAGTAGAGGAGTGGAGGGGGATCAGTTTCAGATTTATTCAGGGGGCCCAAAAATTCTTAATCCGGTCTGAAACCCCAAACAATACCCTTTTGAAACTTTTATTCCTTTTATGCTTTGAAATGCTTTTATTTTAATTGTGGAGGAAGTGGGCGGTTCTTCAGAATTTTAACGAATTATACGTAAGATTTTACAGGAATTAATTTTATCAAAAATCAAAGTTGAAATTATCCAGAAAACCAGAGAACTAACCTATAAAAACTTAAGCACTGTAAAATGAATTTGTATCTGTTTTTCAGAATACTCAGACGAAATATGAGATGCGTTAAGAAGTTCGCAGAGAGTTGTGGAACTGAAATGCTAGCAGAAGATTTTGATGAACAGTTCGATAAACCTTCACGTTTAATCAAAGAAATTTGCGCGGTTGATTCTTCTCTCAGAAGAGGTACGTTAGAAAAGAATTTCAAATGAAATATTTTACAACACAGCCTCGGTGTTTCAAATCTCAATAATCCGAACAACCTTTTACTTTTTCATATAGTTTGGTAGGAATTTGACGACAGTTGTATTTTGTAAAGATTACTATTGACCTATATTAGTATAGAACTAGTTAAATCCTGCCAAATGTTTGACGCGAAGATTCAAAAGTAGGCGACGGCAGCGCCCCCAGATGTTACTGCCACTTTCAGAGGGATTACTCCCGACTCGCGACAGCTAGGAAGTCGATCTTTAACCCAAACCTAACTATAACTAAGTAAGCCCACCACAGCACATTTAAAACCCATAGCTCAAGTACCCTCGGGATCACAGGGAGCCGAAAATTTCTGCCACCGATGACGTCACACCTTGGATGTAGAAGAAACACGTGTCTCCTCACTCGTTCTCCTGGAATTACGGTTATTACACAGCTCACAAAAATTAGGGGATATTTCAAAATGAATATGAAGCGATAAAAAAGAGGCATTTGATTTTTTTTTATTAAACAAGCACATCAGAAAAGCAAACGACAAGTCAAATAAAGTTGTTCGCTTATGCAAATGAGATAGATGCAAACTCAATTGTCGTGATTGAGTAGCAAGTGACATATTGGTGGGGGTGAACAGCATGTCAAACTAGACGAGAGTGCCACACATTGACTGTTCAGTAGGGTGTATGGTCACCCAAGACTGCCAAAACACACTGACAGCGATGGGGCATGGACAGGATCAGAATGTCCAGCAGTTCTTGTGGGATCCACTGCCACTCTTGCTCCAGGGCAACTTCCAGCTCAAGAAGTCTTATGGGAGGCATTGGACGGTTTGCCAGACGTCTTCCCAGTGCATCCCAAGTATGTTCAATGGGATTCAGGTCTGGAGAACGTGAAGGTCAGTCCATGCGTTCGATTCCTGCCTCCTGAAGCATGTTGTTGACAAGATGCGTACAGTGGGGCCTTGCATTATCGTCCATGAAAAGAAAGTTGTTTCCAACTGCTCCAGCATAGGGTACCACTATAGGGTGCAGGACCTCATCTCAATATCTGACAGCAGTCAGCGATCCGTTTCTGATGACATGGAGGTCGGTACGACCACCAATGCTGATGCCAGCCCACACCATGATTCCACCACCACCGAATGAGATTTATCTCCGCAAAATTCCCCCACCCTGCCCACGGTCAGTAGGGGACACCGATGGGCTTGGAAAGGCCGCCGTCCGTCGGATGGGACGTTAAGCCGTGACCCCGTGTGTGGGAGAGCCATACCCTGTGCACGTTAAAGAACACGCTGGATGGCCTTGACGGGAGGCTACCATCTGTCTCCCAACAGCTGTTCCAGTGGGTCCCCTCCCCCAACCTTCTCTGAGCCTTCGGGTTCCGTGTGACCTGGCCATTTAGCCCATGGTGGGCAAAAAAGTGCCGCTCAGAGGTAAAACAACCCAACCCACCGAATGAGTCCCTTTCTCGCATGAAACGTGGATTCTCCTGTGTTCCTCGTTCACGCCAGATCAGGACACGAAGATTGTCAGGCTGCAGACTGAACCGTGACTCATCAGAGAAGAGGACAGTTGACCACTCATCACGGGTCCAATGACGATGTTCATCAGCCCACCTTCTACGGGTTCTACGGTGTTCAGCAGGTAACGGAATGCATACCATTGGTCGCCGGGCATGCAGTCCAACACGATGGAACCGATTTCGTATGGTCTGGGTGCATATCCGTCGTCTAGTGGCAACAAGAAACTGTCCCCGCAGCTCTGTTGCATTGCTGCGCCTGTTCCTTCTTGCCAATAAAGTCAAGTAGCGGTCATCTCTTGCTGTTGTGGCAGATGGGCGACCCTGCCCTCGTCTTCTTCGTATTTTGCCAGTCTCTTGAAAGCGATTCCACAGTCTGCTAATCACGCTTTAGGATGTTCCAAGTGCTGTTGCCACTGTCGTCGGTGTTTGACCAGCTTCAAGACGTCCTATGGCTCTCCAGGCTTCGCATTCGGGCAAATCGTGTTGCAGGGACATTGCAAGGGCTGGGAAATTGCAGGATGTGCACTTTCAAGATCAGGGAACGTGCAGATACTCCAGTACTTTCAGCCTTTTGCATAGTGCATTTTCACCAATGACATAAAAGTTGGTTTTACATCTCATTTGCATAATCGAACAACTTTCTTTGACTTGTCGTTTGCTTTTCTGACGTTCTTGTTTAATAAAAAAATTCAAATACTTCTTTTTTTTATCGCTTCATATTCATTTTGAAATATCCCCTAATTTTTGTGAGCAGTGTATATAAAATTTCATACATGCTGTTAAGAATGCAGAAAGAAATGATTCTAACCAAATAAAAATCTGATTTTTATACGTAATTGCATGAATGAAAAGACTAAAAATTATATATTCAAAACAACACTTTGAAGAAAAGCTTTTTAAAAATGTGTCACTGGATATACATGGATATACTGAGGCAAACAATTAAATATCACCCTCAAAAGGTCGGAGTTACGCATGCGCAACTCCTACGCTTGGAACGAGGATTGCAATGTCCACAAAATGAAATAATAATCCCCAAAATGATAAATATAAGGTAAATTAAGCAAATCTGGTTAAGGAAAAGTAAAAGTGAATGGGTGGACCATCACAGGCGCCGTGAGATACGCTGCCTCTATGCTAAACCCTGTCGACGGTACTGGATATACATTGAAAACTTCATTCACATTGCGTTAAACCCCGATTTCCAAAAGGATTCATGTTAAAACAGCTATTGAAGCTGGAACACATTTGCAGCTGATGAAGCTATCTGAAACACTTTCATCAAATTCAAAAAAAGAGAAATGTAACAATCTTCTAAATTTACATATATTTCAATAAACGATTAATTGTACCAGTTATTCTTGTTTTAATTATCTTTTGAAATAAATACTTCTGACTAGAACTGTTATTGTTAACGATTTCATCTTTATAACCCTCTAAATCCGCGTTTCCCAACGTGGGGCCCACGCCCCACAGGGGGCAATTCGAAAATGGAATCGTTCAGAGTTTAACCGTATGACGGTTAAATTTTACATAGGGGGGGGGGGGGGGTGGACATAAGAATTTTAGAAAGGCTTAAGTGGGGCATGGCACAAAAAAAAGGTTGGGAAACACTGCTCTAAATACTACACAAATGTTGAAGAAATCCAGATTTGTATAAATTTGAAGAAATCTTCAATTTATCTCGACTAAACGTTTTCCATAAAGAGATTATTTTAAAATTTAGAGCTCTTCCAATGTGGCTTTCCATTCTCCTAACCTGGTAATATCTGAATACTTCGGTCAATATAATATTCAATATTATATATATATATATAAGCTACATACCCCTTTTAAGGCCCCAGGGCCGACCCCTTTTAAGAATGCTAGTAAAAGTAATAGAGGTAAAACAATTATTGAACATATTTACATTTCACGCATTTTTCAATAATTTTTAATGAGCTCTACAAACGAGGGGGAAATGTACTGCATTGAAACTCCAGTCACTTGTCACCCCCGTTTTACATTTTTTGGTTCGATTGTGCTTCTTGTCCCCTTCCCCTCGAATTTTTTTCTACACCGAGTCTGCTTTTATCTAATAATTATTTTATGTCAAAAATAATTGTTTATGCTATTTGGAACAAAAAACGTTAGAAATACTGGTAGATACTCAAAGTTCGTTGGTGACAACATTATAAATGCAAAGAAGTTTTCGTTTAATAAACATAGAGAATACCACAAAATTAAAGGACGCATTGTGCTTATTTTATATTACTAAACCTGATTAAATGATTGAAATTAAAATAAAAGATATTTCATACTTTTGTATACTTTTTTTTCAATTGTAAAAAATCTTTGAGTTTTAAAATATTGTCCGAGCTTGGCTATCGTCTGTGCTATTTTGAGCTTTTCAAAGTCCGAGATCATATCTAATCTATAACATTAACTGTCCAGCAGAAATTTATTCATATGATATATTAAACGCCGAGGACCTATATAGTGGCCGCTGATACTGCAGAATTTATAAATAGCAGCCGGGTGGCAGGCAGGGAGGAATGACAGATTCTTTTTTTTTTATGAAGTTAATTACAGTAGTCCCTCTACTAAATGCCAATATTGGTTTCACGAAAAAAGATCGTAAACCCAAATTATTGTTAATCGAATATGTGAAATACCTGTTAAAGGCTTAATCCGTTCCCAAACCTCTAAAACGAAAAAGATGTTACACTTTATTAGAAATCCGGTCTCTACCTGCCACTATTCTCCCCCCCCCCTTTATTTATTCTAAATATGCTTATGACATATTATTCTAGGTGCCTTAATCTTCTTTTTATTACTAGTATAATTTTGTTTAATTTTTTTTCTTTTTCCTACTACAGAGTATTTGAATCACTCCAAATGCATGTTGGATAATTCAGAAGCCTTCGAGGCCTGCTCCGAGAGTGTTTACGAGTATTTATCTTCCCATGAAGCCGACACCGAAGAAAAGGTCAAAACGATCATCTGCATGTAAGTACTCTATTTTGTATCTAAGACGGGTCATGATTTGGGTAGATTAGTTCAGTGCTTGTTCAAACTTTTTCATCAGCGGAACATTTTTTCAAACCAAATCTTTCTCAGATTTAAATCTTATGACTCTTACGTTCAGAGTGATGGAGCAGTAAATAGCAACAAAGGATTTGCGAGCGACTTCAGTTTCTCATGGGAATACCGTGGTAAATATTTTTGCTTCTCATAAGCCTCCCTTTTGCAATTTCGACTTGAAATTAGACAATGGAACTCGGACGACAACCAAAAGCACTGCGAAATTTTGCAGCGTGTATTACGATTTCGCGATTATGCTGCCACAGACACACACACACAAACATTTTCATTCATTATTATAGATTAGCTGACTAGCACCCGGGGCTCTCCAGATGGCACTTTCAATTTGTATATTCTGATTTTAACTGCACTAAAGGTTAGTTTGAGTCATTGCTGACGTCAGCATGAGCTCTCATAACCCGTAGCTTCGTCGCAAACTATCGTTATTTACATTTCCGTCAGATTTCGGTACTCTGTGGTTTCGGTGATGCTCGACCTAACGGCCCAAAATTTCGCACACCGTTTCCCTTTATGTGACGCTGTGTTGCATTGAAAAATCCTACTCATACTTACAATATAAAGTCTTAAAACAGTGGTTCTCAAAGAGTGTGCCGCAAAATTTCAGATGATATTGAAGATGAAAGGAAATTTATAAACCATTCTGTTGCTACTTTCTGCCACCGATTCTTAATTTAGCTTTTTGCGTTTAATTAAAAATATATCCATATTATATTTAAATGTTGAACCAAAATTAACACAAAATATGCCCAAAACACGTACGCACTAAACTCAATACGTATCATAACTTGAACAGAATAGCTCTGGGTTTACAAACCACTTCTCAGAAATGGCTATTATTGAAGGTAAACTGAGCATATGTGAATCTCCCGTAGTGATACCAATTTAAATTTTTAGTGCAACGCGAGTATTCACGGCGAAAAACAGTGTGCCATGAACAAAAAAAAAGATTGAGACTCATTGCCTTAAAATAATAATTCCTTTGTAAATGTGGGGTCTGGCAACGACAGCAGATGTTTAAAATATTTTGACTCTTTCGTTCACAATTAAGAAGTAAATGGCAACAAGAGCGATTAGAGTATCCCGTAGAAATAGTGTGGTAATTATGTTTCCTTCTAGCAAGCTTCCATATGGAATTTCGATTTGATATTTAGCACTGCAAATTATGTTTCCTTCTAGCAAGCTTCCATACTGGAATTTCGACTTCAAATTTAGCACAGCAACCAGAACGACAACCAGGAACACTTTATTAAAATTTCAAGCGTCTGCCACGATTTTACCCGATAAGTTATGGCTGACACAGAGTCATCTTCTCTTATTATTATTCAGTGTCGTATCCAGGTGAGATTATTACTCTACCACACACAATAACTTGAATAACATTGATTTTCTAAGGAAGTTTCCAAAACTCATAACTAAAACAGGTTATACCCTCCCCACGCCTTGCTCCCCATTAGTCTGAAAAATACCAAATGGTAGTTCCTAGGTACTCTATTTTATATACATAATAAAGTTTGAAATAAAATAATTTTAAATTTAAATTAATTTAAAAGTAATTTTAATTTAAATTTAAATTATTAATTTAAATTAATTTTAAAATAAATACTAACGTTTTATCAAAGCTTCGTAGTTTTCTTTTTCGCGTTTTTCTCTTTGATAAAAATATATAAATTTGCATGGCACTTTAATAAAATCCATATTTATTACACATCCTTTGTCTCTGATTATATGGAATAAAAATTATCTTCCAAAATGTAGACTACGTTTTTAGGTTCAGAAATTTTAACTAATAGTAATTTGCACTTTTGGTTGCTGATCAAAGACTCTGGGTTCGAGTTCCTGATGTTTCTTTTGATTTCTCACCTTTCTTACAAATTAGATCTCCTGCATGGCGTATTATCCTGACTGGAGTCACTGATAATTTTTTTCCTGTGTTGTCTTTCTTTTAATTACTCGCCTTACAAATTAGATCTCCTATATATGTTGTATTATCCTGACAGGCCAGTCAGTTCTTTGTACCAGGTGCTGCATTAGGGGGAATTATATTATTAATTATTATGATCGATTGTTCCATTTCCTATTTATGTACATTTTTCGTATATTGATGTAATCACAATGCAAATTTAAAACAGCATCCGAATGGATATAATACTTCCCAAATGAAGTTTGATAAATTTCTATACACAAACCTTTTCAACGTGCTTATAAATAATGACTGAATTTAAACTTAACCTATTTACTAAACAAAAGACTGTAATCATTTCAATTTTTAACAGGTATGAGACGATTCTAAGAGGTTGCCTGATGTCTACAGCGGCTCAAACATGTGGTCTCGATGCAGCCAACTTGGTCCGCAAAGTCCTCCAATATGCTCCTTCTCACGGAATGGATGCCTGCTCTGAAAATAGTCCGTAGTGTAAAGAAATGCATTCACCTATACTCTGCGTGAAAAAAGAAAAACTTCTTCGCTACGTTACGTCCTCTTATAAGAGTTTCTTTATTGTTGATTAAATTGCAATGGTGGATTTCATGCTATTTCTTTTTGGTGTAATAAACTAAGTGAAATAATACACTGTTTAGCACTGCTGGTATAAAACATAATAATTTTTACTGCACTAATATTTTAGGGTCGTTTTAAAAAAAACAAATGATTCACATTTTCTAAATTCCGAGCTTCAATAGCAACCTCTAACGGTGGAAAGTTTTTGAAAAACGCCAAAACCTTAAACCAATATTGTAAATATTTGTTTAGGTTTAAACCTGAACTACTGATATTCAAAATGGGAAATTTTTTTATCAATAGTTCAGGTTTATGGGGTTCCCGTTTTCACAATAAGAGTTTCTTATTGTGAAACGAGTAAATTACTAGATTTTTTTATGAAACCATTTATTATTTGCAAAAAGTATCATTTAATAATGTTTTAGCAAAGTGTCCATATAACAACGAGATTCTTAGTAAAACAAGAGTGTGACGGCCATTACACTGGTAGCAATGACCGCCACCATTTACCTTCAGAGGAGGGGTGGTGGATGCAAGTATTTTGTTTGAAGAGTTAAATGAAAAAAATATTTTTCTGTTTAGGAGATACTATTGATTAAAATGATCTAAGTCCCAGCTCGACTTAAGGCATGGATGGGTGTTGGCATTCTGCTGAGCTCTAGCCTTCCTGATAGGCCTTCTCTATGGTGTATATACTGATAGTCTCTTGTTAGACCTCTGTGACAAGCAGCTGCTTGAGGGACTATTCATTTATTTTTTATTAATAAAGTTTTTTTTTATTTTTTTCAATCATCTATTGGTTTAAATTTTCCCTATTAGAGGATACTAAAGGGAGATAATAAAATTCTCTTTGAAAACGAGAATCCCATATTTGCCAGAGGCTACATATCTTATTCTTCTAGTTATTGTACTTTGCTAATATTTTTAGTATTACCAATTTATCCATAATTAGGGTACTTTTCAGTTATCTTAAAGCAGGGAAATTTTTCAGAAATATACAACGCTATATAGAAGAAAATCATGTTTCTGCACTAAAAATAATCTCATCAAAACAAGATTTTATTAGCAAAGTTTATCGCTTATAGAATGATTCCTTGTTTGGCAGTTTAAAAAAAGCCCCAAAAATAATCTCATCAAAATTAGCTTTCATTAACAAATCTTATCACTAAGGAATAAACCCTTGTTCCGCACTTTAAAAAAGCCCCAAAAATAAACAATCTCATAAAAATTAGATATCATTAACAGCTGTTATCGCTAAGGAATGAATCCTTGTTTCTCAGTGAAACACCAAAAATAAATAATCTCATCAAAAGATTTCATTAACAACGGTTATCCCTAAACAATGAAATATCGTTTTCCACTTTAAAAAAAAGTCCCCAAAATAAATATCAAAAGTAAATTTCCTTAATAATGCTCATCGCTAAAGAACCAACTTAAGAAAAGCCCCAAAAACAAATTTGCATCTTTGGCAAAAAAAAAAAACTGCATCTTCCCCAAAAATCATTGCTACTTTGGTGTTTATTTTTCGTCGCCAAGAAAATGTGACCGGAGATACCGAAAAGTACCATAATTAGTCTGTATTGCTTCTTTACACAAAGATTACAACGCATAAGTTAAAATTTGTTTCACTTCAAATTTAGATTTTTTTTATTGAAGCATTTATTATTTGCAAAAAATATCATTTAATAATGTTTTATCAAAGTGTCCATAACACAAGAAACAAAACTGGACGTCGTTCAACAGCGTTCGCCCTGCCCAAAATTTCCATTATGCTTCTTGATGCTAGCTTGTTTTCGCATTGGAACCATCAAAGAGACTCCAAAAGTTCTGAATCGGACTCTTCCGATGCTTTTCGAAAACACTGTTTCTTCACAGAAGAAGACATTATCTCATGTATTAAATTTCTCAAGAAGTCGGCAGAATCCTTTCCGCATTTCTCTTCTGTGAAAGCTGTTACGCATTCCTCGGTTATGTTATGAGTTCTGCAAAACAATTTTGAGATTTACGAGTAAATATCGTACTATGGAGTAAAATTACAGATACTGTAAAACGAAAAGACACTATTTTATTTTATAATACATTTTAAATCATAAAATTTAACTTAATCGAAGAGAAATCACTTGGGGATACTTGAGGATGAGTATTCAACGTTCTGTCGTTAAATGTGGATGCGACAGCCACATTAATACGAAGCCTAGAATATCTTGATACCTAAGGCCATCACAGAGATTTAGTGACGTCATGGAAGGATGGATTTATATATGAATATATATAAATTTTTGTTTAAAATTATTCCAGATTCTTTTAGAATATATCTAACAAAGTAATATATATATATTACATTATTATACATATATTACTTTCACAGCAAGCCATTGAACTTTTATTGCTATAATTCAATAAAGGTATGCCTTAACATTAACATTACATTTGACCAAACAGGGCAATCACCCCTCCACGCTCAAACTCAAATCTTTGAAAATGGTAGCAGCCGGGATTTAGGTAAAAAATATTAAGCACATATATATTACACGCATTTTTCAAGAAATTTTTAAAGACTCCTAAAACAGAGGGGAAAAGTTTATTCTGTAATGGCGATCAAGTCTCTGCAACCTACCTCTTTCTTATTTTTTTTCCGGTCCCCCCCACCACCCATTGAAGGCAAACATAAATTGTTTACAATTTATAATTGAATGTAAACATATAAAATTAAAATAATGAAACAAAACTGTAAATTTCTTAACTTTTTTTAACAATTTTGGCAAACTACAAATAGTAAGTTTTTATTCTTTATTTTTTCATATTATAATGTAAACTATTGTAGAAAATATAAAAAAAGCAAAGAAAACAGCTAATTGTTCAGTAAATGAGAGTTAAGTAGCAAAGAAAAATCTTGTGGCTGCTTAAAACCAATCGCTACTATGCTGGGGAACAATTGTATAAAATCAAATGTTTTTTAATGAAGCAATGCGACACTCAAATCAAGGATTTTTTAGGCTCTTTTTTATTGTCCTTTTCTGTGTAGAGAGGTATTCCACTGACACCAACAATCTGCCCCCCTTTTCTCAGAGGGATATCAGAAAAGTACTTTTCGAATTGAAGGATGAAAGATAAATACTTTCTCTGCTGTATAAGTACTAATAAAATACTACTGTTTGCATCCCCCCCCCCCGCATTTATTAGTTCGAATTCAAACTTTTAAGGTATGAAAAAGTGGGGTAAATGAAAAACTTCATTCTCTTTGGAGACGAGATTACCATATTCGCCAGATACGATATACGTTCTTCTAGTTTATTGCTGTTTTCTATGGAAAACGTTAAGAAAATCAAAAATTTCATATTTTCCTGGATACTGTACAAGGAATAAAAATTAAACCATTTTGGTCTCCAGGCTGAATACCACATTTTTGCAGTTTCAATGCTTTCGAGAACGTGAAAAAAAAAACCTTAGATGAAGGTTCCCTTAGTCCGGTTGTTTTACCTCTGAGCATAACTTTTTCGGAAACAATGGGCTAAATGCCAGGTCGAAAAGATCCAAAGAGCTTAGAGAAAATTAGGGAAGGAGATCCACTAGACCAGCGACGCCTCATTTAATGCAGCCAGCGTGAACCATGGAATATATATTAATATATAAATAAAAATAAATACCCCCTCAAGCAGCTGCTTGCCACAGAGGTCTGACAGGAGCCTGTCAGTTTATATGCCATAGTAGAAGGTCTGTGAGGATGGCAGGCCCTCAGCAGACAGGCAGACTGCTGATGGCAGGCTCTCAGCAGAAAAACGACACAAACAGCCATGCCTTATATATAGAACCATATATTCAGGAAGCTGAGAAATAGATTACGAGCCTGAAGTGATACCGATACTTGCCCGTTCACAGAAAAGTGAATAATGATAATTTTCTTAATATTTAAGTTAATCGAAACAACATAATTGATCTAAGACAACCATGAATACAACTGTTGTGATGGTAGATACTTACATGCATACTAGGGTAGGATCATCAGCCTCCACTATTCCACCAGCTATCAGATCCTTCCTATGAACCTCTGCTGCATCCTGACATCGCATGTAGTGAGGTTTCGTCTCGCGCAAGCATCCAAAATGGCGCTCATATGCTAAAACAAGAGAAAACTCTATTAGCCATCAGTTTCATCAACATCAGCAGAAACAAGCTCTCACATTCGTTGATCTTTCGTGCGGGATCATTGACTTTAGAAGAGTTGATATTAAAATGAAAGAAACGTCAAATTTATTTACAAAGCATCAAGGAGATGGAATGTGGTTTTCCTGCGTAAGGTTGGATTGTTTTACCTCTGAACGGCACTTTTTTTTTTCACACAATGGGCTACATGACCAGGTCCCAAAGACTCCGAGGCTCAGAAAAAGCTGGGAGAAGGGGACTCAGTAGACAGCTGTTAAAAGACAGATGGTAGCATCCATCAAGGCCATCCATCTAGGACATCCAGTGTGTTATTTAACGTGCACAGGACATGGCTCTCCCACACATGGGGGCCACGGGTACGTATCCATTTGAAGAACGGCAGCCATCGGTGTTCCCTACTGAAGGAGGATAGGGCGAGGAGTTTTGTAGAGATAAATCTCAACGCTGACTCGAACCTGGGAACTGCGGATTACGAGTCTGGCGAGTTACCGACTGAGCCATCATCCCCCGCTCCCCGACGTAAGGACAGTTTGACCAATCATGAAATTGCAGATATAGCTAGAATTAAATAATGCGGTGTATGTTAATCTAACTTAGCTTATACGCATAAGAAGAAATTAATCATTTATCGCAGTCGATTATATTCTTACTGTTTTCTTAGCCCTCGGAAACCTTCGTTCTACACGACTACGAACTATACAAAATTCAACATTCGTTTTTTCAAGCATTTGATTAAACCCACGAAATTCGGGTTTTTGTTTTTTCAGCTTATGATAATTCCACGATATGCATCCCGGGCACTGCATCTTAGCAAAATACATTCTATTACTGAACATATGATTAAGCTGCAAGTTTAGTTTTCTCTCAGAATAACAATTGAACAAATAAAATTAATTAAGGTTTTTGGGTGAACATAGATTTCCCTTTTGTACCAATAAACTTTATAGTAGTGTTTTATAGACCGTAAACGATTTAGTAAATTAGGAAATAAAATTGTATTTCTTATCACGTATTGGAAAACACATACGCTATAGACCTTTATGATTGTGATAAGCTACGCAAGTAATGCTTCCCGCGATAGCTGTCCAATATATTTTGCTATGCACAATGTGTGCATTTGTATCTTATGTTTTGGGTAGACTATGTGTCCAAAAGCTTCGTTTTTTGGTGTGTTTACGTTAATGTACTGTGTAATTTCCATGGTTATATCGTTGATACAAACAATTTTCAGAAGATGGTTGCTTTAAATTCATTCTTATCATAGAATTAATGCTGCAAACAGTAGCCAAGTTACGCTTAACGAGATATTCACAATTCAGAACGCTTCAAAATCGGAACATCTAATGGTTCTATTAGTCCGTGTCTACCGTTGCACTATTTATTCCCTGATACTTGGTTTTGAAGTGAAAAACTATCTTTTCAACGCATAAGAATATAATTCTCCACAATTGGTCAAAAGTTAAAATCATTTAATTACTTCTTGTATTAACTACTATATGCAAAACGAAAAGTGCATATCATCAGAATGAAAATATTATTGAGTCTTTTTAAAGCCTATATTTTTACTTACCTTTTTCGAATTTTGAACTACACATAAATTCGACAATATTCCTAAATTCTCCCATCATGTCAAAGAAAAGCTCTCCTTCATCTGTACTGCCACAAACATAATGAAGCTTCTCGAAACATCGAAATGCGTCACTTGCAGCTCTGAAGTTGCAAATATAAAAATATATATATGAACATAAAAAAACATTTTGCTATATACTAATAGAGAAAAATGAAAAGATGTATTTGTATTAATATATGTGTTACAGTTAAAACTCGATATCAGTTAATTCTAGTTTTCCCTCAATGCTAGGGGACGGGGGTGGCTCAGTCGATAGCGCGCCAGGCTCGTAATCTGTAGTTCCCAGGTTCGAGTCCCAGCTGGGTCAGCGTTGAGATTTATCTCCGCAAAATTCCCCGCCCTGCCCACGGTCAGTAGGGGACACCGATGGGCTTGGAAAGGCAGCCGTCCGTCGGATGGGACGTTAAGACGTGGCCCCGTGTACGGGAGAGTGATACCCTGTGCACGCTAAAGAACACGCTGGATGGCCTTGACAAGAGGCTACCATCTGTCTCCCAACAGCTGTTCCAGTGGGTCCCCTCCCCCAATCCTTCTCTGAGCCTTCGGGGTCCATGTGACCTGGCCATTTAGCCCATGGTGTGCAAAAAAGTGCCGCTCAGAGGTGAAACAACCCAACCCAACCCTCAATGCTAAAAATGGCGAAAGCTATTAGGAAAAACGCGAATTCTCCTAAGAAATTCTAGTATTCACTAAAATTTCAGTTAAAACTAACTTTCTCACAGGCATTATTAATCAATACTAGTTCATACAAGTTCTAAACACGCATAGCTGCCAAGTATGTGTATCATTTCAGTTCCAGACCTTGTGCTATGCAGTCTTGATTAACAATACTATTAGAAACATTGCTATTTTAATGAATGTGATTTAATTGTTAATGTCCTTAATAATTTCTAAAACTAATCGTGATGTCTTCTGCTAATGATACAACAGATAGCCAGAAAAAAAGATTTTATATGGAAGGAAAAGCTTGTGAAAAATTACTAGATAATGAAAAAGTCAAAGATTCTCATTACAATATCTGCAAACATCCTCTGTTAATTGCTCTAAGCATTATATCATAGAATTAGTCATCGGAAATGTAGTTGGCTGCAACTGAAGAGGCTGGTTCACAAGGCACCTTCCAGGTTAGTACACATGAACAGCCCGCATCAAAGGACATTGTATTTTTTTAAGCCAACACGCCCAGTATCAAGCGGAAACATTATTAATGAAATAATAATAATAAACATGAGTTCATATCCCACCCGTCTAATGACAATTGTTCCTGTATATTTATCTAACATGTTGCTAATAGATCTGTGAGATCCTGCTATTTCAAACAAAAGAGTGCTTGCAATGGCATTTACATTCTAGAAACCAGTATATCAGTTAGATCCAATTACTATGTCTTCTATTAAACAACAATTAGCTTGTACTACTACTAACTATACCAGTTTGTACCGTTTTCAACGAACTCTAAAGAAGAGCTAGATTTCTAAACTCAGTGTATCAATTCCGCCCAATTTCTATGATAATATTAGTCTACTACAGTGGTCTCCAAACTTTTTTAAAAATTTTAACTTTTTTTAAACTTTTTTTAAATAAAAATAGCAAGTAACTCCATATGTATGAAGATATATACACTTATTTATTTTTATAATTATAAGTATACAACTGGAATAATATAAAAATAAACATACAAATATAATTTAATGAGAACAGTGTGACTGAAGATGATTCATAATTACTGAAAACCTAAGTTTAAAATCTTGTCTCTTTGATCTTGTGATACAGAGATTTGAAGGTATCTTTATGAAACTAAACAGAATCTTGCGTACGTAAAATGACCACAAAATTTAAATATATTAGTAAATATTTATTTTTCTTCAATGCTTTTGTCAGTTAAATTAAAATCTCTCTAAAAAATATAAATTAGAATCATTAAATTTTCTTCGCGACACCCCCATGGATCGACAAACCCTATAGGGTGCGGGTATACCACTTTGGAGACAATGGTCTATTAGTCACTAAATTAATTGAGTGTATTTTATATTTTAAAGAGTAGCTAGGTGTCGCTAATCATTATGACAATTAGATCTATATTTTGCACTGCTACGTTTTAGGAATATAAATTATATGTATATATATAAGGGTGACTAAAATTATATAAATACTATATGGAATAATTAATTAATTCAATATTTAATCTTCTTACCGACAAGAACGCCGCAGTTCTGTTGGAGATTCCAAATGTGTACTGCTAAACCAGCCAATGTTAGTTAATAACTTTTGACAGCGAATATGAGATTGTCCGTTACAATCAGTGGGCATTGACTTCATCGATGGAAACCCTAAGGACAGGCGAAAAATAAGAAGCAGCAGATAAATCTTGTTCCTTTTGTTTCAATACAATATTTTAAGAAGAAAGCAGTCAATAGATTATTTCATTTTGGCAATTATGGGGAAAACTCAATCAAATAGTAAACAATTTAAACCACGTATTTTGCCGAAATCGTACGAAAACTTTGAACTCAGTATGATAACGATAAGAACGTAGTAACAATTCGAAATTTAAAACCCTGTATGCAAACAGTTGTTCTTAAAATCACATCTGATGAAGATTTCGATATGACATCATTTAAAATTCAAAACTTCCTGGAATTGATAATATCAGATGCAAAAATCTTACAAATTGTTCTCACTTTTTTTGTAGAAATAGCTAGACTTTAAATTTAAGTTTTGACGCTGCTATTGTACTAGAACGATTAAAATTCTCGATGTTGCGCCCTGTATATAAATTATGTAAAAGAAACAAATGTGAAAATTGCAGGTCCATAGTAATGTTTAAATCTATTAACAAATTATGGAGAAAATTATTGCAGATAGAGTTATGAACTATCTGAAGAAATTTAAACTAATTTCAGAATATCAGTTTGTATTTCAAAACGGAAAGCGCGCAATGACACTTTAGAAATTTTTGTTTAATTTATAAATGGTAAACTAAACGAAGGATATGTAGTGCGATTAATGTTCATGTACCTTCAAAAAGCATTTTATACAATTGACCACAATATATTACTAAAGAAATTTTGCAATATTGGGATTAGAAGTGCACTACTAAATTGGATTAAAGATTATATAAAGCAATGGTTCTCAACCTTTTATGCTTCACATACCCCCTGGAAATGTGTATGTAACTGGACTACCCCTTGTGTAGATAGGTAGAACTATAGTCATAGTATAACAATAGGAATAAAATAAAACATCTATAAACAGTCGTATCAGAATAATATGACCACCTACCATACATATACTGTGGTAGGTGATCATATTCTGATACGACTGTGAACATATATCTAGCGACTTTTGAGATCTCACGGCGTACCCCAAAGAATTTTACCGCGTACCCCACGTTGAGAACTCCTAATCTAAACAACAGATACGTTGTAATGAAAATTTAAAATATTTTTAGTGATTCAAAGCGTTCATTCTTATCATGGCGTTCCGCAGGATCGGTACCTGGGCCCATTCTGTTACTCATCTATATAAAGGACTTCGCAGAAATTCCTACTTATTCTAAAAGTGCATCTTTTTTTGTAAATGATATATTTATAACATTTAACAACAGAGACTTTAGAACAATAGAAACGCTCTGCGGAATGATTTCAATGAAGTAAATACAATGCTTTGGGAGAATAAAATATACGTAAATACCAAAAAGGCAAAGTGCCCTTATTTTCATTCACCTTATAGAATAATATCAGAGATGTCAAAATTAAGGCCCATTCGATTAATTGCATTGAGCTAAAAGGTTAGTAATTTTGAAAGCATCCTTGTAAATGTGTGCTTTTGGAGAGGGTAAATTCAATTGAGCATCTGGAGTTAAATTTAGATAATCGTTTGAAATGGAAGATGCATATTGAGCAAGTTTGCAAAAGTCTACAGTATTGTACATAGTTTATGCATAGAGTTAATTTTGTCTCTCCACTACGTACTTGTAGAATTATTTACCTTTCAATGGAAGAATTAGTAATAAATTATGTATTAACAATATATGGAAATGCTTATAATTTGATTTGAATAACATTATCATATATCAAAATTCAGTTGTTAGGAATGTATCAAACATAGCAAAAACGGCACAGTTTCCAACACAAATAGCAATAATCACAGATACAAATTAATGAACTTCCTTCTACTAAATAAATTGTAATATTGAATAATAATAAAAACATTACTATGATAATGCGTACAAAGAAGGGATAGATTACAATTTAAATACAATAGAAGAAATTGTGGTAAACTGAAGTTCCCATCATTAAAAATAATTATGGAATAATGTAAATATTACGAAATCCCATATAGCTTCCATCAAATTCCAAAAGAGTAAATTTGTTTGGAAAGGCTTTCTGCTTTAGAAATCAAATTGAAATACTGGTAGTTTGATACTGATTTAAAATTCCAAATTGAAATATAATTTCTAAATTCAATTTTATTTTAGAGAAAATTAAAATTTAATTAGAAAAAATTCGAGAGGATTTTTCAGGCTCGATTTTCAGGCTCGAAAATTAAAATTTAATTAGAAAAAATTCGAGAGGATTTTTCAGACTCGATTTTCAGGATCGAAAATTAAAATTTAATTAGAAAAAATTCGAGAGGATTTTTCAGGCTCGATTGCGTGGTTTGCCGCGCAAACCACGCAATCGAGCCTGAAAAAGGTAAAAGGTGGGGCCAGAAACTGATTTCCATTACAGTATAATATTTTCCTCTTCGTTTTAAAGGTTTTTAAAACATTTCATGAAAAGTGCTTGAAATATGCACAGTTTAAAACGTTTTGGCCTTCATTACCTTTCCTAGAACTCTAAAAGGCCACTGATATTAATCATAACCATTAACCAGGACCGTGTAAAAAAAAATACAGTGCATATGAAAAAATGGAAGATTGGTTACAGACGTGAAAACTCAGTACACATAATAAGTTGTTTTCAAGCAAATCATATCAGAATCTTTAATTAAATCTTTATTTGAATTTTATTCATTTAAAAACATTTTTTATTTCATAAACTTGTAAAGATAATTATATGTACATATATGAAATAAATTATCCTTCATAAAGAAAATAATATGTCACTAATTGAAGAATACAAAAGTGCAAAAAAAACGACTTATATAAGCTTATTAATTATATTTTATTTCGTTGTCACTTTCTGACAGTAGATTCATTCGTTTGCGCAAGACGAATTATATCAATTTTCTTTTAAACGAATTAAACCAATTTTCAACGAATCAAATCTCTGTGGCATAGGGAACCAAATTATCCCTTGTTTCCAGTGGTTCTGAAGTTTGATTAGTTTTGACAACGAACTCTTTAATCAATCGTTGAGATCCTGCTTTGACTAGAGCTTTGTATAATTTTTGATAACACGCCATGCGTGACTCAGTTCACGTTTAAACTGCTCAGCTCGTTCGACAATGGGATCATGTGTACGAAAATTACTTTCCAATTTATTAGCCATTTGAAGCCCTTCTTTAATTAAACTTGCAGTGAGTGGAACCTCTTCATCACCATCACTTTTTTTCTTTTTCATCATGATTCTCAAGGAAAACTTCTATTATTTCATCTTCGCTAAGAGCTTTGTCAACCAGCAATTCATTAATATCTGCAAACGATAAATCATTGAATCCTCCACCAACTTCATGTGTTAAAGTGATGATATTAGGATATTCGGTCGTATTTGGGGGTACAGGATCTTTGCTTTTTACATATTCTGGCCAAATAGCTTTCTAGCATGCGTTTAAAGTTGATGGTTTTAATTCTGAAAACATCAATCCAGCATGTCTGATACAATCTAAAATAGAAAATTTCTTCCACACATCAATAACTGTTAGTGTTTTATCCTTATCTAGTTTATCCAAAATGTATTGGAATGTCCGTCTTAAGTAGTAAGTTTCAAATGTGGCAATTATACCCTGGTCTAGTGGTTGTATTAAGAATGTCATATTAGGCGGCAGAAAACAAAATTGCACATTTGGGTGTTCCAAAACATAATGGCCAGGCGCATTGTCTATAATCAATAGAACTTTAAATTCTAGATGTTTTTCCTTCAAATAGCGTTTAACTTCTGGAATGAAACATTTATGGAACCATTCGTAAAAATTTCTTTTGTAGCACAGGCTTTTTTTTTTGTTTGCCATCTAATACACTGGCAATTTATTCAAATCTACACCTTTCATTGACTCTGGTCTTAGGGATCGATTGATGAACAGCGGCTTTAAGATACTTTCTCCTGAAGCGTTGTTGCAAAATAGAAAGGTCACACGATCCTTAGCTGCTTTAAAGCCACCAACAGTTTTTGTGATTTTGCTACGTAGGTTCTCCTCGGAATTTTTTTTCAAAAGAGACCAGTTTTCCTGCATTCCAAACTTTATCAGGAGTGCATCCACCATCTTCAATGATTTGGGCCAATTTTGGACAAAACTCTTTATCAGCCGTCTCATCTGCAGATTCAACTTCACCTTTTATCTTTACATTATAAGTCTTTGAATAAATCCTGCAAGCCAACCTGTACTTGAACAAAATTCATAATTTTTAACTGAGCTGATGTGGTTGGTTCCATTTCTTGTATCTACTTATATATTCGTAATACCATCTGATTGACGGTATTTCCGTCTAGAGGTATTCTTTATCTTCTATCCACATTATTAGTGGTATTCTTTATCTTCTATCCACATTATTAGTGCCTTTTCCATCACTTTTACAATATCTCTCGTGTACGATGACGAATTATCGCTCAATTTTGTTCCAGAAAGCACAGATTTTCTAATAGCATCTTCATTTTAATTGATAATTCTTACGGTAGCTTCGTTTAAACCAAAATATTTGCCTATGGAGTTTACCTATCCAGTTGCAAGACGATCTAAAATTTGAATCTTAGTATCCAAAGAGATAGCTTTTCTTTTCTGCTGTTGTATAGTTGGATTATCGGACATCGTGGTAAGGCTTACCAAAAATATTTGAATTGTAGTTAATAAATCAGATGATGAAAAATTGTAAACTACCTATCAGCAAAATTAAAAATTTATATTATGCACACAAAACTTCAAAAAACAAAACAATTTTTTTTAATTTCTTTTATTAAACATCTAAACACTTCTAACTTTAAACACGAAATGAGAGACCAAGACTAACGTATGTATTGAAGACAAAAATTGAGGGGAATTCCCGGAACTCAATGTTGCCATTTTATTCCGAATGAAGTAGGTTTTGTACGATTTTTCCATTAAATAGAGAAGACTTTTGTGTAGTTACGTACGTATGTTAATGTAGTTTTTATTTTGAGGATTTTAGTGCACAAAATGTGTATCTGTAGTACATTTTCAAAGTTAAAACTACTTCGAAAAATATGATCATAAAAGCGGCATCATTGTTATCAATGTAAATTCTGAATTTTTTCTTGAATAGGAATAAATTTTCAGAATTGAATTCAAATGGAAATTTGTAAAAAGGCGCAGTTTGAACCGTGTTAGATCAAAACATATCGTGTAAAAAGAGAATTTGAATTTTTTTGTAAATCGTGTTAAATCAAAGTGGTGCAAAAGCAGAATTGGGTGTATAGTCAAATAAATCCACAGCTCAGCACCGATATACTAAGTATTTAATCCCTATTAATCTGTTTAAATAACAAGACGAAGATGGGTGAAGATGAAAAATTGTCTTGATCCAGGTAGCAGTTAAAACCACCACAGTGGGTAGCTGAGCGATCAGAGGTCCTATGTCATCACGAGGTCGTGGGTTCAGATCCCACGAGACTAAGACTAAGACAATTTTTTCCTCTACACTCATCTTCCTCTTGTTACTTAAGAAACTTAATAGTGATTAATTGGCTGGTAAATATATATAGTGATGCAGAAAAGAATGATCTAACTCCAAAATAGAACTTCTGAGGAATAAAGTGCATAGCAAAACATGAATTGAAATGAAATTCGTTTTAAAGAGTCATTGATATTTTACAGCCACTATAGATCTGTCAAGTCTTAATTAAGTTCTACACGACACTTCACACTTCACATATAAATGTAAAAAATGAGCAAAAACTGCATTATTTTAGCAATATGAGCAATATGAATAACTTTCTATGACTTTCAACGCATATATAATAGTAACCCTGCCAATGCAATACTATTCTTCTATAAAAGAAGAATTCAAATTAAATATTAATTAACTCAAAAAGAAATCTTCCTATATGTATACCAAAAATTAAAAAAATAACGTTCATTGAATCTCATACTCAATTATATATTTCCAAAATAAAGAGCGAGCAATTTTTTTATGAGTCAAATTAACCCGTTTTTGTTCAGTGTCAATCGGTGAAACAATTTCAGCTAGGCAAGTAATTTATTCTCTGATTATTTTGTTTCATTTGTTGCCTTTTAGGCACATAAAGCACCGGATAAATCATGTTTGGTGCTTGTATTTTAAGTCTGCTGAGGTCTCGCTTTCCTTACAAAACTTCTCTATGGCGTATTATGTTGACAGTCTCTTGTTAGAACTCTGTGGCAAGCAGCTACTCCAGCAGATAATTTTATTTTAATTTTTTTAGGAAGAGAGTTTTGTTTAATTTATCTTGTTTTTTACTTCTTAATGACAACTTTACAGAGGACGTAATTCATTTGGATTGTTTTCAATCACATGAATTTTAGCAATAGTTTATTAATTTTGAACATTGTTTATTAATCAATCAATGATGTTTTGTTAATATTAAGAATTTGCGTAATATGTTAAAAAATTCCAAATGCAAATATATTTATCTAGATAAAAATCATTTTTCAAAAAAAACAAAAAAGTAATCACAACTAATTCAAAATTATTCGAAATTAATAAGATTATTTAATTCAAAAATAAAACAGAAAAAATACTTTTTTTACATTTCAAATAACAAACTTGATAGAAATTCCAATAATTTTAACAGTAATATTTGCACTATTGACTGGCATAAGATATGAATTTTATGTACTCTAATCACCATTTGAAAAACGAAAAGGTCATTACTAAAAATAACGAAACTACTTCTCAGAATATGCTTTACGTCACAAAATATTTACTTACAACAAAGACAGAGAGCGATTATAAGCAAAATACTCCTCATGGTTAGCAAAGCAAGCCCTGACTGACTTGACGTACTCGTTACAAAAGGTTAAACTCATAAACGCTCTTCCTCTTGCCGCTCACGTTAGAACATTGATGACGTCACAACGCTTCACATTTGTCACTGAAATTACAATTGACTGCTGAAACTAACAGGATGGATCATTCTTTTTGTTACTTCTTGCTCTCATCCGCTCTCTTCCATCTGTACGATAGGCAGTAAAATGCAACAAAATCTGAAGTATTTATTATATTTTGTATGAAACCGTTGCAGTGTACTCAAAGTCATGAAATTGGATGCATGAAGAGAATGAGAAAGTGCGATAAGGTTATACAGAAGCGTTTAAAAATTTACGTGTCTTGCAAATTAGAAATCTGTGTACTACAAGAGTTAAAACATTTGGAAAAGAATCCCAGAATTCTGGCTTATACAACATTTGTGAGGCATTTAGAGAAGCCGAAGTCTTTGAAAAACTTCAGTTCAGAAACTTGAAGAACTTCAGTTCAGAAACATTTTGTGTTTTGGGGCAAGACAACTGTATAATTCTCTGCCAGAAGATGTAAAGTGATATGGATTTTAAAATTATTAAATTATATTAAATGAGCCCTAGTAATATTAAAGCTTTGTTTAAAGACTATATTCTTTAAGAGCCGCAGAAAAATTCTCTGCTTAAAAGAGGAAACATACACTGAGATGCTAGTTTATTAGGTACACCACCCCTCGTTGCATAAATGGTTCATTCCAACCAGTAATACTTCATGTGTCGCCGTCTGCGGTATAAATCAGGCAGACCAGCTCTTCGAGCATCAGTTAGAGTTGATTGAACATCAGAATGGGCAGAAAGAGCTAATTGAGCGACTTCGAACGTGGTATGATGGTGTTAGTCGTGCCGGCTCTAACATCTCCCAAACTACCGTCTTCCTGGGATTTTTACGCACAACCGTTTCCAGGGTTTACATAGATTGGTACTAAATGCAAAAAACTACGGGTGATCATCGATCATTGTGGACGAAAACAGCTTGTGAATCAGAGGGGTCAAAGGAAGCTGGCGAGAATCGGAAGACGGACCACAACCAGCCAATCACAACAAAATTAAACATTGGTGGGCAAAATGCCATCTCCGAATTCACCGGGTATCGGACCTTGTTGCAAATGGCCGCTTGCACAACAGCCGCTGACCATGTCGCGTGCTGATGTCAGCAAAAAACACGAAAGCGCATCTCTAGTGGACGCTGGAGCATCGACACTGGGACCGTTGATGGCTAGAAAAAAGGTATCCTGGTCGGATGAATCAAGGTTCCTTTTGCATCATAATGATGGAAAATTCAGAATTTTTCAAAAGCAACATGAGGTCATGGAACCATCTTTTCTGGTGTCAACAGTACAGGCCACTAGTTGCCGTGTGGTGATGGGAGGAATGTTGTCTTGGTACCCATTATGCCTCCTGATACCCATTGAAGGATATCTGAAGGCCACGGTATATTTGAACATCGTTCCTGACCAAGTTCATCATTTCATGACTACAGTTTATCCTCACTCGAACCTTATCGAACATCACTCAAACCCTGTCAGTAGTATCATCACACCCGGGGAATCCCCCTTTGCACAGTGCTTTCCCCCCCTATGTCGCAATCGTCCACGTTGCCTTCTTGACTTGGACCCCCTATGTCGCAATCGACCGGAAATTGACCTGTGCTGGGCCACGCTGCCTTCTGAACTTTGACCCCTATGTTGCAATCAACAGGAAATTGACCTGGCGTAGCAACTGTCGTGGCGCTCCTTATTAATAATTCATAATTAAAAATTCCTCCCCCTTTTAACCCCTTGTGCTATCTAGTTTTTAACTCTAATTTTAAGCTCCCCTTCTCGAATAGTCTCGATTTTTCTTTATTTCAGACTCACCTATATTTTAAACCCTCGATTTTGCAAACCCCCTGGTTGACCTATATTTTAAGCCCTACCTATATTTTAACCCCCCTTCTCGAATAGTCTGGATTTTTCTTTATTTCAGACTCGCCTTTTATTTTAAAACCTCGATTTTGCAAACCCCCTGGTTGAGCTATATTTTAAGCTCCCCTTCTCGAATAGTCTCGATTTTCTTGATTAGACCCCTACACATATTTTAAGCCCTCTTCATAGACCCCCTGGTTGACCAATATTTTAAGCTCTACCTATATTTTAAGGCCCCTCCTTCCCTCGGACCGGCTGATGCACGCCTCAGAATAATTGCACAGAAAAGGATGATACAAGTCTCAATTGTAAAATCAACTCCCAAAGTTGTATTCTTATTAAACCTCCCTCCCCTTAAAAAACTAATCGGTGGTGTCCAATACGTATTTTAGTACATCTCCTGTATTTAAAAACTCTCTAGGTATTCATCTGAAATTTTACAAGACCACTCAACTCTTTCTGAATGACAACGGTCAGAATGCCTAATGCAGCTCTCTAAATAAAACTTTCTTTAACAGAAAATCAGCTCTCAAAGTTGTATTCTTATTAATTAAACACTCACCAAAACCACACATCCCTTCTATTAAAAGTTACCTCTATTAAAACTTCACAAACTCACGTCCTTTTACAAGTTCTCTAAACATGTTGTATATTCTCTGTATTTATTCCTTATAATTAAACACTCATCAAAAATTCTCTCACCTTTATTAAAAAATCACTCCACGGTCGTAATAAAAAAGTTTTCTGTAGATGGGTTTCATCCAAAAAAAAAAAAATCCTCCACCTGCAGTGAGATTCGAACCGACTATCTTGGGCTCGATAGCCGGACGCACTCGACTATGGTTTGTACTTAATGTGGCCTAGAAAGGTGTCGAACGGATCAGACATTTCAAATATTAACCTAATACGTTTTTTACAACCTTCGTATTCTTTATAACTAGTTTTTTCTACGTATTTCTTATAATGAACCCGATAGTCCTTTCACATTAACATATGTATTTTTTATAACTCACGTATTTTAAGTCCGTTTCAGTAACACTTATTTCTTTTAACTCCGTGACTATTGGCTGTCGCTTACTAGGACTATCCACAGTAACTATTTTTAAAAGACTGGCCCGCAGAAAATGCCGATGGGTTAAAAATTAATAAAAACTGATTATACTCGTCATGATGAAAAATATTGAGGGGTAATAGGGCCGACCTAAAAGACTCAGTGTTCGGATCCTCACCCTGGACTACGTTTCACTGACGGATGGTTAAGTCCTGTGAAATTATTCCAAACGGGGAATCACAAGGGTTTTATTAACGAATGAATCATGGATCTGTGCTGCTTCCGTGTCAGGAGCACTGTCTTACATCGTGAAAACCCACTAGCACTCTTTATCGTGGTTTTCGGACTCGATATTTTTCCAAGTCCCGAGACGGTTCTCCCAATTGTAATCCTTTACGATACAAGGGCGTTTCAATGTACCCAATGTAGACAAACCCTTTTGAAATGACGCGTCCTAAACCTCCAAGTGCAGGGCTTATTAAAATTAGTCTCCATCGGGTTGGTCCCGTCAGATATCTGTGTTTCCACGTAGTAATGCTACACTGAAGAAAAGTCGGCTAAAAAACCGTCTTTAACATCGTTTGCGTGCGAACGTATGCAGCATCACGCTGTTGAAATCGGGTAAAAAAAATAACTTTTTTTTTTTTGTACGCAGTAGAATGTTCAAAGTACGTTGCAGTTACTGTTGCGTAAAAACTTTAGTTCCATCACGAATGCACGTTAACGGTGTAGGGGAACATTAGTTTTAGCAAATACTTCAACTATAAAAAAAATAATACAATGTCTCACGCACCCTTTCAACTTACCTGCACTAATCCACTGATATTTTATTTGCAGCTGGACTGATAGTCAAAATTTAGCAAATATTACAAAGAATCTCTCAATTGTAAAAATCAACTCTCAAAGTTGTATTCTTATTAATTAAAACCCTTTCTATTAAAAGTTACCTCTATTAAAAATCTTTTGCTATTCATTTTGCCAGGACTGCTAAACGATTCCCTTTTATTAAATTTCAATTCTTTGGGATTCATTTTTTCCAACCCCGTTAATCGATCCCCTAGTAAATAAAAACTCTCACTCACCTTTATTAAAATCATCCAGCGCTCGTAATAAATCAGTTTAATCGGGAAAAAAAAAAAAAATCATTCCCTCGCTAGCGTACCTCCACGTTAATTTCGGGAAAAAGTCTCATCGGATCCAAGGTTCACGTATTTTACTAGAAGAATGACACAGTAATTGTTCCACAGAAAAATTAATAAAATTTGGTTTAAATTATTCGTAGGACTTGTATATAAGATCTACCTTGCAATAGACGTTCAACAGGCTAAAAGTTTTCCAAGTCCGTTATCAGTGTATCGGAAATAGTACATTTCCTGTTGACTTCCTTCAGATCGTTTATCCGTGGGTAACAACAGCACTTTCGCCACATCACACGATATGGTGCAATCCTTTCTCAGCTGGAAGATCAAAAGGTCAAATGTCCAGCGCTTCACTGTGTCTGCATTTGACACTGATAAGGTTTAAAAATAGATGTTTCCTAGAATCCACATTGCCTTCTCAGATTGGACTTTGAACCCTATGTCGCAACCGACCATATTTTAAGTCCTCTTCATAGAACCCCTGGTTGACTTATATTTTAAGTCCCTTTCTCGAATTTTCTTGTTTTTCCCCTGTTTAACCCATATTTTAAGCCCTCCCCTCTTCATAGACCAACCTATTGATCCACCTATATTTTAAGCCCTCCCCTCTTTAAACCAAATCAGTTTTTGCGCATTTAATCGGTGTCATCCAACGTCCATACTATTTTTAGTACGTCTCCTGTATTTAAAAAAAAAAAAAAAAAATTATTGGCTTTCGTCGCCGTATTTGAACGCGCTACCTCAGTGCCGATAGCTGAAGTGTCATCGCCAGGGCGCGGATTTTTGCGGAGCTAAATCTCAACTCTGGCCCTGCTATCCGCTCGACAATATTTGCTACTGATAAAACGATTTCCTTCATTAAAAATAAAAACTAATTAAATAATGGGGTATCACTGGGAAAATACTGGGAAGAACCCAAACTGATTTCGTGCTAAAACATCTCCAGATTTCAGCTTACTTGAAAAACTATTGTTAGAAATGAACCAGTGACTTGAATCACTCAACTTCCATAAGAATACACAATTATGGTACAGTGTCGGGAAGAAATATGTTTCAACGAAATTCAATTGCATGTATTACGATCAGAAAAATAATTTAGTGGACAAAGTTTAAAATAGTTATTAAATGGTACCTTACAGTGCAAGTGCGCTTCAGGCGAAAAGCCTCCCCTTCGAACACTGCACCCCGTTTTTCCGAAGTAACTGTGTCACAAGTCTTCCTACATCATCCCTAAACAGAGAATCGGATTCAATGTGCAAGAAGATCAAGACCTCATTTGAAGGAGCACATAGTGGATACTGTACTCCATAGTGAAATGAACATTGGCCTCTTGCGGGACCTAGTTATATCCCTACTCCAAGAGAATTACTAATGAAAACATGCTATTGTTAATGTATGTAATTCCGACAAAAAATGTTTTGTCTGTTTTAGCCACTTTGTATCCTGCAATAGGAAACACTGAACACTTTAACAACTATATACATTTAGAAGAAAACACATCAGGTCTAATTTTCCCTTTAACAATAAATCAAATATCTAAATTCGAAAAAATTAACATTTCTGTCTGGATACGAGAAAGAGATGTTCCCACTCTACATCACACCATTCAGATTTAAAGCGCACGCAAATCTCCTACTGTTATCAGACGATGAAAAGCAGCATTATTGTTCCATTAAGAATTTGTTTCTATGAAATTCAAAGGGAGAATGCTGTTTTCCATATTATAGGGAATGCAATTAATAATTCCTTGCAGAAGGTTGTCCTTTAGGTTATGAAATAATCTTATTAGAACGCTTAAAATTGAGATGACACACATTAGCTCCTCGGAGAAGCGCTAGCGGGTAGAAGACTATACCCGTGTAATGAAAATATTCATTCGACATAAAAAAAAACCTACGCCAATATCGCGTACACTGACGTGCTCCTCTTAGCTGATGTGTTTGGTGGCAGATACTGACCCCTGCTATGTTTACACAACTCCTGCCTTCATACCTGAAGATGACAAATACTAGAGTTGATAACCTACAATGTATCTTTTTGGAAGGCATACGAGGAGGAATTTCGGTGATATGCAGACAACAAGCATTTAGAATGAAAAACTGATTGCAAGTTTGCTTTACTGTCATACAAACCTGAAAAGAGATGAAATGGGTAGTACTTTACCCATGATATACCATGTGACTAGGTCGTTAAATCAAATTACATGCATAAAGGAAAATTAGAAAAACAACGAAATGCTTGGTAAATTCAATGAGAATCACTAAAATGTAAAGAGTGTTGGAATATCTGTAAATGCACACACATTTCAGTGGATAGGTGAATATTTTCACAATTCTTTAGAAGTGGAAGGCACAATAACTGTAAAACATACTGTGACGAGAGAGAAAGTATAAAAATGTAGTGGGATGGTTGTAAAAAATCGCTTCAAAACAGAAAATTACAACGCAAATACTGAAAGATAGAAAAAAAACGACTATTCGACGGTTATTCCAAACTGCTATCTCACGCTCTTTTCAGATTTCCTGGTTCTATAGTTCCCTGGTACGTAGCGCATAAGTGTGGGTGTAGTTGGCTATTTTTCGTTGCAAACACAAGTTGTTTTTACTATTAGTTATTTTTCCTGCATGAGAATACACATTTCTATACTACATTGCGTACACACGGATGGACGAATATCACAAAATACTTTGCATATAGAAAACATCAGCAAAGAACCACAGAAGTTTGGAAATTTAAAATCTGAAAACTCAGTGTTTATAAGAAAACAACAATATTTTCAGTACTTCCATGAAAAGTTGAGTCCCAGAATCGATCCGCTAGACATGACTTTGCATTCTCTGACTTCAACCACCAATAAAACGTAATGTAAGCTCTCTCGTCAGTTATCCCAAGCCGCTATCTCTTTTCAGAGTTTCTGCCCCCCTCGGTACGTTTGAATAAGCGCATAAGTGTGGGTGAAAATGCCTATTTTTCGCTGCAAACACAAGTTTTTCGACAAAGATAGGGTGTTTCACTACAATCTAACACGGGATTTCATGTGTGTTTAGTTATTTTTCCTGCATGAGAATATTTCTAAGCCTTCTCATAGACAGCAGGTTAGTTACTTCGGATCTAACAAAGCCAAGGTTTGAGATCCATAGTAAGACATGAACGTTTGTGTTGTTTTCCTACCAAGATCCCGACATCCTCTCACCCCCTTCTACTGGGTCGTATGAAAAAATCCAGTAACTGTTACGACAATTAGCTGCGTGAAGGCGTATTTATTTTTAAAGCAAAGACACACTAATTTCGGACTCGCTAGCTAGAGAATGATATATTAACTTGCTAAAGTTTGATTTTAATGATCAGATAGTGTATACATCACCACTTTTTTAGTTCATACTAATATCTTCTAACTTTCAAAGGAAATATTGTCTCATTATAAGCGATTTCATACAAAGAGATGCGCACTCTATGCTTCATCTATAGAGATAACGATCACTGCCCATGGAACACATCTGTGAAAAACACGCTGTGATAGGGTTTGAGGAAGATTTTTAGTCCATGGGGGTGCTGTACTGCAGGAAAGCACATTATCTTTGAGATCAGAACCTACATGAAAATTATACTGTTTGGGTTTGAGAAAGATTCTTTAGTTCACGGGACACCGCATGAATAAGTGCATAAGTGTGGGTGAAGACGGCTATTTTTCGCTGCAAACACAAGTTTTTCGACAAAGATAGGGTGTTTCACTACAGTCTAACACGGGATTTCATGTGTGTTTAGTTATTTTTCCTGCATGAGAATATTTCTAATCTATCTCATAGACAGCAGGTTAGTTACTTCGGATCTAACAAAGCCAAGGTCTGAGATCCATAGTAAGACACGAACGTTTGTGTTGTTTTCCTACCAAGGTCCCGACATCCTCTCACATGAAATATTACTGTACTAGGATCTAGAAAAATCACTATCCATTACATTAAGTTTTTTATTACATTCATGTATTTCACCCCATTTTCTTGTCAAGAGCTAAAATTATTTGATGAATGAACGACAAAATATCTTCAAATGCAGTGGACGCATGACAGAATAACTTCAAAATAAGTTCCAATAGCTGAAAAAAAGCAACTGTAAAAAATTAGATAAATACAGGGATAGGGAAAGACAGAATTGCTTTCAAAACATTAAAATACCTTAAATGTGTGGTTGAATCACCACCAAATATCTCCAGCACACTTTTAAAGGAAATATTTTCTCATTATAAGCGATTTCATACAAAGAGATACGCACTCTATGCTTCACATTTAAATCTATAGAGATAACGATCACGGCCCATGGAACACATCTGTGAAAAAACACGCTACGATTGGGTTTGAGAAAGATTTTTAGCCCATGGGGGTGCTGCACTGCAAGAAGGCACATTATCTTTGATATCAGAACGTGCGTGAAAGTTATACTGTTTGGGTTTGAGAAAGATTCTTTAGTTCACAGGGCACCGCATTACACTAAAGCACACTGTCTTGTACGTATGTCTGTCTGTATGTTTGTTTCTCTCTCTCTGTGTGTGTGTGTGTGTTTGTGTCTATGTGTAAATATGTATGTTACTACGAAATGTGTGTATGTGTAGATGTGTGCATATATGTCAAGATGTAACTGTGTCTGCATGTTTGTTTCTCTCTAGGTGTGTGTGTGTGTGTGTTTCAGTGAATCGTGTATGTGTGCGTATGTGAGTGTGTGTATGTTCATGTATGTTAATATGTTTCTTTATATGTATATGTTTTCGTGCGTATGTGTTAAGATGTCTGTGTGCACATAGTCGTTTCTTTGTATGTGTATACGTCTTCATGTTTGTCTCTGTGTGTGTGTGTGTGTGTTAAAGTGTCTGTATGTGTTTCATCTTTATGTGCATATGTTATCGTATGTGTGTGTGTGTGTTCACATGCAAGAATAAACATATTGTCTTACGGACACTTGCTTGCTACAGAACAAGCTAACAATTTAAAACGAGACTTGTGGTTATGCAAAATATTTCATGTGTGCGTATGTGAGTGTGTGTATGTTCATGTATGTTAATATGTTTCTTTATATGTATATGTTTTCGTGCGTATGTGTTAAGATGTCTGTGTGCACATAGTCGTTTCTCTGTATGTGTATACGTCTTCATGTTTGTCTCTCTCTGTGCGTGTGTTAAAGTGTCTGTATGTGTTTCATCTTTATGTGCATATGTTATCGTGTGTGTGTGTGTGTGTTTGTTCACATGCAAGAATAAACATATTATCTTACGGACACTTGCTTGTTATAGAAGAAGCTAACAATTTAAAACGAGAGTTGTGGCTATGCCAAATATTTCATCACATCTCTTAACTTGAATACTCATATTTCAGGAGATGTAAGGATTTTTCTTCAGCACGTTCGAATATTTTTTGAACACGACTGTCTTATGTTACGTTTCCTGTCAGATGTCTCGTAACGAACAAAGCGTGTGTGTGTGTGTGTTCTGCTAATACAGAAGAGGACATTCAACCGAGAATATTTCAAACTTAGAATAATACGACATCCTGATGCGTTAAGAACGAAGTGGAGGGATACTAACAGCTGAAACACGACCTGAAGCGATCGAAATCCTGTTGTTTCGCGCAAGGGGACGAAGGGTGATAAAACGTAAAAAATCCTTGTTTCAAAAAAGAGGCCTTGCGCGAAACAACAGGATTTCGATCGCTTCAGGTCGTGTTTCAGCTGTTAGTATCCCTCCACTTCGTTCTTAACGCATCAGGATGTCGTATTATTCTAAGTTTGAAATATTCTCGGTTGAATGTCCTCTTCTGTATTAGCAGAACACACACACACACACGCTTTGTTCGTTACGAGACATCTGACAGGAAACGTAACATAAGACAGTCGTGTTCAAAAAATATTCGAACGTGCTGAAGAAAAATCCTTACATCTCCTGAAATATGAGTATTCAAGTTAAGATCTGTGATGAAATATTTGGCATAGCCACAACTCTCGTTTTAAATTGTTAGCTTCTTCTATAACAAGCAAGTGTCCGTAAGATAATATGTTTATTCTTGCATGTGAACAAACACACACACACACACACGATAACATATGCACATAAAGATGAAACACATACAGACACTTTAACACACGCACAGAGAGAGACAAACATGAAGACGTATACACATACAGAGAAACGACTATGTGCACACAGACATCTTAACACATACGCACGAAAACATATACATATAAAGAAACATATTAACATACATGAACATACACACACTCACATACGCACACATGAAATATTTTGCATAACCACAAGTCTCGTTTTAAATTGTTAGCTTGTTCTGTAGCAAGCAAGTGTCCGTAAGACAATATGTTTATTCTTGCATGTGAACACACACACACACATACGATAACATATGCACATAAAGATGAAACACATACAGACACTTTAACACACACACACACACACAGAGACAAACATGAAGACGTATACACATACAAAGAAACGACTATGTGCACACAGACATCTTAACACATACGCACGAAAACATATACATATAAAGAAACATATTAACATACATGAACATACACACACTCACATACGCACACATACACGATTCACTGAAACACACACACACACACACCTAGAGAGAAACAAACATGCAGACACAGTTACATCTTGACATATATGCACACATCTACACATACACACATTTCGTAGTAACATACATATTTACACATAGACACAAACACACACACACACACAGAGAGAGAGAAACAAACATACAGACAGACATACGTACAAGACAGTGTGCTTTAGTGTAATGCGGTGCCCTGTGAACTAAAGAATCTTTCTCAAACCCAAACAGTATAACTTTCACGCACGTTCTGATATCAAAGATAATGTGCCTTCTTGCAGTGCAGCACCCCCATGGGCTAAAAATCTTTCTCAAACCCAATCGTAGCGTGTTTTTTCACAGATGTGTTCCATGGGCCGTGATCGTTATCTCTATAGATTTAAATGTGAAGCATAGAGTGCGTATCTCTTTGTATGAAATCGCTTATAATGAGAAAATATTTCCTTTAAAAGTGTGCTGGAGATATTTGGTGGTGATTCAACCACACATTTAAGGTATTTTAATGTTTTGAAAGCAATTCTGTCTTTCCCTATCCCTGTATTTATCTAATTTTTTACAGTTGTTTTTTTCAGCTATTGGAACTTATTTTGAAGTTATTCTGTCATGCGTCCACTGCATTTGAAGATATTTTGTCGTTCATTCATCAAATAATTTTAGCTCTTGACAAGAAAATGGGGTGAAATACATGAATGTAATAAAAAACTTAATGTAATGGATAGTGATTTTTCTAGATCCTAGTACAGTAATATTTCATGTGAGAGGATGTCGGGACCTTGGTAGGAAAACAACACAAACGTTCGTGTCTTACTATGGATCTCAGACCTTGGCTTTGTTAGATCCGAAGTAACTAACCTGCTGTCTATGAGATAGATTAGAAATATTCTCATGCAGGAAAAATAACTAAACACACATGAAATCCCGTGTTAGACTGTAGTGAAACACCCTATCTTTGTCGAAAAACTTGTGTTTGCAGCGAAAAATAGCCGTCTTCACCCACACTTATGCACTTATTCATGCGGTGTCCCGTGAACTAAAGAATCTTTCTCAAACCCAAACAGTATAATTTTCATGTAGGTTCTGATCTCAAAGATAATGTGCTTTCCTGCAGTACAGCACCCCCATGGACTAAAAATCTTCCTCAAACCCTATCACAGCGTGTTTTTCACAGATGTGTTCCATGGGCAGTGATCGTTATCTCTATAGATGAAGCATAGAGTGCGCATCTCTTTGTATGAAATCGCTTATAATGAGACAATATTTCCTTTGAAAGTTAGAAGATATTAGTATGAACTAAAAAAGTGGTGATGTATACACTATCTGATCATTAAAATCAAACTTTAGCAAGTTAATATATCATTCTCTAGCTAGCGAGTCCGAAATTAGTGTGTCTTTGCTTTAAAAATAAATACGCCTTCACGCAGCTAATTGTCGTAACAGTTACTGGATTTTTTCATACGACCCAGTAGAAGGGGGTGAGAGGATGTCGGGATCTTGGTAGGAAAACAACACAAACGTTCATGTCTTACTATGGATCTCAAACCTTGGCTTTGTTAGATCCGAAGTAACTAACCTGCTGTCTATGAGAAGGCTTAGAAATATTCTCATGCAGGAAAAATAACTAAACACACATGAAATCCCGTGTTAGATTGTAGTGAAACACCCTATCTTTGTCGAAAAACTTGTGTTTGCAGCGAAAAATAGGCATTTTCACCCACACTTATGCGCTTATTCAAACGTACCGAGGGGGGCAGAAACTCTGAAAAGAGATAGCGGCTTGGGATAACTGACGAGAGAGCTTACATTACGTTTTATTGGTGGTTGAAGTCAGAGAATGCAAAGTCATGTCTAGCGGATCGATTCTGGGACTCAACTTTTCATGGAAGTACTGAAAATATTGTTGTTTTCTTATAAACACTGAGTTTTCAGATTTTAAATTTCCAAACTTCTGTGGTTCTTTGCTGATGTTTTCTATATGCAAAGTATTTTGTGATATTCGTCCATCCGTGTGTACGCAATGTAGTATAGAAATGTGTATTCTCATGCAGGAAAAATAACTAATAGTAAAAACAACTTGTGTTTGCAACGAAAAATAGCCAACTACACCCACACTTATGCGCTACGTACCAGGGAACTATAGAACCAGGAAATCTGAAAAGAGCGTGAGATAGCAGTTTGGAATAACCGTCGAATAGTCGTTTTTTTTCTATCTTTCAGTATTTGCGTTGTAATTTTCTGTTTTGAAGCGATTTTTTACAACCATCCCACTACATTTTTATACTTTCTCTCTCGTCACAGTATGTTTTACAGTTATTGTGCCTTCCACTTCTAAAGAATTGTGAAAATATTCACCTATCCACTGAAATGTGTGTGCATTTACAGATATTCCAACACTCTTTACATTTTAGTGATTCTCATTGAATTTACCAAGCATTTCGTTGTTTTTCTAATTTTCCTTTATGCATGTAATTTGATTTAACGACCTAGTCACATGGTATATCATGGGTAAAGTACTACCCATTTCATCTCTTTTCAGGTTTGTATGACAGTAAAGCAAACTTGCAATCAGTTTTTCATTCTAAATGCTTGTTGTCTGCATATCACCGAAATTCCTCCTCGTATGCCTTCCAAAAAGATACATTGTAGGTTATCAACTCTAGTATTTGTCATCTTCAGGTATGAAGGCAGGAGTTGTGTAAACATAGCAGGGGTCAGTATCTGCCACCAAACACATCAGCTAAGAGGAGCACGTCAGTGTACGCGATATTGGCGTAGGTTTTTTTTTATGTCGAATGAATATTTTCATTACACGGGTATAGTCTTCTACCCGCTAGCGCTTCTCCGAGGAGCTAATGTGTGTCATCTCAATTTTAAGCGTTCTAATAAGATTATTTCATAACCTAAAGGACAACCTTCTGCAAGGAATTATTAATTGCATTCCCTATAATATGGAAAACAGCATTCTCCCTTTGAATTTCATAGAAACAAATTCTTAATGGAACAATAATGCTGCTTTTCATCGTCTGATAACAGTAGGAGATTTGCGTGCGCTTTAAATCTGAATGGTGTGATGTAGAGTGGGAACATCTCTTTCTCGTATCCAGACAGAAATGTTAATTTTTTCGAATTTAGATATTTGATTTATTGTTAAAGGGAAAATTAGACCTGATGTGTTTTCTTCTAAATGTATATAGTTGTTAAAGTGTTCAGTGTTTCCTATTGCAGGATACAAAGTGGCTAAAACAGACAAAACATTTTTTGTCGGAATTACATACATTAACAATAGCATGTTTTCATTAGTAATTCTCTTGGAGTAGGGATATAACTAGGTCCCGCAAGAGGCCAATGTTCATTTCACTATGGAGTACAGTATCCACTATGTGCTCCTTCAAATGAGGTCTTGATCTTCTTGCACATTGAATCCGATTCTCTGTTTAGGGATGATGTAGGAAGACTTGTGACACAGTTACTTCGGAAAAACGGGGTGCAGTGTTCGAAGGGGAGGCTTTTCGCCTGAAGCGCACTTGCACTGTAAGGTACCATTTAATAACTATTTTAAACTTTGTCCACTAAATTATTTTTCTGATCGTAATACATGCAATTGAATTTCGTTGAAACATATTTCTTCCCGACACTGTACCATAATTGTGTATTCTTATGGAAGTTGAGTGATTCAAGTCACTGGTTCATTTCTAACAATAGTTTTTCAAGTAAGCTGAAATCTGGAGATGTTTTAGCACGAAATCAGTTTGGGTTCTTCCCAGTATTTTCCCAGTGATACCCCATTATTTAATTAGTTTTTATTTTTAATGAAGGAAATCGTTTTATCAGTAGCAAATATTGTCGAGCGGATAGCAGGGCCAGAGTTGAGATTTAGCTCCGCAAAAATCCGCGCCCTGGCGATGACACTTCAGCTATCGGCACTGAGGTAGCGCGTTCAAATACGGCGACGAAAGCCAATAATTTTTTTTTTTTTTTTTTAAATACAGGAGACGTACTAAAAATAGTATGGACGTTGGATGACACCGATTAAATGCGCAAAAACTGATTTGGTTTAAAGAGGGGAGGGCTTAAAATATAGGTGGATCAATAGGTTGGTCTATGAAGAGGGGAGGGCTTAAAATATGGGTTAAACAGGGGAAAAACAAGAAAATTCGAGAAAGGGACTTAAAATATAAGTCAACCAGGGGTTCTATGAAGAGGACTTAAAATATGGTCGGTTGCGACATAGGGTTCAAAGTCCAATCTGAGAAGGCAATGTGGATTCTAGGAAACATCTATTTTTAAACCTTATCAGTGTCAAATGCAGACACAGTGAAGCGCTGGACATTTGACCTTTTGATCTTCCAGCTGAGAAAGGATTGCACCATATCGTGTGATGTGGCGAAAGTGCTGTTGTTACCCACGGATAAACGATCTGAAGGAAGTCAACAGGAAATGTACTATTTCCGATACACTGATAACGGACTTGGAAAACTTTTAGCCTGTTGAACGTCTATTGCAAGGTAGATCTTATATACAAGTCCTACGAATAATTTAAACCAAATTTTATTAATTTTTCTGTGGAACAATTACTGTGTCATTCTTCTAGTAAAATACGTGAACCTTGGATCCGATGAGACTTTTTCCCGAAATTAACGTGGAGGTACGCTAGCGAGGGAATGATTTTTTTTTTTTTTCCCGATTAAACTGATTTATTACGAGCGCTGGATGATTTTAATAAAGGTGAGTGAGAGTTTTTATTTACTAGGGGATCGATTAACGGGGTTGGAAAAAATGAATCCCAAAGAATTGAAATTTAATAAAAGGGAATCGTTTAGCAGTCCTGGCAAAATGAATAGCAAAAGATTTTTAATAGAGGTAACTTTTAATAGAAAGGGTTTTAATTAATAAGAATACAACTTTGAGAGTTGATTTTTACAATTGAGAGATTCTTTGTAATATTTGCTAAATTTTGACTATCAGTCCAGCTGCAAATAAAATATCAGTGGATTAGTGCAGGTAAGTTGAAAGGGTGCGTGAGACATTGTATTATTTTTTTTATAGTTGAAGTATTTGCTAAAACTAATGTTCCCCTACACCGTTAACGTGCATTCGTGATGGAACTAAAGTTTTTACGCAACAGTAACTGCAACGTACTTTGAACATTCTACTGCGTACAAAAAAAAAAAGTTATTTTTTTTACCCGATTTCAACAGCGTGATGCTGCATACGTTCGCACGCAAACGATGTTAAAGACGGTTTTTTAGCCGACTTTTCTTCAGTGTAGCATTACTACGTGGAAACACAGATATCTGACGGGACCAACCCGATGGAGACTAATTTTAATAAGCCCTGCACTTGGAGGTTTAGGACGCGTCATTTCAAAAGGGTTTGTCTACATTGGGTACATTGAAACGCCCTTGTATCGTAAAGGATTACAATTGGGAGAACCGTCTCGGGACTTGGAAAAATATCGAGTCCGAAAACCACGATAAAGAGTGCTAGTGGGTTTTCACGATGTAAGACAGTGCTCCTGACACGGAAGCAGCACAGATCCATGATTCATTCGTTAATAAAACCCTTGTGATTCCCCGTTTGGAATAATTTCACAGGACTTAACCATCCGTCAGTGAAACGTAGTCCAGGGTGAGGATCCGAACACTGAGTCTTTTAGGTCGGCCCTATTACCCCTCAATATTTTTCATCATGACGAGTATAATCAGTTTTTATTAATTTTTAACCCATCGGCATTTTCTGCGGGCCAGTCTTTTAAAAATAGTTACTGTGGATAGTCCTAGTAAGCGACAGCCAATAGTCACGGAGTTAAAAGAAATAAGTGTTACTGAAACGGACTTAAAATACGTGAGTTATAAAAAATACATATGTTAATGTGAAAGGACTATCGGGTTCATTATAAGAAATACGTAGAAAAAACTAGTTATAAAGAATACGAAGGTTGTAAAAAACGTATTAGGTTAATATTTGAAATGTCTGATCCGTTCGACACCTTTCTAGGCCACATTAAGTACAAACCATAGTCGAGTGCGTCCGGCTATCGAGCCCAAGATAGTCGGTTCGAATCTCACTGCAGGTGGAGGATTTTTTTTTTTTTGGATGAAACCCATCTACAGAAAACTTTTTTATTACGACCGTGGAGTGATTTTTTAATAAAGGTGAGAGAATTTTTGATGAGTGTTTAATTATAAGGAATAAATACAGAGAATATACAACATGTTTAGAGAACTTGTAAAAGGACGTGAGTTTGTGAAGTTTTAATAGAGGTAACTTTTAATAGAAGGGATGTGTGGTTTTGGTGAGTGTTTAATTAATAAGAATACAACTTTGAGAGCTGATTTTCTGTTAAAGAAAGTTTTATTTAGAGAGCTGCATTAGGCATTCTGACCGTTGTCATTCAGAAAGAGTTGAGTGGTCTTGTAAAATTTCAGATGAATACCTAGAGAGTTTTTAAATACAGGAGATGTACTAAAATACGTATTGGACACCACCGATTAGTTTTTTAAGGGGAGGGAGGTTTAATAAGAATACAACTTTGGGAGTTGATTTTACAATTGAGACTTGTATCATCCTTTTCTGTGCAATTATTCTGAGGCGTGCATCAGCCGGTCCGAGGGAAGGAGGGGCCTTAAAATATAGGTAGAGCTTAAAATATTGGTCAACCAGGGGGTCTATGAAGAGGGCTTAAAATATGTGTAGGGGTCTAATCAAGAAAATCGAGACTATTCGAGAAGGGGAGCTTAAAATATAGCTCAACCAGGGGGTTTGCAAAATCGAGGTTTTAAAATAAAAGGCGAGTCTGAAATAAAGAAAAATCCAGACTATTCGAGAAGGGGGGTTAAAATATAGGTAGGGCTTAAAATATAGGTCAACCAGGGGGTTTGCAAAATCGAGGGTTTAAAATATAGGTGAGTCTGAAATAAAGAAAAATCGAGACTATTCGAGAAGGGGAGCTTAAAATTAGAGTTAAAAACTAGATAGCACAAGGGGTTAAAAGGGGGAGGAATTTTTAATTATGAATTATTAATAAGGAGCGCCACGACAGTTGCTACGCCAGGTCAATTTCCTGTTGATTGCAACATAGGGGTCAAAGTTCAGAAGGCAGCGTGGCCCAGCACAGGTCAATTTCCGGTCGATTGCGACATAGGGGGTCCAAGTCAAGAAGGCAACGTGGACGATTGCGACATAGGGGGGGAAAGCACTGTGCAAAGGGGGATTCCCCGGGTGTGATGATACTACTCCTGTCCTCATACGGATGAGGTGGTAAGGGCTGTTCGTTGCGAGACTGTGCCGCGGACCGATTTGCAGCAACTGCGCACACAATCATTTCCCCATGATACAGCATTCTTTCACAACGCATCCAGCGTCTTTTAAATTCCAAGATCCGACGAATTCGAGCTATTCTGAAGGCCAAAGGAGGGGCAATACGCTATTAGGTAAGTGTACCCAATAAACTGCCATCTTAGTGTACATTTCTAATGAATTGGAAAAAAAACTATATCTTTAAGGAAACAAAAAAACATATATTGATTAAAAAACAAAAATATACATTTCTAATTCAGTACTGTAAATTGACAAAATCTTTCCGTTATGTACTTAAAGATGTTCGTCAGGGTAGTTGTCTCGCCTTGGAAAAATTTACAACCTTAATATTCAAAGAACTTTGTTTTCGGCTAAATTAGATTTTCTTTATTTTAAAAATTTTTCTTCCTTATCCCTTTTTTACTTTATCTACCCTCCCTCAAGCATATGCACACTCTTTCAGAATGTTAGTAATGGTAATGGAGGTGAAAAATTATTAAACTCGTGCATGTTTCACGCTTTTATCAAAAAACTTTTTAAACACCTCTGAAATAGAGGCGAAAATGTTATATAACAATGGAAATCCAGTCTCTCGACTCAATTTCCACTTTTTTTTATCGATAAGACTGATATGATAATATTACAGTGCAATGATTCCAACTGGCATAGCGGTTAGCGAGCTAGCCACTGTTCTAGGAAGACAAAAATTGTGTATCTTTTTAGCTCTAACTGAGGAGTGGTCAGCAGTGACTTCCCTCTTAGCAGGGTATGTTCTTGTAGGAGAAGGCATGTAAAAGCTGGGAGCAGTTTCTAGAATTTTCTCTCCCCTATAATACCGCAAATGAAACAAAAAACTGTAGTATGTCTCATCGTCGATGCCACCATGCAGCAAACCATTAGACGAAATATAAAAGATTCATTAAAATGGAACGTGGACAAAACCTCTGTTTGCGTAATGGGATGTGTGATTGATTTTTGAATAGTATGCGTTAATATTTAAAAAGTCATAGAAGTTCAATATTTAATTTCGGTGTTAGTCATAAAAATTTTCCTAAGAAGTTGATTAAAACATAAATAGAAGTATTATTTCGAATTATCTAATGCAATAGGCGTATATTTTAAAAGTTTGTGTGAATAAAATTTTCAAAAGCCGTCAATTTTGTATACTTTTTTTCTGAGAGCTTTGCTGCTGTTAAATATTCAAACTTGCAAATATCTTTAAATACTGAATGAATGTTGTTCCAAAGAAAGATTTAAATAGATTTAATTAAGGTCTTTAAATTCTCTTCGGTCACATGTTTTCGTAAACGGTTTATTTTGGAAATTATAGAGCTTCGAAATAAAATTTCCTTTTGAGATAATACGAGTGGGTTTAGGGTGGGTTGTTTTACCTCTGAGCAATACTTTTTTGCACACAATGGGCTAAATGACCAGGTTACAAGGACCCCAAGGTATCAGAAAAGGTAAGGAAGTTGTTACAGGAAAAGGCCAGAGGAGGGATTAGAAGAAAGTTAGAAGTCTCCCTTTAAGGCCATTCATCAACTCTTACAGAGCTAGGATCTATTACGAAGGGTGTTCAAAAAGTTCTTGACAAGAGTCTGTATATTTGCACTCCTCCGATCAACGAGTTCTTGACAAGAGTCTGTATATTTGCACTCCTCCGATCAACGAGTTCTTGACAAGAGTCTGTATATTTGCACTCCGATCAACGAGTTCTTGACAAGAGTTTGTATATTTGCACTCCTCCGATCAACGGGTTCTTGACAAGAGTCTGTATATTTGCACTCCGATCAACGAGTTCTTGACAAGAGTCTGTATATTTACACTCCTCCGATCAACGAGTTCTTGACAAGAGTCTGTATATTTGCACTCCTCCGATCAGCGAGTTCTTGACAAGAGTCTGTATATTTGTGTTCCTCCGACGTTAACGAGCTACTAATTGTTTGACAGCTTGTCAAAACTTATTATTACCTGTTAAAAACAAAGGCGGATTCATCATTTATCTCTTCGCTGGCTGCGGTAAATTTCGGTATGCGAGATCTGTGCATTGTTGCTACGGAGCCTACTAAAGACGGGGAAAGATTTTACATTTTCACAAAGATTCAGCTTAAGGACGACGAGACAAAAAAACATGCCGATTTATCACAAGTACATGGGGATCATGCCTGTTCACGTGGCACTGTTACGGGATGAAAGCGCAAATTCAAAGAAGCTCTGCAGAACTTCAAAGACCTCCCTCGTGCAGGAAGACTGAAGAAGGTCGTGAACGAGAGAACTATCGCTGCTGTTCTTGAACTCAATAAGAAAACCCCACATATCACCGTTCAGGTAATAAATGTAGATGTCATTGTATCGATTGATAGTGTGGAAACAATTATTCATCAACATTTAAAGTTTCGAAAGATCTGTGCCAAATGGGTATCCCAGAAATTGACAGAACAGCAAAACTGGGCTAGAGTCGACTCGTGCAAAGAGATGCTGGCAATGTTTGAACCTAGTGGCCGCAAACGGTTAACAGACGCTGTCACGGGTAATGAGATAAGGTTTTATTACTATACAACTCCTAGAAAGATTGGCAATTATGTTTCGGTTGCTGAAAATGAACCCGTCTCCAAATCCTCTGACAAGACTCGCTGAAGGAAGTTGTTCACAATTTTTTTCAGTTTCCAAGGACTGGTAGCCGTGATTACACGAAAATGTTTTTAAATGGCTAACACTACACCAACATTGTTTTGCTCAAAGTAGTTAAGAAGATGAAGGAGCAGCGTCCAATAACAGGCGCTTCTTCATGAAAATGGCAATGCTTACAAAACACAGCAAATACGGCCTATCAGGAGCAAGAAAAAATCAAATAGCTACCCCATCCTGCATATTAACCCGATCTTGCACTGTATCGTCTTTGGTTGTTTCCAAAAATTGAAAAGGAACTTGCTGGAAAACCTGCTTGTATGGTGCAAGACCTTGAAAAATGTGTTAATTCAGAGTTGCGGAGTATTTCCCAACAGGTTGGGTTGGGTTGTTTTACCTCTGAGCGGCACTTTTTTGCACACCATAGGCTAAATGGCCAGGACACATGGACCCCGAAGGCTCGGAGAAGGTTGGGGGAGGGGACCCACTGGAACAGCTGTTGGGAGACAGATGGTAGCCTCCCGTCAAGGCCATCCAGCGTGTTCTTTAACGTGCACAGGGTATGGCTCTCCCACACACGGGGCCACGGCTTAACGTCCCATCTGACGGACGGCGGCCTTCCCAAATCCATAGGTGTCCCCTACTGACCGTGGGCAGGGCGGGGAATTTTGCGGAGATAAATCTCAACGCTGACCCAGCTGGGACTCGAACCTGGGAACTACAGATTACGAGCCTGGCACGCTACCGACTGAGCCACCCCCGCCCCTTTTTTCCGAACAGGAGTACCACGAAGCGTTCCAGAATTGGCGTAAATGTCTAGAACTTTGCACAGATACTGGAGTGTAGTACTTTGAAGGACAGTAAAAGTTTTATTAAGGTAAGTTCAATGATTTTTGTTCTGCAGATGCATGTCAATAGCTTTTTGAACACCCATCGTATATCGCTGCTGGAAAATTTGCATAAATTATTGTGTAAAGGTATCGACTCCAGGTGGTGATTGTATCGATCTAGTTATCAGTTTCTACATAAAACAAATTTTTATTTTGTGCTATGAAAATAAATGCAAATTGATAACTCTTTATTGATCAAATTTGCGCTAAATAACAAAACCGAAAGTTTCAGAATTATTATGGGGCGGAGATGGCTCAGTCGGTAGCGCGCCAGGCTCGTAATCTGTAGTTCCCAGGTTCGAGTTCCAGCTGGGTCAGTGTTGAGATTTATCTCCGCAAAATTCCCTGCCCTGCCCACGGTCAGTAGGGGACACCGATGGGCTTGGAAAGGCCGCCGTCCGTCGGATGGGACGTTAAGCCGTGGCCCCGTGTGCGGGAGAGACATACCCTGTGCACGTTAAAGAACACATTGGATGGCCTTGACGGGAGGCTACCATCTGTCTCCCAACAGCTATCCTAGTGGGTCCCCTCACCTAACCTTCTCTGAGCCTTCGGGGTCCATGTGACCTGGCCATTTAGCCCATGGTGTGCAAAAAAGTGCCGCTCAGAGGTAAAACAACCCAACCCAAATCCAGAATTATTGCTACGTCAAATTTAAATAGTGGACTGCTAGAGTTAAAATATAAAACATACTTTTATTATTATTTGTAGTGATAAGAAATAGTGCAATGAAAGCATTTCAACTCTTAAACATTTTGACACAAACGTACAAAAGCACCAAATTTAATAAAGATCTCCAAAATAAGGAATACATCTATAAACAGCGTAATGCCTTATTTTTTCTATCCCAAAGCCTCATCTGATAAGGGAAAGGGAAGCAAGTTAACCATGTCCGACCTCCACCCCTTCCTTTGAGAATTCTAGGTACCTGGAGGTGAATAAATTTTAAATCTATAGAGTAAAAGCTCTATTATCCGAACTAATATTGGATGTAGGTAGTTCGTAATTCGATTTAAAAATTAAACAGGTATATGTGATACTACAAAATCGATCTGTGCCTTCGACACTTCTTGATTTCTAAACCGTCACTCCGACTCCTATTTAACCTTGACTGCGACACCTAACCCTATTTAACCTTGACTGCGACACCTAACCCTATTTAACCTTGGCTGCGACACCTAACCCTATTTAACCTTGACTGCGACACCTAACCCTATTTAACCTTGACTGCGACACCTAACCCTATTTAACCTTGACTACGACACCTAACCCTATTTAACCTTGACTGCGACACCTAACCCTATTTAACCTTGACTGCGACACCTAACCCTATTTAACCTTGACTGCGACACCTGAAAATTCCTCTCATTTCAGAATTCTATTCACCGATTTTTAACTCTCTACCACCGGTAGATCTATATTTAATCTCAAATTCCGCAACATTTCGGAGATCTACGATCTAAAATGCTCCAGGAACCAATTTTCAACTCTTTAATACTGATAGATCTCTATATTTGACCTTTTACCTCAAAGGACCATCTGTATCTGAAATTTCTTGACGTTTCAAAAAACTACAGCCCGAAACACCACAAGACACTAATTTTCATGTTTCTAACGGGCATAACTCAAGGTTTGACATGCGTGACCTATATTTGACCTTGAAGGACACGACGGAAGACAAATTTCGGATTTTTCTAGAGATCTGCGACCCGGATTACTTCTAGGTGCAAATTTTCAGAGGTCGACCATTTCTGCATCTTAGTTAGAATTAGCGTGATCTCCTGTTCGCCATCAGTCAGTAGTCAATTAGTCAATAATCAGTCACTCATAATCGTCTATATATATTAGATATATATATATAACATTTTATTGTCTAATAAAGAAAGTATTGCAAAAAAAATTTAACTAATTTTTTGAGTAATTGTACAAATAAAGTGAAAAACTGAATATAAAATTATCACCTTTAAATGTGGAAAAATGACACACAAGTAAATTACCACACGTCGAGTACTATAGTGGTGCAGCGACTTTCAAACCCGATTTGCATTGTCGGCAACGCCGTGCTTGCACTGTCTTCAAATAAATGAAAGGTGAGATTTCATAAAACGTGTCATGCAGTACGGATAATCGAATATCCGGATTATTCGTGGTCTGGATAATCGAATATCCGGATTATTCGTGGTCTGGATAATCGAATATCCGGATTATTCGTGGTCTGGATAATCGAATCCATATTGCATATACTTATATTTCATGCATTTTTCAAGAATTTCTTTAAAGACCACTAAAACGAAGGAAAAAACGTTATACCGGAATGAGTTCCGGATCATTCTTGCCCCTCTAACTTTCATTCGGATCAGTTGCCACTCCCTCTTCATTTTTTTTTCGAGATTCAGGATTTGGTCTCTCCATATGTGATTGCTCACAATACAGTATTGCATATATCAAAGTAGTTTTTCACTTATTCCTTGATGAAAGTATTATTGACAACGTCTCGAAACATAGAAAGAATCGATTTCTTGCACAATTTATGGCGAGGAATTTCAGTCACACGATCAACAACTGCTGCAACTAGATCGCTTGCTTCTTCTCCGCAGTTTTTCGTCGTTATCTTCTTCAGACAAAATTTCAGAGGGTTATATTCTCTAAAAAAAAAAAGGAAAAACATTTATCACTTTAAAATTCGAAGATATACCTAAAATTATACAAATGATCTACGCAAAAAAAGGCTTTAATAAATGCAACAATTATTTTACTTTGAAATATTAGTACAATGAACTGTCCTATACTTCAATAGCATTTATCTAAGGGGGCGGGGGGTGGCTCAGTCGGTAGCGCGCCAGGCTCGTAATCTGTAGTTCCCAGGTTCGAGTCCCTGCTGGGTCAGCGTTGAGATTTATCTCCGCAAAATTCCCCGTCCTGCCCACGGTCAGTACAGGACACCGATGGAAAAGCCGCCGTCCGTCGGATGGAACGTTAAGCCGTGGCCCCGTGTGCGGGAGAGCCATACCCTGTGCACGTTAAAGAAAACGCTGGATGGCCTTGACGGGAGGCTACCATCTGTCTCCCAACAGCTGTTCCAGTGGGTCCCCTCCCCCAACCTTCTCTGAGCCTTCGGGGTCCATGTGACCTGGCCATTTAGCCCATGGTGTGCAAAAAAGTGCCGCTCAGAGGTAAAACAACCCAACAACCCAACCCATTTATCTAAATTGTTTATAATCCGAAATTTCCACCTAAAGACTCACTAAGATCAGCATTCAGCGGTCCACTATAATTTCTCGATTACACGAAAACTTTAAGGAGTTTTATGCCCAACCCTCTCCTTTTCTTTAGGGTTTGAATAATTTATATTTACTACACAAAATCAGTGACCCTCTCTGAGTCTTTATGCAACTTCACAGTTAAGGCCACATAATGATCATTTTGCGTTGAAGTGGACTTAAAAATCGCTTTGATCTTTCTCCAGAGACACCTGCACTAAAAATCCATCTGATAGATATTTATTTTTTGAAATCTGGTAATTAATTTTAAAATATCATCATATTATATAATAACCGTAATTCCGGGGGGACAAACGAACGGGTAGACATGTGTGACGGAAATTGTCGTTTTCCCTGTGATTTTCAGGGTACCTCACAGATCGAAACCAAATTTTGCGGGATGATTCCACTTATATCTGGCTCTGTTGGATTAATCGACCAGGTTTCTAGGTGACATGGGTCAGGAGTGATTCCTCTAAAAGTGTCCAAAATTTTTGGGGGCACTGCCGTCGTCTACTTTGAGAATGGGTTGGGTTGTTTAACCTCTGAGCGGCACTTTTTTGCACACCATGGGCTAAATGGCCAGGTCACATGGACCCCGAAGGCTCAGAGAAGGGGACCCACTGGAACAGCTGTTGGGAGACAGTTGGTAGCCTCCCGTCAAGGCCATCCAGTGTGTTCTTTAACGTGCACAGGGTATGGCTCTCCCGCACACGGGGCCACGGCTTAACGTCCCATCCGACGGACGTCGGCCTTTCCAAGCCCATCGGTGTCCCCTACTGACCGTGGACAGGGCGGGGAATTTTGCGGAGATAAATCTCAACGCTGACCCAGCTGGGTCTCGAACCTGGGAACTACAGATTACGAGCCTGGGGCGCTACCGACTGAGCCACCCCCGCCCCTTTGAGAATGGAGTAGTACGTTGTGAGTAGTACATGGGGAAAGCTGTGAATTAAGTTATATGGACATATGTTTGGCGCCAAAATTTGGCGACCTTTAATTGTGATAGAGTAATATTTTAATGGTGGTAAGGTATGAATGAACTTATCGGATCAGTTGTCCATCCAAACATATGTCCATTGATAACTCTTCCTATCACATAGGAAGAGTTATCAATGGACATATGTTTCACGCCAAACTTTTGGCGTAAGTTAAACTAGTTCATATATATTTTAGTAAAGTCATGATAAATAAATAACTTTATTTTATACTCTTGTAAAACAAACAGATTGTAGTTCAATTTTAAAGAAATTAAATCACTTGATATTTTACCCATATTTAATTTCTCTTCTTTCGTTCAACGCCTGTTCGACCAGGTGCATCTAGGATCTGGTAGCTTTGTCTGTACCCCCCCCCCACCCTTCACCCTATGTCCGACCTTACACCAGTGTAATATATGACTTTAGTCTTGTTCTCTTCTGCACTATTTTGTACATTGATTCTAGAACGGCACATCTACAAGATAGATTGAATAGAAAGGGTACGTGGTCTAAGATAATTGAATATCTACAGGAATGGGAGGTACACGACACCAAACAGCTGATTCAAAGAATTACGTGAGCAAAAAATAGCTGCAAAGCACCGTTTTAAGGAAATTAAATAATATTAAACTCTTAAAATATCGCATTTCCCAAAATGCAAACAGTTCTTTTTAATTATTTGCTCAATTTTCGAAAAAAAAAAATTCCCTCCATATTCTATGAAAACCACCCAAGCCAAAAGTTGGGTCTCTACTGAAATGTTAAATATTATCAATTCTTTATTTCTTTCTTCCTCAATAATTCCTGAATTATTCCCTTGTTCATTTTCATTTTTAAAAAATAATTTTTTGCATAAGCGTACGCCTTAAGCGCTAAGATGAACCAATCCATCTCTTAAAACATTAATTGCAGAACAATCAGTCTAACTAATGCCCAACAACCAATCAACAAATGATTAAAAAAACATAACGAGTATATTTTTATATTATTTCTGCTCTGTGCCTCACTCATATTACCGCTTCTTTCATCTTAATTGAGTACTGCTAATAGCCTGGTTGATAAGGCATCTATGATATTCTTTCATATGATGCTTATGAGCCATAAAACTCCAACCAACCAGTTCTTTGCTATGCATTTCATCGTAAAAATCTATTCTTAAATTGCGATCGGTTGACGCATGAACACCAGCAGTCTAATGTCGGATTTGGTTTGTGTTGTTTTACCTCTCAGCGAAACTTTTTTTTTCATGGAATAGTCTAAATGGACTCAATAATGGACTAAATGGATCACAAGAACTCTAAGAACTCAGCTTCTTACCTCAACAATACGATTTCTTATCTCAACAAACCTGTTCCAGTGGGTCCCCTCCCCCAAATCTCAACTTAGAGCAAGATCTACGTGGGTTGGGTTGGGTTGTTTTACCTCTGAGCGGCACTTTTTTGCACACCATGGGCTAAATGGCCAGGTCACATGGACCCCGAAGGCTCAGAGAAGGTTGGAGGAGGGGACCCACTGGAACAGCTGTTGGGAGACAGATGGTAGCCTCCCGTCAAGGCCATCCAGCGTGTTCTTTAACGTGCACAGGGTATGGCTCTCCCGCACACAGGGCCACGGCTTAACGTCCCATCCGACGGACGGCGGCCTTTCCAAGCCCATCGGTGTCCCGTACTGACCGTGGGCAGGGCGGGGAATTTTGCGGAGATATATCTCAACGCTGACCCATCTGGGACTCGAACCTGGGAACTACAGATTACGAGCCTGACGATCTAACTGGGACTTCCACACCAAATTTGAAACCGATTAGTCAAGTACCCGCGGAATCAAAAGAATTTCTGCCACTATTCATAAAGCGGAGTACAAGAAACAGTTCACCCGTTCGTTTTGCCCCTCCTGTTCGGAATTTCGCCAATTAACTGCATAACTAGAATTTTACTCATATATTTCACAATTGCAAGAAAAGTTAGACCTTTAAATCATTCTGAACCCGAAGTCGTCTGTGCTACTTTAACGCCGATCTCATCTCTAATAGGCACACATAAAATAAACATTCTTAGCTTATCTGAGGCTCCGTCTTTTGTAATTTGTGGATTACAGTGTTATACACGGAATCGTGTAAGAAATAAAAGAATGCGGTAATCATCACCATACACCGTTGACTGTGACTAAGTGAACTGATAACGCTAAATGAGGCGGGGTGGCGCAGTCGGTAGCGCGTCAGACTCGTAATCTGTAGTTCCCAGGTTCGAGTCCCAGCTGGGTCAGCGTTGAGATTTATCTCCGCAAAATTCCCCGCCCTGCCCACGGTCAGTAGGGGACACCGATGGGCTTAGAAAGGCCGCCGTCCGTCGGATGGGACGTTAATCCGTGGCCCCGTGTGCAGGAGAGCCATACCCTGTGCACGTTAAAGAACACGCTGCATGGCCTTGACGGGAGGCTACCATCTGTCTCCCAACAGCTGTTCCAGTGGGTCCCCTCCCCCAACCTTCTCTGAGCCTTCGGGGTCTATGTGACTTGGCCATTTAGCCCATGGTGTGCAAAAAAGTGCCGCTCAGAGGTAAAACAACCCAACTTGACCATACACCGTTGACTGTGACTAAGTGAACTGATAACGCTAAATCTAACTACTATGCAAAAAAAGCTCAATCTCTATAGAGAGTGTTTACTTAGGAGCAGACCCGGATTTAGAAAAAATCGATGGAGCCTAAGAATTCGTAATCGAAAAAACGTAAAAAATCGAGCCATAAAAATGTAAACGGAGAAGGGTTAGTGGGTACGATGTTGGATTTACAATGATAATATAACCTTTCCCTCTCCGTTTTACAGGTCTTTACAATATTTCTTGAAGAATGCATGAAATTTCAAATAAGTTTAATAATTTTTTGACTCTAACCATTATTAGCATTCTGAAAGGGACGAGGGGCATTCCCTTGCCCCTCGTCCCTCCTAGATCCGGCCCAGCTTTGGAGCATTTCGAATATAGATTTCAGACAAAATACGAGATTTGTATACCTTAGAAAAAAAATGCGAAATTTGGAATCGATTAAATCCTTCAAGGTCAGAAAAGGAAGTCAAATTTCAATCTATGCTCTAAATAAGCCAGAAATGGGAAACTTGATGAATTTCAAGGTCTATTTGAAGGTCTAGGTCTATTTGAATAATTTCAAATAGACCTAGATACGAACTCTAATTTGCAAATCTAATGATGAATAAATGGAATTTGCTAAAAAGGCGTTACATAATACTCATATGCATTTTGTTTAATTCAATAGCTTCATTGAGTATTTCTCTCGCCTATTTGTAAATTCAACATATATTTAAATTAAAGAGACTTACAAACAGGCAAATGCTGTGACTTCCTCTGCTGTGTTTATTTTCAAAAATGCTTTATGGATTTGTCGTACTAGTGATCCTTCGACACTTTCACGGCAATGGTACATTTCAGGAGTCCACATCACACTCCTTAAGCACGATTCATGCTTGAAATAGGCTGGAAAACATCCCAAAATATATTAATTAGTAGCTAACTTTTTTCATATAGAGATGCAACATTTAACGAAAAGAAAATATAGCAAGCTATAAATGCAAGTAAATTAAAAAAAAAACACGAAATCTAAGATACGTTCACTTTGTCGCACTCTTTACAGCATATTATTGAATTCACTTGACACATTTTAGTAATAACTAATGATCATATCATATTTGGTATTCACATAGTCACATTTAGTAAATATATTTTAAAATATATCTCATACATGAAAATATTCATAAGAATGGAAAGTAATGAAAACATTTCACCTCGGATCACTTAATACTATTTTATCAAAATATTTTTTTCGGCTTGTCTCCATAACTAATATATACACTATTTTTTAACTCGTATATGGCATATAAGTGCTCCAAATATGATAGGAGTTCGGGCTCGGTTTTTGCAGTACGAACTCGATTTGGGTAAAAAATTTCTTTGATTCATCATTTAGTATGTTTATAGAAACGAATGTTGCTAATCTATTACCATTGTTCATTATACTCTATTGCAGGGGTGGGCAAATAGCGGCCCGCGGGCCACATTCGGCCCGCTAAGAGTCTTTTGTGGCCCGCCAAGACAGTCAGAAAAATCCGCCTTGAACCGAGATTTCCTTCCCGTGCGCGACCGAAGATTCGTCTCGTATTTTCCACTAGGACGGCCACGTCAATACGCATGCGCAGTGTAGATACGAAAACAATTGCCCACCCCTGCTCTATTGCAAACTTTAAAATAATTATAATCATTTTATTATGAAACTAAAATAATAATGCTTATTTGGAACGAAAAATATTTGAAATACTAGTAGAAACCGAAAGTTCTTGGATAACATCATTATAAACGCTGAGAGTTATTCATTGATTAGAAAGAGTGGAAAATAATCGAAGGCCCCGTGGTGCTTATTTCTAATCACTAAAAAAATTGAATAAAAGGTTGAAATCGTAATGAAATAATTTTATATTTTCATTCTTTTTAAAACTTATAATTATTCTGAGCCAAAGTTTTCACTAATCTGAAGTTGATTGTGCTATTTTGCTCATCTATATCCTAATGTATTTAGTTACATAGTGTGTATTGAACAAAGAAGAGAATGAACATTCGCTGTAGAAAAACTGATTTGATCAATGTTTTTTTTTTTTAATTCTATGATCCTTTTTGTTTAGCGTGCACAGTATAGGGTTCGTTTATACAGGGGTGCATGGCTTAGCGTCCCATCCTACGGATGGCGGTCTTTCTAAGCCTATCCGAAGGCAGGGAGGATACAGTGGAAAGAAATCCCGACCCTCGCAGAGGTGATATTCAAACCAGAGAACTACAGATTATGAGACGACTAAGCAAACTCCGGTCCATGCCCGGAGTTTGCTTAGTTCACTAAGTTTGGGTTGCCCACTCCTATTCTAGAAACGTTAAATGTTTGATAAATAATATTGTCGAATAACTGGAGTTTGCCAACAAAAGAACTTCACATAAATTTAGTTTTATCATAAATCATGATTGTTATATAATGGAGTAATTAATATCAACTCTTATTCTCGTGAAACAAGACGAAAAAAAACAACAACAATATATACTTGTTCTAAGTGGCGAATCTTCGGTGCAGAGATTTTCTATTACTTCTTTTACTGGATTGCTGAACATGAAATATGTGTCAAGTTTTTCTCTATTGCAGCTGCGAATGACATCTTCCAAGCATCGAATGTTCTCCAAAATGTCACTGAAACGTAAAAAATAATATAACATGAAACTTATAACTTTAATCACTGGTATATGGTGAGATTTATTGAAAATTATTGCAACTTATAATAAGTGTGTATTAAACATTCACATAATGTGTGTTTTCACAACATTCACATGATGTGAAAAAACTAGGGGACTTTTGACAATTTGTTTAAAGAAGTCTGCAGAATGGGTTGTTTTACTTTTGAGCTGCACTTTTTTTGCATGCAATGGGCTACATTATCAGGTCACAAGGAGCCCAATGGCTCAGAGAAAGTTGGTGGAAAGGGACCAACTGGCAGCTGTTAGGATATAGATATCCGTCATCCCGTCAAAGCCATCTAGAGTGTTTTTACGGGATATGGTTCTCCAGCACACAATGCACACGTCCTATCCGACGGAAGGCGGCGTTTCCAAACCCATCGTTGCCCCCTACTGACCGAGAGCAAGGCGGAGAATTTTGCGAAGATCTCAACCCTAGGCAAGGTGGAATTCGATCTTAGGAACTGCAGATTACGAGCCTGGCGCGCTATCAACTGCAGAATGGGAAACGACGTGAAGAAATAGCAACAATGAAAGGTATAAAGTAATATCTAGGGAGAAATGTGTATTTCGAGAGTAATAATAATGAACGTAAAAAATTGAGTGTCGTAACTAAAGAAGAAAATAAATGCATAGAAGCAAACAAGATGGACAAAATACCTGGTTCATAGAATATTTACAAAACGGTTGGGTTGGGTTGTTTTACCTCTGAGCGGCACTTTTTTGCACACCATGGGCTAAATGGCCAGGCCACATGGACCCCGAAGGCTCAGAGAAGGTTGGGGGAGGGGACCCACTCGAACAGCTGTTGGGAGACAGATGGTAGCCTCCCGTCAAGGCCATCCAGCGTGCACAGGGTATTTAACGTATTTAACGTGCACATGGTATGTCTCTCCCGCACACGGGGCCACGGATTAACGTCCCATCCGACGGACGGTGGCCTTTCCAAGCCCATCGGTGTCCCCTACTGACCGTGGGAAGGGCGGGGAATTTTGCGGAGATAAATCTCAACGCTGACTTAGTCGGTAGCGAGCCTGGCGAGCTACCGACTAAGCCACCCCCTTACAAAACGGTACTGAAAGTTTAATTTCAGCTCATATAGAGTTATAGTCCGGAAAAAAAATTAGCGCTGAAGTATATATCTGTTTCGCGTAGTTAGTATGAGATTGCCAGTGTTACCATACTGATTTGGCATCAAATAATAAAACCTGTTTATTTAAATCTTGCTTATTTTAAATCAGAAGCCAAAAGCAATAAAATTTAATGCTGTTATATGATCTCGGTAAATGTACTATTACGTTTAGAACAGTGATTCCAAACCTGTGATCCCCGAACTCCTAGGGATCCGCTAAGGTAGTGAGGTGGGGGGGGGAGTCGCAAACTAATTTTAATATTTAAAATATCTCTGAAACAAAAGTATAAATTAACTGTGATTATTTAACTGCGTCACATTTTATTATATTTGGATAGAATTATGTCATTTTATTATGGCAATGCAGTCTATCTATGCTGATAACAAGCTTTGATTGACTGTTGATGATGACAAAGTATTTGGCAGATCGAATTTTTCCACTCACATGTTCAGATTCATATTGCGAAATAGTCAATAAATTAATAGAAGATAAAGAAATAGAGACAAAACCGATTCTTGGGACTTTTAAGAATCCTCGTTGCGTAAATCTATATTTTATTTAAGCAAAATGCATCCAGTAAGGATCAGCAGAAAGAGTGAGACTGAAGAGACCTGTAGAAACAATGAATTTTCGTTGTGGTGAAAAGGTTGGGAAACACTGCTTTGGAACATTCTGAAATATTCAAAATAACTTGCGGACTCTTAGGAATCGAGAGACCACAGGCTTGGCAACCACTATTTCGCAAGAAAACATATCTTTCTGTCATAAACTATCACAGGAAAAGTTTTTTAGACAAGGAACACTTGGTTTCCCTGACAGGGATTCGAACCCAGGTCTCCCAGAAGCACAAGGAACACTTGGTTGCCCTGACAGGGATTCGAACCCAGGTCTCCCAGAAGCAAGCTAGGCGTCTTAACTGTTAGACCACCAAGGAATAACCGTACCTTCAATCAAGTGATATATATGTCTTCATTTAGTAGTGGCGCCATCTATTATGAGGAATTGGGCAGTCAAACCGCCACTCAACTCAATTTTTCAAACATATCTTTATTTGGTGGGATTCGAACCCACAATATCCTGACAACACGTTACGTGCTATAGAGTTGAGAACAGGTCCCCTATTACATGAACATTCTTACCTATGAGACAGAAGTGAAATTGCGTGTCAAAAACAATATGTATATCAAGCAATAGAGATGATCTTGAAAGGCTGCCTTAGCTCAGTGATAGAGGTATCTCTCAGAGGTTATAGATTTATATTCCACAGGTTCCAGATGCTTTTTAACTCCAAAACAGATATTGATGCAGAGTGACACGACATTTCGATTGATGAAATTGTGATAATTTTTATCTGTGTTGTGAGTAATAAAAATAAGAGTGCATGTTAACCGTATTGTTTTGTGGTACGTGTTATTTTTCTCTCTTTCTTATTCGTGCAAGGGATTCGTAACAGTTTATATATTTTGTTCTCTCGCTTAATTTATTTATATCACCAAATTTTTTAAGTAAGATTTATTTTGAATCTACAGTGATTTTTATATCATTTTCGCAACAGTGTTAAAAGCGTTGACTTACCTACAATTTTGCATGAGAAATTCTTTGCTGAGGAAAATGGTTTTCTCTTGAAACATCGATTTGAATCGACGTTCGCATTCGGATGAAGTTTCAGAATTGCACAGTATAGCAACGGTATATTCGACACCTGGAAAAACCTTCGTTGATTAAATGAGCTTTCAAAAAAATTATGTTTTGAAAACTATGATATACAATACTGTAAAGGCAACGGATTTAGCAATTTTTCTTAGTGAAGCTAAATTTAAAAAAGGCATAATCTTATTCTAAGTATTTCAGTTGCTTTGGGGTAGAAGTGTACAACTAAACACTGCAGGGTGTGTAATGTTAAATAAATAGTCATCCATAATAAATACATAGATTACCTGTAGAAATAGACTTCAACAATTATTCATCTGAAAAACATCATCTGATGTTTTTCCCCGCCGCTGGTCCCCTCCCCCAACCTGTTGTAAAGTATTAGTTTATATATTTTGGAATAGGCATGCCCTATAGAGTTGCGGTTCGATCCCACCGCTGATGCGGCGGGGATAGAATCCGCAACTCTCTAGATACATGTCTGAGCGCTCTACAATTAAACCAGGCATTAAACGCTAACAATCTTCTATAATAAGACCCATAAATTTTTCACTGAGATGTGGCGGAGCTTGCGCCATCTATACTTCAGGAGAGACAACTTTTCCAGTTGTTGCTAATGATTTAGATATTAATGAGGAGGTAGCTCACGCTTAAGTGTTATTATTACAGTCAGCGATCAAAAAATTTCAGATGTTTTTCAGATGAATGATTGCTGAGTCTATTCCTACAGGCAATCTGTGTATTTACTATGGATAAATTTTTAATAATTACGCTGAAGCGTGAGTGACCTCATTATTATCTAAATCATTAGCAACATTTGAAAAAGTTGCCTCTACTGAAGTATAGATGGCGCAAGGTCCGCCACATTCAGTGAAAGATTTATAGGTCTTATTCTGGAGCATTTACTAGTGTCTGATGAGTGATTTAATGGTAACGCGCTCTACCATATAGCTAGAGAGTTGTGGGTTCAATTACCGCCACGTCAGCGATAATTTTTTTCCAGTTGAAAATTTTTTTGAAATAAATAACAACTATCTATATACACCACAGCACCAATAATCTTCATTGTTTTGGTTAGAAGTTAAGGTTGCTATGAACGGTGATTTGCCAAAGTAAAAACCGAATTGCCCTTTGAAACAACGAAATTTTTTCCTACAAAAAAATATATTTCATAAATTGCATTATAATTATTGAGTATTCTGTGCACTAATACATATTTAAAATAAAATCAAAGGACGGAGATAACCTAGAACATTGGTTCTCGAACTTTTATGGTTCACGTAACCCCTGGAAACATGTATGTAACTGGCATACCCGTTGTACAGATAAATAAAACTATAGTTATAGTATAACAATAGTTATTTTTACTTTGTTACTAGATTTGCGACTTTTGAACTCTCACGGCGTACCGCAAAAAATTTTACCGCGTACCCCACTTTGAGAATTCCTAACCTAGAAGGTTTATTAAGTTTGTCCTGGTTTCTCATACAACCACTTACGCAAGCACACTCCAATGGCTTAATAGTCAGGTACGCCAACAACTATACCAGGTATAGCTAAATTGTTAAGAAACATTAACCCTAAGTAATTAATTAGACTACAAATTAAAACAAGTAGGAAAAGTTTTTTAATTTGCAGAAGCGTCCCCATCTTGTACTTTTATCCCTTTGTAGCTTGGCGTTATTCACAACAGGGGTATTCACAACAGGGGCGGCAGTTCAAATGTTTCCGGGTTAGGTTGTTTACCTCTGAGAAGCACTTTTTACGCACAATGGGCAGGTCACAAAGACCCAGAGAAAATTGGGAGGAAGGGGACATAACGGACAAATGTTAGGAGGCAGATGGAAACCTCTCTTCAAGGCCACACAGTGTTTTCTTTCATATGAGCTGGGTTTGCTGGCACAGTTGGGACTCGAACCTGCGAACTGCAAATTATGAACCTTGCACACTACCGACTGAGACAACCACCGTCCAGCAAAGAGATGAATTCGTGTCCAATTTTTCGAGCATTAATTCGACCAGGCCAGGATTTAGAAAAAACTCGAGGTGGGGGGAGGGGGTACAGGAAACACAATCGAGCCGAAAAAAATGTAAAAAAGGAAGGGGGAGGGGGAACACTGGATTCCAATGAAGTATAACATTTCCCCTCTATTTCACAGGTCTTTAAAACCTTTTCTGAAATATAAATAATTTTTGCCTTTATTTCCCTTATTGGTATTCTGAAAGGAGGGCATGCCAATTCAAGGCCCTAGATTAACCCCTGATTTCAACTGTTATTGAACCTGAGTCGTCCCGACTCAATTTGAGAAAAAAAAATCTGACGAATCATAAATACATGATTCTAAATAACTTTTAAACTCTTCGTATCAAAGGCTATTGCAAACTTTAAAATAATTATAATAATTTTATTTGAAAACTCAAATCTTAATTCTGTTTGGAAAGTAAAACTTTGTAGAAACTGAACTTTTTCGGATAGCATCTTTATAAACGTTTAAGAGCCATTCATTTATTAAAGACAAATAATACGTAAAAAATAATCAAAGGCCGATGGTGCTTACTTTTAATGATTAAAGATTGATTAAAAGTTGAAATTATAATCAAGTAATTTTTATCTATATATTTTTCTTTCACAACTTCAAAAAAAGTAGAATTGTAAATGTTTTAACCCCTTCTTAGTTCGCAGTCATGTGCGCTATATAGAGCCAGGCCTGTCCGCGCTCAAAGGGTTCGGGAGAGTGGGTCCTGTCGGACTAAACCTGCCCGATCCCGGGTGAGCTCAAGCTCAATCATACAAAGTTCGAGACCGAACTCATCTCTATTACTTCATTAATCTATCACAGAACCAAGATTTTTCGGGTTGTGTTTTTTTACCTCTGAGCGGCACTTTTTTGCACACCATGGGCTAAATGGCCAGGTCACATGGACTCCGAAGGCTCAGAGAAGGTTGGGGGAGGGACCCACTGGAAAAGCTGTTGGGAGACGGTAGCCTCCCGTCAAGGCCATCCAGCGTGTTCTTTAACGTGCACAGGGTATGGCTCTCCCGTACACGGGGCCACGGCTTAACGTCCCATCCGACGGACGGCGGCTTTTCCAAGCCCATCGGTGTCCCCTACTGACCGTGGGCAGGGCGGGGAATTTTGCGGAGATAAATCTCAACGCTGACCCAGCTAGGACTCGAACCTGGGAACTACAGATTACGAGCCTGGCGCGCTACCGACTGAGACACCACCGCCCCAAGATTTTTCGGAAGAACTTAAAAATATATTAGTAGATATGTAGTAGTTCTTTCGCTGTTGAATGCTTTAAAAAACTGTAGGAGCGAAAAATGTTTTCAAAGAAATATATTCACTTACTTAGTAGCAGAATTGCGGCGAATAGCATTTTAAAATTCCCCGTCATTTTACTGCTTCTGAAAGGAGCTATATTGCTTTCAATCTTTCAATAGTAGTTCAAAGGGCTGACAGCCTACTGAATCTATCTCACTGGGTGATATGGTGATTAAGAGTCATTAAATACAGGATGGCAACAGAACATCCTCTTTACAATAAGAGGTTACTTGAAATGTAGTCATGGAAACCATCAACTACATTTCCAGAGAGGACGAAATGGACGATCTAAATACCATTTTGCGCATTTCAAACCCAAATCAAACAAAAATATGTACTTATTTTCAGTATTTTATGAGAACTTAGAAGAAAGTGAGAAATATGCGTTTTTACCTTCCTCCAAGTGAGAAAATATTAAAAAACAATTTCTGAAAATTTTCACTAGCTTCCAAAATAGGAATATTTAAAGTGGGTAGCCCTTCTTCTTACTTCCCTGTTTGTAGCTGTAACTGATAGTTTTCGAAAGCAAATTATAATATAAATTTACAGACTGTATTTAAAAAGTAATGAGGCGAAAATTCCAAAACTAACATATGTTCAGAAAAAAAAAATGTTGTGAAAATCATGCATAATAGTCGCCATGGGACTCTAAACACTTGTTATATCTGTCTTTTAATCGTCGAAGGCATTCTTGAAATTCCTCCAGAGTTTTCTCCTATAGATCGTCGGTCCCATTGTTTTGGACGTTTTGGATGGTATGAAATCGTTTCTCTATCATCTTCAGTTTTAATTTCTGAAAGAGAAAGAAATCAGCCGGAGCCAAAATTCCTTTCGATTTTACTTTTTTACTTCTGTATGATACAGAATGATAAAGACATAAAAAGCAATCGAAATCATCATAATTTTGAATCAGATTATATCAAAAAAATCCAAACTCTACTTGATGTCTAATGAGGAAAAAGTCACTTTAGATTGAAGAGATTTTTTTCGACGCATTTATTCATATTGTTACGACAGATGAACGAGCAAAAATGAAATCGTGATATGATGTATCATTTTGATGCTCGCGTTTACTTCAGCGTGAGAATTATGTCACTAACCACTTCGAACGAACTTAGAAATAAAGAATAAGAGTTGGGTTGTTTTACCTCTGAGCAGCACTTTTTTGCACACCATGGGCTAAATGGCCAGGTCACATGGACCCCGAAGGCTCAGAGAAGGTTGGGGGAGGGGACCCACTGGAACAGCTGTTGGGAGACAGATGGTAGCCTCCCGTCCAGGCCATCCAGCGTGTTCTTTAACGTGCAACAGGGTATGGCTCTCCTGCACACGGGGCCACGGCTTAACGTCCCATCCGACGGACGGCGGCCTTTCCAAGCCCAACGGTGTCCCCTACTGACCGTGGGCAGGGCGGGGAATTTTGCGGAGATAAATCTCAACGCTGACCCAGCTGGGACTCGAACCTGGCGCGCTACCGACTGAGCCACCCCCGCCCCAAAGAATAAGAGAGTTGTAATTAGGAAGAATTCGTGTGAATGAAAACGTAGTTGTCTTAGTCTATGCACTAAAGTATAAAGAAGAAATATTTTCATTTGATGAGTGCGCGGGAGGTTAAATAAGTTCATTAGCGTGGATCTTGTTAGTGAACGAGTAAGAAAAATTCATCGTTTTGTGCTTGGTGATCAACGTCTGAAAAGAATTGGTTCTGAGAAACCAGTGTACTTACCCCCAGTTTTGGAGTGCTTGATGACTAAAACCTTAGAAAGAAGCCATTTGGTGTATAGTTATTTAGTTAGTTTCGGAATTGGTAAAGTTATTCTTGATAGATTGCAGGTTTGTTCACAAATATGATTGTGCCACTTATCGAGTGGTGTAAAAAGCCATATTTTATGCTTTGAGTGGAGATAGTAAGAATCATAGCGGAAACAACTCTTTGTAGGAATAATGAGAAGGTGCTATGCTCTTCTGAAGGTTTATTTTTATACTGATTGAGATTTGTGCTGGTTGAATTTAGTTTATATAAATGTTTTCATTCGTACTTTTGTAATAAATTACATTAATTTAGAATTATTGTTACTAAATATTATTTTTCAACTCACGCTCAATTTCCATACATTAAATTCATAACATTATTATCACTCTGAATTTAACGTCGATCAATTTTAGAGGAAAAATTGTCTTGAGCCTGGTGGGATAAGAACCCGCGACCTCCTGATAACATGCCAGATGCTTTGGACCATTGAGCCACCGGCCACCGATCCAGAATCCAGAGATCCAGAGCCCGTGGTCCAGAGCACCTGATACGTTATCAGGAGGACGTGGGTTCGTATCCCACCCGGCTGAAAACAATTTTTCCTCTAAAACTGATCGACGTTAAATTCAGATTTAACGTCGATCAATTTTAGAATTCAAAAAAAATGGCTAACTTACAAGGAAACAAGGACCCAGAGAAGGTTCATAAAGGAATCCGCCGAACAGTTGCTAATAAATAGATGGAAATTTGTCAAACCAGGGCCATAACCAGGCCATCATTTCTTTTGCCTTTCAAGCAACCTCAACTTGGAACTCTCTACCGAGCGATATCACTTCTTTAAATTCTAAAAAAAAAATTCAAAAACTATGTTACTCCCCTACTATTAGAATATTGAAACGTTTGACCAACGATATCTCCTCACCCCTATTCCCACTCCCCATCTTTGCCCTTTGTCTGGATTATCCGCAATCTTTTTTCCTTTTTCCTATTCATTCATTTAATATTACTCTCTGTTGTATTAAACCTTCCTTTTCTTCCCCCTTAGTTTTCTATGTTTTTTTATCATATTTCATATTATATGTTTGTCTTCGTCTGTGTAACTTGGCTTTTTGCTTATATGTATCAAATAATTATGCAATTCCTGTAAATATGTTTTCCGTTTTGTACTCTCACCAATATTTCTTTTTAATTTCTTAAATGTATCGGGACATCAAGCTACTTGAACGTTTAAACTAATATCCAAAATTACATGTACCTTGACTTTACTGTAACCCCCTGCATGAAATAAATTATTATTATTATTATTATTATTATTATTATTATTATTATTATTATTATTATTTCTAAGGGGGGGGGGGGAACAAGGACCCATACACCCACCTTTAAGAATGCTAGTAATGGACTCATTCCCCATTCCTAAACTAGACGACGACAGCTCTCCCAGAGATTTCGAACGCTTGCAGTGGGTTCAATGACGACACACACCATCTAGAAATCGATCTCTGAACCCTCGCAGCAAGACACAAGTGGGAACACCACACAAAAAACGGGACAGATCGGTCGACTACCTGGGGGAGTGCGGGAGCTGAAAGTTTCCTCCACCGGTGACGTTACCATGGAACGAATATGGTGCAACCGTTAGTACTATGCTTGCTACTCTGAGTCAATATATCGAGGCTTTGGGTTGAGTTGTTTTACCTCTGAACGGCACTTTTTTGCACAAAATGGGCTAAATGGCCAGGTCACATGGACCCCGAAGGCTCAGAGAAGGTTAGGTGAGGGGACCCACTAGGACAGCTGTTGGGAGACAGATGGTAGCCTCCCGTCAAGGCCATCCAGCCTGTTCTTTAACGTGCACAGGGTATGGCTCTCCCGCACACGGGCCCACGACTTAATGTCCCATTCGACGGAAGGCGGCCTTTCCACAATATATCGAGACACGATAACACCTGTCAATTCTGGTAGTTAGCAATATTTAAAGAAAACAATTATACGCATTACGGTTGCGAAGTGTTGTTTACTCTGCGCAAGAGGAAGTCCAATAACGACCATCCGCATTAAAAATAATATAAGTGGTTCTCAATTAAATTTATGTCATTTAAATTATTGTATTACACTAGTTGTATTATATTCTACCTTAAAATATTTCCTCCATTTGTTTCACAGCTGTCTGGGTCCAGTCTTATCTAAGTAGCCAGGCCTGAACCATCTTCTCACTGTTGAACCCTGGAGCAGTCGTCCCCCTTTTGCCACCTTATTGGTCGCGTTGGTCTTTTAATTATCCAACGAGCTGGCATTCTGGTTAACGCTCATTCTCCAAATGGTTTTTTTGCTTTCTTCATTTTCATTTTACAAAATTGTATATATGTATAATATTTCGAAACAAATGCAGAAAAATTATATGCTTTATATTTAGTCAAAAGTCTAAATGAAAGCAGTTAAAACAATTTTGTTTTATTTTCAATGCATATTAGTGTAGCTTTTAGCTCCGTATTTGGTCTATGATTTGAAAGTTCATGCTCAAGGGAAAAATAATCCGAAAAATTTGTTTTATTAAATGTTTGAAACCATACTTACCATTAAGTTTTAATTAATTTCTGAGCTAAATTCTTATGATGCATTACGGTTTTGAAATTTTCTTGGTTGGTAAATCTTTAAATGCTGAACGGATATTTTTGAAAATCGTGATTTTAACAGATTTGATTATGAGCTTTAATTTATAGTCACTCATATTTTCCATTAACGTTTTATTTTAGAAGTTAAGGGCTTCGAAGTTGCATACATTCCCATTGGCCTAACACGGAAATTCTCTAATATTTTTGTAGGACAGTGTTTATTGAGAAACGACTAACATTAATAAAATGCACCATGGTCCTTTGAACAGCCAATGATTTTCTCACATTATTTGAACGAAATAAAATGTTCAAATGGCAAAAACTTTTCTTGTCTGTTGAGCAGGAACAATCAAGGTCAACTAGACGTGCTGATGTAAAAAAAATGTATATGGAGCGAATAGAAGACTATAGCAATAATATATATATTTTATTATTCAAATAATAAATTCAGAGAGCCTACCATTGTTGTCATTTTAAACGATCTTGGCATTTTATTTTACTCTGGGTATATTTTTTCTGCCTCCACATCTGAAATTAAATGCCAGCTAAATCATTAGTAGCAGGTTTTCAAAATTGCAATGTAAAGACTTCATCACTTCAGTTTCAGGATACTTTTATTTTGAAACTGAAGCTAGCCCATCCAATTACTAGCCTGCTAATTAATAGGGAATGCAAAATATTGTATTTCCAGACTTGTACAATATGAATTATCCTTTTATTCAAAAAAAAATGCATTTACTTATGTGAGGTCTTAGATATAGAATGCTTCATTAATACTTTTCACACCTTGTCTTTCGACAAAAACAAAAGGAATGAAATATTAAAAATCGGTCTGAATGAATAATTGTGCTAATAAAAACTTTTTTGAAGTTTTTTTAAATAATGTTTGTTTGGAGAAAATTCACAAAATCAAAAAGGCTTGAATATATTCATTTAATCAAAATACTCAGATGAAACGTAAATAATTTCTTTTACATCTCGAAACAGAGTGCCACATCGGGTCTCTCGAGCGCAATCAAGCCACGACGCAACACCGAGGCGGCTCCTATGTCACAGTTTCCTGATGCGAGTTTCATTAGACATCCTATCGCAGTTACTTGCTTCCTGAAAAGGGAACACTGAATTATATAACACAGAAATGTATATATTAATATAAGACATCATATTAGTACAGTCGCTCAAAAAAGTATCCGAACACTAGGTTGATTACAGAATTGAGAAAAAATATCTGGCAACGATTTTTTTTAGAAATTAGTGATCTGGCAACCTTCGTGTCACTAATTTCTAAAAAAATCGTTGCCACATATTTTTTCTGAATTCTGTAATCAACTATAGTGTCCGGATACTTTTTTGAGCGACTGTACATCATTTGTCAAGTGGCCCATCCATTACAACAGTGGGGTCCAGACCGGGCGGGGGGGGGGGGGCAAGAACCTGTATTTCAATTGCAGTATAGCATTTCCCCCTTTGTTTTAGAGGTTTTTAGAAATTTTCTTGAAAAATGCACCAAATATGCGTAGGATTAACATTTTTTTGCTTGCATTACCCTTATTAGCATTCTCAGGGTGGCATGCTCCCACCCCACCCCCTATAGATCCGGACTTGGTGGCTTAACAATTCCAACTGACGGACTTTTCAAGCCCATCGGTGTCCCCTACTGACCGAGGGCAGGGAGTTTTCCGGAGATAAACCTCAACGCTGACAGCTGGAACTCGAATCTGGGAACTGCAGATTACGAGCCTGAGGCGCTACCGAATGAGTCATCCCCGCCCCTATCCTACGTAGCATGAGAAAGGGATTCAGGAGTATTCTTTCGCAGCACAAAAATTATATACTTATACTGCATTTTTTTTTCATTTCGTTATAACAAAAATAAATTTATTGCATTACTAGTTAGCCCCACGTGAAAAGTTTGGCGTGAAGCATATGTCCATTGATAACTCTTGTTTCATTCAGGACTTTCCACACATATTACTCAGAACTACTGCTCCATTCACAAGATAGGCGATGGCAGCGCCCCAGGAATTTCGTGCACTTTTCGAGGAAACACTTCTGACCTATAACAGCTAGGAACCCGATCCCTTACTTAAGCAGGGTTGGGTTGGGTTGTTTTACCTCTGAGCGGCACTTTTTTGCACACCATGGGCTAAATGGCCAGGTCACATGGACCCCGAAGGCTCAGAGAAGGTTGGGGGAGGGGACCCACTGGAACAGCTGTTGGGAGACAGATGGTAACCTCTCGTCAAGGCCATCCAGCGTGTTCTTTAACGTGCACAGGGTATGGCTCTCCCGCACCACGGAGCCACGGCTTAACGTCCCATCCGACAGACGGCGGCCTTTCCAAGCCCATCGGTGTCCCCTACTGACCGTGGGCAGGGCGGGGAATTTTGCGGAGATAAATCTCAACGCTGACCCAGCTGGGACTCGAACCTGGGAACTACAGATTACGAGCCTGGCGAGCTACCGACTAAGCCACCCCCGCCCCACTTAAGCAGGGCTAAAACTAAATGGGACCACCCCCTCCAAATTTGGGACTGATCGCTCAAGTAGCCGCGGAACCACAGGGAAACTTACAATTTCTGCCACCTATCACGATGTCCGCTACCATAATGAATTATCCGTGGCCGAGTGGTTAGCACGCTTGGCTACTGATCTAAGGGACCTGGGTTCGAGCCCCGGAATTAGGCATGGCTGTGTGTGTCGTTTTTCTGCTGAGGTCCTGCCATCCTCTCAGATCTCCTACTGTGGCATATAAACTGACAGGCTCCTGTCAGACCTCTGTGGCAAGCAGCTGCTTGAGGGGGTATTTTTTATTTATAAAAGTGAAGACCCTTCTAAAAGGCGGCGGGATTGGCACAGTCGGTAGTGCGCAAGGCTCGTAATCTCATGTTACCAGGTTCGAGTTCCATCTGGACCCAGAGTTCAGAATTTTCTCCACTAATCTCTGTTCTACCCTTGGTAAGAAAAGGGATTTGAAAGACCGCCGTCCGTCTGATGTAACGTTATTCTGTTGCGCCATGTTCTTGACATGAGGCTTCCATCTGTCTCCTAAAGCTGTCCAGTTATTCCTCTTCACCAACTTTCTCCAAGTGCACATGCTAATTTTATTGTACCACTTCCAAGGAAAACCATTACGCAAAAATATTACATATATTTGGGGCCGAAAACATTCAATAGTTTACAAGAAATCATAAAAGATTAAACAAATTTTAATACATTTTCAAGAAAAATAAAAAATTCGATTTATGATTTCGAGGATATAGAGAAATATTCTTTAAAATTAGGGGGGACTGCTCTTAATTTCTAATTGTTTAATATTTCTCTTCTTTCTTTTGATCTCTCTTTAAGACGTTAAAATTTTAAAGGAAATAATTGTTGCAATTACAGTTTTTTAATCAAACCTTTGCTTTCTACGCTATTGATACGATCATGATATAAAGTATTAATTTCGTAATGTGTTAAAAATGTTGCTTTAATATTCATTTATGTGTTTTTTAACCTGCTAACCCACATGCGAGTCTTTAAACTCTTGTGGTGTTGAGTATTTCCAAAAATATTTTGTAAATAGTTATATTGTATGATATGTAACATGAATGGAAATAAAGACTACTACTACCTTCTCTTTTGGATCTTTGTAACTTGGCTATTTAGCCCATTGTGTACGAAAAAAAATGCCGCTCACAGGTAAAACAACCCAACCCTTACAAAACGTAAAGCTTTACGTAGCGTTACATAGGGGTTGGATTGAATTGGATTGTTTTACCTCTGAGCGGCACTTTTTTGCACACCATGGGCTAAATGGCCAGGCCACAAGGACCCCGAAGTCTCAGAGAAGGGTTGGGGGAGGGGACCCACTGGAATAGCTGTTGGGAGACAGATGATAGCCTCCCGTCAAGGCCATCCAGCATGTTCTTTAACGTGCACAGGGTATGGCTCTCCCGCACACGGTACCACGGCTTAACGTCCCATCCGATGGACGGCGGACTTTCAAGCCCATCGGTGTCCCCTACTGAACGTGGGCAGGGCAGGGAATTTTGCGGAGATAAATCTCAACGCTGAACCAGCTGAGACTTGAACCTGGGAACTACATATTACGAGCCTGGCGCGCTACCAACTGAGCCACCCCCGCCCCCTTACATAGGGGAGTGATTGAAATTCTTCTATTACTGCATTACATAATTATGGACACAAATTTCTCTATTTCATTACCTGTTGTATAATGGGATTTAGATCAGAATTCATTTTTGCAAGCGAGAGTTCTATATTAAGTGACTAAAAAAAACATTTTTTGAGAAACTTACATGCAATAGAGTGTATTAAAATCATCTGCATCCTCGAGTAGAGAAAGATCCAAAGATCCAAACAAATCATCAAACTTGTTATAGACGTCATAGTTGCAAGATCGTATTTCCTTTCCATAAGACTTAAGGCATGAAGAATACTTCAAATATTCTGCAATGATAGAGTGAATTGGCAATTGAAAAATATAGAATAAATGTCATTAAAGCAAGTGATAAATTTACAATTAAATATTTGGAAATTGTGTGGATAGAAGAGTTTAAATCTTAATAGAATCATAATCGTAAATTTATTAGCTATTTAGAGGTAGGAAAAAAGTGGCAAGGAAAAATATGTAAACGAAAAAAATTGTTATGTTAACTTTGCTTATGGTTCTTAAATGAATATTCAAAGCTTTAAATTTAAGAATATTTTTAAACTATTTTCACTCGCGCAAATTTTATTTACCAGTCCATTGGAATCTTTTTGTAAAATAATTTGCATGCATTTATATTAATTTGGGCGAATTACCAGAATGTTTAAGTAATTAAAGAGGCAACAACCAAAAACTTGTAAAGAATTTAAATGATTATTTATGTGCGTTCGTAGCATAGTTCATTGAAAGTTTTCAAAGAGCTTGCAAAAACAATTCAACAGCAAATAATATTTTTATCATGTGTGTGTGCGTCTCCCATTAACAAGGGGGAGTGGTCTCGAACTCGTTGAATTTGAGCTGAGCCCAACCACTCTTCCTACGCTAATGCCTCTATCATTTATATCATTTATATCCTACGCTAATGCCTCTATCATTTATATTTTAAATCCCTCGAGAAAAAAAGCACTCTACCCTAAAAACACAAATTATTCTAGATTTCCAATTTGTGCGACGTTAACCACCCAATCATAAGCATGGAAGAACAGTACCATTTAAAGTGAAATCAGCTATTTAACGTCTTTCTAAATGGAAACTTAGGAGAATTTGTGTTTTTAATATCGAATGATATTTTCTTGAAGGATTTAAAAAGTAAATGATATATTCAGTGACGTAGGAGTAGGGAAAGAGAGCTCAGCGGGTTCCCTTTAAATGAAAGATTTTACGATTTAAATATAATTTATTTTAATATCAATTTAAATATAATTCATTCTTTAATTGGCAACTGAAAATTAGTTATTATTAGTTCATATGTTGATATTATTAGCATAAAGAAACACTTGTATCATTTCATTAAGCGTTTATATAATTTATAATTCCAATATGAATTTTAAAGGGCTTCATGAGTAGTTATACCAAGAATTTTTAAATTGCAGAAAAAATTTATAAAAGGCGAAGGGAACACAAAAAGCATTATTTAATTTACGTGGACTAATTCATTATTGATCAGAATTTTTGCTAATAAACAACTCTTGTTCGGGAAATAGAACAAACACAATATTCGAGAAACTTACATGCACAGAAACAATTTCCGAAAAGCTTACATGCAACTAAACATTTTTTTGAAAAGCTTACATGCAACTAAACAATTTTTGAAAAGCTTACATGCAACAGGCCGCAACAGCTTGCTTTTTGTTTGCCGGAGATCTACCGAACCTCTGAGGTGTAGGTCAGTCCTTGAGGATCGACTCTTTCTCCCCAAAGTGGGAAAGTATTACTGTTCAACTGAGTTACAAATATCCTGCGACTTTGTCCAAATGAAGTTTACTGAATAATTTTTAAACGCTTATATGCAACATACAATTTTTTGAGAAGCTTACATGCAACATATATTATTAAATCAAGCTTTAAATTTAAGAATATTTTTAAACTATTTTCACTCGCGCAAATTTTATTTACCAGTCCATTGTATCTTTTTTTAAAATAATTTGCATGCATTTGGGCGAATTACCAGACATTTATGTGCGTTCGTAGTATAGTTCATTGAAAGTTTTCAAAGAGCTTGCAAAAAAAATTCAACAGCAAATAATATTTTCATCGTGTTTCCCATTAACCAGGGGGAGTCCCAAGCTCTAAAACAAAGCGTCATAATTGTCGTAGACTTTATACACCATGTTACAAACCGAAATCAGACACTTCGATATTATGTGAAAGAAAACTACATTCAAAGTTCTTTAAGTTTCAAAAAAAAAATCCTTTCTTTTCTCTAAAATAAAAATTACTGGATATAGATCTCAGTTCTCTTTAAATATCTATTTTCTCAACATCCGCTGAATATTTAAAGAATTCTGGAAGCTGAAACATTTACTGAAACTTTCACTATCCATGAAAATATGGCAGCTTAAAAATCATTTTACATTTTCCAATTTTCCCTAGGGCCGGACAAAATTTTTTAATCAACCAGTCTATCCCCGTCTGCCATAAAGCATTAAACGGGGCTTGTTTTCTGTTAACATGCAAATTTGGAATATTTCACTTATGATTAGGGTGGCTAGAAGATCTCTTTTTGAGTTAGGATCTTTCTTACTCTCCTTTATATGTAAATATTCTCTTTGTTTCAACTGTTAACAAAAAATTTTCTTTCTAAAATATTTAACGATACAAAAAATTAATATTTTGGAAAAAGTTAGAAAATATAAAAATTACTCAACGTATTTTGTTAAATAAAGTAAATAACTGAAGGATATCAAAATTGGCATATTCAAATGATATTTCTTCCTAATTGTTCACAGAGATTTTTGATTCACTTTTTATGCTTAATACTGAATACGAATCTTGAAGAAGATTACATTAATTATGAGACGTAAAAGTCACTACGTTTAGAAAAATAAATTCTCTTTGATAACGATCAAATTTATGTAACATTAGTTTTTTAAATAAATGCTTCCTGGCAAATTTTGCATTTTCGACAGAAAAATGAAAAAAAAAAGTTAACTTTGTGTTGTAGAAAAAGAAAACACATTTTCTGCCTTTACTACATGTCACTCTATTTATGATTCAATGCATATTACAACAATAAAACTACACAAGTCTCTTATAGAGAATTTTATTTTCTTTTTGAACTAAAAAATAAAACGTTACTTTTAAAATGAAGTTCAGAATTTATTGCGATTTTAAAAGCAATTTCCGACAACTGAGACATTAAAATAAGATTATATTAAAACCTATATTTATCGGTTTTAAAAATCTATGGTCTGAAAATGAGCTTTCACATATTTTGATAATTTTTTTCTCAGAATAAATTCTGAACAGAGTGATAAAACAATTACCGTTTCTGAACTCTGATCCTTCTGTACAAAGCTCGTCGATTAGAGAGGAAGCTTGCCCAAACACTTCTTCAAAATCCTTATTTTCATAAACATTTTCGGGGCATGCATCCATATAGTTTTCCAAGCATTGCAAAGTACTGAAGAAAGATCTGGAAATGAAAATTGCAATCATATTAAGCTTAGAAGAAGCGATTGCGTCGCTGCCCCTATTATTATTCTCTAGATCCGGGCTGCGGCTGACCAGTAGGTTTTACTCATTATAAAACTATGGAATAAAACGCAATTAAGCATACATTAAAGTTGCGGTTAAAAATAAACGATTTGGAAGGGTTGGGTTGTTTTACCTCTGAGCGGCACTTTTTTGCACACCATGGACTAAATGGCCAGGTCACAAGGACCCCGAAGGCTCAGAGAAATTTGGGGACCCACTGGAACAGCTGTTGGGAGACAGATGGTAGCCTCCCGCCAAGGCCATCCAGCGTGTTCTTTAATGTGCACAGGGTATGGCTCTCCCGCACACGGGGCCACGGCTTAACGTCCCATCCGACGGACGGCGGCCTTTCCAAGCCCATCGGTGTCCCCTACTGACCGTGGGCAGGGCGGGGAATTTTTGCGGAGATAAATCTCAACGCTGACCCAGCTGGGACTCGAACCTGGGAACTACAGATTACGAGCCTGGCGCGCTACCAACTGAGCCACCCTCGCCCCACGATTTCGAAGGAGAACGTCAACAATTTCTTCGAACGTATAAATATTACTCACGTGCAATTTTTCTTTAACTCGTCTTTAGTCAGAAAAAGATCTTCGGGATATTCGTAAATATTTCTAAAATCTCCAAAGCACTTCTCTTTTGTTTCCCAGGAGCAAGGATTTTCATCTTCGGAAATCTCATCTTCTGAAATCTCATCGCCGGAAAATGCAAATGCAAAACCTAGCAAAAATAAGGAAACAAATAAATACTTTAAAATAACAAGAATATATATAAAATTTTAGTTACTCTTATATATTTTAGAGAGTTTGTTACTCAGTCTGTCTGTCCGACAACTCCTCCTAGACCACCAAACCTCGTCTAGCTTCATCTCAACGCAACATTAGATCTACTCCCAAACGTTGCCCACGAAACGTTGTCCATTCATGAACTTTGCGCATCGATAACTTATATTACATTCATAACTTTCAGTTCTCTATTCCTAAGGCAAATGACTACAGAACACCTAGAGATTCCGGGCACTTGCGGCGGGTTTAATCCAGACACAGCGCACCTAGGAACCCGATCTCTAAACTCTACACAAGAAACAAGTGGGACTACCACACCAAAATTTTAGACCTTCGGGGAGCTTGAAATTTCGGCTATCAGTGACATCACCCGAGGGGGGCGGGGGTGGCTCAGTCGGTAGCGCGCCAGGCTCGTAATCTGTAGTTCCCAGGTTCGAATCCCAGCTGGGTCAGCGTTGAGATTTATCTCCGCAAAATTCCCCGTCCTGCCCACGGTCAGTAGGGGACACCGATGGGCTTGGAAAGGCCGCCGTCCGTCGGATGGGACGTTAAGCCGTGGCCCCGTGTGCGGTAGAGCCATACCCTGTACACGTTAAAGAACACGCTGGATGGCCTTTACGGGAGGCTACCATCTGTCTCCCAACAGCTGTTCCAGTGGGTCCCCTCCCCCAACCTTCTCTGAGCCTTCGGAGTCCATGTGACCTGGCCATTTAGCCCATGGTGTGCAAAAAAGTGCCGCTCAGAGGTAAAACAACCCAACCCGACATCACCCGAGACATAATCGAGTGTCCACGAACCGGTTCGCAATACGACTGGAAGCTTGCTTGAGTCATTTTGTTAAAGCTCAAGAAATGCCGGGCAATTCTGCTAGTATATAATATTTATCAAATTCTCGCGCTAATTCAAAGGTTGAAAAAATATATTTGGTTGCAATTTAATAAGTATAAGAAGATACATTTCATAACTTTCAATTTTAACGTTGATTAATTAAAGGTTTTTAACAGTATTTTTCAGGCTTGAGCTCTTTTTACATCTGAGCAGCAATTTTGCGCACAATTACTAAACGGTCAGGTCACAAGTACCCCAGGGCGCAGAGCTGTGTAGGAATCCACTGGACAGCTGTTAGGAAACAGATGGGCAATTATTTAACTAGCAAATAGTGTAGCTCTAATATTCAAAGGACTACAGCTTAACAACCTATCCGAAGGAGATCAGTCCTTTCCAATCAGATAACTTCAGATCAACCCTTTCCGTGTACGATTTGCTGTAACAATCATGTTTTACCTTTCGAAGCAAATTTCCATGAGTAACAAAAGTTGCAGTTAATGTTTCAACTTCCATATTTCTTTTTAAACGTTGGTTGGTTGTTTTACCTCTGAGCGGCACTTTTTTGCACACCATGGGCTAAATGGCCAGATCACATGGACCCCGAAGGCTCAGAGAAGGTTGGGGGAGGGGACCCACTGGAACAACTGTTGGGAGACAGATGGTAGCCTCCCGTCAAGGCCATCCAGCGTGTTCTTTAACGTGCACAGGGTATGGCTCTCCCGCACACGGGGTCACGGCTTAACGTCCCATCCGACGGACGGCGGCCTTTCCAAGCCCATCGGTGTCCCCTACTGACCGTGGACAGGGCGGGGAATTTTGCGGAGATAAATCTCAACGCCGACCCAGCTGGGACTCGAACCTGGGAACTGCAGATTACGAGCCTGGCGCGCTACCGACTGAGCCACCCCCGCCCCTCTGTTTTTAAACGAATATTGCTGTAAATACAATAAATTTGAGGGAGATCTTCAATTTATCTCCAGCAGACCCGGATCTAGAAAACAAAAATCGAGAGAAGGACCAATAAGTAAGAATGTAAGTAGAGTGGGGAGGGCAAGAGACTGGATTTCCAATGCAGTATAACATTTCCCTCTCTGTTTAAAGCTCTTTAAAATGTTTTTTCAGAAATTCATGAAAAAAAAATACGTTTAATAAATTTTTGTCCCTATTACCCTTACTAGCATTCCGAAAGGGGGAGGGGAGAAAGATGCATGTCTCCCTTCTGCCTCTTCCTAGATCCGGCCCTGATCGGTCCTGAACTCCAGAAACATTTATTTTTTTTTTCATAAAAAAGGCTATTTCAAAGTTAGAGGCTTTAAATGTGCCTGTTTCATTTTGTTATATAGTGTATTTTGGAATAACTTAAAATCTGAAGGATAAAAAAAGATACTAAACATACCCAAAAAAAGAATGATGCTTAAGACTAAGAGCTTCATTATGTTCGTTGCCCTACAGAGTATCGTCCAATAACGAGGAGAAATAATAGCTAATATGTAAGCAATTACTATAAAATGTTACATACATGACGGCATGGTGTTTCAGTAAAGCGGAAAGGTGTTTCGATAAAGGACATCCGCTTTTTAATTATATGCAATTTGTTTTCTTTTAGCTTCGCCAGCCTTTTAATCGTTTCCTGCTCACAGAGCTCTCAGTTCACTTCTCTGCCATTGAAACGTAACGAATTCATAATTAATGCAAAATTTCAATCAGGGGAGGAGGGTTCGAGAATTTAGCTTCAAATGGGTTAGTTCGATGAGATGATCAATAATACAGTTATAATAAACGATTTTTTTTAATTAATATTGTTTTTAATTACAGCGCGTAGTTAAAATTAGGGTAAAAACTTACGATATCCTTACAATAAAATAACTTACAATTTTTGTGCTAGTTCAAGTTAATGTAAGATCATGGTGAAACTAGCCTCCAATGTGGGACTCCCTGCACCGGTCAGAGAAGGAGTTATAACAGAGGCAGTAATAGTTACTCTCTGCTATTCCAGTATGACAGAGGCAGTAGTAGTTACTCTCTGCTATTCCAGTATGATAGAGGCAGTAGTAGTTACTCTCTGCTATTCCAGTATGACAGAGGCAGTAGTAGTTACTCTCTGCTATTCCAGTATGACAGAGGCAGTAGTAGTTACTCTCTGCTATTCCAGTATGACAGAGGCAGTAGTAGTTACTCTCTGCTATTCCAGTATGACAGAGGCAGTAGTAGTTACTCTCTGCTATTCCAGTATGACAGAGGCAGTAGTAGTTACTCTCTGCTATTCCAGTATGACAGAGGCAGTAGTAGTTACTCTCTGCTATTCCAGTATGACAGAGGCAGTAGTAGTTACTCTCTGCTATTCCAGTATGACAGAGGCAGTAGTAGTTACTCTCTGCTATTCCAGTATGACAGAGGCAGTAGTAGTTACTCTCTGCTATTCCAGTATGACAGAGGCAGTAGTAGTTACTCTCTGCTATTCCAGTATGACAGAGGCAGTAGTAGTTACTCTCTGCTATTCCAGTATGACAGAGGCAGTAGTAGTTACTCTCTGCTATTCCAGTATGACAGAGGCAGTAGTAGTTACTCTCTGCTATTCCAGTATGACAGAGGCAGTAGTAGTTACTCTCTGCTATTCCAGTATGACAGAGGCAGTAGTAGTTACTCTCTGCTATTCCAGTATGACAGAGGCAGTAGTAGTTACTCTCTGCTATTCCAGTATGACAGAAGCAGTAGTAGTTACTCTCTGCTATTCCAGTATGACAGAGGCAGTAGTAGTTACTCTCTGCTATTCCAGTATGACAGAGGCAGTAGTAGTTACTCTCTGCTATTCCAGTATGACAGAGGCAGTAGTAGTTACTCTCTGCTATTCCAGTATGACAGAGGCAGTAGTAGTTACTCTCTGCTATTCCAGTATGACAGAGGCAGTAGTAGTTACTCTCTGCTATTCCAGTATGACAGAGGCAGTAGTAGTTACTCTCTGCTATTCCAGTATGACAGAGGCAGTAGTAGTTACTCTCTGCTATTCCAGTATGACAGAGGCAGTAGTAGTTACTCTCTGCTATTCCAGTATGACAGAGGCAGTAGTAGTTACTCTCTGCTACTCCAGTATGACAGAGGCAGTAGTAGTTACTCTCTGCTATTCCAGTATGACAGAGGTCTACAGATGTAATCTCTCCTATATCCGTAGTATATCAGAGGCAGTAATAGTTACTTCTCTGCTATTCCATTGAAGCCTGTGAATCAATCTTCATACATCGTAAATTTCCTTTCTTTATTCTCCATTTGTTCGACAATTGTCCAGGCCCGTTGTTATCTAGGTTTTATCTATGGCGCTGCCTGAATTGCTTGGACTACTGTTTTTTAAAACCGGAAGAAGTCGCAATTTTTTTTCGCCCCCCTTTTTTTTTTGCTCGAGGAGGTCTTTTAGCCACTTCTGTTTCCGATTAAACGCACTCTCTAGACAATTTGTTTTTTTTCTCCATTTTCATTTTCCACGATTGCATATGGTATATATTGAAAAAATACACAAATGTTAAATAAATAAATCACTCTTCAACAGTTGCTTGCAACATAGGTCTGACAAAAGTCTGTCAGTTTAAAAAGATATAGAGAAGATCTGTGAGAAAGGCCAGATCTGAACAGGAAGACAACACAAACAGTTATGCCTTCCCCGAGGCTCGAACCCAGGCCTCTTTGATCAGTAGCTAAGCTCACTTACTACTTGGACACCGAAAAATATTGTTACGACAGATGAACGTGCAGCAATAAAACGATGATGTGATGTGTCATTTGACGCGTGCGTTGTACCTCAGCATGAGAATTACGTCAGTAGCCTATTGGAACAGACATAGACTTTAAAAAAATATAACAAGGAAGAAAACTTTGGAAAGTTCAGTGTATTGTAAAGAGTTGAATTGTCTTTTAGTAGAGTCAAGTTATGAAATCTAATTTTAGTGAAAGTAAGTGTCGAAGAAGTCTACTAGGGGAAAAACAAAAAAGATTTGATGGCGGCGAGGTATTTAAGGTGAAAAAATAGAATTGGAAAGGTAAACCTTGGCAACTTACAGGCTTATTCCCAAGGCTAATTGTGTCACTTATTGAATGCTGTAAACTAAGAATCTTCGTTCCGTATTGAGATTTAGCGTCAGAAATTTTCAACCAAATGTTAAAAATTATCTAAAATATCCAACCTCAATCATCTCATTAAATGTTACGTTTTGTTCAGTAAATGTTATTACGTATTTCACATAATAAACGCTTTGAATATTTTCAGTTTTAGGGATATTATATTTATTTATTCACATTAATACTGAAAAACAGTGATCTTTTTTTAATTTGTAAATTCTCTAAAGTGAGTGTTTTAAATCAAAAGTAACAAAAATAATGTATTTAAAGAAACAAAACAAAACTAAGTCATATTTTTATAATTTTAATAAAATCTAAAAATAAATCACTGACATAGATTTGTTGCACCTAAAGGTGATGGGAATTTGAATTTTTATATACAGTATGTAACCTAAAATAAATAACTGTAATATGACACTAGAGACTTTCTTTTACATGTAACAAGATATGGAAAATTATATGAGGGCCGCACTGAGTGATTCGAGAACAATTAGTGTGTTACATTTTCCATATCTTTAACACACTAATTGTTCTCGAATCACTCAGTGCGGCCCTCATATAATCTAACTTTGAATATGGCGCCTGTAGGGAAAACTGTTGAACACCACTTTAAAGTACTGTTGCTACATTTTCCTGATACGAAAGGGAATTTTCAAACTTAGAAATTTACTCGATACTTATTGTACTGATTGCAAGTAACGGTAGTGTCAGGGAAAAGTTCTTTCAAAGCAGTTGCAATCTGTTTACAATTATCATTCATTTAATTTAAGTTATTATTATATTATTTCGTTATTGGTATTGTTTAATTAAGCTCGTTAATTAGTTTAGTTTGTTTTTAGCAGCTCATAATGGTGCAAAGTCTTCGACGTTTCGTAATGCCACGAAGAGATATTCTGGACTATGTGTTGTAGAATTATGAAATCATTTAAGAATTCAAGAAGAGATTTTTGTTGGAACAGACAGTTAAAAAGTTCCGACTTTTTTAAGATATAAATTCTAATGCATGGTAAATTTCTTTCATATTGATTGTTTTGCAGTATGTAACTAATAGCATGCTTTTCATTGCATTTCAATATAACGAACGTATTTTGGTCACCCTCCCGATTTCATTATAAACTGACATTCAATGTATAGGCTAAAATAAAGCTGATGCGTGATAATTCTTTCACAAAACATCGCATAAGTACTAATTTAGCAAAATGAAACATTAAGTGTAGGCACAAAAACTTAATTTCCGATTTATGTTCGGTAAATTATTTATATTCATAAATATCCTACTTTCAAATTTCGTCTTCATATTCGATAGTGTACAGAGACAGTATTTAACGAAAAATATTTTTAGTGACCATAAAGAAATGTATGAGAAATTAATCTAAGCTTATCAGAATAGCCTTAACTGGCATAGTGGTTAGGCAGCTAGCGACTGTTCCAGCAAGAGCAAGCTTTGTGTGCTGTGTTAGCTCTAACTAAGGTAGTGGTCAGCAGTGACTTCGGTCTTAGTAGGGCATGTCATAAAGTGCAAAATAATGTTTATTATTACTGGTGATATGATATTTGAGAAAAATATTTATGAATAAAAATTTTAATATATGTTTCATTAATAACTTTTTTTTATCCTATCCTCATTTTTCCATGGGTTGTTGATCTCGCTTTGCACGATTTCGATTTATGCAATGATGTATTTGGAACTTATCTAATGTGTAAATCGAGAGGTGGGTGTATTATGTTTAGTGAAACAAAAAATTGTATTGTCAAAACATCTGGAATATCAGTCATCCTTATTTTAAAAAAATACATTCAGTTATTTAAATCCTTATCCTTTGACCTCCGCCCACCTTCACATAACTGTCTCGGACAGATATTTATGTGAATATTTTATACACACTGATTTCGGCAAAAATAAGAAATAAAATCGAAATATTAAAACATCTCTGAATGAATAATTCTGCAAATAAAAACTTTTTGGAATGATTTCAAACAATATTTCTTAGGGTTACTAACCTTAAGAAACTTTAGCGTCGGTGTACATAAGGGTAGGTTACTTTAGGGTAGGTGTACATAATAAACTGGCAACTCAGTGTAGAATTTTCGTTTTCAAAGACAATGAACTTTTTTTACTTTCCTATCATTATTTCCCTCTATCAGGGGAATTAGAAAAAAAAGGCTTGAGTATATGTGTTACCGCTAAAGCTCGAAAGCCATTAATGTGCACATTACCTAGCTAATCTGCAGATTAACTGATTTGCTCCGTTAATGTGCGGAATCAAGAGTTTTCCGCATTTTACCTAGGTAATGTGCACATTAACGGCTTCCGTATCGTTAAAGTTCAAACGTTTGTGTCTCTCATAGTGGTGAATCTCTTGAATATGAATCTTCGTGTCACGTGATTCACTCGTCCGCATTATAAAAAACGCCCCGGATGAGCTGAGGCCAAGTGAGAACGAATCGGTAAAGTGATTCATTCTTGATAACGAATCACTAAAATGATTCGTTCTCACTTGGCCTGTTCATTTTGGGAGCTTTTTTTATAATTCGGACGACTGATTCATGTTGACAGAGGGATGACCCTGGTTTCAACTCTACTCTCGGACACTAGATAAATAACATTATGTTAATTTAAGCGTACAGAAACGTTCCTGTTGTTCCAGCAAAGATCTTATTTTCACTTTAACGAGTGCCTAGTAGGTAATGTGCAGATTATTCAGATAATTTGCAGATCACCTAGGTAATTTGAGAAATGAAACAATTTTCCGCACGTTAACGGATCACCCTAGTTAATCTGCACAATACCTAGATAATCTGTAGAATAACTGATTTCTGCGCTTTAGCGGTAACATATGTATTTAACAGAAATGCTCTGATGAAAGGAAAGTAATTCTTCTACAATTCGAAGCAATATCCAATATTAGGTTGCTCGAGGGCAGTCAAGCTTCGACGGAACATTGAAGCAGCTCCTATTCCACAGGAGTCTGATGCAGTTTTCAATATACAGGCTAGAGTCCTTATCTGATCCCTGAAAAGAAAATAAATAAATCACACTGCGTAAACGTAACTATTAGATATATCTAGTGCATTTTTCAAGTGGTTACTACTTAACACTGTCCACACAATTTTTCAGCTGGAAGAATTACATGTATCCTCTCACGATATACATTGAGATGCCAGTTTATTAGGTACAATACACCTCACAGTTAAAATTCTCATCAAATAAATGGTTCATTCTAACACGTAATATGTCACGTGACAATCTTCGAGCATCAGTTATAGTTGGCTTGAGCGTCAGAATGGGCAAACTCAGCGACCTGAGCGACTTTCGACGTGGCATGATGGTTGGTGTTAGGCGTGCTGGTTTATACCATCTCCCAAACGGCCATCCACCTGGGCTTTTTACGCATAACCGTTTCAAGGTTTACAAAGGTTGGTGCGAAATGCAAAAAAAAAAAACTATTGGGGCGGGGTTGGCTTAGTCGGTAGCGCGCCACGCTCGTAATCTGTAGTTCCCAGGTTCGAGTCCCAGCTGGGTTAGCGTTGAGATTTATCTCCGCAAAAATCCCCGCCCTGCCCACGGTCAGTAGGGGACACCGATGGGCTTGGAAAGGCCGCCGTCCGTCGGATTGACGTTAAGCCGTGCCCCGTGTGCGGGAGAGCCATACCCTGTGCACGTTAAAGAACACGCTGGATGGCCTTGACGGGAGGTTACCATCTGTCTCCCAACAGCTGTTCCAGTGGGTCCCCTCCCACAACTTTCTATGAGCCTTCGGGGTCCATGTGACCTGGCCATTTAGCCCATGGTGTGCAAAAAAGTGCCGCTCAGAGGTAAAACAACCCACAACGCAAAAAACTACCGGTGATCTGGCGATGTTGTGGATAAAAACCGCTTATGGATCAGAGGAATCAAAGGAGACTGGAAAGAATCGTGCAAGCGAAAAGACGAGCCACAACAAGACAAACTCCGAATGCGCTACGTATCGAACCATGTTGCGAGTGTGCTACAACAGCCGCCAAACAAGAATACGAAAACGCATCTCCAGTGGGTGCAAGAGCATTGGGTTTGAACGTTGAGGACTGGAAATAAAGGTAGCCTGGTCGGACGAATTCAGACTCTTTTTGCATCATGCTGATGGAAGGATCAGAATTTGGCGCAAGAAACATGAAGTCATGCAACCATATTGTCTGGTGTCGACAGTAGAAAGTGGTGGCGGTGTGATGTTGTGCGGAGTGTTTTCTTGGTACATATTATACCCCCCCCCCCCCTGATACTCATCGAAGGACATCTGAATTCCATGGCGTATTTGAACATCGTTGCTGACCAAGTTCAACCATGGACATATTCAGAGCATAATAATGCACCTGCTCACAAGGCATGATCTGATCGTCACTGAATGGTTCCAAGGACAAGACGAGTTTTCCTTGCTTCATTGGTCTGCACAGTCACCAGAACTAAACACTATCGAGCATGGGGCGGGGGTGGCTCAGTCGGTAGCGCGCCAGGCTCGTAATCTGTAGTTCCCAGGTTCGAGTCCCAGCTGGGTCAGCGTTGAGATTTATCTCCGCAAAATTCCCCGCCCTGCCCACGGTCAGTAGGGGACACCGATGGGCTTGGAAAGGCCGCCGTCCGTCGGATGGGACGTTAAGCCGTGACCCCGTGTGCGGGAGAGACATACCCTGTGCACATTAAAGAACACGCTGGATGGCCTTGACGGGAGGCTACCATCTGTCTCCCAACAGCTGTTCCAGTGGGTCCCCTCCCCCAACCTTCTCTGAGCCTTCGGGGTCCATGTGACTTGGCCATTTAGCCCATGGTGTGCAAAAAAGTGCCGCTCAGAGGTAAAACAACCAACCAACCAACCAACTATCGAGCATTTTTGGGATTACGTGATAAGGGCTGTTCACAGCAAGACAATGTCGCCTTTCAATTTGCAGCAACTGCGCGACACAATCATTTCCGCATAGTATTACATTCCTGCACAACGCTTCCAGCATTTTGTAATCTCCATGTCTCTGCGAATTCGGGCTGTTCTTAAGTCAAAGGAGATGCAACACTCTACTTGGTAGGTGTACATAATAAACTGGCAACTCAGTGTAAAGTTTTCGTTTTCTAAGACAATGAAGTTTTTTATTTTCCCATCATTAATTCTCTCAGGGGAAATTCAAAATATTTGATGGTTGGGAAAAGCAAATACTAATATTTTATTAATACCTATAATACACAAAAAAATGCTTTTATTTTTCTTTAAAACAAAAGCATGCGTATCCCCTCCCCCGAAAAGAGGGAAAACTATTGCTGTATATGCAAACCTCTTGATCAGAGTCGAATCTAAACCCCTCCTCCCCCACGATATTTTTCTAGATCCGGGCCCCTCTGCACTCTACATCCAAAATTAAGAAATTTCTACCGTAAGCAGATCATTGGATTTGGGTTGTTTTACCTCCGAGTGGCACTTTTTTGCACACCATGGGCTAAAGGGCCAGGTCACCTGGACCCCGAAGGCTCAGAGAAGGTTGGGGGAGGGGACCCACTGGAACAGCTGTTGGGAGACAGATGGTAGCCTCCCGTCAAGGCCATCCAGCGTGTGCTTTAACGTGCATAGGGTATGGCTCTCCCACACACGGGTCCACGGCTTAACGTCCCATCCGACGGACGGCGGCCTTTCCAAGCCCATCGGTGTCCCCTACTGACCGTGAGCAGGGCGGGTAATTTTGCGGAGATAAATCTCAACGCTGACCCAGCTGGGACTCGAACCTGGGAACTACAGATTACGAGCCTGGCGCGCTACCGACTGATCCACCCCCGCCCCGCAGATCATTGGAAATATTAGTGAAAATTTTGAATTTTCCACGTTTAGTCACTTTTAGAAGGCGCTTGGAAGATTCTGAAATTGCTAATCGTAATATTACGTCGATACTTATCGAACCCAAGAAAAAAAAATTAAATTATCTCTAAAACCGATAGCAAAAAAGAATATATACAGACTACAAAATTTTCTCGTTTTTATCGTTTTTATGAAAAATAAAAGCAATAAATGCAGTGGTGCTACCTAAAATTACATAGGAAATGGTCTCATAAGAGACTTCTTGTAAGATCTAGTATTCTGCACTTAATACTTTAATTATTTTTCCAGCTTAATTATGACAAAAGGCAGCTAATTTATTTTATTATAGTTTCAGTCGTAATTAATTGTCGCTAAAATAAATTATAATTAATGTTTATAAAAGTTAAAAACCTTTAAAAAGCATAAAATTTACATAACGTGGAGTGAGTGAGTAGGGTTCCTGGAAAACGTTACGTAGGGAGAAGGAAGGCAATTGAAATTCGGCAAAAACTGCGTTACACAATTTATGAACGACCTACAACGAAATTTTCTTATTTTATTACCTGTTGTATAAAGAGATTTAGATCGTAACAAAAGCCTTTTTCGAGAAACTTACATGCATTGGACAGTATAAAGATCGTCTTCATCCTGGAGTAAAGAAAGATCCCAATCTCCAAATATAGTTTTAAATGTATCGTAGTTAATGTGGCAATCCCGTATTTCTTCTGCATGAGGCTTAAGGCATGGAGAGTACCGCAGATAATCTGTAATGGGAAAGTGAGTGCATTGGAATTTAAACAATACGGAATAAATTTCACTGAAAGAAAAATTAATTTATAATTACATATTTCAAATAAACAAGCTCAAAGGAGTTTAAACCTTAATAAAATAGTGACAATAAGATCAGCGTATTTGTCAGTAGAAAAAAGTGTTCGAAAGCAAGAAAAATATATATGTTGTGAAAATTAATGTTAAATTCCTCTACGGTCCTTAGGTTATCGTTAAAAATTTTAGATTGAAGTGCATTTTTAAAACATTTTTACTTAAGAAAATTTATTTGTTTTCTAGTCCATGAAGATGTTTATAAAACAACTTTATATATGTACAACGTTTGAGTTACCAGAAAGGTTTAGAAAAATTAATGAGGTAGCAACGAAAGAATGGTTATAAACAATTTAAATTGTTAGTATACATATTCAGAGCATAATTCTTGAGCATTTTGAAAATCTTGTAAAAGAAATCATAAAGATTAAAAAGTAAATTCATCGTGATCATAACCATTTAAGTTGCAAGGATCGATGAGTTAAAAAAAATGAAAATTCGAATCATAATAAAATTTCCTTTTATATTTTAGGATTGATACGTTAGAAGACGTATCGTGGTCATACAGAGCAATCACTCTTGAAGGAAAGGAAAAAAAAATAATTTGCCCATACTCCAAAAATTTCCAGAGGATAGAATTCCATTAATCTGGAACACAAATGGAATTGATTTGTGTAACATACAAACCATGAAACATTTTTCGTATGATTTATTAGGTATTTTTTTGACTTTGTTGATTGTAATATACTGTTGCAAAATTTATATAATATTGATATAAAAGGAAATTGTAATAGGAAATAATATGCAAGGTATTAAAGGAAATTTTATAAAATCATATTTCCTTTTATACCTTAAATACCTTAAATTATTAAAATAGGAAACAAATGGTAAAATTAAATGATGCCTTAAGTGATATGCTATTAGTTAGATATGGCGTGCCTCAGGTCTCACTTTTAAGCCCAATTTTTCATCAATGATATATTTGATTTACAATCTTTTGGTGATTTAATTGTATTTGCTGTTGACACTGGGCTACTCTATATGATAGATGACAATGATCAAATATCCTAATAGTGATATGTTAGTTTTGCATAAATGGCTATCACAAAATAAATTTGCTCTGAATTTGGATATGAAAACAATATGTAAATTTCTCACTTTCTACCAAGCATTAATACATAATAAATTAATACGTAATTAGATGTTATCCTTTGAGCTGCAATATCATACTAAATTGCAGTTGTCACATAATTGAAGAAGTATGGGAACATAATCGCCTTTATGTATTCCAACTAGATTTAAACCAGATCGCCTTTATTTATTTAAAACCAATATTTTGGTGTATATAGAGAAAGGAATTTAAATTGGAGTAGGCATGTGGAATATGTGGTCAACAAATTAAGAAATGCCTTAAATAGATTTTACATTTTAGAAGACAAATTGGATTTAAAAACTATGATATTGTTGCGGATCACAAAAATGGATAGCCACTGAGCGTGAGTATTAAAAGCTATATTTCAAAACCAAATTCAATACAAGGTAAATTGTTACAAAGGAAATATGGATGAAGTATCTTATTAACAAATCAACTATTAACATGCACAAGTCATCAATCTTCCTGCGTGAGCACACAACATCAGCTCTGTGTATTTTACTAAATACTACCTTTTACTTGATTTACCAGGTCACCCGAAGATCTTCACTCGTAAACCAATTCTCGTCCTGTGCTAATAACTTTTCACACACTAGCCGAACAAAAAGACAGTCCGTGTAGACATTCGAAGTTAGCCATAAAAGTTCCTACTTTTATACTTCCGCGTATACACAGCACATCAAGTTACTTCTTGATACTTAACGATAAAAGATCCCACTTTTATCCTTCCGCGTATACACAACACATCAAGTTACTTCTTGATACTTACGCGCACTGTTTCAGAACAGCTCACCGTCCATTTTCGAACTCTCCGACCGTTACAACACACAACGACCGTTACAATACAAAACGACCGTTAACGCTCCACTCTTCTTCTCCAAATTCTCCCAAAGTTCTTATTCGTTGGCTGGAACTTTTTGCTTTCGGTTGCCAGATTCCTTGTCGTAACACTGCCCCCTTCCTAGGTCTTGTTCGTCCCGAACAATTCTGGATTCCAAAGTTTCTTCAGTTCTTCGATGAAACGGAGCCAAACGATCCACGTGAACCATCTTGCACTTTGTAGCTGGACGTCGACGAATGCGATATACCACGTCTGTGTCAAAATGAAAGCGAATCTCATTATGACGTAGATTTCTTTTCTGACTGAAGCCTCGTCCACAAACATAATACGTGTAAGGCCTATAGCCCTTGTGAACACGTTTATGTCTCTGCAGGGAGAAGAATCGACTAAGAGTTTTCGTGCAAAACCTGTAAAAAGTTTTCTTCTTTGTCGAAAGTTTTCTTCTTTGGATTTTTACTTCTATCAAGAGTAACAAGGAATGAAAGTCATTAGTGACATAAAATCTAGGGAGAAGTTTCATCCTCCAGTCTGACCCTTTTGTCAGTTGACTTTCCCTTAATTCAGAACTGTCGTGATGAACCTTCAGCCATATTTCACCTGATTCCATTTGATCCCCAAGGTGCTTCACAAATATAATATCAGCTCCATAATTCTTTTTAGCTCTTCGGTCCATCTCCTCCTTCCATACTCTTGCTAGAACTGCAGCTTCTAATCCGACAACCTTACCTGTTTCTCCTGTATAAGTGAAATCAGTGATGTGTCGGGCTGCTAGCAATATTTTTTCTGTTTTACCTTCACATAGCCAGCTTGCAACATCTTCAGATACTCCTTGTTCTATTAACATGTTACGAAACTTGTTCAAAGCATTGCCGTTATGCAGAACCTTACGGACACGTGATGCTTCATCTACCCTATTATCCACAATGTTCACAAAACGCAGAAGTTCTCCTAACTCTTCGACGAGCTCTTGCAGTTCCAAGGATCCGTTACCAAGGAAACACTGAACAGCTTCCATCACTTCCAGAGAGTTGTCAACAGAGTTTTCAAGAGGTGAATCCATGTTGCTGATAACAGCTGAACAACTCAAACTCTTCATTCCACGAGCTTGTGATGCTGCAACCACTTTCTTAACTAAATCAACAGCAACATCTTCTGTACTGATGAGATCAATAGCTCCTTTTCCGAATTCAACATCATAAACTAAAGCACACACTCCTTCAGCCAGCTTTTTGGACACAATTGAGCATATCATTAGAGGAACGCTATCTGTGGTAGCCATCAGATCCTTGCAGCGGTAAATCTCCTTATCTGTTGGCACCAGCTCCACTGTCTGTCCTACGATGCAGCATCCGACGTCTTCCATCATCTGCTCGATTTTATCTTTAGTGCAGTCGACTGTGAAGCTAGGGATGGATTCCAATTTGTCCAGAGTATCTCCCGTCAATTGGCGAGCACGACCGGAGATCATAGGGACCTTGAGACCTAAAGCAGCAAGTGCACGAGCCAAGACAAGACTCACTTTGTCGCCAACACCACCTGTATCGTATTTATCTACCATCCGATGGCGCCACTCGGGTCTCCAGCAAAACACATGACCCGAGGAGGTCATAGTTGCTGTTTCTTCGGAATTCACTTTCTTGGAGCTCTCATTGTAATTAGCCAGGGAAACATCAGTCATGATTGCCAAATTGTTCATTCTGGAGATTAGCGACGAGTTTTGTAACATGATATTGTCCACTTTAGAGCTCTTGTAGTCGTGATAAAACTTTTCTATATCCTTATAATCTAAATGGTTATAATGTCCAAATCTGCGCATTGACTGTTCAGAAACGAAATTCAGCATGGTTTCGTTGAGATTGTCTGAGGGCTTTACTTCTCTCTGATCGTAACTCTGAGGCTTAGTTTCATCCAGAAAGTTAGTCTTTGAAGTACCGTCTCTGCCTGAAGCTCTTTTACTAGCATCACCTGTTATGCTTCTAAGCCATTCTTCGGAATTCCTCTTCCTTAAATCCCCACTTTCTATAAACGATTCAAGTGTGGCTATATGCTTCGGAAAAATCTCTCCGACTTCCCCGGTAACGTCGAATGGCACTTTGTATCTATGATGAATGGACGCCTCTTCTTTACCCGGACCACTCTGCGAAACGTAAACTCTGTTTCGTTCCCCCTCATTACCACTCGTTACTCTGCCTTTGCGATAAATGTCCATGACACATTTTGCTGACGGCGAGGAATAGAATACCTTTCGTGCGGATCTCTCTTCAGATCGTGCCAGACTTGTATACCTAGGTATTTTGAAGTGCAAAGCGTACTGTATAGTCTCACAGCTCTCTGATCTGTGTGATTGTTCCTCACAGTTCCTAGACATGTCACCAGCGACATAGACACTCTGCCATGCATCACCAGTAGTTGCCTGGTCAAAGGTATTATCGGCGCTATCTCTACGATTCTTGATTTCCAGTAGCAGATCCACATTTTTATATGCGTTGCCTTTCTCTTTTTCTTTTCCATGTTTACAATCTAACTTAACACTATCAAGATCATCCTTTTCACTGACAAATTCAACATTTAAACTATTGCATTGTCTATTGAGTTCGATTTTATGATCCTTGAAGTGATCAATAATCTTACCAACTCGAGAAGCCACTTCAGCTCTCATCTCAGTATTTTGTGCGGCCATTTCGGCTTTCAAATCATCTTTTCGAGAAACTATCTCCGTTCTCAACTCATTATTTTGTGCGGCCATCTCGGCTTTCAAGCCATCTACTTTATTGTTTTGGGCAGCTAGATCGCTTTTAATATCAGTCATCTGCGTAGCCATATCGGCTTTCATATCAGTCATCAGCGTAGTCATATCGGCTTTGAAGCTATTTATCAACTTTACTAATTCATCCATACTTCTAGTCAATGGCATTCAATTAATTAATCCCACTTCTGACACCAAATGTTGCGGATCACAAAAATGGATAGCCACTGAGCGTGAGTATTAAAAGCTATATTTCAAAACCAAATTCAATACAAGGTAAATTGTTACAAAGGAAATATGGATGAAGTATCTTATTAACAAATCAACTATTAACATGCACAAGTCATCAATCTTCCTGCGTGAGCACACAACATCAGCTCTGTGTATTTTACTAAATACTACCTTTTACTTGATTTACCAGGTCACCCGAAGATCTTCACTCGTAAACCAATTCTCGTCCTGTGCTAATAACTTTTCACACACTAGCCGAACAAAAAGACAGTCCGTGTAGACATTCGAAGTTAGCCATAAAAGTTCCTACTTTTATACTTCCGCGTATACACAACACATCAAGTTACTTCTTGATACTTAACGATAAAAGATCCCACTTTTATCCTTCCGCGTATACACAACACATCAAGTTACTTCTTGATACTTACGCGCACTGTTTCAGAACAGCTCACCGTCCATTTTCGAACTCTCCGACCGTTACAACACACAACGACCGTTACAATACAAAACGACCGTTAACGCTCCACTCTTCTTCTCCAAATTCTCCCAAAGTTCTTATTCGTTGGCTGGAACTTTTTGCTTTCGGTTGCCAGATTCCTTGTCGTAACAATATTATTTTATTTCTCTTTTGGTTTGACTTTGTAAGTAATTATGAGGTTAGAAGAGTCATCAACTTCATGTAGGCAGCATTTTCTGCAGAGGGTGCATTGGTATGGCCATGTTGCCCGTATGCATAGCTGCAGACTGGCAAACAGGATTATGAATAGAGTTCCTAAAGTCTTCAGGAAAAAGGGGAGATCTAGGATACGATGGTAAGACAATGTCAAACAGGATCTTGCTAGGATTGTCCTACAATGCTAAATGCAGCAGTTGTAGCTCAGGACAGACATGTCTAGAAAAGAAATTTAAACAGTCTTGTAGGACCTCCATAGCTCGTGGATGTATGAGGATTTTGTATGTATCTATGTGTACAATCACATCTACAATATGTTCCTCCTGTGTGGGGAGGATCAAGTAAAACAGTGTTGTAAAGATTGAATATCTACAAAAGTTTATATTAAGAGTTATGTTAAAATATAGACTAACTCATACTTCACCTCTGTTTATGGATTTGCATATCCTGCCATTAGCCAAATTGTACACTTTTAGAGTTTAAATTTTTTGTGTTTCAGCACATTGAGGAATTTAATTATACCACCTCATGTTATTGAATTATAGAGAATTACTATAAATTAATTGTACCCATGATTTATAATACAAAATTTAAACAACGCATATTTTACATTGGGCCAAGATTATATACTCTATTGAGTTCTGAATTGAGAATGCTAAAAAACTTCACTATGCTCAAAAGGAAAGTTTTTTATTGCTTGAATGAACTGGATGACTATATTTTTATTTAAGCCATGTTGTCATTCATAGTTTCTGTGTTACTTATTTATAATTTTTATATCCGAAAACAAATTTCCTTAGACAGATATTGTACAGTCGCTCAAAAAAGTATCCGAACACTATGGTTGATTACAGAATTCAGAAAAAATATCTGACACCGATTTTTTTTAGGAATCAGTGATCTGGCAACCTTCGTGTCACGTGACACGAAGGTTGCCAGATCACTGATTCCTAAAAAAAATTTGCCAGATATTTTTCTGAATTCTGTAATCAACCATAGTGTTCGGATACTTTTTTGAGCGACTGTACACCTATGAAATGTAGTGCTTTTTTGTGTCATTATTATTATATTACACAACTAAAATTACACAAGTCCCTCAGAGCAATTTGTTTTTTCTGTATGAGATAATAAAAAGGATAACTTTTTATAATATGAAATTCAAATTTTACTGGAATAGTAAAAACAATTTCCGACAACTAGGATATTAAAACAAGATGAAAATAAAACCTGAAGTTATTCTTCTCTTTTAAAACTTTTTTGGTGTGAAAATGGGATTTCGCCAAATTCGACAATTAGTTTCTCAGAAGATATTCTTAGTAAAGTGATAAAACAATTACCGTTTCTAAAGGCTGATCCTTCTGTACAAAGCTCGTCGATCAGAGAGGAAACTTTCCCGTATTCTTCATCAAAAGTTTTATTTTCTACATTTTCGGGGCATGCATTCATATAGTTTTTCAAGCATTGCATGGTAATGATGAAAGATCTGGAAACGAAAATTACAATCATATTCAGCTTAGAAGTAATTTGCAAACATAACGCTCATTTATAATTTCACCAGATCGCCTTTATTTATTTGAAATCAAACTCCCTATGCGCTATTTGAGTAACACCTTTACGCCGAACGCTAGATTACAAGAAAACTTTCCAATTCTTTACTTAGTTCTTAACAAAGATTCATCTTTACAACTCTTTCATTTTTAACTTTGAATGGTCAGATTTTTTCCCATTGTTTCGTTAAGGGTGTCCAACTGTTCTTCTTCAGGTACCAAGACCCTGAAGCATAATAGAGGACTAGGGTTGGGTTGTTTTACCTCTTATTGTACTACACGTTTTTTACACAATGGGGTAAATGGCCAGGTTACAAGGACCCCTAGGGCTCAGACAAGGTTGGGGAGAGGGAACTCACTAGACAGTTGTTAGGAGACAGATGGCAGTTACCCATCAAGGCCTTCCAGCGTGTTTTTTTAACGTACATAGGGTATGGCTCTGTTGCACATGGTGCTTAGGCTTAACGTCGCATCCCACGGACGACGGCCTTTCCAAGCCCATCGATGTTCCCTACTGACCGAGGGCTAGGGCAGGGAGTTTTGCGGAGGTAAATCTCAACGATGGCCGCTCAGAGGTAAAGCAACCCTACCCGTGGCCTTTATGATTGTTATTGATATTGGTATTGTTAGCTTGAACTCTGATCTATCTATTCTTTACATCTCTTAATATTAAAAGGAATTAGGTATAAAATACAGAGGAATCGATACTGATCATTTATACTAATTACACTAGCCCCGACCTAATAGATTCTGTCAATCTAAGGGTTATATGGATAAATTTCAGATATTTTCATATTCTTAGTTTCGAGATTTTGAATTCCAGTTTAGCCCAAAAATATTAATTCAATGTCTTCTTCAAAGGCTGAGATATCTGAACACCAGGTTTGGCTTTACACTCATTATTAAAAATGAAATAAAGCATGAGTAAGCACGCATTTAAGAAGACATTAAAAGTAAAGAACTCTCGGTATTAAAATAAACAATATGATCCTCTTGTAGTATTAATATTACTCACGTGCAAGTTTTCTTTAACTCATCCTCCGTCTGAAAAAGATCTTCGGGGTGATTGAACTGCTTTCTTAAAGGCTCAGAGCACCTCTGTTTTGCTTTCCAATCACTGTCGTCGTTGGAAATTACAAATCCAAAACCTAGCAAAAAAGGCGGGAAAATAAATACTTTAAATTAAAAAAATATTAAATATCCTTATGAGAAATATGTATGAAATATTCGTCCTAATTTTGGACAACGGTTGAACAAAATGGTATCACGCCAGTCTCTCGTAATCCTCTTTTACCAGACTCGAGTCCCAACTATGTCAGCGTTGAGATTTATTTCTGCTAACCTCCCCAAGAAACACACCCGCGTGTTGCAAGCATAAACACATCACCACTGTCCAAACACTGCGTTCAGTTTCCCGCAATGAAGAATACTCCGGATAATTTTGGGCCGACACTTCCAGAAGTCTTTCAACAGCTGCCTAACGGGTACCTTTCTCCTATCTAACACTGACCTCTTGAAATATTTTGTGGCCTGGCCATTTAGCCCATTGTATGCACAAAAGTGCCTTTCAAAGGTAAAACATGTCAACCCTAAGTCCTTGTGACCTGGTCATTGAGCCCAATGTGTGCACAAAACTGCAGTTCAGAGGTCAAACATCTCAATCTACAGCCCTTGTTGTTACCTGGCCATTGAGCCCTTGTGTCCGCAAAAGTGCCATTCAAAAATAAAACATCTCGACCCTTGTGACCTGGCCATTGAAGCCATTTGTGTGCAAAAGTGCAGCTCAGAGGTAAAACATCTCAACCCAAAGTCCTTGTGACCTGGCCATTGAGCCCATTTACGACAGGTCAACGGACTGGGACGATACGGTAGAACAACAGTTTTGAAAAACGAACAAACCGAGCATAAGCAGCGAAACAATAGGAAGATGAATAAAAACTAAAGTTATCTTTCTTAATTTGTTTACAGGTACGTAGCCAGAAATTTTTTAGGTACGTAGCCAGAAATTTTTTAGGTACGTAGCCAGAAATCTTTATTTGTTACAGGTACGTAGCCAGAAAGGAGAACCGCCCTCCTCCCCCCAAAATCATGTAGTTTTATACGAAATCTCAAACTTGTCTACCTGCTTTGAAATCCAAAACAGTTCCATCTGTATAAATTTATGTTATTCCCATATTTTATATCCGACACCAAAAATAAATTTAAAAAACAGCTATTAAATCTTTATCCATAAAGGACATCATTATAATATTTCCTGCTCAGTGGAGTACTTCAGTAATTCGAAAATCATACCCAAATCTTATTCTTACAGTCAAAAATAGTCTGTAAGTTCGGAATTTCTTTTTCAGAAAAGATATTTAGAAATAATTTCTATCTAAATAAGATATAAACTACACTAAACATACCCAGAAAAAAAATGCTGCATAACATTAAGATCTTCATTCTTTTTCGTTACCAAATATCGTGTCGTACAATAACAGGGATAAGTAATAACTACTATGGGAACAATTAGCACTACTATAAGAAGTTATACACATAATGAGCATGAAACACGTTGATCGATGCGGAAGGGGTGTTTCAATAGTGAACATCCGTTGTTTAATTATACGCAAATTTTTTTTCCCCAGCGCCTTATCATTTCCTGCCCATAAAGCTTTCTCTTCATGTCTCTACAATTAAAGCATAATGATTTCACAAGTAATGAAAATAACGAGGTTCAGTTCTGGTCAGGATCAAGGGTGTAATTTCCTGGGGGATAGGTGGTATGTGGTTCTCACTCAGACAAAAAAAGCAAGCTTCTAAATTGAATCAGCATGATAATATAATATTTGATTTTTATCCATCAGGAATGCAAATTCTGCCTACGGACTACACCCGATTTCAGAAAACAACTTCATTAATTCTTGTCCAAAAAGGGAAGATTGGAGTCAATTGCTTAACCTCTGAACGGCTCTTTTTGCAACCAATGGGCTAAATGGACAGGTCAAAAGGACCCCGAAGGCTCAGAGAAGGTTGGGGAGTAGTTGGGTTGGGTTGTTTTACCTCTGAGCAGCACTTTTTTTTGCATACCATGGGCTAAATGGCCAGGTCACATGGACTCCGAAAGCTCAGAGAAGGTTGGGGGAGGGGACCCACTGGAACAGCTGTTGGGAGACAGATGGTAGCCTTCCGTCAAGGCCATCCAGCGTGTTCTTTAACGTGCACAGGGTATGGCTCTCCCGCACACGGGCCCACGGCTTAACGTCCCATCCGACGGACGGCGGCCTTTCCAAGCCCATCGGTGTCCCCTACTGACCGTGGGCAGGGCGGGGAATTTTGCGGAGATAAATCTCAACGCTGACCCAGCTGGGACTCGAACCTGGGAACTACAGATTACGAGCCTGGCGTGCTACCGACTGAGCCACCCCCGCCCCTTGGGGAGTAGTGATCCACTGCAGAAAGTGAGGGAAATTAAAGAGTGGTCTATCGTAAACGAGTTATATGTCAAACGAATGTTTGTCACAAGCTACAAAACTTGTCTTCCTTTCGTCCATAAAATGGTCGGGGTTTTCGCTGGTAGCGGAGCAAGCCCGTAATCTGCATCTCCCAGTTTAAGTTCCAACTGTGCCTACGTTGAGAATTTTCGCCATTAGTTTCCTTTGTGCTATCGGTGAAAAAGACGATATCGATGGGCTTGTAAAGGCCGTCGCCCGTAGTATTCGACATTAGGAGGTGGACCGTGTGGACTGTAAAGAACAAACAGATAGTCTTATGTGGAGGCTTCGATCTGCCTCCTACAGCTGTACAGTCGCTCAAAAAAGTATCCGAACACTGTGGTTGATTACAGAATTCAGAAAAAATATCTGGCAACGATTTTTTTAGAAATTGGTGATCTGGCAACCTTCGTGTCACGTGACACGCAGTTGCCAGATCACCAACTTCGTGTCACGTGACACGAAGTTGCCAGATCACCAATTTCTAAAAAAATCGTTGCCAGATATTTTTTCTGAATTCTGTAATCAACCACAGTGTTCGGATACTTTTTTGAGCGACTGTACAGTGTATCACCTTTGCCAACCTTCTCTGAATATTTGGGACCTTTGTCAATTGATCGTTTAACCCATTGTCTACAAAAACATAGATAAAACAATTCTCCCAACTCGTCTACCTAATGAAGAAGGAAAATTAGGGGGTAAATTGTAAACTATAATAATTCTAATAAAAACTTCTATGCAGAAGAGTATAAGGAATACAGGAAACCCTGTGATTGCGTATTTGATTATACATAGATGTTTAAATGATTCTGAATTTATTTGCTGAATAAGGGGGGGAGAAATTTTATTTCACGCAGTCTTTACCCGTGCATCCAGTACGCGACCTACGACAATACTTTTCTTTCAACTATTCATAATATATCAGGGAAAGTTAAAGATTGTCGCAGCCTCTTCTGGGTGTCACGTGCATAAAATGTGTTTTGTAGCATTAAACCAGGGGCTTCTCGTCCATTAGGCCACCTCGGGCACTGCCCCACCAAAAATAATCACGAAAAAATAATAAAGGAATTTCAAATTTAGTATTCATTATTTGTCATATCTAAATCAACGTAATAACATTTTTTTTATTCGTACCGTAACCATTATTTGCTGTGTCATGTAGACAATCACAGCATTTACTTTACGAACCCGGGCTACTCGGCTGCTTCCGAATTGTGGATACGGGTTTGAACATTGCAATCACCATCCGGTATCTTAGCATTATCTATAGTGATGACATAAATATGCATGCACTGAAATACAATAGTGCTGAACATCAGGAACCAGGTCACCATTTCGTTAGGACCCTTGATTGGCTGATTATATCAGTGCATCCAATAGTTGAGATCTTGTTACTTAGCAAAAATCTTCATTTGACTCTGGCAGGCTCAACAAGCCTAAACTTTCCTAACAAAATGTATTTGAACTGGGTTGCCAACTTTTTATTTTCCGAAAGAAGGAAACATTAGACAACAACATTAGATATGATAATATAAAATATGTCGAACATTTGGTCTACGTATGAATGCTAATAATATATTTTAAAATTACATTTTCAATTGATTCTGCATTTTAACAATTCATTGCTCAGGAGACTAAGTGCATATAGTTTTTTTTGCTTTGGACTTGAAACTTAAGGGTCTCTGGTTCGATACCAGCCACTGTCATCATAACGTTTTCTCCGCTTTTTTATAATTTATTTTATAACCACATCACTTTTTTCACAATTCCTTTCAATAAATCAATATGCGTAATAAAATCTATATGTAATAAATTACTTACTGTGAGTTTAATACAACCAAAATTGACACCTGTTCAAATGATAATTTACGAAGAGCAATTTTGTTCAATACAATAATTACAAATTTGTAATCGGAGCGGATTCAAAACAATAGTAAACTCATATAACAGACATAATTTTCACAAATAGTTTTTAAAATACCACAAGAACGGAGAGGGAAAAATGCATATATATATTATATATAGGTAATTAATATAATGGAGGGACAAAATACTAAATTGAAGTAGAAAAGACAAGAACACCTTTTCAAGTTTGCCTTTACTGAAAATTTTGTTAAATAAAGTGTTTTGAGAATAGCTGAAAAAAATAAGAATATAGGCACTACGAAACGTCTTTACAGTCCCATTCGCTTCAATTGAATATCAGGCATGTCCCCAATTTTTTTACTACATCTGGGATCTGCTTTTAATAGTCAAAGGGCCACGCCAAATATTTTAGTCACGAGTCGCCATTAATATTACCAATAACCAGATACGAATTCGTGTTCGAGCTCAGTGACATTTTAATTATCTATTTTTTTTCGTAGTTCTAAAATAAAGAACAAAGGAACAATTTCTTTTGGTTACAATTTCAGCCATTTAATCAGTCTTCAGCAATTTAAAATCAAAACCTTTCGCGCATTGTTTTTTTTTATCTCCTATTTGTAAAAAAAAATGATGATTTCACTTTGTAGGTTTGTAGACATCCAACTTTTTTTAGAGACAAATTAAAAAAAAAATTTGAATTCGGTAGGTATTGATTACACATTACGATTCTAACTTTCTGATTTAAATTGCGCCCTCTAACGGGGGAAAAAGTTGAAGATTGACATATTTTCGATGCATTTATGTCAGGAATTTCTGTGGCGTAAGGGGCGGGGTGGTTCAGTCGGTAGCTCATCAGGCTCGTAATCTGCAGTTCCCTGGTTCGAGTCCAGCTGGGTCAGCGTTGAGATTTATCTCAGCAAAACTCACCGCCCTTCCCTCGGTCAGTAGGGGACACCGATGGTCTTGGAAAGGCCGCCATCCGTCGGATGGGACGTTAAACCTTGGCCCGTTGCGGGAGAGCTATACCCTGTGCACGTTAAAGTACACGCTGGATGGCCTTAACGGGAGTCTACCATCTGTGTCCCAACAGCTGTTCCAGTGGATCCCCTCCCGCAACCTTCTCTGAGTCTTCGGGATCCATGTCACCAGGCCACCTAGTCCATGGTGTGAAAAAGTGCCGCTCAGAGGCACTTTTTTCACACCATGGGGGATCGGATGGAGGATGGGATCTTCACCTATGAGAATGCTAGTAAAGTTAACGGGATAAAAATGAATGTTCTAAAGACATCTAAAACAGAGAGGAAAATTTTATACTACAACAGAAATCTATTTTCTTGCCTTCCTCCCTGTTTACTTTTTTCCGGTTCGATTGCGTCACTTCCCCTCCCATCTTTTTTCTAGATACAGCAACCAAACAATCAAATTTGCGGCGTAAAAGTCGCCTGTTGCGCTACAGACTGCAGAGCCCATCCCCCGGAAGAAGTAACCAAGATCTGCTTTATAAGTATATAAATTAAACCGAAAATAATTTTTTTCGACATATTTATTCATGTATTAAGTGGAATGTTATTTATTAAACGCATTCTTTAATATATGAATAAATACGTCGAAAAATATCTCTTCAATTTAATCAAATTGCATACTCAGAATATACCTGCCATCTTCATGACATACTTGTCATTGTTTCTTGAGGCTGAAAACAGCTGGGACAATACTTTCACAACACACAGAGAAATGTATACTGTTGGTAGAAAGTTCGTAGCATCAATTAGATGACATCTTGATCAGTGGTTAGAGCACCTGAGAAGTTATCACGAGGTCATGGATTCGTATCCCACCCGCTCAAAACAATTTTCCCTCTAAAACTGATAGAACTTAATGTAAAATAAATATATATATTTATTCATTAATCTCTTCACACCGTAAAAATTAAAGACGTGATTTCACACACGCACGAAAGAGAAAGAAACTTTCCTGTTTCATGCCCCTGCAAACCGGAAACTTTATATAAATAAATAAATACCCCCCTCAAGCAGCTACTTGCCACAGAGGTCTGACAGGAGCCTGGCAGTTTATATGCAACAGTAGAAGATCTGAGAGGATGGCAGAACCTCAGCAGAAAACAACACGAACATCCATGTTCAGTAACCAAGCGCGCTAACCACTCGGCCACGGGACGGCTACTTTATATAACAATAAAATAAAATACAAATTATTGGAAGGCTGATCTTTCAAAAACAAATTATATTATTCATCGCGAATAATTTCTGATTAAAAAAATGCTGAAACTGCTTTCTGTGTCATTCTTTCCCTCTCTCTAATCCTTTTCCTCGATACGGGGTTGCCTATCACCTTAATAATTTATGTGAAAGTTCATTTAAACGTTTAATTTCTAGCATTATATCAAACTGTTTACTAAAATTCTGACATTTTTAGAAATTTGTGTAATGTTTCTTGCAGCAGTCTTCATTTTGCAAGAACGGTATCTAGGTAACAACATTGTTGAAAGTTTCAGCTTCCACAACTCTCTGAGTACATCGCATTTTTCAAATTCTTTTGGCGTGTACACTAAAGATTGGTTTTTGAAAATCACAAAAATTCGATATTGACTTTCTATTAACATCACATCTTTATCCAAGTGACAGTAATAGATAGGATAGAGTAGTGTGTTCCCATTATAGTCCCCACCGACAATGCTTTTCCCTTATGACTTCATCTGCTATGCTTTCAATATTAATATTCACAATCGGGGCCATCCGATCCTCCTATGAGATCCCCTCCTCCTATGAGATGGATGGCATCCCCTCCTCCTATGAGAATGCTAGTAAAGTTAACGGGATAAAAATTAATGTTCTAAAGACATCTAAAGCAGAGGGGAAAATTTTATACTACAACAGAAATCTATTTTGCTGCCTTCCTCCCTGTTTACTTTTTTCCGGTTCGATTGCGTCACTTCCCCTCCCATCTTTTTTCTAGATACGGGCCTGCCTCTCCTACTTGTCCTTGTCAAAATTTTAATAACAGGGCGTGACCGATGTCATCATATGGGAAAGTACTGTCGTTGGGGGTGCTGTAATGGAGACAATACTGGAGATCGCATTATGCTACTGTGGTCGAATACAGTAAATTGACTCAACCCCACATTCCCATCCGCCCTCGTAAAAATTTTCCACATCACGTTTTGCTTTATGGTGACTTGCTATTTCTATTTGATGTTAATTTCATCGTTGTAGAGTAAAATTTATATTTTCATAATTAAAACTAGCTTTATTTATGAAATTTCTACTTACGCTCACTATCATAATTAATAGAGTCATTAACTATCTTTTGTATCAATTTATTTACAATATTATTTTCTTCACTGGCGAAATATCTAGTTGCTGAATTTTTAAAAGACTTTTCCTAGAGAGGCCATAAACACTCTTTGGTTATAACACCATAAATCTAAACATAGCATTGGAGACAATTTTATTATGCAGCAAGTAACAGCCAAATTAGTTGAGAAATGGAGAGTCTGGCCAAGCTTGCCTTGATACTACTGAAGGCATAACAGCAATTTCAGTGACATCACAAACGTTTTTTTACAATTTTAGTGTAATATTATAGCTGTTTGCTTCAAATTGTATCTAACAAATGATTAAAACAATATTAAAATAATAACACCTCAAGCAGCTGTTTGCCACAAAGGTCTCACAGGAGCCTCAGTTTATGTGCCCCAGACAAAGTCTGTGAAGAAGACGAGACCTCAGCAGAAAGAAAACACAAACATTTTGTCTCCACAAAGGTGTCACAGGAGCCTCAGTTTATATGCCCCAGACAAAGTCTGTGAAGAAGAGGAGACCTCAGCAGAAAGACAACACAAACATTTTGTCTCCACAAAGGTCGCACAGGAGCCTCAGTTTATATGCCCCAGACAAAGTCTGTGAAGAAGACGAGACCTCAGCAGAAAGACAACACAAACATTTTGTCTCCACAAAGGTCTCACAGGAGCCTCAGCTTATGTGCCCCAGACAAAGTCTGTGAAGAAGACGAGACCTCAGCAGAAAGACAACACAAACATTTTGTCTCCACAAAGGTCACACAGGAGCCTCAGTTTATATGCCCCAGACAAAGTCTGTGAAGAAGACGAGACCTCAGCAGAAAGACAACACAAACATTTTGTCTCCACAAAGGTGTCACAGGAGCCTCAGTTTATATGCCCCAGACAAAGTCTGTGAAGAAGACGAGACCTCAGCAGAAAGACAACACAAGCATTTTGTCTCCACAAAGGTCACACAGGAGCCTCAGTTTATATGCCCCAGACAAAGTCTGTGAAGAAGACGAGACCTCAGCAGAAAGACAACACAAACATTTTATCTCCACAAAGGTGTCACAGGAGCCTCAGTTTATATGCCCCAGACAAAGTCTGTGAAGAAGACGAGACCTCAGCAGAAAGACAACACAAACATTTTGCCTCCACAAAGGTGTCACAGGAGGCTCAGTTTATATGCCCCAGACAAAGTCTGTGAAGAAGACGAGACCTCAGCAGAAAGACAACACTAACATTTTATCTCCACAAAGGTGTCATAGGAGCCTCAGTTTATATGCCCCAGACAAAGTCTGTGAATAAGACGAGACCTCAGCAGAAAGACAACACAAACATTTTGTCTCCACAAAGGTCGCACAGGAGCCTCAGTTTATATGCCCCAGACAAAGTCTGTGAAGAAGACGAGACCTCAGCAGAAAGACAACACAAACATTTTGTCTCCACAAAGGTGTCACAGGAGCCTCAGTTTATATGCCCCAGACAAAGTCTGTGAAGAAGACGAGACCTCAGCAGAAAGACAACACAAACATTTTGTCTCCACAAAGGTGTCACAGGAGCCTCAGTTTATATGCCCCAGACAAAGTCTGTGAAGAAGACGAGACCTCGGCAGAAAGACAACACAAGCATTTTGTCTCCACAAAGGTCACACAGGAGCCTCAGTTTATATGCCCCAGACAAAGTCTGTGAAGAAGACGAGACCTCAGCAGAAAGACAACACAAACATTTTGTCTCCACAAAGGTCGCACAGGAGCCTCAGTTTATGTGCCCCAGACAAAGTCTGTGAAGAAGACGAGACCTCAGCAGAAAGACAACACAAACATTTTGTCTCCACAAAGGTGTCACAGGAGCCTCAGTTTATATGCCCCAGACAAAGTCTGTGAATAAGACGAGACCTCAGCAGAAAGACAACACAAACATTTTGTCTCCACAAAGGTCGCACAGGAGCCTCAGTTTATATGCCCCAGACAAAGTCTGTGAAGAAGACGAGACCTCAGCAGAAAGACAACACAAACATTTTGTCTGCTATATATAAGCAATTTTTGACAAGGGACAAGTGGGAAAGGCAGACCTTACCAGAGGCTTGAGCCCAGGTACCTTCGATAAATAGCCAAGCACGTTAACCACACGGCTACGGGACGATTAATTAGCATAGAATAAAATAATAAAAATAAATAAATACCCCCTCAAGCAGCTGCATGCCACAGAGGTCTGACAGGAGCCTGTCAGTTTATATGCCATAGTAGAAGGTCTGAGAGGATGGCAGGCCCTCAGCAGAAAAACGATACAAACAGCCATGCCTTACCCGGGGCTCGAACCCAGGTCTCTTAGATCAGTAGCCAAGCGCGCTAACCACTAGCAATGATTAAATATGTATTTATGGAAAAGTTTTAATATATTTTTTTTGTGAAATTGCTGAGAATATTAATATATTTAGTGATATATTTTGTAAAGTAGCTTTGGAATAATATTACACTGCAATTTATGCAAAAAAAGAATCCCTCCTTTCTTGACATCACTGAAAACGCTGTCATGGATTTATGAATCAAGATAGTCTGGCCCTGACCTGTACATGGGGAAATTTTGTTGTTAAAAATGATAGATTGATATCAACCCCAGATTACATCACTTTAACTTTAATAAAATCATTAAACAATTTAACACTCCCACTTCCAAAATTTATGGCTGAGCCACTGCTTTTATATATTATGTTTAACAAAGCGACAAATTACCATTCGACTGAATAAAAAATAAATAATTTTTACGGTCTGCTACTCTGACCCAAAAAAGCTTTTTCTAAATTATGCCATGTATTATAAAATTAAAATTCAAAACTCGGATGTCTTTTATTACTTTACTGAATTTCGGTTATTTGCTCTTTTAGAACATGATCTGATTTTTTTCTTCAATTTACTTTATCCCATTAATGCGAATAAACAACAATATATTCAAGTTTCTCAAACACAAACTCAATATATTCGGGGAAAAAAAGAGAGAAATTACCAAATTAAAAACAAATTGCTTTCAAAAGAGATTTAGAAAGAGAAATTATGGTATGAATAAAACCGTGAAAGTAAATTACATTCAAAAATCTTCATATCAAGTGGAAAAATGCTTAAAATTTCCTTTCATTGTTCTTCCTCTTCTTCATCATCATCGTAATAATCAACAACAGTTTCAAAACCATACAAGACGGTGTCCAACCAAACTTTCATGCGATCTTCAGGACATAGTTTGTTACGTATTGGGTTTCCAGCGCGGGTCACAATTTCTTCCAATACGTCTTTGGCTTCTTTTCCACAACGGTCCTCTGTATTGGTGAGCAAACAGTCCTTGAAAAGTATTGCTAGCCTGAAGAAGACAAAGGTTTGTTGTCATTAATGTCATGTGAAAAAATACAGTTTTAAATCAGTGTCACATTTAAAGTCAGTGTTTCCTAATATCATAACAGCGGCCGAATCCCTGAACGATATTGCAAAGTCCTACGGAACTTCTGAATGATATTGCCAAGTCTTACGGAATCCCTGAAACGATATTGCCAAGTCCTACGGAATCCCTGAACGATATTGCCAAGTCCTAAGGAAACCCAACTTATACAAAAGATACTTCTTTTCCAATCATTCAGGGGCGGGGGTGGCTCAGTCGGTAGCGCGCCAGGCTCGTGATCTGTAGTTCCCAGGTTCGAGTCCCAGCTGGGTCAGCGTTGAGATTTATCTCCGCAAAATTCCCCGCCCTGCCCACGGTCAGTAGGGGACACCGATGGGCTTGGAAAGGCCGCCGTCCTTCGGATGGGACGTTAAGCCGTGGCCCCGTGTGCGGGAGAACCATACCCTGTGCACGTTAAAGAACACACTGGATGGCCTTGACGGGAGGCTACCATCTGTCTCCCAACAGCTGTTCCAGTGGGTCCCCTCCCCCAACCTTCTCTGAGCCTTCGGGGTCCTTGTGACCTGGCCATTTAGCCCATGGTGTGCAAAAAGTGCCGCTCAGAGGTAAAACAACCCAACCCAAATTCCAATCATTCAATTTCCTTCAAAGAAATAAAAATAGGGGGAGAGATACAGTCAGTAGCTCGCCAGACTCGTAATCTGCAGTTACCAGGTTGTAGTCCCACCTGACCAATCTTCAGATATTTCTCCGCATACCCCCTGCCCTCGGTCAGCAGAGGATACCGATGCGCTTGGAAAGGCATCTGTCACATAATAGTTGTCCAGTGGGTCCCATTCCCCAGCCTTCTCTGAGTTCTGACCATTTAGCCCATTGTGTGAAAAAATTTGCCGCTCAGAATAAAACGACGCATCCCAAAAAATTTCTCTCTAAAAAATATATTTCATACTTATTATAATTAATCATTGCGCTATAAAATTGTTAGAAAACGGTTTTAGGGTATGACTTATTTAGGTTTTACCCGATTTTAGCAATTCCCTTTAAGAAGAGAATATCTTTCGAAAAACACTAACATCCCGTAACGAGAAGACGGGATCGGACGTTAAGTGTTATACCTTGTTGGCTCTATGTAGCATCACAGGGAATTCATGCACAACTTTTCTTCCAGAGCGAAAAAACTGACGGACATCAGTTCTCTTGTCTGCCAAGAAGTATAACACGGTTATTATCTACATTAGATTTTTATAACCATTTCATTAATCATCCTTTCGTAAATGTTGCCTGTTATATTATGGTCTTATTATATCCCCATGATTACCTGATAAAATTCAAATAGAATGAATATTTATTACTTACAAGCAGTCATACATATTATAATCTTCATGGTTCGCTAGCGGCTGATCAACCCTATAGTTTTCGCCAAAACGTTCCACCAGAGTATCTTCTGCGTTTTCATGACAAGTGTGATAATCCTCAGTTTTTTTGTAGCATCCCACGTATTTCCTGTAACCTGAAATCAAACCAAAGTGCGCTGTTATACTAATTCAACTAGAGCATTTGTAATCTATGCTAATAATAAATATATATGTACAATAGCATGCTAAGCAAGGGGCTGAAGTGTATTAAAATCAGTAGCACGCCAGACTCGTAAAATTCCCCGCCCTGACCACGGTCAGTAGGGGACACCGACGGGCTTGGAAAGGCCGCCGTCCGTCGGATGCGACGTTAAGCCGTGGCCCCGTGTGCGGGAGAGCCATACCCTGTGCACGTTAAAGAACACGCTGGATGGCCTTGACGGGAGGCTACCATCTGTCTCCCAAGAGCTGTTCCAGTGGGTCCCCTCCCCCAACCTTCTCTGAGCCTTCGGGGTCCATGTGACCTGGCCATTTAGCCCATGGTGTGGAAAAAAGTGCCGCTCAGAGGTAAAACAACCCAACCCAGACTCGTACTCTGCAGCTTCCACTTTCGAATACCAACTGTATCATCATTGAGACTTATTCTATTCTTGTTTTTGGAGAGAAAGAGAACACTGAAGGGCTTAGAAATCCGTAGGATGGGACATGCTGCTGATTGCAGGAGGGCCATGCCTTGTGTTCATTAAATAACCCACTGAATGACCTTGATTGGAGACTTCCATCTATGTTGTAACAGTGATCCCAAACATTTTCTGAACCCTTGGGATCTTTGCGATCTGGCTATTAAGTCTCTTGTGCGAAATAAAATACCTCTCAGAAATAAAACAATCGATTCCTCTCCTCGTTTCTTGTTAAGGAGCTGAAGGCCATTTGAGGCGTAAAGATAAATAAGAGGAAAAAGTCCATTTGGGATTTCTAGGGAAAAGAACAAAAGGTCATTTTGTGCTTCTAAAGGAGAAGAGTCGAAATCAATTAACAATTTTTTAATGTTATTACAACTTTTCGCAATGTCCCTTGTTCGATCGCTGCCGTCGCCTATGGTAATATACATTTGAGACCAGTAACTTCTGTTTTCTTAGCAGCATTCCGGTTGGAATAATTCCTCTACCAAGCCGCGAGCTCCGGAGTTCACATAACCAGACTATTCTGCGCAAAAGTATGTCTCTCAGAAGTAAAACAACCTGGAATTTTTTTTTACAATTTTTTACCCGAATTCTACTTTCTAATCAAACTATTTGTTATCAAAAAAGGAAGAAAAAAACGATATATCAAGGCAGATTTATTTATGGGAGTCGTAGGGATCTGCATTGTTTTTTCTAATTCTGTCCTGCATAGAGGTTCTTTGGAGAATGTAATCGAACTTCGCTCCTTTTAAAAGTCCCAACTGGGCCGGTGTTGGCTAGATCGGCAAGTCTCCAGGATTAAAATCGCTAATTCCCAGGTTCGAGTCCCAATTGTTCCTGCCTTGGCGGAGGCTTATATCGGGTTTCTAACAGCTGCCCCGTCGATCTTCTTCCCTCACTTTATCTGAGCCCTTAGGGTCCTTGTGGCCTCGCCATTTAGCCCATTGTGTGTGCACTAAAATCCCTCTCAGAGATAAAACAACCCAACTCAAAGCTTCTAACTTTCTTTGTGTTTTCATATAAGCAGTATCTTTCTCTTAGTTTGAACACATTCCCCACAATATCAGTTGCGTTAAAGAAATAAATTATGACATACCTTCTCTCAGGGTAGACTCCTCGTTACATATATCTTCCAGAACACTTTGAATTCCAGAAGTCAGATTCTTGAATTTGGGCACTTCTGCAGAATCGCATTCTTCATAGTAATCTTCAACACATTTGAAGCTATCCTTCAGATTTCTGAAACGGAAAAGGATGAAGTAAATCATTTTTCATCTTAACTTTCCTCTAGTTTCCATATTTATATGTATCTAAAAATATTAAAAACTCCAGGTACAATGGCATATTCAGGAGTTTAGTACATAAACACATACACATATTGAAAAAGTCCCATTTTACAGGGCAGAAAATCAGGATGGAAAATTTTTATAGCCTATGACACTCTCCACTCTACAAGTTGTCATTTAGCATGTAACTTGCTATTATAACACATTTCGGGGGGAGGATATGAGGTCCTGGGGGGGGGGGGGGTTGTTTTATCTCTGAGCAGCATTTTTTCTTTTGCACAGAATGAGCTAAATGGTCAGGTCACAAAGACGCCAAGGGCTCAAAGAAGACTGGATAAGGAAACCCACTAGATATCGGTTAGGAGTCAAATTATAGCTTCCCGTCAAGACCTACCAGAGTGTTTCTAACGTGCACAGAGTATGACTCTCCCGCACATGAAGACACGGCTTTACATCACATCCAACATACAGCGAACTTTCCAAGCTCCTTTTTCCCCCTTTCTGACAGAGGACAAAGTGGAGGGTTTAGCGAATAATCTCAACGCTGTCTAGATGGGACTCGAACCTGGGAATTGCAGATTGCTAGCCTAGCTATCTACCGAGTGAGAGTATTATCAGCCTCCAAAGAAAGGTGAGGATATCATTTAATGCAATAAATGATACGGAGTGGGGCACAGTCGGTAGCGTGCCAGATCTAATCTGAAGTTCCCAGGTTCGAGTCTCACCTGTGCGAGCGTTAAGATTTATCTTTAATAAACTCCTTACCTCGGTCAGGAGGGGACACTGATGGCCTGGGAAAAGCCACCGTCCGTAGGATGGGACATAAAAAAATAGCTCCGTGTGCGGGAGTGCCATACACTATGAACATTTAAAACATCCTGGATGACTTTGACTGGAGGCCACCATCTATTTCTTAACAGTTGTCCAGTGCATTTCCTTCTCATACTTTCTCTAAACTCTCGGGGTCCATTTAACCCATTGTGTGCAATCCCCCAGAGGTAAAAATCAACTTTTTATCAGGAAAAAAGAAAGGATTGTAAATAATTCTTTATGACCTATATAATTCGTTACTCACGCTTTCATATGATACATAATTCGTTTTTATCGGTTCTCGCGTTGGGAAGGTATCGGGAGGCAATTATTAAGCCCAGTTCACAATCCGACATTTTCACAAATTACAAGCAAAAAGCAGCAGGAAGATAGGTAAAAATAAATACCAGAAATTAAATTTTTAAGCGCATTTTATTTCCATTATTTATTAACCATATAAATATTTCTACGTGCTGCCCAGGGCTTCGCCTTCATAAAGGCAACCTAGACACGTGCCTAAGGCCTGCAGAGTTCGGCCCCTCAGATTAGTCCAAGGGAGAGCAGGATGCCCTGATATGGCTTTGTACTGTACCTAGCAGCCGAAAATATATAAAAGAGATTCTGAAAGTGTTTGCAATGGCAATATTTCGTGCATTTAACACAATATTGACAACCCATTTCACTTCTAAAAGTAATATTACTGCAGCGCATCCAAAAGAATTTCTTGATTTCATAGAATTTGAAGTCACGTTCGTAAAGCGGACAAGATATATATAATATATCATAAAACTATTTAAGATATTCTTTCCACTTTGAGGTAATCTTTTGATATAGTAGAAAAATATATAACTTTTGTTATGTATCTTGCGAGTCAGTATATGATAAAATGGGTTTTGTATTCTAGATTCTTAGTAGAGCTACTATGCATATGGAGGTATCTATCTGAGAATTGTATATGATTCGACTTATTCATTTTTTCAGTTTAACGGCGCCTATATATTAACTGTTCACTAGTAAATTTTGTACTGCCATTTCACTTTTTCTGACCAGTGGGCAAGCATTATCATTTTTGCCTGCACAAAAAAGGAACTTGGGTTCGAATCCTGGCAGAAATATTCTTTCTGATTTATACTTTTTGAATTCTGCTGAGATGTCATTTTCCTTACAGATTTTCTCTCTGTCTCATTGCAGTGACAGGCTCCTGTTTTTTTAATAATAAATAATAATTTAATGGTAATTTAAAATGATTTAATAAAAATAATTAGCAATTAATAATAATTAATTCTCCTTTTTTAAATTGCCTTGATTTAAAGAAGCTAAAATTATCCACTAAGATCATCCAAGTAACCTAGCATTTGGTATCAAAAAGTTCAAAATTTATCATTATGGCATACATCCTATTATTTGGTGATTATAAACTTAATTTTACTGATGTCCTGCGTAAAACTAACACATTGCATTGTAGTCTCAGCTTTACAGGTTATCAACTAGTAGTCAAGTATCATGCAAGTGTCTCAGCTATACAGGTTATCATCTTTCAGTTTTGCAGTCTGTACATGAAATCTTTCAGTTATTAGTCTACTTACTGGCAATACTGTCGAAGTGTTCCTTCACTCAACAGAATGGATCCTTCACTGTTGATGACGTCCACAGCATCTTGTCGACATTGAAATAATGTCTTCAGCTCACAGGACTGTTCGGACACAAAAATCTTGAACGGAAAGGCACCATCTGAGAATGACATTGCAATCTCTGAATCACACAAGAAATTACAGAATCAAAAAATAGCTACTTTTAACTTTCCTATTCTGTACGTTAATTCGTTTTTTTTCCAACAGGTATAATAAAAATCTTAAATATTTTTTTCATGCAAAATTTTAATCGAACTATTCATTTTAAATTTCAGTTTTTATATGTGGGAAGTAGGAAGCAGAGTTTCTCCAGTTCTTTCAATTTTACAGTTAGTATTACTAAAAACCTACTTTTTAGTTAATATAAAACACTGTGTTAATTAGTTTTGCTTCATTTCTCAAGTAATTTTGATATAGATTTTTATTTTATTGATTTCTAACAAATAACTGAGAATGGTTTTTTAATATTATGATAAAGAACATATTTTATAAAAAATTTAAACCAATTTTATAGAAACTTGAAACAAAAGGAAATTTGAAAAAATTTATCTTTATATTATTAAATTATTCATATATATCTAGTAGTTGGTCGGCCTTCTCAGGTAAATCTCCGTAATATATTCTTTAAAAAATTGTAATTTTTGCCGAAATAATAAACGATAATACTAACTAATAAAATGAATCATTTTTAAAGAAACTAGCTATACATTGTTTTTCCTGCTGTGCTGAGACAATTTCAGATTCTGAAAACTGTACATTTAACTCTAAGAAGAAGGATAGGGAAGTACTGCGCCACCTAACCATAGGAACCATGTGTGTTCTGATTTTGAATTCTCAAAAGTGTGCAGTGGACTCAAAAAAAGGTTGGGATGCACTGAGCTAACAAATCATAGAAACCTAGAGTTTTCCGATTTTGGATCTTGGTACCTGATCACTAAGACCAGCGGGACCTTGTGCAAGTGTTTGTATGTTGTGTTGTGTTGGGTTGTTTTACCTCTGAGCGGCACTTCTTTGCACACCATGGGTTAAATGGCCAGGTCACATGGACCCCGAAGGCTCAGAGAAGGTTGGGGGAGGGGACCCACTGGAACAGCTGTTGGGAGACAGATGGTAGCCTCCCGTCAAGGCCATCCAGCGTGTTCTTTAACGTGCACAGGGTATGTCTCTCCCGCACACGGGGCCACGGCTTAACGTCCCATCCGACGGACGGCGGCCTTTCCAAGCCCATCGGTGTCCCCTACTGACCGTGGGCAGGGCAGGGAATTTTGCGGAGATAAATCTCAACACTGACCCAGCTGGAACTCGAACCTGGGAACTACAGATTACGAGCCTGGCGCGCTACCGACTGAGCCACCCCCGCCCCTTGTATGTTGTGTAAGGAATCAGAATTAGCCTAATATAGCTTCTAGGTTATCTCCGTCCTTTGGGTAGGGAAGTACCTTCTTCTTCCTTACGCCCAAATGTACAACAGTTGTGAGTCATTTAACATCCTGATACACCGCAGTCGACAGCGACAGATTGTAAACTATGTTTCACGAAACTTTGGCGGTCTCTTGAATTGGCAACGAATATAATACGACACTCAGAGTGCAGGAAAAACTTGATTGCTAATCTGATGTCTGTCACATCCACACATATGAATCACACATGAAACCCGAAACATGAAATATTGGAGTTGTAAATAAAACATTTTTCGTTCCGCTCTCATTCGCACACTGAGTCGTTCATATTACATAATATGTTTTACTACTGTGGAATTTTGAATTTGCATAAATCCGTATAAAAAGAAACCTTATATAAATGCATGATCGCATCACAAGCAAGCAAGTCATCTTCATTACTGTTCAGCTAATTTGATGCTTTCATTTTGAATTCTAGTGACCTGTAACCACTTCTTTCAAAAGAATTGCTCTCAATACCAATGTATATAATAAAACTTTGACTAATATCCCCATGGAACAATCGTGTAAAAATTATATTTATAACCACTTACTCAAAAGAATTGCTCTCAATACCAATGTGAATAATAAATATTTCTAGTTTAATTTTACTAAATTTCCCACGAACATTCCTGCAAAATTTAGATTTAGTTTGGTTATTGATTATGTTATGCGAAATTCCCTTCAAGGGAAAGATTTTGGCCTTAAATGGGCTGGAGATACGAAAGTTTCTGAACATTATAAAGTTATTGAAGGTGAGAATTCGACCACGACAAGATGGGCTGAGTTTTTCAATGATGTTCTAAACATTGTGGTTAGATCTACTCCCATTGTTTTTAATTATGATAGATGGATTACTGACTTGATAGTTGGATTGCTGCAAAAGATTTTACCAGAGCTATTATTACTCTTATGGTTAAAATTATAGGTGATTGCAGTTCTTAGCATATTTTTAGTATTACTAGCCTACTTCCCATTCCAGGTAAGGTTCTTTGCATGATTGTGCTTAATAGAACTCAGAATTTGGTTGATGGGTAACTGTATGCAGTGTGGATTCAGAAGTGGTAGGGAATGTGAAGATTAGATTTACATTCCCCACCACTTCAGAATCTTGGAAAATGTTTAGAGTGTTAGAGACATGTGGTTACTAGCTTTGTAGATTCAAAAATGCTTTTGACTCTGTTGAATAGTTGAGAGTGAAAACATATGGCGTACCAGACAAGTTAGCATGATGAAAACTCTCTCTAATAACGTTATTTCATATGTGAGTTTTATCAACTCACACATGAATTAACTTGTATTGAAAATTTTGTATTAATTGAATTGCCTTGTATAATAACTATTTGTTTAACATTTCTAATAGTTCGAAAGAGATGTACTTTGTCAATGAAGTAGTTTGGTTGTTGATTATATTAAACGGAATTCACTGCAAAGGGGGATATTTTGGCCTTAAAGGTTTAGAGAGTAGAAATTTCTCTAATTTACACTGTGCTTATGATTTGGCGTTTCTAGCCAATGATGAAGAGATAAAGCTTTCATTAGATCTGTTGATGAAACTGGTGGTAGAGTATGTTTGATTATAACATAGATAAAATTATAGTGATGAAAACTTGTCAGACGGGTTGTGGTTCAGTTAATCTGAATGGTTGCACTCTTGAGGAGGTGTCTCAGTTTAATTATTTTGGGAGCTATGTAACAGATATTGGTGATGTGCGACATGAGATAAACAGACGAAAACAATTGCAGCTGGAACTTTTAAGTTTCTATGGAGAGTACGGAAAATAGGCCTATACACCTAAGGACTAAAATTATGTTGCATAATAGTTTGGTTCTTTCTTGACTTAGTTATAGAAGTGAAACTTGGACCCTTTGTAATCAAGATAACATGAAACTGCATACCTTTGATTCTAGATGCTTACGCAGTATCTTGGGAATTAGGTGATTTCACTTAGTAAGGAAGGGAAAGTAGTAGGTTAGGTTAGGGAAAGGTTAGTAGGTTAGGGAAAGGAGTAGAAAACCTCCTTTGAGCAGGTTAGCAAGCAGGGCTATGAACATTTGTCTAAAGGCTTCAAAACGAAGAAGTGACCTAGGATGAGGTGGGCTGATAATGTCAACAGGACTCGTTAGAATTGATTTAAAGTAGTTAAATACAGCAGCTGTGGCTGAGGATAGACCTGTTTGGAGAACTAAATTGCACAGTCTGGGTTGGACCTAAATAGCCAATGGCTGCTTGAGGATTCTGCAAATATGTATGTATCATTTACTCAACATAATTGCTCTCAAAACTATTGTGGATAATAATAATAATTCCTAAATTTTTATGGACTAATCATGAAAAAAATCAGACTTGCAACCACTTACCTAAAAGTAGTGCTCCCAATATCAATGTGAATAGTAAGAATTTCATGTCTGTAGAGTCACGCTCCCAAGGACTTCAAGCAACTAGTCGACCTTTATTGACGCTGTCTTCTCACTAATAGTTCAATGTCACTATTTATAGGTCGCATTTCTGCATGAAAAGGCAGGAAATGCAAACTTCCGCTCACAAATTAATTAAGAGTTAATTGTTCTATGTCTGTATCTAGACGATACGTAATCCCAAGGTTATAAAGAGAGGGAACAAAATGCTATTTTGTTAGCTGCCGATATCCAATCTCAAGGTTGGAAACAGAAAAAAATAAAACTCTGTTGGTTATTGATATCCAATCTTAAGTTCGAAAATGCAAGGAGCAAAAGGAAATAATTTTCAGAGGAAGTGGTATGGAAGTCTGATTGATTTGGACCAAGATGTGGGAGGGCGTAAGAACGAAAATAAAAAGGAACAGTTTCATCTAAGAAGCAGGACATATTGAAAAATTTAGATTGCACAACAACATCCGAAGTGTTATAAAAGACTGCAAACAAAAAATACACGTGTGCAATAGCTTGCTAATAGTTTATAGCATTGTGAGCAACTTGATGTTAGTAACATCTAGATATAAATCCGTAGCTTCGTGAAAAGTATTGCATATGTTTACTATGCTATTTGTTTTTCCTTGCAGTTTACACATCAGTACAGAGCCAGATATAGGACTACACGATGCAGGAGCCAACCTAGGACCCAGCATCTCCTTGAGATCTTGCATCTAAATGGAAAACATGGGATTGCTTAAGGCTATTAAATTTAACCATCTTGTGCTCTCTTCCTCCCTAAAAATAAAGGAAATGTGAAAAATCGTTGTTTTACTATATCTTCCGAACGCGAGGGTCCACAGTTACGAGTTAGGTGTGAAATGAAAGCTTGTCATGTGGTTGGAAGACTACTTGGAAGTTTGATCCCCCCCCCACCTTTCTTTCCTCTATAAAGGGGACAGAAAATTCGTTGGGGTCGACCCCAATGAGTTATGTCTCAATCATAGCTTGTGACGTTTACAATGTATTGTACTGTTTCTTATCACGTCTTTTTTCTCTCTACCATTCACAAAAAGAGGGATGAAAAGAGAGTCGTCTTTATGAGTCGTATGTTAAATGAAAGTTTGTGAAGATAAATATTTTAGCGACAAAATAAAAAAATTTAAATATTTAAAAATATTTATTAACTTATATATGCCCTAAAAAGTTAAAAAAAAATAAAATTAAAACATACTGATGTTGCACTCACTCTTAATTCATATTCACTTCAAAGGAATGTGAACTCAACTGCATATTCTTTAATTTCACTTTTTAAGGTGCACTTAGGAAAATAGTATTTTTCAGTTATTTAGTTTACATTTTTTAACAGGGGAACTTATTTCGTACTTTATAATCTTTACCATTTATTTATAAAACCTACATAGTACAAATAGGATAATTCCTGAAAATTGAACAACTAGTTATCGTCATACGATTAAGGTTCGTTATGCCTGTGCTTCGGTTAACATTTATATTGCGCGGATACTTTACCAACCGATTATATATTGTTGCGGATCACAAAGATGGATAGCCACTGAGCGTGAGTATTAAAAGCTATATTTCAAAACCAAATTCAATACAAGGTAAATTGTTACAAAGGAAATATGGATGAAGTATCTTATTAACAAATCAACTATTAACATGCACAAGTCATCAATCTTCCTGCATGAGCACACATCAGCTCTGTGTATTTTACTAAATACTACCTTTTACTTGATTTACCAGGTCACCCGAAGATCTTCACTCGTAAACCAATTCTCGTCCTGTGCTAATAACTTTTCACACACTAGCCGAACAAAAAGACAGTCCGTGTAGACATTCGAAGTTAGCCATAAAAGTTCCCACTTTTATACTTCCGCGTATACACAACACATCAAGTTACTTCTTGATACTTAACGATAAAAGATCCCACTTTTATCCTTCCGCGTATACACAACACATCAAGTTACTTCTTGATACTTAACGCGCACTGTCTCAGAACAGCCCACCGGCCATTTTCGAACTCTCCGACCGTTACAACACAACGACCGTTAACGCTCCACTCTTCTTCTCCAAATTCTCCCAAAGTTCTTATTCGTTGGCTGAAACTTTTTGCTTTCGGTTGCCAGATTCCTTCTGTCGTAACACTGCCCCCTTCCTAAGTCTTGTTCGTCCCGAACAATTCTGGATTCCAAAGTCTCTTCAGTTCTTCGATGAAACGGGGCCAAACGATCCACGTGAATCACCTTGCACTTTGTAGCTGGACGTCGACGAATGCGATATACCACGTCATTAATCCTGTTAACTATTGTATATGGGCCTTCCCAAGGTTTCTGAAGTTTTGGAGATAGTCCTTTCTTTCTATGTGGACTGTATAGCCAGACAAGATCTCCTTGATTGAAAATAGTTCCATTTATTTTACTGTCATATCTTGTTTTGGTTCTGTCACTTGTTATGTCGATGTTATGTCTAACGGAGTGATGGATTTCTTCTAGTCGTTGTTGCAATTCTTGTACGTATTGTGGAGTGGACACAGGCATTGCTTCGGGCCGACCATATAAAAGGTCACAGGGAAGACGTAACTCTCTTCCAAAAAGCATCATGGAAGGTGTCTGTCCAGTTGTCTCATGCACTGCCGTCCTATATGCCAGCAAAAGGAGTGGTACATGGCGATCCCAGTCACGTTGGTGCTCGTTCACAAATAATGCTAAATGCTGAGCAATTGTTCTATTGAACCTTTCAACCATACCATCCGACTGAGGGTGTAAGGGAGTTGTTCTGGTTTTCTGAATGCCTAATAGTTGACAGATGCCTTTAAACACATTGGATTCAAAATTCCGTCCTTGATCAGAGTGGAGTTGTAAAGGTACCCCATACCTACTAATGAAGTTATTAACTATTATCTCAGCCACTGTTGTTGCTTCCTGGTCTTGGATGGGATATACCTCAGGCCACTTTGTGAAATAATCCATTACCACTAATAAATATCGATTTCCATCATCAGTTCTAGGAAACGGACCCATTACATCAATGGCTATTCTTTCAAAAGGGGCACCAACGTTATACGTCTGCAGCTTACCCCGACTCCTAGTCTTAGGGCCTTTCTTTGCTGCACAGGCTTCACATTGCCTACACCATCTCTCAACGTCTGCCCTACTTTTCAACCAATGAAATCGTTCCCTGGCTTTGGCTAATGTCTTATTAACACCGAAGTGTCCTCCAGTGGCACTATCATGTACATCTTTCATCACCAGTTCCACTCGGGATCGAGGAAGGATTATCTGCCAACGGATCAGCCGTCCAGTGGGATTCTCCCATCTTCTGTATAATACTCCGTCTTCCATTTTTAAGGAGTCCCACTGTGCCCAGTAACTTTTAGTAGTTGGACTATACCTCGAGATTTGCTCCCAATTAGGTCTTACATCAGATTTTTCAATCAATTCTAATATTGGTTTTATGTCTTCATCATCTAGTTGAGCCTTCCTGATTTCAATTGGATTCCAGATGTTAGGGGTGTCACTGTTTGTTTGTGTCGATACTATTTGTCTTATGGGCATTATCTCTTTAGTTCCAAATTTCAGTTCTGCATTATAGCAATGTTTACAGTTGTCAATACATGGGCGCCTGGAAAGAGCATCTGCATTCTTATGCATTTTACCACTTCGATGTTCGATGGAGAAATCGTATTCTTGTAACCGTTGTATCCACCTAGCGATTTGTCCTTCAGGGTTTTTGAAGTTTAATAACCATCTAAGTGCAGCATGATCAGTACGTATAAGGAATTTCTGGCCATAGAGATAATTATGAAAATGTTCTATTGCTTTTACTATTGCTAACAGTTCTTTGCGTGTTACACAGTAATTCCGCTCTGGTTTGGATAAAGTTTTACTAAAGTATGCAATAACTCTCTCTTGCCCGTCTTGTTCTTGTGAAAGCACAGCACCAACTCCTGTGTTACTTGCGTCAGTATCTATCACGAATTGTTTTCCAGTTTGTGGGTACGCTAGCACTGGTGCTGTGGAAAGAGTTTTCTTTAGCTGTTGAAAGGCTATATCGCATTCGGTGGTCCACATAAACCGCTGGCCCTCTTCTGTCAGACGATGTAATGGCCTTGCGATGTTGGAGAAACCTTTGACAAATCTTCTATAGTAGGTGCAAAGTCCAATAAAACTACGAAGTTGATGAACATCTTGTGGTGGAGGCCAGTCTCTTACAGCTTCTATCTTACTAGGATCAGTCTTAATCCCTGCTGTAGTGATCACATGACCAAGGTAATGAACTTCTTGCTGGAACAGTTTACACTTTGTCGGTCCCAATTTTAACTTGGCTGCCTTAAGTTTTTCAAATACTTGACGAAGATTTCTCAAATGTTCTTCAAAAGTTCTTCCAAGAACTATGATGTCGTCCAAGTAAACCAGGCAGACCTCCAAAGACAAACCTTTGAGCACTGACTCCATTAGTCGCTCAAATGTGGCAGGTGCATTACAAAGTCCAAATGGCATCACCTTAAACTGCCAAAGTCCATTCCCTGTACTGAAAGCTGTTTTCTCACGGTCTTCAGGACGTATACCAACTTGCCAATAGCCGCTCTTTAAATCTAATGTTGAGAACCATTCTGACCCTGATAAAGTGTCTAGTGTATCGTCAATCCTGGGTAAAGGAAAGGAATCTTTCTTTGTTACGTCATTTAATCTGCGATGATCTACACAAAATCGTGTAGATCCATCCTTTTTCTTGACAAGTACTACTGGTGATGTCCAGGGACTCTGTGATGGTTCTATAATGCCCTGAGCTTCCATGTCCTTTATGAGTTGTTCCGTCTCCTCTCTTTTTGCCAATGGAAGCCTTCTTGCCGGCAGATGGACTGGAGGAGAATCACCAGTGTTGATTTTATGTTCTGTCAGGTTAGTACGGCCATAATCATTTGATGTGGCAGAAAAAATGTCAGAAAATTCTTTTAATAGGTTCTCGGCCTTAACAGCTTGGTTTTCAGTTAATATTTGTCTTGTTTCTCTCCATAATTCAGTAAGATGAGACGGGATGTCTGTATGATTTTGATATGAATCGGTAACTTCTATTTTATTTATACTTGTTACACAGGTAACAGCTTCACATATTGCTAATTCCTCACCTTTTTTTAACATTCTATTGGATTTGTTACAGTTCATCACTCTGATAGGGATCTGTTCTTTATCTATTCTGACTAAAGTCCTTGCAACCAGGATATTATGAGCCAAAGCTCCTTTACCAGAGGCATCAGTAACTGCCAATCGGAAGGCCCCAGAAGTCTCCGCCCGATGTCCACGGACTATAACTTCACTTTGTGCTGGGATCTCTGTGTCTTCCGTCACTAATATTGGAGTTACGCTTGATAAAGAATCAGACGTCCGGCTAAGCAGAGGAATCTCTTCTGTCTCATAGATGAGTAGGTTATCACTGGGTCTAATGTTGAATCCATGTTTCTTAAGAAAATCAAGGCCTAATATGCATTCGTCGTAGATGTCAGCGATGTAAACAGGATGGCGAACCAGACAGCTACGAACTCGAATATTAAGTTCTATTTTTCCATGAACCTTTGCACGATCTCCAGTGGCCGTTTGTAGGCTTATTCTAGACTGTGTAGTATTCAAGTTTGGGTGAGGTATTATTTTCTTTATTATATCCGTTCTGAGTAAAGTTACATTTGCACCAGTGTCGACTATCATACGGCAAGGTATTCCATTTATGGCTCCATCAGCTACTAATCCATTATTATCGCCATGTAATGTTGAAACGTGGGCGACTTCCCCTGGGGCCAACCAATCAACTGCCAGCCTTTGCCCCGCAAGACTGACTAATTTCTGTTTCCCTGATCTTGTTGTCTAGTTGATGGACTTGGACTCCTCATTCGTTTCCTAGTGCAGTTGGTACGAATGTGTCCGGTCTTGCCACAATTCCAACACTGAAGGTCTGTTGTAGGTTTTGAAGAAGAACCTTTTATATTGTTGCGGATCACAAAAATATGGATAGCCACTGAGCGTGAGTATTAAAAGCTATATTTCAAAACCAAATTCAATACAAGGTAAATTGTTACAAAGGAAATATGGATGAAGTATCTTATTAACAAATCAACTATTAACATGCACAAGTCATCAATCTTCCTGCGTAGAGCACACAATATCAGCTCTGTGTATTTTACTAAATACTACCTTTTACTTGATTTACCAGGTCACCCGAAGATCTTCACTCGTAAACCAATTCTCGTCCTGTGCTAATAACTTTTCACACACTAGCCGAACAAAAAGACAGTCCGTGTAGACATTCGAAGTTAGCCATAAAAGTTCCCACTTTAAATACTTCCGCGTATACACAACACATCAAGTTACTTCTTGATACTTAACGATAAAAGATCCCACTTTTATCCTTCCGTGTATACACAACACATCAAGTTACTTCTTGATACTTACGCGCACTGTCTCAGAACAGCTCACCGTCCATTTTCGAACTCTCCGACCGTTACAATACAACGACCATTACAATACAAAACGACCGTTAACGCTCCACTCTCCTTCTCCAAATTCTCCCAAAGTTCTTATTCGTTGGCTGAAACTTTGCTTTCGGTTGCCAGATTCTTCTGTCGTAACACTGCCCCCTTCCTAGGTCTTGTTCGTCCCGAACAATTCTGGATTCCAAAGCTTCTTCAGTTCTTCGATGAAACGGGGCCAAATGATCCACGTGAACCACCTTGCACTTGTAGCTGGACATCGACGAATGCGATATACCACGTCTGTGTCAAAATGAAAGCGAATCTCATTATGACGTAGATTTCTTTTCTGACTGAAGCCTCGTCCACAAACATAATACGTGTAAGGCCTATAGCCCTTGTGAACACGTTTATGTCTCTGCAGGGAGAAGAATCGCCTAAGAGTTTTCGTGTAAAACCTGTAAAAAGTTTTCTTCTTTGTCGAAAGTTTTCTTCTTTCGATTTTTACTTCTATCAACAGTAACAAGGAATGAAAGTCATTAGTGACATAATATCTAGGGAGAATTTTCATCCTGCAATCTGACCCTTTTGTCAGTTGACTTTCACTTAATTCAGAACTGTCGTGATGAACCTTCAGCCATATTTCACCCGATTCAATTTGATCCCCAAGGTGCTTCACAAATATAATATCAGCTCCATAATTCTTTTTAGCGCTTCGGTCCATCTCCTCCTTCCATACTCTTGCTAGAACTGCAGCTTCTAATCCGACAACCTTACCTGTTTCTCCTGTATAAGTGAAATCAGTGATGTGTCGGGCTGCTAGCAATATTTTTTCTGTTTTATCTTCACATAGCCAGCTTGCAACATCTTCAGATACTCCTTGTTCTATTAACATGTTACGAAACTTGTTCAAAGCATTGCCGTTATGCAGAACCTTGCGGACACGTGATGCTTCATCTACCCTATTATCCACAATGTTCACCAAACGCAGAAGTTCTCCTCCTAACTCTTCGACGAGCTCTTGCAGTTCCAAGGATCCGTCACCAAGGAAACACTGAACAGCTTCCATCACTTCCAGAGAGTTGTCAACAGAGTTTTCAAGAGGTGAATCCATGTTGCTGATAACAGCTGAACAACTCAAACTCTTCATTCCACGAGTCTGTGATGCTGCAACCATTTTCTTAACTAAATCAACAGCAACATCTTCTGTACTGATGGGATCAATAGCTCCTTTTCCGAATTCATCATCATAAACCAAAGCGCACACTCCTTCAGCCAGCTTTTTGGACACAATTGAGCATCTCATTAGAGGAACGCTATCTACGGTAGCCGTCAGATCCTTGCAGCGGTAAATCTCCTTATCTGTTGGCACCAGCTCCTCTGTCTGTCCTACGATGCAGCATCCGACGTCTTCCATCATCTGCTCGATTTTATCTTTAGTGCAGTCGACTGTGAAGCCAGGGATGGATTCCAATTTGTCCAGAGTATCTCCCGTCAATTGGAGAGCACGACCGGAGATCATAGGGACCTTGAGACCTAAAGCAGCAAGTGCAGGAGCCAAGACAAGACTCACTTTGTTGCCGACACCTCCTGTGCTGTTTTCATCTACCATCCGATGGCGCCACTCGGGTCTCCAGCAAAACACATGACCCGAGGAGGTCATATTTGCTGTTTCTTCCGAATTCACTTTCTTGGAGCTCTCATTGTAATTAGCCAGGGAAATATCAGTCTTGATTGCCAAATTGTTCATTCTGGAGATCAGCGACGAGTTCTGTAACATGATATTGTCCACTTTAGAGCTCTTGTAATCGTGATAAAACTTTTCTATATCCTTATAATCTAAATGGTTATAATGTCCAAATCTGCGCATTGACTGTTCAGAAAAGAAATTCAGCATGGTTTCGTTGAGATTGTCTGAGGGCTTTACTTCTCTCTGATCGTAACTCTGAGGCTTAGTTTCATCCAGAAAGTTAGTCTTTGAAGTACCGTCTCTGCCTGAAGCTCTTTTACTAGCATCACCTGTTATGCTGCTAAGCCATTCTTCGGAATTCCTCTTCCTTAAATCCCCACTTTCTATAAACGATTCAAGTGTGGCTATATGCTTCGGAAAAATCTCTCCGACTTCCCCGGTAACGACGCAGGGCACTTTGTATCTATGATGAATGGACGCCTCTTCTTTACTCGGACCACTCTGCGAAACGTAAACTCTGTTTCGTTCCCCCTCATTACCACTCGTTACTCTGCCTTTGCGATAATTGTCCATGACACATTTTGCTGACGGCGAGGAATAGAATACCTTTCGTGTGGATCTCTCTTCAGATCGTGCCAGACTTGTATACCTAGGTATTTTGAAGTGCAAAGCGTACTGTATAGTCTCACAGCTCTCTGATCTGTGTGATTGTTCTTCACAGTTCCTAGACATGTCACCAGCGACATGGACACTCTGCCATGCATCACCAGTAGTTGCGTGGTCAAAGGCATTATCTGCGCTATCTCTACGATTCTTGATTTCCAGTAGCAGATCCACATTTTTATATGCGTTGCCTTTCTCTTTTCCATGTTTACAATCTAACTTAACACTATCAAGATCATCTTTTTCACTGACAAATTCAACATTTAAACTATTGCATTGTCTATTGAGTTCGGTTTTACTATCCTTGAACTGATCAATAATCTTACCAACTTGAGGAGCCACTTCATCTCTCATCTCAGTATTTTGTGCGGCCATTTCGGCTTTCAAGTCACCTATTTTATCGCTTTGGGCAGCTAGATCACTTTTAATATCAGTCATCTGCGTAGCCATATCGGCTTTCATATCGGTCACCAGCGTAGCAATAACGGCTTTCCTATCAGTCATCAGCGTAGCAATAACGGCTTTCCTATCAGTCATCAGCGTAGCCATAATGGCTTTCCTATCAGTCATCAGCGCAGCCATATCGGCTTTCATATCAGTCATCAGCGTAGTCATATCGGCTTTCATATCAGTCATCAGCGTAGTCATATCGGCTTTCATATCAGTCATCAGCGTAGTCATATCGGCTTTGAAGCTATTTATCAACTTTACTAATTCATCCATACTTCTAGTTAACGGCATTCAATTAATTAATCCCACTTCTGACACCAAATGTTGCGGATCACAAAAATATGGATAGCCACTGAGCGTGAGTATTAAAAGCTATATTTCAAAACCAAATTCAATACAAGGTAAATTGTTACAAAGGAAATATGGATGAAGTATCTTATTAACAAATCAACTATTAACATGCACAAGTCATCAATCTTCCTGCGTAGAGCACACAATATCAGCTCTGTGTATTTTACTAAATACTACCTTTTACTTGATTTACCAGGTCACCCGAAGATCTTCACTCGTAAACCAATTCTCGTCCTGTGCTAATAACTTTTCACACACTAGCCGAACAAAAAGACAGTCCGTGTAGACATTCGAAGTTAGCCATAAAAGTTCCCACTTTAAATACTTCCGCGTATACACAACACATCAAGTTACTTCTTGATACTTAACGATAAAAGATCCCACTTTTATCCTTCCGTGTATACACAACACATCAAGTTACTTCTTGATACTTACGCGCACTGTCTCAGAACAGCTCACCGTCCATTTTCGAACTCTCCGACCGTTACAATACAACGACCATTACAATACAAAACGACCGTTAACGCTCCACTCTCCTTCTCCAAATTCTCCCAAAGTTCTTATTCGTTGGCTGAAACTTTGCTTTCGGTTGCCAGATTCTTCTGTCGTAACAATATCTTTCAAAACGGATAGTATGGCTTTGGTTAGTTCTTTCATTTCATTATCCTTTTCTACAGTTTCTTCTGCACTCACAAATCTCACTGCACGTTTGTTCGCTCGGGAGGAAAGCCTGGAGCACTCGTATTTCATAGCATGTACCACAGCTGACTTTAAGGATTCACCTTCCAACATCCTCAGAGATTGCTGAGTGTCAGGGTCAGCAATAGCATCAATAAATTGTAATTGAGCTAAATTATCTTGAATTTCTGGTGGACAGTTACTATAAGCCAATCTAGTTAGACGCTCAATATCACTAGCAAGCTCTTGCAAAGTTTCACCACTTTTCTGCATGCGATGTTTAAATTGAGTCACGTAATATTGTTTTAAATAACTATCACCAAACCTTAGTTCTAATGCAGAAACTAGACTTTGATAATCAAGTCGTTTTTCTTCTGGAACAGACTGCAAAACTTCCGCAGCAGAATTTCTTAAGGAAGCTGCAAGAAAACTGGCCTTTTGGAATTCATTCCACTCATTGGCTGTAGCGATAACTTCGAATTGTGTTTTAAATACTGTCCAAGATGATTGACCATCATATGTAGAAGGTTTAGTTGTATTTTTAGCGATATGTGTAATAACATTATTTCCACTAGAATTATTATTATCACAAGCAGAAGGTAACATTTCATTTCTCAAAATCTGAAACTGGCGTTCACAATCAGTTTTTACAATTTCAATTTCATGTTTATAATCTAACTTAACACTATCAAGATCATCTTTTACACTATTTAGTTCGGTCATAATGTCCTTACACTTATCAGAAATCTTATCAATTTGAGAAGCCACTTCAGCTCTCATCTCAGTATTTTGTGCGGCTATTTCGGCTTTCAAATCATCTTTTTGAGAAACTATCTCCGTTCTCAACTCATTATTTTGTGCGGCCATTTCGGCTTTCAAGCCATCTACTTTATTGTTTATGTCACTATTTTGACTTTTAATGCCATTCATTTGTGTAGTCATATCGGCTTTCATATCAGTCATCAGCGTAGTCATATCGGCTTTGAAGCTATTTATCAACTTTACTAATTCATCCATACTTCTAGTTAACGGCATTCAATAAATTATCCCACTTCTGACACCAAATGTTGCGGATCACAAAGATGGATAGCCACTGAGCGTGAGTATTAAAAGCTATATTTCAAAACCAAATTCAATACAAGGTAAATTGTTACAAAGGAAATATGGATGAAGTATCTTATTAACAAATCAACTATTAACATGCACAAGTCATCAATCTTCCTGCATGAGCACACATCAGCTCTGTGTATTTTACTAAATACTACCTTTTACTTGATTTACCAGGTCACCCGAAGATCTTCACTCGTAAACCAATTCTCGTCCTGTGCTAATAACTTTTCACACACTAGCCGAACAAAAAGACAGTCCGTGTAGACATTCGAAGTTAGCCATAAAAGTTCCCACTTTTATACTTCCGCGTATACACAACACATCAAGTTACTTCTTGATACTTAACGATAAAAGATCCCACTTTTATCCTTCCGCGTATACACAACACATCAAGTTACTTCTTGATACTTAACGCGCACTGTCTCAGAACAGCCCACCGGCCATTTTCGAACTCTCCGACCGTTACAACACAACGACCGTTAACGCTCCACTCTTCTTCTCCAAATTCTCCCAAAGTTCTTATTCGTTGGCTGAAACTTTTTGCTTTCGGTTGCCAGATTCCTTCTGTCGTAACAATATCATCCTGAATGTATTGTTGGTATTTTATTTTTCTATTGTTTACAGTTCTGATTGTATTTTAGTGGTATGATACAATCAGACCTTTTCATACCTAAAAAGATTAGGTATCAAAAGTCATTGAAGACTCGTATACATCAAGTGTTTCAAACTTCTATTATAATATCAATACGATAGTTTAGCGATTGAATATAGACTGATTGTGATGATTTTTGCCTTCAAGATTTTCTGAACAGCTTCAGCACTTCCCAAAGTTTTTTTTAACTTTTCAAACCTCGTTCCTTACCAGTTTCTTGAGAAATTCTTCAACACAAGCATTTAATGTCAAAAGCTGGAAAAAAATCAGTGGACCTTTTTAATATAACCTTCGGATATTTGAAAAAAGAGTTCTTGAATTCTTTAGTAGAGTTCTTTGGTCAAAAAAGCGATATTGTTCAAATTATCGTTAAAGCAGTTACTATCGTAACATGTCACGATGAAAAGCATGGTGCTTCGAAAAATTGCATTATCCTATAAAAAAGTGTATTCCAATTGTGATTTTTAAAATTGTATATCCCTACGAGTGAATCAAGATCATTAATTTTCCTTTTTTTTACCAAAAATAAGTAAATCGCAAACTTTCTTTAACCTTTTGAAAAAGTTATTGAATTCAAAGATGAAACTTTTGGTGAAGAAGACCTTGACCAGGAAAAAACTGGATCAAGACTCCGTAAAAGAATCTTCCTTTTGACTATTTAATGATAATAATTGTCACTGCAACGAATTAATACAGAGTCATGATTCGACTTTTCCCGCAGATGCTAGTAACCACGGAATTGAGCGGAATTCTACCAAACCATTCAGCCACCCCCATCCCCACCCTTCCGTACGTGCAAAGAAATTTTTTTTAAAAATTAATTGAATGTGTAGAACACAGGGAAATTTCGTTAGTAAATTCTCCTGCTCAACATGTCCATCACTTAGACGTTTCGGTCATTTTTGTAAATTTCCGTCTCTCTAAAGTCTCCACTACAATTTTAGGATTATGATTCCTCAAACTCAGTTCTCTCAATAGCTGATAATATCCTGCCAAAGCAAGCGATTAGCTCCGGCAAAATATTTTTTTTACATCCAAAGAGACTACTGGTGAAGAAAATCGAAACCCTCACCAAAACTAAGAGAATTGTTTCATAGAAATTAAACATTCTTCACGCTATTGGTGAATTAAATACCTGCAAAACATGAATAGTCCATTCTAGGAAAATTCTAAATTCTTCGAAATCCAGTCTGTCCATATCCTGGACATTCATCAAGATCTCCACGCGCAAGCAATTCAATTCTTCATTCCTGAAGGAAAGACATTAAAATTTTTGATACGAGCATTTAGGACGACTCCCTAGAAATGAAAATATCCATTCTTGAGCATATTAAATACAGCTTTCAACGAAGTTTCTTCATTCTTTCGAAAATGCTCCTATTTTCCTTTGCAGCTTCATAAAACGATTTTGGGAGCTTGGTACATTCTGAAGACAACTGAGGCTTCTAAAAGAACCATCCACTCGTTTTGCATACTTTGAATAGTTTTATAGAGACTCCGCTTCAATAAAAGTTATATATTTAGAAGTTAAAAACAGATCGATTATATCGAACAACTCTATTCGCAAGCAATATCTGGCGCAAACAAAGAGAAATTGTGGGCCCACAGAGAATGAAAAAATACAGACTCAGAAACAAGAAATGCTGTTGTTTGCACAAGAAATATGCAGAACAAAAAGGTGAAAAATACAAAACATACTATATAAATGCAATTTCGTTTTATACTTCACACTAATCACGATAACATGTGAAATTCCGAAAGACGAAATAATCCGGCCAGTTTAAAATTATAATTCCGTACCCCTGATACATGTTGCGATTAAAGTGTACTATGGGTTGTGGGTTTTTTACCTCTGAGCGGCACTTTTTTGCACACCATGGGCTAAATGACCAGTTCACATGGACCCCGAAGGCTCAGAGAAGGTTGGGGGAGGGGACCCACTGGAACAGCTGTTGGGAGACAGATGGTAGCCTCCCGTCAAGGCCATCCAGCGTGTTCTTTAACGTGCACAGGGTATGGCTCTTCCGCACACGGGGCCACGGCTTAACGTCCCATCCGACGGACGGCGGCCTTTCCAAGCCCATCGGTGTCCCCTACTGACCGTGGGCAGGGCGGGGAATAAAGTGAACTAAAACAATTTCATATAGTAAGTATGAAACTTCTTTAAAATTGTAACTTAATATTGAAATTGAAAGATTCCAAAATAAACAGTGTTCATAAATATAAAACAAGTTTTAGACAAGAAATGCAGTTATTACAGAAATATTTTCCAATTGTTTTCTTAAAGCTATAAGGGATCCTTCTTCTTATTTTCACAAAACACACAGATTCCTGGTTTTTCTGACATGTCCCAAAAAATAGAAACAAATTTATTCATTAGATATGTAATTTAAAGGAACTTAAACTGCTTGCTTGCATTCAATATCATTCTATTTGCTACCCGATAGACGAGAGACAATCTCCACAGTTCTCCATACAAATTACTACATAAGTTTACAATTTTTATTTCAAAATGCCAAACGTTGTGGTGCACAGTTTTATACAACTTTGTATATTCGTTGTCTAAAAAGAACTTTGCCCAAATGACGTTGTGGAACAAAAAATTTCGCATGATGTTATTAGTACACAAGGGAGCTAAAATCGTTAGAAGGGGAAACAAAATTATGCCACCTGCCTGACTTAAACATTAATGCGACAGACAGAATAAAGCTGGGTCCAAACATAATTTGAAGAACAAGTACAGTCGCTCAAAAAAGTATCCGAACGCTACGGTTGATTGCAGAATCCAGAAAAAGTATATGGCAAGGAATTTTTTAGAAATTAGTGACTGGCAACCTTCCAGTCACTAATTTCTAAAAAATTCCTTGCCATATATTTTTTCTGAATTCTGCAATCAACCGTAGCGTTCGGACTTAATAATGCGTTCTGCAATCAACCGTAGCGTTCAACCGTAGCGTTCGGACTTAATAATGCGTTCTGCAATCAACCGTAGCGTTCAACCGTAGCGTTCGGTCCGTAGCGTACTTTTTTGAGCGACTGTACACAACTTTGAAGCCATAGTAGCATAAAGACAAGGACGTACCCGAGGGGTCCATGGGATTCCACCACCCCCCCCCCAAAAAAAAAAAGAAAAAATATGTGCCGAACTAAAACTAGGTTTAGAAAATAAATAACTATAAAATTTTATTCCGTATAGAATATTATTTTAACTTTTCCTGTCTAGTGCGTATTTTAGTAATTGGGAAAACCTATTCAAGTTATTTTCTCTCGGACCGCCTACCCCGAAACTAAATTCTGATATGTTACGTAGCAAAATATAGGGGGGAAACTAAGCATACCTGACCCTCTACCCTAGATTGACCCCTAAATACGGCACTGGTTGTGCCAAAGTTTAAAACTGCTCAAGAAACTTTGAGTGCATAGAGCTTGCAAAGGAACAGGGAAACAGAAATGAAATTTAAATTCCTTTCGGTACAAATAATGATTGTAAAACACAATATATTTATATTTGGATAAAAAAATTTCCTTTCTTTGTCTTGAACAGCTCAAGAACTTTTTCAGCCGCATCTTCAAACACTGAATTAGGTGTATCTCGGAGGAAGGAATTTTCTGCATCTTCAACCAATCAATTTTCTCCATATTCAAGATTCGAAAGAATTGACTGGCAGACCGTGTGACGTGGCAATTCTGGTGCCCGATCCAAAAGTTGTCTGATTGTATCATCTGCTCCTTCTTCGCAATTCTCATTGGCTACTCGTTCAAGGCAATTTTTAAAAGGTTGGTAGAATCTGAAAAATAAATGGTCAATATTACATTTGCTGTAAACTAAACCAATATTATCGTAGCTTGGAACAACAAAAAACAACCTCAAACCAATCATTATGTATTATCTACTCCAGAACGTGCTATTTTTTTATATCGTTAATAACTTTTATTTGCATAAAATAATAAATAAATACCCCTTCAAGCAGCTGCTTGCCACAGAGGTCTGACAGGAGCATATCAGTCTATATGCCATAGCAGAAGGTCTGAGAGGATGGCAGGACCACAACATCCATACACAAACATCCATGCCTTACCCGGGGCTCGAACCCAGGTCCCTTAGATCAGTAGCCAAGCGCGCTAACCACTCGGCGATGGGACGGCTTTTATTTGCATACCATGGACTAAGTGACCAAGTCATAAGGACCCCCAATTGCTCAGAGAAGAGTGCCCACCAGACAAATGCAAGACGTCAGAGCTATTCACCCTGTTCTTTTAACGTGCACAAACCATGGATCTCTTGACTAGGACGCCATGGCTTAACGCCTCATCTGATAGATAGCACCCATCGAAGTCTCTCACTAAAGCAGATTTCTAACCTGGGGCGCTACCGATTGAGTTAATCTCCGTCCTTCATATCTGTGCGCTACTAATGAACATCTAAAGATAAAGCATAAGACTGTAATTTCAGCAGAAAATCAATTTTCAAAATTTCCTACTCGTAACTAGTAAACATAAAAACTGTTTTATAGAAAACACAAACTTTGTAATCTGTTGAGTTGTTTTATTTCACAGCGGCACTTTTTTGGCACACAATGATCTAAACGGCCAGGTCACAAGGACCCCAAGAGCTGAGACAGGGTTGGGGAAGGAGACCCACTGGATAGCTGTTAGGAAGCAGATGACAGCCTCGCGTCAAGGCAATCCAGTGTGTTCTTTAACGTGTGCAGGGTGCATGAATTTACGTCCAGCCGATGTACGACGGCCTTTCCAAACCCATGGGTGACTTCTTTCTGACCAGGGCAGGGGTGCTAAACCCTGCCCAATTAGTTTAGCGGATATATATCTCAATGCTGGCACAATGAAAAATTCCAACCTGGGAACTACATATTAGAAGGCTCTCGAGCTACCAACTACGCTAATCCCCACTCATTTATAATCTGTAACAGTGGGGCATAATCCAGTTGATATGGATTTTGGAGAGAATTTTTTTTTTACATTATTGTTCTGGTTATTTTGTTTTACCTCTAAGCAGCTTTTTTGCACAAAATGGGCTAAATGGCCAGGTCACAAAAACCCCGAAAGCTCACAGGTTGGGGGAAGGTATCCACTGGAACAGCTATTGGAAGACAAATGGTAGCCTCCCGTCAAGGTCATCCAACGTGTTCTTTAAAGTGCACAATGTAGTTTCTCCCACACACAGAGTAACGTCTTAACGTCCTATCCGACGGACGACGGCTGTTGTCCATTATCCCCTACTGACTGTGGGTAGGGCGAAAACTTTTGATGAGATAAATCTCAATTCTGACCCAGCTGGAGACTCGAACCTGGGAACTGCAGATTACGAGTCTGGCGCGCTATCATCTGAGCACCCCCCCCCCCCCCACTTTCATTGTTCTGGTTAAAAGGAAATTATATCAAAGAGAAATGCATTTCCTCTTGCGGCGCCTATTCATTTTTCAACCGTCGACAGTCCTATTCGAGATTGAATATAATATGGAACCTTCATTCCGTCACATTTTCTAGGATTTACGCTATGTCTTATTTTTAGAGACCAATTTTCACATTTCTCGCATGCATAGATCACAGTTTTATTGAAATTTGACCTCTACTTGGGTTTGAATGCCAATTCTGATCGTAAATTTCGTATATTTTCAGAGTTCTATCTCTTCTACATCATAGAATTATCATGTTCCCATCTCCCAATATTCTCTGCATTCTCTCTCTCACAATTGACAGGGGCAGGGGTGGCTCAGTCGGTAGCGCGCCAGGCTCGTAATCTGTAGTTCCCAGGTTCGAGTCCCAGCTGTGTCAGCGTTGAGATTTATCTCCGCAAAATTCTCCGCCCTGCCCACAGTCAGTAGGGGACACCGATGGGTTTGGAAAGGGCGCCGTACGTCGGATGGGACGTTAAGCCGTGGCCCCGTGTGCGGGAGAGCCATACCCTGTGCACGTTAAAGAACACGCTGGATGGCCTTGACGGGAGGCTACCATCTGTCTCCCAACAGCTGTTCCAGTGGGTCCCCTCCCCCAACCTTCTCTGAGCCTTCGGGGTCCATGTGACCTGGCCATTTAGCCCATGGTGTGCAAAAAAGTGCCGCTCAGAGGTAAAACAACCCAACCCAACTCACAATTGACTACACATATGAAATATATATACTTACGAGCATGCATATTCTTCTGCTTCATCTATAGATTGCAATTTTCTTCCTTCGTCTTCCAACTGCTGTCTGGCTGATTCTTCAACAGTCTTTAAACAATTCTTCATTGCGTTAGCTACATGAGCACTTATGAAGCATGAAACATGCTGACGATAGGCTGAAATAAAACAGCATAAATATGAAATATGGGAAAAACATTTATTTCATTTTATTTCTGTGTAGTGCAAAAATTAAACATTTTATTTATAATTTTAATGTAATAATTAGAAGACACAAATATAATAAAAATATTGAATGTGCTAAAATCTAATGTAAAAATATACAGAATTTAAAAATCGCACAAACATTGTTATTCGTCAGTTATGGATTAATTAGATCATGTAAGATCGAGATTTTATTACTCCTGTAGGATTACGCACGAATTTTCAACCTGGCAAGGTATCCTCTTGTGTTGTGCTAATATTTCCATCTTTATATATTTGATTATTGCGTTTTCATGTAAAAAAGGTCGGTGTTTCACTTTGGTCAGTTGCATTTTTCCTTGGAAAACTGATTGATCCAAAATTATATACTTGCAACCAGGGTCGAATGTAGCATTGAGGGAGGTGACCATGCCTCCTCCTTTTTTGAAAATGATAGTAACCTGGACATACACGAAAAAGTACCATATATATACTGGGTGATTCAAAAGTAACAGAGAAAGTAAAAATGCAATAATTCGAAAAATATAGACAGTAGCACGATGCGGTTTTCACAGAAATGCACAGAAAGATATAGGATTTTTTTTAATAATGAAAAAATTTATTGACAGAATAGTCACATTTGCCACCGACAGGTGGCGCTTCAGTTGTGTCAATAGTTTGTACAGTTGCGCAGCACAGTTCGCAACGCAGCTAGGATTAGAAATGTTCAATGTGACGGCCGTCATTCATGAGAATGACCGTCAGACGTGGCACGACACTCTGCACAGCATCGAAGAGGGTTTCAGCTGTAATTCCTGTCACATGATGGCGAATAGCTTCTTTCAATATGGCCAATGACGTCGGCTGACCAGTGACTTCAAGTAGCCCCATAACCAAAAGTCACAAGGTGTAAGATCTGGTGACCTTGGTGGCCATTCGTGCGGGAAAGAGCGACTGAGGACACGGTCATCACCAAATATCGATCGCAGCAGGTGCTGGACATGACCTGTGATGTGCGGAGGCGCTCCATCCTGCATGAATGTTACACTATGGAGCGCTTGCCTCTCTTGCAAGGAGGGAATGATGCTGTCTCTTCAAAGCGCTCCATAACGCTCGACTGTGACAGTAACAGTTCGGAATGTACCGCCGTGGACTTCCTCAAAGAAAAAGGGCCCTATAATGAATGACGCAGTGAACCCGCACCACGCTGTCACCTTTGGCTGATGCAAAGGGGTTTCCACAATCGCATGTGGGTTCTCTCTCGCCCAGATGCGGCAGTTGTGTGCATTTACACTTCCATTAAGCGAAAAATGCACCTCGTCAGTCCACACGACGTTTTACAGCCAGTTCGCATTGTTTTCCATCTGTTGAAAAGCCTAATTTGCAAATTCAACACGTCTCTCGAAATCCGTGTTGGATTTTGTAAGGCTACCTCTTGAGGATGATCCTGAGTGATCGCCACACAGTCCCGTACGAAATGCCAGTTCGTCTTGAAATTTCACGCGCACTGCATTCCCCACGTGCGGAAGCTGCCGATTGTGTGTCGGCCTCGTGTTCGACCTCGTGCACAACTGCAATAGTTTTTTTGGTAAAGGAAAGTATATCAAAAGTATGTAATGTCTGGTGACCTTGGTGGCCATTCGTGCGGAAGGGGGGGGGAGTGCTCAGATCGTAGCGCGCCAGGCTCGTAATCTGCAGTTCCCAGGTCTCCCGCTTCTTGCACGTGCTTCCAAACTGCCAGTGTCCTCAAACTTTTTCATCATAGCTATCAGTGAGGAACAAGACATCGGTCCCTTTTCACTATAGGTCCCTTTTCACGATAGGTGCGCAAAGCCGCACTTGCACATTCGGAGTTCTGATAATACAGCTTAACTAAAAGTGTTTTATCTCGTAACGACAACATGCCTCACCTTGGCAGAACGTTTAACTTCTGTAATAAACGTTAAATGCTGAAAGTTTAACATCAGTATTCACTACATCTGAAATTTACGTACCTCACGGCAAAGTCAGATTGATCAATGTTAGCAGTCTCGCACCGTTTGAGGAGCGGCTGCCGGCGGATCTGTTTAAATAGCGTCAGGCAGCAGCTCGGGATCGCTACAGCGCCACCTGTCGCTGACAAATATAACTATTCTGGCAAAAAAAAATTTCGTTATTAAAAAAAATCCCCATGTCTTTCTGTGCATTTCTGTGAAAACCGCATCGTGCTACTGTTTATACTTTTCGAATTATTGCATTTTTACTTTTTCTGTTACCTTTGGATCACCTGGTATATATGACATATTAAACGACGGAGCCTAAATAGTAACTGTGCTTAAATTATATCCGGGTAAGAGCGAATAATTGATAAATGGTGGTCAGGTCTCGAGAAAAAAAGCTTAAAAAACGGTATGGGAGCACAAAATATATTGGACGCCCCTGTGCTAAAGCAAAGAACTTTTGGGTTGGGAAGTTTTACCTCTGAGCGGCACGTTTTGCACACCATGGGCTAAATGGCCAGGTCACCGAAGGCTCAGAGAAGGTTGAGGGAAGGGACCTACTGGAACAGCTGTTGGGAGACAGATGGTAGCCTCCCGTCAAGGCCATCCAGCGTGTTCTTTAACGTGCACAGGGTATGGCTCTCCCGCAGACGGGGCCACGGCGTAACGTCCCATCCGACGGACGGCGGCCTTTCCAAGCCCATCGGTGTCCCCTACTGACCGTGGGCAGGGCGGGGAATTTTGCGGAGACAAATCTCAACGCTGACCCAGCTGGGACTCGAACCTGGGAACTACAGATTACGATCCTGGCACGCTACCGACTGAGCCACCCCGCCCCAAAGAACTTTTGATTCCTATTGCTGTAGTCTTTCAAAATATTTGTTAATCAACACCTAAAGAAAAAGACTACATATCCCATCCACTCATCTGCCCGTTCACCAACCGAAAGGGAAAAATAAGCAGCCAATAAACACTTTTTATCTTTGATACTCACTTTGGAATTTACAGTTTCGGTGTAATAATGAAAGTTTTTGTGAATTTTTTAAATAAGAATATAAAATTATGTTCTTTCTGAATCCAATTTTAATGGATAATTTAAAATTCATAAATTGTTTTTTAAATTGTTTTTTGGCGCTCTATCACAACGGCTGAGCATCACGAGTGTGAAAAAATTTCAAACTTTTTTCAATATTCCTTTCATTTTTCATTCTTCTTCTAGATTATATACAGTGATTTTGCACTTGTCTGCGATAATACACAAAACTAACCTAACAACTGGTTTCGTTATTACTAGTTATATATTGACTGATATCTGGTCAACAAAGTTGACTATGTAATAAATAATTACCTTCTCTTATAGTCGAAGTTCCATTGCAAAGATCTCCTATTAATTTGTTTATTGATGAAGTTAACGAAAGGTATTTGTCCAATTCTTCTTTCCCTCGGCAGTTTCGTATCAGGTCAACATTACAGGCAAGGATTCTTTGAATATCACTGTAAAATCATGAGAACAGAAACAGCATATAAGTTCGCAGAGATTGTAATAGAACAACATTAGGAACAAGATAAGATTATTGTTTCAGAAGAGTATGCTTAATTGTAAAACCTATATGCATAAAGGATTTGGGTTGGGTTGTTTTACCTCTGAGCGGCACTTTTTTGCACACCATGGGCTAAATGGCCAGGTCAAAAGGACCCCGAAGGCTCAGAGAAGGTTGGGGGAGGGGACCCACTGGAACTGCTGTTGGGAGACCGATGGTAGCCTTCCGTCAAGGCCATCCAGCGTTTTCTTTAACGTGCACAGGGTATGGCTCTCCCGCAGACGGGTCCACGGCGTAACGTCCCATCCGACGGACGGCGGCCTTTCCAAGCCCATCGGTGTCCCCTACTGACCGTGGACAGGACGGGGAATTTGGCGGAGAAAAATCTCAACGCTGACCCAGCTGGGACTCGAACCTGGGAACTACAGATTACGAGCCTGGCGCGCTACCGACTGAGCCACCCCCGCCCCATGCATAAAGGAATAGGTTGGATTGTTTTATCTCTAGTGGCATGTTTTTGTACTCTGTGGCCTAAAAGCCTGGTCATAAGAACCCCAAACGAATCAGAGAAGGTTGGGGGAAGAGAATTCACTTGAACTGTTAAGAGGCAGATAAGAAAACCTCTCATCAAGACATTCAGAGTGTTCTTTGACGTGCACAAACAGGGGCTACACTGGGCCATGGCTTTACGTTCCATCCAACGGACGGCGGCCTTTCTTAGACCATCAGTTCCCCCTTTCTAATCAAGGGAATGGTGAAGATTTAGTGTAGATAAATCTCAACCCAGGCCCAGTTGGGATATAAAAGAGAAATAGATACAAAGATATCAAAGTTTCTGGAGTTACTGCATGAATTGCTTTTTGTTCAGACAAAATTATCACTATGCTTTTTGTTTATTTTATAAATGCCAGTCTAGTATAACATATGTATCATTGGGTTCTTGATTCTGATCAGTGGTCATGGCAGACATCTGAAATCTAGACCTTCAGCAATCGTAAATAGAAGAAAGTGTCACACTTTGTTGATTATCGAAAAAGTTCTTAATGGTGTATGATATTAAGAGATGTAGAATGAATTTTTGGTTCCCACCTGCCTTTATAGATTGTTTAACATTACTGGGCCTTGCATCTCATAATCAAATGCTCTTAAACATCCTAAAACACCTCATTTTAACACCTCATATAAACTGCCTTAAATGGGAAACGGTCTTGGATTCTAAATACTGTGTTGATGCTCTTCCACAATTTATAGTCATTTGAGGAGGAAAATAGTGCCCAATATTAATAATTTTGAGAATTAATGTTGGTTATTTGAGGAGGAAAATCCAGGGTCAAAATTAATGATTTTGAGAATGGATGTTATTCATCTCAGGAGGAAAATCCTGGTTCATATTTATTTATTTTCAGAATGAATGTTGGACATCTGAGGAAGAAATCCCCTTCAATGATCGTGTCTATCGACGAACGAGCGGTCGGAAATTCCTAGCACCATAAACGAACAAGTGTAACAATGAGAAGAGCAGAAGGTCGGGTGAGGGGCCAAATTTGTTTGTTACTTTGTTTGTTTTACCTCTGAGCGTCACTTTTTTGCACACCATGGGCTAAATGGCCAGGTCACATGGACCCCGAAGGCTCAGAGAAGGTTGGGGAGGGGACCCACTGGAATAGCTGTTGGGAGACACATGGTAGCCTCCCGTCAAGGCCATCCAATGTGTTCTTTAACGTGCAGAGAGAATACACTCCCACACACGGAGCCACGGCTTTACGTCCCATACGACGGACGGCGGCCTTTAAAAGCCTATCGGTGTCCCCTACTGACCGTGGTCAGGACGGGGAGTTTTGCGGAGATAAATCTCAACGCTGACCCAGCTGGACTCGAACCTGGGAACTACATATTACGAGCCTGGCGCGCTACCGACTGAGCCACCCCCGCCCCTGAGGGGCCAAAATTTGATGAAATTGGTGTAAAGAATAAAACGAAGAAGAGCAATAGTTGAAGCGAATGATCTGATGAACAAAGATGAGTTTCGAATTAGCGATTCCAGAGAAAGGACGCGGTTCAACATCGTTGTGTGCGCGTTGAAGGAAGGCGATAGCGCCAGAAAACTTGAGATGTGACATAGGCCAACAAATTTCAATATCAGTTTTAATAGAAATTTCAATAGTTTCAAAACAATTACCGTTTCAACTTTCAGGATAATCAGACAATTTTTTGTGAGTAATTATTCTGGTCACCTTTGTTTTTGCAAATCACTATCCGTTATTAAGAAAGAATAAAGATCAGATAGATTAGACTCACCTGCAATTATTAGTCAAAGTTTCATCTGGGAGGAACGGACTGTCTCCTTCGTCATATATTTCTTCCATCATCCTTTCACATCTCGTTATATATTCAGTGTCACATAATTTACAATCACTAACAATTCCAGAACCTGCAGAAAGAATCAGTTCTTTTTAAAAAACATTTTACAGTGAAAATCACTTTAGCTGCTTTATTAATTTAAATTCATAATTTGTTGCTAATACTTTATGTAGGAGAGCGCCTTCCTTCCTTTTATTTTAAAAAAACACGGTTCTGATCCCAATTAAATGAGGCGGGAGTTGACTCAATCGGTAGCTTCTCAGACTCGTAATCTGCAGTTCCCTGGTTCGAATCCCAATTGAGTCAACGACGAGATTTATCTCTCCAAATCGACACACTTCCTAGGTGAAAAATGGATGTTCTTGACCGGAATCTGTCTCCTAAAGCTGTTCAGTGAGTCCCTTTCCCTCGGGGCGGGGGTAGCTCAGTCGGTAGCGCGCCAGGCTCGTAATCTGTAGTTCCCAGGTTCGAGTCCCAGCTGGGTCAGCGTTGAGATTTATCTCTGCAAAATTTCCCACCCTGCCCACGGTCAGTAGGGGACACCGATGGGCTTGAAAGACCGCCGTCCGTCGGATGGGACGTTAAGCCGTGGCCCTGTGTGCGGGAGAGCCATACCCTGTGCACGTTAAAGAACACTCTGGATGGCCTTGACGGGAGGCTACCATCTGTCTCCCAACAGCTGTTCCAGTGGGTCCCCTCCCGCAACCTTCTCTGAGCCTTCGGGGTCTATGTGACCTGGCATTTAGCCCATGGTGTGCAAAAAAGTGCCGCTCAGAGGTAAAACAGTCCAGCCCTTTCCCACGATTTTCCCTAAGCCCTTGGTGTATTTGTGACCTGTATATTTAGTCCATTGTGAGCAAAAAAAATGCTGCTCAGAGATAAAAAATCCCAACTCAATCATAATTATATGGACACTGTGTAACCGCAAAATTTTTGTCTTCACCACCTGTGATTGCTTTGTTCTTTGTCTTTATGTCTGGCTCCCAAAAGATCTTAAATTCAAACATTTAAAAACATTTGTATTGCTTGAAAATATAGCTTAGTAACCCTGTATTAGACTAACGACATATTTCAGTATGATAATAATATTTTTTTTCATTCAAATGTCACTACTAGTTATCAATCAATCTTCTTTCAAACTTAGTACACTATTTGTTATCTTTCAAACTTAGTACACTATTTGTAATTGATACAATTTTATATATGGTGTAACTGATGCAATTAAACAGCATCAGTCGGATGTTAAATATTTTACTTTAATATTTAGAATAACATCATAACAGAAGTTGGGTATTCAGAGATAATTCTTTTTACTTACCTAGTAATGCAATAAGGATGAACAAAATCGAAGGATTTTCCATCTTTTAAGTTCAGCTAGATACTGCTACACCAGGAACGTCTAGAAGATCAAACAAATTTGTTCAGAATGCACTGAAAGTATCCCTAACATTATATTGTTTTAGCACAATCATTGAATCCAGGACCAAGGAAACATCCTCTTCCTCAGTCAGGTCAAGGTTTCCTGACAAGGAAACGTCCTCTTCCTCAGTCAGGTCAAGGTTGTCACAATGTCATGTGTTCTGGCTTTTTCAGTCTTTCTGGCATAGACATTGCTCAACGACATTTAAAGAAATTTCTGTATCGAGTTCTGATCGTTTTTCACCAACACATAGCATGACAAGTTTTCTTACTGGTGATGGCAAAAAATCCAAAATATACACCGCACGACATTGAAATTGTCCCATCCAGAAGGAGTGTGGAGATAGGGGTGAAATGTACCACACACATAGCAATATATATTGGCATATCATGATTTAATTTGCAGATACTTACAGCGGTTAGAAGATGAGATAATGCAGCACAATGTGACTACCTCAGTAGGTGGTTGCACTGTCGTGAATGAAAATACAGGCAGCAATACAGCCGATATGGCAGCTGATGGATATGGTCCTGAGGAACTGCACACCAAGCAGCGTTGACTTGCTCCCATATTTCATCGAGATTCTGCGCCGGCTGATGTGAGGATTGCACACGTCCTCTAATGTGGTCCCACAGATTTTCCATTGGGAATAAATCTGGAGATCGTGCTGGCCATGGTAATACTTGAACATGTTGCAAACATTTCTGGAGACCCTAGCAGTGTGTACATGGGTGTTGTAATGCTGGAAAATGGGCTACTGCATACCTCCCAGGAATCGTAACGAAACGGACTGCAGAACCATGCTAACGTATCGTGCAGGTGTCAGTGTTCCCGTGATACGGACAAGAGGTGACCTGCTGTCATATCCAATAGCTTCTCATACATTATACCTGGCTGATGGGCGGTGTGCTGGTCATGAACAAAAGCTGGATCCGTCCTCTCGCCAGGTTGTCGTCATGTATGAACCCATCAATTGTCAGCACCCAGACAGAAACGGGATTCATCACTAAACACAACAGTATTTCATTCGTGACCCCAGTTCGCACGACTTCGGCACCAAGTCAGACGAGGGCTACGATGGTTTGCATTCAATGACAGTCGACATAACGGTTGCCTAGAGCGTAGGTGTGCCTCATGCAACCTTCGGTTTACCGTTCGGGTCGTTAGGAGTATGTCCATGGCTGCTGACACAGCCCTTCGAATATCGACTGCAGTGCTCTGTGGTAACGAACGAACATGTCGAACAATGCGCCTATCAAGCCATGCTGCTTGATAGGTGCATGATGCAAGCCAACAGCGTCCAACATTTCGTGCATCGCGATGAACATGGGCAGCGACACAGCATGTAGTCCATCCAGCTTCACATAGGACTATAATTCTTCCTCTCTCAAAAGCATCCAAATGGCGATAAGCCTGCTGATGACGTGTACCACGCATTTTCAGCCTTCGCTGAACAATTTCCAAGCAGAACAGACTAATCTCAACCGTTAGCATGACTTCCACCTGCATAAACACAATACCATCCCTGTTCCTTCTTGCACCTTTTATCTCTTGAGCCACACACGTCATTGGCTCCGAAAAATCATCATTCATCAAGCCAGAAAAAGAACCCTGCCTCCAGAATCATCAAACCATAAAAGGGCCATCACTCCAATAGTGAAAGCGGCATACGAGATTTGCATATCTCAACTGCGCACACCCACCCTTCTATTTACATGTTTGTACGACATGTCCTTCTGGGTGGGACATTTTCAATGTCGAGCATTGTATATATAATATATAATATATTTTTACATTCATAATTTTTTTTCACTTAATGAAAAGGAAAGAAGATGATTCCCTACACAAAGGACGGAGAAAATCTAAAGCCTCCATTGAAAGTTACCCTGGCTTTTCATGAAAACACATACACAGGTACAAGCCCTCTGGTTTAGTAGTCAGATACGCTAACCACTAGACGAGATATGGACAGTTTTTTGATATTTCATTTAATTTCTGCCAACTAAGTTATGAATTCGGAACGAAACGGTATTGTTTTGATTCGCGGTGACACTTCTGGGGTCAGGGTTCGAATCCATGGATGGCATGGACTCTGCATAATTTCTCTGCATAACTTGCAGAAAAACTAGTAACTTTCTGGATCTGATCGCAAATTAAAAAAATATATTTTTTTTCAAGTATTTTTGCATGTTGATTTGAGATTTTTTTCTGTTTCCATAGTTCATTCATTTTTTTTTCCAGATTTTTAAAAAAAAATCACACGGCTACAAACAAAATGTAATACCAGAATTCAACAGATTCTCCTTACGATCAATTAAGAAATATCTTATGCCGACCAACGACGATTATTAATGATATAGACATAATTTAAAATTTATATTTATTTTCAATTTTTATTTGGAAATGCTACACACAAAACAATAGAACAAACATTTAGCAATTTAAGGGACAAATTAATTTTAATTCATTCGAAGCCGACAACTTTAACAAATGAGCGTATATCGTAGTAATATAAAGTTACATTCCAAACAATTTTATGTAACACTTATACAGATGTTTGTTGAGTACATAAAGTTGATTTTTCAACGAATTGAATATGCTGCAGAAGAAGCAGACAGCTTTATTCAGGAAAACAGAAAATCTAAAGATTAAAACTGTTTAAATTTTGTTGGTATAAGTTAGAAATGCATTTGTCAGTCGCCTGTGATAGCAAGATTTAAAATTTAAGTCATTCCAACAAATAAAAAGCGTTTTGAGCTTTTTTAAGTTCTCAAAAATACATTTTAATAAGCTACTATTTCACAGATATAACAAAACAACTCTTCCGGAAGTCACCAAAGAACTAGGACCAAGAACGCTGGCTCAGGTGGCTAATGAGAAATAAACTGTCAAGTGGCCAATTAAAGGTGAAAAAAATACTCCAAGATCAAGGGTGTCATGCCTCCACCACCCGTTTCAGAATGCTATTAAGGGTAATGGAGGGGAGGAAAATCTTAAACTTGTGCATATTTCAGGTATTAATATTTTTAATATAGGTGTTAATATTTTTAAAGACCTCTAACGCATTGGACAAAATGTTATACTGTAGTGGAAATCCGGCCTCCTGTCATTTTCCTTTTAATATTTTCCAGCTCGATTACGTCACTTGTCTCTCCCTCCGCCCCCTCCCCCTCTCTCTTTATTTTTTTCATAGATAAAGACTTGGCAGCCAACAACGGTTCCTATAAGGCGGTCAAATCATATATATGCACTTAGATACTGGTTTAGATGATGAAATTGAATTTATGACAATGATGTAGGATGAATAGTAACTTGCGAGATTATGAGATAGAGACTCCAAGAACTGAATGAATCACATTTTAATTGAAAGTCTATTAACAGGTCCTTTACCTATATGGTAACGACCGAAGTGTGAAATGACCACTCATAATCTCTCTAGCTGCTACTCAAGCTCCGTCACTGGTCAAAATATATTTGAAAGGAACCTATACATTGTGTTCGACTTCTTTTTACGATTGCTCATAAAATATTAAAGATACGGAACAAGTACAAACAGACTGAAGGAAATATGAAATAAAAAGTTCCTGTTGATACAGAAATCTGTGCAAAATGCAATTTCTTTGCCCTGGATAAAAATTTCATTTCCTCCTCTTGAAGAGCTCAACTACTTCATCACCCACGTCTTCAAACACCGAAGTAGGTGTGTCTTCAACCAAAGAATTTAGTGCATCTTCAAGCTCTGAAAAAACCGATTTACAGACCTTCTCACGTGGTAGCTCAGTTGCCCGATCCAGCAGCTCTCCTAATGTATCACCTGCTCCTTCTTCGCATATATCATCTACTGCTTGTGTCAAGCATTCTTTAAAAGGCTGGTAGAACCTGGAAAATTCAATGATAAATATTATTTTTTGCTAAAACCTGAAACGTATTTTTACGTAAAGAACAAATGTTGTGCGCACCTCGCGGTTGCAAGCACTATTCAATTTTTATGTAGAAATATGTAAATTTAAATCTGTGACGTTGTGTTTCCCACATTGCGCAATTACGGATTATTCTCTTAATTAGACAATGCCGGCCGCAAAAATCCCAGGCCCGTCTCCTTAGGGAAAGACGTTTTTATTAATAGGAAATCCAATGATGAGCACAACTCAGGTTTATGGAAAACATAAAACAATAACAATATTTATTGAAACAAAATACCTAACAGTACAGGCAAAACAATTAATATTTCTAATAATCAATCGTTTATCGTGGACTTAAAAAAAAAGAACTTAAAGAATTAAATTGACTATGGAACTGAGGAACCCCTTTAAATTTAAATCTAAAATTAAGGATAGCAACTTATAAGTTAAAGGAAGGGTAAGCGTACCGTTCTAAGTGATCAGTTCGTCAGCTGCATCGGATTACGGCCAGGTCGTCGTCACTCTAGCTTCAGGTGGGAACCATTTCCTTAATTCGTCCTTTAGCCGATGACTGGGAAAACATCTCCGTCGCACTGTGGCTGATGTGGAGACGGGCAACTTAGTTTACCATCACATACGCTGTTGGGTAATTTGGCTTCAGCGAAGGGAGGCGGTCGGCTATATCATCGTGGTTATGTTGAAAAGGGGAGGGTGCCCTTCACTGGTTAGGCGCTTCGGAAGCAAATTCCAGTCTCTCTGCTTCTAATTTTAGGAAACCACTCATTCATAGGGATTCCTTGCATCATAGGGATTCCTTGCATTAACGCATAAAATTACACTGCTTTTGATTCAAAGTCCTGCACTCATTTCCAATGATTCCGATATGCCGATACTGAATCTGGCGCACCCAGAGCTCTGGCCGTCCCGCCCAACTGCTCTCTCTAAAATCTCAGTGCTGTCTGCTCTGTTCAAAATCTCGGTCCAACTGAAGTCCTCCCTGCCTCGCAACTCTACCCCCACATTCCTTTCCCCTTGTTTTTCCCGAAAATGCTATGTTCACCATATGTAGCATCTGCAGAGGAACTTACGAGTAATAAATTTCCCCCAGGTCTGTCGCTGCTCTTGAGGTTGACATCGCCGCCTGAGAATACAGCTTCCCGTGTGAGATCGCACTAAAGCTGTCAGTCCCAGACCATTCCAGCTGGGTGATTCCGCCTGTCATCCACACACGGGCGTTGTGTTGCGTCATCTGGGCGCTGGGCGTTCCCTGTGTGTGTGCCACACACAGAGAAATCCTGCCCCCTCCTAACGTGTTCACCCTGTTAGTCTGTTCGTGTATTCCCTCTATGTTGAAAAAAATTCAATCAATTGAGAAATTAATTTTTAAAAAATTAATCGTTATGCCTGATGTAAAATCAACGCATAACACAAACAAGATCGTTTCAAATCAATAAATGAAAAGTATCTACTCTAAAGAATATACTATATTAGAAATCAGTCGATGCTTTCGGCACCTCTTGCCCAATTCACCTGTTTTTGCTCTTCAGCACCGGTATATAGAAATTTGATCTTTGACCTCAAAGGATACATCACATCCAAAATTTGACACAATTTCTGAGATAATAGATTCCAAATATACGAAGAGGCTAATTTTTAGTACTTCTTCCTCTGATAGATCAATATTTCACCTTTGACCTCGAATTAACCATTGCACTCAAAATTTCACAATGCTCCTAAGATCTACCACCCAAAATACCCCAAGACGCTAATTTTTAGTCCTTCTTGCTCTGGTAGATCAATATTTCACCTTTGACCTCTAAGGAAACATTATATTCAAAATTTCACAAGATATCTGAAATATAAAAAAAATACCCCCTCAAACGACCGAAAATATCCTCAGGAACTAATTTTTTAGCTCTCTAGCACCAGTAGATCTAAACTTGACCTTTGACCTCGAAGCACCCTCCAGATCCGAAATTTCATAACATTTCCAAGGTACATAGCTTGAAACACCAAGACACCAATTTTTCACTTATCGTGACCTCCTTTTGACCTTGAAGGAAACATCTGTGGTCCATTTTCGTATTTTTCCTCAAATTTGTGATCCGGATTACCCTTTGGTGAAACTTTTCAGAGCTATACCATTTCTGAATTCTAGTTAGAATTAGCGTGATCCCCTGCCTGTCAGTCGGTCAATCACTAACAATCACGCCGAGGGAGGGGTAAGAGGTCAACCACCACCACGTTTCAGAATGTGACTAAGTGTAAAAAGAGGCAAAAAAATTATTAAACCTATTTCATGTGTTTTTCAAGAATTTTTTTAAACCCATAAAACATAGGGTGAAATGTTATACTGCCTTGAAAATCAAGTCTCTTGCTCACCCCCCACACCCACACACTTTTATATTGTTTGACTCAATTGCGTTTCTTGCCCTGTTCTTGAATTTTCTCCACATCCGAGCCTCCTCACAATCAATAGTTGAGATGCTTCTGCAATCATCGTGTAGTTTTTAATATACACACATCACGAGCTTTTTGGGGCGGGGGTGACTCAGTCGGTAGCGCGCCAGGCTCGTAATCTGTAGTTCCCAGGTTCGAGTCCCAGCTGGGTCAGCGTTGAGATTTATCTCCGCAAAATTCCCCGCCCTGCCCACGGTCAGTAGGGGACACCGATGGGTTTGGAAAGGCCGCCTTCCGTCGGATGGGACGTTAAGCCGTGGCCTCGTGTGCGGGAGAGACATACCCTGTGCACGTTAAAGAACACGCTGGATTGCTTTGACGGGAGGCTACCATCTGTCTCCCAACAGCTGTTCCAGTGGGTCCCCTCCCCCAACCTTCTCTGAGCCTTCGGGGTCCATGTGACCTGGCCATTTAGCCCATGGTGTGCAAAAAAGTGCTGCTCAGAGGTAAAACAACCCAACCCAACCCTCACAATCATCCATATGTATATTAGAAAACAGTGTTTCTCCCAGTATTAGTTAGCAGCAAAGAGAATTAAATGAATTCTGTTAGTGCCTAAATTAAAAAGATTTACTAATGGCAAATGATACATAATATAGTAGAAACACGTTAAGGAAAACCCACACACCACCGTTCACCTAATAAGTTAGATGTCAGTATATCGATTGGCAGTGTGGAAACAATTATTCATCAACATTTAAAATTACGAAAGATCTGTTGTAAATGGATACACCAGAAACTGACAGAACAGGCGTGTTCATATGGCACTGTTGCGGGATGGATACTCAAATTGTGCAAGGCAAAAAGGGCCTCTCAGAGGTAAAATAACCAAACTCGCAAAATTTATTTTATTTGATACATTTCTTTATAAATGATTAAAAATGCAACTACTGTTGAAATATTTTAGATGGGAAGCCTTTGGAATATATTCTTCAGCATAAATTATTAAGTTTAATAGTACACTTAGGGTGCTTTATCTCTGAGAGGTTTAGGTGCTTTATCTTTATCTTTTTCGCGCACAATGGGCTAAATGGCCAGATCACAAAGACCCCATGAGCTCAGAGGTGATTAAGGGGGTAGAAATGGACCCAATGAATAGACATTAGAAGACAGATGAAATCCTTCTTTAGAAGATATCCAGATTGTATTCCGTTGGTATCCCTTTCTGACCGAAGTACAGTAGGTGTTTAGCGCAAATAAATGTGAACGCCGACACAGGTGGCGCTCGAACCTGCAAACTGCAGATTACGAGCCAGGCGCGATACTGACTGAACTAACTCCGGTGGGTCTCTCACTTGCCAAATAGGACTCATACATTAGATTATTAAAACGAAACGCAGAAGTGAAATCCACTTACAAGCATGCAAATTCTAATTCGTCCTCTTCGGAGTGTATTTCTATGTCTCCTTCTTCCAACTGCTTTCTGGCTGTTTCAGCAATAGTCATTGCACAATTTGTCAATCCACGTTTCACATCTAGACTGGCGAAGCAGGAAACGTGTTGACGATAAGCTGAAATGAATTAAATTTCAAGTTTAATTTGAAGAATGGTTCAAATTGAATTCACTTATCATACTTTAGAAATAATGATAGTTCACTTGAAAGAATGTGTAGTCTTATTTAACGAGGCAGCAGACCAGTAGAGTTGCAAAATATCGGACAAAACGTAAAACATCATCGTTTTGCGAATCACACAAATTATAAGTCGTACTTAAGTAAAATGTTTGCTGTATGTGAAACATCAAAATTCAATTATTTTAGTAAATATCTATTTTTAAACTCTAGCTTCAGGATTAAAAAATGTAACTTTTTTTCCCCACTAAAAGCATATTTTCAGAACAAACAAATTCGGACACTATGACCCTGTTGACTCGTATACGCTGGTCCAGATTATTACATTTTCGAAGTTCTGTTTCAAAATCAATTCATAATGAAACCCAATGAAAAAAATTATAACGTTCTTCAACTAGTTTCTTTTTTCCTTACGGCTAGGAGCATTTTTCTTGTTCCAAATTAAAGATGCAGCTTATTAGGACATTGTTGATTATTTTGTTACATAATCGTGATTTTTTTTTTATTCTGATTTTAGACTTTTTGTTCGATACTTTTCTTTCTTGTTGTGTTTTTGCCATCTTCATTATTTTTGTCTGCTTTTTGTGTTTATTTTAACTTTGTTTATGGGTTTGATGTTTATCTCTTTTTTTACCTTCGTTTGGCCCAAAATAGCTGCTGTTTCTATTGCGCCATAAAATCCCAACCAACCAACCAACAGTTTATGAGAAGCCAACTATTTCTTTTCTGCTCTTTATTATTTATCTAAATCAGTGGTTATATATCAGTGGTTCACAAAGGTTGTGCCGCGTAATTTCGGATGCTATCGCAGCTAATAGAAAATTTGCAAATCATTTTGTTTGTATTTTCTGCCACTGATTCTTCATTTAACTTTTCAGTTTAATCAAAAACTTACCATATTAAACCTTAATTTTGAAACCAAATTTGACACAAATCATGCCCCAGATTAACACAAATCATGTCCAAATTAACACAAATCATGCGACTCCACGGAAATGGCTATTATTGAAGGTAAACTTCTTATGCTCCAGTCTCCCTTTGCGAACTTAAATACTAGTGTGCCCCTGGTATTCACGGCGAAAAATAATGTGCCGTGAGTAAAAAACGTTTGAAAAATCACTAATCCAAACGATTTAAATGAAATATTTCATTCGGATGCCGTAATATTTCTCAAATTAGCCGGATGTTATCGAAATTCAGATACCCCGATGCTCTTTGGATTTCTATACCTCACACAGTTTGGGCCTGTTTACTTCCGATCGACTCTAACGCCACTATTCTGAACCAGTTTACTCTGGATTTTTTACAGTTCAAGTATTTTGACCCTGCTTACTCTTTATGTTTTTCAGTTCGCCTACTTTGACCCTGTTTATTCTGGATTTTTTTTATGCAAATCGCGTACTACGAACCTGTTTACTCAGAATTTTCTATAACTCAAATTCTTTAACCCTATTTATTTCAATTTTCGGAGTTCTCCTTGCTTAACAGAAGAATCTTTCCCAGTGTAATATCTATTTCCTTTCCAGTTTCAGAATTAGTACAGAGTAAAACCCAATTAAAAAAAGTGTAAAGTTTTGGAACTGGATTTCATTTTTCTTTTCCTTTGTTCTCTTGTTTGTAAAATAATACCTTATTCAAATTAGAACCTTGATGTTTAGCCGATGGAAGATCACTCCATTCTTTTGACTCATTTTGTTCCGATTTTAGTTAATCTAACATTTATTATGCATAAGAATAAAATAATTGCCTTTCAGTGGTTCTCTCTACCCACTCAGCTACACTGATCGAAAGTGACGGAATGAACACTAAGGGAATAATAAACATTCCTTGAAAAGCTGTGTAAAATTCTTTCTTTAGAAAATGACTCCTTCTGACATTTCTAGTAACTTAATAAACGAATATCTATGAATGAAATTCTGTTAACTAATATCAAGTCAAATGGTTACATAAATGCAACACAGTATTAGATACTTTAATAAGCGACGCCCCTTTCAATAAATACATTAATTTCAAATATAAACAAATTAATACAGGTAGATCGTAGATCGTATAATCATATTCGATTTACCGGGTAACAATTTTACCCCTAACCATCTCCATCATAAAGATATGCCTATTTTGCATGAGTAAGAACAAAATATATAATTAAACCACCGTTAGGTGGGCCCCTAAGGGCAAACATAAGAAATGCTAAAAATAGCAATAAAATTGTATTAGGTGCTAAAAATAGCAGTAAAATTAAATTAATTAAAACGGGTAGGTCTCCTCAGAGAACGCTACCGTTTTAGGCCTCTTGTACTTGTTCAAAACAGCATGATCGTAAAGAATCAGAGAAGAAATAATCTCATTGGGATTATTGCTTACAGCTTCAAAAACACTTTTTGAGGTGCGTTTTATATGTGTATATATATATAGACGATGCCTAGGTCTTCATGAAGTTGTGTGTTAGTGACAAACCAGGGGGCATCGACCGCAGTTCTCAAAATCTTGTTTTGTACTACCTGAATTTTACGAATATTGGTGAGTGTAGTATTCGCCCTTATGGTTGAAGCATAGAGAATCACCGGTCTGATGATCATAACATAAAGTTAAAGCTTATGATCAATCATTAAAATGGAATTTCTCCTAAGGAGTAGGCCTAGCTGCCCCTCAATGAATTGACTTTGGAGATTATATTATTTATGTGATAGTCCCACTTTAACCTCTTATGTATAACAACCCCAAGATATTTGACTGAATCACTCCAATCAATGGGAATATCTTGTAAATGGAGGCAAGTGGGATTCATAATGCGCTTTCCAGTAAAAAAGATGGCAGAACTCTTGTCAGGGTTAATCTTTATCTTCCATTTTTCGTACCATGTGCCCATCTCGGTCAAGCTATGCTGCAGCCTCTTCTCAGCGATAGCAGGACAGAGAGAGGGAGATAGTAAGGCAAGGTCATCTGCTTAAAGTGTAAGATGAATACGATCAAAGGAAGGTAAAACGTATAAGTATAAAAAGAAGAATGTAGGACCCAAAAGGAAACCCTGAGGCACACCTGCAGAGATGACTCTTATTGTAGACATGGCAGATTTAATTTGGACTAAAAATGTCCTATTTTAGAAATAATTAATACAGGTGTAGTTTATGTATCATAAAAAATACTCGCTACCCAAATGCTTAGAGGAGATAGCATCTTCACAATCCAGTTAAATAACTTGTAAATTCTATTACCTAGAATATCATTCAAACCTGCTGCTAGTGAAATCTTTCTATGCTAGTCGCATTGAATAATCAAGAAAATGGTAGAAATATTTGTTTGTCATTCAAACTAAGTAAAACAAAATCAATCGAAAAATAAATACCTTCTCTGATAGGAGACGTTTCAATGCACAAATCGTCAATTAGTTGTTTTAGAGATGTGGTTAGCAGAAGGAAGTTATCCAGTCTACGTCTGTTGCAGCTACGTATTACATCTTTCGAACATTCATAGCTCCTTTGAATATCACTACAAAGACAGAAATTTGAGCTGGCATAATTACATGACAATAATATATATATAGAACTGTATATGAGATTATTATTATTTATTAAATGTGATTAACGTTCAGTGTACAATTTTGAGAGTTTAGATAAAAATACCAAAGATAATATGATATTTCTGTGAGAAATAGTTCTGTCACTAAACAGCATAAATTGCATACTATAATTACATTACGTAAAATTTGCCTGAAGAAGTTGTTCAGTTGTTGACTGACTATATCTTCCTTATACCCTGATACAATTTTTTAGGAACTTTCAGTATATTTTTGTACCTCTGTAAATAAGAGATATGGTAGAAAATATGATCAAACTGCATACATACATATATACAAATCCACATGTAACCATGGGCTACGGAGGTTCGACCGGACTATTATTTTTCTGTCCATATCTGTCTGTCTTCAGTTACAGCTGCTGCATTTGGTCACTGATGTCCAATTCTAACAAGGTCCGGTTTGACATTGTCTGCCCATCGTATTCCAAGCGCTCATAAAAGGTTGAGGGAAGGATCGTACTGGACAGCTGTTAGAAAATAGTTGGTAACCTTTGTATACCTGCGCACGTTGGTAATATACCTGCGCACGATAAAAACACCCTGTATGGACTTGACTTCCCGTCCAGTCCATACAGGGTGTTTTTAACGTGCGCAGGTTATATCATTCTTACATACGGACCACGGCTTAATGCACATCCTACGGAAGGCTACCTTTCCAAGCTTATCGGTGTCCACAACTGATGGACGACATGATGAGGGATTGTGCAGAAATAAATCTAAACGCTGGCCCAGGTGGGACTCGAACCAGATCACGAGCCGAGTGCGCTACCGAATCAACCACCTCCAGAGATCATAATGCTACAATAGAATAATCGGCAAGAAATCTTAAGCACAGTTCAAAGTTAAAAAAAACAGTTCCACAGCGTTACAGAGATGAATGAACAGGCTGAAAAAGATATCTTCAGTTTAATGTCGATTACTTCGATAGGTCCCTTCGCTGTTTTGCAGCATGACTGGCAATTTTCTTTTACGTTTACAGTCGCCCGCGAATGTGACTTCTGGTGCCACTCACCAGATGTAGTATTGTCTTGAATAGTGGAGCATCGGGTGGCACCATTCAATCTAATTTCCATCCCCGGAGTTAAGAAGAAAAATCACTACTCCTAACGCAAACTCCTTAAAAACCACACTCTATCATCCAAATTTCAAAATTCAAGCAGGAATAGGTCGTCAACATTATTAGCTAAAATTTGCCATTTTCCAAAATTTAGCACCTTCTAACTATGGGAATGAAAACTTTCAGCAGATTCAGAAATATATATATATGCATATATTTTTTTTCTTTTATTTTTTATCCCCCCCCAAAAAAAAAATAGAATGAATACAAACACAACAAATTGAACCAATAGTTCTTTTTTTTTTAAACTTAGCAAATGAATGATTTCTTAGCGAAGATTATTAGAAATTGGAAAAAATACATAATTATTGCTTCATTTTGATAAAATTTTTCATATTGGCTACTATTTCTCCAATTCCTTTACATTCCTTGGGCTGTTATATCATTTATAGGTATTTCTCTACTACGTACGATAAGAAAGTATTTTTTTTCACTCACGGTTGAGCTTGGTAGCAGTTAGAGTCCTAATTATGCTAGCTTTATCTCCCCTAATCCCAACAGTGACCTTGGTCAGAAAGGGACAAGTATAGGCTTTGGTAGGACGCCTTCTATCGTATGGGTAAACCTTGGCCCCGTTGCTTGAGAGTTTCTGCACGTTAAAGGACATGCAGGATGGCCTTGACGGGAAGCTACCATCTTTCTCCTAACAGCTTTCCAGTAAGTCCCCTTCCCAAAACCTCTGATTCCTTGGGGATAGGGGCGGGCTACCGAGAATATGCCACTGGGCCGTCTTACAAATCGGACGATCAGGTTGAAAATCTGGGTTTCTTTCAAGTAATCTCACGGGTCTATTTTGATCGCCAGTCTATCCCCTATTTGGGGATCTTGTACTTTAGTCCTTGACATTTAGTGCATAAATAAAGTTCAGTTCACAACTACAACAACAACTTTCTGGTTGCGTATTTTTCTTACAAAATTTCAACTATTGCAGCATGATAACCTGAAAAATTTAGTGTGGTAAATCGTGGGGCTTTTTTTTTTTCTCTAAGGTTTATAATTTCTGAATATATAGCAAAAAAAAAGACTTCTTCGGTATCTCACCCGATCGTAAAAAATCACAAGAACTGCTTGAAAATCTTAATGAATTTCGCAGATTTACAAATTCAGACATTAGCATTTATTTTGACAATAACCTGTTTCTGGAAGAAAAATTAATTTTTTTTAAATTCGCAAGCTTAATTGTAACGAAAACAATGTTTCAGTAAATTAAATGCGACTTTTTTTTTTTCGTTTCAGATACACCGAACATTTAGCTTCGATATGACAATTTGTGTGATTCTCAAAATTATATTAGTTTCGGAACATTGTGCATTTTTCGTCAGAGCACTGGATTACACTCACCTGCAATTATTTGTCAAGATTTCATCAGAGACGAATGGACTTTGAATAAAGAGACTATCAGTTTTCGTTGCACATTGCATTGTACTTTCGCTGACACAGGGTTCATCTTCATCAGTAAGTGCAGAGTCTGTAAAGCATTGAGAGAATCAGAACAGAGACAAGTCAGAAAATGTCTAACATTCAGAGAATCTTTTATATTCAACTCCATATTATTTCTTTGCAATAATTCTGAATGGTTTAAATTAAAGGTAAAGTTATATTATTCTAGATAATGGGAAAAATTTACCTTGTCCCGCTATCACGTTGACTGAACACGTAAATAAAATTGCTGATATCATTATTATTATTAGTTATTACTAGTTGTTCCGTCCCGTGGCAGAGTGGTTAGCGTGCTTGGTTTCTGATCTGCGGGACCTGGGTTCGAGCCCCGGGCAACGCATGGATGTTCGTGTTGTTTTTCTGCTGAGGTCCTGCTATCCTCACAGATCTTCTACTATGGCATGTAAACTGACAGGCTCCTGTCAGACCTCTGTGGCAAGCAGCTGCTTGAGGGGGTGTTTATTTTCATTTTTTTTATTACTAGTTACTGGCAAAATCGTTGAGTTATGCACCTAAAAATGTTTGGTCAAAAAAAGGGAGAAATGAGCCAAATTCATCATATTGATTGTCTGCTTTTATGAGCCGTAAGTTCTTTTGCAGTGATCTGTGGGTTTCGCGATTATGGTCTCAGCCTGTAAATAATAATAGACGTGGAAGGAGAGCTGTACATTATCCCCCTGTGTTAAAGCACAGAACCGGTTAAGCAAACTTATCTAAAGGCCAAACCTGCTTCTCGTGGTTCAAGCAGCTAGTGCCCTTCCGGAAAACTCCTCCTCTGAAGGAGAATGAACAGGAGGCCTAGTAGATCAGTTTAGTCTGTAATGTTGATTTCTATGCTACGTTTTTAATTTCTCTTTCTTGTGTTCAGTTGTATTGGGGAGTGATAAACTTTACCGGATAATCATTTATACCATCTGGACTGTCTTCTGGCTATGACTTCGATTCCGGATCATATAACTATATTGCCTTGTTGGAACTCTAGTTAAAGGGAAATTACCACTGTTTTTTATTTCTTATGGTTAAGAAGGTAACCCAGAACTAAACAAATGTGCAGAATACTGACCAGCAATACTGACCACGTGTGCGGTCCTGATCAGCAATACTAAACAGGACGTGCGGTCCTATCAGCAGTACTGAACACAATGTGCGGTCATGTTCAGAAGCTACAGCACATATTTGAACCCTTTCAAACAACATCTTCAGACCGAAATTGAAGCATTGTGACTCAGACTCCAACTTACTAATACTCAAATCACATTGCTAATGCAAATGAGGAGCTTAATGGATTCTTACCATAAGAAATAATATGGTGGTACGGAGTGATAACGTAGGTACTGAAGTGAAAAATAAGGTTAAAACTGAATGGAATGTTTAACTTATATTTTGACTCATATTCTAATGAAAATCTGGCATGCTTTCGAAGGTTCTCCTCTAACACACTAATGCCCTACGTGAAATAGGCTTCGAAGAGCTACCGTCCTTTGACTTGAACGTTGTGCTATGCTCTCAGGAGCAGAAGAGCCATTTCGTCTTCACGTTAATGAACACACTGGCTGGACTTAATGAAAGGCTTCCATCTCTCTCACTTCTACCATTTATCAGTGAATTCCAATCCAGCCCCGAACAGATGGGGTTCTAGTAACTTGGCCATTTAGCTCATTGTTTTTAAATAGAATGAAGCAGGCCAGTGATGGAACATTTTCTTATGAAATTTAGAATAACTTTGCAACGATAAGTGTGATCAAAAGAAAAGGAAATTATTTTTTTTTACTTACTTATTAATGCAAAAGCGATGAAAAGTATAAAACATTTTCCCATGTTTAAGCTTCGCCTAAATACGCTTATACGACAGAACGTTCAATAGACTCCACAATGAGCTGGTAACAAATTGACAGTAGCTTTATATTATTTTACACTCATTAAATGCAGGAAGCAAATATATCCTGCTTTTGCCTAGATAACAGATGACATTTAAACTAATGGTTGGTGAAAGGCCAACGTGAAGGGAAGTGCGATTATCTGTAACCAACACCCACATTGTATTAATAAAGTTTTAAGTAGCTTACTGCATCGGTATTGCTCAATGACATTTAAAGAGATTGGAGCAGTACTGTCTTTATGCATTTTGGCATAATTAAATAATATAAATGGCATAATTAAATTTCAATTCAGATTTTGGATGAACGATGATTTCTTTATAAGACTAACACTAATCAAGTGCATATTTTTCATAAAGGACACCTAGTTAACAAGATGCGTGTATTGTACAAAATATTTGCGAATATTGTTGGTGCTACTAACATATTTTTGAATATCGATGTTGTGAACAGTTCTTTTTTATTGCCATTATTTAAATGTCTCAATAGCCAGTAAAGTAGATAGAGTATAATTTTTAGGGGTCGGAGGTGAAACGCGGATCAAAGAGGGTTCAATAAGGGGTTGAGAATACTTGATCACCTCTCATTTTCACATTTTATGAAATTAAACTGATTTTGAAACCCTGAAATATCTATATTGATTACCTCATCTAGCCTAAGGTTCCTTTATAATAATACGAAAATACAAGGTTGGTTTGTTTTATAATCTAGCAGTTTTATAAAGAAACCAGCCGTGTGTTTTGATACTTATATTATGCGGTATGTTTCGACATCACGAATTAGATAAGGGAAACATATATCTATTTAAACATACAAATATCTACAATGAGAGGGAAACTGCATATATCCGAGATATTTCGATTTAAAGTATAAGATTTTTGATCTGTTGCTAAGTTGAGATTTTAAATCTTTCTGCTGAATTAGTAATTTCTGAACAGATTTCGCTATTGCTGTTGTACGGCACTAAATAAGTTGTTGAAATCGGGCGGTTTTAATCATTTTTCGTATCTGATGCATCTTCATATTTCAGATGTACTTTTAAATTAAGAAACGTTTACCAAAAAATACGACAATTGAGATTTATCTCCGTAAAATTCCAGCCCTGCCATCGGTCAGTAAGGGACATCGATGAGCTTGGAAAGACCGACGTCCATCAGATGAGATTCCGTGGGCCTGTGTGCGGCATAGCCATACTCTATATTCTTTTAAAGGGGCGGGGTGGCTCAGTCGGTAGCGCGCCAGGCTCGTAATCTGTAGTTCCCAGGTTCGAGTCCCAGCTGGGTCAGCGTTGAGATTTATCTCCGCAAAATTCCCCGCCCAGCCCACGGTCAGTAGGGGACACCGATGGGCTTGGAAAGGCCGCCGTCCGTCGGATGGGACGTTAAGCCGTAGCTCCGTGTGTGGGAGAGTCATACCCTGTGCACGTTAAAGAACACGCTGGATGGCCTTGACGGGAGGCTACCATCTGTCTCCCAACAGCTGTTCCAGTGGGTCCCCTACCCCAACCTTCTCTGAGCCTTCGGGGTCCATGTGACCTGGCCATTTAGCCCATGGTGTGCAAAAAAGTGCCGCTCAGAGGTAAAACAACCCAACAACCCAAATATACTTTAAAGAACACACTGGATGATCTTGATAAGAGGCTACTCTCTGTCTCCTAACAGCTGTCCAGTGGGACATTCCCCAACATTCTCTGAGCCTCCGGTGATCTTGTGACCTAACCATTTAGCCCATTGTGTGTAAAATAGTGCCGCTCAGTAGTCAGCTCAAAAAACCACCCAGCCCCCACGTGGCAATATAAGTGTTTATAATACATGGGTGTTTCGGAGCGAGCTCATGCACAGAATTGTTCTTTTGAACTCTTTCGGATATCAATAACAATCGCTGAACATTTATTTAAATAAACTTCTACTTTTAGTAATTGAGACAGATTTTTTAAACAAATATACTATTCCAGCTCACACTATACTATGTTCTAAAAATATTGCACATATTCGAAAAACGTATTCACCCGGTACTCTACTAGAGTCAACTATGATCTCTGGTATTTAACCTGTTTTAATCTTTTTATTAAATTTTGTGGTAAATTTTTTGTAGCCTATTGAACATTCCAGCGTTCATAATTCTTTGAATACTGACAATTATTGCTTAAATAACGATATTTAGATAGATTTCATTGCGATCTTTAATTTATCTTTAGACATATTTTTCATTAAATGCTATATGGAAGAGGTTATTGAGCTCTCAATGTGCTTTTCTATTGAGAAAACGTGGAACTGTTTCGATTTTTCTGTCCAATACCTATATGATGTCAATATGGAGTGTGACCTTCTAACAGGCCCGACAGCAGCGGTCCATGATCAATATATGGTTGTTCAGAAGGACCTGAGGCAGCTCCAACCGTATCACTTAAAATGGTCGCACATAAGATTCAAGGATCTCTTCTCTGTACCACTGAGCATCTAGAGAGCCTCTATCGATCACATGAAGAGTACGGCTGTTGATGGTTATGCCACTCTAGACCAGCACACCAACTCCACCATAAGCTTTTATATTGGAGGGATGGTAGATCATTCCTCGTTCTCTCCAGATTAAACAATGTGTAGATTCTTCCTGTAGGTAAGTCGGGACTTATCAGAAAACAGAATATTAGCCCACTATTCAGAGCTCCAAGTCCGGAGTCCAGGTTTAATGGAGGATCCGGGGATCCGAACCTTCCCCGAAAATCCTGTCGTCTTATACTAAATCTCAAACTTTTCTACCAGCTTTCAAATCCAAAAACAGTTGCACTATAAAATATCATTCCATATAAAATATTATTTTAAACTTTCCTATTCGGTGTAATGATTTAGTTTTTGGGAAACCCTAGTCAAGTCTATTCTCAGACCCCCACCTCCCATCTCCAGAAGCTCAATTCTCGGAGACTCCCCTACACTGAATTCTCGGATACCCTCCAAAACAAATTATCGGAACGAAACTAAACCAAAATCCTAGTTATCTATCTGCTCCATCGTCTAAATACACAATATGCATATTTATTATTTATTAATGATATAAATTTCATTTGGAATCACTCTAGAGCAGAACTTATCAAGTGCTGTCACCAGAAAATTTCAATAATTGAATGAAAAAAAAGTGTTAATGGCAATTTTTATTAATCATGCACGTTCTCCACAAAATGAAAGTTTTCAGAAAATCACATCAGTATATACAGGGTGTCTCAAAAATATAGGTACAAACCTTTAGGGAAGGTAGATAACATCTTAAGGAATGAGAATTGCATAGGAACCCATAACCGGAAACGTCACCGTAAGTCAATAGGCGGCGCTGTTCATCAGTGCGCTAGAGGGGAAATTTCGGATTTCCTCATTCGAGCAGTAGTCGGCTGACGAAGAGCATGCAAAGGTATTCGAATAGGGAGCTGGCAGACATGCACTTAGTGTATGGAATAGCTGAGGGCAACGGACGAGCCGCTCAACGAATGTATCAAGAACGCTTCCCACACAGACATGTACCGTACCATCGTTTGTTTGCGCGTGCGCATCAAAATTTGTGTGATTATGGGTCATTAAGAGGTAGCAGAAGTGAGGGCAGGCCACGATCGACGCGTACTCCCGCCATGGAAGAAAGTGTGTTGGATGCCGTGAAGACTAATCCTAGTACCAGCACACATGCCGTTGCCTCTGCCTTAGGAGTGTCACGTTGCAGTGTACAGCGTGTTTTGCACGGCGAGTCCTTACACCCCTTTCATCTCCAAAGGGTTCAGTTACTTCCCCCCCCCCCCAGCTTATCCTGCACGTGTGCGTTTTCCGCAGTGGTATCTCAAAGAAAGTGCCCAAGATGTGAATTTCCAAGCTTATGTTTTGTTTGCTGATGAGGCCAGTTTCACTCGGGATGGCGTATTCAATCAGCACAATGCGCATTTGTGGGCTCACGAGAACCCCCACGGTGTGCGTACCCATGCGGCACAAAATTGTTTCGCAGTATATGTGTGGGCAGGTTTGGTCGGCGACTGCTTAGTCGGCCCATACCTTTTACCATCCTGCATGACCTCCGCGAAGTATCTGATCTTTCTGGAACAGGTTCTACCAATCTTACTTGCCTGAGACGCAACATGTGGTTCAACATGATAGGGCGCCTCCTCATTAGGAAGGTGTGTTCGTGCGCATTTGAACATGTCTTTTGGGCAACGATGGATTGGGAGTGCTGGACCAGTTGCCTGGCTCCCACGCTCACTTGATTTAACGAGCGTTGATTTCTCTCTGTCGGTGGGGCCCTCAAAGCTACCGTGTGTGATTCGCCTGTAGAGTCTGACATGGATCTCGTGGCAACGCTCGTCTGCGCTGCTGCTACTATCAAAGAAACTCCAGGTGTGTTCGATCGTGTCCGGTAATCAACACTCCGTCGGTGTCACGCATGCATCGCGTCTCACGGTGGAAACTTCGAGCATCTGCTGTAACGTTATGAAATATATCATCTAGTACGCCATTTGTAATAATTATGTCCAATAAATGTTTTCCCTTTAATCCCTGTCTTGTGTCCTTTCAGATCTTGTACCTCTGCTACCACTTTCCCATGACGTTTCCGGTTATGGGTACCTATGCAATTCTCATTCAGGCTTCTCTTCAACTCTCATTCTACCTCCCCTAAAAGTTTGCTCCTATATTTTTGAGACACCCTGTATATAGCAAGCAAACTTGCAGCAATCAATATTTTATTGAAAATGCCTTTTGTTGAACAAAAGCAATGCAATACATGATAGTGGTACACAGTTTGTAAATATTTACTGAAGATTGGAAAAATTATGTAATAACTAGAAGAAAGCATATCGCCTCTAGCGCATATGAGAAAATCGCTTTCAAAGAGAAAGAAGTTTTACCTACTGTTTCATTTCTTAAACGTTTTAATTTGAGCTAGCAGATGATGGGCAAAATTGCAAATAATATTTCATTAGTAATTATACAACATAAAAGTATTCGTATTTTAATTCTTAAATCTAAAAATTTGCATTTGCCACACCTCTCTCAGAAAAGTAGGTAGATTACTGCTGTCAGTGGAATATCTTATGAAACCTACAACTAATTTTTCAAATTTCTATTTTATACATATTATTTTCAAAACTCAATAACCGTTGGGATAGCAGGAAGCCTAGGGTTCAAGGGTTTCTAACTTTCCCATTACATTTTATCACATCACATTGATAACAGTTCTGATGTTTCATCATATCAGTGATCTGTAAAGATACATATATTAAAACTACTAGGTATTTCAAAAATGCAAATCATATTATTCCATTAGTACCAATCAAATGAAAAAAGAGTTTTCTGACTAACATTTTCATTCTTTGCAATGGAAAATTCACGACGTTCACATTCCACCACCAAAATTTTCGTACTTCTATCATTACACATGGTTGACATATTCGTCTGAAATTTTGGAGTTTTTAATCTCTTTCACCGTTAGAGGTCGCAAATAGAGTGTGCGAAAGATTGCGAAAGCAGAATCAAAATATTTTATCAATTCTTCTCTAACCCTAAAAAGATTTTTTTCATTTACCCCTAAATACCAACAATTATCTGCTAAAACAAAATATTTTCTTCCCGCCCCTGGGTCTAAGTAGTCTATTCATTGTTGCCAATGGAAACATCATGGTGTTCACATTCCACCACCAAATCTTAAAATTTCTAGCTTAAATGCGTCATTTGAAATATTTGTTTGAAAATTTGGAATATGAAACTTTTTCCACCGTTAGAGGGCGCAATTATAATTTTCGGAAGATTTAAAAAGTGTAAATGATAATGTTTTATCAATTTCTATCTAACCCTTAAAGAATGCTTCATTTATCTCTAAAACAAACAATTATCAGGTAAATCTGAAAAGTTATGCTTTCCCACCCTCTCTGGGTCTAAGGAGTCAACTCATTGTTGGCAATAGAAACTTTGTGATTTCTGTGGCAAGCAGCTGCTTGAGGGGGTATTTATTTATATTTTTTATTTAATATTCGTTTGAAATTTTGGAATTTTCAAATTTTTCCAGCACTACAAGGCGTATTTTTAACTCTGCAGAGATTCGGAAAGTGCATATCGTAATATTTCATCAATACCTATCCAACACAAAAAAGAATTTTTAATTTATCTCTGCAAACAAAAAAGTGCGATTCTACTGACGGACAGACAGACAGACAAAGCGAAACTATTATCTCGTTTTCCTTTTGAAAACGAGATAATAATTCAAAATAAAAGATTTCATATTCTCAAAAAAATTGTTTTGCTATTAAAAGTCCATGATTTACTAATAGACGTATCATACGGGAAACGAGAAAATATCGATTTAGAGTCACTGCTGCTCTAGAAAATAAATCACGACTCATTTATTGAAAATCGTAAACTCCATTCTTTCTGCGGGTGATACTAAACTAGTAACCTGGAGCTCCTAGATTCTAGTCCCATTTGTGCAGGCGTTGAGATTTATCTCTGCTAAACCCCCACTCTACACGCGGTCAAATAGAGGATATTGGTGGTAGAGAAATGAGATATAAAGCCGTGGTTTTGTGAAGGACAGCCATACCCTCGGCAAGCTGGATGGCCTTGAAAGGAGGTTTCCATCTGTCTCTTAACTGTCATTTAGTAGATCACCTTACCACAAACTGCTCTTAGCCCTTGGGGTCCTTGTGACCTGGTCATTTACCCCACTGTGTACAAAAAAGTGCAGCTCAGAGGTACAGCAACCCAATTTTTCTGGGACAGAATAGAATTGTTCTCTATAATCTTTCTTTTCCTCCTGTTAATAGATGAGTGACATATATATATATGTTACCGCTAAAGTGCAGAAATCAGTTATTCTACAAATTATCTAGGTATTGTGCAGATTAACTAGGGTGATCCGTTAACGTGCGGAAAATTGTTTCATTTCTCAAATTACCTAGGTAATCTGCAAATTACCTGGATAATCTGCACATTACCTACTAGGCACTCGTTAAAGTGAAAATAAGATCTTTGCTGGAACAACAGGAACGTTTCTGTACGCTTAAATTAACATAATGTTATTTATCTAGTGTCCGAGAGTAGATTTGCCGTTAATGTGCACATTACCTAGGTAAAATGCGGAAAACTCTTGATTCCGCACGTTAACAGAGCAAATCACTTAATCTGCAGATTAGCTAGGTAATGTGCACATTAACGGCTTTCGAGCTTTAACGGTAACATATATATACCATTAGTCACCCGATAAAAATTTACTTCAAGAAGTGACTGACATGAATATTAAATATATTTATATTTGTTAGAAATGTTTTCTGACTGACTGTTTCACCTTTAAGATTATTAACGATATAGACATAATTTAAAATTTATATTTATTTTCAACTTTTATTTGGAAATGCAACACACAAAACAATAGAACAAAGATTTAGCAATTTAAGCGACAAATTATTTTTAATTCATTCGAAGCCGACAACTTTAACAAATGAGCGTATATCTTAGAAATATAAAGTAACATTTTAAACAATTTTATGTAACATTTATACAGATGTTTGTTGAGTACATAAAGCTGATTTTCCACGAATTGAATATGTTACGGAAGAAGCAGATAGCTTTATTCAGGAAAACAGAAAATCTAAAGACTCTAAAACTATTTAAATCTTGTTGGTATAAGTTAAAAATGCATTTTTCAGTCGCCTGTGATAGCAAGATTTAAAATTTAAATCATTCCAACAAATAAAAAGCGCTTTGAGCTTTTTTAAGTTTTTCAAAAACACATTTTAATAAGATACTATTTCACAAATATGCAAATCAAACTCTTCCTGAATCACCAAAGGTTTAGGACCAAGTACTCCTGGCCCTGATGGCTAATATGAAATAAACTTGCAACTGGCCAAATAAAAATTAAAAAAGAAAAAATATCAAAGGGTAGGGGATCATGCCTTTCTCCCTTTGAGAATGCTATTAAGGGTAATGGAAACAAAAAACTATTATACTTGTAAATATTTCAGGTATTTTTCAAGAAATATTTTTAAAGACCTCTAACGCATTGGACAAAATGTTATACTGTAGTGGAAATCCAGGCTCCTGTCATTTTCCTTTTAATTTTTTCCAGCTCGATTACTGCACTTGTCTCCCCCCCCCCTCTCTCTTTATTTTTAACATAGATTCAGGTTTCGCAGCCATAATTGTTCCTTTATAGCGCTCGAATCATATATATGCACTTAGATACTGGTTTAGATGATGAAATTGAATTTATGACAATGATGTAGGATGAATAGTAACTTGCGAGATTATGAGATAGAGACTCCAAGAACAGAATGAATCACATTTTAATTGACAGGCTATTAATAAATCCTTTACCTATATGGTAACGACCGAAGTGTCAAATGACCACTCATAATCTCTCTAGCTGCTACTCACGCTCCGTCACTGGTCAAAATATATTTGAAAGGAACCTATACATTGTGTTCAGCTTCTTTTTACGATTGCTCATAAAATATTAAAGATACGAAACAAGTACAAATAGACAGAAGGAAATATGAAAAAAAAAGTTCCTGTTGATACAGAAATCTGTGCAAAATGCAAATTCTTTGCCTTGGACAAAAATTTCATTTCCTCCTCTTGAAGAGCTCAACTACTTCATCACCCACGTCTTCAAACACCGAAGTAGGTGTGTCTTCAACCAAAGAATTTGCTGCATCTTCAAGCAGTGAATTGGCGGCATCTTCAAGCTCTGAAATAACGGATTTACAGATCTTCTCACGTGGTAGCTCAGTTGCCCGATCCAGCAGCTCTCCTAATGTATCACCTGCTCCTTCTTCACAATTATCGTCTACTGCTTGTGTCAAGCATTCTTTAAAAGGCTGGTAGAACCTGGAAAATTCAATTGTAAGTATTATTTTGTGCAAAAATCTGAAACTTATTCGTAGGTAACGATCAAACAAGATTATTTCAAATCAATAAATTAAAAGTATTTACCCTAAAGAATATAATATATTAGAAATCAGTCGATGCTTTCGGCACCTCTTGCCCAATTCACCTGTTATTGCTCTCCAGCCCAGGTATATAGAAATTTGATCTTTGACCTCAAAGGACACATCGCATCAAACGTTTGACACAATTTCTGAGATATAAGATTCCAAATATACGAAGAGGCTAATTTTTAGTCCTTCTTCCTCTGGTAGATCAATATTTCACCTTTGACCTGGAAGGAACCATTGCACCCAAAATTTCACAATGCTCCTAAGATCTACGACCCAAAATACCCCAAGACGCTAATTTTTAGTCCTTCTTGCTCTGGTAGATCAATATTTCACCTTTGACATCTAAGGAAACATTATATTCAAAATTTCACAAGATATCTGAAATATACGACCGAAAATATCCTCAGGAACTAATTTTTTAGCTCTCTAGCACCAGTAGATCTAAACTTGACATTTGACCTCGAAGCACCCTCCAGATCCGATATTACATAACATTTCCAAGATACGTAGCTTGAAACACCAAGACACCAATTTTTCACTTATCGTGACCTCCTTTTGACCTTGAAGGACACATCTGTCCGTCAATTTTCGGATTTTTCCTCAAATCTGCGATCCGGATTACCCTTTGGTGAAACTTTTCAGAGCTATACCATTTCTGAATTCTAGTTAGAATTAGCGTGATCCCCTGCCTGTCAGTCGGTCAATGACTCACAATCTAGGTAGATCTAGGGGGAGGGGGTGAGAGGGAAACCACCACCACCCGTTTCAGAATGCGACTAAGGGTAAAAAGAGGCAAAAAAAATATTAAATTTAGTTCATGCGTCTTTCAAGAATTTTTTTAAACCCATAAAACGGAGGGCGAAATGTTGTACTGCCTTGAAAATCAAGTCTCTTGCTCACCCCCCTCCCCCACTTTTAGGTTTTTTGGCTCAATTGCGTTTCTTGTCCTCTTCTTGAATATTTTCCAGATCCGACCCTGCTCACCATCGTCTATATATGTATATATTATACAACAGTGATTCTCCCAATATTAAGTAGCAGCAAAGAGAATTAAGTGAATTCTGTTAGTGCATAAATTAAAAAGATTCACTAATGGCAAATGATACATAATATATTAGCCGAAAATTCAACTTTCAATTTTTAATAATGTACGAACATTTTCTTGCAAAGAATGTTGGCCCAGTTTTGTACGTTGGCAGGCTCATCAAATCTAAATCTGATATCAGTGAGCAGCACCTGGATCTAAAAAGAAGGGGCGGGGGAGAAACACAATCAAGCCAGATAAAGGTAGTGGGGGATCTAGAGACTACATTTAGAATGCAGTATACAGGGCGTTCAAAACGTTTTTCACACGTGTTTGTATATTATATAGTGGGAAGTTCGTTAGGTCAGCTAAATCTGTGCATTGTTGCTATGGAGCCTACTAAAGAAAGGGAAAGATTTTAACATTTTCACATGGTTGCAGATTGGGGAAGACGCTAAAAATCATGCCGATTTATCACAAGTATAGGAGGATTAGGATGATCATATGGCGCTATTGCGGAATAGATGCTCCAATTCAGAGAAAGATGGCAGAGTTTCGAAGACCTCCGTCATGGAAAAAAGGCGAAGGAGACGCGAACGAGAGAATCATCGCTGCTGTTCGTGAAGTCATTAAGGAAAACCCACACATCACCGTTCACCTAATAAATTTAGATGTCAGTATATCGATTGGCAGTGTGGAAACAATTATTCATCAACATTTAAAGACGAAAGACCTGTGCCAAATCGATACATCACAAACGGACAGAATATGCCTGTTCATATGACATTGTTTCGGGATGGATGCTCAGATTGTGCAAGGCAAAAAGTGCCTCTCAGAGGTAAAATAACCAAACTCGCAAAATTTATTTTGTTAAATACATTTCTTTATAAGTGATTGAAAATGCGACAATTGTTCAAATATTCTAGATGAGAAGAGAAGCCTGTTTGATATATTCTTTCGCAAAAACTGTTAAGTTTAATAGTACACTTAGGGCCAAATAGGACTCATACATTAGATTATTAAAGCCAAACGCAGAAGTGAGATCTACTTACGAGCATGCAAATTCAAGTCCCTCCTCTTCGGAGTGTATTACTCTGCCTTCTTCTTCCAACTGCTTTCTGGCTGTTTCAGCAATAGTTATTGCACAATTACTCAATCCACGTTCCACATCTAGACTGGCGAAGCAGGAAACGTGTTGACGATAAGCTGAAATGAATTAAATTTGAAGTTTAATTTGAAGAATGGTTCAATTTGAATTCACTTATCATACCCTAGAAGTAATGATAGTTCACTGAAAGACTGTATAGCCTTATATTATGAGGCAGCAGGCCAGTAGAGTTGCAAAATAACGGACAAAAGGCAAAAAATCATCGTTTTGCGAATCACACAAATTATAAGTCGTACTTAAGTAAAATACTTGCTGTATGTTTTCACATACAAAATTATTCTAATACAAAAGTATTATACTAAATTAAAAATTCACTACAAAATTCAATTATTTTAGTTAAATATCTATTTTTAAAATCTAGTTTCAGGATTTAAAAACGTAACCTTTTTTTTTTCCAACTAAAAGCGGCGTTTTCAAAATAAACAATTTCGGGCACTATGATCCTGTTGACTTCGGATTTCCTGTAACCAGTATACTCTTGTCTAGCTTATTTCATTTTCGAAGTTCTACTGTGCTTGTTAACAAAATGGTTCCCACTCACTTAGACATTCCCCTTTCTATTTCAGAATCGATTCATAATGTAACTCAATAAAAGAAATTATAACGTTCTTCAAATAGGTTTTTTTTTCTTACTGCTCGGAGCATCTTTCTTGTTCCAAATTAAAAATGCAGCTTATGAGGCCATTATTGATTATTATTGTTGCAAATTGAAATGGATGAGCACTGAGCGTGAGTATCAATAACTATATTTTATAACAAAAATTGCAAAACAATGCAAATTATTATAATAGCATGGATGAAATTACTTCTAAACAAACTAAATACTATTGTATATGAAGTAATAATATTTTCCTACAGAACAGTTAAACCAGCTCTGTCTACTTAAGTGATCAACGTTTACCTCTTAATTTTTGCAGTAAATGTCCTTCTTTTTATCCTTCACTTCAGGCACAAATCGTTCCAACTATCTGTGTTCACTCGCTAGATTTTACACTAATAAAACCAATCAACTAGTTCTTTAGACTATAGTGCACAGACTAAGGCTATTTATGCCTTCCTTCAGATTTCTACAACTGGAACATTACAATTCTATCATTCTTATATTTCAGATCACTTCTATGTTCCAATTCGTTTCTTACATAAATCCCTCGCAGAAGCATACACGAGCGTTTATGTCACGTTTTTCATAAACTCACTGCAGCACGTTCATCTGTCGTAACATTATGTTTTATAATCGTGACTTTTTTTTATCCTGGTTTTAGACTTCTTCTTCGATAATTTTCTTTCTTGTTGTGTGTTTGCCATCTCCATTATTTTTGTCTTCTTTATGTGTTTCTTTTAACTTTGGATGTGGGTTTGATGTTTATCTTTTTATTTACCTTCGTTTGGCCCAAAATAGCTGCAGTTTCTATTGCGCCATAAAACCCCAACCCAACCAACAGTTTACGAGAAGCCAACTATTTCTTTTGTGCTTTTCATTATTATTCTCAATCAGTGGTTATATATCAGTGGTTCACAAAGGTTATGCCTCGAAATTTCTGATGATATCGCAGTTAAAAGGAAATTTATAAACCATTTTGTTGTTATTTTCTGCCATTGATTCTTCATTTAGTTTTTCCGTTTAAATAAAAACTTACCATATTAAACCTTAATTTTCAAACCAAAATTAACACAAATCATGTCTCAGGCCACGCAAGCACTGACCTCAAGAGAATTAGAACTTGAACAGAATAGCTTATAAATGATCCACAGAAATGGCTATTATTGAAGGTTCTTATATGGGAGTCTCCCATAGCCAACTAAATTTTTTAGTGTGTCACTGGTATTCCCGGCGAAAAATAATGTGCCGTGAGTAAAAAAAGTTTGAAAAATCAGTAATCCAAACGAAGGGTTTTAAATCAAATATTTCGTACGGATGCCGTAATATTTCTCAAATAAGCTGGATGTTCTCGAAATTCAGATACCCCGATGCTCTTTGGATTTTCTATACCTTACACAGTTTGGGTCTGTTTAGGGATCGACCCTAATGCGAATATTCTGACCCTGTTTACTTAGGTTTTTTTTACAGTTCACGTACTTTGACCCTGCTTACTCTGGATTTTTTTATACATAATTCACGTACTATGAACCTGTTTACTCCGAATTTTCTATAACTCAAATGCTTTACCCCTATTTATCTCAATTTTTGGAGTTCTCCTTGCTTTAATAGAAGATTCTTTCCCAGTGAAATATCTATTTCCTTTCCAGTTTCAGAATTAGTACAGAGTAAACCCCAATTGAAAAAAGTGCAAAGTTTTGGATCTGAATTTCTTTTATCTTTTCCTTTGCTCTCTTGTTTGTAAAATAATACCTTTTTCAAATTAGAACCTTGATGTTTAGCCGATGGAAGATCACTCCATTCTTTTGACTCATTTTGTTCCGATTTTAGTTAAACAATCTAGCATTTATTATGCATAGGAATAAAAAGATTGCCTTTCAGTGGTTCTCTCTACCCACTCAGTACACTGATCGAAAGTGACGGAATGAACACTAAAGGAATAATAAACATTCCTTGAAAAGCTGTGTAAAATTCTTTCTGTAGAAAATGACTCCTTCTGACATTTCTAATAACTTAACAAACAAATATCTATGAATGAAATATCAAGCAAAGTATTTATATAAATGCAAGCAATATTAGATACTTTAACAAGTAATGCCCCTTTCAATAAACACATTAATTTCAAATATAAACAAATTAATACAGATGCAGTTTATATATCCTAGAAATACTCACTACCCAATTCCTTAGAGGAGATAGCATCTTCACATTCCAGTAAAATAACTTGTAAATTCTATTACCTGGATTATCATTCAAACCTGCTGCTAGTAAAATCTTTCTATGCTAGTAGCAATGAATACTCAGGAAAATGGTAGAAATATTTGTTTGTCATTCAAACTAAGTAAAACAAAATCAATCGAGAAATAAATACCTTCTCTGATAGGAGATGTTTCGATACACAAATCGTCAATTAGTTGTTTTAGAGATGTGGTTAGCAGAAGGAAGTTATCCAGTTCTTCTCTGTGGCAACTACGTATTAAATCTTTCGCACATTCATAGCTCCTTTGAATATCACTACAAAGACAGAAATTTGAGCTGGCATATTTATATGACAATAATATATATAGAACTGTGTATGAGATTATTATTATTTATTAAATGTGATTAAAGTTCAGTGTACAATTTTGAGAGTTTAAATAAAAATAGCAGAGATAATGTGATATTTCTGTGAGAAATAGTTCTGTCACTAAAGAAAGCATAAATTACATACTATAATTACTTTACGTAAAATTAACCTGATAAAGTTGTTCAGTTGTTGACTGACTATATCTTACTTTATACCCTGATAAAAATTTTTAGGAACTGTTAGTGTAGTTTTGTACCTCTGTAAGTAAGAGATAAACTAGAAAATATGATCAAATTGCATACACACATACATACAAATCCACATGTAGCCATGGGCTACGGAATTCGTACCAGACTGTGTAATTTTCCTCTCCAGATATGTCTGTCTTGAGCTACAGCTTCTGCATTTGGCCACTGTAGGCCAATTCTAACAAGATCCTGTTTGACATTGTCTGCCCATCGATTCCAGGCGCTAATAGAAGGTTGAGGGAAGGAACCTACTGGACACCTGTTAGAAAAGAGTTGGTAACTTTCCGTCAAGGCCATTCAGGGTGTTCTTTAACGTGCACATATTATATATTTCCTGCACACGGATCACGACTTAATGCACGTGGTCCGGGAGGCTACCTTTCCAAGCCTATCGATGTCCACTACTGATCGACGACATGGCGAGGGGTTTGTAATGAAATAAATTTAAACGCTGGCGAAGGTGGGACTCGAACCAAATTACGAGTCTAGTGTGCTACCGAATGAACCAACCTCAGAGATCATAACGCTACCAACAGAAATATCGGCAGGAAATCTTAAGCACAGCTGAAAATTCAAAAACTGTTCCAGAACGTTTCAGAGATGAATGAACAGGCTGCAAAAGATATCTTCAGTTTAATGTCGAGTACTTCGATAGGTCCCTTTGCTGTTTTGCAGCATGACTGGCAATTTTCTTTTTGGTTTATATCGCCCGCGAATGTGACTTGTGGTGCCACTCACCAGATGTAGTATTGTCTTGTATAGTGGAGCATCGGGTGGCACCATTCAATCTAATTTCCATCCCCGGAGTTAAGAAGAAAAATCACTACTCCTAACGCAAACTCCTTAAAAACCATACTCTATCATCCAAATTTCAAAATTCAGGCAGGAATAGGTGTCAACATTATTAGCTAAAATTTGCCATTTTCCAAAATTTAGCACCTTCTAACTATGGGAATGCAAACTTTCAGCAGATTCAGAAATATATATGCATATTTTTTTTTTCTTTTATCTATAAACTCCCCCACAAAAAAAATAGAATGTATACAAACACAACAAATTGAACCAATAGTTCTTTTTTCTTTTGAAACTCAGCAAATGAATGATTTCTTAGCGAAGATTATTTGAAATTGGAAAAAATACATAATTATTGTTTCATTTTGATAAAATTTATCATATTGGCTACTATTTTTCCTATTCATTTACATTCCTTTGGCTGTTATATCATTTATAGGTATTTCTCTACTACGTACGATATGAAAGTATTTTTTTTTCACTCATGATTGAGCTTGGTAGCAGTTTGAGTCCCAATTATGCCAGCTTCATCTCCCCAAACCCAAACAGTGACCTTGATCAGAAAGGGGACAAGTATAGGCTTTGGTAGGACGCCTTCTGTCGTATGGGTAAACCTTGGCCCCGTTGCTTGAGAGTTTCTGCACGTTAAAAGACATGCAGGATGGCCTTGACGGGAAGCTATCATCTTTCTCCTAACAGCTTTCCAGTAAGTCCCCTTCCCAAATCCTCTGATTCCTTGGGGATAGGGGCGGGCTACCGAGAATATGCCACTGGGCCGTCTTACAAATCGGACGATCAGGTTGAAAATCTGGGTTTCTTTCAAGTAATCTCACGGGTCTATTTTGATCGCCAATCTATCCCCTTTTTGGGGATCTTGTACTTTAGTCCTTGACATTTAGTGCATAAATAAAGTTCAGTTCACAACTACAACAACCTTCTGTTTGCATATTTTTCTTATCAAATTTCAACTGATGGAGCATAAGAGCTTTTTTCTCTAAGGTTTATAATTTTTGAATATATACCAAAAAAAGCTACTTTTGTATTTTACCCGATCGTAAAATTCAGAAGATCTACTTCAAAATCTGAATGAATTTCGCAAATTTAGTAATTCAGACATTAGCATTTATTTTCACAACAACCTGCTTCTGGAAAAAAAATTATTTTTTTTTTCAATTCTCAAGCTTCAGTGTAACGAAAACAAGGTTTCGGTAAATTAAATGCGACATTTTTTTTAGTTTCAGGTACACCGAACATTTAGCTTCAATATGACAATTTGTGTGATTCTCAAAATTATATTAGTTTCGGATCATTGTGCATCTTTCGTCAGAGCACTGGATTACACTCACCTGCAGTTATTGGTCAAGATTTCATCAGAGACGAATGGACTTCGACCAAAAAGACTATTAGTGCTTCTTGCACATTGCATTGTACTTTCGTTGGCACAGGGTTCATCTTCATCAGTAAGTGCAGAGCCTGTAAAGCATTGACAGAATCAGAACAGAGACAAGTCAGAAAATGTCTAACATTCAGAGAATCTTTTATATTCAACTCCATATTATTTCTTTTCAATAATTCTGAATGGTTTAAATTAAAGGTAAAGTTATATTATTCTAGATAATGGGAACAATTTACCCTGCCCCGCTGTCGCGTTGACTGAACATGTATGTAAAATTGTTGATATTATTATTATTATTAATTATTACTAGTTACTGGCAAAATCGTTGAATTATGCACCCGAAAATGTTTGGTCAAAAAATGGGAGAAATGAGCTAAATTCATCATATTGATTGTCTGCTTTTATGAGCCGTAAGTTGTTTTGCAGTGATCTGTGGGTTTCACGATTATGGTCTCAGCCTGTAAATAATAATTAACGTGGAAGGAGGACTGCGCATTATCGCCCCTGTGTCAAAGCACAGAACCGGCTAAGCAAACTCACCTAAAGACCAAACCGGCTTCTCACGTTTCAAGCAGCTAGTGCCCTTCTGGAAAACTCCTCCTCTGAAGGAGAATGAAGAGGAGGCCTAGTAGATCAGTTTAGTCTGTAATGTTGATTTCTATGCTATTTTTTTATTTCTCTTTCTTGTGTTCAGTTGTATTGAGGAGAGATAAACTTTACCGGATAATCATTTATACCATCTGAAGTCTTCTGGATATGAAATCGATTTTTGGATCATATAACTATATTGCCTTGGTGGGTCTCTAGTTAAATGGAAATTACCACTGTTTTTTTTTGTTTCTTACGGTTAAGAGAGTCACCCAGAACTAAACAAATGCGCAGAATATCGAACAGCAATACTGACCAGGTGTGCGGTCCTGATGAGCAATACTGAACACAATGTGCGGTCATGTTCAGAAGCTATAGCACATATTTGAACCCTTTCAAACATCATCTTCAGACCGAAATTGAAGCATTGCGACTCAGACTCCAACTTACTAATACTCAAATCACAGTTGCTAATGCAAATGAGGAGCTTAATGGATTCTGACCATAAGAAATAATATGGTGGTATGGAGTGAGAACGTAGGTACTGAAGTGAAAAATAAGGTTAAAACTGAATGGGATGTTTAACTTATATTTTGACTCATATTCTAATGAAAATATTGCATGCTTTCGAAGGTTCTCCTCTAACACACTCCTGCCCTCCGTGAAATAGGCTTCAAAGAGCTACCGTCCTTTGACTTTGACGTTGTGCCATGGTCTCAAGAGCAGAAGAGCCATTTCGTCTTCACGTTAATGAACACACTGGCTGGACTTAATGAAAGGCTTCCATCTCTCTCACTTCTACCATTTATCAGTGAATTCCAATCCAGCCCCAAACAGATGGGGTTCTTGTAACTTGGCCATTTAGCTCATTATTTTTAAATAGAATGAAGCAGGCCAGTGATGGAACATTTTCTTATGAAATTTAGAATAACTTTGCAACAATAAGTGTGATCAAAAGAAAAGGAAATTAATTTTTTTTACTTACTTATTAATGCAAAAGCGATGAATAGTATAAAATATTTTCCCATCTTTAAGCTTCGCCTAAATACGCTTATACGACAGAACGTTCAATAGGCTCCACAATGAGCTGGTAACAAATTGACAGTAGCTTTATATTATTTTACACTCATTAAATGCAGGAAGGAAATATATCCTGTTTTTGCGTAGATAACAGATGACATTTAAACTAATGGTTGGTGAAAGGCCAAATTGAAGGGAAGTTCGAATATCTGTAACCAACACCCACATTGTATTAATCAAGTTTTAAGTAGCTTACTGCATCGTCATTTCTCAATGAGATTTGAGCAGTACTGTCTTTATGCATTTTGCCATACTTGTAACATGATAATTAATTTTCAGTTCAGATATTGGATAAACGTGTTTTCTTTATAATATTAACACTGCGAATATTTTTGATGCTACTAATATATTTTTGATTTACGATGTTGTGAACAGTTCTTTTTTATTGTCATTATTATTTAACTGTCTCCATAGTCAGTAAAGTAGATAGAGCATAAATTTTAGGGGTCGGAGGTGAAACACGGATCAAAGAGGGTGCAATAATGGGTTGAGAATACTAGATCACCTCTCATTTTGACATTTTATGAAATTAAACTGATTTTGAAGCCCTTAAATATCTATAGTGATTAACTCATCTAGCCTAAGTTTCCTTTTGATAATATGAAAATATGTACAAGGTTGGTTTGTTTTATCTAGCAGTTTTATAAAGCAACCTGCCTTGTGTTTTGATACCTACATGACGCAGTATGTTTCGACATCACGTATTAGATGAGTGAAACATATATCTAGTTAAACATAAGAATATCTACAATGAGAGGAAAACTACATAAATCCAAAAATTTTCCATTTAATTTTAAGATTTTGAATCTTTTGCTAAGTTGATATTTTAAATCTCTCTGCTGAATTAAAGATGTCTGAACAGATTTCACTATTGCTGTTGTACGGCACTACATAAGTTGTTGAAATCAGACGGTTTTAATTAATCTTCGTATCTCATGCATATTTGTATTTCAGATGTACTTTTAAATTAAGAAACGTTTGCCGAAAAATACGACCACTGAGATTTATCACCGCAAAACTAGAGCACTACCATCTGTCAGTAAGAGACATCGTTGAGCTTGGAAAGACCGACGTCCATCAGATGGGACTCCGTAAGCCTGTGCGCGGGAGAGCCATACTCTGTGCCGTTTAATGAACACAATGGATGGCTTTGATGAGAGGCTACTCTCTGTCTCGTAAAAGCTGTCTAGTGGGTTCCCTCCCCCACATTCTCTGAACCCGAGATCTTGTGACCTGATCATTTAGCACATTGTGTGTAAAAATAGTGCCGCTCAGAGGTCCAACAGAAACTCAGAGGTCAGTCAGAAAACCAACCAACCCACCACGTGACAATATAAATGTTTATATACGGGTATTTCAGCGTGAATTCATGCAGAGGATTGTTCTTTTGGACTCTCATGGATATCAATAACTATTGCTTACATTTATTTAAATAAACTTGTTCTTTGAATATATGTTGTGTTCTAAAATCATTACATATATTCAAAAAACATATTCACCCGGTACTCTACCAAAACGTCAACTGTTTTGATGTCTCTGATGTCTTATCTGTTGTAATCTTTTTATTAAATTTTGTTGTCAATTTTTTGTTGCCTGTTAAATATTTCAGCGTTCACAACTCTTTGAATACTGACAATTGTTGTTTAAAAAACGATATTTAGATACTTTTCATTGTGATTTTTAATTTATCTTTACACATATTTTTCATTAAATATTATATGGAAGAAATTCTTGAGCTCTGTGCTTTTCTATTGAGATAACCTGTATGGTGAATATGGAGTATGATCCTCTCTGGCGGCTTAACAGGCCTGATAGCAGCGGTCCATGATCAATATCAGGTTCTTGAGAAGGACTGAGGCAACTTAATCCATTCTTCCATAAGAACTAACTTTACTCCGCGGAACGACATAAGATGTGGTTAACTATTTTCAATGCGTCCCCATAAGTCATCCCATATCTGTTCGATGGAATTTAAGTTTTGGAGACCTTCCTGCCCAGGTCTTTCGTTCGATATCTTCCGTTTCTAAGTACTGCTGCACTAACTTAGCGGACATTGTTGCCTATAAACAGGAAAACAGCTCTAACCGTATCACTAAAAAAGTCGCACTTAAGATTCAAGGATCTCTTCTCTGTACCACTGAGCATATAGAGAGCCTCTATCGAACACATGAAGAGTACGGCTGTTGATGGTTATGCCACTCTAGACCAGCACACCAACTCCACCATAAGTATTTTATATTGGAGGGATGGTTGTTCATTCCTCGTTCTCTCCAGATTAAACAATGTGTAGATTCTTCCGGTAGGTAAATCGGGACTTATCAGAAAACAGAACATTAGCCCAGTATTCAGAGCTCCAAGTCCGGAGTCCAGGTTTAAGGGAGGATCCGGGGATCCGAACCTTCCCCGAAAATCCTGTCGTCTTATACTAAATCTCAAACTTTTCTACCTGCTTTCAAATCCAAAAACAGTTGCACTATAAAATATCATTCCATATAGAATATTATTTTAAACTTTCCTATTCGGTGTAACGTTTTAGTATTTGGGAAACCCTAGTCAAGTCTATTCTCAGACCCCACCTCCCATCCCCAGAAGCTAAATTCTCGGAGACTCCCCTTCACTGAATTCTCGGATACCCTCCAAAACAAATTATCGGAACGAAACTAAACCAAAATCCTAGTTATCTATCTGCTCCATCATCTAAATACACAATATGCATATTTATTACTTATTAATGATATAGATTTCATTTAGAATCATTCTAGAGTAGAGCTTATCACGTGCTGTCTCCAGAAAATTTCAATAATTGAATGAAAAAAAAAAGTGTTAATGGCAATTTTTATTAATCATGCACGTTCTCCACAAAATGAAAGTTTTCAGAAAATCACATCAGTATATACAGGGTGGCTCAAAAATATAGATACAAACCTTTAGGGAAGGTAGATAACATCTAAAGGAATGAGAATTGCATTGGAAACCATAACCGGAAACGTCACCGTAAATCAATAGGCGTCGCTGTTCATTAGTGCGCTAGAGGGGAAATTTCGGATTTCCTCATTCGACCAGTAGTCGGCTGGCGAAGAGCATGCAAAGGTATTCGAATAGGGAGCTGGCAGACATGCACTTAGTGTAAGGAATAGCTGAGGGCAACGGACAAGCCGCTCAACGAATGTATCAAGAACGCTTCCCACACAGACATGTACCGTGCCACCGTTTGTTTGCGCGTGCGCATCAAAATTTGTGCGATTATGGGTCATTTAAGAGGTAGCAGAAGTGAGGGCAGGCCACGATCGACGTGTACTACCGCCATGGAAGAAAGTGTGTTGGATGCCGTGAAGACTAATCCTAGTACCAGCACACGTGCCGTTGCCTCTGCCTTAGGAGTGTCTCGTTGCAGTGTACAGCGTGTTTTGCACGGCGAGTCCTTACACCCCTTTCATCTCCAAAGGGTTCAGTTACTTCCCCCCGCAGATCATCCTGCACGTATGCGTTTTCGCAGTGGTATCTCCAAGAAAGTGCCCAAAATGTGAATTTCTCAGCTTATGCTTTGTTTGCTGATGAGGCCAGTTTCACTCGGGATGGCGTATTCAATCAGCACAATGCGCATTTGTGGGCTCACGAGAACCCCCACGGTGTGCGCACCCATGCGGCACAACATCGTTTCGCAGTATATGTGTGGGCAGGTTTGGTTGGCGACTGCTTAGTCGGGCCATACCTTTTACCATCCTGCATGCCCTCCGCGAAATATCTGATCTTTCTGGAACAGGCTCTACCAGGCTTACTTGTCTGAGACGCAACATGTGGTTCAACATGATAGGGCGCCTCCCCATTATAGAAGGTGTGTTCGTGCGCATTTGAACATGTCTTTTGGGCAACGATAGATTGGGCGTGCTGGACAAGTTGCCTGGCTCCCACGCTCACCTGATTTAAGGAGCGTTGATTTCTCTCTGTGGGGGGGCCCTCAAAGCTACCCTGTATGAATCGCCTGTGGAGTCTGACATGGATCTCGTGGCAAGGCTCGTCTGCGCTGCTGCTACTATCAAAGGAACTCCAGGTGTGTTCGACCGTGTCCGGCAATCACTGCTCCGTCGGTGTTACGCATGCATCGCGTCTCACGGTGGAAACTTCGAGCATCTGCTGTAACATTATGAAATATATCATCTAGTACGCCATTTGTAATAATTATGTCCAATAAATGTTTTCCCATTAATCCCTGTCTTGTGTCCTTTCAGATCTTGTTCCTCCGCTACCACTTTCCCATGACGTTTCCGGTTATGGGTACCTATGCAATTCTCATTCCTTTAGATGTTATCTACCTCCCCTAAAAGTTTGCTCCTATATTTTTGAGACACCCTGTATATAGCAAGCAAACTTGCAGCAATCAATATTTTATTGAAAATGCCTTTTATTGAACCAAAGCAATGCAATACATGATAGTGGTACACAGTTTGTAAATATTTACTGAAGATTGGAAAAATTTTGTAATAACTAGAAGAAAGCATGTCGCCTCTAGCGCATATGAGAAAATCGCTTTCAAAGAGAAAGAAGTTTTTCCTACTCTTTCATTTCTTAAACGTTTTAATTTGAGCTAGCAGATGATGGGCAAGATTGTAAATAGTATTTCATTAGTAATTATGCAACATAAAAGTATTCGTTTTTTAATTCTTAAATCTAAAAATTTGCATTTCCCACACCTCTCTCAGAAAAGTAGGTAGATTACTGCTGTCAGTGGAATATCTTATGAAACCTACAACTAATTTTTCAAATTTCTATTTTATACATATTATTTTCAAAACTCAATAACCGTTGGGATAGCAGGAAGCCTAGGGTTCAAGGGTTTCTAACTTTCCCATTACATTTTATCATATCACATTGATAACAGTTTTGATGTTTCATCATATCAGTGATCTGTAAAGATACATATATTAAAACTACTAGGTATTTCAAAAATGCAAATCATATTATTCCATTAGTACCAATCAAATGAAAAAAGAGTTTTCTGACTAACATTTTCATTCTTTGCAATGGAAAATTCACGACGTTCACATTCCACCACCAAAATTTTCGTACTTCTATCATTACACATGGTTGCCATATTCGTCTGAAATTTTGGAGTTTTTAATCTCTTTCACCGTTAGAGGTCGCAAATAGAGTGTGCGAAAGATTGCGAAAGCAGAATCAAAATATTTTATCAATTCTTCTCTAACCCTAAAAAGATTTTTTTCATTTACCCCTAAATACCAACAATTATCTGCTAAAACAAAATATTTTCTTCCCGCCCCTGGGTCTAAGTAGTCTATTCATTGTTGCCAATGGAAACATCATGGTGTTCACATTCCACCACCAAATCTTAAAATTTCTAGCTTAAATGCGTCATTTGAAATATTTGTTTGAAAATTTGGAATATGAAACTTTTTCCACCGTTAGAGGGCGCAATTATAATTTTCGGAAGATTTAAAAAGTGTAAATGATAATGTTTTATCAATTTCTATCTAACCCTTAAAGAATGCTTCATTTATCTCTAAAACAAACAATTATCAAGTAAATCTGAAAAGTTATGCTTTCCCACCCTCTCTGGGTCTAAGGAGTCAACTCATTGTTGGCAATAGAAACTTTGTGATTTCTGTGGCAAGCAGCTGCTTGAGGGGGTATTTATTTATATTTTTTATTTAATATTCGTTTGAAATTTTGGAATTTTCAAATTTTTCCAGCACTACAAGGCGTATTTTTAACTCTGCAGAGATTCGGAAAGTGCATATCGTAATATTTCATCAATACCTATCCAACACAAAAAAGAATTTTTAATTTATCTCTGCAAACAAAAAAGTGCGATTCTACTGACGGACAGACAGACAGACAAAGCGAAACTATTATCTCGTTTTCCTTTTGAAAACGAGATAATAATTCAAAATAAAAGATTTCATATTCTCAAAAAAATTGTTTTGCTATTAAAAGTCCATGATTTACTAATAGACGTATCATACGGGAAACGAGAAAATATCGATTTAGAGTCACTGCTGCTCTAGAAAATAAATCACGACTCATTTATTGAAAATCGTAAACTCCATTCTTTCTGCTGGTGATACTAAACTCGTAACCTGGAGCTCCTAGATTCTAGTCCCATTTGTGCAGGCGTTGAGATTTATCTCTGCTAAACCCCCACTCTACACGCGGTCAAATAGAGGATATTGGTGGTAGAGCAATGAGATATAAAGCCGTGGTTTTGTGAAGGACAGCCATACCCTCGGCAAGCTGGATGGCCTTGAAAGGAGGTTTCCATCTGTCTCTTAACTGTCATTTAGTAGATCACCTTACCACAAACTGCTCTTAGCCCTTGGGGTCCTTGTGACCTGGTCATTTACCCCACTGTGTACAAAAAAGTGCAGCTCAGAGGTACAGCAACCCAATTTTTCTGGGACAGAATAGAATTGTTCTCTATAATCTTTCTTTTCCTCCTGTGAATAGATGAGTGACATATATATATATGTTACCGCTAAAGTGCAGAAATCAGTTATTCTACAAATTATCTAGGTATTGTGCAGATTAACTAGGGTGATCCGTTAACGTGCGGAAAATTGTTTCATTTCTCAAATTACCTAGGTAATCTGCAAATTACCTGGATAATCTGCACATTACCTACTAGGCACTCGTTAAAGTGAAAATAAGATCTTTGCTGGAACAACAGGAACGTTTCTGTACGCTTAAATTAACATAATGTTATTTATCTAGTGTCCGAGAGTAGATTTGCCGTTAATGTGCACATTACCTAGGTAAAATGCGGAAAACTCTTGATTCCGCACGTTAACGGAGCAAATCACTTAATCTGCAGATTAGCTAGGTAATGTGCACATTAACGGCTTTCGAGCTTTAGCGGTAACATATATATACCATTAGTCACCCGATAAAAATTTACTTCAAGAAGTGACTGACATGAATATTAAATATATTTATATTTGTTAGAAATGTTTTCTGACTGACTGTTTCACCTTTAAGATTATTAACGATATAGACATAATTTAAAATTTATATTTATTTTCAAATTTTATTTGGAAATGCTACACACAAAACAATAGAACAAAGATTTAGCAATTTAAGCGACAAATTATTTTTAATTCATTCGAAGCCGACAACTTTAACAAATGAGCGTATATCTTAGAAATATAAAGTAACATTTTAAACAATTTTATGTAACATTTATACAGATGTTTGTTGAGTACATAAAGCTGATTTTCCACGAATTGAATATGTTACGGAAGAAGCAGATAGCTTTATTCAGGAAAACAGAAAATCTAAAGACTCTAAAACTATTTAAATCTTGTTGGTATAAGTTAAAAATGCATTTTTCAGTCGCCTGTGATAGCAAGATTTAAAATTTAAATCATTCCAACAAATAAAAAGCGCTTTGAGCTTTTTTAAGTTTTTCAAAAACACATTTTAATAAGATACTATTTCACAAATATGCAAATCAAACTCTTCCTGAATCACCAAAGGTTTAGGACCAAGTACTCCTGGCCCTGATGGCTAATATGAAATAAACTTGCAACTGGCCAAATAAAAATTAAAAAAGAAAAAATATCAAAGGGTAGGGGATCATGCCTTTCTCCCTTTGAGAATGCTATTAAGGGTAATGGAAACAAAAAACTATTATACTTGTAAATATTTCAGGTATTTTTCAAGAAATATTTTTAAAGACCTCTAACGCATTGGACAAAATGTTATTCTGTAGTGGAAATCCAGCCTCCTGTCATTTTCCTTTTAATTTTTTCCAGCTCGATTACGTCACTTGTCTCCCCCCCCTCTCTCTTTATTTTTATCATAGATTCAGGTTTCGCAGCCATAATTGTTCCTTTATAGCGCTCGAATCATATATATGCACTTAGATACTGGTTTAATGATGAAATTGAATTTATGACAATGATGTAGGATGAATAGTAACTTGCGAGATTATGAGATAGAGACTCCAAGAACAGAATGAATCACATTTTAATTGACAGGCTATTAATAAATCCTTTACCTATATGGTAACGACCGAAGTGTCAAATGACCACTCATAATCTCTGTAGCTGCTACTCACGCTCCGTCGTTGGTCAAAATATATTTGAAAGGAACCTATACATTGTGTTCAGCTTCTTTTTACGACTGCTCATAAAATATTAAAGATACGAAACAAGTACAAATAGACTGAAGGAAATATGAAATAAAAAGTTCCTGTTAATACAGAAATCTGTGCAAAATGCAATTTCTTTGCCCTGGACAAAAATTTCATTTCCTCCTCTTGAAGAGCTCAACTACTTCATCACCCACGTCTTCAAACACCGAAGTAGGTGTGTCTTCAACCAAAGAATTTGCTGCATCTTCAAGCAGTGAATTGGCGGCATCTTCAAGCTCTGAAATAACGGATTTACAGATCTTCTCACGTGGTAGCTCAGTTGCCCGATCCAGCAGCTCTCCTAATGTATCACCTGCTCCTTCTTCACAATTATCGTCTACTGCTTGTGTCAAGCATTCTTTAAAAGGCTGGTAGAACCTGGAAAATTCAATTGTAAGTATTATTTTGTGCAAAAATCTGAAACTTATTCGTAGGTAACGATCAAACAAGATTATTTCAAATCAATAAATTAAAAGTATTTACCCTAAAGAATATAATATATTAGAAATCAGTCGATGCTTTCGGCACCTCTTGCCCAATTCACCTGTTATTGCTCTCCACCCCAGGTACATAGAAATTTGATCTTTGACCGCAAAGGACACATTGCATCAAACGTTTGACACAATTTCTGAGATATAAGATTCCAAATATACGAAGAGGCTAATTTTTAGTCCTTCTTCCTCTGGTAGATCAATATTTCACCTTTGACCTGGAAGGAACCATTGCACCCAAAATTTCACAATGCTCCTAAGATCTACGACCCAAAATACCCCAAGACGCTAATTTTTAGTCCTTCTTGCTCTGGTAGATCAATATTTCACCTTTGACATCTAAGGAAACATTATATTCAAAATTTCACAAGATATCTGAAATATACGACCGAAAATATCCTCAGGAACTAATTTTTTAGCTCTCTAGCACCAGTAGATCTAAACTTGACATTTGACCTCGAAGCACCCTCCAGATCCGATATTACATAACATTTCCAAGATACGTAGCTTGAAACACCAAGACACCAATTTTTCACTTATCGTGACCTCCTTTTGACCTTGAAGGACACATCTGTCCGTCAATTTTCGGATTTTTCCTCAAATCTGCGATCCGGATTACCCTTTGGTGAAACTTTTCAGAGCTATACCATTTCTGAATTCTAGTTAGAATTAGCGTGATCCCCTGCCTGTCAGTCGGTCAATGACTCACAATCTAGGTAGATCTAGGGGGAGGGGGGGGGGGTGAGAGGGAAACCACCACCACCCGTTTCAGAATGCGACTAAGGGTAAAAAGAGGCAAAAAAAATATTAAATTTAGTTCATGCGTCTTTCAAGAATTTTTTTAAACCCATAAAACGGAGGGCGAAATGTTGTACTGCCTTGAAAATCAAGTCTCTTGCTCACCCCCCTCCCCAACTTTTAGGATTTTTGGCTCAATTGCGTTTCTTGTCCTCTTCTTGAATATTTTCCAGATCCGACCCTGCTCACCATCGTCTATATATGTATATATTATACAACAGTGATTCTCCCAATATTAAGTAGCAGCAAAGAGAATTAAGTGAATTCTGTTAGTGCATAAATTAAAAAGATTCACTAATGGCAAATGATACATAATATATTAGCCGAAAATTCAACTTTCAATTTTTAATAATGTACGAACATTTTCTTGCAAAGAATGTTGGCCCAGTTTTGTACGTTGGCAGGCTCATCAAATCTAAACCTGATATCAGTGAGCAGCGCCTGGATCTAAAAAGAAGGGGGGGGGGGGAGAAACACAATCAAGCCAGATAAAGGTAGTGGGGGATCTAGAGACTACATTTAGAATGCAGTATACAGGGCGTTCAAAACGTTTTTCACACGTGTTTGTATATTATATAGTGGGAAGTTCGTTAGGTCAGCTAAATCTGTGCATTGTTGCTATGGAGCCTACTAAAGAAAGGGAAAGATTTTAACATTTTCACATGGTTGCAGATTGGGGAAGACGCTAAAAATCATGCCGATTTATCACAAGTATAGGAGGATTAGGATGATCATATGGCGCTATTGCGGAATAGATGCTCCAATTCAGAGAAAGATGGCAGAGTTTCGAAGACCTCCGTCATGGAAAAAAGGCGAAGGAGACGCGAACGAGAGAATCATCGCTGCTGTTCGTGAAGTCATTAAGGAAAACCCACACATCACCGTTCACCTAATAAATTTAGATGTCAGTATATCGATTGGCAGTGTGGAAACAATTATTCATCAACATTTAAAGACGAAAGACCTGTGCCAAATCGATACATCACAAACGGACAGAATATGCCTGTTCATATGACATTGTTTCGGGATGGATGCTCAGATTGTGCAAGGCAAAAAGTGCCTCTCAGAGGTAAAATAACCAAACTCGCAAAATTTATTTTGTTAAATACATTTCTTTATAAGTGATTGAAAATGCGACAATTGTTCAAATATTCTAGATGAGAAGAGAAGCCTGTTTGATATATTCTTTCGCAAAAACTGTTAAGTTTAATAGTACACTTAGGGTGCTTTTATCTCTGATCGGCACTTTTTCGCACAAAATGAGCTAAATAGTCAGATCACAAAGACCCCATGATCATGGAGGATATTAAGGATGGGAAGTGGACCCACTGAATAGACATTAGAAGACAGATGAAATCCTTCTTTCGAAGATATCCAGATTGTATTCCGTTGGTATCCTTTCCTGACCGAAGTACAGTAGGTGTTTAGAGGATATAAATGTGAACGCCGACACACCTGTGTGGCGTTCACATTTATATCCTCTAAACACCTACTGTACTTCGGTCAGTAGCACGGTTCAGAGCGCCTGGCTTGTAACCTGCAGTTCGCAGGTTCAAGCCCCACCTGGGGCTTGAACCTGCGAACTGCAGGTTACCAGCCAGGCGCGATACTGACTGAACCAACTCAGGTGGGTCTCTCACTTGCCAAATAGGACTCATACATTAGATTATTAAAGCCAAACGCAGAAGTGAAATCTACTTACGAGCATGCAAATTCAAGTCCCTCCTCTTCGGAGTGTATTACTCTGCCTTCTTCTTCCAACTGCTTTCTGGCTGTTTCAGCAATAGTTATTGCACAATTACTCAATCCACGTTCCACATCTAGACTGGCGAAGCAGGAAACGTGTTGACGATAAGCTGAAATGAATTAAATTTGAAGTTTAATTTGAAGAATGGTTCAATTTGAATTCACTTATCATACCCTAGAAGTAATGATAGTTCACTGAAAGACTGTATAGCCTTATATTATGAGGCAGCAGGCCAGTAGAGTTGCAAAATAACGGACAAAATGCAAAAAATCATCGTTTTGCGAATCACACAAATTATAAGTCGTACTTAAGTAAAATACTTGCTGTATGTTTTCACATACAAAATTATTCTAATACAAAAGTATTATACTAAATTAAAAATTCACTACAAAATTCAATTATTTTAGTTAAATATCTATTTTTAAAATCTAGTTTCAGGATTTAAAAACGTAACCTTTTTTTTTTCCAACTAAAAGCGGCGTTTTCAAAATAAACAATTTCGGGCACTATGATCCTGTTGACTTCGGATTTCCTGTAACCAGTATACTCTTGTCTAGCTTATTTCATTTTCGAAGTTCTACTGTGCTTGTTAACAAAATGGTTCCCACTCACTTAGCCATTCCCCTTTCTATTTCAGAATCGATTCATAATGTAACTCAATAAAAGAAATTATAACGTTCTTCAAATAGGTTTTTTTTTTCTTACTGCTCGGAGCATCTTTCTTGTTCCAAATTAAAAATGAAGCTTATGAGGCCATTATTGATTATTATTGTTGCAAATTGAAAATGGATGAGCACTGAGCGTGATTATCAATAAGTATATTTTATAACAAAAATTGCAAAACAATGCAAATTATTATAATAGCATGGATGAAATTACTTCTAAACAAACTAAATACTATTGTATATGAAGTAATAATATTTTCCTACAGAACAGTTAAACCAGCTCTGTCTACTTAAGTGATCAACGTTTACCTCTTAATTTTTGCAGTAAATGTCCTTCTTTTTATCCTTCACTTCAGGCACAAATCGTTCTAACTATCTGTGTTCACTCGCTAGATTTTACACTAATAAGTTGGGTTGATTTACCTCTGAGCGGCACTTTTTTGCACACCATGGGCTAAATGGCCAGGTCACATAGACCCCGAAGGCTCAGAGAAGGTTGGGGGAGGGGACCCACTGGAACAGCTGTTGGGAGACAGATGGTAGCCTCCCGTCAAGGCCATCCAGCGTGTTCTTTAACGTGCACAGGGTATGGCTCTCCCGCACACGGGGCCACGGCTTAACGTCCCATCCGACGGACGGCGGCCTTTCCAAGCCCATCGGTGTCCCCTACTGACCGTGGGCAGGGCAGGGAATTTTGCGGAGATAAATCTCAACGCTGACCCAGCTGGGACTCGAACCTGGGAACTACAGATTACGAGCCTGGCGCGCTACCGACTGAGCCACCCCCGCCCCATTTTACACTAATAAAACCAATCAACTAGTTCTTTAGACTATAGTGCACAGACTAAGGCTATTTATGCCTTCCTTCAGATTTCTACAACTGGAACATTACAATTCTATCATTCTTATATTTCAGATCACTTCTATGTTCCAATTCGTTTCTTACATAAATCCCTCGCAGAAGCATACACGAGCGTTTATGTCACGTTTTTCATAAACTCACTGCAGCACGTTCATCTGTCGTAACATTATGTTTTATAATCGTGACTTTTTTTTATCCTGGTTTTAGACTTCTTCTTCGATAATTTTCTTTCTTGTTGTGTGTTTGCCATCTCCATTATTTTTGTCTTCTTTATGTGTTTCTTTTAACTTTGGATGTGGGTTTGATGTTTATCTTTTTATTTACCTTCGTTTGGCCCAAAATAGCTGCAGTTTCTATTGCGCCATAAAACCCCAACCCAACCAACAGTTTACGAGAAGCCAACTATTTCTTTTGTGCTTTTCATTATTATTCTCAATCAGTGGTTATATATCAGTGGTTCACAAAGGTTATGCCTCGAAATTTCTGATGATATCGCAGTTAAAAGGAAATTTATAAACCATTTTGTTGTTATTTTCTGCCACTGATTCTTCATTTAGTTTTTCCGTTTAAATAAAAACTTACCATATTAAACCTTAATTTTGAAACCAAAATTAACACAAATCATGTCTCAGGCCACGCAAGCACTGACCTCAAGAGAATTAGAACTTGAACAGAATAGCTTACAAATGATCCACAGAAATGGCTATTATTGAAGGTTCTTATATGGGAGTCTCCCATAGCCAACTAAATTTTTTAGTGTGCCACTGGTATTCCCGGCGAAAAATAATGTGCCGTGAGTAAAAAAAGTTTGAAAAATCAGTAATCCAAACGAAGGGTTTTAAATCAAATATTTCGTACGGATGCCGTAATATTTCTCAAATAAGCTGGATGTTCTCGAAATTCAGATACCCCGATGCTCTTTGGATTTTCTATACCTTACACAGTTTGGGTCTGTTTAGGGATCGACCCTAACGCGAATATTCTGACCCTGTTTACTTAGGTTTTTTTTACAGTTCACGTACTTTGACCCTGCTTACTCTGGATTTTTTTATACATAATTCACGTACTATGAACCTGTTTACTCCGAATTTTCTATAACTCAAATGCTTTACCCCTATTTATCTCAATTTTTGGAGTTCTCCTTGCTTTAATAGAAGATTCTTTCCCAGTGAAATATCTATTTCCTTTCCAGTTTCAGAATTAGTACAGAGTAAACCCCAATTGAAAAAAGTGCAAAGTTTTGGATCTGAATTTCTTTTATCTTTTCCTTTGCTCTCTTGTTTGTAAAATAATACCTTTTTCAAATTAGAACCTTGATGTTTAGCCGATGGAAGATCACTCCATTCTTTTGACTCATTTTGTTCCGATTTTAGTTAAACAATCTAGCATTTATTATGCATAGGAATAAAAAGATTGCCTTTCAGTGGTTCTCTCTACCCACTCAGTACACTGATCGAAAGTGACGGAATGAACACTAAAGGAATAATAAACATTCCTTGAAAAGCTGTGTAAAATTCTTTCTGTAGAAAATGACTCCTTCTGACATTTCTAATAACTTAACAAACAAATATCTATGAATGAAATATCAAGCAAAGTATTTATATAAATGCAAGCAATATTAGATACTTTAACAAGTAATGCCCCTTTCAATAAACACATTAATTTCAAATATAAACAAATTAATACAGATGCAGTTTATATATCCTAGAAATACTCACTACCCAATTCCTTAGAGGAGATAGCATCTTCACATTCCAGTAAAATAACTTGTAAATTCTATTACCTGGATTATCATTCAAACCTGCTGCTAGTAAAATCTTTCTATGCTAGTAGCAATGAATACTCAGGAAAATGGTAGAAATATTTGTTTGTCATTCAAACTAAGTAAAACAAAATCAATCGAGAAATAAATACCTTCTCTGATAGGAGATGTTTCGATACACAAATCGTCAATTAGTTGTTTTAGAGATGTGGTTAGCAGAAGGAAGTTATCCAGTTCTTCTCTGTGGCAACTACGTATTAAATCTTTCGCACATTCATAGCTCCTTTGAATATCACTACAAAGACAGAAATTTGAGCTGGCATATTTATATGACAATAATATATATAGAACTGTGTATGAGATTATTATTATTTATTAAATGTGATTAAAGTTCAGTGTACAATTTTGAGAGTTTAAATAAAAATAGCAGAGATAATGTGATATTTCTGTGAGAAATAGTTCTGTCACTAAAGAAAGCATAAATTACATACTATAATTACTTTACGTAAAATTAACCTGATAAAGTTGTTCAGTTGTTGACTGACTATATCTTACTTTATACCCTGATAAAAATTTTTAGGAACTGTTAGTGTAGTTTTGTACCTCTGTAAGTAAGAGATAAACTAGAAAATATGATCAAATTGCATACACACATACATACAAATCCACATGTAGCCATGGGCTACGGAATTCGTACCAGACTGTGTAATTTTCCTCTCCAGATATGTCTGTCTTGAGCTACAGCTTCTGCATTTGGCCACTGTAGGCCAATTCTAACAAGATCCTGTTTGACATTGTCTGCCCATCGATTCCAGGCGCTAATAGAAGGTTGAGGGAAGGAACCTACTGGACACCTGTTAGAAAAGAGTTGGTAACTTTCCGTCAAGGCCATTCAGGGTGTTCTTTAACGTGCACATATTATATATTTCCTGCACACGGATCACGACTTAATGCACGTGGTCCGGGAGGCTACCTTTCCAAGCCTATCGATGTCCACTACTGATCGACGACATGGCGAGGGGTTTGTAATGAAATAAATTTAAACGCTGGCGAAGGTGGGACTCGAACCAAATTACGAGTCTAGTGTGCTACCGAATGAACCAACCTCAGAGATCATAACGCTACCAACAGAAATATCGGCAGGAAATCTTAAGCACAGCTGAAAATTCAAAAACTGTTCCAGAACGTTTCAGAGATGAATGAACAGGCTGCAAAAGATATCTTCAGTTTAATGTCGAGTACTTCGATAGGTCCCTTTGCTGTTTTGCAGCATGACTGGCAATTTTCTTTTTGGTTTATATCGCCCGCGAATCTGACTTGTGGTGCCACTCACCAGATGTAGTATTGTCTTGTATAGTGGAGCATCGGGTGGCACCATTCAATCTAATTTCCATCCCCGGAGTTAAGAAGAAAAATCACTACTCTTAACGCAAACTCCTTAAAAACCATACTCTATCATCCAAATTTCAAAATTCAGGCAGGAATAGGTGTCAACATTATTAGCTAAAATTTGCCATTTTCCAAAATTTAGCACCTTCTAACTATGGGAATGCAAACTTTCAGCAGATTCAGAAATATATATGCATATTTTTTTTTTCTTTTATCTATAAACTCCCCCACAAAAAAAATAGAATGTATACAAACACAACAAATTGAACCAATAGTTCTTTTTTCTTTTGAAACTCAGCAAATGAATGATTTCTTAGCGAAGATTATTTGAAATTGGAAAAAATACATAATTATTGTTTCATTTTGATAAAATTTATCATATTGGCTACTATTTTTCCTATTCATTTACATTCCTTTGGCTGTTATATCATTTATAGGTATTTCTCTACTACGTACGATATGAAAGTATTTTTTTTTTCACTCATGATTGAGCTTGGTAGCAGTTTGAGTCCCAATTATGCCAGCTTCATCTCCCCAAACCCAAACAGTGACCTTGATCAGAAAGGGGACAAGTATAGGCTTTGGTAGGACGCCTTCTGTCGTATGGGTAAACCTTGGCCCCGTTGCTTGAGAGTTTCTGCACGTTAAAAGACATGCAGGATGGCCTTGACGGGAAGCTATCATCTTTCTCCTAACAGCTTTCCAGTAAGTCCCCTTCCCAAATCCTCTGATTCCTTGGGGATAGGGGCGGGCTACCGAGAATATGCCACTGGGCCGTCTTACAAATCGGACGATCAGGTTGAAAATCTGGGTTTCTTTCAAGTAATCTCACGGGTCTATTTTGATCGCCAATCTATCCCCTTTTTGGGGATCTTGTACTTTAGTCCTTGACATTTAGTGCATAAATAAAGTTCCGTTCACAACTACAACAACCTTCTGTTTGCATATTTTTCTTATCAAATTTCAACTGATGGAGCATAAGAGCTTTTTTCGCTAAGGTTTATAATTTTTGAATATATACCAAAAAAAGCTACTTTTGTATTTTACCCGATCGTAAAATTCAGAAGATCTACTTCAAAATCTGAATGAATTTCGCAAATTTAGTAATTCAGACATTAGCATTTATTTTCACAACAACCTGCTTCTGGAAAAAAAATTATTTTTTTTTTCAATTCTCAAGCTTCAGTGTAACGAAAACAAGGTTTCGGTAAATTAAATGCGACATTTTTTTTTTAGTTTCAGGTACACCGAACATTTAGCTTCAATATGACAATTTGTGTGATTCTCAAAATTATATTAGTTTCGGATCATTGTGCATCTTTCGTCAGAGCACTGGATTACACTCACCTGCAGTTATTGGTCAAGATTTCATCAGAGACGAATGGACTTCGACCAAAAAGACTATTAGTGCTTCTTGCACATTGCATTGTACTTTCGTTGGCACAGGGTTCATCTTCATCAGTAAGTGCAGAGCCTGTAAAGCATTGACAGAATCAGAACAGAGACAAGTCAGAAAATGTCTAACATTCAGAGAATCTTTTATATTCAACTCCATATTATTTCTTTTCAATAATTCTGAATGGTTTAAATTAAAGGTAAAGTTATATTATTCTAGATAATGGGAACAATTTACCCTGCCCCGCTGTCGCGTTGACTGAACATGTATGTAAAATTGTTGATATTATTATTATTATTAATTATTACTAGTTACTGGCAAAATCGTTGAATTATGCACCTGAAAATGTTTGGTCAAAAAATGGGAGAAATGAGCTAAATTCATCATATTGATTGTCTGCTTTTATGAGCCGTAAGTTGTTTTGCAGTGATCTGTGGGTTTCACGATTATGGTCTCAGCCTGTAAATAATAATTAACGTGGAAGGAGGACTGCGCATTATCGCCCCTGTGTCAAAGCACAGAACCGGCTAAGCAAACTCACCTAAAGACCAAACCGGCTTCTCACGTTTCAAGCAGCTAGTGCCCTTCTGGAAAACTCCTCCTCTGAAGGAGAATGAAGAGGAGGCCTAGTAGATCAGTTTAGTCTGTAATGTTGATTTCTATGCTATTTTTTTATTTCTCTTTCTTGTGTTCAGTTGTATTGAGGAGAGATAAACTTTACCGGATAATCATTTATACCATCTGAAGTCTTCTGGATATGAAATCGATTTTTGGATCATATAACTATATTGCCTTGGTGGGTCTCTAGTTAAATGGAAATTACCACTGTTTTTTTTTGTTTCTTACGGTTAAGAGAGTCACCCAGAACTAAACAAATGCGCAGAATATCGAACAGCAATACTGACCAGGTGTGCGGTCCTGATGAGCAATACTGAACACAATGTGCGGTCATGTTCAGAAGCTATAGCACATATTTGAACCCTTTCAAACATCATCTTCAGACCGAAATTGAAGCATTGCGACTCAGACTCCAACTTACTAATACTCAAATCACAGTTGCTAATGCAAATGAGGAGCTTAATGGATTCTGACCATAAGAAATAATATGGTGGTATGGAGTGAGAACGTAGGTACTGAAGTGAAAAATAAGGTTAAAACTGAATGGGATGTTTAACTTATATTTTGACTCATATTCTAATGAAAATATTGCATGCTTTCGAAGGTTCTCCTCTAACACACTCCTGCCCTCCGTGAAATAGGCTTCAAAGAGCTACCGTCCTTTGACTTTGACGTTGTGCCATGGTCTCAAGAGCAGAAGAGCCATTTCGTCTTCACGTTAATGAACACACTGGCTGGACTTAATGAAAGGCTTCCATCTCTCTCACTTCTACCATTTATCAGTGAATTCCAATCCAGCCCCAAACAGATGGGGTTCTTGTAACTTGGCCATTTAGCTCATTATTTTTAAATAGAATGAAGCAGGCCAGTGATGGAACATTTTCTTATGAAATTTAGAATAACTTTGCAACAATAAGTGTGATCAAAAGAAAAGGAAATTAATTTTTTTTACTTACTTATTAATGCAAAAGCGATGAATAGTATAAAATATTTTCCCATCTTTAAGCTTCGCCTAAATACGCTTATACGACAGAACGTTCAATAGGCTCCACAATGAGCTGGTAACAAATTGACAGTAGCTTTATATTATTTTACACTCATTAAATGCAGGAAGGAAATATATCCTGTTTTTGCGTAGATAACAGATGACATTTAAACTAATGGTTGGTGAAAGGCCAAATTGAAGGGAAGTTCGAATATCTGTAACCAACACCCACATTGTATTAATCAAGTTTTAAGTAGCTTACTGCATCGTCATTTCTCAATGAGATTTGAGCAGTACTGTCTTTATGCATTTTGCCATACTTGTAACATGATAATTAATTTTCAGTTCAGATATTGGATAAACGTGTTTTCTTTATAATATTAACACTGCGAATATTTTTGATGCTACTAATATATTTTTGATTTACGATGTTGTGAACAGTTCTTTTTTATTGTCATTATTATTTAACTGTCTCCATAGTCAGTAAAGTAGATAGAGCATAAATTTTAGGGGTCGGAGGTGAAACACGGATCAAAGAGGGTGCAATAATGGGTTGAGAATACTAGATCACCTCTCATTTTGACATTTTATGAAATTAAACTGATTTTGAAGCCCTTAAATATCTATAGTGATTAACTCATCTAGCCTAAGTTTCCTTTTGATAATATGAAAATATGTACAAGGTTGGTTTGTTTTATCTAGCAGTTTTATAAAGCAACCTGCCTTGTGTTTTGATACCTACATGACGCAGTATGTTTCGACATCACGTATTAGATGAGTGAAACATATATCTAGTTAAACATAAGAATATCTACAATGAGAGGAAAACTACATAAATCCAAAAATTTTCCATTTAATTTTAAGATTTTGAATCTTTTGCTAAGTTGATATTTTAAATCTCTCTGCTGAATTAAAGATGTCTGAACAGATTTCACTATTGCTGTTGTACGGCACTACATAAGTTGTTGAAATCAGACGGTTTTAATTAATCTTCGTATCTCATGCATATTTGTATTTCAGATGTACTTTTAAATTAAGAAACGTTTGCCGAAAAATACGACCACTGAGATTTATCACCGCAAAACTAGAGCACTACCATCTGTCAGTAAGAGACATCGTTGAGCTTGGAAAGACCGACGTCCATCAGATGGGACTCCGTAAGCCTGTGCGCGGGAGAGCCATACTCTGTGCCGTTTAATGAACACAATGGATGGCTTTGATGAGAGGCTACTCTCTGTCTCGTAAAAGCTGTCTAGTGGGTTCCCTCCCCCACATTCTCTGAACCCGAGATCTTGTGACCTGATCATTTAGCACATTGTGTGTAAAAATAGTGCCGCTCAGAGGTCCAACAGAAACTCAGAGGTCAGTCAGAAAACCAACCAACCCACCACGTGACAATATAAATGTTTATATACGGGTATTTCAGCGTGAATTCATGCAGAGGATTGTTCTTTTGGACTCTCATGGATATCAATAACTATTGCTTACATTTATTTAAATAAACTTGTTCTTTGAATATATGTTGTGTTCTAAAATCATTACATATATTCAAAAAACATATTCACCCGGTACTCTACCAAAACGTCAACTGTTTTGATGTCTCTGATGTCTTATCTGTTGTAATCTTTTTATTAAATTTTGTTGTCAATTTTTTGTTGCCTGTTAAATATTTCAGCGTTCACAACTCTTTGAATACTGACAATTGTTGTTTAAAAAACGATATTTAGATACTTTTCATTGTGATTTTTAATTTATCTTTACACATATTTTTCATTAAATATTATATGGAAGAAATTCTTGAGCTCTGTGCTTTTCTATTGAGATAACCTGTATGGTGAATATGGAGTATGATCCTCTCTGGCGGCTTAACAGGCCTGATAGCAGCGGTCCATGATCAATATCAGGTTCTTCAGAAGGACTGAGGCAACTTAATCCATTCTTCCATAAGAACTAACTTTACTCCGCGGAACGACATAAGATGTGGTTAACTATTTTCAATGCGTCCCCATAAGTCATCCCATATCTGTTCGATGGAATTTAAGTTTTGGAGACCTTCTTGCCCAGGTCTTTCGTTCGATATCTTCCGTTTCTAAGTACTGCTGCACTAACTTAGCGGACATTGTTGCCTATAAACAGGAAAACAGCTCTAACCGTATCACTAAAAAAGTCGCACTTAAGATTCAAGGATCTCTTCTCTGTACCACTGAGCATATAGAGAGCCTCTATCGAACACATGAAGAGTACGGCTGTTGATGGTTATGCCACTCTAGACCAGCACACCAACTCCACCATAAGTATTTTATATTGGAGGGATGGTTGTTCATTCCTCGTTCTCTCCAGATTAAACAATGTGTAGATTCTTCCGGTAGGTAAATCGGGACTTATCAGAAAACAGAACATTAGCCCAGTATTCAGAGCTCCAAGTCCGGAGTCCAGGTTTAAGGGAGGATCCGGGGATCCGAACCTTCCCCGAAAATCCTGTCGTCTTATACTAAATCTCAAACTTTTCTACCTGCTTTCAAATCCAAAAACAGTTGCACTATAAAATATCATTCCATATAGAATATTATTTTAAACTTTCCTATTCGGTGTAACGTTTTAGTATTTGGGAAACCCTAGTCAAGTCTATTCTCAGACCCCACCTCCCATCCCCAGAAGCTAAATTCTCGGAGACTCCCCTTCACTGAATTCTCGGATACCCTCCAAAACAAATTATCGGAACGAAACTAAACCAAAATCCTAGTTATCTATCTGCTCCATCATCTAAATACACAATATGCATATTTATTACTTATTAATGATATAGATTTCATTTAGAATCATTCTAGAGTAGAGCTTATCACGTGCTGTCTCCAGAAAATTTCAATAATTGAATGAAAAAAAAAAGTGTTAATGGCAATTTTTATTAATCATGCACGTTCTCCACAAAATGAAAGTTTTCAGAAAATCACATCAGTATATACAGGGTGGCTCAAAAATATAGATACAAACCTTTAGGGAAGGTAGATAACATCTAAAGGAATGAGAATTGCATTGGAACCCATAACCGGAAACGTCACCGTAAATCAATAGGCGTCGCTGTTCATTAGTGCGCTAGAGGGGAAATTTCGGATTTCCTCATTCGACCAGTAGTCGGCTGGCGAAGAGCATGCAAAGGTATTCGAATAGGGAGCTGGCAGACATGCACTTAGTGTAAGGAATAGCTGAGGGCAACGGACAAGCCGCTCAACGAATGTATCAAGAACGCTTCCCACACAGACATGTACCGTGCCACCGTTTGTTTGCGCGTGCGCATCAAAATTTGTGCGATTATGGGTCATTTAAGAGGTAGCAGAAGTGAGGGCAGGCCACGATCGACGTGTACTACCGCCATGGAAGAAAGTGTGTTGGATGCCGTGAAGACTAATCCTAGTACCAGCACACGTGCCGTTGCCTCTGCCTTAGGAGTGTCTCGTTGCAGTGTACAGCGTGTTTTGCACGGCGAGTCCTTACACCCCTTTCATCTCCAAAGGGTTCAGTTACTTCCCCCCGCAGATCATCCTGCACGTATGCGTTTTCGCAGTGGTATCTCCAAGAAAGTGCCCAAAATGTGAATTTCTCAGCTTATGCTTTGTTTGCTGATGAGGCCAGTTTCACTCGGGATGGCGTATTCAATCAGCACAATGCGCATTTGTGGGCTCACGAGAACCCCCACGGTGTGCGCACCCATGCGGCACAACATCGTTTCGCAGTATATGTGTGGGCAGGTTTGGTTGGCGACTGCTTAGTCGGGCCATACCTTTTACCATCCTGCATGCCCTCCGCGAAATATCTGATCTTTCTGGAACAGGCTCTACCAGGCTTACTTGTCTGAGACGCAACATGTGGTTCAACATGATAGGGCGCCTCCCCATTATAGAAGGTGTGTTCGTGCGCATTTGAACATGTCTTTTGGGCAACGATAGATTGGGCGTGCTGGACAAGTTGCCTGGCTCCCACGCTCACCTGATTTAACGAGCGTTGATTTCTCTCTGTGGGGGGGCCCTCAAAGCTACCCTGTATGAATCGCCTGTGGAGTCTGACATGGATCTCGTGGCAAGGCTCGTCTGCGCTGCTGCTACTATCAAAGGAACTCCAGGTGTGTTCGACCGTATCCGGCAATCACTGCTCCGTCGGTGTTACGCATGCATCGCGTCTCACGGTGGAAACTTCGAGCATCTGCTGTAACATTATGAAATATATCATCTAGTACGCCATTTGTAATAATTATGTCCAATAAATGTTTTCCCATTAATCCCTGTCTTGTGTCCTTTCAGATCTTGTTCCTCCGCTACCACTTTCCCATGACGTTTCCGGTTATGGGTACCTATGCAATTCTCATTCCTTTAGATGTTATCTACCTCCCCTAAAAGTTTGCTCCTATATTTTTGAGACACCCTGTATATAGCAAGCAAACTTACAGCAATCAATATTTTATTGAAAATGCCTTTTCTTGAACCAAAGTAATGCAATACATGATGGTGGTACACAGTTTGTAAATATTTACTGAAGATTGAAAAAATTATGTAATAACTAGAAGAAAGCATATCGCCTCTAGCGCATATGAGAAAATCGCTTTCAAAGAGAAAGAAGTTTTACCTACTGTTTCATTTCTTAAACGTTTTAATTTGAGCTAGCAGATGATGGGCAAAATTGCAAATAATATTTCATTAGTAATTATATAACATAAAAGTATTCGTTTTTTAATTCTTAAATCTAAAAATTTGCATTTGCCACACCTCTCTCAGAAAAGTAGGTAGATTACTGCTGTCAGTGGAATATCTTATGAAACCTACAACTAATTTTTCAAATTTCTATTTTATACATATTATTTTCAAAACTCAATAACCGTTGGGATAGCAGGAAGCCTAGGGTTCAAGGGTTTCTAACTTTCCCATTACATTTTATCACATCACATTAATAACAGTTCTGATGTTTCATCATATCAGTGATCTGTAAATATATATATATTAAAACTACTAGGTATTTCAAAAATGCAAATCATATTATTCCATTACTACCAATCAAATGAAAAAGAGTTTTCTGACTAACATTTTCATTCTTTGCAATGGAAAATTCACGACGTTCACATTCCACCACCAAAATTTTCGTACTTCTATCATTACACATGGTTGCGATATTTGTCTGAAATTTTGGAGTTTTTAATCTCTTTCACCGTTAGAGGTCGCAAATAGAGTGTGCGAAAGATTGCGAAGGCAGAATCAAAATATTTTATCAATTCTTCTCTAACCCTAAAAAGAATTTTTTCATTTACCTCTAAATACCAACAATTATCTGCTAAAACAAAATATTTTCTTCCCGCCCCTGGGTCTAAGTAGTCTATTCATTGTTGCCAATGGAAACATCATGGTGTTCACATTCCACCACCAAATCTTAAAATTTCTAGCTTAAATGCGTCATTTGAAATATTTGTTTGAAAATTTGGAATATGAAACTTTTTCCACCGTTAGAGGGCGCAATTATAATTTTCGGAAGATTTAAAAAGTGTAAATGATAATGTTTTATCAATATCTATCTAACCCTTAAAGAATGCTTTATTTATCTCTAAAACAAACAATTATCAGGTAAATCTGAAAAGTTATGTTTTCCCACCCTCTCTGGGTCTAAGGAGTCAACTCATTGTTGGCAATAGAAACTTTGTGATTTCTGTGGCAAGCAGCTGCTTGAGGGGGTATTTATTTATATTTTTTATTTAATATTCGTTTGAAATTTTGGAATTTTCAAATTTTTCCAGCACTACAGGGCGTATTTTTAACTCTGCAGAGATTCGGAAAGTGCATATCGTAATATTTCATCAATACCTATCCAACACAAAAAAGAATTTTTAATTTATCTCTGTAAACAAAAAAGTGCGATTCTACTGACGGACAGACAGACAGACAAAGCGAAACTATTATCTCGTTTTCTTTTTGAAAATGAGATAATAATTCAAAATAAAATATTTCATATTCTCAAAAAAATTCTTTTGCTATTAAAAGTTCATGATTTACTAATAGACGCATCATACGGGAAACGAGAAAATATCGATTTAGAGCCAGTGCTGCTCTAGAAAATAAATCACGACTCATTTATTGAAAATTGTAAACTCCATTCTTTCTGCGGGTGATACTAGACTCGTAACCTGGAGCTCCTAGATTCTAGTCCCATTTGTGCCAGCGTTGAGATTTATCTCTGCTAAACCCCCACTCTACACGCGGTCAAATAGAGGATATTGGTGGTAGAGCAATGAGATATAAAGCCGTGGTTTTGTGAAGGACAGCCATATCCTCGGCAAGCTGGATGGCCTTGAAGGGAGGTTTCCATCTGTCTCTTAACTGTCATTTAGTAGATCACCTTACCCCAAACTGCTCTTAGCCATTGGGGTCCTTGTGACCTGGTCATTTACCCCACTGTGTACAAAAATGTGCAGCTCAGAGGTACAGCAACCCAATTTTTCTGGGACAGAATAGAATTATTCTCTATAATTCTTTCTTTTCCTCCTGTGGAAATCGGATGGGACGTTAAGCCGTGGCCCCGTGTGTGGGAGAGCCATACCCTGTGCACGTTAAAGAACACGCTGGATGGCCTTGACGGGAGGCTACCATCTGTCTCCCAACAGCCTTCCAGTGGGTCCTTCAGGTTGGGGGAGGGGACCCCTTCCAGTGGGTCCCCTCCCCCAACCTTCTCTGAGCCTTCGGGGTCCATGTGACCTGGTCATTTAGCCCATGCTGTGCAAAAAAGTGCCGCTCAGAGGTAAAACAACCCAACCCTCCTGCGAATAGATGAGTGACATTTATATATATACCATTAGTCACCCGATAAAAATTTACTTCAAGAAGTGACTGACATAAATATATTTATATTTGTTAGAAATGTTTTCTGACTGACTGTTTCACCTTTATGATTATTAACGATACAGACATAATTTAAAATTTATATTTATTTTCAAATTTTATTTGGAAATGCTACACACAAAACAATACAAACAAAGATTTAGCAATTTAAGCGACAAATTATTTTTAATTCATTCGAAGCCGACAACTTTAACAAATGAGCGTATATCTTAGTTTATGAAATATAAAGTTTATGAAATAGTTTATGAAAATATATATTATTTATGAAATATAAAGTAACATTTTAAACAATTTTATGTAACATTTATACAGATATTTGTTGAGTACATATAGCTGATTTTCCACGAATTGAATATGTTCCGGAAGAAGCAGATAGCTTTATTCAGGAAAACAGAAAGTCTAAAGACTCTAAAACTATTTAAATCTTGTTGGTATAAGTTAAAAATGCATTTTTCAGTCGCCTGTGATAGCAAGATTTAAAATTTAAATCATTCCAACAAATAAAAAGCGCTTTGAGCTTTTTTAAGTTTTTCAAAAACACATTTTAATAAGATACTATTTCACAAATATGCAAATCAAACTCTTCCTGAATCACCAAAGGTTTAGGGCCAAGTACTCCTGGCCCTGATTGCTAATATGCAATAAACTTGCAACTGGCCAAATAAAAATTAAAAAAGAAAAAATATCAAAGGGTAGGGGATCATGCCTTTCTCCCTTTGAGAATGCTATTAAGGGTAATGGAAACAAAAAACTATTATACTTGTAAATATTTCAGGTATTTTTCAAGAATATTTTTAAAGACCTCTAACGCATTGGACAAAATGTTATTCTGTAGTGGAAATCCAGCCTCCTGTCATTTTCCTTTTAATTTTTTCCAGCTCGATTACGTCACTTGTCTCTCCCCCCCCCCCTCTCTCTTTATTTTTTTCATAGATTCAGGTTTCGCAGCCAATAATTGTTCCTTTATAGCGCTCGAATCATATATATGCACTTAGATACTGGTTTAGATGATGAAATTGAATTTATGACAATGATGTAGGATGAATAGTAACTTGCGAGATTATGAGATAGAGACTCCAAGAACAGAATGAATCACATTTTAATTGAAAGGCTATTAGCAGGTCTTTTACCTATATGGTAACGATCGAAGTGTCAAATGACCACTCATAATCTCTCTAGCTGCTACTCACGCTCCGTCACTGGTCAAAATATATTTGAAAGGAACCTATACATTGTATTCGACTTCTTTTTACGATTGCTCATAAAATATTAAAGATACGAAACAAGTACAAATAGACAGAAGGAAATATGAAAAAAAAAGTTCCTGTTGATACAGAAATCTGTGCAAAATGCAAATTCTTTGCCTTGGACAAAAATTTCATTTCCTCCTCTTGAAGAGCTCAACTACTTCATCACCCACGTCTTCAAACACCGAAGTAGGTGTGTCTTCAACCAAAGCATTTGCTGCATCTTCAAGCAGTGAATTGGCGGCATCTTCAAGCTCTGAAATAACGGATTTACAGATCTTCTCACGTGGTAGCTCAGTTGCCCGATCCAGCAGCTCTCCTAATGTATCACCTGCTCCTTCTTCACAATTATCGTCTACTGCTTGTGTCAAGCATTCTTTAAAAGGCTGGTAGAACCTGGAAAATTCAATTGTAAGTATTATTTTGTGCAAAAACCTGAAACTTATTCTTAGGTAACGATCAAACAAGATTATTTCAAATCAATAAATGAAAAGTATTTACCCTAAAGAATATAATATATCAGAAATCAGTCGATGCTTTCGGCACCTCTTGCCCAATTCACCTGTTATTGCTCTCCAGCCCAGGTATATAGAAATTTGATCTTTGACCTCAAAGGACACATCGCATCAAACGTTTGACACAATTTCTGAGATATAAGATTCCAAATATACGAAGAGGCTAATTTTTAGTCCTTCTTCCTCTGGTAGATCAATATTTCACCTTTGACCTGGAAGGAACCAGTGCACCCAAAATTTCACAATGCTCCTAAGATCTACGACCCAAAATACCCCAAGACGCTAATTTTTAGTCCTTCTTGCTCTGGTAGATCAATATTTCACCTTTGACATCTAAGGAAACATTATATTCAAAATTTCACAAGATATCTGAAATATACGACCGAAAATATCCTCAGGAACTAATTTTTTAGCTCTCTAGCACCAGTAGATCTAAACTTGACCTTTGACCTCGAAGCACCCTCCAGATCCGAAATTACATAACATTTCCAAGATACGTAGCTTGAAACACCAAGACACCAATTTTTCACTTATCGTGACCTCCTTTTGACCTTGAAGGACACATCTGTCCGTCAATTTTCGGATTTTTCCTCAAATCTGCGATCCGGATTACCCTTTGGTGAAACTTTTCAGAGCTATACCATTTCTGAATTCTAGTTAGAATTAGCGTGATCCCCTGCCTGTCAGTCGGTCAATGACTCACAATCTAGGTAGATCTAGGGGGAGGGGGGGGGGGTGAGAGGGAAACCACCACCATCCGTTTCAGAATGCGACTAAGGGTAAAAAGAGGCAAAAAAAATATTAAATTTAGTTCATGCGTCTTTCAAGAATTTTTTTAAACCCATAAAACGGAGGGCGAAATGTTGTACTGCCTTGAAAATCAAGTCTCTTGCTCACCCCCCTCCCCCACTTTTAGGTTTTTTGGCTCAATTGCGTTTCTTGTCCTCTTCTTGAATATTTTCCAGATCCGACCCTGCTCACCATCGTCTATATATGTATATATTATACAACAGTGATTCTCCCAATATTAAGTAGCAGCAAAGAGAATTAAGTGAATTCTGTTAGTGCATAAATTAAAAAGATTCACTAATGGCAAATGATACATAATATATTAGCCGAAAATTCAACTTTCAATTTTTAATAATGTACGAACATTTTCTTGCAAAGAATGTTGGCCCAGTTTTGTACGTTGGCAGGATCATCAAATCTAAACCTGATATCAGTGAGCAGCACCTGGATCTAAAAAGAAGGGGGGGGGGGGGGGGGGAGAAACACAATCAAGCCAGATAAAGGTAGTGGGGGATCTAGAGACTACATTTAGAATGCAGTATACAGGGCGTTCAAAACGTTTTTGACACGTGTTTGTATATTATATAGTGGGAAGTTCGCTAGGTCAGCTAAATCTGTGCATTGTTGCTATGGAGCCTACTAAAGAAAGGGAAAGATTTTAACATTTTCACATGGTTGCAGATTGGGGAAGACGCTAAAAATCATGCCGATTTATCACAAGTATAGGAGGATTAGGATGATCATATGGCGCTATTGCGGAATACATGCTCCAATTCAGAGAAAGATGGCAGAGTTTCGAAGACCTCCGTCATGCAGAAAAGGCGAAGGAGACGCGAACGAGAGAACCTTCGCTGCTGTTCGTGAAGTCATTAAGGAAAACCCACACATCACCGCTCACCTAAAAAGTTTAGATGTCAGTGTATCGATTGGCAGTGTGGAAACGATTATTCATCAACATTTAAAGACGAAAGACCTGTGCCAAATCGATGCACCACAAACTGACAGAATATGCGTGTTCATATGACATTGTTTCGGGATGGATGCTCAGATTGTGCAAGGCAAAGAGTGCCTCTCAGAGGTAAAATAACCAAACTCGCAAAATTTATTTTGTTAAATACATTTCTTTATAAGTGATTGAAAATGCGACAATTGTTCAAATATTCTAGATGAGAAGAGAAGCCTGTTTGATATATTCTTTCGCAAAAACAGTTAAGTTTAATAGTACACTTAGGGTGCTTTTATCTCTGAGCGGCACGTTTTCGCACACAAAGGGCTAAATGGCCAGATCACAAAGACCCCATGAGCTCAGAGGTGATTAAGGGGGGGAAGTGGACCCAATGAATAGACATTAGGAGACAGATGAAATCCTTCTTTCAAAGATATCCAGCTTGTATTCCGTTGGTATCCCTTTCTGACCGAAGTACAGTAGGTGTTTAGCGCAGATAAATGTGAACGCCGACACAGGTGGCGCTCGAGCCTGCGAACTGCAGGTTACGAGCCAGGCGCGATACTGACTGAACCAACTCAGGTGGGTCTCTCACTTGCCAAATAGGACTCATACATTAGATTATTAAAGCCAAACGCAGAAGTGAAATCTACTCACGAGCATGTAAATTCAAGTGCCTCCTCTTCGGAGTGTATTACTCTGCCCTCTTCTTCCAACTGCTTTCTGGCTGTTTCACCAATGGTTGTTGCACAATTACTCAATCCACGTTCCACATCTAAACTGGCGAAGCAGGAAACGTGTTGACGATAAGCTGAAATGAATTAAATTTGAAGTTTAATTTGAAGGATGGTTCAATTTGAATTCACTTATCATACCCTAGAAGTAATGATAGTTCACTGAAAGACTGTATAGCCTTATATTATGAGGCAGCAGGCCAGTAGAGTTGCAAAATAACGGACAAAAGGCAAAAAATCATCGTTTTGCGAATCACACAAATTATAAGTCGTACTTAAGTAAAATACTTGCTGTATGTTTTCACATACAAAATTATTCTAATGCAAAAGTATTATACTAATTTAAAAATTCACTACAAAATTCAATTATTTTAGTTAAATATCTATTTTTAAAATCTAGTTTCAGGATTTAAAAACGTAACCTTTTTTTTTTCAACTAAAAGCGGCGTTTTCAGAATAAACAAATTCGGGCACTATGATCCTGTTGACTTCGGATTTCCTGTAACCAGTATACTCTTGTCTAGCTTATTCCATTTTCGAAGTTCTACTGTGCTTGTTAACAAAATGGTTCCCACTCACTTAGCCATTCCCCTTTCTATTTCAGAATCGATTCATAATGTAACTCAATAAAAGAAATTATGAAGTTCTTCAAATAGTTTTTTTTTACTGCTCGGAGCATCTTTCTTGTTCCAAATTAAAAATGAAGCTTATGAGGCCATTATTGATTATTATTGTTGCAAATTGAAAATGGATGAGCACTGAGCGTGTGGGTATCAATAAGTATATTTTATAACACAAATTGCAAAACAATACAAATTATTATAATAGCATGGATGAAATTACTTCTAAACAAACTAAATACTATTGTACATAAAGTAATAATATTTTCCTACAGAACAGTTAAAACCAGCTCTGTCTACTTAAGTGATCAACGTTTACCTCTTAATTTTTGCAGTAAATGTCCTTCTTTTTATCCTTCACTTCAGGCACAAATCGTTCTAATTATCTGTGTTCACTCGCTAGATTTTACACTAATAAAACCAATTAACTAGTTCTTTAGACTATAGTGCACAGACTAAGGCTATTTATGCCTTCCTTCAGATTTCTACAACTGGAACATTACAATTCTATCATTCTTATATTTCAGATCACTTCTATGTTCCAATTCGTTTCTTACATAAATCCCTCGCAGAAGCATACATGAGCGTTTATGTCACGTTTTTCATAAACTCACTGCAGCACGTTCATCTGTCGTAACATTACGTTTCATAATCGTGACTTTTTTTTATCCTGGTTTTAGACTTTTTCTTCGATAATTTTCTTTCTTGTTGTGTGTTTGCCATCTCCATTATTTTTGTCTTCTTTGTGTGTTTCTTTTAACTTTGGATGTGGGTTTGATGTTTATCTTTTTATTTACCTTCGTTTGGCCCAAAAGAGCTGCAGTTTCTAATGCGCCATAAAACCCCAACCCAACCAACAGTTTACGAGAAGCCAACTGTTTCTTTTGTGCTTTTTATTATTTTTCTCAATCAGTGGTTATATATCAGTGGTTCACAAAGGTTATGCCTCGAAATTTCGGATGATATCGCAGTTAAAAGGAAATTTATAAACCATTTTGTTGTTATTTTCTGCCACTGATTCTTCATTTAGTTTTTCCGTTTAAATAAAAACTTACCATATTAAACCTTAATTTTGAAACCAAAATTAACACAAATCATGTCTCATGCCACGCAAGCACTGACCTCAAGAGAATTAGAACTTGAACAGAATAGCTTACAAACGATCGACAGAAATGGCTATTATTGAAGGTTCTTATATGGGAGTCTCCCGTAGCCAACTAAATTTTTTAGTGTGCCACTGGTATTCCCGGCGAAAAATAATGTGCCGTGAGTAAAAAAAGTTTCAAAAATCAGTAATCCAAACGAAGGGTTTTAAATCAAATATTTCGTACGGATGCCGTAATATTTCTCAAATAAGCTGGATGTTCTCGAAATTCAGATACCCCGATGCTCTTTGGATTTTCTATACCTTACACAGTTTGGGTCTGTTTAGGGATCGACCCTAACGCGAATATTCTGACCCTGTTTACTTAGTTTTTTTTACAGTTCACGTACTTTGACCCTGCTTACTCTGGATTTTTTTATACATAATTCGCGTACTATGAACCTGTTTACTCCGAATTTTCTATAACTCAAATGCTTTACCCCTATTTATCTCAATTTTTGGAGTTCTCCTTGCTTTAATAGAAGACTCTTTCCCAGTGTAATATCTATTTACTTTCCAGTTTCAGAATTAGTACGGAGTAAACCGCAATTGAAAAAAGTGCAAAGTTTTGGATCTGAATTTCTTTTATCTTTTCCTTTGCTCTCTTGTTTGTAAAATAATACCTTATTCAAATTAGAACCTTGATGTTTAGCCGATGGAAGATCACTCCATTCTTTTGACTCATTTTGTTCCGATTTTAGTTAAACAATCTAGCATTTATTATGCATAGGAATAAAAAGATTGCCTTTCAGTGGTTCTCTCTACCCACTCAGCTACACTGATCGAAAGTGACGGAATGAACACTAAAGGAATAATAAACATTCCTTGAAAAGCTGTGTAAAATTCTTTCTGTAGAAAATGACTCCTTCTGACATTTCTAATAACTTAACAAACAAATATCTATGAATGAAATATCAAGCAAAGTATTTATATAAATGCAAGCAATATTAGATACTTTAACAAGTAATGACCCTTTCAATAAACACATTAATTTCAAATATAAACAAATTAATACAGATGCAGTTTATATATCCTAGAAATACTCACTACTCAATTCCTTAGAGGAGATAGCATCTTCACATTCCAGTAAAATAACTTGTAAATTCTATTACCTGGATTATCATTCAAACCTGCTGCTAGTAAAATCTTTCTATGCTAGTAGCAATGAATACTCAGGAAAATGGTAGAAATATTTGTTTGTCATTCAAACAAAGTAAAACAAAACCAATCGAGAAATCAATACCTTCTCTGATAGGAGATGTTTCGATACACAAATCGTCAATTAGTTGTTTTAGAGATGTGGTTAGCAGAAGGAAGTTATCCAGTTCTTCTCTGTGGCAACTACGTATTAAATCTTTCGCACATTCATAGCTCCTTTGAATATCACTACAAAGACAGAAATTTGAGCTGGCATATTTATATGACAATAATATATATAGAACTGTGTATGAGATTATTATTATTTATTAAATATGATTAAAGTTCAGTGTACAATTTTGAGAGTTTAAATAAAAAGAGCAGAGATAATGTGATATTTCTGTGAGAAATAGTTCTGTCACTAAAGAAAGCATAAATTACATACTATAATTACTTTACGTAAAATTAACCTGATAAAGTTGTTCAGTTGTTGACTGACTCTATCTTACTTTATTCCCTGATAAAAATTTTTAGGAACTGTTAGTGTAGTTTTGTACCTCTGTAAGTAAGAGATAAACTAGAAAATATGATCAAATTGCATACACACATACATACAAATCCACATGTAGCCATGGGCTACGGAATTCGTACCAGACTGTGTAATTTTCCTCTCCAAATATGTCTGTCTTGAGCTACAGCTTCTGCATTTGGCCACTGTAGGCCAATTCTAACAAGGTCCTGTTTGACATTGTCTGCCCATCGTATTCCAGGCGCTCATAGAAAGTTGAGGGAAGGAACCTACTGGACACCTGTTAGAAAAGAGTTGGTAACTTCCCGTCAAGGCCATTCAGGGTGTTCTTTAACGTGCACATGTCATATATTTCCTGCACACGGACCACGTCTTAATACACGTGGTCCGGAAGGCTACCTTTCCAAGCCTATCGATGTCCACTACTGATCGACGACATGGCGAGAGGTTTGTAATGAAATAAATTTAAACGCTGGCGAAGGTGGGACTCGAACCAAATTACGAGTCTAGTGTGCTACCGAATGAACCAACCTCAGAGATCATAACGCTACCAACAGAAATATCGGCAGGAAATCTTAAGCACAGCTGAAAATTCAAAAACTGTTCCAGAATGTTTCAGAGATGAATGAACAGGCTGAAAAAGATATCTTCAGTTTAATGTCGATTACTTCGACAGGTCCCTTCGCTGTTTTGCAGCATGACTGGCAATTTTCTTTTTGGTTTATATCGCCCGCGAATGTGACTTGTGGTGCCACTCACCAGATGTAGTATTGTCTTGTATAGTGGAGCATCGGGTGGCATCATTCAATCTAATTTCCATTTCCGCACTTAAGAAGAAAAATCACTACTCCCAACGCAAACTCCTTAAAAACCACACTCTATCATCCAAATTTCAAAATTCGAGCAGGAATAGGTCGTCAACATTATTATCTAAAAGTTTGCCATTTTCCAAAATTTAGCACCTTCTAACTATGGGAATGAAAACTTTCAGCAGATTCAGAAATATATATGCATATTTTTTTTCGTTTATCTCTAAACCCCCCCACAAAAAAAATAGAATGTATACAAACACAACAAATTAAACCAATAGTTCTTTTTTTTTTGAAACTCAGCAAATGAATGATTTCTTAGCGAAGATTATTAGAAATTGGAAAAAATACATAATTATTGCTTCATTTTGATAAAATTTATCATATTGGCTACTATTTTTCCGATTCCTTTACATTCCTTGGGCTGTTATATCATTTATAGGTATTTCTCTACTACGTACGATAAGAAAGTATTTTTTTTTCACTCACGGTTGAGCTTGGTAGCAGTTAGAGTCCTAATTATGCTAGCTTTATCTCCCCTAATCCCAACAGTGACCTTGGTCAGAAAGGGGACAAGTATAGGCTTTGGTAGGACGCCTTCTATCGTATGGGTAAACCTTGGCTCCGTTGCTTGAGAGTTTCTGCACGTTAAAGGACATGCAGGATGGCCTTGACGGGAAGCTACCATCTTTCTCCTAACAGCTTTCCAGTAAGTCCCCTTCCCAAAACCTCTGATTCCTTGGGGATAGGGGCGGGCTACCGAGAATATGCCACTGGGCCATCTTACAAATCGGACGATCAGGTTGAAAATCTGGGTTTCTTTCAAGTAATCTCACGGGTCTATTTTGATCGCCAGTCTATCCCCTATTTGGGGATCTTGTACTTTAGTCCTTGACATTTATTGCGTAAAAAAGTTCAGTTCACAACTACAACAACCTTCTGTTTGCATATTTTTCTTATCAAATTTCAACTGTTGGAGCATAAGAGCTTTTTTCGCTAAGGTTTATAATTTTTGAATATATAACAATAAAAGCTACCTTTGTATTTCACCCGATCTTAAAATTCACAAGATCTACTTCAAAATCTGAATGAATTTCGCAAATTTAGTAATTCAGACATTAGCAATTATTTTCTCAATAACCTGCTTCTGGAAAAAAATTATTTTTTTTTTCAATTCTCAAGCTTCAGTGTAACGAAAACAAGGTTTCGGTAAATTAAATTCGACATTTTTTTTTTAGTTTCAGGTACACCGAACATTTAGCTTCAATATGACAATTTGTGTGATTCTCAAAATTATATTAGTTTCGGATCATTGTGCATCTTTCGTCAGAGCACTGGATTACACTCACCTGCAGTTATTGGTCAAGATTTCATCAGAGACGAATGGACTTCGACCAAAAAGACTATTAGTGCTTCTTGCACATTGCATTGTACTTTCGCTGGCACAGGGTTCATCTTCATCAGTAAGTGCACAGCCTGTAAAGCATTGAGAGAATCAGAACAGAGACAAGACAGAAAATGTCTAACATTCAGAGAATCTTTTATATTCAACTCCATATTATTTCTTTTCAATAATTCTGAATGGTTTAAATTAAAGGTAAAGTTATATTATTCTAGATAATGGGAACAATTTACCCTGCCCCGCTGTCGCGTTGACTGAACATGTATGTGTAAAATTGTTGATATTATTATTATTATTAATTATTACTAGCAATTGGCAAAATCGTTGAATTATGCACCTGAAAATGTTTGGTCAAAAAATGGGAGAAATGAGCTAAATTCATCATATTGATTCTTTATTTTTATGAGCAGTAAGTTCTTTTGCAGTGAGCTGTCGGTTTCACGATTATGGTCTCGAGCCTGTAAATAATAATTAACATGGAAGGAGGACTGCGCATTATCGCCCCTGTGTCAAAGCACAGAACCGGCTAAGCAAACTCACCTAAAGGCCAAACCGGCTTCTCATGGTTCAAGCAGCTAGTGCCCTTCTGGAAAACTCCTCCTCTGAAGGAGAATGAAGAGGAGGCCTAGTAGATCAGTTTAGTCTGTAATGTTGATTTCTATGCTATTTTTTTATTTCTCTTTCTTGTGTTCAGTTGTATTGAGGAGTGATAAACTTTACCGGATAATCATTTATACCATCTGAAGTCTTCTGGATATGACATCGATTTTTGGATCATATAACTATATTGCCTTGGTGGGTCTCTAGTTAAATGGAAATTACCACTGTTTTTTTTGTTTCTTACGGTTAAGAGAGTCACCCAGAACTAAACAAGTGTGCGGATTATTGAACAGCAATACTGACCAGGTGTGCGGTCCTGATCAGCAATACTGAACACAATGTGCGGTCATGTTCAGAAGCTATAGCACATATTTGAACCCTTTCAAACATCATCTTCAGACCGAAATTGAAGCATTGTGACTCAGACCCCAACTTACTAATACTCAAATCACAGTTGCTAATGTAAATGAGGAGCTTAATGGATTCTGACCATAAGAAATAATATGGTGGTATGGAGTGAGAACGTAGGTACTGAAGTGAAAAATAAGGTTAAAACTGAATGGAATGTTTAACTTATATTTTGACTCATATTCTAATGAAAATATTGCATGCTTTCGAAGGTTCTCCTCTAACACACTCCTGCCCTACGTGAAATAGGCTTCGAAGAGCTACCGTCCTTTGACTTGGACGTTGTGCCATGGTCTCAGGAGCAGAAGAGCCATTTCGTCTTCACGTTAATGAGCACACTGGCTGGACTTAATGAACGGCTTCCATCTCTCTCACTTCTACCACGTATCAGTGAATTCCAATCCAACCCCGAACAGATGGGGTTCTAGTAACTTGACCATTTAGCTCATTGTTTTTAAATAGAATGAAGCAGGCCAGTGATGGAACATTTTCTTATGAAATTTAGAATAACTTTGCAACAATACGTGTGATCAAAAGAAAAGGAAATGAAATTTTTTTACTTACTTATTAATGCAAAAGCGATGAATAGTATAAAAACTTTTCCCATCTTTAAGCTTCACCTAAATACGCTTATAGGACAGAACGTTCAATAGACTCCACAATGAGCTGGTAACAAATTGAGAGGAGCTTTATATTATTTTACACTCATTAAATGCAGGAAGGAAATATATCCTGTTTTTGCCTAGATAACAGATGACATTTAAACTAATGGTTGGTGAAAGGCCAAAGTGAAGGGAAGTTCGAATATCTGTAACCAACACCCACATTGTATTAATCAAGTTTTAAGTAGCTTACTGCATCGGCATTTCTCAATGAGATTTGAGCAGTACTGTCTTTATGCATTTTGGCATACTTGTAAAATGATAATTAATTTTCAGTTCAGATATTGGATAAACGTGTTTTCTTTATAATATTAACACTGCGAATATTTTTGATGCTACTAATATATTTTTGATCTACGATGTTGTGAACAGTTCTTTTTTTATTGTCATTATTATTTAACTGTCTCCATAGCCAGTAAAGTAGAGAGAGCATAAATTTTAGGGGTCGGAGGTGAAACACGGATCAAAGAGGATGCAATGATGGGTTGAGAATACTAGATCACCTCTCATTTTGACATTTTATGAAATTAAAATGATTTTGAAGCCCTGAAATATCTATAGTGATTAACTCATCTAACCTAAGTTTCCTGTTTGATAATATGAAAATACAAGGTTGGTTTGTTTTATCTAGCAGTTTTATAAAGCAACCAGCCTTGTGTTTTGATACCTATATGACGTAGTATGTTTGGACATCACGTATTAGATGAGTGAAACATATATCTATTTAAACATGCAACCTACATTAATCCAAAATATTTCCATTTAATTATAAGATTTTGAATGTTTTGATAAGTTGAGATTTTAAATCTCTCTGCTGAATTAAAGATGTCTGAACAGATTTCACTATTGCTGTTGTACGGCACTACATAGGCTGTTGAAATCAGACGGTTTTAATTAATCTTCGTATCTGATGCATATTTGTATTTCAGATGTACTTTTAAATTAAGAAACGTTTGCCGAAAAATACGACCACTGAGATTTATCACCGCAAACCTAGAGCACTACCATCGGTCAGTAAGAGACATCGTTGAGCTTGGAAAGACCGACGTCCATCAGATGGGACTCCGTGAGCCTGTGGGCGGGAGAGCCATACTCTATGCCGTTTAATGAACACAATGGATGGCCTTGATGAGAGGCTACTCTCTGTCTCGTAAAAGCTGTGCAGTGCGTTCCCTCCCCCCACATTCTCTGAACCCGAGATCTTGTGACCTGACCATTTAGCACATTGTGTGTAAAATAGTGCCGATCAGAGGTAAAAACCAACCAACCCACCACGTGACAATATAAATGTTTATATACGGGTATTTCAGCGTGAATTCATGCAGAGGATTGTTCCTTTGGACTCTCACGGATATCAATAACTATTGCTTAACATTTATTTAAATAAACTTGTTCTTTGAATATATGTTGTGTTCTAAAAACATTACATATATTCAAAAAACATATTCACCCGGTACTCTAACCAAAGTCAACTGTGATCTCTGATGTCTTATCTGTTCTAATCTTTTTGTTAAATTTTGTTGTCAATTTTTTGTTGCCTGTTAAATATTTCAGCGTTCACAACTCTTTGAATACTGACAATTGTTGCTTAAAAAACGATATTTAGATACTTTTCATTGTGATTTTTAATTCATCTTTACACATATTTTTCATTAAATATTATATGGAAGAAATTATTGAGCTCTGAATGTGCTTTTCTATTGAGATAACCTGTATGGTGAATATGGAGTATGATACTCTCTGACGGCTTAACAGGCCTGATAGCAGCTGTCCATGATCAATATCAGGTTGTTCAGAAGGACCTGAGGCAACTTATTCCATTCTTCCATAAGAACTAACTGTACTCCGCGGGACGACATAAGATGTGGTTAACTATTTGCAATGCGTCTCCCTAAGTCATCCCATATCTGTTCGATGGAATTTTAGTTTTGGAGACCTTCCTGCCCAGGTCTTTCGTTTGATATCTTCCGTTTCTAAGTACTGCTGCACTAACTTAGCGGGCATTGTTGCCTATAAACAGGAAAACAGCTCCAACCGTATCACTAAAAAAGTCGCACATAAGATTCAAGGATCTCTTCTCTGTACTAGCAGCTAGAGAGCCTCTATCGAACACATGAAGAGCACGGCTATTGATGGTTATGCCACTCTAGACCAGCACACCGTATCCACCATTAATATTTTATATTGGAAATCGTTCTCCCCAGAGTCCCAAAAGTTCTTTTACGAGACCATTTACAACTAGCCTCGGGCGCGAGTTCGGGCCCTGGAGTCTACGGCAGCGACAGTAAACAACAGTGTTGAGCGTCGCTGTCAAACAGGAAGGACGTTTGAACACGCATCAAGGAATACCGTTCTTACTCAAACAAAACCCTTAGGGAGAGGGTTCGATTCTAAGTGAGAATCAAGATACGGTTCTGTAAGCCAAGTACAGTTCTATGGAACTGAAATGAGTTCTGTGTGAACCACATTGTAGGCAAGGGTTGGATATCCTATCGCCGAGTTTGAGGTCGGTAAAGCAAAATCTAAACTGAGCCATATGACGGTACGGGTGTAACAATCCGCGAACCTGTTATTTCACCGAAATAAGGGTGAAGGTAATCAAGGGATTAATCGATCGTCCTCTACTATAGAGTAGTTAATCGTCCGCCATCGCTGCTCACCACATTCGGCGCAGTTCAAGCAGGATATCTAATTTCACGTGACGAAATAAAAATCTGCGTTGTTCCTTACCAATGCCCACGACAAGAACATTAGCCCATTATTCAGAGTTCCAAGTCAGGGGGTCAGGTTTCAGGGAGAATCCGGGGGTCCGGCCCTTCTCCGAAAATCCTGTCGTATTAAATCTCAAACTTTTCTATCTGTTTTCAAATCCAAAAACAGTTGCACTACAAAATCTCATTAGATATAGAATATTATATTAACCTTTCCTGTTCGGTGGAATGGTTCAGCAATTGGGAAACACTAGTCAAATCTTATTCTCAGACCCCCCCCTCCCATCTCCAGAAGCTAAATTCTCGGAGACTCCCCTACACTAAATTCTCGGACGTCCCTCAAAACAAACTATCGGACCGAAACTAAAACAAGGGTCACCCGCACCGAAACTAAACCAACCAAAATCCTAGATGTCTACCTGTTCCATCGTCTAAATATGCAATTTTCATATTTATTATTTATTAATGATACAGACTTCATTTAGAATCACTCTAGAGAGCGCTTATCAAGTGCTGCCACCAGAAAATTTCCATAATTGAATGAAAAAAAGCATTAATGGCAATTTTTGTTAATCCTACACATATTCCACAAAGAGAAAGTTTTCATAAAATCACAACAGTATATATAAATAAGTGAACCTGCAGCATTCAATATTTTATGCAAAAGGTCTTATCTTGAACCGAAGTAATGCAATACATGATGGTGGTACACAGTTTGTAAATATTTATTGAAGATTAATTGATTGAAAATTATGTAATAACCAGAATGGCACATATTGCCTCTGGCGCATATGAGAAAATCGTTTTCAAAGATTAAGTAGTTTTTCCTTTATCTACTGTTTCATTCCTTAAAAGTTTTAATTTGAACTAGTAGATGATGGAAAAATTGAAAATAGTATTTCATTAGTAATTATACAACATAAAAGTATTCATCTTTCAATTGTTAAATCTAAAAAGTTGCATTTCTCACAACTCTCTCAGAAAAGTAGATAGATTATTGCTTTCATTGGAATATCTCTTGTAACCTACCACTAATTTTTCAAATTTCTATTTTATAAATGTTATTTGTAAAATTCAATATCAGTTCTCCTGTTTCATCATTTCAGTGATCTGTAAAGATATGTTACCGCTAAAGCTCGAAAGCCGTTAATGTGCACATTACCTAGCTAATCTGCAGATTAACTGATTTGCTCCGTTAACGTGCGGAATCAAGAGTTTTCCGCATTTTCCCTAGGTAATGTGCACATTAACGGCTTCCGTATCGTTAAAGTTCAAAAGTTTGTTTCTCTCATAGTGGTGAATCTCTTGAATATGAATCTTCGTGTCACGTGATTCACTCGTCCGCATTATAAAAAACGCCCCGGATGAGCGGAGGCCAAGTGAGAACGAATCGGTAAAGTGATTCATTCTTGATAACGAATCACTAAAATGATTCGTTCTCACTTGGCCTGCTCATTTTGGGGGCGTTTTTTATAATTCGGACGACTGATTCATGTTGACAGAGGGATGACCCTGGTTTCAACTCTACTCTAGGACACTAGATAAATAACATTATGTTAATTTAAGCGTACAGAAATGTTCCTGTTGTTCCAGCAAAGATCTTATTTTCACTTTAACGAGTGCTTAGTAGGTAATGTGCAAATTATCCAGGTAATTTGCAGATTACCTAGGTAATTTGAGAAATGAAACAATTTTCCGCACGTTAACGGATCACCCTAGTTAATCTGCACAATACCTAGATAATCTGTAGAATAACTGATTTCTGCACTTTAGCGGTAACAGATACATATATTAAAACTACTAAGTATTTCAAAAATGTGAATTATGTTTCATTCGTACCAATGAAATTGAAAAGCGTTTTCTAATTATCATTTTCATTGCTTGCAATGAAAATGATATTCACATTCCACCACCAAATTTTTTATATTTCTATCATTAACATATCGTTGCAATATTCGTTTGAAATTTTGGAATTTTCACTCTCTTTCACCGTTAGAGGGAGCAATTATAGTGTGCGAAGATTGCGAAAGGGAGAATCATAATATTTTATCAATTCCTGTCTAAACCTTAAAAAGATTTTTTCATTTACCTCTAAATACCAACAATTATCTGCTAAAACAAAAAATTGTCGTCCCGCCCCTAGGTCTAAGCGGGCTGTTCATGTTGTCAATGGAAACATCATGGTGTTCACATTCCACCACCAAAATTTAAAATTTCTAGCTTAAATGCGTCATCTGAAATATTTGTTTGAAAATTTGGAATTTGAAATTTTTTTCCACCGTTAGAGGGCGTAATTGTAGTTTTAGGAAGATTTAAAAAGTGTGAATGATAATATTTTATCAATTCTTATCTAACTCTTAAAAAATATTTCATTTATCTTTAAAAAAGAAAAAATTATCAGCTAAAACCAAAAAGTTGTGTTTTCCCACCCCCTCTTGTTCTAAGGGGTCAACTCATTGTTGGCAATGGAAACTTTGTGGCCTTCACATTCCACCAAAAAAATTTCAAATTTCTGGAATAAATACATCGTTTGCAATATTCGTTTGAAATTTTGGAATTTTCAACTTTTTCCACCGCTAGACGGAGTATTTTTAGCTCTGCAGAGATTCGGAAAGTGCATATCATAATATTTCATCAATACCTATCCAACACGAAAAATAATTTTTAATTTATCTCTGTAAACAAAAAAGTTCGATGTCCAGACTGACAGACATACAAAGCGAAACTATTATCTCGTGTTTTTTTAAATGAGATAAAAATTAAAATTAAATTTTCATATTCTCAAAAAATTGTTTTACTATTAGAGAAGTCCATGATTTACTATTAGACATATCATACGGGCAATAAGAAAATATCGACTTAGAGACACTGCTGCTCTAGAAAATAAATCACAACTCAGTTATTGAAAATTGTAAATTCCATTCTTTCTGCGGGTGAGACTAGGCTCGTAATCTGATGTTCCTACAATCTATTCTCATTTGTGCCAACGGAGATAAATTTCCGCTAAACCCATATAAAGCCGTAGCCTTGTGCAGTAGAGTCATACCTTCGGCTAGCTGGATGGCCTTGAAGGGAGGTAATCTGCAGTTCCAGTCCCGCCATGACCAACGTTGAGATTTATCTCAGCAAAACTCCCCGCCCTGCCCTCAGTTAGTAGTGAACACCGACTGGCTTGGAAACGCAGCCGTCCGTCGGGTGGGACGTTAATCCTTGGCCCTGTGTGCAGGAGAGCCATACCCTGTGCACCTTAAAAAAGAGGCTGAATGGCTTTGACGGTAGGCTACAATCTGTCTCCCAACAGCTATCAAGTGGGTCCCCTCTCCTCAATGAGCCCTCGGGGTCCATGTGACCTGTCCCTTTTTCCCACTGTGTACAAAAAGTGCCGCTTACAGGTATAACAACCCAATCCAAAAACTACACAAAGACCCACAGCTTTATATCCTATCCGACAAACACCGTTCTTTTCAAGCCCATCAGTGTTCCCTTTCTCACCGAGGGCGACCTTAGTGGAGATAAATCTCAACGATGGCCCAGATGGGACTCGAATCTGGGAAATGTATATTACAAGCTTGACTCGCTACCGGCTGAGCCACTGCCGTTCAAGAGGATGCAGCTAATCCCGCTCTCCACTCAGGTAGACAAAAAGCAGACACTCGTGTTTGTTAAACGGTTCTTTCGTAACTGTTTGAATACCGAAAGAATATTGTTAATAATTAATATAATGAAATTACACTTGACTTTTCACTAGAATCCTAAGAAAGCTCGGGGCGGGGGTGACTCAGTTGGTAGCGCGCCAAGCACGTAATCTGTAGTTCCCAGGTTCGAGTCCCAGCTGGATCAGCGTTGAGATTTATCTCCGCAAAATTCCCCGCCCTGCCCACGGTCAGTAGGGGACACCGATGGGCTTGGAAAGGCCTCCGTCCATCGGATGGGACGTTAAGCCGTGGCCCCGTGTGCGGGAGAGAGCCATACCCTGTGCACGTTAAAGAACACGCTGGATGGCCTTGACGGGAGGCTACCATCTGTCTCCCAACAGCTGTTCCAGTGGGTCCCCTCCCCCAACCTTCTCTGAGCCTTAGGGATCTTGTGGCCTGGCCATTTAGCCCATGGTGTGCAAAAAAGTGCCGCTCAGAGGTAAAACAACCCAACCCTAAGAAAGCTCGTGTTGAACGAAGATTAAAATATCGTTTTCTCAAAAAATAAGGTATTTTGGATTCAAAAGAAATTTTGCAAAAGAATGTACCTATTTTCTGAATCATTTTGATTCATTGTTTCTAACGAGATTTTTCTCTCTGAATAAAATAACAATAAGAGATTGCAGACATACAATATTTATTTAATTCAAAGAGATATTCAACAAAAAAAAAAGAGATAAATTCATCTTCAGAAATTAAATCTTGCTTTTGGACAATGATGAGATTTAATTCCACTTCAATCCCAGTTAACCTCTTCACCACAATTCGTTACTATCGGAGCCATCATCGTCGTCTTTGTTATACAAATCCTGATCGGATCCGATGTCTTTACCATCTTTGTCTTTTATTGAGGTCATGGACACAGAACAGATCAAGAGGCGAGGAACTTCCGTTATTTGGTCAACGATATCTTCGAAGAAAATGGCGGCTTCTTCTTTGCAATTCTCTGTAACCGATTTGCGAAGGCAGACTTTGAGTGGATCGTAGGAACTGTAAAAAGAAAGATGTTTTAATAATAGATGAGTTGAGTTCAACTAGAAAAATTCAAAGCACAAACTGGTAATAAATAGCTCACGAATGGCACATATTTTTTTTTATCTCCGAAAGATTTTGACAAATTAGATAATCACATTAAGGTCAATAGAAACGGAAAATGTTTACAATTTTACTACTATCTTTTTTTGCAAAAATCAAAAATTTGAAAAAATATATCTAAATCCCGAAGTAAGCAAATTAGGTATAATCACATACAGAGTGAAAATAGGTAAAATAATTACTGAAATTACTGATTAAATAATCCGGACGAAATACTTATTACACTCATGAATTATACATGATTTAAGTATAAATTGATAAATATATATATTCCAGTATTTCGCAAAATACTTTCCTTATAGAAATTTGTAATATAATACGATGAAAAAACAAAACTTGCAATATTAAGTATGATTTTTCAGTTTGTCAATGATATTTTTCTTGAATTATTCATATTCATAGTAACGCTATTGATTTAATCTTAAGCCAAATCCATTATATGTTTTACAGAGTTTGTCAGTTTCTCTGTTTGTTCGACAACTACTTCTAGACGATTAGAATAAGAACCACCAAATTACTACCACAGCTTCATTTCACCATAATTCAATGCACTGTAAGGTTTTCGATTGCAGAAAATTAGGCCTCCCCCAAAATTTGACTACGAAACATCTGCCCATCGATAACTATACGTATTTATAAAGTACCACTCCATTCATAACACTCAGCTCACCTTTCACAGGCCGCCGTCCGTCGGATGGGACGTTAAGCCGTGGCCCCGTGTGCGGGAGAGACATACCCTGTGCACGTTAAAGAACACGCTGGATGGCCTTGACGGGGGGCTACCATCTGTCTCCCAACAGCTGTTCCAGTGGGTCCCCACCCCCAACCTTCTCTGAGCCTTCGGGGTCCATGTGACCTGGCCATTTAGCCCATGGTGTGCAAAAAAGTGCCACTCAGAGGTAAAACAACCCAACGTTAAAGAACACCCTGGATGGCCTTGACGGGAGTGCCACTCAGAGGTAAAACCACTCAGAGGTAAAGCCATCTGTCTCCCAACAGCTGTTCCAGTGGGTCCCCTCCCCCAACCTTCTCTGAGCCTTCGGGGTCCATGTGACCTGGCCATTTAGCCCATGGTGTACAAAAAAGTGCCGCTCAGAGGTAAAACAACCCAACCTTTCAGAAGGGAGGCAATTGAAACGCCTCCAGAGTTTTCTGACGCTTGCGGTGGGTTTTTTAATCCACCGCAAGTTTTTTAATCCACCACAGCTTGGAACCCGATCTCTAAACTCTACGCAATGAGACGCAAGTGGGACCACCACACCAAATTCGGAACCGATCGGTAAAGTATCTGCAGAAACATGAGTAGCCGAAAACTTCCACCACCAGTGAACGGCATCGTGGAAGTAAAGGAGTGTCCGCGCACGCGTTCGAAATACGCCGGGAAATTTGCTTCTCTGATTAATTTTATTTCGAACAACACCGCACAGCTCTAGGTGTAGATTCGAACAACACTGCACAGCTCTAGGTGTTTTAATTCAAATTACATTTGGTAAAATCCAACTGGCTGTTATTTATTTTGGGAAAGTTTGTAGATAATGTCAAGCAAGCGAATTATTTTATTTTATGTTATTCTAAACTAAATAGCTTTTATCTGAACATTATACAAATTAAATTAATTAAATTTTTACACATATTGAATTTTCCTTCTTCTGTTCGACGGCTGTCCGGGCCTTTTTGTATATAGGTGGCCTTGGACAAGCCCAGGCCCGGATCTAAAAGAATCGAGAAGGGAGGGGGGGGGGGGGGGCAAAGAAACACAATCGAGCTCAAAAAAATGTAGAAACGGGATCAATAGACTTGATTTTCAATGCACTATAACATCCCCCCCCCCCAATCGTTTTACGGGTTTCTAAAAAAAATTCATGAAAATTGCATGAAATATAAATAAAAATAATATTTTTTTTGCTTCTTTTATCTTTACTCGCATTCTGTAAAGAGGGGCATGTTCCACCCCCACCCCATAGACTCGCCCTGGATAGTCCCGAAAATAGTTTACTAACAAGAGTAAAACTGAACTTTTAGAAGTGTTTCAAATAAAGTACTGGTTTTTAAAATTCAACAACTTTCCTTTTTTCATAAAGTCAGTGCTTAATTTTAAAATACGCAGTGAAATGTTTATAAAGCGGTAATAAATATTTTTATTTAATATTGTTTAAAAAATTTTAGAGAAATTAAATTTGTTACAAACTTTAAATTAATTTCACTCAAAGTCTGATTTTTAGCTATGGAGAGAATCTTGTCCTGGCCATACCAGAGCCACCCTACACCAGGTTTGGATAGCCATCAAACAAAAGAGTAAAAAAATAATAGATAAATTTAACATGTATAAAATCTTAAGTGATTAATTTGTCTCAGATTTAACTACATGCTATTTAATTTAAAATAATAAATAACAACATAATATATTTATTAAGATTCTAATATATGTAATAATAAAAACTTTATACACTGATGTAAAGAAAATAAAGCTGAAAACAAGATATGTTTCTTTATTTCTGAAAATTATTATGAATCTGGATTTAAATACTTACGAGCATGTAAAGTCTATAACTTCCTGCATGGATTTGTCGTTTTTTCTGACATCCTCTACACGATTAACGATTGAATTCCCAACAGGTTCAAGGCAAGCTACAATTCCATTTCGCACATTCAAACTGTTGATGCATGACACATGTTCACGATAGGCTTAATTTCGAAAGAAAATAAAAAAAAACTGTGTAAAAATGCAAAATTTGTAGAGTTTATAATTATATTTCTTTATAGAAAGGTATAAATAATGAAATGAAATAAAATGAATTTCAAAAAATATCTAGAAATATTTAAACCGGGAAATAAATGAAACACACTTTTTACGATGTCTTCGATGTCACGGAATGATCATTTTGATAAATAGTATACTTTTATAATAAATATTGTTTCACAGACTATTAGTAAAATATTTTTCTTTGTAGGGTGGGAGGGGGGGGGATACAAAATAAAAATTTCAGATTTTTTTTTTAGCAAGGTGGATACAAAAGAAAAATTGAAAAGTGTACTAAAGCCGAAGAGCACAATTATCGAATAGATTTTGGCCAGATGTGAGGCAAATTTAAATTAAATGGACTTCTCTGAAGAGGGAGAGAGAGTGGGGGGAGTACAGAAGCAAAATTAAACGATAGATTCCATCGAGAAAGAAGCAAAAGCAAGAAAACGGAAAAAGGACACAAAATCAAAAATATACGATGGACTTCATCCTTTTTTTGACACATATTGTTTAGTATTTATATTATGAACATTAATTGCAATATTGCGACTTTTGAAGAAGGCAATGCATTAACGTTTAGTGATAAAACTATTATAGATCTGATGTCCGATGCCAGTAACGTCCTAGAGAGGATTAATATGTGGTTCGAAAATAATAACCTCTCAATTAATAAGAATAAAACTAAGTTCGTCTTCTGCAAAGTTGAAAATTAACCCAAATGTTATAAGCACTTTAGTAATTAACCTTCATACATTTCAGAATCATAATTATAACGATTGTAAATGTAATAAGATAGAGCAAGTTGAAATTATAAATATTTAAGTATCGTAGAAAATAATCTGAAATGGAAGTAACGTATTGACTACATTTCATGTAAACCATGTTACAGCAAACTTAATTGACTGATTTAGATACAAATATTAATCTCAATTTGTTGCTAACATTTTAACTCATGAACACAAGCAGCATTTCAACGTGGTATAATTTGTTGGGGCTGAGCTTATATCTTGGTTTTTAAACCTCTTATTGCTCTGCAAAAGAGAATTATTAAGCTAATTACAAGAAGCATCATAGATATTGTAGGGAATTAAGTCGTTACTCTATGCTAATATTCCCTGTTAAGCACATTTTTATAATGATGTTGTTTTTAAGCAGAATTGTCTTAATTGTTCATTCCATCAGGATTTACATAACATCAAAGCGAAAGATCCAAAAATATACAGTTCATCTGAACAAAGAAAAAAATATATACGATGATATGTTATTATTCACATATCACAACTAAAATCTTTACTTAATTGAAATAAATGAAAAACATTTTAATACGTTTAGAGCAGAAATTAAAGATATTTCCATTTTGAATCGAAGCTGTTTCACATCCGTTGAATAACCCAACTTAAAGTGGAATTTCACATTTTCTAGAACTAACTCATTTTGCTTGTAATCTTTGTAGTAAATCTTAATTGATTTCAGTTTCAATTTTCTTTAGTGGTCCAGACAAATCTTGTTTTTTTTTTTTTTGGGGGGGGGGGAACTTGTTTTTTGTCAATCAATCAATAATTAAATTAGTCAAAATTATGCGAATTATTAATTTGAGTGTCATTCGGTACAAAGGGTAGATTTCAAAAACGAAAAAGAAATTTAGACTTTTAAAAACAAGCATTTCGTATTCACCAGAAGTGATGGAACTTTTCCATTTTTCCTTAAAATGCAGGAGGCGAATTCTTTGACAATTTTTGGGGTGTTCGGAAAAAAGTTTCGTTTCTGATATGTGGTTAGCGCGCTTGGCTGCTGATCAAAGGGACCTGGGTTCGAGCCCGGAAAAGGCATGGATGTATGTGCGTTTTTCTGCTGAGGTCCTGCCATCCTCATAGACCTTCTACTATGGCATATAAATTGACAGGCCCCTGTCAGACCTCTGTGGCAAGCAGCTGCTTGAGGGGGTATTTATTTATTGTTTATTACCATTGTGTTCAAGAGTTTGTAGCCATCTTTCTGCAAGCTGTTCAATCCAGGCACGCTAAAATACCTTCGGCATACAAGCAAAGAACTCTTGACACCAGCATTCGACCTCGTCGAATCATTGAAGTTCCTATCACGAAACATGTGATTAATAGAAGGGGCGAGATCGGGCTGTGAGCTTGGTGTGGCAGAAGCTCGATTCCATCAAGTTCTTGAAGCTTTATTTGGGTCCGAATGGTGATAGGCAACTTGCGTCATCTTCTATAGACCTTTCTAAACTTTTCTGTGCAGGGGGTCAGCGATGGTGGATTTGGAAACTTCCAGTTAGGCCGACAATTTGTGGGTGATGGTTGTTGGATTTGCTTCAATAGCTGAATCAATCACAGAGCAGGGTCCGACTCAAGCACAGAGGGCCTTCCCAAACATTTCTTCCTCTCCAAGCTCTTATTAGCCTCAAATTTCTTGAACCAGATTTGAACTTTCCGAGTGACCGAACAGCTTCGCCTTCAACTTCGTTTATTTTTCGGACTGCCTCATTCGCCTTTAAACAATCCTTTTAATAATGGTGCAACAGAACTAATATTTCAGACATCGTGGCCATTTTCTACAAATGCGATAAACGTGCAATGCATGTTTCGAAACGTGTGTAGCATACATGAACCAGTTTTAGCGCAGCGAGCTTTATATGAGCTGCAACATCGAAAAGGATACAAAAGATACAATGCAAAAATACAATTTTTTTCAAAAATACAAGTATTCGCAATACTTCCATCTCTTCGTTTCAGACTTCTTTTTTCTAGTAAATATCAATAAGAAATATTAACAAAAAATCGTTATATCGAAATATTTCTAGATTCAATCAGATCAGAATTCTTTACTTGTTTCTTGTCGTCTCTTGCTCTGTTACAATTATTTTCATTTCAAAATTTCTTTCAGGGATTTTACTTTTTCAAGAAAACATTTTTAAGGGATTACAACAAATTTATATTTTACAGCTTGTTTTTATTAATCAGCATACATATATATAAATATTTTTTTCTAATTCAAAAAACGACTTTTTAATTATAATTGCTTCATTCAAAGTTCTAACAAAATTCTAAACATATTTGATTAGTTTACACGAACAAATGCAAACGTATCAACGGATCTTTGCACGAAAGATGCAAACTAATCAAATATATATAAATTCTAAGTGTTGGTGCATTGGATTTACTAAGTTTTAATGCTTGTCCGTAAGGTTGAGCCAGACGCAAAAATATGTCAATAGTCGGCTAAAAATGTTACTTATAAATTGCATTCGTGTCACCGATTTTTCCATATCTATTCTTTACACCCTAGTTGCAAAGAATTTAAACCATATTGGATTTCTATGATCACTTGAAACCCAAGAGCACCAGCTCAGGTAATGAGGACATACAGGTCACCTGACACCAAGATATCGCCGCATCGCTACCCTGACACGACGTAATTCGAACTAATAGAACGAATTTCCCGAAGATCCACTACAGGTCTATGCTTCGTATAGATTTTTCTACACGGATACTAAATCACATACCTTATCAGATTCAGCAAATAGTACATTCAGTTTCACTCCAACTTCCTACTGGAAACTAAGTTTCAATCCAATAGATGGCGGGATTCTACTGGTTTGAGATTGCTTAGTTCTTGGACTGAAATGTAACCTAGAGAATCGATGTTTGAAGCTCAAGCATCAAATGTTTGACGCAAATGCATCAAATGTATTCTTTCCTAACTCCAATGCGCCTGTATTTGCATTAAGAATCACTGTTGGGTTATTCTAAATGCTTCCTTAGAGCGATTCCTAGCTGTTCACCTCTAGAAGGAACCACAACTGCGTGTACAATACTTGTACAATATTTTTCCTTAGGTCTTTCTTTATATGAGCAATATTTCAATTGTTTGTTATCTAACACAATTTTTGTCTCTAACAATCAATGCTTTTATTACCACTTTTACATCATACTTAATCTTGTAATCCATTCATGAGACATCAAAAACGAAATTGCGTGCTCAGGGAAGTCTTTGATCTCAAAGCAGTGAAGCACAGTTCTCTCTTTGTTTGCGGGTTTGACGAAAATTAACATTTTTTTTTACTAATTCTCGTTGTGCCGTTTTCGTGTTTGCTCAGAAACAATCTTTGACCTACACTGCGAGGAGAAATTATTATGAACTCCTACCAAATATTATAGTAAAGTTCAGAAATTTCAAATTATCAATTCTCCGTACACAGTTCTCGTTAAAATAGGTTTTGAAATACTGCTAGCAGTTTTCTCTCTCTGCTGATAAACTGCAGCAGTTCTCTTTCACCGTACAGTTTCGTGCCAATAAACACCTGTTCCTGTCTGTTACAGCCAATTTCCTCCCACATTTGCCACGATGACGAAGGTTTTTGACATTTGTCATTCTCCATATAGACTTGGGAAATTATACCCTGTGACTTTAAGCTGAGTTCCATCATCTCCGTTACGGATGCTCATTCACATCTCTCTCCAATGATAAACACCTTTTTGGAAGTCAGTTAGATCACCATATTTGGCAGGTCTCATTAAACTTTGCTTCCACCATGCCTTACATTTTTTATAGGATTATTTAATGGCGTGAAACGCATCGACAAAGTGTCCCACAATTAATTCACATTTACAGCTGCAACTAGCCTTCTTTTTTCCAGAAGAGGGGTTGGTTTGGGTTGTTTTACCTCTGAGCGGCACTTTTTTGCACACCATGGGCTAAATGGCCAGGTCACATGGACCCCGAAAATTCAGAGAAGGTTGGGGAAGGGGACCAACTGGAACAGCTGTTGAGAGACAGATGGTAGTCTCCCGTCAAGGCCATCCAGCGTGTTTTTTAACGTGCACAGGGTGTAGCTCTCCCGCACAAGGACCACGGCTTAACGTCCCATCCGACGGACGGCGGCTTTTCCAAGCACATCGGTGTCTCCTACTGACCGTGGGCAGGGCGGGAAATTTTGCGGAGATAAATCTCAATGTTGACCCAGCTGGGACTCGAACCTGGGAACTGCAGATTACGAGCCTGGCGCGCATTTGAATCCCGGAATAACGGATTACGGGCCTGGATCACTACCGACTCAAAAATCCACTCCGCTTTGATTTATGGCAGAGTGTGCTTCACAAAGAATTTACATTTATAAGTACAACTAGTCTTCTTCCCAGAGGAAAGGATATTCATCATCTATGCTTTAAGTATTTCACTCCCTAATTAATATTGTTAATCTAGCACAATGTTCCGATCATGATATTATTATTGTCTTGTGTGAATGAAGACATTGTGTTAAGAAATTTATAATAACAATATATATATAAAAGAAACAAAAAATTACAATGAAGAAAACCGTGTTTAATTTTAAATATAGTGCGCATTCCTATTATGCTAGTATTTATCATAAGTTTCAAATCACGATTTAAAATCAAAATGCCTATTCACCTCCCATCCCAAAATTCAAATTTTTGCTCACCTGCCAACCCTAATAATAATCACAGTAGATACTGACTAACTTGCCAGGTGAAGAGACATCCAAGATCCAGTCGAATAACTATATTAATGAAGAGATTGCGCTAGCATCCGGATCTGTGGATGCCATCCTGTGTGGACCAAAGGTCCCACAGACGTCCAAACCAAGACGACTCTTAATGCATCTCGGTACGTAGAACTCATAGCTGATCATTTACACCCATTTATGGCCATCATGCATCCCAAAGGAGATTGCGCCTACCAGCAAGACAACTGTTCATCTCACAGGTCCAAGTTGGCTACTGCATGCTTGCAGGAGCATTCTGCTGACTTTGAAATAATTAATTGGCCACCTAGAAACCCAGTTTTAAATCTCATCGAAAATCTTTGGGATACCGTCGAGCAGAGTGTTCGGGCTCGTGTCCCGACAGCGACGACCTTGAGAGAATTGTGGACAGCTCTGGAGGATGCATGGGTCGCTTGATCATTGCGATGTGGAACATTTACTCAAGCTTGTGGAGTCCTTGTCTTGTCGTGTTTAGGCCGTTATCAGGGTCAGAGGGGGTCCAACACATTACTAGGTTGCTATCCCTAATTCAATGGCACTTCAGTGTATAGCTTCAGGTTCATTCTATATCGATCCAATTATTTAGACTCACAACTTTTATTGTAAATGCAGCTTCCTGGAGATTTTTCAAATGCATTCTGAGAAGATTTGGTATAGCTGAGACGGTCGCAGCTGCAATTTTTTGTTCTAAAAGGATATTTCAATTCACCTACAGAGGTATCTGAAGGAAAATTACTGAACACACACGTAAAAACTTCACACCAAAAATCACGAATAGAAAAAATAAAAGAGAAGGCTGTTAGACTTTTGTCAAAGCCGAGACCAGACGTAACAATGGTTTTAATTGCTCTGAGATCAACGACATCTGTGAACACGGAATTTCGTTTTAATGTTTCATGAATGCACAACAATGTGAAATATGATGCAAAAGTAAAAAGGAAGACATCGATTATTAGAAAAAAATAGACAAGATTGTGTAAGGAAACAAACAATTGAAATGTTGCATATATGTAGAGGCCTAAGGAAAAATAATGTACATAGTTGTGGTTCCTTCTAGAGGTAATCACTAGGAATCATCTAAGGAAGCATTTAGAATAACCCAACAGTGATTCTTAATGCAAATACAGGCGCATTGGAGTTAGGAAAGAATACATTTGATGCATTAGCGTCAAACATTTGATGCTTGAGCTTCAAACATCGATTCTCTAGGTTACATTTCAGTCCAAGAACTAAGCAATCTCAAACCAGTAGAATCCCGCCATCTATTGGATTGAAACTTAGTTTCCAGTAGGAAGTTGGAGTGAAACTGAATGTACTATTTGCTGAATCTGATAAGGTATGTGATTTGGTATCCGTGTAGAAAAATCTATACGAAGCATAGACCTGTAATGGATCTTCGGGAAATTCGTTCTATTAGTTCGAATTACGTCGTGTCAGGGTAGCGATGCGGCGATATCTTGGTGTCAGGTGACCTGTATGTCCTCATTACCTGAGCTGGTGCTCTTGGGTTTCAAGTGATCATAGAAATCCAATTTGGTTTAAATTCTTTGCAACTAGGGTGTAAAGAATAGATATGGAAAAATCGGTGACACGAATGCAATTTATAAGTAACATTTTTAGCCGACTATTGACAGATTTTTGCGTCTGGCTCAACCTTACGGACAAGCATCAAAACTTAGTAAATCCAATGCACCAACACTTAGAATTTATATATATTTGATCAGTTTGCATCTTTCGTGCAAAGATCCGTTGATACGTTTGCATTTGTTCGTGTAAACTAATCAAATATGTTTAGAATTTTGTTAGAACTTTGAATGAAGCAATTATAATTAAAAAGTCGTTTTTTGAATTAGAAAAAAAATATTTTATATATGTATGCTGATTAATAAAAACAAGCTGTAAAATATAAATTTGTTGTAATCCCTTAAAAATGTTTTCTTGAAAGTACTTTGTTCCAACAAGCTGTAAAATATAAATTTGTTGTAATCCCTTAAAAATGTTTTCTTGAAAGTACTTTGTTCCCGATAGGAAGTTGGAGTGAAACTGAATGTACAAATTGTTGAATCTGATAAGGTATGTCATTTGTTGTCCGTATAGAAAAATATGTCCTATACGAAGTATAGACCTGTAGTGAATCTTTGGGAAATTCGTTCTATTTGTTCGAATTACGTCGTGTCGAGGTAGAGATGCGGCGATATCTTGGTGTCGCTTGACCCTCATGACTTCACTACTTATTGGGTTTCGAGTGATCATAAGAAAACCAATATGCTTTCAATTCTTTGCAACTAGGTTGAAAGACATGAATATGGAAAAATCGGTGACACGAAAGCAATTACCTTTAATTACTGGGTAATGCTCTTAGCCGACTATTGACGTATTTTTGCGTCTGGCTCAACCTTACAAGCATTAAAACTTAATAAATCCAGTGCACCAATACTTAGATATTATATATTTAATCAGTTTGCATTTTTTCATGGACAGATCGTTGATGCGTTTACTTTTTTCGTGAAAAGATCCGTTGATACGTTTGCATTTGTTCATGTAAACTAATCGAATAAGTTCGAAAAAACCATTTGTATGAAACACTCGCGATTAAAAGATTCTCTTTCGCAATTTTGTGAAGAATTATTTCCATACATGTGTAGTACAATGACAATAAAAACAAGCCGAGAAATACAAATGTAAAAAATCATTGAATAATTATGGAAAACTGTAAAATTCCGCAAAGTATTTTTTGTAGGTAAATTACAAGTTGGTGAGAAAAAACACTATAAATTTAAATCCGATTTAATTTAGATAACATTGAGCATAGTAAGATTTCTTGATTATCTTTAGCATTGAAGAAGTTGCAGTAGGAGAGAATATTTTCTGTGAAAGATTCGCCTTCATTTTATGGAATAACTCAAAAGTTCTTCCAATTACTTGTGAAGAATATGGAATTTTTGTTTTCAAAGACTCAATTTTTTATTAATTTCCCGAATCTAGCGCCTCTGTACAAGTGGAAGAGATTCATGAATAATTGGAAAGATGGGAAGAGTAATATTTTATTAAAGCGTGTCCAAAGAAGAATGTTTTTTTTAATTTTCCACTCTCTCAATCTCTATGTACCCATATCAGAATATTAAAACTATTTTTAATTAATATCAAACTGTTAAAAATCTCTTAAAATAATGAGTTGAAAAAAAATCGTTGTCCTGACTGGAATTCGAAGACAGACCTACCAGCAGCATGCTGGGCATCATAACCGCTAGATGGCATGCTTCTGGGAGACTTGTGTTCGAATCCCAGTAAGGACAACCAATTTCTTCTCAACTCATTATTTCAAGTGTTGCTTGTTCACAGGACATTTTCCTGTAATAATTTGTTACTGAAGAGTTAAAAATCATTTTCGAAAGTAATTTCCCATAAGCAAATGGTTCGCTAACTCTGGGTCTCAAGGGTATAATGATGGTAGTGGTAGCAGTTCTCTCTCAGGCATGAGCATCTTATTAACACTTTTATTTTTGAAAAAGGGCCCTTTAGTTCCGGGAGAGCGATTTCTCTTTTCTAAATGGTAGGTAGGCTCCTTATTGATAACATATTTGTGTTGTATTGATAACATATTTGTGTTCTCACACATATTGGTGACTCAGTGATGGCCTGAGGTGTCTTCGTTTGGACGACTGTGGACCAAAGGTCCCACAGACGTCCAACCGAAGACACCTCAGGCCATCACTGAGTCACCACCAGCTTGTACTCTTCCGACCTGACATGCAGGATCCAAGGCTCATACCCTCAGTCTCCCATCAGCCTGATGAAGTTTAAATCGGGATTCATAACTCTAGGCTATCTGTTGCCAATATTCGATGGTCCAGTTTCGACGTTCTTTAGCCCAGGCAAGGCATTGAGCCTGGTGTCGTGATGTTAGAAGTGAGACTCTCGTAGGTAGGCGGCTCCCGAAGCCGAGATGATGAAGTGAGCGTTGCGCGCTCCATGCACTGACTTCCCGCCTGGAACCCGCGCTCATATGGGAGGTAATTTCAGATAATGTCTGGCCCCTATCGGTCCTTACGATGCGGGTCAGATGGCGAAGCCCACGATCATTCAAAGCTGGTTGTCCTTTGCAGTTTGTCCGGGTGCTTGGTTTTTTGCCGGAATTTTCATATTCCCGGAACACTCTTGAATCTGTCGTACGAGAAAATCCAAGTTCGTTGACAATTTCGGAGATCGAGTGTCTAATCCGTCGGGTACCTACGATCTGCCCTCTGTCAAATGCATCTAAATCCCGCGCTTTTCCCATTACGCTTCTCACGACGAATGCTTGAGGAAGTCAAAGCTGACAGCTATATATGACCAGAGTTTCAGCCACGCATGCTGGTAAATGCAGGACTTGCAGTACTGAATTTGAATAACGTCTGCTATCCCTAGTTCAATGGCACTTCAGTGTATAATTTTGCCATTTGCTTTAATGGCCTTCAAAAAATTTCTTTGCATAATATTCCAACCGTGTCGTTTTACTCGGCTTTGCCAGAACAACCTACTTTATAATAGGCTGGGCTAGAGCATTGATAGACGAATTAATTTTTAAATAAATATATTATTTAAATGAAATTCTTCGACTTAGAATACACATGTAAATTTTTTTTTAATTACTTTTAATTTTAAGATTAGATTCTATTCTTTTTATAATAAATCAATACTTTTATAAAATGAGATTAAATTAATTTCTTTACATTTTTTAAACAAATCTTTTATACTTAAATATTTGGACAAATTAATTAATTAAATATTTTTGTATTTTCCTCTTCTCTTCTTTTTTCAACGGCTGTCCGGGCACGGGGTAACTAAGTGGCTCTAGCTTTACTCGGATCCTCAACTAAAATGATTCTGGGATTGCTGATTCTGTAGAATGCCAAACTCGACTGTTATTGTACAGATAAAAAAAATACCATGAAAAAATAGTCTCATAACTTCTAACAAACCGATCATAAGGCAACTTACAATCGCATAGCGTGAGTGGCAACTAGAAAGATTATAAGCCTGGCAACTTCATCATGCCTCTACAGTTCTCGAGCATAATAGTAACCTATTATGCTCGAGAACTGTGATTATAATAAGTGATTGATTTACGATCTGTGAAAACTTCGAAGCCTATCTACAAATATCTAGTGCCCCCCAAATTGCCAGTAACGTCATGATTTTGTAAATTAATATCAGCCTTATTCAGAGAAATAAAAAAATATGAATTCTGAAATAAATACCTATTCTGAGCTTGGAGTCTTCAGTGCAGAGGTCTCCTAATATGTTTCTTAATGACGGTCCAATAAGAATATACCCAATCAGTTCTTTTTGTTGGCACTCCCTTGCAATATCTTCCATGCACTTAATGTTTGATATAATATCACTGCAAAATGTTTTAAAAAAATGTAATTAAAATCCATTTGGAACACTATCAATTTTTCCATCTCCCTTTTTTGGAAGAGGGAAATAACTATAGTTGCACATTAAATTTAATTTAAAATAATACTAACCAGGGTCTAGTCTAGGAGAAGACAAGGAGGTCACCCCCTTGAGAATATTAATAAGGGTAATATAGGCCAAAAATTATGCAACTTATGCATATTAAAGTGGGGCGGGGATGGCTCAGTCGGTAGCGCGCCAGGCTCGTAATCTGCAGTTCCCAAGTTCGAGTCCCAGCTGGGTCAGCGTTGAGATTTATCTCCGCAAAATTCCTCGCCCTGCCCACGGTCAGTAGGGGACACCGATGGGCTTGGAAAGGCCGCCGTCCGTCGGATGGGACGTTAAGCCGTGGCCCCGTGTGCGGGAGAGCCATACCCTGTGCACGTTAAAGAACACGCTGGATGGCCTTGACGGGAGGCTACCATCTGTCTCCCAACAGCAAAAACAACAGCAAAACAACAGCTGTTCCAGTGGGTCCCCTCCCCCAACCTTCTACGAGCCTTCAGGGTTCATGTGACCTGGCCATTTAGCCCATGGTGTGCAAAAAAGTGCCGCTCAGAGGTAAAACAACCCAACCCAAATATGCATATTAAAGCTCTTTTCAAGAATATTTTTAGACTTTTAAAACAGAAGGGGAAAGGTATACCGAAATGGAAATCCAATCTTTTAACCCACTTTTAACTTTTTTTCCAGATGGATTACCCTTCCCCACCTCACATTTTTTTTCTAGATCTGAGCCTGATTCTAACAATGGATCTTTGTTCTTTATGATCATGAAAGTTGACGGACCAATAAAAATTATATCATGGACCATTTGTTGTAAAACCATGAATTAAAGAGCTGATACTGATCATTGGTTGCAGAACCATGACTGGAAGAGGTGATTGGCTGTGGAACCATCAGTTAAATGGTATGCAGCTCAAAAACAGTAAGTTAACACATCACACCACAAATCATATTTAGAAGTCCTTCATTCGAGTTAACACGTCACTCATCAGGTGCAAAATTCAAGTTAAAAATACCCCCTCAAGCAGCTGCTTGCCCCAGAGGTCTGACAGTTTATATGCCACAGTAGGAGATCTGAGAGGATGGCAGGACCTCAGCAGAAAAACGACACACACACATTCATTCATTCATGCCTTGAACCCAGGTCCCTTAGATCAGTAGCCAAGCGTGCTAACCACTCGGCCACGGGACGGCTATACATCTCGTATATTGAGAAACCCTAAAAAATCAGAGCTACGGTGGAATCTGGATTATTCAGTACGTATGGGGATTGGGTGTATGCCGTTCGATCAAATATGATGATCGATAGTGAAATGCCTTAGATCAAGCAATGTTGATGTGAAGTATCATGGAAATAATAGAATCAATAGCAAGACAAGTAATAAAGAATGGTAAAAAATAAAGACCATACATGTAGCTATATAACTGCTCACCAAATTAAGCATCTGAAGATCATTACATGATAAATATTGTATGATGAATAATGTATGTTAAGGACACTGAGCCAATAATACAGTTAACTTAAATTCTACAGTACTATATAAACTTAGCCACAGGTAAAGTTATCTGTATTTATTCCAAAATAACAGTATTCATTGTACATAACACTGTAAGCAATAAAGTTACAATGTTTACTGTTCTCGAGGATGCCAAATAGTGCCGAGAATGCGCCATTACCCAAGAGGGTGATTTGCAATGAGCGCTTTGGTTGTTGGGTTGTTTTACCTCTGAGCGGCACTTTTTTGCACACCATGGGATAAATGGCCAGGTCACATGGACCCCGAAGGCTCAGAGAAGGTTGGGGGAGGGGACCCACTGGAACAGCTGTTGAGAGACAGATGGTAGCCTCCCGTCAAGGCCATCCAGCGTGTTCTTTAACGTGCACAGGGTATGTCTCTCCCGCACAGGGGCGGGGGTGGCTCAGTCGGTAGCGCGCCAGGCTCGTAATCTGTAGTTCCCAGGTTCGAGTCCCAGCTAGGTCAGCGTTGAGATTTATCTCCGCAAAATTTCCCCGTCCTGCCCACGGTCAGTAGGGGACACCGATGGGCTTGGAAAGACCGCTGTCCGTCGGATGGGATGTTAAGCCGTGGCCCCGTGTATGGGAGAGCCATACCCTGTGCACGTTAAAGCAACACGCTGGATGGCCTTGACGGGAGGCTACCATCTGTCTCCCAACAGCTGTTCCAGTGGGTTCCCTCACCCAACTTTCTCTGAGCCTTCGGGGTCTATGTGACCTGGCCATTTAGCCCATGGTGTGCAAAAAAGTGCCTCTCAGGGGTAAAACAACCCAACTCTCCCGCACACGGGGCCACGGCTTAACGTCGGTGTCACCTACTGACCGTGGGCAGGGTGGGGAATTTTGCGGAGATAAATCTCAACGCTGACCCAGCTCGGACTCGAACCTGGGAATTGCGGATTACGAGCCTGGCGCGCTACCGACTGAGCCACCCCCCACCTAATTTCAGTTAAAGTATCTTTTTCCTATATGATCTATCTTCATACTCTAGAAGTCACAATGGTGTAGAATAAATATTCACCTGCAAAAAATTACTGGGCTTTACTTTCTGTGTGATGCTCGCATTTTGTAAAATTCGAAATACTCTATAAACTCTTTTTAAATCTCGGTTTCAAAGAAAACGAGATATTAGTTTCGCTTTGTCGTTCGTCTGTCTGTCTATCTGTCCGTGTGTAGACGTAGAACTTTTTCGTTTATGAAGATAAATTAAAATATCTTTTTGTGTCGGATAAATATTGATTGAATATTACGATATGCACTTTCCGAATCTCTCTAAAGCTATAATTATGCCCTCTAGCTTTGTTTTTCCACCGCTAGAGGGCAATTTTTACGAATATTGCAAACGATTTATTTATGCAAGAAATTTGTAATTTTGGTGGTGTAATGTGAAGGTCTCGAAGTTTTCATTGCCAGCAATATTGACCCCTTAGACACAGAGGAAGTGGGAAAACACATCTTTTTAGTTTCAAAAGATAACTGTTTGTTTTTAAAGGTGAATGAAAAATTCTTTTTGGGTCAGATGGAATTCATAAAATATCATGATTTACAATTTTTAAATCTTCCGAAAACTATAATTGCGCCCTCTAACGATGAAAAATTTTCAAATTCCAAAATGTAAAACAAATATTGCAAATGACTGAAAAAAAGCTAGAAATTTTAAATTTTGGTGGAGGAATGTTAACTCTATGATGTTTCCATTGGCAACAACATTTTCATCTGACAACAATTCAACAACAATTAATTAACCTCTTAGACCCAAGGTGGGTGGGAAAAGACAATTTTTTTTAACAGATAATTGTTTGTATTTATAGATAAATGAAAAATTCTTTTTAGGGTTAGATAGGAATTGATAAAATATTATGATTCGCACTTTCGAAATCTTCCAAATACTATAATTGAGCCCTCTAACGATGAAAAAGAGATTGAAAATTCTAAAATTTCAAACGAATATTGTAATGATATATTAATGATTATTACTTCAAACGAATTAATGATTAATATTTTAAAGATATATTAATGTTGGTGGTGAAATGTGAACGTCATGAAGTTTCCATTGGAAACAATGAAAATGGTAATTAGAAAACTCTTTTTTAATTTGATTGGTACTAATGAAATATAATTCGCATTTTTCAAATATACTTAATAGTTTTAATATATGTACAGTATTATCTTTGCAAATTACTGAAATGATGAAAGGGCAAAAAGTTATTAAACTTTATAATAATATATATAAAATTGAAATTTGAAAAAATAGTGGTGGTTTTTAAGAGATATTCCACTGATAACGATAATCTAGTAACTTTTTTGAAAGAGATGTGGGAAATGCAACGTTTTAGATTTAAGAATTAAAAGAACACTTTTATGTTATATAATTAATAATGAAATACTATTTGTATTTTTCCCATAATCCACTACCTCAAATTAAAACTTTTAATGAATGAAACAGTAGATAAAGGAAAAAACTTCTTTCTCTTTGAAAACGAGATTCTCATATGCGCCAGAGGCGATATGGGTCTTTCTAGTTTTTCTTAAATATGAATAAAACGCTTATAAGTTCTTCATGATAATCGTTATCTTCAACGAATATTTCACTTAAATTTTATTAATTTTTCTCGCAATTTTTCCGAAAAAATTTTAATATGTATCTAAATGGATAGCGAAAACAATTCAAACTCGGATACAAGCAGATTTAAACATCGTGAAAGGAAAAATATCAAACATTACATATTTTCCTTACTAAAAAATGATCTGGAAAACTTGTGAGATATAGGATTTGAATATATATTTACCCTTCGATATGGGGCGGGGGTGGCTCAGTCGGTAGCGCGCCAGGCTCGTAATCTTTAGTTTCCAGGTTCGAATCCCAGCTGGGTTTATTGAGATTTATCTCCGCAAAATTCCCCGCCCTGCCCACGGTCATTAGGGGATACCGATGGGCTTGGAAAGGCCGCCGTCCGTCGGATGGGACGTTAAGCCGTGGCCCCGTGTGCGGGAGAGCCATACCCTGTGCACGTTAAAGAACACGCTGGATGGCCTTGACGGGAGGCTACCATCTGTCTCCCAACAGCTGTTCCAGTGAGTCCCCTCCCCCAACCTTCTCTGAGCCTTCGGGGTCCATGTGACCTGGCCATTTAGCCCATGGTGTGCAAAAAAAGTGCCGCTCAGAGGTAAAACAACCCAACCCTTCGATATTTCTAGTGATAACAGACCTAAACCCTATTTTACACTTGTTTCATATTGCTAATAAGTTAAACCCGAAGAATACTTACTCGCAATGGTTTTCCAGCATTTCTTCTGTCAGGAATGGAGTCTCCTCAGCAACGTAAGTCTGCAATTTTCCTTCGCACTGCAACTTCGTTTCGGGATCACAGATGTCGGTACTAAGAGCATGTTGGGTACCTATAATGTTAAATTCTTAAATTCATTCTTTTCGTAAATCATTAGAGAACTTCCTCCGTTAGAGGACGACTAGAAAACGACTAATAATTATAACTATAATTTATTAATATAATAAAATATTATATATAATATAATTATAAATAATTATTATAATATATTATAATATATATTTATATTTATATTATTATATATTTATTTATATTATTATATATTTATTTATATTATTATATTATATTAATTATATTTATATATTATATTTATTATATATATATATATATTAATTATATTTTATACTTATTATATTATATTTTATATATTATTTATATTACATTTAATATATTAATATATAATTAATTATTATATATTATTATTATTATTATTATTATTATTATATTATTATATTAATTATTAATATAATTATAACTATAATTATTATTAACTTTTTATTAGACGACTGAAAACCCAAATTCGCCTTTGGGGTAGCTTAGGTTGAGCGGCAGTTTTCTGCACAAAATGGGCTAAATGACCAAGTCATAAGGACCCCAAGGGTTCAGAAAAGGTTAAAGGGAAAGACACCCACTGGACAGCTGTAAGGTCATGCAATGTGTTTTTAGCGTCCACACAATATGACTCTCCTGCACACCGAGACACGGCTTAACGTCGTATCCGATGAACGGTGGCCTTTTTAAGCCCATCGGTGTCCCTTACTAACTGTCTGGGACTCGAACCTGGGAACTACAGATTACGAGCCTGGTGCGCTACCGACTGAGCCACCCCCTCCCCAAGAGATTGAAAGTAAATCGAAATTTGAAATCATTGCTGAGGAACTCGAGACATTCTCTAATGACTCTTGTATTTAATAATGTTACATGGTTGTATGTAAAAAATAAATTTAAAATAATATTTATAGTATTTTAGAACTTGTACGATACAATGTTATAGAGATAATGAAAAAAACTTTATAATACAAAATACTTTTGTGAAGAAACAAGTAGGCAATGGAAAAAGAAATATAATTAAAAAAATCTGTAGCAAGTTAAATACAGTTGCGTGAAAGCAAGTTTTTTTTACCATATTTAGCTTTGTGCCCCATGTAAATATAATAGTTTATTCTGATTAATTTTTATAATCTTTAGTTAAGTGATAACTGAACCTCAAATATCCATGCTAAAACGCCCTGCTGATGAGCTCTATATCAGCAAGATGTACAATCGGAAATGTGGATTAGTACGTTCACGGTACACACTCTTTGCAATATAGAACAGGGGTGGGTGGCTCAGTCGGTAGTGCGCCAGGCTCGTAAACTGCAGTTCCCAGGTTCGAGTCCCAGCTGGGCCAGCATTGAGATTTATCTCCGTTAAATATCCTCCTTGCCGTCAGTCAGGAAGAGACATTGGAAAGTACGTTGTCCGTCAGATGTGACTTTAAGCCGTGGTCCTATTATGCAGAAGACTCATATCCTGTCTACGTTAAGGAACACGCTAGATAACCTTGACGGGAGAGTTACATCTGTATTCTTACAACTGTCCACTAGGTACCCTTACCCCAATCGTCTCTGAGCTCTTGGGGTCCTTATGAGCTGGCCATTTTAGCCCATTGTGTGCAAAAAAGAGCCGCTCAGAGGTAAAACAATCCAACACAATTCTTTAGCTTGTAGAATGTTCATAAATACGAATTTTCGCAACTTCAGTGTTATAAGTTCCGGTTCACATGTATCTGTTAAATACAGAAATACACAAAGTTATAAAACATAAAGGTTCAGACTGTGTCTTCATTCCTGTCGTAAAAGTTAGAGATGTCATAGGATGCAGTGATACTCTTATGAACTAGTTGAATATAAATAACAGAAAAAGCTACAAATTTTATTTTAAAAGATGCCTAGTTATGACTAGTTAGTTTTTTTTGCCAATCTTAATAATGCCTAGTTATGTATTTTTTATCTATCTCTTCTATGCATCTGTTTACTTCTTTAGCTGTGAAATAAATTTTAAATAAAATAAAATAACACTAATAAAGGGAAAATTTTCTTTACGAATTAGAATAAAAAGCTTGAATTGCGAAGTATTTTTAGCCCTTTAAATGTCAGGGTTGGGTTGTTTTACCTCTGAGCGGCACTTTTTTGCACACCATGGGCTAAATGGCCAGGTCACATGGACCCCGAAGGCTCAGAGAAGGTTGGGGGAGGGGACCCACTGGAACAGCTGTTGGGAGACAGATGGTAGCCTCCCGTAAAGGCCATTCAGCGTGTTCTTTAACGTGCACAGGTATGGCCCTCCCGCACACGGGGCCACGGCTTAACGTCCCATCCGACGGACGGCGACCTTTCCAAGCCCATCGGTGTCCCCTACTGACCGTGGGCAGGGCGCGGAATTTTGCGGAGATAAATCTCAACGCTGAGCCAGCTGGGACTCGAACCTGGGAACTACAGATTACGAGCCTGGCGCGCTACCGACTGAACCACCCCCGCCCCTTAAATGTCAGGTTTCTCCCATTACATGAAATTGTTATCAAGAAAATTTTTACCTGTTTTAAGCAGAAAAAATATTAACTTAGAACTTTCTCCTGCCATAACTAACAAATATACAGTATATACAGTATAGTGGTCATATAACACAACAAGTGAAATAGCATTTCATTCTGAATTAGAAAACGAAAAAAAATTCAGTGCGGAATGAAGACCACTTAATCCATTTTTTTTTTATATCTGTATACCCTCTTTTGGCACTTGAGGGTTAAGGTGTGAAGTTTTGTTTTTCTTCCACGTTTCGTTACAAGTACTTGAACTGCAATTCAAATTGATGTGTAATCAAAAAAGAGCATGCCAGTGGAACACTTCCATTCACAATGAGCCTACATTACACAATAATGCATTATAAACATAAGAACACTTAAAAGTAAGGGGGCGGAGGTGGCTCAGTCGGTAGCGCGCCAGGCTCGTAATCTGTAGTTCCCAGGTTCGAGTCCCAGCTGGGTCAGCGTTGAGATTTATCTCCACAAAATTCCCCGCCTTGCCCACAGTCAGTAGGGGACACCGATGGGCTTGGAAAGGCCGTCGTCCGTCGGATGTAAGTTTAAGCCGTGGCCCCGTGTGCGGGAGAGTCATACCCTGTGCACGTTAAAGAACACGCTGGATAGCCTTGACGGGAGGCTACCATCTGTCTCCCAACAGCTGTTCCAGTGGGTCCCCTCCCCCAACCTACTCTGAACCTTCGGGGTCCATGTGACCTGGCCATTTAGCCCATGGTGTGCAAAAAAGTGCCGCTCAGAGGTAAAACAACCCAAAAACAACTTAAAAGTACATGAATCTTATCTCTCATATGGCATTCTATCATGGAGAGGAACGCTTTCGTCTACTAGTAAACCATTACAGTACGCCAAAAAATACATACATCGGTGTATGAGTAAATTAAAGAAGTGTGAGCAAATAGCAAGAATATATTACAATTTAAAAATTTTACAAATAAGAAAGTTATACATTTTTACTGCGTTAAAGTATCTGAAGAACAATTGGAATCCACAATTAGTTAGAATATTTGCGAGAGACTCTCGACAATCTAATAATTTATTTTCAAACAACATTACTGTTAGTAAAAAACTAATTACCAAACACTCTGGGTTTTTTTTTTTGGCTCCTAAAATTTTTAATGCTTTACCAAATGAAATTAAGGAAATAATTAATATTAAAACATATATTAAGGAAGTCAAAAATTGGATATTAAATACTTAGAATATTAATGTATTGTTCTAATCAAGCAACCGTGAGTTGATTGAAACCATGTGATTGAATTGATTTTGATCTCCAAACTGTTTTACTGAGCTGGGTTGGGTTGGGTTGTTTTACCTCTGAGCGGCACTTTTTGCACACCATGTGCTAAATGGCCAGGTCACATGGACCCCGAAGGCTCAGAGAAGATTGGGGGAAGGGACCCACTGGAACAGCTGTTGGGAGACAGATGGTAGCCTCCCGTCAAGGCCATCCAGCGTGTTCTTTAACGTGCACAGGGTATGTCTCTCCCGCACACGGGGCCACGGCTTAACGTCCCATCAGACGGACGGCGGCCTTTCCAAGCCCATCGGTGTCCCCTACTGACCGTGGGCAGGGCGGGGAATTTTGCGGAGATAAATCTCAACGCTGACACAGCTGGGACTCGAACCTGGGAACTACAGATTACGAGCCTGGTTTACTGAGCTGTAATTTACGTTTGTTTACATATATAGAGGGGTATTTTGTGCATATATGAATTTAGTTATGTTAAATAATATCCACATGCGAGTCAAAATTACTTTTGTGAATAAGAAAATTGGACTCGATAAATGTATCTATATGCAGGCATTACTACTGTATATTCAGTTATGAAAACTGCGTCTATGTTTGTATTATAATGTAATTACAATAATTGTACTTTTGTGTAACATGTACTGTGAAATGGTGTTGTTTATGATACCGTTCTTGATAAGGCAATGTAAAGTTACTTTCATGTTCCAATTTTGTTGATAATAAATAAATAAATAGCTTATTTATTAATAATAAATGCTGTACCTAGAAGCTGAAGGTGCGTTGTTGGAACCTTTCAGACTCCTAAGGTTTATATGGTCTTGTCCAAATTAATGGCATGTTAATTAATACGGTTTTATCCTATTATGTACATTTCACTTAAATACTTTTCTGGTATATTACACGATCTTTTTTACCAAAAATTAAATAGTTTTAGCGTATAGACCAGTGGTTCTCAACCTTTTATGCTTCACGTACCCCCTGGAAATGTGTATGTAACTGGCGTACCCCTTGTATAGATAGATAAAACTATAGTTATAGTATAACAATGGGAATAAAATAAAACATATATATCAGTGGTTCTCAACCTTTTATGCTTCACGTACCCCCTGAAAATGTGTATGTAACTGGCGTACCCCTTGTATAGATAGATAAAACTATAGTTATAGTATAACAATGGGAATAAAATAAAACATATATATCAGTGGTTCTCAACCTTTTATGCTTCACGTACCCCCTGAAAATGTGTATATAACTTGTGTACCCCTTATATAGATAGATAAAACTATAGTTATAGTATAACAATGGGAATAAAATAAAAGATATATATATATACATTAAATTCTGTATTCATAAATTACATATATCGATAAACACAAAAAATGACATAAACAATTTAACAAATCTTATAAAATTATAAACATTTTACTGAGCAATTAGTGAAATGGACTTGTACTAGATCTAGCGACTTTTGGCCTCTCACGGCGTACCCCAAAAACTTTTACCGCTTACCCCACGTTGAGAACTCCTAGTATAGACTATGTAGTCGAACTTGACTATAACACCTACCTATCATACATTATCTATCCCGACCTATAAAGACAGAAATGTAAAAATAGATTTGAAAGATGTTAAAATATTACTTTGGAAAACAATGATTTAATAAATAAATGTAACTTTAAAAAATTACCTTTTAAATAATTCCAAATATTATTTTAAAATCTCTGCCAAACATTAGTGTAATAAATGTAAGTTGAAAGAATTACCAACTGCGATAATGGTGTTTTAAATAGTGAAATATTTATGTACGCACTTACCACATACTATAGCTGTTAAAAATATAATAAATGGACTGCTCATGATTGTTCACTTCGAACGTGAATGGTAAACAACTTACAAACGTGAAACAGTGAAAAATAATAATTTTTCTCTCTATAGAACTCCAGCATTTTATACTTCTTAAATTTCCTCGTTTCGTCATTTCTCAAGAACTTCATGTACAACAAGCTGGTGTTTATTAGGTCAGTACGGACGGTAACTAGCTTATCAACTTCCTCCATTTCATCCGTTATTTTAAGCATATCATCTTCCTTCGTGAGTATGATCTCCGTTTCTGACATCCTGGAAATGCTACAGATATTGCATTTTTTTCATTCGTAACTGTCACCTGTGACATTTCTTAGTATATCTACCTCTCGTTGTTACGCGATATGAGATTCCTGGAAATGGTCCCGTAAATGGTAAACGAGAAAAAGAAAATGGAAGTACACTGCTCTATCAAAACAGATTATTAGAGTTTGGGTTCTGTTGTTTTACCTCTGAGCGCACTTTTTGCACACCATGGGCTAAATGGCCAGGTCACATGGACCCTGAAGGCTCAGAGAAGGTTGGGGGAGTGGACCCACTGGAACAGGTGTTGGGAGACAGATGGTAGCCTCCTGCCAAGGCCACCCAACGTGTTCTTTAACGTGCACAGGGTATGACTTTACCGCACACGGGGCCACGGCTTAATGTCCCATCCGACGGACTTATCCAAGCCTATCGGTGTCCCCTACTGACCGTGGGCAGGGCGGGGAATTTTGCGGAGATAAATCTCAACGCTAACCCAGCTGGGACTCGAACCTAGGAACTACAGATTACGAGCCTGGCGGGCTACCGACTGAGCCACCCCCGCCCCAGATTATTAGAGAATTTCCATATTATGTTAATGGGGATCTAACTTCGAATCTCTATAAATTCTAAAAATATGCATTTAATTGGAAAAGCTGTCTGCAGATAAATGAAACATCATAATCAAAATTATTTAAATCTCGCTTGTCACTAATATTTGTTTCGTATTTAAAGAGTTATAGAAGTTGGAATATTTAACAATGCATTATTTTGTTTATTAAAATCATTCATAGTTCCCTAATACTAAATAATTATTACGTACACTCTAAAATGTATATTTTATTAAATGGTTTGGAACAATGTTGATTATTAAGTTTTAATTAATTTCTGATTCTTATGACGCACTGATTGCTGTGAAATATTACTGACCAAATATTGTTGAAAATCGAGATTCATGTTATGATCTTTAATTTATCTTCACTCATAATTTTCAATTTAATGCATATTTTAGAAATTATGCAATTTCGAAATTAAATTCCTATTGGAACAACATGCAATAATAATAATTTGTCTGGAATCTGTTAAGTTAATATTATTTCCATTGGTGAATAACAAGAATGGTAGCTAGGCATGTACTGGAAGGAGAGTTGTGTACCAAACCCCCGTGATGATGCACAAAACTGGCCAGGCCTAGCACCTAATGTCCAACCTCACCTATTCGTGATGCAGGCCTTTACCCCCTCAAGCAGCTGCTTGTCACGGAGGTCTGACAGGAGCCTGTCAGTTTAATATGCCATGGAGAAGATCTGTGAGGAAGGCAGACCTCAGCAGAAAGACAATACAAGCATCCATGCCTTACCCGGGCCTACTAATCTGGTCATCTATGGACACTTTTTTTCCAGTCCTGCTAAGGAGTGGTCAACTTTACAGGATCCTGGTGCTGAACATTTGTACCAACTGGACTGGAGTGGTTTATGGCTTTGAGCTTGATTATCTATCCTGGACTTGCTTCACTTGTGGGTCTCTGTTGAGGGAAAATCTGCCGCTGCGTTTTTGTGTACCTATGAGTTGCCAGCCCAAAATGTGCAGAGGCCCAAGATACCTTATATAAGGTGGTGGATAATCCTAATCAGAGGTCATGGCAGGTACCTTAACCCTTACTTTAGCTAGTTGGGCATCGCCAATCCTATCCTGGTGCAATATGTCTAGGAGGTCAATTTCTATCTAAATTCTGGTTCTTTAAAGAGTCCACTTGAAAAGGTGATTCTTACTAACATGGATGGCTTCAGCCTTTAGCGGTAGGGGAACGAGTCTTTTTCATATGCCTGAGATTAGGAGACTGTTTCATATTGTTGGCCCTGCCTCTCACTAAACCTAGTTTCTTTAAAAATGCTGCTGATCATTTTCTTTCTATAGGTTCGTGGTAAATGAGGACGTTGCATTGAGATTTTTCTCTTGATTTCCTCACACAGGAATTCTAGCGTATAACCTGGATATTCTGGGTTACATGAGACCAGATGGAAAAAACAGACATTTAAAAACAATTATAAATTTCTCTTTTCTAGAAGGGAGGATGGAAAGCATCTCCAAGGTGTAAGTCTGCTTCTCAGCAGAAACGCCATTGGTCCTCCCCCCTCCCCGAAGGATTCTGGCTCTTGGAAGAGTCCACTTGAAGAGGTGGTGCCAGAAGTTCCTACCAGCACGTGTGGCTTCAGCCTTTAGCGTAGGGGAACAGGTCTTTGCCCCATGCCTTCGATTAGCCTGGCATCCCATTGGTCTTCATGGGACGTTAAGCCATGGCCCCGTGTGCGGGAGAGCCATACCCTGTGCACGTTAAAGAACATACTGGATGGCCTTGACGAGAGACTACTATTTTTCTCCCAACAGCTGTTCCAGTGGGTCTCCTCCCCCAACCTTCTCTGAGTCTTCGAGGTCTTTGTGACCAGGCCATTTAGCCCATTGTGTGCAAATTAGCCCATTGAGTGCCGCTCAGAAATAAAACAACGCAACCCAATAATAAATTGACTAACCAACATAAGTTATTTCATATCGAAATAACAAAAATATTTTTTTTTTCTGAGAGAGAAACTTAAGAGTAACCGATTATAGTAAAAATTATCCTGATGAAAACTTGATGAAGTATAAGTTGTTATTTGTGATTGTCGTCCTCACCCTGAGGGAAAAAAAATTTCTTTGGAAGAATACGAAATAATATTTGCTGACTAAATGGGATTTCCTCTTCAGTGGCGACATGACAGGATGACGAGGAAATAGATCTACAGTAATGTGAAAACATCTTTGAGCAATCATCAGTGTGTCACATGATATTTTAAATTGCAATCTAACACAATAGGGTTAGGTTGTTTTTACCTCTGAGCGGCACTTTTTTGCACACCATGGGCTAAATGGCCAGGTCACATGGACCCCGAAGGCTCAGAGAAGGTTGGGGGAGGGACCCACTGGAACAGCTGTTGGGAGACAGATGGTAGCCTCCCGTCAAGGCCATCCAGCGTGTTCTTTAACGTGCACAGGGTATGGCTCTCCCGCACACGGGGCCACGGCTTAACGTCCCATCCGACGGACGGCGGCCTTTCCAAGCCCATCTGTGTCCCCTACTGACCGTGGGCAGGGCGGGGAATTTTGCGGAGATAAATCTCAACGCTGACCCAGCTGGGACTCGAACCTGGGAACTACAGATTACGAGCCTGGCGCGCTACCGATTGAGCCACCCCCGCCCCAACACGATAGGGAATTGATAACAGATCTTTGAGGAAGAGTAGTAAAAATGAAACGCTTTTTGTAATTCCAGTTCTCCTTTTTTTTCTATAGGTGAAAAGAAAATAACACATTATTATATTTGAATTGTATTTTCTTTTACCTGTTGTTTGTTTCACACATTTCTTTCACAAAATTAAATACAGGGATGGCACACTGGAAACTATTTGAATAATCTTACACTTAGGCTTTCGAGTTTTTAAAAAGGTAGGGTAACTCAGTCGGTAGCGCTCCAAGAGTCGCAATACGAAGTCCCAGGTTCGAGTCCCCACTGTGCCTGCGTCGCTATTTTTAACGATAACCCTCGTCGAGAAAGAGGGCACCGATAGACTTACGTACTTATTATTCCACCACCAATGCTAGAAAAAAAAAGTGTGTGTGTAAATTTAATTCCTTAGAGTAGGAGTTCTCAACGTGGGGTAAGCGGTAAAAATTTTGGTAGTACGCCGTGATAGCTTAAAAGTCGCTAGATATATGTTATATATAATATATATATTTTATTTTCTTCCCATTGTTATATTTTAACTATAGTTTTATCTATCTACATAAGGGATACGCCAGTTACATACACATTTCCAGGGGGTACGTGAAGCATAAAAAGGTTTAGAACCACTGTGTCGTGCCCGCGTTTGTTTTAAAATGTGGACGCGACTGTTGGCGCGGAAGGCCTCAGACACCATTATTTTGACCACCAGTGCCATTTTACTTTGCATCCATTTTAGCGCCCTGCTCAACCGGAAAAGAACACCGCCGCCAGCACGGACCCATACATATGCTCCTCCAGATGTCGGGTGGTGTATCTGACTCTCAGTGATAAACAAGACATGCCAGATGGGTCCTAGATTCACACCTCGGCCTACGCGACCCAATGACGAACAGCCACACACAAGCTTTGGTGACCTCTGCCAGGGGGCCGAAAAAGGAATAAAATTGAGAAGGCGATTTTGGAAAAGAACTCTTTTAGACAGGAACTCTGGCCTCTGAACTGAAGTGAAAAAGACGTGTGTCGGTCGTCTCTGGATAGAACGAAAAGCAGTTTTAGATGAGAGCGCTTACGCGAAGCGCAGTAAGAATGCCGAGTAGAAACAGCATCTGACTATTTGAAGCGTACGAGTTCCGAGCAGCGACTGGCCAACGGCGATGCCTTCTCCTGTGATTTCGTCTACATAGAATGAGGTAAGGGTCAAAGTTCATTCTGGTCTGGTAATACTTTTCCCAATTATGTTTGTGTAAGATTACGCTGCCTATCGTCGCCGCGCTGTTCCCGGATAGAATTAAGAGACTATTTGGGTTGGGTTGTTTTACCTCTGAGCGGCACTTTTTTGCACACCATGGGATAAATGGCCAGGTCACATGGACCCCGAAGGCTCAGAGAAGGTTGGGGTAGAGGACCCACTGGAACAGCTGTTGGGAGACAGATGGTAGCCTCCCGTCAAGGCCATCCAGCGTGTTCTTTAAAGTGCACAGGGTATGGCTCTCCCGCACACGGGGCAACGGCTTAACGTCCCATCCGACGGACGGCGGCCTTTCCAAGCCCATGGGTGTCCCCTACTGACCGTGGGCAGGGCGGGGAATTTTGCGGAGATAAATCTCAACGCTGATCCAGCTGGGACTCGAACCTGGGAACTACAGATTACGAGCCTGGCGCGCTACCGACTGAGCCACCCCCGCCCCAAAGAGACTATTTGGTGTCTGCCTGTTATTTGTTAAAAGGAAAAGGTTTAATGCTTAAATGTGTAACTCACTTAGAAATGATCTGTTGAATAAATGCTGTTATTATTATCTTGATGCTTTATGATTATTGATATATGTCTGACGAAGTAAATGGTGATCTTAGAGCCTGCCTCAGTTTGGCAGTAGGAAAAATATACGACCACTGGTATGAACGGCTACCAAAGGTGGGTCGTAACAATACGTGTGCCCCACCCCCCTTGACAACTGCCTTAAAGCGTTTATTCCATTGCATACAACAGAGTCAACGGTGATATGTTTCTACACGAATAATTCTCAGAAGCACAGACCCAGGTTATATGAATGGAAGTCAGACTCAGATCTTAGTAAGTTTTTTAGTATGCTCTTCGTGGAGAAATATAACTGAAGAATCTCGCTCAAACCTATCTAAATCTCGACGACAGGGATTTGTTCACCTCGGTAGGTAGAGCATCAGGTTTATAATCTGGTATTCCCACGCTAAAATCTACAACCTTTGACTTCTCAGACTCTTCTCTCTTTAACTCCTTTCTGCTTTCGTTGTTATTGTTGTTGGGTTGTTTTTACCTCTGAACGGCACTTTTTTGCACACCATGGGCTAAATGGCCAGGTCACATGGACCCCGAAGGCTTAGAGAAGGTTGGGGGAGGGGACTCATTGGAACAGCTGTTGGGAGACAGTTGGTAGCCTCCCGTCAAGGCCATCCAGCGTGTTCTTTAACGTGCACAGGGTATGGCTCTCCCGCACACGGGGTCACGGCTTAACGTCCCATCCGACGGACGGCGGCCTTTCCAAGCCCATCGGTGTCCCCTACTGACCGTGGGCAGAGCGGGGAATTTTTGCGGAGATAAATCTCAACGCTGACCCAGCTGGGACTCGAACCTGGGAACTACAAATTACGAGTCTGGTACTCTACCGACTTAGCCACCCCCTCCCCCTTTTTTCTCTCGATGAGCTAGGGGACACCGAAACACTTGGAAAGGCTGCCGTATTTCGGTAGGACCTTAAGCCGTGGCACCTTGTGCAGAGAGCCCGTTACCCAGTACACCTTAAATAACACAATGGATGGCCTTAACGGAAGACTTCCATCCTGACGGCTGTCTGATGGATTCACTTTCTCTAACTAGCTCTGAACCTTTGGGGGTTCTTATAAATTTTCATCACATTTGGTAATACAATAAAAATTTGGCGGAACACTCATAAACAAATGCATATATCTTTATTTTTTGTATTCCATAAAGGCAAAAGTAAATAAAAAATATATATAAATATCCTCTCAAGCAGCTGCTTGCCACAGAGGTCTGACAGGAGCCTACCAGTTTATATGCCACAGTTAGAAGGTCTTAGAGGATGGCAGGACCTCAACAGAAAAACGACACATACATCCATGCCTTACCCGGGGCTCGAACCCAGGTCCCTTATATCAGTAGCCAAGCGCGCTAACCACTCGGCCATAGGACGTACGGTTCTATAAAAAAAGTAGCCAAATAAATATTCAGTATCATAGCTAGAGACAAAATACTTTAATTCATGTAATTTTACAAAGTTAAATAAGATAAAATTAACGTCTGATATTATTCATAGCCGTCCTGTGGCCGAGTGGTTAGCGCGCTTGGCTACTGATCTACGGGCCCTGGGTTCCAGCCCTGGGTAAGGCATGGACGTTTGTGTCGTTTTTCTGCTGAGGTCCTGCCCTCCTCTCAGACCTTTACTATGGCATATAAACTGACAGGCTCCTGTCAGACCTCTGTGGCAAGCAAGCTGCTTGAGGGGGTATTTATTTTTATTATTCATATAGCTGTTGTGGAGATTGCCTAGTAACGTCTCTTAAACACACGGAGGAAGGAGAATCCCTGGTTGCCATACTTGTAGACTAGAGAGGGCTTTACCATCTGGTGAGAAATCATGCTTTTTGCAACAATATATGTTAAAATAACTAAATTAAGGGTAACATATAGTTTTCGATAGGACATATGGCGGAGAATATAGAGAATATGCTCACGAAACATCAGTTGAATATTAGTTGAATATCAGTTGAATTAGAATATGCTCACGAAACATCAGTTGAAAAATCATTGTGCTAGACTAGGGATCTAACAAAACCCTTATTTTGATAATATTAATAAAGAAAATTCACTTTCTTACGAAAAGGCATTTATTAGCTTTGAAACGCATTTATTTTTCTTTCTCACATATTAAACACATATGGCTTAAATATCTTTCTCAGATATATCGTGATTTTTACATACCAAAAATTCAAATAACTCAATTTATTTCAGAAATTGTAACATAAACTGTTCAGGCATACAATATGTAATAACACTTGATACATGTCTTATTTCTCTTGTATTTATCAGATTTATATGTTACACAAAGTTTTCATTCTTCCCAAATATCGTCGTTATTGAGATCTGTTGTTTTCTCAGTAGGGCATCTGTTAAGGACATCTCCTAGAGACATTTTCAAAACATTTCGGATTGCGTCTTCTGCTTTAATTCCACAGTCAATCCTAACGGTTTGTTGTAAACACGTCACCATCTGATTCACGAGTCTTTAACAAAAGAAAGAAATAAAAATTGAATGTTTTAATTTGCTTTCAGTGATTAGAAATTACACAAAAAAATGCAACTTACACTGGAAAGAGTAATAATATTAATTAAGAGGTTTAAAAAAATTACTGAATTACGAAGCATGTTGTATGAATTTCCAAGGAGAAAATTACAAGAGATAATTGTAGTAAAAAGTTACTTTTTTTTCTAAATAATAATTATTTAAAATTATGATGCTTCTGTTGAAGGATCAGTGATTTTTCTATTCGTTTTCAAAAAAAAAAAGTGATATATTGCTTTCGCGTGCATCTATGGATAAGTACTGATTCGTAATTTTATAATCTCCCACTAGCTTTAATAGCGACTTCTAAAGGAAGAAAACTTAGGAAATGCGAAATGATTTAACTACTATTGGAAATGATCTATTTAAGGTAGAAATTTGGGTGGTAGAGTGCGAAGGTGAGAAGTTTACATCGGCAATCAATGATTTGACCCCTTACCCCCAAGGGATCTGTGAGGGAACTAAACTTTTTTGTTTAAAAAGATAATTGAAGCTTTCAGATCTTCAGATTTCTCCACAGCATTCAAATACACAAGCCATCTCATTGGTAGAGTACTCAAGTTCTCTAACCTTACACAAGGACATCCCATTGGTATAGTATTAAATACTTACACAATACATCCATTTGGTATAGTATTGAAGTTCTCTAATCATAATACTTACACAAGGACATATCAATATTGGGTTAGTACTCAGGTACTATATCATTACACCAATGAGAACTTTTGGAGAATCATAGCTCTAAACTTCAAACTTGGCCCCAAACACAGTCCATACATAGTTTCGATACATGCCTTTTAAAAGAAAACGTATATAGAGAGATCGTTAAATGATGTTGGACGTGTTTGTTTTTTCTTTAATATTTAAAATCTTCAGTGAAATAAATGTCACTGCTTAAATAAAAGACTTGGCGCATATTGGATGACAGACTGAGGGGCATAGCCATGGGGGGATGGGGGGAGGCTCCCCCCCCCCCAAAGTAACTCGGAGTTGGCAAAATTCGAAGCGATTTCGTAAAATCTAGATGAGTAGGGAAAATTTATAATCTTTTTTTGCAAAATTAAGGGGAGTTGTCAAAATCGAGGCAACTTGGTAAATCTAGGGCAGTTTGGAAAATGGAGAGACGGTAAAATTTAGAGCAGTTGGCAAAATCTTGGGGAGTTGGCAAAATTCGGAGTAACTTGGCAAAATCGTGGGGAGTTGGCAAAATTCAGGTGAGAAATAAAAATTTGGATTTTTTTCTGTAAAATTATGTCAAGTTGGCAAAACTTAGGGAGTTGTCAAAATCTAGGGGCAGTTGGCAAAATTCGGAGTGACTTGGCAAAATCGTGGGGAGTTGGCAAAATTCAGGTGAGATGTAAAAATTGGGATTTTTTTTCTGTAAAATTATGGCGAGTCGGCAAAACTTAGGGAGTTGGGAAAATCTAGGGGCAGTTGGGAAAATTCGGAGTGACTTGGCAAAATTCAGATGAGATATAAAAATTTGGATTTTTTTTTCTGTAAAATTATGGCGAGTTGACAAAATTCAAAGTGACTTCGCAAAATCGTGGGGAGTTGGCAAAATTCAGGTTAGATGTAAAAATTTTGATTTATTTCTGTAAAATTATGGCGAGTTGGCAAAATCTAGGGGCAGTTGGCAAAATTCGGAATGACTTGGCAAAATCGTGGAGGGTTGACAAAATTCAGGTGAGATGTAAAAATTTTGATTTTTTTTTCTGTAAAATTGTGGCGAGATCGTCCCCACTTATCTTTTGATAATGCTAATAAGGGTAAATGAGGGCAAAAAGTATTAAACTTGTGCATACAGTATTTCGTGCATTTTTCAAGAATGTTTTTAAAAACCTATAAAACGAAGTGGAAATGTGCAACATTTCCACTTCCTTTTATAGGTTTTTAAAATTGGAAAGGAGATCTGAAGGGTTTTTAAAATAGTTTTAAAATATAGATAGAGTTTTTAAAATTGGAAAGGAGGATTGGAAAGGAGATCCAATCTCTTGCCTCTCCCCCTTTTTTCCGACGTGATTGCATCGCTTGCCCTCCCCCCTCCCCCTTTATTTATTTTTTCTAGATCTGGATCCAAGCTGGGAAGAGAACAATTCCAGAATTGAAACATGTATGGATACAAGAGAGGCATGATTTACCACCACCACCATCCACTGCTCCCGAGATTAATTTCAGTAATCAGAGCTGAAGAGAAAAATTTGCAAACCACTAAAACAGTTAATAATAGAATTATATGTTATGTGATACAGAATGAAATATAGGATATACTTACAAGCAAAAATTCTGTTGATAGGATGAAGGTAAAAGCGTGTACTTTCTGTACTGAGATGGGTGTTCAAATACTCTCATGCACTTCTTCAGATGATTTCTGTTCCTCTCAATACACCTCTTCTCCGATTTATAATCTTAAATCAAAGAAAGGATTTCTAATATTATTATTATAGTTTGTTAACAATTATTTCTATGAGAATTTTCTAGTTATGGATTTTATTTATAAATCGAAACTGTATTATATCTGCAAACAACTTGAACTTTTCTTTATGTAAAAACTCAAGAGTTTCAGCTTTAATATAGACACTTAATAACAGCTTAAATTGTACATGAATAGAATGATAAGATAGCAAAGATATATAAATCTAAGAAGACATAAAGAAAATATACATCTAGAAATCAGTGTGAATACTTCAGATAATAATATTTCATGAACTTTTTTCTATAAATTTTCAATTACTACAAAGTTATTACAACTTACTACAATATTTTAAACTAAATTAAGTGAATTTTTGAAATATTTCACATTATTGTAATTTATGATTTACATTTAAAAATATTTTTCATTAAGCTGCTCTGTAAAATTTTCCAATGATCTTTTATGTTTTCTGACCAGATATAATAGACTGGACTACTTATTAATGGGACTTGGGCTCGAGCCCCGGATAAAGTATGGATGTTTTCTCTTGTCTTTCAGATAAGGTGTCACCTTCCTTACAGGGCGGGGGTGGCTCAGTCGGTAGCGCGCCAGGCTCGTAATCTGTAGTTCCCAGGTTCGAGTCTCAGCTGGGTCAGCGTTGAGATTTATCTCCGCAAAATTCCCCGCCCTGCAAACGGTCAGTAGGGGGACACCGATGGGCTTGGAAAGGCCGCCGTCCGTCGGATGGGACGTTAAGCCGTGGCTCTTGGTGTGCGGGAGAGCCATACCCTGTGCACGTTAAAGAACACGCTGGATGACCTTGATGGGAGGCTACCATCTGTCTCCCAACAGCTGTTCCAGTGGGTTCCCTCCCCCAACCTTCTCTGAGCCTTCGGGGTCCATGTGACCTGGCCATTTAGCCCATGGTGTGCAAAAAAAAGTGCCGCTCAGAGGTAAAACAACCCAACAACAACACAACTGGACTACTTATTAATGGGACTTGGGCTCGAGTCCCGGATAAAGTATAGATGTTTTCTCTTGTCTTTCAGATAAGGTCTCACCTTCCTTACAGATCTTTTCTACGGCGTATATTATTACACTGACAAGTTCCTATCAGATATCTTTAACAAGTTGCTGTTTGAGAGACAATAAATAAATAACCCCTCTATCAGCTGTTTGTCACAGAGGTCTGACAGGAGTCTATTAGTTTAATACGTCACAGATAAGATTTTGAGGAAGGTGAGATCTCCAAACGACAATGCAAAAAAGACTTGGAGCTCGAACCCAGGTTTCTTTGATCAGAACCAAGCACGTTATCCATACTGCCACATAATGATTGAGGGACAATCTACTTCTTGTTTATATAGAAATATAGTCAAATATTCAAAGATCTTGTTGTATATTTGACTAGATTTCTAGTTGAGCTAAGTGGAGATCACCTCCACTTCCCATTTCGATACTATTTTTAGCAACATAAAAATAGTGATTATGATTTTAATATCAACTCTTCTACACTATTACTGCTGCACAATTATTTATTTGTTATTATTTTTTTATCTACTCTGCTGCACTACACTATACTAGTTCTATATGAAACAGCACAATATTGGTGCTGTTTAATATAGAATTAGATTGTTTCTGTTCTGTACTTTGTACTGATCATTGCCGTCATTAACTGATTAATTGATCTGTTAACCGATTATATTTTTTAATTCTTAAAATTGATTTTTAATCTACTTCAATGTAATATATACTACAACAACCAGTAAAGATTTTTCTTTTCGGTTGTATATACGTTAATTAAATTTAATGCAGAATTTCCAATGATAATAAACGAGAACTTTTTAAGACCGCGTCCTATTTTTTTGCCAGCTAACCCTTTGAAAACTACCGCATTATTTAAGTAAGGCATAAATAGGATCGAGGCATATGGAGGATGCAAAAATCTTTCCATAAAAGAAATCACAATGCATCTGGGACTTCTTCTCTGGCACATTATACCAAGAGTCCCACCAGAACTTTATGACAGCCATATGCTCTGCATAATTAAAAAAAACCTCTGGATGACTTGACTCCACTTCTCCCGTAACAGGGGCGGGAGGTGGCTCAGTCGGTAGCGCGCCAGGCTCGTAATCTGTAGTTCCCAGGTTCGGTCCCAGCTGGGTCAGCGTTGAGATTTATCTCCGCAAAAATTCCCCGCCCTGCCCACTGTCAGTAGGGGACATCGATAGGCTTGGTAAAGGCCGCCGCCCGTCGGATGGGATGTTGAGCCGTGCTCCCGTGTGGGGAAGAGCCATATCCTGCGCACATTAAAGAACACACTAGATGGACTTGACGGGAGGCTAACATCTGTCTCCCAACAGTTGTTCCAGTGGGTTCCCTCCCCCAACCTTCTCTGAGCCTTCGGGGTCCATGTGACCTGGCCATTTAGCCCATGGTGTGCAAAAAAAGTGCCGCTCAGAGGTAACACAACCCAACTCTCCCGTAACAACTATCAAATAGATCCGCTTGAGTCATTCGGCCTGGCTCTGAACTCTTTGCCAGGCCGAATTTTCTAATCTAGTCAAATAAACAACGAATATCTAGTCAAATATACAACAAGATCTTTGAATATTTGACTATATTTCGATATAAACAAGAAGTAGATTGCTCTGAACTCTTTAAGTCATTCGGCCTGGCCATGTCGCTCGTCATGCGTCCAAAAATGCTGCTCAGAAGTAAAACACCCAAGCCAACTAGGACGGAAGTAAAAAAACATATACGCACTGATAATTTATGAAAATCCAAATGTTTACCAAAAACGGCATTCGGATCCAGTTCTCATTCAAATGTTCCTTTCCCCCTATCTATTTTTTTTTTTAATTTTGATCCGTTGGGTTGGGTTGTTTTACCTCTGAGCGGCACTTTTTTGCACACCATGGGCTAAATGGCCAGTCACATGGACCCCGAAGGTTCAGAGAAGTTTGGGGGAGGGGACCCACTGGAACAGCTGTTGGGAGACAGATGATAGCCTCCCGTCAAGGCCATCCAGCGTGTTCTTTAACGTGCACAGGGTATGGCTCTCCCGCACACGAGGCCACGGCTTTAACGTCCCATCCGACGGACGGCGGCCTTTCCAAGCCCATCAGTACCCCTACTGACCGTGGGCAGGGCGATGAATTTTGCGGAGATAAATCTCAACGCTTTCCCAGCTGGGACTCGAACCTGGGAACTACAGATTACGAGCCTAGCGCGCTACCGACTGAGCCACCCCCGCCCTTAATTTTGATCCGGAACCTTTATATAAATAATATCTAACTTCCATAATAGAATAAAATTTCAGATTTAAACTTACCTTCTAGAAGGGATGCATTTGTTCTGCAAACGCTATCTTCTCTTCTCACCATTGTTTGTCTCAAGAGTAGGCTATTATGTAAACATTTTCCTAAGGTCTCATCTAGACATTCCATTGATTGTATCAGCTCTCTGGAAATAAAATAATTTAAATTATGGAAAAGGAAAAAGTCTAAAAAACCATAGAGACGAACCACAAGTTGTTATTCACATAACTCAGAATCTTCTACATCAACGGATACTTACTGACAAGTAGTCACAAAGTAATCTTCAGTAATCGGTAGTTTTTGGGAGTTATTTGCTTCTTCTTTCATGAAAGGCAAATACGCAAGACATTTCTGAAAATTATCTGGTTGGCAAACCTCCGTAGGAAGTTCTTCGAATCCTAGAATATAAAAAATGTGATATGTTAATCTTTTTACCATAGGTTGAAATAACATCATTACTTAAAATATTAATATTTCACAATACATAGAATAAGGAGAAACTTAAAAAATTAAAAAATATTTTTTTTGTATGCTACGCACACTAAATAGAAACTACTGCTATCTTATCTAGATTCTTTCACACAAGGACGTGATCACTGAGACAAAGTCACTGAAAGTTCATGATGTCCATTGATACAGCATGCCTACTGAGATAAAAGAGAGAGTTTTCAAATATCCTTTGAAGCAAAAGTCCGAGTTTTCTAATGACTATTGAGACAAAGTTTCCTAATGACTAATGAGCAAGTTTCCTAATGCCTATTGAAACAAAGTTAAAATTTCCTAATGCCTATTAAAACAAATTAAATGTTTACTAATGCCAATTGAGACAAAAGTCAAAGTTTTGCAATATCCATTAAGAGAAAAATCCGAGTTTTTAATTCCTTTTAAAGCAAAGGATGGGGTTTTACTAATATCCATTGAAAGAGAAGTTCGAGTTTCCTAATGCCTACTGAGGCAAAAGTCAAAGTTTTCTAAAGCTAATGAGAGCGAAGTCATACTTATAATAATTACCACTAAGATAACCTCAAAAATCTACTGAAACAGGTGAGATTTTTCTAAATGTGATAAAAATCAGAATTCTCTTACCACCTCATCAGTTAAAGCTAAGACACACAGATATGCCAGTTGCAAAATTAGCTAAGCTCTCTGACCATTACGCTAATCACACCCTTAAAATAATTTGTACAAATAAATTCATATTTTGGAGTTCTACAGACATAATTTAAAGTATGTCCGAAATGGTGAAAATTGTCGACCTATCCGGAATCACTTTCATTACAGAAGAGTCATATTTCCATACGAAAAGCAAAATAATATTACACTACAGGAAATGAAAAATGCAACACTTGCAAAAAATTAAGTAAATTTGACAAAATTTAAGTAGGCGGTAGTATATGGAATGTTAACATAACAGGTGCGAGCTGACGTCACAAGTGCTGAGCATGCAAACACAGATGAAGGCAACAAAGCTCCTGGTTGACAAAACGTTGTGGAAATTGTTCTAAACCGCTAAAAATGCCCTTACCCACACGTCGACAGCCGTTCGAATAGTTAACAGACTTTTGAACGTGGATGAATCATCGGCCTTAGAGAAGCTGGTTTGTCGTACAGAGATGTGGTCAACCTTGGCCGCATTCCCAGCACATCGTACACATATGACGCCAGTGGGTTCAAGAAGGATCCAGCACACGCCGACCAAAATCAGGAAGACGAGGTATGACCACGTTAAAAAATTTAAAAAAAAGCTGCGAAATTAAATATCCTCATTTATTGTTAAAAAGAACTTAAAATTTTTCTTACCAAACAAATCATCCGTACAATCCTCTTTTTTCTCAATGAGCTCTAGAGGTAATTTCCACGCATTAGTGACGTAGGTTTTCATTGCCTGTGCAGCTCTCCTCCTGCATTTCCCTCCAATCACATCGTACACGCAGTTTTCGAACCACTTCATTGAACTAAAACAAGAAGATGTTAAAAACACTTTAGACAAACTGATTATAAAGATTACATCAGACCAGTGTTGCTAACCTATTATCCCGGACCACTATGGGTCAGTGAAGTGACTAGTAAGGAAGGTCCGCAAGCCAAGGCGTCGCATTCTCTCTAATAATATTACAGTCCTTTTAAATGTCCTTTTAGTCCTCTCTAATAATATTACAGTCCTTTTAAATGTCCTTTTAGTCCTCTCTAATAATATTACAGTCCTTTTAAATGTCCTTTTAGTCCTCTCTAATAATATTACAGTCCTTTTAAATGTCCTTTTAGTCCTCTCTAATAATATTACAATCCTTTTAAATGTCCTTTAGTCCTTTCAAATGATATTACATTCCCTTCAAATTATGTTACAATCTTTCAAATGATATTATAGCTCTCTCAAAGTTACTGTAGCCCTTTTAATGATAATGCTTTTCACCTAAATTATTTTATCAGTCCTTTCAAATAATATCATTAAAATATCATTAAATTAAATCATATTTTTTTCAAATGATACCACGGTCTTTTCAAACAAAATACGAAAAATTCTAAAACAAAATTTTTAATATAAATTAAATAACAACCTGATCAAGTTGTAGAATTTACATACTTTTTCTCACTTTTTCTTTCAACTGTTCAAGGGCTTATAAAGTTTAAAATTTAATTCACATTTTGAACTGCATACAGTTTTTTTTTTAAATATATTAATATTGACTTCCAATTTGGCTGTTTTATTTTCTCGTTTATAAAATGATAAAACCCTAAGCAAAAATTTTAAAATTGTAATAAAAGTAAATGTGTGTACAAAATGTCAAGAAACTCTCCAAATTTCGTTTTATGTTCAACAGACTGCAATGTGGATGCTATTGTTGGGTGAGTGTCAAGGTGTATCTCTTAAATACCTGCAGTGATTCTTCGCTGTAATTTGAGAATTTTTTTAATGTGTTCCCCAAAAAAGACATCCAATCGTGTCAGATCAGGACTTCTTGGGGCCACAAGATTTATCCACCTCTACTAATTAAGAAATTTGACATTTAAGATATTGCTAGTGCCACCAGGTGATATTAATTCCAAGTCGTTATAACAAGGAAACTTTGGGAGTTTCTAGACACTTTGGATATACAATTATTTTTATTAATTAATTTAATAAAATATCACTTTGAAATACAGGTATTCTTTTATAATTACCATGTGTACAAAATGAGTATAATATGCGTTTGTTAATCATTGCTTACCAGAAATTTTCTTGCATCTGCTGTGTGAAGTTATTTAAATCAGTTCTAATCCACTCCAATGACTTTCTATATTTATCACTGCAATCATTTAGATCTTTTGCTGCATTCTTATAACAGTTTATGTTGTTTAAATAAGCTGCAATAAATATAACAAAAATTTTTAGATTCCGTAGAAATGCTATAAATAATACCCTCAAACTTAAAAAGAATAATAAAGTTGTTTAAATTTGTAAATTTCTAAAAATTCTCTGTGCGAAAAAAGAGTAATCAGATTCTGATCATTGCAAAAAAAAATTACAAATCTCTTCCCCCTTTGATCGATTTTAGATTAGATGTACTCTATCAACCTTATGATAACAGGATTTCGCATCCAGCAATGTGGTCTGAGTAACACTCCAGGTAAAAGCGTGAAAAGGGGAAGAGATTAGGTAAAAAGATATTGCGTGCGATACTAGCTAGCGCCAACATATGATACTAATTCCACACCTTCATAACAAGGAACCTTTGCGAGTTTCAGACACTTTAGAATCACGATTACAAATATAGAAGGAAAACGTCAAAGGCAGCATTATAAAAACTTTACAAAAGTACTGTAACACTTCTAGATCGCTCCCCCCCCCTCCAAAAAAATACCCTAAGGATAATTGGTTACAACAACAACCAGTTACTTGAACTGCATTTTAAGTCTTCGCTGATTAGATTCCTAATTAGCTTCAGAGATAATAAATTAACTTATTTTTTTTTTAAAAAAAGGGGTAAATAATCTCCCTACACAAAGAACGGAGATAATATAGAAGCTCCTTTGGACTTGTCCTGGTTTCTCATATAAACACATGCCCGCCGGTTTGGTAGTCAGGTACTCTAATAGACCAGAGTAAACTAATGGTCAGTAAACAAATTAAAAAGGAAAAATACTAATGAAATTCTTCAAAAAATATTTGGTTGGGTTATTTTACCTGTATGCGCCACATTTCTACCCAAAAGGCACTAAATGGCCAAGTCACAAGGATTCCAAGACTCAGAACAGAGTAGGAAAAGGTGGTCATCCAGTTGTTTCCTACTCTGTTCCATCTATTTAGACCATCCAGAGTGGTCATTAACATGCACAGTGTATGTTTTCCTTCACACGGGGCCACGGCTTAATGTCCCATCCGAGAGACGGCCGCCTTTCCAAGCCCATTGGTATCCCCTTTCTGACCGAGAGCGAGTAGGGTTTAGCAGAGACAAATCTCAAAGCTGGCAATGTGGTTACTCAAACCTGGATACGTCATTTTTTAAGTATGGTCAACTTCCGTCTCAATAGCTTATAAAATCAATTTGTTTTAGCAAATATTATTTTGACATATAATCTGAATAACTTCCTCTTACTTTGCTTTCTATTCCTTTTCGTACAGAAATTTCTCAGTAGTGCCGAGGACGCTGAAAGAATCATATTCAGTTTCACGTTCTCTGTTTCCAGTTCGCAGATGCTGTAGTCGCCAGAGAAAAGACAATCGTAGGCTTCATTCGCATCACTGAAAAGGAAATAAAGATCATCATAAATATTCCATTTATTTGAAATTAATCATCATCATCATCATCATCATCATCATCATCATCATCATCATCCTCAAGCAGCCATGGGCTACGGAGGTCCAACCAGACCGCGCAGTTTAATTCTCCAAGCATATCTGTCTGAGCTACATCTGCTGCATCCGGCCACTGCACACCAATTCTAACAAGGTCCTGTTTGACATTGTCTGCCCACCGCATCCTAGGTCTCCCCCTCCTTCTGAGGCCTCCAGACACACTATTCATAACCCTATTCGCCAATCTATAATTATCCATACGGGCAACATGGCCAAACCAGCGGAGTCTCTCTCTGCACAATATGCTGCTTAAAGGAGGTTGCAGACTCCTTTGCCTAACCTCATCATTAGTTACAAAGTTAAACCACCTAATACCCAAGATACTGCGTAAGCATCTAGAATCAAAAGCATCTGGTTTCCTGTTATCTTGCTTACACAGCATCCAAGTTTCACTACCTTAACTAACCCTAGAAAGAACCAAACTATTATACAGTCTAATTTTAGTCTTTAGGTGTATACGCCTATTTCTCCACAATCTCCATAGATTCTTAAAAGTCCCGGCAGCAATACCTATTCGTCTGTTAATCTCATGCCGCACATCACCAGTATCAGTTACGCAGCTCCCAAGTTAATTAAACTGTGACACCTGCTCAAGACTGCAACCATTCAGATTAACTGAATCACAACCTGCCTGACCAATTTTCATCACTTTAGTTTTCTCTCTGTTTATAACCAAACCTACTCTACTACCAGTCTCATCAAAAGCTCGAATGAAAGAGTTCATCTCATCAACATTATTTGCCAAAAGGACTAAATCATCAGCATAATCTAAATCAGAAATTTTCGTATCTCCAGCCCATTTAAGGCCAAAAGCTTTCCCTTGAAGTGAATTTCGCATAACATAATCAACAACCAAACTAAAGAAAAAAGGAGACAAAATGCACCCTTGTCGAACACCAGAAGTAATGCTAAACCAATTGCTACAAGCCTTACCAACTCTCACACATGACTCAGTGTTATTATAGAGAGCTTTCATTATGTTAACTAACTTGTCTGGTATACCATATGATCTCACAATCAACCACAAATTATGACGATCAACAGAGTCGAAAGCCTTTTTGAAATCAACAAAGCTAGCAAGCAAAGGTTTCTGAAACTCTAAACATTTCTCAAGAATCTGCCTAAGAGAAAATATCTGATTTACACATCCCCTACCATTTCTGAATCCACATTGCTCATCACGCAATTGCCTGTCAACCAGATTCTTAATTCTATTAAGCACAATCATGGAAAGAACTTTACCTGGAACGGAGAGTAGGCTGATACCCCTATAGTTATCACAAGAACTGCGATCACCTTTTTTGAAAATAGGGATAATAATAGCTCTGGTAAAATCTTTAGGAACCATGCCTTTATCATAAAAGTGATTCAAAATTTCAGTCATCCAAATGGTAACAGAAACATTCCCAGCTCTAAGCATTTCCGTAGTAATTTCATCCACCCCTGGGGATTTATGAAGTTTAAGTTTAGAAATAGCCAAACTAACTTCAGATTGTGTTATAGGGCCAACATTAAAGCCAACAATGCATCTATCATCATTGCAAACAATGGGAGTAGAACTAACCACATTGTTTAGAACATCACTGAAATGCTCAGCCCACCTAGCCATGACAGAATCCTCACCTTCTATAACCTTGCCTTGTTTATCCTTCAATCCCTGCATACCTGTTCGTTTTCTAACACACAAAACATTAACTCTCTGGTACAGCTCTCTGCTGTTGTGCTATCTAACTGCTTCCTCAGCTTTGTCAGCAAGGCCATCAAGCCAAAGATTCTTATCAGTAGCTAACTGATTCTTTACACGTTTATTAAGTTCTTTGTAATGCTTTCTATTAGGACTAGTAGGGTACTGATTAAGGACATTCCTGCAGTTCCTTCTTTCTGAAATAAGCTCAAGTGCCTTATCACTTAAATAATTCTGCCTCCTCTGCTCCTTTTTCCCTAAAAGAGTACTGTTAGTTTCCAAAAAAGCCTGTTTAAAACGGCCCCTTTCTTCCTCAACTTCAGTATTAAGCAAACCATGACTGTCATAATGACTAAGTAACCTATCATGGTAAGCTTTAGCTATAACTGGGTCTTTCAGAGCTTCAGTATTAAACGTAAATTTTTTAACCCTAGCACAACACTTTTTAAGTTTAAGTTGCAAGACACTTTTAACAAGGTAATGGTCAGATCCAATTTCAGCTCCCCTATATGCCCTGGTATTTCTAACAGAACTAGCCCATTTCCTGTTAATTAATATATAATCAATCATATTCTTATGCAGCCCATCAGGTGAAACCCATGTGTATTTTTGTATGTCGCGGTGTTTGTAATATGTGTTAGTTATTCTGAAACCATTTAGTTTACTTACCTGTAGGAGACGTTGCCCATTGCCATTGCAGCTACCAATACCAAAAGGGCCTATTACTCCTCCCCAAAGGTCAGAGTCGGTACCAACTTTGGCATTGAAGTCACCAAGAACAAGGGTAATATCTCCTTTCTTGACAGAATTCAAAATATCCTGAAGTTGTCTGTAAAACCTATCCTTCTCATCCTCATCAGAATCCTCAGTGGCGGCATAACAGCAGATAACATTCAAGTCTTTAATGCTTGTCTGAAATTTTGCTGTAAGAAACCTTTCATTAATGCACTCATATCCTAGAAGAGCATCACTAGCATGTGTGCTGAGCAGCAGACCCACGCCTTGGTGATGCTTTCCATCCTCCCTCCCTGTAAAGAGAAATTTAAAGTTATTTTTAAGTATCTCACCTTTACCTGTCCATCTGGTCTCTTGCAAGCCTAGAATATCTAGGTTATAGTGCTGGAATTCCTGCATGAGGACATCAAGAGAATAATCTCTATGTAATGTCCTCACGTTCCACGTTCCTGCAGAGAGAAAATGATTAGTAGGATTTTTAAAGAAATTAGGTTTATTGAGATTGGTAGGGCCAACAATATCAAACAGCCCCCTGATCGCAGGCATGGGGCAAAGACCTGTTCCTCCTCTGCTAAAGGCTGAAGTCACCGATGCTGGTAGGAACTTCAGGCACCACCTTTTCAAGTGGACTTTTTCAAGAACCATATGGCCTGCCTGAGACACATTACTCCAGTTTAGGCTTGACGATGCCCAACTAGCTAAGTAAGGTTCAGGTACCTGCGATGGCCTCTGATTAGGATTATCCACCAGCTGACAAGGCCATCCCATGCCTCTGTTCACTTAGAGCTGGCAACCCAGAAGCAAAGAAAACACAGTGGCAGACTCTCCCTCAACAGAGGCCCACCAGTGCAGCAAGTCCAGGATCCATAATCAAGCTCAAATCCATAAACAAGTCCAGTCTAGTAGGTATAAATGGTCAGCACCAGGACCCTGTGAAGTTGACCACTCCTCAGCAGGGTTGAAAAAAAAGAAAAAAGTGGCCATAGATGACCAGATCAGTAGGCCATACTGAACTGGCAGCCCTCCCCTTCCGTTCCCTTCCAAAAGAGAATATCTCTTTTGAAAGGTACTAACGGCCTGCACCACGAGAAGGCGGGGTCGGACATGGGTTGTGTTGGGTTGTTTTACCTCTGAGCGGCATTTTTTTGCACACCATGGACTAAATGGCCAGGTCACATGGACCCCGAAGGCTCAGAGAAGGTTGGGGGACGGGATCCACTGGAACAGCTGTTGGGAGACAGATGGTAGTCTCCCGTCAAGGCCATCCAGCGTGTTCTTTAACGTGCACAGGGTATGGCTCTCCCGCACACGGGAGCACGGCTTAACGCCCCATCCGACGACGGCGGCCTTTCCAAGCCCATCGGTGTCCCTTACTGACCGTCGACAGGGCGGGGAGTTATGCGGAGATAAATCTCAACGCTGACCCAGCTGGGACTCGAACCTGGGAACTGCAGATTACGAGCCTGGCGCGCTATCGACTGAGCCACCCCCGCCCCCACTATAGTGGGAAAAGTTAATGTCTTAATCACAGTTTCTCCGCTAGAGTGATAAGTAAATCTCAGAAAACACAATTTAACTTTTCCAGAGTTTGTAAACTTTTTCAAGTTGCAATTTGATTCTGTTATTTAAATACATGCTCACATAGGGTCGAGAGTTGGCTCAGTCTGTAGCCAACCTGGCTCTAAGCTGAAGTTCCTAGATTCGAGTCTCAATTGTCACAGCGTTGAGAATTATCTCCGTTAACCGGGTCAGAAATAGGACACCATTGGGCCTTGGAAAGGTCTGCCAGATGGGACGTTAAGCCATCACAATAGGTCCGTGTGCACGAGAGTAATACCCTGTGCACGTTAAACAACACACTGGATCTGTCAACAATTGTTCAATGGTTTCTCTTTCACTACCTAACACTGAGCCATTGATTTCTTTTGGAGAGATGGTGAAATTCCCAAGTTTGAATCCCACCTGGCACAGCGTTGAGAGTTATTTCTGCAAAACTTCCCTCCCTGCCCTCGGTCAGTGGGGGACACCGATGAGCTTGAAAAAGCCACGTCCGTCAAATAAGATGTGAAGCTATGGCACTAAGTACAGGACAGCCATATTCTGTGCACGTTAAAGAACATACTGGATGGCCTTGACTGGAAGCTATCATCTGTCTTCTAACAGCTGTCCAGTGGGTCTCCTTACCTAAACCTTCTCTGAGCCCTTTGGGGTCCTTGTGATCCGGCCATTTAATTGTGTAAAAAAGTACCACTCAGAGGTGAAACAACCAAGCCTGCCGTAGTTCCACAGCAGTCTCCAAAGCTTTATTACTGATTCATATAATTTTTACAGTGTGGAATAATACTGTCATCTGCGGGAAACTTTCCTAATAATTAACTGTAGTCCTCTTTAATCAGAGCCGGAGCAAGGCCACCGCGATACAAAAGGCATGGACGCTGCAGTAACAGAAAACCTAACTTTCAAAATATATAATATATATATAAGCAACTTTTATTACTATCTTTCTAAAAATTCAACTGGTAGTTTTTTATTTTAAATTTTGGCAATTAATTTTATAATATTCTTAAATATTTTAATAAAATCCTAAATGAATAAATTATTTTATTTCAATTGGTTTCAAAATAAATAGCTTTAACTTAAATTTTAAACCAATTAAAAGAATTACATGTTTATACATAATTAATTTCCTCCTTCCCTCCTTTTGTTAATGGCTGTCCAGGCCTGACAGGGGCTGGATCACTCGGTATAGGGCCAGACTCGTAATCTGCAGTTACAGATAACATGTTCAATCTATACCAGCACTGAGATTAATCAACGCTAACTCTCAAAAATTCTCGTTGTGAAAGGGAATACCGCTGATCTTGGAAAGACCACTGTGCGGCGGATAGGACTTTAAAACATGGCTCCATATGCAGGAGAGTCATACCCTGTGCGTGCTAAAGAACACGTTGAATGACCTTGAAAGGGTTTCCTTTTGTGTCCTAACAGCTGCTCAGTGGATCCGCTTTTTAGCCTGATTTTTAAACTGCTTTTTAGCCTGATTATTTAGCTCATTTTGTGCAAAATAAGTATCGCTCTGAGGCACAGCAACTCAACCCTCTTTAATCATCTATTTCCGATAGGTCGATTAAATACTTCGCGCATGCGTAGTGCACTGTTGGATTGTTTTTCCTCTGAGCGGCAATTTTTTGCGCACTCAATGGCCAGGCCACAAAGACCCGGAAGGCTCAGAGAAAGTTGGGGGAGGGGACTCAATGGATAGCAGTTAGGAGGCAGATGGTAATCTCCCATCAAGGCCATCTAGTGTGTTCTTTAACAAGCACAGGGTATGGCTCTCCTGCACACGCGACCACGACTTAACGCCCCATCCAATAGACAGCGGCCTTTCCAAGCCCCTCTGTGTCCCTACTGACCGGGCGGGGGGTGGCTCAGTCAGTAGCGCGCCAGGCTCGTACTCTGTAGTTCCCAGGTTCGAGTCCCAGCTGGGTCAGCGTTGAGATTTATCTCCGCAAAATTCCCCGCCCTGCCCACGGTCAGTAGGGGGCACCGATGGGCTTGGAAAGGCCGCCGTCCGTTGGATGGGACGTTAAGCCGTGGCCCGTGTGCGGGAGAGCCATACCCTGTGCACGTTAAAGAACACGCTGGATGGCCTTGACGGGAGGCTATCATCTGTCTCCCAACAGCTGTTCCAGTGGGTCCCCTCCCCCAACCTTCTCTGAGCCTTCGGGGTCCATGTGACCTGGCCATTTAGCCCATGGTGTGCAAAAAAGTGCCGCTCAGAGGTAAAACAACTCAACCCTACTGACCGAAGGAGCGGGGAGTTTTGCGGTACTAAAATTTAACCTGCTTCAGACGGGTCTCGAACCTGGGGAATGCACATTACGAGCACACGATTGAAGGGAGAAACACATATTTTCCATTTATTGTTTTGCTATTCTTTATTAAGACTCATAGTACGAAATTGTTATTATGGAAAAATTACATACCTGCAAATTTCCTTCAGTTCTTTATTTGATTCATATATTTGAAATTCTTCGACATGAGTAAATCTTTTAAGGACATCCAAGCATTTGTTCTTTTCTTCACAACTAGGGGTTTCAGAAGCCACAAAACCTGAAAAAGTCAGTTGCCTTTATTTAAATATCGCTAAGTATATATGGTATTCAATTAATAGTAGTACTAGCATTATTAGTAATTTAATATATTAAAACTAGAAATCAATCATCCCTATTTGACCTTGAATGTGACACCGGATCTGAAAATTCCTCTTACTTCTGAGTTCTACTGCTAGAAATATCTTTTTCACCAATTTAACCTTTGACCTCGAAGGACCCATCGCATCCTAAATTTCACAACATATCTGAGATCTACGACCCAAAATACTCCCAGGAGCCAATACATAGCTTTCTAACACCAGAAACTATCTTGAAACACGCCCAGACAACAATTTTCACGTTTATAGCCCTCGTAGATCAAAATTTGACCTCTGAGACCTCCGTTTCGCCTTGAGTGACACGTCGGAGGTCAAATTTCGTATTTTTCTCGAGATCTACCACTCGGATTATCCGTGGTGAAAATTTTCAGAGCTCTACGATTTCTTCATCATGGTCAGTCATCACCCCTGCCAGTCGATCAATCTCTCACAATCGTCTACGTGTATTAGACTAAAATAAATCACTTCTGCCGAATAAGGAACTCTCGTTTTCAGAAAAAGAATGAAATTCATAATTTTACGATTTTAGCGCCCTTTAACGGTGAAAATTCGAACTAATGGTTGATAGAAACTTGAAAGGATGAGTAAAAATGCAAATTGTAATATTTCATTGAAACCTATCTTTTTCTAAAAGAATTTTTATTTAGCTCCTAAAAGGTTAGGTTGGGTTACATCTGAGCTGCACCTTTTTTTTGCATACAATGGGCTAAATGGTCAGTATGCATACAATGGACTAAATGGTAATCTCCTGTCAAGGCTAACTTGATTACAAGGCATGAGAAAAAATGGAAACAAGGACTCCTGAAATCCCATTGTCTGAGTGAAAGGAGCGTCCAAGATCGAGCCAGAATGCTTTCCGGTATAAAATTTCCTCTCCGTTTCAGTAATCTTTAGAACATTTTTGGAAAAGTGTGTAATATACTGCCTGGCCAAATTATTATGAACACTGCAACGTGTACGAAGTACCATGAAACATATCAATGTATGTAAAATTTCTTATTGACAATAATATTTTACGTCACTACGAAATATTATAGCAGCCATAAAGGCATGATTGAAAGCAAAAATCAAGTATGACATGGGTGAAATAGATGATTTGAATGACTTGGTGAAGGCAGGGGTGGCTCAATCGGCAGCTCGCCAGGCTCGCAATCTGCAGTTCCCAGGTTCGACCAGCTGTGTCAGCTTTGCGATTTATCCCTGGAAAACTCACCGCCCTGCCCACGGTCAATAGGGGACACCGATGGGCGGGGGTGGTCAGTAGTCACGGTCAGTAGGAGATACCATTAGAAATGCCGCCGTCCGTCGAATGGGGCGTTAAGTCGTGGTTCGTGTTTGGGAGAGGTCATACCCTATGCACGTTAAAAGAACACACTGGATGGCCTTGGCGGGAGGCTACCATCTCTCTCCCAACAGCTCTTCCAGTGGGTCCCCTCTCTAACCTTCTCTGAGCCTTGGGGTTCTTGTGACCTGGCCATTTAGCCCATGGTGTTCAAAAATGGGCCGCTCAGAGGTAAAACAACAGCCTTTGAGCAACTGACTTGGAAAGGGGGCTCATCATTGGAGAGAGATGGAAATGAGCATCAGTAACGGAGATAATGGAACTCATCGGAAAATCAGGGACACAATATCCGAAGTGTGAGGAGAATGGCAACGGCCTCAAAAACGTCCGCTGATCGTTTCAAATGCGAAAGGATAAAAAGCTCTGACAAATAGGGATAGGCGTTTGTTGGCCAAAACTGTACGTCAAATAGTTCCTACAGTTGATCAGCTGAGAGATGGGTTGGGTTGTTTTACCTCTGAGCGGCACTTTTTTGCACACCATGGGCTAAATGGCCAGGTCACATGGACCCCGAAGGCTCAGAGAAGGTTGGGGGAGGGGACCCACTGGAACAGCTGTTGGGAGACAGATGGTAGCCTCCCGTCAAGGCCATCCAGCGTTTCTTTAACGTGCACAGGGTGTGGCTCTCCCACACACGGGGCCAATGCTTAACGTCCCATCCGACGGACGGCGGCCTTTCCAAGCCCATCGGTGTCCCCTACTGACCGTGGGCAGGGCGGGGAATTTTGCGGAGATAAATCTCAACGCTGACCCAGCTGGGTTGGTTGGTTGGTTGTTTTACCTCTGAGCGGCACTTTTTTGCACACCATGGGCTAAATGGCCAGGTCACATGGACCCCGAAGGCTCAGAGAAGGTTGGGGGAGGGGACCCACTGGAACAGCTGTTGGGAGACAGATGGTAGCCTCCCGTCAAGGCCATCCAGCGTGTTCTTTAACGTGCACAGGGTATGGCTCTCCCGCACACGGGGCCACGGCTTAACGTCCCATCCGACGGACGGCGGCCTTTCCAAGCCCATCGGTGTCCCCTACTGACCGTGGGCAGGGCGGGGAATTTTGCGGAGATAAATCTCAACGCTGACCCAGCTGGGACTCGAACCTGGGAACTACAGATTACTAGCCTGGCGCGCTACCGACTGAGCCACCCCCGCCCCCAGCTGAGAAATGATCACTAACCAGGGTTGGTTCTAGGGGGGGGGGGGGGCAATGGGGGCCATGATGATGCTAGTAAAGGTAATGGAGACAAAAAATATTAAACGTACATATTTCGTGTATTTTTCAAGAACGTGTTTAAGATCTCTAAATCTGAGGGAGAAAAGTTAAAGTGCAATGAAAATCCAGTCTCTTGCCTACGCTCTTCACTTTTCGAACCCCCCCCCCCCCCCCCTACCACTAATAGCACTTCAAAACCCGTTTCAACGAGAACTATGCACAGAGAATTGAAAGAATTGAAAACCGCCGACGTATTAAGAAGGTGTTCACAATAACTTTGGCCTAGCAGTGTATGTACAATATTTTATTCTCCTCCATTGCCCATACTGGCAATTATTTGGTCCCAGATTTGGACCTGAAAAAAAACATGCCGCTATATAGTTTTTTAACTCTTACTGTTAGAAGTTATTGGAAACTTTAAAATAATTATGATTATTAGATAACAAAGATAAAATCTAAATGTTGTTTCTAACGAAAAATATTAGAAATAACTTGTTGAAACTAAAACTTCTTGCTTAAATTAACAGCTTAGTCATAAAGGCAAGAGAAAAAAATGCCAAAAAGAAAAGGACCAAAGGCTGTATGGTACAGTCGCTCAAAAAAGTATCCGAACACTACGGTTGATTACAGAATTCAGAAAAAATATCTGGCAACGATTTTTTAAGAAATTAGGGATCTGGCAACCTTCGTGTCACGTGACACGAAGGTTGCCAGATCCCTAATTTCTTAAAAAATCGTTGCCAGATATTTTTTCTGAATTCTGTAATCAACCGTAGTGTTCGGATACTTTTTTGAGCGACTGTACATATTTTTTATTACCAAAGACTGATTAAAAGACTGAAACTATATTACATTTTTTTTACATCTCTTAATTTATGCTATTTTATTTATCTCAAATTTAAGTAATGACTGAGCCCAAGACCGAACTTATCTCTCGTTCGAAGTCTCTAGTAAACCCCCGGCCTGCTCTCGTTCAATAAGGGACAGTGATGAGCTCGGAAAGTTTGCCGTCCATCGTATAGTACATTAAACCGTGACCCTGTGTGCGGGAGAGCAATAACATGTGCATGTTAAAGAACACGATGGATGGTCTTGACGGTAGGCTACCATCTGTCTTCAACCTTCCTGCCCTCAACCTTCTCTGAGCCCTCGGGGGTCTTTTTGACTTGGCCATTTAGCCCATTGTGTCCATAAAAAGTATCAGTCAGAGGTAAAACAATCCGCCTCAGTTCTGAGTCGGGTTCTTTTTACCTCTCAACGGTACTTTTGTGCACACGATGGGCTAAATAGCCAGGTCACAAAGACCCCAAGGGCTCAACGAAGGTTGGGAAAAGGGATCCACTGGACAACTGTTAGGAGGCAGATGGAAAGCCTCTCATTAAAGATATCCAACGTGTTCTTTAATATGCACAAGCTATAATTCTCCTGCATACGGACTCTTGGCTTAACCTCCCATCCGATGGACGTTTCATGCCCGTCAGTGTCCTCCTTCTCACTGAGGTCAGTGCGGGAGTTAGGGGAGAAAATTCTTAACGTAGGTACAGTTGAAACTGGAACTTGGAACTGCAAATTAGAAGCTAATCGCGCCCCGATTAATTTTTGAATAACATCTTTAAATTTTAATTTGATTATTGTAACATAAGAAGAATTTATCACTTCGTACATCTTCTTGATTCTCTTTCTTCCCAGAAAGTTATAGTTCCTCATCAATAAAAAAAACTGGAATTTAAAGTTTTACACATACATTCACATTATATATATTATTATGCCAGTGCAAAATCAGCTGTTTCCTAAATAAAATTTCCTGGAGAAATTTAATCCACATAAATTCAATCGCTCAGAGAAATCTCGATTACAAATAATCAAACCCGTATAAAATTCTGTTGACTTTCTGACCGTTTTCTTTAATTTCATATAGCAGGATTTTACAAAATATCACAACCTGTAACAAAGCATACTTACCCAAACAAGCACAAATCAAAATCACAGCAGATTTCATTTCCCTGAAGAGCCACAGACCAAGATAGGAAAGGTCGTGACCAGCGCTCTTGCATTTATACCTTAAATTGAACAACCTCATCGGAAACGGAAGATACTCCTACGTATGTGAGATCGTGCCTTTTTTTTTACACGAAACTCGCCTTATTTCCAGTGACAAAAGCTCGGAATCACCTTTAAGAAACAGGAAATGAGTGAAGAGGATATTTCCTCACACTTTAATCTTCATTTTGTTCCTTTCTACGTCCAGCATTTGCTTTCTTCTGCGTAATACATTCCCACAGGACAACGGAAAGAATTCGTAATGTCTATATTAGTGTAACCTATTTCAACACAAGACTGAAATGGTTTTTTTTTACTTTACCCAAATATGGAGAAATTATTGAGGTCGAAAGAAAGTCAACATCGAAGTTTTTCATTTGGATTTTTATTTATATATCTATACACCGCCTGGACATATTATTACGAATACTGTATTGTGGACGAAGGACCGTAAAACATGCCAATGGTATGCAAAATGTCTTACTGGTGTTAACATTCTATTTCACTGCGAAATCCTATAAAAGGGGCAGGGGTGACTCAGTCGGTAGCGCGATAGGCTCGTAATCTGTATTTCCCAGGTTCGGGTCCCAGCTGGGTCAGCGTTGATATTTATCTTCGCAAAATTCTCTGCCCTGCCCACGGTCAGTAGGGGACACCGATGGGCTTGGAAAGACCGCCGTCCTTCGGATGGGACATTAAGCCGTGGCCCCGTGTGCGGGAGAGCCATACCCTGTCCACGTTAAAGAACAGGCTGGATGGCCTTGACGGGAGGCTACCAATTGTCTCCCAACAGCTGTTCCAGTGGCTTCCCTCCCCCAACCTTCTCTTAGCCTTCGGAGTCCTTGTTTCCTGGCCATTTAGCCCATGGTGTGCAAAAAAGCGCCGCTCAGAGGTAAAACAACCCAATCCAAGTCCTATAAAAGCCGTAAAGATATGGTGGAAAGCAAAGTCGAGCGCGACATTTGGAGAAAGGCAGATCTGACTTTCGAAAGGGGAGAATATGAGTGATGCGATGGGCAGGCGCATCCGTAACGGAGGTGATAGAACTCGCGGAAAATCAAGGAACACAGTATTTCAAGTGTATGGAAAATGGTAACGGTCCCAAAAAACATCCGCAATTGTTGCGAATGTGGGATGAAAAATACTCTGACAGATACGGACAGGCACGAACTGTACGATAAAACAGACTTGATACAGTTCATCAGCTGAGAGAGATGACCGCTAGCAGTTCTTCAAAACCCATTTCAACGAGAACTATGCGCAAAGAATTGAAAACTTTGAAATTAGGAAACTTTTCCATATACGACGAAGTATTAGAGGTTCAACATAATTTGGTCAATCAGTGTATTTTTCATTAAATTAATAAAAAAAATTATATTCAGCGGGTGGGATGCGAACCCGTGACTACATGATGTCCTGTGAGATGTTTAATTCACGAGCTACCCGTGGACGATCTGCGCGTCTAATATGAGCTTTCCTATTTGCAACGGGCAGGCCATTCGCTCAGTCGTAGCGCACCAAGCTTAAAATCTTCACTTCCTAGTTTCAAGTTTTCTGCGTTGAGAATTTTCTTTGCTCCCCCTCCTCCACTGCCCTCGGCGAGGAAGGAAACATTAAAGGCTTTTAAATGCCGCTCTCCTTCGGATGTGAATGCCTAAAATGCAAATTTTGCTAGTGGTGACTTTACTAATGAGAAGCAAATTATAATACTTGAAATGTGCGTTAGATATATCACTTTAGGTAACTCTAATTTGGGTTGTTTTACCTCTGAGCGACACTTTTTTGAACACCATGGGCTAAATGCCAGGTCACATGGACCCCGAAGGCTCAGAGAAGGTTGGGGGAGGGGACCCACTGGAACAGCTGTTGGGAGACAGATGGTAGCCTCCCGTCAAGGCCATCCAGCGTATTCTTTAACGTGCACAGGGTATGGCTCTCCCGCACACGGGGCCACGGCTTAACGTCCCATCCGACGGACGGCGGCCATCGGTGTCCCCTACTGACCGTGGGCAGGGCGGGGAATTTTTGCGGTGTAACTCTAATTAATGATTGAAATGCAACCCAACGGAAGCACATGTTTCTCATCGATAACTGCAATCTCCGTGGCATTGACATCCATTAACCGCATAGTTGGTCCTGAGCAATTTACATAATTGCCAGGAAGTGTTTCCTTCCGTTTTTTAATGGCGAGAGATATAAAGAAATTCCTAACACCCACAAGTATATCACAAGCACTTAAGAAGGCAACTACAAACGTTTGAACAGCAGAAGTGTAATTTGCTCCCTAGGAAAAAGATGTGGAAGTCTACGATATTTTTATCTATCATCGTACTATTAGGTAAATAAATTTTACTTTTTCTGTAACTTTTAAAACAGTGTTTCTTAGCCTGTGTTCCACGGAAAATTCGTTACGGTTCCACGAAACCCTTGAAAAAATACATAATAATTAGCTATTTTACAATAACAGAAATGAAAAAGATTTATAATATGAACCTAGAATTATATTTTGCTATTAAAATTAGATATTATGTTAAATCTTGAATGTATTATTAAATTGTTTTTGCTTTCGTTTCTGTGTTTTGTCCACCTTTTTTTTTTCAAGAAACTTTTCATAAGGTCTGAAAAAGTTTAATAACACTGCTTTAAATTACTTCTTACTATAAAGCGTTTTTTACCCTCTCGAGAAAGAAGATAACTCTTTCTTTACCAGTATTTTATTGTCATAGTTATTTATTATTATTTCCTATTAGTTTTTTAGAGATGAGTCCAAGCTCAGTTTTCAATACGAGATGAGTTCAAGCTCAGTTTCCATTCGAGATGAATTCAGGCTCAGTGTTTTCATTAAAGATGAGTTGGGCTCAGTGTTTTCATTAAAGATGAGTTCGGCTCAGTGTTTTCATTAAAGATGAGTTCGGCTCAGTGTTTTCATTAAAGATGAGTTCGGCTCAGTGTTTTCATTAAAGATGAGTTCGGCTCAGTGTTTTCATTAAAGATGAGTTCGGCTCAGTGTTTTCATTAAAGATGAGTTCGGCTCAGTGTTTTCATTAAAGATGAGTTCGGCTCAGTGTTTTCATTAAAGATGAGTTCGGCTCAGTGTTTTCATTAAAGATGAGTTCGGCTCAGTGTTTTCATTAAAGATGAGTTCGGGCTCAGTGTTTTCATTAAAGATGAGTTCGGGCTCAGTGTTTTCATTAAAGATGAGTTCGGCTCAGTGTTTTCATTAAAGATGAGTTCGGCTCAGTGTTTTCATTAAAGATGAGTTCGGGCTCAGATTTTCGTTAGAGATGAGTTCGTGATCAGTTTTCCGAGAGCGAACTCGAAGTTATTGAGCCGAAGTCAACTCGAGAAAGTACAGAAAAGCATGTCGCTGATCATTTAATTTATTTTTATATTATTAATCGTAATCATTTTATGGAAAATTTAAACGTTAATGCTACTTGGAAAGAAAAATGCTCGAACTTCTAATAGGAAATGAAAATTCGGGGTGAACATCAATATAGACTATAAGAACCATTCATTTATTAAAAATAGAGATTACGTAAAAAATAATTAAAAGCCACATAGTACTTATTTTTAATTACTAAAGACATTAAAAGTTAGAGGTTATAAACCAAAATAATTATATTTTTTACCTGTAATTTTCACACTTGCAAAAAATCTTTGAAATTTAAATTTTCTGCTCTCGAAGAAATGCTTGCATATTTAAATCCCTGTCTGTTTAATTCTGAAATTATTAGACATTAATAGACAGGATCAGAAATCCCTATCTATTTCATGGCTAATAATAAAGTAATTTTCCAGTTAATGTACTATAATCCGGGTTCAGCCCGACAAAGCCCGAGAAGGAACTCATCTCTATTTTGTAAATTTTGAAAAATGTGAAGAATAAATTATACCTGTAATATATATCACACCTAAAATGCTAATGTAAAAATAAATACAGGAGACGGATATGCTGACGATATCTGTTTCGATGGGCATCAGTTTCAATGCGCAGAACAAATCGAAGCTGTCTTTGATGAGTCGCCGTTCATCACCGACGAAGAACTGACAAATAGCTGCAGGTAAGTCATTTACGAACGTTCATCTTCTCACTTCCTTCAGCAGTCTATGCTTACCATTTGTTTTCGCATTTCTTAAAGCATTCTATACAGTGGTCGAAGTGTGGGGAAATAAACAATTGTTGTCGGATTGTTTTACCTCTGAACGGCAATTCTTTTGCGCACAATGAGTTAAATGGCCAAGTCACAAGGACCGCAAGGACTCAAAGGATTTGGGTTGGGTTGTTTTACTTCTGAGCGGTACTTTTTTGCACACCACGGACTAAATGGCCAGGTCACAAGTATCCCGAAGGCTCAGAGAACTTTGGGGGAGGGGACCCACTGGAACAGCTGTTGGGAGACAGATGGGAGCCTCCCGTCAAGGCCAACCAGTATGTTCTTTAAAGTGCACAAGGTATGGCTATCCCGCACACGGGGCAACGGCTTAACGACGACGGACAGCGGCCTTTCTAAGCCCATCAGTGTCCCCTACTGACCGTGGGCAGGGCGGGGAGTTTTGTGGAGATAAGTCTCAACGCTGACCCAGATGGTACTCGAACCTGGGAACTACAGATTACGACCGACTGAGCCACCCCCGCCCCAGGACTCAAAGGAGGTTGTGGAAAGGACAGTTGTTAGCAAAAAGATGGTAGCATTCCTTCAAAGACATCCAGCGTGTTCTATCCTACACAGAGACAATAAATAGCGCGCCAGGTTCGTAATCTGCTAGTTCCCAGGTTCGAGTCCCATCGGATCAGTGTTGAGACTTATCTGCGCAAAATTCCCCACCCTGCCCTCAGTCAGTAGGGAAAAACAATGGGCTTAGAAAGGCCGCTGTTTGTCAGATGAAACATTAACCGTGTTAATGTAAATAAGCCGTGGGCCCGTGTGCAGGAGAGCCGCACCTGTGCACGTTAAAGAGCACGCTAGATGACCTTGACGGGAAGCTACCGTCTGCCTCCTAACAGCTGTCCAGTGGGTCCACTTCCAATTCCATCGTTCTTCTCCGAGCCATAGGGGTCCTTAAGACCTGGCCATTGAGCCAATGGTGTGCAGAAAAGTGCCACTTAGAGGTAAAAGCAACCCAAAATCCTGAACATGAGATAACGGTTTAACATCGCATTCCACAGAAAAGGACCTCTCCGGGCCCTCTGGTATTTCCTTTCTAACCGAGAACAAGTTCCCCGAAGTTCAGCGGAAATAAATGTTTAATATCTAAATGTAAAAAAGTGCCGCTCAGAGTAAAAGTAACCCAAAATCCTGAAATGAAAATAAGACTTAACATCGCATTCGACAGACAAGGACCTTTCCTGGTCCTCTGGTGTTTCCTTTCTAACCGAGAGCAAGTTCCCGAAGTTCAGCGGAAATAAATGTTTAATATCTAAATGTAAAAAAGTGCCGCTCAGAGTAAAAGTAACCCAAAATCCTGAAATGAAAATAAGGCTTAACATCGCATTCGACAGACAAGGACCTTTCCTGGTCCTCTGGTGTTTCCTTTCTAACCGAGTAAGTTCCCGAAGTTCAGCGGAAATAAATGTTTAATATCTAAATGTAAAAAAGTACCGCTCAGAGTAAACGTAACCCAAAATCCTGAAATGAAAATAAGACTTAACATCGCATTCGACAGACAAGGACCTTTCCTGGTCCTCTGGTGTTTCCTTTCTAACCGAGAGCAAGTTCCCGAAGTTCAGCGGAAATAAATGTTTAATATCTAAATGTAAAAAAGTACCGCTCAGAGTAAAAGTAACCCAAAATCCTGAAATGAAAATAAGACTTAACATCGCATTCGACAGACAAGGACCTTTCCTGGTCCTCTGGTGTTTCCTTTCTAACCGAGAGCAAGTTCCCGAAGTTCAGCGGAAATAAATGTTTAATATCTAAATGTAAAAAAGTACCGCTCAGAGTAAAAGTAACCCAAAATCCTGAAATGAAAATAAGACTTAACATCGCATTCGACAGACAAGGACCTTTCCTGGTCCTCTGGTGTTTCCTTTCTAACCGAGAGCAAGTTCCCGAAGTTCAGCGGAAATAAATGTTTAATATCTAAATGTAAAAAAGTACCGCTCAGAGTAAAAGTAACCCAAAATCCTGAAATGAAAATAAGACTTAACATCGCATTCGACAGACAAGGACCTTTCCTGGTCCTCTGGTGTTTCCTTTCTAACCGAGAGCAAGTTCCCGAAGTTCAGCGGAAATAAATGTTTAATATCTAAATGTAAAAAAGTACCGCTCAGAGTAAAAGTAACCCAAAATCCTGAAATGAAAATAAGGCTTAACATCGCATTCGACAGAGAAGGACCTTTCCTTGCCCTCTGGTGTTTCCTTTCTAACCGAGAGCAAGTTCCCGAAGTTCAGCGGAAATAAATGTTTAATATCTAAATGTAAAAAAGTACCGCTCAGAGTAAAAGTAACCCAAAATCCTGAAATGAAAATAAGGCTTAACATCGCATTCGACAGACAAGGACCTTTTATTGCCCTCTGGTGTTTCCTTTCTAACCGAGAGCAAGTTCCCGAAGTTCAGCGGAAATAAATGTTTAATATCTAAATGTAAAAAAGTGCCGCTCAGAGTAAAAGTAACCCAAAATCCTGAAATGAAAATAAGACTTAACATCGCATTCGACAGACAAGGACCTTTCCTGGTCCTCTGGTGTTTCCTTTCTAACCGAGAGCAAGTTCCCGAAGTTCAGCGGAAATAAATGTTTAATATCTAAATGTAAAAAAGTACCGCTCAGAGTAAAAGTAACCCAAAATCCTGAAATGAAAATAAGACTTAACATCGCATTCGACAGACAATGACCTTTCCTGGTCCTCTGGTGTTTCCTTTCTAACCGAGAGCAAGTTCCCGAAGTTCAGCGGAAATAAATGTTTAATATCTAAATGTAAAAAAGTACCGCTCAGAGTAAAAGTAACCCAAAATCCTGAAATGAAAATAAGACTTAACATCGCATTCAACAGACAAGGACCTTTCCTGGTCCTCTGGTGTTTCCTTTCTAACCGAGAGCAAGTTCCCGAAGTTCAGCGGAAATAAATGTTTAATATCTAAATGTAAAAAAGTGCCGCTCAGAGTAAAAGTAACCCAAAATCCTGAAATGAAAATAAGACTTAACATCGCATTCGACAGACAAGGACCTTTCCTGGTCCTCTGGTGTTTCCTTTCTAACCGAGAGCAAGTTCCCGAAGTTCAGCGGAAATAAATGTTTAATATCTAAATGTAAAAAAGTGCCGCTCAGAGTAAAAGTAACCCAAAATCCTGAAATGAAAATAAGGCTTAACATCGCATTCGACAGACAAGGACCTTTCCTGGTCCTCTGGTGTTTCCTTTCTAACCGAGAGCAAGTTCCCGAAGTTCAGCGGAAATAAATGTTTAATATCTAAATGTAAAAAAGTACCGCTCAGAGTAAAAGTAACCCAAAATCCTGAAATGAAAATAAGACTTAACATCGCATTCGACAGACAAGGACCTTTCCTGGTCCTCTGGTGTTTCCTTTCTAACCGAGAGCAAGTTCCCGAAGTTCAGCGGAAATAAATGTTTAATATCTAAATGTAAAAAAGTACCGCTCAGAGTAAAAGTAACCCAAAATCCTGAAATGAAAATAAGACTTAACATCGCATTCAACAGACAAAGACCTTTCCTGGTCCTCTGGTGTTTCCTTTCTAACCGAGAGCAAGTTCCCGAAGTTCAGCGGAAATAAATGTTTAATATCTAAATGTAAAAAAGTACCGCTCAGAGTAAAAGTAACCCAAAATCCTGAAATGAAAATAAGGCTTAACATCGCATTCGACAGACAAGGACCTTTCATGGTCCTCTGGTGTTTCCTTTCTAACCGAGAGCAAGTTCCCGAAGTTCAGCGGAAATAAATGTTTAATATCTAAATGTAAAAAAGTGCCGCTCAGAGTAAAAGTAACCCAAAATCCTGAAATGAAAATAAGACTTAACATCGCATTCGACAGACAAGGACCTTTCATGGTCCTCTGGTGTTTCCTTTCTAACCGAGAGCAAGTTCCCGAAGTTCAGCGGAAATAAATGTTTAATATCTAAATGTAAAAAAGTGCCGCTCAGAGTAAAAGTAACCCAAAATCCTGAAATGAAAATAAGACTTAACATCGCATTCGACAGACAAGGACCTTTCCTGGTCCTCTGGTGTTTCCTTTCTAACCGAGAGCAAGTTCCCGAAGTTCACCGGAAATAAATGTTTAATATCTAAATGTAAAAAAGTACCGCTCAGAGTAAAAGTAACCCAAAATCCTGAAATGAAAATAAGGCTTAACATCGCATTCGACAGACAAGGACCTTTTATTGCCCTCTGGTGTTTCCTTTCTAACCGAGAGCAAGTTCCCGAAGTTCAGCGGAAATAAATGTTTAATATCTAAATGTAAAAAAGTGCCGCTCAGAGTAAAAGTAACCCAAAATCCTGAAATGAAAATAAGACTTAACATCGCATTCGACAGACAAGGACCTTTCCTGGTCCTCTGGTGTTTCCTTTCTAACCGAGAGCAAGTTCCCGAAGTTCAGCGGAAATAAATGTTTAATATCTAAATGTAAAAAAGTACCGCTCAGAGTAAAAGTAACCCAAAATCCTGAAATGAAAATAAGACTTAACATCGCATTCAACAGACAAGGACCTTTCCTGGTCCTCTGGTGTTTCCTTTCTAACCGAGAGCAAGTTCCCGAAGTTCAGCGGAAATAAATGTTTAATATCTAAATGTAAAAAAGTACCGCTCAGAGTAAAAGTAACCCAAATACCTGAAATGAAAATAAGACTTAACATCGCATTCGACAGACAAGGACCTTTCCTGGTCCTCTGGTGTTTCCTTTCTAACCGAGAGCAAGTTCCCGAAGTTCAGCGGAAATAAATGTTTAATATCTAAATGTAAAAAAGTACCGCTCAGAGTAAAAGTAACCCAAAATCCTGAAATGAAAATAAGGCTTAACATCGCATTCGACAGACAAGGACCTTTCCTGGTCCTCTGGTGTTTCCTTTCTAACCGAGAGCAAGTTCCCCCAAGGTCAGCGGAAATAAATGTTTAATATCTAAATGTAAAAAAGTGCCGCTCAGAGTAAAAGTAACCCAAAATCCTGAAATGAAAATAAGGCTTAACATCGCATTCGACAGACAAGGACCTTTCCTGGCCCTCTGGTGTTTCTTTTCTAACCGAGAGCAAGATCCCCGATGGTTAGTGGAAACAAATGTTTAATATCTAAAAGTAAAAAAGTGCCGCTCAGAGGTAAAAGCAATCCAAAATCCTGAAATGAAAATAAGGCTTAACATCGCATTCGACAGACAAGGACCTTTCCTTGCCCTCTGGTGTTTCCTTTCTAACCGAGAGCAAGTTCCTCGAAGGTCAGCGGAAATAAATCTTTAATATCTAAAAGTAAAAAAGTACCGCTCAGAGGTAAAAGCAATCCAAAATCCTGAAATGAAAATAAGGCTTATCATCGCATTCGACAGACAAGGATCTCTCCTGGCCCTCTGGTGTTTTCCTTCTAACCGAGAGTAAGTTCCCCCAAGGTCAGCGGAAATAAATGTTTAATATCTGATAGTAAAAAAGTGCCGCTCAGAGTAAAAGCAACCCAAAATCCTGAAATGAAAATAAGGCTTAACATCGCATTCGACAGACAAGGACCTTTCCTGGCCCTCTGGTGTTTCTTTCCTAACCGAGAGCAAGTTCCCCGGAGGTTAGCAGAAATAAATCTTTAATATCTAAAAGTAACGTTTTTATGCTTTAGCGTCAAGAGTTGTTAGTGGGTTGTTTTATATGTGAGCGACCTTTTTTTGCACACTATGAGCTAAGTCGCCAGGTCATAAGAATACCTAGTGATCAGAAAGATTGGGAGGAGAGGACTCACTGGACAGCTGTTTGGAGACGGTAACCTGCCAAGGCCATCCAGAGTGTTCCATCACGTTGTTCATATACGTCCCATCCAACAGACGTCTTACACTAAATTACAGAAATTATAATCATATTATTATCTTTATTTTATGTATTTACAGTGACATTCAAAGCAATCTGCAATGCCTCGAAAATTTCATCAGTACTTGCAAAAAAGAATTACTCAATGAATTTCTCCTCTACGTTACATCACCTAGAGCTGTGCTGCAAGACCTGTGCAATCCGGAATCTTCTCTACGAGCAGGTAAAAAATTGTTTTAAGTCTTGTTAAAAGAGTCTAAGATGTAAAGTAAGATTTCCTAGCCTAACTCTTTGATTTTGCTCTGAGTAAACGTTGCTGAAGGTGATCTCGCACTGTCATATTACAGAATAACTCCTTGGGGTAAACCGTTGTTTTACTGTCGAAATCTGGCTTTTCCCAGGGCACAGCTACTGGTGTTTGCATGCAGAAATCAATTCCCATCTCTGTAAAAAAGGGTCATTCTGAAATGACTTCGTGTTCCCCTGCAAATTGTTCTGCTCTGCACTTTGCTTTCCACTGAAACTTTCTGCTGACTTCTCTATTGCCTTTCCCAAACTTTTATTAACTAAGAATGGCATTTAGGATATTCAAATCATACCCATAGCCGTCATAGGCGCTTTTTATTTTGCTTTGCACCTATTGCTTTGCTCCCCTTACGACATTCCTAAAGTATATAATGTCATATTGGGATTTGTTCAAGGATCTATACAGACATTTTGGTCTTTTTGGTTAATGATGATTTTCCCTACAAAACAAGGTAGGTTTGTTTTGATCTCGGACCGGCATTTTTTGCGCACAGTGGGCTAAACTGCCAGGTCACATGGACCCCAAGAGTTCAGAGAAGGTTGGGGAAAGGGACACATTGGGCAATGTTTAGGAAATAGATGCGAGATTCCCGTCAAAGCCATCCAGAATATTCTTTAACGCACACGGGGTATGACTCTTTACGTAGTGCTCTTTACTTCTCATCCAATGGACAGCGGCCTTTTCAAGTCCATCGGTGTCTCCTACCTACTAAGGGCAGGATGGAGGTTTTGTGGTGATAAATCTCAATTCTGGTACAGGTGGGCCTGGAGCCTGAGAACTGGAGATCACGAAGCTGACTCGCTACTTCCTGAACCCAATCCCCATCCCCATAAGACAGGTATTATGCACCTTTTTTTCTTTGAGTTCGATTGGGTTATTTTACCTCTGAGCGGCACATTTTTGCATACAATGGGCTCAATGGTCAGGTTACAAGGACCCCGAAAACTCAGAGCAAGTTGGGGGAAGGGACTCATTGGACAGCTGTTAGGAGACAGATGGTAGCCTCCCGTCAAGGCCATCCAGCATATTATTTAACGTACACTTGGCTCTCCGTCCCATTCGACCGACGGCGGTCTTTCCAAGCCCATCGGTCGTCCTGCTGACCGAGGGCAAGGCGGCATTATATCTTTGATTCATCAGTAAAAATAAAATCATAAATAACTTTTACACTGAGCCACCAAAAAAGTTACTTTCTGGCACGGTTTATATGTCGAAACCAAGGTGAAGGTAAAACCATATAGTGATCATAGGAGATAACAAATATCGGTGGGCCAGAAAAGTAAAAAAGGAAAAGTGGACACGCGAGAACAGAACAATCATCCAGGGAATCCATGCGAACAGAAAGATGCTTACAGTGACCACTAGTAAAGAGAAAAGCACATAGTGTAGCTTACAGTGACCACTAGTAAAGAGAAAAGCACATAGTGTAGCTTACAGTGACCACTAGTAAAGAGAAAAGCACATAGTGTAGCTTACAGTGACCACTAGTAAAGAGAAAAGCACATAGTGTAGCTTACAGTGACCACTAGTAAAGAGAAAAGCACATAGTGTAGCTTACAGTGACCACTAGTAAAGAGAAAAGCACATAGTGTAGTCGTGTGAAGACAAAAGCATACATCATCATCGGGAAAGGCAAAAGGCAAAACATATGGTGGTTATAAGTGAACGCAAAAAACATACAGAGACTGCATGCGAAAACAAAAAGCTCCAAGGAGATATTGGTGAAGAGAAAAAAAAGTCCCAAACAATTACAATTCTAAAGTATGCTTTATATACATACACTGCCGGCAAATTATTATGAATACCTACTAAAACTTCATAATAGTTCTCGTTAACATGGGTTTTGAAGTATTGCTAGCTGTCATCTCTCTCAGCTGGGGACTGTAGCAACTCTGTTTTGCCTATAATTCGTGTCAATAAATGCCTGCCCTTGTCTGTCAGAGTTTTTTTCCTCCAGCTTTTGTCACGATTGGCTGACGTCTTACAAGACCTTTGACATTATCCATACACTTCGGATATTCTGCCCGTGAGTTTCCTCTGAGTTCCATCACCTAGGTTACCGATGCTCCTGACCATCGCGCTCCAACGATGTGACTCCTATCAAAGTCAGCTTAACCTTTTACCATATGTCGCGCTTGACTTTGTATTCCACCATGTGTTTATGGCTTATATAGGATTTCGCAATCGGTTGGGTTGTTTTACCTATTAGCCGCACTTTTTTGCACACCATGGGCTAAATGGCCAGGTCACATGGACCCTGAAGGCTCATAGAAGGTTGGTGGAGGGGACCCACTGGAACAGCTGTTGGGAGACAGATGGTGGCCTCCCGTCAAGGCCATCCAGCGTGTTCTTTAACGTGCAGAGGGTATGGCTCTCCCACACAAGGGGCCACTGCTTAACAGGAGGCCTTTCCAAGCCTATCGGTGTCCCCTACTGACTGTGGGCAGGGCGGGGAATTTTGCGGAAATAAATCTCAACGCTGACCCAGCTGGGACTCAAACCTGGGAACTACAGATTACGAGCCTGGGGGGCTACCAATTGAGCCACACCCGCCCCACTTTCGTAATGACGTAGACTTATGTTAGTAAGGAAATTTGCACACATTGGCACGTTTCATGGCACTTCGCGCACTATGTAATGTTCATAATAATTTTGCCAAGCAGTGTATATCATCCATTTGATTACATTGTTATCATATTTGTTTATTTGGAAAAATAACAAAGTGCGCTCTTTGTTTCATTTAGCATTTTCGTATATTTTTTCAGGACCAGATATTTTTTTTTCGGATAACAAAAAATGCATTCATTTGTGATCAGGTTGTTATCTAGAAAAAAAAAATGGGGAAGGGGGTGGCAAGTCCCCTCCTCCCCCATTATTTTAGTTAGTAGTTTAACATTTCCTCCTCCATTTTAGAGGTGTTTAAAATCTTTTTTTTTTGAAAAATTCATGAAATGTACTTAATTTTTTCAATTTTTTTCCCTCTGTTATACTTACTGGTATTCTCAAAGGGGGGAAAGTGGGAATGACCCATTTCCCCCTTGATCTCCTAGATCTGGCCCTATTTGTGATCAACTATGCATATTGAAATGGAAGATTTTAGATTCCTTAATGGAAAATTCTCTAAATGAATTAATGTATTTCTTTCCTTTTCCTTCTCCTTGACTGAATAAAGCTTACCAAGAACACGTGACATGCTTGAGAACTGTTGATTTCTACAACATCACTGATCCATTGGATGAATGCATCTATTCCTCCGTGGATGAAGAAACCTTGGAACGTATTAAAGAAGCAGAAGATAATTTGGATGATACAGATAATATAATAAAATTAGGATGCTTGTAAGTCCATCTACTATGTATTATTAGTCGAATTACAAATGATATTATTTTAAATGCTATTATCCAATATTATGTAACAACCTGTGTAAAAAATGACCAGAAGTTTGGCTCATTACTGATAGATATTGCTCATGCATAACACTCACTTTAATGCATTCGTTCCAAAAGAAGTAAAATCCAAAAAAAAAATTGTTTGCATAAAAACAAATAGAAACAATTTTCAAATGTATCTGTAGCTATATCTAATATACTATATAGACGATTATGAATGATTGACTGTTGGCTGACTGTTAAGTCAATCATTCATTCATTAGATTGGGTTGGGTTGTTTTACCTCTGAGCGGCACTTTTTTGCACACCATGGGCTAAATGGCCAGGTCACATGGACCCGGAAGGCTCAGAGAAGGTTGGGGGAGGGGACCCACTGGAACAGCTGTTGGGAGACAGATGCTAGCCTCCCGTCAAAGCCATCCAGCGTGTTCTTTAACGTGCACAGGGTATGGCTCTCCCGCACACGGGACCACGGCTTAACGTCCCATTCGACGGACGGCGGCCTTTCCAAGCCCATCGGTGTCCCCTACTGACCGTGGGCAGGGTGGGGAATTTTGCGGAGATAAATCTCAACGCTGACCCAGCAGGGACTCGAACCTGGGAACTAAGAGCCTGGCGCGCTACCGACTGAGGCACCCCCGCTCCCTCATTCATTAGAGCTCTGAAAATTTGCTCCTAAAGGGAAATTCCTGTCTGGGGTTGTTTCGGTTGCAGATGTCGGAAACGTTACGAAGTCAGAGGGTCCTTTTAATTAAAAGGTGAAATTTCGATCTACCGTAGCTAATAATTGGCTTTTGGATTATTTTGAGTCGTTGATCTCAGAAATTTGTGAAATTTTGGATGCAATGAGTCCTTTGAGATCAAAGGTCAAATATAGATTTATCAGTGTTAGAGGACTAAAATTCAGTGTCGAGGTATTTTGAGGCGTAGATCTCGAAAATCACTTTAAATTTTCGATGCAATGAGTCCTTTGAGGTCAAAGGTCAAATTTCGATGTAACGGTGCTGGAAAGCTAAAAATTGCTGAATAATGCTATTTCCGGCAGTAGAACACAGAATAAGAGGAATTTTCAGATCTAGTGTCGCATTCAAGGTCAAATAGAGGTCTGAATGACGGTCTAGAAATCAAGATTGATTTCTGGTACATTAAACTCCCAAAAGTATTGGATTTGGGTTGGGTTGTTTTACCTCTGAGCGGCACTTTTTTGCACACCATGGGCTAAATGGCCAGGTCACATGGACCCCGAAGGCTCAGAGAAGGTTGGGGAAGGGGACCCACTGGAACAGCTGTTGGGAGACAGATGGTAGTCTCCCGTCAAGGCCATCCAGCGTGTTCTTTAACGTGCACAGGGTATGGCTCTCCCGCACACGGGGCCACGGCTTAACGTCCCATCCGACGGACGGCGGCCTTTCCAAGCCCATCGGTGTCCCCTACTGACCGTGGGCAGGGCGGGGAATTTTGCGGAGATAAATCTCAACGCTGACCCAGCTGGGACTCGAACCTGGGAACTACAGATTACGAGCCTGGCGCGCTACCGACTGAGCCACCCCCGCCCCCCCAAAAGTATTGGAACAGTTCCTTATTGTGTAAATGCGAAACCACATTCAAAACATTCATTCATTCATTTTCGAAGTTAGGCAACTTCGAAAATGTCTTTTTACTGAAAAATATCACCGGAGTTAAACTAAAGACTCAATTTGATGTATCCAAATCTTGATTTTTTTTTAAAAGTAAAATCCGTTTGGCAGTTAAAGTGTTATCGAAGCTGCGACATATAATAGAAGCTTTCATATTGATGCAATTTTACCTCAAGAATTAAATGAAACTCGAATATGGGTGCAAACCGATTGACACGAAAATCAGGGGACCAGCGTAAACATTTCGTGTTAGCACGATTTCGCTTTAAGAATAATCAATACATATCATTGCAGGCTCCTAAAGCTGTTCGCAGCCTATGTCGTATTTTGTGAGTACAAATTAAGAGAAATAGAAAAGTAAGTCCATTCTCAATTCTTGAAAATCAAGTTTAAGAAGCTTATCAAAGAAGTTCTGTTTAAGAGTTTCATATTTTCTGTTTAATAAGATATGCTGTGTATTTTCAGGTAAGTTACATAAAGTACAATTTGGGGAATTTATAAGTTGCATTTTATATTTAGTACTGTTAAGCATTATTTTATCAGTTCTTAAACGGTATAGAATTTTTGCTTCTACTCTATTAAAAGGTAATTTTTGAATATAGTTTATATAATTAGATAAGTGATATCGAAAAGAAGGTTTTAAAATGGAGTTAATTTGGAGATATTTTTCTGTAAGAAGAAATTCTAATTTTTTTAATTCAAGTTTTGCAGTGGAAAAAAAGGAATAAGTTGGTGGATTTGGGTTGTTTTACCTCTGAGCGGCACTTTTTTGCACACCACGGGCTAAATGGTCAGGTCACATGGACCCCGAAGGCTCAGAGAAGGTTGGGGGAGGGGACCCACTGGAACAGCTGTTGGGAGACAGATGGTAGCCTACCGTCAAGGCCATCCAGTGTGTTCTTTAACGTGCAAAGGGCATGGCTCTCCCACACACGGGACCACGGCTTAACGTCCCATCCGACGGACGGAGGCCTTTCCAAGCCCATCGGTGTCCCCTACTGACCGTGGGCAGGGCGGGGAATTTTTGCGGAGATAAATCTCAACACTGACCCAGCTGGGACTCGAACCTGGGAACTACAGATTACGAGCCTGGCGCGCTACCGACTGAGCCACCCCCGCCCCAAATGGCTCGGAAGGATGGACATTAGTCTTCGTGTAAATGGTATGTTACGAAGTTAATGTAATTTCGCCCGGAATTAGAAAAATAAAAGAAGAGACAAAGAGGCGCAATCGAGCTGAAAAAACGTAAGGTTGGGGGGGGGGTCAAAAGATTGGATTTTTCATTGCAATTTCCTTTCGCTTTAAAGGTTTTTCAAAATAAAATTAAAAAATGTGCGAAATATGCAGAAGTTTAACAATTTTTTTTAAACATTACCCATACTGTAATTCTGAAAGGGAGGGGGGCATGGCCCCTTGGTATTCCCCATATTCAGTTCTTGTGACACTCTATGGCAATATGTATTCGTTAGAGATTTAATAAAGTGAATATTATAAATCGTAATTACTAGAAAGCTGTTAAAAATATCGTATTTAATCCATTTATGATAAAAAATAAAAAAGTTATTTCTTTCCAGAATCTATGAGCCATCTGTGAATTGCCTGAAACAAACTGTTGACGGCCACTGTGACGTGGGCGCTGGACAACTACTGAAAGATCTTATTCAACGCGGGACAGAAGTGCCCAGAGTTAAATACTGTAAGAACACTATCGGATCAGTTCTTGAGAATGTGGTTGATGAAATCCTGAGAAAGAAGAAGAAGAAGTAGATGGAAATTATATATCCTAGGCAGAGTCGTTATGTCAAAATATACTCTGCACTATCAGTAGCACGATCATTTAGTATGTGTCTTTAATGTCACAATTAAGGAATAAAAGGTTGCTTTGATGTTTGTATATGTAAATGAATGCATTTTAATATATAACTTGAACAACGCATATCGCCTCTGGCGCAAATGGGAATCTCGTTTTCGAGAAAATCAAGTTTCGTATACCTATTTTTGCAGTCCTTAAAAGTTTCAATTCGAGCTAATAGATGATTGGGAAAGTGCAAATAGTGGTATTTTATTAGTATTTATGTTACCGCTAAAGCTGGAAAGCCGTTAATGTGCACATTACCTAGCTAATCTGCAGATTAACTGATTTGCTCCGTTAACGTGCGGAATCAAGAGTTTTCCGCATTTTACCTAGGTAATGTGCACATTAACGGCTTCCGTATCGTTAAAGTTCAAAAGTTTGTTTCTCTCATAGGTTGAATCTCTTGAATATGAATCTTCGTGTCACATGATTCACTCGTCCGCATTATAAAAAACGCCCCGGATGAGCGGAGGCCAAGTGAGAACGAATCGGTAAAGTGATTCATTCTTGATAAGAATCACTAAAATGATTCGTTCTCACTTGGCCTGCTCATTTTGGGGACTTTTTTTATAATTCGGACGACTGATTCATGTTGACAGAGGGATGACCCTGGTTTCAACTCTACTCTCGGACACTAGATAAATAACATTATGTTAATTTAAGCGTTTCTCGTATCGCTTAAATACGTTAATTTAAGCGATACGAGAAACGTTCCTGTTGTTCCAGCAAAGATCTTATTTTCACTTTAACGAGTGCCTAGTAGGTAATGTGCAGATTATCCAGGTAATTTGCAGATTACCTAGGTAATTTGAGAAATGAAACAATTTTCCGCACGTTAACGGATCACCCTAGTTAATCTGCACAATACCTATATAATCTGTAGAATAACTGATTTCTGCACTTTAGCGGTAACATTTATACAGCAAAAAAATTATTCGTCTTTTAAGTTGTTTAAAGTTTGTCTTAAAAGTTGCTTCTCTCACAGCCTTCTGACAAAAGGTGACAGATTATTGCTGTCAGAGAAATTTCTCTTGACACTATTACCGAAATTTCATAGCCACGTGCGCATCACACGCTATCTCCTCGGTTCAATCCCGAGGGGAAACAAATTCAAAGTACTTTTTGGCCGGGGTTGGTTTAGTCGGTAGCACGCCAGGCTACCGACTGAACCATTTTGGAGTTCACAGGTTGGAATCCCAGCTCGGCCAAGATTTACAAGCCGATGGGATTGAGATTTATCTTCACAAAACTCCCCGCCCTGCCCACAGTCAGTAGGGACACCGATAGGCTTGGAAAAGTCGCCGTCCGTCGGATGGGACGTTAAGCCGTGTCTCCGTGTGAAGAAGAGCCATACCCTGTAAGTTAACACACGTTAAAGTCCGTTAAAGGTACAAGATAATGCACGTTAAAGAACACGCTGTATGGCCTTGATGGGAGGCTACCATTTGTTTCCCGACAGTTGTCCAGTGGGTTCCCTCATCCCAACTTTTTCTGAGCTCTCGGGGTCCTTGTGAGCCCAACTTAACTGGTGTTCACTTTGAGAACAAGGATTTGGATGAGGAACCCACTAAACAGAAGTTAATTTGAGGGGAAAAGATGGGATGAGTAACTCACTAATCAGGGTAAATAAACCCACTAAACAAAGATTCGCTTGAGAAGATAGATGGGACTAGGAACCCATTAAACATGGACTCGCTTGAGAACAGGGACGGAATAAGGAAGCTACTGAACAGGGATTCACTTGAGAACAGGGATGGATAAGGAAGCTACTGAACAGGGATTCGCTTGAGAACAGGGATGGATAAGGAAGCTACTGAACAGGGATTCACTTGAGAACAGGGATGGAATGAGAAAGCTACTAATCAGGGGTTCGTTTGAGAACAGGGGTGGGACAAGGAATCCACAAAACAAGGATTCGTTTGAGAACAGAGAGGGGATGAGGAATGTACAAAACAGGGGTTTGCTTGAGAATAGCGATGGAGCAAGTAACTCACTAAACAGAGTGTGTGCTTGAAAATATGGAGGGGACACGGAATCCACTAAACAGGGGTTCGTATGAAAACAGAGATGAGACAATAAATCCTCTAAACAAGGTTTTACTTCAGAACAAGGATGGGGTGAGGAAACCACTAAATACCTGTCGGGGGAGACACAGTTGCCACCCCCGTGGAAATTCTAAAATATTTTAAACTTATTTATCAATAAAGAACATAATTTCTGAACTTAAAAGTCCTATTTTTGTTGTTCAGAAGAACGCCTTGAAACCTTATCGGTTCTTCAATAACATCCTGTAGAAAGGGGTGCTATTCTCCAGGGAAGAAAATACAATTCATTTGCATCATTAGCTCGTTGTGAAATTTTTTCAAAAATATTTATCGCTGCTTTGATTTTGTTGGATTGTTTTAACTCTGAGCAGCATCTTTTGTCACACAATGGGCTAAACGTCTAGGTCACAAGGAATGTTAGAAGACAGATGATAGTCTCCCGTGAAGGCTAACCAGCGTGTTCGTTAACGTGCACAGGGTATGGCTCTCCTGCACACGTGGACCATGGTTTAATGTCCCATCCACAGACGGCGGACTTTCAAGTCCATCGCTGTCCCCTTTCTCACTAAGGATAAGGTAGAGGTTAGCTCAGATAAATCTCAAAGATGATACAGTTGAAACTCGAGCCTGGGGACTGCAGATTGCGAAATTGACGCGCTACCGTCTGAGCCAACTCCGACTCCAGTGGGCTTTCAAAGTCCATCGCTTTCCCCTTTCTCACTGTGGATAAGGAAAGCTGATACAGTTGAAACTCGAGCCTGGGGACTGCAGATTGCGAAATTGACGCGCTACCGTCTGAGCCAACCCCGACTCTAGTGGGCTTTCAAAGTCCATCGCTGTCCCCTTTCTCACTATGGATAAGGAAAGCTGATACAGTTGAAACTCGAGCCTGGGGACTGCAGATTGCGAAATTGACGCGCTACCGTCTGAGCCAACCCCGACTCCAGTGGGCTTTCAAAGTCCATCGCTGTCCCCTTTCTCACTATGGATAAGGAAAGCTGATACAGTTGAAACTCGAGCCTGGGAACTGCAGATTGCGAAATTGACGCGCTACCGTCTGAGCAACCCCGATTCAAGTAGATAAAAGGCAAACATTATGGCAGTTAAATATTAAATCTTTCATAAATGTATAAATACCGAAAGAATATTGATAAAAAAACGAGATGTTTAATTTATTTTAGTCGCATTTTTCTGTAAAAAGTGGAAAGAGGATGTTGGCTCATTCGGTAGATCTCCAGGTTGGAAATCTGCAGTTCCCAGGTTCGAGTCACACCTGGGCCAGTGTTAGGATTTATCTCCGCCAAATCTCTATATCGCCATCGTGTAGAAAGGGACACCGATGAACAGGAGTACCCTACTTTTGTGCACGCTAAGGAACACGCTGGATGACCTTGACGGCAGGCTTCGATCTGTTTCCTAATAGTTGTCAAGTGAGTCCTCTTCCCACAACTATCTCTGAACCTTGGGATCCTTGTGACGTGACCCTTTAACCTATTATGGGCAAAAAAAAGTGCCTCTCACAAGTAATACAACTCAACTCTTACTTTCTTTTGAAAATCTGTTACCGATTTTTAGGGATACGAAAGGTGTATTTAAATTATATATCAGTTTAAATGGGTATGCAGAAATGATTGAGAACAAAACGCAAACTGCTCGTGGGAAAAAATAATGCAAAAACAAAAAAGGACTCCTGTGAGTTCTACATTAATAGTGGCACTCATTGTTACATAGCGACTTTTTAACCACAAATTTTTTCACGTGTAATTTCTGCAGCAAATAGGAAGTTCCGTTTGCTTTTCCTTCCTGCAATTAACGACTAACTCCAAAAAGTAATCTCTTAACATCAGAAAGCTGGCTTTAACCTATCAGAACCTCTTTTAGAAGCTGCTGTAAACTTTGGTTACATCTCATTTTCTCTCTCTTAGGGAAATGGGGAAGCCTGCGTCATTCGTAACTGTAATTGCATTATTGAGTAAGTAATGTGATAGAGTGTCAGTTTTTTCATTCGTTTTTGGGAAAAACGAGCTAACATTTTCACATCGTCCTCTGTCTGTTTGTCCTTGTAAACATTTAACTTCTTTATTTTTAGAGCCGAAAATTATTTTTGCATTGAAAAGGTATCGATGAGTTGGGTTGTTTTACCTCTGAGCGGCACTTTTTTGCACACCATAGGCTAAATGGCCAGGTCACAGGGACCCCGAAGGCTCAGAGAAGGTTGGGGGAGGGGACCCACTGGAACAGCTGTTGGGAGACAGATAGTAGTCTCCCGTCAAGGCCATCCGGCGTGTTCTGTAACGTGCACAGGGTGTGGCTCTCATGCACACGGTGCCACGGCTTAGCGTCCCATCCGACGGACGGCGGCCTTTCCAAGCCCATCAGTGTCCCCTACTGACCGTGGGCAAGGCGGGGAATTTTGCGGAGATAAATCTCAACGCTGACCCAGCTGGGACTCGAACCTGGGAACTACAGATTACGAGCCTGGCGCGCTTCCGACTGAGCCACCCCCGCCCCAGGTATCGATGAGCTATTACGATTCGCACTTTCGGGGAGCGGGGTGACTCAGTCGGTAGCGGGCCAGGCTCGTAATCTATAGTTCCCTGATTCGAGTCCCAGCTGGGTCAGCGTTGAAACTTATCTCCACAAAACTCTCCGCCCTTCCCACGGTCAGTAGGGGATACCGATGATCATGGAAAGGCCGCCATCCGTCGGATGGGACGTTAAGCCGTGGCCCCGTGTACGGGAGAGCCATACCATGTGCACGTTAAAGAACACGCTTTGGATGGCCTTGACGGGAGGCTACCATCTGTCTCCCAACAGCTGTTCCAGTGGGTCCCCTCCACCAACTTTCTCTGAGCCTTCGGGGTACTTGTGACCTGGTCATTTAGCCCATGGTCTGCAAAAAAGTGCCGCTCAGAGGTAAAACAACCCAACCCAACTCGCACTTTCGGATTCTCTCAATAGCTATAATTACGCTCTCTAACGGTGGAAAATTTGAAAATGATCAGATTTTAAACGAATATTGAAAGCGATGTATTTATGCTTGAAAATTGATATTTTGGTGGCGTAATGGTTAGCACGCTTGGCTATTGATCTTAGGGACCTGGGTTCGAGTCCCGGATTTAGGCATGGATGTGTGTGTCGTTTTTCTGCTGAGGTCCTGCCATCCTCTCAGATCTCCTACTGTGGCATATAAACTGACAGGCTCCTGTCAGACCTCTGTGGCAAGCAGCTGCTTGAGGGGGTATTTATTATTATTTTTTATTAATGTGAAAGAGACGAAGTTTGCATTGAAAACAATGATTTTCATCTTACCTCAGGGGTGTGGAATAACGTACTTATTTTTAGAAATAAATTAAAAGAGATGTTTATGGGGGATAGAGGAATATTGATATATTATTACTATTCACACTTTTCGAATCTCTCAAAAATTTTCATTTCACCCTCTGATGGCGGAAAAAGTTTAAAATTTCAAAAATTGAACAAGTATTGCAAATGATCTACTTATGGTAAAAATTTGATGTTTTAGTGGTGGAGTGTGATGATCAAGGGGTGCCTTCACCCCCAGGGAGGGTAGGAAGGAAACTTTTTCTACGAAGATATCAGTGAAAGGTTTTTTGAGTTGAATAAGTAGTAACAACACTATAATGATTCATAATTTTCAAAGCCTTCAAAAGGATTTAATTTGTATCATTACAGGCTCTGAATGTTGAAAATTTAAACTTGAAGTAATATTGCAGAATTTTTTTGCTTGAAAATCTGGTGGTAGAATGTATGGATCCAGAACAGATATCCAGATAGTTTTATTGTTTAAAATTCATTTTATTTCTTTTGTTATCATCTATATTATGGGTTCTCAACGTGGGGTACGTGGTAAACTTTTTGGGGTACGTGGTAAACTTTTTGGGGTACGCCGTGAGATCTCAAAAGTCGTTAGATATATGTTATACATATATAGGTTTTATTTTATTCCCATTGTTACACTATAACTATAGTTTTATCTATCTATACAAGGGTACGCCAGTTAGATACACATTTCCAGGAGGTACGTGAAGCATAAAAGGTTGAGAACCACTGCTCTAAATAATTTGCTTTGTTTGAGCGGCGCTTTTTTGCACACAATGGGCTAAATGGCCAGGTCACAAGGACCCCAAGAGCAAAGAGAAGTTTGAGGAAGGAAATTTCCCTGAAAATAATATCGCTTTTTAAAGGGTTGGGTTGGGTTGTTTTACCTCTGAGCGGCACTGTTTTGCACACCATGGGCTAATGGCCAGGTCACATGGACCCCGAAGATTCAGAGAAGGTTGGGGAAGGGGACCTACTGGAACAGCTGTTGGGAGACAGATGGTAGCCTTCCGTCAAGGCCATCCAGCGTGTTCTTTAACGTGCACAGGGTATGGCTCTCCCGCACACGGGACCACGGCTTAACGTCCCATCCGACGGACGGCGGCCTTTCCAAGCCCATCGGTGTCCCCTACTGACCGTGGGCAGGGCGGGGAATTTTTGCGGAGATAAATCTCAACGCTGACACAGCTGGGACTCGAACCTGGGAACTACAGATTACGAGCCTGGCGCGCTACCGACTGAGCCACCCCCGCCCCCTCTTTTAAAAGGTATTAACTGCCTGCGAAGGCATCACAAGAAGGTGGGATCGGACTTTACATGATCATGAGGATTCTGTGCTTCATCACAGGGAACTGGTACAGTCGCTCAAAAAAGTATCCGAACACCATGGTTGATTACAGACTTCAGAAAAAATATCTGGCAATGATTTTTTTTAGAAATTAGTGATCTGGCAACCTTCGTGTCACGTGACACGAAGGTTGCCAGGTCACACCTCACAAAAAACGCTACCTCAACAAAACTTTTACCATCCTTCAAAATACTATCTCCATCATCTATGCAAAGTTGCAGATACCTGTTGGGAATACTCCCCACCTCTGAATAAACACATTTTGCAACGTCTTGCACCCTTGAAAAAGGCTTTCCAGAAAGTTCCTTTTTATTTTTGGAAACAACCAAAATGCAATGATGCAAGATCGTGTAAATATGCAGGATGGTAACTATTCTGTATAGTTACCATCATGCATATATATATATATTCTATAGCTATAATATGGCTTTCTACATCCACTTTTTCTTCTGTTGATTTTTCTGCCGAGGTTGGAAGTGGTCAACTTCACAAGCTCTTGGTGCTGACCACTTACAGCATTACACTTACAGCATTAAGTCCACCACTTACAGCATTAAGTGCTGACCACTTACAGCATTAAGTGCTGACCACTTACAGCATTAAGTGCAGCATAAATATGGAATTTGCTGCACTGGCGTACTATTGTGGAGGGAAATTTTTGCGTTTAAGTTATTTATTAGTAGGAAAATTAGATATTCTGAAATCAACCTTGACTCGCCGTTCTGGAGGGCTATTTGGACCTCACACCAGCAGCAATTCTAAGCAACTACTATCATCAGAAGCATACTTTATCAAAAAAGATGCTTATGGAGTACTGAAATACTGAGGGGTAAAGGGGACCAGAGCAAAAAAATTATCGGTACCTAATTCTCCTCGGCATAAGGTTGGTGTAGAATCCTAGTACAATTCCTGCCTTCACACTCCGCTCACCTGGCACCTTAACTAGACTATTGCGCTTATCGGACTTTCCTCCTACTCTGTGGGGCGGGGGTGGCTTAGTCGGTAGCGCGCCAGGCTCGTAATCTGTAGTTCCCAGGTTCGAGTCCCAGCTGGGTCAGCGTTGAGATTTATTTACGCAAAATTCCCCGCCCTGCCACGGTCAGTAGGGACACCGATGGGCTTGGAAAGGCCGCTGTCCGTCGGATGGGACGTTAAGCCGTGGCCCCGTGTGCGGGAGAACCATACCCTGTGCACGTTAAAGAACACCTGGATGGCCTTGACGGGAGGTTACCATCTGTCTCCCAACAGCTGTTCCAGTGGGTCTCCTCCCCCAACCTTCTCTGAGCCTTCGGGGTCCATGTGACCTGGCCATTTAGCCCATGGTGTGCAAAAAAGTGCCGCTCAGAGATAAAACAACCCAACCCTCCTACTCTGTTATTCATGGCGCAGCGAGTCAAAAGCTAGAGCTCATCTCCGGCGGTCCAATCTCTTCTCGTGTGTCTTTTGTTGTGATCCATGCGGGACTGTACGAGCGAGGGAGACTACTGCACAGTTTGGAGTCTGACGAAAGAGAGCGAAAGCATCTCGCACATATAGAAAAAAGGGTCTCACTTTCTTTGTTGGACCACTGGAGTAGGAAGAGCATTTGGATAGGACGTGGGGCATGTCCATTGGCCAGCACCGTTGCTCCAGCGGCTGGACAGCGGTTGTCAGCCCGCGATGACGCACTTGCTGTTCGTTTTCGGACAGGATCTTCTACTTGCGCTGAAACTTCTAGAATGGGAGCCATGGGATTTCTTCTTCATTGGCATGAGTACTGGAAAGTAAAGGCTGAAGGATAAAGCAAGGTCAAGGGGGAAGAGTAATGAAAACAACAATATGGCGGGAGAGATCGAGTTCCAAGAATACGTCGTGTCCACATTCCGTGCAAGGAAAGGATTCCATTTTTCCACGCTTGCAGTGAAACTGATAGTAAATGACTATCAGCCATTTTCAGAGCAAATTAATCTGACAAATCAGAGAAGGCGCAAAACTACTTTCGCCACAAAATGCAGTTACCCCGAATTCACTACATCAGCTCTTCAATCGATATGAACACTAGTAAATAGTGTTAATGTGGAACGGTACTTTAAATAACTCCGCAACAGCCTGCTTTTTTCTGCCTGGAGATGTACCGACCCATAGGGGTCAAGGTTCAGTCCTTGTAGCTCGACCCTTTCTCCCCCGTAGTGAGGAAGTACAGTCGCTCAAAAAAGTATCCGAACGCTATGGTTGATTACAAAATTCAGAAAAAATATCTGGCAACGATTTTTTTAGAAATTAGTGATCTGGCAACCTTCATGTCACGTGATTACAGAATTCAGGAAAAATAACTTTTTCCTGAATTCTGTAATCACGTGACATGAAGTGTGCATGAAGTGTGCAGTTACCGTTCACAGCAAACTGGAGCGTGTGCGTTACTGCACACGCTCCAGTTTGCTGTGAACGGTAACTGCACACGCTCAATATTTCCATGAGTGAGCTCACACGATCTAGTATCAAAATAATATGACCACCTATGTACTATTGTTCTACTGAGTTACAGATAAGTTTTGATTAAAATGCAGGAATGATTCAGAAGAACGCTCAAATTGTTTACGGCGGGGGGCGGAAGATAATGCACCAAACGAACACCTGTAAGCTTTAGATTGATAGCGGCGATCAACTGTTATCTTGAGCATTTTTTAATCTCAAATTTTTTTCACGTATAATTTCTGCAACAAACAGGAAGTTCCGTTCGCTTTTCCTTCCTGCAATTAACGACTACCTTCAAAAGAAATCTCTTTAACGCCAGAGAGCTGGCTTCAGTACTGTCAGAACCCCTTTAGGAAGCTGTTGAAACTTTTGTTGTCTCATTTTATCACCCTTTGGAAAATGGGGAAGTCTGCGGCATTCTTAATTGTAATCGCATTATTGAGTAAGTAATGTGGCATTTTATTGTTTTTTTTTTCTTATATAGCACTTTCTATTTAAAAATGTTATTCAACCTATTAAATAAGAAGTATATTTTCATTCAAATCACTTAATTTTGCACTACTTAGAAAATGAGTAGTAGCAGGCAAGGATCTAGGGGAAAAAAACGAGGGGGAGGGGCCGAGAAACACAGTCGAACGGGAAAAAATGACACAGACCGAATTTCAAATGTAATATAACATTTTCCCCTCTGTTTTGCAGGTCTTTAAAAAATAATATTTATGAAGATATATAAATAAGGTTCAGAATTTTTTGCCTCTTTTACCATTATTAGCATTCTGAAAGGGAGGCCATGGGCCCCTTGACCCCCCACCCCCACCCCCACCCCACCCCTCTTCTAGATCTAGCCCTGGGTAGTACAGTCGCTCAAAAAGTATCCGAACGCTAGGGTCGATTTCAGAATTCAGAAAAAATATCTGGCAACGTTTTTTTTAGAAATTAGTGATCTGGCAACGATTTTTTTTTTGAAATTAGTGATCTGGCATCCTTCGTGTCACGTGACACGAAGGTTGCCAGATCACCAATTTCTAAAAAAAGTTGTCAGATATTTTTTCTGAATTCTGAAATCGATCCTAGCGTTCGGATACTTTTTTGAGCTACTGTACATAACTTCAAACCCTAACTACTTTCATAACACTAATAAAAAAAATGCTTCTAGATGTTTCATATGCTTCTGAAGACGAACCTGATTCCTGTGAGTATACAACTGATGTAGAATGCGGACGAGAACTAAATTCATTGCTTGGAGATAACCCATTCATCTCAGAAGAAATCTTGACAAATAATTGCAGGTAAGTCATTCAGTTATTTACTAATCCTAAACTAGTACTACGCACCTTACCACTAGAGATCTAAAATTGTGTAATTCACCAAACAAAATTTGTATCTCAACATGTCTCTGTATAGTCTATATATTATGTATGTGCCATATGATGATGATTAAGGCCAACTGAACAAAGGAAGATATGGTGCCGACACTAACTTCCTTTGAAAGTGGGGCGGGAGTGGCTCAGTCGGTAGCGCGCCAGGCTCGTATACTGTATTTCCCAGGTTCGAGTCCCAGCTAGGTCAGCGTTGAGATTTATCTCCGCAAAATTCCCCGCCCTACCCACGGTCAGTAGGGGACACCGATGGGTTTGGAAAGGCCGCCGTCCGTCGGATGGGACGTTAAGCCGTGGCCCCGTGTGTGGGAGAGCCATACCCTGTGCACGTTAAAGAACACGCTGGATGGCCTTGACGGGAGGCTACCATCTGTCTCCCAACAGCTGTTCCAGTGGGTCCCCTCCCCCAACCTTCTCTGAGCCTTCGGGGTCCATGTGATCTGGCCATTTTGCCCATGGTGTGCAAAAAAGTGCCGCTCAGAGGTAAAACAACCCAACCTTTGAAAGCTTAAGGTCCCATCCGATGGACTTATGTCCTTTGAAGACCATTGGTGTCCCCTTTTTCACCAACGGCAGTGTGGGAGTTAGCGAAGATAAATCTCATTTGAAATTGGGAACACGACATTAGGAACCTTGTGTGCTACCGATTGATTGCGGGGTTGGCTCAGCCTGTAGTACGCCAGACTCGTAATTTCCAATTCCTAAGATCGAGTCCCATCTGCCCCAGTGTTGAGGGTTACTTTGGTCAAAATAGCAAGATGCTGTTTTGACCAAAGTCAAAATTATCATTAGATGGTGGTCAGGAACGTAATCTCAATTCATAACATTATTCTACACTGAGATGCCAGTGTTTTAGAAACACCATCCCTGGTCACATAAATGGTTCATTCCAATAAGGCCTACCAATGAACGGCGATCCCGTGGACGAAAACAGTTTGTCGATCACAGGGGTCAAAAGAGACTGGCGAGAATCGTGCAAGCGAACATACGGGCTACAACCTGGCAAATCACAGCAGTACTAAACAATGGTGTGCAGAAGGTCATCTCCGAACGCACCATATATCGGACCTCGTCGCGAAACGACTACAACAGAGGTCGTCCATGTGGAGTACCGATGTTGTCAGCGAAGAACGCGAAAGCACATCTCCAGTGGGTGCAAGAGCATCGACATTGGACCGTTAAGGAATGGAAAAAAATTGCCTGGTCGGACGAATTAAGGTTCCTTTTCCATCATACTGATGGAAAGATCATAATTTGGTGCAAGAAATGTGAAGCCATGGAGTCATCTTGTCTGATTTCAACAGTATAGGACTGTGGTGGGGTGTGATGGTCTGGAGAATGTTAACCAGGAACACATTAGGCGCCCTGATAGCCCTCAAAGGACATCTGAATGCCACGGCATATTTGAACATCGTTGTCGGCCAAGTTCATCCCTTCATGGCAACAGTTTATCCTCATTCGGATGGACACGTTCAGCATCATAATGCATCTGCTTATAAGGCACGTCACCGAATGGTTTCAAGAACATGCCGGCGAGTTTCTCTTGCTTCATTAGCCTGCAGAGTCCCCAAATCTAAACCCTATTGAGCATCTATGGGATGAGATAGTAAGGGCTCTTGTGGAGTCCAATTGGATGCGCGGCTGTCCAATTTGCAGCAACTGCACGACACGATCATTTCCGCATGGTACAGTCGCTCAAAAAAGTATCCGAACACTATGGTTGATTACAGAATTCAGAAAAAACATCTGGCAACGATTTTTTTAGAAATTAGTGATTCTGGCAACCTTCGTGTCACGTGACACGAAGGTTGCCAGATCACTAATTTCGAAAAAAATCGTTGCCAGATATTTTTTCTGAATTCTGTAATCAACCATAGAGTTCGGATACTTTTTTGAGCGACTGTACAACATTCCTGCACAAGGCATCCAGCATCTTGGACGTTCCATGCCCTGGCGAATTCGGGATGTTCTAAAGGCCAAAGGAGCCGCAAACACTCTATTAGGTAAGTTTACCTAATAAACGGCCTCTCTTTGTATATGGGTAATTGTGTTCCAACTTCCGATACAGCTTCCAGGAACCAAGGTGTCTAAATGCAAGGACTGCTTCTGTTTTCCGAAAACATTCAAATCAGTTCTACAGTATCATCTGCCCAACAACATTTTCGGCTGTGTGTGGACTTATCTGTATGTCTCTTCTTAATTAGCTTTGTATACACTAATTATATATTTAACATAGAAATTTTTAAACGTTCCATACTTGCAAAGGAGGAAAATGCGTTTCTAATGGAACCTTGCTCTGTTGTCTTTGCAGCAACATTGAAGATGCCATGCAATGCTTGGAAGATTACTACCGTAATTGTGACACAGAGAACTTAGACGAATTCCTGCTCTACTTCACCTCAATAAGAAGCTTATTTGTAGATCTCTGCACTGCGAATTCTCCATTGAGAACAGGTATTTATCCGATCATTCAGGTGATTCAGAATGCTCTTAATTATTAGCTTCATTTGAAAGGAAGAAGTGTCTCTTAACATCCATATCAAATTCAGTTAGAAAAATGTCTTGACCCGGGTTACCCCATGACCTCCTAATATGTCAGGTCGTCTAACCTACCGGCCGCCGATCAAGATCTCCTCTATTTACTGATATGATCTCTTCTACCTGTAGAACATATTTCAGTTGTTTACTTTCGTACCCGCATTTATTTTTAAATGCGGACACGACTGTTGGCACGGAAGGTCTCGCCGCCATTATGTTCAGCTAGTGTCGTGACCCCCTTTACCTCCATTTTCGGCGCCCAGTATATACGGTGAAGAACGCCGCCCTCGGCATGAACATTCTGGAACATGGTCGGGTGATCCCAGGTGACCCCCAGGTGACAGGGGGCTACATGACTGTTGTTGTAAACATGCTCGCGCAAGATGGGTCGGGATTCGCACCTCGACCGGCGCGAGCTAATGTACAACAATCACACGTAGACGTGGATGACCTCTGCCGAGGGACTGGAGAGAAGGACAACTAGGAGGGCGCACGTTTTTGGACACTCTTGACTCCGACCCTGGCAGAAGAAGATGTGCAGCAGTTTTAGTTTCTTGTGAACGAAAAGAGCAGAAAAGCGACGGAAGCGTGGTCGCGAGAGCCTTCACCTACCCGCCGCGCATGAGCCATCGGTAGCAGCCCGGCCAACGATGATGCCTACCCTTCTGATGCACCTGAGCTGATGAGGTAAGGGATCAAATTGCAATTCTGATCTGGTTGTTCCCACACGTACAGTGCTATTTATTACCGTCACGCTGCTCCCTGATGGGACCGAGAGACTTTTTGACGTCTGATAGTCTTTCGAGCGAATAGCTCGGTCATAAAAAACTGGAAACGGACTGATCTCCATCACTCCTTAAGTTTCCCTTGATTGCAAAGGGCCGCGCAGAGGGCGCCTGTTAGAATTGTCCCAAAATGGGAAATGGTTGTGTGTAATGTGTTATTTACTGACTCTGTTAATAAATATTGATTTTCGTTACATGTAATTGATCCCAGTTTTGCCTATTACTATATGTGTGTAGAATTTGGATGTTGGGTCCGGGAACTGCCTTAGATTTGGCAGCAGTAGAGAATCACAGCCCTTTGGTATACACGGGGTGGTCACCATATTACTACATGTAGATAGCTCATGTCATTAAGCAAAAAGAAATCTTGATAAGAGGCTTGTAGCCCAGTGATCAGAGCACCTGAAACGTTATCAGGAGGTCGTGGGCTCGTATCCCACCTGCTTCAGACAATTTTTCCCTCTGAATTTGATATCATTGTTAAGAGTGACTTCATGTCTTTCAACTGAAGAAATATGAAAAAATGTACACTGGTTTCCATAAATTAAGGAAAACTCAGAAAAATTATGATAAACAAAAAACTATATGAATGATTTTAATGAAATTTGATGGAAACATGAATTACAATACTAGTTTCAGAATGAAATAAAATATTTTACACTAGAAATATTCTTCGTCAAAAAATAACATTTACTAAAACTTGTCCAAAAATGGCCGCGCAAGTTATGTGTTCTTGGAGTGTAGTCACCTTACAGCAATGTAGGCACGACAGCGATGTTCCATGCTGTTTATGATGTGAATCAGCTCAGTAGGGAGTAACGACCATTGTTCCTATAAATCAGTAATAAGCTCCCCCTTTGTTTCAGGTAGCAGATTGAGGGTAGCAACACGTCTCCCTAGAGCATCCCACACATGCTCAATCGGATTTAGGTCGGGAGATCAAGCTGACCACTAAATGCGCATAATGTTCTCCTCTTGAAGGTATTTATTGTTCCACTAGTCGACTTCTCTGTAGACAAGCGTTATCATCTTGTAAGATGAATATTTCACCTATTGCACCAGCGTAAGAACGTACATAAGGGTTCAGGATGTCATCTCTATACCTTTGAGCATTGAGTTACACACTCGGCAACACAGGTCTGTGCGTCGACTTAAGGAAGTGCCACCCCAAATGCACAAGCTGTTAGGTCTGTGCGTCTGTGCGTGTGTTGTTAGGTCTGTGCGTCGACCTAAGGAAATGCCACCCCAAATACACAAGCTGCATCCACCGTAATTGTCTCTTTGACGGATGTTACTGCAATGATAGCGGGTACCTCGTTCTCTCCATATCAATGTCCGTAATCACTCTGCAAGCAATATCTCGACTCATATGTGACGAGTATGGACCTCCATTGCTCTTCTGTCCAGTTAGCATGCGTGCCCAATTCAACCGCTCTCTCCTGTGACGTGACGTGAGGGGTATACAAATTACTGGCCTTCTAGCTTACAGACCTCCCTCAAAGCCTTCTGCGCACAGTAGAAGCTGATTTATACCCTTCCAGTGGCTGCTGCAAGAGAGGATCGTAGCTGAGAGGGAGTAGACGTCTTGCTCCTCCGTGCTGTTAATCGCAGATATCAGTCTTACACAGCGGTCGTAACTCTAGCCCTTCCTCGGCTAAACCTCCGAGACCCGAAATCCATGCTAAGAAATTGATTCCAAAGTCGATGGACTACATAAGGACTCACATTCAACCATCGTAACACGTCTGACTGACTTTCGCCTGCTTCGAGCCGGCCAATAGCTCTCCACCACAGTTCATTTGGGAAATGATGTATCGAGGTCATTCCTACAAAATGGCTATTTCGAATTTCTTTACTCACATTTATAACACAAAATAACGAACCACTCCAAAACACCAGTTTTTTAGCCGTTATTCGATTACGCAAATTGACGCAACCTAGATTCATTTGCATACGATATGCTCGCTCGACATTACTGGTTACATGAACAAGTTTGGTGAGAATCGCACAAATTTTGGCGAATTATCGCGATTTTTCTCATTTTTCCTTAATTTGTGGAAATCATAGTATTTAAGTAATTAATATGGGTTGTTAGTTTTACCTCTGAGCGCCATGTTTTTGAACCAATGGGCTAAATGCCCAGATCACAAATATCCCGAGGACTCAGAAAATGTTGAGAGAAAGAAACCCACTGTACAACTGTTAGGAGACAACTGCTGGCCTCCCGTCAATTACATCCACGGTATGCTTCAACCTAAACCTAGTATTGCTCTTCAAAATTTTCAATTCAAATGTATTTTAACCATATAATACATTTCTTAATATACTTAGATACTGCAAGGTCTTCTGCACACGGTACTATGACTTAACGTCCCTTCCAACGGAGGGCTACTTTTCAAGCCGATAGGTGTCCTCTTTCTCACTGAGAACAGAACGGGAGACCGCAGATTATCGACTGCAGCGCTATCAATTGAGGCAACCCCGCCCGGACGTTTTTATAGTTATTCTGAGATATCATAGAGCAGAAGTAATAACTTAGGATGGGTTGGGTTGTTTCAACTCTGAGCGGCACTTTTTTGCACACCATGGGCTAAATGGCCAGGTCACATGGACCCCGAAGGCTCAGAGAAGGTTGGGGGAGGGGACCCACTGGAACAGCTGTTGGGAGACAGATGGTAGCCTCCCGTCAAGGCCATCGACCGTGTTCTTTAACATGCACAGGGTATGGCTCTCCCATACACGGAGCCACGGCTTAACGTCCCATCCGACGGACGGCGGCCTGTTCCAAGCCCATCGGTGTCCCCTACTGACCGTGGGCAGGGAATTTTGCGGAGATAAATCTCAACGCTGACCCAGCTGGGACTCGAACCTGGGAACTACAGAATACGAGCCTGGCGCGCTACCGACTGAGCCACCCCCGCCCCTTATGCTATTTGAGCATTACGCTAGGTGATTTATATGAAACTGCATCTAAAATTAGAAATTAAACTAGAATTGCAGATTAAAAAAGAACTCTCTTGATAAAAATGTCAGTACCATGCAAAATTGATCGAAGTTTAAACTTTTATGCAATATTATATTATATTTATATTTACAGTTATATTCATCATAAATTAAATCGAAATCAGAGTAAAAATTATCCACCTCTGAACAAATGTTATCCACAGAACAATCTGAAATAATTCTTATTTTTCATTTCGTTTTACAGCATTTAGATCTTAATAATTGTAAAATAGCATTTGTTGTAACGGATCTGTGAGATATGTGTCTGATTTTTTTTCTGTCTCGATAAAGCTTATCGGGAACACGTTTCATGTCTGAGAACTATGGATTTCAACAATGTACCTAGACAAATAGTTCCATGCTTCGTAAACTTGGACGATGCGACCAAAAGACAAATTCAGATAGCAAAAGAAAAATTAGACTCTGAAGGTGACCCGTCGGAGTTTATGTGTTTGTAAGTATATTTAATGCGTATGAGTTATTATTACATACATATATAATTCTGGCAGGTAAATGGGAACTAGGCATATACTGAAAGAATAGTTGTGTACTAATCATCTGTGATGATGTTTAGAATCGGATAGGCCTAGTACTTAAAATCCGATCAGGCCTCTAGTTTTGCAGGCCGTTAGTATTTTTCTAAAGAGATACAATCTTTTGTAAGGGAATGGAAGGGGAGGGTTGTCAAATCAGTGTGGCCTATTGATCTGATTGATTATTTGTGGACATTGCTTCTTTTTATTTTTCTGCTATTCTTAGGAGTGGTCTTCGCAGGATCTTGATAGTGACTACCAATCTAGGGAAGATCTTACGAGTATAATATTAAGGAAAATAGACGCAAAAACTGTAAATTGATTTATATTTTATACATTTTTATAAGAAATTTTTTCAAGACCTCTAAATTAAGGAAGGAAATGTTATATTGTAATCCAAATTCAATCTCCACTTTCACTGTTTTCCCGATCGATTGACTCCCCCAGTTTCTTCTATTCTTTCTGGATTCGAGCCTACAACCAACTCATACACACTACCTGTTTGTATAAGTATCATGCTTTAAGCTATTATAATAGCTTTAAGCATGGTTATGGATCCTGAACTTGCTGCACTGATTGTCTGTTGAGGAAAATATTTTGTTTTAATACATTTAATAGTTGGAAAAATTGGATTTTCCAAAATAAACCGTGACTCGCCGTTCTGAAGGGTTATTCGGATCTGAGACTAGGACTCTGTCAACAACTGATCAGAAACGTGCTTCATTAGAAATGATATAGAAGCTTTTAAAAGAAAAATTTAGTAAAATTGACGAAACATGGTGGAAGTAGTAATAAAAAAACTTCTCTTTACTGAGAAGTACAAATATGAGTCTATTCTTCCGTGCTTGCAATGAAATTAACAGACTATATGAATATTAGTATTTTCAGAGCAAATGAATCAGACAAATCGGATAGGGGAAAATCCAAAGGTATTTTAACTTCAGTATTGATGTGGAAGGATAGTTTAAACAGCATTGAAAAAATTTTCGCAATTTTTGGAGTAAATGAATTATTAGCAAAAATTGGCAAGTGAGTCTACAACAAATATTAACCTATATTTATGTATTACTGGCAAAAACAAAGGCAATAAAAGCAAATTTCACGAAAAAATATCACTTCAAACGTGTTTGAAATCGAAGGCGTTTCAATCACAAATCAAAAACGAAACTCCTGTGCAAAACTTTGCTTCCACATTGTGCATTAAAATTGCTCATTATCCTTTTCGTTTAGGAGAACTATTTAATATTTTCCTCCTGTGTTATTTTGATACTGATTTTGTTTCATAACGTAATACGACTCAATTTTTATATATATAAGACTGGAAGACTTATAAGTAACTAGATAAAGGGTAATTCTCTTTTTCTTTTACTATTCGAATCCCACAGGCATCTCGACATGGGGTAGTTTTCCATCTCCGAAAGAAATGAAAATTTCAAACTAACTGTGGCTTACCAATCGATTAGACCAGTGGTTCTCAACCTTTTATGCTTCACGTACCCCCTGGAAATGTGTATATAACTGGCATTCCCCTTGTATAGATAGATAAAACTATACTTATATTATAACAATTGTTATTTTTACTTTGTTAGATTACTAGATCTAGCGACTTTTGAGCTCTCATGGAGTACCCCAAAACATTTTACAGCATACTCCACGTTGAGAACCCCTAGATTAGACCTGCAAATCATCCTATATCCTGGGGCGGGGGTGGCTCAGTCGGTAGCGCGCCAGGCTCGTAATCTGTACTTCCCAGGTTCGAGTCCCAGCTGGGTCAGCGTAGAGATTTGTCACCGCAAAATTCCCCGCCCTGCCCACGGTCAGTAGGGGACACCGATGGGCTTGGAAAGACCGCCGTCCGTCGGATGCGACGTTAAGCCGTGGCCCGTGTGCAGGAGAGCCATACCTTGTGCACGTTAAAGAACACGCTGGATGGCCTTGACGGGAGGCTACCATCTGTCTCCCAACAGCTGTTCCAGTGGGTCCCCTCCCCCAACATTCTCTGAGCCTTCGGGGTCCTTGTGACCTGGCCATTTAGCCCATGGTGTGCAAAAAAGTGCCGCTCAGAGGTAAAACAACCCAACCCATCCTATATCCACTTAAAGGGCTTCATAAGTAAAATGACTTAGCTGGTGCTGTAAAGAAGTCAGAAACTTGCATCTATGAACAGCATTCGAGAAAGGCTTCGAATCAACAGTCGATTTTTTTCTCCGTGTCGAAGCACTTTAAAAGTTTTTGGTCACACCCTCTTACAGGCACATCCAATCAACACTCGCTTTTCTTGACGCGTTTCAGTTGTGGTGTCTGCTTAATTATGCTAAAATCTTATGTATTTGCTTAGCCAGTTCTCTGTAACATGATATCTCATGCATAAAAATTTAGAACAGCATGAGATATCATGCATGATATCTCATGCTGTTCTAAATTCGACATTTAGAACAGCATGATATCTCATGCTGTTCTAAATGTCGATCAAATGTTCCACTGCGCATGATAGTGTAAAGGTAGGATTTCTGTTCGTATTCGGTCTTTCTCGTGGATGAAAATTACCACTTCGTGTAGCATAAATAAACAAATGATTATGTAATAAAAAAATAAATACCCCCTCAAGCAGCTGCTTGCCAGAGGTCTGACAGGAGCCTGTCAGTTTATATGCCATAGTAGAAGGTCTGAGAGGATGGCAGGCCCTCAGCAGAAAAACGACACAAACAGCCATGCTTTCCCCGGGGCTCGATAAATAATGAAATTGTAAATAGAGGGAAAATAAATATTATTATCGAAATCTTCCTCTTTTTTTTTTTATTCCTGGCAGTGCCTCTCCTTTGAACGAGCCGCTACTACCAAAACTCTAAAATTGTAAACTATTGGGTGAAATTTTGAAAGCACCGTCAGTAAGAACATTAGGAGCTGTTTTTAAACCAGTTAATGTATTACGTATTAAAAGAAACTTGCTCTTTGTTTCTTCCAGAATTTATGAACCAATGAAGAATTGCTTCAAAGGAATAGCTGCAGGACTTTGTGGCATCGGAGCAGGAGATGTGTTGGAACAACTGATTGACCGTGGTTCACAGCTACCAAGGGAGAAGTTTTGCACGACATCTATAGTTTCAGAGATTGAAGATCTGGCTGAAAACGTAGTGGACTTCCTGAAGAGGAGGAAATAGAAGAAAATGTTGCATTCATTGAAATCCGTGACATCTTAGTATATTTTACTATATACATATATAAATTACGTCTTCTTAGTCCCTGTCTTTAAGCTTGAGCTTAATGCAAAATATATAAAACCAGTTATTAGAATATCTGTTTTTTCATGTTCGAATTAATATGTTTTATATTAGGTTCAGAAAAGTTTCAACCTTCTCAGCTTTTATTCCAGTGATGTGTTTACTATAAGAAAATTGCTGATCCCACTATATAAGGAACAATTTTAGTTCAATTTAAGAAAGCGAATTTTTAATCGTATTGTATGTAGTTCGACAGGGAAATGTGTCTGTTCTTCCGAAAGTTTGTTTTGAAAGTCAGTACTCTACAATGAATGCGAAGTTTTGATTTCATTCCATTGTAATTCGACGGATGAATGTCACTCTTCTTTGAAAAGAATTATTTCTGACTTATATTTGTACCTAATGCTTATAGAATTAAATTTAAATTGAATTGTAAGATTCATACTGTCTTTTTATGTTATTCCCTGAAGATGCATTCTTAGCTTTGAAAAACCTCCATTGTAGTCTTAACGATCTTGTCTTAGTCAAATATTTAGTCAATTCAATATTACTTGTAAACCACGAGGATTAGTTGGAAAGTAAAGTTCACAGTTTGTTCCCCTCCAAACTGATAAACATCTGGGTTGGGTTGTTTTACCTCTGAGCAGAGCTTTTTTGCACACCATGGGCTAAATAGCCAGATCACATGGACCCCGAAGGCTCAGAGAAGGCTGAGGGGAGGGGACCCACTGGAACAGCTGTTGGGAGACAGATGGTAGCCTCCTGTCAAGGCCATCCAGCGTGTTCTTTAACGTGCACAGGGTATGGCTCTCCCGCTCACGGGGCCACGGCTTAACGTCCCATCCGACGGACGGCGGCCTTTCCAAGCCCATCGGTGTCCCCTACTGACCGTGGGCAGGGCGGGGAATTTTGCGGAGATAAGTCTCAAAGCTGACCCAGTTGGAACTCGAACCTGGGAACTACAGATTACGAGCCTGGCGCGCTACCGACTGAGCCACCCTCGCCCCTCGGGGTCCTTTTAACCTGGCCATTTAGCCCATTGTATGCAAAACAAGTGCCGCTCACATGTAAAACAACAACAACGAATTAAAAATTAAGTCAATCTGAACAAGAAAGAAAGGGCTTTCGAAACAGCTAAGAAAGTCTGGAGACGAAAATAACAGAGCAGTCGTAATAGCGACAGGGTAAACAAAAGAGATTAAAAAAAATGTGTACGAAGAACGATTACGTCAGTCTTGAGACACAGTTTTATCATTGACAAGCCAGCAAAGTCGTCGAAGGCAACTGAGTAAGTTTATATAAAACAGAAGATGGTCTTAACCATGATTGAACAAAATTAGAGAGAAAACTTTAGGGTATCAAAATACTAATTGTGAAATTTAGAGAAAAAGCATCAGAGTAGTCAAAGTGACAATTGCGTTCGTTAGAAAGAAAACAGTAGGGCTATTGAAACGATGACTCAATAAAGACTACAGAAAATCCACCAGCCAATCAATGTTGATTAGTTTTTGGTTAAATGGTTGGGTCATAACGACCCCAAGTATTCAGAGCTGGTTTATAACAGACGTCCTACTAAACAGATATCGGTAAATAGATGGAAGCGACTGATCATGGCTATCCAGTTTGTTTTTAACAGAATATAGCTCCCCTGTACACGGACCACGACTTAACATCACATCCGATGGACAACAGCCTATCCGACAGCATCTATCCCCTTTCGCATTGAGGGCAGATTAAAGATAAAATTATATAATTTTAGCCACGCTTAGTAGGGTTGTTGTTAATTTTATCATTGAGCATCACTTGTGTGCAAACCTAAATAACAAGTCACAAGGACCGCAAAGGCTCAGAGAAGGTTTCGGAAGAGGATTCAGTGACAGCTGCTAGGAGACATGGGGTAGCCTCACTTCAAGTTCACACAGCTTCTTTAAGGTGCACAGAGAATGTCTACTCAGGGGCGTAACGTCCATCAGATGGACAGCGATTCCAGGCCCATCGATGTCCCCTTTTTTACTGAAAACAGGAAAAGGGTAAGAAAGATAAATCTCATCATTGGCACAGCTTCGACTCGAACCTGAGAAATGCATATTATGAGACTGGCAGGGTAATGAATGAGCCACCATCTTCTCCGCATAGTCTAGTGCGCTACCGACTATGTCAAACACCATCAAATTAGCCTGTCCAAAGGGCTATTGGTTCATTGTAGAGAAAATGCAGCAGAACACTATTTTAACTCGATGAACTTAAGGACAATACAATGTTGAAACGTTGGGTTGGGTTGTTTTACCTCTGAGCGGCACTTTTTTGCACACCATGGGCTAAATGGCCAGGTCACATGAACCCCGAAGGCTCAGAGAAGGTTGGGGGAGGGGACCCACTGGAACAGCTGTTGGGACACAGATGGTAGCCTCCCGTCAAGGCCATCCAGCGTGTTCTTTAACGTGCACAGGGTATGGCTCTCCCGTACACGGGGCCACGGCTTAACGTCCCATCCGACGGACGGCGCCCTTTCCAAGACCATCGGTGTCCCCTACTGACCGTGGGCAGGGTGGGGAATTTTGCGGAGATAAATCTCAATGCTGACCTAGCTGGGAATGTTGAAACGACAGATGAGGAAACACAATAGCTGTTCTAGAGGAGAGCCATGATTCCCCTTCCTCCCCTTAAAAATGTCCGGTTATTATCAGAAAGAAGGTGAAAAAAATATATTAAAATATTGCTACCGCAATTTAGTTTTCACCTAGTTTTATACCGAAAACCTATTATGATTTTCATACATGGTAAAATGGGCAATGGAACGTAACACTTGGCAAAAGGGCTTAAAATTATTGGGTAAAACTGGTTCACAATAACGTAATGTGTCACCAACAGAATACTCTCTTGTTTTCTTCATCTAATATCCTCGGTAGTGACTAGGGACACGAAAGATGCATTTACAATATATATCAGTTTAAATGAGTAGGCAGATATGGTTCAGAAAAAAGGCATAAATTGTTTGTGGAAGGATAATAAATGCACAAAACGGACGCCTGTTAGCTCTATTCTGATAGCGGCAATCACTCTTACATTGGCGATTTCTTAATCACAAATTTTTTTCATTATAATTTCTGCAGCAAAGAGGAAGTTCCGTTTGCTTTTCCTTCCTGTAATTAACGACTAACTCCAAAAGAAATCTCTTAAAACCAGAAAGTTGGCTTTACTCTGTCAGAACTCCTTTAAGAAGCTGCTGCAAACCTTGGTTGCTTCTCATTTTCTCCCTCTTAGAAATATGAAGTCTGTGGCATTCTTAACTGTCATTATTGCATTCTTGAGTAAGTAAAGTGATGTTTTAATTGTTTTTTTCTATACAGCACTGTTTATTTAAAGTATTGTTTAATCTATTAAATAGGAAGTATACTCTAGTAATTTAGATTCAAATCACTTAATTTTGTACTACTTTAGGAAATGTGTACTACATAACTTCAATCCCTGACTGATTTAATAACGCTAATGAAAAAATGTTTACAGGTGTTTCATATGCTTTGGACGACAATGAGTTGAATTCCTGTGAAGTTAGACCAGATTTGCGATGTGGACGACACATTGAAATCATTTTCAGAGAAACTCCATTTATCACAGAAGAAACGTTGGCAAATAATTGCAGGTAAGTCATTCAATTACCTAATAATCCTTCTTATAATTTTTGTTTTACCTCGGAGTGAGAATTTTTTGCACACAATGGGCTAAATGGCCAAGTTACAAGGACTCCGAAGGTTCAGAGAAGGTTGTAGGAGGGGACCCACTGGAACTGCTTTTGAGAGACAGATGGTAGCCTCCCGTTAAGGCCATCCACCATGTTCTTTAAAGAGCACAGAGTATGGCTCCCACACCATCCATCGAATGGGCTTAACATCCGTCCGATTGATAGCGGCCTTTCCAAGCTCATCGGTATCCCCTACTGACCGTCGCCAGGACGAAGATATTTGCAGAAATAAATCAGCTGGAACTCAAACATGGAAACCGCAAAATACGAGCCTGGCGCTCTAACGACCGAGCCACTCCTGCCATCCAGAGTGATCCTTAACGTGCATTGTGTACGGCTCTCCTGCATACGGGGCCACGGCTTTATGAATTATGTGTCCCATCCGAGGGACCGTAGCCTTTCCAAGCCCATGTCCCCTTTTTTGTCCGAGCAGGGGACACAGTTCTCAACGGACACAGTTCTCAACGCTGACTCAGGTGGAACTAAATCGTGGGAGCGGAAGGTTACAAACGTGGTACGCTATCGACTAAGCACACCCAACCCACATTCAGTTATTACTATGTAACAACTATTTTTAAATCCCTTAACTATGCAAAAATTTTCACATAGTTAATTTTTTATTAACTTTTTTGTTAAAAATAATATTCGCTTTTACATTAAAACTTTCTACTAGAACATGTTTACCAATCTAGCGAGTATGTCGCCAAATCTAGAGAACTTTCAAACTTATCCTAGCAACAAAAAATGAAGACTATAGTTGCAAATTTTAAGTCGAAATTCCAAAGCGGGGGCTTGCTACAAGCAAAATTATTTGCTATGCTATTCTTACTGGTAACCAAAGTCATTGGGAAATCCATTGTTCCCATTTACTGATCCCTGATAACAGGGACTTTGGCGCTAAAATAAAATTATTCAAAGACAACTGTTTTGCATTTCAAAACACGTAAACAAGTTTGGGATTTCGTATAAGACGTCCAGATTTTCTGAGGGAGGAACCTCAGGTCCGTTATGTCCCATTCTCCTTCTCCTCTCCCCCCCCCCCAGGATACATCCCTGCCTCATAAGAGTCATGACAATATGTAAATATGTTGTCAGTGCCAGATTATCCACGTGGGGCGGGGGTGGCTCAGTCGGTAGCACTCCAGGCTCGTAATCTGTAGTTCCCAGGTTCGAGTCCCAGCTGGGTCAGCGTTGAGATTTATCTCCACAAAATTCCCCGCCCTACCCACGGTCAGTAGGGGACACCGATGGGCTTGGAAAGGCCGCCGTCCGTCGGATGGGACGTTAAGCCGTGGCCCCGTGTGTGGGAGAACCATACCCTGTGCACGTTAAAGAACACGCTGGATGGCCTTGACGGGAGTTTACCATCTGTCTCCCAACAGCTGTTCCAGTGGGTCCCCTCCCCCAACCTTCTCTGAGCCTTCGCGGTCCATGTGACCTGGTCATTTAGCCCATGGTGTGCAAAAAAGTGCCGCTCAGAGGTAAAACAACCCAACCCAGATTATCCACATACCCAAAAACATTATATATTAATGTGTCCCATTGAAGGTAGGAACCGTAATTTTTCACCAACAGGAGTACAAACAGGGAGTAAACCCGTGCACGAAATTCGAGACTGTTCTGTCAAGTACAGTTGCTCATAAAAAATCCGAACACTCTGGTTGATTACAGAATTCAGAAAAAATATCTGTCAACGATTTTTTTAGAAATTAGTGTTCTGGCAAACTTCGTGTACAGTACACGAAGGTTGCCAGATCATTAATTTTTAAAAAAATCGTTGCCAGATATTTTTTCTGAATTCTGTAATCAACCATAGTGTTCGGATATTTATTTGAGCGACTGTACATCGGGGAGCACAGGGTACCAAACCCTTCCTAAACAGAAATAAAAATATCTATAGTTTGCGTAGAAATGAAGCCGCGGACTATGAGAGCTCGCGCTGACGTCAGCAACGACGGGGCAATTCTTCATGTTGAATCTGTCTTAAAGGTTTGTGGGGGCACGCTCAAAAAACTAACCTATAATGAAGTAAAAGAAACAGAATATACAGATTAAAAGATTATAATGACCCGGGCAGCGCCAGGTGCGTTCAGCTAGTATATAATAATGGAGTTAATGTACATTTTTTTTTAGCTCGAAACGTCCAATTAGGGGGAAGCAGACGGTAGCGCTTCTGGCTCATAATCGGTAGTTCGAGTCCCGCCTTGGCCAGCGTTGCGATTTATCTCCGCAAAACTCCCCTCCCTGCCCACGGTCAGTAGCGGTCACCGATGGGCTTGTAAAGGCCGCCGTCCGTCGAATGAGATGTTAACCCATGGCGCCGTGTGCGAGAGACCCCATACCCTGTGCGCGTTAAAGAACACGCTGGATGGGAGGCTATCATAGAGACCCGAACAGCTGTTCCAGTAGGTCCCCTCCCCAAAACTTCTCCGAGTCTTCGGGGTCCTTTGTAAAACAACCAACCAACATTAAAATTTAGGAAATTGCGGTTCTAATTCTATCTTATTCTGATGTCTTTGCAGCGACATTGAAGCGAATTTTCAATGTGTAGAAGATTACATCCGTGAATGTGAAAGAAAGTCCTTAGACGAATTCCTTCTCTACTTCACCTCACCAAGAATCGTATTAGCAGAACTCTGCACTGCGAACTCTCCACTGAGAATAGGTATTTATTCGACCATTCAATTGAATACTCGTAATTATACCATTCTTTGATTATAAAAATGTAATGCTCCATAGTCCGTTTGCCTTTAATAGATATTAATACTGCTTCTCAAATATTTCGGCTAGCACACCACAATGACGAATGGCAACAACTCCACAGACCACACACCTTATTCTATTCGATATTTAAAAATTTCTTCTGTTTATGAATGTATGATGGGTTTCTGTTTTTAATTCGCTTCTCTGTTTTTCGTTTATTTGTCTACCTGTTTGTTTTCTGTAAATATTCAATAATTCTGTAAACAATACCTATATCGTTTGATTTTTTTTTTTGTGGTATGCAGATAGAGTATCTGGGGTATTAGGTTATTTGATTATGTGAGTAGTGATGATGTCATACAAAGACTCTTCAATACTATTGAGTATCTATTCAAGATAGTATTGTATCATGTCTAGGAGAAACTGCGTTGGTTTAGCGATGTTGCTAGCTAGCAGAACAACACGTAAGTGACTGGAGTTATCAATAGTGTGTCTGAAAGCTTTATTAGAAAGGAAAATTATTCGTATGTTTTAGAAATTATCATAATGCTAATACACTGAAGTGCCATTGAATTAGGGATAGCAACCTAATAACGTGTTGGACCCCCTATGGCACTGATAACGGCCGCCACATGACGAGACAAGGACTCCAAAGGCTAGCGTAAATGTTCCACAGGTATGGCGATCCATGCATCCTACAGAGCTGTTCACAATTCTCTCAAGGTCGTCGCTGATGGGACACGGGCAAGAACAATCTGCTCGACTGTATCCCACAGATTTTGATGGGATTTAAATCTGGGCTTCTAGATGGCCAATTCATTATTTCAAAGTCAGTAGAATGCTCCTGCAACCATGCAGTAGCCAACTGAACCTGTGAGATGAACAGTTGTCTTGCTGGTAGACGCAATCTCCTTTGGGATGCATAATGGCCATAAATGGAGCGTGCAACGCTCACTTCATCATCTCGACTTCGGGAGCCGCCTACCTACGAGAGTCTCACTTCTAACAGCACGACACCAGGCTCAATGCCTTGCCTGGGCTAAAGAACGTCGAACCTGGACCATCGAAAATTGGCAACAGATAGCCTGGAGTTATAAATCCCGATTTAAACTTCATCAGGCTGATGGGAGACTGAGGGTATGGCGCCAATCCCATGAATCCTTGGATCCTGCATGTCAGATCGGAAGAGTACAAGCTGGTGGTGACTCAGTGATGGCCTGAGGTGTCTTCGGTGGACGTCTGTGGGACCTTTGGTCCACAGACGTCTAACCACAGACATCCAAACGAAGACACCTCAGGCCATCACTGAGTCACCAATATGTGTGAGAACACAAATATGTTATCAGTACAACACAAATATGTTATCAATATAACACAAATATGTTATCAATAAGGAGCCTACCTACCATTTAGGAAGGAGAAATCGCTCTCCCGGAACTAAAGGGCCCTTTTTCAAAAATAAAAGTGTTAATAAGATGCTCATGCCTGAGAGAGAACCGCTACCACTACCATCATTATACCCTTGAGACCCAGAGTTAGCGAACCATTTGCTTATGGGAAATTACTTTCGAAAATGATTTTTAACTCTTCAGTAATAAATTATCACAGGAAAACGTCCTGTGAACAAGCAACACTTGAAATAATGAGTTGAGAAAAAATTGGTTGTCCTTACTGGGATTCGAAGAAACGTCTCCCAGAAGCATGCCATCTAGCGGTTATGATGCCCGGCATGCTGCTGGTAGGCCTGTCTTCGAATTCCAGTCAGGACAACCATTTTTTTTCAACTCATTATTTTAAGAGATTTTTAACAGTTTGATATTAATTAAACATACTTTTAATATTCTGATATGGGTACATAGAGATTGAAAGAGCGGAGCGGAAAATTAAAAAACATTCTTCTTTGGGCAAGTTTTAATAAAATATTACTATTCCCATCTTTCCAATTATTCATGGATCTCTTCCACCTGTACAGAGGCGCTAGATTCGGTAAATTAATAAAAAATTGTATCTTTGAAAACAAAAATTTCCATATTCTTCACAAGTAATTGGACGAACTTTTGAGTTTTTCCATAAAATGAAGGCGAATCTTTCACAGAAAATATTCTCTCCTACTTCAACTTCTTCAATGCTAAAGATAATTAAGAAATCTTACTATGCCTAATGTTATCTAAATTAAATCGGATTTAAATTTATAGTAATGTGATGAGATAAAATGTGATGGGAAGGTTAGAAACCCTTCAACAATGGACTTCCTGCTATCCCAAACAAAGAATCGGACGTGTAAATCACAATGTAGAAAATAAAAATAATAGTTTTTCTGAATTTTTTAAAAGCCGGACTTTAATACTGAGACCAGGAATGCAGAAAGCACAGGTTACTATTCCAGTTTCATCACTTCTAGAACCATCAGTAAAGTACTTATGCAGAGTAGACTTTCTGTAATCCAATACTCTTGGATCTTAATTTCTTTTCTTTTCTGAGCCAAAAGAGATTTCAAAAACAAAATTAACACTTCAAACAAGGTATAAAAAATAACAGTCACAGTTCTTTCTTCAGTTCCACCACAAAAATAACCATGAGGTTATCACTTGAGATACTGGCCACTAGAGAAAGTTTGTAAGCAAAAACACATTTTTCTTGAACAGTCAATATTTCATATTTGTATATTATTAAATTCCTCTTCTTTTTATTTTCGAAAAATGAAAACCCAGCAAAGGATGAATTCAGATTCTGTATAATAAAGAAGTTTCCTCCAAGAAACTGAGAATCAGGGTCTGAATTTTAAATCTATTGCTTTTACTGTAGCTTCTGCAGAGAAGAGATTTCATTGGCAATTCTTCATCAATAATCATCTTCATCTTTTCCTTCAGAATTTGTCGTTGAAATTGATAGAGAGGACAATGTAAAAAGACATGAGAAATATTTTCTGGAGTTTTACAGATGGCACAAAGTGGAGAGGGTTTTTTGTTAATTTTGAAGAGCTTTTCATTTAAAGCACAGTGATCAAGGTTAATCCTGAAAAGAGCTGTTTCTGTCTTCTGCTCAGATGAGATGTTTGAAGTTGGGGTGGGGGGCTATTAAAGATGCTGCGATAGAATAGGCCAACATTTTTCCGACTATTTGAAAAGGTTTAATCCATTCAGAGTGAGTTATTTTATTTTCTCTAATGCAGAAATCTTTGTATGTAATGATGTTAAATATGTTTGCGGTTTTCTGTAAGCTCTCTCTAGCAGTTTTGTCAGCCTCTTCGTTCCCATGGATTCCTATATGGCTAGGAATCCACTGGATCACAATTTGATTTATATTTTCTTCAACATGTTTATTGCATTGCCATAATATTTCTGAAATTAATGAACAGTTAGAGGTAGAAAGTGGATCAACTAGTAGAGCTTGGAGTGAAGACCTGCTGTCTGAAAGAATCAGAATTTTTTCTGAATGAAAAATGAATGCCCATTCAAGTGCCTTGAGGATAGCCCAAAGTTTGCCATTCATAATAGATGTTGGATTAGACAACGAAAATCCTTCTTTAATACTGAGACCAGGAATGCAGAAAGCACAGGATACTATTCCAGTTTCATCACTTCTAGAACCATCAGTAAAGATGTGGCTAAAACCAGCAAATTTCCCACCAATATACTGCATGGTAAGAGCCCATAGTTCTTCAGAAGGGTAGTGATGTTTTGAAATCACGTCAGGGATGTAAGGAAAAATATCTGGCCTAGAGATATTCCAAATGGGAAAATCGGGTATGCTGTTTCCTGCAATATTTCGTTAATCAAATTTAAAACGAAAATATTACTTTTGATACTTCTAAAAATGCTCGATCTTTTACAGTTCAAAATTTTATCCAAGATTAGATTTTTATTGACCTTGGTTTTCATTCTTGCTATACTTTTAAAAACAATGGAATTTCTTCTAACGCTTAGTGGAGTGGAGGTATGGCAGCTTCACCAAGTGATGGTATAAATTTCTAGTGTTTTCCTCACCAACTTGTAATTTACCTGCAAAAAATACTTTGCGGAATTTTACAGTTTTCCGTAATTATTCAATGATTTTTTACGATATTTTGTATTTCTCGGCTTCTTTTTATTGTCATTCTACCACACATGTATGGAAATAATTGTTCACAAAATTGCGAAAGAGAATCTTTTAATCGCGAGTGTTTCATACAAATGGTTTTTTCGAACGTATTCGATTAGTTTACATGAACAAATGCAAACGTATCAACGGATCTTTTCACGAAAAAAGTAAAAGCATCAACGATCTGTCCATGAAAAAATGCAAACTGATTAAATGTATAATATCTAAGTATTGGTGCACTGTATTTACTAAGTTTTAATGCATGTAAGGTTGAGCCAGACGCAAAAATACGTCAATAGTCGGCTAAGAGCATTACCCAGTAATTAAAGGTAATTGCTTTCGTGTCACCGATTTTTCCATATTCATTTCTTTCAACCTAGTTGCAAAGAATTGAAAGCATATTGGATTTCTTATAATCACTCGAAACCCAATAAGTAGTGAAGTCATGAGGGTCACGCGACACCAAGATATCGCCGCATCTCTACCTCGACACGACGTAATTCGAACAAATAGAACGAATTTCCCAAAGATTCACTACAGGTCTATACTTCGTATAGATTTTTCTACACGGATACCAAATCACATACCTTATCAGATTCAGCAATTTGTACATTCAGTTTCACTTCAACTTCCTATCGGAACTAAGTACTTTCAAGAAAACCTTTTTAAGGGATTACAACAAATTTATATTTTACAGCTTGTTTTTATTAATCAGCATACATATATATAAATATTTTTTTTCTAATTCAAAAAACGACTTTTTAATTATAATTGCTTCATTCAAAGTTCTAACAAAATTCTAACATATTTGATTAGTTTACACGAACAAATGCAAACGTATCAACGGATCTTTGCACGAAAGATGCAAACTGATCAAATATATATAAATTCTAAGTGTCGGTGCATTGGATTTACTAAGTTTTAATGCTTGTCCGTAAGGTTGAGCCAGACGCAAAAATATGTCAATAGTCGGCTAAAAATGTTACTTATAAATTGCATTCGTGTCACCGATTTTTCCATATCTATTCTTTACACCCTAGTTGCAAAGAATTTAAACCAAATTGGATTTCTATGATCACTCGAAACCCAAGAGCACCAGCTCAGGTAATGAGGACATACAGGTCACCTGACACCAAGATATCGCCGCATCGCTACCCTGACACGACGTAATTCGAACTAATAGAACGAATTTCCCGAAGATCCATTACAGGTCTATGCTTCGTATAGATTTTTCTACACGGATACCAAATCACATACCTTATCAGATTCAGCAAATAGTACATTCAGTTTCACTCCAACTTCCTACTGGAAACTAAGTTTCAATCCAATAGATGGCGGGATTCTACTGGTTTGAGATTGCTTAGTTCTTGGACTGAAATGTAACCTAGAGAATCGATGTTTGAAGCTCAAGCATCAAATGTTTGACGCTAATGCATCAAATGTATTCTTTCCTAACTCCAATGCGCCTGTATTTGCATTAAGAATCACTGTTGGGTTATTCTAAATGCTTCCTTAGATGATTCCTAGTAATCACCTCTAGAAGGAACCACAACTATGTACATTATTTTTCCTTAGGCCTCTATATATAAGCAAAATTTCAATTGTTTGTTTCCTTACACAATCTTGTCTTTTTCTAATAATCGATATCTTCCTTTTTACTTTTGCGTCATATCTCACATTGTTGTGCATTCATGAAACATTAAAACGAAATTCCGTGTTCACAGATGTTGTTGATCTCAGAGCAGTTAAAACCATTTTTACGTCTGGACTCGGCTTTGACAAAAGTCTAACAGCCGTCTCTTTTATTTTTTCCATTCGTAATTTTTGGTGTGATGTTTTTACGTGTGTGTTCAGTAATTTTCCTTCAGATACATCTGTAGGTGAACTGAAATATCCTTTTAGAACAAAAAATTGCAGCTGCGACCGTCTCAGCTATACCTAAATCTTTTCAGAATGCATTTGAAAAATCTCCAGGAATCTGCATTTACAATAAAATTTGTGAGTCTAAATAATTGGATCGATATAGAATGAACCTGAAGCTATACACTGAAGTGCCATTGAATTAGGGATAGCAACCTAGTAATGTGTTGGACCCCCTCTGACCCTGATAACGGCCTAAACACGACAAGACAAGGACTCCACAAGCTTGAGTAAATGTTCCACATCGCAATGATCAAGTGACCCATGCATCCTCCAGAGCTGTCCACAATTCTCTCAAGGTCGTCGCTGTTGGGGACACGAGCTCGACGGTATCCCAAAGATTTTCGATGAGATTTAAAACTGGGTTTCTAGGTGGCCAATTCATTATTTCAAAGTCAGCAGAATGTTCCTGCAAGCATGCAGTAGCCAACTTGGACCTGTGAGATGAACAGTTGTCTTGCTGGTGAACGGACTTCGGGCGCCCAGCTTTCCGGATAGGTCGCATATTTTCGGCTCCGGCGACGGCGTTTTCGTGGTTGTATCGCGGGACCCATCGCTTCCCGCGACGGCACCGCTACGGCGTGATATACGGTAAAGAGCGGCCACGTTTTTTGTGATACTTAGGATTCTTTGTTCCTTTGTTTACAACAGCCTTTTTCAAGACTTCAACTCAAGTCTTCTTTAAGCGAGCTGAGCAGAAGAGTCTCTCGATGAAGCTAGTGAGAGGTACTAGTCCAAGATCGGGCTCATCAGTTTGTAAGTTTTTTTTTTAGTTAAGTTGATGAAAGCTTATTGATTTGGAGATTTATTAGATCCAACTTTTTCCACAATGGGTGCAAAGAAAAAACCAACGAACGCGAACAATAAAATGAAGAAAACTAGCGGAATACCAATTAAAAGTTCGGAAAAGTGCCAGCTAAAAAAAATGGCGAAACACGTGGAAAAGGCACAGATGGCTTCGCTATACACCCCAAACTCCGAAGATGAATTAAATGAACTTTTAGAAGCAGGTGAAATCAGTGATCAAGAAACTCAAACTAATGATACTACTCCTAACTTGAAGAATGCAACATCTCAAGCCAAGAAAAACGAACTTAACGACGTCCATCCACAAGACCCTGAATGTATCGCGGAGGGATACATCACAGATGCAGATTCTGCCTCCGAGGACGAAATAGTTCGTGCTACTGCTACTTCTAAAGCCAAGAAAAATGATCTTGTAATCATCATTTACAGCGAAACCTCAAAATTAAGCGATTTGGATGATGATAAAGTGACAGATTTCTTCTTCAACCTACTAAATAAAGACATCAAAGGTAGGTTCACTCGCAAAGGCGATGTGATACTTTTCCCTAAATGTGACTCTGATTTAGAAACTTTAAAAAGTATTAATAATATCTTGGGAGTAGATGTAACCTATCGAATTCCTAATGAAAATAGTTGCATGGGTTTACTGATTAATGTCAACACCAAATACTCGGATGAATACTTACTTCAATCCCTAAAAAGCTACAGCGTCTTTAAAGTACGACGCATGATGAGATTCCAGCCTAACAATTCCAAAGATGGCTTTCTCAAAACTCCCACCGAAAATGTAGTTATTTACTGTTCTGATAAAAAGTTACCCAGTGAGGTCAATATAGGTTTTAGCCATTTTTTTGTCAAAGAACATTTCGGATCCCCCATTCTTTGCAGCAATTGTTGGCGCTGGGGCCACTCTGCAGTAGGCTGTAGGAGCCGCATTCGATGCAAAAGATGCAGTGATTCCCATTCGCACAAAACATGCAAAATTTCCGATTTCAAATGCCCAAACTGTAGCATGGACCACCCGGCAACCTATTATGCTTGTCCAATAAAAAAAATTGCCTGCAAGGCTATGCAAATTCAAAGACGCCAACAATGCAGTTGGACAAGCGCATTTGCGTTAGCAAAACAGGAGCAAAACCAAACTAGAGAAAAAAACGTCCTCCCTCAGGTTCGCACAAACTCGAATTTCAATCCGAACGGCTTCAATAACCGTTACGTTGATCATAGACAAGATCTCTCTGAAAATGAACCTGATGATGAGAGATCTAGACAAGCTACTAAAAAATTCCCTGTACTTCATGGAATGGACTTATTTAGCTTATCGTATAAAAATAAACAAATAACTGAAAGAAACAAACTAGCAGAATCTGATGAAAGTGATATACAATTGTCCAGCCCAAGCACATCAAAAAAACTGTCTCCTATTGAAAAACAAATTTTGCAAAGTAACATTCCTAGCAAACCTAGCTACGCAAATATTACAAAAAAAGGACTAAACTCCAAAAGCGTTCAGACGAAAAAAATCAAACATGCTTTGTCCTCCAACTCAATCGCCAGGCAATTAAAAGATGAAAATGTCACTATAAACCTACTGATAGACTTGGTGCTTCACCTCTTGAAATTCATCTGCCCTTCGGAAGAGACCTACATACTAATCATGGACATTCTTCTACAATTCAAGTCCTAATAAGTTAAACCTCCTACAGTGGAACTGCAGGGGGATAATTTCGAAAAAGGAAGAAATTGTACTAATGGCTAAATATATGAAGGTAAATATTTTTGCATTACAAGAGATAAAAACTAAAAAGCATATTAACTTTTCTAACTTTATATCATATTATCATTTTTCTACAAACAGTAATAATGGCATAGGTTTCATTATTAACAAAAATATACACCACAAAATAATTCCAATTAATTACAATACCCCTTTATTAGAACTTTTAGCTGTAAAAATATTAATTAACAATGTGTCATACACCATATTAAATGTTTACAATCCTGGTTTGGTTATCAGAGAAGATTTCTATAATGATATTCTTAAACAATTAACAGAACCTATTATTATTCTGGGAGATTTTAACTCCCATCATGCCCTTTGGCACTCCTACACTACCAACCCAGCAGGTGTCCAATTGAGTAATTTTATAACAAAATCAAATCTGATCTTACTAAATAGTAAAGAAACTACTCACGAAAACCCAGCCTATAATCAATCAATTATTGATTTAACTTTAATCTCAACTGATTTAATTGACAAATTCAAATGGTCACTGCTCCCAGATACTAGGGGCAGTGACCACCACCCCATACTTTTGACTTCACAACTACAAGTAAAATACCAACAAAAAATTTATTTAAACGATTGGTACTCCTTCGAAAAAATCCTTAACAATACTCCTCCCTCTAACAATCTAAAATATAATGAATTCTTTGAATCAATTAAGGAACAAACTAAATCAGTATTTAAAACAATTATAAACAAAATTCCAAAATTAAAAAAAAATATATGGTATATGAATAGATTAACAGCTATCAGAAAAAAAGCAGAACAAAAAGCTAAAAGGACCAGAACCTTCCAAGACATCAACAATTTTAAAAAAATTAAAGCAGAAGTAAGAAGAAAATTAAAAACTGCCTCTCGTGATAATTGGAAAGAATTTACATCAGAATTAACAACCTCTACTCCAGGAAAAAACATCTGGAGGATTTTTAAAAGTATTGTCCAAGAAAAGCAACAAACTTTTCCAATAGCCCAATATGCCTTACAACATAACATTACCATTAGTCAAACAGCTGAAAGATTTGCCCAAAACTTAAAAATAGTTCAAACTGCACCTAGCTTAGATTCTAGACAAAAATCCTTTTATAACACACAGTTAAACAAATTAAGATCAATCGACACTACAGTTAACTTACCATTTTCCTTATTGGAACTAAATAGAGCAATAAAAAGACTTAATCTTAAATCTGCCCCTGGTGCAGACTTGATCTCTAACAAACTTTTCAAAAATCTTCCAGAAGCATGGAAAGAAAAATTATTATCTATCTTTAATCATATATGGAACACACTAGACATACCACCAGAGTGGGAAGAAATTTTAATAATTTTTATCCAAAAACCCAATAAAATCCCTACAGAAATAACCTCTTATAGACCAATCTCTCTATTATCCAACTCCTTAAAATTATTTGAAAAAATGCTTCTTATTAGACTGAATTGGCAAATTGAAGAGAAAAAATTATTACCAAAAAACTTCTTTGGCTTCAGAAAAAACAGATCTTCTAAAGAATGCATCTCACTACTCTTAAATGATATTTACTCTGCCAATAAAAAGAAAAAAACAGTACTAGCTGTGTCAATAGACCTATCACAGGCTTTTGATACAGTTTCCATAGAACATTTACTACTCAAACTGTGTAAAGCTAAATTAGACTATAAATTAATAGAATTCCTAGCAAAATTTTTGAGAAACAGAAAATTAAAGGTTAAATTAAACTCAACCTACTCTAAGTCTTATAACATTACACAAGGATTATCACAAGGATCTACCTTATCCCCTGTTCTTTTTAATTTATACTTACATGACATCAAAAAGATTTTTGATAAAAAATTTAACTTTACAAGCTATGCTGATGACCTTACCTTCTGGGTATCAGACAAAAATGAATATACTCTACAAGAAAAAACACAACAACAATTAGACAAACTAATAGATTATTGTAACAAATGGAATTTAACAATTAACACAGATAAAACTTTTTGTATTTACTTCTATAGACGTAGAAATTATAATCCAAAATTTCTCTTAAAAATTAACTCGCAACCTATTAATCAAGTCAACAAATGTAAATTATTGGGATTTAACTTAGACTCAAAATTAATATGGAACTCTCATCTGGAGAAAGCTTACAATTCTGGTTCAAAACTCCTAAACATTTTTAAATACTTTGCATTCAAAAAAGAAGGTACTGATCAAAAAACCTTAATTACACTCTACTTAAATTTAATCAGATCAAAAATGGAATATGGCTTAGACCTTATAGACAAACCTAATTTAACTAACTTAAAGAAATTAAATGTTATTCAAAACAAATGTTTAAAAATTGCTTTAGGCTTACCAAAATTTTGTCCAACATTAGCTCTTCTGGCTGAAACAGCCATTCCTCCATTTGAAATTAGGCATTCAATTTTAATCTTAAAATATTACACAAGACTCCACTATAAACTACCAGACCACCCATTTTATCTAAACTTTAAAAGACTCATATTCTATAAAAAAATCGAAGAAAATGAATTATTAAAAGAATTCTTTAATAAACTAACTAAAGATGAACTGCGAGGAGACATTACTGAATCTGTAGCAGTATGGTGTTACAAACTCCCAGTAGTTTATACAGAGATTCCACATTTAAATTCAAAAAATGAAATTTCTAATGAAGCTCTATATCAATTATTCATTAATTTTAAATCTGAAAAATTTAACAATTGTTTGGAAATCTACACAGATGGGTCCTACATAAAAGATTCTGGGTCATCCAGTGCTGCTGTATATATTCCATCACACAACATATCATTAGCATACAAATTGCCTGATTTTACTCAGATATTGCATGCTGAAATTTATGCAATATTTGCCGCACTTAACTGGACATTAGACAATTTAACAAATCAATCAATAGTTATATTCATTGATTCTAAAAGTGCTATACACACATTAATACAAGACAACACATACACCACATATCCATACTACACACATACACTCCTAAAACTTTATAATGAAAACCTAAATGAAAAAAATAACCATATTCAACTTTGTTGGATACCAGGACACTCTGGATTTAAAGAAAATGAATATGTAGATAACATAGCAAAATCAGCACATGATTATGATAACATCTCGCCAACACACAATTTTTATATACATGTTAAAAAAGAAATAAAACAATTAGAATTCAAAATTTTAGAAAAACATGTTCAATTTCACTCTATCTTCAAACCAAATTTCAGATTTGAACTTTCCAACAAAATTAATACCTTCCTACAATTACCATTTTCCAGACATGAATCCAAAATCATATTTCGGCTAAGAACAGATACAATTCTTTTAAATAAATCAAAATTCTTACTCAAATTAAGTACCTCACCCAAATGTACAAAATGCAATATTACTGAAAATTCCTCACACCTTATATTAAATTGTGCAAAATATGACTCACAACGAGAAAAATTCTTTGAAAAACTTAGAAACATAAATATTAACGAATTTACTCTGAACTTAATTTTAAATCACCCTACAATCTCAATTCAAACAAAAATATTTGCCTTCCTATTGGAATTCATCAAAGAAACAGAGATATGGAATAAATTGTAACACAGAACAACAACAAAAAAAAAAACGTAATATAAAAAAAAGAAAGAAAAAAAGAAAAAAAATTTTTTTTTTCATTAATAAAAATAAGAAAAAAAAAATAATTAAAAAAAAATCTTAAAAAAAAAATAAAAAAAAAAAATTTCTAAAAAACAAAAAAAAAGAAAGAAAAAAAATTAACAAAATAACAAAAAAAATATAATAAAAAAAAAGGGTTATAAAAAAAAATTAAAGAAAGCCAAAAAAAAATAATAATAAAAAATATATATATTTATACCAAAAAAAAAAAAGACATAAATCAAAATTAAATAAACAAAAACAAAATAAACAAAAGAATTAAATCCTAAAGTTTAGGAGGAAGACGAAACAAAAAAAAAAAATCTCTTAAAATCTAAGAGGAAAAAAAAATACTGAACATCAAGAATTTTCAAAAAAAAAGGAAAACATAAATTCTATGGGAAAGTCTGTGCAAGGAACTCCCAATTTTTGTGAAGTGTAAACTAAACTAAACTGTCTTGCTGGTAGACGCAATCTCCTTTGGGATGCATGATGGCCATAAATGGGTGTAAATTGAGTAAATGTTCCACATCGCAATGATCAACTTCCTATCGGAACTGAGTACTTTCAAGAAAACCTTTTTGAGGGATTACAACAAATTTATATTTTACAGCTTGTTTTTATTAATCAGCATACATAAATATTTTTTTCTGATTCAAAAAACGACTTTTTAATTATAATTGCTTCATTCAGAGTTCTAACAAAATTCTAACATATTTGATTAGTTTACACGAACAAATGCAAACGTATCAACGGATCTTTGCACGAAAGATGCAAACTGATCAAATATATATAAATTCTAAGTGTCGGTGCATTGGATTTACTAAGTTTAAATGCTTGTCCGTAAGGTTGAGCCAGACGCAAAAATATGTCAATAGTCGGCTAAAAATGTTACTTATAAATTGCATTCGTGTCACCGATTTTTCCATATCTATTCTTTACACCCTAGTTGCAAAGAATTTAAACCAAATTGGATTTCTATGATCACTCGAAACCCAAGAGCACCAGCTCAGGTAATGAGGACATACAGGTCACCTGACACCAAGATATCGCCGCATCGCTACCCTGACACGACGTAATTCGAACTAATAGAACGAATTTCCCGAAGATCCATTACAGGTCTATGTTTCGTATAGATTTTTCTACACGGATACCAAATCACATACCTTATCAGATTCAGCAAATAGTACATTCAGTTTCACTCCAACTTCCTACTGGAAACTAAGTTTCAATCCAATAGATGGCGGGATTCTACTGGTTTGAGATTGCTTAGTTCTTGGACTGAAATGTAACCTAGAGAATCGATGTTTGAAGCTCAAGCATCAAATGTTTGACGCTAATGCATCAAATGTATTCTTTCCTAACTCCAATGCGCCTGTATTTGCATTAAGAATCACTGTTGGGTTATTCTAAATGCTTCCTTAGAAGATTCCTACTGATCACCTCTAGAAGGAACCACAACTATATTCATTTTTTTTCTTTAGGCCTCTATATATAAGCAAAATTTCAATTGTTTGTTTCCTTACACAATCTTGTCTTTTTCTAATAATCGATATCTTCCTTTTTACTTTTGCGTCATATTTCACATTGTTGTGCATTCATGAAACATTAAAACGAAATTCCGTGTTCACAGATGTTGTTGATCTCAGAGCAGTTAAAACCATTTTTACGTCTGGACTCGGCTTTGACAAAAGTCTAACAGCCGTCTCTTTTATTTTTTCCACTCGTAATTTTTGGTGTGATGTTTTTACGTGTGTGTTCAGTAATTTTCCTTCAGATACATCTGTAGGTGAACTGAAATATCCTTTTAGAACAAAAAGTTGCAGCTGCGACCGCCTCAGCTATACCTAAATCTTTTCAGAATGCATTTGAAAAATCTCCAGGAATCTGCATTTACAATAAAATTTGTGAGTCTAAATAATTGGATCGATATAGAATGAACCTGAAGCTATACACTGAAGTGCCATTGAATTAGGGATAGCAACCTAGTAATGTGTTGGATCCCCTCTGACCCTGATAACGGCCTAAACACGACAAGACAAGGACTCCACAAGCTTGAGTAAATATTCCACATCGCAATGATCAAGCGACCCATGCATCCTCCAGAGCTGTCCACAATTCTCTCAAGGTCGTCGCTGTTGGGGACACGAGCTCGACGGTATCCCAAAGATTTTCGATGAGATTTAAAACTGGGTTTCTAGGCGGCCAATTCATTATTTCAAAGTCAGCAGAATATTCCTGCAAGCATGCAGTAGCCAACTTGGACCTGTGAGATGAACAGTTGTCTTGCTGGTAGACGCAATCTCCTTTGGGATGCATGATGGCCATAAATGGGTGTAAATTGAGTAAATGTTCCACATCGCAATGATCAACTTCCTATCGGAACTGAGTACTTTCAAGAAAACCTTTTTGAGGGATTACAACAAATTTATATTTTACAGCTTGTTTTTATTAATCAGCATACATAAATATAAATATTTTTTCTGATTCAAAAAACGACTTTTTAATTATAATTGCTTCATTCAAAGTTCTAACAAAATTCTAACATATTTGATTAGTTTACACGAACAAATGCAAACGTATCAACGGATCTTTGCACGAAAGATGCAAACTGATCAAATATATATAAATTCTAAGTGTCGGTGCATTGGATTTACTAAGTTTAAATGCTTGTCCGTAAGGTTGAGCCAGACGCAAAAATATGTCAATAGTCGGCTAAAAATGTTACTTATAAATTGCATTCGTGTCACCGATTTTTCCATATCTATTCTTTACACCCTAGTTGCAAAGAATTTAAACCAAATTGGATTTCTATGATCACTTGAAACCCAAGAGCACCAGCTCAGGTAATGAGGACATACAGGTCACCTGACACCAAGATATCGCCGCATCGCTACCCTGACACGACGTAATTCGAACTAATAGAACGAATTTCCCGAAGATCCATTACAGGTCTATGCTTCGTATAGATTTTTCTACACGGATACCAAATCACATACCTTATCAGATTCAGCAAATAGTATATTCAGTTTCACTCCAACTTCCTACTGGAAACTAAGTTTCAATCCAATAGATGGCGGGATTCTACTGGTTTGAGATTGCTTAGTTCTTGGACTGAAATGTAACCTAGAGAATCGATGTTTGAAGCTCAAGCATCAAATGTTTGACGCTAATGCATCAAATGTATTCTTTCCTAACTCCAATGCGCCTGTATTTGCATTAAGAATCACTGTTGGGTTATTCTAAATGCTTCCTTAGAAGATTCCTACTGATCACCTCTAGAAGGAACCACAACTATATTCATTTTTTTTCTTTAGGCCTCTATATATAAGCAAAATTTCAATTGTTTGTTTCCTTACACAATCTTGTCTTTTTCTAATAATCGATATCTTCCTTTTTACTTTTGCGTCATATTTCACATTGTTGTGCATTCATGAAACATTAAAACGAAATTCCGTGTTCACAGATGTTGTTGATCTCAGAGCAGTTAAAACCATTTTTACGTCTGGACTCGGCTTTGACAAAAGTCTAACAGCCGTCTCTTTTATTTTTTCCATTCGTAATTTTTGGTGTGATGTTTTTACGTGTGTGTTCAGTAATTTTCCTTCAGATACATCTGTAGGTGAACTGAAATATCCTTTTAGAACAAAAAGTTGCAGCTGCGACCGCCTCAGCTATACCTAAATCTTTTCAGAATGCATTTGAAAAATCTCCAGGAATCTGCATTTACAATAAAATTTGTGAGTCTAAATAATTGGATCGATATAGAATGAACCTGAAGCTATACACTGAAGTGCCATTGAATTAGGGATAGCAACCTAGTAATGTGTTGGATCCCCTCTGACCCTGATAACGGCCTAAACACGACAAGACAAGGACTCCACAAGCTTGAGTAAATATTCCACATCGCAATGATCAAGCGACCCATGCATCCTCCAGAGCTGTCCACAATTCTCTCAAGGTCGTCGCTGTTGGGGACACGAGCTCGACGGTATCCCAAAGATTTTCGATGAGATTTAAAACTGGGTTTCTAGGCGGCCAATTCATTATTTCAAAGTCAGCAGAATATTCCTGCAAGCATGCAGTAGCCAACTTGGACCTGTGAGATGAACAGTTGTCTTGCTGGTAGACGCAATCTCCTTTGGGATGCATGATGGCCATAAATGGGTGTAAATTGAGTAAATGTTCCACATCGCAATGATCAACTTCCTATCGGAACTGAGTACTTTCAAGAAAACCTTTTTGAGGGATTACAACAAATTTATATTTTACAGCTTGTTTTTATTAATCAGCATACATAAATATAAATATTTTTTCTGATTCAAAAAACGACTTTTTAATTATAATTGCTTCATTCAAAGTTCTAACAAAATTCTAACATATTTGATTAGTTTACACGAACAAATGCAAACGTATCAACGGATCTTTGCACGAAAGATGCAAACTGATCAAATATATATAAATTCTAAGTGTTGGTGCATTGGATTTACTAAGTTTTAATGCTTGTCCGTAAGGTTGAGCCAGACGCAAAAATATGTCAATAGTCGGCTAAAAATGTTACTTATAAATTGCATTCGTGTCACCGATTTTTCCATATCTATTCTTTACACCCTAGTTGCAAAGAATTTAAACCAAATTGGATTTCTATGATCACTTGAAACCCAAGAGCACCAGCTCAGGTAATGAGGACATACAGGTCACCTGACACCAAGATATCGCCGCATCGCTACCCTGACACGACGTAATTCGAACTAATAGAACGAATTTCCCGAAGATCCATTACAGGTCTATGCTTCGTATAGATTTTTCTACACGGATACCAAATCACATACCTTATCAGATTCAGCAAATAGTACATTCAGTTTCACTCCAACTTCCTACTGGAAACTAAGTTTCAATCCAATAGATGGCGGGATTCTACTGGTTTGAGATTGCTTAGTTCTTGGACTGAAATGTAACCTAGAGAATCGATGTTTGAAGCTCAAGCATCAAATGTTTGACGCTAATGCATCAAATGTATTCTTTCCTAACTCCAATGCGCCTGTATTTGCATTAAGAATCACTGTTGGGTTATTCTAAATGCTTCCTTAGAAGATTCCTACTGATCACCTCTAGAAGGAACCACAACTATATTCATTTTTTTTCTTTAGGCCTCTATATATAAGCAAAATTTCAATTGTTTGTTTCCTTACACAATCTTGTCTTTTTCTAATAATCGATATCTTCCTTTTTACTTTTGCGTCATATTTCACATTGTTGTGCATTCATGAAACATTAAAACGAAATTCCGTGTTCACAGATGTTGTTGATCTCAGAGCAGTTAAAACCATTTTTACGTCTGGACTCGGCTTTGACAAAAGTCTAACAGCCGTCTCTTTTATTTTTTCCACTCGTAATTTTTGGTGTGATGTTTTTACGTGTGTGTTCAGTAATTTTCCTTCAGATACATCTGTAGGTGAACTGAAATATCCTTTTAGAACAAAAAGTTGCAGCTGCGACCGCCTCAGCTATACCTAAATCTTTTCAGAATGCATTTGAAAAATCTCCAGGAATCTGCATTTACAATAAAATTTGTGAGTCTAAATAATTGGATCGATATAGAATGAACCTGAAGCTATACACTGAAGTGCCATTGAATTAGGGATAGCAACCTAGTAATGTGTTGGATCCCCTCTGACCCTGATAACGGCCTAAACACGACAAGACAAGGACTCCACAAGCTTGAGTAAATATTCCACATCGCAATGATCAAGCGACCCATGCATCCTCCAGAGCTGTCCACAATTCTCTCAAGGTCGTCGCTGTTGAGGACACGAGCTCGACGGTATCCCAAAGATTTTCGATGAGATTTAAAACTGGGTTTCTAGGCGGCCAATTCATTATTTCAAAGTCAGCACAATATTCCTGCAAGCATGCAGTAGCCAACTTGGACCTGTGAGATGAACAGTTGTCTTGCTGGTAGACGCAATCTCCTTTGGGATGCATGATGGCCATAAATGGGTGTAAATTGAGTAAATGTTCCACATCGCAATGATCAACTTCCTATCGGAACTGAGTACTTTCAAGAAAACCTTTTTGAGGGATTACAACAAATTTATATTTTACAGCTTGTTTTTATTAATCAGCATACATAAATATAAATATTTTTTCTGATTCAAAAAACGACTTTTTAATTATAATTGCTTCATTCAAAGTTCTAACGAAATTCTAACATATTTGATTAGTTTACACGAACAAATGCAAACGTATCAACGGATCTTTGCACGAAAGATGCAAACTGATCAAATATATATAAATTCTAAGTGTCGGTGCATTGGATTTACTAAGTTTAAATGCTTGTCCGTAAGGTTGAGCCAGACGCAAAAATCTGTCAATAGTCGGCTAAAAATGTTACTTATAAATTGCATTCGTGTCACCGATTTTTCCATATCTATTCTTTACACCCTAGTTGCAAAGAATTTAAACCAAATTGGATTTCTATGATCACTTGAAACCCAAGAGCACCAGCTCAGGTAATGAGGACATACAGGTCACCTGACACCAAGATATCGCCGCATCGCTACCCTGACACGACGTAATTCGAACTAATAGAACGAATTTCCCGAAGATCCATTACAGGTCTATGCTTCGTATAGATTTTTCTACACGGATACCAAATCACATACCTTATCAGATTCAGCAAATAGTACATTCAGTTTCACTCCAACTTCCTACTGGAAACTAAGTTTCAATCCAATAGATGGCGGGATTCTACTGGTTTGAGATTGCTTAGTTCTTGGACTGAAATGTAACCTAGAGAATCGATGTTTGAAGCTCAAGCATCAAATGTTTGACGCTAATGCATCAAATGTATTCTTTCCTAACTCCAATGCGCCTGTATTTGCATTAAGAATCACTGTTGGGTTATTCTAAATGCTTCCTTAGAAGATTCCTACTGATCACCTCTAGAAGGAACCACAACTATATTCATTTTTTTTCTTTAGGCCTCTATATATAAGCAAAATTTCAATTGTTTGTTTCCTTACACAATCTTGTCTTTTTCTAATAATCGATATCTTCCTTTTTACTTTTGCGTCATATTTCACATTGTTGTGCATTCATGAAACATTAAAATGAAATTCCGTGTTCACAGATGTCGTTGATCTCAGAGCAGTTAAATCCATTTTTACGTCTGGACTCGGTTTGACAAAAGTCTAACAGCCGTCTCTTTTATTTTTTCCATTCGTAATTTTTGGTGTGATGTTTTTACGTGTGTGTTCAGTAATTTTCCTTCAGCTACATCTGTAGGTGAACTGAAATATCCTTTTAGAACAAAAAGTTGCAGCTGCGACCGTCTCAGCTATACCTAAATCTTTTCAGAATGCATTTGAAAAATCTCCAGGAATCTGCATTTACAATAAAATTTGTGAGTCTAAATAATTGGATCGATATAGAATGAACCTGAAGCTATACACTGAAGTGCCATTGAATTAGGGATAGCAACCTAGTAATGTGTTGGACCCCCTCTGACCCTGATAACGGCCTAAACACCACAAGACAAGGACTCCACAAGCTTGAGTAAATGTTCCACATCGCAATGATCAAGTGACCCATGCATCCTCCAGAGCTGTCCACAATTCTCTCAAGGTCGTCGCTGTTGGGACAGAGCCCGAACACTCTGCTCGACGGTATCCCAAAGATTTTCGATGAGATTTAAAACTGGTTTTCTAGGTGGCCAATTCATTGTTTCAAAGTCAGCAGAATGTTCCTGCAAGCATGCAGTAGCCAACTTGGACCTGTGAGATGAACAGTTGTCTTGCTGGTAGACGCAATTTCCTTTGGGATGCATGATGGCCATAAATGGGTGTAAATGGTCAGCCATGAGTTCTACGTACCGGGATTCATTGATAGTCGTCGGTACACGTACCAAAGGTCCCACAGATGTTCAACTGAAGACACCCCAGGCCATCACTGAGCCACCACCAGCTTGTACTGTTTCGATCTGACATGCAGAATCCATGGCTTCATTGGGTTGGCGCCATACCCTCAGTCTCCCATCGGCGTGATGAAGTTTAAATCGGTATCCATCACTCCAGGCTAATCTGTTGCCAATTTTCGATGTTCTTTAGCCCAGGCAAGGCGCTGATCCCGGTGTCGTTTCTTAGAATTGGGACTCTCGTAGATTGACGGCTCCCGATACCGAGAAAATGAAGTGAGCATTGCACGGCCCATGCACTAGCTTTCCGGCTGGAACCCGCGCTTAGATGGGAGGTGATTTGAGATAATGTCTGACCCCTATCGCTCCATACGATGCGGGTCAGACAGGCAAAGCCCACGATCATTCAAGGCTGGTTGTCCTTTGCAGTTTGTACGGGTGCTTGTTGTTTTGCCGGAATTTTCATATTCCTGGAACATTCTTGAAACTGTCATACGAGAAAATCCAAGTTGTTGACAATTTCGGAGATCGAGTGTCCCATCCGTCGGGCACCTATGATCTGTCCTCTGCCAAATGCATCTAAATCCCGCGCCTTTCCCATAACGCTTCTCACGACGAATGCTTGTAGAAGCCAAAGCTGACAGCTATATATGACCAGAGTTTTAGCCACGCATACGGTCAAATGTGGGACTTGCAATACTGAATTTGGATAACGTCTCCTATCCCTAATTCAATGGCACTTCAGTGTACATAGTTTTCCTTCTAAATATGCTGCATTTATAAAAAAAACATTATTAGAGATATTATTACAAAAGTACACCAGTAATAATAATAGAAATATATATAGAAAATTTTTCAGATTACAGGATTATTTATGCAGACGTCATAACTTGGTCTATCGGCTTTCTGTTGTAGGCGGCGTTGGATGATTTCGTTTAACCATCCTTCACTAAAAAATTTAAATGCAAACCGAAGCATGTCTTCAATATCAGATATGCCCAACAACCAAATCTTTAATTGCTTAGAAAAGCTTGTAAAATTACTAGCCATTTTAATTTCGTAAAGTATGGAACTGAAAACCTTGGGTGCCGTGTAAATGCAAATTTTTGGAACTTAATTGAATTAGCCTTAACTGGCATAGTGGTTAGGCAGCTAGCGACTGTTCCAGCAAGGCAAACTTTGTGTGTTGTGTAAGCTCTAACTAAGGCAGTGGTCAGCAGTGACTCCGGTCTTAGTAGGGCATGTCCTCGTATGAGAAGTCCTGTAAAAAGCTAGGAGTAACTTCTAGGATTTTTCTCTGTCCTATATGTCGCAAATAAAAAAAAAATAAAAAAAAAGGGACAACCGTCCATCCCGAACTATTTCCATATATTTCATGATAGTTTATAAGCCTGTTAATACTACCGGTAAAAGCAATCATTAAAACCTTATAGATATGTAAATGCCTAATCAGCAGAATAGATAAATTATTAAAAAATGGCAATGAGTGTTCAGTTCTAAATCTTGAAAAATGTTTCTGAACAATTAATCAAAGTTTCAAAACCGTAACATACGGTATGTGGGTACCACACTAATAAAATAAAAAAAAAATAAATAGCCCCTCAAGCAGCTGCTTGCCACAGAGGTCTGACAGGAGCCTGTCAGTTTATATGCCAGAGTAGAAGGTCTGAGAGGATGGCAGGACCTCAGCAGAAAAACGACACAACATCCATGCCTTACCTGGGGCTCGAACCCAGAGGAGAAATAAGCCATGCATAAAACAGAAAGACGACAAAGATTTCGTAGAAAGTGAAACTTTGTAAGATAATTATTTATTTATCTGGTAATTACATCAGCATGTGGTTTCCAAGTCAATCTACTATTTAAAGCAGCCTTCAGATATTTAAAAGTAGTGGCCTGTTCAATCGCACTACATTTTCCAAGTTTAGTTAGGTTAGTATATACCAGATACCAGATTTGTCTTTGATTTAATATACTAATCTCTAGTTTATTCAATGAAACTTCATCAAGTCAAAGTAATAATATTCTTCCTCTGCTCAAATGGTTATTATTAAACATCCCGAGATAATTCTTATTTCTACATCCTGCTTATTTATTGTGTTTCACAGCATTTAGATTTCAGCAATTGTAAAAATTTTATCTATTGTAAAGAATCTGTGCAAATATATTAAGATATATGTTTCTTATTCTGATTTGGTCTGTAAATGATAGCTAGACATACACTGGAAGGATAGCTCCAATCCAGGGCGATAATGCACCTAATGTCCGACCCTGCCTTCTCATTCATGGTGTAAGCCAGGCATGTCCAACCAACGGCCCTGGATAGCTAGTAATGCGACCCACAAAATCGTAAAGTTTACGTGTTTACGACATAAGCTTTCAACATGATTATGTGATTTTCGGCGAGTTTTTGATATCCCACTAGTTTTATGTTGCCCTTTTTTTAATTTTATAATGAAAAACATAAGAAAATAAATAAAGTTTTATTATTCATATACATTAACTATATTATATATTTTATGTGCGGCCCAAAACAATTGATCTTCACTCAATGTGGCCCAGGGAAATCAAATCTTGACTCAATGTGGCCCAGGGAATCAAATCTTCACTCAATGTGGCCCAGAGAAGTCAAATCTTCACTCAATGTGGCCCAGAGAAGTCAAATCTTCACTCAAGTGGCCCAGGCAAATCAAATCTTCACTCAATGTGGCCCAGGGAAATCAAATCTTCACTCAATGTGGCCCAGGGAAGTCAAATCTTCACTCAAGTGGCCCAGGCAAATCAAATCTTCACTCAATGTGGCCCAGGGAAATCAAATCTTCACTCAATGTGGCCCAGAGAAGTCAAATCTTCACTCAATGTGGCACAAGGAAGTCAAAAGTTTGGACACGCCTGGTGTAAGCCATTAATAACTTTCAAAAGATATATTCTCTTCTGGGAGGGAACGGTAGGGGATAGCTACCAGACCAATGACGCCTACTGATTTAGTCATCTACCGACACTTTTTTTTCTACCTGCTGAGGAGTGGCGAATTTTGCAGGATCCTGGTGCTGACTATTAATACCCACTAGACAGGGCTGGCTTATGGCTCTAAGCTTGATTATCGATCCTTGACTTGCTGCACTGGTAGGCCTCTGTTGGGGGAAAATCTGCTGCTGTATTTTTTTTTTTTTTGGGGGGGGGGGGGCTATGGGTTGCCAACTCAAAGTGAGAAGAGGCACAGGATACCTTATATCAGCTGGTGGATAATCCTGATCAGAGGCCTTCGCAGGTACCTGAACCCTTACTTTATCTAGTTGGTTATCGCCAATCCTTCACTGGAGTAATGTGTCTCAGGCAGGTCAGTTTCTATCTGACATTGTAGATGAATTATTCGATCTTCTGGTTATTGAAAGGTCCACTTGAAAAGGTAGTGCCTGAAGCTCATACCAGCATGGGCGACTTCAGCCTTTAGAGGTAGGGGAATGGGTCTTTTCCCCATGCCTGTGATTAGGGGGCTGTTTGATATTTTTGGTCCCTATATCCTTCAATAAACCTAGTTTTTTATAATCCTACTAATCACCTGTTCTTTCCAGGTACAGTCGCTCAAAAAAATCCGAACCATAGTGTTAGGATATATTTTTGAACGACTGTACGTGGAACGTGAGGATGTTGCATAGAGATTATTCTCTTGACTTCCTCACACAGGAATTTTATCGTTATTACCTGGATATTCTGGTTTTGCAAGAGACCAAATGGACAAATAAAGGTCAGATACTTAAAAATAATTTTCAATTTCTCTCTTCAGGGAGGGGGAGGGGGTTGAAGCATCTCCTAGGTGTGGGCTTGATTCTCAGCAGACAAGCCAGTGATGTTCTTCTAGGATATGACAGCATTAATGAAAGATTTCTTACAGCAAAATTTAAAACTAGGATTAAGAACTTGAATGCTATCTGTTGTTATGTCTCCACACAGGACTCTGATGAGGACGAGAAGGATAAGTTTTACAGACAGCTTCAGGATATTTTGAATCCTGTCGAGAAAGGAGCTATTTCTCTTATGTTCGGTGGCTCCAATGCTAAAATTCGTACTGACTCTGACCTTTGGTCAGGGAGTTAGGTCCTTTTGGAATTGGAGTTCCCATGGCAATGGGAAACATTTCCTTTAGATAAGTAAACTTAACAGTTTGAGAATAACTAACGCATACTAAAATCACCAGGATATTTATAAAAACACGTGGTTTCACCTGATGTGTTCCATAGAAATATGATTGATTATATATTAATTAATAGCAAATGGGCTAGTTCGGTTAGGAATACAAGATCATAGAGTAGAACCGATATTGTGTCTGACTATTACGTGGTCAAGCATATCATGATATGCTAGTTGGTCATTATGACAGTCGTAGTTTGCTAAGCAAATTGGTAACTATTGAGTTTGTAATCAATAGTTTGTAATCAATAGTAACTATTGAAGTTAAGAAAGAATTGGATCAGTTTACATATGCTTTTCTTGAAACTAATAGTATGGTTGAGAAATATTTAGAGTTTCAGTAAACTGTGGTTGTCTTGTTTATAGATTTAAAAGAGGTTCTGTTGATCGACATAATTTGTGGTTGATTGTTAAACTATATGGAATACCTGACAAGTCAGTTAGCATAAAATAAACTGTCTGTAATAACACTGAATCATGTGTGAGAGTTGGTAAAACTTCTAACGGTTTAGCTTTGTTAGTGGAGTTCGACAAGAGTGCATTTGTCTCCTTTTTTTAATTGATTATGTTATGCAGAATTCTTTGCTAGAGATATATTTTGCCTTAAATGGTCTCGAAATTTCAAAATTTCTGATTTAGATTAGGCGGATGGTTTTACCTTGATGGCTAATGATGCTGATGAGATGAATTCTTTGATTAGGGCTGTTGATGAGACTGGTAATAGAATAGATTTGTTAATAAACAGAGAGAAAACTAAAGCGATGAAAATTGGTCAGACAGATGGTGCTTCAGTTGCTTTGAACGGTTGCACTCTTGAGCAAGTATCTCAGTTTAATTTTCTTGGGACTGATGTGCGACATACCATAAAGAGAAGAATATGGATTGCTCCTTAGACCTTTAAAAATCTTTGGACAGTGTTGAAAAACAGGCATATGCACCTAAAGACTAAAATTAGGCTGTAGAATAGTTCGGTTCTTATTAGAGTTTATTACGGTAGTGAAACTTGCACCTTTGAATCCAAGATAAGAGGAAACTTGATGCCTTTGATTCTAGATGCTTATGCAGTATCTACGCATTAGGTGGTTTCACTTTGAAAGAAATTATGAAGTTTGGCAAAGGAATCGGCTACCTCCTTTGAGCGGCTTATTGTGCAAGGACAGACTCCGTTGGTTTGGCCATGCTGCCCTGTATGCATAACTTTAGTTTGGTGAATAGGGTTATGAACAGCATCCCTAAAGGCCTCATGAAAAAGGGGAGACCTAGAATGCGATGGGCAGAAAATTTCGAATAGGACCTTGCTGGAATTGGCCTAGAGTGGTCACATGCAGCAGCTGTAGCTCAGGGCACACGTGTTCGAATAACAAAATTGCACAGTCTGATTGGATCTCCGTTGCCAATGACTCCATAAGGATTTTGTATTTATTTATGTATGTATGCATGTATATAATTCCAAGTTGTTTTTTGCTTCCCTTTTAAAGCCTATTTTTTTTATCCTCACTATAGCTTACAGAGAGCACGTCTCGTGTCTGAGGAATGTGGATTTCAGAACTATACCTGAACAACTACTTCCGTGTCTCGAGAGCTTGGATGATTCAATTAAAGAAGAAATTGAAGCAGCAGAAGGTACGCGTGGCGTAGAAGGATTTATGTGTCTGTAAGTATATTTACTGCATATTATTTATAATGGCACTAAAGGCAACGTTTTTAGGCACAGTTTCACGTGAAGGATTGGGTTGTTTTCCTCTGAGCGGCACTTTTTTGCACAAAATGGGCTAAATGGCCAGGCCACAAGGACCCCGAAGGCTCAGAGAAGGTTGGGGGAGGGGACCCACTGGAACAGCTGTTGGGAGACAGATGGTAGCCTCCCGTCAAGGCCATCCAGCGTGTTCTTTAACGTGCACAGGGTATGGATCTCCCGCATACGGGGCCACGGCTTAAAGTCCCATCCGACGGACGGCGGCCTTTTCAAGCCCATCGGTGTCCCCTACTGATCGTGGGCAGGGCGGAGAAATTTTGCGGTGATAAATCTCAACGCTGACCCAGCTGGGACTCGAACCTGGGAACTACAGATTACGAGCCTGGCGCGCTACCGACTGAGCCACCCCCGCCCCGTTTCACGTGAAGTCAATAATAATTCAGAAAACACACACACACACTTCTTAAATAAACTTTTCATGAAAAAATGTGATTGAAGATAATTTAAAGATCACAATCAAATCTAAGCAGTCCGTGGCTGAGCGTTAGCGCGCTTGCCTACTGATCGAAGGGACCTGGGTTCGAGTCTGGGTAAGGCATGGATGTTGTTTTTCTGCTGAGGACCCGCTCTCCTCCCAGACCTTCTACCATGGCGTATTAAACTGACAGGCTCCTGTCAGATCTCTGTGGCAAGCAGCTGCTTGAGGGGAGATTTATCTTTTTTATAATCAAATCTATTCCAATCTTGATTTTCAAAGTTATTTGTTAGCAATTTGCAGATTTATGAATGCTAAAACATTTAGCAAGTTAGCTCGTTCTACAAAAAAACTTTGAAAATTGGCGAAAGCTATCATAATTATTATGAGAGCTTCTAAAACATACTCTTATACGTGTTAGTGAAGTTTAGTATATTTTTTTTCTTTGGTTTTTAACTGTTTTTTATCAATTTTTCACACCAATTATTTAAACTCTAATTGTTGCTCTTAAATATTTTGATTTCCGTAACTTTCTAAATAAAGAGAAATATACCAAAAAACATATTAAACATATTTTATTATACAATAGCCGTAATTCGGTGCCGGCGAACGCACGAACGAACGGGGTGACCCGCGTCTCGTATATATCCGCCGTGTGACGTCATCGGTGGCAGATCCCTGTGGTTCCGCCGGTACTCAAGCGACCGATCACAGATTTGGTCACACTTAGTTCTAACCGTATTAGGTTAAGATATCGGATTCCTAGCTGTCGTTTGTCCGGGAATAAACTCTCTGCAAGTGTCACAAATTTCTGGGTGCGCTGACGTCACATACCTTTTTTTTTTTTTAAAGAATATAATTTTTATTCATAAGAGTAAAGAATACAAATACATTTACACTTTGACCCGCAAAGCTAAATAGCTTATCTGCAGGAAAATGAATAAATTATATTAAACATAGGTCATTCAGCCACAAAAATGGTGTACATCAAATAAATCCACAAAACACAGCACATAAAAATCAGCTAACTAGAAAATACCAAATAGTTTTTTAATTCCATTTTAAGTCTTCTAAAAGAATCTATGTTTGGTAATTCTTTTGGAATAGCATTAAATATAAGTGGTACTTGATATTTGGAGGTATGTTTCCCGTAATTATTTCAAAAATTTGGCAATTTGTAATAACCTTGGTTTTGAAGTCTTGTATTTTTGTTACGTTAAATTTTTAGTTTGTAAGTTTCGTCAAAAAAATTTTAATTATTACATTTTATTTATATAAATTGCTGTAGGATAAAAGATTTAAAAATTTTAATCTTTCGGTGGAAGTTTTATAAATTTTTTGCAAATGAAACGGAATAATATTTTTAGCAATTATAGACTGCAGTTTTTCTATTTTATTTATGTTAGTTATGAATAGAGAAGTAAATTATCGATCGAGAGTTCCGAAAGGTGGGGGTGGCCAGGCTCCTAATCTACAGTTCCCAGGTTCGAGTCCTACCTGAGCTAGAGTTTAGATTTATCTCTGCAAAACCTCTTACTTACACTCGGTCAGTAGGGGACACTGATGGGCTTGGAAAGACCTTCGTCCATCGGATGGGACGCTAAGCAATGGTCCATATGCGGGAAAGCCATACTCGTACACCCTAATGAACACGCTGGATCTGTCTCCTAAAGTTGTCCAGTGGGTCCTGTCCTGGGCCGGTGGTAGAGAAACGACGCAGAAATTTCGATTTCAATTTCGTCACATGAAAATAGATATTCTCCTTGAACTGCGCCGAATGTGGTGGGCATCTATAGCGAACGATTAACCACTTCATAGCAGAGGACGATCAATGAGTCCCTTGATTACCTTCACCCTTATTTCGGTGAAATGACAGGTCCGCTGTTGTTACACCCGTACCGACGTATGCCTCAAACTTATTGTGCCAAGTGGTGTCTAAAGATATGTCCAACAACTCACGCACGAGAGTTGTATAGGGACGACACAGTTTATTCACACTTATATACAATCACGTGCTGGGGATGCTCTCGACTCCGTAGGCCTTTGCCGCTTTGTTGCTGCAACAATTATGCAATGAGGTGGATTTGGGTTGTTTTACCTCTGAGTGGCACTTTTTTGCACACCATGGGCTAAATGGCCAGGTCACATGGACCCCGAAGGCTCAGAGAAGGTTGGGGGAGGGGACCCACCGGAACAGCTGTTGGGAAACAGATGGTAGCCTCCCGTCAAGGCCATCCAGCGTGTTCTTTAACGTGCCCAGGATATGGCTCTCCCGCACACGGGAGACGCCCCCCCTTAACGCCCCACTTAACGCCCCATCCGACGGACGGCGGCCTTTCCAAGCCCATCGGTGTCCCCTACTGACCGTGGGCAGGGCGGGGAATTTTCCGGAGATAAATCTCAACGCTGACCCAGCTGGAATGAGGTGGAGAACCGCACTTTGCAGATTCTCGCTTTACCGACCTCAAACTCGGCGATAAGATATCTAACCTTTGCTTACAGCGTGGTTCACTATGAACCGAACCTTGATTCTCACATAGAATCGAACCTTCTTCTTAAGATTTATCTCCGCAAAATTCCCCGCCCTGCCCACGGTCAGTAGGGGACACCGATGATCATGGAAAGGCCGCCGTCCGTCGGATGGGACGTTAAGCCGTGGCCCCGTGTGCGGGAGAGACATACCCTGTGCACGTTAAAGAACACTCTGGATGGTCTTGACGGGAGGCTACCATCTGTCTCCCAACAGCTGTTCCAGTGGGTCCCCTCCCCCAACCTTCTCTGAGCCTTCGGGGTCCATGTGACCTGGCCATTTAGCCCATGGTGTGCAAAAAAGTGCCGCTCAGAGGTAAAACAACCCAACTCTTCTCCTTAAGGTTTTTGTTTGAGGAAGAGCGGCGTCCCTTGACGCATGTTCAAACGTCCTTCCTGTTTAACAGCGACGCTCAAGACTTGTTTACTCTCGCTGCCGTCGCCTCCAGCGCCCAAACTCGCGCCAGAGGCTAGTTGTAAACCTCGTAAAAGAACTTTTGAGACTCGTCGGCCTGTGCAGGCAGTCAGCTCAGACCCGAAAACAACAGCTATGAGTCACATCCCCACAATAGCACTTCCAAAAACACACCTAATACATAAAAATGTTTACAACAACAAAAATACAATAAAAATGCAGCAATAGATAAAAATAAATAAATTAGAGGGTCATGACAGGTCTCTTTCTTCCAACTTTCTATGAGCCCTCAGGGTCCTTGTGAAATGGCCATTTAGCCCACTGTGTGCGAAAAAGTTCGCTCAGAGGTAAAACAGCCCAACGAGAGTTACGAATGGAATAGTACGTTGCCGATGGGAAAAGTTATAAATGCATTAGTATTTGTCGCCAAGTCAATTGCCGATGGGAAAAGTTATAAATACATTAATATTTGGCGCCAAGTCAAACTTTTGTCGGGGGTTTAACTAGTATTATTTAAAATCGAGATCCAAATAGAGAATTAGAGGTAAGACGACTCAATACAGCACTGAGTTCTTTTACCTCTAAATTAAACTTTTGTCCACACAATTGGCTAATGGACTGATCGTATAGATCCCTAGGGCTCAAAGATGAGTAATGGAAGGATGTGAGACTACAGATGGAAGACTCCCAGAAATTCCATCCAACATACTCTTTAATATACACAGAGTACAACTTTCCTGTTCACAGCTTAACGTCCCATCAGACGGACGGCCTCCTTTCCAGGACCGTCATTTTTACCTTTCCCACGAGGAGAGAAGGGAAGGGATGGCTCAACAGATAACATTCCAACCATAATATATAGAATCGAGTGGGTTGTTTTACATCTGAGCGACATTTTTTTGCATACAATAGGCTAAATAACCAAGTCACAAAGACCTCATGGATTCAGAGAAGGTTAGTGAAAGGAGTTGGGTTGGGTTGTTTTACCTCTGAGCGGTAATTTTTTGCACACCATGGGCTAAATGGCCAGGTCACATGGACCCCGAAGGCTCAGTGAAGGTTGGGGGAGGGGACCCACTGGAACAGCTGTTAGGAGACTGATGGTAGCCTCCCGTCAAGGCCATCCAGCGTGTTTTTTAACGTGCACAGGGTATGGCTCTCCCGCACATGGGGCTAGGGCTTAACGTCCCATCCGACGGACGGTGGTCTTTCCAAGCCCATCGGTGTCCCCTACTGACCGTGGGCAGGGCGGGGAATTTTGCGGAGATAAATCGCAACGCTGACCCAGCTGGGACCCGAATCTGGGAACTACAGATTACGAGCCTGGTGCGCTACCGACTGAGCCACCTCGGCCCAAAGTGAAAGGAGACCCAGTAGACAGTTATTAGGTGACAGATGGAAGAGTACCGTTTAGGCCATTCATCGTGTTCCTTAACGTCCACAGAGTATCGCTTTGCCAGGTTCGTAATCTGCAGTTCCCAGGTTCGAGTCCCGCCTGGGTCAGCGTTGAGATTTATCTGCGCAAAACTCCTCGCCCTGCCATCGGTCAGTAGGGGACACAGATGGGATTGGAAAGGACGCCGTCCACTGCATAGGAAACAATTTTTAAACTGTGCTTCACAGCATTTATATTTCAGTAATTGTAAATATTATTTTTCCTAAAGATTCTTCGCAAATTTCAAGTTTATAAGTAAACCATAGCCGTCCCGTGGCAGAGTAGTTAGCACACTTGGCTACTGATCTAGGGGACCTGGGTTCGAAACCAGGGTAATGCATGGATGTTTGTGTTGTTTTTCTGCTGAGGTCCTGCCATCCTCATAGACCTTCTACTATGACATGTAAACTGACAGGCTCCTGTCAGACCTCTGTGGCAAGCAGCTGCTTGAGGAGGTATTTATTTATTTTTTTATTTTAAGTAAACCAGCCTAATCTCCGCACATATGGCCATAGTAGCCCTGGGTGCGGGAGAGCCATACCTTGTACACGTTAAAGAACATACTGGATGGCCTTGATGGAAGGCTATCATCCGTCTCTTAATAGCTATCCAGTGGATTCCCCCCCCCCCCTCAACATTCTCTGAGCTCTCGAGGTCCTTTTGACCTAAACATTTAGCTCATTGTATGCAAAAAAAGCATTGGTTAGAGGTGAAATAATCCAACCCATCGAGAAGAGAAAATGGATTAGAGAAGAAAATCTCAAACGGGCATACTGAGGACTCGAACCTGAGAAGAAAAGATTAAGGATCCTCTATAAAATATGTAAGCCCTCGAGGGGAAAGGGAAGATTTGTGTTTATGTTACGTCTTCTTATATGAGAGCGAAGCGTTCTGTCGTTGGCAGTGCATAATCCAGAAAATAAGATAACCAAGGAATAAAATTTTGCCCCAAATATAAAATACCGCAATATAAAGGTGCTATTACTAACTTTTTTAAAATATCAGCTAATTGTAAAGGTGCATTCCATGTATTGAGTAAATATTAATAAAAAAAAATACTTTGAATGAAATGTGAAATTATATAATTAATCAGTTCTGAAAATGGAACAATGTTTTGTAATTAATCCTAATAAAGGCAGCGCATGTTTCATTTAAAATGTAACATTAAGCGTGTCATTTGTTTTAGTAAATGAGTCATCTAAAAACTTGGACAAATAATTCACAATGATTGACATAAAAGTGATGCTTTTAATCGGAAAGGTTTATTATTTTATTGGTTTTTTTTTTCTTCTTTCTTTATGTAATGATATTGATGTAATTTGATAGATCATACCTATCATAACCGTATACATTCCAGCTAATATGCTTCGGTTTAGAGGGATGTTTTTAGGTAAAATAATTGTGTAGATAATACTTTTGTAAAATATAGCTGAATTTGAATTTGAAAAAATGTAGAATATTTACCTATATTTATTTTACCTATATATTACCTATATATTATTTGTAGGCAAAACAGGAAAAACTGCATTTACGAAAAAAAAAATGTTCGGAATTTACTGCACACTGTGCCAAAATCCTGTGTAATGTCTTCATAGCCAGCGGCCTGTCATGTAACGTTTATCGTATAATAAATTGTAGTAAATGTTGGTGAGCGTTCCCACTGTGTACTGACAGTGAAAATTTGTGGTTTCTGCTAGTATCGGGTTCCAGTGTCGAAGAAATATGCCTCACCACTCTTGTCACATATATAAACAAATGAATATCAATTAAAATATTATTATCGAAATTTCTTTTTAATTATTCCAGACTGTTCCGGTAGCCGAATTGTTTGCGTACTTGGCTACTCATTAAAAGGTTGAGTTGTTTTATCATTGAACGGCACTGTTTTTGCACACAATGGGCTAAATGTCCAGGTCACAAGGATCCCGTGAGTTCAGAGAATGTTGGATGTAGGGAACCTAGTGGATGGCTGTTAGGTGTCAGATGGATGCCTCCCGTCAAGTCCCTCCAGCGTGTTCTTTAACGTTAGAATATGTCTGTCCCGCACACGGAGGCACGGTGTTACGTCCCATCTGAAGGGAGGACGGCGGCCTTTCTAAGCCCATCGGTGTCTCCTACTGACTGAAGGAAGGGTGGGTTTTGGGGAGAAAATTCTGAACGCTGACCCAGTGAGTTGGGTTGTTTTACCTCTGAGCGGCACTTTTTTGCACACCATGGGATACATGGCCAGGTCTCATGGACCCCGAAGGCTCAGAGAAGGTTGGGGGAGGGGATCCACTGGAACAGCTGTTGGGAGGCAGATGGTACCCTCCCGTCAAGGCCTTCTAGTGTGTTCTTTAACGTGCACAGGGTATGGCTCTCCCGTACACGGAGACACAGCTTAACGTCCCATCCGACGGACGGCGGCCTTTCCAAGCCCATCGGTGTTCCCTACTGACCGTGGGTAGGGCGGGGAATTTTGCGGACTCGAAAGTGGGACTCGAAATGATTGCTAATCTGTGCGCTACTGATCGAAAGGTCCTGGGTTCAACTCTCGGATAAGGAATGTATGCTTCTATGTTGTCTTTCTGATGAGGTCTCGCTTTCTTCATATTTTTTCTTCTATGGTATATTAAAGTCACATTCTCCTGCCAGACCTCTGTGGCAAGTAGCTCCTTATAAGTGTAATTTTATTATTCCTGGGGTGGTGGGGTTCGTCCTAAGGAACACACTAGCACGTGTGTTCCTTAGGACGAACCGTCAATGGTACCAAAATTCTACCAGAATTTTTAAATTATTAGGTGAAATTTTACAGACGTTGTGAATTACAGAATTCAAAACTGTTTTTAAAAATGTTAATGTTAATATTATCTACCGCGCAAAATTATTTTCATTCTTTTTTCCAGAATTTATGAACCATTGAAGAACTGCCTCAAAGAACTAGCTACAGGGTTTTGTGACAGCGAAACAGGCGATCTTGTGGAAGAGTTGATTGAACGGGGATCACAGATACCAAGGGAGAAGTTTTGCACGACACCTATACTTTCTGATATTGAAAATCTGGCTGAAAATGTAGTGGAATTCGTGAAGAAAAGGAAATAGGGATAAATTTTGCATTCATTCTAACCTTTTGGATCTTAATATATATATCACTTTGTATCAAATAGATCACTTTAATAAGATAGTCTCTTTAAGCTAGAACTTAATATAAATAAATACACCTATCTCTCGATTTACACGGTACTCAGTTCACACAATTTTGGCTTTGCACGGTCAAAAAATGCAACCAGTTTCGATTTACACGGTACTGACTGAGACGTACATAGAAAGGAAATCTCAGTCAGTACCGTGTAAATCGAAACCGGTGCATTTTTTGACCGTGCAAAGCCAAAAATGTGTGAACTGAGTACCGTGTAAATCGAGGGATAGGTGTACAAGTTATTAGAATATTTACGTTTATATTCCAATTAATGTGTTTTATATGCCAATGACAAAACGTTAACATTGTCGGCTTATATTCCAATGATCTGTGAACGTTACGTACATTCCTGACCTCACCAAATAAAATAAATCGTGATTTACCAACAAAATTTTAAACACATTGTATTGTATGTAATTCGATGGAAAATTGAGGCTGTTTTGGGAAATATTTCCGTTAAAAGTCAATGTTTTGTATCAATGCAAAATTTTGATTCCATTGTACTTCAGCTGATTAATGTCTCTGTTCTCTGAAGAGAATTTTTTTGTTCAATAAATTTGTACGAGATATATTATTATTAAAATCAAACTTAATTTGAAGATTCGTTCTTTCTTCTTTATTTTACCCCGCTAACAATACAAACAATTCCCTATTTTACGATTAATGATCTTGTTAATCCCTCATTCAAATTTTTTTCAATAAAGTATTGACTTCTAAACAACTCCGGATCTGGGGGAGGGAAAACGAAGGCGAAAAATATTAAACATATCTATATTAAAATCATTTTCAAGAATGTTTTTAAATACCACTGAAATGGAAAAAATATTATTTAATGGAACTGTTGGTCTTCCCGTTTTATCTGGCTGGATCCAGTCACCCCCCCCCCCTTCCTCCCCACCTGCCTTTTATTTTTTCTGGATCCCGGCCTCCTTCTGAATGATTTAAATTTTTTAATTTTGTTTTTCAAAAAAATGTATGCTTTACATAAAAAATGAATTTTAAGCCATAACCCTAATGCATAGGAAATAGATATATGTACGGGAGCATTCAAAAAGTTCTTGCCAAGCATCTGCAGAACAAAACCCATTGTACTTACCTCAACAATACTTTTACTGTCCTTCAAAGCTACTCCCATCCAGCATTTATGAAAAGTTTCAGAAGTCAATGCCAATTTTTTTTTTGATTTGCGACATATAGGACAGAGAAGAATCCTGGAAGCTACTCCTAGCTTAATACAGGCCTTCTTATACAAGGACATGCCCTACTAAGACCGAAGTCACTGCTGACCACTGCCTTACTTAGAGCTAACACAACACACAAAACGCTTGGTGGGACTGCTGGAACGCTTGGTGGTACTGCTGTTGGTGAAATACTCCGCAACTCTAAATGAATGCATTTTCCAAGGTCTTGCACCTTGAAAAGGCTTCCCAGCAAATTCCTTTTTAATTTTTGGAAACAACCAGAAATCTCATGGTGCAAGATCCGGTGAATATTTAGGATGGAGAGCTGTCTGATTTTTTTTTCTGCTCCAGCTAAGCTTTAACTTGCCAGTTTTTGTGAGCACTGGGATTGTCATGAAGAAATTTATAATGAAGACAAAACCCAGATGTTCCGCAATACATGGACTGCACTACATCTATAAGGATAATGCCAAATCTCCACTATCTACGTCGAGGGCAAGACAACACCATATAGATGCAGCTCGCCCCACGACTATCTATGGTGAACAGAACTATAGAAGTAAAGCTCATCCATCGGTCAAAACCTAAATTTAATCTGCGCCCCGGTTAGCCACAAACAAGTATATATAGATCCAAGTTGCCTCGGCTCCCGTGGTGGGAACTTACCAGGCCCCTCCGTCGGGGCCCCGACCAACCTAGGTGCCCCCCAATACCAGTCAGCGGAACCCTCGACGTCACACGAGCCCTCACCCCCCCCCCCCCACCACCACCACGACAAGGTGCTTCCCTCTCGGGGAGAGGGGGGTTGTCATGAAAAAGGAGAACCTTTGACACGCCTATTGTTGGACGCTGCTCCTTCATCTCCTTAACCATTTTGGACAAAACAGTGTTGGTGTAGTATTGGCCATTTATAGTCATTTTTTCAAGTAAGGTGTCCACGGCTACCATTCCTTGGGAATTTAAACAAATTGTGAACATCCTCTTCCTTGAGCGAAAATCTTGTCAGAAGGTTTGGGGACACTGTTCATCTTCCCCACCCAAACATAGTTACCGACCTTTCTGGGAGTTGTTTAGTAATAAAATCACGTCTCATCACCTGTGGCAATATCTGTTAACCATTTGGGGCCACAAGGTTCAAACATTGTCAGCATCTCCTTGCATGAGACGACTTTAGCCCACTTTTGCTTTTCTGTCAGTTTGTGGGCTAACCATCTGGTACAGCACTTTCGGTACTTTAAATGCTGATGAATAATTGTTTCCGCACTGCCAATCGATATAAGGACATCTAAACTTATTACCTGAACGGTGATAAGTGGGTTTTCCTTAATGAGTTCACGAACAACAGCGATGGTTTACTCATCCACTGCCTCCTTCGGTCTTACTGCACGAGAGAGAGTTTTCGAAGCTCTGCGGTTCTTCTCTGAATTTGTGCATACAACCCATAATAGTTCCATATCTTCAGACACGATCCCCATAAACCTGTGATAAACTGACATGATTATTTTTTTATCGTCGTCCCACACTGCATCCTGGTGAAAATGTAAAAACTGTCTTTAGAAGGCTCAATAGCAAAAACTCACATATTTCCCAGACGAACTTTCCGCGCTGCCAGGGAAAAGAGAAATGATAATACGGGTTGGGTTGTTTTACCTCTAAGCGGCACTTTTTTGCACACCATGGGTTAAATGGCCAGGTCACATGGACCCCGAAAGCTCAAAGAAGGTTGGGGGAGGGGACCCACTGGAACAGCTGTTGGGAGACAGATGGTAGCCTCCCGTCAAGGCCATCCAGCGTGTTCTTTAACGTGCAGAGGGTATGGTTCTCCCGCACAAGGGACCACGGCTTAACGTCCCTTTCCAAGCCCATTGGTGCCAACGGCGGCCTTTCCAAGCCCATCGGTGTCCCCTACTGACCGTGGGCAGGGCGGGGAAATATTTGCAGAGATAAATCTCAACGCTGACCCAGCTGGGATTCGAACCTGGGAAGTACAGATTACGAGCCTGGCGTGCTACCGACTGAGCCACCCCCGCCCCAATGATAATACGGCCTTTGCTTTTAATGTGAATGACGAGTTTAGAGAAGCTTTCAAACAAGTCGTAGCTCCTTATCTTCGGAGGAATGAGTGCAAATCTACAGACACGTATCCAGAATTTTTCGACCGCCCTCCTTATAAATATATGAAGTATATGTATATCAGGTCTATTGAATCACATTTTCAAGTTAGCCGAAGGTGAATGGCGGAAATGAAGCCAAACAGCTTGCATGTTCCTGATGTGAAGGGGGGCGGGGGGGGGGGGCTCAGTCGGTAGCGCGCCAGGCTCGTAATCTGTAGTTCCCAGGTTCGAGTCCCAGCTGGGTCAGCGTTGAGATTTATCTCCGCAAAATTCCCCGCCCTGCCCACGATCAGTAGGGGACACCGATGGGCTTGGAAAGGCCGCCGCCCGTCGGATGGGACGTTAAGCCGTGGCCCCGTGTGCGGGAGAGCCATACCCTATGCACGTTAAAGAACACGCTGGATGGCCTTGACGGGAGGCTACCATCTGTCTCCCAACAGCTGTTCCAGTGGGTCCCCTCCCCCAACCTTAGGGGCGGGGGTGGCTCAGTCGGTAGCGCGCCAGGCTCGTAATCTGTAGTTCCCAGGTTCGAGTCCCAGCTGGGTCAGCGTTGAGATTTATCTCCTCAAAATTCTCCGCCCTGCCCACGGTCAGTAGGGGACACCGATGGGCTTGGAAAGGCCGCCGTCCGTCGGATGGGACGTTAAGCCGTGGCATCGTGTGCGGGAGAGCCATACCCTGTGCACGTTAAAGAACACGCTGGATGGCCTTGACGGGAGGCTACCATCTGTCTCCCAACAGCTGTTCCAGTGGGTCCCCTCCCCCAACCTTCTCTGAGCCTTCGGGGTCCATGTGACCTGGCCATTTAGCCCATGGTGTGCAAAAAAGTGCCGCTCAGAGGTAAAACAACCCAACCCTGATGTGAAGTCAAAATTTCGTTAAGGATCATAAGTTAAGACAAAGACTTACACTGACCAGAAGTTAAGGCATAACACATACACGACAAATATGAAGACAGAAAAATTATTCTTTATTGCGATAATTTTTCTTACAGAGACAAAAAGACAGAAAAATTAGACAGAAAAATTTAGACAGAAAAATTATTCTTTATTGCGATAATAATAATAGTTATAGTAATAATAATAGTAAAGCGTTATTCATTTTAACACCGTTCATACTTTTTATCTTATCATTAGTTTGCTATTCATTTCTCTTTTGCCAAAATGGAAATCTTTCAGGTTTCGCTAAAGTTTTCTATTTTCCAAGCATCTGGCCGATGATGATCAGGAACGTAATCTCAATTCATAATATTATTCTGCACCGAGATACCAGTTTATTAAGTACACCACCCCTCGTCACATAAATGGTTCATTCCAACACGTAACATGTCACGTGACCGCGGAGTGCAGTATACATTAGGCAGACCAGTTGGGTTGTTTTACCTCTGAGCAGCACTTTTTTGCACACCATGGACTAAATGGCCAGGTTCACATGGACCCCGAAGGCTCAGAGAAGGTTGGGGGAGGGGACCCACTGGAACAGCTGTTGAGAGACAGGTGGTAGCCTCCCGTCAAGGCCATCCAGCATGTTCTTTAAGTGCACAGGGTATAGATCTCCCGCACACGGGACCACGGCTTAACGTCCCATCCGACGGGCGGCGTCCTTTCAAAGCCCATCGGTGTCCCCTATTGACCGTGGGCAGGGCGGGGAATTTTGCTGAGATAAATCTCAACGCTGACTCAGCTGCGACTCGAACCTGGAACTACGGATTACGAACCTGGCACGCTACTGACTGAGCCACACCCGCCCCCTGGCAGACCAGTTCTTCTAATATCTCTTAAAGTTGGATTGAGCATCAGATTGGGCAAAACGAACGACTAAGCGGCCTTTCCGAGCCCATCGATGTTCCATTTATACTGCGAACAGGAAGGGGGTTGAGGGAGATAAATCTTGTGATTGTCACAGCGAGAACTCGAACCTGAGAACTTCAGATTGCGGGCCTGGCACGGAAATGAATGAGCCACCACCTGCTCCACATATTGGTAGAATGAAACCTGGTGCACTCCCGACTATGTGAAACATAACACCGTCAAATTAGCCTCTCCAAAGGGCGGTTGATTCATTCTAGAAAAAACACACCAGAACACTTATGTGATAACTCGGCGAACTTAAGAACAACACAATGTTGAAACGACAGATGAAAGCATCATTGCTGTTCTAGAGCGGGGCCTTGATTGTCCCCCCCCCCCCAGCCTCCTCTTAAAAAATATCCGGTTATTACCAGAAAGGAGGTGAAAAGTCTAATCTATCAAAATAATGCTACCGCAATCCATTTTTCTACCTAGTGTTATATTAAACAAACTATTCTGATTTCCATGATTTTCATATACACGGTAAAAGGGGGCGTTACAATATAATATAAAAATAATATAATAAATAAATACCCCCTCAAGCAGCAGCTTGCCACAGAGGTCTGACAGGAGCCTGTCAGTTTATATGCCAGAGTAGAAGGTCTGAGAGGATGGCAGGCCCTCAGCAGAAAAACGACACAAACAGCCATGCCTTACCCGGGGCTCGAACCCAGGTCCCTTAGATCAGTAGCCAAGCGCGCTAACCACTCGGCCATGGGACGACCTACTACAATATAATACTTGGCAAAAATGGTCAAAATGGTTGCGAACCAATGGTTTTCGATAATATAATGTATCCCTAACAGATTCCTCTTTTATTTTCTTCATCTAAAATCATTTGCTTATTACATGAGGCACGAAAGATGCATTTGCAATATATATCAATTTAAATGAGTAGGCAGAAATGGTTCAGAAAAAAGGCATAAATTGTTTGTGGAAGGAAAATAAATGCACAAAACGGACGCCTGTTAGCTCTATTCCGATAGCGGCAATCACTCTTACATTGGCGATTTCTTAATCACAAATTTTTTTCATTATAATTTCTGCAGCAAAGTGGAAGTTTCGTTTGCTTTTCCTTCCTGTAATTAACGACTAACTCCAAAAGAAATCTCTTAAAACCAGAAAGTTGGCTTTACTCTGTCAGAACTCCTTTAAGAAGCTGCTGCAAACCTTGGTTGCTTCTCATTTTCTCCCTCTTAGAAATATGAAGTCTGTGGCATTCTTAACTGTCATTATTGCATTCTTGAGTAAGTAGAGTGATGTTTTAATTGTTTTTTTCTATGCAGCACTGTTTATTTAAAGTATTGTTTAATCTATTAAATAGGAAGTATACTCTAGTAATTTAGATTCAAATCACTTAATTTTGTACTACTTTAGGAAATGTGTACTACATAACTTCAATCCCTGACTGATTTAATAACGCTAATGAAAAAATGTTTACAGGTGTTTCATATGCTTTGGACGACAATGAGTTGAATTCCTGTGAATTTAGACAAGATTTGCGATGTGGACGACAAATTCATATCATTTTTAGAGACTCTCCATTTATCACAGAAGAAACGTTGGCAAATAATTGCAGGTATGTCATTCAAATATCTAATAATCCTTAATCTAGTTCTTGTCTTATCCTGGAGGGACACTTTATTTTCACACAGTGGGCTAAATGGTAAGGTCATAAGGATCCCAAGGGCTCAGAGAAGGTTAGCGGATGGGGATCTACTAGACGCTGTTGGGAGACAGATGGAGATCTTCCGTCAAGGCCATCCAGAGTGATCCTTAACGTGCACAGGGATGGCTCTGCATTAGTGTCCACGTGTTGATATCTCATCCGAGGAACGGTAGCCTTTTCAAGCTCATGTCCCTCTTCTGCGAGAAGACAGGGGGGCAAATCTCAACGCTGACTCAGATGGGACTCGATCCTGGAAACTGCAGGTTACAAACGTGGTATGCTACCGATGAATACACCTCACTCCCTTAAACTTGGGGCGGGGTGGCTCAGTCAGTAGCGCTCCAGGCTCGTAATCTGTAGTTCCCAGGTTCGAGTCCCAGCTGGGTCAGCGTTGAGATTTATCTCCGCAAAAATTCTCCGCCCTGCCCACGGTCAGTAGGGGACACCGATGGGCTTGCAAAGGCCGCCGTCCGTCGGATGGGACGTTAAGTCGTGGCCCCGTGTGCGGGAGAGCCATACCCTGTGCAGGTTAAAGAACACGCTGGATGGCCTTGACGGGAGGCTACCATCTGTCTCCCAACAGCTGTTCCAGTGGGTCCCCTCCCCCAACCTTCTCTGAGCCTTCGGGGTCCATGTGACCTGGCCATTTAGCCCATGGTGTGCAAAAAAGTGCCGCTCAGAGGTAACCCAACCCACTAAACTTTTACTAAGTAACAACTATTGTTAAATCAGTATTAGTGAGATTTTTTAAGTTCGGGAACAGCATTTAATAATATCCACTTTTACATTAAAACTTTCAACAGGAGCACGTTTGCCAATCTAGCGAGTCTATCGCCAGATCTAGAGAACTTTTGTTATTATGGTAAACAATATGGGTACTATAGTTGCAAATAAAAGGAATCCATTGAATTTCTTGGGATTGATTTACGTTTTTTTCTTTTCTGTTTTGATAGAACTAAAAATTGCCATTATGAAATTTTTTTGCAATCTAATTACGATTGGAAAATGATATCTGATAGGTAATATTTGAAGCAATAATTTACATTTTGAGGTTATTAATCTAATGCATCTAAAAAATGGTGACAAGTCCACTATTTTTCACATATAGTGCACAAGAAATCCTTATGGCTCAGTCGGTAGCGCGCCAGTCTAATGATCTACAGTTCCCAGGTTCGAATCCCAGCTAGGCCAACGATGAGATTTATCTCCTCAAAACCCTATCCTCAGTCAACAGAGACACCGATAGGCTTGGAAAGGCGGCCGTCCGTCGGATGGGACGTAAATCCGTGGATCCATGTTCAGAAGAGCCATACCATGTGAACATTAAAGAACAAGCTGGATTACCTTGACTGGAGGCTACCATCCGTCTCCTATGAATTGTCCAGTGGGTCCCTTCTCCCAACCTTGTCTGAGCCCTCGAGGTCCTTGTGACTTGGTCATTTAGCCATTGCATGCAAAAAAGTGTCGCTCAGAGGTATATTTGGTTGGTTGTTTTTACCTGTTAGCGACACTTTTTTGTACACAATGGGCTAAATGAACAAGTCACAAGCTCAGAGAAGGTTGGGAGAAGAGGATTCAGTGGACAGTTGTTAGGAAACATATCGTAGCCTCCGTCAAGGTCATCCAACGTGTCCTTTAACGTGCACATGGTATGACTCTCCTGAACCCGGAGCCACGGCTTAACATCCCATCCGACAGACGGCGGTCTTTCATAGTCCATCGGTGTCCCCCACTCAGCGAATGTATGGCGGGAAGTTTTGCAGAGATAAATATCAACGCTGACCCAGGTGGGACTCGAACCTGGGAACTGCAGATTACGAGACTGGTCCGTACAGACTGAGTTACTCCCGCCCTTTTGCAGGCAGGAACTGGACATTTTAACCAACACAGGGCGAACATGGGTACGAAATGTGAGACTGTTCAGTCAAGTACATCGTTAACCGCAGAGTACCAAAATCTGCAGAAAACGGAAATAAAAATCTCGATATATTGCCACTGGCTATAAGAGCCGACCTGACGTCAGCAACGCACTAAGCAAAACAAGGTAATTCGTGTTTGAATCTAGATCAAAGGCTGTTTTTTTTGGGGGGGCGGGAGAGGGGTACTTACAAAAGTAACCTATATTGAGTAAAAAAATAATATAGAGATTAAAAGATTATAAAGACCAAGGAAGCACTGGGTGTATTCAGGTAGTATCTAATAATAGATTTTATATACTTTTTTTTAGCAGGAAACATCAAACTAACGTATCTTGTTCTGATGTCTTTGCAGTGACATTGAAGAAAATTTTCAATGCTTAGAAGATTACATCCGTGAATGTGAGAGAGAGTCCTTAGACGATTTCCTTCTCTACTTCACCTCACCAAGAATCGTATTAGCAGAACTCTGCACTGCGAACTCTCCACTGAGAATAGGTATTTATTCGACCATTCAGTTAAATACTCGTAATTATAGCCTTCATTACTTAAAAAAAATATATTCATCCAGACAGAACCGGATCCAGGAAAGACAAAGGGGTCATGTTCCCACCCACCCTGTAAGGCTAATGGATTCAAAAAATTATTATTTTAAATCTAATGCAATTTTTCAAGAAATTTTTTAAAGGCCTGTAAAACTAAGGGGGAATGTTATACTGCTTTGGAAATCCAGTCTCTTACCCCCATCCTTGATTTCCTTTTTACTAGATCCGTGTCTGACTTCAGGGTCCATTTGACTTAATAGATATTAATACTCGCTCTCAAATATTTCCGCTAGCATACGGCAATGATGAATCGCAACCACTCCACAAACCACACACCCTGGTCTGTGTCTCTATTCATTACTTCAACGTGTCTTTTGTTTATGGAGATATGATTGTTGACTGTTTTTAATTCGTTTCTATGCTTTTCATTTATTTGTATAATCGTTTGTTTTTCGATAAATTTCTAAACATCTCCTCAATAACTTTGATTTTTCTGTGGTATATAGATTCTTTTTAAACCCTTACGCAGTATCTTGGGCATTAGATGATTTGATTAAGTAGTGAAGGGTTCAGTTTTACTTCTGAGTTGCACTTTTTTTTGCACCCATCTGGCTAAATGGCCCCCGAGGGCTCAGAAAAGGTTAGGGGAGGGGTTGGGTTCTTTTACCTCTGAGCGGCACTTTATTGCACACCATGGGCTAAATGGCCAGGTCACATGGACCCCGAAGGCTCAGAGAAGATTGGGGGAGGGGACCCACTGGAACAGCTGTTGGGAGACAGATGGTAGCTTCCCGTCAAGGCCATCCAGCGATTTCTTTAACGTGCACAGGGTATGGCTCTCCCGCACACGGGGCCACGGCTTAACGTCCCATCCGATGGACGGCGGCCTTTCCAAGCCCATCGGTGTCCCCTACTGACCGTGGGCAGGGCGGGGAATTTTGCGGAGATTAATCTCAACGCTGACCCAGCTGGGACCTTTGATCAGTAGCCAAGCATACTAACCACTCTGCCACGGGATTGCAATTTTTCGGTAGGATCAGCAAATTAAATCAAAATCAAAGTAACAAGGCTCTACTTTGCAAGAATTATGTCTATAAAACTTCCTGAAATAATTCTTACATCTATCTTGTGTATCTCAGTAATTATAAAATATTATTTATTGTGAAAATTTAATGTATTTATTGTAAACGTATTTATTGTAAAAATTAACACTTCTAATTCAAGTTCTTTTTTGTCTCTGTTAAAACTTATATTTTTATCCTCACCATAGCTTATAGGGAGCACGTTTCATGTTTGAGGAGTATAGATATGAGAAATATACCAGAACAAGTATTGGGGTGTTTGGAGAGCTTGGATGACTCCGAAATCGAAGCAGCACTTGAAGACGCACGAGCTACGTCTGATACGCCAGAAATTCTGTGTTTGTAAGTACATTTAATGCACATTGTTTATAATGGCACTAGAGGCCATTTTTCAAGGGACAGTTTTTGTGATGTCAATAATAACTCAGATAACACACACACACTTCTTAAATAAACTTCTTGTAAAAAAATGTGATTGAAGATAATTTAAAGATCTCAGTCAAATGCATTTCAATCTCGATTTTCAACAATATTTGAAGTTCATTATTTAAAGAAGTTAGGGAGGTTAAAACATTTAGCAAGTTAGCTCTTTCTGCAAATAACCCTTCAAAATTGGCGAATATTAACATAATTATTACGAGAGCTATTAAAACCTACCCTTACACGTGTTAGTAAAGTTTGGTATAATGTTTTTTTTTCTTTGGTTTTTATGGGGCGGGGGTGGCTCAGTCGGTAGCGCGCCAGGCTCGTAATCTGTAGTTCCCATGTTCGAGTCCCAGCTGGGTCAGCGTTGAGATTTATCTCCGCAAAATTCCCCGCCCTGCCCACGGTCAGTAGGGAACACCGATTGGCTTGGAAAGGCCGCCGTCCGTCGGATGGGACGTTAAGCCGTGGTCCCGTGTGCGGGAGAGCCATACCCTGCGCACGTTAAAGAACACACTGGATGGCCTTGACGGGAGACCAGCATCTGTCTCTCAACAGCTGTTCCAGTGGGTTCCCTCCCCCAACCTTCTCTGAGCCTTCGGGGTCCATGTGACCTGGCCATTTAGCCCATCGTGTGCAAAAAAGTGCCGCTCAGAGGTAAAACAACCCAACTCTTTGGTTTTAACTTGTTTTCATTAACTTTTCAATGAAATTTTTAAAATGGAATTGTTTGCTGTTAACTGTTTAGACTTCTGTAACTTTCTAAATTTTTTGGAAAGTTACAGAAATCTAAACAGTTAAGACCAAACAATTCCAGTTAAAAACTTGCTGTGAAAAGTTAATGAAAACAAGTTAAAACCAAAGAAAAAAAACAACATTATAGCCGTGGCTGCCTGAGGATGATGATGATGATAAACTTTCTAAATACCGAAGGAATATATAAAATAAAATATTAAACATATTATGTATCATCCGCAATTCGGGGAGGTAACGAACGGGCGGACACCTGTTTCTTATAGGTTCGAGTCCCAGCTGGGTCAGCATTGAGATTTATCTCCGCAAAAATTCCCCGCCCTGCCCACGGTCAGTAGGGGACACCGATGGGCTTGGAAAGGCATCCGTCCGTCGGATGGGACGTTAAGCCGTGGCCCCAAGTGCGTGAGAGCCATACCCCTGCGCACGTTAAAGAACACGTTGGGTGGCCTTGACAGGAGGTTACCATCTTTCTACCAATAGCTGTTCCATTGGATCCCCTCCCCCAACCTTCCCTGAGCCTTCGGGGTCCATGTGACCTGGCCATTTAGCCCATGGTGTGCAAAAAAGTGCCGCTCAGAGGTAAAACAACCCAAAAACAACCCAACCTGTTTCTTATAGGTCCACGGCGTGACGTCTTCGAGTGACATAAATTTTAGTGACATAAGTTTTAATCTAAGGGTTCGAAGATGAGTCAGGAAAGTGGACCCACTAAACAGATGACAAAGGAAGACTCCCGAAAGGTCATCCAACGTATTCTTTAATAGGCACAGAGAATTAGCTCTCATGTACACGGCTTAACATCCCATCAGACGGACAGCATACTTTTCAAGATCATTAGTGTTACCTTTTCAACCAAGAAGACAAAGGCAGTGGTGGCTCAGCAAGTAGTAAGCCAGGCTTATAATCTGCAGTTTCCAGGTTCGAGTCCCACCTGAGCCTGTGTTTAGGTTTATCTCCGCAAAATTCCCCCACCCTGCCGTCGGTAAGTAGGGGACACCGAAAGACTTGCAAAGGCTACCGTCCGTCGAATGGGAGACACTTTTTAAATTGTATTTCATGACATTTAGATTTCAGTAATTGTGAAGTATTACTATTTATTGTAAAGAATCATTCCAAATTTTAAAGGAATAAATAAACCACACATAACGTTTCGCACACATGGCCGTGACCTCGTGTGCGGGAGAGCCATACTCTGTGCACTTTAAAGAACACGCTGGATGGCCTTGACGGGAGCTACCATCCGTCTCCCAACAGCTGACCATTGGGTCCCCTTCCTACAACCTTCTGAATCATCGGAGTTCTTGGACCTGGCCATTTAGCCCGTTGTGTGCAAAAAAAAAGCATCGGTTAGAGGTAAAACAACCCAACCTACCAAGAACAGAATGTGGATTAGAGGAGAAAATCTCAAACGGCACACTAAGGAGTCGAATCTGAGACATCAGATTAAGGATGCTCTATAAATTATGTAAGCCCTCGAGGGGGAAAAGCGAGATTAGTGATCACAAATACAAAATACTAATTAATTATGAAGGTGCCATTACTAATTTTTTTAAAACATCAGTTAATTAAAAAGGCGCAGTATGTAAGTGTGCGGGAGATCCATATCCTGTGTATGTTAAAGAACACACTGGATGACCTTGGCGGGAGACTTCTGGGGCGGGGGTGGCTCAGTCGGTAGCGCGCCAGGCTCGTAATCTGTGCTTCCCAGGTTCGAGTCCCAGCTGGGTCAGCTTTGAGATTTATCTCCGCAAAATTCCCCGCCCTGCCCACGGTCAGTAGGGGACACCGATGGGCTTGGAAAGGCCGCCGTCCGTCGGATGGGACGTTAAGACGTGGCCCCGTATGCGCGAGAGCCATACCCTGTGCACGTTAAAGGACACGCTGGATGGCCTTGACGGGAGGCTACCATCTGTCTCCCAACAGCTGTTCCAGTGGGTCCCCTCCCCCAACCTTCTCTGAGCCTTCGGGGTCCATGTGACCTGGCCATTTAGCCCATGGTTTTGAAAAAAGTGCCGCTCAGAGGTAAAACAACCCAACCCAACCCAACGCGCGAGACTTCTATGTGTCTCCTAACAGCTGTCCAGTGAGTCCTCTACCCCAGACTCCTCTTAGCCTGTGGGGTCTTTGTGGCCTGGCAGTTTAACCCATTGTGTGCAAAAAAGTGCCGCTCAGATGTAAAACAATCTAACCTCTTCACGAGTGACCAAGCTCGCCGATCACTCGGCTACCTGAACTGTCTAGAATAACTTTTTAAAAATATTTTTCGATAATAATATTTGAAAATTATTTTTTTTTATTTTGTTTACACATTTGTAACTCACATGTGACAAAAGTGGGTTGTTGTTTGGGTTGTTTTACCTCTGAGCGGCACTTTTTTGCACACAATGGGCTAAATGGCCAGGTCACATGGACCCCGAAGGCTCAGAGAAGGTTGGAGGAGGGGACCCACTGGAACAGCTGTTGGGAGACAGATGGTAGCCTCCCGTCAAGGCCATCCAGCGTGTTCTTTAACGTGCACAGGGTATGTCTCTCCCGCACACGGGGCCACGGCTTAACGTCCCATCCGAAGGACGGCGGCCTTTCCAAGCCCATCGGTGTCCCCTACTGACCGTGGGCAGGGCGGGGAATTTTGCGGAGATAAATCTCAACGCTGACCCAGCTGGGACTCGAACCTGGGAACTACAGATTACGAGCCTGGCGCGCTACCGACTGAGCCACCCCCTCCCCAAACAAAAGTGGTGAAGCATATTTCTTTCACACCGAAACCCGATGCTAACCTCAAATGCTCACTGTCAGTTCACAGTGGGAACGTTCATCGACATTTGGTACAATTTATTATATGACAGATATTTGGTGACAGAGCGCTGGACTATGGAGAAATGAGATAGGATTTTACTACAGTTGGTCTGAGGTAAACATAACTTTTTGTTTTTTAAATAAATGTCGTTTTTTCTGCCCCTTTTCTGCCTACAATGAGTAAATTTATGTAAATATTCGATTTAGAATCATTTGCCAAATTTTTTAAAGAATTCATTTACTAAAAAAATTACACACTAATGTTACGTTTCAAATGAAATATGCGCCGCCTTTATTGCGTTTAATTACAAAATATTGTTCGTTTTCAGAACTGCATATAAATATCACAATGAAATTCTTCAATTATTAATTCATTCGTAATTAGGGTTTATTTGTTTCTTATATTAATGTTTACTCAATACAAGGAATGTGAGCCACATATGAGTTACAAATGAGTAAACAAAGTAAAAAAAATAAATAATTTTCAAATACTATTATCGAAAATTTTTTTAAGTTATTCCAGACGATTCAGGTAGGCGAGTAATTGGCAAGCTTGGCAACTCATCGAAAGGTTAGATGGTTTTACATCTGAGATGCACTTTTTTTTCAATCAATGGGTTAAATGGCCAGTCAAAGGACCCCACAGACTCAGAGAAGGTTGGGGGAGAGGATTCACTGGGCAGTTGTTAAGAGACAGCTGGATGCTTACTGTCAAGGTCATCCAGTGCGTTCTTTAACGTACACAATGTACGGATCTGGCGCACACGGAGCCACTGTTTAACGTCCCATCTGAGAGACGGGTTGAGTTGGGTTGTTTTACCTCTGAGCGGCACTTTTTTGCACACCATAGGCTAAATGACCAGGTCACATGGACCCCGAAGGCTCAGAGAAGGTTGGGGGAGGGGACCCACTGGAACAGCTGTTGGGAGACAGATGGTAGCCTCCCGTCAAGGCCATCCAGCGTGTTCTTTAACATGCACAGGGTAGGCTCTCCCGCAAACGGGGCTACGGCTTAACGTCCCATCCGACGGACGGCGGCCTTTCCAAGCCCATCGGTGTCCCCTACTGACCGTGGGCAGGGCGGGGAATTTTGCGGAGATAAATCTCAACGCTGACCCAGCTGGAACTCGAACCTGGGAACTACAGATTATGAGCCTGGCACGCTACCGACTGAGCCACCCCCGCCCCTCTGACAGACGACAGCCTTTGCAAACCCATCGGTGTCCCCTACTGATCGAGTAAAGAGTGGGGTTTTGCAGAGATAAATCTAAACCGTGGTGCAGGTGAGACTCGAACCTAGGAACTAGAGATTAGCAGTCTGGTATGCTACTGATCAAAGGTTCTTGGGTTCGATATTTGGATAAGGTATGTATGGTTCCGTGTTGTCCTTTTGCTGCACTCTCGCTTTCCTCACAAATCTCTTCTATGCCGCATTACAAGAACAGTCTTCTGTCAGACCAATAGGTCAAGCAACGTCTTAAGAGGCAAGTTAATTACTCCGGGGTGGGGACACGTCCTCAGTGCTTCTTAGGACCGCCACTGATGCCAAAATTCTACCAAAAAAATTAAACTATTCGATAAAATTTTAAAGACAGTGTGAAACAGAAAATTTAAAACGATTTTTATTTAATATTATTATCTATTTAGCAAAATCACGCAATCTTGAAAGTATAGGAATTAAGGAATTTACTTTAAATTTAATTTTGAATTTCCCCAATTTATCTACTCAAATTAAAATTTTTCGTTTTTTGCTTGACTTCCTCCAAGAAACAAACATATGGAATAAATTATAAAAATTTAATAAAAAAATAAAAAAACAAATAAAAATATAATATATATATATAAAAACATATATAAAAATATAAAAAAGAAAAGAAAAAATAAATAAATGTAAAAAACCACCAAAATAAAAAGTACCTTAAAAAATGTATATAAAAAAAATGGAAAATAAAAAACAAATCAAATAGATTTTTTTAAAAAATGCATATGTTTACTAAATCATAAATGGAAAAGCCTGAGGAAGGACTTCCCAATTCCTGTGACGTTATGTAATGTAATGTAGCAAAATCACGCTATTTGTTCTTTACAGACTTTATGGACCAACGAAGAATTGCCTCAAAGAACTAGTTACAGAGTTTTGTGACAGCGAAACAGGAGATTTATTGGAAGAACTGCTTGACCGTACAACACAACTGCCAAGGGAGAAGATTTGCACGACTCCTATACTTACGGAGGTTGAAAATCTGGCAGAAAATGTAGTGGACTTCGTGAAGAAAAGAAAATAGAGGGAAATGTTATATTCATTCTAACCTGTCGGATCTTTATATATAGATCACTGTGTATCTAATAGGAACTTTAGTCCCTCTTTTTAATCTTGAGTTCAATATAAACAAATGCAAGTTATTAGAATATCTACATTTAAATTCCAATTAATGTGTTTTATATGCCAATCAGAAAAAAAATATTAACTTTGTCCGCTTATATTCTGTTGACGTTACCTACATTCCTTATCCCACTAAATAAAGAACATATTCGTTGCATCTTTAAGAAAGCTAATTCTTAATTACATTATACTCTATGTAATTCGATGAAAAAAACTGGCTGCTCTCCAAAATGTTTCCTTTAAAAGTCAATTCTTCGAATCAATGCGAAGTTTTGATTTCATTCCATTGTACTTCAACTGATTAATGTCTCTAAAAAGAATTATTTTATCACGTATATTTTAAGAGCTGTTATTAAAATCAAACTGAATTTTAAAAAAATTCGTTCCGGCTTCTTTATTTTATCCCCTAACGACGCAAACAATTCTCTATTCTACGTTTAATAATCTTGCTAGCACCTCAGTCAAGCGTTTTTTCAGTGGAACATTACTTCTGAACAGACCCGGATCTACGTGGGGGTACAGCCTACACCACACCTACCTTTAAGAATGCTAATAACAGGGACGTAGGCCAAAATATTAAACATTTATATATTAAACTCATCGTTCAAGAATTTTTTAAAAACACCTTAAAATGGAGGAAAAAATTTTTAATGGAACCTTTATCCAATCACTTGGTCTGCCCACCGCCTTTTCCGCCGCCTTTAATTGTTTTCTAGATCCTGGACTGCTTCTGAACCATTTGGAATTTTGCTTTGTGTTTTTTTTCCCCAAACAATTGTGCTTGAAAAACATGGATTTTAAGTCATAAGCCTAAGGTATAGGTTCATACATATCAGGGCTAGCTAATATCGTAAGTGAAGCCAAAAAAACATAACGGGTCAGAGGTTAAGGCAAAGATTTACACTGACCAGAAGTTAAGAAATACTACACGGACAAATGTCAAGACAAAAAAAATTATTCTTTATTTTGATAATAATAATAAATAACCAGAAGCATTGTTTATTTTAATACTGTTTCATTCTTTCCATTGTATCATTTGTTCGCTATCCATTTGTCTTTTGCAAAAATGAAATCTTTTATGTTTTGCTTTTAAGTTTTCTATTTTCTAATTATCTCCGATTCCCCGAAATTTCTTTCCCATGCAGATTGTGGCCCGCAGGAAACCATTCGAATATCCCTGATAAAAATTTTGGAACCGGATAATGCGAAATTAAATTTTATTTTGCTATTACAGGATACCATAAACTGCAGGAACAATAGATTTGGTAAAGAAACAAGAGGGCAATGCAATGTTAAACAAATTTCTCTCTTTAGTTACGCTTTCAGCGGCGGAATCAACCTTTTTTTTTTCAAACTCATATCATTCGCGGAACCTCGTAATTTTGTAAAATTGGTTGGGTTGGGTTGTTTTACCTCTGAGCGACACTTTTTTGCACACCATGGGCTAAATGGCCAGGTCACAAGGACCCCGAAGGCTCAGAGAAGGTTGGTGGAGGGGACCCACTGGAACAGCTGTTGGGAGACAGATGGTAGCCTCCCGTCAAGGCCATCCAGCGTGTTCTTTAACGTGCACAGGGTATGGCTCTCCCGCACACGGGGCCAAGGCTTAACGTCCCATCCGACGGACGGCGGCCTTTCCAAGCCCATCGATGTCCCCTACTGACCGTGGGCAGGGCGGGGAATTTTTGCGGAGATAAATCTCAACGCTGACCCAGCTGGGACTCGAACCTGGGAACTACAGATTACGAGCCTGGCGCGCTACCGACTGAGTCACCCCCACCCCAAAAAGAATCCAGGGTCTATATTTTTCCTTTGGTACGAGCTACACATCAGGCATCACATTCACTTTTATGTAAAATTGGTAAATACCTATATAAGTACGCGCGTGCAGAAATGAAAAAAAAAAACAAAAAAAAATAAAAAAAGGGTAAAAATGTTACCTTTATTGAAAAAAATATAAATGAAACAACATGGAAAACAAATCATACCTTTATTGGAAAAATGGGAAAAAAACAATAAAATCTGTTTTTTATTTCTCGGTTAGAAGTATGATGTTGTTTTGATGAGCAAAAAAATTTTAAATTTGGTGACATTTTGCAGCTTTATTTCTGCCTAGCATCCAGTATAAAACGTATGAGGTGGTAATTTTTCGTTACGGCCATACTTAAGCCATCTGGGAACAGGAGTCTTAATTTATATACTTTGCAACTGACCTACCAGATAATATTATTACTATGTGTAAAATAAAATATTAAGTTAGTAAAGTGTAATTTAAAAAACGTTTAATAAAACATACAAAATATCGCGTTTTTCATCAAAGCTTTGCGAACTCCTGAGACACCTTCATGTAGGCTCGTTTCTATAAAAAATTAAAAGGAGTAGGGGTCTCCTTTTAATTTTTCCCACTTCGCTTTGTGTTTACCCCCCCCCCCCCCCAATTCGTTTTGCACTCGGGTGCAAAACGAAGTGAGGGGGGGGACAAGATCAAGATAAAACGAACAGGAACGCGATTCCATATAATTTTTTACCCTCCATTATACTGGTTTTTAACAAATTTGTTGAAAAATACGGTTAAACCCCACCAAACGCTTTTTGCGAAACTTATGTCTATTGATAACTTGCTGCTTGATGCATAGCTTTCCATTGTTAACGTACTGCTCCATTCCTAAGTTAAGTGACAGCATCACCTCCAGAAATTTTGAACAATTTCAGAGGGATTGCTTTCGACCTAAAAACTAGAAACCCGATCTCTTAACCCAACACAGCTAGAAATAAGTGAGAACACCACACCAAATTTGGGACCGATCACTCAAGTACTCGCAGAATCACGGGGAACCGAAAATTTTCTCCACCAATGACGTCACACTACAGACGTACGAAAACGTGGGCCCACCCGTTCTTTCTCTCACGCGGAATTACGGAAATTACATAATAAGATATGTATAAAACAATTTTAACCCCGTTCCGGTGACTAGACTTCTCAAACGGGAATTACCGAGCCCCTTTCACCCACCCCACCCCCACCCCCACCACCGCCTAGATTCGGTCCTGACTTTATGGAACCCAGTTTGAAAATCATTGCTTGCAGAGGCCTCGGTATGTTATCAGTTAGTAGAATTCCTAATTATCTAGCCTATAGCGGATCGGGTTCATGGGATTTCCTTCTTAAACTGGGGTTCTCAAAAAATGCAAAAAAGTCCGCCATCGAAATGGAAAGCGATGAATTTGAAAGTGCAAAGATGAAAAAGAGATCCCGTCAAAACAGATGGATAAATCTAAAGAAATGGATATGGTGGACGAATAAGCTATTGGATATGTCCTGAGACAAAAACTGATTGATCGAAACGCAAGATGGGTAAGTCTAAACATGAAGCAGCAGAGTCATCGAAACGCCAAATCTGTAAGTCTAAACATAAAGCAGTAGTGATATCGAAAGGACATTTGGGTAAGTCCAAACCGCAAACTTAGAACCTTCAAACGTCAACTTGATAAATCTGAAGATAAAACAAACAATTGAGTCTGTAGAACTAGAGACAAGATAAGTCTGTAGAAAATGTCGTAGAAATCGAACGACAACTGGGAAATCTGAATGCGAGACAGCAAATCTTTGGCACCTACAGCTGAATAAGTCTAAAGGCAAAACAATATAGCTTCGATAGGTCAATTTAAGAACAAAACTAAGAAAAAGTCGAAATAAAACTGGAATGATTTAGAGACAAACAATAGATAGACAAAACTGCGAGTCGTTAAGTCTAAAGACAAAACAGGAGTCGAAATGAATAAAGTCTAGAGACAAAACAGGAGTCGAAATGAATAAAATCTAGAGACAAAACAGCAGATACCTGGAATCTAAAGATGAATAAGAGTAAGCACAAAGCAGAAAAGTTTTGAAAGGTTAGTGGGCAACTCTAAGGACAAAACAGAATGGACGTCGAAACCGTTTACTGTATAAGTGTAGAGACAACAGAAAGGCAGCTTAAAGAACGACTGGATAAGTCTATATATAAGACAGCAGTGAAGTCGAAACACGGGAAAAGTCTACAGAGGAAACAATTCAGCCATCGAAGTTTCTCGGTTAGAGGATAAGTCTACAGACAAACAGCAGAGAAGTCAAAATGATGATTCAAGACTGCAGAAAAAAAACTGCATTGTAGTCGAAAAAACTGGAAAATTCTAGATTCAAAAGAATAAGGACCATAGAAAGGATATCTTAGTAAGTCTAGAGACAAAACTTCAAATCAGTCGCTAAGAAATTATAGTAAATATAGAGACAACAGCAGGCAGTCAAAAAATAATAAGGTAACTCTAAGGGCAAGAGTAGGCTGTCGAAGTAAGAATAAGGTAAATCGAGAGATAAGAGCAAGTATTCGGAGAAATAAGATGAAATTAAAGATGTAATTTCGTGAGCGCAACATCAGGCATTCGGACTGATGAATGATGATGGAGATAATGGCAAGGAATTGAAAAAAAGAATAAGACAAATATGGAGACAACAGAAGGCAGTTTACAAGAAGATATGGTGGGGCGGGGGTGGCTCAGTCGGTAGCGCGCCATGCTCGTAATCTGTAGTTCCCAGGTTCGAGTCCCAGCTGGGTCAGCGTTGAGATTTATCTCCGCAAAATTTCCCGCCCTGCCCACGGTCAGTAGGGGACACCGATGGGCTTGGAAAGGCCGCCGTCCGTCGGATGGGACGTTAAGGCGTGTCCCGTTTGCGGGAGAGCCATACCCTGTGCACGTTAAAGAACACGCTGGATGGCCTTGACGGTAGGCTACCATCTGTCTCCCAACAGCTGTTCCAGTGGGTCCCCCTCCCCCAACCTTCTCTGAGCCTTCGGGGTCCATGTGACCTGGCCATTTAGCCCATGGTGTGCAAAAAAGTGCCGCTCAGAGGTAAAACAACCCAACCCGTACCAATTGAGACAACCTCCATTCCAGAAAAAAAAATTAGTACATGCCTTAGGGAAATAAAACGAAATAAATTCTTATTTATGTGAAAAAGAATAACCGTTGACTCTTACTTCAATATACGCACAGAGCTAATTAGATTCGTAATTCGTATGATCGTGATAACTAAGGAATTCGTTATACGTATCCGTAACTCTGATAACAGCAATGCATGAAGAACCACTTACATCCACATTCTTATAAACATAATACCTACTAACACCTTACCAACTGGGGGCGGGGGTGGCTCAGTCGATAGCGCGCCAGGTTCGTAATCTGTAGTTCCCAGGTTCCAGTCCCAGCTCGGTCAGCGTTGAGATTTATCTCCGCAAAATTCCCCGCCTTCCTCACGGTCAGTAGGGGACACCGATGGGCTTGGAAAGGCCGCCGTCCGTCGGATGGGACGTTAAGCCGTGGCCCCGTGTGCGGGAGAGCCATACCCTGTGCACGTTAAAGAACACGCTGGATGGCCTTGACGGGAGGCTACCATCTGTTTCCCAACAGCTGTTCCGGTGGGTCCCCTCCCCCAACCTTCTCTGAGCCTTCGGGGTCCATGTGACCTGGCCATTTAGTCCATGGTGTGCAAAAAAATGCCGCTCAGAGGTAAAACAACCTAACCCAAGAGGATATGGTAAATCTAACAGACAGCATGGAGTCGAAAAGGAATAAAGAAAATCTTTATAATAATAACAATAAATATAAAGCATAAAGAAGAAAGACAGGCGAAATGGTAATTAAGTCCTAAAAAGTGCAGTGTCGAAGCAACGACATCTGATAAGTCTACAGTATAAGCAGAGGGATCATCAAAAAACCAAATGAATGGGTTTAGAGCAGTGGTTCTCAAGTGCGGCCACCTTGGACGTATGACGCCACCAGAAAGAAATTTCAATAATTTAAATAAAAAAGTGTTAATGATAATTCATAATATAAATTCTCCACAAAAAAGGAATATTTTAAACAATCGCATCAGTATATATTCAAACTTATAGCATTCGTTATTTTATTATGAAAGTCTTTGCTTGAACAAGACAGTTGGTGGTGCACAGTCTGGGAATATTTGATGATAAGTTACTAAATATGTGTTAAAAATAAAAGTTTTATATTTTCAAAATATTGTTTTTCTCTTCCAATAGTAGTTAGCGTACCTGATTACTAAACCAGCGTGCATATTCCTGTTCAAACATCATCAGTCCGAATGCCTGATGTTGCACTCAGGAAATTACATCTTTAATTTAATCTTATTTCTTCGAATACTTGCTCTTATCTCTAGATTTACCTTATTCTTACTTCGACAGCCTGCTCTTGGCCTTAGAGTTACCTTATTATTTTTTGACTGCCTGTTGTTGCATCTCTATTTACTATATGTTCTTAGCAACTACCTGTAGTTTTGCCTATAGACTTACTAAGATATCCTTTCGATGATCCTTATTCTTTTGCATCTAGAATTTTTCAGTCTTTTCGACTACACTGCTGTTTTTCCTGTAGACTTGAATCATCATTTTGACTTCTCTGCTGTTTTTCCTGTATGTGTGTTTGCATGTTGTATGAGAAGCCAGGAGAAGCCAAATAGATATTCTAAGTATCTCCTTCCTTTGTGTAGGAGAGTACCTTCTTCTCTTTTCAACAAAAAAATAATAATAATTGTTTCTAATGCTGCTACAGAAAATACGTCGTGGCTGACAATACGAACATGGCGAATTGCGTGAAAATATTGCCTCAGAAGCATTGGTCTAGACAACGGCAGGGTTACTATAAAGACTACCTGAGTACGTAAATAGACAAAACAGAGGGGAAATTGAAACGATAACTGAGCAATTGTAGAGGTAAAATAGCTTCACATACCAAATGAAAAAAGGCAAATCTAGATATAGCGATATTTTATAAATGACAACTCAGTAAGTATAGTAAAAAGAACAGCAGTACAGTCGAAGTGAGAACTAAGTAAAATTTAGATGGTAATAAAAAATGTATAACTTCTGTAACAAACAGGAAGTTCTATTTCCTTCCTGTAATTAATGAATAACTCTAAAGAAAATCTCTTATCACCAGAAAGTTCCCTTCAGACTCTCAAAGCTCTTTTGCAAAGTGGCTGCATATATTTTGTTACCTTGCATATTTTTCTTTTTCTTTGAAAAATGAGGATGTCTGCGGCATTATTAACTCTCGTGGCATTTTTAGGTAAGTAATGAAATATTTCAGTAGTTTTTTCATCAGCACAGTTTATTTAAAAGTCGCTAATGAATTATTTTTATAATGGTAACGAAAATATTCCTACAGGTGTTGCATATGCTGTTGGTGAAGAATCCTGTAACATCAGAGCTGATGTAGAATGTGGACGAGCTCTGAGTACCATTTTTAGAGTTACTCCATTGATTACTGACGAAGAGTTGACTAATAATTGCAGGTAAGTCATTCAATAACTTACGAAATAAGTCAAAATTCTTTTTAAAATTAATTGATAATCCTAACTGTACATTATGTAATTTAAAAGAAAATTCTCCTCAAATTATTTTAAATTGCGATAAATTTAACATACAAAGAAATAAATTTTTTCATGAACTTGAGAATATTGGAATAATAGAATTTACCTTAAAAACAATTTTAAATTTTCCCAATCCTTCTATTCAATTAAAAATTTATCGATTATTATTGAACTTCCTCCAAGAGACAAGTATCTGGAATCAAATATAAAAAAAAACATAAAAATACATCAAAAAAATTTATAAATATATGAAAAATAACAAAAAATTATTAAAAAATATGAAAAAAAAATTAAAAAATATGAAAAAAAAATTTAAAAATATGAAAAAATTTTTAATTTCCTCAAGAAAGACACTTGAGGAAAAGATATTTTAAAACACGTTAAAAATTAAAAAATTAAAAAATGTAAGAAAATACACACTCGTTCTGGGAAAGCCTGAGGAAGGACCTCCCAATGAGAGTAACGTAGAAGCAAGTAGAAGCAAGCAATAACTTACGAATATTTACTAAAATATTTCGCACCTTACTACCAGAAGACTACTGGTAGTAGGTGGCTGCACTTGAGAACCATTTCTCTAAACCCATTCATTTGTCTTTTCGATGGTCCTTCTGTCCTTTGTTTGGCTTTGTTATTTTTAGGCTTTTTCTTTATGCTTTATCTTTATTGTTATTATTATATAAAGATTTTCTTTCTTCCTTTTCGACTCTCTGTTGTCTGTAGATCTCTATATTTGTTTACAGAAATATAATTATGTTTACAAAATATATGTAAATATTTTTATTATATTTGCAGAATTTGGGTTGGGTTGTTTTACCTCTGAGCGGCACTTTTTTGCACACCATGGGCTAAATGGCCAGGTCACATGGACCCCGAAGGCTCAGAGAAGGTTGGGGGAGGGGACCCACTGGAACAGCTGTTGGGAGACAGATGGTAGCCTCCCGTCAAGGCCATCCAGCGTGTTCTTTAACGTGCACAGGGTATGGCTCTCCCGCACACGGGGCCATGGCTTAACGTCCCATCCGACGGACGGCGGCCTTTCCAAGCCCATCGATGTCCCCTACTGACCGTGGGCAGGGCGGGAAATTTTGCGGAGTAAAATCTCAACGCTGATCCAGCTGGGACTCGAACCTGGGAACTACAGATTACGAGCCTGGCGATATTTGCAGAAATTAATACGGGACGACTCGGTTGTCCTAGACCTCGAATTAAAAATTAAAAATCAGTAGGTTCCACGAGAGAGATTCACTATTTTTACATTATGATTAAATCTTATAAATCTGTAATGAGACAATAAGGTCAATCCAATAATTGATTTTTATTATTTATTGGGAAAATCAGAAGGGTTCCGTTTGTTTTATCTCTGGATTGCACTTTTTTGTACATAATGGGTGTAGGGACTCGGCAGCTGGTGCGGAACGAGTGAAGGCAAGAATCGCCATTTTGGTGGCAATGCTTTTCTCGTCCAGCGACAGAGCACCGAAGGCGGATCCAGTTTGGGTATCCGGACGAAGAAAGGCGACAAGAATCAGCCCGGCACTGCGACCGTTCCGTTCCCTATTGGCCGAGACACCCTAACGTCCCCGAAGGACACCTGAGCTCATCCGGAGGGGTGGTTGACACAGAGGGCTTGCGCGCGGACCACGAGGTTGTCCGGATGTCAGGCTGTTAGTTTGCAGCTCGTTTAAGCTTTGTCTGTATCTAGCGGTGGGACCGCTGAGGCTCATTGTAGCCTGTGTTGAATTTAGCCAGTGACTGTACCAGGTGGACAGTCACTGTATGTATATATTTAAATGTAAATAAATGTTGTATATATGCGAAATTCATGTTTGTGTATTCCTGTCCTGTCCTGAATTATTCATCCTGACGAGATAGGGACAGGTACCCTTCTACAAAATCTCTCACACACATAGTTAGTAAAAAAGGGGCGGGGGTGCTCAGTCGGTAGCGCGCCAGGCTCGTAATCTGCAGTTCCCAGGTTCGAGTCCCAGCTGGGTCAGCGTTGAGATTTATCTCCGCAAAATTCCCCGCCCTGCCCACGGTCAGTAGGGGACACCGATGGGCTTGGAAAGGCCGCCGTCCGTCGGATGGAACGTTAAGCCGTGGCCCCGTGTGCGGGAGAGCCATACCCTGCGCACGATAAAGAACACGCTGGATGGCCTTGACGGGAGCCTACCATCTGTCTCCCAACAGCTGTTCCAGTGGGTCCCCTCCCCCAACCTTCTCTGAGCCTTCGGAGTCTTTGTGACCTGGCCATTTAGCCCATGGTGTGCAAAAAAAGTGCCGCTCAGAGGTAAAACAACCCAACCCATAGTTAGTAAAATAATCCAGCCCAGACAGGCAGAGAAGAGTGCCGTCTACAATGGGCTAAATGGCCAGGTCACAAAGACCTCAGGGGCTAAAAGAAGGTTGGGGGAGGGAACCCGCTGAACAGCTGTTAGAAAACAGCTGAAAGCCGCAAGACAAAACTACTCAGTGTGTTCTTTAACGTGAACAGAATACGGCTCTACTGCACAAGGGACAATGATTTAACGTCCCATCCGACGGGCGGCTTCCTTTCCAAGTCCAACGATGTCCCTTTCTCACTACTTTGGGCTCCAGTTGGTGCTCGAACCTGAAAACTGGAGATTACGAGACAGGCGCGCTACGTACTACTCTGGGATGGGGGACTCATATCCAGCTAGATAACATCGCTGGTTATAGCTCTGTACACTGACTATCCACTTTATTAAGAATAAGTTTATTAATAAAGAAGTTTTCATATCATTAGGAAATTAGATATGTCTGTGGAAAATGTGACTGAAAATCAAATCTGAATCAAATCAATCTAAATCTCGATTTTCAACAATAGTTTTTCAATATATTTACGATATTATTACGATAAAAATCTCGAAAGCACAAATGTACATAATGTACATAAAGGGGAACGATACTACAGGTTGTGGAAGCGGAGAATATATATATTGGTGGAAGCGGAGAATATATATACTACAGGTTATGGAAGCGGAGAATATGTATACTACAGGTTGTGGAAGCGGAGAATATATATACTACAGGTTGTGGAAGCGGAGAATATATATACTACAGGTTGTGGAAGCGGAGAATATATATACTACAGGTTGTGGAAGCGGAGAATATATATACTACAGGTTGTGGAAGCGGAGAATATATATACTACAGGTTGTGGAAGCGGAGAATATATAAAGGAATTGGCAACCCATCTGTGCTTCGGGATCGACTTCCGAATACTTTTGGGGAAGGCATAATTTGCTGGTATCGAAATCCTGACAGTGCTCTAAGTTACGATAAAGCTTTAGACAAAGTTTGGTAGTACTACCTCTTATCTTCCTAGGAGGTATTAAAAAAAGAGACTGACAGACAAACTTGCTATTTATATCGATATGCTGTAATCTAAGTTATATGGATTATTGTGAGTAATTGACCCGACTGACCCCTGACGGCTGACAGAGTATCACGCTAATTCTAACTATGATGTAGAAATGGTAGAGCACTGAAAATTTGCACCTAGATAATCCGTCCTAGGTCGTACCTAGGTCGTAAATCTCGGGATAAAACCTCTCCTCTGAAGTGTCCTTCGACGTTAAATGGAGGTCACTTAAAGATCAAATCATGATCTATGAGTGTTAGAAACATGAAAAATTGGGGTCATTGCGGATCCGGAGAGTTCTTCAAGGTCAAAGGTCAACTTCAGATCTATCGTTGTTAGGGAAGTGTGGTTCCTGTGAGTATTTTGAAATAGATCTCAGAAATGATGTGAAATTTGGGATGCAATGGATCCTTCGATGTCAAAGGTAATATATAAATATACTAGTGTTAGAGGGCTAAAAAATTGGTGCCTGGGTGTATTTTCAGTCTTAGAAATTACGCCAAATTTTGGATGGGATGAATCCTTCAAGATCAAAGTTCAGATTTCGATATACCGGTGTTTAATAGCTAAAAATTGGTGAATAGGGATATTTCAGGCAGTAGAACTCAGAAATAAGAGGAATTTTCAGACGTGCTGTTGCATTCAAGGTCAAATAGAGGTCGTAGTGAAAGGTAGAATTCATGGATTTTTAGTATCTATATATATAAATAATTAAAAAGCTCTAAGTGGTATAGTCATAATAAAGGAATGAAATTTAAAATATGTCAATTAGAATACGATTATGGAAAGTCATCCATCCCCCCTCCCACATACACATCATTTGCATTATTTCTTATAATATATTCGTGTCCGACTAATATGATTTCACGTTACGTGAAGGGCGGGGGTGGCTTAGTCGGTAGCGCACCAGTCACGTAGTCTACAGTTCCCAAGTTCGAGTCCCAGCTGAGTCAGCGTTGAGATTTATCTCCACAAAACTCCACGCCTTGCCCATGGTCAGTAAGTTACGCCGATGGGTTTGGAAAGGCCGCCATCCGTCGTATGGGCCGTTAAACCGTGGCCCCGTGTGCTGGAGAGCCATACCCTGTGCGCGTTAAAGAGCACGCTGGATGGCCTTGACGGGAGGCTACCATCTGTCTCCCAACAGCTATTCCAATGGGTCCCCTCCTCCAACCTTCTCTAAGACTTCGGAGTCCTTGTGACCTGGCCCTATAGCCCATTGTGTGCAAAAAAGTGCCGCTCAGAGGTAAAACAACCCAACCCACCTTAGGTGAAATACTTTGAAGAACTCATCTCTCGTATGAGTTCAGGAGCTGAGTCCATATTATTATTATTACGATAAAAATCTCGAAAGCACAAATTTACATCAGGGGGCGGGGGTGGCTCAGTCGGTAGCGCGCCTGGCTCGTAATCTGTAGTTCCCAGGTTCGAGTCCCAGCTGGGTCAGCGTTGAGATTTATCTCCGCAATAATTCCCCGCCCTTCCAACGGTCAGTAGGGGACACCGATGGGCTTGGAAAGGCCGCCGTCCGTCGGATGGGACGTTAAGCCGTGGCCCCATGTGCGGGAGAGCCATACCCTGTGCACGTTAAAGAACACGCTGGATGGCCTTGACGGGAGACTATCATCTGTCTCTCAACAGCTGTTCCAGTGGGTCCCCTCCCCTAACCTTCTCTGAGCCTTCGGGGTCCATGAGACCTGGCCATTTAGCCCATGGTGTGCAAAAAAGTGCCGCTCAGAGGTAAAACATCAGCAACCCAACAAATTTACATAATGTACATAAAGGGGAACGATACTACAGGTTGTGGAAGCGGAGAATATATATATTTTCAAAGCTCGATCCGGGAGAAATCAGTCACCCTTTCAGACCCTCCGCAATCGGCTAATAGTCGCCCTCAGACTGATTGGCACCCAAGGGACTAATAGCCCGGGACTAAATTTCTGTATTAAAAGCCACCTTCTTTAGTGAAAAACGTGCCCAACCCTGATTTAAAGAGTTATAGATGCTGGAATATCTAACCGAACAAATTTAGTTAAAATTTATCTCAAAGGATCATTTGAAACAGGTTAAAAGAAAATCAGATATAAACAAAAGAACTCTTAATTTCTTAAAAGCTTTACATTCATTAAAGTAGTTAATTTATTACTATTTTAATTATTTACTCTTTTAAATATTATTCACTTATTTGAATATATTAATATATATTTTAAAATTTGTTATTCACATTATTATAAATTAAATCCTGAAGAGGTTTTCCATATAAGTACCATATACACGGTAGTATCAGAGTAATATGACTACCTACCATAGTATATGTATGGTAGGTGGTCATATTATTCTGATAGGAAAGTGTAAGTCTCTGTTAGTAATTTATCTGTGTGTAAATAATACGCACAGATAAAGTCAGTGAGGAGAGTGAGACCTCAGGAGGAAGATCACAAGGAAAACAAACGTCCACACTTTATCCGGGGCTTGAACCCAGATCAGTAGTCAAGCGTGCTAACCACTTGGCCACCGGGGGCGGGGGTGACTCAGTCGGTAGCGCGCCAGGCTCGTAATCTGTGGTTCCCAGGTTCGAGTCCCAGCTGGGTCAGCGTTGAGATTTATCTCCGCAAAATTCCCCGCCCTGCCCACGGTCAGTAGGGGACACCGATGGGCTTGGAAAGGCCGCCGTCCGTCGGATGGTACGTTAAGCCGTGGCCCCATGTGCGGGAGAGCCATACCCTGTGCACGTTAAAGAACACGCTGGATGGCCTTGACGGGAGGCTACCATCTGTCTCCCAACAGCTATTCCAGTGGGTCCCCTCCCCCAACCTTCTCTGAGCCTTCGGGGTCCATGTGACCTGGCCATTTAGCCCATGGTGTGCAAAAAAGTGCCTCTCAGAGGTAAAACAACCCTACCCAACTTGGCCACCGGACCGCAATTTTATGCTCAAAATCGCGATTTAATCAGTTTACTTGAGAACTATGAAATTCGAAATTAAAATTGATCTTTATACATCTTTAACTAAAATCCCATTTCCTTATAAAAAACTACTTAAAACTTAATCATCCGTATAAAAAACTTCTTTAAGAACTTACCGACCTCCCAACCTGGCTCCTCATTGAACTAGCCTACGATGGAGGGAATGGATACTCATTATAAAAGGGCCACTTAGTATATATGTTACCGCTAAAGCTCGAAAGCCGTTAATGTGCACATTACCTAGCTAATCTGCAGATTAACTGATTTGCTCCGTTAACGTGCGGAATCAAGAGTTTTCCGCATTTTACCTAGGTAATGTGCACATTAACGGCTTCCGTATCGTTAAAGTTCAAAAGTTTGTTTCTCTCATAGTGGTGAATCTCTTGAATATGAATCTTCGTGTCACGTGATTCACTCGCCCGCATTATAAAAAACGCCCCGGATGAGCGGAGGCCAAGTGAGAACGAATCGGTAAAGTGATTCATTCTTGATAACGAATCACTAAAATGATTCGTTCTCACTTGGCCTCCTCATTTTGGGGGCGTTTTTTTATAATTCGGACGACTGATTCATGTTGACAGAGGGATAACCCTGGTTTCAACTCTACTCTCGGACACTAGATAAATAACATTATGTTAATTTAAGCGTACAGAAACATTCCTGTTGTTCCAGCAAAGATCTTATTTTCACTTTAACGAGTGCCTACTAGGTAATGTGCAGATTATCCAGGTAATTTGCAGATTACCTAGGTAATTTGAGAAATGAAACAATTTTCCGCACGTTAACGGATCACCCTAGTTAATCTGCACAATACCTAGATAATCTGTAGAATAACTGATTTCTGCACTTTAGCGGTAACATTTATACTAATATAGTTAACTAATGTATATATATATATACACTGCTCACAAAAATTAGAGGATATTTCAAAATGAATATGAAGCGATAAAAAAAGAAGCATTTGATTTTTTTTTATTAAACAAGAACATCAGAAAAGCAAACGACAAGTCAAAGAAAGTTGTTCGATTATGCAAATGAGATGCAAAACCAACTTTTATGTCATTGGTGAAAATGCACTATACAAAGGGCTGAAAGTATTGGAGTATCTGCACGTTTCCTGATTTTGAAAGTGCACATCCTGCAATTTCCCAGCCCTTGCAATGTCCCTGCAACACGATTTGCCTGAATGCGAAGCCTGGAGAGCCATAGGACGTCTTGAAGCTGGTCAAACACAGACGACAGTGGCAACAGCAGTTGGAACATCCCGAAGCGTGATTAGCAGACTGTGGAATCGTTTTCAAGAGACTGGCACAGTACGAAGAAGACGAGGGCAGGGTCGCCCATCTCTGCCACAACAGCAAGAGATGACCGCTACTTGACCTTATTGGCAAGAAGGGACAGGCGCAGCAATGCAACAGAGCTGCGGGGACAGTTTCTTGTTGCCACTAGACGACGGATATGCACCCAGACCATACGCAATCGGCTCCATCGTGTTGGACTGCATTCCCGGCGACCAATGGTATGCCGACCATGCCCGGCGACCAATGGTAATCCCAACAGCTGTTCCAATGGGTCCCCTCCCCAAATCTTCTCTGAGACTTCGGGGTCCTTGTGACCTGGCAATTTAGCCCATGGTGTGCAAAAAAGTGCCGCTCAGAGGTAAAACAACCCAACCCGAAAAATGCACCGGAGTAAGGCAAAGGAGCAAAATACTCCATGAGAACAATCCCTTATTTTATTGTTTTGTGCTGTGATGCACCTGCCATATTTCTGGTATAAGATATCCCATAGTTTTATCAGTAATCTCCACAGAAAAACATAAAAAGTATTATAATATCGACAACTAGCAAAAACTTCAGGTTAGCAATTACATGCATTTTTGTGTTTTTTTTTACCTTGTCAATTACTGAACTCAATAAATATTTGAAGTATGCTTCATCCATTCTCAAGTTAATTTTTAAGTTGTCTAGAAAAAGAAAAGTGCGTCGAAATACGGACTAGACTGACTAGCACATTTTTTACCAACGAGTAGCAAAAAAAGAATAATGAATTTATTTGTTGAAAGCAGTACACGTAAATCAGACAGTACAAATAATCTCAAAGCAGTACGGATGGCCACCTTACTCATGCCGCACGTGACTTTGCTTTTCAACATGTCTTTACGGCTTTTATAGGACTTCGAAGGGATGTACAGTGGCTCAAAAAAATATCCGAACACTAGGGTTGATTACAGAATTCAGAAAAAATATCTGGCAACGATTTTTTTAGAAATTAGCGATCTGGCAACCTTCGTGTCACGTGTCATCAAATGACACGAAGGTTGCCAGATCGCTAATTTCTAAAAAAATCGTTGCCAGATATTTTTTTCTGCATTCTGTAATCAACCCTAGTGTCCGAATACTTTTTTGAGCCACTGTAGAATACTAGAGTCAGTAAGAAATTTTGCAAATATTGGCATATTACATGATAATTATCGCAACATACAGTGTTCAAAATAATTTGTCCAAGCAAAGTATGTGACAACATAAACATCAGATTGTGGAAATTATGATTACAATATTATATTGCTTTTTTTTTTGTAGCGATATTGAAGCGAATCTGCAATGCATAGAAGATTATCTAGAAGAGTGCGACTACGAAGGATTCGTAACCTTCACGAACTACTTCAGCTCACCAAAAATGTTATTTCGCGAACTCTGTACCCCGAACTCCCCAGTGAGAAGAGGTATTTATTCATTATTTAACTATCAGTCCTTATTTAGTTATTTAGATAATTTCATCTATCAATTTATTTGTAAAAATATATATGTGCTTCGTTGCTTATCAAAATACATTGCGAGACTTCTTTTTATCTTCAGTGGCACTTGAAACTTTTTCAATTCGTATTCAGATTTTTTGCCCATTAAAGAACAACTCAAAAGTAAAAGGTTGTTTTTACTTTTGAGCGGCACTTTTTTGCACACAATGGGATAAATTGTCAGGTTACAGGGACCCCGAAGGTTGGGGGAGGGGACCCACTGGACAGCTGTTGGGCATCAGATGGTAGCTTCACGTCAAGGCCATCCAGCGTATTCTCTAATATGCACAGGATATGGCTCTCCTGTACACGGAGCAACGGCTTAACGTCCCATCCGACGGGGGGGGGGGGGGGGGGTCGCCTTTCCAAGCCCCTCAGTGTCCCCTGCTGGCCGAGCGGGGAGTTTTGCGGAGATAAATCTCAACGCTGGCCCAAGTGGGACTCGAACTGGGAACTGCAGATTGCGAGTCTGGTGCCCTACCGGCTGAGCCACCCCCGCCCCGCACAACTACAAATCACCAAGAAACCATATACCACCTCTTCTGATTCTGTTCCATGTTTTGACGTTTCGTTTTTTTTAGCAATAACTCTTTAACCGTTGTCTCAATGATTTCGATCATTCGCCAACCATATTGGGTTGTTTTACTCTCTGGTTGGCACTTTTTAACACAATGGGCTGAATGTCCAGGTCGCAAGGAGCCCAAAGGCTCAGAGAAGATTGGGGGAAGTGGACCCAATGTACAGTTGCTAGAGACAGATGGCAGCTTCCGTCAAGGCCATCCAGTGTGCTCTTCGTGCAAAAAAGCTATACCTCTACTGCACGCGGGGAACCTTTGAATTGTTGCGATATGTGTTTCAAAACTTCGTCTGATTATTTACATTATTCCACGTCTTCGTGGTTTCGCACTTGAGTCCTTCCTTGCACGGGCAGCGATAGAGCTCAAAGGTTTTGTTTCCTTTAGCAACCTCTGTCTTGAAGAAAAAGCAACGGTCATCTGTTTAAAGAAAAAAATTCAAATATTAATTCTTGATTTCAGTATTGTTTCAATTCAGATTTTTTAGATTTCTTTTCATTTTCACATTCAATTCAGTATTGTTTCAATTCTACTTTTTAATTCATGGTAACCAGGCAGGGTTCGTCCTAAACTCGGCAGAATAGGTCGATTTGTTTTACCTCTAAGCTACCCTTTTTTTACAAACATTGGACTAAATGGCTAGGTCACTAAGATCCCAAGGGCTCAGAGAAGGTTGGTGGAAGAGACCCACTACACAGCTATTAAGAGACCGATAGTAGCCTCCCTTATGCCATTCAGCTTGTTCTTTAGCGTACACTGGATATGGATGTTCAGCGAAAGGAGCCATGGCTTAGAGTCCGATCTAACGGACGGCTGCCTTTCCAAGCCCATTAATGTCCCCTTTCTCACACCGAGGGTAGGATGGAGATTAGCGGAGACAAATCTCAACTCTGGCACTGTTAGGACTGGAAACTGGGAACTATAGATCAACCTCATCCCACCTCTGTGTCAAGTAGCTGTTTAAAAAATAAATAAATAAATAAATAAATAAATAAATACCCCCTCAAGCAGCTGCTTGCCACAGAGGTCTGACAGGAGCCTGTCAGTTTATATGCCACAGTAGAAGGTCTGAGAGGATGCAGGACCTCAGCAGAAAACAACACATACATCCATGCCTTACCCGGAACTCGAACCCAGGTCCCTTATAGAGAAAATTTATTTTAGTTTTTTTTTATAATCGAAACGAAATCAAAGTAGAAATGTTCATTCCCCTCACAAATACTCTCCATAAATCAAAATGAAAAAGATCTCACATTTAACTGCTGTTTATTTTCTGTTGTTTGAGAGCATTAAAATTTCAAAAATTAAAAAAATATATTTATTGTAAAAATCTATCATATATAGAATTTTATTCCTTCTTTTTTTCCTTAAAGCTTACCGGCAGCACGTAATGTGCCTGAGGAGGGGAAATTTTCGGAGTATAGTGAGAGAAATAGATTTGTGTTTCGGAAACTTAGATGAATCAACCAAAGAAGAATTTAGAGCTGCAGAAATAATGGCACAGATGGAAGGTGATTTGTCAGCAATTCTGTGTGCGTAAGTATATTTAATTCCTATAATTATATGAAGCCCAGTTGGATAAAAATTAAACATTTCTCGATTTTAAACTGTTCGGTATACCATTAAAGTTGGGTTGTTTTACCTATGAGCGGCACTTTTTTGCACACAATGGACTAAATGGTCAGGTCACAAGAACCTCGAACTCTCAGTTGGGTTGGGTTGTTTTACCTCTGAGCGGCACTTTTTTGCACACCATGGGCTAAATGGCCAGGTCACATGGACCCCGATGGCTCAGAGAAGGTTGGGGGAGGGGACCCACTTTAACAGCTGTTGGGAGACAGATGGTAGCCTCCCGTCAAGGCCATCCAGCGTGTTCTTTAACGTGCACAGGGTATGGCTCTCCCGCACACGGGGCCACGGCTTAACGTCCCATCCGACGGACGGCGGCTCTTTCCAAGCCCATCGGTGGAACTCTCAGAGAAGATTGGAGGGGACCCACTACACAACTAGTGGGAGACAGATGGTAGCCTCTCGTCAAGGCCTTGCAGAATGTTCTTTAACGAGTACAGGGTATGGCTCTCCCGCACACGGGGCCACCGCTTAACGTCCCATCGGATGAATGGTGACCTTTCCAAGCCCATCAGTGTCCCCTACTGACCGTGGGCAGGGCAGGGAGGGTTGCGGAGATAAATATCAATGCTGACCCAGCTGGGACTCGAATCTGGAAACTGCAGATTACGAACCTGGCTTGCTACCGAATGAGCCACCCCCGCCCCCAATAAAAATAAGTGCATAGTTATACTTAATAATGTAGACATTTATTTTGTAGTTTTTTTACGTCAACTTTGTGAGTATTGTACATTCGTTACAAAAGGAGTACGCAGCACAAAGAAAAAAAAAAACACAATTAGGGGTGCATGACACAAAACAATCTATATTTTGCCTTAGTAAATACACAGATTACCTATAGAGATAGACTTCAAACATTAGTTAAAATATTCTGAATGTTCTTAATCTGTGTATTTACTATGGATCGATTTTTAATCATATATACGCTTGAGCGTTATCGAATTTCTCATTAACATCTGAAATTCAAAAGCAATGAATGGATAAAGTTGCATCTTCTTGAGTATAGATGGCGCTGTGTCAGCCACGTCTCAGTGAAGAATTGTAAGGTCTTATTCTGAAAAATTTTATTGTCCGAGGCGTGGTACAATGGTAGTGCGCTCTGGCATGAATCTGGAGAGATGCGGGTTCGATTCCCGCCGTGTCGACGATGAATTTTTTTCAGAATATTTTAACTATATTTTGCCGCCTCGGTGGCTCAGTGGAATCGCTTTGGCTCGCTGTGACACTGCAACTGCCGGGGTCCGGGTTCGAACCTCGGCTATGGCATGATCGCTTGTTCCGTCATATATGTTGTGATTGTCCCTCACGAAAAAATACAAAAGTGTTCACTTATCGACATGTCAAAATAAATCAACGTTCTCACATTAGGACTAAAGCGAATATTGGCTATAAGTCCTAGCGACCGTAATGAAAAACAAATCTGGTTTGAAGGTAATGAACACGATAAGGTTGAATAACAATGATGGAGATAATGTTCGAATCGTTAATTTGATTTCGACATACAACTCAATCGATGAACGTTATGAAATTCCTCTTCTTCTCCCTCCCTAAGTTTTTTTAGGGGGATGGAAAAGAAATATATCAGAGGCTTAAGTAACTCGTTACGCTTGGCAACTGTTTGAGCATCCTCCCCCCCCCCCCCACACCAACCTGGGTCGGAGTGTCTCAATTGGCAGCGCTCCGGGCTCGTAATCTGCAGTTCAAAGGTTTGAATCCAAACTGGACTAAATAAATAAAAAAAAACCTCAAGCAGCTGCTTGCCACAGAGGTCTGACAGGAGCCTGTCAGTTTATATGCCAAAGTAGAAGGTCTGAGAGGATGGCAGGACCTCAGAAGAAAAACGATACATACATCCATGCCTTATCAAGGGTTCGAACCCAGGTCCTATTAGATCAGAAGCCAAGCGCGCTAACCACTCGGCCATGGGATGGCTGGACTAGGTTTAAGATTTATCTCTACAAAACTCCTACTCTGCCCGCTGGGCTTGGAAAGACCACTCTCCATCGGATGGGGAGTAAAACAGTGACCATGTTTGCGGGAGAGTCATACCCTGCGCATGTTAACGAACACGCTGGATGACCTTGACGTGAAGGTACCATCTGTCTCTCAACAGCTGTCCAGTGCGTCCCCTTCAAGCAGCCTTCTCTGAGCCCTCGGGGTCCTTGTGACTTGATCATTTAGCTCATTTTGTATCAAAAAAGCTGCTCAGAGGTAAAACAACCCAACCCAAGTAATCTCCCCCCCACCCCCCACAAAAAAAGGGGTCCCCCACAAAAAAGGGGTGGGTGGGAGAGGATAAAGTTTTGGGGGACAAAATCTTTATGTTGCTTTACGATAAGAAGCTTTATGGTAAATTGTGATGCTAGATCATATCGTTTAGGATGAGTTCTTTTCCCTTTTTTGGGAGGAAGGATCCTTTTTGTGGGGGGGTTAGGAGAGATTAAAACACTTTCTTTTTTTATCATAACAGGAAGCTGTGTCTGAAACTGGTGGTCGTGGCCCATAAAACAAATCATGAAATACTGCATCTGGCTCGCTTCTCCAAATTTTTTTATCAAACATTTTTAGCTGTATAATTAAACGGTTCTGTCAATTCCCAATACTCACCAAAAATGTGCAGTCTTGTTTATTAATCAATTTTTTGTGGGTTCCTTAAAAAAACGATTTTTTTTTCTTCCCATTCTGACTTTCTTTAGAAATGAATGTTTTCAGTTTTAGATACTACTTTTTTCTTGTGGCTCTTCAAGAATTTGTTATTGTTTTTTTTTTAATTGCTTAAATTTGGGTTGCCCACCCCCAGTTTGGATGTTTTTTATATTTTTTTCTTGGGAGGGGGAGGATATTGTCGTTTGAAACCCTCTATGTTATAAAAAAAATAAAAGCTTTAGATTTTAGCTTTAGTTTTTTTAGATTTTATTTAGCTTTAGAAAAGAGTTCGAATTTGTTATTATTAAATACATTTGGGGAATTCCCCGCCCTGCCCACGGTCAGTAGGGGACACCGATGGGCTTGGAAAGGCCGCCGTCCGCCGGATGGGATGTTAAGCCGTGGTCCCGTGTGCGGGAGAGCCATACCCTGTGCACGTTAAAGAATACGCTGGATGGCCTTGACGGGAGGCTACCATCTGTCTCCCAACAGCTGTTCCAGTGGGTCCCCTCCCCCAACCTTCTCTGAGCTTTCGGGGTCCATGTGACCTGGCCATTTAGCCCATGGTGTGCAAAAAAGTGCCGCTCAGAGGTAAAACAACCCAACCCAACCATTTGGTGATGCATTTATACACTTAAAGAGTCATGTAAAAATTAATGAGGATTTCGTGTTTTGTTTCTTCTTCCCAGAGTCTATGAACCGATTAAGAATTGCCTTAAAGAAATGAGTGCCAAGTATTGTGGAAATATGGCGGGAAATCTCGTTGAACTTATGATTGAAGAAGCTACACAAATGCCAAGAGCTAAATTCTGCTAAACAGTTGCACTTTCGGATCTTGATGAATTAGCTGATGAGTTCGTCGATTCCATGAAGAAGAAATAAGGGAGAAAACCCATATCCATTGTAGCTTTTGGTATTTTCTTATATATCTATTGCTATCTGCCTTCTCTGTAAACTTGCTTTAAGAAAGTTCTCAAAATTTTGCTTTTATTTTCAAATGAATATGTTTCAATAAAGATATAATGAAAAGTTTTAAATGAGTCGATATATTTTCCAATGATACGCTGAGTTAAACTTATTTCTGATATGATTCTTGATCTACTTCTATTTGAAATGATTCAGTTCGAATTTACAGTAGGAGAGGAGGTGGCTCAGTCGGTAGCACACCAGGCTCGTAATCTGTACTACCATCTGTCTCCCAACAGCTGTTCCAGCGGGTTCCCAACACTCTCGGAGCCTTCGGGGTCCATGTGACCTGGCCATTTAGCCCATGGTGTGCAAAAAAGTGCCGCTCAGAGGTAAACCAAATCGAATTTACAGCGTCGAAAAATAAAAATTGTATTTTACAAGTAACCGAAGGTTCTAACAATATACTAGTTTAACTTTAAACATTACAGTAGTTTCCGCAAATTAAGGAACAACCTACCCTAGGTTGGTTGTTTTACATCTGAGCAGCACTTTTTTGCACAAAATGGGCTAAATCGCCAGGTCACAAGGACCCCGAAGGCTCAGAGAAGGTTGGGGGAGGATCACCCATTGGAACAGTTGTTGAGATACATATGGCAGCCTCCCGTCAAGGCCATCCAGCGAGTTCTTTAACATGTAAGGGTATGGCTGTCCTGCACACGAGACCACGAATTAACGTCCCATCCGACGGAAGGCGATTTTTCCAAGTCCATCGGTGTCCCCTACTGATAGTGGGCAAGGCGGGGAATTTTGCGAAGATAAATCTGAACTCTGACCCAACTGGGACCTACCCTAGGTTATGTTAATGAGCAGCTTATCAATTGAAGCTCTGCAATTTCTAAAATAAGTGATTATGTTTTGGAAACATCATAGCAGATAGAGATCTCAATCAAATATATCAATATCTCGATTTTTAACAATAGTCGTTCGGTATTTAATGAATTATGGAAGTTTGAATATTTAATAACAGCAATCCAGTCGTAAGAAACTTATACAAAACTGATGAATAGTGAAAGAATTATTTACATAAACTTATAAAACACACAGTTATTTTATTAAACAATTTAATACAATACTTATTACTAAGATCCAATTAACTTCTGAAGTGAATTTTTGTGACTGGCATTACTGTTGTTAACTATTCAAACTTCCATAACTTATTAAATACTGAACGAATATTGTTGAAAAATCGGAATATTGATATATTTGATTGAGCTCTTTATCTAAAATAAAATAAATTCCCCTCAAGTAGCTGCTTGCCACAGAGGTCTGACAGGAGTTTATCAGTTTAATACGGCATAATAGAAAGTCTTTGAGGATGGCGAGACCTCAGCAGAAAGCAACACAAACATTCATAATTTCCAACATTTAATAGCGTTTAAAAATGAAATTATTCGCTTTCAAATTTAAATATTTTCCTTCCTTAATATTTTTCGATCTGACAATAAACAAATTACATAAAATAATGGTGAATATTTGGACACTTTCCCGTTGTATGATTGGCAAGCTATGTTCAAAGCTTTCTAACTTGAAATAAGCTTTTTGTTTTAGCAAAATGTCACCGGAAACAAGCTGAAAAAGATATCATTTCGCTGCTACTTAAATGAACGAACTCTTAAACGCTGGCGGCCCTATCACGTTTTCACCCTATCAAAGTGCCTAATGTGCCTTATGGGAAATTCGGACCTGGTCATGGGTGAGAGTCGCTCAAATTTGCAATGATTGGTTTAACATAACTACTAAGTTCGATGGGGCGGGGGTGGCTCAGTCGGTAGCGCGCCAGGCTCGTAATCTGTAGTTCCCAGGTTCGAGTCCCAGCTGGGTCAGCGTTGAGATTTATCTCCACAAAATTCCCCGCCCTGCCCACGGTCAGTAGGGGACACCGATGGGCTTGGAACTTGGAAAAGCCGCCGTCCGTCGGATGGGACGTTAAGCCGTGGCCCCGTGTGTGGGAGAGACATACCTGTGCACGTTAAAGAACACGCTGGATGGCCTTGACGGGAGGCTACCATCTATCTCCCAACAGCTGTTCCAGTGGGTCCCCTCCCCCAACCTTCTCTGAGCCTTCGGGGTCCATGTGACCTGGCCATTTAGATCATGGTGTGCAAAAAAAGTGCCGCTCAGAGGTAAAACAACCCAACCCAACTAAGTTCGACAAGACTATGTTTTGTCGCCTCTTTCGTTATCGGTTATATTATGAGGCATTGCAAGGTAAATACTGGAGCTTTAGAAGGTTTATAGCAGCTGCTCCCAATCTGTTTAAGTTCAACGCCTCTTTTTCCCAAGTATAATATTCTAACGCCGCCTTTTAAGACACATTGGTATGTAACAGTAACACCCAACATGTTAGAAGATGTGGGCTCGTGCAACACCTCCTACAACAGGATGCCTGTGGACCAAATTATGACGTCAACTTAAGTAGTCCTGTAATGTATATTCTTATATATTTCTTTATATTATCATCAGTGGTCTACTTTTATACTAATGCTTATTTATAAATATACATTATTTAGAAGAAAAATTATTATTCTGTATTAGCACTATGATAATTGCTAATAAATCCAAATAATGTTTCTCCTGTATAAGGTATATTTATAAATGAGCATTAATAAAAAAAATATTAGTATAAAAGTACACCAGTAGTAATAATAAAACTAAATATATAAGAATTATATACACTGATGTCCATAATAATGGTGTGCAAGTCTACCTATGATGATGGATGTCATCTACATTGACTATCACAGCACTATGAGCATTATTACGGACGTCAATGTAGATAACGTCACCATAGGTGACCAGGGGGTCTACCTATGGTGACGTTATCTACATTGACGTCCATAATACTGGTGTGCCGTCTACAGGACTACCTATGGTGATGTCATAACTTGGTCTTCTGGGACAGGAAGTATTGACTCATGTTCCATTCACGATGAAACTTAGTAATCATTCATGAATCTCGCATGTACACGATATATCCTGTGGCAGTTTACATTAATTTTTCCTCTCTAAAGTTAGTTGAATAGAGATGGCAATAGTTCCCTTATTATCAGTTTAACAAACCAAATGGCGCCCATAAATTTCTAAAACCTTTGCGACCCTATTAAGAACCACTCATTTAAGGATTTAAAAATATTTTTACCTGGATTATGCTGATGATTTGACCATTTTGACAAGCAGCTCAGAGGAGGCGAACTCTTTCATCAAAACCATTGCGGAGATGGTAAAAAATAAGTTTGGCGATAAACAGAAGAAAAAAAGGTAAAAAGAGAAGTGTGCTTCAATTCCTTCTTAAAAATCAATAATCTTGAGATATTTCTCAGCCGATCTCGCGGTTTTGTAATAGATTTGGCTCCATGAGACGGGGGTGGCTCAGTCGGTAGCGCGCCAGGCTCGTAATCTGCAGTTCCCAGGTTAGAGTCCCAGTTGGGTCAGCGTTGAGATTTATCTCCGCAAAACTCCCCGCCCTGCCCACGGTGAATAGGGGACACCGATGGGCTTGAAAAAGCCGCCGTCCGTCGGATGGGACGTTAAGCCGTGGCCCGTGTGCGGGAGAGCCATACCCTGTGCACGTTAAAGAACACGCTGGATGGCCTTGACGGGAGGCTACCGTCTGTCTCCCAACAGCTGTTCCAGTGGGTACTCTCCCCAACCTGTAATCAACCATAGTGTTCGGATATTTTTTTGAGCGACTGTACATGCAGTCTAGAACCAATCAATCTTAGTTCCCTATAATAGAACATTAGTTGAAACTTAGTTGCTAATGTAAGATTAGATGGAAGAAATGCTGTCTTCAAGTAAGTCGATTAATATCCGTGTACAAATGTTATACGAACGGGTTGGGTTGTTTTACCTCTGAGCGGCACTTTTTTGCACACCATGGGCTAAATGGCCAGGTCACATGGACCCCGAAGGCTCAGAGAAGGTTGGGGGAGGGGACCCACTGGAACAGCTGTTGGGAGACAGATGGTAGCCTCCCGTCAAGGCCATCCAGCGTGTTCTTTAACATGTACAGGGTATGGCTCTCCCGCACACGGGGCCACGGCTTAACGTCCCATCCAACGGACGGCGGCCTTTCCAAGTCCATCGGTGTCCCCTACTGACCGTGGGCAGGGTGGGGAATTTTTGCGGAGATAAATCTCAACGCTGACTCAGGTGGGACTCGAACCTGGGAACTACAGATTACGAGCCTGGCGCGCTACCGACTGAGCCACCCCCGCCCCGTTATACGAACGGACTGTGCTATGTTAACATAGTGGCTGGTGCCAAATCCGAAAGGACAAGTTTAACTTTAAAGGAGGGAAATATTTTAAAAAAATTATAGAACGATCTCAATAAAAGAGAAGAAGAAGCAGAGAGAGAAAAGACAAATTTGAAAGTAAGATCTTTCCTTCCCCCCCCCCCCCCCACTATCTCCTCGTATGAATCTCTCTTATTTTTGTAAGATAATATTATTGTACTATTCGCTAGAACGTAAATAAAACTAATTTCCGAAACATCTGCGGCTCCTTATAATTTAATAATTTTAACCATGTAGAAATATTGACTTGGTTTTTGTAATTCTTGAATTAAACTCTATTTGTAATTTTTTTTAATTAAAAATGAAATATTACACTTAATAAATCGCTCAAATCTTTTCTCCCTCTCATAAAGAAAACGCATATGTTACGTTTTGTTTTTCGCTTTCAGAAGCATTTCATTAATTTGAATTCATTAATAAGGGGTAAAAATGTTTTTTGCAACACTTTCAACAATTTCCCTTCATGTTGTTTACGGATATCCTTAGTTGTAGGGGGCGGGGGTGGCTCAGTCGGTTGCGCGCCAGGCTCGTAATCTGTAGTTCCCAGGTTCGAGTCCCAGCTGGGTCAGCGTTGAGATTTATCTCCGCAAAATTCCCCGCCCTGCCCACGGTCAGTAGGGGACACCGATGGGCTTGGAAAGGCCGCCGTCCGTCGGATGGGACGTTAAGCCGTGGCCCCGTGTGCGGGAGAGCCATACCCTGTGCACGTTAAAGAACACGCTGGATGGCCTTGACGGGAGGCTACCATCTGTCTCCCAACAGCTGTTTCAGTGGGTCCCCTCCGCCAACCTTCTCTGAGCCTTCGGGGTCCATGTGACCTGGCCATTTAGCCCATTAGCCCAACCCAACCCTTAGTTGTATTTATTACACTACGAGCAGATTTACGTACTTGGTGTTTCTCGGTTCTGAAACTGTCTAAAACAGGCCTGGGCAAAATTCCCCCCGCCACCCCCATTTCTTTTCCCCCCGCCACGCCCACCCCCATCTCCGTTTTGCGGCCCGCGTGCTACTGATGACAATTAAATTTGTAAAAGAGAAAATGAAAGTATAGGGGACAAAGTTTCCTACTTTGGAGAAACGAATTATCATTAAAATAATTAATTTTAATAATATTATATTGTTTATGTTTCACTTTCGAATATATATGGTTATTTTACGATATTGATTAAATGTATAATGATTTTGTAAGCATCTTCCCTTTTCTGCCCACAACTTTTGCCATCTTGTGTTCTTCGAGAGTTGGTGGTTTTAATTTCGCTTTCTGTTCAAATTCATAAATCTCTTATATGGAAATAAAATTGGTGTGCATCATCTAGCACCCAAATAACACTAAATCTATTTTTCGTGATCATTGCTTTGTTGAAACGTAAAAATCCATGCATTTTTCTTTAAGCGAACAAGTACACTTACAATTAGTGATGAAGTTTTTAGCCAATAGGCAAAGAATTTATTGTTAATATCAGGTCTTAATCTTAACTTCAAGTTTTAATTATGCCTCGGAGGAATTGTAGTTTTCGAACAGTTCACTTGAACAGAGAATCTCGTATCCCCGTTCATGCTTAATTAGAACGACTTCGGTTTCCATAGAAACCCTCGGGCTCTCTGATCTGGCAGAGCATATAAATACAACCAAAACATATATTATTAATTGTTCTAGTTTATTTGCCAACATAATTTATTATTGTTTATATATATACAGGGTGATTCAAAACTTATCGTTCAAATTTCGTGGGGAGGTAGGGAATACGTCAGGAAACCGATTTCACATAGGAAAGTATGTCCGCAAATGTACGCATGCGTATGTAGAGGGCGCTGTGTGTACCCAACCAGGGTACAGCTCGCCCGACCACTCCCGCTGTCATCAGCGATCGCTTGGCCACCCAGGTCACCTGATTTATCGCCCATGGATTTCTTTTTGTGGGGGGCCATGAAATACCATGTGTACGAGACCCCCGTCGACAGTGAAATGGACCTTGTTGCACGAATAGTGGCCGCCGCAGGCATTGTCTGTGATATGCCAGGCATTTTTGAAAATGTTCGGCAGTCAATGAAACGGCGCTGTGAATCCTGTGTCCGTGTAAATGGTCGCAATTATGAGCACCTACTGTGAACCTGTACTTTACCTTGTTGGAATAAGTCACATTCGTTACCACTTAACTGTACTGTTTCCTTGTGTTCACTTTACTTGTCCATTTTGTTCATGTAGATGACGTTTGCGGACATACTTTCCTATGTAAAATCGGTTTCCTGACGTATTCCCTACCTCACCACGAAATTTGAACGATAAGTTTTGAATCACCCTGTATAATTTGAATTGTTAAAATATGCAATTAGTTTACTTTTTTCATAAAAGCTAATACATTAGTTCCAGTGTTAAATGCATTTGTAAAATAGTGCACAAATATAGTGCGAATGATTCAAAGATTAAAGTAGTTCTATGCACATCGAAATATTGAATAACTCGGATATTAAGATCTCTTAAATCGAGGCAACAGTTAGTTTATGCACAAATGCAGCAATTTAAAAAAAATATTAAAAAGTTATCTCATGTTTGCTGTGTGTCTGCTACTGCGAATTCCACATTATGCTCTCAAAATAACTTATACAGTAAACTACATCTCAATGGTATTAAAATAGTTTAAGATATAAAAAGAGATTTAAAGAATCAGCACATTATAATGGACAGACATAATCAAGACATCCTAATTAAATAACTAAAGGTCTACTGATATATTACTGCGGAGATACATATTAATTTTCACCAACACAATTTTTAGAAGCGAAAAGCATTATTTCTCTGCTCTGAAATTCATCAGCAAATATCTTAGAAATGTGCTGCGATGGCTCAATTATGTCTGATGTTGCCATATAAGAGGTATCATTTCTTCAAGCATTTGCACATATTCTGGAATATTTTACTCAGAACTCTACAATCGTTGAGAGTAATAATTCACCATTCAATGTAGACAGCCTGACCCTGTGTATATTTCAATAGAAGCCCCCCCCCCACACTTCGAAATTAAAACCTGTATTTTCGGGGAGGGGGAGAGAGTTCTCATTTTTTTCTGAGAATAAGATTTGAGAAAGGTTTCCCAATCACTAAAATATTTCACCGGGCACGAAAGTTTAAAATTATATTCTATGAGGAATAAAATTTTACAGTTGTTTTCCAAATCTATTTTTATTGTTGGACATATATGTTATGGGGTTAAAATAATATAAAGACACCTGTTTTGGAGGGGCGGGGGTGTCTCAGTCGGTAGCGCGGTAGGCTCGTAATCTGTAGTTCCCAGGTTCGACTCCCAGCTGGATCAGCGTTGAGATTTATCTCCTTAAAATTCCCCGCCCTGCCCACGGTCAGTAGGGGATACCGATGGGCTTGGAAAGGCCGCCGTCCGTCGGATGGGACGTTAAGCCGTGGCTCCGTGTGCGGGAGAGCCATATCCTGTATACGTTAAAGAACACGCTGGATGGCCTTGACGGGAGGCTACCATCTGTCTCCCAACAGTTGTTTCAGTGGGTCCCCTCCCCCAACCTTCTCTGAGCCTTCGCGGTCCATGTGACCTGGCCATTTAGCCCATGGTGTGCAAAAAATAGTGCCGCTCAGAGGTAAAACAACCCAACCCTGTTTTGAATTTCAAAGCAGGTAGACAAATGTGACCCCAGGTAGTGTAATTTCATTTGCATTCAAAAAATAAATATACCAATTTTTGCAGATTCAAAGCGAAGACAAGAAGACACTCCAGCCAAATTGTTGGATGATTTATTTAAAAAAAAACAAACATTTTCATGTATATATTGGTTTCCACTGACAGAGGAACAGGTTAGTAATGATTGTTTCGCTTGTGTGGGACCTAGGTTCGAGCCCTGGGTAAGGATGGATGTTTGTGTAGTTTTTCTGCTGAGGTTCTGCCATCCTCACAGACCATTTACTATGGCTTATAGACTTGCAGGCTCCTGACAGACCTCTGTGGCAAGCAGCTGCTTGACGGGATATTTATTTATTTTATTTATCATCATTAAATTTTCAAATCAGTTTTTTTTTAATCGTTATCTCAAGTAGAGCCGAGAAGTTTAGTAAGACACCATAAGCCAAAGGCTGCCAAGTAGTCAAAGAAATTTGTGACTTCATGCTTGATAGTCGTTTCCATCTAAACCAGAGGTTCCCAAACTTATTTGTCCTACCGCCCCCTTTTCAGAAAAAAATTACTCAGCGCCCCCCAGGAAATCTACCTTCTTTAAGTGAACAAACAGAAAGATGCAGTGAAAAATTTGCGTTCTTTTATGTATCTAGATTTCTACCTACGTCCTACAACAGAGTAAAGAAAGATGTTGTTGTAAATAACATACCTTGAAGCTTGAAATTATAAAATTATTTATTAAAATCAACCATAGTAACATTCGACTTCAACTCTATGTTATACAACAGAAGAAATATGTACGAACGGTTTTCCAAAATTTTCTTATCTTTCCTTCTTTCTTTATACTTTCACCTCCCCAAAATTGCACCCGAGGCTACTACCGCCCCCCTGGATCGTTCCAGCGCCCCCCCCCCCCCCCAGGGGGCGGTATTGCCCACTTTGGGAAACATTGATCTAAACTTTCCTCTATATATACACCGACATTGTTACTTCTAATTCTGCTTTGCGCCTTTTTTTTCTCTTTCGTGGGAGCATTTGTCAAGTACGTCATCTGCAGCCATGTGCAAGATATTGCTGACGGTTTCTTGGGCTCTAACACCACAGTCGACACGAGCACTCAAAGAGATGCAATCCACCATTCGGTTCAGGAGGCTTTGAAAGGAAACAAATTGAGGATTAATAATTGTGGGTGTTTACAATTAAAGAAATAGATTGATGGATACAAATTTTAATAATAGTTACTTTTAATCTGCAGCACTACACTAACTAAGTTTTGAAACATTCTTGCGCTATATAAGTATCCTGTTGATATAGGTACAGAAGAAAAATATCTTGAGAATGGTGATACAATGATCTATTCCAGAGGTTCTCAACGTGGGGTACGCGGTAAAATTTTTTGGAGAACGCCGTGTGAGCTCAAAAGTCGCTGGATCTAGTAACAAAGCTGCTAAGTTGGCAACACTGCTGTGCAAATGTCATTTTTTTGTGTTTATCGATATATGTAATTTATGAATACAAAATTTATTGTATGCATATATATAAGTTTTATTTTATTCTCATTGTTATACTATAGCCAGTTACATACACATTTTCAGTGGGTACGTGGAGCATAAAAGATTGAGAACCACTGATCTATTATCCGTAACATAGCTCCATCGTTGAGCACATACATCAATTATTTGTACTACTGCTGCCATCTATGGGCTAATACAGTAACTAGTCATAATAAAATCACACCTTTATTCAATTAGAATCAAGTACAAAAAATGCCCAAAAGAAAAAAAAAATGCAAATATCTTAGCTACAATGTAACCAAGAGATCACTAAGTCCGTCTAGGTTTCATATACATAAGTATAGGTTAAAAATTGGTATACTCACAGCATAAATAATAAAAGTTCGATGCCATTAATATATATACATTGAAATGGAAATTACATTTTCATTTTCATATTTCTCTTTACTAAATAAAATATAATGAACAAATTGAAAACTAAAAAATTAACAATATTATGTTATAAAAAAAGATAATGAAGCTGATGAAAGATAAGAAATACTTAACAAGTATAATTTTTTTTGTTTAAATTTTGTCTCGAGGTTTTGTTTCTCGGATTTATATCTAAAGAATTATATAATCTAATAAGGACACGAAAAAAATGTTTCTGCATTATAACTTTGTATTCTATTGGCACCTTCAATAGGACTTAAATTTTTCTTACCATTTTCTTTATGAATCCTATGTAGATTTTTTTTTAACGGAAAGAGGCAATATCTTAAACAAGTATAATTGTCTGACGTTCATAATATCATCAGTTATTTAATAAATTTGGGCACAGGACAACACCAAGAGAAAACATTTTTACACATATTTTTAGTACGCTTCAAATTTTTTAACAACTGGTAGTAAACGATAAATCGGTCTCATATTTCTCATACTATATCCATGAAATAAGCATATGACAATTAATTTCAATTGTGATTCTAATTCTCTCTTTTATATTATACAATGATGCAGGTTTTTGGTTGGTTCATTGATTTACCTCTGAGCGGCACACAATGGGCTAAATGGCCCGGTTGGGTTGTTTTACCTCTGAGCAGCACTTTTTTGCACACAATGGGCTAAATGGCCAGGTCACAAGGACCCCGAAAGCTCAGAGAAGAGAGGGGACCCACTGGAACAGCTGTTGGGAGACAGAGAGTAGCCTCCCATCAAGGCCATCCAGCGTGTTCTTTAACATGCACAGGGTGCGGCTCTTCCATACAGGGGGGTCACGGCTTAACCTCGCATCCGACGTACGACGGCTTTTCCAAGCCCATCGGTGTAGGGGACGGGGAGTTTTGCGGAGAAAAATCTCAACGTTGACCCAGCTGGAACTCGAACCTGGGAACTGCATATTACGAGCCTGGCGCTTTACCAACTGAGCCGCCTCTAAATGGACAGGTCACAAGGACCCGAATGTTTGGGGAAGAGACCCATAGGACAGCTGTTAGGAAACAGATGGTAGCTTCCCATCAAGGTCATCCAGCGTGTTCTTCAACGTGCAGAGAGTATGGCTTTCCCGCACACGGGCACAGCTTAACGCCCCATCTGATCGGTCGGCGACCTTTCCAAGCCCATCGGTATTCCCTACTAACTGTGGGTGCGTCGGGGAGTTTTGGCGAGATAAATCTCAACCCTGGCCCAGCTGGAATTCAAACCAGCTGGAAAAAAAATTTAGAATGATGAGCCTGGCGCGCTACCACTGAGCACCCAAAGATGCAAGCAGAAAGATGCAAGGTCCATATCCTCCCCTGGTTTACACAATGATGATCACAAAAATTTGTATTAATGTTTGTTAATTATGAATTCAAAATATTATTATACTTACAAACAATAGTACTGAAGGTAGTAGGAAGGAAGAAGAGTATGATTTGTATATCTCGATGGATTCACAAACACATCCAAGCAATCATTCATCTGAACATTGTTTTCCTCAAGACATTTGCTGTCCGCTTTGTAATCTAAATAAATTAGACAAAAAAGTTTCTTAGTAATTTTTACTTACACTTTTTGCTTATTTCCGCCAGACTTCCGAGTTTAAAGCAGACTAAAGAGTTCCAGGAACATTTCGTTACACTAAAAGATGAATTAAATTTCCTTATATAAGTATAAAGCAAGAAATGATTTAAATCAGCCTGTTTATAATTAATTGTTTAAAATTAAAACTGTTTAATATTGATTAGCAGTTTCTATGTTAAATAGCACTCAGTGAAAAATAGCATCTGAAATTCAATGATCTTACAATCAATTGAGCGCATTATTTATACTTGCTTTCTTCTTGTAGTGAGCTTCAGGACCAGTCGGACAAAAAAAAAGGTTCGGACCCGTCTGGACTTTATAGGTTCGGACCCGTCTGGACTTTATAGGTTCGGACCCGTCTGGACTTTTATAGGTTCGGACCCGTCTGGACTTTTATAGGTTCGGACCCGTCTGGACTTTTATAGGTTCGGACCCGTCTGGACTTTTATAGGTTCGGACCCGTCTGGACTTTTATAGGTTCGGACCCGTCTGGACTTTTATAGGTTTGGACCCGTCTGGACCTTTATAGTTTCGGACCCGTCTGGACTTTTATAGGTTTGGACCCGTCTGGACTTTTTATAGGTTTGGACCCGTCTGGACTTTTATAGGTTTGGACCCGTCTGGACTTTTATCATAAATCAGTGCGAGAGGTTTTCTTATGAAACTTTTAATAGCGCTAAAAAGTACCATTTAATTATCCCGCGATTTGAAAATATTAAGAAATATCGCTTCAGTAATGTAGTCCAATTCTCCTTGATAATCTAACTATACCTCAAATCTTGCCCATTTATATTGTTTCCATAAATATCGGGACATATTACGGAGGTAAGAATTATTTTCATAAAAATGAATTATTTCTCCAAGCTGATATTTGCCACGAAGGTCTGACTGACAGAAGTTTATCAGTTTTAATACGACATAGAGAGGATCTGTGAAGAAGAAGAAGAGGCATCAGCAGAAAGACAACACTGAAAAGAAACATTTATATCTTATGTAATCTCGAAACCACATTCCTTTAATAAACATCGTGCTTTTGTAATCCACTCGCAAAAACTTTTTACCAGCTTCACTGGTAAAATCACGTGGGTAGATATTTAATAATAATGGCCCGAAGATGAAACCTTGAGGAATGCCTACTCCAGGTTTTTCTTTGAATTCTTCCTTGATTTCGGAGTCTCCTTGATTTGACTTTTAAAGATTCTATCCGTTAGATATGAGTGGATGTGAGTGTTTGTGATTAACCAACAAATGACTGTGGTAATTCAGCTTTAACGAGTGTGAACAGCAATTCAACTATACCAGTTGTTCTCAACCTTTTTGGGAGGGACACCCATTTTATTTTTCTAACGCACCACATCATGAAAGATTATTTTAGGCTATGAAGTATTCGATATTCTATTTAATCTATTTCCACAGAAACCTGTGCGATGAAAGCGGAAAAATAGATATAAAATTATGAATTAACTTCTGTCGTGACTTTACGTTAATATATAAAAAAAACGGAATTAAACCTTTTAAACGTAGCAATATCGTAAGTTGAAACATGAAACTTATTTTTTACACTTGCCTAATTAGTACAAATGATTATCACTGTAGTGAGTTTCATTCTTTCCCATAAAAAACTCATTTTTATTGAAATGTGCTTTTGGAAACGTTACAAAACTACAATATCAGTTTTAAAATACAATAAACAATTCCTTCAACTTAAAAGAGATCATAGTAATCTACTCTGACCAGGCCAAGATCTAGAAAAAGAAAACGAGGTGGGGGGGGTGAAGACAAAGACTGATTTTTCCAATGCATAATAGCATTTCCCTTCAGTTTTACAAGTGTTTAAAAATTTCCTTGAAAAATACATGAAATATAAATAAGTTTAATAATTTTTTTGCCACTATTACCCTTACTAGCATTCAGAAATGGCACCTTTAACCCCTTCCCCCTCCCCCAGACCTAAGTCTGGCTTGTCTTTATATTTGCATACTTTAGTTGTTGTTTGCGTTGTTTTACCTCTGAGCGGCACTTTTTTGCACACCATGGGCTAAATGGCCAGATCACATGAACCCCGAAGGCTCAGAGAAGGTTGGGGGAGGGGACCCACTGGAACAGCTGTTGGGAGACAGATGGTAGCCTCCCGTCAAGGCCATCCAGCGTGTTCTTTAACGTGCAAGGGTATGACTCTCCCGCACACGGGACCACGGCTTAACGTACCATCCGACGGACGGCGGCCTTTCCAAGCCCATCGGTGTCCCCTACTGACCGTGGGCAGGGCGGGGAATTTTTGCGGAGATAAATCTCAATGCTGACCCAGCTGGGTGCATACTTTAGAAATAATAGTTTATATTCTACCTTAAGAGTACGTAGTTCCTATTTTGCCAAAATGTTACAGTTGTTCGCGGGTTACATAATAAACTAATTTAAAGTTTTTTCTTAGGGAGGAGACACCGCTGAAACTTACTTTCCAGAAGGGCAACGTCCACTTTACATAGACTTTTACTTTCTCCATTTCTGTTTTTTGATCTCGCAAGTTTTGGTACTTGAGTATTCAGCAAACATTTTTCAAAACGGTTGTCCAGACATTCCACAGATCCCTTCAGTTGCCTGCAGAGAGAACAAATAATTGTAAGTAAGCAAGAAACAGTAATTGCTAAGGAAATGATGAAAAATAAACTGATATCAAAAAATTTGAAATCGTAATCAAATAGCTTTGGAATTTCCTTTTCTTGTGTACAGTCGCTCAAAAAAAAATATCCGAACACTATGGTTGATTACAGAATTCAGAAAAAAATATCTGGCAAAGATTTTTTTAGAAATTAGTAATCTGGCAACCTTCGTGTCACATGACACGAAGGTGCTGTGGCAGAAGCTGTGGCACGAGCTGTGGCAGAGTTGAGATTTATCTCCGCTAAACCTCCGCTTTTCCCTCAGTCAGAAAGAAAACAACGATGGGCTTAGAAAGATTGCCGTCCGTCGGATGGGAAGTTAAGACGTTTCCCGGGTGTATAAGATCCACACGCTGTGCACGTTAAAGAACATGGTGGTTGGCCTTAAAGAATGCTGGCTATTGGATCCCTTTCCTCAAGCATCCTTGAGCTGTTGGGGCGTTTGTGAACTGACCATTTTAGTCCACTGCATGCCAAAAATGCCACTCAGAGGTTAGACAACCCATCCCATTAACCTTTCTTTATTTTCCACCAGTGATTGAATACTCCAGCTAAATTCGTTTACCGGGTTGGGTTGTTTTACCTCTGAGAGGCACTTTTTTGCACACCATGGGCTAAATGGCCAGGTCACATGGACCCCGAAGGCTCAGAGAAGGTTGGGGAGGGGACCCACTGGAACAGCTGTTGGGAGACAGATGGTAGCCTCCCGTCAAGGCCATCCAGCGTGTCGTTTACCGGAAGCTTATGCAAATCAAGAAAGGTTTCTCAACATATCCTTATTTTTTGCTTCTAGTCTCAGAAATTCTAGGAACTGATTCATTTGAACCATGATTCTAATGGTTCAGCTGAACCAGGGCACGGTGCTCTACACATTTTATTTATTTCTATTTATTTTTGGAAGACATTTTTTTCGGATGATCTTTGGTAGAAGGTTTTATTTTTCCCCACTTAATTATTTTTCAAAAAGAGGAAGTCTGGTTGCACCAGATGTCACTTTGTTACACCGCTAGACTGACTCCATAAAACAAGAGAAAAATATCAGTAATTTTTTTCAGTTATCACTTGATATCTGAATGAACTTTAATGACTGTTTTCCAGCCTTTGTTTCATTTCAAACTAGTAAATATATATAAAACAAAGAGTAGAATTATAACATTACGAACTGCCGTCGATTCTTTCATCTGTTTAATTTGCATATTTCGCACCTGGTCATCCAACCCACCTGTCTACAAACGCTCTATGTACTTGGCGTTCATCTATAGTGACAAAGGACTGCCTGTATGACAATGAAAGGTGGCAGGTGTCTGGCGATCGTTAACTTTGGAAATAGGGAAATGGGAGCATTTCGGAAGCTGTCAACCATCCGCTCAGCAGTGCAAGGTCTGCAAATGAAAGGCTCCAAGCTGCAGATTTCAACAACTATTACACCCTGAAGAGCTGAGCGATAAGGTGACAATGACCGATCAACACGGTTACATTGTACCAGACAAAGTTATGAAAGCTAGTAATTATGGGAATTTTCCTCCAATAGTCGTTATTTTTTTCTGCATATCTCTTTTGGATTGTTTTCCCACAAAAAATTTAAAATCATGGACGGCGTTCTAATTTTGAGCGGAAGAGGGAATTTTTATTTTGCGAAGAAATGATTGTAATAATATTACATGCTCTTATAGAGTGGGGCGGGTGTAGCTCAGTCGGTAGCGCGCCAGGCTCGTAATCTGTAGTTACCAGGTTCTGAGTCCTAGCTGGGTCAGCGTTGAGATTTATCTCCGCAAAATTCCCCGCCCTGTCCACGGTGAGTAGGGGACACCGATGGGCCTGGAAATGCCGCCGTCCGTCGGATGGGACGTTAAGCCGTGTCCCCGTGTGCGGTAGAGCCATACCCTGTGCACGTTAAAGAACACACTGGATGGCCTTGACGGAGGCAACCATCTGTCTCCCAACAGCTGCTCCAATGTGTCCCCTCCCCCTTCTCTGAGCCTTCGGGGTCCTTGTGACCTGGCCATTTAGCCCATGGTATGCAAAAAAAAGTGCTGCTCAGAGGTAAAACAACCCAACCCAAATGCTCTTATAGCTGTTCTCGGGGAGTTGGAAGAAGGAATGGGTAGGGTTTTTTAACCTCTGAATGGCACACAGTGGTTTTTTGCACACAGTGGGCTGAATGGCGCGATCTCAAGTTCCCCCAGGGATCGGTTAAGGTGGAGGGAGGAGACCCACTGAACAGCTGTTAGGAGACAGATGGTAGTCTCCCGTCAAGGCCATCCAGCGTGTTCTTTACCGTGTACAGAGTATGACTCTCCTGCACACGGGGTCAGGATTTTTAGGTTCCATCCGATAAACGTGACCTTTCTCACCGAGGGCTAGGGTTGGGTTGTTTTACCTCTGAGCAGCACTTTTTTGCATACCATGGATTAAATGACCAGGTCACATGGACCCCGAGGGCTCAGAGAAAGTTGGGGGAGGGGACCCACTGGCACTGCTGTTGGGAGACAGATGGTAGCCTCCCGTCAAGGCCATCCAGCGTGTTCTTTAACGTGCACAGGGTATGGCTCTCCCGCACCGGAGCCACGGCTTAACGTCCCATTCGACGGACGGCGGCCTTTCCAACTCCATCGGTGTCCCCTACTGACCGTGGGCAGAGCGGGGAATTTTGCGGAGATAAATCTCAACGCTGACCCAGCTGGGACTGAACCTAAGAACTTCACATTATAAACCTGGCGCGCTACCAACTGAGCAATTCCTTCACCGAGCATAACCTAAAACAGCTGAAAACTTATTCAACATTTTACGTCACTTATGCATTTTATTTCGCTCTGACTTACTGGCAGAGAGATAGAAGATAATCTCCAGAGATCATTAACTCCTCCGTGGTTTTTGCTTGTTCAGGTTTAACAAAATTCAGACTGGAAAGGCAATGCTTAAATTTCTTTTCTTCACAAGAATTCTTCGAAATCTTTTGAAAACCTAGAAAACAGCGAAAAAGATTCATTCAATAAAGACTCACAGGAAACCACCAATTTCTATAATTTATATAATGTTACGCTAATTAACCTTGAAGCACTTAATAATAGTAATTTTTATGTGTCCTCATAATACAATGCTGGCTCGTGGACCACTTAGAGAGCGAGAGTTGCTATAGTTGTTAGTGAGCCAGGCTCGCAACCTAATATTCCAAATTTCGAGTCCAATCTCTACCCACGCTGAAATTTTTCCGCTAACCATGGACGAAATTATCACTGATGAAGTCAATACAACGAACAGGTTAGGTTGCGTTACCTCTGAGCGGCACTCTTTTTGCACACAATGGGCTAAATGATCAGTTCACGAGGACCCCAAGCACTCAGAGAATGTTGGGGAAGAGGACCCACTGGACTGGGGGAGAGGACCCACTGGATTAGGAGACAGAATGGCAACCTCCCCTCAAGATTATCCATCGAGTTTTTTTATCGTGCACAGAGTCACAAGGAGCCAAGCATCTATGTCCCATTCGAAAGACCCCATGTCTCATTCGGTTTCCCTATGGGAAGTTTTCCCATAGGGAAACATCAATGGCCTTAAACACCAATGGTGTTTCCTACCGACCAATGGCATGGCGGGTGTTTAGGGGAGATAAATCTCAAGGAGATAATCTCAACCCGAACCTGGAAACTGCAGATTATGAAGCTGGTGCGCTACCGTCTGAGCTAATTAAAGAATATGGATATCATGGGGCTGGGGGAGAGGTCTATTCAGGGATGATAGCAGCCCATTAATTTTTGCACTGTGATGATAATTTGCACCACTTAATAACGATCTAGTTTCGCTATTGCCACTAACTTCTATATGCTTACATTTAATCGTGGTGAGAAAGGACACAGATAGGATTGTAAAGGACAACACGCCTTGGCCATGATTCCATGCACAGGAAAGCCATACACCCTGTAATGCTGGACCAGAGGCTTCTATATATCTCCTAAGGAAATGGCTCCGTGTACAGGAGAATTATACTCACAGTGATGCTGGACAGGAGGAGTCCATATGTCTCTTAAGGACGATGCCTTAGCCATGTCTCCTTGTACAGGAGAATTATATTCACAGTTATGCTGGACCAGAGGATTCCATATATCTCCTAAGGCGATGGCTACGTGTACAGGAGAATTATACTCACAGTGATGCTGGACAGGAGGAGTCCATATGTCTCTTAAGGGCGATACCTTAGCCATGTCTCCTTGTACAGGAGAATTATATTCACAGTTATGCTGGACCAGAGGATTCCATATATCTCCTAAAGACGATGCCTTAGCCATGGCTCCGTGTACAGGAGAATTATACTCACAGTGATGCTCGACCAGAGGATTCCATATGTCTCCTAAAGACGATGCCTTAACCCTGGCTCCGTGTACAGGAGAATTATACTCACAGTGATGCTGGACAGGAGGATTCCATATGTCTCCTAAGGACGATGCCTTAGCCATGGCTCCGTGTACAGGAGAGCCATACTCACACTGAGTCGGAGGCTTTCATATATCTCCTAAGGACTATGCCTTGGCCATGGCTCCGTGTACAAAAGAACATACTTACAGTGATGCTGGACCACAGGCTTCCATATATCTCTTAAGGACGACGCCTTAACCATGGTTTTGTGTACAGGAGACTCATACTCATATTGATGCTAGACCAGAGGTTTCATATATCGCCTAAGAACGACGCCTTAGCCATGGCTTCATGTACAGGAGAGTCATACCCACAGTGATACTGGACCAGAGGCTTCTTCATATATCGCCTAAGAACGACGCCTTAGCCATGGCTTCATGTACAGGAGATTCATACCCACAGTGATGCTGGACCAGAGGCTTCATATATCGCGTAAGAACGACGCCTTAGTCATGGCTTTATGTACAGGAGAGTCATACCCACAGTGATGCTGGACGAGAGGCTTCATATATCGCCTAAGAACGACGCCTTAGCCATGGCTTCATGTACAGGAGATTCATACCCACAGTGATGCTGGACGAGAGGCTTCATATATCGCCTAAGAACGACGCCTTAGCCATGGCTTCATGTACAGGAGATTCATACCCACAGTGATGCTGGACCAGAGGCTTCTTCATATATCGCCTAAGAACGACGCCTTAGCCATGGCTTCATGTACAGGAGATTCATACCCACAGTGATGCTGGACCAGAGGCTTCATATATCGCGTAAGAACGACGCCTTAGTCATGGCTTTATGTACAGGAGAGTCATACCCACAGTGATGCTGGACGAGAGGCTTCATATATCGCCTAAGAACGACGCCTTAGCCATGGCTTCATGTACAGGAGATTCATACCCACAGTGATGCTGGACCAGAGGCTTCATATATCGCGTAAGAACGACGCCTTAGTCATGGCTTTATGTACAGGAGAGTCATACCCACAGTGATGCTGGACGAGAGGCTTCATATATCGCCTAAGAACGACGCCTTAGCCATGGCTTCATGTACAGGAGATTCATACCCACAGTGATGCTGGACGAGAGGCTTCATATATCGCCTAAGAACGACGCCTTAGCCATGGCTTCATGTACAGGAGAGTCATACCCACAGTGATACTGGACCAGAGGCTTCTTCATATATCGCCTAAGAACGACGCCTTAGCCATGGCTTCATGTACAGGAGATTCATACCCACAGTGATGCTGGACCAGAGGCTTCATATATCGCGTAAGAACGACGCCTTAGTCATGGCTTTATGTACAGGAGAGTCATACCCACAGTGATGCTGGACCAGAGGCTTCATATATCGCCTAAGAACGACGCCTTAGCCATGGCTTCATGTACAGGAGATTCATACCCACAGTGATGCTGGACGAGAGGCTTCATATATCGCCTAAGAACGACGCCTTAGCCATGGCTTCATGTACAGGAGATTCATACCCACAGTGATGCTGGACCAGAGGCTTCATATATCGCGTAAGAACGACGCCTTAGTCATGGCTTTATGTACAGGAGAGTCATACCCACAGTGATGCTGGACCAGAGGCTTCATATATCGCCTAAGAACGACGCCTTAGCCATGGCTTCATGTACAGGAGAGTCATACCCACAGTGATGCTGGACCAGAGGCTTCTCTATGTCTCGTAAGCTGTCCAATGGATCTTCTCTGAGCCCTTGTGACCTTGCCATTTAGCCGCTGTGTTCAAAAAAAAAATGCTATTCAGAGATAAAACAACCAGACCTTACCTAGATAATTTTTTTTTTCAGTCTTTTCCATGCCTTGTAGGTCCTCAGCAGTTTTTCTAAGCTTTTTTTCAAAAATTTACTAAATCTTAGGAGTAGATTAAATTCAAATATTCGGATAAGAAAAGATATCTCTCAAAATTACTTATATAGAAACTTATAACGTTATAACTTTAACATGAATATCATTTATTTCTTGCTTACCAAATAAGGCATTCTTGCATTTGCCATTCTTCTGAAAAAAGGACCTGTGTAATCTCCCTGCTTTAGAAGCATACGTTTTCATAACCCTGGCAGCCGCTTTTCCACAATTCTTTTGAGTCACTCGACGCACACATTCGCCGAACCATTTCATTGAACTGAAAAGAGACATTTATGTAAATATCACACAATAATTTTGTATATACTAATTAAATTAAAGTAGCCAGACGTCCCTGTTTTCTGGGGTTGGGTTGTTTTACCTCTGAGCGGCACTTTTTCGCACACCATGGGCTAAATGGCCAGGTCACATGGACCCCGAAGGCTCAGAGAAGGTTGGGGGAGGGGACCCACCGGAACAGCTGTTGTGAAACAGATGGTAGCCTCCCGTCAAGGCCATCCAGCGTGTTCTTTAACGTGCACAGGGTATGGCTCTCCCGCACACGGGAGACGCCCCCCCTTAACGCCCCACTTAACGCCCCATCCAACGGACGGCGGCCTTTCCAAGCCCATCGGTTGTGTTGGGTTGTTTTACCTCTGAGCGGCACTTTTTTGCACATCATGGGCTAAATGGCCAGGTCACGTGGACCCCGAAGGCTCAGAGAAGGTTGGGGGAGGGGACCCACTGGAACAGCTGTTGGGAGACAGATAGTAGCATCCCGTCAAGGCCATCCAGCGTGTTCTTTAACGTGCACAGGGTATGACTCTCTCGCACACAGGGCCACGGCTTAACGTCCCATCCGACGGACGGCGGCCTTTCCAAGCCCATCGGTGTCCCCTACTGACCGTGGGCAGGACGGGGAATTTTGCGGAGATAAATCTCAACGCTGATCCAGCTGGGACTCGAACCTGGGAACTACAGATTAAGAGCCTGGCGCGCTACCGACTGAGCCACCCCCGCCCCATTATCTTCTGGGGATAGTCCCTGAATGAAAAGCTTTGTCCCCGACGAACAAACGTTCCTGGATAAGTGTCCCTGAAATTTGTTTTCTAATATTATTTTAATATGAAATTAACTGTATAGCATGAGCAGATCTTTTAGTAATAAGAGTGGTGGTGGCAACCCCCCCCCCCCTCAAGCAGCTGCTTGCCACAGATATCTGACAGGAGCCTGTCAGTTTATATGCCAGAGTAGAAGGTCTGAGAGGATGGCAGGACCTCAGCAGAAAAACAGCATACATGTCCATGCCTTAACCCGGGGCTCGAACCCAGGTCCCTTAGAACAAGTAGCCAAACGCGCTAACCACTCGGCCACGGGACGGCTGGTGGCAACAGTGTTATAATAAAAAGATCTGTACTGCAGGTGATTGAAAAACTGAAAGTCAGGTCATCCAAGTTGACAGCTCGCAACTGAAGTTTCAAAAGTCTCCGGATTTTGTTTTGTAAATCTGGTCACACGAAGTTAAACCCCGCCCAGGTGGGAAGTTGGCTGGGTAGGGTTGTTTTACCTCTGAGCGGCACTTTTTTGCACACCATGGGCTAAATGGCCAGGTCACATGGACCCCGAAGGCTCAGAGAAGGTTGGGGGAGGGGACCCACTGGAACAGCTGTTGGGAGACAGATGGTAGCCTCCCGTCAAGGCCATCCAGCATGTTCTTTAACGTGCACAGGGTAAGACTCTCCCTCATACGGAGCCACGGCTTAACGTCCCATCCGACGGACGGCGGCCTTTCCAAGCCCATCGGTGTCCCCTACTGACCGTGGGCAGGGCGGGAAATTTTGCGGAGATAAATCTCAACGCTGACCCAGCTGGGACTCGAACCTGGGAACTACAGATTACGAGCCTGGCGCGCTACCGACTGAGCCAATCCCCGCCCCCCAGGTGGGAAGTCTCAGTTGGTAGCCTGCCACGTTCGTTATCTGCAGTCCCCAGGTTCGTGTCCCGCATGGACCACATGAACCTGATTTCTCAGGTTCATGCGGGTCTCGAACCTGATTGGAAGATCGAACGAGGAAGGACTCGAACCTGAGTGGGAGATTTATCTGCGCAAAACTCCCCGCCCTGCCGTCTGTCAGTAGAGGACACAGATGGGCTTGGAAAGGCCGCCATTCATCAGATGGGACGTTAACCGTTGTCCCACGAGTGGGAGAGCCGTACCCTGGGCGCATTAAAGAACACGCTGGATGGCCTTGACGAGCGGTTACTATCTGTCTCCCAACAGCTGTTCCAATGGTTCCCCCCCCCCCTAATCTTCTCTGAACCCTCGGGGTCCTTGTGGCCTGGCCATTAAGCCCATTGTGTGCAAAAAGTACCGCTCAGAGGTAAAACAAACCAACTTGATTTACAAACCATTTTGCTTATTATTCGTGGAGTTATGCGTGGAGGAAATATGTAATCTGCCCTACAGGATATGTGGGCAGTCCTTGTGGCCTGGCCATTAAGCCCATTGTGTGCAAAAAGTGCCGCTCAGAGGTAAAACAAACCAACTTGATTTACAAACCATTTTGCTTATTATTCGTGGAGTTATGCGTGGAGGAAATATGTAATCTGCCCTACAGGATATGTGGGGGTCAAGTAGACCATGCTCCCACCAGAAGCTTAGTAAAGGTAATGGTGACAAAAATATTATTGAACTTTTGCATATTCACGCATTTTCCAACAAATATTTTAAAGGGTTCTAAAACGGAGGAGGAAATGCTATACTCCAATAGAAACTCAGTCTCATGACGATTTCCCCCCCCCGCTTTTTCCCCCGGTTTGATTGCGCCACTTGTCAATTTCGCTTTATTTTGTCCCTGGAACAGGGCCTCGTTGGTTGTGATCGAAATACCATTCCTATAGGCACTATATGTGTTCAATTCTTGCCAAGGTTCGTACAGTCGCTCAAAAAAATATCCGAACACTATGGTTGGTTACAGAATTCAGAAAAAAATATCTGGCAACGATTTTTTAGAAATTCGTGTCACGTGACACACTAATTTCTAAAAAAAATATCGCTGCCAGATATTTTTTCTGAATTCTGTAATCAACCATAGTGTTCGGATACTTTTTTGAGCGACTGTAGGTGGTCATATTATTTTGATACTAGATCGTGTGGGCTCACTCACGGAAATATTGAGCGTGTGCAGTTACCGTTCACAGCAAACTGGAGCGTGTTCAGTAACTGCACACGCTCCAGTTTGCTGTGAACGGTAACTGGAGCGTGTACAGTTGCTCTACACGCTCCAGATATTTTTCCTGAATTCTGTAATCACGTGACACAAAGGTTGCCAGATCACTAATTTCTAAAAAAAAAATCGCTGCCAGATATTTTTTCTGAATTCTGTAATCAACCATAGTGTTCGGATACTTTTTAATATATATAATGCGTATGAATATATAATGCAATGAATATGGAGCGTGTGCAGTTACCGTTCACAGCAAACTGGAGCGGTTGCGGTTAATGTTCACAGCACATTGGATCGTGTGAGCTCACAAAGACCTAGATCGTGTGGGCTCAATCACGGAAATATTGAGCGTGTGCAGTTACCGTTCACAGCAAACTGGAGCGGTTGCGGTTAATGTTCACAGCACAATGGATCGTGTGAGCTCACAAAGACCTAGATCGTGTGGGCTCAATCACGGAAATATTGAGCGTGTGCAGTTACCGTTCACAGCAAACTGGAGCGTGTGCAGTAACTGCACACGCTCCAGTTTGCTGTGAACGGCAACTGGAGCGTGTACAGTTGCTGTACACGCTCCAGATATTTTTCCTGAATTCTGTAATCCAATTTCCAGATCACTAATTTCTAAATAAAAAAATCGCTGCTAGATATTTTTTCTGAATTCTGTAATCAACCATAGTGTTCGGATATTTTTTGAGCGACTGTACCTTCAATGACTACATGGTACATAAATTGTGGGTATTTTTAATTAGAATTAATCATGAGTGGTGAAGCATGTGATAGGTTATTGTGGCCTCGTAAACCACAAGGCTCAAAACAATCTTTACCTTAAAACTGACTTCTTGTTAGTAATCCTTAACTGGCATAGTGGTTAGGCAGCTAGCGACTGTTCCAGCAAGGCAAACTTTGTGTGTTGTGTTGGCTCTAACTAAGGCAGTGGTCAGCAGTTGGTTGTTGGGTTGTTTTACCTCTGAGCGGCACTTTTTTGCACACCATGGGCTAAATGGCCAGGTCAAATGGACCCCGAAGGCTCAGAGAAGGTTGGGGGAGGGGACCCACTGGAATAGCTGTTGGGAGACAGATGGTAACCTCCCGTCAAGGCCATCCAGCGTGTTCTTTAACGTGCACAGGGTATGGCTCTCCCGCACACGGGACCACGGCTTAACGTCCCATCCGACGGACGGCGGCCTTTCCAAGCCCATCGGTGTCACCTACTGACCGTGGGCAGGGCGGGGAATTTTGCGGAGATAAATCTCAACGCTGACCCAGCTGGGACTCCAACCTGGGCACTACAGATTACGAGCCTGGCGCGCTACCGACTGAGCCACCCTCGCCCCAGTGGTCAGCAGTGACTTCGGTCTTAGTAGGGCATGTCCTTGTATGAGAAGGCCTGTAAAAGCCAGGAGTAGCTTCTATGATTCTTCTCTGTCCTATATGTCGCAAAAAAAAAAATCCCATCTTACCAAAAACGTTCTTCATTCTGTTGCTTGATCGTTTTGATTTCCCTGCCGGTCCATTCCAGGGATGTTCTGTATTGCTCGTTGCAATCATCAAGATCTTTAGTTATATTTTTGTAGCAGCTGTTGTGCTCCAAATACACTAGAAAAAGAGAACAAGCTTTAGAATCCTTTAAAAGAATTGGCTTCAAATAATAGAAAGAAGAACTTTTACATTATAAGCACTTATAAACTACAGTCGCTGAAAAAAATATCCGAACGCTATGGTTGATTACAGAATTCAGAAAAAATATCTGGCAAAGATTTCTTTTAGAAATTAGTGATCTGGTAGCGATTTTTTTTTTAGAAATTAGTGATCTGGCTGGATCCTTCGTGTCACGTGACACGAAGGTTGCCAGATCACTAATTTCTAAAAAAATCGTTGCTGGATATTTTTTCTGAATTCTGTAATCAACCGTAATGTTCGGATACTTTTTTGAGCGACTGTACTCTATCTTTTTATAGAAGTAGAAGTGAAGTATTCAAGAAGTTTTTTTCTTGTACAATAGAGAGAATAATAGTATTGAAACAGAATCTACACGTGCAACAATGAAAACGAGACATACGAGACACCACAGCACAGAGTATGAATTACGTCATGAACAGAACATGGAACTGTGTGTTCCAACACAGTTCCATGTGTTGGAACACGAAAGATTTAGAAACAATCACAAGAGAAGCCCTAGAGAGTTTGGACGAGTGTAAAAATGCGTCGATCAAATATCGATATTCGGAGTGTTAAAAGTAGTTTCATTTGGTGTAACTTTATTTATCGTAGATAAAGGTTATTTCTTTCACAAGTGTGATTTAGGCAATAAAACATGATTGGCAATATTTTTATGCTTTGATTTTGTGATTCGGTTTTGGAATTTCTTATTCGACTGTTAATTGGAATTTTAGGTAACTAAAAATTTAATGATATCGATCTAAGTTTATTGCCACTGCTATTAAATCAGTTGAATTGCCTTCTGTTTATTACGAATTGACACTCGGTTGTCAAATATTCAAATACAGTGGCGGCTCGCGTATAGGCACTGTGCAACTGTAGCACCCCCAATTTCAACTTGATATTATCGATAACATTTAATATAATGAGTCCTTTTTTCTTTAATTCTTTCTTTATACTTGTACAATATATAATCCTTAAGCTTAATGTCAGTAGCCATCCCCCAGTTTATGAAAAAGATACAAAAAACTTTGTATGGAACTGTGCGCTTCACAGTACTAGCGGCGAGGTGTTTGACTGTTGTGCGCATGCGCACACAGGAAGCTACACGCGAGGCTTCAAGGGAGAGAGAGCACTGTCGTTCCCGCAGTGCCGACCCTGGCGTGCTGGTTGAAGGTAGTTTTTTTACTCCGCGTGTGTTGTGTTTAAAAACCGTGTACCATATTCTTGAATATGATAAAGTGTAGAATTAGATTATTATCCTGCTTCCAGCTATTCTATTTGATTCATTTTTTTTCGCGCAATTTAAAACAAGAATGGATTTCATTTTTAAATGAATAGATTAAGCTTGAACTGTAACAATTTAGGTTAAAGTAAGTAAAAAATGTTTGATTTTGTTCTTTTAGGATTTTATCAAGTTTGCGAATAAATTTTCTTTTTATACATGTTTGTTTCCTTTTACACAATTTTAAAACAAAGGCTAAAAATTTTCTGGAGCAGCACCCCAACTAATTTTAGCTACGAGCCGCCACTCTTCAAATACAACTAAAAGTCTGTAGCGTATATCGAATGAAGTTTTCTCACCATCTCTCAAATGACAGCATGGCCTCCTCCTTGTCCTGTATCCGCATAAATCTCTCAGCAATATATCGGTACCATGGAAAACGGAACTCAGTGCCAATCCATCGGCAGGATCTTGACAACTCTTCCTCGTCTGTGAGACACAAATGAAAGCATCTGTGGCTGCACTGCATAAACGAAAAACAAAATCAAAGACTGCATATTATTCATTTGACATATTCATAATAAACGAAATCTTTATCCAGATGTACCACAAACTAGGATCACGATTCCAAAGTGTGTTGTTGGGGCGGAGGTGGCTCAGTCGGTAGCGCGCCAGGCTCGTAATCTGTAGTTCCCAGGTTCGAGTCCCAGCTGGGTCAGCGTTGAGATTTATCTCCGCAAAATTCCCCGCCGTGCCCACGGTCAGTAGGGGACACCGATGGGCTTGGAAAGGCCGCCGTCCGTCGGATGGGACGTTAAGCCGTGGCCCCGTGTGCGGGAGAGCCATACCCTGTGCACGTTAAAGAACACGCTGGATGGCCTTGACGGGAGGCTACCATCTGTCTCCCAACAGCTGTTCCAGTGGGTCCCCTCCCCCAACCTTCTCTGAGCCTTCGGGGTCCTTGTGACCTGGCCATTAAGCCCATGGTGTGCAAAAAAAGTGCCGCTCAGAGGTAAAACAACCCAACAACCCAACCCTGTGTGCATTAAAGAACACGCTGGATGGTCTTAATGGGAGGCTATCATCTGTCTACCAACAGCTGTTCTAATGGGTCCCCTCCTCCAACCTTCTCTGAGCTTTTGGGTTCCTTGCGACCTGGTCGTTTAGCCCATTGTGGGTTTGTTTGTTTGTTTTACCTCTGAGCGGCACGTTTTTCCACACCAGGGCACCCTCGAGTCTCGTGACACGATGGTTGCCAGATCACTAATTTCTAAAAAAATCGTTGCCAGATATTTTTTCTGAATTCTGAAATCAACCGTAGTGTTCGGATAGTCTTGGGGCGACTGTACACGAAGGTTGCCAGATCACTAATTTCTAAAAAAAAAATCGTTGCCAATTATTTTTTCGCAATTTTGTAATCAACCATATTGTTCGGATATTTTTTGAGCCACTGTACAATTGATGAGTTGCGCGTGTGGGGGGGAGATGATCTCTACTAACGTACCATAGGCCTTTACAAATCTTATTATGCCTCTCCTAGTATACTTACAAGATTACTTTTTTAGACCAAGGAATAATAATATTTGTTCTAACTGCTGGTTGAGACGGATCACAGCTGTCGAAAAAAAAAGGTTAGATTATTATACCTGTAAGCGGCCCTCTTTTGCACGCAATGGTCTAAATGGCCAGGTCACGAGGATCCCAAGGTCTCGGCGAATATTGGTGAAGTCTTAAAGGAACTGGATAGATGTTCCAGGAGGATCCCAAGGTCTCGGCGAATATTGGTGAAGTCTTAAAGGAACTGGATAGATGTTCCAGGAGGATCCATAAGGATCCAGGCTTAACATCCCATCCGATATCCCCTTTCTCACCGAAAGACAATGCTCAGCGGAGAGAAATCTCAATGGTGGCACGGTTCGGACTCGAACCTGGAACTACAGATTGCGAGCCAAGAACGATACCGGCTGAGTTAACCTCCATCGCGTTCTGTGAGATTGGAATTGAATCAGTCTTCGGCAAGAAATTCCTGATTTCCCTATAATTCAAGTATTATGTAACGTTTTCGCTATGTTCATCTAAAATTTAATAGAAGGAACTTGATAGAAGAATTGAAGATACATTGGAGCACTAAAATCATTTTAATAAGACTATGAATCCAATACGTTTTTCTTGGTTCTCATGATTAGGAACTTCAGAAATTAGAAACCCTTTCCTTACAGTTGGGTTGGGTTGTTTTACCTCTGAGCGGCACTTTTTTGCACACCATGGGCTAAATGGCCAGGTCACATGGACCCCGAAGGCTCAGAGAAGGTTGGGGGAGGGCACCCACTGAAACAGCTGTTGGGAGACAGATGGTAGCCTCCCGTCAAGGCCATCCAGCGTGTTCTTTAACGTGCACAGGGTATGTCTCTCCCGCACACGGGGCCACGGCTTAACGTCCCATCCGACGGACGGTGGCCTTTCCAAGCCCATCGGTGTCCCCTACTGACCGTGGGCAGGGCGGGGAATTTTGCGGAGATAAATCTCAACGCTGACCCAGCTGGGACTCGAACCTGGGAACTACAGATTACGAGCCTGGCGCGCTACCGACTGAGCCACCCCCTCCCCTTTTCCTTACAGTAGGGTGGTGTTTTGGTCTGTAAATGGTAGCTAGGTAGTCACTGGAAGGAGAGCTATGCACCAATCCCCTGTGATGATGCATAGAACCGGTCAGGCCTAGCACCTAATGTCCGACCCCGCCTTCTCGTGGTGCAGACCGTTAGTACCTTTCAAAAGAGAACTCTCTTGTGGAAGTGAACGGAAAGGGAGGGCTGCCAGATTAGTGTGGCCTACTGATCTGGACAACTATGGCTACTTTTCTTTTTTTTTTCTACCCTGCTGAGGAGTGGTTAACCACACAGGGTCCTGGTGCTGACCATATAAACCAACTGGACAGATATATGGCTCTGAGCTTGATTATGGATCCTGATTTAGCTGCACTGGTGGGCTTCTGTGGAGGGAAAATCTTCCGCTGTGTTTTCTGTTTGTTTGTGGGTTGACAGCCCCAAGTGAATAGATTCACAGGATATGTTTATCAGCTGGTGGATAATACTGAGCAGAAGTCATCGCAGGCACCTGAACTCTCTGCTTCTATTGGCATCGTCAAATTCTACATTGGAGGAAGTCTTCCAGTGTAGATGGCTTCAGCCTTTAGTGGTGGGGGAACGGGTCTTTGCCCCATGTCTGCGATTAGGGGGCTGTTTGATATTTTCGGCATTCCCTCTCTCAATAAACATAGTTTCTTTAAACATCCCACTAACCATTTTCTCTCCATAGGTAGTTGGAATGTGAGGACTATGCACAGAGCTTTTTCTCTTGATGTCCTCACACAAGAATTCCACCATTATAATTTAGATATTCTCGGCTTGCAAGAGACCAGATGGACAGATAAAGGTCAGATTCTTAAAAATAATCTTAAATTTCTCTTTTCAGGGAGGGACGACAATAAGCATCACCAAGGCGTGGGTCTGCTTCTCAGCAGACACGCTAGTGATGCTCTTCTAGGATATGAGTGCATTAATGAAAGGTTTCTTCCAGCAAAATTTCAGACAAGCGTTAAAGACCTGAATGTTATCTGCTGTTATGCCCCCACTGAGGATGCCGATGAGGATGAGAAGGATAGATTTTATGAACAACTTCAGGATATTTTGAATTCTGTCAAGAAAGGAGATATTACCCTTGTTCTTGGTGACTTCAATGCCAAAGTTGGTACTGACTCTGACCTTTGGACAGGAGTAATAGGCCCTTTTGGTATTGGTAGCTGCAATGGCAATGGGCAACGTCTCCTACAGGTAAGTAAACTCAATGGTTTCAGAATAACTAACACATATTACAAACACCGCGACATACATAAGTACACATGGGTTTCACCTGATGGGCTGCATAGGAATATGATTGATTATATATTAATTAACAGCAAATGGGTTAGTTCTGTTAGAAATACCAGGGCATATAGGGGAGCTGAAATTGGATCTGACCATTATCTTGTTAAAAGTGTCTTACAACTTAAACTTAAAAAGTGTTGTGCTAGGGTTAAAAAATTTGCTTTTAATACTGAAGCTCTGAAAGACCCAGTTATAGCCAAAGCTTACCATGATAGGTTACTTAGTCATTATGACAGTCATGGTATGCTTACTACTGAAGTTGAGGAAGAATGGGATCATTTTAAACAGGCTTTTTTCGACACTAACAGTACTCTTTTAGGAAAAAAGGAGCAGAAGAGGCAGAATTATCTGAGTGATAAGGCACTTGAGCTTATTTCGGAAAGAAAGAACTGCAGGAATGCCCTTAATCAATACCCTACTAGTCCTAATAGAAAGCATTACAGAGACCTTAATAAACGGGTAAAATATCAGTTAGCTGCTGATAAGAATCTTTGGCTTGATGGTTTGGCTGACAAAGCCGAGGAAGCAGTTAGACAGCACAACAGCAGAGAGCTGTACCAGATAGTTAATGTTTTGTGTGGTAGAAAACGGACAGGTATACAGGGATTGAAGGATAAACAGGGTAATGTTATAGAAGGTGAGGTTTCTGTCATGGCTAGGTGGGCTGAGCATTTCAGTGATATTCTGAACAATGCGGTTAGTTCTATTCCCATTGTTTGCAATGATGATAGATGCATTGGTGGCTTTAATGTTGGCCCTATAACACAATCTGAAGTTATTTTGGCTGTTTCTAAACTTAAACTTCATAAATCCCCAGGGGTAGATGAAATTACTACCGAAATGCTTAGAGCTGGAAATGTTTCGGTTACCACTTGGATGACTGAAATTCTGAATATCTTTTATGATAAAGGCATGGTTCCTAAGGATTTTACCAGAGCTATTGTTATCCCTATTTTCAAAAAAGGTGATCGCAGTTCTTGTGATAACTATAGGGGTATCAGCCTACTCTCTGTTCCAGGTAAAGTTCTTTCCATGATTGTGCTTAATAGAATTAAGAATCTGGTTGACAGTCAATTGCGTGATGAGCAATGTGGATTCAGAAGTGGTAGGGGATGTGTGGATCAGATATTTTCACTTAGGCAGATTCTTAAGAAATGTTTAGAGTTTCAGAAACCTTTGGTTGCTAGCTTTGTTGATTTCAAAAAGGCTTTCGACTCTGTTGATCGTCATAATTTATGGTTGATTTTGAGATCATATGGTATACCAGATAAGTTAGTTAACATAATGAGAGCTCTCTATAATAACACTGAGTCATGTGTGAGGAGTTGGTAAGGCTTGTAGCAATTGGTTTAGCATTACTTCTGGTGTTCGACAAGGGTGCATTTTGTCTCCTTTTCTCTTTAGCTTGGTTATTGATTATGTTATGCGAAATTCACTTCAAGGGAAAGATTTTGGCCTTAAATGGGCTGGAGATACGAAAATTTCTGATTTAGATTATGCTGAAGATTTAGCCCTTTTGGCAAATGATGTTGATGAGATGAACTCTTTCATTCGAGCTGTTGATGAGACTGGTAGTAGAGTAGGTTTGGTTATAAACAGAGAGAAAACTAAAGTGATGAAAATTGGTCAGGCAGGCTGTGATTCAGTTAATCTGAATGGTTGCAGTCTTGAGCAGGTGTCACAGTTTAATTATCTTGGGAGCTATGTAACAGATAATGGTGATGTGCGGCATGAGATTAACAGGCGAATAGGGATTGCTGCCGGGACTTTTAAGAATCTATGGAGAGTGTGGAGAAATAGGCGTATACACCTAAAGACTAAAATTAGGCTGTATAATAGTTTGGTTCTTTCTAGGGTTAGTTATGGTAGTGAAACTTGGACCTTGTAAACATGATAACAGGAAACTAGATGCTTTTGATTCCAGATGCTTACGCAGTATCTTGGGCATTAGATGGTTCAACTTTGTAACTAATGATGAGGTTAGGCAAAGGAGTTTGCAACCTCCTTTATGCAGCATATTGTGCAGAGAGAGACTCCGTTGGTTTGGCCATGTTGCCCGTATGAATAATTATAGATTGGCGAATAGGGTTATGAACAGTGTGCCTAAAGGCCTCAGAAAGAAGGGGAGACCTAGGATGCGGTGGGCGGACAATGTCAAACAGGACCTTGTTAGAATTGGTGTGCGGTGGCCAGATGCAGTAGATGTAGCTCAGGATAGACTTGCTTGGAGAGCTAAATTGCACCGTCTGGTTGGACCTCCGTAGCCCATGGCTGCTTGAGGATCATGATGATGATGATGATGATGATGAGGGTAGTGTTGACTCGAGTCGGTAGATCATCAGGCTTCCTTATGCCCCTAGTTTGCATCCCCGCTATATTTGAGTACATATTTTCTCCCCTAACTTCACCCCTGCCTTATTGAGAACTGGAGCACCGATGAGTTTGGAAAGGCCGCCGTCCGTTACCTGGAACATTAAGGCCGGACAACTTGTACAGGAGAACTAAGGCTTTGGATCTCGTTGGGACCTGGTCGTTTCTTCCTCTTAGTTCACAAAATTCTCTGCTCAGAAATAAAACATCCTAACACATCTTTTTATATTAGCTAATATTCCAAAAGCATGACTTGGGTTGTTTTACTTCTGAGCGGCACTTTTTTGCACACCATGGGCTAAATGGCCAGGTCACAAGGACCCCGAAGTCTCAGAGAAGGTTGGGGGAAGGACCCACTGGAACAGCTGTTGGGAGACAGATGGTAGCTTCCCGTCAAGGCCATCCAGCGTGTTCTTTAACGTGCACAGGGTATGTTTCTCTCGCACACGGGGCCACGGCTTAACGTCCCATCCGACGGACGGCGGCCTTTCCAAGCCCTTCGGTGTCTCCTAGTGACCGTGGGCAGGGCGGCCAAAAGCATGAAATATTGTCCGAAAATATATCATTTTAACGCAATATACAGGGTGAATCTGAAAAAGTGGGCAAAACCTTACGGGGTGGTAGAACGCAGCTATACGAGCAATATTCGTCATAGAATGTATGGTCGGAACGCAAACGGCGAGCCGCTAGGTGGCGTTGGAAATGCTATAAAAGGGTCGGTCCTCACTTGCATTCCCGTCCGCCGCACCGTACACAAAGTGCATATCCGCCATTTCGTGGTTGGTATAACCAGCCATCCTCTCGGCAATCCACGGTAGAAATGCCGTTGGGTGCGAGGACCGACCCTTTTATACCATTTCCAACGCCACCTAGCGGCTCGCCGTTTGCGTTCCGACCATACATTCTATGACGAATATTGCTCGTATAGCTGCGTTCTACCACCCCGTAAAGTTTTGCCCATTTTTTCAGATTCACCCTGTGTAATATGATATTTCTAAATTATTTGGATGGACTAATAATTAACCAGATTATACGATTTTTCACATAAGTTTATTTACAAAATTCTTTCAATTTATACGTTTCCAAATGATAGCTTGATGGCTCAGTGGCATAGCATTGTCTCGCAGTCACACTGCAATTGCCTTGGTCCGGGTTCGAGTCTCCGGTTCACGTTTGTTGTGTGGTATTAATTCCAAGCAGGCTTGGATCTAGAATAAATCAAAGGGGGAGGGGGGTAAGAAACACAATCAAGCCGAAAAAAATGTAAAAAAACTGGGTCAAGGGTCATTATTTCAATGCAGTATAACATTTGGAAATTCTTGGGATAGCATTGATTTGGCTGCTTTGTGGATGCATCGCTTTTGTGGGTCGGGGGTGGCTCAGTCGGTAGCACTCCAGACTCGTAATCTGTAGTTCCCATGTTCGAGTCCCAGCTGGATCAGTGTTGAGATTTATCTCCGCAAAATTCCCCGCCCTGCCCACGGTCAGTAGGGGACACCGATGGGCTTGCAAAGGTCGCCGTCCGTCGGATGGGGCGTTAAGCCGTGGCCCCGTATGCGAAAGAACCATACCCTGTGCACATTAAAGAACACGATGGATGGCCTTGACAGGAGGCTACCATCTGTCTCCCAACAGCTGTTTCAGTGGATCCCCTCCCCCAACCTTCTCTGAGCCTTCGGAGTCCATGTGACCTCACCATTTAGCCCACGGTGTGCAAAAAAAGTGCCGTTCATAGGTAAAACAACCCAATAGTTAATTATGCTTATTGATTAATTATAAATCAGGATAGAGATAGTAGCACTTCAGAAATTTCTGAGCTTTACAACGAAAGAAGAAAATATATTCCCTTACCTGCAGATCGCATCAATCTCTTCTTTTGAATCGTATATTTTAAATTCTTCGTAATTAGTGAACTTCTTGAGAACGTCGATGCATTTCTCTTGTTGTTCACAATTGGGAATTTTGCAAGCCACAAAACCTGAAAGAGGTTCACGTTGCCATTATTCAGTACACGGCATGTAACATTGAACTGAAAACTCATCATTTCTACCTGTCGGGTGCAAGTGAAATATTAAAAGGTTTAATAAGTGACGTTGATGACAAAATTTATAACACAGCCACATTTCGTAAACGAAGCAGGAATAATATATCGTCTTTGACCTGAGTCGGTAGCGCGTCAGACTCGTAATCTGCAGTTCCCAGGTTCGGGCCCCATCTGGGTCAGCGTTCAGATTTATCTCCGCAAAACTCCCCGCCCTGTCCACGGTCAGTAGGGGTCACCGATGGGCTTGGTAAGCCCACCGTCCGTCGGATGGGACGTTAAGCCGTGGCACCGTGTGCGGGAGAGCCAATACCCTATGCTCGTTAAAGAACACGCTGGATGGCCTTGACGGGAGGCCACCATCTGTTTCCCAACAGCTGTTCCAGTATGTCCCCTCCCCCAACCTTCTCTGAGCCTTCGGGGTCCATGTGACCTGGCCATTTAGCCCATGGTGTGCAAAAAAGTGCTGCTCAGAGGTAAAACAACCCAACTCAAAAAATCTACTCACCTTTCCCACCTTTCTTGAATTTGAGATGTTCGCTTTCAAATAGAATAAATGTCTTTATTTTTTTTTACTTTTCCCCCGGCTGGACAGCTGTGGAATTAGGGGGGGAAGGAGTAAAGGGTAAGGGGCACCATTTGTAAAAACGACATTATAATATTATTCTCAATGAAAGATGGTATAAGCTCGGTTAACTTATTTATTTGCTCATATTTTAAAGTTTTGTTTTTAATAATATGAGGGGGGGAGTTCAAAATCTCTAAGTGCCTTGGGCCCCATGATTGTTTAATCCGACCATGCCTTTAACAGTGGAAATTCGAACTAATGGAAGATTTGAATGGGGCTTAGCTGAACCTTTTTCAGCATAATGAGATAAATGACCAGGTCACAATGACTCAAAAAGTTCCAGAGAAGTTTGGGAGAAAGGATTCGGTTGTCTGAGCGACATTTTTTTTTTTTTTTCAGAAAATGAGATAAATGGCCAACTCACAAGGATCCCGAGGGCTCAGAGAAGATTGGAGAAAGGGAATCCACTGGACAGCTGTTAGAAGACAGATGGAAGCTGTGTGTGTTCAGTTGCTGTTTAATCCCGTAATCAAGGCCATCAAGCGTGTTCTTTAACGGGCACAGGGTATGGCTCTCCTGCACACGTGGCCACGGCTTAACGACCCATCGAAACGGATGGCGGCCTTTCAAAACCCATCGGTGCTTCCTTTCTCACTGAGGACAGGGTGAAGTTTAACTGAGATAAATCTGAATGCTGGCACAGTTGAACCTCGACCCTGGAACTGAAGATTACGAACCTGAGCCGTTACTGGCTGAGCCCCACCCCCCCTAGCATGGAACACATTTGGTAACAGTGTGTATTTCAAATGCGAAAATATCGAAAAGGTCCACTTGAATCCGATACTTTGTCTGGGAAAACATTATGCGAGGCGTTTAGCATTGACAATAATTCCTGAGTTGTTGCTGTAGTTCCCAGGTTCGAGTCCCAGCTGGGTCAGCGTTGAGATTTATCTCCGCAAAATTTCCCCGCCCTGCCCACGGTCAGTAGGGGACATCGATGGGCTTGAAAAGGCCGCCGTCCGTCGGATGGGACGTTAAGTTGTGGCCCCGTGTGCGGGAGAGACATACCTGTGCACGTTAAAGAACACGCTGGATGGCCTTGACGGGAGGCTACCATCTGTCTCCCAACAGCTGTTCCAGTGGGTCTCCTCCCCCAACCTTCTTTGAGCCTTCGGGGTCCATGTGACCTGGCCATTTAGCCCATGGTGTGCAAAAAAGTGCCGCTCAGAGGTAAAGCAACCCAACCTGAGTTGTTGCACTTCCATCCGTGTTTAACAAAGATAAAAAAAATATGCTTGATACGGGATTAAACAGCAACTGAGTTGGGTTGTATCACCTCTGAACGGCATTTTTCCTACACAATGGGCTAAATGATCAAGTGACAGGGACTCGGAGAAGGTTGGGTAAGGACATCCACTGAAAATCTGTTAGGAAACAAGAAATTTCTGATCAAGAGCATCAAGCAGATTCTTTAACGTGCACAGGGCACGACTCTCTTGACCACAGCTTTGCGTCCCATCCGACGAACGGCGGCTTTTCAAAGCCATTCAAGGCCAAGTTTCGTGTTCCATCTGATGGAACACAAGTGTGTGACTTTTCTCTATAATCCATTGGTGTCTGGGGGAGGAGCACGAACCTGGGAACTGAAGATTACGAGGTCGCTACCGACTGAGCCCCCGCTTTCGCAATATATCGCTGAGCAATCATACAAATAAAACAAGCAAACACGTTGACAAATGCGAGATGTCGAAAGATTCCACTTGACTCCGATGCTCTCCCTTAGCTCGGTCTGTAGGCGAAAGTGTTACGTGAAACATTTAACATTGAAACCAACTTCTGAAATAATCAATCAAGTGTAAAAAGACATATTACCTGAGGGGCGGGGTATGGCTTAATCGGTAGCGCGCCAGGCTCGTAATCTGTAGTTCCCATGTTCGAGTCCCAGCTGGGTCAGCGTTGAAATTTATCTCCGCAAAATTCCCCGCCCTGCCCACGGTCAGTAGGGGACAACGATGGGCTTGGAAAGGCCGCCGTCCGTCGGATGGGACGTTAAGCCGTGGCCCCGTATGCGGGAGAGCCATACGCTGTGTACGTTAAAGAACACGCTGGATGGCCTTGACGGGAGGCTACCATCTGTCTCCTAACAGCTGTTTCAGTGGGTCCCCTCCCCCAACCTTCTCTGAGCCTTCGGGGTCCATGTGACCTGGCCATTAATCCCATGGTCTGCAAAAAAGTGCCGCTCAGAGGTAAAACAACCCATAATACCTGCTAACATAGAATTCCAGATATTCATTGTGGGAAAAAAATGAGTGTCGCTGATGAGTAGAATTCGATTGAAAGTTACAATTCGTGGAAAAATGACGGAGCTCGTGATAGCTTAGTGGTTAGAGCACCTGGCATGTAACTGAGAGGGTTCGAATCCCCATTCATCGACAAACTCGCCCTCTGATTTTTCAACTATTTTCAAAATGAATCGAAAACATCTTTGATACGTAATTAGTTGTCACCTGGGGACCACATATTAAAGTTCTCTTCGTTAGTCTTTACATTAATAGGTGCATTCTTTACTAGATAGGGGCGGGGGTGGCTCAGTCGGTAGCGCGCCAAGCTCCTAATCTGCAGTTCCTAGGTTCGAGTCCCAGCTGGGTCTACGTTGAGATTTATCTCCGCGAATTTCCGCTCCGCCCACGGTCAGTAGGGGACACCGATGGGCTTGGAAAGCCCACCGTCCGTCGGATGGGACGTTAAGCCATGGCCCCGTGTTCTGAAGAGCCAATACCCTGTGTACGTTAAAGAATGGATGGCCTTGACGGGGAGGCCACCATCTGTCTCCCAACAGCTGTTCCAGTGGGTCCCCTCCCCCAACCTTCTCTGAGCCTTCGGGGTCCATGTGACCTGGCCATTAAGCCCATGGTGTGCAAAAAAGTGCCGCTCAGAAGTAAAGCAACCAAACCCAAATCTTTACTGATAAGTTTATTTAGTAAAATAAAAGATATTTAGGAATATGAATTATCACTAAAACGAACAAAACTGAATCCGTAAATCTTACTTACCCAAAAGAGAAAGTATTGTTGCCACAACGACTTTCATTTTCTGAAAGAGGAGAATTCGAAGTGTGCTGTTATCTCAAACAGAAAAGAGCAGCAATGGATTTAATTTCAACTTGTAATCAATCGTAACACGAAAAGGAAACAGTCAACGACGCATGCGCAGCAGAGCTCTTTTTACGAAAAGCAATAAGAAACCGGAAGGATGTTCAGTCTGCAGCTCTATTTACGCACACTTTGGTTTCTTTTAGGAGCAGACTTCCTTGTAGATAATAGTTCCTCGACTTCTCAGAGGCCAATGGCAAGAACTTATACAGCCTCAACGCTAGAACAGAAGAATATCTTGCGAAATGGTTTCATGACCTTGCTGGATTCTGAATTGGTTTAGTTGGGTTGGGATGTTTTACCTATGAGCGGCACTTTTTTGCACACCATGGGCTAAATGTCCAGGTCACATGGACCCCGAAGTCTCAGAGAAGGTTGGGGGAGGGGACCCACTGGAATAGCTGTTGGGAGACAGATGGTGGCCTCCCGTTAAGGCCATCCAGCGTGTTCTTTAACGTGCGTAGGGTATTGGCTCTCCCGCACACGGAACCACGGCTTAACGTCCCATCCGACGGACGGCGGCCTTTTCAAGCCCATCGGTATTCCCTACTGACCTTGGGCACGGCGGGGAATTTTGCGACGATAATGACCCAGATGGGACTCAAACCTGGGAACTACAGATTACGAGCCTGGCGCGCTACCGACTGAGCTACCCACGCCCCAAATTGGTTTAGTGATACTAAAAACCGTTGAAATCTAAAAATAGGGAGACGGTAGTTTGAAAATCGGAGGGGTTAACTTCTAACCACTACGTTCTGGATCGGTTTGACTTATTCTTAAGCTTACCATATTTTCGTACAACCAAAAAGGGATATTTACGAAATGAGTTGAAAATGAAGGTCGCATGCGTGTTTCGAGCAGTATAAAAAATATGGATGTATGAGGAAACAAATCCTTCATTGAAAAAAACAGTCTTTCAAGCAGTTGCTTGCCACAGAGGTCTAACAGTTTAATACGCCGTAGAAAAGATCTGTGAGGAAGGCGAGACCTCAGCAGAAAGACAATACAAACATCCATACCTTATCCGGGGCTCGAATCTAGGGCCCTTTGATCCCTGACCAAACGCGCTAACCACTCTGCCACGGGATGCCTATAGAGAACAAAAAACATACTATTTTTTTAACCATTCATATTTTTCACTAGAAATAGTTTTCGTAATTTTTTTATCATTCTTAACTTGTTAAGACCCATCCATTCCAATCATGTTAAGTCAATATTAATTGTGCAAAAAACAAACTTACTGACATGAGATTCTGATCCTGTGACCAAACTTTTGTTCCAGGTAAAAAAAGATTGATTCACTATTATTTTCAAAAAAATGATTAGAAAAGTTCTACTCCCTTTTTTTTCGCGCCCTTTCTTCATAATTCTAGCCATTTCCACCTGTTTCGCAATCTGTATGCAAATCCTGCGAATACGCAATTCGTAACAATTTCAAACACAACAAGCCTACGAGATTTCTCTCACTGAGTTAGAAAGTCTTAAAAGAAAGGAAAGAATTGCAAATTGGTTTACGAATGTGCAAAGTCAAGAACTGAAAATCGGGATGTATTCGTCCCGATTTTGTAAAAACAAAATACCGCTCAGAGATAAATTAACCAAACAAAAACGACACTAAACCAAGTCCGGATTCCGAAATTTTTAGGATAGAATGAAACGAGAACTCCATTGTAATTTTTTTTTATTATTCTTATCAAATAAGTACAATTCTGTGCCAAATATAGACAATATGTAAGTCTACAATTACAGCCTACTTATGCACAGTGGCGGCTAATCCTAAGAAGCGCGTGAACACCCCCCTCCCCCTAGAACAGAGGTATAAAAACTGTGTTCCGCGGAATCCCAGGGTTCCCGTAGGCAATAATTTGCAATAATAATTAATAAAATCAGGTATCAATTTGCGTAAATAAAAATTATAAATGTATGCAAATAAATATAATTATCAGCTATAAATTTTTGTAAATATTTCATGTTTATAAACAAAAGGTTATGTTTTGAAAAGTTTTCGTTTCTGCACCTGAAAAGTACATTTTATATAGAGGGTTCTGCGATAAGTTAGATTTAGCCACAAAGGTTTTATAGATGTTAAGATATTGAAAATCGCTGTCCTAGAATAATAGAAAAAGAGGCTTAAGGATAGTTATTTATTTTTCAGACTTTAGTCGGTGTGTCATAATATTTCAGGATTTCGAATTTCTCAAAGTCTGCTTAATATATAAGTTTTAAAAGGATTCAGAATTTCCCATTGTTTCGGGCGTTTTACAATTGCTCTTTTTTTCTGTCGTTTCACATTTTTTTGATCGTTTCGACCTTCACACAGTCTCCCATTGCTCATTTTGACCATCTCACAGTTTCCCATTGCTCATTTCGACCTTCACACAGTTTCCCATTGCTCATTTCGACCTTCACACAGTTTCCCATTGCTCATTTCGACCTTCACACAGTTTCCCATTGCTCATTTTGACCATCTCGCAATTTCCCACTGCTCATTTCGACCTTCACACAGTTTCCCATTGCTCATTTTGACCATCTCGCAATTTCTCATTGCTCATTTCGACCTTCACATAGTTTCCAATTGCCCATTTCGACCTTCACACAGTTTCCCAATGCCCATTTCGACCTTCACACAGTTTCCCATTGCTCATTTTGACCATCTCACAGTTTCCCATTGCTCATTTCTACCTTCACACAGTTTCCCATTGCTCATTTCGACCTTCACATAGTTTCCCGTTCCTCATTTCGACCTTCACAGTTTCCCGTTCCTCATTTCGACCTTCACACAGTTACGTTCTCTTCGTTCGTGCCATATTTCAATTATTTCGTTTCGATCAGTCAAAGTTTCAAACTGCAATCATGTCACATTTTTCCACCAGTGTAAGTACTCTCCCAATGCTTTATTTCTAGTATATAACAGATGATTTGTTTTATTTCTGCCATGTTTAGAGTTTTCCGTTGCTTTTTTTAATTATATCATACTTTTTCATTGCTTTGTTTTAATCAAGTCACACTTTCCCATTCCTTCTATCTATCGTGTCACAGTTTCCTATTTCTTAATTTCGAACATGTCAGTTTCCTATTATTTTATTTCGAACACTAGTTGAACGGCACCCGGGATAAAACCGGCACCCGGGATAAGGGAAGGTTAAATATGAAGAAAATTTCCCGGTGTTTGCTTTGGATCATTGCTGACATCAGAGCTTTCTCTCTCATAGTCCGTGGCTTAGTTTCTACCTAAACTATCGAGATTTTTATTTCTGTTACAGGAAATTTTGCTGCCCTGTGGCTCCCACGATACTTGGCGACATGGTCCAACTTTCCTACATGGCTTACCCCGTGTGCCCCAGTGGTTGGTTAGAAAATCAGGTTCCTACTTGGCCAGTGGCTTCGTTTCTTCACAAGTTGTCACAGCTCGGGTCTAACCTTTAACATGCATATTCTGCCTTTTACTGCACTAAAGGTTAGTTTTGGGAGTGTCACCTGCCGACATTTTAGCATACTTTCAACACGAAAAATTTTCTTCTTTACAAAGATCACTACTGACTCAGCGAATGCTTTCCTAGTCCGTGCTTCGTCGCAACTATCGACATTTTTACTTCGGCAGATTTGGTATTCTGTGACACCCGACCTACTTAACCAAAAGGCCCCGGGGGGCGGGAGTGGTTCAGTCGGTAGCGCGCCAGGCTCGTAATCTGTAGTTCCCAGGTTCGAGTCCCAGCTGGGTCAGCGTTGAGATTTGTCTCCGAAAAATTCCCCGCCCTGCCCACGGTCAGTAGGACACACCGATGGGCTTGGAAAAACCGCCGTCCGTCGGATGGGACGTTAAGCCGTGGCCCCGTGTGCGGGAGAGCCATACCCTGTGCACGTTAAAGAACATGCTGAATGGCCTTGACGGGAGGCTACCATCTGTCTCCCAACAGCTGTTTCAGTGGGTCCCCTCCCCCAACCTTCTCTGAGCCTTCGGGGTCCATGTGACCTGGCCATTTAGCCCATGGTGTGCAAAAAAGTGCCGCTCAGAGGTAAAACAACAACAACAACCCAAAAGGTCCCGAATTTCGTACGCGCGTTCCCCTGCCTGATCCCATGTTGGTTTAAAAAAATCAAGTTCCTAGCTCCAATGGAACGCCTTAAAATAATATACCTTTGGAAATGTGGGGAATCTGGTAGCGGCAGCAGGTTTAAATGTTATCTTAACTCTGTCGTTCACAGTTAGGGAGCAATAAATTGCAACAATAAATTTGGCAGTGATTTCGTTTCCGTAGGAAGAACATGGTAAATAATTTTGCTTCTAGCAAGCCCCCCTTTTGAACTTTTGACTTGAAATTTGGCACTGCAACCCGGACCACAACCAGAAACATTCTCTGAAAATCTGAAGTGTCTACCATGATTTCACGATGAGTTAAGCCTGCCACAGACACACTTTATTGTAAAAAAGGTGTCTGTGACACACCTTTTATTATACATATGTCACAGTTTCCTATTATTTTCTTTCGACTATGTCACAGTTTCCCATTTATTTTATTTCGGTTGCGTCACACTTTCCCTTTGTTTTATTTCGATTGCGTCACACTTTCCCATTGTTTTATTTCGAACATGTCTGTTTTCTACTGCGTTTTATTTCGAACATGTCACAGTTTCTCAATGCTTTATTTCCATCATGTCACAATTTCCCATTGCTTTATTTCCATCATGTCACAATTTTCCATTGCTTTATTTCGAGCCTGTCCCATTTTCCCATTGTTTTATTTCGATCATGTCACAGTTTCTCAATGCTTTATTTCCATCATGTCACAATTTCCCATTGCTTTATTTCGAGCGTGTCCCATTTTCCCATTGTTTTATTTCGATCATGTCACAGTTTCTCAATGCTTTATTTCCATCATGTCACAATTTCCCATTGTTTTATTTCGAACATGTCGCAGTTTCTCAATGCTTTATTTCGAACATGTCGCAGTTTCTCAATGCTTTATTTCCATCATGTCACAATTTCCCATTGCTTTATTTCCATCAAGTCACAATTTCCCATTGCTTTATTTCCATCAAGTCACAATTTCCCATTGCTTTATTTCGAGCCTGTCCCATTTTCCCATTGTTTTATTTCGATCATGCCACAGTTTCTCAATGCTTTATTTCCATCATGTCACACTTTCCCATTGTTTTATTTCGATTGCGTCACACTTTCTCATTGTTTTATTTCGAACATGTCTGTTTTCTACTGCGTTTTATTTCGAACATGTCGCAGTTTCTCAATGCTTTATTTCCATCATGTCACAATTTCCCATTGCTTTATTTCGAGCCTGTCCCATTTTCCCATTGTTTTATTTCGATCATGCCACAGTTTCTCAATGCTTTGTTTCCATCATGTCACAATTTTCCATTGTTTTATTTCGATTGCGTCACACTTTCCCATTGTTTTATTTCGAACATGTCTGTTTTCTACTGCTTTTTATTTCGAACATGTCGCAGTTTCTCAATGCTTTATTTCCATCATGTCACAATTTCCCATTGCTTTATTTCGAGCCTGTCCCATTTTCCCATTATTTTATTTCGATCATCCCACAGTTTCTCAATGCTTTATTTCCATCATGTCACAATTTCCCATTGTTTTATTTCGATTGCGTCACACTTTCTCATTGTTTTATTTCGAACATGTCTGTTTTCTACTGCGTTTTATTTCGAACATGTCGCAGTTTCTCAATGCTTTATTTCCATCATGTCACAATTTCCCATTGCTTTATTTCCATCATGTCACAATTTTCCATTGCTTTATTTCGAGCGTGTCCCATTTTCCCATTGTTTTATTTCGATCATGTCACAGTTTCTCAATGCTTTATTTCGAGCGTGTCCCATTTTCCCATTGCGTTATTTCGAGCGTGTCCCATTTTCCCATTGTTTTATTTCGAACATGTCGCAGTTTCTCAATGCTTTATTTCCATCATGTCACAATTTCCCATTGCTTTATTTCCATCATGTCACAATTTCTCATTGCTTCATTTCCATCGTGTCCCATTTTCCCATTGTTTTATTTCGATCATGTCACAGTTTGCCATTACTTTATTAAGATAGTATTTGCCCTCGTTTTATTTCAGTAGTATCCAAATGACGTATCACTCTGTTTCGCTGGTGAGATCAGCCCTTCTTCGTATCGCTTCATTCATGTCAGTTTCCCATTGCTTCATCGCAGCTGTGTCGTCGATTCGCGTTTATTTTGGTTTCATTGTTTTCATTGGACCCAGCTTCTGACTATTAAAACACAGTTATTCTTAGGCATACTATCTAATGACATTAATCACATGGCACCGTTTAGATTTCGCCACAGAGTATTTTAATATTTCCGATGCATCGCAACCTAATTGATCCTACATTCAGAATTCATTTTCCCAATTAGTCTTCAGCTTAAACTCGGAAATGACTAATCATTAGATGACGTCACTATGCAACACTTTACATCAATAAATAGGAAATCAGAAGTAGAGGAAGATGTGTCACGACTTTCGTTTCATTCGAGGAAATAACATTTCTAATCTCTAACGTTCATCAACGTTGTAGGTGGACTAGGTCACCACAGGAAACTTATGAACTAAATAAAGTATCTTTAAAAAATATTTTTCTTAGAATCGAGTAAGCAGGAACTTTTTATTACAATCGAAATTATTTATTCTAAGCCAGGTCCAGACTAAGAAGAAGCCGAGCTTGGCTAGCTCGGTCGGTAGCGCGCTAGATTCAATCTGCAGTTCTTAAATTCGAGTCCAAACTGATCATGTGTTGAGCTTTATCTCCAATAATCCCCATCATATCCCCCCTCAAATATATTCGTTTCAATTTCTTTTTTTTTTTTTGCATTTTTATATTTTTGAAACACTAAATAAATTTAGAGCATTGTCAAAAAATATACCATATTTTTATTTATTTATTGGCTGCCTTTTTTAAATGTTTACTAACATTAAAACTAATTCTGATTAGCTATTTTTTTTATATCTTGAAAAAATTCTATCCTCCTCAAACGTATTTTCAAATACTCCCCTGGTTTTGACGGGAGGTTCCCATCTGTCTCCCAACAGCAGTCAGCTGGATCTCCTTTTCCAACCTTCTCTAAACCCTTGGGGTTCTTGTGACCTGGCCATTTATTTTACTGTGTGGGTTGGGTTGTTTTACCTCTAAGCGGCACTTTTTTGCACACCATGGGCTAAATGGCCAAGTCACATGGACCCCGAAGGCTCAGAGAAGGTTGGGGGAGGAGACCCACTGGAACAGCTGTTGGGAGACAGATGGTAGCCTCCCGTCAAGGCCATCCAGCGTGTTCTTTAACGTGCACAGGGTATGGCTCTCCCGCACACTGGACCACGGCTTAACGTCCCATCCGACGGACGGCGGCCTTTCCAAGCCCATCGGTGTCCCCTACTGACCGTGGGCAGGGCGGGGAATTTTGCGAAGATAAATCTCAACGCTGACCCAGCTGGGACTCGAACCTGGGAACTACAGATTACGAGCCTGGCGCGCTACCGACTGAGCCACCCCCGCCCCATTTTACTGTGTGTATAAAAGCGCTGTCTCAGGTGAAAAAACAACCCAATCTGATACTCTAAATCGTTCCTGGCTCTAGAATAGCTGACTCGACAAATTAGCAAAACGACAAACGAAAGAAACGTGCCAAAAGCGCTAGAAAAGTAAGTTTAAAATATTCAAAATCATGCAAAACCTTTCCTTCTACAGTATAGCTAACGTTATTCCACTAACCTTGTCTGAAGCGTTAGGTAACAAAATTTGGTCTGTTCCTAAACTCTCATAAAATGACAACTAATGACTTAATACACTGAACATAATATGTGATGCTTCTTTTGTGGACGAATGAAGGTTCATATTTTATTTCCGGTCCAAGTCCGGACAGGATAAACCTTTCAAGCATTCTGCAGTTCATTATTGATGGAGTTATTTCAAAACAGATCTCGGTTTTCTGCTGAGGTAATAGAAAACGACGGAGACTATTTTAAATGCGGCATTTCGATTCTGTTGGCTTCATTTTCAAACTACACGATAATTGTAAAAATGTGAAATGATAAACCATTCAGCTATTGAGCGATTTAAAATAAACCCGAATCTGGGAACTGCAGATTACGAGCCAGGCGCGCTACCGGTTAAGAGAACCCAGTCCTACCATTCACTGAGCGACACTATTTTATTGCACACAATGGGCTAAATGACCAGGTCACAAGGTTTCCAGGACTCAGAGAAAGTTATGGGTTGGGTTGTTTTACCTCTGAGCGGCACTTTTTTGCACACCATAAATGGCCAGGTCACATGGACCCCGAAGGCTCAGAGAAGGTTGGGGGAGGGGAACCACTGGAATAGCTGTTGGGAAACAGATGGTAGCCTCCCGTCAAGGCCATCCAGCGTGTTCTTTAACGTTGGGTTGTTTTACCTCTGAGCGGCACTTTTTTGCACACCATGGGCTAAATGGCCAGGTCACATGGACTCCGAAGGCTCAGAGAAGGTTGGGGGAGGGGACCCACTGGAACAGCTGTTGGGAGACAGATGGTAGCCTCCCGTCAAGGCCATCCAGCGTGTTCTTTAACGTTGGGTTGTTTTACCTCTGAGCGACACTTTTTTGCACACCATGGGCTAAATGGCCAGGTCACATGGACCCCGAAGGCTCAGAGAAGGTTGGGGGAGGGGAACCACTGGAATAGCTGTTGGGAGACAGATGGTAGCCTCCCGTCAAGGTCATCCAGCGTGTTCTTTAACGTGCACAGGGTATGGCTCTCCCGCACACGGCTCCACGGCTTAACGTCCCATCCGACGGACGGCGGCCTTTCCAAGCCCATCGCTGTCCCCTATTGACCGTGGGAAGGGCGGGGAATTTTGTGGAGATAAATCTGAACGCTGACCCAGCTTGGACTCGAACCTGGGAAATGCAGATTACGAGCCTGGCGCACTACCGACTGAGCTACCCCCGCCCCAAAGTTATGGGAAAGAGACCCATTGATAGCCTTTAAGACAGCCACTAGATAAGTTATCACTCTGTATGTCCTTCCGTCAAGGACATGCAGCGTGAGAAGCTATCGTTCTTTAACTCTCCTGAACACGGAACCATGGCTTTACGCCCCATCCGACGGACGGTAGCTGAATATTACGAGCCTACTGCGCTACCACCATCACCAACCCACACACACACCCAAGCATGGTTGGTAGACACGGAGTTAAGAAATGAAAAAAAAAAACTTATTGTTATATTTTTATTTACGCTTTAAGATTTTTTGAGTAAACGATGTACTTTGAATTTATAATTTTAAGTTGTTTTAGTTTTGTCATAGTTTGAGACAGTTTGAGAATGGCACTCGGTGTTCGTCGATGATTCAAGATAACACTGAAGTCGAAAGTTGCAGTGCTGTCTGCAGATATTAGTTAATTATCATCTGAAAAAAAAATCATTCAGCAAAGAAAACTGATTGTAAAAAATAATACCTACCTAAACAATGTCATCACAAATACAATATTCTATATTATATAATGTTACATGTCTGGTAGCCGAGACTGATATTGACTAACTTTGATTAATTATTAACTTAAATTAAAAACAGAAAATGGACTTCAATATAAGTTCAGAAAAGATTTTGGGTGAAAATATATTTATGTATAAATATGTAGCATTTTTGTGTAAATATATGACTATATTGACTTTTTTTTTTTGCGAAAATATCTAATTCTACATTTTTTAACCTTTTGTTCCCATTTAACAAAAAAAAAGTTAAAGTAACATTTATTATGTTCATAATAGTTTATTCACTTTAAAATGCCATAGGGGTGGCTTAGTCGGTAGCGTGCCAGGCTCGTAATCTGTAGTTCCCAGGTTCGAGTCCCAGCTGGGTCAGCGTTGAGATTTATCTCCGCAAAATTCCCCGCCCTGCCCACGGTCAGTAGGGGACACCGATGGGCTTGGAAAGGCCGCCGTCCGTCGGATGGCACGTTAAGCTGTGGCCCCGTGTGCGGGAGAGACATACCCTGTGCACGTTAAAGAACACGCTGGATGGCCTTGACGGGAGGCTACCATCTGTCTCCCAACAGCTGTTCCAGTGGGTTCCCTCCCCCAACCTTCTCTGAGCCTTGGGGTCCATGTGACCTGGCCATTTAGCCCATGGTGTGCAAAAAAGTGCCGCTCAGAGGTAAAACAACCCAACCCTTAAAATGCCATATGATCACTATATATTCCACATTAAGAATTTTAGAGAATTCACAATAAACTGTTTGTCTGTTTACATTCTTTTATTGGCTAGTATTCCTCTACATTTTGAAACATGAGATGAAAGAAGATGCTGTCGAAGAACTGCGAAGACTAAAATTATCTGTAATCTATTCTAATGTAACTTTCTCTATTCCCTGCAGCATTCTATTACTGGCATGTTAACCAACCCTGTTTGAAAACCTGAAATGGAGGGAAAATTTATAAAGCAACGAAATAGGCAATATGTTTCTATATAATATACAGGTACTGGGCAGATCTCAATAAAAAAAATCACATTCAAAGCTCAATAACTTCTTCAATATGATTTTTGATTAAAAATATGATTTAAGTTAAATTAAAGGTCTCAATCAAACACGGGGTGGGAGTGGTTCAGTCGTTAGCACGCCAGGATACATAATTATCTGCAGTTTCCAGGTTCGAGTCCCAGCTGGGTCAGCGTTGATATTTATCTCCGCAAAATTCCCCGCCCTGCCCACGGTCAGTAGGGGACACCGATGGGCTTGATAAGGCCGCCGCCCGTCGGATGGGACGTTAAGCTGTGGCCCCGTGTGCGGGAGAGCCATACCCTGCGCACGTTAAAGAACACGCTGGATGGCTTTGACGGGAGGCTACCGTCTGTCTTTCAACAGTTGTTCCTGTGGGTCTCCTCCCCCAACTTTCTCTGAGTCTTTGGGATCCCTGTTACCTGGCCATTTAGACCATAGTGTGCAAAAAAGTGTTGATGAAAGGTGAAACAACCCAACTAAATCAAATATATCTAAATCTCGATTTTAAACGATATTTCTTCAGTATAAACGCTGAAATATTTAACAGGCTAAAAATTTTACCCTAAAATAAAACAAGTTAAGCGATAGTAAGGGGTGCAATGCACCATGCTATCTACTAGAGTCAACTATGATCGCTGATCTCTTAACCCGTTTTAATGTGGGGGCGGGGGTGGCTCAGTCGGTAGTGCGCCAGGCTCGTAATCTGTAGTTCCCAGGTTCGAGTCCCAGCTGGGTCAGCGTTGAGATTTATCTCCGCAAAATTCCCCGCCCTGCCCACGGTCAGTAGGGGGCACCGATGGGCTTGGAAAGGCCGCCGACCGTCGGATGGGACGTTAAGCCGTGGCCCAGTGTGCGGGAGAGCCATACCCTGTGCACATTAAAGAACACGCTGGATGGCCTTGACGGGAGACTACCATCTGTCTCCCAACAGCTTGTTCCAGTGGGTCCCCTCCCCCAACCTTCTCTGAGCCTTCGGGGTCCATGTGACCTGGCCATTTAGCCCATGGTGTGCAAAAAAGTGCCGCTCAGAGGTAAAACAACCCAACCCAAACCCGTTTTAATGTAATTTTGAGATAAATTTTTTGTAACCTATTAAATATTTTAGCATTCATAGCTCTTTGAACTGGACAAATATTGTTTTAAATCGAGATTTAGACAGAATTCATCGAAATTTTGAATCAAATTTATCTTTAGACATATTTTTCATTAAAAATCGTATTGAAAACGTTATTGAGCTCTGGATGTGATTTTTCTATTGAAATAGCATGGAACTGTTATCATTTTTCTATCCAGTACCTATATAACATAATCATATTAGTTGCTAAAACAAGAACTGAAATTGAAAAACATTCCAAGCTTTATTATGAATTGAAATACAGATTGCAAAACAGAACTATAATTATGTATCACTAACATGTGCTTCTAAGCTTTAACGTTTATGCATTTCTATAAGAATATTCTTTTAAATGCAATACTCACAATTTCTTAAAAAAACAACTGATGTTTTTGTTCATTATATCATATTGTACAGTCGCTTAAAAAAGTATCCGAACAATAGGGTTGATTACAGAGTTCAGAAAAAATATCTGGCAACGATTTTTTTTAGAAATTAGTGATCTGGCAACCTTTAGCACGAAGGTTGACAGATCATTAATTTCAAAAAAAAATCGTTGCCAGATATTTTTTCTGAACTCTGTAATCAACCCTACTGTTCGGATACTTTTTTGAGCGACAGTACTCAGACTTATTTTTTAAACTTTAATTTTGTGAATATCATTCTTCTTTGCACGTAAAGAAAGTCTGTTACTAAGTGCAAGGATCGGGGGAAGCTCAGTCGGTTGCGCGCCAGGCTCGTAATCTGTAGTTCCCAGGTTCGAATTCCACCTGAGTCAGCGTTCAGACTTATCTCAGGAAAATTCGCTGCCTTTCCCCCTGTCAGTAGGGGACAACGATAGGCTTGGAAAGGCTTCCATCCGTCGGATGGAACGCTAAGCCGTGTCCCTATGTACAGTTGCTCAAATAAATATCCGAACACTATGGTTAATTACAGAATTCAGAAAAAATATCTGGCAACGGTTTTTTTTAGAAATTAGTGATCTGGCAACCTTTGTGTCACGTGATTACAGAATTCAGGAAAAATATCTGGAGCGTGTACAGCAACTGTACTGCAAACTGGAGCGTGTGCAGTTACTGTACACGCTCCAGTTTGCTGTGAACGGTAACTGCACATGCTCAATATTTCCGTGAGTGAGCCACACGATCCAGGGCTTTGTGAGATCACATGATCCAATGTGCTGTGAACGTTAACCGCAACCGCTCCAGTTTGCTGTGAACGGTAACTGCACACGCTCCACATTCATTGCATTATATATTCATACGCATTATATATATTAAAAAATATCCGAACACTATGGTTGATTACAGAATTCAGAAAAAATATCTGGCAACGATTTTTTTTAGAAATTAGTGATCTGACAACCTTCGTGTCACGTGACACGAAGGTTGTCTGCCCATTGCCAGATCACTAATTTCTAAAAAAAATCGTTGCCAGATATTTTTTCTGAATTCTGTAATCAACCGTAGTGTTCGGATACTTTTTTGAGCGACTGTACGTCCCATCCGACGGAGGACGGTCTTTCCAAGCCATCGATGCCCCTTTGTGACCGACAGCAGGGTGAAAGTTTAGCAGAGACAAATCACAACTCTCGCACAGGTGGGACTCGAACCTGGGAGGCATAACTCACGAGCCTGGAGCTCTAACCGCTGAAACAACCCCTGCCACGGAAGGTGTACTTAATCTGCAACAATATTTAAGGAGTCCACACTCTTTTACATGTTGTGGCATCTCTATTAAATTATTTAAAGCATCCCAACAAAACATCCCCTAGACCATGACACCATTTAACTTTGTGAATCACATGGAATCCATTGCCTAACGGCTTCTTTCACCATGAGTATAACTGTCCATGTGCAAGGTGCAAAAGGAAACACGATTCCTTAGATTATCAGACCTCTTCGCAATCATCCAGGGGCCATGCTCGATATTCCCGGCGCCATGTGGACTTAGGGACGGATGTTGTTGCAGTCGTCTACTCTGATAACCGCAAAAGGACGGAGTGTTCGAGCATCGTTCGTTCTGGAAATTTGTTGTGATTGTAGAGTTGTATTCTCGCCTTGGGTTTCCATCATAATTCTTGTGTTTAGCGGTAGTATTTTTTTCTCTTCAATATTCCTGTTCCCATACACCTTTAAAAAGCTCTTTCTCCCCATACACCTTTGCAACAGCTACTTATTTCCATAAACCTTTGTGGGGCGGGGGTGGCTCAGTCGGTAGCGCGCAAGGCTCGTAATCTGTAGTTCCCAGGTTCGAGTCCCAGCTGGGTCAGCGTTGAGATTTATCTCCGCAAAATTCCCCGCCCTGCCACGGTCAGTAGGGGACACCGATGGGCTTAGTAAAGGCCGCCGTCCGTCGGATGGGACGTTAAGCCGTGGCCCCGTGTGCGGGAGAGACACACCCTGTGCACGTTAAAGAACACGCTGGATGGCCTTGACGGGAGGCTACCATCTGTCTCCCAACAGCTGTTCCAGTGGGTCCCCTCCCCAACCTTCTCTGAGAAATAAATCTCAACGCTGACGTTGAGATTTATTTCCGCAAAATTTTCCTCCCTGCCCACGGTCAGTAGGGGACACCGATGGGCTTGGTTATCTCCCAACGTTCTCTGAGCCTTCGGGGTCCATGTGACCTGGCCATTTAGCCATGGTGTGCAAAAAAGTGCCGCTCAGAGGTAAAACAACCCAATCCATAAACCTTTGTAACAGCTGCTTATCTCCATATCTCCAGACACCTTTGCAGCAGCTGCTTATCCCTATACAGCTTTACAAGAGTTGCTCTAAACCAAGAAGTGCTGATTCTGAGATAGAAACACCAAAACACTTGGTGCCAACAATCACAATTCCTTCAAACCAAATTTCCGTATGAGTCATATGACCCTTTGATCCGGGGAGGAGGTAGGTCAGTCAGTAGGGTCCCAGGCTCGTAATCTGCAGTTCCCAGTTTCGAATCCCACAGTTGAACTCTTCCACCTTTGAGATTTATCTCCCCTAACCACAACCCTACCCTTCGTCAGAGGGGCGGGGGTGGCTCAGTCGGTAGCACGCCAGGCTCGTAATCTGTAGTTCCCAGGTTCGAGTCCCAGCTGGGTCAGCGTTGAGATTTATCTCCGCAAAATTGCCCGCCCTGCCCACGGTCAGTAGGGGACACCGATGGGCTTGGAAAGGCCGCCGTCCGTCGGATGGGACGTTAAGCCGTGGCCCCGTGTGCGGGAGAGCCATACCCTGTGCACGTTAAAGAACACGCTGGATGGCCTTGACGGGAGGCTACCATCTGTCTTCCAACAGCTGTTCCAGTGGGTCCCCTCCCCCAACCTTCTCTGAGCCTTCGGGGTCCATGTGACCCATGGTGTGCAAAAGTGCCGCTCAGAGGTAAAACAACCCAACCCTTCGTCAGAAATGGGACACCGATGGGCTTGGAAACGACGCCGTCCTTCAAATGTGCTGGAAAGCCGTGGACAGGAGAGCGCTATCCTATTCACGTTAAAGAACACACTGGATGGTCTTGACGAGAGGCTACCATCTGTCTCCTAGTAGCTGTTCAGTGGTTCCCCTTCCTCCAACCTTCTCTAAGCCCTCGAGGTCTTTGTGAGCTGGCCATTTAGTCCATTGTGTGCAACAAAGTATCTTACAGAGGTAAAACAACCAAATGACACTTTCGAATCAAATTTCAAAATCTCGTGAGAACAGAACTTCCTTAATAACCTTACACACTTCACTAGTAGTTCACACTACGCCATTTATAAATAAAAAAACTGTAAAACTAATATCTTTCGTAGTTGAAATGTCAAATTGTGTCAGCCATCTACTCATTATGAATGACAAACTCTCAGGAATGAGAATCAAAGCAAAATCAGATTTTTACGGGTTGGGTTGTTTTACCTGTGAGCGGTACTTTTTTGCACACCATGGGCTAAATGGCCAGGTCACATGGACCCCGAAGGCTCAGAGAAGCGGGGGCGGGGGTGGCTCAGTCGGTAGCTCGCAAGGCTCGTAATCTGTAGTTCCCAGGTTCGAGTCCCAGCTGGGTCAGCGTTGAGATTTATCTCCGCGGGGACACCGATGGGCTTGGAAAGGCCGCCGTCCATCGGATGGGAAGTTAAGCCGTGGCCCAGTGTGCGGGAGAGCCATACCCTGTGCACGTTAAAGAACGCTGGATGGCCTTGACGGGAGGCTACCATCTGTCTCCCAACAGCTGTTCCAGTGGGTCCCCTCCCCCAACTTTCTCTGAGCCTTCGGGGTCCATGTGACCTGGCCATTTAGCCCATGGTGTGCAAAAAAGTGCCGCTCAGAGGTAAAACAACCCAACAACTCAGAGTTCCTTTTTACTAAATTACAATACTGACTAGTAATATCAATTCGGAGGTTGGGTTATTTTACCTCTGAGCGGCACTTTTTTGCACACCATGGGCTAAATGGCCAGGTCACATGGACCCCGAAGGCTCAGAGAAGGTTGGAGGAGGGGACCCACTGGAACAGCTGTTGGGAGACAGATGGTAGCCTCCTGTCAAGGCCATCCAGCGTGTTCTTTAACGTGCACAGGGTATGGCTCTCCCACACACGGAGCCACGGCTTAACGTCCCATCCGACGGACGGCGGCCTTTCCAAGCCCATCGGTGTCCCCTACTGACCGTGGGCAGGGCGGGAAATTCAATTCGGAGGAAGAATTAGGTACATAAAAGAAGCCTTTCTGATATATAAATACCTTATCCCATGTCTTCGTGGTTTCGCAATTGAGTCCTTCCTTGCATGGGCAGCGATAGAGCTCAAAGGTTTTGTTTCCATTAGCAACCTCTGTCTTGAACAAAACGCAACGGTCATCTGTTTAAAGAAAAAAAATTCAAATATTAATTCCTCGTTGCAATGTTGTTACAATTCACTTCTACTTTTTAACTCATAAAAACCAGGATTCACCCTGAGCTGTGCAGAATGGTTCGAGTTGTTTTTGCCTCTGAGCTCCACTTTTTTGTGGCACCCCGAGAAGATTTGCAGGAGCTGACCCACTGGAGTGCAGTTGAGATAAAGATGGTAGCCTCCCGTCAAGGCCATCCAGAGTGTTCTTTAATGTGCACAGAGTGGAATGGAAGGTCACTAGAACCCAAAGGATCCGAGAAAATTGGGGGAAGGGACCCAATGGACAGCTACTAGGAAACAGATACCACCTCCTGTAGGTCATCCAGCTTTTTCTTTAACGTGCACTGGATATAGCTCTTCTGTGCAAGGAGCCACGGCTTCGCGCTCCTTCTAACGAACGACGGCCTTTTCGAAGCTCATCCTGGGGCGGGGGTGGCTCAGTCGGTAGCGCACCAGGCTCGTAATCTGTAGTTCCCAGGTTCCAGTCCCAGCTGGGTCAGCGTTGAGATTTATCTCTGCAAAATTCCCCACTCTGCCCACGGTCAGTAGGGGACACCGATGGGCTTGGAAAGGCCGCCGTCCGTCGGGTGGGACGTTAAGCCCTGACCCCGTGTGCGGGAGAGCCATACCCTGTGCACGTTAAAGAACACGCTGGATGGCCTTGACGGGAGGCTACCATCTGTCTCCCAACAGCTGTTCCAGTGGGTTCCGTCCCACAACCTTCTCTGAGCCTTCGGGGTCCATGTGACCTGGCCATTTAGCCCATGGTGTGCAAAAAAGTGCCGCTCAGAGGTAAAACAACCCAACCCATTATTTTAAAAAGGGAATTGAGAACACTGATTTATAATTGAGAATATCTATGTACTAAGCACTTACTTCTGATTTATAAGGAACATCTTCACCTTTTCTTGAAAATTGAATTATGGAATCGAAACAGATCATACTGATACAGAAGACCTACAAATAATATACTTTTTATAAAACCTTTTCCGGTAATATTTCTAGGTCTATAACTAATTTCTTAATGGTAGTTTAGATTCCAGGAGAAGAATTGTTGTCTGACCTTTCTTCCCAAGACTTTGACACGTTCCATTCCAGTAATCCCGAGTAACGCAGCAGTCATTTTGGCCACAGTCTGCTTCAGAACCACATGCTGGAAATTTTGTCTCTTCACCCTGTGGGGAAAAAAACTGACTTGTCAATGCTACTAAGTGTATTCTTATCCTCGTGGAGGAACGGGCGGGGGTGGCTCAGTCAGTAGCGCGCCAGGCTCGTAATCTGTAGTTCCCAGGTTCGAGTCCCAGCTGGGTCAGCGTTGAGATTTATCTCCGCAAAATTTCCCGCCCTGCCCACGGTCAGTAGGGGACACCGATGGGTTTGGAAAGGCCGCCTTCCGTCGGATGGGACGTTAAGCCGTGGCCCCGTGTGCGGGAGAGCCATACCCTGTGCACGTTAAAGAACACGCTGGATGGCCTTGACGGGAGGCTACTATCTGTCTCCCAACAGCTGTTCCAGTGGGTCCCCTCCTCCAACCTTCTCTGAGACTTCGGAGTCCTTGTGACCTGGCCATTTAGCCCATTGTGTGCAAAAAAGTGCCGCTCAGAGGTAAAACAACCCAACCCAATCTTCGTGGAGGCAGAGTCGTCTCATCTAGTGACGTTGCAGATGATGTAGCTGCACCAGGGCCTTGAGTTCAGTGGCGCCCAAAAAATAAGAACTAGAAAGTTTATCTTTTTAAAAACTGCAAGCACTGATAACAAATATCTTTTTACATGTGGGGGCGGGGTGGCTCAGTCGGTAGCGCGCCAAGCTCGTAATCTGTAGTTCCCAAGTTCGAATCCCAGATGGGTCAGCGTTGAGATTTATCTCTGCAAAATTCCCCGCCCTGGCCACGGTCAGTAGGGGACACCGAAGAGCTTGAAAAGACCGCCGTCCGTAGGATGGGACGTTAAGCCGTGGCCCGTGTGCGGGAGAGCCATACTCTGCGCACGTTAAAGAACACGCTGGATGGCCTTAACGGGAGGCAACCATTTGTTTCCCAACAGCTGTTCCTCTCCCTCAACCTTCTCTGAGCCTTCGGGGTGCTTGTGACCTGGCCATTTAGCACATGGTGTGCAAAAAAGTGCCGCTCAGAGGTAAAACAACCCAACTCTTTTTACATGTCAGTTTTCTAAGCAGAGGAAACATAGGAAAAAGATTAATTTTAATTTCCGCTAAACGAAAGAAATCACAAGGATCGATTAAGCAGCGCAGTTTGTGTCTAGAAAGAATGATTTAAGAAAAAGGTACAAAATGATATGTTCTCACAGTTGTGTCCTAGAAATACTATCATTGCAATTGACAGGTGCTCTCTCTAAATTTCTGCAATCTTCTCACGTTGAACTTTCAGAATCCTCCCAATTGCTGCACACTGCATCAGAAGGCAGAGTGCCTTAGAAGAGTTATTCTCCAACAGGAATACCATCAAGCGTTCCAGAACTGGAGTAGACGTTTCCAACTTTGTATAGATGTTGGGTTGTTTCACCTCTGAGCGGCACTTTTTTGCACACCATGGGCTAAATGGCCAGGTCACATGGACCCCGAAGGCTCAGAGAAGGTTGGGGGAGGGGACCTACTTTAACAGCTGTTGGGAGACAGATGGTAGCCCCCCATCAAGGCCATCCAGCGTGTCCTTTAAAGTGCACAGGGTATGGCTCTCGCGCATACGGGCCCACGGCTTAACGTCCCATCCGACGGAAGGCGGCCTTTCCAAGTCCATCGGTGTCCCCTACTGACCGTGGGCAGGGCGGGGAATTTTGCGGAGATAAACCTCAACGCTGACCCAGCTGGGACTCGAACCTGGGAACTACAGATTACGAGCCTGGCGCGCTACCGACTGAGCCACCCCGCCCCACAGATGCTGGGAGTACTTGCATTGATATAAAGTGGAAATTGAATACTTTGGTAGGGTAACCTACTCTTAAAGTGTTATAATTGCTTTATTAACCAGTATCCTTGAATTTTTTTTTTTTACTAACCGGTGCTTTTTGGAGTAATAATTTGCGTCATCAACCAGTGCCCTTGTATGACATGGATAATTGAAACAACATAATTTTTAAGAAACTTATGAATTTGCGTGACAAATTAAAAACTTAGGAAAACATTGGGTAATTACCTTTTTAAATTGCGCTTTTGTTGGTTCAGTGGGTAGAGCACCAGCTTCATAAATATGCAGTTCAGGTTCGTGTGGTAATGCTGACGCTTATCTCTATTAAACTCTGTTCTTTATTTGAGTAGAGACATATATAGGTTAAGAAAGGTTGTTGTCCATCGAAAGGGATGTTAAGCCGTGGTTCTGTGTGCATGAGATCTATATCCTGTGCACGTTTAAGAACACGCTGGATGACCTTGATGGGAGGCTTCCATCAGTTTTATAACAGCTCAGTACAGTTACTCAAAAAAATATCCGAACGCTATGGTTGATTGCAGAATTCAGGAAAAAATATCTGGTAACGATTTTTTTTTTAAATTAGTGATCTGGCAAACTTGGCGTCACGTGACACGAAGGTTGTCAGATCACTAATTTCTAAAAAAATCGTTGCCAGATATATTTTTCTGAATTCTGCAATCAACCATAGCGTTCGGATATTTTTTTGAGCGACTGTACTCTAGACCACTCTGAGGCATTGGAGTCCTTGTGACTTGGACATTTAGTTCATTGTGTGCAAAATAGTGCTATTTAGAGGTAAAAACAATTCAGTCAGTCTCGGCTTTTTATCTCTTTTTTTTTCTTTCTCACGGATATTAATTTCCCAATGGTTTCTTTAAAGTCAAAATAACTGGATCGAGTTCCAATTCTTCACATATTCAAACGAAATATCGATATGCTGGAATTCACGTATTCAGAGTTTGCATCAATCTCACAACTAAATTTTTTTAGAATCATTCATTTTTCATTTGAAAATTACTGCAAGCGAATGGACGAGTAACGCTGGAATGTGTGAATTGATTAAAAACCTTTAATTGAGTTAATGGAAGTAAATCACATGATCAGAAACTCTTATGTGTATTTATATATATTTTTTAATATTCCACTTAAAAGGCCATAGTTTCGCTGACAGTCAGATCCGAACCCAAGACATCTTGGCACTCTGAGGCTTGTAATCTGCAGTTTTCAGGTTCGAGTCCCAGCTGGGTCAGCGTTGAGATTTATCTCCGCAAAACTCCCCGCCCTGCAAACTGTCAGTAGGGACACCGATGAGCTTAGAAAGGCCGCCGTCCGTTGGATCGGACGTTAAGCCGTGGCCCCGTGTGCGCGAGAGCCATACCCTGTGCATGTTAAAGAAACGCTGGATGGCCTTGACGGGAGGCTACCATCTGTCTCCCAACTGCTGTTCCAGTGGGTTCCTTCCCCCAACCTTCTCTGAGCCCTCGGGGTCCTTGTGACCTGGTCATTTTGCCCATGGTGTGCAAAACAGTGCCGCTCAGAGGTAAAACAACCCAACTTGGCACTCTGACTACTGAGTATCACATGTTAGCTGAATTCCAACAAATGGAGACTCTAAGCTTTCCCTTTCGGCAGTCGCTTTGGGGTTGGGTTGTTTTACCTCTGAGCGGCACTTTTTTGCAACCATGGGCTAAATGGCCAGGTCACATGGACCCCGAAGGCTCAGAGAAGGTTGGGGGAGGGGACCCACTGGAACAGCTGTTGGGAGACAGATGGTAGCCCCCCGTCAAGGCCATCCAGCGTGTTCTTTAACGTGCACAGGGTATGGCTCTCCCGCACACGGGGCCACGGTTTAACGTCCCACCCGACGGACGGCGGCCTTCCCAAGCCCATCGGTGTCCCCTACTGACCGTGGGCAGTGCGGGGAATTTAGCGGAGATAAATCTCAACGCTGACCCAGCTGGGACTCGAACCTGGGAACTACAGATTACGAGCCTGGCGCGCTACCGACTGAGCCACCCCCGCCCCGTCGCTTTGGGGAAAACTGATCGGGAACTTCTTTCCATCAATAGATGGCGCTATGATTTCAATTAGCTACGAGTCGTATCCATTCCCCTGTTTTAGGGTTTGCGTTGTTTTTACCTCTGAGTATCAATTCTTTGCCCACAAATGTCCAGGTCACAAAGACCCTAAGAGCTTAGAGAAAGTTGGTGTGAGGGAACTCACTGGACAGGTGTTAGAAGACAGATGATGGCCTCTCGTCAAGGCCATCCAGCATGTTCTTTAACGTGAACAGGATATGCGCTCTCCCACACACGGAGCCGCGGTAAGCATCCCATCCGACGGACGGCGACCTTTCCAAGCCCATCAGTGTCCCCTATTTACCGAGGACATGGTGTTTTGCCGAGATAAATCTCAACTCTGCTCCTGGTGGGACTCGAACTTGGGAACTGCAGATTACGAGCCTGGCGCGCTAACGACTGAGCCACCCTCACCCTCATCCCCTTTTACAATACTATTGCCCCTACTATTCTGTTAGTAAAATATCTGCTCATCCTGTACAGTTAATTTAGTACTTAAAATAATATCTAAAAATAAATTTCGTGGACATTTATTCGTCGGGGACACTTCTGGGGACATCTATTCGTCAGAAACAGGGGGTTTTCATCTACTGACTGTCCCCGAAAATGGGGACGTCTGGTCATCCTACAAAACATGGATATGTTCTAATACATTTGGTAATATAGTGTATTGCCTCACAATCCATATTCGTTTAAAAGTTCGTGTTTTGATTCTCAGGTGTAAAACTACTTTGAAAACAGAAATCATTCTCCGAGGATATTTTCAACTTGTTAAAAAATATTAAAATATGATAAAAAGTAAATATCTCCTCAAGCAGCTGCTTGCCGTCGAGGTCTGACAGGAGCCTGTCAGTTTATGCGCCATAAGGTTGGGTTGTTTTACCTCTGAGCGGCACTTTTTTGCACACCATGGGCTAAATGGCCAGGTCACATGGACCCCGAAGGTTCAGAGAAGGTTGGGGGGTGGGACCCACTGGAACAGCTATTGGGAGACAGATGGTAGCCTCCCGTCAAGGCCATCCAGCATGTTCTTTACCGTTGGATTGTTTTACCTCTGAGCGACACTTTTTTGCATACCATGGGCTAAATGGCCAGGTCACATGGACCCCGAAGGCTCAGAGAAGGTTGGGGGAGGGGACCCACTGGAACAGCTGTTGGGAGACAGATGGTAGCCTCCCGACAAGGCCATCCAGCGTGTTCTTTAGCGTGCATAGGGTATGGCTCTCCCGCACACGGGGCCACGGCTTAACGTCCCATCCGATGGACGGCGGCCTTTTCAAGCCCATCGATGTCCCCTACTGACCGTGGGCAGGGCGGGGAAATTTTGCGGAGATAAATCTCAACGCTGACCCAGCTGGGACTCGAACCTGGGAACTACAGATTACGAGCCTGGCGCGCTACCAAATGAGCCACCCCGCCCCTTTTAACTCTGAGGGACACATTTTTGCACACAACGGACTAAATGGCCAGGTCACAAGTACTCAGAGAAGGTTGGGGAAAGGGAACCCACTGTACTTATGAGACAGGTAATAGCTTCCTGTCAAGGCCATCCAGCGTGTTCTTTAACGTGCACAGGGTATGGCCTCCCGCACAGGAGACCACGGCTTAGGGTCCCATCCGACGGACGGCGGCCTTTCCAAGGCTATCGGTGTCCCCTACTGACCGAGGGCAGTGGGGGTTGCGGAGATAAATCTCAAAGCTGGCCCAAGCGGGACTCGAACCTGGTAACTAAAGATTACGAGCCTGGCGCGCTACCGATTGAGTTCCATCTTCTCTTTGATCTCAAGGATAAAATAAAATAAAATAAATACCTCCTCAAGCAGCTGCTTGCCACAGAGGTCTGACAGGAGCCTGTCAGTTTATATGCCACAGTAGAAGATCTGAGAGGATGGCAGGACCTCAGCAGAAAACAACACGAACATCCATGCCTTACCCGGGGCTCGACCCATCAATAAAAATTTTGTTACCGATATCTTAATATCTCTTCAAATAAATAGTCAACAGAAACAACTTCCCAATATACACGTGTAAAACACAATACCAAAATTTAATATTAAAGAAAGAAGATTAAAAACTTACACTGATGAATGCAGTTAATAATGAAGTGATTAGCTCCATTAGCAGAAAGGACATTTTGCCCGCAGTAAAGCAGATCAGGGATTGAAGAACTTATTCGGAGATAAAGATTTCTGACGGCTAGCTGGTGCTTTAAGACAAATCTTTAGTTCACTGTTATATAAGGTATCCTCTCTGCGGTTGGGCAAGAAAGAGTTCATATTACGTGCTAGTAACCTAAATAAGTATTCAGCTTTGGTTGATGTAGCTACAGAATAGAAATAATTATGAGGTTTCATAGATACTGAAACTCTGGTAATACGAAACATTTCATGCTATTAGAATTGGAAACAAATCTAAAAATATCGGAAGAGTGGAGCGTACAACACTCTCATTACGATGCACCTTCACTGCAATCAATGATCGGTAACAAAATAACACAAGTTAACAATCTCTGAAGAAACATACACCGAAGAGACGAAGCATTATGACCAGCGCGTCTTCAAGCAAATCGAAGCAACTGCAGGTAAACGACGGCGAGTGTGTAGGTCATGAAACAGTGTAAATAATACCTGACACTGAGCTCTGTTAATCAGTGTTATTCTTGTTCTTCAGGTGGGAAAGGCAGCGGCCTTAAGTGAGTTTGACAAAGGCCAAATTGTAATGGCCAGATGTTTGGGTCAGCGCATTTCCGAGACAGCAAGGCTTATGGGATGCTCACGGTCAGCCGTGGTTAATACCTTCAAAAAGTGGTCCGAGGAGAAAAAACCACGAGCCGCCGGCAAAGGTTGTTGGGTTGTTTTACCTCTGAGCGGCACTTTTTTGCACACCATGGGCTAAATGGCCAGGTCACATGGACCCCGAAGGCTCAGAGAAGGTTGGGGGAGGGGACCCACTGGAACAGCTGTTGGGAGACAGATGGTAGCCTCCCGTCAAGGCCATCCAGCGTGTCCTTTAACGTGCACAGGGTATGGCTCTCCCGCACACGGGGCCACGGCTTAACGTCCCATCCGACGGACGGCGGCCTTTCCAAGCCCATCGGTGTTCCCTACTGACCGTGGGCAGGGCGGGGAATTTTGCGGAGATAAATCTCAACGCTGACCCAGCTGGGACTCGAACCTGGACAGACAGATTACGAGTCTGGCGTGCTACCGACTGAGCCACCCCCGCCCCCCGCCGGCAAGAGGTGGGCCGATAACGGCTCATTGATGCTAGAAGTGAGCGATGGCTTTCTCGTACGAGCCAATAAAAGGGATAGTGTGGCGCAACTCGCCCGTAATTCGAATGCTGGTGACGGGAGTAATGTGTTACAACACACAGTACATCGAACCCTACTGAAAATGGGGTTACGTAGCTGCATGCCTTTTCGAGTGCCCATGCTATCCTCGGTTCACCATCGAAAGCGCCTACAATGGGCATGCGAGCATGAAAACTGCACCTTGAATGATTGGAAGAAGGTCTGGTCCGATGAATCTCATTTCCCGTTGCACCATGTGAACGGTCGGGTACGTGTGTGTCGTTTACCTGGGGAAGAGTTAGCACCAGGATGCACTGTGGGACAAAAACAAGCCAGTGGAGGAAGTGTAATGCTTTAGGCAATGTTCTATTGGGAAACCCTGGGTCCAGTCATTCATGTGCAGGAAACTATGACGTCTACCCCTACCTAAACATTATTACAGACCAGGTTCATCATTTCCTGGCAACGGTATGCCTCTCTAATAGGTGCCTTCTTTCAGCAGAATAATGCGCCATGACATACTGCCCGGATTGTTCGAGAATGGTTCGTGGAACATGAGGAAGACTTCCAGGTATTGCTCTAGCCCCCAAACATCAATCGAATCGAGCATCTGTTGTTTGTGTTGGAACAGCATATCTGATATGCGGCGGTTCAATCATATAACTTACTAGAGTTAAAGGATCTGGTGGTAACTTGTTGGTACCAGATACCACAACACACCTTTAGAAATCAGTGATCTGGCAACCTTCGTGTCACGTGACACGAAGGTTGCCAGATCACTAATTTCTAAAAAAATCGTTGCCAGATATTTTTTTCTAAATTCTGTAATCAACCATAGTGTTCGGATACTTTTTTGAGCGACTGTAGGTGGTCATATTATTTTGATACTAGATCGTGTGGGCTCACTCACGGAAATATTGAGCGTGTGCAGTTGCTGTACACGCTCCAGATATTTTTCCTGAATTCTGTAATCACGTGACACGAAGGTTGCCAGATCACTAACTTCTAAAAAGATCGTTGCCAGATATTTTTTCTGAATTCTGTAATCAACCATAGTGTTCGGATACTTTTTTGAGCGACTGTATCTTGAATTCGTTGAAGTAAGCGTAAGTTACTAACGGACGCTCCAATGTTAAAAGAAGAAGATCATAAATTAGAGAAGTTCATTTATGTTGAATATTGATCCGCTGATCGATGAAGGGCACGGTTAAACAATAAATGTGGAGACACTAACAGCAGAGACTGCCGGGGATTTGAGTACATGACCATTTATTTTGCCATATCCTGCAGATAAGCTAGTAGCTTTCTGGGTATGAGCACTAATTAATTTTTTTAAAGATCGTTTCTTGAATGAGCGTTTCTGCACATAATCAAATGGTGAACTGAAAGTGCATTTGGGTTGGATTGTTTTATGTCTGAGCGGCACAGTTTTTGCACACAATGGGCTAATTGACCAGGTCACAAGGACCCCGAAGACTCAGAGAAAGTTGGGGAAGGCCACTGGAACAGCTGTTGGGAGACAGAGGGTAGCCTCCCGTCAAGGCCATAAAGCCTGTTTTCAACGTGCATAGGATAAGGCTCTCCCTCACGCGGGGCCATGAGCGGCACAGTTTTTGCACACAATGGGCTAATTGACCAGGTCACAAGGACCCCGAAGACTCAGAGAAAGTTGGGGAAGGCCACTGGAACAGCTGTTGGGAGACAGAGGGTAGCCTCCCGTCAAGGCCATAAAGCCTGTTTTCAACGTGCATAGGATAAGGCTCTCCCTCACGCGGGGCCATGAGCGGCACAGTTTTTGCACACAATGGGCTAATTGACCAGGTCACAAGGACCCCGAAGACTCAGAGAAGGTTGGGGAAGGCCACTGGAACAGCTGTTGGGAGACAGAGGGTAGCCTCCCGTCAAGGCCATAAAGCCTGTTTTTAACGTGCATAGGATAAGGCTCTCCCTCACGCGGGGCCATGGCTTAATGTCCCATTCGACAGACGGCGGTCTTTCGAAGCCCATCGGTGTCCCCTACTGACCGTAGGCAGGGCGGGTGTTTTATGGAGATGAATCTCAATGCTAGCCCATCTAGGACTCGAATCTGGGAACTGCAGATTACGAGCCTGGCGTACTACTGGAAAATCCATTTGGATAATAGTCTACGAAGCTCGTGAAGCTCGTTCCTTTTGATGCATACGAGGCCAGATCTCTCGCGGACAAACAAATATATGTTTTATCTTTCTATTTATTAGATTAAAATAAATCATTATTACTTCAGGCAACCATGTTCTTTTTCTTTTCCTTAAAGCAAAGTTTTCGTCAAATGTATTTGGTAACGGGTTTAATTAAAAATAAATAAATACCTCCTCAAGAAGCTGCTTGCCACAGAGGTCTGACGGGAGCCTGTCAGTTTAATACGCCATAGTACAGGGATCTGTGAGGATGGCGGATCCTCAGCAGATTATTTTGCCAACTGCACGCAGTGTTCCCAGGTGGTCACCCTTACAGGTTGGGTTATTTTACCTCTGAGCGGCACTTTTTTGCACACCATGGGCTAAATGGCCAGGTCACATGGACCCCGAAGGCTCAGAGAAGGTTGGGGGAGGGGACCCACTGGAACAGCTGTTGGGAGACAGATGGTAGCCTCCCGTCAAGGCCATCCAGCGTGTTCTTTAACGTGCACATGGTATGGCTCTCCCGCACACGGGGCAACGGCTTAACGTCCCATCCGACGGACGGCGGCCTATTCCAAGCCCATCGGTGTCCCCTACTGACCGTGGGCAGGGCGGGGAATTTTGCGAAGATAAACCCTCCCAGGTAGTGACCGCGCCCAAAGCTTTTTAACTTCGGTGATCGGACGAGAACCGGTGTTGGCTTGGAAAGGCTGCCGTTCGTCGGATCAGACGTAAAGCCATAGCGTGTGCGGATGGTCTTGACGGGAGGCTACCATCTGCCTCCCAATAGCTGGGGGCGGGGGTGGCTCAGTCGGTAGCGCGCCAGGCTCGTAATCTGTAGTTCCCAGGTTCGAGTCCCAGCTGGGTCAGCGTTGAGATTCATCTCCACAAAACTCTTCGCCCTGCCCACGGTCAGTAGGGGACACCGATGGGCTTGGAAAGGCCGCCATCCGTCGGATGGGACGTTAAGCCGTGGCCCCGTGTGCAGGAGAGACATACCCTGTGCACGTTAAAGAACACGCTGGATGGCCTTGACGGGGGGGGGGCTACCATCTGTCTCCCAACAGCTGTTCCAGTGGGTCCCCTCCCCCAACCTTCTCTGAGCCTTCGGGGTCCATGTGACCTGGCCATTTAGCCCATGGTGTGCAAAAAAGGGCCGCTCTGAGGTAAAACAACCCAACCCAACCCAATAGCTGTCCAGTGGGTCTCAATCTTCGCTGCGCCCTCTGGGTCCTTGTGACCTGGTCATTTAGCACATTGTGTGCAAAAAAAAAGTGCCACTCAGAGGTCAACCCTACAACTCCTTAGTCTCTATTCACTTATGATGACCATTAGTTTCGTTGCCCAAGCTAAATCTTTGTATTGGCTAATCTACATGAATCATTGCTGACCTTTTGAACATTTTCGTGCTATTAATAAAATCAATGGAATTCATTGTAGTTTTAATTTTTTAAATCCTTTATAGAAAGAAAGCTTTTTTCTTTTTTTTTTCGATTATAAATAAAATTACTCGTATATTTAATTTTAACTGAAATTATATCTTTGGTTATTTTGTTTATTGTTTTTCCGCAACGTTCCCTTTTGGAGTTGGATGAGAAACTTTCATATGACGAATATAGAGATGCGGTGAAAAGTGTCTCCAGGCTAAATTACATTCTCACTGATCGTAAACTTCCAAATTGTATCAATCTCATACAGACCCGGATCTAGAGAAGAATAGAGGAAGGAAATCTAGCCGGAAAAAAATAAAAGTTGGAGGGGGCTAAGTGACTAGATTTCCACAGTATAACATTTCTCCCACCGTTTTAGAGGTCTTCAAACATTTTCTTGAAAAAAATGCGTGAAAATTCACAAATTTAATATATTTTTTGCTTCTATTACCCTTAACTGCATTCTTAGTGGGGGTGTGGTCCCCTTGCACGCCCCCCCCCCCACACTTAACTACTTTCTTCGAGAATTTTCTTCGCGAAATCTCATTCTCCTGCGGTGAGAAAAGGATCCCCGATAGATTTAGAAAGGCCGCTGTTCTTCGTATGAAATGACAAGCCATGGTCCCTTGTGTTGCATATATTAAAAAGCACGCTAGATGGCCTTGACGGGATTCTTCCATATGCCTATTAACAGCTGTTCAGTGAACCCTCTTCCTTAAGGGAGCCTTTGGGGTTATTTTTAGCTATCCATTAAGCCCTTTGTGCGCAAAAAAGTGCTGCTCAGAGATAAAGTAACCCAAGGGTTGGGTTGGGTTGTTTTACCTCTGAGCGGCACTTTTTTGTACACCATGGGCTAAATGGCCAGGTCACATGGACCCCGAAGGCTCAGAGAACGTTGGGGGAGGGGACCCACTGGAACAGCTGTTGGGAGACAGATGGTAGCCTCCCGTCAAGGCCATCCAGCGTGTTCTTTAACGTGCACAGGGTATGGCTCTCCAGCACACGGGGCCACGGCTTAACGTCCCATCCGACGGACGGCGGCCTTTCCAAGCCCATCGGTGTCCCCTACTGACTGTGGCCAGGGCGGGGAATTTTGCGGAGATAAATCTCAACGCTGATCCAGCTGGGACTCGAACCTGGGAACTACAGATTACGAGCCTGGCGCGCTACCGACTGAGCCACCCCCGCCCCAAAGTAACCCAAGATATATGAAAGCTTGCTAAATGAAAACACTTATAATAGAAACCTGCACCAACTCCAGTCAGACCATCTTTATTACAATAAAAGAAATACAAAATAGCTTTAAAAAATATAGCTCACGTTTAGAAAGCAAATAACAAAACATATATCATAGCTGTGATTATAAATATTGCTCATTAAATATGAGAAAAATTATGTGATGCATAATTTATTTCACTTCTGACAAAATATTAATAAAATTATGTATTGCAGTGTTTCTGCGATGCATAATTTATTTCATTTCTGACAATATATCAATAAAATTATATACTCCAGTGCTTCTGCGATGCATAATTAATTTCATTTCTGAGAAAATATCAATAAAATTATACACTGCAATGCTTCTGTGAAACATAATTTATTTCATTTCTGACAAAATAACAATAAAATTATGTACTGCAGTGTTTCTGCGATACATAATTATATACAAAAATATCAATAAATTTTTGATGCAGTTTATGAACTAAATTATGAGTTTTTTGGGGTTTTTTATTTATTTGCCTAATGTGTCAGTTATGTGCAGTCGTGGACGCCCATCAGAAATGTCTTCCCGAAAGGCAATCCACGTGCATCAGCTGTTCTAGAGTAGGAGTTAATAATTAAAATATTATATAATATACAAGTCTCCTGCAGCTTAGCTGCAAGAGTTTGAAAAATCGCATTTTGTACTTCTATGTATGCAAAATGTGTTTAAATTTAATTAATAATAGAGAAAGAATATTTGAAAACAATGAAAAACTAACTAATTAATGTCATTTCGATTCTAAGCTTTGAAAAACAGGTTGATATAAAAAAAAGGATCTCCTAAATTTAATTATTGGGTTGATTCTTTTTACATATATATTCAAAATAAAAATCTAAATTATGACCGAGTCTGAGCCTGCCCAAGTTGGACGTGTTCATCTCAGTGCTCGTACTCATTTCTAGTAACTGCTAATATTGAATTTAAATCTGAATTAAGATGACTTTCGGAATGTCCATGCTTTATCAGTTCTACTTCTTTATCCCATAACCGTATGTTAAGGATGAGCAACCCGTCTTCTGAAGGCTGAATCCAGTCTTCAAAGATGTTTGTCCTGCCTATTTAGTAAGTGATGATAGCTATTAACATTTCCAAGTGAATGGGAACAGATATTCAATTTTAAGCAGTTTAAGTGTATTAATAGCCTCTACTTAAGGGGCGGGGGTGGCTCAGTCGGTAGCGCGCCAGGCTCGTAATCTGTAGTTCCCAGGTTCGAGTCCCAGCTGGGTCAGCGTTGAGATTTATCTCCGCAAAATTCCCCGCCCTGCCCGCGGTCAGTAGGGGACACCGATGGGCTTGGAAAGGCTGACGTCCGTCGGATGGGACGTTAAACCATGGCCCCGTGTGCGGGAGAGCTCATACCCTGTGCACGTTAAAGAACACGCTGGATGGCCTTGACGGGAGGCTACCATCTGTCTCCCAACAGCTGTTCCAGTGGGTCCCCTCCCCCAACCTTCTCTGAGCCTTCGGGGTCCATGTGACCTGGCCATTTAGCCCATGGTGTGCAAAAAAGTGCTGCGCAGAGGTAAAACAACCCAACCCAAAAGCCTCTACTTAATTATTAAATGCTCGTTAATTTCTGTACTAATTTACTAATTAAACGTTACTTAATTCACTACCAAAAATAACTATTAAATATCACAATAATAATTTCTATGACTTTTCTAATATTTTTATACTGATTAAATGATGAGGAAAAAGTCTGAATTCCTGATAATTTTCGATTGATTATTTAATTTTCTTCCCGAGTGTTTCAATTATTAAAAAAATATTGCGTAGTAAAAAACAGTTGAATGCCGCCGCCTTATTCAAAGGGGAAATCGACTTTATTCCTCAAGACATCACATATAGTTATATCCTCACATAGCAAAAGGGGCGGGGTGGCTCAGTCGGTTGCGCGCCAGGCTCGTAATCTGTAGTCCCCAGGTTCGAGTCCCAGCTGGGTCAGCGTTGAGATTTATCTCCGCAAAATTTCCCCACGGTCAGTAGGGGACACCGATGGGCTTGGAAAGGCCGCCGTCCGTCGGATGGTACGTTAAGCCGTGGCCCCTTGTGCGGGAGAGCCATACCCTGTGCACGTTAAAGAACACGCTGGATGGCCTTGACGGGAGGCTACCATCTGTCTCCCAACAGCTGTTCCAGTGGGTCCCCTCCCCCAACTTTCTCTGAGCCTTCGGGGTCCACGTGACCTGGCCATTTAGCCCATTGTGTGCAAAAATAGTGCCGCTCAGAGGTAAAACAACCCAACCCACATAGCAAAACTCACGAAAATGTGAAAGAGCGTGCAAGAAGCGAAATAAAAAATGCATGATGAGTTCATAATGCTTCAAATGAGTCTCTCCGTTTATAAGTCGAGGGTAAAAGTGTAAAGAATTCCCTTAAATGATTATTGTTTTCAATGAAGGTATTTTTTTACCCATTTTACATTAAAAGATCAGAGGATGTTCGCATTAACTGATTTTAATTGGTGATGGTAATACTGCACCATTTATACGAAAACATTTTCAAAAGCTGACACGATGAATAAATTTTGTAGCAAAACCTCCCACTTCACGACCAGTGCCAATGCCAAATTATCTAATAGAGAGTAATATTTGGTGTATGAGCAATTACCCGCAATAACAGAAGTTAAAAAATTACATTTTTTTTGTTACGAGTGGGAGAAAAGATTTGGGCGATTTAATAAGTGCAATATTTTTTCATATTGTTTATTTTTTTTTTCTATTTCTTTTACATTACTCTATAATTGACTCAAGAATTGCAAAAAAACCGTCAGTATTTTTACATGGTTAAAAGAAATTAATTAATTTATAAGGAGTTGAAAATGTTTACGGTAGCGCGAATACGGCATCTTAAAGAGAGATTAATGCGGAGATAAAAGGTGTACGATTTTATTACCTTCAAATCTGTCATTCTTTCCTCTCTCTGCTTCTTTCTCTCTTTTATTGAGATTTTTCTCAAAATTTTTAAACATTCCCCTCTTTAAAGTGAGATTTTCCTTGAGGGTGCAATCCCCGGTTATGGACGGGTTGGCGATTATGTTAATCCAGCTCTGGAGCTGAATAATTCTAAAATAATGAAAATGATTAAAATTATAGTAATGTTTACGATTGTTTGATTTTGTTATGTGTAACATGAGTACTTTCTCATCTATCGAATTTATGATGCATAGCTTTTAATCAGGCGATAAATGCACCAACAGGAGGAACAACAGGAGGGGGAACTGGAGGAGGAACAGCAGGAGGAACAGCAGCAGCAACAGCAGCACAACGTGTGACGCAAGCCATCGGTCTGTAATCGTTGCAACAAACTGTACCATTGTTACAGTCGTCGTTACTATAGCAACGTACTCCGTTCCATCTGAAACGTTTAAATCTTCCCATGCAGAAATACGGCTCGAAGCTCAGATAACAAGCTGGAAAACAAAAACATTTTATAAGAATTTCGTTGTAATATTACATGTAACTATATTCTAATCAATTAAATATGTTTAGGTATTAGTTATATAAATATCTTTATGATTTGCTTTTTAATTCAATGATACATTTTTTTTTTTTCGGATTCAAGAGGAATTAGAAATGGGTTGGGTTTTTTGCACACCATGGGCTAAATGGCCAGGTCACATGGACCCCGAAGGCTCAGAGAAGGTTGGGGGAGGGGACCCACTGGAACAGCTGTTGGGAGACAGATGGCAGCCTCCCGTCAAGGCCATCCAGCGTGTTCTTTAACGTGCACAGGGTATGGCTCTCCTGCACACGGGGCCACGGCTTAACGTCGCACCCGACGGACGGCGGTCTTTCCAAGCCCATCGGTGTCCCCTACTGACCGTGGGCAGGGCGGGGAATTTTGCGGAGATAAATCTCAAAGCTGACCCAGCTGGGACTCGAAACTGGGAACTACAGATTACGAGCCTGGCGCGCTACCGACTGAGCCGCCACCCCCCCCCCCCCCCCCCCCGAGAAGAAATGGGTTGGTGATTAATGCAAATAATAGTACGTTTCAGCATTTGATAGACCAAGATTCTGATTAGTTACGATTTTGAACACTTTATCCCAGTGTCCCAAAAAAGATCTTTAGGACACTGATTTTTTATTTTACAGTTTTGTCAAAAGTGGAGGTTTTCCGAAAATACGCAACTGAAATATAGTAATCCACTATCGTAAAGTCCCAAAAACCAGTGGGGGGTCACGAGGAGCTACAGCTCTGGGCGCCAAACAACTGATAATTCTTGGCACCAACTAATTTAAGCATTTTTGTAAGAATTTTTTTTTCCTAGCTTTTTTTTTACCAATCGATTTTTTCCCGGCTTGTTTACCAAAGCTGCTTTTTGCTTCGGACCTGTTGTATTATTTTTCATGAGTTTAAGAACTCTTGGCTTCGGTAGTCAGAGGTTTAGTCGAGCTCCAGCGTCCTCCCCTCCAATCATAACGCATAGTTTCCCAAACTGCGTCATGATTTTTGATAAGCTCCCGATATTCAATTATTGAAATATTTTGCAAGTAGTCATTTTTCCAGAGTTACAATTAATAATTTTCTCTTAAAAAGAACTTTCTCTAATGTTTCTTTCCGTTGAAAAGTTTTTAATGCAAGTATTGACTTTGCGTAGTGGTTGGTTGTTTTATCTCTGAGCGGCACTTTTTTGCACACCATGGGCTAAATGGCCAGGTCACAAGGATCCCGAAGGCTCAGAGAAGGTTGGGGGAGGGGCCCACTGGAACAGCTGTTAGGAAACAGATGGTAGCCTCCCGTCAAGGCCATCCAGTGTGTTCTTTAACGTGCACAGGGTATGAGCTCTCCCGCACACGGGGCCAATAATATTAATATTATATTATAATTATAATATTATTATAATATTTATTATTAATTATAATATTAATATTATAATATAATATTAATATTATAATATAATATTAATATTAATATATTATATAATATATTAGCTTGTCTTATAATATTAATAAAATTATGCAATGAAGTGTTTCTGTGATAGCAGTAACAATCCATGAGTACATTGAACTCAGGTCCCTTTGATCAGTGGCCAAGAGCGCTAACCACTCGGCCACGGAACAGCCTTTTTCTTTAATTCTGTCGGGGCGAAGGTGGCTCAGTCGGTAGCACGCCAGGCTCGTAATCTGTAGTTCCCAGGTTCGAGTCCCAGCTGGGTCAGCGTTGAGATTTATCTCCGCAAAATTCCCCGCCCTGCCCACGGTTAGTAGGGGACATCGATGGGCTTGGAAAGACCGCCGTCCGTCGGATGGGACGTTAAGCCGTGCCCCCGTGTGCGTGAGAGCCATACCCTGTGCACGTTAAAGAACACGCTGTGTCTTTAACGGCCACGGCACGTTAAAGAACACGCTGGATGGCCTTGAAGGGAGGCTACCATCTGTCTCCCAACAGCTGTTCCAGTGGGTCCCCTCCCCCAACCTTCTCTGAGCCTTCGGGGTCCATGTGACCTGGCCATTTAGCCCATGGTGTGCAAAAAAGTGTCGCTCAGAGGTAAAACAACCCACAACCCTTTAATTATGTCAAAATAAGACAGGAAAAGAACGCACTCTGAAGAATTGAGGGAATTAATCCAATAAGCGATTAAGGGCCATCATACATGTATCATGATATAATAGTGACATTCAAAAATTTGGCTTCTTGTGTTGGATCTTTTCAAATACGAGACTTTGTTCTTTTTGGAATTTTTTTTAAATTTTATTAAACTTTTTTATTTATTATTTAGGGATAACGAAACTAATTCATTGACAAAATAATTTGTCGGCCAAACTTTTATTCGCTTTTTGTTTTTTTTACAAATTACGCATTTACGTTTGTGTATAATCTCCACTACGAAAAAGGCGCAGGGGTGGCTCAGTCGGTAGCGTGTCAGGCACGTAATCTGCAGTTTCCAGGTTCGAGTCCCAGCTGGGTCAGCGTTGAGATTTATCTCTGCAAAACTCCCCGCCTTGCCCACGGTCAATAGGGGACACCGATGGGCTTGGAAAGGCTGACGTCCGTCGGATGGGACGTTAAACCATGGCCCAATGTGCGGGAGAGCTCATACCCTGTGCACGTTAAAGAACACACTGGATGGCCTTGACGGGAGGCTAACATCTGTCTCCTAACAGCTTTCCAATGGGTCCCCTCCCCCAACCTTCTCTGAGCCTTCGGGATCCTTGTGACCTGGCCATTTACCCCATGTTGTGCAAAAAAGTGCCGCTCAGAGATAAAACAACCAACCACTACGTAAAGTCAATACTTGCATTAAAAACTTTTAAACGGAAACGAAACATTTTCAAAAATCACTAAATTAAAGAGAAAGTTCTTTTCTGACATTGTTGCTGTACACAGGCGTTTAGAAAATTTCGTATCTTCGTTAACATCTTCAAATTTGATGTACTTTTCACTATTCGAAAAGTGACACTTGGGAGCTATCGCTCTCTCAAACAAAAAAAAAAATGAGGAAATGGGCGTGTTCTTACTTTAAACTTTATGAACAAAAGCAGAATAGACTTTGCGCTTGAATTTCTGTTTCGCAACAAAAGTTAAAACTGAAAAATGTTTCCAATGCCGATAAATTCCTGCTCCAATGAATGTAGTCATAGAAGTTGAGCCAAAACGTGAAATGATCCAAAAGATTTACTCTGGCTACCCAAATGTTCGTCATCTTTGGTTTATTAAATCTCATATAAACTCTCTTGCCAACCTTTTCGAGCATGAATTGCATCCGAAAGAGTACTCCGTTGATGTCTGCAGGATTTTGAGCAGGAGAAAGAATATTTAAATGATTTTTTGTTGTTCAAGGAAGAGTAGAAAAGAACTATTTTCAATTCAAAAGTTGTGCAAAAAAACAAAAAACAAGCTAATGCTTTCATTTGTCGTCTACCTGTAGACATTCAGTTCAAATAAAGTCTGTGCATTTTTATTGATTAGTTCAGTGGTTTCGAAATTTTTAGGGCCGAACACCCCTTTTATTTTTTTAAATGCCCCCCTTCATAGAAAGATACGTTAATCTATAAAGCATTCGATATTCTATTTGATTTATTTCTACACAATAACTCAAGAAAACATGGTGCTGGGGTGTCTCAGTCGGTAGCGCGCCAGGCTCTTAATCTGTAGTTCCCAGGTTCGAGTCCCAGCTGGGTCAGCGTTGAGATTTATCACCGCAATATTCCCCGCCCTGCCCACGGTCACTAGAGGACACCGATGGGCTTGGAAAAGCCGCCGTCCGTCGGATGGGACGTTAAGCTTTGGTCCCGTGTGCGGGAGAGCCATCCCTTGTGCACGTTAAAGAACACGCTGGATGGCCTTGACGGGAGGCTACCATCTGTCCCCCAACAGCTGTTCCAGTGGGTCCCCTCCCCCAACCTTCTCTGAGCCTTCGGGGTCCATGTGACCTGGCCATTTAGCCCATGGTGTGCAAAAAAGTGCCGCTCAGAGGTAAAACAACCCAACTCAAGAAAACGCGTCCACAAATTGTGGACCACTTGTAGAACTTTCTAACAAACGTTAAAAAACGTGCAATATTATGCTATAATATCGCCAAATTCGTCGACATTGCAGCAACTTTATAGGATGATAGCGATACTTTAATGCCAATTCTTCTGTAAAAATACTACTACTTTTATCTAATTTTAACACGTAGACCACATTGAAGCCCTAACTTTACACATAAACACCTCACTGAGAAAATTGCAAGAATAATTTACATTACTTTAAAATTTGCAATAATAACAACATTAAGAATACCAATGTCAAATGTCATTTAATTTTTGGGGCGGGGGTGGCTCAGTCGGTAGCTCAGTCGGTAGCGCGTCAGGCTCGTAATCTGTAGTTCTCAGGTTCGAGTCCCAGCTGGGTCAGCGTTGAGATTTATCTCCGCAAAATTCTCCGCCCTACCCACGGTCAGTAGGGGACACCGATGGGCTTGAAAAGACCGCCGTCCCTCAGATGGGACGTTAAGCCGTGGCCCCGTGTGCGGGAGAGCCATACCCTCTGCACGTTAAAGAACACGCTGGATGGCCTTGACAGGAGGCTACCATCTGTCTCCCAACAGCTGTTCCAGTGGGTCCCCTCCCCCAACCTTCTCTGAGCCTTCGGGGTCCATGTGACCTGGCCGTTTAGCCCATGGTGTGCAAAAAAGTGCCGCTCAGAGGTAAAACAACCCAACCCTTTCACAAAGAAACACCTGAGAATATACCAGTTTTATTGCTGTTCAACAAACATATAATTACAATTAGCACAACTGAATCGCGCTTTAAAAAAGTACATTGGAGAATATACCGATCTATCGAAAGTGAGAGAATTGTTCAATTGTTAAAATATAGAACATTAAAAGTAATTAAATTGAGAAATCGGGGGAAAGTTATATCTTTTTTTTTTAATTTTGCAAAACAGAATACTAAACTAGTTTTTAACCAACACAACATACTCTTATCATTCGTTCAACGATTTTTGGACAATCATGAGCCTCAAATATATGATTAAAGCAAAATTCAGAAATTAGTCAAAGGAAGTCTTTCATCTGATTTTAACCCTTTCAGGACCATAAGGTTTCTAAGAGTAAATATTAGTATGTAACTGTTTATTTTAGTTTGTTTAGACGTAAAATAAATAAAAATCATAAGAAAAATACATACAATGTGTAGTTTTTTTTGGAATTTTATGGGAAATATTTTTCCCAATGGACTATAAAGGTAACACAAATTATAGTTAGGCTTATTATGCAATGTCTTTTATTTATTGGTTTATTAGAACAAAATGTTAACTAAAATAATACAAAATTATGAAATAAAATTACTATACAAAATGATGTGCTAATTATGATATTCTGCTAAGCAATTTCTTTTGGTAGTGAGGCAAAGATGGACATTGCACATAGTACATATATCATGCGTCCTCACAGTTCTGTTTTTGTTTTCTAAACGTTCCCGTTTACGTAATTGCGTTCGGCATACGTTCTATTTTGACATTCTGTATAAAAAATGCAGATAAGGTTATAATTAAATACGACAATCACCAATTTTAAAATGGGAAAAATGTTTCCCTTAGTCGTGAAAGGGTTAACTTGAAAACAAACTATTACTAGAAACCTGAATCCAGCGACTGCTCTTCTCATGGAGATAGTGTAGCCCACCTCACCACATCTTTACAAACTTTTTTCGATCTGTCTTAACGAATTATCCGTATATTGATTCATTTCCCGTTAACATGCAAATTAATAACTGCTCAGAGCAGGCAAAATCACTTAAAAACTTCTGGAAAAATCAACTCTTATCAATAAATTTCGGATTATTTATTTAAAAACACTTCCAGTACACCGTAATAAGTTAGGCAAATGACATTTCCAGGGATAAAATGTATACATTCCGAAAATTTTCCAACCAACCTTGAACTTTGACTTAGAAGAGTCCGAACGAAGCAAGTTATATTGTCAAGTAGTATCTGTTTTGTTTGCAAAGTTATCACAGACAAAAAGTAGGTCATCGTTGTGTCCAAGTTCAGTTTCACCAGTTGCACATCGTAATCTGTAGTTCCCAGGTTCGAGTCCCAGCTGAGTCAGCATTGAGATTTATCTCCGCAAAGTTCACCGCCCTACCCACGGTCAGTAGGGGACACCGATGGGCTTGGAAAGGCCGCCGTCCGTCGAATGGGACGTTAAGCCGTGGCCCGTGTGCGGGAGAGCCATACCCTGTGCACGTTAAAGAACACGCTGAATGGCCTTGACGGGAGGCTACCATCTGTCTCCCAACAGCTTTTCCAGTGGGTCCCCAACCTTCTCTGAGCCTTCGGGGTCCATGTGACCTGGCCATTTAGCCCATTGTGTGCAAAAAAGTGCAGCTCAGAGGTAAAACAACCCAACCCAACCAGTTGCACATCTGTTGTCAATTCGAAAGTCACTCTAAATAACGAGATATTATTCAACAGCTTTCAGTTATTTCCATTTCTTACTCAAATAAGCATACTGAAATACCGATTGCAGTGAATCTGGTATTGCCGACAAGCTGGTCGAATTCAGTACAGAAAACATTAGAGAATTCCATGTCATTCCTCCTTTAAAAAGTTCGTCAAAATTGAAGAAAACTTAATTATTAGACGAACGATAAAATGCGCAATTATTTTAGTAAATTATTACTAGTGTTTTGATTAGCTTTCGAGATCTTTAAGACTTTTAAAATATTAAACGAATATTGCTGAAATTACGATTTTAGATAGACTTGATTTATATATTTAATTTACTATCAATTTCGTTTCGATTTATTATTCCATTTTGCATTTTATACAATTTACATTTCATACAATTTGAACTTATACATTTAATTCATTTCAGTTGTACAAATTTTATAATATAATTTTTACATTTGTTTGCTTATACATTTGTTTAATAATAAAAATACGGAATAGTAAAAATACATATTTTCAAATATCTTTTTGTGATTTCAATTAATATTTGGAATACTAACCAAATTCCACAGGCTAGTTTGATAAGTGTATCAAACTAGCCTGTGGAATTGCAATTTTGTGAAAAAAAAATAGTAATATTATTAAAATGTTATTTGTAAATGAAAAATTTAAATTTCACAATTTATAATATCTGCTGAATCATAACTAGTACCAATATACATCATATTTAATTTATTATAGTAAATATACATTTTTAGTCATTGTTATGAGGTAAGGATCATTTCAATATCAATAAATTCATCAATCCATATTTTAAATATATTGAAATTAATAATAATAATATAAAATTAATAAATATATTTTAATATAATAAAAATTTTGAAAATTTATTATTTTAGTCTTTTTTTATTATTGATGGCAATCGATTAAATATTTAATTATTAATTTCCATAATATGTTTCTTTTTCTATAAATAGTGGGGCGGGGTGGCTCAGTCGGTAGCGCGCCAGGCTCGTAATCTGTAGTTCCCAGGTTCGAGTCCCAGCTGGGTCAGCGTTGAGATTTATCTCCGCAAAATTCTCCGTCCTGCCCACGGTCAGTAGGGGACACCGATGGGCTTGGAAAGGCCGCCGTCCGTCGGATGGGACGTTAAGCCGTGGCCCGTGTGCGGGAGAGCCATACCCTGTGCACGTTAAAGAACACGCTGGATGGCCTTGACGGGAGGCTACCATCTGTCTCCCAACAGCTGTTCCAGTGGGTCCCCTCCCCCAACCTTCTCTGAGCCTTCGGGGTCCATGTGACCTGGCCATTTAGCCCATGGTGTGCAAAAAAGTGCCGCTTAGAGATAAAACAACCCAACAACAACAACAACCTATAAATAGTTTCCAATTTCGGTTTCCATTGCCATAACATGGGACTTCACTGATGAATTCGAAATTTTTCCAGATTAAATTATTAGCTCTTTTTAAAAAAAAAGAGCTGATGATTTGTTTTTGACGCTGTTTGTTTTGTCTGAAGACATTCAACCTTTTTGAGATAAATTAAGAAATCAGTTTTCTGTTTGTGTAGGCATTAATGAACTATTAGGATTTTCGTTTTCCGATTATCTCAAAAGCTTTAATAGTGCCCTCTAACGATGAAAAAAGTTGAAAATGTCAAAACTTTCAGCGAATGTTGCAAATGGTCTATTTAGCCTATAAATTTCAATTTTGCGTGGTAGAGTGTGGTGATCAATCAAGGAAATTGCAGTTCGATAGGTACTAAGGACACTCATACTACCCGACACTCAATATTTTTTTCTTTTCTATTCTTTTCAGATAACTCTTCAACTTAAAGAAGTTGTTGTTGGGTTGTTTCACCTCTAAGCGGCACTTTTTGCAAACAATGAGCTAAACAGACAAGTCATAAAGACCCCAAGGGTTTAGAGAAGGTTGGAGGGAGGGAACGCACTGGAGAACTGCTAGGTGACAGATGGCAGCACCTTTCAAGGCCCTCCAACGTGTTCTATAACAGGCACAGAATCTGGCTCTCCAGCATACGGGACCACGGCTTACTCCTCATCCGACAAATGGCGGCCTCTCCAAGCCCATCGGTGTCCCTTACTGGCCAAACTGGTTTGCGAAGATAAATCTCAACTCTGACCCAACTGGGACTCCAAACTGGAAACTTTTGAGGACGTTTTCTGCTCTCTGTGTAATGCGTTATTTACATGGGTGAAATTCGATAATTAGAAATGTCCAAGTTAATTTGCATTTCTTTTAATGTTCTATATTCTTCACTTCATAAAAAAGAATCATTCTGTTGAGGATCATGCATTAAAGAAAATACTCACATGGTAGGTTAGCTTGAGGACTCGAAAAATACCTGGAGAACCCTCCTCCTCCTCTAAGTGATCTTTCCTCTTCATTTCCTATCATTCTGCTCTTATCACCAGCTGACAATATCGTTGCGAAAGTCAGCACCAAGAAAGACACCAAAAGAATAGAATTCGTCATCCTTTATTTCCTGAAAAATAATTACATTAAATTCAGACACGTTTAAAAACATAGTACAATAAAAACTTTCTATTCTATTACAGTTGCTCAAAAGCGCAACCGAACGCTATGGTTGATTACAGAATTCAGAAAAAATATATGGCAACGGTTTTTTTTATAAATTAGTGATCTGGCAACCTTCGTGTCACGAAGGTTGCCAGATCACTAATTTCTGAAACCTTCACGACACGAAGGTTGCCAGATCACTATTTTCTAAAAAAATCTTTGCCAGATATTTTTTCTGAATTCTGTAATCAACCATAGCGTTCGGTTACTTTTTTGAGCGACTGTACATATTATACAATAGATCTTGAACAATTTTATTTATTTCAAATTAATTAGTGCTTCATTGATACTCTCAATCAGGGCAGGATCAAAGACCTGAAAGGAGGGGGAGGGGGTAGATGCCTCTCCTCCTTTCAGAATTCTAGCAGGGGTAATGGAGGCAAAATATTATTAAACTTATGTATTATAGTTCATGATTTTTTCAAGAAAATTTTTGAACACCTCTAAAACGGAGGAGGTTGTGTTACAGGTCAATGAAATTCCATCCTCTTGCCCCCTCCCCCGACACATTTATTTTCTATATTTGCTTGCTCGATGCCGTTCCATGGCTGAGTGGTTAGCGCGCTTGGCTACTGATCTAAGGGACCTGGGTTCGAGCCCCGGATAAGGCATGGATCATGGATGTATGTGTCGTTTTTCTGCTGAGGTCCTGCCATCCTCACAGACTTAAGGGGGTATTTATTTATTTATTTTTTATGTCGCTCCCCACCCCACTACCACCACCACGACATGTCGTGCTCCTGAAGCCGCTTTGTGACTTTCTTTTTTACGCCATCATGGAAAGTGTCATTCTCTGAGATGCTTTTTCAGCTTCCCAAAGAAGTGAAAAAACGTATGGCGCCACGTCTGTAGAGTGGGTGGTAAAAAATTACCAGGTGAAAAAATCTACTACAATTGCTCGACCATTTTCTAACTCGCAGCACCATTTCCGCACATGTTGAACTGACCAGGGCATCTGAGTCGTACACAACCGCAAGCTGTTGATGGATTTCTACTGGTTGGATCTTCTGTGACCACAGAAATCGAATTACTGCTCAGATCTCCTGCTCTGTTTACAAGTGCACACTGATGACCATTGCTCCATAGTGACGCTATTTGGTCCAACATGCCGTGGTGGCACAATTCTAGCTGTTTGTTTACTGGGAAACAAACTAGGATTGGATTGTTTTACCTCTGAGCGACACTTTTTTGCACACCATGGGCTAAATGGCCAGGTCACATGGACCCCGAAGACTCAGAGAAGGTTGGGGGAGGGGACTCTGTGGCAAGTAGCTGCTTGAGGGGATATATAATATATTTATCGATTTCAAGGTCAGATAGGAGTAGGAGTGACAATCGGAAAATCAAGACCCTGATTGATTCATAGTATTGAGAAAATGCGACTGGTAAAAACAATTACGGGTTTGCGGGGTCGTTTTATCACTAAGCGGCAGTTTTTTCGCACCAAACCGTCAGGTCACAAGGACTTCAAAGGCTCAGAGAAATTTGGGGGTGGGGACCAACTAGACAGCTGTTAGGAGACATGTAGAACTTAGACAGCTGTTAGGAGATGGTAGACTCCCGTCAAGGCCATCCAGCGGGTTCTTTAACGTGCACAGGATAAGGCTCTCCCACATACGGTTTGGATTGGATTGTTTTACCTCTGAGCCGCACTTTTTTGCACACCATGGGCTAAATGGCCAGGTCACATAGACCCCGAAGGCTCAGAGAAGGTTGGGGGAGGGGACCCACTGGAACAGCTGTTGGGAGACAGATGGTAGCCTCCCGTCAAGGCCATCCAGTGTGTTCTTTAACGTGCACAGGGTATGGCTCTCCCACACACGGGGCCACGGCTTATCGTCCCATCTGACGGTCAGCGGCCTTTCCAAGCCCATCGGTGTCCCCTACTGACCGTGGGCAGGGCGGGGAAATTTTGCGGAGATAAATCTCAACGCTGACCCAGCTGGGACTCGAACCTGGGAATTACAGATTACGAGCCTGGCGCGCTACCGACTGAGCCACCCCCGCCCCTGAAACAAACTAGGAACTATACTTTGTGAATCGTATAATAAATTATCATTGCATGCTTTTTTAAGGAGCTAAATTAGCATAGCTCCCGATACCCCAATTTTGATTATTCATCTATTTCTTGCCTTATCTTTCCCTTATTTAGTGTTACCTGCATATAGACAGCATCTATTTCTCCATTCTTTATATCAATCTAATGCTTTGAAGCGATGATGGATCATATGTGTCCCAATGACCAGGAGAACTCTACTGAGGGGAACTTACACTAGTGGTATTTGGTTTGTGTTGTTTTACCTCTCAGCAGAAATTTTTTTTACAAACAATGGACTAAATGGCCAAGTCACAAGGACCCCGAGGGGCTCAGAGAAATTAGGGGGATGGGACCCACTATACAGCTGTTAGGAGATAGGTGGTAGCCTCCGGTCAAGACCGCCCAGCGTGTTCTTTAATGTGCATAGTGTATGGTCTATGTCTCCCGCACACGGAATCACGGCTTAACGTCCGATCTGATGTGTGGCGACCTCTCTAAGACTATCCATGACCCCTACCTGATTGAAGGAAAGGCGAGGAGTTTCGCGAAGATACGCCAGTGGTAGGGACATCATTTGATATTATATACTTTTGTCGGCACAATGGGCTAAATTTCCAGGTCATGATGATCCCAATGACTCAGTGTTAAGTTGGGGGAATGGTGCTTATTGTAAAGCTGTCACTAGAAAACCACTTAGTGTATTCTATAACATGCGCATTTTATGGCTTTCCTATACACGGAATCACTTCTTAAAATTCCATCCAATGGAAGATAACCGTTTCAAACCCACCGGTGAGCTCTTTTATCACCAAGGGCAAGCAGGATGGAGGTTGGGTTGTTGGGTTGTTTTACCGCTGAGCGGCACTTTTTTGCACACCATGGGCTAAATGGCCAGGTCACATGGACCCCGAAGGCTCAGAGAAGGTTGGGGAGGGGGACCCACTGGAACAGCTGTTGGGAGACAGATGGTAGCCTCCCGTCAAGGCCATCCAGCGTGTTCTTTAACGTGCACAGGGTATGGCTCTCCCGCACACGGGGCCACGGCTTAACGTCCCATCCGACTGACGGTGGCCTTTTCAAGCCCATCGGTATCCCCTACTGACCGTGGGCAGGGCGGGGAATTTTGCGCAGATAAATCTCAACGCTGACCCAGCTGGGACTCGAACCTGGGAACTACAGATTACGAGCCTGGCGCGCTACCGACTGAGCCACCCCCGCCCCAGGAGGATGGAGGTTAGCGAAGATAAATCTCAACTCAAACACAGTTAGATTGATTGATTGCTTTACCTCTGAGCGACTCTTTTTTCGCACAATATACTAAATGGCCTGGTCACAAAGACCCTGGAGGCTCAGAGAAGGTTGGGGGGAGAGGGCCTACTAGACAGCTGTTGGAAGATAGATGGTAGCCTCCCGTCAAGGCCATCTAGCGTGTTCTTTAACGTGCACACAGTATGGCTCTCCCGCATACGGAGCCACAGCTTAATGTCCCATCCGATGGACAACGGCCTTTACCAAGCTCATCGGTGTCCCTCTACTGGCCGAGGACAAGGCGGGGAGTTTTGCGGAGATAAGTGTGATATTGCCTTACTGGGCTCGAACCGGAGAACTGCAAATTACGAGTCTGGCGCATTATCGACTGAGACCCGGGCTCCAGGCACAGTTAGGACTCGAACCTGACCACATTATACTATGATACTAACACCTTACCAACTGGGGGCAGGGGTGGCTCAGTCCGTAGCGCGCCAGGCTCGTAATCTGTAGTTCCCAGGTTCGAGTCCCAGCTGGGTCAGCGTTGAGATTTATCTCCGCAAAATTCCCCGCCCTGCCCACGGTCAGTAGAGGACACCGATGGGCTTGGAAAGGCCGCCGTCCGTCGGATGGGATGTTAAGCCGTGGCGCCGTGTGCGGGAAAGCCATACCCTGTGCACGTTAAAGAACACGCTGGATGACCTTGACGGGAGGCTACCATCTGTCTCCCAACAGCTGTTCCAGTGGGTCCCCTCCCCCAACCTTCTCTGAGCCTTCGGGGTCCATGTGACCTGGCCATTTAGCCCATGGTGTGCAAAAAAGTGCCGCTCAGAGGTAAAACAACCCAACCCGTACCAACTGAGACAACCTCCATTCCAGAAAAAAAAATTAGTACATGCCTTAGGGAAATAAAACGAAATAAATTCTTATTTATGTGAAAAAGAATAACCGTTGACTCTTATTTCAATATACGCACAGAGCTAATTAGATTCGTAATTCGTATGATCGTGATAACTAAGGAATTCTTTATACGTATCCGTAACACTGATAACAGCAATGCATGAAGAACCACTTACATCCACATTCTTATAAACATAATACCTACTAACACCTTACCAACTGGGGGCGGGGGTGGCTCAGTCGATAGCGCGCCAGGTTCGTAATCTGTAGTTCCCAGGTTCGAGTCCCAGCTCGGTCAGCGTTGAGATTTATCTCCGCAAAATTCCCCGCCTTCCCCACGGTCAGTAGGGGACACCGATGGGCTTGGAAAGGCCGCCGTCCGTCGGATGGGACGTTAAGCCGTTGCCCCGTGTGCGGGAGAGCCATACCCTGTGCACGTTAAAGAACACGCTGGATGGCCTTGACGGGAGACTACCATCTGTCTCCCAACAGCTGTTCCAGTGGGTCCCCTCCCCCAACCTTCTCTGAGCCTGCGGGGTCCATGTGACCTGGCCATTTAGCCCATGGTGTGCAAAAAAGTGCCGCTCAGAGGTAAAACAACCCAACCTAAATAACTAGTAATATTGAAAATAGACATAATTGTAACCAGGGTCTCGGATCATGAGTGCGCATCCCCCCCCCCCCACCTCTTCTTTGAGAATGTCAGTAACGATAATAGAGTAAAATAATTATTAAACTGTGCATATTTCATGCATTTTTTTCAAAAAAAATTAAGACATTAAAAGAGGGAAAATCTTTTACTGGAACGGAAATCCAACCTCTTTCCATTCCCCCCCCCCCGTTTTTTTTTTACTTCTTTTTCCGCTCGGTCGAGTTTCTTGCCTCCACACTTTAATTTCGTTTTTTCTAGAACCGTGCCTGATCGTAACTTTTGAAGAAACAACTATAATATAATTCACAAAACTAATAAAATATCTTAGTTATGTCATTCTATGTTTAAAAAAAAATCAACTATCGTTAATACGAAAAAAACAAATGTCTTTTAATTTTGAAAATTAAAAGACATTTGTTTTATGGCAAGGTCACAAATAAAACAAAGGTCAACCTACAATTGGAAAAGGTGAGCGACCATCACCGATCACTACACTCTTCTTTAACATGGAGAGTTATATTTTCCTGCATATAAAACAGTAAATAAAAAATAATAAATACCCTCTCAAGCAGCTGCTTGCCACAGAAGTCTGACAATTTATACGCCTTAGTAGAAGATCTGTGAGCATCTCCGGGACTCGAACCCACACCCCTTTGACCAGTAGTCAAGTGCGCTAAGTACTCGGCCACGGGACTGCTAACTATATCCTAATCCAGTGGTTCCCAATCTAATTCAGCCCATGTATTATTTTTGAAAATTTTGCAACGACCTTCACGGAAATCTTAATATTTTTTCTTGTATAAAACTAGTTAAAACTAAAAGGCGGTAGCGCCCCCCCCCCCCCCCTCTTCGGGAACCACTGTCCTAAACGGCATCTAAGTCCATCCATAGCGTAACTTTCACCAAAGCATAAAGTATGAGGACCTTCCTGTATTCGGGGCGTTAAAACTGTGATACTAAATCCATCTGTTCATTCTACGAAGGGGGCGGGGATGGCTCAGTCGGTAGCGCGTCAGGCTCGTAATCTGTAGTTCACAGGTTCCAGTGTCAGCTGGGTCAACGTTGAGATTTATCTCCGCAAAATTCCCCGCCCTGCCCACGGTCAGTAGGGGACACCGATGGGCTTGGAAAGGCCGCCGTCCGTCGGATGGGACGTTAAGCCGTAGCCCCGTGTGTGGGAGAGTCATACCCTGTGCACGTTAAAGAACACGCTGGATGGCCTTGACGGGACGCTACCATCTGTCTCTCAGCAGCTGTTCCAGTGGGTCCCCTCACCCAACCTTCTCTGAGCCTTCGGGGTCCATGTGACCTGGCCATTTAGCCCATGGTGTGCAAAAAAGTGCCGCTCAGAGGTAAAACAACACAATCATTCTACGAATAATTTCCTCAACTCCAGAAGGAATGGGCTGTGCTTCACGGTTGCACTCCCGATGGCACACCTGAATCGCCAAGGTCTTGAACCCAGCCACTTTGACTTCATAAACTTTATTACCAAAAAGAACTTCTATCAGGCACAGACAATTTTCCACGGCATATAATCTAATCCATACCGTTGTCAAGAGATAAGCTCTTACAATCAATTACAATCGCAAAACAGATTTCTAGAACATTACATGTGATTTCGTAAAGTAATACATTCCTCACATGAAACTGTGACGACCCTTCTCTATCCATGCCACTTACCTCGGCAAGCGAACAATTGCTCCTTTTGTTTAGGGAGACTCTTTCACAAACGATACTTCGGTACACAATGTTGTCTAGTTTTATAGAGATGAAACAGATTTTTTGTTCCGATGATAAATCACATCCCCAACACCTGCTCCCAGAGATGAACGATAAAAGAGTGATGTCATTAGATCACAACTGTTACAGCAAACGAAAAAAACTTCGTCATCTACTAATTCTTTCCCCAGACCCTGCAGTAGCTGATGAACATATGTATGTAGGCTTTGGGTTGTTGGGTTGTTTTAGCTCTGAGCGGCACTTTTTTGCACACCATGGGCTAAATGGCCAGGTCACATGGACCCCGAAGGCTCAGAGAAAGTTGGGGGAGGGGACCCACTGGAACAGCTGTTGGGAGACAGATGATAGCCTCCCGTCAAAGCCATTCAGAGCGTTCTTTAACGTTGGGTTGTTTTACCTATGAGCGGCACTTTTTTGCACACCATGGGCTAAATGGCCAGGTCACATGGACCCCGAAGGCTCAGAGAAAGTTGGGGGAAGGGACCCACTGGAACAGCTGTTGGGAGACAGATGGTAGCTTCCCGTCAAAGCCATTCAGAGCGTTCTTTAACGTTGGGTTTTTTTACCTCTGAGCGGCACTTTTTTGCACACCATGGGCTAAATGGCCAGGTCACATGGACCCCGAAGGCTCAGAGAAAGTTGAGGGAAGGGACCCACTGGAACAGCTGTTGGGAGACAGATGGTAGCTTCCCGTCAAAGCCATTCAGAGCGTTCTTTAACGTTGGGTTTTTTTACCTCTGAGCGGCACTTTTTTGCACACCATGGGCTAAATGGCCAGGTCACATGGACCCCGAAGGCTCAGAGAAGGTTTGTGGAGGGGACCCACTGGAACAGCTGTTGGGAGACAGATGGTAGCCCCCCGTCAAGGCCATCCAGCGTGTTCTTTAACGTGCACAGGGTATGGCTCTCCCGCACACGGGGCCACGACTGAACGTCCCATCCGACGGACGGCGGCCTTTCCAAGCCCATCGGTGTCCCCTACTGACCGTGGGCAGGGCGGGGAATTTTGCGGAGATAAATCTCAACGCTGACCCAGTTGGGACTCGAACCTGGGAACTACAGATTACGAGCCTGGCGCGCTCCCGACTGAGCCACCCCCGCCCCATGTACTTAGGCAATCGAACGATGAAAACAACACTATACGTTTCGGATCGATTTGCAAAGGGTTCCAACATTTGAAAAAAACCTTTCGATGAAAAGATTTTTATTGTAATGGTGACACAGTGAATGATTTGTCCTATATTTCGCTTCACGTTAGTCTGATTTGTCACATAGCGAATGAATCGTGACCCATTCGATCATCCAGATGTTACACTTCGTAGAGAAGGGAATAGAAGATGCCAATTATTCATTTCTTCCGTTCATCAATCAGATCATTGATTTCTATATTTGCTTCTGAATTCAGAGCATACTTTAAATCTATAAAGAAATCGCTGATTAGATGTCGAATTTCAACTCACATCTCTCAAATAAGGATATATATCTGGATAGTAATGAAGCTTCAGCCACCTTCACTGCACTTTAAGATCCTGATCTGCTGAAGGGCGGGGGTGGCTCAGTCGGTAGCGCGCCAGGCTCTTAATCTGCAGTTCCCAGGTTCGAGTCCCAGCTGGGTCAGCGTTGAGATTTATCTCCGCAAAATTCCCCGCCCTGCCCACGATCAGTAGGGGACACCGATGGGCTTGAAAAGGCCGCCGTCCGTCGGATGGGACGTTAAGCCATGGCCCCGTGTGTGGGAGAGCCATACCCTGTGCACGTTAAAGAACACGCTGGATGGCCTTGACGGGAGGCTACCATCTGTCTCCCAACAGCTGTTCCAGTGGGTCCCCTCCCCCAACCTTCTCTGAGCCTTCGGGGTCCTTGTGACCTGGCCATTTAGCCCATGGTGTGCAAAAAAGTGCCGCTCAGAGGTAAAACAACCCAACCCTGACCTGCTGAACCTAAAAATCATTATATAAACACCAAGGGAGTCGTAATATGAATAATCAAGGGAGTCGTAATATGATATAATCACCTTGATATATATGTTACGGTTTACATCAGGGCCAGTTCTAAGAGGGGTCATGTCCTTCCCTCCTTGAGAATGCAGCAAGGTAAGGGAAGCCAAAAATTATTAAACTTGTCCAATTTCACGCATTTTTTAAAAACCTCTAAAACGAAGGGGTAAATGTTACACAGCAATGGAAATGTTGCAGTGTAACATTTACGTTATTCGAGTTAGAGGTTTTTTTGGCAAAGAATCAACAATAGCGCTAAGCACTTTTGGGAAGAATCAATAATAGAAGGGAGATCCTTACCTTTTTGCGGGTTGATTGCCTCGCTCGCCACCCCCATCCCCCTATTTTTTCTATATCCGCGCCTGGTTTACGCTATTGACCTCCCCCTGGTAGGTATGAGTACCAAAGTGTTATTGTACATTGGCAAAACTAAATATATGTACCAACTATACACAATGGGCTAAATGACCAGGTCACAAGGACCCAGAGAAGGTTGGGAGAAGGGGACCCACTGGACAACGAATGGGGATCGAGGGTGGCTCAGTGTTAGGAGACAGATGGAAGCCTCCCGTCAAGGCCACCCAGCGTGTTTCCTAACGTGCACATGTTACGGCTCTCCTGTATAACAAACCACGGCTTAAAGTCCATTCCAACAGACGGCGGTCTTTCCAAGCCCATCCGTGTTCCCTTTTTCACTGTGGGTATGGTGGGGGATTCAGCGGAAATAAATACCAACAGTGTCCCAGGTGCAACTCGAACTAGTAGGGGTGGCTGAAAAAAATTGTCTTTTTTGCTTTGTTGAACTTGACAATATCGTTCGTGAGTCCCGCCAATTTTATAAGGTTGAGAAAGCCTGATCTATGAAAATTTTAGAAACATTAACTGCGCAGTCTCATAGTTTTCCTTCCATCTCTCCGGTTTACGACACTCCCCTGGTAGATAGTCCTCATACGAATGGGGGGCGAGGGTGGATCAGTCGGTAGCGCGCCAGGCTCAAAATCTAAAGTTCCCAGGTTCGAGTCCCCGCTGGGCTAGAGTTCAGATTTATCTTGCAAAACTCCCCGCCCTGTCCACGGTCAATAGGAGATACCCATGGGCTTGGGAAGGCCGCCGTCAATCGGATGGGACGTCAAGCCGTGGTCCGATATGCGGAAAAAGCCATACCTTGTGCACGTTAAAAAACACGCTGGATGGCTTGACGATAGGCTATCATCTTCTTCCAATAGCAGTTCCAGTGGGTCCCCTTCCCTCAACCTTCTCTGAACCTTCAGGGTCCTTGTGACCTGACCGTTTGGCCCGTTGTGTGCAAAAAAGTGCCGTTCAACCTCAAGCGAATGGACATGATAATCCCTAGCATAAGGTCCTCAGAAGATCTCTATACAATAACACAGTGGGGCGGGGTTGGCTCAGTCGGTAGCGCGCCAGGCTCGTAATCTGTAGTTCCCAGGTTCGAGTCTCAGCTAGGTCAGCGTTGAGATTTATCTCCGCAAAATTCACCGCCCTGCCCACGGTCAGTAGGGGACGCCGATGGTCGCCGTCCGTCGGATGGGACGTTAACCCGTGGTCCCGTGTGCGGGAGAGCCATACCCTGTGCACGTTAAAGAACTCGCTGGATGGCCTTGACGGGAGGCTACCATCTGTCTCCCAACAGCTGTTCCAGTGGGTCCCCTCCCCCAACCTTCTCTGAGCGTTCGGGGTCCATGTGACCTGGCCATTTAGCCCATGGTGTGCAAAAAAGTGCCGCTCAGAGGTAAAACAACCCAACGTTAAAGAACAGGTTGAATGGCCTTAATGGGAGGCTACCATCTGTCTCCCAACAGCTGTTCCAGTGGGTCCCCTCCCCCAACCTTCTCTGAGCCTTCGGGGTCCATGTGACCTGGCCATTTAGCCCATGGTGTGCAAAAAAGTGACGCTCAGAGGTAAAACAACCCAACCCAGTGGTAAATATCAGTTTGTTAGTCTGAGGTTGAAGCTACATTTCGCATTAGCAGCTGTCTTTGATTCTACCCTCGTTTTTGACAATGAGGCAATCGTAAACTCTGCATGCGCATTCATTATAGACTCTGCATGCGCATTCATTATAGACTATAACATATGACAGAGATCTGAAGAACACGCCTCCGGCACAAGTGTCGAGAGATTCGTATCTCGATGTCGGTTTCATATAAACAACTGCAGAATGATATGTCTGGACCACACTGATATTTCTATGTTGCTAGTGTACAAAAATTAACTCTATTAAGTTGTAACTCTATTAAGAATAGAGTTATCGTGTACAACTATATTTATCTACTTTGGAATGAGATAAAAACTTATCCTGCTGCTTCGAAACCATCTTTAGGGGACATGCTTTCATATCTTAAATATATTTTGATGTTCAATTATTCCTTTGATGTCTGGAATGCCATTATATCTATGTCTAGTTATTGATTCGCGTCAGCTTTGCTATCTGATACGCGGGCTTAATAAGCTTGATTATTTTCCACTTTGTCCTAGAAATATTGAGAATTTATTAAGAGCGACTTTTTATTAACTTACTCTTTGATTTGGTTTGTTTTACCTCTGAGCGGCACTTTTTGGCACACAATGGGCTAAATGGCCAGTTCACAAGGACCCTGAAGGCTCAGAGAAGGTTGGGAGAGGAGACTCACTGGAACGGCTGTTGGGAGACAGATGGTAGCCTCCCGTCAAGGCCATCCAGTGTGTTCTTTAACGTGCAAAGGGTATGGCTCTCCCACATTGAGAATTTATTAACAGCGACTTTTTATTAACTTACTCTTTGATTTGGGTTGTTTTACCTCTGAGCGGCACTTTTTGGCACACAATGGGCTAAATGGCCAGTTCACAAGGACCCTGAAGGCTCAGAGAAGGTTGGGAGAGGAGACTCACTGGAACGGCTGTTGGGAGACAGATGGTAGCCTCCCGTCAAGGCCATCCAGTGTGTTCTTTAACGTGCAAAGGGTATGGCTCTCCCACACACGGGTCCCATCCGACGGACGGCGGCCTTTCCAAGCCCATCGGTGTACCCTGCTGACCGTGGGCAGGGCAGGGAGTTTTGCGGAGATAAACCTCAACGCTCACCCAGCTGGGATTCGAATCTGGGAACTGCAGATTACGAGCCTGGCGTGCTACCGACTGAGCCACCCCCGCCCCAACTTACTCTTTGATAAAAGGGAAAGGTAAGATGTGGGTAGCGACCCAGGCTCATAATCTGCAGTTCCCAAATTCGAGTCCCAATTGTGTCAGCATTCAGATTTACGTCCTCTTGATTCCCTTTCTACCCCCCGCTGAGAAAGGGGACGATGTTAGGCTTCGAAAGACTGCCGTCCGTCGGATGGGACGTTAAGACGCTGCTCGTGTGCAGGAGAGTTATACCCTGTGAAACCTAAAGAACACACTGGCCTTGACGGGAGGCACCCATCTGTCTCTTAACAGTTGTCCAATGGGTTCCCTTCCCCCATCCTTCTCTAAGCTCTTGGGGTCCTTGTGACCTGCCTATTTAGTCCAGTGTGCAGATAAGCGCTGCTCAGAGGTTGAGTTGGGTTGTTCTACCTCTGAGAGGAACTTTGTTTGCACCCAATGGCCTAAATTGCCAGGTCACAAGGACCCCAACCGGCTCAGAGAAGGATGGAGAAAGGCGACCCACTTGGCGACCGTCAGGAGACAGATGGAAGCCTACCGTCAAGATCATTTAGCGTGTTCTTTGACGAACACATAACATTGGCTCTCCTACACAAGGGACAAAGTCCCAGCGTGCCATCCGACGAACGGCGACGTTCTAAGCCCATCGGTGTCCCCTTTCTGACCGAAAGGAGAGTGAAGGTTTAGTGCAGATAAAGCTCAGCTCTCGTAAAGGTGGGACTCGAGCCTAGGAACTCAAGATTACGAACCTGGTACACTACCGACTGAGTCAATCACCTCCCTCATTTTTGTGTTTATGTTATGCATTTTACATTGCAAAAAGAGTACGTTTTTCAATTATAAAAGTTACTTGACTAAAAAAAAAGTATTAATTATCTTTTTTGTCTGTGTTTTTTTTTAGTGTAATGCGATCAAGCATTTAACAGCACACTGGTAGATTCTCCGCTGCACACAGATTAATAATATTGATTTTAATACAGAACATAAAGTTATACAACTATTTTTTTCTCATAAATGAAAAACACTTTTATTTTGTTTGCTACACTTGTTAATGAGGCATTTCAGTTCCTGGCATATGTCCTTGGATATCTTTGCTCTCTCTTCGTAACCCTAATATTTATTATTTTTTATAGCAAGAAATAGTTAGCCAGTTTGTTTTTTTTTTGTGTTTGCGTTTACGTTCGATATATTTAAAAATGTGATGTAGGAATTAGTTTCAAAATAGTTTTCTAAACCTTACCACTCTTTGGTGGGGCGGAGGTGGCTCAGTCGGTAGCGCGCCAGGCTCTTAATCTGCAGTTCTCAGGTTCGAGTCCCAGCTGGGTCAGCGTTGAGATTTATCTCCGCAAAACTCCCCGCCCTGCCCACGGTCAGTAGGGGACACCGATCGGCTTGGAAAGGCCGCCGTCCGTCGGATGGGACGTTAAGCCGTGGCCCCGTGTGCGGGAGAGCCATACCCTATGCACGTTAAAGAACACGCTGGATGGCCTTGACGGGAGGCTACCATCTGTCTCCCAACAGCTGTTCCAGTGGGTTCCCTCCCCCAACCTTCTCTGAGCCTTCGGGGTCCATGTGACCTGGCCATTTAGCCCATGGTGTGCAAAAAAGTACCGCTCAGAGGTAAAACAACCCAATCCTTTGGCAATTTCGAATTCAGTAATATTTCAAAGTAGATCTTTCTGAACCTCCCTGTACCCCACCCTCTTTGGTATTGTCCTTTGCCTCTAGCAGAATCCTGAGATCAGAGCCAAATCTAGAGTTGGGGGGCCAAGGGGGCCATACCTCTTTGCTATGTGAAAATACTAGTAAATGCAACGGAGGCAAAAATTGTTAATCTTGTGCAAATTTCACGAATTTTACATGAAACGAAGGCAAAAAATATCATACTGCAATGTAAATCCAGTCCTTTAACTTTTTCGGCACAATTGCGTTACTTGCCCCCCCCCCCCTCCTCTTTGTTTTTTTCCAGACTCGAGCCTACCTGAGATTACAGTATACAGAGTCGTATCAGAATAATATGACCACCTACCATACATATACTATGGTAGGTGGTCATATTATTCTGATACGACTGTGTATATTATTATGTTTTATTCGGATTTGCAAATCTGTTCCACTTCATACCCCTTATAAATATCATTTCCCTCTTCTCCCCAGATAATATTACCCGGCCTCTTCTTCCCATTGAAGAAATTTGTAAAGTCATCCCTCCTTATTCGTCTGCAAACCAGTGTAACCAAACCTCCATCCATTTCTCCAATTCCTCGCTTTTCCTCTATTCCAATAGACATAGCATTAGTCTTTTGACTCAATAGATATCAAAAGATACGAATAAGTACAAAAGTTCATCGGAAACACCCCAAATGAGTCCTCGAGAAGTCCATCAAACACCCCAAATCAGTCCTCGAGAAGTCCATCAAAACACCCTAAATGAGTCCTCGAGAAGTCCATCGGAAACACCCCAAATGAGTCCTCGAGAAGTCCATCAAACACCCCAAATCAGTCCTCGAGAAGTCCATCAAAACACCCTAAATGAGTCCTCGAGAAGTCCATCGGAAACACCCCAAATGAGTCCTCGAGAAGTCCATCGGAAACACTCCAAATGAGTCCTCGAGAAGTCCATCAAAACACCCCAAATGAGTCCTCGAGAAGTCCAAATTGTTGAAGTCTTCATCTGAATTTCCCCATCCTTAGATATTAAGCCACTTACAATTAAGCAAAAGTTTCAATTTTTGTGAAGATAAGCCTTTTTAATTAATTTTTTTAATTATTTAATCATTTTAGTTAATAAAATTTATTTTTAGTTAATTTTATTAATATTAATTTCAATTTAATGCTCTTCGCTGGCACAATGAAACTCAATTGTTAGGATCCGGGTTCGAGTCTCGACATGGTCCTTTCTAGTAATTTTGTGGGTCTTATCACAAATTGAAAAAAAAAATTGTTTCTTTAAAATTTCTAATTATTATTCGAATGTTTTTACTGATGTAAATATTTATTTTAAACTGCATTAGGATATATATATATCTAGTTCTTATTGTACTAATAATCGTTAAAATAAAGTAATATCAAAAGTATAAATTGTCTTCGGATGTACAGAAAATAATATCCATTTTTAACATTACTTCTATGGGAAACTAACTCTCGATATTCATCTTTTCCTTCTACCGTCCATTTTCTGCAAAACATTCTCAAAACGAATACTTAGCGATGCCTAAATTCAAACTTGATGTTGGGAACCGCGATTCTCAATTTGATAAAATGTCTGATGAGCAAAGACGTGGAGCAATAATAAAAACTAGAGCTACAAATGGTGTTAAGAACACACAGACATTGAATTGTTCAGCCAGTTCCTCTTCAGAAGAATGAAATAGAAATCCTTCACCCGCGATAATACGAAATGAGAACTACAACGCTTGCACTTAGAGTCCAAAAAATGGAAGAAAAGACTCTTGGACTGTTATTTCTTCCTCTTCTCCTCTTCAAGGCCTTAGCAACGGGTGGAAGACGAGGAATCTCTGTCGTTGTTTGGTCGAAGAAATTGGGTTCGATTGACAAATGGCTGCCTGTTTTGATATAATTCGGATGACAATATGCATAGATTGCATTTTTCACAACATCGCCGAAGATTTCTCTGATGAGGCCGAATGTCTTAGTTCCGCATCTCTGCAGCGTCTCTTCTAGGCACTGGGTTGTCTGAATAATAGCACTGTGGATGAAAACAGATTAATTAATTCAATTATATGCTGATCCATTACAAAACAAATTCAGCAGGCAATAATATATCATACTAAAGGTGCTCTTTAATGAAAATTTCTTGTACGTTGAAATTAGCTGCGTTAATTGATAATAACCATATCCATAATATTGCTTTTAATGATACAAAAATAAGGTAAACACTACTGCCCTCCAATGTGGAGGGGGTTGCTCAGTCGGTAGCGCGCCAGGCTCGTAATCTGTAGTTCCCAGGTTCGAGTCCCAGCTGGGTCAGCGTTGAGATTTATCTCCGCAAAATTCCCCGCCCTGCCCACGGTCAGTAGGGGACACCGATGGGCTTGGAAAGGCCGCCGTCCGTCGGATGGGACGTTAAGCCGTGGCCCCGTGTGCGCGAGGGCCATACCCTGTGCACGTTAAAAAACACCCTGGATGGCCTTGACGGGAGGCTACCATACAGCTGTCTCCCAACAGCTGTTCCAGTGGGTCCCCTCCCCCAACCTTCTCTGAGTCTTCGGGGTCCATGTGACTTAGCCATTTAGCCCATGGTGTGCAAAAAAGTGCCGCTCAGAGGTAAAACTACCCAACCCAACTGCCCTCCAAAAAGGTGTACGGACACCGTAGAGATCATCTAACGTCACTGGCACCAGCCCCAAAAGCGCCACATGCTATAATAAATAATATGACATATTCCACCCTCCTGGGGAGTCCAAGCTGCGTCAGCGTTGAGATCTATCTCCTCGAAACTACCCCGCCCTGCCCTCGGTCATAAAAGGGGACACTGATGGATTTGGAAAGGCAGTCGTCAATAGAATGGGACGTTAAGCCGTGACTCCGTGTGCGGTGAAAGAACACATTGAATGGCCTTGACGGAGGCCCATCTGTCTCCCAACAGTTGTTCCAGTGAGTACCCTCCCCCAACCTTCTATGAACCCTCGAGGCCCTAGTGACCTGGCCATTTAGCCCACTGTGTGCAAAAAATATGTATCCGGGTAACAAAATTAGAACTCATTGATAAATCGAAGAATCCAAATATTCATATTTCATTACTACCTATAGAAAATAAAAATAATGTTGAATTTATAACTTAAAACAAAAAGATTTATTTTTACATTCACACCATGGGGAAAGGGGCAAATTATTGTTGCCAGTGCAAACGTCTTGACCATCATACTCCACCAACAAATTTTCAAACTTCTAAAATAAACAGATCGTTCGCAATATTCCTTAAAATTTTTTGCATTTTTTTACTTTTTTCCCAAAGTTAGAGGAAGCTGTTAAAACTCCTGAAAATTCGGAAAACGCAAAGTTATAATATTTCATCAATGTCTATCCAACAGAAAAAACTGTTTTAATTTCGAAACAATAAATTTGGGGCGGGGGTGGCTCAGTCGGTAGAGCGCCAGGCTCGTAATCTGTAGTTCTCAGGTTCGAGTCCCAGCTAGGTCAGCCTTGAGATTTATCTCCGCAAAATTCCCCGCCCTGCCCATGGTCAGTAGGGGACACCGATGGGCTTGGAAAGGCCGCCGTCCGTCGGATGGGACGTTAAGCCGTGGCCCCGTGTGTGGGAGAGAGCCATACCCTGTGCACGTTAAAGAACACGCTGGATGGCCTTGACGGGAGGCTACCATCTGTCTCCCAACAGCTGTTCCAGTGGGTCCCCTCCCCCAACCTTCTCTGAGCCTTCGGGGTCTATGTGACCTGGCCATTTAGCCCATGGTGTGCAAAAAAGTGCCGCTCAGAGGTAAAACAACCCAACCCGAAACAATAAATTTAACGTCTACCGAAGGAAAGCGACGTCAAAGTGACATTGGACCTTTTGCGTTTTTTCTTTGCTTCTTTTTGAAAACGAGCTAAGAATAAGTTAAATAATGTTTGTGCACAATAAGAACAATTTTTGACATCAGAGAAATTAAAAATCGCTCTATATCTTTTCGTCTCTATAACTTTTAAAAGTTTTTCACAATGTAAGCAATTCAAAATCTAGAAAAATCCACTTCATAAATGACTGGAACTATAGGAAAATTAATTATCAAACTGCATTCTGTAAATTAACACTCTAAGCACGTTTTCGTGCAATGTAAAATGCACCTGAAGTTCAACTGATAATTTCTAAACGCTTCCCCTTTGGAATATTACCTGCAGCTCTTGTTCCAATGTAGTTCTTTTGTTGCTTCAGGCTGCAATGCCAGCTTGGCTAACTCCATTAGCTTCAGACCACAACTTAGCAGAGGCCATGCATTCTTCTGTGAGCAATGGGCTAGAGCCACGAAGCCTATCAGAAAGAAGAAAAAGTTACAGGGTCTCAATATCTCAAATATGATCTCAAATAATTTCTTACGAAAAAAATGTTCAATCACATTTCACTTGATAGAAACAGTCTCACAGTTAGGATATCTAGGAGCCAGGTCTTTTTTTTCATCTCTCCTGGTTTAAAATGAAAAATGGACATGGAAATGAACTGTAACTGTAAAATGGCTGGATAAATAAAACCTTGAACTTGTAGGTGACGTTGTTGAGGGTGGGCTTGCAGGCAACGTTGTTGACGGTGGGCTTACAGGCGACGTTTGTTGAGGATGAGATAATATCAGATAATGTACCAAACATAATGAATGATAGTATGAAAAACCTTCCAGAAATATTAGTGTGATTCGTATTGCCGATTACAAACACCAAAGATTCTCGAAGGTTCGAGACGGTATTAAAATAATGATAGCGTAATAAGATCTCTCTTTTTCTGGTTTGTCATTGGATTAACTTATAAAACAGGGAAATTATTAATAAGCTTCGATCCTGATTAAAACGATTGTGGTAATGGTTATTAATTGAACGCTTAATGTTGTTATGATAAAAGTGTATTATTTTCATAGCCATAACGTTTTGTTAACTAAGTTGTAAAATAAGTTATATAATATTTCAAAATGTAAATTTTTTTGAACTTGAATACTTGCATTGCTGTTTGCAATTTGCTGCACACCGCGGGAAATTGCAACAAGCAATGCGACGATGATCCTCTTTTAAGGTGCATTTTATGAATGTACAGTCGCTCAAAAAAGTATCCGAACACCACGGTTGATTACAGAATTCAGAAAAAATATCTGGCAACGATTATTTCAGAAATTAGTGATCTGGCAACCTTCGTGTCACGTGATATCTCAAATTCGTGTCAACCTTCGTGTCACGTGACACGAAGGTTGCCAGATCACTAATTTCTGAAATAATCGTTGCCAGATATTTTTCCTGAATTCTGTAATCAACCATGGTGTTCGGATACTTTTTTGAGCGACTGTACCTAAAGGTTCTTAGAATTCTAAAGGTTCCTGAAATGTACCAAAAGGTACTTAGAAAGTTCTATGAAGCTTTTATAATGCATTTTAAAGAAGCAATTGCAATCGTCGTCGCATTGCTGTTGCAAATTGCGGCGGTGTGCACCTTGCATTAGTTAAAAGTTCACAAAGAGCTACTTACGATTGTGATCTACACAGTTAGCTTCGCATTTGCCAGGAATTCTCTTTGTGATAGCAAAGATAATGCTCTGAAAGAATTCTTGAAGAGGAGGTGGACTGCAATTCTTCAGACAGAATATAGCTGTTTTGATTTTCCTGTGGAGTGAAGAAGAAAGAGACAAATGAAATTGCAAAATTTAGACACTCTTCACATTTCTTAACGCTCACTACGAATTAATCCTTACCATTGCCAGATCTCGAAGAGGCGGGCATTCCACCTTTGAGAATTTTATCGTACTTGTGCACAATTCACGCATTTTGAAAGAAATATTTTAAATACTCCTAAAATGGAAGAGGAAATGCAAGAATGGAAATCGAGTCTCTTACCACTCCTTTTATTTTTTACGACTCGTTTGAATTCCTTCCCCTCCCTTTTAATATTTTGCAGCTCGACTGAGCTCCTCCTTTCCCCATTTTTAATTTTTTAATTCTCGATTGATTCCTCTCTCCCCTTTCAATTTATTGCGGCTCAACTGAGTTCCTTCCCTCCTTTCATTTCTTACGGCTCGATTGAACTCCTCCCTCCCTCTCTTTTAATTTTTAGGGCGGGGTTGGCTCAGTCGGTAGCGCGCCAGGCTCGTAATCTGTAGTTCCCAGGTTCGAGTCCCAGCTGGGTCAGCGTTGAGATTTATCTCCGCAAAATTTCCCCGCCCTGCCCACGGTCAGTAGGGGACACCGATGGGCTTGGAAAGGCCGCTGTCCGTCAGATGGGACGATAAGCCGTGGCCCCGTGTGTGGGAGAGCCATACCCTGTGCACGTTAAAGAACACACTGGATGGCCTTGACGGGAGGCTACCATCTGTCTCCCAACAGCTGTTCCAGTGGGTCCCCTCCCCCAACCTTCTCTGAGCCTTCGGGGTCTATGTGACCTGGCCATTTAGCCCATGGTGTGCAAAAAAGTGCCGCTCAGAGGTAAAACAATCCAATACAAACCGTATGTGGGAGAGCCTTATCCTGTGCAGGTTAAAGAACCCGCTGGATGGCCTTGACGGGAGTCTACCATCTCCTAACAGCTGTCTAAGTTCTACATGTCTCCTAACAGCTGTCTAGTTGGTCCCCACCCCCAAATTTCTCTGAACCTTTGAAGTCCTTGTCACCTGACGGTTTGGTGCGAAAAAACTGCCGCTTAGTGATAAAACGACCCCGCAAACCCGTAATTGTTTTTACCAGTCGCATTTGCTCAATACTATGAATCAATCAGGGTCTTGATTTTCCGATTGTCACTCCTACTCCTATCTGACCGTGAAATCGATAAATATATTATATATCCCCTCAAGCAGCTACTTGCCACAGAGGTCTAACAGGAGCCTGTTAGTTCAATACGCCAAAGTAGAAGGTCTGTGAGGATGGCGGGACCTCAGCAAAAAGACAATACAAACATCCATGCCTTACCCTAGGCTCGAACCCAGGTCCCGTTGATCAGCAGTCAAGCGCGCTAACCACTCAGCCACGGGTCGGCTAAAAAATAAATACCCATTCAAGCAGCTGCTTGACACAGATGTCTGACAGGAGCTTACCGTATCTGAAATTTTTTATAACATTTGGGAGATATACGATCCGATATACCTCTATGTATCAATTTTTAGCTCTGTTACCAAAATTTAGAGTCGGGGGAAGGAGGAGAGGAGGCTGAGAATCAGCCTTGAATTGAGTGCAATTACTAAAATATTCCACCAAACAGAAAAAGGTTTAAATGGTATTCCATATGGAATCAAATTTTATAGTTGTTAGGGAACACCGATGGGATTGGAAAGGCCGTCGGATGGGACGTTAAGCCATGGCCCCATGTGAGGGAGAGCCGTACCCTGTGCATGTTAAAGAATTGAAGGGAGGCTACCATCTGTCTCCCAACAGTTATCCAGTAGGTCTCCTCCCCCAACCTTCTCTGAGCCTTCGGGTTCTCGTAATCTGGCCATTTAGCCCGTTGTGTGAAAAAAAACTGACGCTCAGAGGTAAAACAACCTAACCCCTGCCTGAACCATGATTTGACATAGGGAACTGCATCAAACTCGTAGTTATTATTACACTATAGACCTCTGTGGCAAGCAGCTGCTTGAGGGGGTATTTATTTTATTTTTATAACAACCGGTGCGTACCGACTGAATACCAGCCCTGTATATAAAGAAGAAAGTTCGTTTGTGTGTCCTCTTACACACTCGGTCCCCAGAAACGCTACACGGATCAAACTTTGCGTGACACAATAACCTGTATTCTCTTGACCCCGTGAGTTGTTTTGGGTTGTTTTACCTCTGAGCGGCACTTTTTTGCACACCATGGGCTAAATAGCCAGGTCACATGGACTCCGAAGGCTCAGAGAAGGTTGGGGGAGGGGACCCACTGGAACAGCTGTTGGGAGACAGATGGTAGCCTCCCGTCAAGGCCATCCAGCGTGCTCTTTAACGTGCACAGGGTATGGCTTTCCCGCACACGGGGCCACGGCTTAACGTCGCATCCGACGGACGGCGGCCTTTCCAAGCCCATCGGTGTCCTCTACTGACCGTGGGCAGGGCGGGGAATTTTGCGGAGATAAATCTCAACGCTGACCCAGCTGGGACTCGAACCTGGGAACTACAGATTACGAGCCTGGCGCGCTACCGACTGAGCCACCCCCGCCCCCTTGACCCCGGTGAAGAATACAGGCTGTGACGAATACGGTTGCGGGTTCGATTTCCACCGTGTCGGCGATGAAATTTTTTCAGAATCTTTTAACTAATGTTTGAAATCTATCTCTACAGGTAATCTGTGTATTTACTATGGATCGACATCTGTGTTATGCTATTTATCAAAAACAATTTTTAAAATATAAATTTAATGGCTCAGGACGTTTTTCTGTCGGTTCCGCGGTTCAGTCTACCTAATTTGACCTTCTCAACTCCCCACCCCCCCAATATCAATTTTTATTTTTTGTATTCCGACGTTAAACAAAGTGAGCATTCTAAATGAATACTGTAAATTCCCAGTTGTGACCTGAAAAGTAATGAAATGTATCCATATAGAATTCCTTATCGGGATTTCTTCTTTTGTATTTATCATACTAAAAGTGCCACTAGATCAGATAACGTGTACACTCCACCAGCCGAAAAGCGTCGATAACAGGTGAATGGCGCCATCTGCAGACGAAGCTGTCGCCAGATGCTTTTCTATTGATGACAGCAATGTTAACAAAATCGTGTAATTATAGCTCACATTACACGGAAATAAGTGGATACGTTTATGCTTTTTCGTTCATGTGACGTATGTAATTCGAACATTAAAAGATAAAAGGGATAAAATTCGAATTTACGGTGAAATATTGAATGATCCAATAAATTTCGGGAGATAAAATGAGTTTCACTCAGCAGTTCGAAATTTTACCCTTTTTAGTCTCCATGGAAACTGAAAAACTGTTTTTAATCACCCGTGGCCGAGTGGTTGGCGCGCTTGGCTATTGATCTGCGGGACCTGGGTTCGAGCCCCGGGTAAGGCATGAATGTTCGTGTTGTTTTTCTGCTGAGGTCCTGCCATCCTCTCAGACCTTCTACTCTGGCATATAAACTGACAGGCTCCTGTCAGACCTCTGTGGTAAGCAGCTGCTTGAAGGGGTATTTATTTATTTATTTATGAAACTCTTAAATAAAATATATTCTCGAATATTGTTTCCCGTATGAAAACTTGGAACACATATATAATATTGTCATGCCCACGTGATTTTATAACGTGGACATGACTGCCTGAAGAAAAGATTAGCAGCAAACATCGCCTTCCATTTTAATAGTGACATTTTCAACTGAGCTCCATATTGTGACCTTTTTCTGCGTTCAGCCTTTCCTGAGGAACAGTTGCCGACGGCATAGAACATTCGATGAATCCGTCAACCCCCCAGGCACCAGGACCGGAAGGATGTTACCGGCATGGAAAGGGAGAAAAACACCAGATGGGTGTTTTTCTCACCTCCACCTGTTCAACCAATCAGCGCCATCCACGATAGATCCAAAAGGTGACCTCCACGGTGGGGGGTAAGAAAAAGTAGCAGCAAAGACGCTTGGAAAAATTCCTTCTTCTCCTGTCGTCCGATCTGTGTGGTGAGCAGCAAACGAGTCTCTCCAGCGAGCAGAGTCCCGCAGTATAGACAATGAGTGAGTGGCGAGGGCACTACACAGCCCGTGCCTTCAGCTCACCTGCGGCCAGTGATGCCCGTCCCTAGAGACAACGAACTTCATAAGGTAGGGGCGGGGGTGGCTCAGTCGGTAGCGCGCCAGGCTCGTAATCTGTAGTTCCCAGGTTCGAGTCCCAGCTGTGCCAGCGTTGAGATTTATCTCCGCAGAACTCCCCGCCCTGCCCACGGTCAGTAGGGGACACCGATGGGCATGGAAAGGCCACCGTCCGTCGGATGGGACGTTAAGCCGTGGAACCGTGTGTAGGAGAGCCATACCCTGTGCACGTTAAAGAACACACTGGATGACCTTGACGGGAGGCTACCATCTGTCTCCCAACAACTGTTCCAGTGGGTCCCCTCCCCCAACTTTCTCTGAGCCTTCGGGGTCCATGTGACCTGGCCATTTAGCCCATGGTGTGCAAAAAAGTGCCGCTCAGAGGTAAAACAACCCAACCCTTGATAAGGTAAGGGGGACCGGACCGTTCTTGATCTGTGGCGATTTTCCACTTAAACGTGTTTTCCGTGAACTATCGTTACTCTGTCCCCAGCGGGACCTGTTTAACCGTAAGAAATTCTAGAGTCACGAGCAAGTAGTTCGCTCATTATGAACTTTATTTGTTTTGATGGACTGTGCCGAGTGGTTAGCGTGCTTGGCTACTGATCTAAGGGACCTGGGTTCGAGCCCCGGGTAAGGCATGGCTGCTATGTGTCGTTTTTCTGCTGAGGTCCTGCCATCCTCTCAGATCTTCTACTATGGCATATAAACTGACAGGCTCCTGTCAGACCTCTGTGGCAAGCAGCTGCTGCTTGAGGGGGTATTTATTTATTTTTTTTATTTTCTCCACCATGTACAAAGTTTCCCTTGAATTGTAAAGGGCCGCGCTAGAAGCGCTGTTGAATAGTCCCGAAAGTGGGAACTATGTTATGAGTAAATGTCTAAAACCAAATTTGTTAATAAATGTTATGTTTTTGTAATTGTACAATCAGCTCAGTTCTCATTATTACAAATGTCTATTAATTTGATGTGTGATCAAGATGTTGCTCTTGATTTTAGCAGCAAAGAACGCATCACGGCCTAAAAGTTGTACCGCCCTAAAATACTCTAGGGAGGTCATAACAATATTCTTCTTTTCGTTTTCCTTTTTTTTTATTATTTTCCTTTTGTTTTCTTGAGTTGGATTGTTGTTTTTTTCTCGGAGCGCCCACTAAGCCAGGCTCGTAATCTGCAGTTCCCAGGTTCGAGTCCCAGCTGGCTCAGTATTGAGATTATCTCCGCGAAACTCCCCCCCCCCCCTGCCCACGTTCAGTAGGGGACACCAATGGGCTTAGAAAGGCCGTCGTCCGCCGAATGGGACGTTAAGTCGTGGCCCCGTGTGCGGGAGAACCATACACTGTGCATATTAAAGAACACGCTGAATGTCCTTGACGGGAGGTTACCATCTGTCTCCCAACAGCTGTTCCAGTGGGTCCTCTCCCCCAACTTTCTCTGAGCCTTCGGGGGTTCTTGTGACCTGGCCATTTAACCCATTGTATGCAAAAAAAGTGCGGCTCAGAGGTAAAACAATCCAACCCAACTATCTTGCCAGATCCCCTTTATTCCCAAAGATATTATTATGTCAATATGTCTCATTGCAGGTAGGAACTTGCAATGAGGGGGACGAAAAAATAATGCAAATAAAAGGATATCATTTGCATTTTATCATATTCTACTCTTTGCAGTCCATTGTAGAACGAATTTCAATATACTCACTTTTCAAATGGAAACACTTTAAATCTTGCATTAAAAAATTGCAAAAATCATAAGAGTACTCTCCTCCGTGAGTTTTTAGTATTGAAATTTTATAAATTTACAAATATAGAAAATGTATTGAAGGTGAAATGCATAAAAATGCAAGTAATGTTCAGAAAGATAAAAAAAAAAGATTTAGGATAAAATTAGAATTCTGCTTTGCATTGCAATGATGAGATCGAATTTATTACATTCGCGATCGGCCTGATTACACCACTGTGGTCTCAACAGGACGATTTCAAATAACGGTACGTTTCCTGTTTCGTAATCTGGCAACAGTGATCTATCAGATTTCAAAGAGCAATGTGCAGCAGAATCATCTAACGCCTGGAAGATTCCCATCACTGCGCATGCGTGTGGCGAGGATTTGTTTAGCCAGGCTACACTAATTTATCGAAAGTTCAATGATATCGTCCCCTCAAAGAGGGGGCGGGGGTGGCTCAGTCGGTAGCGCGCCAGGCTTGTAATCTGTAGTTCCCAGGTTCAAGTCCCAGCTGGGTCAGCGTTGAGATTTATCTCCGCAAAATTCCCCGCCCTGCCCACGGTCAGTAGGGGACACCGATGGGCTTGGAAAGGCCGCCGTCCGTCGGATGGGACGTTAAGCCGTGGCTCCGTGTACGGGAGAAACATACCCTGTGCATGTTAAAGAACACGCTGGATGGCATTGACGGGAGACTACCATCTGTCTCCCAACAGCTGTTCCAGTGGGTCCCCTCCCCCAACCTTCTCTGAGTCTTCGGGGTCCATGTGACCTGGCCATTTAGCCCATGGTGTGCAAAAAAGTGCCGCTCAGAGGTAAAACAACCCAACCCCTCAAAGACGCTATATATTTGCTATTTTGGTAATAAATATTAAATCCAGCTTGGTGGATTTAATATTTTATATTTTAAATAATGTATCCCTTTTCTCTAATGGGTTGGGATGTTTTACCTCTGAGCGGCACTTTTTTGCACACCATGGGCTAAATGGCCAGGTCACATGGACCCCGAAGGCTCAGAGAAGGTTGGGGGAGGGGACCCACTGGAACAGCTGTTGGGAGACAGATGGTAGCCTCCCGTCAAGGCCATCCAGCGTGTTCTTTAACGTGCACAGGGTATGGCTCTCCCGCACACGGGACCACGGCTTAACGTCCCATCCGACGGACGGCGGCCTTTCCAAGCCCATCGGTGTCCCCTACTGACCGTGGGCAGGACGGGGAATTTTGCGGAGATAAATCTCAACGCTGACCCAGCTGGGACTCGAACCTGGGAACTACAGATTACGAGCTTGGCGCGCTACCGACTGAGCCACCCCCGCCCCATTTCTCTAATGAGATTATACATTTATCGGGGTTTTTTTTTAGTGTGAAATAAGAAATTATTTGGTAGCTATATGACGCCTTGAAAATAGTTGTGTTGTCGGATCAAAAAAATATATCTTTTGGGGCTTTTTTTTTTAGTGCGGAACGAAAATTTGCTGTTTATCGATACGGTCGAGTCAAAATAATTGTGTCCGATGAGATTTTTTATTTTTATTTTTATTTATTTTTCTTTTTTTTTTTTTTTTTTTGGGGGGGGGGCTAGTTCTATACGTTGGTAAAAGAAGTGGCTTCATTTGTCATGTTAAAGTGCGTAAGGTGACGTGACATTCGTTATTTAGTGATATGCTCAGTTAAGTAACAAAGGCATAAGATGCAGTTATTTTTGCCGATATTTTATATGCAAAACAAAGATTTTGCGTTTAAAAATAGCATTTATCATTATATTCTTTTTTGACGTATTCCCTCTTTACAGTGCGTTCACTTTAGGTATAATTGCGTTGAATATTGTTTGTAATGAGTTATTGTAAGTTTTGTTACATTCTGTTTCGAATTAAACGTTAAATTTTTTACGTCAGTAATTTAGGGAGGAGTTTTTTTTATTATTTATTGAGTAAAAATAATTTTTCTTTGATTCTACTTGTGAGTACTAGAGCATGCGCGGAATCTGGAGACGGACAGAGTGATTCCCTTTAGCGATTAGTTTAGCCTGCAAAAAATACTCGCTACACACATGCGCAGTGAGAGAGAATCTTCCAGTCTCTAGACCAGTGGTTCTCAACCTTTTATGCTTCACGTACCCCCCTGGAATTGTGTATGTAACTGGCGTACCCCTTGTATAAATAGAAGAAAATATAGCTAGTATAACAATGGGGATAAAATAAAGCATATATCAGTGGTTCTCAAATTTTTAGGCTTCATGTACCCCCTGGAAATGTATATGTAACTGGTGTACCTCTTGAAGAGATAGATAAAACTATAGTTATAGTATAACAACGGGGATAAAACAAAACATACATATATATAACATATATCTAGCGACTTTTGAGCTCTCACGGCGTACATCAAAAAATTTTACCGCGTACCCCACGTTGAGAACCCCTAATGTAGATGCTTGTATGTGCAGCAGGTGATTATAAACGAGCTCGAATCTTAACGAGTATCCGTTTACTGCAGCAAAATCACACAATTCATCCTCTTTTAGATGAATACGTGCAGTTTTGTCACTTGTTACTGTAATTTAACCAATGCAATATATGTAGAATAAAAAAATTCAAGTTTTGAATTATATGGGGATTATTCGTTGTCTTTTGAAGTACGATTTGTGATTGCATGTTTGTATGTAGTCATTTGCTGGAAAGGTATAGACATGACCACTAACAGCAGTGTTTTATAGGCTACTATTAACTAGTTTAGATTCTGCAGATTACTATAATACATTATTGTTTAACTATAATAAAATACTATTAGAAAGAACGAAGACTTTCAGTTATGATACTCGACTTAAGAACAAGATCATGTTGCCCCTTTATAAGAAATCTATAGGCCAGAGATCAATACGGTACATTGGCATTAAGATTTGGAATGACGAGATACCAGAGGATACTGCTGCAATGGAACAATATAGAACTTTTAAATTTAAATATAAACTACACTTATTATCAAGTCAATGATAGAGTCAGACCACAAAAATTCACGTGCTCAAATAAATGTATAAATGTGTAAATTAAGGTCACCTGCAATGTTTTAAATTTAAGTGTATTTCAGGAAACATTTATTCAAAAGCTACGGCTTATTATGTTGTCCTTTTTCACCTGTGAACTTGTCTGTTTTATTATGTACCAATATATGTATGTTTTGGTGAAATAAACTTATTCAATTCAATTCAATTCAAAATATCATCGTTATTGTTTAAGAAATAAGTATGTTATTATTATTGCAAACTAGTGTTATTACTTTAGAAATTATTATGCTATTATTATTATTACAAAATATTGCTATTATTTTAAAAATTGTTATATTATTATTACAAAATATTGTTATTATTTTAAAAATTATTATATTATTGTTACAAAATATATTATTTTAGAAATTATTATGCTATTGTTATTATTGTCAGGTTTTGATGCTGTCCTGATTGTATATTTTAGCCATTTTATGTACATATTTGTATTTGACCTTGCTCTGTAAATCTTTATGTGAAACCTTCTTTTTCCCACCTATGGCGAAGGCTATTTATGGCTGATGTGTCTTGCTGCAATTACAAGACAGGTTTATTGCATCTGAACGTTGGTGATCGGTCTCTTTCCGACCTGGCTCCTTTCATGTTGGATAACAGACCAAATGACCGTCCCATGGGACTGGGAGGACGGCGCTTGCATGAAGGCACCGGACGTCCAGTCGCCAAGTTCAGGCAGTTCTGTCTGTACTGGCTTTGGGAGAAGACCTAATACTGCGGCTGCTCGGTGAATAGGTAATTCACGAGTGAGAGGTTTTCTTCTGTTAGGTGCGTAGAGTTGGGTTGGGTTGTTTTACCTCTGAGCGGCACTTTTTTGCACACCATGGGCTAAATGGCCAGGTCACATGGACCCCGAAGGCTCAGAGAAGGTTGGGGGAGGGGACCCACTGGAACAGCTGTTGGGAGACAGCTGTATGGTAGCCTCCCGTCAAGGCCATCCAGGGTGTTCTTTAACGTGCACAGGGTATGGCCCTCGCGCACACGGGGCCACGGCTTAACGTCCCATCCGACGGACGGCGGCCTTTCCAAGCCCATCGGTGTCCCCTACTGACTGTGGGCAGGTCGTGGAATTTTGCAGAGATAAATCTCAACGCTGACTCAGCTGGGACTCGAACCTGGGAACTACAGATTACGAGCCTGGCACGCTACCGACTGAGCCACCCCCGCCCCGTTAGGTGCGTAGAAGACGCAGCCTGTTAAATAACCTTTAGACAGTTGTTTGTAGCCAACATAGCCAATAGCCAACGTCAGTTCTCAGTGACACATCTGTAAATATCTTCAGAATTAAACCTTTGTTATTCTTGTAACTTGGAGTTTATCATAATTCTCCAGTTCTTAAACCCAGCCCAATATCAGAAAGCCCCTTTAAGCCCAATATCAAAAAAGAACCAAAAACATATTTTCTCACCTGTGGGGCGCTGTGGATAAATCATTTTCCACAACCCCAAGGAACTGGCAATTACAAACTATTGTTGTTATTTTAAATATTATTATGTTATTCATTATTACGAAACAATATTATTATTTTATTTACTTTATTAATTATGTAAATAAAATTTATTATTATAATATTTATTTATATTATTATTGTTTTATTTTTTATTATTATTATTATTATTATTATTATTATTATTATTATTATTATTATTATTATTATTATTATTATTTAATTTTTTTATTAATTGTATTTTGTTTCGATTTTTTAAAATAAAATATGCTAATATAATGACCAAACACAATTATTTCATTTTTGTTGTAGTAATATTATGATATTAGAAATATTTTGTCTCATATTCATTTCAAACACATTTTTTGTGTACAATCCACTCTAAAAAAAGCCATTTTTTATTTTCGATATAGATGGCTAAAATCGTTACAGCGGTTCAGTATTATTGTTGTGTATTTTTCAGAAATTCTTATTACATACCTTATAAAAATTTGAAAGTTAAACTCGCTGAAATTCAGTAGTTCGATTCCACAGTGTCTAATGTTGCATTCCACATTCACCGGTTCGGAGAATATTGCTTCTAAAAAACAAAGAAACATAAAATAACTTTTAAATTCTCGTGAAACTGATGTTTCCGATCACTGGCGCAGTGTAACTGGAAACTGGGGAGTCTATGAGACTGCGCAATTGATGGTTGGGTTGGGTTTGGTTGTTTTACCTCCAAACACACGGGGACGTCCCATCCGACTGACGGCTGCCTTTCCAAGCCCATCGGTGTCCCCTACTGACCGTGGGCAGGGCGGGGAATTTGGCGGAGATAAATCTCAACGCTGACCCAGCTGGGACTCGAACCTGGGAACTACAGATTACGAGCCTGGCGCGCTACTGACTAAGCCACCCCCGCCCCAGAAGGTTGGGGGAGGGGACCCACTGGAACAGCTGTTGGGAGACAGATGGTAGCCTCCCGTCAAGGCCATCCAGCGTGTTTTTTAACGTGAACAGGGTATGGCTTTCCCGCACACGGGGCCACGGCTTAACGTCCCATCCGACGGACGGCGGTAATTCCATGCCCAGGGCGGCAATTGATGGTTCCACAGCTTTCTATAGATTATAAGCTTTTATTTGCTTGAGGGTAAACACTGAACCCTTGAATCAAACGAAACCCTGCGTCCTTCGACCCCCTAACGTAAGCTAGCGAATTACAATCGCAAAAGTAAATAAGATAATTTAATTAAATAATATAGGTAAATAAAATACAATTAAATAAATCCACTGAATAATTTAATAACGTAATTTTAATTATCTAAATTTGTGAAAGGGAAATGAAAATGAAATACACTCAGGTGCGAGTTTTAAGTTCCCATGACCCCATATCAATGGGAAGATTACTTAATGAACGCTTACTTATAAGGGGCGGGGGTAGCTCAGTCGGTAGCGCGCCAGGCTCGTAATCTGCAGTTCCCAGGTTCGAGTCCCAGCTGGGTCAGCGTTGAGATTTATCTCCGCAAAATTCCCCGCCCTGCCCACGGTCAGTAGGGGACCAGTAATCGATGGGCTTGGAAAGGCCACCGTCCGTCGGATGGGACGTTAAGCCGTGGCCCCGTGTGCGGGAGAGCCATACCTTGTGCACGTTAAAGAACACGCTGGATGGCCTTGACGAGGGGCTACCATCTGTCTCCCAACAGCTGTTCCAGTGGGTCCCCTCGCCCCACCTTCTCTGAGCCTTCGGGGTCCATGTGATCTTGCCATTTAGCCCATGGTGTGCAAAAAAGTGCCGCTCAGAGGTAAAACAACCCAAAAACTTACTTATAAAATAAGACTTTTATGATAAAATGGCACTAAAGCTAAATATCTCAGTCGATCTAAAACTCGTTTTTCAATAATGTTCGTTAGGGTATTTAAAGAATTATGGAAGTTTCGATATTTAACAACAGCAATGGTGGTAGTCTTAAGAATTTACCTTCAATAGTCAATTAATACTTTAATAAAAATAAGCATTATTTCAAGCTTATTAATTTTAAAAAATTACATTTTTAGAGTACAAACTAGGAGTAATTTTTATTTTTCTCTTTCTCCTTTTCGTTGCAAATCAAATCATCAAAAGTTTACGTGATTCTTTCAATATTTGTCAATTTTGTATAATTTTTTTGGCAGTGACACTTACTGCTGGTAAGTATACCAGCTTCCATAACTCTTTCAATATATACGAGTAATTATTATTGCTAAAAATAGAGATTCAGGTAGATTTCATTGATATTTTTATTTTCAGTTATCTTTTACCATAAAAAGCTTGTTTTGGAAGAAAGAGAACTTCGAAGTTAGCCTCTCATTGACATAAGATAAGCTACTTTTGTACACCAGTAGCTTTTCTACACCAGTAGAGTTCTAGAATATCATCTACGCAGTGGCGGAACTGTAATGGTACAGAAGGTGCAACCGTAACCGGGACCAGATAGGATAGGGAGCCATGCACGACACACATTTTTTTCCACTATTATCAGTTACCATGTCATTTCCGACGATTTCATGCCATCTATAACTCATAATTCTGTCGTCGAATGAATTCACTTACCAGTGTTATAGTAGTTGTGGTAGAATTTTAACTAATAATAAATAAAATGAAAATCTCCTCAAGCAGCTGCTTGCCACAGAGGTCTATGGCGTATAAACTGACAGGCTTCTGTCAGTTTATGCGCCATAGAGACCTGTGACGAATCCTCAGGAGAAAAACAAGGTCTCTTTAGAAGTGCCAAATCTAAAAATGCCTCCCCCCCCCCCCCGAAACTCTATCGATCACTGCCAAGTTATCCTTTTGTCGAACCAAATATCCCACACAGGGATAAATTTGGTGCATAAGAAATTGCCTACAACAATAATAAAAATTAAATATTTTGTTATGAAGGTGTAAAAGCGATTTGAGCGACTTACTAAATGTAATATTTTTTTTTTGTTATTATTTTTACACTAAATCTACAATTTCACTCAAGAATAAACCAAGTCAATATTTTTCATGCTTAAAAAAATATTAAGCAAATTAAAAGGAGTTGCAGATATTTTGAAGCTAATCTACGATCGCTAGAATAGGGCAATATTAAGTATCCTCACTTTTAGAATTTTAAATATTTCCTTCCTTAATTTTAAATATTTTCTTCCATCAAGGAGGACTTAATTGGAAGCCCCCCTTGATGGTTTGATGATTTAGAAGCCCCCTGCCACACCATCAAGGCAGACTCACTTTTAAAATATAGTTTTTTTATACAGTGGCGTACCTTGTTACGCCACTGTATCCGCGGCCACCAGTAATTAAATTGTAATTGCTGGGGTTTAATTACTTAGTTTCATATTTTCCCCAGTTTCAACTTACACTATGCCACTGTTCCGTACAATTATTAAAAAACATAATACTATCACTAAGGTAGAAAAAAATCAATTTAAATGTTTATAACATAATAAAGCATCTGAAATGTTACAAAGTTTATGCAAAAAACCTGCTGTACAAAACTTGATTCGATGTCAAAATGCTTCAGAATTTAATTCTGCATCACAATTTTCAAAGAATCAACTGGCGAAAATAATCACCCGGATGGAAGTGATTATTCTTTCTACTGAAATCGAGAAAATACATTTCACTTTGCACATATCAGACGTGAGTAGTGTGTAGCCACTTCAGCCCCCCCACGCACTGTGCTTACCCCCTATGACGTCACCAGCCACGCCCACTTCCGGCCACGTCCCTTATTAAATAAAAAATGAATAAATTATTACTATTCATAATTAATAATCCAGCCACGTCCCCTTATTAATATTCATAATTAATAATTAAACTATTAATTATGAATATTAATAAGATTCATTTATTGATATTATTAATCCTTATAATTATTAAATGACATTAATTGATATTAATAATTCCTTATTAATATTCATAATTAATAATTAAATTATTAATTATGGATATTAATAAGGAGTGTGGCCGGCAGTGGGCGTGGCTGGTGACGTCATAGGGGGAAAGCATAGTGCATGGGGGCTGAAGTGGGTACACACTACTGACGTGATTTTTCTCTACATACTGATTTTTCCTTATATAAAATTAGTTGAAAACTAGATGGTGTAACCTTCGACTCCCTAACTTATGGGGTCGAAGAATTAGGGTATGTACCCTGCATACATGCCAGCCTTCCCGTTGGGAACCACTGGTATGTATGCAGTGGTTAGATGCCAAAAATTTGCAACCGATTCTCCAAAAAAAATAAATGTTTCCCATTGTTGCACATAAAACTTTTATTGAAATTGACATTTAATAAAGACCTAATTAGCAACAGTTTTCTAAATGCTTTATTGATATTCATTACATACTTTTGTGTTTGGTTCAACAAACTGGGATATCTACAGCAGAACCGGATTTAGAAAAAAATTAAGGGGTGATCATTCGAGCCGAAAAAAGTAAAAGGAGGGAAAGAGATTGGATTTCCATTTAAAGCAGTAATTCTCAACCTTTTATGCTTCACGTACCTCCTGGAAATATGTATGTAACTGGTGTACCCCTTTTGCAGATAGATAAAATTATAGTTATAGTACAACAATGGGAATAAAATAAAACACTGACTTTGATCTAGCGACTTTTGAGCTCTCAGGCGTACCCCAAAAAATTTTACCGCGTACCCAACGTTGAGAACCACTAATTTAGAGTATAACATTTTCCTCTCCATTTTAAAGACCATCCTTTTAAAGCTACAAATAGCATCAGCAACCAAATGGTTTTGTATCTGCAAAACAAATTGCAATTGTTGTTCAGGAACGTAATTAAGGGTGTCTAGCCCTCTTAATTCCAAAACGATAAAAAAAAATAAAAAATTAAAAGCTAAGAAATAATTTTTATCTGCATGTAGCTGTTTTAATTCACCTCATTGTATTATACACTGCCCTACCAAAATAGAGAATTCCCATGTCATGGGGATGGGGGTGGCTCAGTCGGTAGCGCGCCAGGCTCGTAATCTGTAGTTCCCACGTTCGAGTCCCAGCTGAGTCAGCGTTGAGACTTACCTCCGCAAAACTCCCCGCCCTGCCCACGGTCAGTAGGGGACACCGATGGCTTGGAGAGGCCGCGTCCGTCGGAGGGACGTTAAGCCGAGGCCCCGTGTGCGTGAGAGCCATACCCTGCGCAGGTTAAAGAACACGTTGGGTGGCCTTGACAGGATGTTACCATCTTTCTACCAACAGCTGTTCCATTGGGTCCCCTCCCCCAACCTTCTCTGAGCCATCGGGGTCCTTGTGACCTGATCATTTAGCCCATTGTGTGCAAAAAGGTGAGTTGGGTTGTTTTACCTCTGAGCAGCACTTTTTTGCACACCATGGGCTAAATGGCCAGGTCACATGGACCCCGAAGGCTCAGAGAAGGTTGGGGGAGGGGACTCACTGGAACAGCTGTTGGGAGACAGATGGTAGCCTGCCGTCAAGGCCATCCAGCGTGTTCTTTAACGTGCACAGGGAATGGTTCTCTCGCACACGGGGCCACGGCTTAACGTCCCATCCGACGGATGGCGGCCTTTCCAAGTCCATCGGTGTCCCCTACTGACCGTGGGCAGGGCAGGGAATTTTGCGGAGATAAATCTCAACGCTGACCCAGCTGGGACTCGAACCTGGGAACTACAGATTACGAGCCTGACGCGCTACCGACTGAGCCACCCCCGCCCCTGCAAAAAAAGTGCCGCTAAGAGGTAAAACAACCCAACCCGTCACCTTGGCTACCTTGAAAATTACGAATGGAGTGGTACGTTCCAAATTAATCAATGGAGATCACGCACCAAACGGGAAAAGTGAGCAATGGGCAAATGTTTTGGCGGGAGAAATAGCAAGTAAAAGAATATTTATTGTAACAGTGTTCTGATTCGGTCTAATTCATTCTAGTTACTTGTTATAAGTCTCTCCCCCCGGAAAATGTTTCCCATAAAGGTCATCCAACCGAAAAATAAATAATTTATTATACCGCCCATATATAGAAACTGTCCTCTTTTTAGTTGAAAGCCCTTTATAGTTCAGGATCTGCCGAATCTACCGATGGTCTAGTTAGCTGAAATAATTAACAATCAGTTCACTGAACTCCACCTTGTTCATTACGTGCTGGAACCTCATCTTCTTATTCGTAATTTTTTCATGAGTTGTGTCGCTTTCTGCTTATGTGATGGTTTCACAGCTACAGTGATAACTGACAGTAGGTGGGACGACAACAAAACCACCTGTTCAGTTCCTTCTGAAATGTATGAGTTGGGTGTTCCCATCTGTCCAAAACGTAAATAAACGATTAATTCGGTGATAATATGAGGAGATTAACATTACCTTGCTCGCAGTTGTCGCTTTAAAACAGGTGCTTAAAGGTTAGTGTCGGATGTCAGCTGAATATATATGCATTTCCTGCAGCGCTTGCCGTCGTGAACGTGACGAATTTCAGCAGAACCAGCTAATCACAGGGGAGCATATTTGTTTTGCACTGTGTAAAAAGCCTGACTGTACCTGAACAGTGTTCAGGTTTATTTCCACTGACACCCACCCCCATCACCACCACCACTACCCTGCCCTCGATGAGAAAGAGGACACCGATCTAAAGCCGTGAAGCCGTGTGCAAGAGATCCATACCTTGTACAGGTTAAAGAGCACTCTGGATGGCCTTCACGGGAGTCTTCCATCTGTCTCCTAATAGCTGTTCAATGGGTGTCCTCCTCCCAACATCCTCTGAGCCCTCGTGGTCTTTGTGACCTGGCCATTTAGCTCTTTGTGTGCAAAAAAGTACAGTTCAGAGGTAAAACAACCCAACTCAGGCATTTATCCAGGATTTAGTTCCGAGGTGAGGTGGGGGGGTGTCCGAAAATGTAGTTTTGGGGTGGTTTGAAAAGTCAATTTAGGGAAGGATTCGAAAATTTAGCCTCGGGGGAGGGGGGTTTCGAAAAATTATTTCGGGAGGAGGATAGGGTCTGAGAATAAGACTTGAGTAAGTTTTCCCAATTGCTAAAATATTCCACCGGACACGAAAGGTTAAAATAATATTCTATATGGATTTTTTATGTTTTTTATTCAATATATTTTTAGTGTCGGACTTATAATATCGGGTAGAAATAAAATTTTACGTAGACGACTGTTTTGGATTGCAAAGCAGGCAGACAAGTTTGAGATTTCGTATGACAGAATTTTCGGGAGGGTCCGGATCCCCTGGGTACGTCCCTCCTCTCCCCCCCCCCCTCCACAAACACACACACATTGGAAGTTTCTGGGTAGGCCACTGCCATCGCCTATGCAATTCATTAATAAGCAGAATGATTGGTTATGGTCAGCCTTTTTCGTATCGTAAGAGAAATAATTATATTGCCATTTTTACTAACCAATCGCTCCCTGTTATCACTGAACTTTGCCTCACGTTCCTTTGCACTTGCGCAGAAAATTACTTAGTAAGCTTTATTCTGTTTACCTTTCATGATATTGCCCTTCTTTATTCCGTCAATACTGATAAGAGTAAAGAACGACCCGCTGAAGAGGAACACTGATAAAAGTTTAGAGCAATGCACACAAGTAGCATGAAGTTCAATTTCTTTCAAAATAAATCTTTTAGGAATAGTGTGCTTCCAACTAAGTTCAGATATTAATCTTTGAACAAATTATTTTCACTCTCGTATTCTTCTTTCACCGTGCATTCCTCTAAAGAAAAAAGTTCGAGTGTGTCACTAAAAGTTAACTAAGAAAATATCGTATTAATGTATTATTCTATACCTCGTTCACATATTTCTGTGAGGGGCGGGGTGGTTCAGTCGGTAGCGCGCCAGGCTCGTAATCTGTAATTCCCAGGTTCGAGTCCCAGCTGGGTCAGCGTTGAGATTTATCTCCGCAAAATTCCCCACCCTGCTCACAGTCAGTAGGGGACACCGATGGGCTTGGAAAGGCCGCCGTCCATCGGATGGGACGTTAAGCCGTGGCCCCGTGTGTGGGAGAGCCATACCCTGTGCACGTTAAAGAACACACTGGATGGCCTTGAAGGGAGGCTACCATCTCTCTCCCAACAGCTGTTCCAGTGGGTCCCCTCCCCCAACCTTCTCTGAGCCTTCGGGGTCCATGTGACCTGGCCATTTAGCCCATGGTGTGCAAAAAAGTGCCGCTCAGAGGTAAAACAACCCAACCTCTAAATAAAAAAGTTCGAGTGTGTCATTAAAAGTTAACTAAGAAAATATCGTATTAATGTATTATTCTATACCTCGTTCACATTTTTCTGTACTGAACGTCATAGGTTTTTAAATAATGTCGTTAAAATTCAGAAAGAAGTTTTCAAATAAACAAATTTATCGTAAGATTTTTCAAAATTTTCGTTTTTGAAATTTCTTATTAGTTTTAAATTGATTGAAATACGAGTAGATAAATAATTGTTGGTTTAATGGTGATTTTCTTTTCCATTCGAAAATATTTACTGCTTTCATTTTACAATTCTAAACCGAATTGTGAATTAATGAAAACTACAAATCTAAACCTTACTGAATTGATTAGTTAGTCATCGCGATAGTTCGGTAAAACTCACTGCGAGATAAATATAAAAGGATGAGTTTCGAATGGGGGGGGGGGGGAAAAGTAACTACTTTCAAATTTTTCAAAGTCATCCAGTCGGTCAGAATGATTTAGAGTCCTCTAGCTTACGTCATGTGAATGCATATGTTAGCAACAATGACTTTGTTCTTATACAATTATTTATTCCCAGTTTCCAAGGAAAATATAAGGCGAAACTCAATGTTTTCAATACAGAGAAAATAAAAGTTTTATTTGCTCCACTTTTCCCCATTAAGTTCGAGTTTTTCCTGGGCCAGAGATGAGATTTATCTCCGCAAAATTCCCCGCCCTGCCCACGGTCAGTAGGGGACACCGGTAGACTTGGAAAGGCCGCCGTCCGTCGGGATGGGGCTTTAAGCCGTGGCCCCGTGTGCGGGAGAGCCATAACCTGTGCACATTAAAGAACACGCTGGTTGGCCTTGACGGGAGGCTACCATCTGTCTCCCAACTGCTGTTCCAGTGGGTCCCCTCCCCCAACCTTCTCTGAGCCTTCGGGGTCCATGTGACCTGGCCATTTAGCCCATGGTGTGCAAAATAGTGCCGCTCAGAGGTAAAACAACCCAACCCATCTTGCCCTATCCAAACAGACTTTTACTTTCTGAGAAAACAAAAGTCCTCATTACATCCATCAACGCACTTTAAACCAACAAAATGTTATTGTAATAAACACAAATAAATATTCCCCATGATACGATTTCTTGGCGTTTGATTTATTTCTAAATTTTACATAATCAATAAATTTAAATTCCTTAGGTTCAAAAATTATTCTCCTTTAAAAGTGAAATCAAAAAGCCACCTTTGCCTTATACAACATTACGCTAAATGATACGTTTCTTTAACAACACTTGGTATCACTATAATGGACGCAATCTCTGCAGTCATGAACAAACAGCCGAAGGTTCATAAAATATAGCTTGTCCTGGGTTGGGTTGTTTTACCTCTGAGCGGCACTTTTTTGCACACCATGGGCTAAATGGCCAGGTCACATGGACCCCGAAGGCTCAGAGAAGGTTGGGGGAGGGGACCCACTGGAACAGCTGTTGGGAGACAGATGGTAGCCTCCCGTCAAGGCCATCCAGCGTGTTCTTTAACGTGCACAGGGTATGGCTCTCCCGCACACGGGGCCACGGCTTAACGTCCCATCCGACGGGTGGCGGCCTTTCCAAGCCCATCGGTGTCCCCTACTGACCGTGGGCAGGTCGGGGAATTTTGTGGAGATAAATCTCAACGCTGATCCAGCTGGGACTCGAACCTGGGAACTACAGATTACGAGCCTGGCGCGCTACCGACTGAGCCACCCCCGCCCCACCTTGTCCTAGGAAGACTTCGATTACTATTTCATCTTTTTTTTTATCATATTTAACTTTCCCATCATGTTTTGATTTTAGCAAAATAGATAGATTTCACGTGTCCAAAGCTCGAATATACACCAAAGAGCCAAAACATTATGACCACCTTCCTAATACGATGTTGGTCCTCTACGTGCCACCAAAATAGCTCTTACCTGGCGAGACATGGACGCTACAAGATTTCTAAAGGTGTCTTGTGGCATCTGGTACCAACAAGTACTTGTAAGTTATGTGGTTGAACCGCCGCAGATTTGATATGCTGTTCCAACATAAACAACAGATGCTTGATTGGATGGATGTCTGGGGAATTTGGGAGCCAGAGCAATACCTGGAAGTCTTCCTCATGTTCTGCGAACCATTCTCGAATACGTTTCCTGCATATGAATGACTGGACCAAGCAGAACATTTCCCAGAGCATTACATTTCCCCCACCAGCTTGTTTTCATCCCACGGTGCATCCTGGTTCCAACACTTCCCCAGGTAAACGACGCACATATACCCGGCCATCCACATGGTGCAATAGGAAACCAGATTCATCGAACCAAACGATATTTTTTCCATCATTCAAGGTCCGGTTTTGATGCTCACGTGCTCATTGTAAGCGCTTTCGACAGTAAATCGAGATTAGCATGGGCACTCGGAGCGGCCTGCATCTAAGCAGCTCCATTTCCAGTAGGGTTTGATGTACTGTATGTTGTAACACATTACTCCCGTCACCTGCGTTCAAATTACGGGCGAGTTGCGCCCACTCTCCCTTCTGTTGGATCGTACCATAAGGGATAGCCCTCGCTCACCTCTAGCATCGATGAGCAGTGGTCGGCCCACACTTTGTCTGAGGTTTGTGGTTTTTTCTTCCTAGGACCACTTTTTGAAGGTACTAACTACGGCTGACCGTGAGCACCACACAAGCCTTGCCGTCTCGGAAATGCTCTGACCCATTCGTCTGGCCATTACAATTTGGCTTTTGTCAAACTCACTTAAGTCTGCTGCCTTTCCCATCTGAAGAACAAGAATAACACTGATTAACAGAGCTCAGTATCAGGTGTTATTTATACCGTTTTATGACCTTCACACGGGCCATCGTTTAGCTGCAGTTGCTTTGATTTGCATAAAGACGCGCTGGTCATAAGTTTTGGCTCTTCCGTGTTGCTTTTATTGTACAAAAAAAGTCGCGATTTAAATAAAATGTTTCTTCTCAAACATTAAAATAACTAACTTTTTTCCTGCCAAAATGCTATATTTTTTCCAGCCTTGCCTAGCTTATTTTACGTGTGAATTGGTAACACTGCAACTGCCCTTTTGTCCCCACCCCCACCACCGCCCATGAAAAAGGGACAGTTCTTTTGAGATCAATAATAACTGAAAATTTTCTATTGAAAATGACGCATTTATACCAGTGGGAAGATAAGCACATTATAATTGAAAATTTTTATCAATATTTTCGTAAATTTGCACACAAAATGCCAAAAATTTCTTGTGCTAGTTAATAACTTTTCATATGATCACCCTCCAACATTATTACTTTAACTTCGATACATAGCTTTCCTCCGCCACTAATACATTCACTTCTGCACACAGGCTTCCTCCGCCACTAATACATTCACTTCTGCACACAGACTTCCTCCGCCACTAATACATTCACTTCTGTACACAGGCTTCCTCCGCCACTAATACATTCACTTCTGCACACAGGCTTTCCCCACCACTAATGCATTCATTTCTGCACACAGGCTTCCTCCGCCACTAATACCTTCACTTCTGCACATAGGCTTTCCCCACCACTAATGCATTCACTTCTGCACACAGGCTTCCTCCACCACTAATACATTCACTTCTGCACATAGGCTTTCCCCACCACTAATGCATTCACTTCTGCACACAGGCTTCCTCCGCCACTAATACATTCACTTCTGCACACAGGCTTCCCCCACCACTAATGCATTCACTTCTGTACACAGGCTTCCTCCGCCACCAATACATTCACTTCTGCACACAGGCTTCCCCACCACTAATGCATTCACTTCTGCACACAGGCTTCCTCCGCCACTAATACATTCACTTCTGCACACAGGCTTCCTCCACCACTAATACATTCACTTCTGCACATAGGCTTTCCCCACCACTAATGCATTCACTTCTGCACACAGGCTTCCTCCACCACTAATACATTCACTTCTGCACATAGGCTTCCTCCGCCACTAATGCATTCACTTCTGCACACAGACTTCCTCCGCCACTAATACATTCACTTCTGCACACAGGCTTCCTCCACCACTAATACATTCACTTCTGCACATAGGCTTTCCCCACCACTAATGCATTCACTTCTGCACAAAGACTTCCTCTGCCACTAATACATTCACTTCTGCACACAGGCTTCCTCCGCCACTAATACCTTCACTTCTGCACATAGGCTTTCCCCACCACTAATGCATTCACTTCTGCACACAGGCTTCCTCCGCCACCAATACATTCACTTCTGCACACAGGCTTCCCCACCACTAATGCATTCACTTCTGCACACAGGCTTCCTCCGCCACTAATACATTCACTTCTGCACACAGGCTTCCTCCGCCACTAATACATTCACTTGTGCACATAGGCTTTCCCTACCACTAATGCATTCACTTCTGCACATAGGCTTTCCCCACCACTAATGCATTCACTTCTGCACAAAGACTTCCTCCGCCACTAATACATTCACTTCTGCACACAGGCTTCCTCCGCCACTAATACATTCACTTCTGCACATAGGCTTTCCCCACCACTAATACATTCACTTCTGCACATAGGCTTTCCCCACCACTAATACATTCACTTCTGCACACAGGCTTCCTTCACCACTAATACATTCACTTCTGCACATAGGCTTCCTCCACCACTAATACATTCACTTCTGCAATAGGCTTCCTCCGCCACTAATGCTTTCACTTCTGCACACAGACTTCCTCCGCCACTAATGCATTCACTTCTGCACACAGGCTTCCTCCGCCACTAATACATTCACTTCTGCACATAGGCTTTCCCCACCACTAATACATTCACTTCTGCACACAGGCTTCCTCCACCACTAATACATTCACTTCTGCACATAGGCTTCCTCCGCCACTAATGCTTTCACTTCTGCACACAGACTTCCTCCGCCAGTAATACATTCACTTCTGCACACAGGCTTCCTCCGCCACTAATACATTCACTTCTGCACATAGGCTTTCCCCACCACTAATACATTCACTTCTGCACACAGGCTTCCTCCACCACTAATACATTCACTTCTGCAATAGGCTTCCTTCGCCACTAATGCTTTCACTTCTGCACACAGACTTCCTCCGCCACTAATACATTCACTTCTGCACACAGGCTTCCTCCGCCACTAATACATTCACTTCTGCACATAGGCTTTCCCCACCACTAATACATTCACTTCTGCACACAGGCTTCCTCCACCACTAATAAATTCACTTCTGCACATAGGCTTCCTCTGCCACTAATGCATTCACTTCTGCACACAGACTTCCTCCGCCACTAATACATTCACTTCTGCACATAGGCTTCCTCCGCCACTAATGCTTTCACTTCTGCACACAGACTTCCTCCACCACTAATACATTCACTTCTGCACACAGGCTTCCTCTGCCACTAATACATTCACTTCTGCACATAGGCTTCCTCCGCCACTAATGCTTTCACTTCTGCACACAGAATTCCTCCGCCACTAATACATTCACTTCTGCACACAGGCTTCCTCCGCCACTAATACATTCACTTCTGCTCATAGGCTTTCCCCACCACTAATGCATTCACTTCTGCACAAAGACTTCCTCCGCCACTAATACATTCACTTCTGCACACAGGCTTCCTCCGCCACTAATACATTCACTTCTGCACATAGGCTTTCCCCACCACTAATACATTCACTTCTGCACACAGGCTTCCTCCACCACTAATACATTCACTTCTGCACATAGGCTTCCTCCGCCACTAATGCTTTCACTTCTGCACACAGACTTCCTCCGCCACTAATACATTCACTTCTGCACACAGGCTTCCTCCGCCACTAATACATTCACTTCTGCACATAGGCTTTCCCCACCACTAATACATTCACTTCTGCACACAGGCTTCCTCCACCACTAATACATTCACTTCTGCACATAGGCTTCCTCCGCCACTAATGCATTCACTTCTGCACACAGACTTCCTCCGCCACTAATACATTCACTTCTGCACATAGGCTTCCTCCGCCACTAATGCTTTCACTTCTGCACACAGACTTCCTCCGCCACTAATACATTCACTTCTGCACACAGGCTTCCTCCGCCACTAATACATTCACTTCTGCACATAGGCTTTCCCCTCCACTAATGCATTCACTTCTGCACAAAGACTTCCTCCGCCACTAATACATTCACTTCTGCACACAGGCTTCCTCCGCCACTAATACATTCACTTCTGCACATAGGCTTTCCCCACCACTAATACATTCACTTCTGCACACAGGCTTCCTCCACCACTAATACATTCACTTCTGCACATAGGCTTCCTCCGCCACTAATGCTTTCACTTCTGCACACAGACTTCCTCCGCCACTAATACATTCACTTCTGCACACAGGCTTCCTCCGCCACTAATACATTCACTTCTGCACATAGGCTTTCCCCACCACTAATACATTCACTTCTGCACACAGGCTTCCTCCACCACTAATACATTCACTTCTGCAATAGGCTTCCTTCGCCACTAATGCTTTCACTTCTGCACACAGACTTCCTCCGCCACTAATACATTCACTTCTGCACACAGGCTTCCTCCGCCACTAATACATTCACTTCTGCACATAGGCTTTCCCCACCACTAATACATTCACTTCTGCACACAGGCTTCCTCCACCACTAATACATTCTCTTCTGCACATAGGCTTCCTCCGCCACTAATGCATTCACTTCTGCACAGACTTCCTCCGCCACTAATACATTCACTTCTGCACATAGGCTTCCTCCGCCACTAATGCTTTCACTTCTGCACACAGACTTCCTCCGCCACTAATACATTCACTTCTGCACACAGGCTTCCTCCGCCACTAATACATTCACTTCTGCACATAGGCTTTCCCCACCACTAATACATTCACTTCTGCACACAGGCTTCCTCCACCACTAATACATTCACTTCTGCACATAGGCTTTCCCCACCACTAATACATTCACTTCTGCACACAGGCTTCCTCCACCACTAATACATTCACTTCTGCACATAGGCTTCCTCCGCCACTAATGCATTCACTTCTGCACACAGTCTTCCTCCACCACTAATACATTCACTTCTGCACATAGGCTTCCTCCGCCACTAATGCATTCACTTCTGCACACAGACTTCCTCCGTCACTAATACATTCACTTCTGCACACAGACTTCCTCCGCCACTAATACATTCACTTCTGCACATAGGCTTCCTCCGCCACTAATGCTTTCACTTCTACACACAGACTTCCTCCGCCACTAATACATTCACTTCTGCACACAGACTTCCTCCGCCACTAATACATTCACTTCTGCACACAGACTTCCTCCGCCACTAATACATTCACTTCTGCAAACAGTCTTCCTCCGCCACTAATACATTCACTTCTGCACATAGGCTTCCTCCGCCACTAATACATTGCACACAGGCTTCCTCCGCCACTAATGCATTCACTTCTGCACACAGACTTCCTCCGCCACTAATACATTGCACACAGGCTTTCTCCGCCACTAATACATTCACTTCTGCGCACAGGCTTCCCCCACCAGTATCAAACACTCTTTTTCTCATAAGACTCTTCCATTATCACACACACACACATCTCTGCACATAACCTTCCCCACCATTACCATTAACGCTTTTGCAGAAATGCTTCCCTCCACCATCCACTTGCTGACGACACGGTCTCAATTACGACACTAGATCAAAAGAGAAAACCATTGATCATACCTAAAAAATTTATACTTACGTGCCGCTCCGAAGAGAACGAAAAACACAGCCAACTTCATTCTCGTTAACTTGTCATCAATTCGTTTATCTTTCTTAAATCATCCACACAGAGAGGTTAGCATTTGAAGTGATGTAAAGTCTCCTCAATTCGCTACCCACCACTCTGTCTGAGTACCTGACAAAAGTCTCGTTATCACTTAAGTCCCACCTAGACAATTTCTTGTATCTCGTTGCGACGTATAACAAGTGTTTTCTTCGGGCAAAGGCTACATTCGACAGATATAATCCTAATCACAAGCTGATATCACTTCTTGTCCTCAACCGTAGCATTGGTCCATTCAACTAGTCTATCGAGAATAGGATGAGAAAAAAAAAATAGTTTTAAATTCAGACGCCCGAAGAGAATGTGATTCACCAATAATTCAGTTGACAAGTCTGCTTTTACGCAAATAAAAATGATGACTTACCGCCAAAGGAATAAAATTTAGTGTATTCAAAAATGGGTTGGGTTGTTTTACCTCTGAGCGGCACTTTTTTTGCACACAATAGGCTAAATGGCCAGGTCATATGGACCCCGAAGGCTCAGAGAAGGTTGGGGGAGGGGACCCACTGGAACAGCTGTTGGGAGACAGATGGTAGCTTCCCGTCAAGGCCATCCAGCGTGTTCTTTAACGTGCACTGGGTATGGCTCTCCCGCACACGGGGCCACGGCTTAACGTCCCATCCGACGGACGGCGGCCTTTCCAAGCCCATCGGTGTCCCCTACTGACCGTGTGCAGGGCGGAGAAATTTTGCGGAGAAAAATCTCAACGCTGACCCAGCTGGGACTCGAACCTGGGAACTACAGATTACGAGCCTGGCGTGCTACCGACTGAGCCACCCCCGCCAAACAGATAAACAGATTTTACAGATAAAACTAAAAAACTTTTTTACAAAATCATCAAATTATTCACAAATACAAGTTATTTACACTTTTAACTTTTTGTCATCACACCTTTTTACAACTCATTATTTCGCAAATACAGTAGGGGCAAAATAGTCCTCAACACACTTGTTTTTTGCGTGTTTCTCTTATTCATACTGATTTCTAACCAGGGAATTATTTAATACGTATAACTTGTGTCATTTGCTTTAAAGTATTCTTGTGATGATTTCAAAATTGGTTAAATTTTTAGCTATCTAAAATTGTTTTTCATTTATAATTACCGGAACACAATCGAATATATATTATAATATGTTGTGGCATACATATCAATTAACAGAAATTTAAATTTCGTGAAATATTTTAACCTCATTTTAATCCTTATACAGCAGTTGTTATCCATGTTAATGAGAATATTAAGCATTTTAAAATCAATATTTTATATTCATAGTTCTTCGCTTTAATGACCACTTTACATCTTTTTGGTACACTCATTTCAGAAGCAGTTTTCCTCTAACGATATTCTTAAAAGAAAATGGCAAAGCCTCAATTACCTCACACTTATTTGAAGGCTTCTTCTTGAAACTTTCATAACTAATTTTGTAGCCTAAATTCTTAATAGAATAAAGATCAGGAGACTGTTAAGGATAATCCATTCCTTTAATACCACTAACTCTCTGCTAACCACTTTTGAACAACCTTCGCACAATGAAAAGGAGGTTTATCATCCTGAAAAATAGGAGGTTCGTCCGAAAGAGATCCCTGGGTGTTGGTAACAATTTCGCTTTCAGTCGAACAAATTCGATTTAGTCCTTAGCTCTAGCCGTTCCTTATACAATAAGTAGTCTTCTACCATGTCGACAGGACATGTAATCCTATATCACGACTTTGGTTGGATGTTATAAAGTAACGTCATGACAATGAGACCGTCTTTTAACGTAGGAACTAATCGCATTTCCACTAAGGCAAAACTGAAGTTGATCACCAAAAATTACCTGTCTTTTCCCTGTCTTCAACACATCACAATGCATACTTCTTTGCTCATTTTAATCGTCTCTTATTCTGAAAATCTGTCAATAAAGGTTCTAGACGAGCTTCAGAAACCCAGAATCCGATTTCTGTGATCCTTTCTCTTACTGGGCGGGGGTTGGCTAATCAATAGCGCGTCAAACTCGTAATCTGAAGTTTCTTGATTCGAGTTCCACTTGGGCCAGCGTTGATGTTTATCTCCGCTAAACCCCCAACATGGCCCGATCAGAAAGGGGACGCCGATGGGCTTGGAAATGCCCCCATCCGTCGGATTGGACATTAATCCGTGTCTCCTTGTGCGATAGAGCCATACCCTATGCACGTTAGAGAACACCCTAGATATCCTTGATGGGAAGCTACCATCTGTTTCCTAACAGCTGTCTTGTAGGTCCCTTTCCCCCAACCTTCTTTGAGACTTGGACTCTTTTTTACCTGCCATTTAGTCCATTGTGTGCAAAAAAAAGTGCCGCTCAGAGGTAAAACCACCCAAAACTCTTACAGTTATCAAGCATATATTAATATTTGCTGCCATTGTCCATTCTCTTAATAGTTATGATGAATTCACCTTTCTGTTCCAAAGGGCAATCCTATGCAGTGTCCTATCTGAACGTCAAGTTATTTCCTAGGTCAAAACTTACACTTCCTCAAAATCCTAATAAATTTTCATCTACTATTTTAAATCCGAGATAACGTCCTCGAAGTAATTTAAAAACTGAGTAAGAAGTAGAAGAGATAATTATGATCATTGCGCTCTTTTTTTACTTTCGTAATATTAAAATGATACACCTTCATCATTTGCTTGTTTACAAAACCGGAAAACGAACAAAGGACATATTTTAGACTGGCATAGATGTCTTCACCTGCACAAGCAATTGGAAGACGTTATCATTTGCTGTGATTATTAACTTACAAAAGGTTAAATGCTACAGATGAATTTGGAATCAAACATTTGAACCCGATCTAGGTGAGGGGAAAACAATTTCTCTAAATCATCTGAAACATATATACAGAAATAATAAAAAAAAATTTATCTCTCAAGCAACCGCTTGCCGCAGAGGTTTGAGAGTAACCTATCAGCAGGAATAACCAAGATTTAGTCGGGGGAGATCCGAGAATTCAGTTTCGGGGGAATCCGAGAGTTTAGCTTCGTGGGGAACCCGTCTACCACAGAACATTCTGTTCCAATTTAGCACCAGCTGGGTCAGCGTCGAGATTTGTCACCGCAAAATTCCTCGCCCTGCCCACGGTCAGTAGGGGACACCGATGGGCTTGGAAAGACCGCCGTCCGTCGGATGCGACGTTAAGCAGTGGCCCCGTGTGCGGGAGAGCCATACCCTGTGCACGTTAAAGAACACGCTGGATGGCCTTGACGGAAGGCTACCATCTGTCTCCCAACAGCTGTTCCAGTGGGTCCCCTCCCCCAACCTTCTCTGAGCCTTCGTGGTCCTTGTGACCTGGCCATTTAGCCCATGGTGTGCAAAAAAGTGCCGCTCAGAGGTAAAACAACCCAACCCAATTTAGCAGACTCTTGTCGATTGCGAGGATTACTTTCCTAAAGAACACCGCGAAGAGTAAATCTTCAAGACTGAAATTCATTGAAAAAATTTAAGCTCCAATACATATTTTGCACCTCACTATTCAATCTTATTCATCAATATTAACATACGTATATGTAATATTGTCCAAAAAGTAATGGTGAAATTCCGAGAATCAATAGTAAAATAATATACATATTCAAGAAATACTAAAAGAGTTTTGAGCAGGATTAGTGAATTTTTCACATGTACACTTTTCAGGACTCTTTATGTCCAACTGGAATTCCACCTCTTGCCATACAGCAGCTGCAACATATCTCTTGTTACTTGCTCAGTTGCCTCCCTTATTCTGGCTTTCAAATGATTCAGGTCTCAAATTTATTCCACGTAAACCTAATTCTTTACAAAGCCTCCCAAGAAGAAATCGAGGTTTGTCAAATCAGTCCTCTTTGGTAGCGATAGAACATGACAGATATTACTATATTAATGCATTGAAAGAAGTTTAAAGAATGGATCATTTAAAATTCTAAAAATCTCTTGATTAAGAAGTCTAATTTATTATTTTTTAATTTACATGTAAAATTTAAATATTTTTCACTGTCATATAACAATTCTATGTTCAAACAAAGAAACATCACATTGGCTGCGTTACATGTATATGTGTTAGAATTTCCGATGTTTTATTAATATTTACATATTTCAGGTGAGTTCTGCCACATAGGTCTGATGACAGAATCTATGTTTTTTCATGTGCCCTTGTTCCGAAGGCTTACAGTGTGTCGCAGAAGAGATTATTGATAGGGTAAGAAAAATAAAATTCATATCAATGCATTTAAAAATTTCTTCTAATCTTTTACCAGAACAAGAACAAAATATTTGTATTTTGGAGAAACGATTTCTAAATTATTTGAAATTCAAATCAGGGTTGGGTTGCATTTGTTTTGCCTGATTGCCACCATTTCTTTGCACACAATAGACTAAACGACCAGGTCACAAGAATTCAATTGCTTAGAGAAGTTTGCGGAATGGGATCCACTAGATTGCTGCCAAGAGACAGATGGAGCCCCTGGTCAAGGCCATCCAGAGTGTTCTTTAAACATGAACGGAATATGGCCTGAACACAGCTTAACGTGCCATCCGACGGATATTAAGACATGAACACGTCCTGAACATGGCCACGTGCCTTCCGACGGATGGCGGCCTTTCCAAGCCCATCGGTGTCCTCTTTCTCACGGAAGGCAGGGTGGGGTTATAGGAGGTAAATCTCAACGTTGGCGCAGTTGAGACTCGAACCTGGAATATCTAATATATATAGACAACTGTGATTGACTAACGGCTGACAGGGGATCACGCTAATTCTAACTATGATGCAGAAATGGCAGAGCTATAAAAATTTGCACCTAGGGGGTAATAGTGTCGTTGGGGAAATAATCCGAAATTTGACCTCCGACATGTCTTTCAAGGGCCATGGTCTAGGGGTGTTTCGGGTATTGCATCTCAGAAACTTAACAAAATTTTGCATCTGGTTGGTCCTTTGAGAAGGTCCAATTCCTTTGGAAAGGTCAAATTTCAATGTACAGCTACTAGGGGAGCCAAAAATTGGTGCCTAGGAGTATTTAAGGCACTAGATCTCCGAAACATTGTGATTTTTTTTTAAACATATATATATATAAAAATATAAATATACCCCCTAAAGCAGCTGCTTGCCACAGAGGTCCGACAGGAGCCTGTCAGTTTATATGCCAGAGTAGAAGGTCTGAGAAGATAGCAGGACCTCAGCAGAAAAAACGACACATACATCCCTGCCTTACCCGGGGCTCGAGGTAGCCAAGCGCGCTGCGTATCCCAAAAATAATGGTGGGGTTTGGGGAAACAATAAGTAGGAAAATAATATACATATTCAAGGAAGTAATATTTTAATTGAAAGAGTACTTTAGATACAATGTCATGATGCCCCCCTGACCTCTATTTCTCTGGGTTGGGTTGTTTTACCTCTGAGCGGCCCCTTTTTTGCACACCATGGGCTAAATGGCCAGGTCACATGGACCCCGAAGGCTCAGAGAAGGTTGGGGGAGGGGACCCACTGGAACAGCTGTTGGGAGACAGATGATAGCCTCCCGTCAAGGCCATCCAGCGTGTTCTTTAACGTGCACAGGGTATGGCTCTCCCTCACACGGGATCACGGCTTAACGTCCCATCCGACGGACGGCGGCCTAATTCCAAGCCCATCGTTGTCCCCTACTGACCGTGGGCAGGGCAGGGAATTTTGCGGAGATAAATCTCAACGCTGACCCAGCTGGGACTCGAACCTGGGAACTACAGATTACGAGCCTGGCGCGCTACCGACTGACCCATCACAACATGATCATACGCAACTATTTAAGACTGCTGCTCGTCAGTAGTGTTGATTACAATAGGAAAAACAAAGCATCTTTTGGGGTTCAATAAAGGGCTTATTGTGGATGCCCGTCTGGCTGGTGAGCCGATTTTAAAAAAGCAGAGCTGACTGGTTTCTCAAAAGGCGAGATATCTCGGGTTTTTAATCAGTGGAAAAATAACCCACATTGCTTGTCTAAGAGGCATAAATGTGGCGCGACGAGTCTGTCAGGAACGAGATCACCGTCGTCTGAGTATGGACATTATTCTAGTTTAATTTATTTTGGCATTACTTTTGCAACAAGTCTTGTACGGAGAAACAGGACTTCGAGTGTGCACCAATTGACCGAAGTATTAAATGAAGGCTGTTCCCGACCCATATCTCAGCGAACTATGCTCAGGAAATTGAAGAGGATCAGCATTAGCACTCGCATACCTATACGGAAACCACTGATTTCTCCAAAGAACCGTAATGTTCGTCTACAGTGGTGTCAGGAAGACGGGAAAAAATGTCGTGGTTCGACGAGTCGCGGTACATCTTGTTCTGTACCGACGGTAGGCAGAGACTTTGGCGGAACCCCATGAAGCAATGGGCCCAGCTTGCCTTGCAAACACAAGGTTCTAGAGACGGTTCCGTGATGTAGGGCATGTTCTGTTGGTATGGAATGGTTCCCTGATGTTGCTGGAAGGTCGGGTGTCCTCCAAGGATTATCTGAATATTGTTACAGATCAAGTCCATCCTAAAATATTGACTTTTTATCCAGCAAGACATGATACTGTCCATCATGCAAAATGTGCTCAGCAGTGAGCACGACAGCGACTTCCACCACCTTATCTCACCACCACAAAACCCGGATCTGAACCTCATTGAGAATGTATGGGACATGTTAGAAAACCAGATCCGGGAAGAAAGTCCTATTCCTTCAAATCTCAGCCAGTTAAAGGACTGTCCGGTGAACGCCTGGTATGCTGGAGATGTATGTAAAGGCACTCCAACACCTTGTGGAATTTATACCAAACCGCATACATGCTGTAATTCGGGCTAAAGGAGGTCCAACTCGGTATTGAATATAAAGGTTTCTAATTCAGTGGCCGGTGAGTGTATTAGATTACTGTTATTGAAGATTGGCAGATGGTAATTTATCAATCTGTACTTTTACCCAGCCAACAATTTTTCCGTTAATTCAAAAGTTGTTCCTAAATATACAATACTGTGCAAATTAGTTGGGACAATAGGAAAATGCGGTAACAAAGATACAACTAAAATATTTGTTTAATAGTGTAGTTAATAATGAATATGACCCCCCCCCCCTCTAGCTTTAATTACTTCTTTCATCCTCTCAACCATTGATGCCCCTAGCTTTCCACACATCTCCTTCACTTCAGGGTCGTGGTACCACACTTTCATGACACTTTCTATCATTTCGATTTTCGTTGTGCAATCCATCTTAGATATGCGCGCTTTAATAATGGCTAACAAATTTTCTATAGGATTTAGATCGGGTGAATTTCCTGGCCACTCCAATACCTTCAAATATTGCTGGGTAAAGAAGCTCTTAGCAAGCTTAGAATTGTTGCATGGAGCCAGATCCTGTTGAAATACCCCATCGCCGTTAGGAAACAACTTCTGCACTGTTGGGATCATTTTCGCCTCCAGAAAAAGCCTATGTACTTTTTGCTGTCCATCATTCCTTCAATGGGGTGAAGCGTCGTGGTCAGAAAGCTGTGAAACATCCCCAAAACATGACCTTGATTGGGTGTTTGGGGGATTGCTGGATATGGCCGGATCGAAGAGGTTCTCCAGGCTTCGCTTGTCCCAACTAATTCGCACAGTACTATATGAATCATTGCCTATAAACTATTAATGATCTAACTGAATAAATGCTTTTTTTTTTTCATGAAATAAACAATATTTTTGCATAAAATTTACGCTGAAAAGACATTTGCTTTCTACACCAGATAAAGAAACCAGGTACATATAATAGTATCTTACTTATATATACGGGATATCCCCCTGGTTAACATCACCTCATTTTCTCATTACTTAAATTCTCCTACTATATTTTTATGCCAAAACAAATTTATGTTAACATCATTTAACCTTGAATTGAAAATACACATGCATCTCTATATAATACAAGTCAGCTGATTTCACTATTCTGATTGGGTTGTAGATTAATTTATTTTGGCATTAATTTTGCAACAGCGGAATCCCAATTCTCTGCCTAGTTAGAAGGACTTCCAAGCAATTTAGGAGTTGAAACTATTCTTTTTGAAGTGATGTGAATAATAACAGAATTAAATTAGTTTTATTTACTTTTTTTCTTACTTTTTATTTAGTTTTTTATTAATTTCCTTTTCCGTTATAATCAAAAGTGTAACATTTTTAATTAATTAGAACTTCTTAGTCTGCAACATCAAGAGTCCTCACAGTTGATGCCAATATGGAAAAGTGCATATGGTTTTAGATTTAAATTCGGGTTTTATTATAGATATAGACTCAAAATTTTTAAGCACAATATGAACTATAAGGAGACTTTCATCAAGAGTTGACAATGTAGGTAAAAAAAAATGTTATATAAAACATCGAAAGATTTATCACATTCAATTAAAATAACTATTCTGAGGTTTAAAATAAGAGGTTTATTTCCATATATATCTACAGAAACATTAAACATAAAAATTGTCATCAAATTTGGATCGAAACGGCAAAAGGAAATAACATAAAATAAACGATTAAAAATAAAAAAATGCACAACTGATAGAAACATACATATCTCTGTGTAATCTGAGTTACAAAACAACTCGTACAGATTACGAAAACAAAATTCTACTGTAACGAAATATTTGGTAATGGAAAAAAAACTAAGAAATTACATTAAATATATCTGCAATATCATCAGTATTTACCAAACAAAATCTGTTTTTTTCTTAAAATTACATTCACTTTTTTCTTCTTTTATCCTATTAGGTAAAGAACTATATAATTTTGGTGCAATAAAATTAAAATGCTTATGTATGATTTCTTTCCTTGATTTCACATGAAACATGTTTGTAGAACATCTGGTATCGTATGGGATGAACCGTTATTAGATACAATTGTGTTTATGTAGAAACAAGACTTCGATATAAATATAACTTTCTAAAGGGTAATATATCATTGCTTACGTAATGATAATTTAAATTGCTAATATTGCTACTTGAAATTAGTTTTATAATTTTATTCTGCAATTTCACTATAGAGAGAAGTTTGTTTAGTAGTTTCAGAACTGATTCTTATTTTTAAGTCTCTTATAGGATGTTGTTTCCTTTAACACTGCTTGACATTGTGCTCTTTAAGAAAGAATTAATGACGCTAAGCAGGGATTCTCTGATATGAAAGAATACTTAATATAGATATTATACGTATAACAAAGAAACATCTTCAATGATATAATGCATGCATACATACTTTTTAAAATTAAGCTATACTGGAAATTATTCATACCTCTTGAGTATAAAGTTTACTGTGCAACTGCTTAGTTTAAATACATGGGTATTATACACCTTATAGCAGAGGTGCATTTCTTTTAATTCTTACATTTTTTTTTTCTAGCTTTATGGCTTTTAATATATACGAAAAATGTGATTCGTGTCTTTTATTCAATGAAGGCATGAATCATGCTGCTAATGGTATAAAAGCTGTGAATGTGTACAAAAGCCAACAACATGCGTTGTTGGGTTGGGTTGTTTTACCTCTGAGCGGCACTTTTTTGCACACCATGGGCTAAACGGCCAGGTCACATGGACCCCGAAGGCTCAGAGAAGGTTCGGGGAGGGGACCCACTGGAACAGCTGTTGGGAGACAGATGGTAGCCTCCCGTCAAGGCCATCCAGCATGTTCTTTAACGTGCACAGGGTATGGCTCTCCCACACACGGGGCCATGGCTTAACGTCCCATCCAACGGCCTTTCCAAGCCCATCGGTGTCCCCTACTGACCGTGGGCAGGGCGAGGAATTTTGTGGAGATAAATCTCAACGCTGACCCAGCTGGGACTCGAACCTGGGAACGACAGATTACGAGCCTGGCGCGCTACCGACTGAGCCACCCCCGCCCCATATTCAGAAGTTATTTACACGAAATCAATGCTGAAATATAACTAAAATCAGCACTAGATACAATCTGATTTAAGACATTGAAGTATAGCTCTCATGCTGACATATAAGAGAATGTTTTTGTCTAATACAGTTGTTTCTATCATAATCCTTTCCATTCTTTATTAGCAGTGGCAAATTAAAGTATTTGAAGGATACAAAAAATTTTTTACAACTTACGAATATTGAAAATGTATGTAGCAGGTTAAAGAAATTGAATTAGAGAAATGCATAAATAGAAAATTTAATATGAATACATAAACTTGAGTATACTGAAAAATAAATAAAAAAATTACAAACAAAAAAATGTTCGTAGTGTGTTTAACAAATATCACATCACAGTATTAACACATTGAATGCCACATCATTCATTTATGAATGATGCTAATAGTTTGACTGGTGCCTTGTCATGTATGTATGTATGTATGTATGACACCGTGTTTTTGTTCAGAGCCATGTCATACGTAATTGAATGGCATGGCCAAACAGGTTAAAATTTTCATGAGGGGCAGCATCATTCATATATGAATGACAAAAAAAAAATTATTTTAGAGGTCACAAGTGATAAAATAATTAACATAAAATGACATTTAGAGGTAGAAATGATAACAATTGAAGAAAAAAAGTCACATGGCTCCAGGGAAAATCTTAGTGAAATCGGCTTGGCACACAATGTGTTACACTAAAATGTCTGCTATATAAATAGTAAATTTTGCAGATTGTAAAATACTTCACAAAAGGTTGAAAAAATATCATTTTGATCGTTTTGAGGCCTCTTATGAATGTTGAGGCAACAGGCAAGCACCTCATGTGCCTGTGCAGTAATAAGCCACTCTACATTAGATCATTTTGAGTTTCATGCTTGTGACTTGAATTGGTATGGTGTTTTTAGAATGCAGCTTACAAAAACTTGAATTTTATAAAGCTTAGCCCATATACTATTAAGGGTCGACACCCATAAATCCTCGAAAACAAAAACATGGATAAATTTTCATTATATAGTCATATAAACCAACACCAAACACATTAAATGCATTATGACAAAAAAATCATAATTATTAATACATAGGAACTTAAAACTATTACACGAGTCCCTGATTTTCAAAGTATCAATGTACTTTTAATTTCCGTAACGGGCTGTCTAAAACTAGAAGTATAACATCAACATAACTTCTAACATATATGGGATGCCCATTTTCAGTACGGTTTTTTTTTCTGCCTTTAGCCCTCTAAGTGAAAATTCAAACTAATTGATAATTTGGAAAATACATATAGAAATATTTTATTAGTACCTATCAAACAAAGATTTTGACATTTATCTCTTAAATCAAAAATGTTGTTTCTCACCCACTGTGGTGATACATCACCTCTTGACCATGACACTACAATGCAAAATTAAAAATTTCTAGCATTAACATATAAGCTCACCAGACAAAAAATTAGTCATCTCCTGCCCTAAGAGTTAGTTATGTCCATTCGAGAGCAACAGAGGGTGCACCAGTAATAAACATCCTGCAAATAGCTATGCAGTGCGCTATGGAGTTCATACAGTGATAAGAAGTGGTTGTGTGTGTTAGTCGCTCCATGAAACATGGGTCGTGCCAAAGATGTGAATGAGTGACAAAAAGGTGTTACTGCATTTGGCCGAGCCAAAGGGCACAGTGTACAAGAAGTTGCTGCCTTTGCAGGTGTGTCAAACTGTACTGTCCAAAGGGTCTTCCAGCAGTGGCATACATTGCAGTCCACCTCTAATCGTCACCAGAACTGCGGCAGAAAGACTGTGTTCAATAGGGGCTGCCGCAGTGCACCATGCACTGCTATGGCAAACCGCTTTTCAATGAGGCAGGAATTACTCCAGTCAGCCAATGCAGGCCTACAAGCTGTTTCTGAACAAACACTCCAAAGGAAATGTCATGGATATCTGGAACAGAGTACCACGGAAGAGACCATGTTAGCAGCACTACATAAGGCTGCACACCTACAGTGGGCGCAGCGTCACAAAGACTGGACTGTAGACTCTTGGAAGAATGTGATCTGGTCGGATGAGTCACGTTTTTCGTGTACTCGAATGATGTGAGGTGACAGGTACATTGTAAGCCGCATAAAGCCTTCTATGCGGACTGTGTGCAAGGTTCTGTTCAAGCTGGAAGAGGCTCTGTGATGATGTGGGGGTGTTTCACATACGAGGAAATACGTCCTTTCATTGCAGTGATGTCACACTTGAACCAGAAGGGCTATATGAAGCTACTGGACCACGTTGCCTTTGGTGCAGCATCTCCACAGTGAACACCAGAAAGATACTCCAGTCTTCCAAGACAACAACTGCCGTGTGCACAGGGCTCAAAGTGTATCTGATCAGTACAATGAGCATTCTGAAGCGTTCGAACATCTCGACTGGCCTGCCAAATCCCTGGATTTAAATCCCATAAAAAACTTGTGGGATTATTTGGGGCAGTGAGTGAAACGCTACCTAACCATCCGGCCGAACTGCAGCATTTGCTGCTGGAAGAGCAATCATGTGCACATCTGCACACTGGCAGCATTTGTGCCAGACAGGATTTCGGCTGTTCTTCAGTCGCATGGATGTGTTTATGCACTATTAAGTGACATTCAGCTAGGGGTGACTAATTATTTGTCCAGTGAGCTTAATTTGCAATATTAATTCAAAGTTTTGGCATTTTCCATCCAACCCAAAAAGAATTTTTTATCAATCTCTAAAAAAAATTCAATGCCTACAAACAGAAACACAATAAAGTGAAAACCTTAGCTCACTTTTTTTATGAGCTAAAAGCTCTTGCGGTTTTATTCTAAGAGATCATAAATATATCCAAAAATCATTACATTCATTAGAGTCCAGCAAATAGCATGTTGGACTATACATAGAGTAAAGGGATAATTCAAGATCAGATCACACATGGGCATTTCCATTCTGGTTTACATCTTTCTGCTAAGGTTTCACTTCTCAGACATTTTCTCAATGGTGTATTGTTCTCAGCCTCCTATCAGATTTCCATGGCAAGTGGGCTGCCTTGACAGAAATTGTATTTTATTGATTACAGTTTCACCTACTAAATCAATAATCGGTAATATGATAGGTGAGATTAACTTCCATATGCTCAACCTACCACTGCCATTTCAAAATAAAATCTAAAAAAATTGCACTTATTTTCATTGCAGCACTAAAATCAAAGGGCTTGCTCACAGAGCATAAGCTCAGACAGATTTAAAATCAAACAAGTTCAATTATGAATTAAAAAATTTCAAAGCACTTAAAAAGGTCATTTCTCATATTATAAATTTATAATTCACCTGGTACATGTGGATTATCCTCAAGAAGTTTACTGAAATTTCTATTTGTCTGAAAGATAAATTCTTAATAGTTTCAGTATTTTCATATATTTCAGATCAAAATAACTGAGAATAAGCACACTTCTTTATGTCTTAGCAATATATGCCCAGTCTATTAGCCACCTCTAATAGCTGATGCTCTTTAAGCAATTTTGCTCTAGACATTTTCGAACTTTTTCATTTTCATGACTCCATTGTGTTTGAAAGATATGGTGGAACGTTTTGTCAACTCCACAAACCGACCAATGTCAAAGCCAAAAGCAATAACAAATGTCAAAGCCAAAAGCAATAGGAAAATAGGAAGTAGGTAAAAAAGATGATTCATCATCCTCATGCATACATGGACTATAGAGGTCTAACCAGATTATGCAGTTTATTTCTCCTTAGTGACATTTGCTGCATCTTGTCACTGTAGACCAATTCTAACAAGGTCCCGTTTGACATTGTCTACGTACCGCATATACTAGGTCTTCCCCTCTTTCTGAGGCCTTTAGTCACACTGTTCATAACCATATAGGCTAATCTATAGTTATGCATATGGGCATCTTGGCCAAACCAACAGTCTCTCTGCACAATATGCTGCTCAAAGGTGGTTGCTGATTCCTTTGTCTAACCTCATCATTACTTACAAAGTTAAATCACTAAATGCCCAAGATACTACATAAGCATACAGAATCAAAAGCATCACGTTTCCTGTCATCTTGTTTACAAAAGGTTCAAATTTCACTACCATAGCTAACTCAAGAAAGAACCATACTATTATATACTGTCTAATTTTAGTCTTTAGGTGTATATGCCTATTTTTCACACTCTCCGTAGATTCTTAAAAGCTCCAGCAGTAATCTGTATTCATCTATTAATCGCATGCCTCATGTCACCAGTATCTGTTGCATAGCTCCCAAGATAATTAAACTGAGACACTTGCTCAAGAGTGAAACATTCAAATTAACTGAACCACAGCCTGCCTGACCAATTTTCATCACTTTAGTTTTCTCTCTGTTTATCACTAAATTTACTCTACTACCAGTCTCATCAATAGCTCTAATGACAGTTCATCTCATCAACATCATTTGCCAAAAGGGCTAAATCATCAGAATAATCTAAATCAGAAATTTTCAGATCTCTAGACCATTTAAGCCCAAAATCTTTCCCTTGCAGTGAATTTTGTATAACATAATCAATAACCAAACAGGAAAGGAGACAAAATTCACCCTTTTCGAAAACCAGAAGCAATGCTAAACCAATTGCTACAAGCTTTACCAACTCTCACACGACTCAGTGTTGTTATAAAGTTTTCATTATGTTAACTTCAGAGGTTTATCAGAATAATGGAAACACTGACGGTGACTGGAGTACTTGCAATGCGTCATATGCATATCACAGGGACATCACCTGCAAACTGAAGTATATAAAGGGGAGAAGTACGATGTCAGTTATCATGTGGCAGTGCCATAGGCACAGGTGAAACAGCTGTTGTGGTAAAATTGTCGACAATGTCAGATCTCAATGACCTCCAAAACAGGCAAGATCATTGGTGTACATCTTGCAGGAGCTTCAGTAACCAGAATGGCAGAAATGGTAGGTATAACACAAGGAACTGTATCGAAGATTATGGCTACCTCTCAAAAGGGACAAGGCGTTGCCTCCAAGCGTGCACATTGTGGACACCGTACGAAGTTGTCAGCTAGGGATAGGTGAATGTCGGCACAGATTGTACAATGGAAGCACAAGACCACAGCACCACAAATAGCAGAGTTGAACACCAGTCGGAATGATCCCATTTCCGTCATAACAGTTCATTAGGAACTTCATGGCATTAGTATTTATGGGCGTGCTGCAATCTACAAACCTCTGATTACCAACATCAATGCAACAAAACATGTAAGGTGGTGCAGAGCACATAAAAACTGGGATGCTAAAGACTGGCAACGTGTCATCTGGTCTGATGAATTTTGCTACACATTGTTCTCCACCACTGGTAGAGTGTATGTCTGGCGAAAACCTGCAGAAGCATACCACCCTGACTGTTTGGCTCCGACTAAAGAAAGTGAAGCATGGAGGTTTATTCCTGATGCTGTGGGGTGCCATATCATAGTTTCCTTAGCGCCATTAGTTATTCTGCAGGGTCGTGCAACATCCACAACATATGAATCCATTCTCAGGGACCACCTGCACCCAATGTTGCGAGCATTGTTCCCTAATGACTATCCCTAGTTTCAAGCATATAATGACCCATGCATTGTGTGAAATATGTCACGTTGCAGTTTGCAGAGCATGAAGTACAGCAGCTACCCTGGCCACCTCAATCTCCAGACCTCAATATCATTAAACATTTGCAGAAATATTTGGAGCGCAAAGTCAGATCAGATTTTCCACCTCTAGCATCACTAGCACAGTTGGGCCATATTTTACAGGAAGAATGATCCTACATTCCATTACTGTATGTGCATGACTTGTATAAGTCTATTCCACGTCGAATTGTGTCTGTTCCGATTGTCCGAGGTGGGTCTACAGCTTATTAATAAAGTGTTCTCCACAAACAATATGTGTTTCCATTATTTTGATAAACCCCTGTAACTTGTCTGGTATGCCTTAAGATCTCATGATCAACCACAAATTATGACGATCAACAGAATCAAATCTTTTTGAAATCTACAAGTTAGTAACCACAGGTTTTTGAAACTCTAAACATTTATTTCACTATAATTATGATGCATGTATAATTACATTTTTTAGTGTTAAAAATAGGGGGTGGGGTGGTTCAGTTGGTAGAGCAGGCTCATAATCTGCATTTCCCAGGTTTGAGTCCCAGCAAGATCAACGTTGAGATATATCTCCACAAAACACCTTGCCCTGCCCATGATCAGTAGGGGGCACTGATGGGCTTGGAAAGGCCGCTGTCCATCATATGAGATATTAAGCGTGGTCCCGTGTTGGGAGAGTCATACCCTGTGCATGTTAAAGAACACACTGGATGGTCTTGACACAAGGTTTCCATCTCCCAACAGCTGTTATAATGTGGATGTTACACGACCCTGCCTTCTCGAACCTTCTCTGAGCCTTTGGGATCCTTGTAACTTGGCCATTTAGCCCATTGTGTGCAAAAAGTGCCACTCAGAGGTAAAACAACCAAATCAATCGCATTAAAAATATTCTCATATTATTAAACAAGCAAAAATCTGTTAATGAATGAAATGCATTTGAGAAAAAAACCTAGATGTTTATAACCCATCTAGAGAAAACTTCATAGCAAACTCTTGAGGAATTCTTCAAATTCTAGAGATTCAATGAACAGGTTTGTGGACTTGCTTCTGAAAAATAATTAACTTTCCAAAGTAGTAAGCGTCTATCAAAGAGGCTTTATATATATATTGAGTTGAATCCAATCAAATGCCATCAGAAGTACCTGAGCATCACACTAAACAACCAAGTCTAAAATTAAGAAATATATCATAGGGTAGATCACCTTCATGACCTCTATTAAAAGATTTATGAACCAAAAAAGAATGTACAGTGCATACTAGAGTGGCTGTGCAAAATCGTTAAAATACGATATAATTTATTCCATTACTCATCATAATTACTCCATTATGATGAGCAATTTCTTGACGAAAATGCTTAAAAATATTAAAACACAATTTATTCTCATTTTCAATAACTCATGGCTGTTGTCAGGGAATGGAAAATAAGAATAGATTGTTAAGGTACCTATATATCATAGGTAGATCACCTTCATGACCTCTATTGATAATGTTAATAACTCAATATTGAACACACTGATGTTAATTAGCATATATTCGACCTCACCCCCAGAAAAATATCCTGCTGACACCTATGATAACTTCAACCTGGATGAATCAACTCTTATTTCAATAATATATTCATCTAAATATTTTCATCTACTTATATACATCAATTACTGGTGTCATCAGTAAATTAATTATTGTATTCCTACTACTGATATGACTGCAATGTAGATTTGCTTAGTTTGAGAATATCAAACCTTGATTACATATCATGGTTAGGACTTTTTGAAAGACTGTTAATGAACCTTTTTTTTTTCATTTTAATGCCCTTGACTTCATATTAACTACACACACTATCTGTTAAATGAAGACATAGTAAGATATGAATTTCAGCAGAAAACTTAGAAAAATTACACAAAATATGAAACAGTAAGATTCTAAAATAAACATTCAATGCATGTAAGTTTGGTTTTTAACCTGTTCCATGTGCAATAGAGATGACTTTACATGATAAGCAAGATTACATTTCAGGCACATTACACAGAAAATTGCAAAGAAACTTCTGACTACATGCTTAAAAAATGTGTTTCTTCATCTACACTATTTCCATGGGCTATATTGATAGATGCAATCTGTAGAAAACATTGAGATATTAAAAACCTAGGAAATTTTTCCATAACACTACAGCCTGCATATAAAAGCAATAGCCATAATAGCTTCAAAATTAGCACTGGACAATGGGGAGATTTTTGGATTTTTTTATGACATATTAGCAACTTCTGCAACACAACACTGGAAAGGCAGCATTTCATTTCCATTTAATGTTTGATTAGTTATACAATACAAAAACACATCCAAAAAAATGAGGCTTGCAAATATTTTTATATCTGACTGTTTCTGCTATCAATTTGTCCTCAAAAAAAATTTTTTTAAGATGAAATATTTTATGTTTATAAAAATTCATATGATGTCAAGGTTAGGAAAGATAAATTTATGTTTTTGTGTAGATCAAGATCTACAAAATTTACTAAAAGCATCAAGCCTTCTGTTTTAAAAAAGAGTACAAATTTGAACATTATAAGAAATTTAAAAACTGTTAAGAAGACTTTATTCTTAAGGTATATTTGCCAATTCTCCCACATTCTCCCTAGATTCTTAGAAGTTCCAATAGCAATTCAAATAATTTTATTTACTTCATGTTGTACATCCTCAGTATCTATCACACAACTTCCATAACTGGGAAACATTTTTCAGAAAACAAGTATTTAAAAAAAAATGAAAACCACTCAAACATTGAGTTTTCTTAATATAAATGAGCTGAAAGTAATGAATATATTTCCCTTCTATAACAGCAAAATAACTCTAGTCGAAAGAACTGTACTTAGTGATAAATTACAGCCATTGTGATATTCCTTTGGACTAGCAACAAAGATATGAGTGCATGTGCATACTACATCATATTTCCATATATCCAACTTTTTCACTAGTATGTTGAATAACACTAAAGTAACTTTTAGTTTCAGTTATAATTTTAAGATTTAATATACTTTTTGACTGTTATTGAAATATGAAATCTTTTTACACTTGATATTTTAACATATTTGTATAGATTAAAACTAATACAAATGAAAAAATTATGCATGTTAAATAAATGTGGTGAGAAAATGCTCCAGATTCAGGCTTCCCAATATTATAAACTACTATAACATGAGGTTGAAGTTGCAATGAGGATGATTCTGTAGTAGTATTATCGATATCATTTTTGATGTTGTGAGTTAATTCTTTATTACTGTGGGTGTTAAGTTCATCTAACTGATCAGGCACAAGTACAGGACGAAGAGTTGAGGAAGCTATTCTAGAGCAATATGGTACCAAATCCATGTATAGATTGTTCGAAAGGATTCTGAAAGTGTCTGCCATACCATCATCACACTCTTCACTGATATGTTTCAATATACAGTTTATCATACTTTGGACTTCTCTGCAATTAAGAAAAAGTGATTACTTTGGAAAACATCACAGATTTCATACAACTTAAGCATATTAGTATAAATAACAGTTTCCACAATAATGCCACATTTCTTATATATAGAATCAACTATGCAGCATGATTTAATTGGGTATTGGAATATTTAAAATGCTTTGAGTTCACTAACTAGCAACCTATATCCTTAAAGGTCATTACAAGCTACAGAACAAGATTATAAAATTAGGTTAGAAGAATAACATAATTGACTATGGTAAAAGTGGAGTTATCATTTTCAAAAAGAATGAAGTTTTTCATTTTATGACTTTTACAACTTTCACCAGTGGTAATTCAAAGTATTGGATGAGTGGCAACCAGGGCATAGCGAAGGATTATGGTTGGGAGGGGGAGAAATCTAAAATTTTCCAACTCAAAAACGAATTTGGCCGACTGAGAAAATAATGTCTCTGTCAGGTTCATACCTAGATTTTCGTTCCATGGGGGGGAGGAGGTATACTTACTGCATTTGGCCATGTAACTTCCAATTTTGCCAACTAGCCATAATTTCACAGAAATAATCCCAATATTTGCATCTTGCCTTAATTGTAGCAAGTCAGTGCAAATTTTCCCAACTCCCCTTAATTCCCCGAAACCAATCCCAATCTTTATATCTCTCCTAAATTTGCCAAGTCACTTCAAATTTTTCAAACTCCCCAAGATTTTGCCAGGTTGCCTCGATTTTGCTAAACTGCCCTAGATTTTGCCAACTTGCCATAATTTTACAGAAAAAAATCCCAATTTTTGCATCTTCACTTAATTTGCCATGTCACTTCGAATTTCGTCACCTCTCCTTAATTGCACAATTTTCACAACTCCCCTGTATTTTACCAAGTGGCTTCGAATTTTACAAACTCCCCTAGATTTTGCCAAGAGTTCTCGTTTTTTTCCAACTCTCCTTAATTTTGCAAAAACAATCCCAATTTTTACATCTCATTGAATTTTGCCAACTCCCCACGATTTTGGCCAAGTCACTCTGGATTTTGCCAAGTCCTCAAGATTTTGCCAACTCACCTGTATTTTACTAAGTGGCTTCGAATTTTGCCAACTGCTCTAGATTTTGCCATCTCCATTTTCCCAACTGCCCTAGATTTGCCAAGTTGTCTAGATTTTGCTAACTCCCCTTAATTTTATGAAAAAAGATTACGAATTTTCACAACTCACCTAGATTTTATGAAGTTGCTTTGAATTTTCCCAACTCTGAGTTACTTTGGGGGTTACTTTTGGGGTCTGTCAGTAAAAAAATCTCCAATATTTGAATTTTGTTTTGTACTTTGCTGTACTGTAATGACTGAAGCTTCATTTTTAATAGATTGCATGACTTTTAGATCACTCTATATTTCAACTAAGAAATGAATATTTATAGATGTTCAAATATTTCATAGATGGTCAAATATAAACTGAATTGTTTAAAAAATTTTAAAACTTTTTCGTCAAAATTATATTTTATCTTTTGACATATTCTCCTGCCCCAATATACACCATTGCCATAGCTCACATAACTTCAGGATATCCCTTTCAAAAAAAAGGTTTGTGGTTGCTCATTCAGCCATCATTGCATAAAAAGTTTAACTTTGTCATCAGCAAAAAATCTTTTTCCTCCTAAGGCTACTTTGAGAGAACCGAACAAGAGAACACTGCCTGGCTCTATATAAATATGGTTGTACTTCCCAGGCATGATGTGGCAGTACTTCCCAATGCATTTTCTCTAGTGTTTTTGTTGCCACAGTCGAGGTAAAAAGATGCATTGAATTGGAACAGCTTTGCATGTTTTCAACTTCTGTCTGGCCTTCTTTAAATGACTTACTCCATTCAAACAGCTGGGTCCTTGAGAGTGTTTTATCACAGAACTGTGCCCTGTGTCTGGTTAAAATTTCTGGTTTCATGTTTTCACTGGTTGGAAATTTCAAAATAATGCACTGCACTAGCCAAAGGAACCACTTGTTCTCTCATCGTGATTACTACTAACAAAAGTGGGTAAACATGCAAGGACATGTTATAATAGCTACAGTACACCCATCCTACTATCATTAAAGTAATTTTGTTTTATGTATGATGGTCTACACTACAGAATATAAATCCGATTTATATAAAAAACCCTTTGTTTATGCATCTTTCCCATTGAACACAATTCATTTTCAGGACCATTGTATACAAAATCAAAAGCAGCAGTACACCCAAAGTGCTGTATGTGCGAGTTATAATATGCAACCTATTTCTAAAGATCTGGATAATTTATAGTGCATAATACAACTCCTGAAACCAGAGTTCCTAGCATGACAATAATTTTTTCCCAGCTTTAAATTGTAATTTTCTGAGAATGCCACTGATTGGAAGAGTGGATTTCATTTACAGTAGCTCAAGTGCATAACTCTTGTGTTGTTCAGAAACATCAATTTTATCAACACAATTGTGATACGCATGCTGATGTTGTATTCAAATGCTTTTGCATTCTGATTGATGTAGTTTTGACTCTGAAATCTATATTAAGATAGGACTAGTGAAATTTTACCCAAAAATTTCGATTATGTTAAACAAATATGGGATTATAGAAAACAGGTGCTAAAAGTATGCAAATTTTTTTTATCATATTTGTTTCCAAAAAAAAAATGCATTATCCTAATACTAAAATTTCTATAAATGGAATCTGTTACATTTCAAAACAACATAGTTTTTCAGATTATCAACAATTTCCTATTATCTACTCTAGTTCTCTCCATTATTGCACACAATCTAATGTACTTAATTTTACTTAAAGGTGGCAACATTAGTGACATCAAACAACATTAGTGATTTCAATTGTCTCAAGTAAAGCTACTGCAGTGTGTGAGGGTGTCAATGCAATTCGTTTGCAACACAAAAACAACAATTCCATTGTGATTGCTCTCAAACTGAGGTTGCATTGCTGTTGTAAATTGCTATGGTGTGCACCCTCCCTTAAAAAATTTCCATCTAATATGACATTGAATATATTTTTATTTCAGAAATTAAATTTTCAAATTTGTTTTACACATAATTTTCTGTTGTGGAATGGAATAAATGGCCAGGTCACGCCTTCAATGTAAAGTTTGGAAAAGGAATATACTTAACAGATGGAAACCTTGCAGAGGTCAGCAAGTATATTCCTTGCAGCACTTGAGACCATGGCAACTTTTCTAAGCTTAACCAAGGGTGAGAATTGGGAAAGTAAAGAAATTCTTGGCTATGGCAAACTGAAATCAAAACTTGGGAAATTTTTTTATCAACTTAGCAGAATAGTTCCGATGAAATTTAACAATGGGAAACCAATTTTGATATAACTTTACTTATTTCTAAGTAAATATTTAGAATTCTACATAAACACCATTATCTGTTACTCTTAATATAAATTAACACAATTTATAATCACAAAATTTGGAAAACTTGCCTGCACAACCCACTTTTGTAATTATCATTCATCAAAAAGTTTGTTGTCCATTTTTCTTTAACACATGATAATATCTCACTCATATGTCTGTCAAAACATTTAGCAAGTTTCTTGTATCCTAAGAATAAACAAATGAAATATATTGTACTAGCTTAAAAATGTGATTCATAAAGATTTTAATTATCATTAAAAACTACTGGTTGTATAATTAGCTTAAATGTTAAAGAAGATAATTATCATAAATAGCAGTAATATAAGCTCACTGGACAAAAGACTAGTCACCCCTGGTTTAATGTTGCCTGATAGTGCGTAATGCCTCCGTGCAACCAAACAGCCGAAATCCTATGTGGCATAGGTTGGGTTGTTTTACCTCTGAGCGGCACTTTTTTGCACACCATGGGCTAAATGGCCAGGTCACATGGACCCCGAAGGCTCAGAGAAGGTTGGGGGAGGGGACCCACTGGAACAGCTGTTGGGAGACAGATGGTAGCCTCCCGTCAAGGCCATCCAGCGTGTTCTTTAACGTGCACAGGGTATGGCTCTCCCGCACACGGGACCACGGCTTAACGTCCCATCCGACGGACGACGGCCTTTCCAAGCCCATCGGTGTCCCCTACTGACCGTGGGCAGGGTGGGGAATTTTGTGGAGATAAATCTCAACGCTGACCCAGCTGGGACTCGAACCTGGGAACTACAGATTACGAGCCTGGCACGCTACCGACTGAGCCCCCCCCCCATATGCGGATGTAGTCACATCAATATTCATCCACGCTTCCAGCAACAAATGCTGCAGTTTGGCCAGATGGCTGGGATGGCGTTTCACTTATTGCCACAAATAGTCCCATAGTTTTCTATGGGATTCAAATCCAGGGATTTGGCGGGGCCAGTCGAGATGTTCAAAGGCTTCAGAATGCTCATCGTGCCAAACCAACACACTCTGAGCCCTGTGCATGTGACAATTGTCATCCTGAAAGACTGGGGTATCCTTCTGGTGTTCACTGTGGATATGCTGCACAAAAGGAAACGTGATCGTCCAGTAGCTCCATATAGCCCTTCTGGTTCAAGTGTGATGTCACCGCAACCAAAGGACCCATTTCTTCATAAGTGAAACACCCCTAGAACATCACAAAGCCTCCTCCAGCTCGAACAGAACCTTGCACACAGTCCGCATGGAAGGCTTCATACGATGTACCCGACGCCTTGCATCATTAGAGTACACGTAAAAACGTGACTCATCCGACCAGATCACACGCTTCCAAGAGTCAACAGTCCAGTCTTTGTGACACTGTGTGCACTGTAGCTGTGCAGCCTTATGCAGAGCTGTTAACATGGGTTTCTTTCAAGGTACTCTGCTCCAGATATCCATGACCTGCAGTTCCCTTCAGAGTGTTCGTTCGGAAATAGCTTGTTGTAGGCCTGCACTGACTAACTGGAGCAATTCCTACCACATTGCAAAGCGATTTACCCTAACAGTGTGTGACACACTACGGTGGTCCCTATTGGTGAGCAGTCTTTTTGCTACAGTTCTGGCGATGATTAACAGTGGACTGCAATGTACGCTACTGCTGGAAGACCCTTTGGACAGTACATTTCGACACACCTGCAAACGCAGCAACTTCTTGTACACTATGCCCTTTGGCTCAGCCATATGCAATAACACCTTTGTGCCACTCGCTCACATCTTTGGTGTGACAAATGTTTCACAGAGTGACTAACACACATATGGTACACAACCACTTCTTGTCACTGTATGAACCCTGTAGCACATGGCACAGCTATTTGTATGATGTGTTTATTACTGGTGCGCCCTGTGTTGTTGTCAAACAGACGTAACCCTCTTAGGTGGGAGATGACTAATTTTTTGTCTGGTGAGCTTATTTCAATACTGATAATGACTTACTTAAGATACATTCAACTAGTCCAGAAAATAACTGTGGCCAAAATGTGCAGATGTTCAAATGTGAATAGCACATAATAAATTGTATTATAAATAAAAAATTACATTTTGAAAATATTGGAAAGCTTTAAACTTTCCTTTTAAGGCAATTTTTTTCTGGTTCATTTCACGTTCACTCTTAGTATCAAAATTGAACACTAAGGCCAGTTAAAACTTATTTTATGCTTTATATACTAAATATTACCTCTCAGGTAGCTGTTTGACATAGAGATCTGACAGGAACCTGCCAGCATAATACACCAGAGAGGTTATGAGGAGAACCTCAGAGTAGAAATACAACACACAAAAAAAATTGCCTTATATGGGACCCAAACCATTTGGCCAGTGAAGCAATGTTTTACATAAACAAACTGGATTCTAATCCAAATTAACCTCAAAATATTGTGTGATGAGTGAGATATACTGAATTATAACACAGAGCCTGTTTAGGAAAATAATATAAAATAATGGCATATTCTTTTTATATATAACTAGACAGGAAAAAATCTTAATTAGTGAAGAGCCATTATTTGAAATATTAAAGCAGCAACAGATTCATCTTGCAAGGGTGACAAGTATTAACAAAAAGAATAATTTTGAAACTAAAATCATCTCAGTAGCAACACAATAACTTTAGTACTTAATAGATGAAATATTTCAGCTTCTGAAATGTAAGTTACTACCTACTAAGTGTTTCAAATGCAACTTTGCATGGAATTTAAATTCATGTTACTGTAATAAAAATCAAATTGTTTTTGCCCACTCAATGTGATGTATATATATATTGAGCATCATTTTTGAGCAGTCCAAGATTTTTTTTCAATACAAGAAAAATATCTCCAATACAGTATAAAATTCATGTGATGTTTCAGGAATGAGTGCAACATTTACACATTCCCTGAAATTTGTAATCTATATTATATTGAAATGTCACGACTAAGTTTCAAAAATGGACCACTCAAACAACTTCAGTGATTATTGGTTAACACAGCACTCTGACCTACTTGCTCTTGGTCAACCACCAAATCTGTGACTCGACCACCAACTGGATTCTCCTATTTCAATACTCAAGTAGACAATATGAACTTCTTTTGGTGAGTGTTACAAGCTTGCTTTTTCCATTTTCATTTTCTTTAGTCATACAGTATTTAATGGATGATAATCACAAATCAAAACAATTTTTATTTTATTGTTTATGTATTAATACATTTGATTCCATCTAAAAATGTAGCTACAGTTACGTAAAGAACAGTACTGTGTTGTTGGGTATAGTTAGGAAAACTCTAACTAGATACTATTTAGTTTATGACAACTAGCATAAACTACTGCTGTATTGTTTTTATTCAACAATTTTTAATATTTTTCCACAGAGAATAATTTATTGAATTTTTAGAGCCCAAGAACCAGTTATAATTTTTATATTGAAATTAATGGGAAATAGCTGTATGATTTATGATTTTTTTTTGCATTATTCAATTTTTGAGTAACAAATTATGTTCATAAATCTATGGATGGCTGTATATGTTTACATGGACTACTTTTAAAATCTAAAAAGATAGAAATGCAAACTACTAAATGATAAACAATTAAAGCCCATTAAGAATGGGAAAGATTTATCATTATTAATCATCATATTTTACTCAGATCATCACCTTGGCAAAAAGAAAAAGTCTATTTTTATTGGATAATTTGGATAAGAAATAATGGAGTTAGCAACACCTTTTCCCAACATTGCAGTTTAAAACTAGTGAGTTTCAAAATTCAAGCATTTATACTCATATTCATAAAATATACAATTTTCCTGATATAATTTCTTCAGTATTTTATCAAGGTTTCATTTCTTAAATACACTATAATAAAAATATATGCAAATAACATATATTTTTATAGATTATTCAATAAAAGGTATTAAGATTAAAAAAATTACCATTATTGAAATTCATATGGCTTTCCACTTCTAAATTCCAAATGGTTTCTAATGTTGAACCTGAGCACATTTCTTCAAAGATAGGATTAAAATACTGTACTAAAATGTCCTCCAAAATATTACTTGCATCTTCTTCACAAGGCGATGAGACAATTTTTTTTGGACAGTTTATCGACTCTAAAATTTTTCTAAAAATAATATTAATAAGAATTATTTTAATAATAAATAAATTTTAATACAGATTTATTAATAAATATATTGCTTTATTATTAGAAAAAATAGAAGATAAGCTGCTAAAGATAAAAATTAAATACCATAAGATGCTTTTCACGTCAAGAAAAATGTTACAAGCATCTGAGATAATAAAAGATGAATACTTCACCTAATAATATTATAGAGTTTTAAAAACCATTAAATACATGTTTCATTTAAAAAGAAAAAAGAAAAATTAAACAAATTTTAAAATGAAAATTTTTTAATTTAAAAATAGCTCTAAGCTGTAAAGAAATATACAATTATATATATATATACAGTAATAAACCAACATTTAATTCTAGGAATATTTATAACATATTTTGCAGTTTAAGGAACTTGATATTATGTTTAGTTATCTAAATATAATCTTGATATTATGTCTTAGTTATGTGTAGTTATCTAAAAATTGAGTTTTCATAGGGGTGGGATATATTCCTATGACCTCCTGTTAACAAATCAAGTGCTAGTGACATCTTAACTATCCTGCAATTCACCTAAACTATCCATAATCTAGGATTGCCAAGTAATGAGAATTTTTCCTGGAAACTATAACATATTCCAGGCATCTAGACACTTTATATCCGATAAATGAGAAGGCAAAACTAGTGATGTCCCACTAAGAGCATGGACAAGCCTATTTATTTTATAATGAGATTTTCCACACCAATACCTTATTGTGAACACTGTTCATCTCATAATCACATTTTTCTGTTGTCTGTAACCAGCCAATTTTATGGTCATTGGCCAACAAATATTAATCAGATTTGCTAAACTGTGTGAAACTACTAAAAATTGGATTAGCTATTGCTAAAAGGACTAAAGACCACAATTTTGCCATTTTCAATTCTGGTTGTTTCAATGTTCTGTACACATAGGCTTATGTTTAGTGCTAAAAGGAATTTAATTCTGATACCAAGAGTTATCATAATTTCAATTTTAGTAAAATTCAGAAAATGCATTTGGGAATATTTTTTTATTTTAGTTTTCACAGTACTATGATATATTGAATTAAGTGCTTTCAACAACTGATTTAAATTATCTACTAATACAACGGATACATATATAGTGTGCAGTACCGTCAACAGGGTGTAGCATAGAGGCAGCCTGTGATGGTCCACCCATTCACTTTTCCTTAACCAGTTTTGCTTAATTTACATTATATTTATCATTTTGGGGATTATTATTTCATTTTGTGGATATTGCAATCCTCGTCCTGAGCGTAGGAGTTGTGCATGTGCAACTCCGAACTTTCGAAGGGCAATATTTAATTGTTTGCCTCAGGGAGGGATCTAATCTGGTGACGACCCTGATTGTGTGTGTCTGCACTTTTTCACAGGTTTAGTAAGTTTATATTACCAAAGGTGCTAGTAATGTGGAACATCTTATATTCTGTTTCACTTAAGTTGAGTACTGATGTAAACAAACATCTCTTTATCAATTAGCTAAAGACTTGATTACTACTTATATGTCTATCTGATGATCTATCCATCATTTAGCATTGACACTATCTAATACTCTATGTTCTATAAAACATTGTTGTCTGTAACTAAAACTGAATTTCTTACAGAACTGTTTTTCTCATTCTAGATACTAAACCTGCATTTACCCATTATTACTATAAATAAATGTGTATTTGTGCACATGCAGTCAGGTTCCACTATTATAGTTACATATATTCTAATGCAATTTATATCATGCAACAGATACTGATAATAAATCAACATAGAAACATTTTTACTTATATTAGAAATTTATAGAAGAAAATTCTATTAACCTGCAATATACAAGCTTCTGATCAGATAATTTTTCATTACTGAGATCCCATGCTTCATTTAAGCAAGCAAACAGTCGATACTTGTGTCTATCAATGCATTTATTGTGTAAAAGGATATCTATTGAAACAAAATTATGCAATTAAATCTTCCAAATAAGAATATTTAAAAAAAAACATATATAAAATAGTTCAACTTTTTGCTATAATGGCCAATCTAAAAATAGCATGATAAAAAGCATCTATATAACTAAGAGTAATTCTTCCAGGCATCAGGTGGAAAACTGTCAGTTTTCCCACAATGCATGAAGACAAATAACTTGACAATTATCAAAAAAGACACCTCAATATAGATAACCACTGTTTGATCTAATGTTGAGAGAATGATTTTCTTTAAACATATTTTGAATTCTTGTAATTTCTTAACTACTACATCACCCACTCACAATGAGTTTAAAATTTAAGTCCTTACCTCTAGCAGAAACTAATTTTGTATTTTAGAGCACTTAGCCATCCCCCCCCCCCCTCCCACACATATACAATGACCACCCACACACTTGCTTGGCCTCAAATTTCTCCTACGAATTTTTCCCTTGGCCACCCAATGTTGCACTAAAAATTCAATCCTCTATCTATGACAGAATCTATCGTTTTAAGTATTTTTTTATTTTATTTTTCCATTTCATAGACCCATTAATTTTCAAAAGGAATATTGCCAATATTTTCATGTAATGCTAACTTTTGGTTGCTTGCATCTCTAATTTTGCATGTATTCTTGATATATAATGTACATAGAACACCTCATGGAAAAAATGCTTATTATTTTACTTACTTCCCCAGCTAAATGACTTCACAAAACCCAACTAGTATTTCTTACAATTATTTAACTTTAGAATGGTAATGGACTTAGAGTTGGCAGATATGATTCCAAGAATTACTTCCCACACCTTTGTCATAAAGACATTAAACCCCTGCATTGCCTTGTCAAGTAAGCTGTTTACCAGAACCTGACTGGAAAGGTCATTCACATTACTCAGCTTACTGCAGACATTGTAATCAGTGGATATCATTACCAGTAAACAAAAGTTATTGTATGTCAGTTCTATATATCATTATGGTGTCTACTATGAAACAAAACAATTTTGTTAACTGATTTCTTCAGTTCATAGAGATTCTGCAATCAACTCTGATTTGGGGAAACATACCTATAATTTAATAAAAAGTTCAAATATTACATCAGTGAATGAAACCTGGCAAACACTATGAGGCACATGGTGTATAACACTAGATGTATTTTTTTATGATGAAACAGCATTAATCTCCTTGCAGAAGGCTGAGTCAATAGTAAACTAAAGTTCATCAAAATTCCACATACATGTCTGACCATTAAAAGTGCAACACTAGGAAAGACAAGAGATATCAAAGCCATGTTTAGTGAATATATAGCTTATGTTACAAGGATCAAATGATTACAAATACAACTCAGTTAGACTTGTGAAATACAAATAAATCAGTATCTTGTGCAGCCACCACGTCCAAGCGGCAACCGCTGCTACACGTCCAGCATTGAGAGGATGAGATATCGGATTTGTGTTTGGGGAATGTCAGTCCATGCAGTTTTGATACGTAGCCAAAGTTCATCTGTTGTAGCAGCTGTTGGTGTCTGGTGTGCTAGTTGTTGCGAGATCATGGACCAGACATGTTCAATTGGGGACAGATCTGGTGAACATGCAGGCCAAGGCAAAAGTGTCACATGGTGGCTATCCAGGAATTGTTGGACAATGCATGCTGCATGTGGTCGGGCATTGTCCTGTTGGTAAATGGCACAAGAGTCCCTGAAGATAAGGTATGACCACAGGCTCCAACACCTCGGTGATGTAATGCTGGCTGTTCAAAGTACCGGCAATGTGTATGAGGCACGTGCATGAATGGAGTCCAATGGCACCCCATATCATAACACCAGGGGCCAGACCTGTACATGCTGCATCATGCATGTTTCACTGAGCCTGTCGCCGAGGTACTGCCACATACGGATTTGTCGATCATGGTGCTGCATACTGAAGTGGTATTTGTCTGAAAAGACGATGCAATGTCATTCACACATTCATGTGTGACGTTTTTGGCACCATTGCAGTCAATGGTAGCCAAAGCAATGGCCACCTAGCAAAGATGTCCCGATGCTGCAGATGATGTAGAACCGTAAGTGAAGACACTGTGTGATGCCCCCTCATTCACTTTTACTTTACCTTAACCAGTTTTGCTTAATTTACATTATATTTATCATTTTGGGGATTTTTATTTCATTTTTGGCATCACAGCGCTTGTTTCCAAGAGCATAGGAGTTGCGCATGCGCAACTCCGAACTTTCGATTGTCACCCGCTAAAGAGCATGTACAAGGACATGCCCTCTCTTGCGTCATAGCTTGCGCCGATCGTCAATTTATGCAAATGTCTTTCCCGGAGTGCAACATGACACGTGATGGCTTTGTAGCCTCTTGTTATAACCTGATGACAAGTTAGTCACGGATGCACAATTAGAGCAGCACAGTAAGAACAGCGAGTTAGTCAGAACAGTGTAGAGTTTGTCAGAGTAGCTTCAGTTTGAGTTGGTGTTGAGTGTTGGAGTTTTGTTGAAGAGTTTATAGTAAATGACGTAATATCTTCTTCATTGAAGTTTTGGTGTGTTTTTGGAAATAAATTTGTTTGTTACAGAAACTTTTTAAATCTTTACTAATTTTTTCTCTTGAGCAACGTTAATTGTTTTGATTAGAATTAACATTAAATTTTGACATTCATTTAATATTTTTGAATTCTTACTCATTAACGCTCGCTGGTATTGTGAACTCTAATTAAACTTTATTTTTGGCAATTTGTTAATTATTGCCTGGCGCCCGACTCAGCTATCCGGAGCTTAAATAATTATTGGATCAGACAAAGGGTTCAAAACTTTATAAACTTTAAAGTATTTAAAATCTTTGGAGCGTTACAACTGGCTGATGTGCAACAACACACCCTAACTGTTGAGCTAAGGTGTTTGATGTGGCTGTACAATCATTCAAAGCCATGTGCATGAGATGTCTGTCCTCTCGTTTGTGTTACAGGGCCTTTGAGATCCCACACGTTGGTGAGTTTGCTCCTCCTCTACCCACTGATGCTATATTCTCATCACTGTGGCAGCATTCTGTCCAACATGAACACACGTCCGCCTTCCCGTAATCCCACAATTCTCCCTCAATCAAAGTCAGAAATCTGATCGTATGGATGCCGTGTTCTTCGATAGGGCATACTTGATCATTTAGTGTGCAAGAATTGCGAACAAACACAATTCCAGTGCTTTACACCGGCTATTTGTTATCTCCTCTTATACTACTTCCAGGGTGCGTTACTGTCACATATGAGGTGCATATGTGCTGCACTTTGAATCATTTACATGTTATCCCATAAGCTACCCATCTTGTATATTTCGGGACAATCTGACGAGTTCTTCCTCATGTTGCATTTTTAATGGCCAATAGTGTACTTAACCCTTATATAGCGTCAGAAGCTGATTAATCAATTTTCAAAAATTGCTACAAATAAACTTGCAAAACGTTTTTGTGCTTCTCTTTTTTTCCTTTTAATTTTAACACTTTTTGTTCAGAATTAAATGCTTTTTCTTTTGGTATGTAATGCAAACTATTTCATTCATTACTTACTATATAATAAGGCCCAGAGTTGAGTTGCTTTTTTTAAAGTAAACACAAAATAAAACTCCACACTGTAAGGGTTAATACAAGCAGGATCTCGAATACATTTGCTAGTATTAAATACAATGTATGCAGTACAGTTCACAAGTTGTCAGTAAAACAGTTGGTAATGTAGCACTTACCACTTGGAAAAATGTTTGACTATTGCTTCCCATTGGGAATAGCAGAAAAGCTTTTGCCATGAGCTTATAATGGAAGAAATGGTATCAGGCTTTGGGTGTCAGAACAGTTGAATGGCTGAAACCTTTCATACTGTCCATTAATGGAGACACAGTCATATTGAGACATACTTCAATTAGACCAGATGTTATTGAAAAATGCTGACAACCATTTTAGAGTTAGTATGACTGTCTCAATTAGAAAACTTAATTTGTGATCCTTCGGTTGGGTTGTTTTACCTCTGAGTGGCACTTTTTTGCACACCATGGGCTAAATGGCCAGGTCACATGGACCCTGAAGGCTCAGAGAAGGTTGGGGGAGGGGACCCACTGGAACAGATGGTAGCCTCCCATCAAGGCCATCCAGCGTGTTCTTTAACGTGCACAGGGTATGGTTTCCCGCACACGGGGCCACAGCTTAACATCCCATCCGACAGATAGCGGCCTTTCCAAGCCCATCAGTGTCCCCTTCTGATCGTGGGAAGAGCAGGGAATTTTGAGGAGATAAATCTCAATGCTGACCCAGCTGGGACTCGAACCTGGGAACTACAGAGTAGGAGCCTGGTGTACTACCGACTGCGCCACCCCCGCCCCAAAGTGTGATGCACATTAATAGCTAATGAAAGATTAAACACCTTTCCTAACCAACCTTTATATAATATATATAAATTAAGTGAATTTTTATTGATACGAAAGTTGTTAAATGCCTCAATAATAGTACTTTTAATAGCTTATGCATGAAAAGAGCAAAGACATAAAAAAAAATCAAATACTTATACATGCTCTCTATATTTGGATTGTGACCACTGCTATTTCTGTGAGAAGTTATTTTAACTTATCCAAAATAATGCCCAAATGCTAGAAATGTTTATGATTTAATAAAATTTGAAACTTCTTAATGTCTGAATGAAAAATAGTATCATGAAATAATTAGCTGAAAAATTTTAATTTTATCATGAGTGGGATTTGACCCTAACATGCAAAGTATGCTCACCATTACATCATCAGCTTACCTTTTTTTCAGCTAATGTGACTTATAGACTTTCCCACATGACCACATCATAATGATGTCACCATAGCACAGCACAGCTGGTGACCTCAGATATGGTAGAATTTTCTCTTACAACTGTTCTATAATTATAATGCCAACATAAGTAGTGACTGCAGTGCTGTAAAAAAGCAATCAATATTTTGAAATTGTGAGTTACTTAGAAGCAAAAAAAAACCCATCTTCTTCTTCTCCTTTGCAATCTTCATCATCTAATCATTTTATGTTTTTTATCCCTTCCAGCATTTCTGGTTATAACCTCCATGGGTGACCAGCTGTTTGGATACATGTCTCCTTTTTTCATACAGAAAAATTTGGAACAGGTCTCGTAGGTCCTCCTAATTCTGTTAATGCCTAAGATCTGGTGATTTTACTGATAGAGGCTGTGTGCTCCAAACAATCAGAGCTACTCCTCAACGTCACTGAGATTGATAGGGCACCAGTTTCAATATCACCTCTTCACCAGTCCCTAATTCTACTCAAGGGATGGTCTCTGAATGGGGTTTACTCAATGTTTCTGAGGAGGAATATATCTTTTCTCATTTCGAGAACTCAACCAAGCAAATATAATGATGAAAGTGCAATAAATTTTTTGGTGTTATCTGTACACATAGTAAAAAGACACCCATTCCTTGATTTATATGGTTCAAGTTTTACAAGGTCAAGAAAATACAACTAGTTTCATTTTACACAGTGATTAATCAACTTTTACAATCAACAAAATGCAAACATTTTATTTTACAGAATTATAGACTCGGGTTTATGCAGTATCATCATCATCATCATCATCATCATCCTCAAGCAGCCATGGGCTACGGAGGTCCAACCAGACCACACAGTTCAATTCTCCAAGCATATCTGTACTGAGCTACATCTGCTGCATCCGGCCACTGCACACCAATTCTAACAAGGTCCTGTTTGACATTGTCTGCCCACTGCATCCTAGGTCTCCCCCTCCTTCTGAGGCCTCTAGGCACACTGTTCGTAACCCTATTCGCCAATTTATAATTATCCATACGGGCAACATGGCCAAACCAGCGGAGTCTCTCTCTGCACAATATGCTGCTTACAGGAGGTTGCAGACTCCTTTGCCTAACCTCATCATTAGTTACAAAGTTAAACCACCTAATACCCAAGATACTGCGTAAGCATCTAGAATCAAAAGCATCTAGTTTCATGTTATCTTGTTTACACAGCGTCCAAGTTTCACTACCATAACTAACCCTAGAAAGAACCAAACTATTATACAGTCTAATTTTAGTCTTTAGGTGTATACGCCTATTTCTCCACAATCTCCATAGATTCTTAAAAGTCCCGGCAGCAATACCTATTCGTCTGTTAATCTCATGCTGCACATCACCAATATTAGTTACATAACTCCCAAGATAATTAAACTGTGACACCTGCTCAAGACTGCAACCATTCAGATTAACTGAATCACAACCTGCCTGACCAATTTTCATCACTTTAGTTTTCTCTCTGTTTATAACCAAACCTACTCTACTACCAGTCTCATCAACAGCTTGAATGAAAGAGTTCATCTCATCAACATCATTTGCCAAAAGGGCTAAATCATCAGCATAATCTAAATCAGAAATTTTCGTATCTCCAGCCCATTTAAGGCCAAAATCTTTCCCTCGAAGTGAATTTCGCATAACATAATCAACAACCAAACTAAAGAGAAAAGGAGACGAAATGCACCCTTGTCGAACACCAGACATAATGCTAAACCAATTGCTACAAGACTTACCAACTCTCACACATGACTCAGTGTTATTATAGAGAGCTTTCATTATGTTAACTAACTTGTCTGGTATACCATAAGATTTCACAATCAACCACAAATTATGACGATCAACAGAGTCGAAAGCCTTTTTGAAATCAACAAAGCTAGCAACCAAAGGTTTCTGAAACTCTAAACATTTCTCAAGAATCTGCCTAAGTGAAAATATCTGATCTACACATCCCCTACCACTTCTGAATCCACATTGCTCATCACGCAATTGCCTGTCAACCAGATTCTTAATTCTATTAAGCACAATCATGGAAAGAACTTTACCTGGAACAGAGAGTAGGCTGATACCCCTATAGTTATCACAAGAACTGCGATCACCTTTTTTGAAAATAGGGATAATAATAGCTCTGGTAAAATCTTTAGGAACCATGCCTTTATCATAAAAGTTATTCAAAATTTCAGTCATCCAAGTGGTAACCAAAACATTCCCAGCTCTGAGCATTTCTGTAGTAATATCATCTACCCCTGGGGATTTATGAAGTTTCAGTTTAGAGATAGCCAAACTAACTTCAGATTGTGTTATAGGGCCAACATTAAAGCTGCCAATACATCTATCATCATTACAAACAATGGGAGTAGAACTAACCACATTGTTTAGAACATCACTGAAATGCTCAGCCCACCTAGCCATGAGAGAATCCTCACCTTCTATAACCTTACCTTGTTTATCCTTCAATCCCTGTATGCCTGTCCGTTTTCTACCACATAAAACATTAACTATCTGGTACAGCTCTCTGCTGTTGTGCTGCCTAACTGCTTCCTCAGCTTTGTCAGCCAAGCTATCAAGCCAAAGATTTTTATCAGTAGCTAACTGATCCTTTACACGTTTATTAAGTTCTTTGTAATGCTTTCTATTAGGACTAGTAGAGTACTGATTAAGGACATTTCTGCAGTTCCTTCTTTCTATAATAAGCTCAAGTGTCTTATCACTTAAATAATTCTGTCTCCTCTGCTCCTTTTTCCCTAAAAGAGTATTGTTAGTTTCCAAAAAAGCCTGTTTAAAATGGCCCCATTCTTCCTCAACTTCAGTATTAAGCAAACCATGACTGTCATAATGACTAAGTAACCTATCTTGGTAAGCTTTAGCTATAACTGGGTCTTTCAGAGCTTCAGTATTAAAGGTAAATTTTTTAACCCTAGCACAACACTTTTTAAGTTTAAGTTGCAAGACACTTTTAACAAGGTAATGGTCAGATCCAATTTCAGCTCCCCTATATGCCCTGGTATTTCTAACAGAACTAGCCCATTTGCTGTTAATTAATATATAATCAATCATATTCCTATGCAGCCCATCAGGTGAAACCCATGTGTATTTATGTATGTCGCGGTGTTTGTAATATGTGTTAGTTATTCTGAAACCATTGAGTTTACTTACCTGTAGAAGACGTTGCCCATTGCCATTGCAGTTACCAATACCAAAAGGGCCTATCACTCCTCCCCAAAGATCAGAGTTAGTACCAACTTTGGCATTGAAGTCACCAAGAACAAGGGTAATATCTCCTGTCTTGACAGAATTCAAAATATCCTGAAGTTGTCCGTAAAACCTATCCTTCTCATCAGCATCCTCAGTGGGGGCATAACAGCAGATAACATTCAAGTTTTTAATGCTTGTCTGAAATTTTGCTGTAAGAAACCTTTCATTAATGCACTCATATCCTAGAAGAGCATCACTAGCATGTCTGCTGAGCAGCAGACCCACGCCTTGGTGATGCTTTCCATCCTCCCTCCCTGTAAAGAGAAATTTAAAGTTATTTTTAAGTATCTCACCTTTACCTGTCCATCTGGTCTCTTGCAAGCCTAGAATATTTAGGTTATAGCGCTGGAATTCCTGCATGAGGACATCAAGAGAATAATCTCTATGTAATGTCCACATGTTCCACGTTCCTGCAGAGAGAAAATGATTAGTAGGATTTTTAAAGAAATTAGGTTTATTGAGATTGGTAGGGCCAACAATATCAAACAGCCCCCTGATCGCAGGCATGGGGCAAAGACCCGTTCCTCCTCCGCTAAAGGCTGAAGTCACCGATGCTGGTAGGAACTTCAGGCACCACCTTTTCAAGTGGACTTTTTCAAGAGCCACATGGCCTGCCTGAGACGCATTACTCCAGTTTAGGCTTGACGATGCCCAACTAGCTAAGTAAGGTTCAGGTACCTGCGATGGCCTCTGATTAGGATTATCCACCAGCTGATATAAGGTATCCCATGCCTCTGTTCACTTAGAGCTGGCAACCCAGAAGCAAACAGAAAACATAGCGGCAGACTCTCCCTCAACAGAGGCCCACCAGTGCAGCAAGTCCAGGATCAATAATCAAGCTCAAATCCATAAACAAGTCCAGTCTAGTAGGTATAAATGGTCAGCACCAGGACCCTGTGAAGTTGACCACTCCTCAGCAGGGTTGAAAAAAAAGAAAAAAGTGGCCGTAGATGACCAGATCAGCAGGCCATACTGAACTGGCAGCCCTCCCCTTCCGTTCCCTTCCAAAAGAGAATATCTCTTTTGAAAGGTACTAACAGCCTGCACCACGAGAAGGCGGGGTCGGACATTAGGTGCTAGACCTGGCCGGTTCTGTGCATCATCACTAGGGATTGGTACACAGCTCTCCTTCTAGTTTATGCCTAGCTACCATTTACAGGCCTATGCAATGTAGATTGAGATATCTTTTATGTATTTAGATATAATACATATCATGAAGTAGCAGTAGCAGAGCATCAAGGGAAAAATCCCAAAGTAAAAATCAACTAAATGATTTTAGTTGATGTCATCTATTTTCAAGAATAAACAGATAATAGTAAATTGCTAAATTAATCAACTCAACATCTGTAAAACATTATATTTACAATATTTTGCTAAAATTTATTCTTCTCATTGTAATGCAATCAAATTCAATCTTCTCAATTGTAATCAATGCTTGTTCACAGCATCTTAATAAAATAAAAACTATTTTGGATCAGCAGCAAGACCTGACATTTCTAGAGTGAATCATTTCAACTTAGTAAAAATTGTGCTTTATCTAACTTTTGGCAGCAAGTTTTAACTTTGCAGACTATAAGTTAGATACAGCTGATTCATAAGTACACTCTTTCATAAATGCTAATTTTACAAAAATAAAGCATTAAGTGTTGGCACAAATGCTTAATTTCTAATTTAAATTCAGTTAATAATTATTCTTCTTTCAAATTTCATCTTTGAATTCCATAGTGCATATCTACATTAATGACTATTTTTTATGGGCAAAAAGAATTATATGAGAAATTAATCGGTTTATTTGAAATAGTGCAATATTAAAATATTTATAAAATAATACATAAAAAATATTTAAAAGTGCAATAAAAGTAGAAAATATTACACTAAAGCTTATTATTGCTGCTGAACTGAAATTTGAGATAAATATGTATAAATAAAATTTTCAATGTTAGTTTCATTAATAACAAGCATCTTTTTTTCAATCTATCCCCCTTTTTTCCTTATTTGTTGGTGTCGATTTACATGGTGATTTTCAGGAAACTATGTACCATGTAAATCAAGAGATGGGTGTATAAAGATGCTCTTATTGCTGTATTAGTTGATGTTTCCAACAATAATTATATGTGAAATGCTATTTAGTATTCTTCATTTCACATTAAACAAATTTTGAAAAAAACTTACTGATCAAAACTTTAAGTGGCAATACAGTTTGCTTTAGAAAAGTAACTTTTTTTCTTGTACCAAATTGTTTTACACAATTTTTTTTGCACATTATTACATGTTTAGTTGTGGTTTCAAGATATCTTTCTCATTACTTTTATAAATGTAATATGAAACTGCCAATACAAAAATTCACAAATATTTCAATGTGTCATGTCACTAAGGTAAATCATATTTTCAACACAGAACCAAATAGCATTTATATCCTAAATTTATAGATGTCACCATAATATAGCTGGTGACCTCAGACATGGCAGAATTTTCTCTGACTATAACTATTCTATACTTATAATGCCAACATGAGTAGTGACTGCAGTGCTGCATATAAGTAAGCGATGTTTTAATTGCAGATAACGTAGAAGCAAAAACCTAAAATTAAATGTACAAAACTAGCATACTGTTATTCTCATTTTTTTAATATATAAAAATAACTGATTTCAAGTTTTCTTTTCTGCAAAACTAATAATTTATGAAAATGTACTTACCATCTTTTATTTCAGAATGGTTGTCACATACATTTTTTTGCACATTCCTCAAGCCATTTGAAAAAGTATTATTTGAAGAAGAACAACTTTCTACACAGTGTATTACTTTAGGCAATTTCCTTAAAATGAAACAGAGAGTAGTTAGCCTTGTAAAATAATATTTTCGTATTTGTTGCTACATCTGACAGTGTTTAAATATTCCATTTAGTGTATATCATTGCTTTCGGAGTATAATGCTGTCATTTTATATTCATTTATTTACTTAATAAGTTTATACATCTATAAAAAACAACATTCTACATGAGATTTACATACACTAGTTTCCATAAATTAAGGAAAAGTGAGAAAAATTGTGATAATTCCCCAAAACATTGTGTGATCCATACCAAACTTGTTCATGCAACAAATAAAGTAATGCCGAATGAGCATATCATATGCAAATTAGTCTAGGTTGCATCAATTTGCATAATCGGATAGCGGCATAAAAATGGCTGTTTTGGAGTAGATCATTATTTTGCGTTGTAAATGTGAATAAAGAAAATCGAAATATGACCTCGAAACATCATTTGCCAAATGAATTGCAGTGGAGAGCTATTGGCCAGCTTGAAGCAGGCCAAAATCAGATGTGGCACGATGGCTGAATGCGAGTCCTTCTGTGGCCCATAGATTGTGGAATCAATTTCTAAGCATGGATTCCATGTCTCACAGGTTTAGTCGAGGATGGGCTAGAATTACGATCACTGTATGAGACCAATATCTGCAATTAACAGCACGAAGGAGCAGGACATCTACTCCCTTTCAGCTATGATCCTCTCTTGCAATGCCACTGGGAGGGTTGTATCAGCTTCTACTGTGCACAGAAGGCTTCATGAGGGAGGTCTGTACACTAAAAGAACAGTAATTTGTATACCTCTCATGTCATGTCACAGGAAAGAGCAGTAGAATTGGGCACGTATGCATGTTAACTGGACAGAAGAGCAATGGAGGTCTGTACTCTTCACAGATGGGTCCAGATTGCTGCAAAGTGATTCCAGGAATTCTTTGATATGGAGAGAACAAGGTACCCGTTATCATCCCAGTAACATCCATCAAAGAGACAGTTATAGCGGAGGTAGCGTGTGTGTTTGGGCAGCATTGCCTTAGGTGGATGCACAGACTTTTATGTGTTGACGAGTGGAAACCTCAATGCTCAAAGGTATAGAGATGACATCCTGAATCCTTATGTACGTCCTTACGCTGGTGCAATAGGATTTTCATGTGACATTCTAATATTGTGGTTTTATTTGTTTAATCCTTAATATGATAATCACAAATGGCACTTCCAGCATTCTTAACATGCTGGTAGACCAGCATTCTTAACATGCTGGTAGATAGAATAAAGTAAACTTGAATATGTCAGGGTCTCCAAATGACCCTGGAGTACTTAATTTTGATATATGTGTGATGATGGGATTTCATCTTAAACCAGATTCCAAAGGATGAGTTCAGTAAAGACTCTTACAATGACATCAGGAGTGATAATTTTTAGATTCAGCTATTACAAAGCTGAATTAAAAATTCAGCTTTTTGAAAGAATAATCTTCTAAGATTTCATAATCATCATTGGCTCAAATCACTTATATAATCTTTAATGAAGTGTCATTCTTAGCCTACTGTGAGTTACAAATAGTATAATTTATATTTATTCAGAGCTAAACAAATAATTACAAAAGTTGAAATACCAAATGGTAGCATTGTCAGTCATAACAATTTATCTAAAAAGCTAATTAAAATGAAAATCATAACTTGCTTTATCAAACTGCTTACTAAAACATATAAAATTTTTAGTTCAAGTTTCGATTAAATTTTCCAAACATACATTAATAGTATTTCAGTTGATTCATGCACTTGTTCAGCTAATGTTTGATATAGGTATTATATATTAAATAATATATTTTTGTCTAAAACATTTAAGGTTCACTTCACCATATATCAAATATTAATTAGTTTCAAGCTTTATTCTTCAGTCATTTTACTTACACACAAATATCCTGAGTTTTTCCACCATATACCAACTGGTTAATGTGTAAAAAGCAAGAAATAGGGTTACAATATTCTGAACATGCTGAATGAAAACCTGGAATAAAATTGTTCATTAACATTTTTTGTAAATGAAACATATTGTATTAAAATATATTACTAAAGCCATTCTCAATTTCTTAACAAATACTAACAAAGTATAGTCATCATCACAGAGATTCTACAATCTCAGAGCAAAACAAAATAAATATAATTATCAGCAATTCAAATATGTATATTTCAAAAAATAATAGATACATAAATACAATTACATAACAATGCATAAAAAAACCTGAAATTAATAAAACAAAAATATAAGTGAGAAACTGACAGGAGTGCCTTAAAACACATAAGCACAAAGAAACAAAAGAACTGGAGAGATGCTTACTTATTTGATATGATTAACAATTTTCATTTGGGAACATGTTTGTAAGCTGTATTATGCATGGTAAATTTAATACTTTGTCCATCTTTTGGCTGACTCAATTTTTTAAAAATTGTTTCCCACAATGTCCCTGTGCTGTGGATGGCTTGCCCCTAAGAGGTTCTTAAAGGCATGCAGCCTATATCTAAATCTAGATCTGAACATTACAAAAACTGAGCAGCACTTGCTTATTTGTGTGCTAAATGAAAAAATAACAATTTTATTACAATGTTTACAGACGATGCTAAATTGTTGAACTAAGTCACTTAATCCATGTATTGATCATGCTAATTTCACTGTGTAAAAATCTGAATTGGTGTTTAACATTTATAACAGAAAAATAATTCTGCTTGACAAAATAGGAACTACAAGAGAGTCAGAGTATGCTGAATGAAGAAAATCTAATTGAGCCAAGAGAGTTCATATATCGTAGTCAATCAATAGTTCAGTGACACCACAGCTAAGCTAAAACTTTCAGGACATGCCATATGCATACAATTTCATGGTGTTATTATTGCATACTGGATGCCATAGTTTTACATTTCTAATTGTATTTTGGTGAACCAACTGATATACAAATTTTAACAACTACACTTCTGTAGGTGGGTAGTCATACAAGTATGTGATTCTTGTCTCATTCCCTAGCCATGTATCATACTTTTACCTCTATCAAGAGTCATTTTTGTAATGAAATATATTATTGAGCCGTCCCATGGCCAAGTGGTTAGCGCACTTAGCTACTGATGCAAGGGACCTGGGTTCGAGCCCCAGGTAAGGCATGGATGTATGTGTCATTTTTCCGCTGTCTTGCCATTCTCTCAGACCTTCTACTATGGCATGTAAACTGACAGGCTACTGTCTGACTTCTGTGGCAAGCAGCTGCTTGAGAGGGTATTTTTTATTTCATATATTATTGAACAAATTGCATTACTCGAGAAAAAATGTAGTCAGTAAAGAGAACATAATGTAATTCAAACATAATTATAATTCAATTACACTTTTATAAACTTAAACTTAGTATTTTTTTTTTCAGTAGGAAAATTCTGAAATTATCACAGGTAAGTAATGCAAAATGCTGAACAGTGCACATTTTCCCCAAGCTCAGCCAACCTACAAGTCACGCTTTCTGCACCATTTCCGAAAGGATTAAAAAACCACTGAACTTAAAATATGTTTTTTATTTTAAAGGACAAATCTTCTATGGGGAAAAACAACAGGCAAATTGTGTATATTTTAATGGAAGTTGAATGCACAATTCAATTTGCATCTGTTTATATTTCTTGCTTGATGAGCCATTATTTGTTTTTACCTTTATCATTTTCTTTTTTTTTTCTAAAAATGAGTTATGTATATGAAATATAAATGAGTTACTCCTCAAGCAGGTGCTTGTCAGAGAGGTCTGACAAGAGCCTGTCAGTTAAAAAATAAATAAATTCCCTCTCAAGCAGCTGCTTGCCACAGAGGTGTGAATGAGCCTGTCAGTTTATGTGCAATAGTAGGAGAGAAAGGTGAGCCCTAAGCAGAAACACTAACATCCATGCCTTACCCGGGATTCAAACCCAGGTCCCTTTGATCAGTAGCCAAGAGCACTAACCACTTGGTCATATGCCACAGAAAAGACCTGTGAGAAAGGTGAGACCTCAACAGAAAAACATTCATGCCTTATCTGGGGTTCACACTCAGGTTCTGTTGATCAGCAGCCAAGCATACTAACCACTTGGGCGCCAGGAAATATACATAAGTAAAAATACAGCTGCAATAAAGGAATGAAATTCAATAATTATCAATAAATATATCAGTCAGGTTAGAATTATGGAATGTATCCCCCCCCCCCCATTTACATTACTTCTTATGAAAACTTTATTATGTACAACTAACAATTTCACCTCACATGAATATTTAAAAAAAACATTTATTATGTTAGTCAAAAACTGCATGTAGTTGTCAATGAAAAATATCTAACAGTTTTAGGTGATTGAATTATTTAATCTCTAGAGTGTTTAAATGCAAAACATAAGTGCTTTGATCAGCTACTTGAATTGTTTAAACTAGTGTCCCTTACTGGTCTTTTTAAAAGCAGAATTGAGGTGTCATGTAGCATCATGCCAGAAGCATATAGTATGTGTGAAACCACTTTAAAAAAAGGCAAACTAAACAATCTAAGCAGAGACAACTGTCTAAACGACAAAATCCCTGCACTGTTTGGACAAAGCATTTCCATCTCATGCTTAAAAAATAAACAAACTAATCCTATCACTAATAAATAATCTAAACAACTCAAATTCCAGATAACTATTTTATTCTAAATTTAAAAAGCCACAGTGACCAAATGAATATACCTGGCTACAGATCAAAGGTTGGGTCCAAGCTCCAGATAAGGCATGGATGTTTCTTGTATAACTTTTGGCTGAGGTTCTATCCCACTTTCTCAAAGACAAACTGACAGACTTCCAACCTCTATAGCAAAGCAGCAGTTTGAGGGGTAATTTCTATTATTTATTTTTAAGCCTTAATACTGAATTTCTAAAATATATTACTGCAAAGAATAAACATTCTTTATAAGTTACTGCATACAACATAAATTTGCAGAATATCATTAACATTATTGAATCACCAACAGTATCACTGTCACACCTCATTCATATCACATACATGTACCTTCACAACTCCCCTGAACATCTGTAGACTTCAGATTAGACAAACATTTTTACACATACAAAAATTTTCTTACTACCATACTTATGATAACATTAACAAGCAGTTTCTTACCTTTAAATTCATTTAAACACCATTAGCTCCATAACATAAAACTACAATCTGCAAACGCATATCTTATCCTACATATACTATACCATTTACATGTGCTTAGACAGCTAGGCACCAGGCACATTTGAAATGCATAAAGCTTTTTGATATCTTTTTGTACATTTTCAATTTTTATCAGCTAAAAGTGAATAAAAGATTTTATCCCTTAGGGGAATGTGTGTATATATTTAGTTTTGTACACAGAAAAAGTAGTGACCACCAAATTAAGGACTAATTGAAGTTTAATACTAGTAGTGACAAAATTCCTGGCCCACCAAAGGAATTGTCTCGGTGAGAAAACCCTTAGAAATGGTGTCATTGCACTTGGCTGTCTAAGCACACATAGAAGGTACAGTATACATGGGATAAGATATACATTTGCAAATCAAAGTTTCACATTACATAGCTAATAGCGTTTAAATTAAAGTTGCAGAGCAAACTCCATGTAAAGAATATAGAATTCTCATTAATGTTATCTCTGTGAAATACACTAATTGAGCAGGATTCCAAATAAAAAATTAAAATGTCTATTACTATCATTTACTCCTGACAAAAATTAATATATGCACAGCAAACTATCACTACTATGCAAAATCTACATATTTGGTACAGTTAGATGGTGTCATCTTAGGAGTAAATTTACTCCTAAGATACCTACCATCTAACTGTACCAACCGTACCATCCGTCAGATGGGATGTTAAGCCTTGGCCCAACGTGCACGAGAGCCATACCCTGTGCACGCTAAAGAACACACTGAATGGCCTTGACGGGAGGCTACCATGTCTCCTAACAGCTGTTCCAGTGGGTCCCCTACCCACAAAGCTTCTCTGAGCCTTCGGGGTCCTTGTGACCTGGCCATTTATCCCATGGTGTGCAAAAAAAATGCCGCTCAGAGGTAAAACAATCCAACACGACACTATTTCTGGAATCTGATTATTAATATTAAACCTACATCTTGACAGACAATTCATCTTTTATATTCAACAGCAGCACGAAATTATTTTCATAGAGAAAACAAAACTAATCTTTGTTTACTATTGCATAATCAACTTACTCGAATTGGAAAACAGTAGAACTTACCTAATATATACAAGAAAACTAGATATATAAACATTACTGTTTAGAAGATTTAAATTATAATAAATACGTAATGTAATTTATATTTTAATCCGAAACTTCAAACCATGCCATAATATTTCCCAACATCTCCCGCTTTTAACTTGATTTTATCTTCCTTCTTCTCGGAAGTAAACGACTGTCGACCATGGTCGTAACCACGGAGATATGAATGAGAGGAGACGCCCTAACGCGCTTTCCCTGTCCAAGAAAAATGATACTGACGCAGCAGGGCGGTAGCCATATTGTTGCATTCAAAACAAACCGTCTGCCGCTGCAATCAAGCCTGCTTTCACGCGCTATACTCAGTTTTACTTTGCGTTATATAAATAAAATAAATAAATACCCCCTCAAGCAGCTGCTTGCCACAGAGGTCTGACAGGAGCCTGTCAGTTTATATGCCATAGTAGAAGGTCTGAGAGGATGGCAGGACCTCAGCAGAAAAACGACACATACATTCATGCCTTACCCGGGGCTCGAACCCAGGTCCCTTAGGTCAGTAGCCAAGCGCGCTAACCACTCGGCCATGGGACGGCTGCGTTATATACGGGAAGATTATTTTTTTACGACTAAGAGAAATCCCATTTAAGCTATTTGGAATTTATATTGCTTTTTTAATGCAATGAATGCATTTTAATGCAATGAATGCATTCCACATAGAATTACTGTATAGTAGAACTATTTATGTATTTCGTTGAATACGACAATAACAAACAATTACCAGATTTTGAAAGTTTATTTATACTGCATTGATAATAGCAGAAAACATTTTATGGATAAAACACTAAACATTATATGCAATAGCAGCATTTAAACTGCAAAAAAATCACATTTGTAAGATTCAGAAAATAGCTGTTTTACGTTAAAAAAATTCTCATTCCACAAAAATAAAAAAATTTGCTTAACAAAACTAAATAAAGCCAATAGTATAAGAAGTAAAAAAAAGAACTAAAGAAATATATATATTTATACAAAAAAAAGCCCCAGATGGTGGCTCGAACCCACCAGTTCTATGTTTGTACCCTCAGCTTCACATCTCTCCCCCATCTCATGCTCATTCTCCTCCCTCAACCAGAGATAACAATCAATACAAAATACACAATTATTACAATCTCCCCAAAAAAAAAATCTCATAAGGATTGAAATACATCCTTCCTCAGCCACAAAGGAAAATTTCGAAATAATATCTGAAAAACCTATATGAAAAAAAAAAAAAAAAAATTATACTAAGCAAAAATAATAAAAAATTAAAAAAATATAAAAAAAAGGAAAAAATGCATATCCACAGGGTGAAGCGAATATAATGTCCATTTAAAAAAAAAAAGGCAACGTTCCAGACAGTGGCTTGAAATCGACATCTCAGTGCCTGACTCCTCAGTCTCTCATACCTATCTTCATGTACGCCTAACCTACCCCTCAACCAAAGTAAAAATAAAATAACTACAAGCAACAAACTCGCTCTATTTGAAATCCATACAGAATTAAATAAATTCAGTATTCACCTTAAAAGGGACAATTAGAACCCTATCAGAAGAATTAACGAAAAGGAGAAAAGCATTACACTCTCCTCTCTTAACTAAAATTATTTAAACAATTTGAAAATTTTTCACCCTAACTAATGATCGCTGTCGCTCACCTATGACAATTTACACCAGATACATTAAATTAATCTAAAAGTGATGAAAATTGGTCAGGCAGGCTGTGATTCAGTTAATCTCAATGGTTGCAGTCTTGAGCAGGTGTCACAGTTTAATTATCTTGGGAGCTATGTAACAGATAATGATGTGCGGCATGAGATTAACAGACAAATAGGGATTGCTGCCGGGACTTTTAAGAATCTATGGAGAGTGTGGAGAAATAGGCGTATACACCTAAAGACTAAAATTAGACTGTATAATAGTTTGGTTCTTTCTAGGGTTAGTTATGGTAGTGAAACTTGGAGACTTTGTAAACAAGATAACAGGAAACTAGATGCTTTTGATTCCAGATGCTTACGCAGTATCTTGGGCATTAGGTGGTTCAACTTTGTAACTAATGATGAGATTAGGAAAAGGAGTTTGCAACCTCCTTTAAGCAGCATATTGTGCAGAGAGAGACTCCGTTGGTTTGGCCATGTTGCCCGTATGAATAATTATAGATTGGCGAATAGGGTTATGAACAGTGTGTCTAAAGGCCTCAGAAAGAAGGGGAGACCTAGGATGCGGTGGGCAGACAATGTCAAACAAGACCTTGTTAGAATTGGTGTGCGGTGGCCAGATGCAGTAGATGTAGCTTAGGATAGACTTGCTTGGAGAACTAAATTGCACGGTCTGGTTGGACCTCCGTAGCCCATGGCTGCTTGAGGATGATGATGATGATGATGAAAAAGAAATTCAAAAATATGACTCCAATCCAAGGAAAAAAGGGGGCATTTAAACAAAACCCTTAAATGCTATCCAAATTCAAAAAAAAAAGAAAGATTATATTTCTCACCTTATGAAAATACTTTATTGTAATTTACTTTTCCCTTTTTACACTGAACTTATTAAATCATGAAGAGATAGGAATTTAAACACTGAAACATTTAAACAAAATAATATCTAATACTTCCACCTAAAATAAAATAAAAAACAAAAAAGAAACTCCTTGATATTTTAATCCCTCTATTTAAAAGTATGTAAATTCATCATCCATTAAATGGAATACACACCAATATTTAATTACAGCCAACAAAATTTTTAACTGAGAAAGCCTGCAGAAGGAATTCTCAAATAAGTGTAACGTAAAATCAATCAATCAGTCAATCAATATAAGAAGTACATCTTCACATTTATCACTGAGTACAATCCGAGGAAAAGGACAAAAAATCTAATGAAGAATCGAGGTTTGTAACTCGAAATAAAACCGATTTCATAGCGGCGTAATTTCAACACGAAGTTGCTTGTATCATTATATAATTATTTAAACTTTTATAAAAATGACAAACTTACCGATGAAAGGTAATTCCTGGTATCTTTTTTGAAGGGCGATTCGTGCAGCCGTAAGCTGAACAGGTTGCCATAATACAAATGTCGAAAAAAATTAAATTTTTATAGCGCAACACTTCATTACTCACCTATACTACTGATCAATGTTTTGAATAAAACAACATGGCTGCCGCGCAGTCGCCGTAGCATCATTTTCAAGTTCTTATGGCTCCTCCTCTTATCTTCCTACCTCCATGGTCGTAACCATCGAGACTCAAGGCCATTTCACTGATGACGTCATATGTTCTGATGTCAGCATTCATGGATGTAACATCTTGACACCACGTAGCTGCTTGTGTTGGCGGGATTTTCTAGTGTTGTGTTATCTTCGAAGTGGCGCTTTATTTTTCTGTGATTAAGTTTTTACTTGTGAATCATAGTTTTTGTTTTCCCAAGGACGAAGAGTTGTGCACAAAATGGCTTCTAGCAATAAGAAGAAGGGGGCTTAAAATATAGGGGGGTCAACCAGGGGGTCTGAAATAAGGAAAAATCGGGACTATTCGAGAAAAGATGGCTTAAAATATAGGTGGGTCAACCAGGGGTCTTTAATGACAGGTTGGCTGAAAAATTGGGAGAGTTAAAATAGGGATTTTTCCGAAAATAGTACTCCTCATAGTCACCAGATGGCGCCAGGGGTTTAAAAGGGGGGTGTTTAATAAGGGGGAGGAATTTTTAATAAAGTGGAGTCAAAAACCGGAAAATTAGAGCTAAATAGGGTTTTTTCCGAAAATAGTACTCCTCATAGTCGCCAGATGGCGCCATGGGTTAAAGGGGGGGAGGAGGAAGGGTTTTTTAATAAGGGGGAGTCAAAAATCGGGAAATTAGTGCTAAAATAGGGGTTTTTACGAAAACAGTACTCCTCATAGTCGCCAGATGGCGCCACGGGGTAAAGGGGGGTTAATAAAGTGGGGGAATTTTTAATAAAGGGGATTAATTAATTGTTAATTAATTATTAATTGCGAATTATTAATTATGAATATTAATAAGGGGGCGTGGTCGGTGACGTCATAGAGGTGTGCCCCGGAAGTGACGTCATAGGGGGAGCACTAGTCGGGGGTCCATACTGTGGGAACAACTACTGCCGCGTCATAAACCTAAAAAATATCGAAATGTGATATTTACATGTCATCTCAAATCTCAGCAGCAGACGATATTTTCAGTTCAATTCTGTTAGAACCTCTAACTAGAGGCCCTATATAGATAGAGGTTGGCCATCTCAAAATTGGACGCGTTTTGTCGTCACTCGGATTGTTTAGCGAGCATAGCTGAAAGCTTTTGCATGGTACTTCTGAATTTCGGAAAAGGGTAGGGTAATATTTGATGCAGATTTCAGTGCTCATGATTGGAAGCACTTTAGAAAACGGCTAAAAAAGGGAAAGGTAAATTTTGGGGCTTTTTTTTTTTAAAAAAAGGATATAATTTCACTTTGTTGTCTGTAGATATCGAATTTTTTTGTTTATACAGATAAATAAAACAATTCTTTTTGTGTTAGATAGGTATTAATGATATATTACGATTTGCGTTTTTTGAATCTCCCAAAAGTTATAACTGCGCTCTCTAACGGTAGAAAATTCCGAAATATCAAAAGAATATTCCAAACGATGTAGTTATGTTAGAAGTTTAAAATTTTGGTGGTGAAATGTGAAGGTTACGAAGTTACCATTGCCAACAATCACTTGAATGCATTTTTTGTTTTAACAGAAAAGTGTATGTCTTTAGAGATAAATTAAAAATTATTTTTGGGTTGGACAGGTATTGATGAAATATTACAATTTTCATTTTGCGAATTTCCCAATAGCTAAAATTGCGCCCTCTAACGGTGGGATCCCAAAATTTAAAACGAATATTGCAAACGATGTAGTTATGCTAGAAATTTGAAATTTTGGTGATGGAATGTGACATTCTTGAAAATTCCCTTAACAACAATGAGTTGACCGTAAGCCCAAGGTAAGGTAAGAAACGGAACGGTTTTATTTTAAGAGATAGTTGGAAATATCTTTTTTAGTTGGTTACTAATGAAATGTGATTCGTATTTTCAAAGGTAGTTTTAATTTATATCATTAGAGATCACTAAATATCGAAACTGCAAAACTTTTAACGAATGTTTCAAGTGATCTGTTTATGGTAGAAATTCCACTGACAGCAATGGTCTGCCCACTATTTTCAGAAGAAGCGAGAGAAAAGCAACATTTAATTTAATAAAAGACAAATACTTTTTATGTTTTATAATTACTAATAAAATACTACTATGTGCATTTCCCCCATCATGCAATAAAAATAAATAAATAACCCCTCAAGCAGCTGCTTGTACAGAGATCTGACAGGAGCCTGTCAATTTATACACCATAGCAGAAGTTCCATGAGGATGGCGGGACCTCAGCAGAAAACCAACAATATCATCCATAATTAAAACTTTTAAGGAATGAAAAAGTAGGCAAAGGAAGAACTTCATTCTCTTTGAAAATGAGATTCCCATATGCGCCAGAGGCGATATGCATTCTTCTAATTATTTTACACTTTCAGTACCCTCTGACAGTGGAAATTCGAACTACAGCATAGTTGAGAAAATAAACTATTAATATTTTAATGGTACCTGTAATATGCAAAAATAGTTTTTCATTTATCTCTTAAAGCAGAAATGTTTGCATTTTACCAAAGGGACAAATCATTACTATTAGTGTAAACCACTTGACCATTACATTTTATGACCATAAATTTAAGTTTCTAGCAAAAAAAATCGTTTGCAATATTTATTTAATGATTTCGTATTTTCCAGCTTTTATCCGCCGCTAGTGATTGCCTTTCGAGATTTTTCATACCACCTTTAGCACTCTCTAACACTGGAAATTCCAGTGATGCGGATTCGAAAAATGTAAATATTAATATTCTTGTGGGAAAAAAATTTCGCCAACATACGGAGTTCGAACCCGCATCTCTCCAGAAACATGTCAGAGTATTCTAACCTGTTGAACTAACACGTTTTTTAACGCCAGCTTTTTTCACAAAAAACATTTATTGATTTATAGATGTTTACACGTCTAGAGGTAATGCTGATATTATCAAATATTGTTTAAATCATTAATATTTTGTTAGTGCCTGTAAAACAATATATATTGTGTCGTTTATCTTTTAAAAAGTTTCATTTTCGCACACCCTCTTGGCTAAGACGGCAACGCCTTGTTGCCATTGTAAACCTTCTGACCATAACACTCTACTACCAAAATTTCAGATTTCTATTGTAAATAGTTTGTTAGCAATATATTGCAAATTATATATAATGCGAAATTATATATATTGTAAATAGTTTGTTTGCAATATTCGTTTGAAATTTTAGCATTTTCCATCTTTTTCCACCGCTAGAGGACGCCATTAAAGCTACTGAAATTTTTCAAAATTGCGATTCGCAATACTTGTTTGACATTTATTCAACCCAGAAAGAATTTTCCTTTTAGCTCTAAAAGTAAAAAAGTTCATTGTCTATAGACGGACAGACAGGTGGAAAGACAGATGGACAGACAACAGTTAACATAGAGACGGATAGACAGGCGAGCAAATTTTGGTATAGGCAGACGACAAAATGAAAACATTAGCTCGTTTTTCAAACGAACCTTAAAAAAAATATTTGTTGTTTTTCAGTTAGCTCATTTCACTTTCGCAGCCGTTTGCCGTCTTCTGATGGTTTCTCGGGAAAAAATATATTCATTATTTCTTTGAGGGAAATTTTTACACCCAAATGTAGCACAGTGAGGCATTCATAAAATATGACAGCTTTCATAGACAAAAAAATGGTAGAAATATATAAAACTGTAACAACTGAGAAGTTTTAACTTGGTACATACATTAACTCATAGGCTTTCGTCTCACGGAACAAAACATGGCGCCCATAAACCACGTGACTCAATCAACCCAATGGCAATCACCGAGATGGTCAGCCTCTAACTATACAGGACCTCTACTTCTAACCGGTGCGCCATACGTTCCCATTTCTTATGTTACATTTATTACGTAGCGTCATTTTGTCATTGAACTGCACCGTGGGCGGTTTAACGTATATATTATACATTTCTTCGCTCATTTGCGATAGTTGTGTGAATTGTCAAAACGCAGTTCATTTAACAAATTCATATGTAAATATAATTGCTTCTCTTGTAGGCATTTCCGACACCAAAATCTCTGTTTACTCTTTTTTTCATACAATAGTACAAAATAATTCTAAACATGTAATTCTATTCTTATTAGAAAAAGGATTCATTTTATATTAATGAACTAATTGCCCACCAGATGGCAGCAATTTCTCCGTGCAAGAAAACTCACAGATGGATGGACGATTCGTTGAAAACTTTCGACGAACTGTAGCAGAATGATGTGAACAGCAGGGAAAGATGCATGGCACGTTTCATCACACATGCTTTCCGACAAATGGATGGGGCCCTTAACTCTTATAAAGACCAGAATGTTGCCAATATTATTATTAAGTTTCGTAAATTTTTTCCCTATTCCTTTGCCTCCCTTATATTATTTTTACTCGTTTAAAATAAAAATAAGCTAATATTTCGCTTTTTAGTCTGTCTGTAGACATCGAGCTTTTTGGTTTCTAGAGATAAATTAAAAATTATTTTTGTGTTCGATAAGTATTGACGAAATATTACGATTTGCGCTTTCTGAATCTCCTAAAAGCTAAAATTGCGCCCTCTAACAGTGAGAAAAAAACTGAAACTTGCGAAATTTCAAACTAATGTTGCAAGCAATGTAATTACTTTCGAAATTTGAAATTTTGATTGTGAAATATGAATGCCATGAAGTTTGCATTGAAAACAATGATTTTCATCTTTACCCTCAGAAGGGGTGGGAAAACGTCAAGTTTTTGTTTTTCAGAAAAAATTGTTTTTACAGATATATTGAAAATTATTTTTGTTTTGAATAGGTATTGATAAACTATTGTACAGTAAATTCCCACATTTAGAATCTTCCAAAAGTTTTAATTGCGCCTTTTTGACTGTAGGAAATTTTAAATGAATATATAATTCGTCCTGTGGCAGAGTGATTAGTGCGCTTGGCTACTGATCTAAGGGACCTGGGTTCAGCCCAGGTAAGGCACGGATGTTTGTGTTTTTCTGCTGAGGTCCCGCCATCTTCACAGACCTTCTATTATGGCATATAAACTGACAGGCTCCCGTCAGACCTCTTTGGCAAGCAGCTGCTTGAGAGGGTATTTATTTTTTATTGCAAACTATATATTTGGGCGAGAAATATATTTTACTATGGCGTGTGATGAACAAGGCTTACATTGGCACCATCAATTTGCCCCAATGAAAAAGTGGGAAAATGGGACTTTGGGATTTCAGATATTAATGAAAATTTCCTAAGTTGAATAGTTATTAACAAAATATGACGATTCATAATTGTCGTATCCTCCAAATGGTCTTAATTTATCATCGTTAGGGGGCGGTAAATGTAAACACTAAGTAACATTGCAATCGATATATTTATGCTAGAAATTCTGGTGAATGTATTGATAAAGAATGGAGTGCAAGTTCAATTTGTTAAATTTCAAAATTTTGAGTAATATTTCAATATACTAAACCGTCCCATGGCCGAGTGGTTATCGCGCTTGGCTACTGATCTAAGGGACCTGGGTTCGAGCCCCGGGTAAGGCATGGCTGTTTGTGTCGTTTTTCTGCTGAGGGCCTGCCATCCTTTCAGACCTTCTACTATGGCATATAAACTGAGAGGCTCCTATCAGACCTCTGTGGCAAGCAGCTGCTCGAGGGTTTTTTTTATACTAATAATAAATAGCTAATTTTTTTCATATACACTTATAATTTGCCTCTTATCCCTAAGGGTAAGAAAATCAAACCTTTTCATTTTAAGGAGTAAATGAGATATGCTTTTGGCGTTTTATAGGGCTAATAATACATTTTCCTGCCCCGATTCTTTCCAAATTGTCGAATTATGGAATCACGAAATCCGAAATATGTGAGATATTTATTATGTACGTTTTAAATTAATTAAAATTCAAGTATATGATGTTGAACATTAAATGAAACGAAAGGGTGTCCAATATTTTGCGGTACGCCACTGCTTCAAACACTTTTTCTATTCATGTAATCTTCTTCCCTAAGACATTTTTTTTTAGGTTTCTTCCACAACCATAACTTTTCTGTCAGCGTCCATTTCTCTATAGCATACGTTAGAATACTTCCTAGAGTTGCTTTAAAAACATTCTTTTATTCCTTTATAAAAGAATGTTTTTAAATCATATCATTTAATATGCTTCTAGAGTAGGGGTTCTCAACGTGGGGTACGCCATGACAGCCCAAAAGTCGCTAGATATATGCTATATATACAGGGTGAATCTGAAAAAGTGGGCAAAACTTTACGGGGTGGTAGAACGCAGCTATACGAGCAATATTCGTCATAGAATGTATGGTCGGAACGCAAGCGGTGAGAAGTTAAAAGGTAGTTTTCCACTGTCACATTTAAAGAATGAACACAAGAAGGAGAGGTGATCCTCTGTGCCTCACTTGCATTCCCGTCCGCCGCACCGTACACAAAGTGCATATCTGCCATTTCGTGGTTAGTATAACCAGCCATCCTCTCGGCAATCCACGGTAGAAATGCCGTTGGGTGCAAGGACCGACCCTTTTATACCATTTCCAACGCCACCTAGCGGCTCGCCCATACTTTCTATGACGAATATTGCTCGTATAGCTGCGTTCTACCACCCCGTAAAGTTTTGCCCACTTTTTCAGATTCACCCTGTATATACGTTTTATTTTATTTCCAATGTTATACTATAACTGTAGTTTTATCTATCTATACAAGAGGTACGCCAGTTACATACACAAGCATTAAAGATTGAGAACCACAGTTTTACAGCAGGAAACATCATTAACATTCCTATTGCTTTCCTTAATCGCGAAGTTCTTGCTTTTATTTGCTCCATGAATGTACCGTTCTCTTGAATGACAGGCTCCAGACATGTAAACATTCATATTTGTAACAAATGAATAATTTTATGCATTATATTTACCTTCCTCACTATTTTTTCGAATGTCAGAATCTGACCTGCATTCAAAATCATGTCTCTATGCATTTGATAGGGGTTGGGTTTCTCTAATTACAGCCCCCCCCCCGCCAATTCCTCAGTGCATTTTCTTTTGGGTGAGGGATTGTTTTTATTAGATTCCTACTCTTCTGAGCTTGTTCCATTTATTGCATTAAGATAATCAGATGATGATGATGATGCAATCTGCTAATTTCATCGGTTAAAGCTACTTTTGACAAAAATTCGTAAGTTTGAAAGAGGCGATTCCCATTTAATCTGGTCAACTGGAAGTAATTCTTGTAAATCTTTTAATGTCTCCTGCCACCCATCCACTCCATATTAGTAATAACTCCAAAAATGATCTGACCCATTCCGCAAATTGATGCACATTCTCTTCTGGAATTCTGTTTAACTGTATGAAGGCTGTCGATACTCCACTGAATTTAGATGGTTTTCATTGCCCACAGGATTGCATTTCAGCATCCTGAAAGACATGTTCTGACTTTAATTTTTCACAACATCACAAGTTCAAAAGGTTTAAACATGTGTTTCCTACTTGGAACCATTAAATAGTATATAGTGCTCAAAAATATACATAGTTAATACGTTATTTAATGAAACACTTCAGTTCTCTATTTTATAGAATTACTCAATTAAGGTTTCAAAGCAACTCGACTTTTCCAATTTTTTTTAAACATTGCTCCATTTGCATGGGGTCAAACAGAGGTAAAAAAAAATACTTCTGAGATAAAAATAAACAAAATTAACTGAACAAATTCCACCAATTTGTGTTTTTACATTTTTCATCCATTAACTTGTTCTCCCAATTTGTTTTTGTAAAAACTATAACTCTGCCTCCTTGCTTTTTATTCTTTGCATTTTCACATATTCCCCCAATGTCAACAAATATTTGTTTTTCATTCACTGTGGCCCATGGGCTGCCATTTAAGTAGCTGTGCTCTATTAATGGCTAAATGAATACTAACGGTTCTAGGGGGGAGGCGGGGCAATTTTTTCTCCTTTGAGAATTCTAATAAGGATAATGGGGAGGAAAGTTTATTAAACTTGGTACATTTCATACCTTTTAAAGAAATTTTTAAACTATTTCTAATAAGGAGGGGAAAATGTTATACTGCATTGGAAATCAAGCCTCTTGTCCTCCCCCCCCCACACACACCCCTTTAACGTTCATAGAGCTGGATCGAGAGATTTGCCACCACTCTTTTAATTTTTTTCCAAATCCGGATCTGAATACTAATAACTCATAGATGTTTCGTAACGGGGACAATAAAACCTTTCAAAACATTTAGCACGCACTGTAATCTTAAGTTATTATATACAATCTACATCTTGCAGGGTAACAGAAGAAAATATAATTCAAGACTGAAAATTTCTTGCAAATGACAATAGTTTGAAAGATATACTCGAAACAACCAAATGGGACACATAACGTGTGGAAAAAGACGGTTAACAAATCTTACAGATAGAGAAATCCTGCTATCTAGAATTTCTAAAAACTTTTGCCTTGCATTAAATCTCCAGAACAGTTTTCCTCATTGACTGTAAAGGCTAGTTTAAAATGTCATAGATTACTGGCGCCAATAACAGATTGGCGAACTACTGACTCAATGCAAACGTTGAGGCGATCTATGCATGAATAAAAAACTAAAGTTGGACAGCCCCAACTTATTGGCACCAGTTGAACTGGCACTCGACGTTTGCATTGAGTCAGTAGTCAGTGAAAGTTAGCCTTAATAATTTAAAGCAACAATGATGCCAGAATTTTGGAAGAAGCAGTAATTTTTGTTCATTTTAAACATAAAAAGCGCACATGATTAAAGATATTTTTTTAATCAAATTGAACAAAAAAACGGAGATAGTAAGGTTGGGTTAGGTAGTTTTACCTCTGAGCAGCACTTTTTTGCACACCTTGGGCTAAATGGCCAGGTCACATGGACCCCGAAGGCTCAGAGAAGGTTGGGGGAGAGGACCAACTGGAACAGCTGTTGGGAGACAGATGGTAGTCTCCCGTCATGGCCATCCAGCCTGTTCTTTAACGTGCACAGGGTATGGCTCTCCCGCACACGGGGCCACGGCTTAACGTCCCATCCGACGGACGGCGGCCTTTCCAAGCCCATCGGTGTCCCCTACTGACCGTGGGCAAGGCGGGGAATTTTTACGGGCGGAGATAGTAAAATACATGACACTCCAAAAATGGAAATGAAATTAATATCATGTATTACTTTGAGGTGGCTACAACAAATGGCAGGATGGTGACCTACGCCTTTTCCTGAGTTTGTAACATATCCATCTTTATCAGAGTTTTTATATATTCATTTTTTTTCATAACCATTCAGAGCTGTCTTTACAAATGATCAAAAATATAAGTAAATTAAAAAAACCCATCTTCCTGTAGGAGCTTAAAAAGGGGAAAATAAATCTTAATCATATCGATGGTGCAATCAATCACCGAGTTCGTATTTACTTCAAAGGATGAAAGGGGGCCAGCAGTCTCGATGAGTAGGTAAATCGGCACCCTCTCTTTCTTCGAAGTGAATACGAACTCAGTGATTGATTGCACCATCGATACGCTTTAGGTTTATTTCCTACTTTTTAGGGCCCCTCATTAACACCTCACATATCAATTAATCATCACATGTCACGTCATTTAATGACAATGTGAGGTGTAATGTCACATGTCATTTAATGGCATATGTGTGTAATGTCATTAACATCTCACAACCTCAGCCACCTGGAAATTTGCATTAATGCCGTATGAACTAACGTGTCCCAGTTATTAATTTGATGAGTTTAATAAACTATAAAGAAATAGCGCTTTCCGCCATATTTTTTTCTAAAAGCATTTATTTTTAAAAAATCACATAAAATTATTACTTTCACAAATAAACTTCGCAACTACGATGATAGATTTTTTTCAACTACTTTTATATAAAAATCTGACTAGCTACTCCAGTTCAGAAACTTTTGGTACAACTGTTCAGTATAAACACTGCGCAAAATAGTGATATTCAACTAAACACATTATTATAAAACCCTGAGCAAAACAAATTAATTTTACAGATCACATTCCGTTTATACATACATAACTGTACAATTACATATTAAAGAATAGGTACACCGTCTTTGGTAAAATTTGTTTAATGGCATCATAAGTAAATTCTACTTTTCAACCAAGAAAATTGCTCATTTTGCAAAGAACCGACACTTATTAATTCGGTAACAGCCAAAGGTGTTTTTAGCACACTGGGCAAATTGTACTTCTTCTTTAGAAAGAAATTTTAATATATAGTTTTAACCTTTTAATATAAAATCAGATTACTCTAAAATTGCCTTTAAGAGTTGATGCAGCAGATTACCCAGTCCCCATATGACAGATATGTTTATCATGATTGGAATAAACTAATGCATTTCAGTATATTATAAATTAGGAATGGGTTGGGTCGTTTCACCTATGAGCTATATTTTTTGCACACAATAGGCTAAATAGTCAGGTCACAAGTACTCCAAAGACTCAGAGATGGCGGTGAAAAGAGATCCACTGGACACCTGTTAGGAGACAGATGGAAGCTTTCTGTTAATGCCATCTAGGACGGACACAGCCTAGATACCCATCCGATGGATGGTGGCCTTTCCAAGCTTAGCTGTGCCCTCTTTCACATCGAGGGCAGGGTAGGGATTAGCGGAGAGAAATCTCAACACTGGCACAGTTAAGACTGCAGATTTAGGACCTGGAACGCCACCGATTGAGCCAACTCCCGCACTATAAATTGGAGGATGTCCGCATAACTAACCCAAAAGACAAACTTAATTCTCGTCACTTTTTAAATATTTTTTCGGAACGAACTAACCTGCTAAATGTTTCAGCTTCCATAACTCTTTAAATACCAAACGCAAATTGTTGAAAATCGAAAGTGAAATAAATATGATTGAGATCTTTAAATTATCTTCAGCCACATTTTTTTCATAAAATGCTTATTTAAAAGTTACTTCTGTATCTGAATTACTGTTAACATAACATGTAACTGTACTTAATAAAATGGCAACTGATATATATATGTCCATCAACATCCATTTTCTTATAAAGCTAGAGTACAGAGAAATATAGAAATATATAGAAATGGCATCCCAGTCCATTGTATTCCAATCATTTCTAGAATCTGACATTTCACACTAAACATCCCCAATTTTATTTTTTAGTTCCAACTCGGTGTGAGATACAGTCATCTTGGCTGATCATATAAATTGATTCCAATTTGTGAGAATTTAGGATATGTGTAAAACATCTCAATCTACTTTTCGGCCTTCCAGAGTGAGAAACGGCGTTAAACGTATTTTTTCTTTCCTAATTTCCCAGTTTTAACCTTGTTACATAACCTATTTCTTAAACTACTACTTTATAAAAGGACCTCACAGATATGTACAATGCTTTAGTATACAAAACATATCTACATAAAATTTGTAATGAAAATATCAAAGCAGGAGAATGTCTAAATAGGAACTATCGACCAATGCCTTTAATTAACGAATAATTAGATAAAATACATTAATTCTACGAAACTTGTAGATTACTTTTGTACCTATGAAAAAGGCACATCAAACTAAGGGCAGATATATGAAAAAATTGCTCTCTAACAGAAGCATTTCTTATGAACAAAAAAAAAACTTTTAAATGGAAATTTAATTTTGATAAAGTCATAAAATAGATATTTATCATTTACAGCACTTTGATTTTACCATCTTTAAACATCTTCCTTGCAATGCCTGAGATGGAAATGTATTCAAGATTGATTTTTAAATCAATTATTTCAAGATTGATTTAAAAATCAATCTTGAAAAATAAATATTGAATTCAATTGCAATTATTACTTTAAAAAAGTATGCATTTAAAAAGTTTTGGTTTTGCACACCACTACAGACTTCAACTGTCCTTTCAGTGCAACTGTACAAGAAATGTATCTAAGGAAATCCTTCAAATCTACAAACATGTTCATGAATTATTATATTGTGATATCATTATTGTAAAATACAATATATATAAATACTGCAAAAGTCATAAAAATATGCCATGTAGTCTGCAGAAATACTGAAGTTGAATTAGTAGATTCTGAGACTCTAGGCTTTTTATTTTCAACGTTGTAAACAATTACAACTTTGGGGTTAACCTCTGCATCAGCCAAATCATCTGTTTTTTTACTTATTACAGATTCTGATATTTCTTCTGGCAATGTCAAAGATGTTACCCTTATTTGTGGTAATGTTACAGATGTTTTTGTTCCTTGTGATAACATTTTCTTTGAAAAATTGGCTTCAGAAAGAGATTCGCCTCTTGCAGTTTTTTGTTGATCAGCTAAACATTTCGCTTCTTTAACCAATGTTTTAGTAGCAGATGAAAATGACGAACTGCCACAATGGGGTGCTATAAATTCATAGATCACAGTGAAAAAATCCGCCCCTTTTTTTGCAACTTTATCTCCACAGAGAACTCCCAAGGTATCTTGTATGCAGATTATGGTAGAATAAGTAGCACTAAAACAGAATTTTTAAATCAAAATTACTTACAACACAGCCATTACAGTACAAATTATGTTTCCTAAGTATGACAACTTAAATGTCTATTTTTTTAACCATTTGATAATTGGTAATATTGTAGAATAACAATAAAAAACTTGTAACTACTATGGAAAATTTTATTGCATAGAATTGAATATTTTAATACAAATGAAGAATTATTTTCAAAAAGTTCTTTGTTTTGGCCTCAGTAAAGAGACCACATAACAGAAAAGCAGCATGAGAAATTTCTCTAGGAAGCATAAATTCAGTCATTTGGATTAACCTGAGATGGTTATGCTTAGTCTTTCAGCTATCCCATCTGCATTTTTGGATTGCCATAAATGATTTTTCTATCATCTGGAACAGTCTCGTCCAAATCAAACTTAGAAACAATACGAAAAAGTAACATACTTAACCCTACCAATGTCTACGTCGATTATACGCATTCATATAATCCGAAATGAGAGGCCAAAGGTAGCAATATCCGTTTTCAGTATTAGGGATTATTATTTCAATATTATAGTATTATTCACACATAAAAAATATTTTTTCCACATAAACAACGTATTTGGCTGTAGCAGTGTTAAAAAGATAGGAGAGCTATTCACGTTAGCCTTTTCCTTGATTTCGTTTAATCTTTTAAACTGCACCTTGCTACGTTTAATCTTACCAATGCATTGCAATAATGCTGTCTGGAAAATTTGGTTTTTCTGACTATTTCCCACAACCACAAAAAGTGCTATTTTCTAACTCTTTGAAAATAGAAATTGTAGTTTGAAAATTTTCACATATATCTTATAAAGTATATAATTCAAGTTTGAAAAACAATACTTACTTTTTTTATTTGATGAATATTTCATTAAATAAAAAGAAAGTAAAAAAAAAATTATAGTAAAAAAATAGTTTGGTCTCTGGATATGAACCAGTTTTTCAGGTTGGACTCTGGAAGGTTTAAAGAGCTACAGAAATAATTATTTATACTTAAAAAATGAAAACATACATTTCTAGTGAGTAATGAATAGAAAGCAAACAATATTTTTAAGGAATCAGGGAAACATGCTGATTAAAATTCAAAAATATAAGTTCTCATTGACTATTATGAATTGGTAAAATCGTTTATTCACCTAAAACGTTTCATCAAGAAATTGGAATTAACAAAATTGGGTATATTGATGATTTGCTTTATGAGCTGCAAGTTCTTTTGCAATGAGCCATAGGTTGAACAGCACTGATCTAGAAGCATCCATTAATTTATATCTATTTGTACAGTCGCTCAAAAAAGTATCCGAACACTACGGTTGATTACAGAATTCGGAAAAAATATCTGGCAACGTTTTTTTTTAGAAATTAGTGATCTGGCAACCTTCGTGTCACGTGACACGAAGGTTGCCAGATCACTAATTTCTAAAAAAAAACGTTGCCAGATATTTTTTCGGAATTCTGTAATCAACCGTATTGTTCGGATACTTTTTTGGGCGACTGTACTTGAATGTTCCTACTACACACACACATAAAAAATATTTTTTCCACATAAACAACGTATTTGGCTGTGGCAGTGTTAAAAAGCTAGGAGGGCTATTCACGTTAGTCTTTTCCTTGATATCGTTTAATCTTTTCCACTGCATCTTGCTACGTTTAATGTTACCAATGCATTGAAATAATGCTCTGGAAAATTTGGGTTTTTCTGACTATTTCCCACAACCAAATCAATTTTTCAATAATGATTTATACTCTGAAACTTATCCTACTGCTGCCCTAGTCTTTTACTTTTCAAATATCACTACTTAAATAATTTTTTTACCATCCACGATGTATCATTTCCTTTAAAATAGACATATAATATCAGACCTATAGAACTATTATTCTTTTCTGACTACCTTAACAGAGTAAAATAACTTTTATAGTTTGATATCTTTCAAAGATTCTCATTTGATATACCTGCAATTTAAAATGGGGAAATCCTCAATCCATTTCTCTGGAATGCATGATGATATCCATTTCTGGTTCTGATCAATACATCTCAATAACTTTGTATATCCTTTAGAAATAATGAGGAAGAGAAATATTAAAAACAAAAATATTTATGTATTTTCAAATTCATAAAATTGTATTTTTCTCTAACTACATATTTCTCGAAAAATCATAAATTTGAATGGTATGTTACATATTTTTTATTTTCAATTTGTAGGACAGAGGAGGCTCTCAGAAGCTACTTCTTGCCTGTATTAGTTGTCTCAATTGGTAGTGAATCAGGCTTGTAATCTGTAGTTCCCCGGTTCGAGTTCCCACCTGGAGCAGTGTTGAGATTTATCTCCGCTAAACTCCACACTGTTCTCTGCAAGAAAAAGGACACTAATGAGATCGGACAAGCTGCCATCCATCGAATGGGACGTTAAGACATGGCTCTGTGTTTAAGAGAGAGTGCTACACCCTGGGTACGTTAAAGAACATGCTGGAAGCCCTAGAATGGAGGCTTCCATTTGTCTCCTAATAGCTGTCCAGTGGGTCCCTTTCCCCAAGCCTTATCTAATCCCTTTGGGACCCTTCTGACCTGGCCATTTAGCCCATTATGTGCAAAAAAGTGGCACTCAGGGAACACTCAAATTAAAACCCTATTCTGTACTGGCCTTTACAATGATGGGCATGCGTTACTAAGATTTAAGTCACTGCTTCAGTTAAAGGTAGGACAACACGATGAGTTACCTGCTGGAATAATAGTTAGTTCTTTATCCACTATTCCAATTATGCTTTATATAGTGATAAAATTCCTAAATCTGTTAAGTTTCACAAATTGAATACAGTCTAATGATACTTTTGTCTTGCTATGAGTATTTACAGAAGATATATTTTATTAATAAACTGAGAAAAAAAATCAAGCATTGTAAAGTTTCCGAAATACAGAAAATCCCACATTCCAACAAATCTTTAAAAGCTTCCATCTATTCCCAAAATACAGCAAAACTCTCAATTTTTTACTCTATGTGGGGCAGGGATGGCTCAGTCGGTAGCGTGCCAGGCTCGCTAATCTGCAGTTCCCAGGTTCGAGTCCCAGCTGGGCGAGCGTTGAGATTTATCTCTGCACAACTCCCCACTCTGCCCACAGTCAGTAGAGGATTAATGGGCTTGTAAAGGCTGCCATCCATCGGATGGGACGTTAAGCTGTGTGCGGGAGTTAACCCTGTGCACGTTAAAGAACATGCTGGATGGTCATCACGGGAGGCTGCCATCTGTCTCCCAACAGATATTCCAGTGGTTTCCCTTCCCCAACACTGTCTGAACCTTCGGGGTCCTTGTGACCTGGCCGTTTATCCCATGGTGTGCAAATGTCGCTCAGAGGTAAAACAATCCAACACGACACTATTTCTAGAATCTGATCTCGGAGGTAAAACAACCCAATCCAATTCTTACTCTGTGCAGCGCCATAACTTTCCTGATGAACTGAATTCTTTATAATACTTGGACAATCATTTGAGCAGATTACATTTATCATGATTTCAGCATAAAAATTAATGTGAACTGACGACTTTAATGAGATTTGTTATAGAGCAAAAAAGAACGATGAAGAATTTAACTCAATATCAGTTTTGCAAGTTGACTTATTTCTATTTTCACTAATAAAAGTGGATACATTTTGTGAGGTTACTCCCTTGGGATCTACTTCTTTGAGTGACGACCTCTGCTACTCTTGTAATTTATGCCCTACTAGATCCATATTCCTGCATAGGGCTGCTGAAAAGTTAGTAAAAACGTTTAAAAGGATATACAAAAATATAGAAATCACTGCGTTTTCCTTATGTTGCATGAGCTTAACTATTAAAGCAATGAAAAGTAATCTTTCATTGGTTGAGCGCCATAACGTGGAATCTCCTGCTTTAAAATCAATTAACTCATCCTTGCTATATTTTTGAATAAAATAATTTAAAATAAAATAGCAATAAAAGACAAATACAAATAAATAATATGTATCAAAATGTTTAAAAAAGAAGTATCATTACCTAAAGGTGCATGAACTTTGAAATCCCAGACTAATCTTAATGAAATACCACTGCATTCCACCTCCCTTGTAGGTTGCAATATAGCATGAAGAGCCTGTTCCACAACATCTATCACCCTTTCACAGGATTTTTGCAGTACTTTAGAAGGACACTTTTCAACTGAATCAGTTTTCCTACAAATTTATAATTTTAATCACTAAGTGAAATGAATTATACACGAGAAAATGAAAAACAATAATTTTAATATATTCATTACATTCATAATTTGAATCTGTTAAAACAGAATTTTTACAAATTCATCAATTTAAAAGAAATAAGAATCTACAATTTTTAGTCATTTACTTGATATGTATTACCTATCTACTACTTTTTAAGTCTTGCTTATGTAAATTTTTGTTAAAAATTGCATAAACATTACTAAGAACTGCTTAATGAGAGCTGTTCTTTATTTTGCAATAAACAGTTCTGAAAACATTGCATATTTTCTATACACCAATGTAAGTGGTATTTTCTTAATTGTTCATTTCAGTTTCCAAATCTTTCATTGCCTTTACCAAGTTCCTACTTCAATCCCTTAAAACACAATTTTTCTCTAAAAAAAGGCACAAAGTGTTTAAAGTCGCTGAAAGTTATGTGCTGATTGCAACACCAATTAGAATAAAAAAGAAGAAAAGGTAAGTGGTTTCCACCTTTTTATGATGAGTATTGCATTGGAGCCGTCCAGTGGCCGAGTGGTTAGCGCGCTTGGCTACTGATCTAAGGGACCTGGGTTCGAGCCCAGGATTAAGGCATGGACGTTTGTGTTGTTTTTCTGCTGAGGTCCTGCCATCCTCTCAGACCTTCTACTTTGGCATATAAACTGACAGGCTCCTGTCAGACCTCTGTGGCAAGCAGCTGCTTGAGGGGGTATTTATTTATTATTTTATTATATATTATTGCATTGGAACTTTTGAGCTTATATATGGCCCATATACGCAAAGTCTATAAGTTATAGGTAATCTTTTAGGTCACATTCAGAGGAGTAACTCAAAGCTTTGGGGCATCAAAGTAAATGATTAAAACTCTACATAAAAAATTAAATATATATACATGCAATGTAAAGTTTTTGCCTTCATAGTTTTTGCTCAAGGTAATGCCCTGTCACTGTGTTAGGCCTCTGGTTACATTCCAAAAAACGAATGTCGTTAATTGATACCAATTTATCATAAAAAATTATGATATAATAAATGTGTTTTATTCTTAATCAAGATCCGATATATAATGTTTTACAGATATGAATGCAAATAATGCATTTAATCAACTACCAATCACATATAAAAATACATGTTGAAAAGTTATGAGTCATTTGTTTTACCACTGCATTTCTGTGTTGACTTGTTTTAGTTAAAAACTTTAAAATATTTTTTACACGTTATATATTTTACACATAAGCAACGTTTAGTGATTAATGAGATAAACAAGTACGAAAAAAAAATCATACCATCTGCCTCGAACTACCGATTTCTTGGTGACGCTCAACCCTCAGTCAGGGAGGTTGATGTTGCAGTTTTTTTCATACTGATGCATTTTTAATTAATAAGGGTCCACAACTGCAAATTTCTCCTCTGTGTTATATAAAATCTGTTGTGCTCCAATGTAAGATTTGGTTATGAGTAACGCCTGGTAAGTATAAATGTCTGCTGTTAGTTTCTTGCAGATTTTAAAAAGCTCGTGATAACGCCTAGACCATATCAACTACCTGTTGTGCTCCAATGTAATATTTGGTTATGAGTAACGCCTGGTAAGTATAAATGTTTGCTGTTAGTTTCTTGCAGATTTTAATAAGCTCGTGATAACGCCTAGACCATATCAACTACCTGAAGAGAAAGTCTACTGATACTTTCTTCATAACCTTACTTATGCAAGTGTGAAAGCTCCACTGCTTTAGCTTAAAGGTAGAGCAGCTAGTGATAACCACGAGGTTCGAGATCGAGAGATGGATGGTGTTTTTTTATCACATTTGTCTATCTTTAATTAACATCATTACTTCACAACTGTGTTTCTTCTCTGGGAACATTCAGCGATGTGGAGCCTTTGTTTAGCATGCTAAATTATATATTACTTATTATGATGGAAATAGAACTATTTTAATGTATATTGATCCATATGTCATTGTGCTTTATATCATAGAATAAGAATTTTTGATGCCGTATGTTTAGTTGATGAATTCTTTAGCTAATTTTAGAACATTATCATCTGATGTGAACAGGGTATGGCTCTCCTGAACACGGGGACAGGGTTTAACGTTCCATCCAATGGACGGTGCCTTTTCCAAACTCATCGTTGTTCCCTTTCTCTCTGAGGGGCAGGGTGGGATTTTATCCAAGATAAATCTCAACGTTGGCAGAGTTGAGACTCAAACCTATGAACTGCAGATTACTGAGCCTGGCACTAGTATTGAAAGAGTTATGGAATTTAGAATATTTAACAGCAATGACATTCCTACGAAATTTACACAAAATTAACGAATAACAAAAGAATTTACACAGATTTCTAAAATATAAGCTTATTTTATTAAATAGTTTGAAATAATACTTATTATTTAAGGTGTATTAAATAATTTGATAAGATCCCTGTATATAATTTAAAAAAAATTAATACCTTTTTCATTAATGTATACATCTACACTCTAGATAATTTTTCTTTAAGTGTCATCACATACCTACATCTCAGCAACTGGGGGTTTAGTTGATTATCGAGACTTTCCAGACTTACTGCTTCTAATATACATGCTAAGATTCTGTATTTGTGTTGGTCAATACACAGTTTATTCTGGAAAAACCCTGTTAATAAGTTAAAAGTACAAATTAAATCTTAGAAGATTAACCTCTGAAAAATCAAACAGTTATACATGAGTAATTCAAATAGTAAAGTTCTCTATTTAATATGTTCAGAGGGCAGCTAATTACACACACACATAAAATCCTCATGCAGCCATGGACTACAGAAGTTCTACCGAAGACAATGTATAGAAAATGCACCCCCCATACATATATATATCTTCCATATGTGTATTATTTTTCAATATAGTTACAGACTTGTTGGGACATTTATTGTAATGGTTGATCAACTTATAGATGCCCTGATGATAGAAGAATGCGTCTTGCTCTTGAATCGTCAGACAGTTGCATTGGCACCCATTTGATGCAGACTTACGGATAGTCAAGAAATAATGCACAATGTTCCAGATGCAACCATGTGAAAGTTTTCAAAAACTGCACCAAATTCTGAAGAAAACTAGGTCTGTCTTCTCAAACTGCTGCATCAGTCTGATTGACGACATCAGATGATACCAATAGATGCCCACGTCTGTCCTCATCCACTATAGCCACACGACCATTTCCACTGGTTGTGTGTGTGGGGCTGGGGGTGGCTCAGTCGGTAGCGCGCCAGGCTCGTAATCTGTAGTTCCCAGGTTCGAGTCCCAGCTGGGTCAGCATTGAGATTTATCTCTGCAAAAATTTCCCGCCCTGCCCACGGTCAGTAGGGGACACTGATGGGCTTGGAAAGGCCGCCGTCCGTCGGATGGGACGTTAAGCCGTGACCCCATGTGCGGGAGAGCCATACCCTGTGCACGTTAAAGAACACGCTGGATGGCCTTGATGGGAGGCTACCATCTGTCTCCCAACAGCTGTTCTAGTGGGTCCCCTCCCCCAACCTTCTCTGAGCCTTCGGGGTCCTTGTGACCTGGCCATTTAGCCCATGGTGTGCAAAAAAGTGCCACTCAGAGGTAAAACAACCCAACCCAGCCACAGATGTTTCTTAGTTTAGAGTGAACAAACTGGGAACATTACTTTCTCACTTACCCTCGTACAAATACAATAAATAGAAACTGATGTTCTGCGGGGAGGGAGGGCAATTTTTCTTTGATGGAACTTAAAACTATCTATACAGTTTAATCCAACATTGTCCTACAAAATTAAGATTCAAAATTATTTACAGAATGCGTTAAATAGCACCATAAAAATACCACAGAATATATCACTACCATTTAAGGAATTAACACTTCTATATAATCAACACCACATAATTATTAAAATCTTTTTAAAAGATTAGATTGCTGACATGCTGACGAATTTTTAAATAATGGTGGTTAACCTCTGATATTATTTCTATTTTACAGACTCTCAAAGAAAAAAACAACAACAAAAATCGAATCAAGTAATAATATATATCAACCAAGTAAAGGTTTTTTAACTTGCATTCATCTTTAGCGATCAATAGAATATGCAAATTACAGCATTGCCTAATAGTATTCCGTATTCTTTTAAAACAGCCATTTAAATTGTGTTTCCCTTGAAAATATTCAGCTCATCTACACCAAAACTAAAATATTCGTCTAATGGTGAAATGTGGTCTCTGAGACTGCTTCGAGCCTTTGCAACAAAATAATTCAGACTGTATGTGCACGAATATCTACAGCTGCTAATTGAGCTTTTAGTGCATTCAACTTGAAAGTACTAAAACTAAAAATATCAGCTTTGTAACTCAAACCCATCGCAAAATTAATAAGTTTTATCTATCAGATCAGGCCTTATCTAGAAAAAGAATCGAGTGAGGGGGGGGGGCATAATCTGGAGGGAAAAATGTAAAAGACTGGATTTTCAATGCAGTATAACATTTCCCCTCCGTTTTACGGTCTTTAAAAAATTTCTGAAAAATGCATGAAATATAATAAGTTTAACAATTATTTTTTCCCTCTATTACCTTTAGCAGCATTCTGCAGGGGGGGCATGATGAATTAATTTATTTTTCCAACTAACTATAGCACAGTGCTAAGGTATTGTAACGCTCCAAACAAATGCAAAATACTTGAAGTTTTTATGCTCCGGATAGCTTAGACGGGCGCCAGGCAATACTTAACAAATTGCCAAAAGTAGAATAAGTTGATAATAAGTTGATTTAGGGTTCAAATACCAGCGAGTGTTTATGAGTAAGAATTAAAATGATTGTCAACTAATAAGAATAAATGTAAAAAAGATCCTTAATTCACGCTGCTCAAGATAAAAAAACTGTACAGACTCAAAAGTTTTATAACAAAACAAAATAGATTTATTTCCAAAATAATTAACTCACCAAGACATCAATGAAGAAACATAACTCTTGTGCTAGACGCACGGTGCTTGGTGCTACGCACCTTGTGCTCGTGCACACACTAGTGCTACTCCCCTACTCCTTCTCTCTACCTTTTCTTCTCTCAGTGACTCGCAGGTCACGGTTGTTGACAATGGGCCAGCGCATGCCGGGAAAGACATTTGCATACTATGACGAACGACGAAAGCTATGACGCAAGAGGGGGCGTGTCCTTGGCACGCGCTTTAACGGTTACGGTCAGAAGTTCGGAGTTGCGCGTACGCAACTCACAACTCTTGGATGTGAGCGCTGTGATGCCAAAAAGGAAATAAAAATCCCCAAAATGATAAATATAACGTAAATTAAACAAAACTGGTTAAGGTAAAGCAAAAGTGAACGATGGGGCATCACAGTATAAATGCTAATGATCGAATAAAAATATTAAATAAAAATTCGATAACCGAACCTTCACTTATATGTTGACTGTAAATAGTGCTGCCCTTAGCATTCGTGAGGCCAGGGGAAAAAATAATTGCGGGTCCCTTCCTTGTTTATCCTTTGAAAAAGATCTTAAAGTAGTTTCTCTTTTTCTTGTCACACTATTTTTTTCTTTACTGTATATTTTCTTCCCGTCCTTTGTTTTTTTCTTCCTAATTTTTCCGCTGTAACGCGGGACCAGGGAAAAGAATGTGTAAGTCATCAAGAGGGGACACCTCAATAGATATAATGTAGATTGAATCCTCAAATGAAAATGGCCAACAAGGGCGTTTCACACTTTTGACAGTTTCTTTCCCATCCTATAGCTGGAAAATAACTGACTTGTGAACAAGCACAGGATGAAACTAACACAAGAAAGTATTGATGCTGATTATCTGAGTAAAGCAATGCATTACAAATATTTTATTTTCCAAATAAAAAAATTTTAAATGCAATAATTTTTAAGATAATGCTTATAATACATTTGCAAAGCGTAGATTTTTCTGCTTATTACTTCATAACAATATTTTTATTTTTGATCACCACTAGCAGAAAACTAAAAAATCAAAATTTAAATTAATATTTGATGATTTATTTTAAACTTTTAATTGTTTTAATGTTTTATGCGAACCCTTGAAAGTCAGCTTTTCTAAATTACTGTTTTTAAACCCTCAAGTGAAATTTTCTGTCCCTTGTTGACTTTCACAAGTTCTTTGGCTTGTGCACCAAGGTAGCGCACCAAGTTCGTAACCTGTAGTTCCCAGGTTCGAGTTCCAGCTGGGTCAGCATTGAGATTTATCTCTACAAAACTCCCCGCTCTACCCACGGTCAGTAGGGGATACCGATGGGCTTGGAAAGGCCGCCGTCCGTCGGATGGGACGTTAAGCCGTGGCCCCATGTACGGGAGAGCCATACTCTGTGCACGTTAAAGAACATGCTCGATGGCCTTCATGGGAGGTTACCATCTGTCTCCCAACAGCTGTTCCAGTAGGTCCCCTCCCCAAACCTTCTCTGAGCATTCGGGGTCCATGTGACCTGGCCATTTTGCCCATGGTGTGCAAAAAAGTGCGGCTCAGAGGTAAAACAATCCAACCAAAATCCTTGGCTTCGGGGGGGGGGGGGGGGGGGGGTCTCTAGACCCTGCCTAAAAGGTGGGCCTAGCTATAGATATGTCAATTCTTTTGAATAAATTGATTTATCACCTCTACCACTACAATCCATGTTTCCATCAGCATAAAAATACAATGAATGCAAAAGAAAATAATCATCTGCCATACCCAGCAAAAAAAGACAAAAATTCACTTAAATTTAAAAATTTCAATTTCTGGTTGCTTTAGTTAAACTTACCTACTGAAATATCCTCATCCTGGTTGCATACTAGTGATGTCAATTGTTTTAGCCCATTTCTAAGTTCACTATATTCAGAGCTATTCAGGAAACATGACTCAATACATTCCGCAGTTTTATTAGTTCGTCTTAAAGAGAAAAAAAGTTATTTAAATAACTGAATATCCTAATCATAACAAAAGCCAAAAAAATTTAAAACAATGAAAATTTTTGTGGGACTCGCTGGGCAAGGATATTTTTTTCTAAATAATAGTCCATTATTAACAAAATATCAAGAGAATTAAAAATATTTCATATCAATTTATTTGCTTAGAATAATTTTTTTCCAACAACCATGCCCTACTCATAAAACAATCACATCTAGGAGTTTATTTCATGTCCTTGTGTATGTGTTTGTATCAGAAACTGGATCAAGCCGAATTGAGCATTTAGGTTATCTGCGTTCTTTGTGTAAGGAAGCCCCATCTTCCCAATTACAAAATAAAAAGCATGCTTGTACGTTCAGGATAAGTGATACAGCCTTGACAAATTGCATCTAAAACTTTTCTTTTTTCGGTATAATCGGTCAAAGCCCAGTATAACAAGTCTCTTTCTATCAGATACTGGTAAGAACATGTGTTAATAAATCATTGCAGTTACATACACTAATCTTAGTATTAAGAATCATCATATTAAATAACAACTATAATTCTGGGCGAACAAACGAATGGGCGGGAGGCATGTCTGACATCATCGGGGGCATAATTTGACAATTTCCCCGTGGTCCCGTGGCTGCTTAATCGATCGGTCCCGAATTTGGTGGGATGGTCCCGTTTAGTTCTGACCATCTTAGGGTCGCAGATCGATTTGCTAGCTGCCGTGGGTCTGAAGTGATCCCTCAAAAAGCGTCCGAGAATTCTGGGGCGCTGCCGTCGCCTGCCTTGTGCATGAACTTATCGATTAACGTACGTTTGATGTGAATGAACTTATCGAGAGTTTCTTGGCGCGGCTCTTTACTAGTATATCATATTCTCGGCAAGAGTTTCCTTTTGTCCTTCACAAATAGAAGTTTTTTGAAAAATTGGTGATTTAAAAAACACTTGGTCTTATTTTTTAAAATGTGGTTAGTGTAGTCTTGTTCCTCTATTCTCCACCAAATCATTAATAGTTCACACACCACCTATAGAGTTAAGAATAATTTTTAGGTTGATAGATTGGATTGTTTTACCTCTGAGTGGCACTTTTTTGCACACCATGGGCTAAATGGCCAGGTCACATGGACCCCGAAGGCTCAGAGAAGGTTGGGGGAGGGGACCCACTGGAACAGCTGTTGGGAGACAGATGGTAGACTCCCGTCAAGGCCATCCAGCGTGTTCTTTAACGTGCACAGGTTATGGCTCTCCCGCACACGGGCCATGGCTTAACGTCCCATCCAACGGATGGCGGCCTTTTCAAGCCCATCAGTGTCCCCTACTGACCGTGGGCAGGGCGGGGAAATTGTGAGGAGATAAATCTCAACGCTGACCCAGCTGGGACTCAAACCTGGGAACTACAGATTATGAGCCTGATTTAGGTTGGCAGAAAACGGCCTTGAATTGAGTCGATTGTGCATGCAATGAGCTAAATGGCCAGGTCACAAGGACTCTAAAGGCTCAGTGAAGGTTAATGAAACCGTTAGGAGACAGATGGTAGCTTTACCAAGGCCATGAATTCTTTAATCTATAATAGCACAGTATGCCATGACTTAATATCCCATACTATGGACAGCGACCTTTCTATGCCAATCGGTGTTCCCTACTGACCGAGGGCAGGGTAAAAGTTAAGTGGATCTCAACCCTGACAAAGTTCATATTTCGAATCTGAAATTTCGACGTGTAAATTACTTGCATGCAGTCTCTCGATTTCTTTCAGGGTTGTGTTGTTGGGTTGTTTTACCTCTGAGCGGCACTATTTTGCGCACCATGGGCTAAATGGCCAGGTCACATGGACCCCGAGGGCTCAGAGAAGGTTGGGGGAGGGGACCCACTGGAACAGCTGTTGGGAGACAGATGGTAGCCTCCCGTCAAAGCCATCCAGCGTGTTCTTTAAAGTGCACAAGGTATGGCTCTCCCGCACACAGGGCCACGGCTTAACGTCCCATCCAACGGACGGCGGCCTTTCCAAGCCCATCGGTGTCCCCTACTGACCGTGGGCACGGTGGGGAATTTTGTGGAGATAAACCTCAACGCTGACCCAGCTGGGACTCGAACCTGGGAACTACAGATTACGAGCCTGGCACGCTACCGACTGAGCCACCCCCGCCCCTGATTTCTTTCAGAACTGAACTCTTCTTTTTTCTATCGATACCTAATTGGTGTATTGCAGGGGATGCTCATCATTAGAAGCTAGACCCACAAACACTTCTGCAATATACAGTAGAATATTAATCTGAACTGTGAAATACAATTATTAAAAATAAACATTTTGTTATTACATTCAATAGTTTTGTGATTTGATATTTCAGTGGACTCTTTTGACTCTTCTAATATTTCAGTGGGACAGCTCAAAATAAGCTGAAAACCCTCTCTCGTTCACCATATTAAAGAGGTATCGATCATTTTCTCACCTCTTGCAGCAGCTTGCGAGTTCAGGCATGTTTTGGGAAATGTGAAAAGGTGCGACACAATAGTTACTTCAAAGTTATCATTCAGATGAGACACGCTTTCTCTTATTCAATATAAAACACACTTCTTGCCTTATAGCAGTTAGAAAAAATGTCCCATAGTTAACCAGTTTCAGTTTTTATTGCCGATATAAACTGTACTTCACTGGTGAAAATTTTCGCGTTTGCTGATGATACTATTCTTCATATTGCATACTTTTTCCTTGCTGCTGCAAACCGTTTCTTTGCTTGCAAGATTTCCCAACCTAGAGTATAAACTGATGACAAAAATTGTATTTCTTGGAGGAGTGGGGCAGGGGTGGCTCAGTCGGTAGCGTGCCAAGCTCGTGATCTGTAGTTCCCAGGTTAAGTCTCAGCTGGGTCAGCGTTGAGATCTATCTCCGCAAAATTCCCTGCCCTTACCATGGTCAGTAGGGGACACCGATGGGCTTGGAAAGTCTGCCGTCCGTCGGTTGGGACTTAAGCCATGGCCCCATGTGCCGGAGAGCCATACCCTGTTCACGTTAAAAAACACGCTGGATGGCCTTGACAAGAGGTTACCATCTGTCTCCCAACAGCTGTTCCAGTGGGTCCCCTTCCCCAAACTTTTTCTGAGCCTTCGGGGTCCATGTGACATAGCCATTTAGCCCATGGTGTGCAAAAAAATTGCCGCTCAGAGGTAAAACAACCCAACTCGTGGAGTAGTAAAGATACTATTCCTCTTTCTAAGAAGGACGCGTGAGTGGGCACATTATAATGATGTTTGTCCAGAGTGATTTCTAATTCTTAAATTTAAATTGACTCATTGCATTAATATGCTCTGAAGAGGTTCGAGTGCAAACAAGTTCATTAATCTAATGTTTCATCCATTAAATACACATAGATAATACATAAAGCTTTCGATAACTTTTGTATACTCACCCACAGTAGTCTTCAATATCACCATCTCGAAAGAAATCGTGTACGTGGAAAAAGCATACAATTGGATTACACATCTCTACATGTAGAACTGCTGATCCTAAACAAATAAAATTAAGTAATTAATATACATCATTGATCGGAATCAAATAATTCTTCGAAACTGTGTTTCTCTATATAAGTTTTATAATATGTCAGAGAAATTTTCTCCTCCTGAACCGGCTCGTACTCAATAATTGTCAAAATGTTTAGAGCTGTCATGTCATGCTCAATAACTTTGGGCCTGATAATTTGGGACAAACTGTTTTGCAGTGCGTGTATTTACTCTTGGCTTTCGAATCCAGTGGACCCAGGGTGAATTCCATTAAGGCTGAACGGGGGGCGGGTATATCTATATCTCTATAACTTCTAAAAACGCTTTGTATGGAAAATCTTGCTGAAGATGAATTAGAGATCGCATACCTAAATCTCTAGTTTTAAAAATTTTCGTTCAGTATTTCAAGAATTATGGAATTGACTACAGTGGGGCCACTCAGAATTAAGCACAGAATTCCAGCTATCACTATTCTTTAAATTTTGAACGAATATTGTCGAAAATTGAGATCTTTATCTTCGACAAAAATTTTCGATTCAAATCGTATTTCAGAAGTTCTAAATTATTTCACTGATACAACACTGAAATAAATAATGAACAAAAATCCCAAAGATGTCATGTTGAAATTCTCTATTCAAATTGTTAGGACTTTCTACTGTGTAACAACCAGTGTTGTGCAGAGAGCATGCAAGGACAAGAGCCGCAAAAATGGGCACCCTTTTCTGCGGGAGAGAAGGTCAGTTTGATTTGCAATAAAAAGGCACCTCTTTTTGGGGTCTTTTGGTTTACTGTAAAAGGGATACTTCTTTTTTGGGGTCTGTTTTGGTTTATTGCTTTGCTTTTGCTCTCTCGGGGTGGGGGTGGCTCAGTCGGTAGCGTGCCCGGCTCGTAATCTGCAGTTCCCAGGTTCGAGTCCCAGCTGGGTCAGCGTTGAGATTTATCTCCGCAAAATTCCCCGCCCTGCCCGCGGTCAGTAGGGGACACCGATGGGCTTGGAAAGGCCGCCGTCCGTCGGATGGGACGTTAAGCCGTGGACCCGTGTGCGGGAGAGCCATACCCTGTGCACGTTAAAGAACACGCTGGATGGCCTTGACGGGAGGCTACCATCTGTCTCCCAACAGCTGTTCCAGTGGGTCCCCTCCCCCAACCTTCTCTGAGCCTTCGGGGTCCATGTGACCTGGCCATTTAGCCCATGGTGTGCAAAAAAGTGCCGCTCAGAGGTAAAACAACCCAACCCAAAGCTTTTACTTAGTTTTTTCTAATGGAGGCCTTTCCACCCATTCATTTTTTCTGAACCTTAATGTATAATGTATATTTCCTTGTTTTGGAATAAATCGTCAAGCTATGTGGGCACTGATGGAAGCAGTGGTGGATTTATCTCTATGCTACGTAGACTTGGGAGATGACAGAGGAATATGATGTTTTATATAAAATGGCAATACCCACAACATAAACTTTTATTGGACACGAATCCAGTGTTTACGATTAGCAATAGCGTGTGGATTTTATATGACCTATTATTCCTCACCTCATAAACAAATAAAAGTAATAATTCGATGCAGAATCTCTTATGGTAGATTTCCACGTTAGGGAGCTGATCAAAACAACAACAGAAAACAATAAGAATGCTTTTTTTTTTTAAAGAAATATTTTTAACTGTAAAATATATTTCTGTATAAGAAGTACTACACAGTAATTACCTTTATACTTTGAGTTTTACTTAAGAAAAAAAATTATTCATATACTGCCTTCATACATTTATAGAGATCTAAACTGATACATGGACTTTTAACTACGATTCTGGTGTTTTGGCCAACTATTCGGCATTGACACTACCTCCTTACTGATCCATGGTGTCCAATGGCGCACCACCATAAGAGTTCTCTCGCTAGTATATATAGAACTCTATGATTTCCTCAGAATCTGGTCAATAACTATGTCGTACGAAACTGTTGATAACATAGAGCAGTGGTTCTCAACCTTTTTTGCTTCATGTACCCCCTGGAAATGTGCATGTAACTGGCGTACCCCTTGTACAGTCGCTCAAAAAAGTATCCGAACACTATGGATGATTACAGAATTCAGAAAAAATATCTGGCAACGATTTTTTTTTAGAAATTAGTGATCTGGCAACCATCGTGTCACGTGATTACAGAATTCAGGAAAAATATCTGGAGCGTGTACAGCAACTGTACACGCTCCAGTTACCGTTCACAGCAAACTGGAGCGTGTGCAGTAACTGCACACGCTCCAGTTTGCTGTGAACGGTAACTGCACACGCTCAATATTTCCGTGAGTGAGCCCACACGATCTAGTATCAAAAAATAATATGACCACCTACAGTCGCTCAAAAAGTATCCGAACACTATGGATGATTACATAAATCAGAAAAAATATCTGGCAACGATTTTTTTAGAAATTAGTGATCTGGCAACCTTCGTGTCACGTGACACGAAGGTTGTCACTGTCACGTGACACGAAGGTTGCCAGATCACTAATTTCTAAAAAAATCGTTGCCAGATATTTTTTTCTGAATTCTGTAATCATCCATAGTGTTCGGATACTTTTTTGAGCAACTGTACAGATAGATAAAACTATAGTTATAGTATAACAATTGTTATTTTTACTTTGTTTCTAGATCTAGAAACACTTGAGCTCTCACGGCATACCCCCAAAAATTTTACCGCGTACCCCATGTTGAGAACTCTAACATAGAGAATTAGAATAATAGTAAGCTTATTACTTCTCCAGTGTATAGCATTTCTTTCCAGCACTGTTTTAGAAATAGTCTGAATCATCTATAGGTAGGGGTGAATAAAAATAATAAAATAAACACTCCCTCAAGCAGCTGCTTGCCACAGTGGTTTGATAGGGTTGGGTTGTTGTTTTACCTCTGAGCGGCACTTTTTTGCACACCATGGGCTAAATGGCCAGGTCACATGGACCCCGAAGGCTCAGAGAAGGTTGGGGGAGGGGACCCATTGGAACAGCTGTTGGGAGACAGATGGTAGCCTCTCGTCAAGGCCATCCAGCGTGTTCTTTAACGTGCATAGGGTATGGCTCTCCTGCACACGGGGACACGGCTAAACGTCCCATCCGACGGACGGCGGCCTTTCCAAGCCCATCGGTGTCCCCTACTGACCGTGGGCAGGGCGGGGAATTTTGCGGAGATAAATCTCAACGCTGACCCAGCTGGGACTCGAACCTGGGAACTACAGATTACGAGCCTGGCGCGCTACCGACTGAGCCACCCCCGCCCCCAAAAGATTGCCTTTCAGTGGTTCTCTACCCACTCAGCTACTGATCGAAAGTGACGGAATGAACTGGTTTGATAGGAGCCTGTGAGTCATTTGTTCAAAGAGAATGAAGTATTAGTTCAGCCTTTTGATCTAATACTTCATTATCTTTGCTGAGAAATGATTCTATGTTATTTTGTGTATAAATGATTATTTGAAAACGAACTTTTTTTAAAACTTGAATAACTGTTTAGTATGTTTATCAATTTCAATGTTGGGTAACTCAAAGTAAACGAAAAATAACATCTATTTTATTATACATTTCTATTAAACTTTTCAAATCTTATATCTTATTTGAACAAATTTTAGCTAAAATTTTCTTATTTTAAATGTTTTTCTTTAGGAATCTGACAAATTTTTATGTTTTAATTCTGAAGCATCATTGAAGTGTCTTTATAAAAGCAAGTAAATGACCGAAACATTCCTCGTTTCAACTTTGAAAATTTGAGCAACTTATTACACATCATTGTTTGTCTAAAATAGTGGTTCCCAACGTTTTTCAGCCTAACATCGTTCTAAGTATTATTTTCTAACATCCCCTTTATGGAAAAATTTCAACCACTACAATGGAGCTTCCACTGAAATTCATATAATTTGATGACATTGTTTTAAACTATATCTTATGTATTTTCATGTAACGTTATTATTCTTCTCTCCTGCAGATAAGCAAATGCTTTGCGGGTCATTTGTTTAAAATTTTGTATAACTAACATGAATATGAATAAAGATTATTATTATTATTATTAAATTGAAACAATTTTTCCTCTACAAAAAAAGTTGAAAACTAAATGACTGTAGTGCCTCCGTTTTCGGTTTCACTAACCAAATGACCCCACAAATTTTTAAAAGGCCCCCATTGGGAACCATTGGTTTCAAATCGTATGTGTAAAATGTGCTTTGAAGTAAACCTTGTGCAAATAAATGAAATATAAATTGTCGTGTTTTTCTTTTATACAAAAAAAACACACACACACATATAAGCTCATTTTTTTTTGCAGTCACGTTTTGATAACTCTGAAATTGGTGCTTTGTGCTGAAATATGATACTTTCTGTACAAAATTTTAAATGCAATCTATATACACTGTTAACTCAGGGCGAAATAAATGAAAGGCTAAAAGACAAACTTACATTGAATTTAATAATACATTAAAAGTCCAAAGAGGTTCCATAAATTGATGAACGATGACATCCGTTTCTTTCTTTTTCTAGTCTATTAATATGTACCCACATTTTCAGCAGATGAATTATGATGGATCCAGCCATAGACACAGCAAGAGTCCCAGTTGGGTTGTTTTACCTCTGAGCGGCACTTTTTTGCACACCATGGGCTAAATGGCCAGGTCACATGGACCCCGAAGGCTCAGAAAAGGTTGGGGGAGGGGACCCACTGGAACAGCTGTTGGGAGACAGATGGTAGTCTCCCGTCAAGGCCATCCAGCGTGTTCTTTAACGTGCACAGGGTACGGCTCTCCCACACACAGGGCCACGGCTTAACGTCCCATCCGATGGACGGCGGCCTTTCCAAGCCCATCGGTGTCCCCTACTGACCGTGGGCAGGGCGGGGAATTTTAGAGTCCCAGTTGATATTAGATGGTAAGTCACATTAAAAACAAAACGGTGAGGGTTGATTCAGTCGGTAGTGTGCCAGGCACTTAATATGTAGTTCCCAGGTCTGAGTCCCAACTGTCCCAGCATTGAGATTTATCTCCGCTAACCCCAAACCCTGCCCTCAGTCAGAAAGAGAGAGATGCCCTCAGTCAAAAAGAAAGGATGGTCTTGTAAAGGCCTTCCGATGTGACCTAAAGTTTTGACCCATTGTGCAGGAGAGATAATCTGTGCGCTTTAAAGACCAAGCTGGATGGCCTTAACAGGAGGCTACAATTTGCCACCTAACAGCTGTTCAGTGCGTCCTCTTCTCTCAACCTTCTGGGAGCCTTGTGACCTGGCCATTTAGCTCATTGTGTGCAAAAGAAAGTGCTATTCAGAGGTAAAACAACCCAATCCATAGGAACAAATAAAGTTTATGGATGTGCCGTTTAATCAAAGATGATGATGCCTGATGGTGCGAAGACCATTCAGCAGAAGCTCACATCGAATCCAATAATATTATTTCTGAGTTTAGAATCCTTATAAAGTCAGGATAATATAGAACTTACTCAGCAAAGACATATTCATAAGCAGACTATGATTCAAATTTGAAAGTTACAGCTTTAAAATCTGCAAAATATCTACTTTTATTAAGATACTATCGTATGAAAAGTCGTTTACTTTTTAAGATATTATAACTTGATCTAACAGTTCATATAAAAGTAATATTTACGATTAAATATTTTAATTTCCACATAAACCATAATAGAAATAAACTTACCTAATAGCGTAAACACAAAGAATGTTGGCTCAATTTTAAACATGGTGATTCCTCTTAAATCTTCTTAATTTATCTCTGAAATATAAATATTTGACATAATCATGCCAAATGACAAATTACTGAAAATTGTGTCCGAAACTATAGCTATCAAAAATCGTATATAATAAAAATAAATATTCCCTCAAGCAGTTGTTTGCCACAGAGGTTTGTAGTCAAAGAAATTACTTAAGATTTTTTTTCCCTTATATGTGATATTAAATTGTCATTTTTTTACAGTGCTAAAACTATTTTAGGGTTCCAGAAATTAGTATTTAGGTATAAATTGTTTTTTCCAACCAATTGAAATTATGGGTTTTTATGGACGATTTTGAAGTTTTATGTAGGAGGATCTACACCAATATACGGACGATCGAGAAAACATAACTTTTGGCACACTATGGTTACGGTCCCACCAAACCGCTGGAGCCGTCCGCTTCCTTGCGTGGCGGTTGGCTTAGTCGGTAGTGCATCAGACTCGCAATCTGCAGTTAGCAGGTTTGAGTCCCAACTGTGCTTGCATTGAGATTTATCTCCGCTAACTCCCGTTCACCTCTCGGTGAGAAAGGGGGACATCGATTAGCATATAATAAAGTCCGCTTTTCGTCGGATGCAGTAGCGGCTCGCGTATAGGCACTGTGGGCTGCAGCACCCCCAATTTCAACTTGATATTATCGATAACATTTAATATAATGAGTCCTTTTTTCTTTCTTTATACTTGTACAATAATAATCCTTAAGCTTAATGTCAGTAGCCATCCTCCAGTTTATGAAAAAGATACAAAAATCTTTGTATGGAACTGTGCGCTTCACAGTACTAGCGGCGAGGTGTTTGACTGTTGTGCGCATGCGCACATAGAAAGCTACACACAAGGCTGCAAGAGAGAGAGAGCGAGCACTGTCGTTCCCGCAGTACCGACCCTGGCGTGCTGGTTGAAGGTAGTTTTTTTTACTCCGCGTGTGTTGTGCTTAAAATCCGTGTACCATATTCTTGAATGTGATAAAGTATAGAATTAGATTATTATCCTGCTTCCAGCTATTCTATTTGATTCATTTTTTTTCACGCAAATTAAAACAAGAAGAATGGATTTCATTTTTAAATGAATAGATTAAGCTTGAACTGTAACAATTTAGGTTAAAGTAAGTAAAAAATGTTTGATTTTGTTCTTTTAGGATTTTATCAAGTTTCTGAATAAATTTTCTTTTTATACGTTTGTTTCCTTTTGCACAATTTTAAAACAAAGGCTAAAAATTTTCTGGAGCAGCACCCCCATTAATTTTAGCTACGAGCCGCCACTGGTCGGATGTGACATTAAGGCACCTTTCCGTGTGCAGGAGACATAGCAGTGCACGATAAAGAACACGCTGAATGGCCTTGATTGTTGTCCGTTACCTGTTTCCTAACAACTGTCCAGTGAATTTCTTTCCCATAGTATCCGTGTAGGGGCTGGGGTGGCTCAGTCGGTAGGGCGCCCGGATCGTAATCTGTAGTTCCCAGGTTCGAGTCCCAGCTGGGTCAGCGTTGAGATTTATCTCCGTAAAATTCCCCGCCCTGCCCACGGTCAGTAGGGGACACCGATGGGCTTGGAAAGGCCGCCGTCCGTCGGATGGGACGTTAAGCCGTGGCCCCGTGTGCGGAAGAGCCATACCCTGTGCACGTTAAAGAACACGCTGGATGGCTTTGACGGCAGGCTACCATCTGTCTCCCAACAGCTGTTCCAGTGGGTCCCCTCCCCCAACCTTCTCCGAGCCTTCGGGGTCCATATGACCTGTCCATTTAGCCCATAATGTGCAAAAAAAGTGCCGCTCAGAGGTAAAACAACCTAACCCATTGTGTACAAAAAAGTGCAACTCAGAGGTAAAACAACTTAACCCATTGTGTACAAAAAAGTGCAACTCAGAGGTAAACCAAAAAACCAGTCCACTCACTTTCCTCTACATCAGTGACGTGCGAAAGGACTGGGTATGGTCGGCAGGCGCCGGCCCCGAAATTTTGAAAAGTAATCGAAGAGTAAATATTGCCCTTCCCCCAACGAGTTTTGGATTTAATTGATTTTTAACCTTCGAAATGATACCTACAGAAAAACACAATTTCTATTTCTAATTTACCTTAAAACTGAAGATCAGAAATGATTCTGAGAATTTCTGTTAATAATGTATATATAATAGAATCAATGATTTATGGGAATTTCCATCTGCAAAGAAAAGTTGAAAAAACGTTTCTTCGCAGATGTTTAAAAGTGAAACAACTGGTATCCGTAGGGTTTCACACCACAATGTGGTCTATCATTAAGAGAAAAATTTATTGTGTTAAAAAGAGATTTTTTTTTCATACCAAGGACATCCTTACTTTTATTATTAGATTTTCAGAAGGATTTTCGCATTCCAAATTTGAAAAAAAAAAATTAACATTACTTTTCAGTAAAATTCTAGCTTTAAAATTGTAAAATAAATCAATATCCTGCTATCCTGATTGTTAAGATTGGCAAATACGGTCCGATAATTGCTTATTTATGGTGTGATAATGATACCCACCTTGGCTCCACGGAGTTGGAAGCTGTGATGCCACGAGCATAACGTCGATATACATTCTGCCCAGTCTGAATTTCTGGACTTCGCATGCGAAATGTCTCACCGACGTCCAATCAAATCCACAAATGAAAATTCCTACATCTAATAACTTGATAGATGTAGACTCATTCAGACAAAATTTTAGTGAAAAGAAAATTTCTCTTTTTTATATATATATATTTTCTATTTTTTTGTATTTTTTTTCCATTTTTTATCATTTTTTTCTCTATATAATTATTTTTCATTTATATAGGTATATTTTTATTTTTTTACAATTTATCTGAAATATTAATATATCTAAGAAATTGAATTAACGATTTATATAGGATAGATTTAAGATTCTTATTGGTAGGTTCTAAGATATTTTTAAAGTTATATTTATATAAATATTGTATGCTTTTAGTTTATTAAAATAAGATTTTCTTTCTGGTTCGTAATTTTTACAATTAAATATTATGTGTTCTATGGTTTGTTTTACATTACATTTATTGCAGTTTGGAGAATCAATTTTTTTAAATTTATATAAAGTTGAGTTCGTGAGAGCTAAGTTAGCTTTTATTCTGAGTATTATGATTATTTCTCTTTTACTTAAACCATAATTTGAAAATTTTTCAATTTTATTTGATATTTGATAACGATGTGTATTAATTGCTTTATTGTTATACCAATTCTGTGTTTCATTGATTTTTTTGTGCAATATAAAACGAAAAGGGGTAGTGATTGTATTATTAAGATGTTTTGCATTTGTAGCTAATAAATCTACATATTCGTTATGTTTTATATTCACATGAGAGAGTAGCCATTGTAAAATTATTATATTATTTCTATTTAGGTGATAATATGTCAGTGAATAAATATCATTTAAAAAAATGGGTTTTGTTGAAAGATGTCTAGAGTACTTTTACAATCAGTGAAAATGACTATATGTTTATTACTAAATTTCAGGGACCAATTTATTGCAAATAAAACTGCTAGAAAAACAAGTTCATTAATCTTAAATTTAAGTTGTTGTTCGTATTTTTCAATTGGGCAGTATATTGCTCCAGAAGTAATGGTTTTATCAGAATTTAATGATCCATCACCGACGTCAGTGTATTTCCAGCTTCTGCAGGACGAACTTGAGGTTATTTTGACCTTGACGAAGTTATTTTGACACAGCTTAGAGACCAAAGAATTTGTTCTAGTTGAGTAATCTGCAATTAAAGTGTCACGTGAAATTCCTAGAGCTTCTTCGCTTACAGTGTACTAGAATTTGTTCGTAGTGCGAAGTCAATGTGACTCGAAGTCTAACCGGAAGGATAATATTACATTGTATATTATTAGCACAACAGTAATGTCATTTTGTTTAGTCTACTACTGATATGCAAGGCACCTGACAACTATATACAGGTAGTTCTCGCTTAAAGAATTATTAAATGGACAGAATTTCTTTCTATTTCTACACCTTTTAGTATCTATGATTGCTCGATTCTGAAGAACTTGGAGACGATGAGCATCTGGATTATAGAATGAGAAATTCATTGCAAAGTTTTTGGTTCTGGGGATTCCCGCGAATAGAGCAGGGTTGGGTTGTTTTACATCTGAACGGCACTTTTTTTTGTACACAATGGATTAAATGGCCCGGTCACAAGGATCCCGAGGGCTCAGAGAAGGTAAGGGAGATGGGACCCACTGGACAGCTGTTAAGAGACAAATTGTAGTGTCCCGTCAAGGCCATCTAGTGTGCTTTTTAACGTGCATACGGTATGGTTCTCCAGCACAAGGGACCATGCGATGAGCGGCGGTGTTTCCAAGCCCATTGATGTCCTTTTTCTGGCTGAGGGCAGTGTGGTGTTAAGTGGAGATAAATCTCAACACAAGCTCCGGTGGGACTCGACCATGGAAAACTTCAGATTACGAATCTGACGCGCAAATAACTGAGCCCACCCACACACATACACAAACAGAACCTTTACGACTAAGATATTAAATCAGTGGTTTCCAAACGGGGCTTTTTCTTGAGTCTTCCTGTGGAAAATAAACAATAATCGAATACGAAAAAAGTTTGGAAATCACTGGCTGGAATAAATGTTCGCGCTCTTCGAGCAAGTCAAAGAATGGCCTTTACGGCAGACTTTCATCTGTGTCCTGACATCTATCCAGTGGGTCCCCTTCCCCAAACTTTATTTGAGCCGTCGAGCTCCTTGTACTTAGACATTTAGCCCATTGTACGGAAAAAAGTGCAGAGGTAAAATAACAACCCAGCCTTCCGTGGGCAGAGAACAGTTTACAAACTGAACACGAGGTCTACGTAATTCCTTCTTCAATTGTGTTGCCGCTTGGTGAAAACGTTGAATAACATATTTCTTTGCTTTTGTTAACATCTTCATGGTAAAAAAAAGGAATTAAAAAAAAATTATTAAAAAAATTTAAAAAAATACCTATTTTCCTACAGGCCCTAAAAAGTGCAAAATATACCCAAAGCATGTCGATGATGCAACCGTTCACTGTTCGCATTCGCTTCAAAGGAAGATAGGTCGTCAGCAATCTTGTCGAGTAGGTAAATCGGCGCCCTATCTTCCTTCGAAGCGAATAAGGAAGAATGCACGGTGGTCAATTTTTCATAGACTACGACATTCTCCGCGTTACGAGCTTTCATTCGACACAGCTCATTACTCTCCGCTCTTGCATTCAGGAGGGTTGGGTTGTTTTACCTCTGAGCGGCACTTTTTTGCACACCATGGGCTAAATGGCCAGGTCACATGGACCCCGAAGGCTCAGAGAAGGTTGGGGACACCCACTGGAACAGCTGTTGGGAGACAGATGATAGCCTCCCGTCAAGGCCATCCAGCTTGTTCTTTAACGTGCACAGGGTACGGCGCTCCCGTACACGGGCCCACGACTAAACGTCCCATCCGACGGATGGCGGTCTTTCCAAGCCCATCGGTGTCTCCTACTGACCGTGGGCAGGGCGGAAAATTTTTAGTAGATAAATCTCAACGCTGACCCAGCTGGGACTCGAACCTGGGAATTACAGATTACGAGCCTGGCGCGCATTCAGGAGGTATATGGGAACAATCGTTTTCATCCCCCTTTTTTAGGGGGAATAAAGCCAGCGGGGTCTGCTTTGCATAACCTAGGGCATTCCCCGCGTCAGAAGCTTTCATTTGACATATAGCTTATTTTTGGCTTTGGCGTTCTGGAGATATAATTTAAGGATAGTTTTCACATTTCCCCTTTTTTAGGGGGAAAGAAAACATGGAGAGTTATTTTATAGCCTATGACACTCCCCGTGTCACAAGCTTTCATTTGCCACATAAATCATTAAATTTCCCCATCACGTGCGAAAGATATGGTGGAACAACGTTTCGTCAAATCCACAAACCGACTAAACCACAAATGTTAAAGCCAAAAACAATAGGAAGGTAGGTAAAAATATAAAATGCTAAAGATGAGTTCGGGCTAGGAATGATGAGCCCGCCCGAGATCGAGTAGTGGGAGGGGCTAAAATTTCGTCCACATTTGAGGGGGAGGAGCAACTATAAAAATTTGAGAACCACTACTATACGTAATACATATAATAATACTAGCGGGTTCTATTGGAATTGTTTTACCTTCTGCTTGATTGTTTTACCTCTGAGCGGCACTTTTTTGCACACAATGGGCTAAATGCCAGGTCACATGGACCCCGAAGGCTCACAGAAGGTTGGGGGAGGGGACCCACTGGAACAGCTGTTGGGAGACAGATGGTAGCCTCCCGTCAAGGCCATCCAGCGTGTTCTTTAACGTGCACAGGGTATGGCTCTCCCGCACACGGGGCCATGGCTTAACGTCCCATCCGACGGACGGCAGACTTTCCAAGCCCATCGGTGTCCCCTACTGACCGTGGGCAGGGCGGGGAATTTTGCGGAGATAAATCTCAACACTGACCCAGCTGGGACTCGAACCTGGGAACTACAGATTACGAGCCTGGCGCGCTACCGACTGAGCCACCCCCTCCCCAGCGGGTTCTATGAAACGTTATATTATACTACATAAAGAACCAGTTTCGTGCGCTATCATTAGACATATTTTTTAGCTTTGGCAGCATTCATTCATGAAGGTCACGTGAGAGTCGTGCTACCATTGTGAGTGAGGCAGGTGTACGGATGTGATCGTTTGAGCGCCGCACAATGAGTCAGAGTCGCACTCAGTTCCTGGAATTCTGTCTGACTTTAGAAATAGCAGAATTGGCGGGAACACAAATAGTATGTGGGAGAAAAAACTTCAAACTTTCAAGTTTCTCGTGATTTTTCACAAAATTTAAATTTCAGTCAAGTAAAGTAGCTTTTGTCATAACGACAACTATCTGCACAAATGCAGATAGTGCATTTAATCATCAGATAATAGCGAACTGTGATATGCAAATATAGACAATTACCTCTTTATTGGGTACAACTGAATCACGGGGGCCGACAGAAAGGGAGGGCGGGCAAGTAGTGGAGGCAGTTGTCTTCCCTGAAAAAATTAATCGAAAAATTAATATTGTTTTTTCCGTAAGGATATGCAATCTTGGTTTAACTTTTTTCTTTTGTTTTCGGGAGTATATGATTTATTTTTCATTTATTAATTATTAATATGAGACAATTTGACATATACAGTAAACTCTGAATAATCCGGATTAATTGGGGATTTTGGTAGTTTGAATAATTGAAAATACAGATTAATTATGGATGTTGTAATTCGGATAATCGAAAATCTTGTTTAATTGGAGATGTTGGTAGTTTGGATAATCGAAAATTCAGATTAATTGGAGATGTTTATAGTTCGGATAGTCCAAATCCTCATTAATTGGAGATGTTTGTAGTTCGGATAATCGAAATCTGGATTAATTGGGTTGTTAGTAATTCGATAATCAAAAATTCCATATTACTTGGGGCTTTTGGTAGTTCGGATAATCAAAAATCCTGATAATTGGGGATGTTTGTAGAATAATACAAATATTATCAATATAATTCGCAAATCCGAATATATATCGATAATCTAAATCCGAAAAATCGATTTCAAATAAAACAAGTATGTATATACAGTTTTATTGCATTATATTGTTATATGCATTATGTATATATATGCAGTTTTTTTTTCATTGTGAATTAAAGAAAGTATTACAACAATGAACATTTAACTAATTAAATATTGGTTAATCACACAAATAAAATGAAAAATTACATGCAAAGTTAACAAATAAATGCACGATAATCGATATTTCAAAACGTGCTATGCAGTCGGATAGTAAGGGTGCGGATTAACGGATTTCCACTGTATTTTCAATACTAAGTTTCTAGTTTTCGACTTGGTTTCCGGCATCCTTAGTTGTATTATGTGATGGTTGTCCTACTCACAACTGTGCTTATTAATGAACGCCTCGATCTGAATTATTTCTATCTTGAAACATTGATTTATTTTCCCCAGAAAAAATTCCTGGCAGTGTCCGTGATTACAGCTATTACCAAATGTTTTGTTTAGCAGCTTTTTAGTATACTTAAGCATTCATTTACTCTATTTTCATGCATTTAGAAGTTTGCGATTATTGACGTTTCACAAAAATCGTAATAACGTATTAAAATCGAATTGAAAAAAAATTTGAATCCTAATCCTGAAGGTTCAAATTTTTTGAAAATTTTTGAAAAAAATACATATTCCCACCTGCAATTCATTTAGGATATATGCTGTAAGTAGCGTGACTGAGTTATATAAGGTGATGGGGTTAAGACACCAGTCTCTTCGGTATCGTAGGTTCGATTCCACCAATAAACCGTCCCTGTGGTAGTTAGCGTGCTTGCCTACTAATCAAAGAGATCTTCGGTTCGAATTCGGAATGGATTTTTCTCTTCTGTGGTGCCTTTCTGCTTAGGTCTCGCCTCCCTAACAGATCTTCTCTCTATGGTATTAACAGGCTCGTTTCAGACCTATGCGGCAAGCAGCTACTTGAGGAGTTTTATTTATATTTATATTAAAAAATCGCAAAGAAAATAATCCTGTCTGCTTTTTTTTATTGTAGATGCATTTGCAATCTTAATATTTTCAGTCATCATCAGTTTATTATAATAATAAGGTTACAAACAGTATATATTTGTAATACTCTTATTAACCGAAGAGCATCTAAGCTCATGTAGGTTAACTTACAAATTATTTAAATATATAATTTTGGCAACATTGACACTCAACTTTACATAAAGAAAAAATAAACAAAAACAATACAGGATTTATAAATACGATTAATTTTTTTTTACTTTAACACTAAAAACAGGCTGTCACCATTTGTAATGGTCATTAGATAATTAGCAGTGAGAGATCTGAAATGCATAAAATTAGTTTCATTTCGAATTATAATCGGTAAAGAACTAAAAATTCTTGCGGCCAAATAATCAAAATGTTTGTACATAATTTCTTTATTTGCAAGTGGTAACAGAAATCTTTTCCCATCATCTCGCATAGAATAATTTGTATAATGTAGCACTGATTATTGTTTTTAAACAAGTAATTTAATGTTCTATAAACAAATAAATGTCTCAGTGGAAATACACCTGAAATGGTATACTTAACAAAAGATGGCAACAGTTTTATATTTATTTGGTAATATTTGAAATATAACTCTATTTTTCATTGAAATCAGATTCCTTAATGATGAAATGTAAGTTCCTCCCCAACTTGTAATACCATACTGTATAGCAGACTGGACCCAAGATTTGTATAACATTATTAACATTTTATTACTGAGGATTTTTTTTAAATAATAAAATTTACATAACATCTGTCTAAGTGTGTTTGTTAGTTTTCCTATGTGCATTTTCCAACTTAGGGAGCTATCAATATAAACGTCTTCACAGCAACAAGCTGAGTAATTATTGCTTCAAAAGGTATGCAATTTTAATTTAATCGAATGTGGATTGTTTGCTTTCTTTTTTAGGTTAAATAGAATATACTTAGTCTTTTTAGTATTTAAATATAATCCATTTAAATCCAACCATTTCATCACACATTTTAGATCAGTGTTCATGTTATAAAGGAGATTTTCCAGAGAATCAGCACATAAAGTTAATGATGTATCATTTGCAAAAGTGTTAATATAGCTATTTAGTTTTAATTTACATAGATAATTTATGAATATCAAAAACAATGTTGGTCCCAGGACTGAACCTTGTGGTACACCATATGAAATATGTTTTGGGTTACTAAGTGTATTAAAAAGACTAACACATTGCGTTCTGTGCTGTAAGTAGTCTTTAAACCATTTTAATACAACACCACGAATGCCAATATTTTCTAATTTGCTATTTAAAATTTCTAAATTAACGGTGTCAGAAGCTTTCTCCAAGTCCATAAATATGGACAGAGTAAATTGATTATTGTCCATGGAACGAAATAACTTTGACGTATAATTCACAGCCAGTTTCGAAGGATAAATTACATATGTGAACCAATGGTTGAATCAAGTGAAAAGAACATTTTTTAACAGCAATAATATAGAAATATTGTCATACCCAGCAGATTTTTTATTTTTTAAAACCTTTTATAATGTCAGTCAGTTTCTTTCTACAAGTTGGAGCTAAAAACATTGATTTGGCATTTTTACTCATATGGCTTTTTTTAATTTCTTACAATCCTATTCTTTGACAGATTTACTGCTATTTTATAAATGTTCATTAAATTGGTTTGCCAATAATTTAGCATTTTCAGTTGAATCAGAACCACTTTCTAATTCAAGATATTTATTTTCTACCTTCTTCTGATTTATTATCTCGCCTATCAATTTCCACTGCTTCGATATATTTCCATCACAATTTTGAAACTGAGTTGCAAGGAAACTGTTTTTTTGCATTTCGTATTTTATAATTTATTTGATTTCTAAAATTTTTAAAGCTACTTTCGTAAGTTTCATTTAAAGGGTATTTTTTGTGTTTTTTATATAGCTTATCTCTTTCTTTTAATAAGTTCAGAATTTCAGAAGTAATCCATAGCTTTGCTGATTGTGATTTATTATGAATTTTTCTTTCCCGAGTTGAATCTTTAATTATGAGATTAAATGTGGTTAAAAATTTATTATAAGCTTCATTGGCATCATTAAGAGTTAATACCTCGTCCCAGGAACATTCACTTAAAAGTCTGTTCAATGAAGTATAGTCTATGTAGTGATAAAGAATAGGCTCTGTATAATTATCACACTGAATATTCATATTATTGTTTAAACTAACTCTTAGGGCAATGGGATAATGATCAGTCACTGCTAATTTAACAATACTACTCTTGAATGAACTTTCGATTTTGCTTTTAATAAAAATGTGATCTAAACAAATAGAAGATATCATACTTTCTCTGGTTGGTGAATTTATGAAACTGAAAGCCATTTGATGACAGCAAATTTGATATTCATTTGTGTAGTGATCATTTCCTAGTATATCTATATTTAAATCACCAATTACAACTTCGCCTTTATTATCAAATGATAAGAGTAATTCCTGAAATTCTACTAGGAAGGTGGTAAGTGGGATACAAAGAGATCTATATATACATACATAATATTGTTGATAATTTTACAGATAAATAGCAATATATTCAGCTGAACTTATATCATTAAATGCAATTTGCTTGACTATTAAAGAACTTTTAACGTAGCAAAGTATTCCACCAGATTTATTGCAATCTCTACAACAATGGAACATATCATAACCATCTATTCGATACAAATTTAACTCATATGGTTTGTCCATATTTCAGAAAGTATTAAAATATCCGTCTTACTATTTAAATATTCAAGAATAGCTTCCAGCTGTTCAAATTTATTTCTTAAACTTCGGATGTTAAAATGTAGAATTTTTAAACTTGAAAAATTTCTAGGTTTTTGAAACCGTAATTTAGCAAAATATGCTTTTAATGTTCATCGGGAAAAAATATACAAGGTTAAATGAAAAAGGTACAACAAAATACTGCGAAAAATGACTAATACGCTCTATGGTCCTTTCACGTCACGTGATTTTACGATACCGCCACAGAGCAATGTATTGTTCAAAGAGCCAAATCTTGATACGTTTGTATAGCGAGAGCATTCAAAAATACAGACAGGTGCATTTGTGGCATTCCAAAAATACACATATTGGGGAAAAGACCAACACAAGAGTACTTCCGGGTTAAACTTCATAAGTGTGCGCAATGAAAGAGAGCGAGCTTCCATAGGGTTGGGTTGTTTTACCACTGAGCGGCACTTTTTTGCACACCATGGGCTAAATGGCCAGGTCACATGGACCCCGAAGGCTCAGAGAAGGTTGGGGGAGGGGACCCATTGGAACGGCTGTTGGGAGACAGATGGTAGCCTCCCGTCAAGGCCATCCAGCGTGTTCTTTAACGTGCACAGGTATGGCTCTCCCGCACACGGGGCCACGGCTTAACGTCCCATCCGACGGACGGCGGCCTTTCCAAGCCCATCGGTGTCCCCTACTGACCGTGGGCAGGGCGGGGAGTTTTGCGGAGATAAATCTCAACGCTGACCCAGCTGGGACTCGAACCTGGGAACTACAGATTACGAGCCTGGCGCGCTACCGACTGAGCCACCCCCGCCCCGAGCTTCCATAGACTTAATATAAAGTATGCGATGGCAGGGCACTCTAAATGTGCTATTTTCGTGCACTCAGTGAAGCCACCTAGCCACGAAGAGATGGTTTGCTTCGTATTTTTTCACTGCCGAGCAAGATTTTCTCATCTTCACACCACGCGACTAACACATTGACTCTGAAAATGCTCAGTTTCCAAAATGTCTTGCTCAGGAAACAATAATTTATTTCCGTTTCGAAAGAAAATGACAAAGAGTAGTCTATATTATTTTTCTTAATCAAATCGTAGTTTCTAAAATTAGCAGTGACTGTGCTCAAAAAGGAATTTTTGATTTCGGAACACTCTACGGTGGTGTAGTGGGGTTCTCAACATGGGGAACGCGGTAAAATTTTTTTGGGTATGCCGTGAGAGCTCGAAAGTGGCTAGATATATTTCTTATATATATATATGTTTTATTTTATTCCGATTGTTATACTATAACTATAGTTTTATCTATCTATACAAAAGGTATGCCAGTTACATACATATTTCCAGGGGATACGTGAGTAGTGTAATGACAACCTAGCCGGTTTTGACCTTGAAAAGTTCCCAAGGTCACGTATACATCCGTTCTCGCATATGTCTTACACATCCTTTACACATCGTGTAATTGGTTATTTCCGGTTCTTTCGCCCCGTTTTCATCCTTTACACATTCTGTAATTGGTAATTTCCGGTCTCCCCATTTGCCCTCTGGACCACGTTTTACTGACGAATGGTTTTACAATCTGTAAAGTCCTGCGTAATGAAATATAGTTTGGAACATAAAGTGGGGATCCTTACTCTGTATAATAATTATCAGTATATATGGATATTCTTTCCCAATCTGATATTAAAAATTAATAACTATCGCTATTTCATTTATCTTTCTCACATTTTCAAGCACGTTTCATAGACAGACATCGCAGTAGTCATTGCTTGGAAAAAATAACTGTTTTCGTCCCATTTATCGAACCCATGTTCTGAAATGTTTTCCCTGTTGTTTTTAAGTGATCGTCTCTTTATTTCTGAAACACGGTAGGATTTCACAAACATTTTGTTAAAGGACAGCATCATATAAATATATAATTATTCATCACATGCTAAACATTGGCTTTAATTATATATATTTACCTATGGAATAGTATTTACCATGTTGGCATCAGTATATTCTATCTAGTTTTTAATTAATGGGTCAATAGTCCCAGTTTAGTAAAAGGAGTTCGCGTAGTAGTATAAAAAATCATTACTTTTTGAACGGAATGGATTAGGAATATAACTGCGCTGAACGTCTGCTAAGAATATCAGTAGTGAAAAACTGCTGTGTAGGGGTGGTCAACAACTTACACTTCTGTTAAGCGTTCGTGGGACATGGAAAATGCGGATATATGGCGGCTTACAAGAACTGTCGGTTATTGCTGATGATTATTTACGATTGTAATATTAAATCATCTATTATTGATTAAAATATTAAATCAACTTTTATTATTACGATTCAAGTGTTAAATCAAATATAAAATTAAAATGCATTTCATAAGCATCACTAAATCGATATACTGATTCGTACAGTCGCTCAAAAAAAGTATCATCCGAACACTACGGTTGATTACAGAATAAAAAAAAAATATCTGTCAACTTTTTTTAGAAAATAGTGATCTGGCAACCTTCGTGTCACGTGACACGAAGGTTGCCAGATCACCATTTTCTAAAAAAAAGCTGCCAGATATTTTTTTTTTTGAATTCTATAATCAACCGTAGTGTTCGGATACTTTTTTGAGCGACTGTACATTCAGAGTTAATTTTCTCTGATAACCCCTGAACTTACCTGTGAGCTAATCCTCCAGAAATCCTCCAAAAATTATTTGCAACTGGACTGGGAGTCAAAATTAGCAAATAGTTTCCTTCTTTATTCAAGGAGATTACAATTATATCAGTATATCTGTGTAACAAGCTACATGAGAAAACCTCTTCGAAACCTTACTTTGGGTTTACTTTGGAAAAATATGAAATTAATTTAAGTAAGATACAAAATTAAAACGAACAAAAATTTCTATACGGAACGTATTTCACTTTCATAGAGATAACATAGAATTCACGTTTCAGCGGGCAAAACACCGTTTCGATAGGAAATTGTTTCGAACATAAAACTTATTTTGTGATCAAATATAAACACAAAATAAGACACGTGTTCTTATTTCACACACATTGTTGGATTAGTGTATAAAAATTAAGACAAAATTTAAGCAAGATAGAAATATAAGCCATCCAAAAAATAGGTTATTTGACTTCCCATAGGGATAACATGGAAAAATGACAAGCGTGTGTCAAAATTGGTGGCTACTATCCAAGCAATTGCTATGGTAGTATAACTTTAAACAAAAAAATTGGTTAAGATTCGGGGATGGTGGTAAGACCGTGAACGGACTGATCTGGTTGATAAAAATATATGTGAAATCGTCGATTATTTCGAAATATTTGATCTCTTACCTATCTCAATACCTTGTGACCTGGCCATTTAGCCCATTGTGTGTAAAAAAAGTGCCACTTGGAGGTAACCCAACAGCTTCCCCTTGCTACTCCACTGACAACAGTTTACCCTCAAGGAGTCATGGTGCGGCTCTAATCGCCGCTCATTTTTATTTTCAACATTTCATTCCTTCTTTTCAGTACCTATCTATTCAGCTGCGACCTTGTCCTGCCAGTATCGCAAATAATCTAACGTCGTGTGTACGTCCCGCTGTGGCTTCAACTAAGAATATTTTATCATCATCCAACTACTTACGTAATAAAAATAGTGTATATTTTTTTCGGCTCAATCACCAACATTGTCGTTTTGGTGAAATCTGGGTATTATTTTGGCAGCATATAAATAGCCTTTAAATATGGCTGGATATCAAGGAGCTTCTGTTGAGGTTAATGACTAGTTTTGAAAACTGTAATATCAAATTTGAATGATATTGAAAGTCCCTTTTCTAATTCTGCTGAATCAGGTTATGAAGAAAGTGATCATGATTATTTTTTCATCATAATTACTTTCAAAAAGTGAATAATCAGAATGTGATGATGAGGTTCCATTGACGAATATTTACGCTATTACAAATGCAATATTTATTTGCAATGGTTCCACCAATAAGTCTTCTTCCAATTGTATAATATAATCTCAACTCACAGGTATATACATATAACTTTTCTCTTTAAAATTAAAAGCTTTTTTCCGTTTCTTACTTTATTTGAATTGATTACTTTGATAATTGATTTATTTGATTCAGTGTTCTGAAAACTCTGAATTTAAGACTAATCAACGTTGCCATATATAAAAACATTGCGTCGTGGATTGAGAATATTATGTGAATTTTTATCTCATTTGCAAAATTAACTAAAATGTGCCATTGTGATTTTTAAGTTCCTTGTCAAATGTTTGAATTTTACCAACACTTGACGATAACTTATAACCTTACTTCCTCTACGTTCATCAGTCATGAAAAAAAAATAACAAAACTTAAATATTTATGCTATAAAAATATTACGGAAAGGTACCTACGATATAAGAATTTAGCAAATAGTTTCCTTCTTTATTCAAGGAGATTACAAATAACGACAATTTCAATTTTATTACAATGTTATCAGCAAACAAAAATCTCACGATACGAGTAAGGCTTGACCGACTGGTTACGGTTTCGGTTTCGTTTGCAATCAAAATCTTAACAAAGGTATCAAATACTACACGAGTAAAATATTTTAAAGATAATAATGAAAGCGTAACTTCCACCGAGCTAAGTGTGCTCTATTTCTGCATTAGAAACTAAAATGGATATTTGAACACAGAAACGGTTACTTACAAGCAGAGGCGATGTTTACAGGTAGTGGATTCTAGTGCCACTTTAGTAACGAAGACGAATCTCCTTTGATGGTTAATGCGTTGGGTTGGGCTGTCCTTTCACGCGTGGAGGAATTACAATTCATTTCTTCCATTGTAGCTCCACGACTTGAATGTGCGCCATCTAGTGATATAATAGTTAACTAGAAGTGTATCATACATTGCCAACCTGTGGCACATGGGTAAAGAGTGTCCCCTGGGTTACAAAATGCGATCCCTGGCTTGGGTAAAAAAATTAAGCATACATAAATTCAAGATCAAACGAAGAGTTGGCATTCTTTTACACAGAAAAGCTAAATGGCTAGGTCATAGGAGACCAAAGGCTCAAAGAAGGTTAGGGGAAAGGAATTCACTGGATAGCTGCTAGGAATTCAAGTTGGGTTGGGTTGTTTAACCTCTGAGTGGCACTTTTTGCACACCATGGGCTAAATGACCAGGTCACATGGACCCCGGAGGCTCAGAGAAGGTTGGGGGAGGGGACCCACTGGAACAGCTGTTGGGAGCCAGATGGTAGCCTCCCGTCAAGGCCATCCATGGTGTTCTTTAACGTGCACAGGGTATGGCTCTCCCGCACACGGGGCCACGGCTTAACGTCCCATCCGACGGACGGCGGCCTTTCCAAGCCCATCGGTGTCCCCTACTGACCGTGGGAAGGGCGGGGAATTTGGCGGAGATAAATCTCAACGCTGACCCAGCTGGGACTCTAATCTGTAGTTCCCAGGTTCGAGTCCCAGGTTCGACCCCCGCCCGCTAGGAATTCAAGAACACACTGGAAATTGAAGAACGTATTGGAAATTCAGAGTGTTCTCTAACCTGCTCAAGGTATGGCTCTCCTGCATACGTCGCATCCATCTACTACGATCTTTCCAAGCCCATTGGTGTGACTTTTCTCACCGAGAGCAAGGTCGGAATTAACAGAAATAATTGTGACGTAAAAGCAACCAGAGCTATATTGCGCCAAACGAGATTAAATAAAACGGAAAAAAAAAAATATTGAACCCATGCTAAATTGGAAAAAGGGGACACCATGAGATGTCGTTTTGAGACCATGAGATTAAAAGTAAAAAACTACACTACGAATCACAAGTATAAAGGTAAACATTTATGGGAGTAAAGTACCATGTATAAAACTATAGACAACATATATAAAATTAAAGGACACACTAGTGATGCACGGAAGCTGTGGAAAAGAAGGATTAATAAAACATAATACCCAAGAACAGCAATAATAACATACGATGAAAAAGAAAACACCAATAAGTGTAGAGGAGCCATGTAAAAACCGATGCTATAAGTTTAATATTCAAAAGGAAGGAAAAAGTTTACAGTCGTTTAAAATAACCAGTATAGTGTAAAAATTTAAATGGGTTTGGGGGAGGGGGAGATGGCTCAGTCTATAGCGAGCCGGCTCGTAATCTGCAGTTCCCAGTTTCGAGTCTCACTTGGTTCATCGTTGAGATTTATCTCCGCCAAACTCCCACCATACCCTCGGTCAGTAAGGGGACACCAATGGGCTTGAAAAGATCGCTGTCCATCGGATGGAACGTTAAGGTTTGACCTCTACCTTTGCCCCATAAGCTGTGGTCCCATGTGGTCATAAGTTGTGGTCCCATGTGGTCATGTCCCCATAAGCTGTAGTCCCATTTACATACCCTATGCACGTTAAAGAGCACGCTGGATGGCTTTAACGAGAGGCTACCATCTGTCTACTAACACTGTCCAGTGAGTCCCCTTCCTCAACCTTCTCTGGGCCGTCGGGTCCTTGTGACCTGACCTATAGACTATTGTGTGCAAAAAAAGTGCCAGTCAGAGGTAAAACTATCGAACTTCAAAAGCAGGTTGTAAAACGAAACAGGCTAGGACGGAAAATTGTTTAAATATGTTTCATGGTTAAAATGTCGTCGAAAAACTTTCACCTACGTTGGTCGTCGGTCCGATGAAGAAAATAATATGTTAGAAATCCACTACTTATGCGAAGCACAGCAAACGAACTTCTGAAAATATCATTTTCTGCTTTTGCATTTAGCAATATTTTCAAATCAGTGGAAACTAATTATATAAAAATAAATAAATAAATACCCCTTCAAGCAGCTGCTTGCCACAGAGGTCTGACAGGAGCCTGTCAGTTTATATGCCATAGTAGGTCTATGAGGATGGCAGGACCTCAGCAGAAAAACGGGGCTCGAACCCAGATCCCGTAGATCAGTAGCCAAGCGCGCTAACCACTCGGCATCATCTGAAATGAATTCAGGAGAAAGTAAAACTGAGGAAAATTAAGAAGTGGTCAGTGGTGTAACAATTTCTTGCATTTATCTAATATGTAAAAAAAAATTAAAAAATACCCCCTCAAGCAGCTGCTTGCCACAGAGGTCTGACAGGAGCCTGCCAGTTTACATGCCATAGTAGAAGATCTGAGAGGATGGCAGGACCTCAGCAGAAAAACGACACATACATCCATGCCTTATCCGGGGCTCGAACCCAGGTCCCGTAGATCAATAGCCAAGACGAATAGAATATTGTGAGTGATTGGAGGCTGGCTGATTGACTGTTGAATGTCAGGTGATAATGCTAATTTTAACTATGACGCAGAAATGGTTGAGTTCTGAAAATCTGCCCTTAGGGTAATCCGGATCATAGATCTGGAGAAAAATCCGAAACTTGACCCCCGAGGTGTCCTTCAAGGTCAAGTGGAGTTCACGTAGATGTCAAACCTTGATCTAGGAGTGCTAGAAACGTGAAAATCTGTGCCTGGGGGTGTAGATGTCGGAAACGTTACGAAATTTCGGATGCGGAGGGTCCTTCGAGGTCAGAGGTCAGATTTAGTGGGTGAAAGGTCAAACTAACTTCAGGTGAAAGGTCAGGCTTTTAAATAATGCTGCCAGAGAGCTAAAGTTGATGAATAGGTCTATTTCGAGTATTAGGAATCGTAAAAGTTAAGAATGTTAGATCTGGTGAAGCCTTCAAGGTTAAATGGGAGTCGTAGTGATAGTCTAGAAATCATGAGGTACCTAGGGCACCGACTGATTTCTAATATATGTATATATACAGGGTGATGAGCTGAAAAAAATTTGGTTTTGCCATAGAGTGGGATTCGAACCCACGTCTCCAGGAAACATGCCTGTTATACTACCTCTACACCACCAATGGCTAACCTTTTCTCAGCTTATGTGACCTTATAAACCTTCCGGATTTTATTTATTTGATTCGCACTCGAGTGGCGCCATCTATCCAGGAAGCGGACAACTCTGTTGCCTCAGTAGAGATGGAATTAATATTTGTCACTCACTCTCAGGGCGTTAAATCAATAAATCAGTATGGCGAAACGAAATTTTTTTTCAGCTCATCATTTCATGAGCTCCATGTCTACAGGACGTATCCTGTGATTATTTACTATAGATTTATTGATTTAACGCCCTGAGCGTGAGTGACAAATATTAATTCCTTCTCTACTGAGGCAACAGAGTTGCCACTTCCTGGATAGATGGCGCCACTCGAGTGCGAATCAAATAAATAAAATCCGGAAGGTTTATAAGGTCGCATAAGCTGAGAAAAGGTTAGCCATTGGTGGTGTAGAGGTAGCATAACAGTCATGTTTCCTGGAGACGTGGGTTCCATGTCTACAGGACTTATCCTGTGATTATTTACTACTGATATGCAGGTTGTTTCAAAAGTAGTTTTACAACTTTGAGAGGATGTATACATTTATTAATAAATGATAGGAACCAATCAAATGCATAGAAGTGTAGCGAAACGCATCAAGTTTTGTCATATCTGAATTTTCCAAATCGGTTGGTAGGCTCCGCCGCACATGGGCCACGACTTAACGTCCCATCCGACGGACGGCGGTCTTTTCAAGCACATCGGTGTCCCCTACTGGCCGAGGGTAGGGTAGGGGTTTGGCGGAGATAAATTTAAAGCGATGGCCCAGTTAGACTCGAACCTGGGAACCTGAGACTCGAAAGTTTTAGATATTAAGCCCAACTTGATACCCTGATTTAACTTCACTAGACTTTTATTTATAGGTGTTTGTTAAAAATAAAGTGTACTTTCCGCTTTTACCTAAAAATGTAGATGAACTACGGACAGGAATTATAGGTGCAGATGGAGAAGTCACGATGACATGCTACATTCGACCTCGGAAAAAATTCATTATAAGTGGAATATGTCACGTTACATCTGGATTTCACATTGAGCTGTCATTGTGACACATCTGCAAAACTTTGTGTGTTTGCTGCATTTATATACATTTGATTTGTATTTGTTTTTTATTTATAAGGTGTGCATCCTTTCAAAGTGGTTAACCTATTTTTGAAACACCTTGTATATATTTTTGTGAGGTGTTAAAAAAGGAATTAAAATGAGATTAAAAATCTAATTTGATATTAAAGGGGATTAAAAAAGAGAACTTGGTGCTTAACGACTCAGAAATTAGTACTTGACACTTGGGGAGGCTAAAAAATGGAAATAACTTATGCATATTATGAACTTTCTGTGTTTCCTACTATAAAAATCGTAAACTATTACGCGAATCGCTTTAAAATCTGTGTTGGAAAAATCGTAAATAATATAACAGTTAAGTAAAATAATGCTTCTTATGCTAACATTGTTATTAAGAGAACTCGCATTTCAAAAATTAAATTTCTCTTATAAATTGCACATAGAACTATTTAAATTTGTTTTACGTGCAATTTATAAAAGAAATTTAATTTTAAGAAGCTTTATTAATTGAAAAATTTTAGTTTTATTTAAAAACGTATTTATTTCATTAATTTTTAAGTGGAATTATCAAAATTTTGAATCCTTCATTCACAAGGGGGACGAGCCTACTGAGTTCCCGTACAGGACAGACGGACTTTAAAGGGAAAACAATAAATATTTCTGAAAAACGAGTTTAAAAAAAGTGACTCAAATCTCTTAATTTTTAGGGGTTTCTTTGCTTGTGATGAAATAATTAACAAAAGTGCACACAAATCAAAAGAAAATCAGCTTTATTTACATTGCTTTTCCATACATTCTTCTTACATTGCTCACTTGAATTAAGAATTACACAATCATCTGTACAAAAATATATTCCACATCATTACAGCTTTTGATAACAAATTAGATCTGTGTATCGTGTTGTTTAAGCAGAGATAAGAAACTTTAACATTTGAACAAACAAGGAATAATATGCTCAATTATCAAGATTTAGTAAAAATCGAAACTGGCATAGTGCTGTAATTAAAAAAACAGTACAACTGGTGGTTTTATTTACCCCTTAGGATTATAATAATGTATTGATCCACATTGGAAATTGCAATGTACGCCAAAATAAATATCCTAGAAGACGTATAATTAGCTATTTGCTATTATTAGAGCTAAACCTTGAGTATAAATGTTTTTGTTCATACAGCAATTTGCTGCTCTTCTGAAATGTTAATTTACATTTACAAAAATTTTGTCGCTGAAAGTAGTTTAAATTTTTCACTAGTATTACACGATAAGCTAAATATATTATTCAGTCTTTTTGAGAAAGCCAATAGCGCTTTTTCCAACTGTTGCGTTTGCTGGCCTGGAAATGTTTACTCGTTTTTTTTATTCTTTTAGAATATTATAAAATATATTGAAACTGTATCTCTCCTTCCTATGGGAAGATTGCAGAGTTTATTTACGGTTTTGTTAGTAAAGAATTTTGATTCGTAAAGAATTAAAGGAAATTATCTAGGAATCAGTCATAAGGTCAATCTAGGAATCAATCATAATATTTAAAAAAGATTTAATATTTTTAAACTTTAATACGAAACGTGAAGTTACATACACTAAATGAATTTTGCAAAGCAGCAAAAGTTTTTAATTTGTTTAATAGCCACGATATATTTTACATCCCAAAAGCAATGAGGACTAATTTAATTTGACTTTACAATATTTAAAGCTTTAACAAATTTTTTTCATATATATAAATATTTTTTTTTAGATTTGCATAATCTTGTGTCGCAACTTTGCACGAAATGTTTTTTCAAATAAAAAATATAAAATTTAAAAAAGCCTCTTTCATATAGGGAAGATCAAAAGATTAAATTTATTTTAAAGTTCTAACTTTTTTGTCAGAGTTTAAATATAGGGAACATGTATTTTTCTTACAAAATACCTCCGCTCCTTTTGCCAGAAAAATTCGTCCGTGTAGAAAGTGTCATGAGTATTGTCCCTATTGGGTTGGGTTGTTTTACCTCTGAGCGGCATTTTTTTGCACACCATGGGCTAAATGGCCAGGTCACATGGACCCCGAAGGCTCAGAGAAGGTTGGGGGAGGGGACCCACTGGAACAGCTGTTGGGAGACAAATGGTAGCCTCCCGTCAAGGACATCCAGCGTGTTCTTTAACGTGCACAGGGTATGGCTCTCCCGCACACGGGGCCAGGGCTTAACGTCCCATCCGACGGACGGAGGCGGCCTTTCCAAGCCCATCGGTGTCCCCTACTGACCGTGATGTCAGTAGGGGACACCGATGATCGCTAAAATGTTTATGTTTTAGCGATCATAGCGTTTATCTACGTGACACATAAAATGATTGAAAGACAGTGGTCGTATAGTCAATAAATTAAAAGTTGACCATATCATATCACATTTTGTATTTGTTTCGCAAAATAGTTAAGAAAGAAACATTTCCGATTAATTCATTAAATGCGCACTTTATAATTAGAAAATAAAATTTGGCATCGTGTACTCCTAGAAATTTTTTAGAGTTCTTAACAAATTTATTTATCAAAGCACCCTACGTCAAAGGCGTAAAAATTTACTAGATAATATTAATTATCAAAAATCTGTTGCGAATTTTCTCCAAAGTTTCAAAATAATAATTTTTTAAATTTAATTTTTAAATTTTAATTTTTTTAAATTAATAAGCAAAAGAATTTCCACGCGTAAACTTATATAATTTGTGAATAAAGCTTCATTTTTAATGCTGATTATTGTTAAAAAAGTTATGAATTCTACCATTACACTGCGACTAGATTTTATTATATGTTTACTATAGTATTCAACATTTTATTAAGAGAAATTAATTTCTATAAAATAAGATTAGATTATGCTTAGCACAGACACCAATAAATTAAAGGCAACACAAAAAAAATAGTCATTTTGAATTTTAACTCTGAATTACGTGTTTTTCCGTGAAATATAAATGTAATATAACTTCAATCATTTTTTTTACTAAACTAGAAATGTAGCATGTTTATTACATTTTGTCTAAAATAATGTCACAAAAACTATTATTTTTAGCAACAATAATAAAATTTTATTTACCTTAATCACAATATATGCTACTCGAATTTTTTTTTTGTAACGTAAGAGAATTTGTTTCATACTTTTTTCTCCTGTGGTGATTGTAACACATAGTGCTACCGATATTATCGATCCTTTGATAATAATATAAAGCATGTTACATTTAGCAGCTACAAGTTCCACTTTTATTTATTTTCTGAACGTATTGTTAATTTTAGCATTTTTTTTAATGTTGTCGATTACGACGCTAAATAATTTGCGCTCGTTTTCTACTTTTGCATCGGTTATAGTGTGAATTAATGAGAAGGCCAAACTCCTTTCCTTCCACGCACCAACTAAGTTGGAAACACAGCTGGAAGATTTTTCAAATTCTTCTAGCACTTTTCTTTCAGGGAAAATACATCTTCGGATAACTATTTACAAAAAATTATCAATCAATTTTTATACTTTTTTTATAAATTCAATCCGAGATAAAAAAATAAAATATAAAAATGCAATTTTAAAATTGCCCCAGCATTTTCTACTTTTCCTACGAATGCTTTCTCCATGGTTAGTCAGCTATGCCTTTTTCAATAGGATGTGTACAGGCAAAAGAGAAGAAAGATCTTATCACATTCCTTTTCTTTTATTACGTTCAGATGTTAAATATTAAAGAAAATGCTTTTGAACTGAAATAACAAAACAAATTAACAAGCAATCATATGGGCAAGATCACAAGTTGCCGGTGATTGAATTTTAACCCTGAATCTTTAAACCATGAAACCCTTAACTCTGAAAGACCGCCATTGAACCACTCAACTAAAGAATAATCTTTAAATGTGACATATTCATGTCATTTTATACCGGGGATGTCAAATATTCTCAAGTGTACTGACCAAATTCAGCGAGACCATAGGTTCACTAGCCATGTTGTTTCTTACACCAAAATATGAGTCTGATTTTTAGCCTCTTTCATAAAATAAATAATAAATCTCAACAAAGGAATGTAAAAAACTCATCCCATACAAATTAAAAATGAGTGCTGTGGTGATTTACTTTCATATCTCTATTAGAGAACGCTTATAATTTTGTAAGTAATTTATTAACAAATTTGGAGAAAGAGCTTTTGATTAAACTTATTACTAAGCAAGTACAGTATATATATTATGTTTAATAAACCAAACGGAACACAATATTTTTATATACATAAATGAAATATTTTTAAATTCATCTATAAATTCACTTTTATGAAATACCAATATAATATTAAACGTTAGAAATTTGAAACAATAAAGACAGCTCTTCTCCTGAATAAAATATATATATGTCGATTTTCTAAACTCAAATTTCTCTACAAAATTATATTTACAAACGCCCAAAAAATTCTGTTTTTCAGAAAGTTCAGAATTTGACGCAGTATCTTTTTTCTAAGATTTCGGGCAATTAAGTTTTAAGTTTCTTATTCTGAATCTTGGTTAACAAACCAGGGCCGTTTAGTATCCATCTCTTAGAAATCATCGCATCACAGATAAAAGTGTCTAGAGGACCTCAACCTTGTTCGTCTCATCCCTTTTAGAAGAAACATCAAAAGCAGGATTGAATTTGCAATTCAAACATCTTTTCGATATTAACAAAATTTTTAGTCATTTTTGCTGTTGAGAAAACGATATTCTGAAAAATATTTAAGGTGCTGAGCTTTTTTAAAGAACAGATGACTGTTCCTTAAAAGTATATGAGGAGTGTAAAACTTTTCACGTTATTATTCTTTTGATAATATTATGTTAAAAAACAGATGTATATTTTGTTATAGCATGAGAACCATCTGGATAATTGCTTAAAATATTAAACCTGTTTAAATAATCCAAGTTACGAAAACTTGTTTTCATTTGATATGGAAATTCACATTATTTTGGAAATTATTCTTAAAAAATGTTTATGTTTTAGCGATCATAGCGTTTATCTAAGCATTTATTAATCAGTTGGATTAATGCAAAATAATACATATGGCTACATTAAAGGCGTCATTATGCATTAATAATTTAGTGTAGTGCCAATATTAGATCTGATTTCCAAAAATGTGTTTCAAATTTCCTAGTAAGACAGTGTTGTTCAAATTAAAATGTTCCATAATCTATGCATAAATACAATAACACATTTTTTAATTATATATATTTTTTGGTTCGAACATTTCACGTTATGTTTTAAGGTAGAAGAGAATCTATAAATCTATTTAAGATTTTCAACAACAAGATAATTTACATATATAGTCTCTAATCATCAAATAATGTTAAAAATGAGAGGCTAAGGCAATGAAACACTAAACAATTAACATTTTGCATCGCTTTTATGTATTCTAAGTGCTATCGCTTTGTACAGGTACAGTGTTGCAGAGTGCATTGCCTATACACGTTAAATACAAACCACTGAGGTTTTTATTTCTAATGTACGATGAATGACTATTGGTTGATGATGCATAATGAAATGGAAACAGAAAAAAATGATGCAATGAAAAATCATCTGAACTAAGTAGCTTTATCGAAACTAAACTTTATGCGAATGATTCATCTGTCACTCTTAAAATTCGGGACACTGGGAAGGATCATTGAAATAGCAGATGACGTTGTTGATGGGATAGAAGGCTTTGTTCATCATTTCATCAACAAGCTTAGCAGCACCTCTACCGCAATCTTTGTGAACTCGTTCAATGATGCACTGTTCTGTCTTGTCAATGGAGCTGAAATTAAGCAGATGGAAAGGAAGTAAGGCTATAATAATTGTAAAATCAAAATAAATAATATTTAGGAGAAATTATCAAAATTGCGAATGAAAAAAAATAAATATTGATTTCTTGTTAATAACTGAATATAATAATAAATATAATAATATACCTAAATATTAAAATTAGACTTTGTAATAGTTTGGTTCTTTCTAGGGTTAGTTATGGTAGTGAAATGTGGACACTTTGTAAACAAGATAAGGAACTTGATGCTTTTGATTCTAGATGCTTACGCGGTATCTTGGGAATTAGGTGGTTCAACTTTGCAATAAAATGTATTTTTGTAATAAAATTTGTATATAAATAATATTTAGGAGCAGTTATCAAAATTGCGAATGAATAAATAAATATTGATTTCTTGTTAATAACTGAACATAAAAATAAATGTAATAATATGCCTAAAGACTACGCCTAAAATTAGACTGTGTAATAGTTTGGTTCTTTCTAGGGTTAGTTATGGTAGTGAAACTTGGACTCTTTGCAAACAAAATGACAGGAAACTTGATGTTTTTGATTATCGATGCTTACGCAGTATCTTGGGTATTATGTGGTTCAACTTTGTAAGTAATGATGAGGTTAGTAAAAGTAGTCGACAACCTTCTTTAAGTAGCATATTGTGCAGAGATAGACTCCACTGGTTTGGCCATGTTGCCCGTATGGTTAATTATAGATTGGCGAATAAGGTTATGAACAGTGTGTCTAAAGGCCTAGGTAGACCTAGTATGCGGTGGGCAGACAATGTCAAACAGGACCTTATTAGAATTAGTGTGCAGTGGCCAGATGCAGTAGATGTAGCTCAGGACAGACTTGCTTGGAGAACTAAATTGCACGGTCTGGTTGAACCTCCGTAGCCCATGGCTGCTTGAGGATGACGATGATGATTCCAAAAAAACCAGCGTGAAAAATAATAATGCTCCAAAAAAGTCTATGAATTCCATTTGGTATTGAATGAATTTTAGTGCACTACAGTTTAAATTTGTTGAGTGTTATAAATCATTTTATATCTTCGTACTTGCTTCTTCCAAACCTTTGGCGCGATATGAATTTCTCCTCTGTTTTCCATTTATGTGAAGTCGAATATCGAAAGAGACAGAATCCAGGCAAGAATTGCCCATAATCTCTCACATCTGATAAATCAGCAAAATGGCTTGAAATTATTTGAATGTTAAGGTATAACTGAACAAAGCATAACCGCAAGCTTGGACCCAAAAGGGCAACTCCGTCGCTCATACTTCTTCATTCACACTTTATAGTTGAGAGGCTTGGGTTGGGTTGTTTTACCTCTGAGCGGCACTTTTTTGCACACCATGGGCTAAATGGCCAGGTCACATGGACCCCGAAGGCTCAGAGAAGGTTGGGGGGAGGGGACCCACTGGAACAGCTGTTGGGAGACAGATGGTAGCCTCCCGTCAAGGCCATCCAGCGTGTTCTTTAACGTGCACAGGGTATGTCTCTCCCGCACACGGGCCACGGCTTAACGTCCCATCTGACGGACGGCGGCCTTTCCAAGCCCATCGGTGTCCCTTACTGACCGTGGGCAGGGCGGGGAATTTTTGCGGAGATAAATCTCAACGCTGACCCAGCTGGGACTCGAACCTGGGAACTACAGATTACGAGCCTGGCGCGCTACCGACTGAGGCACCCCCGCCCATTCGAGATAGTAACTACCATCTTATTAGCGCTAGAGACTTGATCTTTTAATCCAACACGAGACCAAACAACAGGAACCCACGTGCGAAATTTGGGATCCATTCAGTCAAGTGTCTGTGGAATTATAGGTGACCAAATTATGTCGGGACAGAAATAAAACTGTTCCAGAAAATTTGTTTAATATTTAAGCTAGTATATTCGTTAACTTGAGCACAAGAGAATTCCACCCCACAAGTACAGGAGGATCGTGTACTCGTGGGGATGTAATTAGAGATGGAGAGATTACACGCCCTGCTTGCAGGAGAGTCAAGCCCAATGGTGCAGCAGAATCGCACTTGTGCCTATTGTAAAACACACTAGATGACCTTATAGGCGGCACCCATTAAACCTTCATGAGTAAAATCCAAATTCGACTACGCTTTAATTGAAATAAATATTTCATTGCATTTTAAGACATTGTACTCACCAGCAGAACACTCTGATGATTGATTCTGGATCAGGACGTTGCAAAACTTGGGGATACTTTTCGATCATGGAAGTAGCACAATCCATCACTGTGGTATTCTGTTGGTTCAAACATTTGGACTCCTGCAGGTAACCTGTGACATTAAAAAAAAGATATATTTTACTGTTTGGCATTATTGATTCCTATTACATTTCGGAATGAAACCAGCTGAAATGATTATTCCAGATGTTTGTTTGAGGTTTTATTTCTTATTCTAGATAAGCCATACATTTCATTAGTTTCAGACCCAATCCCAAATTAACCCCAATAATCTAACTTCCCCCAAATTAACCCCAATAACCTAACAGACCCAATAACCTAACTTCCCCAAATTAACCGCAATAACCTAACTTTCCCAAATTAACCCCAATAACCTAACTTTCCCAAATTAACCCCAATAACCTAACTTCCCCAAATTAACCCCAATAACCTAACTTTCCCAAATTAACCCCAATAACCTAACTTTCCCAAATTAACTCCAATAACCTAACTTTCCCAAATTAACCCCAATAACCTAACAGACCCAATAACCTAACTTCCCCAAATCAACCCCAATAACCTAACTTTCCCAAATTAACTCCAATAACCTAACAGACCCAATAACCTAACTTCCCCAAATTAACCCCAATAACCTAACAGACCCAATAACCTAACTTCCCCAAATTAACTCCAATAACCTAACAGACCCAATAACCTAACTTCCCCAAATTAACCCCAATAACCTAACAGACCCAATAACCTAACTTCCCCAAATTAACCCCAATAACCTAACAGACCCAATAACCTAACTTTCCCAAATTAACCCCAATAACCTAACTTCCCCAAATTAACCCCAATAACCTAACAGACCCAATAACCTAACTTTCCCAAATTAACCCCAATAACCTAACAGACCCAATAACCTAACTTCCCCAAATTAACCCCAATAACCTAACTTCCCCCAAATTAACCCCAATAACCTAACAGACCCAATAACCTCTTCCCAAGTGTACATGGAGGCAAGTGATAATAGTCAAATAATTACGAAAATGTAATATTCATTTGCACAAATACCAGTTTTCGATTTTTGGAACATTTAAATCCCTGAGTTTCAATTCTCATTTCCAATATCAACTTTATATCAGTTTTTTTAACAACAATTTAGGTTTTTTTCAAAGTCTAATTGACCAAATGAAGCAGTAACGCGGGCTGACTCAGTCAATATCTCGTATGCCCCTAGTCTGATGTTACCAAGTTCGAGTCCCAACTGTGCCTTTGTTGAGATTTTCTCCGTTCACCTGCACTCTCAGTGAGAAAGGGAACACCGATGGGATGGGTCATTTTTTGATGGCTCAGGCGCAGAAGAACAACACCCTATGCACCTTGAAGAACATACTGGATGAGCTTAGGAGGCTTCCATCTGTTTCGCAATGGCTGTGAAATGGTCAAGCGGGACTCGAACCTAGGAACTGCAGATTGCGAGTCAGGCGCACTATCGACAGAGTCAACCCCCGCCCCTAATTACTCCGATGATATGTAATGCCATAACTCTCCAAATATTTGGGGCGGGAGTAGATCAGTCTGTAGCGCGCCAGGCTCACAATCTACAGTTTCTATGTTCGAATCCCAGCTGAGCCAGAGTTGAGATTTATTTCCACAATACTCCTCGCCCTGCCCACGGTCAGTACGGGGACACCGATGGTCCGTGGCTCAATGTTCGGGAGAGCCATACCCTGTGCATGTTAAATAACACGCTGGATGGTCTTGACGGGAGGGTATCATCTGTCTCTCAGCAGCTGTCTAGTTGGTCTCCCCCCCCCCAACCTTTTCTGAGCCCCCGGGAGTCCTAATGACGTGGCCATTTAGTCCATTGTGTGCAAAAAAAAAAGTGCCTCTAAGAGGTAAAGCAACTCAATAACTTCAAACAATTAAAATTATTTGAAAAAAATTAAAGCAGGTCCCTGACCTAGTTGCATTTAATGATTTCGTTAACAGGTTATACTTACGCTTTCCAAGACTGGAACCAGGAGCGCAGATCTCAGAGAGAAGTTGCTTAACTCCGCCCATGACAATTTGACTGGTTGCTTGGTAGAGGGGAGAGTCCAGACATCTGTCCAGGCAAGCCAAGCCCTCAGCTGTGCGTCTGAAGGAAAAATAAGGAAGTACATTATTGCTTTGGTAGTTAATGAGGCTAATTTCTTGTTTCTTGTAAATCGCTGGAGCAAGACGATCAGGAAGCAAGTCTTATAATCAATATTTCAAATTCCTAAACCGATAACATAGGTTTCTAAATGGTGTCACTGGCACGTATTAAATCATATAGGAACACATGGCTGTTATTTTGCATACGGAGTGTCAGGGAAAAATAGCGGTTGTAGAAATTATAATAATATTTTGCAAGATTAAAACGATTAAAGGTTCGAATGTTTTCTAGAGTACAACGCGACATTCACTGCTGGAGGCTTAGTATGATATTAATTGCATAGATAAATGAATTATCAAACATCAAAGTCATATAATAAAAAAATAATAAATACCCCCTCAAGCAGCTGCTTGCCACAGAGGTTTTGGTTGGGTTGTTTTACCTCTGAGCGGCACTTTTTTGTACACCATGGGCTAAATGGCCAGGTCACATGGACCCCGAAAGCTCAGAGAAGGTTGGGGGAGGGGACCCACTGGAACAGCTGTTGGGAGACAGATGGTAGCCTCCCGTCAAGGCCATCCAACGTGTTCTTTAGCGTGCACAGGGTTTGGCTTTTCCTCACACGGGGCCACGGCTTAACGTCCCATTCGACGGACGGCGGCCTTTCCAAGCCCATCGGTGTCCCCTACTGAACGTGGGCAGGGCGGTGTCACAGAGGTCTGACAGTTTATATGCCATAGTAGAAGGATCTGAGAGGATGGAAGGACCTCAGCAGAAAAACGACACATACATCCATGAATAACCCGGGGCTCGAACCCAGGTCCCTTAGAACAGTAGCCGAGCGCACTAACCACTCGGCCATGGGACGGCATCAAAGTCATATAGGGAAGTAAATATTACATTAGGTCATCTGAAGCAGGCCACTGTGGGCATTAATGTTTCATCTCACGTCGCATAAATTTATTGCCATGCTTTCTCAATGTGGAAGTTTCAGTTGTATTAGGGGTAGGGATGGCACAGTCGGTAGCGCACCAGGCTAGTAATCTGCAGATCCCAGGTTCGAGTCCCATTTGGACTAACGTTGAGATTCATCTCAGCAAAACTCCACTGTCAGTAGGGGACACCGATGGGCTTTGAAAGGACGCTGTACAATAGTGGGGAAGAAAAGCCTACTACGAATGGAACATGGTTCCGCGTGCAGGAGAGACATACCTGTGCGCGTTAAAGAACACACTAGTTAGCCTACCATCTGTCTCCTAATAGCTGTCCAGTGGTACCCTCCCTCCAACCTTCTCTGAGCTCTCGGGGTCTTTGTGGACTGGCCATTTAGTCCATTGTGTGCAAAAAAAGGGCCCCTCAGAGAGGGCCAACTCTGTTTCTTAGAGCGGTTTTGGGTGTTGCATGAAAAAGCCTCTAACAATGGCCTACATCTCCTAGTTTTCCTTCAACTTTCCCTGCATGACATGTTTTAGAGATCAGAAATATGAAAATCTAAAAGGTGAGATGCCAGGAATGGAGGGATAATGCCCTAGGTTTTGGTTTTGTTACTTGGTCAATAAGGGAGTTGATATTATCATGCAGAAAAAAAACTTTTTCTCAAGTCCTGGGAGCTTCAATGAATTATAACGTGAAATTTACTACTCTTACTTGCATAATGACATTCTATTTACTATTATTTACTTGCAAATTGATATTCTATTTACTATTATTTACTTGCATATTGATATTCTATTTACTATTATTTACTTGCATATTGACATTCTATTTACTATTATTTACTTGAATATTGATATTCTATTTACTATTATTTACTTGCATATTGACATTCTATTTACTATTATTTACTTGCATATTGACATTCTATTTACTATTATTTACTTGAATATTGATATTCTATTTACAATTATTTACTTGCATATTGAAGTACTATTCACTGCTACTTACATCCATACTGACATGTGTTTACTGCTACAATTGACTCCAATTGTACAATTTTTTGATCCTTTCCCATTATTAAATGACTCGCATTATACAAGCTTTCGTTTTCTGCTCCCATTATTATTGACTCTCATTATACAAGCTTTTGATCCGCTCTCATTATATAAGCTTTCGTTATCTGCTCCAGTTATTATTGACTCTCATTATACAAGATTTCGTTATCATCTCCTATTATTATTATTAACTCTCATTATACAAGCTTTCGTTTTCTGCTCCCATTATTATTGACTCCCATTATACAAGCTTTTGATCCGCTCTCATTATTATTATTATTGACTCGCATTATACAAGCTTTCGTTACCTGCTCCAGTTATTATTGACTCTCATTATACAAGATTTCGTTATCAGCTCCTATTATTATTATTGACTCGCATTATACAAGCTTTCGTTTTCTGCTCCAGTTATTATTGACTCCCATCATACAAGCTTTTGATCCGCTCTCATTATTATTGCATCCCATTATGCAAGCTTTTGATCCGCTCTCATTATTATTATTATTGCCTCGCATTATACAAGCTTTCGTTACCTGCTCCAGCTATTATTGACTCCCATTATACAAGCTTTTGATCCGCTCTCATTATTGTTGACTCCCATTATACAAGCTTTCGTTACCTGCTCCAGTTATTATTGACTCCCATTATACAAGCTTTTGATCCGCTCTCATTACTATTGCCTCCCATTATACAAGCTTTTGATCCGCTCTCATTATTATTGACTCCCATCATTCGAGCTTTTGATCCGCTCTCATTATTATTATTATTGACTCCCATCATACAAGCTTTTGATCCGCTCTCATTATTATTATTATTGCCTCCCATTATACAAGCATTTGATCCGCTCTCATTATTATTGACTCTCATTATACAAGCTCAAAATATTGTTTTGACTGATGATTCTGCATCAGTTGTTGCTGTCAGTCACCAAATGTTGCTGACCTTAGTGAAAATCTTCAGTGGTTGTTTCCCCCATCCAACGCCGCATCGCTCCCTAAACCATATTCCTCCTCCACATTGATCAAAGGGTTATACCTACTTTAATTTCTTTAATACCAAGTCACGAAAAGTATCAGCCACACTTTCTTTCCACCTAGCTCATTCTTCCTCACCAAATATTTTAATTATTCTTCGGTATATCTATCTCTCTTCTAAAAATGTTTTCGAAGGCATCCTATTTCCTTTTGAAGTAGTTCAAATAATCATGTTGTGTAAAGCAGAAATTTCTCTTCCGCAAGAACTGTTTCTTCCCCTATAGTTATGCCTTTGCTACAAACGACGGAATTCTATTTTTGGGAGCATACTTGGTGAATTTTTAAGCTTTTTTTTCTTATTAAAATAAACGCTTATAATTTTGTTTTTATTTATAATATTTTTATATATATAATATAACTATATATATATTTTTGTAATTTTTGTATGAAATGAAACAGAAAAACCTTCATACTTACGCGCAGAATATTTTGATGTCGCCTTCCTTTACAGGGTCGGGGTCTCTCAACTTCAGCAAACATTCCTCGATATTGCACTGCTGTCCCAACACACCCCACACACCTAAAAAGAGAAAGATTTTGCGTGTGAAGAATGCATTTAAAAACAATTACAAAAATTACATTTCTCAGAAAATATTTTCTTATGGCGGGAAGGAGAAATTTTCTGTGGCCACATTAAAAGAAAATTTAATGAAATGCTAAGCATATATGCACAGATTTGTAAAGCAAACTTATACAGAAATAATATTTTTGAGAATATGAAAGTTTTATTTTTGATTTTAACACATAAAGAGGCAGTAGTCATCCATTATCCACATATACAGGGTGATTCAAAACTTATCGTTCAAATTTCGTGGGGAGGTAGGGAATACGTCAGGAAACCGATTTCACATAGGAAAGTATGTCCGCAAATGTACGCATGCGTATGTAGAGGGCGCTGTGTGTACCCAACCAGTGTACAGCTCGCCCGACCACTCCCGCTGTCATCAGTGTACGAGCTGACTTACTAGTGATAAGATGAATCGTTTTACGCCATATGTACCATGTGTACGAGACCCCCGTCGACAGTGAAATGGACCTTGTTGCACGAATAGTGGCCGCCGCAGGCATTGTCCGTGATATGCCAGACGTTTTTGAAAATGTTCGGCGGTCAATGCAACGGCGGTGGGAATCATGTGTCCGTGTAAATGGTCGCAATTTTGAGCACCTACTGTGAACCTGTACTTTACCTTGTTGGAATAAAAGTCACATTCGTTACCACTTAACTGTACTGTTTCCTTGTGTTCACTTTACTTGTCCATTTTGTTCATGTAGATGACGTTTGCGGACATACTTTCCATGTGAAATCGGTTTCCTGACGTATTCCCTACCTCCCCACGAAATTGGAACGATAAGTTTTGAATCACCCTGTATAGTCAACCATATTTCATACGGCTTTTGTTCAAGGAATGACTTTTATAATAAAACAACGAATGCTTGTTATATTTGAATATATATATAGTGATGTAGATGTTTAAAATTGTACTGTTTGTGAAAAATTTCAACGAAAAATAATAATTATCTTTAATTTTTTTTATTTTAATTATTGGAATTTTTCTGGCGGTCACACCGAAATTGTATGGTGGTCGCATTCGGCAACGATAGCCATACTTGAGAGTCGTTATTACTGTGATTGATTGCGTTACATGACACTGTTTCAGAAGCGCATAAAATATCACACATCCTTACGTCATCATCGATCATGCTCTATCTGTCACCCCTGTTGTGCAACAATTACCTACAGCATACCTCCCATTGTAGTAGGCTTTTGCGATGTACTCTAAAATATAATAGATCCCATTTCTATTTACAAGCTTTCCAGAATCCATAGTTAGTTATACCATTAGTATTATTATTAGTTTACCCAGAGTCCTTTTTAAAAGAGTCTGAACGCGCAAAAGTTCACGAGTGAAGCATCCGGTTATTAGATAGAGTAGGGGTTCTCAACGTGGTGTACGCAGTGAGAGCTCAAAAGTCGCTAGATCTAGTAACAAAGTAAAATAATTATTGTTATGTAACTATAGTTTTATCTATCTATACAAGGGGTACGCCAGTTACATACACATTTCCAGGGGTTACGTGAAGCATAAAAGGTTGAGAACCACTGACATATATATTTTATTCCCATTGTTATAATATAACTATAGTTTTATCTATCTATACAAGGGGTATGCCAGTTACATACACATTTCCAGGGGTTACGTGAAGCATAAAAGGTTGAGAACCACTGATATATATGTTTTATTTTATTCCCATTGTTATACTATAACTATAGTTTTATCTATCTATACAAAGGGTACGCCAGTTACATACACATTTCCAGGGGGTACGTGAAGCATAAAAGTTTCAGAACCACTGATATATATGTTTTATTTTATTCCCATTGTTATACTATAACTACAGTTTTATCTATCTATACGAAGGGTACGCCAGTTACATACACATTTCCAGGGAGTACGTGAAACATAAAAGGTTGAGAACCACTGGTATATATATATGTCTTATTTTATTCCCATTCTTATACTATAACTATATTTTATCTATCTATATATATTATTCTTATACTATAACTATATTTTATCTATCTATACAAAGGTTACGCGAGTTACATACACATTTCCAGGGGTTACGTGAAGCATAAAAGGTTGAGAAACACTGATATATATATTTTATTCCCATTGTTATAATATAACTATAGTTTTATCTATCTATACAAGGGGTATGCCAGTTACATACACATTTCCAGGGGTTACGTGAAGCATAAAAGGTTGAGACCACTGATATATAAGTTTTATTTTATTCCCATTGTTATACTATAACTATAGTTTTATCTATCTATACAAAGGGTACGCCAGTTACATACACATTTCCAGGGGGTACGTGAAGCATAAAAGTTTCAGAACCACTGATATATATATATATGTTTCATTTTATTCCCATTGTTATACTATAACTATAGTTTTATCTATCTATGCAAAGGGTACGCCAGTTACATACACATTTCCAGGGGGTACGTGAAGCATAAAAGTTTCAGAACCAATGATATATATGTTTTGTTTTATTCCCATTGTTATACTATAACTATAGTTTTATCTATCTATACAAGGGGTACGCCAGTTACATACAAATTTCCAGGGGGTACGTGAAGCATAAAAGGTTGAGAACCATTGATATATATGTTTTATTTTATTCCCATTTTTATGCTATAACTATAGTTTTATCTATTTATACAAGGGGTACGCCAGTTACATACACATTTCTAGGGGGTACGTGAAGCATAAAAGTTTCAGAACCACTGATATATATGTTTTATTTTATTCCCATTGTTATACTATAACTACAGTTTTATCTATCTATACGAAGGGTACGCCAGTTACGTACACATTTCCAGGGAGCACGTGAAACATAAAAGGTTGAGAACAACTGGTATATATATATGTTTTATTTTATTCCCATTGTTACACTATAACTATATTTTATCTATCTATACAAAGGTTACGCCAGTTACATACACATTTCCAGGGGGTACGTGAAGCATAAAAGTTTCAGAACCACTGATATATATATATATGTTTTATTTTATTCCCATTGTTATACTATAACTATAGTTTTATCTATCTATACAAAGGGTACGCCAGTTACATATACATTTCCAGGGGTTACGTGGAGCATAAAAGGTTGAGAACCACTGATATATATATTTTATTCCCATTGTTATACTATAACTATAGTTTTATCTATTTATACAAGGGGTACGTCAGTTACATACACATTTCCAGGGATTTCCAGGGACAGATGTGAAGCATGAAAGGTTGAGAACCACTGATATATATGTTTTATTTTATTCCCATTTTTTTATCTATCTATACAAAGGGTACGCCAGTTACATACACATTTCTAGGGTTTACGTGAAGGATTTAAAAGGTTGAGAACCACTGATATATATGTTTTATTTTATTCCCATTGTTATACTATAACTATAGTTTTATGTATCTATACAAAGGTTACGCCAGTTACATACACATTTCAAGGGGGTACGTGAAGCATAAAAGTTTCAGAACCACTGATATATATGTTTTATTTTATCCCCATTGTTATACTATAACTACAGTTTTATCTATCTATACGAAGGGTACGCCAGTTACATACACATTTCCAGGGAGCACGTGAAACATAAAAGGTTGAGAACCACTGGTATATATATATATGTTTTATTTTATTCCCATTGTTATACTATAACTGTATTTTATCTATCTATATAAAGGTTACGCCAGTTACATACACATTTCCAGGGGGTACGTGAAGCATAAAAGTTTCAGAACCACTGATATATATATATGTTTTATTTTATTCCCATTGTTATACTATAACTATAGTTTTATCTATCTATACAAAGGGTACGCCAGTTACATACACATTTCCAGGGGTTACGTGAAGCATAAAAGTTTGAGAACCACTGATATATATATATTATTCCCATTGTTATACTATAACTATAGTTTTATCTATTTATACAAGGGGTACGCCAGTTACATACACATTTCCAGGGATTTCCAGGGACAGATGTGAAGCATGAAAGGTTGAGAACCACTGATATATATGTTTTATTTTATTCCCATTGTTATACTATAACTATAGTTTTATCTATCTATACAAAGGGTACGCCAGTTACATACACATTTCCAGGGGTTACGTGAAGTATAAAAGGTTGAGAACCACTGATATATATGTTTTATTTTATTCCCATTGTTATACTATAACTATAGTTTTATCTATCTATACAAAGGGTTCGCCAGTTACATACACATTTCCAGGGGGTACGTGAAGCATAAAAGGTTGAGAACCACTGATATATATGTTTTATTCCCATTGTTATACTATAACTATAGTTTTATCTATCTATACAAAGGGTACGCCAGTTACATACACATTTCCAGGGGGTACGTGAAGCATAAAAGGTTGAGAACCACTGATATATATGTTTTATTCCCATTGTTATACTATAACTATAGTTTTATCTATCTATACAAGGGGTACGCCAGTTACATACACATTTCTAGGGGGTACGTGAAGCATAAAAGGTTGAGAACCACTGATATATATGTTTTATTTTATTCCCATTGTTATACTATAACTATAGTTTTATCTATCTATACAAAGGGTACGCCAATTACATACACATTTCCATGGGGTACGTGAAGCATAAAAGTTTGAGAACCACTGAGATATGTGTTTTATTCCCATTTTTATACTATAACTATAGTTTTATCTATCTATACAAAGGGTACGCCAGTTACATACACATTTCCAGGGGTTACGTGAAGCATAAAAGGTTGAGAACCTCTGATATATATGTTTTATTTTATTCCCATTGTTATACTATAACTATAGTTTTATCTATCTATACAAAGGGTACGCCAGTTACATACACATTTCCAGGGGGTACGTGAAGCATAAAAGGTTGAGAACCATTGATATATATGTTTTATTTTATTCCCATTGTTATACTATAACTATAGTTTTATCTATCTATACAAGGGGTACGCCAGTTACATACACATTTCCAGGGGGTACGTGAAGCATAAAAGTTTGAGAACCACTGATATATATGTTTTATTTTATTCCCATTGTTATACTATAACTATAGTTTTATCTATCTGTACAAAGGGTACGCCAGTTACATACACATTTCCATGGGTTACATGAAGTATAAAAGGTTGAGAACCACTGGTGTAGAGTGATCAAGTAATCTCAGTTCTATCCTCGAGTGGTATAGAGCTGAGATCGATTGATACACTTAAGAATTTACGAATTCTCTCTTGGCATAAGAAATCTCCACTTTTTCTGTTTTTTGGTGATTCAAAAAATCTGGTTAGGGCGTAGCCACAGAAAAGATTGAATTAGAAATTAAGTGGGAGTAAAAAAATCTCGAAATTTGAACTCATTTAGAAATAGTGTGTGACACAACAAGGTTGGGAAACGCAAGGTGTGTGACACAACATACGTGACACAACAAGGTTTTGAAAACCTAATGATGGGTATACGTATAGTGATTCTGAAATCAGAAGAGCAAGTAAGATTTTGACCGATAGGAAAATAAAATCCTTAAGATTCTTGATTAATAGAGTGAATTACAATTAATTTTTTAAGGGAAGAAGTATACCCTTATATAAAGGACACAGACAACCAAGCTTGTCCTATTTTTTTATACAAAATATAAAAACACATAAAATATATTTGCAAACATAATTTTGTTTCGTATCTTTCTTTTCCAAGAAGTTAGTGCGTCTTGTACTGGTACAGAAGAACCTGGATTCGAATCCCAAGGAATACACGGATGCCTGTGTTGTTTTCCCGCGTAGGTTTTGCCTCCCTCATGTCTATTTCAGTGGCCTATTATAACACAAGTTCCAGTCAGATCTCACTGGGAAGCAGATTGCCTAAGGAAAAATTGGCTTGTTTTTAAAGAACGCTATAGCTATTTCATAACTTTCATTGCCGAGTGGTTAGCGCGTTTGGCTACTGATCAAAGGGATTGGGTTCGAGCTCCGGATAAGCCACGAATATTTGTGTTGTTTTCTGCTGAGATCCTGCCATCCTCACAGACATTTTATTTTGGCGTATAAACTGGCAAGCTCCTGTCAGATCTCTGTGGCAAGAAGTTGCTTGAGGAGGTATTTTCTTTTTGTTTTAATAGTTTTCTAATTCACAGCGATGGGTTGTTGTTGGGTTGTTTTACCTCTGAGCGGCACTTTTTTTGCACACAATGGGCTAAATGGCCAGGTCACATGGACCCCGAAGGCTCAGATAAGGTTGGGGGAGGGGACCCACTGGAACAGCTGTTGGGAGACAGATGGTAGCCTCCCTTCAAGGCCATCCAGTGTGTTCTTTAACGTGCACAGGGTATGGCTATCCCACACACGGAGCCACGGCTTAACGTCCCATCCGACGGACGGCGGCCTTTCCAAGCCCATCGGACAGCGATGGGTGATTGCCACGAATTGTTATCCCTGCAACGCCTACGGTCATATACAAAAGCAATAACAGTTGATTATTTAGTGATCTGAAAGCGATAAAATGGATTCGTATATTTAGCGTTCGTATCCTTGAATGACAATTATTTTTTTTGTCTTTAATTTCCAGCATATAGGACAGAGAAAGGTTCTGGAAACTGCTCGTTGTTTGTGGAGGCCTTTTCATACAAGGACATGCTCTACTAAGACCGAGGTCACTGCTGACCATATCCTCAGTTAGAGCTAAAAGCACACAAGCAACCATGCCATTCCGCGACTCGAACCCGGACCCTTGCAGTTGCAATTTGAATGCGAACCAAATTGGTGCTACTGAGGCGACGTTCAAAAATTTATGGTTCATACCTTTGTTGTATTTGTGATGTTAATGGTTTCATACATTTATATAAAAAAATAAATATCCCCTCAAGCAGCTGCTTGCCACAGAGGTCTGACAGGAGTCTCTCAGTTTATACGCCATAGTATCTGTGAGGATGGCGGGACACCAGCAGAAATAAAACACAAATATCCATGCTTTAACGGGGATTGAAACTCTGATTTGTACTAAATAATTTTGATTTGTAATAATAATGTATTCTTACATTGATGATTCTTAGTAATAATGGGTTCTTATATTTGCGGTTCATGCTGTAAAGGGTTCCTACTTTATTGTTATTACTCAGTGAGTTCTTACATTTATAATTCATACCATTCATAATATTAAAATACAAGTAGGAACTCCTTAACATCATGAATCGTAAATGTAGAATCCCATTTACGGTATAAATCATTATTGATAAACCCATTACCAGTATGAATCATTACTATATATAGCGGCGGGGGTGGCTCAGTAGATAGCGCGCCAGGCTCGTAATCTGTAGTTCCCAGGTTCGAATGTCAGCGTTGAGATTTACCTCCGCAAAATTCCCCGCCCTGCCCACGGTCAGTAGGGGACACCGATGGGCTTGGAAAGGCCGCCGTCCGTCGGATGGGACGTTAAGCCGTGTCCCGTGTGCGGGAGAGCCATACCCTGTGCACATTAAAGAACACGCTGGATGGCCTTGACGGGAGGCTACCATCTGTCTCCCAACAGCTGTTCCAGTGGGTCCCCCTCCCCCAACCTTTTCTGAGCCTTCGGGGTCCATGTGACCTGGCCATTTAGCCCATGGTGTGCAAAAAAGTGCCGCTCAGAGGTAAAACAACCCAACCCAGTATGAATCATTACTACATAAACTCATTAACATTATGATTCAAAAATATATTAAAATATTGATACCGTGTTGTATTCATACATTTATGGTGTTCTCTCTCCCCTCCTATACACACACACACACCTTTTTTCATCAGGACTAACTGAAAGGAAACTGTCCTGAAATCAGAAAACATTTTCACAACTTTTAAATTACGAAAAGAAGAAGAAAAAATACAGTACATGGTAACGTAAGGAAAAAATTCGATATTAGTGCAACATTTTTTATTTATAGCTGCTACGTTTTTTAATGGCTGCTACGTTTAATGATCACAAGTTAATACATAAAAAATTAGTTTATTGTATTAACTTTATAATTTCTTATTGAACGCTTAGGTCATCTCAAGGCCTCAATATCTCTACAGCCTGAAAACTGCTGCTCCATTTGATGCTCTATTTTCGCGGATTTGTATTTTGTAGGGCTGTTGCTTTTGGGTTGTTTTACCTCTGAGCGTCACTTTTTTGCACACCATGGGCTAAATGGCCAGGTCACATGAACAGCTGTTGGGAGACAGATGGTAGCCTCCCGTCAAGGCCATCCAGCGTGTTCTTTAACGTGCACAGGGTATGGATCTCCCGCACACGGGGCCACGGCTTAACGTCCCATCCGACGGACGGCGGCCTTTCCAAGCCCATCGGTGTCCCCTACTGACCGTGGGCAGGGCGGGGAATTTTGCGGAGATAAATCTCAACGCTGACCCAGCTGGGACTCGAACCTGGGAACTACAGATTACGAGCCTGGTGCGCTACCGACTGAGCCACCCCCGCCCCATATGAAAGTAGGTTATCGGTACGGAAACCAAAACTAAATCGGCTGGTATTGGCCAAGCTAATAGGGTTTTAATCATCAGTGAATCACTTTTTACGAAAGAATTCGTAATTTAGGTAGGATCCAGAACAAATATTTACGAATTAAAACGGATTAGGTCGATAGAGACCCCGATCATTTCTATAAATACCTTTTTTTTTTTATAAATTTAAGTATTTTTTTCTCATAGTTGTTGTAGCGCAATGTGTATAAGCAATGTGTAAAATTTAATTTTTTGTGGGATTTAGGGAAATAAAGCATTAACGGGAGAAAAAATCGTGATTATTTTTTGAATGGTGTCCATATGGACCACACCAGCGTGACAGAGTCTAAAAAACAAATTTGAATAAAACTTTTGTGGTATAAATCATGTGTAAATTATTACACATGATTGTTATGATTATAAATCATGTGTTATGATTATAAATCATGAGATCAAAATATTTTGCATTATTTCTTAACTGTTGAGCTTTTTTTTTTGTCTGAGCCCTTGGAACGTCCCATATTTGTATCTTTTTCATTATAATGATAAACTGATAATGTTCCTTTTTTTAATTATTTTTGAAATATTGATTACTCTGAATTAAACATATTGAATTTTTTTTATTTTCACTAGTTTGAAAACCGTTTTCATCTTTAAAAGCTACAGTTTTTTTTAATTATTTGGAGTTATAGCCTAAAAACACAACATTCTAAGCATAATTTTTTTTCCACAATCGAATTTTGGCGCCCCAAATTATAAGCATTCCCACTCTGCCCTTGGTCGTAAAGGGCACTCTGATGGGCTTGGAAAGGCCACTATCCAGGGCCATCTTAAGGCATGGGTGCACTGGGCAACTGCCCAGTGTGCCCATGCCTTAAGATGGCCCTGGATAGTGGTTCACGATTCTAAATTTTGCAAAAGTTTGTGTTGATTAATCCTCGCTTTGCAGCATGTTTTTTTTATGTTTATACATTGATTTTGTTAAAAGTACCAATAAATCTATAGGCTTAATTTTATTGACCATTTACATTTTTATTCCCATAGGTGGGTGGGTAGAAACAACATAGGTGGGTGTGTTGAACAAAAAATGCCTATAGATCTCTTTGGCCTGGAAAGAGTTAATATTAAAGCTTACCCATTTGGTAAATGGCACAGGGTTAGAATAAATTTATATATGTATAAACTGAATAGATAAATTATTATATACATCTATCTAATAACCTGTTGCTCCACCTTTTGCCTTCACAACAACAGCCAGATGTCTTGGTAAGGATTCAATGAGCTGTTGAAAACACAGAGATGATATTGCCTCCCATGAAGTGAGGATTGCCATCGTATAGCATCCACAGTTGCCAGTGAGGGTTGGTGGGCTCGAACAGATCTTTCCAATTCGTCCCACAAATTCTCAATAGGGTTTTGAGGTCCGGCAGTCGAGGGGATCATTCAAATGTGGTAAACTCACTTGAATGCTCCTGGAGCCAATTGGTTGCCACTTGGGAAGTATGCGGTGTGGTGTTATCCTGTTGAAAGATGGCATCATGGTGCAGAAAGAGAATTGTTATGAACAGGTGTAGATGGTTGGCAAGGATGGTCACTTGTGCCGATAACAGAAGTCTCGACAGGTGTGAGGGGTGCCAAGAAAGCCCGTGTAAACACAGCCTAAACTATTACACCATCTTAACATGCCTGTATGACTACATCTTGGCAAGCTGGGTCCATTACTTTGTGGGGTTTATGCCACACACCCTCCTATCTTCATGATAGAGTTGAAATCATGATTCGACAGACTAGATGGCATGTTTCCAGTCCTCCACACTCCAGTTGCAATAAGCCTTTCCAAACTGCAACCTAATCTTTTGGTGCTTTGCAGTCAAAAAGGGGACACAATGTGGACGTTGACTTCTACAGCCTATTTTTTCCATGGTGTGCAATGGATAGTCTTTGTGCATAAACTTTTGTAAGCAAGACAACAGGAAACTTGATGCTTTGATTCTAGATGTTTAAGCAGTGTCTTGGCATATAAACTGACAGGCTCCTGTCAGACCTCTGTGGCAAGCAGCTGCTTGAGGGGGTATATATTTATTTTATTTTTTTTATTTACTTCAATCCTCATACCATCCTTTCCCTGACGAACTTTTTCGACTTCTATCATCATTCGAAATGAATTTCAATTTATTCTAAAAAAAAAAAAGCCAATTATTAGAACAACAGATGAAGCACGCACAAACACATAAATTGATGTAGGAGGGCTTGTAAAGTGACGTAATAAACGTAAACGCGGTCAGAAGGATAATGACTGTCCTAGTTACGCCTGATTGAACAAAACGCCCCCAACCCACCACACACGAAGCATTTAGTTGGACGCCATTTTGCATTGCATCAGTCGTCAAGTAGGCTTCAGCACCGCGTGTCGAATGGTAAACAGGTCTGTCTTCAAGCAAATGGTTTTTGGATCGTAAAACAATACAAGGAAAGGGAAAGTTCATTGACTTTCTTAGCAAATCAAAAAATAGATGCAGAACTTTTCCTTAAATTAAAAAAAGACCATAATTTATTCTCTGCGTCTGTTGAAAAGTTGTTGTACTTTCATAGACAAGTCTTACGCGCTGTTACTTTTAGATACACCCAAAGAAATATTGTGGAAAGGGGGAATAAATATTATTCTGTTGCAACGACTTGGAAAAAATCAGAGCTATTAGTAGAGAAAGTGAAATTTACTGTTTTATTTTTAGTAACAGGAAGCGGGATAAGTTTGGGGAATGTCTACACTTGGTGTTAAGTTCTGGAGGGGGTCACAGCGTTTCCAAAGTGCTTGTTCTAGATTCAGCTTAGGTTTTTTCCTTGTAGACAAACATAGGTGTCGCCAGTAAAGGAAGCATATTTGAATTTAGTATCACTACAGAACACAAACTATGGACTTCAAGGTTTGCGTTGTTCTACCTCTGAGCGGCACTTTTTTTTTTGCACAAAATGGGATAAATGGCCAGGTCACAAGACCCTAATGGTTCAGAGAAGGTTAAGGGAAGAGGACCCACTGGACAGCTGTTTGGACATAAATGATATCCTCCCGTCAAGGTCATCCAGCGTGTCCTTTAACATGCACAGAGTATGGCTCCCCTTAATGTTCGATCCGACAGACAGTGGCTTCTCCAAACCCATCGGTGTCTCCTACTGTTCGAGGGCAAAATGGGGGTTTTGTGGAGATAAATGTCAACACTGACCCAAGTGGAATTCGAACTTGGGGAACTGCAGATTACGAGCCCGGCGCGCTACCGATTGAGTCACCCCGCTCCAAAATTGTGTTGAGTCGAGTGGGAACCGAACCCACGACCTCCTATAACATGATAACATGTCAGATACTCTGACTACTGAGCTACTGACCGTATGGATTTCAAATCTGAAAGGATATATATATATATAAATTTAAAATTAAAATGAGAAATATGAAATTATTTTATGCACATATCTTTATTCCTTAATTGAACATAATCCTGCGTGTAGTGTTTTTACTCTTTCCCTCTCTGTCGAAATTCTGAAGACATCCTTGTTTTGAAACTTACAAAACAAATTAAAAAGTGATTTCAGAAAGACAGTTATAATTGGAGTTCAGAACTTGACAAATCCAAATCGTCGAAATATTGGGAAATATAGACTGAGTTTTTTAGAAAGTAATAAGGATATCGTCCCGTGGCCGAGTGGTTAGCACGCTTGGCTACTGATCTAAGAGACCTGGGTTCGAGCCCCGGATTAGGCATGGATGTGTGTGTGTGTCGTTTTTCTGCTGAGGTCCTGCCATCCTCTCAGATCTGTGGCATAAGGAATCAGATTCTGTCAGTATATCTGTGGCATATAAACTGACAGGCTCCTGTCAGACCTCTGTGGCAAGCAGCTGCTTGAGGGGGTATTTATTTATTTTTTATTTATTAGTGGGTAGACAAAATCAAGCAGGACCTTGTTAGAGGTGTCGAGAGTTAGCTCAGTCAGCATCGCGACTGGCTCCTGATCTGATCCTCATCTGTTTCAATTCCAAATGCGTTTGCGTTGGCAATTTCTTTGTTTAACACTCGTTCTGTTCTCAGTGAGAAAGGGAACACCGATGGTCTTGGTAGCCGTGTGTGAGATGGTACGGTTAAATTGGGGCCCCCTTGTGCAGGAGAGCCAAATGCACTTGAAGGAACATGCATGATGAGCTCACAGGACAGTCTCTCCTAACAGCTGTCCAGTAAATCCATTTGCTTAACCTTCACTAAGTTCTTGGAGTCCTTGCAATCTGGCCACTGCGTGCAAAAAACAAAGATGCAGCTTTGAGTTGAAATAACCAACTTTGTGCGAGATGGGTTGGGTTAGTTTCACCTCTGAGCGGCACTCTTTTGCACACCATGGGCTAAATAGCCAGGTCACATGGACCCCGAAGGCTCAGAGAAGGTTGGGGGTGGGGACCCACTGGAACAGCTGTTGAGAGACAGATGGTAGCCCCCCCCCCCGTAAAGGCCATCCAGCGTGTTCTTTAACGTGCACAGGGTATGGCTCTCCCGCACACGGGGCCACGGCTTAACGTCCCATCCGACGGACGGCGGCCTTTCCAAGCCCATCGGTGTCCCCTACTGACCGTGGGCAGGGCGGGGAATTTTGCGGAGATAAATCTCAACGCTGACCCAGCTGGGACTCGAACCTGGGAACTGCAGATTACGAGCCTGGCGCGCTACCGACTGAACCACCCCCGCCCCTATGCGAGATGGACTGAAGTACTTGTTCAAGATATACGCACTTGGCGAAGGAAATTTCACACTCAAGAGGAAAGCCGAAGCACTGCTATTAAATATCTGGACTTGATAGAATCAGAGTCTGACCAGGGATTTGGCGGGTGGACAGTGCAACAGAATCTTATTAGGATTTGACTGCAATAAATAAATACCCCCTCAAGCAGCTGCTTGCCACAGAGGTCTGACAGGAGCCTGTCAGTTTATATGCCATAGTAGGTCTGAGAGGATGGCAGGCCCTCAGCAGAAAAACGACACAAACAGTCATGCCTTACCCGGGGCTCGAACCCAGGTCCCTTAGATCATTAGCCAAGCGCGCTAACCACTCGGCCATGGGACAGCTATATGTAAAAGTTGTTGGTAAAGATTAAGGTTTTTGGTTAAAGTATTAACCCAGATTGAACCACCGAAGCATTAAGTATTCTTTACACTTATCCGTGTAAACAAATATAAAGAATGAATCATGATCATAAAAAGAAAAGCAATCTTTAGTATTTGTTTCAGGTGCTTGTTTCATCTCTGAACTCGTAAAAGTAACTTTTGCACTATCTTCTATCCGTACGGTTGCCTTTTACAGTTCACTGGGTTTCCTTAGGGCACCATTATTGTTTTGCACCCAATAATCAAAATCGACAGATTACAAGGAATCTAAAGGATTAGAGGTGAATATTGGAAAGGAATACATTGGAAAGATGTTAGATAACTGGTAGAAACCTCCCGTCAATGTGTTGCTTAACGCGTGCAGGGTGTTTACCCAAGCACAGGGAGACATGGCTTAACGTCCCATCTGACGGACGGCGTCCTTTTCAAGTCCATCATTGGGCCTTTTCTTACCGAGATACTTATATCGCAATGTTTAAATGTTGTGTTTTTACATTTCTCTCTCAGAAATTTTACACGGTTTCTGACTTTATTGTTTACCACTAAAAATGAATGTATTCATGAAACAAAAAAGCACAGAAACACGTCAGCGTAATTCTCTTTTTTTAATCATTTGGATATATATATAGGACAGAGAAGAATCCTAGGAACTGCTTCCAGCTTTTGCAGGCCTTCTCATAGAAGAACATGCCCTACTAAGACCGAAGTCACTGCTGATCATTGCCTCAGTTAGATTTGGGTTGGGTTGTTTTACCTCTGAGCGGCACTTTTTTGCACACCATGGGCTAAATGGCCAGGTCACATGGACCCCGAAGGCTCAGAGAAGGTTGGGGGAGGGGACCCACTGGAACGGCTGTTGGGAGACAGATGGTAGCCTCCCTTCAAAGCCATCCAGCGTGTTCTTTAACGTGCACAGGGTATGGCTCTCCCGCACACGGGGCCACGGCTTGACGTCCCATCCGACGGACGGCAGCCTTTCCAAGCCCATCTGTGTCCCCTACTGACCGTGGGCAGGGAATTTTGCGGAGATAAATCTCAACGCTGATCCAGCTGGGACTCGAACCTGGGAACTACAGGTTACGAGCCTGGCGCGCTACCGACTGAGCCACCCCGCCCCATGCTAGTTAAGGCTTCTTAATTAAAACTTGAGTTATTAAGTGAAACTTCGTAGTTCTTATTTGTAACTTTATCGCAAATATGAAATATATTTTGGTTGAGTATCTTATGAAAAAGGACTCCTTTGGTAGCGTGTCAGGCTTGTAATCTGCATTCCCAAAGTTCGAGTCCCAACTCTGCATCTTTGAGATGATTTATCTTCGCTAATCCCCACTCTGTCATCGCTGAAGAGGTGGATACCATTAGACTCGCAAAGGCCGCCGTCCGTCGGATGAGACATTAACCAGGGCCCGTGTGCACGTTAAAGAAAACATTCTGGATAGGCCTTACGGGAGACTTTCCATAAGTCTCCTAGCATCCTTACCAGCTGAAAGAAAACATTCTGGATGGGCCTTACGGGAGACTTTCCATAAGTCTCCTAGCATCCTTACCAGCTGAAAGAAAACATTCTGGATGGGCCTTACGGGAGACTTTCCATAAGTCTCCTAGCATCCTTACCAGCTGAAAGAAAACATTCTGGATGGGCCTTACGGGAGACTTTCCATAAGTCTCCTAGCATCCTTACCAGCTGAAAGAAAACATTCTGGATGGGCCTTACGGGAGACTTTCCATAAGTCTCCTAGCATCCTTAACAGCTGACCAGTGAGTCACTCTTTTCCAATCTTCTCTGAGCCCTTTGGGTCTTTGTGACCTGGCCATTGGTGTGCAAAAAGTGCCACTAAGAGGTGAAACAAATCATTAAAAAAATCAATTGAAAAAATCAATTAATTTATTTGTATCGTGTTATACTTTTTTCATTTTCTTTCCTTATATTTTTTGTCATTTTCTTTGGCATATATGGAAGTCTGAGACTGCTATTTAATCAATTTTGTACAAAATATAAAAAAAAAGTACCGCTCATATGTAAATTAACAGAAACAACGAAATTCTCTATCTTTGAGCAACACAGCATTTGTATCTATATGTTGTATTTAAAAAATTCGCATGACACAGTTCTGGAGTCATGAAAATATTCATAGCAAAGCCTTTTTTACACGCTTACATAATCCTATAGATACTACGTAATAATGACGATTACACTGAAACCAGGACATGTCCGGACACAAATCTAAAAAGTGGATTTAAGCTGTTAATCCGTAGCCTGCCCTCTGTGATGCAGGACATATCGTGCCATGATGCTGTCACCCTGCACGATGAGATTCTGTATACAATCTTTTGTGTTTGTCCAAAGCTTTCACAACTCAAATCCGACAAATGTTGTAGTTGCATACTCTATTTATATATTGGGGCACAAAGCATATGTATCGCATATGCCTTCTATTATCAACGACGCAAAAAAAAAAATACACCTTCGCAGGGGAATCGATTTTTTTTTATCATTTTAACATAACAACAAAATAATGATAATGCAAATATGGATGAAATATTAATATAATTCCATTTCTAATGCTGGTAAATTGGAACAGACTTGATTGATTAAATGTGTTCTGATGATACTCAAAAAAAGGAATAAGACGTTTGGAACAGTTCCAGTGTTACGAGTGGCTATTCATGTTCCAGGGGGCGATTCAGTCAATAGCACGTCAGGTTCTTAAACTGTAGTTCCTAGGTTCGGGTCCCGCCTGGGGACTTCCCTCCCTGCTCTCGGTCAGTAGACACCGATGGACTTGGAAAAGTGGCCGTCCGTCGGATAAGACGTTAAGCCCTGGTTCCGTGTGCGGGAGAGCCATGCCTTGTTCAAGTTAAAGAACACGCTAGATGGCCTATCATCCCAACAGCGTCCAGCAGGTCTCCTCCCCAAACCTTCTCTGACCTCTCGGGGTCCTTATAACTTAGTCATTTAGCATATTGTGTGCAAAAAAAGAAGTGCTGCTCAGAAGTAAAACAACCCAGTACTCATGTTACAGTTGGTTATAGTGCACAGAGATAACACAAGAGAGAGGAGAAAGATAACACAAGAAACACTTGTGATTTATCTGAGGATCGAACCCGGATCTCTGTGATCCGCATCGAATAACGCTAACCAATGATCCAATTAAAGTTAAAATTTGGAGCTATTTTTGCGAATAACTAAGTATTTTTATGTTTTTTTAATGCAAAATTTCTCTGTTGTGATTCTATTATAACTTTATAAATATTATTCATTAATGCCGACTATTCACAACAATTTCATGTATCACAATTTGGGAACTCCTGTGATAAGACATTTAAAATTATAGTAATTTATCTAAATATAAATAATAACAATAAACAGTAAAGCGATAAAAATACTTAAGTAAATGTAGATTGAGCATAAAAAAAGTATCACCCCTATCAATGATTTCTTTTTCCAGAGCTATTCCTGACTAGTAAATAGGATATAAAGCTTCTTGTATAATCTGAACATATTTTTAATATCACATGATCAAACCCTTTATCCCACTTAACCCTGAGTCTTGTGTGGCCTGACTTTTGGTTTTATTTGTACTTAATAAACAATCTGATATCTGATATCGTTAATTAATTTTATGAACTCCAAGCCTAGGGCTTATATCTCATAGTCTAAAATAGAGCCTGATTGGCAATAACAGAAGTTAACCCTTTCAGGACCATAAGGTTTCTAAGAGTAAATATTAGTATGTAACTGTTTATTTTAGTTTGTTTAGACGTAAAATAAATAAAAATCATAAGAAAAATACATAACAAGGTGTAGTTTTTTTGGAATTTTATGGAAAATATTTTTCCCAATGGACTATAAAGGTAACACAAACTATAGTTAGGCTTATTATGCAATGTCTTTTATTTATTGGTTTATTATAACAAAATGTTAACTAAAATAATACAAAATTATGAAATAAAATTACTATACAAAATGATGTGCTAATTATGATATTCGGCGAAGCAATTTTCTTTGGTTGTGAAGCAAAGATGGACATTGCACAGATGCAACATTATTGCAAAGATGGACATGGACTAAACGTTCCCGTTTACGTAATTGCGTTCGGCATACGTTCTATTTTGACATTCTGTATAAAAAATGCAGATAAGGTTATAATTAAATACGACAATCACCAATTTTAAAATGGGAAAAATATTTCCCTTAGTCGTGAAAGGGTTAAAACACATAAACCTCAAAAGAGCCACAAGGGCCAAATTAATTTGCTAAAAAAGCACAACTAAAAGAAAAACAAGTGAGAATCAAACACCAATATCTTTGGGCGCTTGAATTGGTTTAAAACCAATGGATCATAGTCAATCAATAAACAAATTATGTGTTGTCTGATATATTACTATTAAAATAACGGTAGCCGTACAAAACTCGTATGTTAATTTAAGTTATTAATAAAAAATAAAACTGCAAAATATGCTTACGAAAAAAATTAATACTAATGCAATTTTATTGATGCTAATATTTCACCAATTTTAAATACTTGACTCCCTTTTTTAGACAAGTATATATAATTATTTTAGATTTTTTTAATGCGATGGAGGTTTCACAGTTCCATAGCACAATGCCTCTCAAATTTCACGATCCAACCTGAGTTACCAAACACTTGTTTAACTGAAGAGCACACGAAAGAGCAACACAGTTTATCGAAATTTCTTTTCTAATGTCTTAGCAAAAATAAAAAAAAAGATAAAATCTTCGATATTTAATGTAAAATATCGCCTAGTGTGGTTAAAGAAACCTTATTCACCAAAACAGAACCCGTTAAGAAAATAAAGTCATTTTTCGCACTTACCGACAACAAAAAGGAGCACTTGGAAGCTGAACCCCATTTTTCAAAAAACAGCCGTTGAAACTGTCCAAGAGCAAAGCCAAAGGAGTTATCGAAAGTCGAGCTTAATGCAAAGAGTCCCAAGAGACTTCTCTCTCTCCTTCACTCAGACAAAAAGTATAAATTTCGCCTCTGCGTCGGCTTTACTAGTAGTCTCGCCGGGGAAAGTTGGTCAACCTTGACAACTGGTGACGTCACGCGCTTCCACCCCTCTTTCTCCCTATCGCTCCTCACCAAAACAAGTGAGGAAGTAACACTGACCTTTATAACCAGTTCTCTGTGTTCGGCGCATTCGTTTTTTCCCCATCGTTCTCCGCTATCCAGTGATCCGAAGGAAGATCATTGCCCTACATAACATCCTCTAGAGACCTGGCGTGGGGGAGCACACCGGAGACCAGCCAGGCAAACAGGCTAGCCGAAGCACCCTGCTAAGAACAGAAGAGAGAGCAGCACTTTATGAGTTCGCCAAATAAATGATAATGTTGGTAGACCAGAGTTGACGTATTCAGAGTCATTCAGTTGTAGGGGGGGCTGATAAATCTGCGAACGTGATTATCTGCTTGCCTGCAGCTAAATATATAAAGTCATATGGAGAGCAAAGCAGCTTCCATGCGGAGATGTAACACCTGGGCATACATGCATTCGATAAGTTTGAACTGTGACTAAATGGTCTGGTGATTTTTCTGACTAAAATAAACGCGTCTGTCAGCAGTTTTTTCCCTCATTTTCTCTCGGTGAGCAAATGATTGAAGTAGAGCTTTAGATTCATAGAGTGAATTCGTTCTCTCTTTCATTTCTTGGTTTTGTTTGTCTTTGCCTGTGTGTTTGTTTCTCAATTTGCATACATGCTGTGCATTGCAGTCGACCCAAATTGTCTCCATATTCTGATAATAAAAACAGAGAAATGAATGTCTAGATATGTGTATACTGTATATGAAAATTGAGATATCTTCACACTCCAGCCCTTGTATAGTTAAAACATCCCTTAGTGTAAATGCATTTTCTGGAGCAATTTCTAGATCAATATGGAATGTAAGGATTTACTTTTAATGTAATTTTATGTTCAATTTGCGTTTCCCTGCGTAGAATGAACGCTAATGCTATGCTTAAAGTCATTTAATGTTCAACAAGTAAAAATAGAATTAAATTAGAAAACCAGTTATGTTCTTTAAAAAGAAACAACACTATTTTTAATGCACTTCGTGATGATCCCTTTCGAAAAATGTCTTCGAAAGCTGATTTGGTTCAGTGTCTCGGAAAATGTTTTCGGACGTTGATTTGCCCAGAAAATGTCTTCGAAAGCTGATGTGTCCCAAAGTCCCAAAAAATGTCTTCGAAAGCTGATTTGTTCCAATGTCCCGAAAAATGTCTTCGAAAGCTGATTTGTTCCAATGTCCCGAAAAATGTCTTCGAAAGCTGATTTGTTCCAATGTCCCGAAAAATGTCTTCGAAAGCTGATTTGTTCCAATGTTCCGAAAAATGTCTTCGAAAGCTGATTTGGTCCAGTGTCCCCGAAAAATGTCTTCGAAAGCTGATTTGGTCCAGTGTCCCCGAAAAATGTCTTCGGACACTGATTTGGTTCAGTGTCCCGGAAAATGATTTCGGACGTTGATTTGCCCAGAAAATGTCTTCGAAAGCTGATTTGTTCCAATGTCCCGAAAAATGTCTTCGAAAGCTGATTTGGTCCAGTGTCCCCGAAAAATGTCTTCGGACACTGATTTGGTTCAGTGTCCCGGAAAATGTTTTCGGATGTTGATTTGCCCAGAAAATGTCTTCGAAAGCTGATTTGTTCCAATGTCCCGAAAAATGTCTTCGAAAGCTGATTTGGTCCAGTGTCCCCGAAAAATGTCTTCGAAAGCTGATTTGGTCCAGTGTCCCCGAAAAATGTCTTCGGACACTGATTTGGTTCAGTGTCCCGGAAAATGATTTCGGACGTTGATTTGCCCAGAAAATGTCTTCGAAAGCTGATTTGTTCCAATGTCCCGAAAAATGTCTTCCAAAGCTGATTTGGTCCAGTGTCCCCGAAAAATGTCTTCCAAAGCTGATTTGGTCCAGTGTCCCCGAAAAATGTCTTCGGACACTGATTTGGTTCAGTGTCCCGGAAAATGTTTTCGGATGTTGATTTGCCCAGAAAATGTCTTCGAAAGCTGATTTGTTCCAATGTCCCGAAAAATGTCTTCGAAAGCTGATTTGGTCCAGTGTCCCCGAAAAATGTCTTCGGACACTGATTTGGTTCAGTGTCCCGGAAAATGTTTTCGGATGTTGATTTGCCCAGAAAATGTCTTCGAAAGCTGATTTGTTCCAATGTCCCGAAAAATGTCTTCGAAAGCTGATTTGGTCCAGTGTCCCCGAAAAATGTCTTCGAAAGCTGATTTGGTCCAGTGTCCCCGAAAAATGTCTTCGGACACTGATTTGGTTCAGTGTCCCGGAAAATGATTTCGGACGTTGATTTGCCCAGAAAATGTCTTCGAAAGCTGATTTGTTCCAATGTCCCGAAAAATGTCTTCCAAAGCTGATTTGGTCCAGTGTCCCCGAAAAATGTCTTCCAAAGCTGATTTGGTCCAGTGTCCCCGAAAAATGTCTTCGGACACTGATTTGGTTCAGTGTCCCGGAAAATGTTTTCGGATGTTGATTTGCCCAGAAAATGTCTTCGAAAGCTGATTTGTTCCAATGTCCCGAAAAATGTCTTCGAAAGCTGATTTGGTCCAGTGTCCCCGAAAAATGTCTTCGGACACTGATTTGGTTCAGTGTCCCGGAAAATGTTTTCGGATGTTGATTTGCCCAGAAAATGTCTTCGAAAGCTGATTTGTTCCAATGTCCCGAAAAATGTCTTCCAAAGCTGATTTGTTCCAATGTCCCGAAAAATGTCTTCCAAAGCTGATTTGGTCCAGTGTCCCCGAAAAATGTCTTCGGACACTGATTTGGTTCAGTGTCCCGGAAAATGTTTTCGGATGTTGATTTGCCCAGAAAATGTCTTCGAAAGCTGATTTGTTCCAATGTCCCGAAAAATGTCTTCGAAAGCTGATTTGGTCCAGTGTCCCCGAAAAATGTCTTCGGACACTGATTTGGTTCAGTGTCCCGGAAAATGTTTTCGGATGTTGATTTGCCCAGAAAATGTCTTCGAAAGCTGATTTGTTACAATGTCCCGAAAAATGTCTTCGAAAGCTGATTTGTTCCAATGTCCCGAAAAATGTCTTCGAAAGCTGATTTTTTCCAATGTCCCGAAAAATGTCTTCGAAAGCTGATTTGGTCCAGTGTCCCCGAAAAATGTCTTCGGACACTGATTTGGTTCAATGTCCCGGAAAATGTTTTCGGACGTTGATTTGCCCAGAAAATGTCTTCGAAAGCTGATTTGTTACAATGTCCCGAAAAATGTCTTCGAACGCTAATCTGGCTCAATATCCCGGAAAATGTCTTCGAAAGCTGATTTGTTCCAGTTTTCTGGAAAATGTCTTCTAACGCTAATTTGGCTCAATGTCCCGGAAAATATCTTCGAAAGCTGATTTGTTCCAATGTCCCGAAAAATGTCTTCGAAAGCTGATTTGTTCCAGTCTTCTGGAAAATGTCTTCGAACGTTAATTTGGCTCAATGTCCCGGAAAATGTCTTCGGATGCTGATTTGCCCCAGCATTCCGGAAAATGTTTTCGCAAATTCATATTTTCAAGCGTTCCGGAAAATGTCTTCGAAAACTGATTTATTACAGTGTCCCAGAAAATATCTTCGAAAACTGATTTGTTCCAGTGTCCCGGAAATTGTTTTCGGACACTGATTTGGCTCAGTGTTCCGAAAAATGTCTTCGGACGCTGATTTGTTCTAGCGTTCCAAAAAACATCTTCGGACGCTGATTTGTTCTAGAGTTCCAAAAAACATCTTCGGACACTGATTTGTGGCAATGTTCCGGAAAATGTCTTCAGACGCTGATTTGTGCCAGTGTCCCGGAAAATTTTTCCAGGACGAAAAAAATTTCCGGGACATTGGAAAATTCAGCACAATTCATGTGCTGAATTTTCCCAGTGTCCCAGTAAATGTCTTCCTATGCTGCATTGTCCCAGTGTCCCGGAAAATGCCCTCATTATGCTAATTTTTCCCAGTGTCACAGAAAAGGTTTACACGCAATGGTCTGCCTCTGTGTTAAGAACTTTGGACATTGATTCGACCCCGTGTCCGGAAAAAGTTCTTGAGGACTTGATTTGTCCAGGATTTTTTTCAGAACAATAAGATTTGTGTGAAAAAATGAATGAGACACTCTGGAATGCCTCCGTGTTTTTCCCGGTTACTCCTCAACTCGTTACTTTTATGGGAACAAGTTCATGCTACTTGTTTATATATGATAGAAAAAGGAACTGTAGTGCAATTCGGCGATATTAAATGGCGTAAAGCATATGCAGGAAAATGAATAAACAAGATTTAAAAGATAAACTTTGTCATGAGCAATGGATACCTAATTTCAAGCAGTGTCAGCATGTTCAACAAATGACTATATAGCTAACCTCGATTTACACAGTTTCAGTTTTACAGTATAAAAAATGCAACAAATTTTGATTTACACGTGAGTAGACTCGATTTTACGCTGCCAAAGGTTTTTTACCTCTGAGCGGCACTTTTTTGCACACTATGGGCTAAATGGCCAAGTCACAAGGACCCCGAAGGCTCAGAGAAGGTTGGGGGAGGGAACCCAGTGGAACAGCTGTTGGGAGACAGATGGTAGCCTCCCGTCAAGGCCATCCAACGTGTTCTTTAACATGCACAGGGTATGGCTCTCCCGCACACGGGGCCACGGCTTAACGTTCCATCCGATGGACGGCGGTCTTTCCAAATCCATCGGTGTCCCCCTACTGACCGGTGTCCCCCTACTGATACAATTTTGCGGAGATAAATCTCAACGCTGACCCAGCTGGGACTCGAACTGGGAACTACAGATTACGAGCCTGGTGCGCTACCGACTGAGCCACCCACGCCCCTTCCTGGACAAGAAAGCCAAAGATTACCAAGGAGATAAATTCCATTTTAGGTGGGAGAAATTTACCAACAGACAAATTCCATTTTAGGTGGGAGAAATTTACCAACAGACAAATTCCATTTTAGTATCGAAAGCATTTCCAAGAAGACAAATTTTATTTCAGTGGGTGAAAGATTGCCAAGAAGACGTACTTCTACATTAAAAATGCACCACAAAAACTAAATGATTGAGACAAACGTTCGATAACTACAACTAAACGAACACTGTCCCCCTCCCCCCCCCCCACCCCCAAAAAATGCAAAATACTTAAATGGAAAGAGTCAGTTTATTTTTATTCCCTTGTTCAATTAGCCAATCCATCGAAACCTTAGAAACAATGCATCAGCATAGTTCTTGAAGAAGATGATACGAAAAACGCATTTCTTTGTTGTCAAAGCTGATGGATCAAAGAGATAATGCTTCGTATAATGAAAGGGATGTTTCATGACTAAGCGTTGCTTGTTGAATGAAGCATGATGTTAGTTGAGATAAAAAACGATATTTGGTGCAGAGAGAAACGATGCTTGCTGAAGTGAAAAATATGATGATTCATGAGATGAAAGTGAACTGTCTTGTCTCATCACTGTATGGAAAAGATGTCCTTCGTAGGAAAAATGATGGTGATATCAAAGCTTCCGTGGATGGGTGAAAAGTTCTGAATGGTGCAAACGGTTCAGCTGTACTGCTTTTTTTTTTTGCACACAATGGTCAGGTCACAAGGACCCGAAAGGATCAGAGAAGGTTGGGGAAGGGGATCCACCAGACAATTGTTAGGAGAAAGATGGTAGTCTCCCATCAATGCCACCCAGCGTGTTCTTTAACGTGGTGCACAGGGTTATGGCTCTCTTGCGTATGGAGACATGGTTTAATGTTCCATACGCTTGTGGCACATTTTCCAACCCTATCAATGTCTCCTTTCTTGCTAAGGTTAGGTTATAGAACATAAATCTCAGCTTTGCCACAGTTGAGAGTCGAACTTGGGAACGCAGATTACGAGCCTGTAGCTCAATCTCAGCTGTGTTAGAATTGAGACTTGAACTTGGGAACTGCAGATTACTAACCGGTAGTCAATCTCGACGCTACCACAGTTGAGACTCGAACTTTTGGAAGTAACATTTACCAGCCTGGAGATTAATCTCAACTGTGGTATAATTGAGACTCGAACTTGGGAAAAGTAGATTATGAGCCTGGAGCTCAATCTTGAAGCTACCACAATTGAGACTCGGACTTGGGAACTGCAGATTATGAAACTGGAGCTCAATCTCGAAGCTACCACAATTGATACTCGGACTTGGGAACTGCAGATTATGAGCCTGGAGCTCAATCTTGAAGCTACCACAATTGAGACTCGGACTTGGGAACTGCAGATTGTGAGCCTGGAGCTCAATCTCGAAGCTACCACAATTGATACTCGGACTTGGGAAAAGCAGATTGTGAGCCTGGAGCTCAATCTCGAAGCTACCACAATTGAGACTCGGACTTGGGAACTGCAGATTATGAACCTGGAGCTCAATCTCGAAGCTACCACAATTGAGACTCGGACTTGGGAGCTGCAGATTATGAGCCTGGAGCTCAATCTCGAAGCTGCCACAATTGAGACTCGGACTTGGGAACTGCAGATTATGAGCCTGGAGCTCAATCTCGAAGCTACCACAATTGAGACTCGGACTTGGGAACTGCAGATTATGAGACTGGAGCTCAATCTCGAAGCTACCACAATTGAGACTCGGACTTGGGAAAAGCAGATTGTGAGCATGGAGCTCAATCTCGAAGCTACCACAATTGAGTCTCGGACTTGGGAACTGCAGATTATGAGCCTGGAGCTCAATCTCGAAGCTGCCACAATTGAGACTCGGACTTGGGAACTGCAGATTATGAGCCTGGAGCTCAATCTCGAAGCTACCACAATTGAGACTCGGACTTGGGAACTGCAGATTATGAGCCTGGAGTTCAATCTCGAAGCTGCCACAATTGAGACTCGGACTTGGGAAAAGCAGATTGTGAGCATGGAGCTCAATCTCGAAGCTACCACAATTGAGTCTCGGACTTGGGAACTGCAGATTATGAGCCTGGAGCTCAATCTCGAAGCTGCCACAATTGAGACTCGGACTTGGGAACTGCAGATTATGAGCCTGGAGTTCAATCTCGAAGCTGCCACAATTGAGACTCGGACTTGGGAACTGCAGATTACGAGTCTAGGACGTTATCGGCTTAGCCAACTCGCCCTGATTGGTGGAAACGAAAACAACGATTTGTGAACCAATAGTTGATTGTACCTAAAAACTACTCCAGTTTAGGTCGTATTAAAGAAATGAAAACGACCTATTGTTTTCACTTTGTCGTTTTTCGTCGTTTTCACTTTGTCGTCGTTTGTCTATCCGTCTCTAAATATTAAACTTTTTTGTTTTTAAAGATAATTAAAAATTCTTTTGGTGCTAGGATAGGTATCGAAGAAATGGTAGGGTTCTCGTTTTCAGAACCTACCAGGAGTAGTAAACCCTCTAACGAGGTTAAAGTTGAATATATCGAAATTTTGAACAAACTGTTTTACAGCTTGTTTTTTAATATTGCAAACGTTAATGTAAAAGATAACATTTTTTAAAACATGACGTCACTTACGACATTTTTTGCTAAATCAGTTTTAAAAAAGTGCGAGATCCTATTTCCACTTTGTCTTCTGTCTGCCGACATTCAAATTTTTTTGGAGATAAGTAAAAAATTCTATTTTGTTTAGAATATTACGATTTGGATTTTGCAATCTTACAACAGTTTTCGTTTCCACCATTAGAGCCCTAAATTTGCAAACGTTTTTTAACTAAATTTTCCCCAATATTGAAAACGATTTCTTTCTGCTAAAAATATGGAATTTTGGTGGTAGAATGCGATGACCGAGAGAATTCCACTGACAGCGACGATTTGGCCGCTAAACTCCGAACCGAGGGAGAAAACACAACTTTTGCATTTTAAGATATGAATAAAAAAGATTCTTGTTCTGTTTTATAGGTACAGTCGCTCAAAAAAGTATCCGAACACTACGGTTGATTACAGAATTCAGAAAAAATATCTGGCAACGATTTTTTTAGAAATTAGTGATCTGGCAACCTTCGTGTCGAAGATTGCCAGATCACTAAAATTTCTAAAAAAATCGTTGCCAGATATTTTTTCTGAATTCTTTAATCAACCATAGTGTTCGGATACTTTTTTGAGCGACTGTACTAATAACATATTACTCTGCATTTTACGAATCCATTATTTCGAATTTTCATTGCTTAAGTTTCTTTGAAAACGTGCATTGCATATTTCACTAGAGGGCATTATGCCATTTTTTTTAAGAATGAATCAGTATTTTTCAATTGGATTGGGTTTTTACTTCTAAGAAGCGCCTTTTTTTTTGGTAGACAATGGCTAAATGGCCAGGACACAAGTACAGTCGCTCAAAAAAATATTCGAACACTATGGTTGATTACAGAATTCAGGAAAAATATCTGGCGACGATTTTTTTTAGAAATTAGTGATCTGGCAACCTTCGTGTCACGTGACACGAAGGTTGCCAGATCACTAATTTCTAAAAAAATCGTTGCCAGATATTATTTCTGAATTCTGTAATCAACCGTAGTGTTCGGATAATTTTTAGAGCGACTGTAGGTGGTCATATTATTTTGATACTAGATCGTGTGGGCTCACTCACGGAAATATTGAGCGTGTGCAGTTACCGTTCACAGCAAACTGGAGCGTGTGCAGTAACTGCACACGCTCCAGTTTGCTGTGAACGGTAACTGGAGCGTGTACAGTTGCTGTACACGCTCCAGATATTTTTCCTGAATTCTGTAATCACGTGACACGAAGGTTGCCAGATCACTAATTTCTAAAAAAAATCGTTGCCCGATATTTTTTCTGAATTCTTTAATCAACCATAGTGTTCGGATACTTTTTTGAGCGACTGTACTAATAACATATTACTCCGCATTTTACGAATCCATTATTTCGAACTTTCATTGCTTAAGTTCTTTGAAAACGTGCATTGCATATTTCGCTAGAGGGCATTATGCCATTTTTTTTTAAGAATCAATCAGTATTTTTCAATTGGGTTGGGTTTTTACTTCTAAGAAGCGCCTTTTTTTTTGGCAGACAATGGCTAAATGGCCAGGACACAAGTACAGTCGCTCAAAAAATATCAAAAATAATTAGTGATCGGCACCCTTCGTGTCACGTGACACGAAGGTTGCCTGATCACTAATTTCTAAAAAAAATCATTGCCAGATATTTTTTTCTGAATTCTGTAATCAACCATAGTGTTCGGATACTTTTTTGGGCGACTGTACCCCAAGGGCTCAGAGAAGGGGACCCACTGAAAAGGTATTAGACAGATGCCAGTCTCCCATAAATGATCAACAAGCGAGTTTTAAACAAGCACAGGGTATGGCTCTCCTGCACACGGTGCTACGGTTTTATGTCCATCCGAAGGACGGCTTCCTTTTCAAGCCCATCAATCTACCCTTTCTGACCGATAGCAGAGTGGGGGCTTAGCGGAATAAATCTCAACACTGGCATAGGTGGGACTCGAACCTGGAAACGAGGGGCGAGCGATGGCCCCATGGCCAACCCCCACCCCTACCTCAGTGGCAACTTGATTAGGACTGGATTGGATTTTTTTACCTCTGAGCGGCACTTTTTTGCACACCATGGGCTAAATGGCCAGGTCACATGGACCCCGAAGGCTCAGAGAAGGTTGGGGGAGGGGACCCACTGGAACAGCTGTTGGGAGACAGATGGTAGCCCCCCCCCCGTAAAGGCCATCCAGCGTGTTCTTTAACATGCACAGGGTATGACTCTCCCGCACACGGGGCCACGGCTTAACGTCCCATCTGACGGACGGCGGCCTTTCCAAGCCCATTGGTGTCCCCTACTGACCGTGGATAGGGCGGGGAATTTTGCGGAGATAAATCTCAACGCTGACCCAGCTGGGACTCGAACCTGGGAACTACAGATTACGAGCCTGGCGCGCTACCTACTGAGCCACCCCCGCCCCGACATTTTAAGTACCTTTAGGTGCATTCATAAACCTTTAGCACCTTTCATAAATCTTTAGAATTCTAAGATTGAGGAAATGCTTTTTTAAGTACATTCAGAAAATGAACCCTAAAGAAGGCATCAATATCGCATTGCTGTTGAAAATTGGGCAATGTGCACGCTGCCTAATTCTGAACTCAGCAACTTGGGTAAATAATCTCTTCCATACATTAATAGAACTTCATATGAAATATTTCTGAGAAGCACCAGAAGCTGAACAGAGTTAATCGCCCAACCCATCACAAACTCGATGACTTCTTCCCATGACCGTGAATTTTTTTTCCCCGTGCCTAACTTTCCGTATAAAGACAGGCCAAATAAAAAAAATTCTTATCCCTTAAGCGTCATTTAAAAGTGAAATAAAAAACAGAGAAAGAAATAGAACGACAGAACTGTCGCTTACACTCTGTCAGTTGTGCGTGACTCTCAACTAAACTGTCGAAATGTGAGTAGAAAGGGAAGGAAAAAAAGTATTTATATACAAAAGAAATTAGTTTAGGTTCAATTAAAAGTTTATTTTTAGTTCGCTAAACTTTTACAAATGAGCATAAAACCCGAATGCCTCCTTTGTTTCATGGGCCGTTGAAGAGAAAATTACCCCAGATACAATGAAGTGTGCTTAACGAACTGATTAAAAGCTTTTCGTGAAATCTTGGTGAGGTAAAAAAAAAGTGATCGTAAAACCAAAAGGAAGTAGAGACGCAAACAAACAACGCAACTCATCCGAGCAATATTGGAGAGATTTCTCCCCATTGCAGTTGTTCTGCCCTCTATAGCAATGTAACCAGCAAAACGATGGATGAGCACTTGTGATGAGCACTCCCAATCCATCGCAGAGTCAAAGGAGCTTTTCCTACAACGCCATCAACCGTTGCCGACCTATATTTCGGTGCTTAAGAACATATCCTGCCCTGGTTGATAAATGAGACAATAAGGTTGGGTTGTTGGGTTGTTTTACCTCTGAGCGGCACTTTTTTGCACACAATGGGCTAAATGGCCAGGTCACATGGACCCCGAAGGCTCAGAGAAGGTTGGGGGAAGGGACCCACTGGAACAGCTGTTGGGTGACAGATGGTAGCCTCCCGTCAAGGACATCCAGCGTGTTCTTTAATGTGCACAGGGTATGGCTCTCTCCCTCACACGGGCCACGGCTTAACGTCCAATCCGACGGACGACGGCCTTTCCAAGCCCATCGGTGTCCCCTACTGACCGTGGGCAGGGCGGGGAATTTTTGCGGAGATAAATCTCAACGCTGACCCAGCTGGGACTCGAATCTGGGAACTACAGATTACGAGCCTGGCGCGCTACCGACTGAGCCACCCCCGCCCCGAGACAATAGGGAGTTTTGAAATTAGATTAGTAATAAAGGTGGATGGACCATCGTTGCATCAGTTGCACTAAGACGTGAAGTTTGCTATAGGTCGCAATTTACACTAGTAATAAAGATAGACGTAGCCAGGCCTCGATCTGGAAAAAAATGGAGGGGGCCAGTGGCAAGAACCACAATCGAGGTGGAAAAATGTAAAAAAGCGGTGTGTGTGTTGGGGGGGAGGGGGGCACGAACGAGACTGGATTTCCAATGCAGTATAACATTTGTCCCCTCCGTTTCAGTCCTTAAACATTTTTTTGGAAAATAAATGTGTAACAAAATTTATTTTTTAAATATAATTTAATACTTTTTTTTGCCTTTGTTACATTTACTAACATTGTGGAAGAGGGAAGGGGGAGTCTTGATATGCCGAATCTAGTGTAAACCCCGCCCTTACCCCTAGATTCCGCTGGACCCTGGATGGAGCATTTTTACATGTAGGTCGTACTCTGGATCGCAACTTTAGGCTAGTAATAAATGTGGATGAAGCAATGTTATAGGTAAGTCGTACTCTGGGTCGCAACTTAGACTAGTAATAAATGTAAGTGAAGCATTGTTACAGGTAAGTCGTACTCTGGATCGCAACTTTAGGCTAGTAATAAATGTGGATGAAGCATTGTTATAGGTAAGTCGTACTCTGGGTCACAACTTAGACTAGTAATAAATGTAAATGAAGCATTGTTACAGGTAAGTCGTACTCTGGATCGCAACTTTAGGCTAGTAATAAATGTGGATGAAGCAATGTTATAGGTAAGTCGTACTCTGGGTCGCAACTTAGACTAGTAATAAATGTAAGTGAAGCATTGTTACAGGTAAGTCGTACTCTGGGTCGCAACTTAGACTAGTAATAAATGTGAATGGAGCATTGTTACAGGTAAGTCGTACTCTGGGTCGCAACTTAGACTAGTAATAAATGTGAATGGAGCATTGTTACAGGTAAGTCGTACTCTGGGTCGCAACTTAGACTAGTAATAAATGTGAATGGAGCATTGTTACAGGTAAGTCGTACTCTGGGTCGCAACTTAGACTAGTAATAAATGTGAATGGAGCATTGTTACAGGTAAGTCGTACTCTGGTCGCAACTTAGACTAGTAATAAATGTGAATGAAGCATTGTTACAGGTAAGTCGTACTCTGGATCGCAACTTTAGGATAGTAATAAATGTGGATGAAGCATTGTTATAGGTAAGTCGTACTCTGGGTCGCAACTTACACTAGTAATAAATGTGAATGGAGCATTGTTACAGGTAAGTCGTACTCTGGGTCGCAACTTAGACTAGTAATAAATGTGAATGGAGCATTGTTACAGGTAAGTCGTACTCTGGGTCGCAACTTAGACTAGTAATAAATATGAATGAAGCATTGTTACAGGTAAGTCGTACTCTGGATCGTAACTTTAGGATAGTAATAAATGTGGATAAGCATTGTTATAGGTAAGACGTACTCTGGATCGCAACTTTAGGATAGTAATAAATGTGGATGAAGCATTGTTATAGGTAAGTCGTACTCTGGGTCGCAACTTAGACTAGTAATAAATGTGAATGAAGCATTGTTACAGATAAGTCGTACTCTGGATCGCAACTTTAGGATAGTAATAAATGTGGATGAAGCATTGTTATAGGTAAGTCGTACTCTGGGTCGCAACTTAGACTAGTAATAAATGTGAATGGAGCATTGTTACAGATAAGTCGTACTCTGGGTCGCAACTTAGACTAGTAATAAATGTGAATGAAGCATTGTTACAGGTAAGTCGTACTCTGGATCGCAACTTTAGGATAGTAATAAATGTGAATGAAGCATTGTTACAGGTAAGTCGTACTCTGGATCGCAACTTAGAGTAGTAATAAATGTGAATGGAGCATTGTTACAGGTAAGTCGTACTCTGGGTCGCAACTTAAACTAGTAATAAATGTGAATGAAGCATTGTTACAGGTAAGTCGTACTCTGGATCGCAACTTTAGGATAGTAATAAATGTGGATGAAGCATTGTTATAGGTAAGTCGTACTCTGGGTCGCAACTTAGACTAGTAATAAATGTGGCTGAAGCATTGTTACAGGTAAGTCGTACTCTGAATCGCAACTTTAGGATAGTAATAAATGTGGATGAAGCATTGTTATAGGTAAGTCGTACTCTGGGTCGCAACTTAGACTAGTAATAAATGTGAATGGAGCATTGTTACAGGTAAGTCGTACTCTGGATCGCAACATTAGGCTAGTAATAAATGTGGATTAAGCATTGTTATAGGTAAGTCGTACTCTGGGTCGCAACTTAGACTAGTAATAAATGTGAATGGAGCATTGTTACAGGTAAGTCGTACTCTGGATCGCAACATTAGGCTAGTAATAAATGTGGATGAAGCATTGTTACAGGTAAGTCGTACTCTGGGTCGCAACTTAAACTAGTAATAAATGTGAATGAAGCATTGTTACAGGTAAGTCGTACTCTGGATCGCAACTTTAGGATAGTAATAAATGTGGATGAAGCATTGTTATAGGTAAGTCGTACTCTGGGTCGCAACTTAGACTAGTAATAAATGTGGATGAAGCATTGTTATAGGTAAGTCGCACTCTGGGTCGCAACTTAGACTAGTAATAAATGTGAATGGAGCATTGTTACAGATAAGTCGTACTCTGGATCGCAACTTTAGAATAGTAATAAATGTGGATGAAGCATTGTTATAGGTAAGTCGTACTCTGGGTCGCAACTTAGACTAGTAATAAATGTGAATGGAGCATTGTTACAGGTAAGTCGTACTCTGGGTCGCAACTTAGACTAGTAATAAATGTGAATGAAGCATTGTTATAGGTAAGTCGTACTCTGGGTCGCAACTTAGACTAGTAATAAATGTGGATGAAGCATTGTTACAGGTAAGTCGTACTCTGGATCGCAACTTTAGGATAGTAATAAATGTGGATGAAGCATTGTTACAGGTAAGTCGTACTCTGGATCGCAACTTTAGGATAGTAATAAATGTGGATGAAGCATTGTTATAGGTAAGTCGTACTCTGGGTCGCAACTTAGACTAGTAATAAATGTGGATGAAGCATTGTTATAGGTAAGTCGTACTCTGGGTCGCACTTAGACTAGTAATAAATGTGGATGAAGCATTGTTACAGGTAAGTCGTACTCTGGATCGCAACTTTAGGATTGTAATAAATGTGGATGAAGCATTGTTATAGGTAAGTCGTACTCTGGGTCGCAACTTAGACTAGTAATAAATGTGAATGAAGCATTGTTATAGGTAAGTCGTACTCTGGGTCGCAACTTAGACTAGTAATAAATGTGGATGAAGCATTGTTACAGGTAAGTCGTACTCTGGATCGCAACTTTAGGATAGTAATAAATGTGGATGAAGCATTGTTATAGGTAAGTCGTACTCTGGGTCGCAACTTAGACTAGTAATAAATGTGGATGAAGCATTGTTATAGGTAAGTCGTACTCTGGGTCGCAACTTAGACTAGTAATAAATGTGGATGAAGCATTGTTACAGGTAAGTCGTACTCTGGATCGCAACTTTAGGATAGTAATAAATGTGGATGAAGCATTGTTATAGGTAAGTCGTACTCTGGGTCGCAACTTAGACTAGTAATAAATGTGGATGAAGCATTGTTATAGGTAAGTCGTACTCTGGGTCGCAACTTAGACTAGTAATAAATGTGAATGAAGCATTGTTATAGGTAAGTCGTACTCTGGGTCGCAACTTAGACTAGTAATAAATGTGGATGAAGCATTTGTCTACTCTGGATCGTGTATCTGAATAAGTCGTACTCTGGATCGCAACTTTAGGATAGTAATAAATGTGAATGAAGCATTGTTATAGGTAAGTCGTACTCTGGATCGCAACTTTAGGATTGTAATAAATGTGGATGAAGCATTGTTATAGGTAAGTCGTACTCTGGGTCGCAACTTAGAGTAGTAATAAATGTGAATGGAGCATTGTTACAGGTAAGTCGTACTCTGGATCGCAACATTAGGCTAGTAATAATTGTGGATGAAGCATTGTTATAGGTAAGTCGTACTCTGGGTCGCAACTTAGACTAGTAATAAATGTGAATGGAGCATTGTTGCAGGTAAGTCGTACTCTGGATCGCAACATTAGGCTAGTAATAAATGTGGATGAAGCATTGTTACAGGTAAGTCGTACTCTGGGTCGCAACATAAACTAGTAATAAATGTGAATGAAGCATTGTTACAGGTAAGTCGTACTCTGGATCGCAACTTTAGGATAGTAATAAGTGTGGATGAAGCATTGTTATAGGTAAGTCGTACTCTGGGTCGCAACTTAGACTAGTAATAAATGTGGATGAAGCATTGTTACAGGTAAGTCGTACTCTGGATCGCAACTTTAGGATAGTAATAAATGTGGATGAAGCATTGTTATAGGTAAGTCGTACTCTGGGTCGCAACTTAGACTAGTAATAAATGTGGATGAAGCATTGTTATAGGTAAGTCGTACTCTGGGTCGCAACTTAGACTAGTAATAAATGTGAATGAAGCATTGTTATAGGTAAGTCGTACTCTGGGTCGCAACTTAGACTAGTAATAAATGTGGATGAAGCATTTGTCTACTCTGGATCGTGTATCTGAATAAGTCGTACTCTGGATCGCAACTTTAGGATAGTAATAAATGTGAATGAAGCATTGTTATAGGTAAGTCGTACTCTGGATCGCAACTTTAGGATTGTAATAAATGTGGATGAAGCATTGTTATAGGTAAGTCGTACTCTGGGTCGCAACTTAGAGTAGTAATAAATGTGAATGGAGCATTGTTACAGGTAAGTCGTACTCTGGATCGCAACATTAGGCTAGTAATAATTGTGGACGAAGCATTGTTATAGGTAAGTCGTACTCTGGGTCGCAACTTAGACTAGTAATAAATGTGAATGGAGCATTGTTACAGGTAAGTCGTACTCTGGATCGCAACATTAGGCTAGTAATAAATGTGGATGAAGCATTGTTACAGGTAAGTCGTACTCTGGGTCGCAACATAAACTAGTAATAAATGTGAATGAAGCATTGTTACAGGTAAGTCGTACTCTGGATCGCAACTTTAGGATAGTAATAAGTGTGGATGAAGCATTGTTATAGGTAAGTCGTACTCTGGGTCGCAACTTAGACTAGTAATAAATGTGGATGAAGCATTGTTATAGGTAAGTCGTACTCTGGGTCGCAACTAGACTAGTAATAAATGTGAATGGAGCATTGTTACAGATAAGTCGTACTCTGGGTCGCAACTTAGACTAGTAATAAATGTGAATGGAGCATTGTTACAGATAAGTCGTACTCTGGGTCGCAACATAAACTAGTAATAAATGTGAATGAAGCATTGTTACAGGTAAGTCGTACTCTGGATCGCAACTTTAGGATAGTAATAAATGTGGATGAAGCATTGTTATAGGTAAGTCGTACTCTGGGTCGCAACTTAGACTAGTAATAAATGTGGATGAAGCATTGTTGTAGGTAAGTCGTACTCTGGGTCGCAACTTAGACTAGTAATAAATGTGAATGGAGCATTGTTACAGGTAAGTCGTACTCTGGGTCGCAACTTAAACTAGTAATAAATGTGAATGAAGCATTGTTATAGGTAAGTCGTACTCTGGGTCGCAACTTAGACTAGTAATAAATGTGGATGAAGCATTTGTCTACTCTGGATCGTGTATCTGAATAAGTCGTACTCTGGATCGCAACTTTAGGATAGTAATAAATGTGAATGAAGCATTGTTATAGGTAAGTCGTACTCTGGGTCGCAACTTAGACTAGTAATAAATGTGAATGAAGCATTGTTACAGGTAAGTCGTACTCTGGATCGCAACTTTAGGATAGTAATAAATGTGGATGAAGCATTGTTATAGGTAAGTCGTACTCTTAATCGCAACTTAGACTAGTAATAAATGTGAATGAAGCATTGTTACAGGTAAGTCGTATTCTGGATCGCAACTTTAGGATAGTAATAAATGTGGATGAAGCATTGTTATAGGTAAGTCGTACTCTGGGTCGCAACTTAGACTAGTAATAAATGTGGATGAAGCATTGTTATAGGTAAGTCGTACTCTTAGTCGCAACTTAGACTCATTTCTTCAGTTCAAGCATTTGTTACAGGTTAGACGTATGAAGATCTGAATCTTGCGCTGGGTCGCAATATAGACCATTAATATACACTATGTGATCATGAAGTAATGACCACTTATGTTATGATATTGACACAATATTGACACAACTATATTATGTCAATGGGACTCTAACTTCGAAGCTCTTTAATTTTAAATTAAGCCTTTTATGCGAAAATGTTACTAAAGTTAAATTAAGATCTTAATCAACCTTCTATCAAATATTAATTTGAACAATATTCCTCCAGTATTTAAACAGTTATGAAAGTTTTAAGATTTAACTAAAACAAAGCTAGAAAATAAAAATTTACCTTTCAACCTGTTTAAATACTGAGAGAATATTATTGAAAATCGAAATTTAGATTTAATAGAGATCTTTAAATTATCAGCCATTTTCTCATGAAACGCTTATTTTGGAAGTTATCCTCGAAAATTAATTCACATTGGCAAAACAAGGGATGTTCAAAATTCAATGACCACTGAGTGTACGAAGGTTAATAGGAAAATAAGAATGCACATTCTGTACTACACCTAAAGAACTTTGTATTGAAACGCAGCTGTTACATTTTCATTAGTACTATTCCATTCACAACTCTCGATCGATAACGTACTACTCCATTCACAACTCTCGGTGGATGACGTACCACTCCATTCACAACTCTCGGTGGATGACGTACCACTCCATTCACAAATCTCGGTGGATAACGTACTACTCCATTCACAACTCTCGGTGGATAACGTACTGCTCCATTCACAACTCTCGGTGGATAACGTACTACTCCATTCACAACTCTCGGTGGATAACGTACTACTCCATTCACAACTCTCGGTGGATAACGTACTATTCCATTCACAACTCTCGGTGAATAACGTACTACTCCATTCACAACTCTCGGTGGATAACGTACTACTCCATTCACAACTCTCGGTGGATAACGTACTACTCCATTCACAACTCTCGGTGGATAACGTACTACTCCATTCACAACTCTCGGTGGATAACGTACTACTTCATTCATAAGCAGCACCCCAAACATTTCGGACACTTGAAGAAAAATATTTTAACCCACACCTGTCTCCTAACAGATATCCAGTGAGTACACTTCTCCTAATATTCTCAGAGCCCTCGGGGTCTTAGTGACCTGATCATTTAGTCTTTGCGTACAAAAAAGTTCTGTTTGGAAACAACCTGAGAAAGATGATAAAAAGAGAATAGTCACTAATTAAGAGCAAATTGTGCAAAATTTTTATATTTTAATGTTTTATACTTTTAAGTTCTAAAATTCTTCCCTTCCCTCTCAACCTTTGGACACGTGCCAATTTCCAACTGCGTTGTTAGTTTTACAGCTGAGAGGCACTTTTTTTGCACACAATGTGCTAAACGCCAGATTACAAGGACCCCGAAAGGTCAGAGAAGGTTGGGGGGTTGGGTTGTTTTACCTCTGAGCGGCACTTTTTTGCACACCATGGGCTAAATGGCCAGGTCGCACGGACCCCGAAGGCTCAGAGAGGGTTGGAGGAGGGGACCCACTGGAACAGCTGTTGGGAGACATATGGTAGCCCCCCGTCAAGGCCATCCAGCGTGTTCTTTAACGTGCACAGGGTATGTCTCTCCCGCACACGGGGCCACGGCTTAACGTCCCATCCGACGGACGACGGCCTTTCCAAGCCCATCGGTGTCCCCTACTGACCGTGGGCAGGGCGGGGAAATTTTGCGGAGATAAATCTCAACGCTGACCCAGCTGGGACTCGAACCTGGGAACTACAGATTACGAGCCTGACGCGCTACCGACTGAGCCACCTCCGCCCCGAACACAATAAGAAACCGAGAGAAAAAGAAAAAACGAATGAAGGCAAAAGAAATAAAAACTTGGGTCAGTATCCGTTATATGAATCAATATGAATCAATATTCAAGAAATGTCCTCTGGTGATCTTTCTATTCATTCTTGTGGAACTACTTATCTTGAACTGCTCTCATTCACGTTGTTATTTGCGGTGCGCATTATTTGGTGGAAGGCTTTGAAGGAAAACACGGATTTTTGCTCTCATCCCTCGTAAATCTGTTCTGTCACGACTGCACTAAGGTTAACATTAACCAGAAATTCTCAGTTTTGCCTTCAATCGCGTTCAAGTAAGGAAAATGATAGACAAAAAGTAAATAATTTGGTGCAGGTAAAAGGATGGTTTTGTAGATGCTTCATCGAGCTATATTTTGATGTACGACCAAGAGGATTGTTTCTTATCAGCCATTGAAGTATGTTGATATTTGATTACTATTTTGATGATAATAGAAATTCCTATCTTTGCTAGAATGTAAACTCAAGAACGTTGGAAATATAAATCAATTGGAATTGTACTTCAATGGCTAGTTCGAGGCCTTTGCTGTAGAATATAAAGAGAATCATATGATGTAGTATAGTCATATAGTACATCATATGATATACCTCTGAGCCAGAGGCGGGGGTGGCTCAGTCGGTAGCGCGCCAGGCTCGTAATCTGTAATTCCCAGGTTCGAGTCCCAGCTGAGTCAGCGTTGAGATTTATCTCCGCAAAAATTCCCCGCCTTGCCCACGGTCAGTAGGGGACACCGATGGGCTTGGAAAGGCCGCCGTCCGTCTAATGGGACGTTAAGCCGTGGCCCCGTGTGCGGGAGAGCCATACCCTGTGCATGTTAAAGAACACGCTGGATGGCCTTGACGGGAGGTTACCATCTGTTTCCCAACAGCATGTTCCAGTGGGTCCCCTCCCCCAACCTTCTCTGAGCCTTCGGGGTCCATGTGACCTGGACATTTAGGCCCATGGTGTGCAAAAAAGTGCCGCTCAGAGGTAAAACAACTCCACTTAGCCTAGGAAATTACGCTTGATCTATGTCCCATTGGTCAAATGGTTAGCATGCTTAGAAGTTTCAGAATCCATGCAACATGGAAGTTTCCTGATGTGTGCTGTCTTATTGCGGTGATCTCTCCTTACATATCTTTTCTATGACTTATTATAATGATTGGTAAGGCCAGATCGCGAATTCTGGAGACCCAGTACACGTGAGAATTTTGACACAATTACTACTCTCAGAAACAAATAAGTAAATTAACAAATAAATTTAATAATATTGATTTTTCCTCAGCGAACCTCGTTTTTTTTAACTTATACTATCTTTTTTAAAACCTTATGCTGCTGATCTAAGGGACCTGGGTTCGAGCCCCGGATAAGGCATGGACGTTTGTGTTGTTTTTCTGCTGAGGTCCTGCTATCCTCATAGACCTTCTACTCTGGCATATAAACTGACAGGCTCCTGTCAGACCTCTGTGGCAAGCAACTGCTTGAGGGGATATATGTGTCATTTAATAGCCAGCTGATGGAAAAAATGATTCATACACTTTATAGCTGGTAGCAAGTTCTGATTTATAAATTTCTATTAATGATACTAATTCTAAATGTTGCATTACGGAAAAAAAATTATCTCCGCAAAATTCCCCGCCCTGTCCACGGTCAGTAGGGGACACCGATGGGCTTGGAAAGGCCGCCGTCCGTCTAATGGGACGTTAAGCCGTGGCCCCGTGTGCGGGAGAGCCATACCCTGTGCATGTTAAAGAACACGCTGGATGGCCTTGACGGGAGGTTACCATCTGTCTCCCAACAGCGTGTTCCAGTGGGTCCCCTCCCCCAACCTTCTCTGAGCCTTCGGGGTCCATGTGGCCTGGCCATTTAGCCCATGGTGTACAAAAAAGTTCCGCTCAGAGGTAAAACAACCAAACCCAACCCAACGAAACAAAAAAGGTAAATTTCTATATAAAATCCATCTAGGCCTTAACAGCCGAAACGGCCACTTTTACTTAACACAAAAGTTGGCAAGTTCGATAAAATATTAATCACTATTTAAAACCCTATTAGCCTTATAAGTCAAGGGGGTCCCACCTCTCCTTAGGGGCCTGGGGTCTGGACCTTAATCCATCCCAGCTGATAGGATGCTGTCAAAACTTTGTACCCAAAGTAGGCTGCTAGACAATATATTTATTGCCATTATTTTTTATGAAGACTGTTTTTAATATGAGCCGTGAAGAAGAAACTTGGTTTAAATCAGTCGCTCAGTGTAAGGCACTGTGTTTCGTCCAGGCACATACCCAGAATTTAGTTCACTTTTTATTTGGCGGGGGGCGAGAATTTAGTCTTTGGGGGGGTCCAAGAATTTAGTTTTGGGGAGGGTCCGAGAATTTAGTTTCAGGGAGGTCAGAAAATTTAATTTTTAGGGTCCGAGAATTTAGTTTTTGTGGTGGGGGGGGCTAAAAATTCACTTTCGGGGAGGGTTCGAGAATTCAATTTCGGGAAGGTGGGGCGTGCGGTATCTGAGAATAGGACTTGAATAGTGTTTCTCAGTTACTAAAATATTCCACCGAAGAGAAAAAATTAAAATTATGTTCTAGATGGAATAAGGTTTGATAGTTGTTGTTTTTTAAATCTATTTTTAATGTCGGACATAAAATATGGGGCTAAAATAAAACTGTACAAAGACAAGTGTTTTGGATTTGAAAGCAGGTAGACAAGGTTGAGATTTGGTATAAGACGACCGCTTTTTTGGGGTTGGAGTAGGGGTTTGGTCCACCCATCGGGTATGTCCCTAAATTTGGTGGTACAGTCGCTCAAAAAAGTATCCGAACACTGCTGTTGATTGCAGGATTCAAAAAAAATACCTGGCAACTGTACCTTTGGGTTTTTATTAGAAAGAACTGTTGTATATGAAAATGCAGAGAGTATTTTGGGTTGTTGGGTTGTTTTACCTCTGAGCGGCACTTTTTTGCATACCATGGGCTAAATGGCCAGGTCACATGGACCCCGAAGGCTCAGAGAAGGTTGGGGGAGAGGACCCACTGGACAGCTGTTGGGAGAGAGATGGTAGCCTCCCGTCAAGGCCATTCAGCGTGTTCTTTAACGTGCACAGGGTATGGCTCTCCCGCACAAGTTGCCACGGCTTAACGTCCCATCCGACGGATGGCAGCCTTTCCAAGCCCATCGGTGTCCCCTACTGACCGTGGAATTTTGCGGAGATAAATCTCAACGCTGACCCAGTTGGGAGTCGAACCTGGCAACTACAGATTACTAGCCTGGCGCGCTACCGACTGAGCCACCCCCGCCCATGCAGAAAGTAAGAATTGGGGAAAAAAAAATAAATGAAAACATTCGAACTAAAATATAATAGTGACAGAACAATTGACTACCAGTTGGTGAAACCTCCTCCGAGCGATTAGCATTATGGGTTTCAAAAGAAATTATATTTACAACATGGGATAGGAATTCAGGCTGAAAAGGAACTCCCAAATTGTTATGGTGGAGCTTCGGGAACAAATATGCCTGTGGGCGTTTTCCAGTTGAGAGGGAAAACAAGAAATCAGGATAATGGGTTCTTGTTTTGCAAGCGTTATTTCGCTATCAATCTGGGCCACTGTACAATGTCGTTTTTTTCGTAGACAGCGAGAATTAGGAAATGCTGAGTTATATAACAAACATCGTTCATTTTATTATATAATTATCTTCGCTCTTGTAACTCTCCCGAAAAATTTAGAAAGTTCGTGTTTAGGTTCGTGTTTGTGTTTGAAAATTCATGAGTTCGGTGTTTTTCACTGGAATTGCGATTAGGGTGAACTATTCAGGTTTCGGGGGGGAGGGGGGAATAGTCAGTTTTTCAGTTTTTAAGGAGGTAACATGAGAGAGATATTAAAAATATTAATTTTATTACAGTCGTAATTTGTTGTTCAGTGGGGTAGAAGAGATCGTATTAAAATAATTCAAGGAAGGTTGTTGAGATAATTTAAGGGAGTTTGGTTGTTTTACCTCTGAGCGACACCTTTTTTGCACATAATGGGTTAAATGACCAGGTCATAAGGACCCCAAAGGCTCAGAGAAGTTGAGGAAGGATGCCTATTGAACAGTTGCCAGGAGACATGCGGATGACTCCTCCCTGTCAAAGCCATTCATTGTGTTCTTTAACGTGCACAGGGTATGGCTCTCTTGCACACGGGGCCACGGCTTAACGTCCCATCCGAGCGCTCTTTCAAGCCCTTTTTGCTGTCTTCTTCACCAAGGGCAGGAAGGTAGTTCACGAAGATAAACCTCAACGCTGGCAGAGTTGGGACTCTAACTTGGGGAAATGCAGATTACGAGATTGGCGTCTACAGACTGAATCAGCTCTCGACTCTGATTCAGAAGGAGGGTGCTAATATACTTCAGGAGGAGCATTCAGGAGAAGGGTGTTAAAATAGTTCAGGAGGAGAACGTAGAGACATTTCATGGGAGAAATGTTGAGATGAGGCAGGAGGAGGGTTGGAAGATAATTCAGGGGGTAGTTTGAACACAATTAAGAGAAAGAGTGTTAACATAATTCAGAGGAAAGGTATGATCGCTCAAAAAAGTATCCGAACACTACGGTTGATTACAGAATTCAGAAAAAATATCTGGCAACGTTTTTTTTAGAAATTAGTGATCTGGCAACCTTTGTGTCACGTGATTACAGAATTCAGGAAAAATATCTGGAGCGTGTATAGCAACTGTACAGGCTCCAGTTACCGTTCACAGCAAACTGGAGCGTGTGCAGTTACTGCACACGCTCCAGTTTGCTGTGAACAGTAACTGCACACGCTCAATATTTCCGTGAGTGAGCCCACACGATCCAGGTCTTTGTGAGCTCACACGATCCAATGTGCTGTGAACATTAACCGCAACCGCTCCAGTTTGCTGTGAACGGTAACTGCACACGCTCAATATTTCCGTGAGTGAGCCCACACGATCCAGGTCTTTGTGAGCTCACACGATCCAATGTGCTGTGAACATTAACCGCAACCGCTCCAGTTTGCTGTGAACGGTAACTGCACACGCTCCATATTCATTGCATTATATATTCATACGCATTATATATATTAAAAAAGTATCTGAACACTACGGTTGATTACAGAATTCAGAAAAAATATCTGGCAACGATTTTTTTAGAAATTAGTGACCTGGCAACCTTCGTGTCATAGTATTGAGATAATTCTGAGGGAAGATATTAAGATCATTCAGGAGAGGGTGTTAAATAATTCGGGGGGAAAGTATTAAAATAATTCAGTTTGAGAATATTAAAATGATTCGGGTGAAAGTGTTCAGATGGAGGATGTTAAGATAATTCAAGGGAGTTTACTAAGGTAATTCGAGGGAAAGTGTTAGAATAACTCAGATGTAAAGGTAATTCAGGGGGGACAACAGGTGTTAAGAAAATTTCGATGTGTAAAGAAATCCTTGGTGTTTTTCCCTGAAAAATACGCTAAGTGGTGTGTTGCAAAAACTTCTAAACCTGAAAACGGAAAAATATTAGGTAAAAAAGTCTTCTGAGCAGCTGTAATTAGGAAATGACAATTTCCATTCTAGAAGACAAACAACTTTTGAGACTCGGGGGTGGGGGGGGGGGGGGTAGCAACATACATTCTCTTGATTCACCCCACCTCCACACACACACTCGCACTTTCCCTTATACATATACCGGAGCTTCCTCCAAAATGTAAACATTTGTATATTTATCTCACGGTGTCGTTTTGCAATTTAGTTTCCTCTTTCCTACTTAGGTCATTTTCCTATTCTTAGCTATTAATTCCCATTTCAAATGCTCTTAATCGCTTAGTCGTTATCCCTTAACTCATAAATCATTACCGATCTATGAATAGAAAAATGTTGCAGAGAACGAAAGCGAAATAAGTTCATAAAGAGAAACGTTTCTTTTTGAAACGCATTTTATTCATTTTCAAAAAAACGCATTGACTTGTCAACAGTGATAAGTGATAGGTTGGATTGTTTTACCTCTGAGCGGCACTTTTTTGCACCCATGGGCTAAATGGCCAGGTCACATGGACCCCGAAGGCTCAGAGAAGGTTGGGGGAAGGGACCCACTGGAACAGCTGTTGGGAGACAGATGGTAGCCTCCCGTCAAGGCCATCCAGCGTGTTCTTTAATGTGCACAGGGTATGGCTCTCTCCCTCACACGGGCCCACGGCTTAACGTCCCATCCGACGGACGGCGGCCTTTCCAAGCCCATCGGTGTCCCCTACTGACCGTGGGCAGGACGTGGAATTTTGCGGAGATAAATCTCAACGCTGACCCAGCTGGGACTCGAACCTGGGAACTACAGATTATGAGCCTGGCGCGCTACCGACTGAGCCACCCCCGCCCCAATAAGTGATAGAAATCAGGGTAACGCTTGAACAACGCATCATTTTAAAGAATAACTAATTGACATGCATCGAAAATCAGTGGCGAAGAGAAAGTTGACACAGATGAAAAAGTTCTTCCTAAAAGCAAAACGGTCCAGCCTGTCGACGTTTTTTAACTCTAACGTTCAAAGGAATTCTTACTTTCAAATTATTTGCTGATGCAAAAATAGTTCAACAACATTTTACTAGTCGTGATGAGTTTTCAATAGCTTTAACGTAATCTGTTTTTCTAAATTGTAGAAATATTGATTTCGATTTGTTAGCCGAGTGTTGCCTAAATCGCAGGACAAAGGAGAGAAAGATTTACACTTTTTTTCCTTGCTTTCTAAACATAACCAACTTTTTTTTCTCTTTCTAAAGACAGTTTTTTTCTTTCTAAAGCTCTCTTTTGTTTCTTAAAATCTCAACTTTTATTGCTTTCTAAAAATGCGTTTTTTTGGTCTCTAAAAAAAAGAGAAAAAAAAACCTTGCTTTCTACTAAGACAACTGTTTTGACTTACAAAAATATTCAATTAGAGTTTTTTTTTTGCTTTCTAAAATAACTCAAAGCTTGCTTAATCCCCTCCCACACACACACACACACATCTTTTTTTTGTCTTCCTACAATAATGGACAATTTTTCATTTTAAAGAAGCCAACATTTAACTCTCTAAAAAACTCAACTCATTTGCTTCCTAATTTTTTGCAACTTTTTTTCTATATAATATTTTTTTCCTTTAAAAACCCAACATTTTTTTCGCTTTCTAAAAACAATAAACTATTTTGAGTTCTGCAAAACTGACCTATTTTTACGTTCTAAAAGACCCAACTAGTTTGTTTTCTAAAAAAAAAAACCCTTTTGCTTTCTAATAATTCAGCTGTTTTCTTTCTAAAAATTTTTTTTCTCCTTCAAAACCCAACTTTTTTTTCTTCTAAAAACTCAACTTTTTTTGCTTTCTGGCAAATCAAACTTTTTTAGCTTTCTGGCAAATCAAACTTTTTTAGCTTTCTGGCAAATCAAACTTTTTTAGCTTTCTAAAAACGAGTATCTGGTATTCGCCAGAGGCAAGTTATTTTTCCAGCATTTTTCCTCTTAAATAACGTAGAGCCAAAAGTTTCATTTACAGATTAAAATATCGCTCAGTCTATATTTTTTTCCTACTTTTTGGGAAAGCAGCAGACATTCCTATCCCTATTTATATATAAAAAAAGCAACTCGTTAACCATTTCAGATGCAAATTCATCGCAAATGAAGCGGGACATCTAGAATAAACCAAAAACAGAAGATCGGGAGAAAACGCTCTTGGTTGGTTTTTATAGCAATCTGTAACATCTATAAACTTCCTCGAGAACCAGCTAGTACCTCTACTTCACGCTCCGTTAAACGTGGTAGAAAAGGAAATGGCGATGTCCGTTTCCGATTGAATCGTCTTTAAAACGCGGAAGATATGGGAAAAATATTGTAAATAACCGAACAACTCGTTGAATAAAGAACGCAACCTTTCTCTCTCCAGAGCACCAACAAGAAAGAAGTCAACGAACTTAGAAGCACGAATATCAACTTTTCTAATGATCTAGAAATGAATTAGGTCGTCCACTAAGATAGAGTTTCTGTTCACCGAGACTATGTGATACAATTTAACTTCTCTCAAAGGAGATTAAAATCCAAAATGACTACATTTCGGGAATGTGCCTTTTTCTTTTCCTTGTTTCCTTTCTGAGTTTATTTTATTTCCTTTATTTTTGGCGAAATTTCTATTGCGTGAAGATGCAGTAAGAGGAAAAATGTCGAAGTTCAGATACGGTTCGGGAGATTTCTTTATCAATCGGCAACATATGCGAAGACGGCTCTAGAATGATGAAATCATTCTCTTCATTGATTTCTTATCAAAAGGTGAAGAATTTTTAACCTAGAAAAGAAAATATAGAAGTGTTTCAGCTTTGGAGATAAAATGAAAATTAGTTGTGAAGTGATTTTCGTCGTAATAATTATTTAATACCGAGTGGGATTTTTTCCTCTTAACCGCAAGGAACTCATTGAAACTCCATTAAGGTTTACTAACTGAAACCCTAAGAAAATCCTATGCACATTAAAGACTACTGTGAGGCGGGGGTGGCTCAGTCGATAGAACTAAATAAAAAAGTAAAAATAAATACCCCCTCAAGCAGCTGCTTGCCACAGAGGTCTGACAGGAGCCTGTCAGTTTATATGCCACAGTAGGAGATCTGAGAGGATGGCAGGACCTCAGCAGAAAAAGGACACACACATCCATGCCTAATCCGGGGCTCGAACCCAGGTCCGTTAGATCAGTAGCCAAGCGTGCTAACCACTCGGCCACGGGACGGCTACAAACTCATAATTTTCAGTTCCCAGGTTCGACTCCAGTATTTTCAAACCTTTCTGAGGTTTTGACTCCATTTATATTTGTGACTATCACCACCCAAATAAGGGAGGGGTAGCACATCAGGTTTGAGTCAATTCTTGGCTACTGATCTAAGGATCCTGGGTTCGAACCCCGGGTAAGGCATGGATGTTCGTGTTGTTTTTCTGCTGAGGTCCTGCCAGCCTCACAGACCTTCTACTATGGCAAATAAACTGACGGGCTCCTGTCAGACCTCTGTGGCAAGCAGCTGCTTGAGGGGGTATTTTTTTTTATTCCTTTCAAATTTAAAGGGTTATAGAGATCGAAACACTCTAACAGCAATATTGTTGGTCATAAGAATTTACCTTAAAACATATTTAAAACTTAAACTATTGCTGTTAGAACAAATCTTGTATTGAAATAAATAAAAAATTAGAATCCGTGAAGTTTTACTCAATTTTGTAAAATGTTTAAGACGATTCTGACATTGAAGATAAAATAACAATCCTATCCAATTTTTACTATTCTCGATTTTTAACAAATAAAATAAATATCTATCCTAAAATCTCCATCGAAATTTTGGGATTGATATTTATTTGACTTGTTGAGAAATTGAACCTTTTTTATGAAGTGCATTTCATATAGTATTTTAACTCAATGTGAAATAAAATTGTAAATGATTGTTTTTGAAACCAGAATAATAAAATTAATCTTAATCCAAATTTTCCCCCATTCACCCTGAAAATCCTTCCAGCACCCCATATTAATATGCTCTGAGTTACAGAAAGAGCGTTTGTATTGTTTTCCTCCTGAGAGGAACTTTTTTTTTCCTCAAAATGGACTAAATAGCCAGGTTGGGGCGGGTTGTTTTACCTCTGTTTTTCCTCTGAGTCGGGGGTGGGGGTGGCTCAGTCGGTAGCGCGCCAAGCTCGTAATCTGTAGTTCCCAGGTTCGAGTCACAGCTGTGTCATCGTTGAATTTATCTCCGCAAAATTTCCCCGCCCTGCTCACGGTCAGTAGGGGACACCGATGGGCTTGAAAAGGCCGCCGTCCGTCGGATGGGACGTTAAGCAGTGGCCCCGTGTGCGGGAGAGCCATACCCTGTGCACGTTAAAGAACACACTGGATGTCCTTGATGGAAGACTACCATCTGTCTCCCAACAGCTGTTCCAGTGGGTCCCCTCCCCCAACCTTCTCTGAGCCTTCGGGGTCCATGTGACCTGGCCATTTAGCCCATGGTGTGCAAAAAAGTGCCGCTCAGAGGTAAAACAATCCAATCCTCTGAGTCGGAAGTAAGGGCATCTGTAGAAATGAAGTAAGTGGCTTTAAAAATGTGCATTTTTCCCCCCAAATGAAACGTCCTTCATAAATTCACTATGTTTTTAACAGAGATTATTCTCTGTATAAGGGGTTCTTAACATGGGGTAGGCGGTAAAAATTTTTGGGGTACGCCGTGAGACCTCAAAAGTCGCTAGATATACGTTATATATATATATGTTTTATTTTATTCCCATTGTTATACTCTAACTATAGTTTTATCTGTCTATACCAGGGGTACGCCAGTTACATACACATTTCCAGGGGGTACGTGAAGCATAAAAGGTTGAGAACCACTGATATATATATATATCTTTTATTTTATTCCCATTGTTATACTCTAACTATAGTTTTATCTGTCTATACCAGGGGTACGCCAGTTACATACACATTTCCAGGGGGGACGTGAAGCATAAAAGGTTGAGAACCACTGATCTATATGTTTTATTTTATTCCCATTGTTATACTATAACTATAGTTTTATCTATACAAGGGGTACGCCAGTTACATACACATTTCCAGGGGGTACGTGAAGCATAAAAGGTTGAGAACCACTGATATATATGTTTTATTTTATTCCCATTGTTATACTATAACTATAGTTTTATCTGTCTATACCAGGGGTACGCCAGTTACATACACATTTCCAGGGGGGACGTGAAGCATAAAAGGTTGAGAACCACTGATATATATGTTTTATTTTATTCCCATTGTTATACTATAACTATAGTTTTATCTGTCTATACCAGGGGTACGCCAGTTACATACACATTTCCAGGGGGGACGTGAAGCATAAAAGGTTGAGAACCACTGATCTATATGTTTTATTTTATTCCCATTGTTATACTATAACTATAGTTTTATCTATACAAGGGGTACGCCAGTTACATACACATTTCCAGGGGGGACGTGAACCATAAAAAATTGAAAACCACTGTTTTAGATTATTATTGTTGTTGCCAGATCCTGGTGACAAATTATTGCTGTTAAAATGTTATTGCAATCACATTTTACTAGCATTAAAATTTTATGTATCAAACTGAAAGCAAGGCGAAATTAATGAATATCCAAAGAATTGAAATAATTCTAATACTACTTCTACCTATCTGCCCTTTCTGCATAGCAAATCTACCCTTAAACCCCAGGCTGTAAGTTCGTCACAATGATCGTTAGGCCAACTTTGTATTTCTTTCTAATTTAACAAGGAATTTCCGTCGCCCTTACGACGAACCCGCGATCGAAAACCATTCATTCTTCTTCGAGCCCGATTCGCCGACCATCAGGCCACTCCCAGCCCTATTTTCAGTTAAACACGGCTTTGACATAGGCGTGGGTGCAGTTGACTGTTACTTTCCCTTGGGTGAAGTGTTCAAAATTAGTAACTGCTTGACCTAACTTTCGATGTCTTTGACCCGGCCTACATGAAAGAAAAACCACAAAGGTGTTGCTCACACTGTTGTAAGACAATCAAAACCGCAATGGGGATATGAAATCGAATTCGTTTTCCTTGTCTAAAGATCGCTTTATTTTTGACTTGTACTGAAAAGAATAATTGGAAAAAGGCTAATGAGAATTGTATCATGCTTCAGTTTTAATGCTTCGCTTTAAGATCTAGCGCAATACTTCTCGACAACTGAGTTTTTATGACACAATTGCAATCAGACGATGGTGTCAAAAAGTTATAAATGAATAATATAAATTAGCCACACTTGAGGTGGAAAAACAACTTCTCTTTTTTTTGAGGGGGGGGGGAAACAAAATAAAGTTGTTTGGACCGACAAAAAAATGAAGATAGTTGAAACAGCAAAAAATAAAGCTATGGAGCGACAAAAAATAGCATTACGTGGAGCAGCAGCCACGTAATATTATCCCCCCCCCCCAAAAAAAAAAAAAAACATTACGTGAAGCTGCAAAAAACGATTTTACGTGAAACGGCGGCGGGGGGGATGGTGGAGCAGCAAAAATAAAAATTTCGACGTTGCGGAAAACGGCGAAAAAAAAGTTACGTGGAGTTAAAAAAAGGCCTTATGTGAAGCAGCAAAAAAAGGTTATGTGAAACGGCAAAAGATAAAACGTTATATGGAGCAGAAAAAAATAACTTCAGTGAAACGGAAAAAATAATGTTACCTTGAGCGCCAACAAAAATAAAGTTACTTGGAGTGGCAAAAAGCAAATTTACTTGAGGGCGGAAAAAAATAAATTTATTTGAAGGCGGCAAAAAATAAATTTACTTGAGGGCGGAAAAAATTAATTTAGTTGAGAGCGACAAAAAAAAATTTATTTGAAGGCGCAAAAAATAAAATTATTTGACGGCGGCAAGAAAAAAAATTTATTGAAGGCGGCAAAAAATAAATTTATTTGAAGGCGGCAAAAAATAAATTTGCTTGAGAGTGACAAAAAATAAATTTACTTGAAGGCGGCAAAAAATAAATTTGCTTGAGAGCGACAAAAAAATAAATTTCAGGGCGGCAAAAACGTATGTTCGCTTGATGCAGCAAAATGTCTTTGGCCGGCGATGGTCAAGATTCTTTGTTCAGAAATTACAATCATCATATCAAAAATTCTAAAGCATAATAGCTTTTCTTTTTTCCATTAGCTAGTATTTCATAATTTTTCGCCTTTGAAAGTAGAAAGATGTCAACAATAACCTAAAGTGTTTTTTATAACACAGAATCAAATAACATTTCCTGTATTTGTTCTAATGATATCTGTGCCGTGGATTAGCGAAATCGTATTTACAAGCAATTTAACATCTGGAAAAATTTTATTAATTTGCCCTGAAAAGAGGGATTATTTTATGTTTGATAAGGAAATTAAGAATTCCAAATGTTTCCTAGTCCTATTCTTATAATATTTTTTCATTGAATAAGGTATGAATCACGGACTGGGCTGATAGAGTGTTATTAAGACGTTTTGACTCGTGGCCCGTTGGTCTAGGGGTATGATTCTCGCTTTGGGTGCGAGAGGTCCCGGGTTCAAATCCCGGACGGGCCCGTTATTTTTTTTCTCCTCATAATTTTTCATTAGACACTTCAAGTATTGAATATTTCATCACTCATCTGTCATTTTTAAAATACTTAATATATTTTTTAAACTGTCGAATTTTTTTAAAATGTTTTAAACTGTCGAATTTTTTTAAATGTTTTAAACTATCGAATTTTTTTAAATGTTTTAAACTGTCGAATTTTTTAAATGTTTTAAACTGTCGAATTTTTTTAAATGTTTTAAACTGTCGAATATTTTTTAAATGTTTTAAACTGTCGAATATTTTTTAAATGTTTAAAACTGTCGAATTTTTTTTAAATATTTTAAACTGTCGAATATTTTTTAAATGTTTAAACTGTCGAATTTTTTTTAAATATTTTAAACTGTCGAATTTTTTTTAAATGTTTTAAACTGTCGAATTTTTTTAAATGTTTAAAACTGCCGACTTTCTTTAAAGATTACGAATTTATCTCTGGGTTATGGCGGAACAAACGACAGTGACGTCAACCAGGACTCGGACCTCGGCATGTTGCAATGTTACCGAAAGACGGCATTATAATAAAAAGAAAAAATAAATGCCCCCTCAAGCAGCTGCTTGCCACAGAGGTCTGACAGGAGCCTGTCATTTTATATGCCACAGTAGAAGATCTGAGAGGATGGCAGGACCTCAGCAGAAAAACAACACCCATAGCTTTAACCGGGGCTCGAACCCAGGTCCCATAGATCAGAAACCAAGCGCACTAACCACTCGGCCACGGACAAGCCTAAAAAGGTGAATTTAAAAAAATTCAACAGTTTTCAAAACGTACCAACAATAGCATTTTTAAAAGTAACTCGTAAAACATTTTTTTTTCTATCAGAAAAAAAGGTATATAGAAAAATGTGATGCAAATCGCAGGAAAATATTGAATTGTAAATTATATAACCGGCGGAGTCATTTATACACACTAAATTATATAATAAGCACAATTATATAAATCAAAAGAAATATTCTATCTCTAAAATAGTTTAAATGTTTTTCTTTGGTCCGATATCATTATCGTCTGTTTCCTTTTGTAATTGAATAGATTTTGAAAAGATTGCTTTATAATATTGTTGGGATAATACCTGCTCTCCTTTGGTATGATTTTGAACTGGAAAATAACAATGATTCATGAATTAACAACTGCACAAAATGAAATTTCCCGTTGCACTTTGGGTTGCTTTACCTCTGAGCGGCCCTTTTTTTGCACTAAATGGCCAGGTCACATGGACCCCGAATGCTCAGAGAAGGTTGGGGGACCCACTGGAACAGCTGTTGGGAGACAGATGGTAGCCTCCCGTCAAGGCCATCCAGCGTGTTTTTTAACGTGCACAGGGTATGGCTCTCCCGCACATGGGCCACGGCTTAACGTCCCATCCGACGGACGGCGGACCTTTCCAAACCCATCGGTGTCCCCTACTGACCGTGGGCAGGGCGGGGAGTTTTGCAGAGATAAATCTCAACGCTGACCCAGCTGGGAACTACAGATTACGAGCCTGGCGCGCTACCGACTGAGCCACCCCGTACACTTTGGACTACGAAAAGTGCACAAATGTAGAAAAAACAATCTCTCGCTGGATATGAGTTGGGTTGTTTTACCTCTGAACGGCACTTTTTTTGCACACCATGGGCTAAATGGCCAGGTCACATGGACCCCGAAGGCTCAGAGAAGGTTGGGGGAGGGGACCCACTGGAACAGCTGTTGGGAGACAGATGGTAGCCTCCCGTCAAGGCCATCCAGTGTGTTCTTTAACGTGCACAGGGTATGGCTCTCCCGCACACGGGGCCACGGCTTAACGTCCCATCCGACGGACGGCGGCCTTTCCAAGCCCATCGGTGTCCCCTACTGACCGTGGGCAGGGCGGAGAGTTTTGCGGAGATAAATCACAACGCTGACCCAGCTGGGACTCGAACCTGGGAACTACAGATTACGAGCCTGGCGCGATACCGACTGAGCCACCCCCGCCCCACTGGATATGAGAGTTGGCATTCAAATTTAGAGAAAACGGATGGAAGTGGTTAATCTCAGTGAAATAACATTTTTCGCTTTTAGAGTCGGAAGTAAGTGCAGCTGTAGAAATGAAGTAAGTGGCTTTTAAAATGTACATTTTTTTTCCCCAAATGAAACGTCCTTCATAAATTCACTATGCTTTTAACCGAGATTATTCTCTGTATAAGGGGTTCTTAACGTGGGGTACGTGGTAAAATTTTTTTGGGGTACAGTCGCTCAAAAACGTATCCGAACACTACGGTTGATTACAGAATTCAGAAAACATATCTGGCAACGATTTTTTTAGAAATTAGTGATCTGGCAACCTTCGTGTCACGTGAGCAGAAAAAAATGTTGCAATGTTCGTGTCACGTGACACGAAGGTTGCCAGATCACTAATTTCTAAAAGAAAACGTTGCCAGATATTTTTTCTGAATTCTGTAATCAACCGTAGTTTTCGGATACTTTTTTGAGCGACTGTACGCCATGAGAGCTCAAAAGTCGCTAGATATATGTTATATATATATGTTTTATTTTATTCCCATTTTTATACTATAACTATAGTTTTATCTGTCTATACAAGGGGTACGGCAGTTTCATACACATTTCCAGGGGGGACGTGAAGCCTAAAAGGGTGAGAACCACTGATCTAGATTATGTGTTTTGTTTTTGCCACGGCATTAGACAGCGGATATGACGCAACCGGTTCGTTTGGGCTCACGCAAGTCTATTGTAAAATTTTTGATGGTTCTCCGAGCTCATTGTTAAAATCAAAAATACTTTCAGTTAATTAAATATTCAATTTTAATAAATTTATTAAGCATGACAATACTTTTTAATAAGCGGGAAAAAAATACAGCTAGTGGAATTATGGCTCAAAAGAAGCATATTAAGTAAATACATTTTTTTTCCAGTTTTTCCCGCCAAAAAAAATTGAAAGGGTCACTTAACCCTAATCTTAAAATTAAAAAATTAAAAAAATATTTAAATATAATCTTAAAATTAAAATTCCTCTCTTTAAATATTTTTTTTTAGTGTGGTGACCCACAATGTTTTTGAAACATAAATGATTTTTATGAAGAGAAAATTTTAATAATACATATACCGAGTTTAACAGAAATCAATATCAGTTATTTCCGATTACATTATTTGAGAAAATTTAGGGGTTTATTAATATATTAATACTTGTTTTATTTCTTTGCAAACGTGTTTGTAAATGTGAAATGGTAAATATGAAAACACAATGCAGAAACAGACTAAACTTGGATGTAAAATATAATGTTTTATGTGTCTTACTATTATTGATATATTATTTTTCATATAATTATATGAAAAAATAATATATCAATAATAATCGAGATACATCACCCGTCTTAGTTGTTTAGGATATAATTTTATTAATTATATACTTTTTTACATGAGAAAAACAAAGTATTCATAATCTGAATTTTAATTTTGTAGCAAAATCTGTTTTCTCATTTCATTCCTTTATTGCATAAAATCTAAATTTGTTCAATTTTTCTTTTTTATCTAATCCTATTTATGAGTGTTCATAAATTCTCGAACAAATATAAAGTTTTTGGAAAAATCGAAATGATATGGTAACTACTTTGCAGAGTGCTGCCAACTCATCATCATCATCCTCAAGCAGCCATGGGCTACGGAGGTTCAACTAGACCATGCAGTTTAATTCTCCAAGCATATCTGTCCTGAGCTACATCTGCTGCATCCGGCCACTGCACACCAATTCTAACAAGGTCCTGTTTGACATTGTCTGCCCACCGCATCCTAGGTCTCCCCCTCCTTCTGAGGCCTCTAGGCACACTGTTCATAACCCTATTCGCCAATCTATAATTATCCATACGGGCAACATGGCCAAACCAGCGGAATCTCTCTCTGCACAATACGCTGCTTAAAGGAGGTTGCAGACTCCTTTGCCTAACCTCATCATTAGTTACAAAGTTGTAACCTAATGCCCAAGATACTACGTAAGCATCTAGAATCAAAAGGATCAAGTTTCCTGTTACAAAAGTTCCTGTACAAAGCTTCCCAAGTTTTACTACCATAATTAACCTTAGAAAGGACCAAACTATTAGACAGTCTAAGTTTAATCTTTAAGTGTATACTCCTATTTCTTCACATTCTCCATAGATTCTTAAAAGTCCCGGCAGCAATCCCTATTCGTCTGTTAATCTCATGCCGCACATCACCATTATCTGTTACATAGCTCCCAAGATAATTAAACTGTGACACCTGCTCAAGACTGCAACCATACAGATTAACTGAATCACAGCCTGCCTGACCAATTTTCATCACTTTAGTTTTCTCTCTGTTTATAACCAAACCTACTCTAGTACCAGTTTCATCAACAGCTTGAATGAAAGAGTTCATCTCATCAACATCATCTGCCAAAAGGGCTAAATCATCAGCATAATCTAAATCAGTAATTTTCGTATCTCCAGCCCATTTAATGCCAAAATCTTTCCCTTGAAGTGAATTTCGCATAACATAATCAATAACCAAACTAAAGAGAAAAGGAGACAAAATGCACTCTTGTCGAACACCAGAAGTAATGCTAAACCACTCCTCAGCAGGGTTGAGAAAAAAGAAAAAAGTGGCCATAGATGACCAGATCAGTAGGCCATATTGAACTGGCAGCCCTTTTCTTCCGTTCCCTTCCAAAAGAGAATATCTGTTTTGAAAGGTGCTTTGAAAGGTACTGAAAGGTACACCACGAGAAGGCGGGTCGGACATTAGGTGCTAGACCTGGCCGGTTCTGTACATCAATCACTAGGGATTGGTACACAGCTCTCTTTCCAGTTTATACCTAGCTACCATTTACAGGCCAATGTGCTGCCATCTATTATCATAAAATTCACCTAAAAGAATATTTGTGGGAAACACGGCTTTTTCACTGTGCTGCCATCTACTGTCACATATTATATTAAATTAATATTTATATACATGGGAATTTTTCGATAAATTTTAAAATATGAACATTTTAACCATTCAAGAATTTATTTAGATGCAAATAGTATATGCGAATAAAGACTGCGACATCATCAGTTAGAAGTTTAGTCCTGTCAAAGAGAGCTTTAGAAATAATTTAATATATGCTAAAATAAAAGTTATTAATCAGACGATTATGCATAATCACCAGATAAATTCGTTAATGTGATTTAGCTGACATTATTTATCACTTTTATTTTACATAATTCTTCATAAAAATATACTAAATGTGATAAATTTCAGTATATTTAACACTTTTACACTTTAATTCTCAATGGAATATTGTGTTACTGAGTATAATTAAGTTTTGATTGTTGAATTAGCTCTCTTGGCTTGCGTATTCTAGGGGCCCTTCGTTTGAGCTTTATTCTAGGGGCCCTTCGTTTGAGCTCTATTCCAGGGGCCCTTCGTTTCAGCTTCAGATACGCACTAATATCTCTTATTTTGTGTGGTCTTTCCGCTGAGGTCTAGCTTTCCGCAACCGCAGCAGAAAAAAGCCTGAGACAAAAAGAATATCTGCTTTCTCAAATCTTCCCTTTGTAACGTGTTTACACTGACAAGCTTCTGTTAGATCTCTGTGACAAGAATCTATTTGACGATTTCTTTTATTATTTCACTACACTCCGTCTCTCTTCGCGGAATTATTTTGAAAGTTTATTTCACATAGATTATTTTGTTTTATTGAAGATAAAAATTGCTTTTCATTTAAAAATTTATTGTTTTTTTAAGGTGGAGCTCTCACTTGACACACAAAATAATTCTGGGGAATATAGCTTTACATGTTAAATTTTTGGAAAATTCTTTCCATACCTTTTTCATTCGAATACTTACTCATTTACGCTTTGTATTGTGCTGCCATCTATTGAGTAACATATCACTTTAATAATTTTTTATTAATAAATATTTTTGAAGGAACTCAAAGAGCGTTAAACTTGACCAATAAATAAAAGTAAATTCGTTTCAGAAGCTGAAAATACGTCTACAATTTACTAATAAATTATAAGTAATGAAATTTACTTAAATATATGAATATTTTATAGAAAATAATATATATTATAAAACATATCATTTTATTCATATTTTTTATACGAAGTAAAATAAGTAACACACTTTTTCTGAATACTTAATAAATATCTAAGACTTTGGGACTGTATTAATCAATGGAGCGGCTCAGTCGGTAGCGCGCCAGGCTCGTAATCTGTACTTCCCAGGTTCGAGTCCCAGCTGGGTCAGCGTTGAGATTATCAGAAAGGCTTCTTTTATGTACCTAATTCTTCCTCCGAATTGAATTCTCCGCCCTGCCCACCGTCAGTAGGGGACACCGATGGGCTTGGAAAGGCCGCCGTCCGTCGGATGGGACGTTAAGCCGTGGCCCCGTGTGCGGGAGAGCCATACCCTGTGCACGTTAAAGAACATGCTGGATGGCCTTTGACGGCGGCTACCATCTGTCTCTCAACAGCTGTTCCAATGAGTCTCCTCAACAACTAAACACAAAAGTATTAATCAAATATCATTTTTCATAACGAGAAATGAGTGTTTATTAAATTCATATAAATATCATAACTTTCGAGTCGACATCTGATTATCTCACATTCCATATCAACTGAAATGCATTTCCTGTATGGATTTTTTTTATTGTAACGTACTTTGTTTTATATTCCAAAGAAATTTTAATTACATAAAAGCCTTTAATAATTTTTAATAATATTTGATCATTGAATAATATTAATAAATAACTCTTAAAGAAGCCATTCGCTACAAAGATCACTCTGCCATAGAAGGTCTATAACGAAAAGCAAGACCCCCGTGAAAGGAAACAACACAAGAAAGAAAACATCCTTGCCTTATCTGGAGCTCGAACCAGATCCTATGATCAGTAGCGCATTTTGAAAATAGGTTTGGTTTGGATGGGGGAGGGGGTTGTTTTTATTTAAAAAGTTCAAACATAGGTAATCAATAGGTAAATATTAAAAAAGGCAAGAAAGAAGTAAATGAAAAACTAATTGCACATTATGTTGCATCAATGCTTAATAGTTGTTAAATGTTTTCCAAAGCAAAAACATGTAAAATAAATTTGAAACATACACTTTTGGGGGTGGGGAGGAATGAATCTCCCAAACTTCCCCATTAAATACGATTCTGCCTGTAATTCATGGCGGTCAGAAAATTGAAATCACATAGGTGCATGAAACGTTCACCTACGGTGTCAACACTCATGAAGTCCTCAAAACAGTCAAAACTCGATTTTTTGGAACATTATTAATTAAAATATTTTGCAATCAGTATAATCTATCAGTATATCTGACTCAGTAGGTAGCGCACCAAGCTCGTGATCTGCAGTTACGAGATTCGAGTCCCAGTCTGAGTCAGCGTTAAGATTTCTCTCTGCAAAACTCCTCGCCCTCGGTCAGTAGAGGACACCGATGGATTTGTAAATGTCGCCGTCCTTCGCATGGGACGTTAAGCCGTGACTCTTTGTGAGGCAGAGCCATACACTGTGCACGTTGGATGACCTTGACGGGAGGCTACCATCTACCTCTCAACAGCTGTTTCAGTGGGTCCCCTCCCTCAACCTTCTCTGAGTCTTTAGGGTACTTGTGGCCTGGCCATTGTGTGCAAAAAAAGTGCCACTCAGAGGTAAAACAATCCAACATCTCGCGTTTTTTACTTTGCTTAATACCAAATATGATGTGATTTTTGTTAAACACATTAAAATGAACAAAGGTTTATTTTCGTTTATAATTAAGTATTTGTTATTTTACGTAATACATATTAAATAGATGCCTACGCAGTATCTTGGGCATTAGGTGGTTTAACTTTGTAAGTAATGATGATGTTAGGCAAAAGAGTCAGCAACTTCTTTTAAGCAGCATATTGTGCAGAGAGAGACTCCGTTGGTTTGGCCATGTTGCCCGTATGGATAATTATAGATTGGTGAATAAGGTTATGAACAATTTGCTTAAAGGGCTCAGAAAGAGGGGGATACCAAGGATGCGGTGAGCAGACAATGTCAAAGAGGACCTTGTTAGAATTGGTGTGCAGTGGTCAGATGCTGCAGATGTAGCTCAGGACATATTTGCGTGGAGAATTAAACTGCACGGTCTGGCTGGACCTCCATATCCCATGGCTGTTTGAGGATGATGATGATGATATTAAATTTTATGTTTATCTATTTCTGCAATTCAGTTTCTTTAACCTGCATGCATGCATTTTTTTTTATTCGTAAGTTGAAAAATTTTTTTTTTCGTTTTTCATTTAAGTTACTATTGACATAACATGGAACCGAACCTAATGAAGTGACAGCTGAGTGGACACAATATTAGAAAACGGAATCTGCCATGTTATGTAAATGGAAAGTCGCATGCGGAGCTGCCTAACTTTAAAAATAAGCGTTTCACAGAAAAATATCAAAAGAGTTAAATTGAAGATCGCATTCAAATCTTTCTAATTCTCGATTTTCAACGATATTCCTTTAATATTGGGGCGGGGTTGGCTCAGTCGATAGCGCGCCAGGCTCGTAATCTGTAGTTCCCAGGTTCGAGTCCCAGCTGGGTCAGCGTTGAGAGTTATCTCCGCAAAATTCTCCGTCCTGCCCACGGTCAGTAGGGGACACCGATGGGCTTGGAAAGGTCGCCGTCCGTCGGATGGGACGTTAAGCCGTGGCTCCGTGTGCGGGAGAGCCATGCCCTGTGCACGTTAAAGAACACACTGGATGGCCTTGACGGGAGGCTACCATCTATCTCCCAACAGCTGTTCCAGTGAGTCCCCTCCCCCAACCTTCTCTGAGCCTTCGGGGTCCATGTGACCTGGCCATTTAGCCCATGGTGTGCAAAAAGTGCCGCTCAGAGGTAAAACAGCCCAACAACCCAACCCTTTAATATTTACAGAGTTAGTAAGTTGGAAACATTTAACTTGCTATTATACTTGTTCTAAACGTTTTCAAAGTTAATCGAAAGAATCATTATACCAAATCATTACACTAAATTCTACATTTGCATTTATTTCAGTAAGCGGATTGTTGTAACAATTATAATTCATGTTTTTAGTGGGTTTCTGAAGTAAATTGTTGTGATCTGTGACGTGGTTTTTAAGCAAAATGCTGCAGGCTCTATAACACTTTTAATATCAGACGAAGTTGTTGAAAATCGAGAATTGGAAAGATTTGAGTGAGTTGTTTTTATCTCTGAGCGGAAGTTTATTTTTTTCTACCATAAGGGGGGCGGGGGTGGCTCAGTCGGTAGCGCGCCAGGCTCGTAATCTGTAGTTCCCAGGTTCGAGTCCCAGCTGGATCAGCGTTGAGATTTATCTCCGCAAAATTCCCCGCCCTGCCCACGGTCAGTAGGGGACACCGATGGGCTTGGAAAGGCCGCCGTCCGTCGGATGGGACGTTAAGCCGTGGACCCGTGTGCGGGAGAGCCATACCCTGTGCACGTTAAGGAACACGCTGGATGGACTTGACGGGAGGCTACCATCTATCTCCCAACAGCTGTTCCAGTGGGTCCCCTCCCCCAACCTTCTCTGAGCCTTCGGGGTCCAAGTGACCTGGCCATTTAGCCCATGGTGTGCAAAAAAGTTCCGCTCAGAGGTAAAACAACCCAACCCAACCGATTTGAGTGAGATCTTCAATTTAACTCTACTATATTATAAAGTTTCTGGACGCTTCCATATTATGTGAATGCAAAGTCACATTCAGAGCTTACTAACTTTGGAAATAGAGCCTCAAAATTTACTCTTCTTCTAACAGAATAGTTCGCTTCGTCCAACATACAAACACAGTGCGTAAATAAGCTTTTGATTGAGTTTGAATTCAACTCATAATACTTCTTTCTCATTGAGAGGAAAAAAATTGCATCTTATGCTTTCCGGAAATTCTCCTTCCTAGGAGCCCTCCCGCCCTCCCAATTTTCTCCCTATGACAAGGAATAGAGCGGTTTCCCTCCTCTACAAAGGGAAGTAAGTGATGAGGGAGGGGGTGGGAGGAGAGAAAAAGGGATTATCCTGTGGGCGGCAGGACGGAAACGTTGATTGACGATGATGAAGGACTCTGTGTCATTGAGCCATCCGTGTTATTGAGTCACCCATACGTCGTATGTGGTTTGGATCATTTCTTCCAGCTTCGCGGTCTCTCTGGAAATCAGTGGGAGCTTAACAGACAGATGACAACTTCCGGTTATTAAAGTGAGGCATCGTCAGTTGTTTTTTTTTGCTCTTCCGTTAATTCTCTTTTTATTAATTCTCTAACTGGGAAAGGAGGATTTCTCTGAATAACAGAAATTAAACGTTGAGCTAAAATAGATATTATTACTCTTGTAATTTGCGACATTAAATATGGTCTTTGTTTTCTGGATTGGTGGGAGTCCAGTCCGGCACTTTTATTGCCCACAATGGGCTAAATGGCCAGGTCACAAGGACTCCGAGAATGCTGGGGAGATGGAACCCACTGGGAGAGCTGTTAAAAGACATATGGAGCCTATCATCAAGGCCATCCAGCGTATACTTTAATGCGCACAGGTATGCTTTCCTTTACTAGGAATCACGGCTTTACGTCCCATACAACGGACGCCGGCCTTCCCAAGCCCATCGGTGTCCCCTACTGACCGAGGCTGGGAGTTTTGTGGTGATAAATCTCAACGCTAGAACAGTTGGGACTCGAACCTTTGAACTAACAGATTATGTGCCTGACGCTGTACCTACTGAGCCAACCCTTCCTCCCTCCTTCCCTTCCCCCACTTAAAGGTTTCTGAAAATTAGAGACTTGAGTACAGTCGCTCAAAAAGGTATCCGAACACTACGGTTGATTACAGAATTGAGAAAAAATATCTGGCAACGATTTTTTTAGAAAGTCACATTCAGAGGTTGCCAGATCACTAATTTCTAAAAAAATCGTTGCCAGATATTTTTTCTCAATTCTGTAATCAACCGTAGTGTTCGGATACTTTTTTGAGCGACTGTACCAGAAATTAAGTTTCCTTTTCCTATAATTTCTGCTTAATTTAATAACGATTTTTTTTTTTAACGAATGAGTGTTAAAGGGTATATGATTATTAAATTTTTGAGACTTGCTGTATATTTGAAATTTCATAGTTTGATTGTGATCATATTGCAATTGAATCAATTTTACCAGTCTGTGAATCAGTTGACATAATTTTAATTAGTTTACCCAGTCTTGTATACACCGCCAAAGTTCTCTGACGGAAATTTAATAATTTTCAAATTAATGTTTCATAGATACTTTTATTTTATAATATTTTCAAAATGTATCAATTCTAAAATTAAGAGGAATGACAGTATGTCCTTATTGTAGTTACGTTTCTCAAAGCCGTAACGACGAAGAACGGGACCGATGTACTTTTATTTAATTGGCAAATATTTAATTTTATTTATTTAGCAAATATTTGTTTTTACTTATTTGGCAATTATTTAATTTTTTTATTTAGCAATTACTTATTTTAACATATTTAGTAATTACTTATTTTTAAATATTTAGCAATTGTTTAGTTTAGCTTATTTAGCAATTATTTATTTAGCAATTATTGATTTTATTTATTTAGCAATTATTAATTTTTATTTATTTAACAATTATTTACTTTTATTCATTTAGCAATTATTGTTTTTTATTTATTTAGCAATTATTTATTTTGTTCATTTAGCAATTATTTAATTTTATTCATTTAGTAATTATTTACTTTTATTTATTAAGCAATTATTGATTTTTATTTATTTAGCAATTATTTACTTTTATTCATTTAGCAATTGTTGATTTTTATTTATTTTATTTATTTATCAATTATTTAATTTTATTCATTTAGTAATTATTTACTTTTATTTATTAAGCAATTATTAATTTTTATTTATTTAGCAATTATTTACTTTTATTCATTTAGCAATTGTTGATTTTTATTTATTTTATTTATTTATCAATTATTTAATTTTATTCATTTAGTAATTATTTACTTTTATTTATTAAGCAATTATTGATTTTTATTTATTTAGCAATTATTTATTTATTCATATACTTTATTCATTCCGCTAAAAATGCAATTATTTTGATGATTTGCATTTTTATTTAAAATGAACTTCGATACTAAATATTATAAAAGAAACGATTTTGCTGAAAAATTGAGTTTTGCTGTGAATGGGAATCGAACCCATCTCTCTTAGTTACGTGCAGGGTATTCTGAGCACTAAATTATTAACTTCTCAGCTAAGCCAAACGCAAGTTACATTTGAATTTGGAGTCTAGAGTTACTGCAAGATATTGTTACGACAGATGAACGAGCAACAATGAAACCGTAATGTACAGTCGCTCAAAAAAGTATCCGAACACTATGGTTGATTACATAATTCAGAAAAAATATCTGGCAACAATTTTTTTAGAAATTAGTGATCTGGCAACCTTCGTGTCACGTGACACGAAGGTTATTACTTTACTTTTATTTATTAAGCAATTATTGATTTTTATTTATTTAGCAATTATTTATTTATTCATATACTTTATTCATTCCGCTAAAAATGCAATTATTTTGATGATTTGCATTTTTTCCTTCAGATTACTAATTGCCAGATCACTAATTTCTAAAAAAATTGTTGCCAGATATTTTTTCTGAATTATGTAATCAACCATAGTGTTCGGATACTTTTTTGAGCGACTGTACATTACGGTTTCATTGTTGCTCGTTCATCTGTCGTAACAATATCTTGCAGTAACTCTAGACTCCAAATTCAAATGTAACTTGCGTTTGGCTTAGCTGAGAAGTTAATAATTTAGTGCTCAGAATACCCTGCACGTAACTAAGAGAGATGGGTTCTTCGTGTCACGTGACACGAAGGTTGCCAGATCACTAATTTCTAAAAATAATCGTTGTCAGATATTTTTTCTGAATTATGTAATCAACCATAGTGTTCGGATACTTTTTTGAGCGACTGTACTGTATCGTATTGATGTTCGCGTGTACTGCAGCGTGAGAATTACGTCACAACCGCTTCGAAGGATAAGTTGCAATTAAGATGAATTAATCTGAAGGAATAAATAGTTTGTCTAAGTCTGTGCACGATAGTCTAAAGAAGAAATGTTTTTATTTGGTGTGTGAGCGTGAGGATAAATAAGTTTATTAGTGTGGATCTTGTTAGTAAAGTGGTAAGGAAAAGGAAGAATTCATCGTCCTATGCGTGATGATCAACGTCTGAAAAGAATTGGTTCTGAGAGACACGTTTATTTAGCTGTAGTTTTAGAGTACTTGATGAGAGTAGAATCCTAGAAGAAATTCTTTTGATGCATAGTTATCTTTAGTTTGTTTACGAGAATTGGTAAGGTTACTCTAGGAAGATTACAGGTTTATTCGCAAATATTTATTGTGCCGTTTATTGAATATTGTGAAAAGTCTTATTTTATGCTATTGGTAGAGATTGTAGAATTCTAAAGAAACTACTATTTGACGCAATAATTAATAAGGTGATATATTCCTCTGAATATTTATTTTCATACTGATAAAGATGAATATTTGTGTTGGTTGAATTTAGTTTATATAGATATTTTAATTCATACTTTTGTAATAAATTACATTATTTAGAACTATTGTTGCTAAATATTATTTTTGAACTCACTCTCAATTTCGATCTGTTAAATTTATAACATTATTTATTCTGTCTTACGTAACAGATTTTCATCAATAATAATATTTAAATGAGGGATAACTGTTTTCATGCTCATAAATAGAATTAAAATAAAGATTATTTTCAGTACTAATCTTTAAATCTCATTTATCACTATAATAATAATTTTTAAATTAAAATGAATATAATTTAATAAAAAATGAAAATAATTTTTTTTTATTACAGCTTGTAGCTACTTTTCAACTTTTGCAAATATTTTAGATTCTAACCATAGGGACAAATCATCAGCATAGATTAGAAGATTGACATTTCAATTCTACGAATTAACAAAACAACGAACAACGAAACTTACTGTATATTTTAATTTATGCTATTTCTAAGTTTGTTAAAATTGCTTTCCTGTAATTTTTTTATTCATTTGTTTTCACTACCGTTTAGGATATTGCATTTTAAAATACATAAATAATTTCATAAATTTTAAAATATGGTGTAAGGTGTGATGTTTCTGTCCGTGCAGAAATTGAAATAAATTATTTAGCTACCCGAGTACTAATAACGTGGAACATTTTTCATTCGTGGCCTTATTTTTCTCGATGTCTTTTCAAATTCCGAGAATTTTTTTGTAACTCTTTATCGTCAAAAGACAAAACTAGGCACAAAAGTTAATACGAAATACCTGAAAGATGACAAATTCGCCTTCAGATTAGTGAACGGAGAAAATTTTCATTTGTTTTTGAAGTCAAACTATCATTCACAGCTCACAAAGACATTGGCAACATTCTCGTTTACCTCAACCCCTTTTTTTTTCTGAAGTCTTAAGAAATCGTCTCTTGCTGTAAATGAAAATTAGGGATTGAATTAGGGCTTCACACATGAATGTACATCTCATCATTTATTTATTAAGAGTTTAATCACTATTAAGCTGTTCACGTAAAAGGATGAAGATGGATATATTGAAAAAATGGTTTTGAGCATGGTGGGATCTGAACCCACGACCTGCTGATGACATATCAGGTGCTCTTTCAAATAAATAATACAGGATTAATTCCTTCTCCCCCTTTCCTCCACCGCAAAACTCCCCGCCCTGCCCACGGTCAGTAGGGGACCGATGGGCTTGGAAAAACCGCCGTCCGTCGGATGGGATGTTAAGCCGTGGCTCCGTGTGCGGGAGAGCCATACCTTGTGCACGTTAAAGAACACCCTGGATGGCCTTGACGGGAAGCTACCATCTGTCTCCCAACAGCTGTTCCAGTGGGTCCCCTCCCCCAACCTTCTCTGAGCCTTCGGGGTCCATGTGACTTGGCCATTTAACCCAGGGTGTACAAAAAAAGTGGCGCTCAGAGGTAAAACAACCCAATCCAATCCTTTCCTGATGCAACTCTGACTGAAATCACTGCACATGAACCAAAAACGAAATTTTGATCAGTCTTGAAAGAAAGAGAATCATCTGGCTCCATGTGCAGCCGCCACGAGGGATGAAAGAGAACGAAACACAATAGCTCTTAACCATTTGGCGTCAGAGCAGCAGAAATCTCTCTTAAATCCCTTGTGGCCTGTTAAGGGATGAAGAGATCTTTCTCTATCTCTCTCCTAGTTCCTCTTCAGCTGCCTCTAACTAGCAATATAGCCTACAGTTAATGTATTGACAGCTGTCACGAAGCAGTCAGATATTTGACAGGATATTGGAGACGCTGTTGGAGAATATCCCTTGGTTGCGAAGACTCCCCATGGGGCAATAAACTCTGCCCATCCATCAGACTCCGCATCCACCCACTTCCCCCCTTCTCTCTTCCTCCTGAACCCTTCTTCCTTGTAATCCTTTGCCTCCCTCACAATCATAGACATGCTAGTCACGTGTACGATGTTTGTAATCACCATGCATCTGGAGAAAAGTCTCTCCTTCCCTACTTCCGAGGGTAAATATTTCCTCCTTTATCAAGTGATGGGAGTGTGTGTGTGTGGGGGGGGGAGATGTATTTATTGAATCGACGAAGTACCCGGAAATGACATTTATTAACAGTGCTGGGAGGAGAGGAGAGGTAAATAAGAATGAAAGAGGACGAAGAGAAGATGAATCAAGGATGACTTGTTTTTCTGAACATCAGGATACAGATGGATATGGCTGTTGTAGTAGATGATCCGTATCAAGATCGTTGGCATCTCAAATCAGACACTTGTTAATTTTGCTTTCGATATTAGATACAACAGTCAAATGCGTGATTTATTAAGCGATATACGTTTTAATTGGCGGGGCGGGGGTGGCTCAGTCGGTAGCGCGCCAGGCTCGTAATCTGTAGTTCCCAGGTTCGAGTCCCAGCTCGGTCAGCGTTGAGATTTATCTCCGCAAAATTCCCCGCCCTGCCCACGGTCAGTAGGGGACACCGATGGGCTTGTAAAGGCCGCCGTCCGTCGGATGGGACGTTAAACCGTGGCCCCGTGTGTGGGAGAGAGCCATACCCTGTGCACGTTAAAGAACACGCTGGGTGGCCTTGACGGGAGGCTACCATCTGTCTTCCAACAGCTGTTCCAGTGGGTCCCCTCCCCCAACTTTCTCTGAGCCTTCGGGGTCCATGTGACCTGGCCATTTAGCCCATGGTGTGCAAAAAGTGCCGCTCAGAGGTAAAACAACCCAACCCAACGTTTTAATTGGCGAGTCTCGGATAAGGTATGGATGTTCTTAATCTTATGTTGTATTTCTGTTGAGGTCTCGCCTTGCTTACAGAATTTTTCTATGGTGTATTAAGCTATCATGCTATTGTCGGACTTCTTCGGCAAGCAGCTGCTTCAGGTGTAAAATTTATATATATATAGATTTTGTTAAATTAGAATTTAAAACTTCTGTAAATAATAATGACAATTACTTTTTACAATTACAACTATTGGCTACGGGCCTCAAAAGTTTGAAGTAACACTTACAATTTTTGAATGCAATTATGCTGTAGATCAACGTGGGCACAAAGGAAAATTTTATTAATCTGGGTGGGATATGAACCCAAGACTCCTGTCATCAAGAGGTCTTGGGTTTGGATCCCACTCAGCTCAGGGCAATTTTCCTCTCTAACCATGTTGATCGACAGCATACTTGTATTCAAAACAAAATAGCAAAATAGTAGTTCATAGTAACAACAAAAAGTTGTTACTGTGAAGTGCTGTGATATAAAATATTACTAATATAACAGGTAACACATACTCAAAAGTTAGAAAGAACCCTGAATCAAAAGTTGGAAGGGATCGAGCCTCAAAAGTCGGAAGGGGTCCATCCTCAAAAGTTAGAAGGGGTCCATCCTCAAACGTTAGTAGGAATCCAGCCTTGAAAATCGGAAGGAGCCCAGCTTAAAAAATTAGATGGGATCCAGTCTCTAAATTTGGAAGCAACCCTGCTTCAAAAGTTGGGAGGAATCTGGCCACAGAATGATGGAAGGGACTTGGCTTCAAACATTGGAAGGAGCCTGGCCTCAAAAGTTGAAGGTGGCTGTGGCCTCTTACACCAAGGCTCAAACATTACAGCTTTGAGAGGCCCTGGATACAGATGTTCGTTAAGAGAGTTATATTCATCTTTTTTTTCTTGACAAGATGGCATCAGGGTTGTTCAACGGTTTAAATGTTTGAGCTTTGGTGTAAGGAAGGTGAAAGCCTGATGAATTTGTAAGTTTAAAACAATTTAATTGGGTGCGATCGACTCTACGGATCCTCAAAGGCACGGCGTCGGGAATATTTCCCGGCTTGGGTGTAGAGTGAAACAACGTGTTAATATTTTTATAAGGAAATTAATATCACTTTTGCGTTGAGATTTTAGGTGATAAATAGAGCGCGCTGTAAAGTGATTCCAGAGAGCAGAATCTCAAATTATATTTGCATGTTATGAAAAATCGGTTAACTTCGAAACCCTGCGCAATTAAGGTACAGTCGCCCAAAAAAATATCCGAACACTCTGGTGGATTACAGAATTCAGAAAAAATATCTGGCAACGATATCTGGCACGTGACACGAAGGTTGCCAGATCACTAATTTCTAAAAAAAATCGTTGAAAGATATTTTTTCTGAATTCTGTAATCCACCAGAGTGTTCGGATATTTTTTTGAGCGACTGTATATATTCATGGCTGCTTTTGTTATTTTACCTCTGAGCGGAACTTTTGTCCACACAATGAGCTAAGTGACCATGTCACAAGGACTCCAAGGTTTCAGAGAACGTTGAGGTAAGGGGGTCCACTGAACAGCTGTTAAGAGACAGATAATAGCCTCCTGTGAAGGCCATTGAGAATATTCGTTAACGTGAGCCCAATACGGCTCTCCCGCACTAGGAACCACGGCTAACGTCCCATCCGACGGACGGTGGCTTTTCCAAGCCCATAGGTGTCATCTTTCTGACCAAGAGGAGGATGGGAACTTTGTGGAGATAAATATCAACGCTGGCGCAGCTGGGATTCGAACCTGGAATCTTCAGATTACGAGTCTGGCACGCTACCGACTGAGCCAGTCCCTTCCCATATATTCATGGCATAGCATGAGTGGCAACAAGGGATTTTATGAGACTGCGCAGTTGATGCTTCGGGAATTCTCGTAGATCATTGATTGATTTAATGAGACAGAAGTACTTAACCAATGATATAAGAGAAAAGTCATCGAACTATGCACTCATAGTCTCTCCGTAGTCCTATTAGTTGCTACTCACGCTACGACATTAGAATGCATGCAAAAGATCCGATATTTAGGTCACAAGAAGAATAAAAAAAAATGACACAGAGTCACCTTTAAAGCAATAGCGTAGTTTTTTTTCTGAAGTCACCTGCGCGGACAAACCTCGTCGTGCATCGCCTTGACACGTTGATTATAAATTAGGCAAGCATTGAACTTAAAGCTGGTTTGTAACATGTTATTGCGCATGACATTAGTGACATTAATTGCGAATTTCCTTCACCTGGCTGCTACGGTTAAAAGGAAAACCATCTGCTGAAAGAAGCGATGTCACTCGGAACACAATTTGATTTTCAGAGCAGAAGTAAACAAATCAGGGTTTGCTTTCTTTTGCATTTCTCTGTGATTTTACGCAATACAAAAAGATACTATCTAATGACTGGGTTGTTTTACCTCTGAGCGGCACTTTTTTGCACACCATGGGCTAAATGGCTAGGTCACATGGACCCCGAAGGCTCAGAGAAGGTTGGGGGAGGGGACCCACTGGAATAGCTGTTGGGAGACAGATGGTAGCCTCCCATCAAGGCGATCCAGCGTGTTCTTTAACGTTGGGTTGTTTTACCTCTGAGCGGCACTTTTTTGCACACCATGGGCTAAATGGCCACGTCACATGGACCCCGAAGGCTCAGAGAAGGTTGGGGGAGGGGACCCACTGGAACAGCTGTTGGGAGACAGATGGTAGCCTCCCATCAAGGCGATCCAGCGTGTTCTTTAACGTTGGGTTGTTTTACCTCTGAGCGGCACTTTTTTGCACACCATGGGCTAAATGGCCACGTCACATGGACCCCGAAGGCTCAGAGAAGGTTGGGGGAGGGAACCCACTGGAACAGCTGTTGGGAGACAGACGGTTGCCTCCCGTCAAGGCCATCCAGCGTGTTCTTTAACGTGTACAGGGTATGGCTCTCCCGCACACGGGGCCACGGCTTAACGTCCCACCCGACAGACGGCGGCCTTTCCAAGCCCATCAGTGTCCCCTACTGACCGTGGGCAGGGCCGGGAATTTTGCGGAGATAAATCTCAATGCTGACCCAGCTGGAACTCGAACCTGGGAACTACAGATTACGAACCTGGCGCGATACCGACTGAGCCACCCCCGCCCCAGGTTTTGGTTTCATCAAAGAATGGTTTCATACGTAAGTGAACTCTTATTTAGGTGATAACTCATCAAAGTGGCTTCTCAGATAAGGAGCAGTTTCATTAAAGAAGGGATAACTTCTCTGATTTCATGACGGATTCTTTACGAGCATATTGAGTAATGTCACTTTAATTCACCTAACAATGACGTAACAATTACGTAATGACCTGAACAAGTGGAGCGGAAAATCTGAGTTTGTGGATTTTTTTTTTGGCAGACTTGTTTCTAGATTATTTACTAAAAAGCACAAAGAGGAATAACTCAACCCACACGAATGAGATGATTCTAGAAATGACAAAAGAACTTTACTGAAAGAATGATCCTTGGTGGGGGGGGGGATGAAGCCGAAACAAAAAAGAATAAACGGAGGGAAAAAAGATGAAAAAAAATATAGGCGCTTGGCGAAGAATGCTAAGAGAACAGAAAATAAAGGAACAGCAAGTTACCTTAGGATACTGTGGTGGCATTAGATCTAGCTTGTGGGCTTATGAAAGGCCATTTCGGTTACAGTACGGTCTATAAAAATGTATGAGATATCTCCAACGCTTCGTAAAGCTATTGACTCTGGCTACTGTTAGAAATGTAAGTCACGCAGTAGTCGGAATCGATCTCACTCTATTGACGAACAGAAGTTATCCATCATTGCGATTGAGTAGCATGGAGTACCGCAGCTGAGGGTGGTGGGGAAGAGATCCTAGGAGGAGAGGACAAGGCTCGTTGATCACGAAATATATATTCCGAACGGGTCGTGGGTAGAAAGTAGATGCGTTCGTAATTCTTGAAAGAGATTTTAGTTCTCTCTTCTGAAAGGTGGAGGAATGGTTTTCATTCTGGATCAAATATCAGGTTCAGACAAAAGATTAGATCTGTTATCTCAGGGTCCCGTTGCTAAGGTGCAATAGTGAACCTGTTAATGTCTGGTCTCCCCCACACACACACCCTTGAGATTTTTTTTTTGAATTCAGAATGGTTATTTGTGTAAAAATGCTTTTTTTTAAGAAGGTGTTTATTTCTTTTTGTAATCAGTTGCTGTTTTACCTCTGAGCGGCACTTTTTCTTTTTCAAATAATGAACTAAATTGTCAGGTTTCAAGGAGCCCCAAGGGCATCGAGAAGGTTGAGAGTTGGTTTATTTTTATCTCTGAACAGCACTTTTTTTTGTTGCGCATAATGGACTAAATAGCCAGGTCACAAGGACCCTAAGGGCTCAGAGAAGGTTGAAGGAGGGGACCTACCGGAATAGGAGACAGATGGTATCTTTCTCGTCAGTATCATTCAGCATGTTCTTTAACATTCATAGTTAGGGCTCTACGCACACAGACCCACAACCTAACATCCTATCCGACGGACGGCGGCCTTTCCAAGCCCATCGATGTTCCTTATTGATCGAGGGCAGGGCGTGGAGTGTTTCGGAGAGAGATATGAACGCTGGCCCAGCTGGGACTCGAACCTGGGAACTGCAGATTACGAATCTGGCGTGCTGCCGACAGAACAGTCCCCGCCCCGCAGAAAGGAGTTAGATCTCAACGAAGGCACAGTTAACTCGAACTTGGAAGGTGTAGATTACGTGTACAGGAAACTTGTATTTAACCATAACTTGTGCATGTTAAAGAACACGCTGGATGACCTTGACGAGAGGCTTGCATCTGTCTCCTAACAGCTGTCCAGTATATCTCCTTCCCAAACTTTCTCTGAGCTCTCAGGGTCTTTGTGACCTGGCCGTATAGCCAATTAATTATGTGTATAAAAGTACCACTCAGAGGTACTCGTCAAACAGCCCAACCCTTTTTCCTGATTAGATTGGATCGGATTATTTTACCTCTGAGCGGCACTTTTTTGCACACCATGGGCTAAATGGCCAGGCTACAAGGACCCCGAAGGATCAGAGAAGGTTGGGGGACCCACTGGAACAGCTGTTGGGAAACAGATGGTAGCCTCCCGTCAAGGCCATCCAGCGTGTTCTTTAACGTGCACAAGGTATGGCTCTCCCGCACACGGGGCCACGGCTTAACGTCCCATCCGACGGACGGCGGCCTTTCCAAGCCGATCGGTGTCCCCTACTGACCGTGGGCAGGGCGGGGAAATTTTTGCATAGATAAATCTCAACGCTGACCCAGCTGGGACTCGAACCTGGGTACTACAGATTACGAGCCTGGCGCGCTACCGACTGAGCCACCCCCGCCCCCCTTTTTCCTGAAAACAGAACATCGGGTCTGTGTCTCCCGAACAAAAAAAAAATTCAATATTTAGATAGTTGCAATTACTCTTTCGTTTTATTATTATTTATCATTATAATTCCTTCGTTAAGTTTCGGTTATTGAACTTCCTAAGTTGAGGGGGGAAGCATGTTCCCTTTGCAACCCCCACCCCATATCCAGCACCAGGAAGACATGAAGGAAAAAAATATTGGCTAATTAATATATACAATTTCCTTGGGTAGTCAAGTAGGGAAATTCGTTTATAAAAACTTTTTTTTGCTTACTCTTATTATATAACTCCCAGAATTTCATTGAAGGTCAGGATCGAAATCTGCAGTTCATAGATTCGAGTCCCAGCTGGGTGAGCGTCGAGATTTATCTCCGCAAAACTCCCCGCCCTACCTTCGGTCAATAGGGGACACCGATGAGCTTATATAGGCTGTCGTCCGTCGGATAGGACGTTAACCCGAGGCTCCGTGTGTGAAAGAGCCATACTCTGCAAAAGCCTCCAACCCTGGGTCAGTAGGGACAACCAACACTATGGTTGATTACAGAATTGAGAAAAAATATCTGGCAACGATTTTTTTTAGAAATTAGTGATCTGGCAACCTTCGTGTCGTGACACGTCGTGTTGGTTGTCCCCTACTGACCAAAGACAGGGGTTGAAGGCTTTTGCTCCGTGTTTGAAAGCACCATACTCTACGTATGTTAAAGAATACTTTAGATGGCTTTGACGGGAGGCTGCCGTGTCTCCCAACAGCTGTTCAGTGGGTTCCCTCCCCTCCAACCTTCTCTGAGCCTTCGGGGTCCTTGTGACCTTGTTATTTAACCCATTGTATACAAAAAAGTGCAGTCAAATTTAGAACAACCCAGCCAACCTTGGGACACTTGTGACCTGACCATTCAGCACAATATGCAGAAAAAATAGACTCAAAGACAATTCCTAAATTTCAAAAACTATTTTATCCGATATAAATGGCGTTTTAATTTAATCAGAATAACATTCCAACCAGTTCCTTTGGAATTAAATTCTGAAGGGGCTGTCGTGAATTTTGATTATGGCAAGGGACCTGGGACAAGCTTCCACCCCCATCCGAAAAATTCTGTCTTTATGCTAATTTAAAAGATAACCTGATAATTTGGAAAAAAAAAACGCTAGAATAACTCAAAATTCTTTTTCAAAATTTTCACGTTAAGATTCATAAGTACCCTTCAACTATTGCAATTATTGCAATTATTTCAGGCATTTCCATTTCTGAAAAGTTAATGGCAAGATGTGAATAAGTTTTCACAGCGCAGTTTTTAAGTGCACTGGTAAATTATTAACATTGTTTTAAAGAGGAGATGGAATCCGTAATTTCCTGACAAGACGCTTTCGAATTCTGGTCACCGTTTCTCAGCTGACGATAAAGTTCAAGGTCCTAAACCCGTAAAGAACTGCTCGGCAGACGTGGTGTCTGCCTCCTTGAAGCACAAGTGTTACACTAACTAAACATGGTGTGGTCCAATAAATTTCTGGTGACCTTCGTATCATGAAGTTTTTATGACTTCGAATCACAGAGTTCCGTCTTCATTGCTGATAATGATGTAGCTGGTTAGAATATTATTACACAATTCCGCAAACTGGTGACTTTGACAGCTTAACTAGTCCAGGATGCATTTATTTTCCAAGATTACTTCTTACGTTTCTTCGTTTGTTCTGAAGATACGAACTGACCTTTGAACTTTGTTTGGTAATCTTTGTATGATGAAGATAAAGTCTGAGTAGTTGAAAGAAGCGGCTAATTTTCCAATTGAAAGAAACAAAGTTATTACAATTCTGACATTGTAGGAATGTTTGTATGTTACTGCGGTTTCGAAAGTGAAATACAGTAGAGGATGAATAGAGTTCGGTAGTTTTCGGCACTTTTGTGCCCTGTCACAGACAGGTCTTGCAGTCCTGTCACAGACAGGACTGCAAAACATATTGACACTGGACAGGTGTTAGGAGACACGTGGAACACTCCCGTCAAGGCCAGGAGCAGGGTTTTAGATTTATCTCCTCAAAACTTTCCGCATTTCTCTCTATCAGTACGGGACACCGATGGGCTTGGAAAAGTCACCGTCTGTCACACGGGTGTTGTTGTGTTGTTTTACCTCTGAGCGGCACTTTTTTGCACACCATGGGCTAAATGGCCAGGTCACATGGACCCCGAAGGCTCAGAGAAGGTTGGGGGAGGGGACCCACTGGAACAGCTGTTGGGAGACAGAAGGTAGCCTCCCGTCAAGGCCATCCAGCGTGTTCTTTAACGTGCACATGGTATGGCTCTCCCGCACACGGAGCCACGGCTTAACGTCCCATCCGACGGACGGTGGTCTTTCCAAGCCCATCGGTGTCCCCTACTGACCGTGGGCAGGGCGGGGAAATTTTGCGGAGATAAATCTCAACGCTGACCCAGCTGGGACTCGAACCTGGGAACTACAGATTACGAGCCTGGCGCGCTACCGACTGAGCCCCCCCCCCCCCCCCCCCCCCCCCGATGGGCTTGGAAAAGCCACCGTCTGTCACACGGGTGTTGTTGTGTTGTTTTACCTCTGAGCGGCACTTTTTTGCACACCATGGGCTAAATAGCCAGGTCACATGAACCCCGAAGGCTCAGAGAAGGTTGGGGGAGGGGACCCACTGGAACAGCTGTTGAGAGACAGATGGTATCCTCCCGTCAAGGCCATCCAGCGTGTTCTTTAACGTGCACAGGGTATGGCTCTCCCGCACACGGGGCCACGGCTTAACGTCCCATCCGACGGACGGCGGCCTTTTCAAGCCCATCGGTGTCCCCTACTGACGTGGGCAGGGCGGGGAAATTTTGCGGAGATAAATCTCAACGTTAACCCAGCTGGGACTCGAACCTGGGAACTAGATTACGAGCCTGGCGCGCTGCTGACTGAGCCACCCCCGCCCCTGTCACACGGGACGTTAAGCTCAGGCCTCCTGTGCAGAAGAGCCATACCCTGTTCACATTAAAGAACACGCTGAATAGCAGTAGTATGTTACTCGAATTTTATTCAAAACAGAGAATTGGAGATATTGAATTGCCAGGAGTGAAGACCACAATTCACTACTATGGCCTTAGCGCAGTGTCTCGCAAACTTTTTTTACTCTGCGGCACACTGAATCCGATTTTTTTTCCCGCGGCACACCTAAAAAAGAATTTTTGATGATTACGTAAAAAGAGGAAAATTGAAGTTTCGTTAAATGCATTTTATTTAAAATTTAGATATGAACATATTTCAATGGGATGTATGAGCTTGCTTCTGCGAACAAATTTGCATTATTCTTGGCTCAAAGTTAGATAAACACACTCGCATCTCTTCATCAATCATCTGAAGCCGCTCACGCTTCTTAGATTTAATTTCAGTCAATGATGAGAATCCAAGTTCACAAAGATAAGACGAGCCGAAAGGTCACAAGGCTCGAATAGCTTTTGTGCTCAATTCAGGATATTGAGGTTATCAGGATATTGAAATCAGGATATCTAGTGTCAGTTTGAAAATCTCTCGCGGCACACAGTTTGCGAGACACTACCTTAACGGAAGGCTACCATCTGTCGACTAACAGGTGTCCAGTGAGTCCCCAACCTTCTCTGAACCCGTGGGATATTTGTAACCTGGCCATTTAGCGAGACTTAATATGGGAGATGTACTTCAACAGAAAGTGAACTCAGGCATTCATGTTATATGTGAGATGGATTCTTTTTCCATTACGCTCAAACATGCTGCTATCACTGTTGCGAATGAATGCTCTCTTTTGATCAAAGACGTTTTCCATAAAGTCGTTCAGCGAAGAATTTTTGTTTCATCTATTGAAAGGAAAACATTTTCTATTTTCCACTTTTGGTTTATTTTCTCCATTTCGCTTAGAACTCTTCCAATAAAAATAATTGATTTGTTTTCATCGTATTGGCACATTTTCTGCCAATAAAAACTCAACTCGAGTATCAAGCTGAATCTAACGAAGTTTTTCCCCCTGCCATTTTCAATCATTCATTTTAATATATCTATCCTCCAAGATTGCTTCTTTTTTTGGGGGTGGGGGGTAGGAGAGGGGTTGCACCGTCTATAGTTTCTCCAACTTTATTTTTTTGCCAATTGATGAAAATCTCACGCCAATTTGCCAAACTTCAGACTGTAATACCAGTCCGTGCGAAGCGATGCCGGTAGCAGTGCCATCACCATTGACAAAATGTTCGTGTCATGCAACAGAGAATCTGCGACACCTGACCACAGCAAACGGTTAAGCAGGGGGGAGAGGGGGTAGGAATAAATGAAAGAGGGGATGGCGGAACTTTTCCAAGCTCGTATTAATGACATTACCTCGCATCGCTACCTCGTTCGGTTAAACCATCCATTGCCCGAAGAAATAGGCTCTGTCCCTTGATTGTTTTTTCTTTATTTTCTTATCTATTTTTTTCCTTCCAGTGCTTTTTACTTTTTTGACGCGGTCCAGCACTTCTCATTCCTGGAGAATTTTAGGATTACATTCTTTCCCCTCTAGTAGCATCACGTGCTTTCACACGAACTGGCGATTGCTTTTACAATCTGCTGCCGATTGTGACGTAGGAGCAGACCGTTGGAGCTTGTAACCCAAATACCAACTCTGTGAGGATATGTTGCACGGTGCGACCGAAGGCTTTGGAGAATTCACGAAGCAAGCAGGAAGTGTTTGGGAAATAATTCTGCTGCAATTTGGCTGAAATGGAAGTAGATACATTAACTGTGCACTTGTAAATATAACCCTTGCTTTCATATTTAATGCCGTATTGTCTCCACTGATTGGTTTCTTATAAATGTTGTGGTTTCTGAATCTATTACTCGGGGCTGGCTGATAACACGAGCACTTACGACGGCAAATTTTTATCGCAGAGAACATTTTGGCTTTTTGTTTGACCTCTGAGAGGCGTTTTTTTTTTGTTTGGACATAATGACTTAAATGACCAGCTGACAAGGATCCAAAGGATTCAGATAACGTTGGGGTTGCTTTTCCTCTGAGCTGCACTTTTTTGCACACCATGGGCGAAATGGCCAGGTCACAAGGACCCTGAAGGCTCAGAGAAGGTTGGGGGAAGGGAACCCACTGGAACAGCTGTTGAGAGACAGGTGGTAGCTTCCCGTCAAGGCCATCCAGTGTGTTCTTCAACGTGCACAGGGTATGGCTCTCCCACATACGGGGCCACGGATTAACGTTCCATCCGACGGACGGCGGCCTTTCCAAGCCCATCGGTGTCCCCTACTCACCGTGGACAGAGCAGGGAAATTTTGCGGAGATAAATCTCAACGCTGACCCAGCTGGGACTCGAACCTGGGAACTACAGATTACGAGCCTGGCGCGCTACCGACTGAGCCACCCCCGCCCCCAATTTAATTGAGAGCACTTTTTTGCACACCATGGGCTAAATGGCCAGGTCACATGGACCTCGAAGGCTCAGAGAAGGTTGGGGGAAGGGGACCACTGGAACAGCTGTTGGGAGACAGGTGGTAGCCTCCCGTCAAGGCTATCCAGTGTGTTCTTTAACGTGCACAGGGTATAGCCCTACTGATCGTGGGGAGGGCAGGGAATTTTGCGGAGATAAATCTCAATGCTGACCCAGCTGGGACTCGAACCTGGGAACTACAGATCACGAGCCTGGCGAGCTACCGACTGAGCCCCCCCCCCCCCCCCGCATAATGTGGAAAGGGTATGTTTCTTTCTGCATATAGGGCGACGGCTAAATACCCCATGTGACGGATGGCGGTCTTTTCAAGCCCATCGGTATTCCTTTTCTTACTGAGTATAGACGGGAGTTTGCAGAAATAAATCTCAACGCTGGCACAGTTGGGTGTCGAACCTGGGAAATGCAAATTACGAGCCTGCCCTCCCCCCTCCCACAAACACACACGCACCACTACCATCGCCTCTTTTTGGCTTGGATTTCAACGAATATTTTTAACAGAATTTCTGAAATTAAATTTAAAAAGAAAATAATTTAAATCGTTGATGTCACACGAGCCAATCATGGAATTTGCACCGCTTCTATTCAAAGTGAAATTATTATGAACTGAAATATAAAATCTCTTTAGGGTGGCAAAAAATTGATTTTGCTTAAGGCGGTAAAAGAAATGTATGTTTTAATTTACTTTGGGAGAAAAGAAAATTTCTTTGGGACAGCAAACTCGATTGTCTTTAAAAATACATTGATAGATCTTTAGAAAAAAGCAGACGGATTGGTTCAGTCAATAGCACTCTTGACTCGCAACCTGATGTTCCCAGGTTCGAGTCCCAGCTGAGTCAGCGTTGAGATTTATCTCCGAAAAATTCCCCGCCCTACCCACAGTCAGTAAGGGACACCGATGGGCTTGAAAAGGTCGCCATCCTTCGGATGTGGACGTTAAGCTGTGGGCCCGTGTGCGGGAGAACTATACCTTGTGCACGTTAAAGAACACGCTGAATGGCCTTGACGGGAGACTATCATCTGTCTCCCAACAGCTGTTCCACTGGGTCCCTTCCCCCAACCTTCTCTGAGCCTTCGAGGTCCTTGTGACTGGACCATTTAGCCCATGGTGTGCAAACAAGTGCCGATCAGAGGTAAAACAACCCAACCCAGGTTCGAGTACCAACTGTGATTGCCGTGAGATTTATGTCCGCAATAACCCTCGTTGAGAAAGGGAACAGCGTTGGGCTTGAGAAGGACGCCTTCCTTCGGATGGAACATTAAGACGTGGTCCATGTGACGAAGAGCCCTACCACACCTACAATTTAAGGTTCCCAGGTTCGAGCTCAGAGAAGGTTGGGGGAAGGGTCCCTTTACCCTACCCTGTGAACGCTACGAAGATGGATGGCCTTTGAACGAACTCTCTCATCTTCTCCTGAAGCAGTCTGGTGGGTCCCCTTTCCCAACCTTCTCTGAGCCCCAAGAGCTCAGAGACATAGCCACTTAATCCATTGTGTGGTGTTCTCCGTTCGTCGGAAGGGACGTTAAGCCGTGTCCCCGGATGGCCTTGACGGTAGGCTACCATCTGTCTTCCAATAGCTGTCCAGTGGGTCCCCTCCCCCAACCTTTTCTGAGCCCTCGGGGTCCTTGTGACCTGGCCATTTAGTCCACTGTGTGTAAAAAAAGCGACGTGATTAAAAATTCAAGTCTCTAGTTTTGATAGATGTTAGAGTTTAAAGTCCCTTTTACATTTCACCTTAATTAGATGATGTCAAGGATCCTGTTGAATTTCGACTGTAAATTTGCAGATATATTTATTTTATTTAAATTTACAGTGCTCACAACAGACCAAGATCCAATAATAAGAACACATGCAATTTGTACATTTCAAATCATCTTTATTATATGTTATAAAGAATATCGTTTTGGCGTTTACTTCCTTTACTGACTCATAAAACTCTAATTCTCCTAGATGAATATCAAAATATCCTCGTCGATGTTTGTTAAAAATAGTACTGAAATAAGAATTACGACTGGAGCAAACCGGTTAGTAGTAAATTAGAATGACACCACTTCACACATCAACCATCATTGAAACGGAGCCTGTTATTTGCTAAGTTTAAAGTTGACTCTTCACACGTCTGGTCTATACATAAGGCTATTTTTATTCTGAATATGATAACGCAGAAACCTTTCTTTAGTTTTTGCAACAGCCTTACCGATAATGTTCAAGGATAGGGGTCAAGGCCCGTAAATAACATCAAGGATTTCAAGCAGGATTTTAAACTTAAACAAAAAATAACTGTTAAAAATAATCGTGGTTTTAGCAATATCTACCAAAACAAGTTGCTTAAAAAACTGATAACAAATAATTTTTTTTTACCTACTTTATTATTTAGGGCGATTCATAAATAAGCAAAATTTGTTTCATTGTCACTAGATGGCGCAACGAGTTCGTTTCCCGCGTTTGTGCTCTTGGCACGAGAGAACAAAAAATAGTGAGGTGTCTGCCAAAATATTTAGACTCCAAATAAATAATTCCTAATCAGAATTTCACGTAGCCAAAAATGCTAAAATTTCTTGAACGTATTTTAATTGTAAGTTATCGAAATATGTATTTATTGAGTGTTTGGACAAGAAATTTAGGAAAATGAGAATGGCTGAAGGTGAATGAAATGACCTAGTTACTTCAAGCGAGAAAGGATGCTAGTTTTTTTTGGTCTGATCTTCAGGACTATCACCATCGTGACTATGTTGTATGGGTACCAAAGATTCTCTATGCACGCCTTCGAACTCAAAGGTGGGAGAAGAATATTCTGATCGAGCATTTAATTCGTGTCTTAGACACTGGCAGAACAAGAAGGCATCCGTTGTGTGCTTAAAACAAACTGCAGACATCATTCCTTCATATGTGGGGCGAGGGTGGCTCAGTCGGTAGCGCGCCAGGCTCGTAATCTGTATTTCCCAGGTTCGAGTCCCAGCTGGGTCAGCGTTGAAATTTATCTCCGCAAAATTCCCCGCCCTGCCCACGGTCAGTAGGGGACACGGATGAGCTTGGAAAGGCCGCCGTCCGTCGGATGGGACGTTAAGCCGTGGCCCGTGTGCGGGAGAGACATACCCTGTGCATGTTAAAGAACACGCTGGATGGCCTTGACGGGAGGCTACCATCTGTCTCCCAACAGCTGTTCCAGTGAGTCCCCTCCCACAATCTTCTCTGAGCCTTCGGGGTCCATGTGACCTGGCCATTTAGCCCATGGTGTGCAAAAAAGTGCCGCTCAGAGGTAAAGCAACCCAACCCTTCATATTCCGAATGGTTCGGGTTTGAAACTTTTTTTTATCTCCTGATGAATAGAAGAGATTGTATCATCTGTTGCAGATATCACATCATAATATCATGATGTGATGTCCCAAACTTTATACATTTTTTTCGTTTAGGTAAAGAAGTCGATTTGCCCAAATTTTTGACATGTTTTAAATTTTGATTTTCGTTTAGGTAGTGAAACTTGGATGCTTTGTAAACAAGAAACTTTATGCTTTTGATTCTAGATGCGTACACAGTATCTTGAGCATTAGGTGGTTTAACTTTGTAACTAATAATGAGGTTAGGCAAAGGAGTTTGCAACCTCCTTTAAGCAGCATATTGTGAAGAGAGAGACTCCGTTGGTTCGGCCATGTTTTCCGTATGGATAATTATAGACTGGCAAATAGGGATATGAACAGTGTGTCTAAAGGCCTCAGAAAGAGGGGGAGACCTAGTATGCGGTGGGCAGATATTGTCAAACAGGACCTTGTTAGAATTGGTGTGCAGTGGCCAGATGCAGCAGATGTAGCTCAGGACAAACTTGCTTGGAGAACTAAATTGCACAGTCTGGTTGGATCTCCGTAGCCCATGGCTGCTTAAGGATGATGATGATGATTGTTTTTATAAGTTGTCAAAGTGGTTAATATAGCTTCGCAATTGTAACCTTTTTCTTTTCTCTTTGCCTTAAAGTAGGAACTCTTTTTTGGCAACCAAATATCACGATATGTCATTTTAGACTCCAAAAACATGGAGACTGTTAGCTTGCAAATATTTTATTTTGTCGCATTCTTCTAGCTTTTAAGTACTTTCTTACATGTGCAAATTATTTCTCGTTTATGAGCTTCGCTGTGGCCGAGTGGTTAGCGCGCTCGTCTAATGGCCAAAGGGACTGACATATCGAGCTCGGGGTAAGCATGAATGTTTGCGTTTCTTCTGAGGTCGCGCCTTCCTCACAGACCTGGGGCGGGGGTGGCTCAGTAGGTAGCGTGCCAGACTCGTAATCTGCAGTTCCCAGGTTCGAGTCCCAGCTGGGTCAGTATTGAGATTTGTCTCCGCAAAACTCCCCGCCCAGCCCATGGTCAGTAGGGACACCGATGGGCTTGGAAAGACCGCTGTCCATCGGATGGGACGTTAAGCCGTGGCCTCGTGTGTGGGAGAGCCATACCCTGGGCACGTTAAAGAACACACTGGATGGCCTTGATGGGAGGCTACCATCTGTCTCCTAATAGCTGTTCCAATGAGTCCCCTCCCCCAACCTTCTCTGAGCCTTCGGGGTCCTTGTGACCTGATTATTTAGCCCATTGTGTGCAAAAAAAGGGCCGCTCAGAGGTAAAACAACTCAACCCTCATAGACCTTCTACGGAGGGTGTTCAAAACGTTCTTGACAAGTGTCTGTAGATTTTCACTCATTCCTCCGAAGTTAACCATCTACGACTTTTTGAAAGCTTGTCTAAATTTGTTATTGCGTGTTAAAAACAAAGCCGCATCATCATTTCTCTTTTCGCTGGTGGCACACAAAGTTCGTTCTGCGAAATCTGTGTTATGGAACTACTAAAGACGGGAAAGATGTTACATTTTCATAAGGATGCTGCTTGGGGACGATGTGAAAAAAAAAAAATCCATGCCGATTTATTATAAGTATATGGGAATTATGCCTGTTCGTATGGCACTGTTACGGGATGGATGCGCAATTTCAAAGAAGGATGGCAGAGCTTCGGACACCTCCCTCGTGCAGGAAGACCGAAGGAGGCTGTGAACGAGAGAACCACTTGTTCTGTTCATGAAGTCGTTAAGGAAAACCCACTGATCAGCGTTCACGTAATAAGATTAGATGTCAGTGTGGAAACAATTATTCATCTACATTGAAAGTCCCCAAAGATCTGTGCCAAATGGATGCCCCACAAACTGACAGAACAGCAAAAACTCACATTTATAGTAGTTCTTACTCTGAAAACGTCACATTTACAGTAGCTCTTACTTTGAAAACTCAAGTTAGTAGTAGTTCTTACTCTGAAAATTTACATTTACAGTAGTTCTTACTATGAAAACTCACATTTACAGTAGTTCTTACTTTGAAAACTTACATTTACCATAGTTCTTACTCTGAAAATTCAAATTTACAGTAGTTCTTACTCTGAAAACTTGCATTTACCATAGTTCTTACTTTGAAAACTCAAGTTTACAGTAGTTCTTACTCTGAAAACTTACATGTACCATAGTTCTTACTTTGAAAACTCAATTTTACAGTAGTTTTTACTCTAAAATCTTACATTTACCGTAATTCTTAAAAACCATAGTTCTTACTTTGAAAACTCAAGTTTGCTGTAATTCTTACTCTGAAAACTGATATTTACAGTAGTTCTTTGTTACAATACGAAACATTTAGTTAATTGTAGTTTATTATATTATTTTATTAGTCAGACAGGCAACATGTTTTGCAGTAATATTTCTAGATAAATTAGTAATAGTTATAAACTATTACTAATTTATCTAGAACTATCACTGAAGCAAAGCCCTGTTTTTTAATAACAGTTCACAAGAAACTTGATTTTATTTTTTTAGAAAACATCCCAGAAAATTACGAATATTATATCAGCAGTTGATTCAAGTGGACTCCTTTAATCCCTCTGTCTTTTGTTTCGGGGAAAAAAGTAACTTACGAAGACTCTACCCTTGTGCTGCTGTTCACGGCAAATTTTGCTACTAAGAAGGGAAAAAAAAAAGGATATATTTCCATATTTTATTTTCAATAACAATTGTGTAAACTTACTCTGTTGAGAGGGATGATTACTTGATCATGTTACCTCTGAGCGACTGTTTTGTGGCAGGTTACAAATATCCCAAGGGCTCAGAGAAGATTCGGGGAAGGAGACCCAAAAGACAGTTTTTAGATGGTCAGAGAAACATGGAACCAGGCTTTAGGCCCCATCCGACGGACGGAGGCATTTCCAAGCCTGTCGGTGTCCCCTGTGGGTGGAGTGGGGTTTTAGCGGAGAGAAATCTCAAAGTTGGCGTAGCTGGGACTCAAACCTTCGAATCTGCAAATTACGCCCTTGGCACGCTACAATGAAATAAACTAAGAAGGTGGTTCAAAAGATAGCCAAAACTTAAAAAGAGAAAAAGGAACATGAAGATCTATCTTATAAAATGAGTGTCTGAGGGAGGGAACCTTGGGTTCTTTTTCCGTACTAGGATTCTTGTCAAGGTGATGGGTGCAACTGCAAGCCATATATATTTCCAGCTAACTTTCGAAATTTGTAGTTACTCCGGAGCAGAGGCGTATCCGAAGCCCACATCAAGGATTAGCGATTTTCTCGTTTACTTGTATCAGTGATGAGGATGAAGATCTTCTCTGAGTCTTTCTCGAAATCAGAGTTTGATTACATAAAAACGAGATATCCTTGGCGAGTTCCGAAAACATGTTTTCCAAATCACCGTGTTCCATTTATAGAACAGATGTTTACTATTTCCTTCCCTATAATTTGGATTGATTTGTTTCGAGACACTTTCTTATTACACTGTACAAAGGAACTAGTCACAAAGATTAAAGAAATAGTAATAAAATAATAATAATAATAATAAAGTTGAATATCCCACTCAAGCAGCTGCTTGCCACAGAGGTCTGATAGGAGCCTGTCAGTTTATATGCCATTGAAATATCTAAATCAGCGGTCCCCAACCTCTGGTTCTCTGACCCTTAGGGGCCTGCGAAGGTGACAAAGAGGGTACGCGTGATATTTTTAATATTTCAGAAAGCTTTAATGGAAACAGTACGTTTACTGCGATTATTTAACTGCGTGAAGTTTTATTGCTTTTTGATCTAATTATGTCAGTTCAGTATGGCAACAGTGGCTATCTCATGCTGATCAAAGGATGCAATTGGCTGTCGGTGGCGTAAGAATTTATGGAACATCGGATTCCTTCATTCAAATATTCAGATTCAAATTAAGGATAGCCAATAAATGAATAGCGGATAAAGAACTAGAGATATAATCCATTCTTTTAATTTTCAGGGAGTCCTCTTCGCGATGATCTATATTTTAGTTAATGTGTATCAGGCAATGATGGGAAGATGATCTGCAGAAAAACAAAAATAAAAAATGCAGAAAAACAAAAATAAAAATAAATACCCCCTCAAGCAGCTGCTTGCCACAGAGGTCTGACAGGAGCCTGTCAGTATATGCCATAGTAGAAGGTCTGTGAGGATAGCAGGACCTCAGTAGAAAACGACACAAACAGCCATGCCTTACCCGGGGCTCGAACCCAGGTCCCTTAGATCAGTAGCCAAGCGCGCAAACCACTCGGCCATGGGACGGCGATTTGTAGAAAGAGTTCTAAATAATGATCGAATATTCACAAGCTTATAGGCTACTAACTAAAAAAATGATCGAGTTTCACAAGCTGGTGGCTACTAACTAAAAAAAATTATCCAGTTTTCATAAGCTGGTGGACTGTTGACTAAAAAAAAAAGATCGAGTTTTTACAAGTTGATTGTGGTTTTTTTTTAGAAATTAGTGATCTGGCAACCTTCGTATACGTACATGAATGTTGCCAGATCACTAATTTCTAAAAAAAATCGTTGCCAGATATTTTTTCTGAATTTCGTAATCAACCATAGTGTTCGGATATTTTTTGAGCGACTGTACGTCATTCCATTAATAAACAGATAACTAATCAATCTCTAGAATTTAGAAATCATATTATACATTTTTCATATGATCTTGGAATGCCCCAATCTGCATTCCAAGATAAAAATAATGAAACCATGCAAGTTTTAAAGGATGAGACATCGTTTCTTCCGTCAAATAACGGTAAAGAAAGTCTTAATAGCTTCTCAGCAGCAAAATATGCGTATCTTTAGTGTCCACCTGATAACTGTGATAGGATGGAACTGCATTAAAAAAAAGGGTAGAAAGCATTTTGGAAAGTCTTTTGTGTAAAAGAGAAGACGCATGCCGTTATAGATTGAAAAATCCAAAAATATCCCTCCCAACAAAGGAGAGATCCTGCACGCGGGCGCTCGAGAGCAATTTGTTGACCCTCAACCCGCCTCCTGGCAACGCACGTGCTGGAGGATCGAGGGGCACGCGACGGACAAGGAACACCGTCTGCCAGGACATGCCACACATCCATACATTGCCCGAGGCACGTCAACCACCTGTCTGCGGTGCAGAATCTTTTTTTGATTGCTCTGGAAGAACAGAGCCTTTTTGTACTTAATGAATTATTAAGTATTTTTCATAAGATTCAAATAGTTGGGGTACGGTAGAAAAATGTGCATCTTTCTCACAGAGTTGAAATTTAAATATGTTGTACATCAATGAATTTTTAAGTATTTTCTTCCATGAGATCCATTAATATGAGTGTGTTTATGAAGTGGGAAATTAGAATTTGAAATTAGAAACCGCTTCTCCTTCGCACACTTTTTCCTCTGGGGTGCGTAATCTGCAATTTCCAGGTTAGAGTCTCACCTGGGGCAACGTTGATATTTATCTCCACAAAACTCCCCTGCCCTGTCACGGACAGTAGGGGACACCGATGGGTTTGAAAAGGCCACCGTCCGTCAGATGGGACGTTTGGGTTGTTTTACCTCTGAGCGGCACTTTTTTGGCATGCCATGGGCTAAATGGCCAGGTCACAAGGAACCCGAAGGCTCAGAGAAGATTGTGGGAGGGAACCCACTGGAATGGTTGTTGGGAGACAGATGGTAGCCTTCCGTCAAGGCCATCCAGCGTGTTCTTTAACGTGCACAGGGTATGTCTCTCCCACACACGGGGCCACGGCTTAACGTCCCATCCGACGGACGGCGGCCTTTCCAAGTCCATCGATGTCCCCTACTGACCGTGGGCAGGGCGTGGAATTTTGCGGAGATAAATCTGAACCCTGACCCAGCTGGGGGCTGGGACTAGAACCTGGTAACTACAGATTACGAGCCTGGCGCGCTACCGACTGAGCACCCCCGACCCTCGGACGGGACGTTAAGCTGTGGTCTTAATAGGAGATTTCCATCTATCTCTTAATAGCCTCTCCAGTGGGTCTCCTTTCTCCAATTCACTCTGAACCCTCGGGGTCCTTGTGACCTGGCCATTTAGCCCATTGTGTGCAAAATGAAAGTGCTGCTCAAAGGTAAAATAACCTAACACCTTCTCACTACAGATTAATACATCACTCTGCTCTTCGCTCTTGAGTTGTCTCCATTCCTTAAACTCATTGCTCATCCCACATTGGAGAATAATCAATCGTTGTCTCTCTTCCTCCAGTCAGTTATTGTTTCGAGAAACGTCCTTCGCTTCCTCCGTTTCATTTACGCCTCCTCCTCCTCGAAACCAAACGTGCGTTTGTTTAACTCCCTTCTCTCGAAGTTCGTGACAGATCTCAAAACGGAGAACTCCTCATCATCGTTGAGGTCACTCACTAGCCAATCTTCCTCCCTTCTTCAGGTAACGCTTCTTGGCCGCATAAGCCGTCTCATCTTCGCTTTAATAACATGCATGATTAGTAACCGCGCACGTGACCAGGCACGGCATCAGCCTCCATTAATCATCGAGTACAGAGACGGCCGCGTACAAACAAACAGCTTCTCCTCTTTCAGTTCCTGTTTCGGCTGTTATTTACAACCTGGGGCCTTTGCCTGTTGGTTTGAGAGCGTTATTTACGCGTGAAATTATGTGAAGTGGATTTGTTTTGTTTATTTCTCTTGTTTGTAGTTACAGAATACAGGAAAGATATCTCTCTTTAAAAAGGATGTTAACACACTCTAAAATCGCGGTTTTGTTTCTCTCCCAATCTGGTATGGGGAAGCCTCGGTGCCTTGGGGCGGGGGTGGCTCAGTCGGTAGCGCACCAGGCTCGTAAGCTGCAGTTCCCAGGTTCGAGTCCCAGCTGGGTCAGCGTTGAGATTTATCTCCGCAAAATTCTCCGCCCTGCCCACGGTCAGTAGGGGACACCGATGGGCTTGGAAAGGCCGCCGTCCGTCGGATGGGATGTTAAGCCGTGGCCCCATGTGCGGGAGAGCCGTACCCTGTGCACGTTAAAGAACACGCTGGATGGCCTTGACGGGAGGCTACCATCTGTCTCCCAACAGCTGTTCCAGTGGGTACCCTCCCCCAACCTTCTCTGAGCCTTTGGGGTCCATGTGACCTGGCCATTTAGCCCATGGTGTGCAAAAAAGTGCCGCTCAGAGGTAAAACAACCAACCAACCTCGGTGCCTTTGCTTGAGAGGCTGGATTGAAGACAAGACACTATTGTTCAATAACGAAGAAGCCTTCATTTTGGCATCATTTTGGATATCATACCCAAAGAATTATTAATAGTACGCATCGTGGAGCTGTCTCTCTAAGTAATATAAATCTTTTCCACGCGCCATATTATCGTGAAAAAAAAAAAGTGAATGACGTTTTAATAAAACGTGTTTTTAATAGTGTGAAGAAAGATTAGATTAAAAAATTCTCTTACGATTTCTTCTCTTGAAAGAATAAAAAAGTTATTAAAATTTCATGTTGTAAAAAAATAGAGAATTTGGATTGTTTTTACCTCTTAGCTTGGCGTTAAACTACACTTTTTTTTTATACAGGGTCATTATAAGAAAATACCAATATTTAAAAGTGTTCCTTTTATTAAATAATTGAGTAAAAAAAAGCAGTTGTGTGCTTAAAATATCAAGAATGGTTATGGCTGCATGCAGTTAGTGTCACGTGATGGCGATAGTATCTCATGTAATGTCCTAAATGCCAAATCGTTCGTTTGCTACAAGTGGAGCGATCTTGTGACCCCGAAGGTTGGTTGTTTTACCTCTGAGCGGCACTTTTTTGTACACAATGGGCTAAATGGCCAGGTCACAAGGACCCCGAAAGCTCATAGAAGGTTAGGGGAACTCAATGGACAGCTGTTAGGAGACAGATTGTAACCCCTCGTCAAGGCCATCCAGCGTGTTCTTTGACGTAGATAAGATGGCTCTCCTGCACACGGAACAACAACGGCTTAACGCCCCATCCGACGGACGGCGGTTTTTCCAAACCCATCGCTGTCCCCTAGACCGAGGGCAGGGCGTATTGAGGAGATAAATATCAACGTTGGACTAACTGGGACTCGAACTGGGAAATGCAGATTACGAGTCTGGCGCGCTACCGACTGGCCACTCCACTCCCACCTTGGTGGCCCTGAGAAGTCTTGATTTCAAACCGTTGAACTTCTTTTATTTGGAGAAAAATACATAAAAAAACATCGGATTTTTTCGGAAAAGAATTCTCATTTAACAGCATTCAAAGGATTTGGGTTGGGTTGTTTTACCTCTGAGCGGCACTTTTTTGCACACCATGGGCTAAATGGCCAGGTCGCATGGACCCCGAAGGCTCAGAGAAGGTTGGGGGAGGGGACCCACTGGAACAGCTGTTGGGAGACAGATGGTAGCCTCCCGTCAAGGCCATCCAGCGTGTTCTTTAACGTGCACAGGGTATGGCTCTCCCGCACACGGAGCCACGGCTTAACGTCCCATCCGACGGACGGCGGCCTTTCCAAGCCCATCGGTGTCCCCTACTGACCGTGGGCAGGGCGGGGAATTTTTGCGGAGATAAATCTCAACGCTGACCCAGCTGGGACTCGAACCTGGGAACTACAGATTACGAGCCTGGCGCGCTACCGACTGAGCCACCCCCGCCCCGCATTCAAAGGAAAAAAATCCCTGCAGCTTTTCACCCAGACATGCTGAGCCGAATATAGAAGGAAATTAATATCACACTACCAAAGGGGCTTACTGAAGTCTGTTACACACAAAATGAAACTTTGATAGTTTCCGTAACATATAAAAATAAATATATACCCCCTCAAGCAGCTGCTTGCCATACTTTTATTATTTAATTGTTTAATAAGTACCGCGCATAAAGTATGGGTATATTCTAATAATAGCGCTGTACTTTTAACGTTATATTACTACAACAATATTTTTTTAAATATAGAAATTTAAGAAGTAATCCACTTTAAGTTAGTAGTTAATGTAGTTAAATGAGATATGAACTTTCAAATGATTTTTTTTTTTTGAAAATATAGGATATCCAATAAATATCCTTGTCCGTTTCTCAGACCTTGGGGTCGTTGTAACTTGACCATACTGCTCAGAAATTGAGCAAAAACACTTCAAACACAGAACAGTGTTTTGGAGAAAACGAAAAAGTTCGTTCGAAATTAGACAAAGAAAACTATCAAAAGATGTTATCAGTTGTCATGTTGAATTATTCTGGATGATGATGATAATCTTTCACGAATCTGAAGCCGAGGCTTTCTTATTTATTTGGCCACCTGGACCTGAAGAGGGCAAAGTGCGTCAGGTGGTTCTTTGCTCAAGGAAAAGTGCGTTGAAGAGCAGGAAGAGCAAAGTCATCCTCAATAAGCAACCCATAGCATGGTGGTAGTGCCAGACCCTAGGGGAACTGATGTCGAGAGGGGAAACGAAGAGCAGAAGGTCGGGGCAAAGAAAGGGGCCGACAGAGACCCAGAGTGGGCAGGTAACAGATGTGGGAGAAAAGCAGCTGCAAGAGCAAACTAGATTTCGATCGAGGATGAGGGGTCCGGGAGGGATGTGTTGGGAGGGATGCGATAGGGGATGCAACGGTGACCTCTACCACAGAACACCTGGCCCAGTAGAGGACGAAACTTGGGTTTTGTTCGTCCGCACAAAAATCCCGCGTTCATCTGTATACACGCGCGTGCGGATATGTATGCAAGTACGTGCCTGCCACGCTTACCTCTTGGTGCTCCTTTGTCCAAGGATGCTTTTCATCTGAGCGCATACCGAAGGAGAAATCCGAGAGGATGTGGAGGTCAATGTCAACTCGGAGTTTGTTGACAACAACAAGATGGCCAGAAACATGCCGAATTCATTACAAGACGAGGCAAAATTCTTCAAAGTTTTGAAATAAAAGCTTATATTTAGGTTTATAGCAGATTCGTCCATTCCGCGGCTCATTGCGAAAGAACTTACGGCTTTAAAACAAATCATCAATATACTGAATATGGTTCATTTCTTACAGTGTTTCGACTAAACGAGTAAAGTTTCATTCGAAGTATTTTTCAAATACAAGTTAAAATACATGTTTTGAAAAATTTCCTTCTCAGATGCGTGGTGTAACGGTAGCGCTCTCTGGCATGAATATGGAGAGTTGTGGGTTCGATTCCCGCCGTGTCGGTGATGAATATTTTTTCAGAATCTTTTAATTAATGTTTGGTCTATCTCTACAGGTAATCTGTGTATTTACTGTGGAAAATTCTCTTTATTTCTTATTTCTCTTATTTTGCAAATACAGATTAAAAAACCTATTCTTCCTTTTTTGGAAGTGGTGGTAATGGCAGTTAAAGCAAGCTACCATAATGGATGATTCTGTATTTGTAGGGGAGGGTGGCTCAGTCGGTAGCGCGCCAGGCTCGTAATCTGTAGTTCCCAGGTTCGAGTCCCAGCTGGGTCAGCGTTGAGATTTATCTCGGCAAAACTCCCCGCCCTGCCCACGGTCAGTAAGGGACACCGATGGGCTTGGAAAGGTCGCCGACCGTCGGAGGGACTTTAAGCCGTGTCCCCGTGTGCGGGCGAGCCATACACTGTGCACGTTAAAGAACACTCTGGAGGGCTTTGACGGGAGGCTACCATCTGTCTCCCAACAGCTGTTCCAGTGGGTCCCCTCCCCCAACCTTCTCTGAGCCTTCGGGGTCCATGTGACCTGGCCATTTAGCCCATGGTGTGCAAAAAACTGCCGCTCAGAGGTAAAACAACCCAACTCTGTATTTGTAATAATAAACATTACAATTAACATTTTATTATATTTTCATTTGAAATCTGACTGAAATATCATCTAGCTATCGGGTAAAAATCTGCTCTAAAAATCTGTCTTTTCTTTTAATCGGTTATCTAAAATTTTGGTTGGACTGACGGACAAGCCGATCGAATACTTAACAGTGTCAACAATAGAATTCTGAATAAATAAATATTAAAACATGATAAAAAGTTCAAAAAACGGAGAAAAAATTAAAACACTTATGGAGTCAGTTTTTTTACTTACTTTTATACCAAAATGTTGTTTGAAATGATAAATGCAAGTTATAAACGTTTAAAAATCAGCAGTAAATTAACATTCAACTTTTTTTCTGTTAAGCCTCTGTTAAAAAAAATAGCGTTTAATAAAAAACATTAAAAAAAGGGTTCACTCTCTCATAGCAGCTATCCATTGACTTTCCCAACTATCTCTGAGAAGGTTGAGGTCTTTGTGGGTTGGGTTGTTTTACCTCTGAGCGGCACTTTTTGCACACCATGGGCTAAATAGCCAGGTCACATGGACCCCGAAGGCTCAGAGAAGGTTGGGGGAGGGGACCCACTGGAACAGCTGTTGGGAGACAGATGGTAGCCTCCCGTCAAGGCCATCCAGCGTGTTCTTTAACGTGCACAGGGTATGGCTCTCCCGCACACGGGGCCACGGCTTAACGTCCCATCCGACGGACGGCGGCCTTTCCAAGCCCATCGGTGTCCCCTACTGACCGTGGGCAGGGCGGGGAATTTTGCGGAGATAAATCTCAACGCTGACACAGCTGGGACTCGAACCTGGGAACTACAGATTACGAGCCTGGCGCGCTACCGACTGAGCCACCCCCGCCCCGAGGTCTTTGTGACTTGGCTATTTAGCCCATTATATTATGCAAAAATAAGTACCGTTCAGAAGTTGGGTTGGGTTGTTTTACCTCTGAGCAGCAATTTTTTGCACACCATGGGCTAAATGGCCAGGTCACATGGACCCCGAAGGCTCAGAGAAGGTTGGGGGAGGAGACCCACTGGAACAGCTGTTGGGACACAGATGATAGCCTCCCGTCAAGGCCATCCAGCGTGTTCTTTAACGTGCACAGGGTATGGTGCTCCCGCACACCGGGCCACGGCTTAGCGTCCCATCCGACGGACGGCGGCATTTCCAAGCCCATCGGTGTCCGCTACTGACCATGGGCAGGGCGCTTATGGAGTCAGTTTTTTTTACTTACTTTTATACCAAAATGTTGTTTGAAACGATGAATGCAAGTTATAAACGTTTAAAAATCAGCAGTAAATTAACCTTTAACTTTTGACTGGAAAGGCCGCTTCTTGAAATCAATGATATTGTGGGTTGGGTTGTTTTACGTCTGACCGGCACTTTTTTGCACACAATGGGCTAAATGATCAGGTCACATAGACCCGAAGGTTCAGAGAGGGTTGGGGGAGGGGACCCACTGGAACAGCTGTTGGGAGACCGATGAATTCCGTCAAGGCTATCCAGCGTGTTCTTTAACGAGCACAAGGTATGACTATCCCGCACACGGGGCCACGTCTTAACGTCCCATCCGACGGACGGCGGCCTTTCCAAGCCTAACGGTGTCCCCTACTGATCGTTGGCACGGCAGGGAATTTTGCGGAGATAAATCTCAACGCTGACCCAGCTGGGACTCGAACTCGGAACTGCAGATTACGAGCCTGGCGCGCTACCGAATGAGCCACCCCGCCCCAATGGTATTGTGGTAATGGAATTTGTGGAGAGGAGTTACACGGAAGGAGAATATCCTTCAATCAAGAATGTTAGGATAACCTTCGGTATTTCCTGTTCTTTCTGATCACTGCCTCTTGCTACTTCTGGCGAAAAAACTGCCCAAAAGTCATTCGGCTTTGTTGCTTTATTTTAAAGGTTCTTGAAATAACTTAGCATTGATCTTCAAATTTACACGTCATCAGTTTAGTGGTTTCAGTCTGTTTTTTTCCTTACATTTCGCTTCACAATGTCCCGTGCAGCAAACATGTCCTTAATTTCCATCGCTTCATCATTATGCATATTAAACGTAAATTATCACGGATTGGGGCGGGGGTGGCTCAGTCGGGTGCGCGCCAGGCTCGTAATCTGCAGTTCCCAGGTTCGAGTCCCAGCTGGGTCAGCGATGAGGTTTATCTCCGCAAAACTCCCCGCCCTACCCACGGTCAGTAGGGCACACCGATGGGCTTGGAAAAGCTGCCGTCTGTCGTATAGGACGTTAAGCCGTGGCCCCGTGTGCGGGAGAGCCATACACCGTGCACGTTAAAGAACACGCTGGATGGTCTTGACGGGAGGCTACCATCTGTCTCCCAACAGCTGTTCCAGTGGGTCCCCTCCCCCAAACTTCTCTGAGCTTGTGACCTGGCCATTTAGCCCATTGTGTTCAAAAAAGTGCCGCTCAGAGGTAAAACAACTCATCACGGATTACCTGTTAATAAGTGAATGGTTCCCTTGCATGCTTCTGTTGCTATTTTATCACCCGTGATGGCATTGTCCATGAAAAATAATAATTTTATTTCCATTTTATTATGCAGTACATAGATGTTATAATAGTTGATACAGGACAATTCACATGAAACAGAAAAGAGACACTCAGTTTAAAAAATTCAATGCAGAATTTGACAAGATTAAGAACCTTAACTAAATTATATTAAATTATAAATTTGTGATAAATTTACTGGTTTCTATAAATTAAGGAAAATCCCTACGTTAAGCCAAGGGGAAGCTAATGTCAAAACTATAACTTCTAAAATATGTATTTTTGTTTTCAAAAATGTGATTGTGGATAAAGATCTCAATCAAATAAATCAATCTCTCGATTTTCAACAATATTCGTTCAGTATTTAATGAGTTATGGAAGTTTGAATATTTAACAACAACAATGCCAGTCTTAAGAAACTTATACAAAACTGGAGAATACTGAAAGAATTCTTTACACAAAGTTCTAAAATACAAACTTATTAAACAGTTTGATCCAATACTTATTACTAAATTTTAATTAACTTCTGAAGTTAATTTTTGTGGCTGGCATTGTTATCGAAGCTACAATATTTCACAACAGTACTGCCTCATAAGAATTTACATCAGAAAATAATTAAAACTTCCGAGGGACCTGGGTTCGAACCCCGGGTAAGGCATGGATGTATGTCTCGTTTATCTGCTGAGGTCCTGCCATCCTCTCAGACCTTCTACTATGGCATATAAATTGACAGGCTCCTGTCAGACCTCTGTGGCAAGCAGCTGCTTGAGGGGGTATTAATTTTATTTTTGTTTAAATAAAAATAACCCCCCCCCTCTCTCTCTCTCTCTCAAGCAGCTGCTTGCCACAGAGGTCGAGTTTTATTTAAATAAAAATAAATACTCCCCCTGAACCAGCTGCTTGTCACAGAGGTCTGACAGGAGCCTGTCAGTGTATATGCCATAGTAGGTCTGTGAGAACGGCGAGACCTCAGCAGATAAACGACACATATCCATGCCTTACCCGGGTAATCAGTAGCCAAGCTCGCTAACCACTACGGGGGCGACCCGTTTCATTATGATCTCTTTGATTTACCTTTGTCGCATTTTTCCATTAAATGCATATTTCAGAAGTTAGAGAGCTTTGAAGTCAGATTCCTATTGAGATGACATAGGAATTCGCTAACACTTTGGTAGGTCAATTTATATTATTGTAAGTTTAATAGTATATGCTACATGTAATATCAATTTATTTCCTTAATTTTTATGGTGTTTAGCAACAAAATTGTATAATTGTTCATGACCTAAATCCCTAACTCACTTCGATCACTTGCGGTTTCCAAAGTAACACAAAATCTCTTTATTTTATAGATTTAGAAAAAAGAATTATTACACACTCTTTTAGGGTTGGGTTGTTTTACCTCTGAGCGGCACTTTTTTGCACACCATGGGCTAAATGGCCAGGTCACATGGACCTCGAAGGCTCAGAGAAGGTTGGGGGAGGAGACCCACTGGAATAGCTGTTGGGAGATAGATGAAAGCCTCCCGTCAAGCCATCCAGCGTGTTCTTTAACGTGCACAGGGTATGGCTCTCCCGCATACAGGGGCCACGGCTTAACGTCCCATCCGACGGACGGCGGCCTTTTCAAGCCCATCGATGTCCCCTACTGACCGTGGGCAGGGCGGGGAATTTTGCGGAGATAAATCTCAACGCTGACCTAGCTGGGACTCGAACCTGGGAACTACTAATTACGAGCCGGGCGCGCTACCGACTGAGCCACCCCAGCCCCACACACGAAGAGGACATTGCCACTCCACGTTATCAGGATGTGTGTGTGACAGTATCTCCCGCCTTAGGATATATAATAATCTTCTTCTAAAGGTCTTGATAATACACATTACCTAAGACACCGCCAACAAACCGGAACATTAAGCATGTCAACCCTTTTATTACCCACTTTTAGAACTTTCTGGCACACTGTGCCCCAGCTTTGAAATCAGAAAGAGGGATTTTAACACGACGACCTCGTAATGCTTAAGCCCCAAAATGAATTGAATCTTTTTCCAAAGCCACCTTCTGTTGCCATTCTTTTGTCCTGTCGGAGTTATTTGCGTCCCAAGTGCTATATATATAGCGGGGCATGGCGTTGCTGAAAAGAGCGCTGCATCTAAGGTGTTAATTAAAGAAGTCGGCAACCATAGAGGGAGACACATATCTGGCTTGCCCCTCACGTGCTGAAAGAGCGGCAGAGAGATGAATGACGGTGAGTTTCGGAGAGGTCGAGCTAGCTCCTCGTTCTTTTTTCTTTTTCGAAAAAAGATGGGCGACGTCGCAATGGAGAAGAGTTGTCGTTTCGAGTATGCTGTTGAAGAAATAAGATATTAGTGGTCTGTCAGAGGGTTGGGTTGTTTTACCTCTGAGCGGCACTTTTTGCACACCATGGGCTAAATGTCCAGGTCACATGGACCCCGAAGGCTCAGAGAAGGTTCGGGGAGGGGACCCACTGGAACAGCTGTTGGGAGACAGATGGTAGCCTCCCGTCAAGGCCATCCAGCGTGTTCTTTAACGTGCACAGGGTATGGCTCTCTCGCACAAGGGGCCACGGATTAACGTCCCATCCGACGGACGGCGGCCTTTCCAAGCCCGTCGGTGTCCCCTACTGACCGTGGGCAGGGCGGGGAATTTTGCGAAGATAAATCTCAACGCTGACCCAGCTGGGACTCGAACCTGAGTACTACAGATTACGAGTCTGGCGCGCTACCAACTGAGCCACCCCCGCCCCTCTGTCAGAGGAAAGAGTAGTTTATAAGAGTTTGTCCCGCAATGATTTCAAGACTGGAGCAACTTTTTTGTTGGTCCAGATATATAATATAAAGTTAAAGTTAGGAGCTGAAGGTGCATGTGTGTCGGGGAGGGGGGGGGGGTGTAAGTAATCTCAGTGGTAGTGAACGCCACTGAGATTTTTTTTTTATTTTACAGAAATTATCGTTTTTTGAATCATGCAACAGTACGATTTTTCTCCTCATGGCCGAGTGGTTAGCGCGCTTGGCTACTGATCTAAGGGACCTGGGTTCGAGCCCCGGGTAAGGCATGTATGTATGTGTCGTTTTTCTGCTGAGGTCCTGTCATCCTCTCAGACTTTCTACTATGGCATATAAACTGACAGGCTCCTGTCAGACCTCTGTGGCAAGCAGCTGCTTGAGGGGGGGGGGGGGGTATTTATTTTTTTATGGGGAGCGGGGAGAGCGCTCAGTCTCGGTAGTACGACAGGCTCATATAATCTGCAGTTCTCAGGTTCGAGTCTCAGCTGAGCCAGCGTTGTGATATATTTTGCAAAATTCCCCGCCATGCCCACGGTCAGTAGGAGACACCGTTGTGCTTGAAAAAACCGCCGTTCATCGGATGGGACGTTAAGTCGTGGTTACCTGTGCTGGAGAGTCATCCCTGTGCACGTTAAAGAACACGCTGGATGGTTTTAATGGGAGGCTTCCATCTGTTTCCCATTAAGAAAGTTCCTCCCAGAAAGTTTTCCATTAAGAAAGAAAGCTGGTAAATGAATTAAGAAAGAATGCTGGTAAATGAATCCCAGAAAGAAGCTGGTAAATGGGATCACAGCATTCCACAGCTGTGATCCCATTTACCAGCTTCTTCTGAACCCTTGGGGTCCTTGTAACCTGTCATATGCACCATTGTGTGCACTAGTAGCGTATTTTGAAAATATGTTTGGGGGGAATTTATTTTTTCAAAACATTAAAATATAGGAAATCTATAAGGAAAGTATTAAAAAAAGACAACTAATTTAGTAATGAAAGCCAGTGGAACATTTTGCATCAATGTTTAATAGTTGCTAAATGTTTCAAAAGCATAAAAATGCAAATAATTTTTGAAAGGTGGAAAAAATTTGGAGGAGGGGGGGTTACCCCCAATTGGATTGGATTGGATTGTTTTACCTCTGAGCGGCACTTATTTTGCACACCATGGGCTAAATGGCCAGGCCACAAGGATCTCGAAGGCTCAGAGAATGTTGGGGGAGGGGACCCACTGGAACAGCTGTTGGGAGACAGATGGTAGCGTCCCGTCAAGGCCATCCAGCGTGTTCTTTAACGTGCACAGGGTATGGCTCTCCCGCACACGGGGCCATGGCTTAACGTCCCATCCGACGGACGGCGGCCTTTTCAAGCCCATCGGTGTCCCCTACTGACCGTGGGCAGGGCGGGGAAATTTTGCGGAGATAAATCTCAACGCTGACCCAGCTGGGACTCGAAGCTGGGAACTACAGATTACGAGCCTGTCGCGCTACCGACTGAGCCACCTCCGCCCCAGGTTAACCCCAAACTTCCCCTTAAATACGCCAGTGGTGTGTACAATAGTCCATTCAGATGTAAAACAGTACAACACAACAGTGGCGTGCTAATAGTCTCCGCCGTGCAGGGAAGTTTCTGCCAAAAAAAAAGTTTACAAAATTTATGGGGAAACGCAATATGCAACTATTCAGGGAAATAGCGTGCATTTTTTTTCCATATGGACCAATCAGCGAATAAAACCGATTGTTAAGTGTTTTTTAGGTATTTAAATACAGGTTTAATTGTTTGAATCAAAATGCACACATTTGTATTTTATGGGTCGTTTTATCTCTGATCGGCACTTTTATTGCACACAATGGGCTAAATGGTCAGGTCAGAAGGACCCCGAGGGCTCGAAGAAGGTTGGAAACCCACGGGACAGCTTTTGGGAAACAGGTGGTAGCCTCCCGTCAAGGCCATTTTCGTAACGTGCATAGGGTATGGGCTCGCACATTAGATCATAGCTTAACGTCCCATCCGACGGATGGCGGCGGCCTTTCCAAGTCCGTCAGTATCCTCTACTAACCGAGAGCGGGGAGTTTTGCGGAGATAAATCTGAACACTGTTCCAGCTGGTTTGGGTTGGGTTGTTTTACCTCTGAGCGGCACTTTTTTCCACACCATGGGCTAAATGGCCAGGTCACATGGACCCCGAAGGCTCAGAGAAGGTTGAGGGAGGGGACCCACTGGAACAGCTGTTGGGAGACAGATGGTAGCCTCCCGTTAAGGCCATCCAGCGTGTTCTTTAACGTGCACAGGGTATGGCTTTCCCGCACACGGGGCCACGTCTTAACGTCCCATCCGACGGACGGCGGCCTTTTCAAGCCCATCGGTGTCCCCTACTGACCGTGGGCAGGGCGGGGAAATTTTGCGGAGATAAATCTCAACGCTGACCCAGCTGGGACTCGAAGCTGGGAACTACAGATTACGAGCCTGTCGCGCTACCGACTGAGCCACCTCCGCCCCAGGTTAACCCCAAACTTCCCCTTAAATACGCCAGTGGTGTGTACAATAGTCCATTCAGATGTAAAACAGTACAACACAACAGTGGCGTGCTAATAGTCTCCGCCGTGCAGGGAAGTTTCTGCCAAAAAAAAAGTTTACAAAATTTATGGGGAAACGCAATATGCAACTATTCAGGGAAATAGCGTGCATTTTTTTTCCATATGGACCAATCAGCGAATAAAACCGATTGTTAAGTGTTTTTTAGGTATTTAAATACAGGTTTAATTGTTTGAATCAAAATGCACACATTTGTATTTTATGGGTCGTTTTATCTCTGATCGGCACTTTTATTGCACACAATGGGCTAAATGGTCAGGTCAGAAGGACCCCGAGGGCTCGAAGAAGGTTGGAAACCCACGGGACAGCTTTTGGGAAACAGGTGGTAGCCTCCCGTCAAGGCCATTTTCGTAACGTGCATAGGGTATGGGCTCGCACATTAGATCATAGCTTAACGTCCCATCCGACGGATGGCGGCGGCCTTTCCAAGTCCGTCAGTATCCTCTACTAACCGAGAGCGGGGAGTTTTGCGGAGATAAATCTGAACACTGTTCCAGCTGGTTTGGGTTGGGTTGTTTTACCTCTGAGCGGCACTTTTTTCCACACCATGGGCTAAATGGCCAGGTCACATGGACCCCGAAGGCTCAGAGAAGGTTGAGGGAGGGGACCCACTGGAACAGCTGTTGGGAGACAGATGGTAGCCTCCCGTTAAGGCCATCCAGCGTGTTCTTTAACGTGCACAGGGTATGGCTTTCCCGCACACGGGGCCACGTCTTAACGTCCCATCCGACGGACGGCGGCCTTTTCAAGCCCATCGGTGTCCCCTACTGACCGTGGGCAGGGCGGGGAAATTTTGCGGAGATAAATCTCAACGCTGACCCAGCTGGGACTCGAAGTTGGGAACTACAGATTACGAGCCTGGCGCGCTACCGACTGAGCCACCCCCGCCCCAGGTTACCCCCAAACTTCCCCTTAAATACGCCAGTGGTGTGCACAATAGTCCATTCAGATGTAAAACAGTACAACACAACAGTGGTGTGCTAATAGTCTCCGCCGTGCAGGGAAGTTTCTGCCAAAAAAAAAGTTTACAAAATTTATGGGGAAACGCAATATGCAACTATTCAGGGAAATAGCGTGCATTTTTTTTCCTTATGGACCAATCAGCGAGTTGGGTTGGGTTGTTTTACCTCTGAGCGGCACTTTTTTGCACACCATGGGCTAAATGGCCAAGTCACATGGACCCCGAAGGCTCAGAGAAGGTTGGGGGAGGGGACCCACTGGAATAGCTGTTGGGAGACAGATGGTAGCCTTCCGTCAAGGCGATCCAGCGTGTTCTTTAACGTGCACAGGGTATGGCTCTCCGGCACACGGGGCCACGGCTTAACGTCCCATCCGACGGACGGCGGCCTTTCCAAGCCCATCAGTGTCCCCTACTGACCGTGGGCAGGGCGGGGAATTTTTGCGGAGATAAATCTCAACGCTGACCGAGTTGGGACTCGAACCTGGGAACAACAGATTACGAGCCTGGCGCGCTACCGACTGAGCCACCCCCGCGCCTGTTCCAGCTGGGGCTCGAACCTGGGAAATGCAGATTATGAGCCTGGCGTGCTATCCACTGAACCGCCGCCATCCCATTGTATTTTATGGAACAAAGTGTAATAAATTTCGTTTTACCTAAAATATTTGTGTCTTATAAGAATATAAATTATTTAAAACTATCGAAGACTTTACAAAAGGGACCCCCCTCCCCCCCCCGAAATATTCTTATGGGGTTTTTGGTCACGCCATTGCAACACAACCCTAACCTTCTGTAAGCTCTTGGAGTCCTCGTGATCTGGCCTTTACGTGCAAAAAAAAAACTCATCTACTTCCGATGTTTAAAATTTTGGTGTGGTCTACAAAGATTAGAGCTACAGACCACCCAAACACAGGCCCTGAATTCACTTAACTTTTTTCCAAAGTTCACCCGAACCCGGTTCCATTTGTTTACTGATCCGTTAGAGAAATATTGTAAGGGCATCGAAATTCTTCTGAATTCAGACGAAAACGTTGCTTGCGCTCTTTCAACGCAAGGCGTCGTTAGTGTCGAGGGCCATCACCAATTTGTGGATGGCCCAATGCTAGGAATGCCAGCTTATCTCCCAGAAGATATCTTAGAGCAGAACCGATGATCTCGTTTCCTTGACAACGTAAACATGTCGGACTAAGACGGTCCAGATACAAAACGAACTCCCACTTAGCAGCAATGTTTGTTGGTAAACAACGACACCTTTCGTTCGTCACTCGTGTTACCGTGGGGGAAATGTAAACAATTGCAGCAAACCTGATTTTTATGCTTTTCCGTCCATTTTCTTAGATTTGGAGGAATGCGTTGAGATTCCAATGATAATCTTTTCGATTAAAAGTATTTCCTGTTTACCCGCTTCGAAGGGGACAGAATGTTACTGAGGCTGGTCGTTTGACCTTTGAGATGTACTTTTTTTTAACTATGCGATGTCCTAATTGGAAGGTTAAAAGATTGAAAGGTTCAACATAGATATGTATTTAAAGATGATACATGGCAATGTTGAGTTGTTTTATTTCTGAAAGGCAATTTTTGCACAACAATGAGTTAAATGGAATGTGGCAAGGACTTAGAGATAGGTAGGGGTGGAAATCCACTGGACATCTGTCGTGTATAAGAAAAAATTCCACTGGACAACTGTACTATGCAGGAAAGGAATCCACTGGACAAATGTCCTGTGCAAGAAGGGAATCCACTGGACAGATGTCTTGTATAAGAAGAAATCAACTGGACAGATGTCTTGTGTAGGAAGAGAAAACTTACACCGGAGATTTGCCGCTGGGCAACTCAACCCAACCCTTTTCTGTGTTGCCATTCTGCGTTGTTGGGTTGGGTTGTTTTACCTCTGAGCGGCACTTTTTTGCACACCATGGGCTAAAAGCCAGGTCACAAGGACCCCGAAGGCTCAGAGAAGGTTGGGGGAGGGGACCCACTGGAACAGTTGTTGGGAGACAGATGGTAGCCTCCCGTCAAGGCCATCCAGCGTGTTCTTTAACGTGCACAGGGTATGGCTCTCGCGTACACGGCCCACGGCTTAATGTCCCATCCGACGGACGGCGGCCTTTCCAAGCCCATCGGTGTCCCCTACTGACCGTGGGCAGGGCGGGGAATTTTGCGGAGATAAATCTCAACGCTGACTCAGCTGGGACACGAACCTGGGAACTACAGATTACGAGCTTGGCGCACTACCGACTGAGCCACCCCCGCCCCTTGCCATTCTGCTGAGGTCTCGCTTATTTAAAAGGCTTCTCTATGGCATAATATACTGACAGACTCTGGCCGAAACATCCTGCAAGTACTAGATGGGTGCCTTTCTGGCAAAACGACCTTTGACCCCTGAAGCGCAGAAAGTCCCTCCGATATCGCGCTTTCGACCACGCCCCCTTTCCAAAAGTCCCGCGGTTTTGGCGTTCGTCCGCCATTTTGATGTAAAATCGGGTAATAGCCTGAAATGGGAAATCCAGTTGTTTCTAAAATGAAGAATGATCGTCCCTTTTGAGAAACAACTGGATTTCCTATTTCAGGCTATTACCCATTTTTACATCAAAATGGCGGACGAACGCCAAAATCGCGGGCCTTTTTGAAAAGGGGGCGTGGTCCAAAGCGAGATATCGGAGGACTTTCTGCGGCTCAGGGGTCAAAGGTCGTTTTACCCGAAAGGCACCTATCTACTACTCCTGCATCAGTGTTTCCAAAACGAGACATGTTAAAGGGTGTTCCGAGAAAAAACAATCATTCATTAAATGGTAAAAAAGAATATTAGGAGAAATGAGGTTTCGATCATTTTATGTCGCAATTTGCGAATATAAAATTGTTTTGTAATTGTCGGTGTTCCGTTAATGTATTCCGAGTGAAAAATGTTCCAAGGTTAAGTATTATTATAGATAAGTTTAGAATCTATGTCACATCAAGTCAGGGCAATGCACTATCAGAAGAATTACTTTTTTAAAAAGTCTTGAAATTATAATAAAAAAAAATAATAAATACCCCCTCAAGCAGCTGCTTGCCACAAAGGTCTGACAGGAGCCTGTCAGTTTATATGCCACAGTAGAAGGTCTGTGAGGATGGCAGGACCTCAGCAGAAAAACGACACATACATCCATGCCTTATCCGGGGCTCGAACCCAGGTCCCTTAGATCAATAGCCAAGCGTGCTAACCACTCGGCCACGGGACTGCTAACATTGAAATTATAATTGAAGTTTAATTTCTTAAAAACGAGTAGTAGCTATTGCTTTTTAAAATAAAAATAAATATTTTAATAAAGTCGAAATAAATAATTGTTTCGGCATTTGTACAGAAATAATACAGAAGGCCATACTACTAAGTTATGACGTAGGCATAGATAGTCCTAAAAAACTAAGCATCTCTTATATATATATATCTGTTTCCATTATTATTAAAGTGTATTTTAATACTGATCTTTTTCCTAACGTTTATACATAAAAATGATTTTCCTTTCAAAGAAAAGTATATTTGTAAATAATCGTTAGCATATAGATCAGTACTAAAATACACCGGTAATAAAAGTAGAAATTAATATAATAGGTAACCAAACTTTCCCTAGCATTTGCTTTACTTATTGCTCATTTTCTTTACTCCGTGATTTTGTTTAGTACTACCTATGCTGCCTTCATTTCATCCACCTAGATACATAAAACCTGGAAAGTAAACTAACAGAAGTATTATCTAAATGTAAAATGTTTTAAAATTCTTCTGGTAGCAATTTGTTTTTAAAAAATTTAGTAACTAATTCTAAAATTTTAAATAATGTTTTAATAAATTCTTTGTTATTTTTTTAAATTAAATATCTTCCAGTTAAATTTTAGACAAATTAAGTCACTTAAAACTTTACACATATTTAATTTCCCTTCTCTCTTTTATCCGATGGGTCTCGAGATGCGGTGTAACGAGTTGGCCTTGTCCTACCACACTCTTGTCTAAACGGCTTCAGCCCAGAGCACGACTCGCATATCTAGATATAAATTCTTCAGTGCCAGAAAAGATGTTAATATGAAGAGATAATATCAGTGTGGCACACTCTAAGAGAAAATAAAACGAAATATATTATCAGCAATAAAAAAAAAATGTCATCCTTATGCCATTCCTACTGAAACTGATCGCTCGTTTTCATCTCCATGCTCATCCCACACCTAAGTGGCTGGATGGACAAATCATTCCCTGGTACACAGTTTCATCATCGTGCTGATTTGTGATGATGCTAAAATTAAATATCCTTGACCGTGAGAGTATCTTGAAGGTCAAGAAGAAGCGAAAGAAGAGATATAAACTCTTCGCGCAACTTAGCAACCACTCCGAAATCACTAAAAAAAGAGATGTCGGAAAGAATATAATAACAAAGAAAAATAGATGGTAGAATATTATCACTTGCTCGATAACGAGGATCGACTAAAATTGGATCCGCTAAATATATGGACGAAATGAGACGTTATGTCTGGGCGATGGCAACATACCATTCTAAAGCGGGCCATGCACTCAGACGAGCAATGTTCAAACGCCAAAGTGCGCAGCGGCGCGTCGTATAGGATTGCTAAAGGATGGAAATGCCAGTCTAATCAGTCTGGCTTCTTGCTTAGAAATAAAGGGTGAATCTCAGCTGACGATGATGATGTGGCTATTTACAGGTCTCCGAGTTTCTCATTACAAAAGCAAAATTTGGCAGAGACAGACAGGGTTCCGTTCCTGTGTGAACAATCATCATCTTCATTGTGGGATCATGTCAAATCATGGAGGTCTCCAATTCTGTATTTTATCGAGCATCCAGTGATTGCAGCATTAATAGTGTTCTGGATCCGATTTCACGTTATTTTAGTGCGAGTTGCTATTAAGCGTTGGGTTGTTGGGTTGTTTTATCTCTGAGCGGCACTTTTTTGCATACCATGGGTTAAATGGCCAGGTCACAAGAACCTCGAAGGCTTAGAGAAGGTTGGGGGAGGGTACCCACTGGAAGAGCTGTTGGGAGACAGATGATGGTCTCCCGACAAGGCCATCCAGCGTATTCTTTAAGGTGCACAGGATATGATTCTCCCGCAAACACGGGGCCACGGCTTAACGTCCCATCCGACGGACGGCGGCCTTCCAAGCCTATTGGTGTCCTCTACTGACCGTGGGCAGGACGGGGAGTTTTGCGGAGATAAATCTCAACGCTGACCCAGTTGGGATTCGAACCTGGGAACTACAACTATCAAGCGTAAAATGACGATCGATAAGGAAGGGTTCGAACCCAGAGTAAGGGTTGAAGCTGTATTTGCTGCCACCTGTTGTCTCCTCAAATGCGTCAACTTTTCGGAAAAGGGTTAGACGTTTAAAAAAAATAATTTTTTTGTCATCAGTGGAAATGATGTTATCACTGATTTAGCTTCATTATTCGAATGGGAAGAAAAATTGTAAAAGCAACCATGAAAAACAATTGAAATCCTTTCTGGTACCAATTAATCTGAATATGGATTGGGTTGTTTTACCTCTGAGCGACACTATTTAACACACAATGGGCTAAATGGCCAGATCACAAAAAACTCGACAGCTCAGAATAGGTTGCGGAATGGAAGAGGACCAACTGGACAGTTGTTGGGAGACAGATAGTAGCCTCCCGTCAAGGCCATCCAGTGTGTTCTTTAACGTGCACAGGGTATGGTTCTTCCGCACACTTGACCACAACTTAATGGGTTGGGTTGGGTTGTTTTACCTCTGAACGGCACATTTTTTGGCACACCATGGGCTAAATGGCCAGGTCACATGGACCCCAAAGGCTCAGAGAAGGTTGGGGGAGGGGACCCATTGGAACAGCTGTTGGGAGACAGATTGTAGCCTACTGTCAAGGCCATCCAGTGTGTTCTTTAACGTGCACAGGGTATGGTTCTTCCGCACCCTTGACCACAACTTAATGGGTTGGGTAGTTTTACCTCTGAGCGGCACTTTTTTGCAAACCATGGGCTAAATGGTCAGGTCACAAGGACCCTGAAGGCTCAGAGAAGGTTGGGGGAGGGGACCCATTGGAACAGCTGTTGGGAGACAGATTGTAGCCTACCGTCAGGTCACAAGGACCCCGAAGGCTCAGAGAAGGTTGGGGGAGGGGACCCATTGGAACAGCTGTTGGGAGACAGATTGTAGCCTACCGTCAAGGCCATCCAGCGTGTTCTTTAACGTGCACAGGGTATGGTTCTTCCGCACACTTGACCACGACTTAGTGTCCCATCCGATGAACTGCTGCCTTTCCAAGCCCATCAGTGTGACCCCTACTGACCGAGAGAAGGGCAAAGAGTGGCCTAGGTGGGGACTCGATCCTGAGAACTTCAAATTACGAGCCTATCGCGCTACCGACTGAGCCACCCACGCCCCTATTAGTTTTGAATGCTTGCACGTACGCTTCGTCACCAGTTTCTGTAATTCATCTTTTCTGTATTTTATAAACCTACTTTTAAGATAACGATTTGGGTTGGGTTGTTTTATCTCTGAGCGGCACTTTTTTGCACACAATGGGCTAAATGGCCAGGTTACTAGGACCCCGAAGGCTCAGAAAAGGCTGGGGGAGGGGACCCACTGGGACAGTTGTTGGGAGACAGATGATAGCCTCCCGTCAAGGCCATCCAGTGTGTTCTTTAAAGTGCAAACGATATGGCTCTCCCGCACAAGGAACCACGGCTTAACATCCCACCTGACGGACGGTGGCCTTTCCAATCCCATCGGTGTCCCCTACTGACAGTGGGCAGGGTGGGGGTTTTGCGGAGATAAGTCTCAACGCTGACCCAGCTGGGACTCGAACCTGGGAGCTGCAGATTATGAGTCTGGTGCGCTACCGACTGAGCCACCCCCGCACCAAGAGCTGGTCAAAATAATAATGAAAGGAAAAAATTACATATTGACGCACATACTTCTTGTGCAGAGAAAAGAATTGTTGCCAATTTCTGGACAAATGTAACGTTTTTTAGTTGTTGAATCTTTTTTTTGTTTCTGGGAGGCGGAGTTGAGGTGGCTCAGTCGGTAGCGCGCCAAACTCGTAATCTGAAGTTCCGAGGTTCGATTCCCAGCTGGATCAGTGTTGAAATTTCATTCCGCAACACTCCCCGCCACACCCACGGTCAGTAAGAGACACCGATGGGCTTGTAAAGACCGCTGCCCCCCGTATAAGGGACAGCACATACCCTGTGCACGTCAAAGAACACGCTAGATGGGCTAGACGGGAGGCTACCATGCCTCGCATCAGCTGTCCAGTGAGTCCCTCCCCCCAACCTTCTCTGAATCTTTGGGGTCCTTATGACCTGGCCATTTAGCCCATTGTGTGCAAAAAAAGTGCCGCTCAAAGGTAAAACAACCCAGAAATGAGCTGCTGAACATTCAGCTTCAATGACGCTGCAGCTACTTAATTATATGATGCTATTCATATTATTGTTTTATTAAAACATCAGTCACTTTAACAGAGCCAGAGTGAAACAAAAAACTTTTTTTATTTTGCAAATTCTCACGCTGGCCGGACGAAATTTTTAGATGAGCCGTACTTTATGCAGGACTGCTCTACAGAATAACGGGTAGACATTAGGAATAAAAAAACATAAAAAAAATTTTTATTCCATTTTGCCTAGCACTATTGCTGAGTTGGGTTGTTTTACCTCTGAGCGGCACTTTTTTGCACACCATGGGCTAAATGACCAGGTCACATGGACCCCGAAGGCTCAGAGAAGGTTGGGGGAGGGGACCCAAAGGAATAGCTGTTGGGAGACAGATGGTAGCCTCCCGTCAAGGCCATCCAGCATGTTCTTTAACGTGCACAGGGTATGTCTCTCCCGCATACGGGGCCACGGCTTAACGTCCCATCCGACGGACGGCGGTCTTTCCAAGACAATCGGTGTCCCCTACTGACCGTGGGCAGGGGGGAGAATTTTGCGGAGATAAATCTCAACGCTGACCCAGCTGGGACTCGAACCTGGGAACTACAGATTACGAGCCTGGCGCGCTACCGACCGAGCCACCCCCGCCCGCACTATTGCTGAAGTTATCTATAAGCGCACTTCTTGTAATTGCACTTTGTAACAAGACAGCTTATCAAATTGCACTACCCTGAACACGTATCAAAAACGTGATTGATGACGTTCGCGTATTATCTTCACGGGAACGTGAGAAAACGCGCATTAATATTAGGTAACAGAATGAGCAGATCGATTAGTCGTCAAAGCCGTTCAATAACGATACTCTTTAAATATAGCATCAAAGGAATATGAAACGCATCAGATCTCTTCAAGTTTATATTTTCTCATTGTTTGGAGAATTGCGTGCATATGTAAATGATGCTAAAACAGCAATCTGTTATCTCCTTCAATCTGTATCCCTTAATTACAACTTTTTCTTATTATTTTCATGCCTTTTTTTTAAATAAATAAATTATAAATATAAATTTTATTAGTCGTGATCTCCTATTATGGCATATAAACTGACAGGCTCCTGTCAGACCTATGTGGCAAGCAGCTGCTTGAGGGGGTAATTTTTTTGTATGCATCTTATTATTGGTCTCAAAAAGCCACTTTCCGTCTGATGGGAGGTTTAGCCGTGGTACTGGGTGAAGAAGAACCATGCTCGGGGCACGTTAAAGAATACGCGCTGGATGGTGTTGTCGGGAGGCTTCCATCTGTCTCATAGATGTCCAGTGGATACCCTTCGCAACCTTCTCTGAGTCTTTGGGGTCCTTGTGACCTGGGGGTGGCTCAGTCGGTAGCTCGCCAGGCTCGTAATCTGTACTTCCCAGATTCGAGTCCCAGCTGGGTCAACGTTGAGATTTATCTCCGCAAAATTCCCCGCCCTGCCCACGGTCAGTAGGGGACACTGATGAGCTTGGAAAGGCCGCCGTCCGTCGGATGGGACGTTAAGCCGTGGTCCGTGTGCGGGAGAGCCATACCCTGTGCACGTTAAAGAACACGCTGGATGGCCTTGACGGGAGTTTACCATCTGTCTCCCAGCAGCTGTTCCAGTGAGTCCCTTCTCCAACCTTCTTTGAGTCTTCGAGGTCCTTGTGACCTGGCCATTTAGCCCATGGTGTGCAAAAAAAGTGCCGCTCAGAGATAAAAGAATCCATCCTTACTAGCTTCCACTAATCGCGCTTACCGCCTGGTGCCGACCTTGTTGGTTGGCAAAAAAGCACTTTTCTGTACATAATGGTATAAACGAAAATAAATAAATATTCCCTCAAGCAACTGCTTGCCTTAGTGGTCTGACAGGATCGTGAAGATGGCGAAGTCTCATCAGATAAACATCCATGCTTTACAAGGGGCTCGAACCTAGGTCCCTTTGATCAGTAGCGAAGTGCGCTAACCGCTAGGAATGATTAATACATATGTTAAAAAAAGCAATTAAATTACATCTAAGGGTTAGGTTGTTGGGTTGTTTTACCTCTGAGTGGCACTTTTTTTGCACACAATGGGCTAAATGGCCAGGTCACAAGAATAGCGAGGGCTCAGAGAAGGTTGGGGGAGAGACCCACTGGAACAGCTGTTGGGAGACAGATGATGGTCTCCCGCCAAGGCCATCCAGCGTATTCTTTAAGGTGCACAGGATATGACTCTCCCGCACACGGAGCCACTGCTTAACGTCCCATCCGACGGACGGCGGCATTTCCAAGCCCATCGGTGTCCCCTACTGACCGCGGGCAGCGAGGGGAATTTTGCGGAGATAAATCTCAACGCTTACCCAGCTGGGACTCGAACCTGGGAACTACAGATAACGAGCCAGCCCGCCCCCGTAAGGGAAGGAGTGTGCCTATTTTGTAAACTTTCATTCAATCTTTCGACACAATTTTTTGAGGGACTTAGTCGCTCCGAAAGGCCAGTTCCCTATTTGAAAAAGTCAACTCTACCTTACGGAAGACTTTTCAAGAAAAAAAATTTTTTTTTTCATTACCATTCTACTTTCCCACTCTTACTCCCCCCACCACCACCTATACAAGAACTTGTTTTCACACTTGGAGAAGATGAACTTGAAGAGGAATGCGATTCCAGAATCAAGCGCCATTTGCTTCTGTCCTTACGTAGTAGCGAGGCGTGCCATTGTAACGAAGAAACGAAATACTCACGAACCCAAAATCAAAAGAATATCACGCAAAGAATGTCATTGGTTCCGCGCAAGAAAGGCCACAACAGGAATAATCAAGGCGCTGCAAAGTCGATCCAAGGAACGCTGTGAAAAAATCTTCCTCTTCCATATATAGAAGGATCTCCTTCGTCTGTCATGACCTGAAAGAATAAAGAAAAACTTGTTTTCGGCACCGTTCTTTTAACTTCACATTAGGTAATGGTCCTCAGAGAGAATTTTAATCTCTTCTTGGAACGCCGATGACTTCTCCCGTGTTTTTTTTTTCTCCTCTCTTTTAAGGTTTGATTTTCTTTTAATTCGTTCATTCTTTTGGGAGAATTTTTGGAGCGTCGAGGAGGGACGGCGGGATAATGAAAGACCAACGATTCGGACTTTGACGGGAATCGTTAAAGATGGTTCACGCCGCACGAGGTCAACGGTTATTGGCCGAAAGTAAGAAATTTCTCGGAGAGATTGAGGAGGAAAATAATCCTACGATGGAATGATGAGAATTTAAGTGGGGGGGGGGGGACCTTTTATGATACTCCAGTTAGAAAACTTGGGGAAAAAACTCAGTTTTCATTCAACATATTTTAGTGTTTTATCTCTGATCGGGGGTCGGGGGTGGCTCAGACGGTACCTGCCAGGCTCATAATCTGCAGTTACCAGGTTCGAGTACCAGTTGGGTCAGCGTTGAAACTTATCTTCGCAAAACTCCTCGTTCTGCCCACGGTCAGTAGGAGACACAGCTGGGCTTGGAAAGGCCGCCGTCCGTCGGATGGGACGTTCAGCCGTGGCCCCGTGTGAGGGAGAGCCATACCCTGTGCACGTTAAAGAACACGCTGGATGGCCTTGACGGGAGGATACCATCTGTCTCCCAACGGCTGTTCCAGTGGGTCTCTCCCCCAACCTTCTCTGAGTCCTCGCTATTCTTGTGACCTGGCCATTTAGCCCATGATGTGCAAAAAAGTACCGTTCAGAGGTAAAGCAACCAAATATCTCTGACCGGCACTTTTTTTGTCCGCAATGGGTTAAATGGCCAGGCCAGAAGGACTCCGAAGGCTCAGAGAAGGTTGAAGGGAGGGGACCCATTAGACAGCTGTTGGGAGACAGATGGGAACCTCCCGTCAAGGCCACAGAATGTGTTCTTTAATGTGCACAAGGTATAGTTTTCCTGCACAAGGGGCTCTGACTTTATGTCCCATTTGACGGATGACAGTCTTTCCAAGCCCATTGATGTCCCCTACTGACCGAGGCAGTAGGAGAGTTTTGCAGAGATAACTCTGAATGCTGGCCCAGGTGGGACTCGAACCAGAGAACTATGGATTACGAACCTAACGCACTACCGACTGAGCTACCCACACCCTAAGATTGACTGATCGCTTGTAGGAGGTAAATGTAAGCCTCCTACGAAGGCCTTGCAATGTAATTTTTTAGACTGTACAAAGTATGGCTCTCCTGTACATCGACAGTCCATGGTTTAACGTCTTATTCGATGGACGGCGTATTATTCAACTTTCACCTTACCGGGAGAAGAGGGAGATTTTCGGAATATAACACAGGCGCAGTTAGAAGAGGATCAATGTATATTTGCATCCCTGTGCAAAGTCCATTTTTAGAGCCTCTTTCGAGACATTTTACAGGTGCCACATTGTCGAAGGCATCCCTTTGGAGCAGGCACCTCAATGCAGTGCTTTCCAGCTTGAGCCGACCTCGGGCACAGCAGGGACTCGGACCTAGGTTCTTGACTCAGATTCGAACCTCTGAGCGGCACTTTTGCACAGAATGGGATAAATGGGGAGAAGAATTCAAGGGAGCAGAATTGTTTGGAGACTGTATGAAATAGCAGGGCCACTTGGAGATTGTGTGAGACAGAAGGACCACTTGGAGATTGTGTGAGACAGAAGGACCACTTGGAGATTGTTTGTGGCAGAAGGGCCACTTGGAGATTGTGTAGAACAGGAGAGCCACTTGGGGATTGTGTGAGGTAGAAGGGTTAATTGGAGATAGTGTGGAACAGAAGGGTCACTTGGAGATTGTATGTGGCAGAAGGACTACTTGGGGATTGTGTGAGACAGAAGGACCACTTGGGAATTGTGTAGGACAGAAGGCCACTTGGGGATTGTGTGAGGTAAAGGGTTAATTGGAGATAGTGTGGGACAGAAGGGTCACTGGGAGATTGTATGTGGCAGAAGGACCACTTGGGAATTGTGTAGGACAGAAGGGCCACTTGGGGATTGTGTGAGGTAAAGGGTTAATTGGAGATAGTGTGGAACAGAAGGGTCACTGGGAGATTGTATGTGGCAGAAGGACTACTTGGGGATTGTGTGAGACAGAAGGACCACTTGGGAATTGTGTAGGATAGAAGGGCCACTTGGGGATTGTGTGAGGTAGAAGGGTTAATTGGAGATAGTGTGGAACAGAAGGGCCACTTGGGGATTGTGTGAGGCAAAAGGTCCAATTGGAGATTGTGTAGAACAGAAGGCCACTTGGGGATTGTGTGAGGCAAAAGGTCCAATTGGAGATTGTGTAGAACAGAAGGCCACTTGGGGATTGTGTGAGACAAAAGGTCCAATTGGAGATAGTGTGGAACAGAAGGGCCATTTGGGGATTGTGTGAGGCAAAAGGTCCAATTGGAGATTGTGTAGAACAGAAGGCCACTTGGGGATTGTGTGAGGCAAAAGATCCAATTGGAGATTGTGTAGAAGGCCACTTGGGGATTGTGTGAGACAAAAGGTCCAATTGGAGATTGTGTAGAACAGAAGGCCACTTGGGGATTGTGTGAGGCAAAAGGTCCAATTGGAGATTGTGTAGAACAGAAGGCCACTTGGGGATTGTGTGAGGCAAAAGGTCCAATTGGAGATTGTGTAGAACAGAAGGCCACTTGGGGATTGTGTGAGACAAAAGGTCCAATTGGAGATAGTGTGGAACAGAAGGGCCATTTGGGGATTGTGTGAGGCAAAAGGTCCAATTGGAGATTGTGTAGAACAGAAGGCCACTTGGGGATTGTGTGAGGCAAAAGATCCAATTGGAGATTGTGTAGAAGGCCACTTGGGGATTGTGTGAGACAAAAGGTCCAATTGGAGATTGTGTAGAACAGAAGGCCACTTGGGGATTGTGTGAGGCAAAAGGTCCAATTGGAGATTGTGTAGAACAGAAGGCCACTTGGGGATTGTGTGAGACAAAAGGTCCAATTGGAGATTGTGTAGAACAGAAGGCCACTTGGGGATTGTGTGAGACAAAAGGTCCAATTGGAGATTGTGTAGAACAGAAGGCCACTTGGGGATTGTGTGAGGCAAAAGGTCCAATTGGAGATTGTGTAGAACAGAAGGCCACTTGGGGATTGTGTGAGACAATAGGTCCAATTGGAGATTGTGTAGAACAGAAGGCCACTTGGAGATTGTGTGAGACAAAAGGTCCAATTGGAGATTGTGTAGAACAGAAGGCCACTTGGGGATTGTGTGAGACAAAAGGTCCAATTGGAGGATGTGTAGAACAGAAGGCCACTTGGGGATTGTGTAAGACAGAAAGACCAATTGGAGATTGTGTGAGGCAGAAGTGCCACTTGGTGATTGTATGAAACTGAAGAGCCACTTCTCTGATATCTTGTATCTTGGGGTCTTTGTGACTTGGCCATTTAGACCACTCTGTGCACAAGAGTTCCGATAAGAGATAAAACAATTCATCACTGTGTTCATTAAAGAACACGCTTGATGACCTTTTCTAGACATCTTTTTTTGGTCCCTTTACAAGCTCTCCAGTTCTTACGACATGCATGAGCGTCGGTACGTGGGGGTAGGGAGCAACAGGGACTGTTTCCCCCACCTGGAAAAAATTGATAGAAAAATTAATATATATTGAATAATACGTGTACCAAAAATAAACGTTTTTTCCCCCTATATAAAGATAAATTTTTCTTTAAATTTTTTCCCCGGGAGCTGTTTTTTATTTATTGTCATGATAAAAAATTACATATATTTTCAAATAATAAAATTCCCTTTTTTTTTAAGTTTTGTTTTCGGCATCCTCAGTTGTTTTGTAATATGATGAACGCTGAGTTGTGCTTTTGCGTGCCCCGCCCCCGTGAAATAATTTTGTCCCATCCTCTGAAACAACTCCTCCCCCCTGAAAATATTCCTGCCGAAGCCCTTATCCGCCCCCTGAAAATATTATTTTCGAAGCCCTTGATAACAAGGCCATTTTGTTATGTGTCGCTATATAAGTGGCGAAACGAAAAATCCTTCACTAAAAATAAAAAAATTTAAAACTCATATTTTTTTCATTCACCGAAAAGAAAAAATTGTGCGAGGAACAAAGTTCTAATTGTCTCTTTAAAACTCCCACTCGATAAACCGGATGTCTTGTCTCAGAATCTCATCCCTTGAAGTACAGCTCACATTCCTTTAATCAGTTTATGGCTCTGAGAATCCTTTGCCTGCCCCACTCGCTGGCCCAGGCCATCGACCTCGTTTCCACGGTGGTGAAAAACGAATTGTTTACCCTTAAACACAAAGCTATCGCACAAAACACATAACACATTGCTGTCACGCATCTCTCTTGTTAATTTTATGTAAAAAAAATTCCTTTCAAAAACTCTTCTTAAACCTTAAAAATAAAAACTCTTCCATGCATTGGCGGATGCCGTTTAATGGCGTTTAATTTTGTTGGTTTAAAAACGTTTGTTTCGTGTAAACTAGTTTCTGGAGAGAAAAAGATTCCTTTCCTCATTTACTCTTTTGTGCTCCGAATTAGGTTAATGGAACTTTCATATCATTACGTCCTCATCTTCTATCAGGTAAACCTACACGTCTGAGAATAATGAAAAGTTTTAACTAACTCTCATTCAAAAAATTCCATCTCTTGATATTGTTCTGTTCGAAAATGTGCAAGATTTCTGCCAGGTCGGTAAAAAAAAGTATAACAAACGACACCAATAAACAAAAAAAAAGAGAAGACCGTTTAAGTCACAATAGTATTTATGTAATCGGTTGATCTCATACCTGCGGCGAACAACAATCATCTTCGAACTAGCTAATAACATTTTCTTAGTTACGTGCACCTTAAAGTTTTCCTTTGGGCGTGAATGGGGTTCATGAAGAGGCTATAATTATTGACTATCATCATCCCTATTGTTATTTTCTAGCGGTAATCATCCGTGACATAGATCCCAGAGTTGTTGATAGTTTGATATTTGCTGAGATCCCAACTCTATCAAGTGGGTCAAATACAGCAATTAACGTGTGGATATTAAGTTCTCAACGCTTCAATAAAGATGACTTCATCAAACAACATCTGCTTCTAGCATGCTACCAGACTCGTAACCCTGACGTTCTCGAGTTCGGCCTTGCCATGGGCGAGATTTTCTCCTATTCTCTTTATCTTCCCTCGGGGGCAAGGAAAGACAATGGGAATGCTTCAGTGTCTTGTTTCGTTGTTTCGTCATGGGATTGTTCGGTTGATAGTTCGAATCTCGACTGTGCCTTCTGTTTTGATATTTTCTTCACTACATCCTAGGTCACCCTAAGTGATGAAGTCGCCATAGATGATCTCGCAAAAGAGACGTTCTTTGAATTAAATCATGGTCCCATGTTTTCAGTAGAGATTGCTTTTGACGGCTTCCAGATGGTGGACGATTTCGAAAAGGAGATGCTTCTTGTGCTTCACGATTTCCAGAGGAGATTCTAGGTTATCTTTTCTAAGAGGGAAGATGCCCTTTTATTTTCTCTTATTTTGCCCAGGAGAGGAGAATTCTTTTGCGGTTTCCAGAGAAGAGATGCTCTTTTCGATTTCCAGAGAGAAGATGCTCTTTTACTAATTTTTAGGAGGGGAGATACTTCTTTTACTATTTTAACCCTTTCAGGACCATAAGGTTTCTAAGAGTAAATATTAGTATGTAACTGTTTATTTTAGTTTGTTTAGATGTAAAATAAATAAAAATCATAAGAAAAATACATAACAATGTGTAGTTTTTTGGAATTTTATGGGAAATATTTTTCCCAATGGACTATAAAGGTAACACAAATTATAGTTAGGCTTATTATGCAATGTCTTTTATTTATTGGTTTATTAGAACAAAATGTTAACTAAAATAATGCAAAATTATGAAATAAAATTACTATACAAAATGATGTGCTAATTATGATATTCGGCGAAGCAATTTCTTTTGGTTGTGAAGCAAAGATGGACATTGCACATAGTACATATACTATGCGTCCTGACAGTTCTGTTTTTTTCTAAACGTTTACGTAATTGCGTTCGGCATACGTTCTATTTTGACATTCTGTATAAAAAATGCAGATAAGGTTATAATTAAATACGACAATCACCAATTTTAAAATGGGAAAAATGTTTCCCTTAGTCGTGAAAGGGTTAAGAGAGGAAATGCTCTTTACGATTTTTTAGAAGGCGAGGTGCTCTTTTACGATCTACAGGAGGACGATGTGCTGTTTTACCTTTTTTTTTTTACTTTCCCCTGGTAATTCCATTAACATATGGTTTCCAAATCAATCTACTATCTAAAGTAACTCACAGATATTTAAAAGTAGTGACCTGTTCAATCACATTACAATTACAATTGCCAAGTTTAGTTATGTAAATACATGCTACCTTATGATAAAAAAAAAATTCAGATATCAGTCTTATACTAAAATTCATTATCTTTGATTTCAAAATACTAATCTTTAAAAAAAAATGGATTGAAAAAAATTGATTCTCCTGACTAGTACAAGTCACTTAGTTGAAGAGTTGGTGAGCTCCTCGGTGGTCTAGGAATCCAAGTCGAATTCAATTTATGTTTGACCGAATCTGCTCTCGAGTCTTGGCGGCATAACATAAGGCAATGTCGTCAACAAAAGCTGTCAAAGAACCCATAAACGAATAAGAACATAAGTCATTTATGTAGATCAAAAACAAGATTGGTTCCAAAACTGATCCTTGGGGAACGCCTACATTTAACATTTTGTTATGATTACATAACTGCATTTTTAACGCATTGCTTCCTGCCAACCAAATAATCCCGAAATTATTCTAATGCCAAGCTCCTAATACCATTTCTAAACATTTTATTTAGTAGAATATTGTGAACAACAGCATCAAATGCTTTTTTATATATATATATGAAAAAATAGAAGTTCTGTTACGATTGGGGGCGGGGGTGACTCAGTCGGTAGCGCGCCAGGCTCGTAATCTGTAGTTCCCAGGTTCGAGTCCCCGCTGGGTCAGCGTTGAGACACCTTTAAATCTCTGCAAAATTCCCTGCCCTGCCCACGGTCAAAGGGGACACCGATGGAAAAATATTAAAAAAAAACCCTACAAAAGTAGTAGGGGACACCGATGGGCTTGGAAAGGCCGTCGTCCGTCGTATGGGACGTTAAGCCGTGGCTCCGTGCGTGGGAGAGCCATACCCTGTGCACGTTAAAGAACTCACTGGATGTCCTTGACGGGAGGCTACCATATGTCTCCCAACAGCTGTTCCAGTCGGTCTCTCCCCCAACCTTCTCTGAGCCTTCGGGGTCCTTGTGAACTGGCCATTTAGCGCATGGTGTGCAAAAAGTGCCGCTCAGAGGTAAAACAACCCAACCCATTACTTATAAAACGAGCAACGTCTCTTCCAAATAAATCATTTGAGAAAAATTAAAAGTTTTTTAAAAGATGATCTTTTAAGTTGCGCAATGTATTCTATTGTTGTTTACAATTTATTCAAAGGAAAAAATAAAAATAAAAAAAATACCTCCTCAAGCAGCTGCTTGCCACAGAGGTCTGACAGGAGCCTGTCAGTTTATATGCCATAGTAGGACGTCTGAGAGGAATGCAGGACCTCAGCAGAAAAACAACACATACATCCATGCCTTACCCGGGGCTAACAAGATGAAAAATAAAACTTTATCTTTTAAAAATTAAATTTAATAAAAAAAAAATACTGCAACAGGGACAAGGTATTGCAACCACAAAAATTGTACTCTATCATGATGTTTTACGCAGAGTAACAAAAATAAATTTGCATGCACTCGTGATTCTGTTCCGAATAGAGTCTGTTCATTTACGTCAAAGTGCTGTTTTACTGGCAGTCCTAATGTCATCATTTCCTCTGATATCTAAATGAGCAAATGATTACCAATTACTTCATGGAAATAATATCCGTGAAATTTGAATGCTCTTTTATTGCAAAAACAACGAGGAAAAGAAATCAGAAGGCAAACTGAAACTGACATAAAACAGTGCTAATTTACAACTGAACATTAGGAGGAGTTAATGTTGAAATTACAAAGATATGTCTTCCTTCTTGACAGAGAGAATTCGGTGACCTTTCCCGAGTAAAATTCACGGAACTTGTGTGCTAGAAGGAACGTTATTATTCTTTTAGCACCCTAGATCATGTGACAGACTTGAAGGAGCCTCTTGTACGTCATCAATGGCGGAAAACACGTCATTGTCGGAAACCTTGACTATCGCACGTGTCTTTAATTGCTTGCCTTTGCGTCAAAACCATCTATACTCATTATAAGGTATTTAATGAAGGTTAAAAAACAAGACATTTGCGTGTGTACAGAAACTAATCGAAGTAAACATTCTACGAGTTGTTAGCAAAATGTCGGAACAGGGAATGGAAGATTTCGTTCCTTTCTGTTACAACTTCCCAACAGAGCAATTTTTTTTTATCCTGTCAATAATAAACAGATACGGATGTTTAGTTAATTAAAATCTGATTTAAAATTTAAATAGTCTTAAAAAATTTTAGAGAAATTATAGTCTGAAATTGACACACCTAAAGTGACCAAGTTTTCGAAACTGAAAAACGGGACATCTCAGGGATTGTCTCGCTTTGAAAAGGGAAAAGAGGGACATCTAAAATAAGTTTCATATTAGTGAGCGAAATTTTTTGGATTTCCTGAAGAGAAAAACAAGATATTTTCAGTGACTAATTTGTGAAGACAATTCGACCGAAAGTTTGATTCTCTCTGGGGCGGGGGGTGGCTCAGTCGGTAGCGCGCCAGGCTCGTAATCTGTAGTTCCCAGGTTCGAGTCCCAGCTGGGTCAGCGTTGAGATTTATCTCCGCAAAATTCCCCGCCCTGCCCACGGTCAGTAGGGGACACCGATGGGCTTGGAAAGGCCGCCGTCCGTCGGATGGGACGTTAAGCCGTGGCGCCGTGTGTGGGAGAGCCATACCCTGTGCACGTTAAAGAACACGCTGGATGGCCTTGACGGGAGGCTACCATCTGTCTCCCAACAGCTGTTCCAGTGGGTCCCCTCCCCCAACCTTCTCTGAGCCTTCGGGGTCCACGTGACCTGGCCATTTAGCTCATGGTGTGCAAAAAAGTGCCGCTCAGAGGTAAAACAACCGAACCCAATTGATTCTCTCTAACACTTTGATAACACCACAATCCTATAGCTGCGGAAATTTTTAGGTGGTCGCTACTGGGAGTTGAAAAAAAATTAATATCCTCTCAAGCAGCTGCTTGCCACAGAGGTGCGACAGGCGCTTGTCAGTTTATATGCCATTAGGTGTTTGTAATAAACACTCACAAGTTTGTAAGTGCGAAGGGTCGCTCAGTCACTAGTGGGCCTTACCTGCATTATGCAGTTTTCTGGTTCGGGATCCGCCTGTGTCAGCGTCGAGATTTATCTCCACTAAGGGACCTGGGTTCGAGCCCCGGATAAGGCCTAGATGTGTGTGTTGTTTTCCTGCTGAGGTCCTGCCATCCTCACAGACCTTCTACTCTGGCATATAAACTGACAGGCTCCTATCAGACCTCTGTGGCAAGCAGCTGCTTGAGGGGGGATTTATTTATTATTATTTTAAATCATCTCGATCAGTAGGGAACACCGATGGGCTTGGAGAGGCGCCGTCTGTCAGATGGATCGTAAAGCCTTGGCCTGTGTATGGGTTGGGTTGTTTTATCTGTGAGTAGCACTTTTTTGCCCACAAAGAACTACAGTAAATGGCCAGATCACAAGGATCCCGAGGGCTCAGAGAAGATTGGGGGAAAGGGATCCACTGTACAGCTGTTAGGAGATAACTGGTAGCCTCCCGTCAAGTCCATCCAGAGTGTTTTTTAACGTACACAGGATATGGTTCTCTCTCACACGGTCCGGATTCGCGCCGGGGAACATATGATTATTAGGCTGGCGCTCTACTGATAGGGACACCCCATTCCAATCAATCCATCCCATAGTGCAATTTCAGAATTCAGACTTTAGCAGTCACTAAAATATTTTCTGGACCAAGTATAGAAAAAAATTCAAAGTACAAGGATGTTGGTGAGTCGCGATGCTATTGGTGATGATGCCCTGGAGATATCAGAAGGTCAGATGAAACGACATTCTAGAAATAGAAAAAAAAAGAGGTCATTGAGAAGTTTACAAAGCAGAATCATTAACTACGTAACCTCCATTGCAAGCATTGGTGCACCCTATGACACTACTTCCAAGCAAGGAAGTAGGAAAAAGATCAAAGGTCACGGGGGGGGGGGGGGATTGTCTCCTCCTGCTAATAAGAGTTGAGAAACTGTAAGAGGAAATTTTTTGGGGGTATTGTGCAGAACTTTTCCTTTACGTTCCTTTTTTTCAATTTTGTATAGAGAAATGAATGCAATACAGTTGAATCTTCAGTTGAGTTATTTCACTCTTGAGAGGAATTTTTTTACCCCCAGTGGGCTAATCTCAGGTCACGGGACCCCAAAGGATCAGAGCTGAATCCGGGGTAGGGGGTCACAGTTCTTTTTAGGACACAGATGGAAACTTCTACTAAAGGGAATTCAGTTTTTTGTGTAATGGGCATAAGGTCTCCCCTACACTAGCCGATGTAAGGCAGTCTTACCAAGTCCAATGATTTTGCCATTCTTACTGAAGGTTGGGTTGGATTGTTTCACCTCTGAGCGGCACTTTTTTGCACACCATGGGCTAAATGGCCAGGTCACATGGACCCCGAAGGCTCAGAGAAGGTTGGGGGAGGGGACCCACTGGAACAGCTGTTGGGAGACAGATAGTAGCCTCCCGTCAAGGCCATCCAGCGTGTTCTTTAACGTGCACAGGGTATGGCTCTCCCGCACACGGGGCCACGGCTTAACGTCCCATCCGACGGACGGCGGCCTCTCCAAGCCCATCGGTGTCCCCTACTGACCGTGGGCAGGGTGGGGAATTTTGCGGAGATAAATCTCAACGCTGACTCAGCTGGGACTCGAACCTGGGAACTACAGATTACGAGCCTGGCGCGCTACCGACTGAGCCACCCCCGCCCCATACATAAGGTTTCCCCTACACTAGCCGATGTAAGGCAGCCTTATCAATTCCAATGATTTTGCCATTTTTACTGAAGGTAGAGTGATGTTTATGGGAAATAAAAAATCTTAGCTTAACTATAGTGAAGACTAGAACTCAGGGACGTCAGTTACATATCCGATCAATTCCTCACACACACACAGGTGATCTTCATGCTTAAGTAAGGTTGTATTCCTAGAAAAGGTATGGTCGAGGGTGTCTCAGTCGGTAGCGCGCCAAACACGTAATCTACACTTATCAGGTTCGACTTCCATCTGGGCCAGCGTTGAGATTTATCTCCGCAAAACTCCTCTCCTTGCCCTAGGTCAGTAGGGGACACCGATGGGCTTGGAAAGAACGCCGTCCGTAGGATGGGACGTTAATCCGTGGCTCCGAGTGCGTGAGCTATACCCTGTGCACAACACGCCGGATGATCTTGAAGGGAGGCTACCATCTGCCTCGTAACAGCTGTCCAGGGACATCATCCGTCGGATGGGACATTAAGCCGTGGCGCCGTGTGCGGGAGAGCTATACCCTGTTCACGTTAAAGAACACGCCGGATGGTCTTGACCGGAGATTACCATGTCTCCCAACAGCTGTCCAGGGGGTTCCAAACTTCTCTGAGCCCTTAGGGTCCTCGTAATCTGGCTATTGTGTACAAAAAAAATTACTGTCCAGATATAAAATAACCCAACCTAGTAAAGGTGCTATAAGTTGAGACCCATTTTAGCATAGAAACATTGATATGATGCATAGAAGATTACGTTTCCGAGTAACGTTCCGATATGCGGCATTTCATAGGTTTGAATTAATTGGCATAACGGTAAGGAAGCTAGTTACTGTACCAGCAGGTTGTTTGACCTCTGAGCGGCTCTTTTTTGCACACCATGGGCTAAATGGCCAGGTCACATGGACCCCGAAGGCTCAGAGAAGGTTGGTGGAGGGGACCCACTGGAACAGCTGTTGAGAGACAGATGGCAGCCTCCCGTCAAGGCCATCCAGCGTGTTCTTTAACGTGCACAGGGTATGTCTCTCCCGCACACGGGGCCACGGCTTAACGTCCCATCCGACGGACGGCGGCCTTTCCAAGCCCATCGGTGTCCTACTGACCGTGGGCAGGGCGGGGAATTTTGCGGAGGTAAATCTCAACGCTGACCCCGCTGGGACTCGAACCTGGGAACTACAGATTACGAGCCTGGCGCGCTACCGACTGAGCCACCCCCGCCCCCTGTACCAGCAGATAAACGATGCATGTCAGCTCTAACTGAGGCAATAGTCAGCAGCATGGGCGTCCGCAGAAAATTTTCCAGGGGGGGGGGGGGGCTTGGAGACAGTTAATTACATCAATAAATTTTTTATTTAATTTTTAAGGTTTTTTTTTCACAAGTAGATTAGAGAATACAGTATTGCATCAATACAAAAACACATACATAATGTATACAAATTAATTATGTTAAAATTGTTATGATTAAAATTTGTGGAATTTTTCACTCGATCCCAGTTTGCCCCCCTCTGCGGACGGCCATGGTCAGCAACAACTTCGCTTTAAGTAGACAGTTGAATCAATTGTTAAAATAAATACCCCCTCAAGCAGCTGCTTGCCACAGAGGTCTGACAGGAGCCTGTCAGTTTATATGCCACAGTAGGAGATCTGAGAGGATGGCAGGACATCAGCAGAAAAACGACACACACATCCATGCCTAAATACCGGGGTTCGAACCCAGGTCCCTTAGATCAGTAGCCAAGCGTGCTAACCACTCGGCCACGGGACGGCTGAATCAATTGTTGGCTGCCACAAAATCGTTTCTATGCACATTCACAGCAAATGAAACCCATCTAAAATTAGTGAATATTGAATTATTTTCTCAATTTTCTAAAATATAAATAAATTCCCCCTCAAGCAGCTGCTTGACGAGGAGGTCTGACAGGAGCCTGTGAGTTTAGTAAGGCATAAAAAGATCTGTGAGAAAAGCGAGACCTCAAAAGGAACATACATGCCTTACCCGGGTTTCGAACCCAGGTCCCTTTGACCAGTAGTCCTGTGTGTTAACCAATAATCACAGGATTGTTTTATTAAATGGTTTGAGATAATACTTGTGATTTAAATTAAAATTAGCTTTTAAGATAAATTCTTATAAATTGTACTTCTGCTATTGAATGTTCCAACTTCCATGGTATGGTTATTTGAAACCGAACTAATATTGCTAAAACTCAAGAGTTATATCATATTTATCTTTTTTTTTTTTCAATTTTATAGAAAATTCCATTATTCCATTAAAAAAAAGCTTATTTTAGAAGTAAAGTTGCTTTAAAGAAGATTTTTAGAGAAGATTTTGTAAGGAAAATCAGACTTCAGTACAAAGACAACAGACATTAAAAATGAGATCAGCGTTGAAATTTATCTCCGCAAAACTCCCCGCCCTGCCTAGGTCAGTAGGGGACACCAATGGACTTGGAAAAGCCGCCGTCCGTCGGATGGGATGTTAAGCCGTGGCCCCGTATGCGGGATAGCCATATCCTGTGCACGTTAAAGAACACGCTGGATGGCCTTGACGGGAGGCTATCATCTGTCTCCCAACAGCTGTTCCAGTGGGTCTCCTCCCCCAACCTTCTCTGAGCCTTCGGGGTCCTTGTGACCTGGCCATTTAGCCCATGGTGTGCAAAAACGTGCCGCTCAGAGGTAAAACAACCCAACTCAACCTAAAAATGAGCCCATATATCAGCCTTAATCCGGGATTCGAACCCAGATTCCTCTACTCCACGGCCAAGCACGGTATCCAGTCTTCATCTAGGACAATTCGGCATCCTCTGCACATGACCCAAATACAACATTTTGTTCTTCAGATGCTCCGAACGCATCTAACCATCGCAGACCTGGACTCTTTCGTCTGCTCTAAAAACCACGTGGCTTTGGCCATTATGGCTGCAAACGCCGTCGAAACAAACATTGAACGCCGAGCAGCAGGCAGCAAAAATAACAACAACGGCAAACAACAACAACAGCAGGTTTTTTCTGTCGTCCGCCGCCACACACCAAGGACGCTTCGTGCTCAAAGTACAAAGGACAAGGAACGGGAAAAGCTTCCCGCCAGAACCTCACGCGCGGACGCGTTCCGCGCGAGTTGTTCCCTCGAGCGTCCAGATTTCCCGCCACACACCTGTCCCAAAAGATTTTCATTGTTCGGAGTTCCAGGAGTTGGAGGCTCAACTGCGCATGTCCCAACTGCCGTCTCTCTCTACTCACACCACCTGCCATGGGTGAGCTGCACCCGATAAAGCGGTACCTGTCATTAAATCGAGGTTTCGGTAAAATGCTTTGTTCTTACCTAGCTATTTTTTTAATGACTTAATTGACTTCTCTCTCTCCAAGTTCCATGAAAATCGTGGGTCGGTTTTGAAATCGAAAGATTGTTGAAGACCTTTCTGCGTAATTTGTTTCGTACTTTTTCTTATTTTCTCGCGTTTTTTTTTTTCGAGGTTTCGTGGTCCACCACCTTCTAGCTGTTTGTAAAGAACACCTGCAGACACTAATGCATGTGAGATCCGTTATAAACTGTAAATAAAAAGAGTTTTACTAATCGGTTGTAGGCTTTTTAGGGAATGGAGTTGTTGAAATCTCGCAAAATTAAAGAAAAACAACTATTAATTCACAATTTGCCCCCAATGTCTGAGATGAATTGTTTTACTTCTGAGCGGCACTTTTGTGCATACAATGGGCTAAGTCACGAGGACTTCGATCATAATGCCAGATCACGAGGAATCAGAACACAAAGAATCCAATCACAATGTCAGATCACGGGGTTGGGTTGTTTTACCTCTGAGCGGCACTTTTTTGCACACCATGGGCTAAATGGCCAGGTCACATGGACCCCGAAGGCTCAGAGAAGGTTGGGGGAGGGGACCCACTGGAACAGCTGTTGGGAGACAGATGGTAGTCTCTCGTCAAGGCCATCCGGTGTTCTCTCCCGCACACGGGGCCACGGCTTAACGTCCCATCCGACGGACGGCGGCCTTTCCAAGCCCATCGGTGTCTCCTACTGACCGTGGACAGGGCGGGGAATTTTGCGGAGATAAATCTCAACGCTGACCCAGCTGGCACTCGAACCTGGGAACTACAGATTACGAGCCTGGCGCACTACCGACTGAGCCACCCCCGCCCCTCATATCACGAGGACTCAGATTACAAAGCCAAATTATGAGGACTCATATCACAAGACCAGATGACGAAGACTAACGAACTCAGATCAAAGAGTCCAAATCACGAAGAATTAGATCACAAGGCCAGAAAACGAGGACTCAGATAACAGGGTAAGATCACGAGGACTCAGATCATTAGGCTAGATCAGAATCAGATTGGACTATTGTTGATACAGAAAAAAAAAACTTTATCGAAGCCATCCAGTGGGTTCTTGCAGATGTGCAGACTATGGCTTTCGACAGAGTGGGGTCAGCGTTGAGATTTATCTCCGCAAAATTCCCCGCCCTGACCACGGTCAGTAGGGGACACCGATGGGCTTGGAAAGGCAGCCGTCGGTTGGATGGGACGTTAAGCCGTGGCCCCGTGTGCGGGAGAGCCATACCATGTGAACGTTAAAGAACACGCTGGATGGCCTTGACGGGAGGCTACCATCTGTCTCCCAACAGCTGTTCCAGTGGATCCCCTCCCCCAACCTCCTCTGAGCCTTCGGCGTCCATGTGACCTGGCCATTTAGCCCATGATGTGCAAAAAAGTGCCGCTCAGAGGTAAAACAACCCAACTCGACAGAGTGGGGTTTAGAAAAGATAATCTGAACTCAGTCCAAGTTAAGACTCGAATTTGAAAATGTCATCAGATTACTGGTTTGGCTGCTTCACAGGGAGGCAATCCTCGCTTGACATAGTGTGCTTGATTGCAAACACGTGTACGTTAAAAAACACGCCGGATGATCTTGACTGGAGGCTATTATCTGTCTCCCCACAACTATCTTTTCCAGAATATTCTCTGAGCCTTTGGGGTGTTTGTGTCCTGGCCATTTAACCCATTGTGTACAACTGCTCAGAGGTAAACTAAATCTCAGCTTTTTGTATTCTGCTGAGGTCCTGCCATCCTCACAGATCTTCTACTATTGCATATAAATTGACAGGCTCCTGTCAAATCTCTGTGGCAAGCAGCTGCTTGAGGGGTAATTATTATTATTATTATTATTCTATCGAGTGGTTAGCGCGCTTGACTACTGATCTACGGGATCTGGGTTCGAGCTCCGGGTAAGGCATGGATGTATGTATCGGTTTTCTGCTGAGGTCCTGCCATCCTCACAGATCTTCTACTATGGCATATAAACTGACAGGCTCCTGTCAGACCTCTGTGGCAAGCAGCTGCTTGAGGGGGTATTTAATAAATATATATTATTAATATAATTGACAGATTCATTTTAGACCTGAATGACAAATTTGCTGTTTGTGGAGAAAGTTTTTTTTACTACTTAATAAATTATGAATTTAAATTAATTTTTTTTTTACAACGGCACAAATATTCGTATTTAAACAAAACATTTAGTGGACTCAATTATTTCCGTTAATCAGTCCTCATGCAGCTGCTGGCCAGAGTCGTGTGACAGGAACCTATCAGACACTTGTGACAAACAGTTGCAAACGTAAAAAAAAAGCTGTTATATATTCTTTTTTTCCCTTATTTATCCTCAATCAATCATCTGAAGATCGAAAAACAATTTTTAGCGAAAAAATTATTTCTAGCAAAGGAACGTGTACGAAAAATAATTTTTATCTGTTGTCATTTACATTTCATTATTAGGTGTAAAAATAGGTAAACATTGAATGATTTGCCTGGTAAACAATCAGATGAATATAAGGAAACGAGATTTAATTGTTTGAAAGATAAGCATAAGGAAATAAGATTTAATTGTTTAGTAAGATAATTTAACCTCTTGTTACGCAATTTCCTTATTTACTGAATTATAACACACTTAGTTCCAGCATCTGAATAAGGAATCATAATCTTGGCTACTTAAACTCATAATTGCGTTTGAAATCAGGATCGGATTAGAGGGGGGGGGGGGATTAGGTTGGGTTGGGTTGGGTTGTTTTACCTCTGAGCGGCACTTTTTTGCACACCATGGGCTAAATGGCCAGGTCACATGGACCCCGAAGGCTCAGGAAGGTTGGGGGAGGGGACCCACTGGAACAGCTGTTGGGAGACAGATGATAGCCTCCCGTCAAGGCCATCCAGCGTGTTCTTTAACGTGCACAGGGTATGGCTCTCCCATACACGGGGGCCACGGTTTAACGTCCCATCCGACGGACGGCGGCCTTTCCAAGCCCATCGGTGTCCCTTACTGACCGTGGGCAGGGCGGGGAATTTTGCCGAGATAAATCTCAACGCTGACCCAGCTGGGACTCGAACCTCGGAACTGCAGATTACGAGCCTGGCGCGCTACCGACTGAGCCACCCCCGCCCCAGGGGGGGATTAGGAGAGGAGGATTACTCCTTCAGAATTAAAATAGAGGCAGAAAAACTTATAACCACAACAACGTAAAGGGAAAAGATATTTCGCACTTTTCAGTGAAAATAATTTCTATTTAAAGAATCAGATAAAAGACTAGAACGGTTTTCTCTCCGCTTCGGTTTAATATTGTGATCCCCCCCCTCCCATTTATTTCTCTACCAGTTAATTTTTACTACATCCAGGACTGATTGGAATTATCTCATTCCCGACTATTGAACTCTTGTGGTTGCGGTGTGGCTCAGTTTGTAGAGAGCCAGGCTCATAATATGAAGTTCCCAGATTTGAATATCATCTATGCCAGGGGCGGGGGGGGGGGGGGGGTGCTCAGTCGGTAGCGCGCTACACTCGTAATCTACAGTTCCCAGGTTCGAGTCCCAGCTAGGTCAACGTTAAGATTTATCTCCGCAAAACTCCCCGCCCTGCCCACGGTCAGTAGGGGACATCGATGAGCTTGGAAAAGCCGCTGTCCGTTAGATGGGACGTTAAGCCGTGGTTCCATGTGTGGGAGAGTCATACCCTGTGCACGTTAAAGAACACGCTGGATGGCCTTGACGGGAGCCTATCATCTGTCTACCAACAGCCATTCCAGTGCGCCCACTCCACAACTTTCTCTGAGCTTTCGGGGTCCTTCTGACCTGGCCATTTAGCCCACTGTGTGCAAAAAAGTGCCGCTCAGAGACAAGCCAACATCTATACCAGAATTTCAGATTTATCTCCTCTAATCCCCACCCAGCCCTCGGTCAGAACAAGTATGCCGCTGGACTTGGAAAGGCTGCCGTCCATCTGATGTTATTTTAAGCCGTGTTTCCGTGTATTCGACAGCCATACCTTGTGAACGTTAAAGAACACTCTGGATGGCTTTAACGGGATACTCCCATCTCTCTCCTAACAACTGTCCATTGGATCACCTTCCACCAACCTTCTCCGAGCCCTTGGGGTTCTTGTGACCTGGCCATTTATCTCGTTTTATCCACAAAAGTGCTACTCACAGGTTGGTTGGTTGTTTTACCTCTGAGCGGCACTTTTTTTGCACACCATGGGCTAAATGGCCAGGTCACAAGGACCCCAAAGGCTCAGAGAAGGTTGGGGGAGGGGACCCATTGGAACAGCTGTTAGGAGACAGATGGTAGCCTCCCGTCAAGGCCATCCAGCGTGTTCTTTAACGTGCACAGGGTATGGCTCTCCCTCACACGGGGCCACGGCTTAACGTCCCATCCAGCGGACGGCGGCCTTTCCAAGCCCATCGGTGTCCCCTACTGACCGTGGGCAGGGCGAGGAGTTTTACGGAGATAAGTCTCAACGCTGACCCAGCTGGGACTCGAACCTGGGAACTGCAGAGTACGAGCCTGGCGCGCTACCGACTGAACCACCCCCGCCCCATTTAGATTAGTATTAAGCATTAATATTTCCAGAATTTCGACATGGATGTTTGTGTTGTCTTTCTGCTGAGGTCTCGCCATCCTCTCAGACCTTCTACTATGGCATATAAACTGACAGGCTCCTGTCAGACCTCAGCTGCTTGAGCGAGTATTTATTTTTATTTATATATAACACAAATATATACGGTATTTTAATACAGAGAATAGGAGGCAGCACAATCAGCTTCATATAAATATAAAAATCTGCGTATTTATACGAAGTCAAACTTTGCGAACTCAACAAAAACCACATATTTTTCAAATCAAAACTCATGTTTTGCCAACTCCGATTTTTTTTGTATAGGAAACCAAGCTCCTCCCCCGACAAAACCATGTCCATTTTAATATTCAGAGCATTTCACTTTATAGGGGCCCCACCCCTCCAAAAAATACCTACAGCGGGCCCCAACCCTACTCAAACTACTGTTATGATTATTCAGAATACTAAAACAGCACAGATAATATACCCATTTATAAACGCCAAGAAGCCACAAGAAAAATAACAATAAAAAAAAATCTAGTTTTATTTATCTTGGTTTGCAGACAGATATTCTGGAACAACAATTGTCGGCGAAGAAGTTTGACCAAATTTGTCTGGAACCCGGTTATTGTACTGTCTGGTGCTCGGCGCAGAAGAACGTAATTGGGAGTCTACTGCGTGCCACGCTGACCGCCATAGAAAGCGTGGAGGCAGCCAAGGAGGGGCAGCGCTCTCCAAGTCGGCGGGAAAAATCACGAGGCCACGCACATGTGGCATTTTCGCGCCAAAAGTGCGCCGTCTCGTCTCACGGCGGGTTCATTACACCGACGCCGTAGTAACCGCCGTGGCGCATGCGCACCGAGGTACACCCGGACCTATGGACCGTTGCATCACATTTGGTATAGCGAGGCCGTAACCTTGAACGCCGCTGTCATCGCCAGGTCATGCCAGTGCCCCCAGGTTTTTGAAGGTCGAGAATTTCATTGGCGGAGGTGGTCTCTGTGGATTGGCGCAATTGGGGGATGGGAGTAAAGGGCGGGAAATAAGGGGAAGGGGGTGCTACACAAAAGGCCTCTTACTGATCCGGGCTAGAGAACACGCAAATTTCTCCGTTCTCCACAGAAGGGTGGTGGCCTTGAAAATGAGGGAGAATGCCGGGAGAATGCGTTGTGACGTCACCCATAGAGGATGCTGGGGAGCTTGTTGTGTGATTCAGCAGATTCGATGTTCGCTGGCAGGAGGAGGCTGCAGAGAAGGATGCAGCTTATGGAGAGCAAAATGTTGTTTTCCCATCGTATACTGTCCTTATGATAAGCGCGTTTGATTTCGGAGAAGTCCGGATTATTTTTCGAATCAAGTGCACCAGTAGCACACGTACAACAGCTCCTCCTTTATAGTAGTCATTTTTTTCCTTATATGTAGTCATTTTTTTCTAATTTTCTATGAAGAACACTATAATTTTGTTTTATTTATTTAGCAATCATATTTGTAGAAAAAGAAAATGCAATCCAATTTAGTGTAGGGATAATAAATAACACAAACTCGTTAAAAAAATTACATAAAAATGACGGCAGCCTCACTTAATAGGGTATATGGGATTAGAAAACCATCGTCAAATGGGTCATTAAGCTCTGGTTCCGTGTGCCGGAGAATCCATTCCCTGTGCACGTTGGGTTGGGTTGTTTTACCTCTGAGCGGCACTTTTTTGCACACCATGGGCTATATGGCCAGGTCACATGGACCCCGAAGGCTCAGAGAAGGTTGGGGGAGGGGACCCACTGGAACAGCTGTTGGGAGACAGATGGTAGCCTCCCGTCAAGGCCATCCAACGTGTTCTTTAACGTGCACCGGGTATGGCTCTCCCGCACACGGGGCCATGGCTTAACGTCCCATCCGACGGACGGCGGCCTTTCCAAGCCCATCGGTGTCCCCTACTGACCGTGGGCAGGGCGGAGAATTTTGCGGACCTGTGCACGTTAAAGAATACGTTGGATGGATCCAGTGGGATCCCCTTCCTCCGACCTCCGCTGTGCCCTTGGGGTCAATGCTACTTACACATTTAGACCATTGTGTGCAAAAAAGGTGCCACTCAGAAGTAAACAATAACCAACCTAATGTATCCAAGGCATGTGCGTGTTATGTGACAAAAAGGAATTTTGTTATTCGTTGAGGCAAGAAGTCATATAGACAAGAGTTGGGTTGTTTTACCTATGAGCGGCACTTTTTTGCACACCATGGGCTAAATGGCCAGGTCACATGGACCCCGAAGGCTCAGAGAAGGTTGGGGGAGGGGACCCACTGGAACAGCTGTTGGGAGACAGATGGTAGCTTCCCGTCAAGGCCATCCAGGGTGTTCTTTAACGTGCACAAGGTATGGCTCTCCCGCACACGGAGCCACGGCTTAACATCCCATCCGACGGACGGCGGCCTTTCCAAGCCCATCGGTGTCCCCTAATGACCGTGGGCAGGGCGGGGAATTTTGCGGAGATAATTCTCAACGCTGATTCAGCTGGGACTCGAACCTGGGAACTACAGATTACGAGCCTGGCGCGCTACCGACTGAGCAACCCCCGCTCCACTAGAAAAGGAGAGAATCCTCATATATAAGAGGAGACTGCCTTAAAATCCGGATCGTCGTTGATGGTAAAGTAGCCTTATATTCCCATATGAGGCTATTTTACCATTGAATTAGTGAATGAATGAATATCGACTCAAGCAGCTGGTTGCCACAGAGGTCTGACAGGAGCCTTTCAGTCCTAACATCTATGCCTTATACTGGGCTCGAATCCAGGTCGCTTAGATCAGTAGCCAAGCGCGCTAACCACTCGATGTAATATAAGAGTAGCTGCGTAAACCATTACTCCTCGAGTGAAGAATAGCCTCATTATATGAACAAGTTGAGTTATTAGTTGCAAATCTTTGCTGTTTCTTAAGGGAAGAGTAGCTTCATCTACAGATATGCGATTTCTAATGAAAGTGGCTGCAAGTTTTACTATTTGTGAGGAAAGATTAGCTTGAACTATAGACTTAAAATGCGTTGCATTTGTGGCTGCAAATTTTGCTGTTTTATGAGGAAATAGACACCTTATGTATAAGTGCTGCTGCAAATCTTGCTGTTTGTCGAGGCTTGGCTGGACGGGCTGTTTCACCTCTGAGCGGCACTTTTTTGCACACCATGGGCTAAATGGCCAGGTCACATGGACCCCGAAGGCTCAGAGAAGGTTGGGGGAGGGGACCCACTGGAACAGCTGTTGGGAAACAGATGGTAGCCCATCCGACAGCTGTTGGGAGACAGATGGTCAAGGCCATCTATCGTGTTCTTTAACGTGCACATGGTAGGGCTCTCCCGCACACGGAGCCACGGCTTAACGCCCCATCCGACGGACGGCGGCCTTTCCAAGCCCATCGTGTCCCCTACTGACCGTGGGGAGAGCGGGGAATTTTGCGGAGATAAATCTCAACGCTGACCCAGCTGTTTGTCGAGAGGTAAGTAGCCTAATGTACAGAAAAAAGAAAAAAAAAAGACTGCGACATAATACAGACTATAATTTCCCTTGGTTCGGGGGGGGGGGGGGTGGCATTCCTCAGTCAGAAGCGCGTCATGCTCGTAATATACAGTTCCCAAGTTCGAGTCCCAGCTCGGTCAGCATAGAGATTTGACTCCGCAAAACTCCTTGCCCATGGTCAGTAGGGGGTGTCGATGGGCTTGGAAGAGATGCCGTCCGTCGGATGGGACGTTAAGCCGTGACCACGTGTGTGGGAGAGTCATATCCTGTGCATGTTAAAGAACACGCTGGATGGCCTTGGCAGGAGGATATCATCTGTCTCCCAACAGCTGTTCCAGTGGGTCTCTCCCCCAACCTTCTCTGAGCCCTCGCTGTTCTTGTGACCTGGCCATTTAGCCCATTGTGTGCAAAAAAGTGCCGCTCAGACAACCTGACCTCGGTTAGGGATGTGTGTCTTTATACCTTTAGGAAAAGAGTTTATGCTGACAGATTATATTCTCTATTTTGTGCAATTTAAAACAATGTCAGACACACTTCATAATTTGACGGGTTTTTTATTGTTGAAAGCGGTTAGACAAATAATACAAAAAGAACTTCAAAATACTAAAAGGCATAATATAAAAAAAAATTACATATTTAACTCCTAAAAAAAATTTCCTCTAAATTGCAGAGACCAAGCAATGGTAAAAATTACTTATTTTAAGCTGAGAAATTACCCAACTTCCAGGTTACTCTCACGTTCGCACCAGAATATCGTTTATCTAAATCAAAACCTCATTATAGCATCTAACTTAACCACCTGACCCTCTATATATAGAACGCAATAAAAAAAAAACTCGTTCTGGTATAATTTTTCGTCTCAACGCTGCATAGTTCATAATCCAGAAATAGACTTCATCCATCCTTGAAAAATACTTTCACTAGACAACAAATTAGGAATCAATACGTCTGGCGAATATTCGTGAGTCGAATACGATTATCCAACGGCGTGGTTGACACACATTATGTCCCCCGTACAATCATCTTTTCGATTCTCCCCCTTCAAAGGACCCCCCCCCCCATCCGTAATACTGTCGAAGGTCACAGACGGGCGACAGCCAGCGCCCTCTCGCGACCACCTGCAGGTAAAGAGTTGCACGCAGACGCGGAGCTTCACCAGGTCGACGGCCTCGAGGACTCGTTCTCTCCACCCCCCATCATCATAACTTTAACGCCCCCCCCCTTACACGAACGACTCCCATTTAATGTGCTCGCCGCGCGATGTAAGGCTCTCTCAGGCGAATGTTCATTCGAAGGCCGACAAGTCTGGTGCTGCCTACACCTACTAGAAACGACCTTGTGCAGATACTCTTTCACTACTACGACTGCCATATGGCCATGCTGCTTTCACATGGCGCTTTGTTTCAACTATAAAGAGAAGTCTCTTTCCCCATCTTCCATTTTTTGTTTCGTTTCCTTTTCTGTCTCTGTATTCTTTGTGTCTTCCTTTTTTTCTCTGCTCTTCGAATTACTTTAAATCCTAACTAAGAGTTGTTTAAAGCTTCAGTGTAACTGTAGGGTTCCGTTGTCTCGTTTTAAATCGCGACTCTTTTTTTTCGTTTCATAATGGAAATATCGAGGGAAAAAAAAACATCACATCAATTAAGGGCGCTAATTGTTAACTTCATTCTGAACTAGGTTTCAAGTCAATTATAGAAAGACATTTAGGTTGATGTTCAAAAAAAGAGACTCTTTCCCATTAAATAACTTATTAAGTCATTTCAGGATATTAATTTAATAGTCATTAAACGGTCTTTTACCGGCATTCTAATTTCAAATAATTAGTACTAAAGCTGATTTCTCTTCATGTAGTTTATCTCCGCAAAATTCCCCGCCTTGCCCACGGTCAGTAGGGGATACCGATGGGCTTGGAAAGACCGCCGTCCGTCGGATGGGACATTAAGCGTTACCCCGTGTGAGGGAGAGCCATACCATGTGCACGTTAAAGAACACGCTAGATAGCCTTGACGGGAGGCTATCATCTTTCTCCCAACAGCTGTTCCAGTGGGTCCCCTCACCCAACATTCTCTGAGCCTTCGGGGTCCTTGTGACCTGGCCATTTAGCCCATGGTGTGCAAAAAAAGTGCCGCTCAGAAGTAAAACAACCCAACCCAAACTCTTCAGGTAGTGCACTTGTCACTGAGATCTCATGGGAATCTATCAGTTCCCATGGAAACGGATCTTGGAGGAAGACTAGACCTACGCGGAAGAATCTTTGTCAGAAAGAAATAGCGATATTAGAATTCATTTCCTTTCGCTCTGTGAACAAACCTGTTAACTCTCATCTACTGGAAGGTAATTTATCCAATTGTCTACCTGTATTTCATCAAGGAATATCCTGATTATGTACTAATTGCTTTACCATTCCAGTTACACGTCGGTTGTTCTAAAAGTCTCATTTTAGATCTTTTTTTTGCAGTTATTTTACCAATATGGTTGCTTCACAGTTCTTTTATGTACCAATATACATAGTTGCTTTAACGTCTGGTGATACGACAATTGTTTTGCCAGTCTGCTTACACAGGAGTTGCTCTACTAGCTTGTTTATGCGGCAGCTGCTCTACCAGTCTGCTAACACCGCCGTTGCTCTACCGCTCTGGTTACATGGCATTTTCTCTACTCGTATAGTTTCGAGGCACTTGCTCTACTCGTATAGTTTCGAGGCACTTGCTCTACTCGTACAGTTTCGAGGCACTTGCTCTACTCGTACAGTTTCGAGGCACTTGCTCTACTCGTACAGTTTCGAGGCACTTGCTCTACTCGTATAGTTTCGAGGCACTTGCTCTACTCGTACAGTTTCGAGGCACTTGCTCTACTCGTACAGTTTCGAGGCACTTGCTCTACTCGTACAGTTTCGAGGCACTTGCTCTACTCGTACAGTTTCGAGGCACTTGCTCTACTCGTACAGTTTCGAGGCACTTGCTCTACTCGTACAGTTTCGAGGCACTTGCTCTACTCGTACAGTTACGAGGCACTTGCTCTACTCGTACAGTTTCGAGGCACTTGCTCTACTCGTATAGTTTCGAGGCACTTGCTCTACTCGTATAGTTTCGAGGCACTTGCTCTACTTTTATAGTTTCGAGGCAATTGCTCTACTCGTATAGTTTCGAGGCATTTGATCTACTCACGTAGTTACAAGTCATTTGCTTTGTTGGTGTGGTTATGTAGTATTTGCTCTACCACACTTGCATGGCAATTGCTCTACCTGCCTAGCTATGCAGAAGTTGCTCCACCAGTTTGGTTACACAGCATTTGTTATAATAGTCTGGTCACATGGTAGTTGCTCTATTAGTCTGCCAATGTGGAAGCTTCTCCACTGCTCTGATTACATGGCATTTGCTCTACTGGTGTTGGTTACACGACATGTTCTTCCAGTCTTACAGGGAAGTTGCTATACCAGCCTGATTATGCAGAAGTTTCTGTACCAGTCTGTTGGGTTGTTTTACCTCTTAACGGCACTTTTTTTGCACACCATGGCCTAAATGGTCCACAAGGACCCCGAAGGCTTAGAGAAGGTTGGTGGAGGGGACCCACTGGAACAGCTGTTGCGATACATATGGTAGCCTCCCGTCAAGGCCATCCAGCGTGTTATATAACGTGCACAGGGTATGGCTCTCCTGCACACGTCCCATCCGACGGACGGCTTTTCCAAGCCCATCGGTGTCCCCTACTGATCGTGGGCAGGGCGGGGAGTTTTGCGGAGAGAAGTCTCAACGCTGACCCTGCTGGGACTAGAACCTGGGAACTGCAGATTACGAGCCTGGCGCACTACCGACTGAGCCACCCCCGCTCCTGTACCAGTCTGATTATGCGGCATTTACTCTATCAGTCTTATACAGCAGTTACTCTACAAATCTTTCGCGGAATCTGCTCTACCAGTCTGGTTGTATCACATTGTCTACACTGCAGTTTCTTTAAGTGTGGTTATGCGAAATTGAAGCAAATCGGCGGCGATATCTGTTTCATTAGGCACGGTTATGCCGTAGTTCCCACGCCAGGATGCTACAAATTAAGATGTTTAAACCAATTGATATACAGAGATGTCTCAGCTCATCAATTTTTAGTACAAATTGCGCATAACAAATATATCTGGGTTCGAATCCGGGAGACGACTGAACGAATTTTTCCTGCTGGTTCATTCGTGATTATCTACGAATATCATTTCAGTGAGTATTCTGTACTATGAATATGTTCCCAAGCAACCCTGGAGGGTTCACCAGCCTTTCAAAGGATTTCTTTATATTTCTCACTTAAGCCTCTTGGGGCGGGGGTGGCTCAGTCGGTAGCGCTCCAGGCTCGTAATCTGTAGTTCCCGGGTTCGAGTCCCAGCTGGGTCAGCGTTGAGATTTATCTCCGCAAAATTCCCCCCCCCCTTCCCACGGTCAGTAGGGGACACCGATGGGCTTGGAAAGGCCGCGTCCGTCGGATGAGACGTTAAACCGTGGCCCCGTGTGCAGGAGAGCCATACCCTGTGCACGTTAAAGAACACGCTGGATGGCCTTGACGGGAGCCTACTATCTGTCTCCCAACAGCTGTTCCAGTGGATCCCCTCCCCCAACCTTCTCTGAGCCTTCGGGGTCCATGTGACCTGGCCATTTAGCCCATGGTGTGCAAAAAAGTGCCGCTCAGAGGTAAAACAACTGAACCCAAATCCAAATGTAAATTACAATTCCTCTTCCTCTTAAAAAATTATATCTTGGGGTTACTTACTGGGTTTATTGGCTGAGACCCCCCCCCTCCCAATCAAAGAAGTTTCCAATTTTTCTAATAATAATAGTTTTTCTTTTGTTTCCTTCCGAACATGAATATCAAAGCTACACTTTTCTGGGGGCTGGGGGCGAGGGTGGCTCAATCGGTAGCACGCCAAGCGCGTAATCTGCAGTTCCTAGGTATGAGTCCCACCTGGGACAACGTTGAGATTTATGTTCTCAAAACTCCCCGCCCTGCACACAGTCAGTAGGAGACACCGATAGGCTTGGGAAGGCCACCATCCATCGGATTGGGACATTAAACCGCGGTCCCGTGTGTTTGACAGCCATACTCTGTTCACGTTAAGAACACGCTGGATGGCCTTGACGGGAGGCTACCATTGTCTCCTAACAGTTGCCCAGTGGGTCCCCTCTCCCCAACTTTCTCTAAACCCTTGGGTTCCTTGCGACCTGGCCATTTAGCCCATTGTGTGCAAAAAAGTGCCACTCAGAGGTAAAACAACCCAACACAACTCACTTTAAAGAACACGCTGGATGGCTTGATTGAAGTGTAAGATCTGTCTCCTAACAGTTGTTCCAGTAGGTTCCTCCCCCCAACATTCTCTGAACCTCGGAGTCTTTGTGACCTAGCCATTTAGCCCATTGTGTACAAAAAAAAGTGCCGTTCAGAAGTAAAACAACGCAGCCCGACGCTACACTTTTCTGAAATTTAACTTAAAAGAAAGCATTCTAGGACAAAGAATCGAGGAAAAAACGATAGAATTAGGTTTGGAGAATCAAAACTTAATTTTACGCAATATAAGCTACTTCTGACTTTTCCTCGAAAAAGTGCGCGTAGATGTCAAAGAACACATACCGGGAAATCCATTCAAACTCATTTTACCAAGCTGCATTTTAAAACCCTTCTCGAGTTGCAAATGCCATCAATTCTCTGAGGCAGCACGCACTGGCGTGCGCGAAGGCCAAGAGATCTTAGAAGACGTCACAATGATGTTTGCATGCAATCCGCCATGGGAGCAAGCTCAGTGGAAAGAACTTAATAATTTAGTCACAGATCTAATGTTTTTCGTTTCTTGCGTAAAGAATTATGTCTTTCACAGTGGCGCAATATTCCCAAAATGTAGTTTTATTTCATCTAATTTGTTACCAAAATTATTTCTCGTAATTTTCTTTTTTACGTCCCCATAACTTTTTTCTTTTGGTAATTGTATTGTATCTTTTCAAGGAAATATTCGGCATTTATTCGGCTGTTTCCTCTTTCTTGCACTAAAATGATGCTGTCGCAAGATCCTCAAGGGCTCAGAATCTTCTCAAGGACCTCAAGGGCTCAGAATCATCAAGAACCTCAAGGGCTCAGAATCTCTTCAAGGACCTCAAGGGCTCAGAATCATCAAGAACCTCAAGGGCTCAGAATCTTCAAGAACCTCAAGGGCTCAGAATCTTCTCAAGGACTTCAAGAGCTCAGAATCTCTTCAAGAATCTCAAGGGCTCAGAATCTCTTCAAGGACCTCAAGGGCTCAGAATCATCAAGAACCTCAAGGGCTCAGAATCTCCTCAAGAATCTCAAGGGCTCAGAATCTCTTCAAGGACCTCAAGGGCTCAGAATCATCAAGAACCTCAAGGGCTCAGAATCTTCTCAAGGACTTCAAGAGCTCAGAATCTCCTCAAGAATCTCAAGGGCTCAGAATCTCTTCAAGGACCTCAAGGGCTCATAATCATCAAGAACGTCAAGGGCTCAGAATCATCAAGAACCTCAAGGGCTCAGAATCTTCTCAAGGACTTCAAGAGCTTAGAATCTCCTCAAGAATCTCAAGGGCTCAGAATCTCATCAAGAACCTCAAGGGTTCAAAATCTACTTAAGGACTTTAAGGGCTCAGAATCTCCTTAAGGACCTTAAGAGCTAAGAATCTCCTCAGAACCTCAAAGGTTCAAAATCTTCTCAAGAACCTCAAGGACTCAGAATTTTCTCAAGAGCCTCAAGGGCTCAAAATATCCTCAAGGATCTCCAGGTTGTTTAGAAAAAGGGGATCCATTGGAGAGCTGGTAGGAGAATGATGAAAGCTTCTCATGTCCGTTAATTCTTCCACTCCTGCCTTCGGTCAGAAAGGGAGACACCGATGGGTTTGGAAAAGCCGCCGTCCATCGTTGAGACGTAAAGCAGTTAACAGGAAAGCCATGCCCTATGCAAGTTAAAGAACACTCTGGAAGTTAACGTCAAAGCTCTATAACTTCTAAAATATGTATTTTTGTTTTGAAAAATGTGATTGTGGATAAAAATCTCAATAAAATAAATCAAAATCTCGATTTTCAACAATATTCGTTCAGTATTTAATGAGTTATGGAAGTTTGAATATTTAGCGACTACAATGCCAGCCACAAAAATTGACTTCAGAAGTTAATTAAAACTTAGTAATAAGTATTGTATCAAAGTGTTTAATAAAATAAGTTTGTGTTTTAGAACTTTGTGTAAAGAATTCTTTCACTATTCTTTAGTTTTGTATTGTCTTGTGAAACTTCCATAACTCATTAAAATACTGAACGAATATTGTTGAAAAGAGACATATTGATTTATATTATGATTGAGATCTTTATCTGCAATCACATTTTTCAAAACAAAAAAACTTATTTTAGAGGTAATAGAGCGTTGACGTTAGCTTCCCATTGACTTAACATAGGGATTTTTCTTGCCGAGTGGTTAGCGCGCTTGGCTACTGATCTACGGGACCTGGGTTCGAGCCCCGGGTAAGGCATGGATGTTCGTGTTGTTTTTCTGCTGAGTTCCTGCCATCCTCTCAAACCTTCTACTTTGGCATATAAACTGACAGGCTCCTGTCAGACCTCTGTGGCAAGCAGCTGCTTGAGGGGGTATTTATTTATTTATTATGGAAACCAGCGGGGTGGCTCAGTCGATAGCGCGCCAGACTCGTAATCTGTAGTTCCCAGGTTCGAGTCCCAGCTGGGTCAGCGTTGAGACTTATCTCCACAAACTCCCTGGCCACGGTCAGTAGGGGACACCGATGGGCTTGGAAAGGCGGCCGTCTGTCGGATGGGACGTTAAGCCTTGGCCCCGTGTGCGGGAGAGCTCATACCCTGTGCACGTTAAAGAACACGCTGGATGGTCCTTGGCGGGAGGCTACCATCTGTCTCCCAACAGCTGTTCCAGTGGGTCCTTCCCCTCCAACCTTCTCTAGCCTTCGGGGTCCTTGTGAACTGGCCATTTAGCCCATTGTGTGCAAAAAACAGTACCGCTCAGAGGTAAAGCAACCCAACTCTGAAAAATAATGCAAAGTTCATATTTGAACTTTGCATTATTTGATTCAGAACTGTGTGAACATTCTGAATCATTTATTGCCATATTTATAATTTGTTTGTTTAAAGTTTCGAAATTATTATACCTGAGGTCTGACAGGCTCCTGTCAGACCTCTGTGGCAAGCAGCTGCTTGAGGGGGTATTTATTTTTTTTATTTTTTATGGTTTGCCATTAAAGTTTTAAAAATTATTTCATCGAAGATTTTTTTGTTTTTATTAAGAGTGTGACAATTTATGCACACAGAATTTGCTTTTTTACTGAAGTTTTGAAAATTATTGTTCCGATATTACTTATTGTGAAAAAAATAAAGAAAAATAACTTCATTTGATAATAATTTCAAGCTTTTAATCTGTCTTTAGCAATTAAAAATAAGCACCATTGAGCCTTTGAATTTTCTCTTTCATTAATGAATCGTTCTTAGCATTTATAATTATGTTACTCCAGAATTTTGAAATTCAAATTCAAATTTATTAGAACATGAATAGAATAAACACACAGATATACGATACATTATCACTACAACATTTGACATATAAGCAATCAATCAATTTTTTGGTTTGTTTTACCTCTGAGCGGCACTTTTTTGCACACCATGGGCTAAATGGCCAGGTCACATGGACCCCGAAAGCTCAGAGAAGGTTGGGGGAGTGGACCCACTGGGACAGTTGTTGGGAGACAGATGGTAGCCTCCCGTCAAGGCCATCCAGCGTGTTCTTTAACGTGCACAGGGTATGGCTCTCCCGCACACGGGCCACGGCTTAACGTCCCATCCGACGAACGGCAGCGTTTCCAAGCCCATCGGTGTCCCCTACTGACCGTGGGCAGGGCGGAGAATTTTGCGGAGATAAATCTCAAAGCTAACCCAGCTGGGACTCGAACCTGGGAACTACAGATTACGAGCCTGGCGCGCTACCGACTGAGCCACCCCCGCCCCCACAATCAATCAATAAGTAATAATGAACAACTGAGGAGCTTTCCAGTTCTTCCAGGTTATAAAAATTTTATCCAATTGATTTAAACAAATAAAGAAAGATATAAAAAAACAGAAAAGGAATAAAACGAAAACTAAAATATATATATTAAAGGACACAATTGGTAGGGTATGGAATTTTTCCAAATATCAATTTTATTCAAATTGTAAAAAATTATTTTAACGCAGCAACAAAGCATTCAATATTGTTTAACAATGACAAGTGTGCACGCAAATATTTTTTAAGAGTTGTTAAACATTTTTTCCTTTCTTATTGTATACTCCAGTGAATTAAAAAAAATTTATGCAATACTTCTTTTTTTCTTTTTCATATAAGATTGTACACCCAAAACTCTCGATTTAAAATTAAGATGTCTAATCGGAATCTAATTATCAATCTTACTGTTCTAATTTATTGTAGTATTTTATGCTTTTCTTTTAACTTTTTCAATTTTAAAAATAAATAATTGCAATTGTTGCAAAAAAATTTAATAGCCTAGAAATACGAGTAATTAATAAATGACTTATTGGCATTCATTTTCAGTGTATAGTTTTTTTATAATTTATCAGAGAAACTATTTTCTCTAGCAGGTATCGGATTGATTAAATCTTTTTCTTCCGTTAGCTACTGTGTTTAATTTGCTCGTCGATATTATTTGCTTTGGGTTCCTAAGAATAGTTCTAATATATATATAATAATAATAAATACCCCTTCAAGCAGCTGCTTGCCACAGAGGTCTGACAGGAGCCTGTCAGTTTATAATGCCAAAGTAAAAGATCTGAAAGGATGGCAAGACCTCAGCAGAAAAATAACACATACATCCATGCCTTACCCGGGGCTCGAACCCAGGTCCCATAGATCCGTAGCCAAGCGCGCTAACTACTCGGCCATGGGAACCAATTGTTAATTGACAACTTGTTGAAAGAGAAGAGCGGAAGACAAAATCGGAAATGGCAAAATAGCGCACCGACTTCCATTCATTGTTGCAAAATTGCGGGTTTAAATTGCTTGCTTTTAGACGTTCTCGATAATAACAATTTTTTTTATTGTTAATGTTCTTTTTTTTGGTTTCGTGATTTTGGAACGGATTTTCAGTTTCTAGTTTCTTCAGCAAGAAGAGATTTTCAAGAAAAGAATTTGCTTAATGGATTTGTTTAAATGATATCATAGAGCATGAAGTAATCCAACCTATCAAACTATTAGAGTTGTTGGGTTGGGTTGTTTTACCTCTGAGCGGCACTTTTTTGCACACCATGGGCTAAATGGCCAGGTCACATGGACCCCGAAGGCTCAGAGAAGGTTTGGGGAGAGGACCCACTGGAACAGCTATTGGGAGACAGATGGTAGCCTCCCGTCAAGGCCATCCAGCGTGTTCTTTAACGTGCACAGGGTATGGCTCTCCCACACACGGGGCCATGACTTAACGTCCCATCCGACGGACGGCGGCCTTTCTAAGCCCATCGGTGTCCCCTAATGACCGTGGGCAGGGCGGGGAATTTTGCGGAGATAAATCTCAACGCTGACCCAGCTGGGACTCGAACCTGGGAACTACAGATTACGAGCCTGGTGCGCTACCGACTGAGCCAGCCCCGCTCCGCTAAAATGTAGGCGCGGGGAGATACAGAATATGCAGAATAAAAGTGAGACCCGACTTGATTATGTTCGCAATCGATTCTTGCAATGCATAAAAGATGAGCTGGGGTGGGTTGGGTTGTTTTACATCTGAGCGGCACTTTTTTGCACACCATGGGCTAAATGGCCAGGTCACATGGACCCCGAAGGCTCAGAGAAGGTTTGGGGAGAGGACCCACTGGAACAGCTGTTGGGAGACTGATGGTAGCCTCCCGTCAAGGCCATCCAACGTGTTCTTTAACGTGTACAGAGTATGGCTCTCCCGCACGCGGGGCCACGGTTTAACGTCCCATCCGACGGACGGCGGTCTTACCAAGCCCATCGGTGTTCCCTATTGACCGTGGGCAGGGCGGAGATTTTTGCGGAGATAAATCTCAACGCCGACCCAGCCGGGACTCGAACCTGGAAACTACAGATTACGAGCCTGGCGCGCTACCGACTGATCCCCCCCAAACTATTGTAGATTTTCCATATTATTTCAATGCGAATCTAACTTCTAAGCTCTATAACTGCTAAAATATCAATTTAATGGAAAACTGTGAATGAAGATAAATTAAAGATCATAATCAAATCTATTTAAATCTTGATTTTGAACAATATTCGCTCAGTATTTAAAGTGTTATGGAGCTGGAATATTTGCAATAAATTGTCTTGTTTTGTAAAAACCATTCGTAACTGTGTAAAATTAAAATAATCATTATGCACATTCTAAAATGTATATTTGTTTCATTAAATGTTTAAAACAAAACTTATATAAGTTTGAATTAATTTCTGAGATAAAAACTTGTGACGCATTAGTTTTAGGAAATATCATAGCTTCCATATCTCTAAATACTAAACGAATATTGTAGAAAATCGAGATTTAAATAGAGATTTGATTATAATATTTATCTTTCATTATATTTTTCCACTGAACGTAAATTTCAGATGTTATAAAGCTTGGAAGTTAGATTCAAATTGCCATAAGAAGAAAATTATGATATTTTGTTAGAGCAATATATGTTGTTTTAGGTGTTGGGTTCGTATAATTTATCATTTTTTGTAAAAAAAAATAAATAAAATAAATACCCCCTCAAGCAGCTGCTTGCCACAAAGGTCTGACAGGAGCCTGTCAGTTTATATGCCATAGTAGAAGGTCTGAGAGGATGGCAGGACCTCAGCAGAAAAACGACACGTACATCCATGCCTTACCCGGGGCTCGAACCCAGGTCCCTTAGATCAGTAGTCAAGCGCGCTAACCACTCGGCCACGGGGTTGTACTTTATGCAAATTTAAAACTAAAAAAAAAATATTTTTTTTCAATTTGAAAATGGTTCTTCCCTCTTATGGGGCTACCTCAACATTTTTAAAATAATTGTTCGTTTTAAAACCTTAATATAAATATTAGTACAAAAGTATGGTCATTCGACCTATGATATCCTATACTTCCCCAATTTGGACGAACACAACTCCCACGATAATTCACAAGATACAGGTCTTGCAGAATAAAATCCTGCGATGTGTGATCAATGCCCCCTGGTTTGTAACCAATAGACAATTGCATAAAGATCCGGGCATTGATCATATTTACACATATCTTAAGTTTGTCTCGCGAGGTTTCTACGAGTCAGTGCAGAGAAACCCGCTCGAAATTATATCCTGCCTTCTGGACTACGATCATGAAGTCCTTAACAGATACAAGAGGCCTAAGATGATGGCTTTCGCTAAAGAAAGTTATCCATTTTAGGTCTCTTGTGGATTATTACTACTCTTTGTTTTATGTTCTTTTGCCCTTTGGGGCCCATCATTGTATGGTTTACTTTTGTTTGTTTTTTCAAACAGCTGCTTGAGGGGGTATTTATTTTTATTAATACAAAATAAAGACTTTTCTAGATTACAAGACTACTAATGCAAACGTCATTACTTGGGCCAACGGTCTTCTGTTATAGGAGGTGTTGGTCAGATCAGCCTTTTTACTCAAGTCGCACTTCGCTTAGCTTATCACCATGCCTTTATGGCTTTTATAGGGCTTCATAGTGACGTAAATACTTATGTCAGTAAGAAATTTTGCTTACATTGACGTGTTTCATGGTACTTCGGGTTGTTGTTTCACCTCTGAGCGGCACTTTTTTGCACACCATGGGCTAAATGGCCAGGTCAAATGGACCCCGAAGGCTCAGAGAAGGTTGGGGGAGGGGACCGACTGGAACAGCTGTTGGGAGACAGATGGTAGCCTCCCGTCAAGGCCAACCAGCGTGTTCTTTAACGTACACAGGTTATGGCTCTCCCGCACACGGGGCCACGGCTTAACGTCCCATCCGACGGACGGCGGCCTTTCCAAGCCCATCGGTGTCCCCTACTGACCGTGGGCAGGGCGGGGAATTTTGCGGAGATAAATCTCAACGCAGACCCAGCTGGGACTCGAACCTGGGAACTATAGATTACGAGCCTGGCGCGCTACCGACTGAGCAACCCCCGCCCCCATGGTACTTCGCGCAGGATGCGATGTTCGTAACAGTTACGTCCCGGATTTTAGATGATTTCCTGTTAGGTTTAGTATTTGCCTCGGTTAAAAATTCCTGTTTACATCCATTAATAAATAAGAAATAAATAAATAAAGAATAAATACCCCCTCAAGCAGCTGCTTGCCACAGAGGTCTGACAGGAGCCTGTCAGTTTATATGCCATAGTAGAAGGTCTGAGAGGATGGCAGGACCTCAGCAGAAAAACAACACAAACATCCATGCCTTACCCGGGGCTCAGGTCCCGTAGATCAGAAACCAAGCGCGCTAACCACTCGGCCACGGGACGGCTAAATAAGGAATAAATCAATCAAATTTTCTGTCAAAAAAGTAAAATTTCAAAGATGTGAATTACTAAAATCGTAACATTTACTAAACTGTCCCCATTTTCAGAAAGGCGAAACTAGAACAGTTACTAAAATGTCCCAGTTTTTACCAATCGAAATCTGGTCACTCTTGACTATTGTGATGACACGAGGCCACGCATCCAATTAATCTACAACAAATCCTGCCATTTACCTCCGCAATGAGTTTCGTCTATCATACTATTTTCTCTTTTTTTTTCGTTCTCTTGATCATAATTTTTTTAACCTCTAAATCTGGTCACTCTTGACTATTGTGATGACACGAGGCCACGCATCCAACTAATCTACAACAAATCCTGCCATTTACCTCCGCAATGAGTTTCGTCTATCATACTATTTTCTCTTTTTTTTTCGTTCTCTTGATCATAATTTTTTTAACCTCTAAATCTGGTCACTCTTGACTATTGTGATGACACGAGGCCACGCATCCAACTAATCTACAACAAATCCTGCCATTTACCTCCGCAATGAGTTTCGTCTATCATACTATTTTCTCTTTTTTTTTCGTTCTCTCGATCATAATTTTTTTAACCTCTAAATCTCTCTTTCTGCTGGAAAACGAGATCAACCAAGCAGCATTTCACCTAGATGTTCGAGCCACGCTCTCAAGGCTGGTCATTGAACGTTTGCCGATACCTGAAGCCACGATGACGGGGAGACAACAAATCCAACCAGCCAGACGGATGCAGGCCTCTTGACCATCTGCACGGTTGCTATGACAACAGCCAATTAATAATAGAGAGGAGACAGTGAGAGGAGCAATGATCTCGTGTAGACACCGTTACGGATGTGGCCGAGGGACAAGGAGTAATCAGCGGAAGGTCCAACTTCTCTCCCCCCCACCGTTTACCCATCCCCCTACGCTATACAGATGTACACAACGCAGGGGGGGGGGGGGAGAGCGAACCTCTTTTTTTTCCAACCACCCCTCAGTCACCCCTGACGCGGGCCTGACACCTGCCCGCCATTAGTCCGGCTGCGCCGCGTGCCGCACAACAGGTGCTCTGTCGTGCCAGCCAATCATGAATCCGCACGCGTCGCCGCGTGCTCCCATCTTTTCCCGGACAGCTGGTTGGCTGGATGAAAGACAGCTGCGCGCGTTCGGCACGTGCCACCTGCCCCTCGAGACAGGTCTAAGGAAGCCCGGTGTCTTGGAAGAAATAGGACTGTGGACGCCCTTTTTTTTCTTCGTTCCTCTGATATTCATTTCCTTTTTTCGGTTTTTTGTTCTCTTATTGCGACTTCTTTTCTCTGAGAGGTCAAGGTCTGTCATATTGCCTGCTGCTCGAATGAAGGTACTTGGCACCTGGAACTTGGGATCATCATCCGCTCATCCTGTGAGGTGATTTTTAAGGTGACGTTACGCAACACTTCAGAAAGCGCGTGCCATTTAATTGTTAAAAGTTGCGGCCTCACAGAAGGAAGTTTAGCGTTATCAGCGTTGTCTAATTTTTTGGCGTCTTGAAATTAATTAGCAACAATGGAGGGGTGGCCTTACTCACATCAGGGTAGGGGAACATTCAAATAATCGCACACGCTCTAATACGTTTTGAGGCCACCCTTCGTTGGTTTTAAGAAGTCAGAAAGCTTAGAAATGTTCGTAACGTTAAATCGCTCAATTGTTTTTGTGTGGCCATAACCAAAGTCAAGGAGAGCATTTCTTTCTTGACTCGTATACCATCTGTCGTGTGCGGCCCAGTATTTTTCAACGAAAAACGTTCCCGCTTATACCTACAAGAGCATGTCCAAGGGGCGGGGTGCTCAGTCGGTAGCGCGCCAGGCTCGTAATCTGCAGTTCCCAGGTTCGAGTCCCAGCTGGGTCAGCGTTGAGATTTATCTCCGCAAAATTCCCCGCCCTGCCCACGGTCAGTAGGGGACACCGATGGGCTTGGAAAGGCCGCCGTCCGTCGGATGGGACGTTAAGCCGTGGCTCCGTGTGCGGGAGAGCCATACCCTGTGCACGTTAAAGAACACGCTGGATGGCCTTGACGGGAGGCTACCATCTGTCTTTCAACAGCTGTTCCAGTGGGTCCCCTCCCCCAACCTTCTGTTAGCCTTCGGGGTCCATGTGACCTGGCCATTTAGCCCATGGTGTGCAAAAAAGTGCCGCTCAGAGGTAAAACAACCCAACCTAACACATGTCCAAAAGTGAGGGGTGAGGGTTATTATTTTCTGTATCCAAAAGTGAGAGGTGAGGGTTATTATTTTCTAACTCATATTTTCTAAAAAAAATCCCAGAAAATCAGACTCAAGGCGTGTGCATACGCCACTGTAATCGTCATTGTAATCTGATATAGTAAATTCGCTTTACTTCTTCTTCGATATTATCTGAAATATTAAAAAATAAAATATTTGATAACATTTTTTTAATAAACTTTCTGATTTCGTCTTTTTGAACTTTGAGTTCACGAAGTTAATAACGAAAATCATAAACATTTATGCTTGCCACGTTTCATTTTTTTAGAATTCTGTCTTTTTCCTGCAGGCTTGAATATTCGGGGCGGGGGTGGCTCAGTCGGTAGCGCACCAGGCTCGTAATCTGTAGTTCCCAGGTTCGAGTCCCAGCTGGGTCAGCGTTGAGATTTATCTCCGCAAAAATTCCCCGCCCTGCCCACGGTCAGTAGGGGACACCGATGGGCTTGGAAAGGTCGCCGTCCGTCGGATGGGACGTTAAGCCGTAACCCCGTGTGCGGGAGAGCCATACCCTGTGCACGTTAAAGAACACGCTGGATGGCCTTGACGGGAGGCTACCATCTGTCTTTCAACAGCTGTTCCAGTGGGTCCCCTCCCCCAATCTTCTGTTAGCCTTCGGGGTCCATGTGACCTGGCCATTTAGCCCATGGTGTGCAAAAAAGTGCCGCTCAGAGGTAAAACAACCCAACCTAACACATGTCCAAAAGTGAGGGGTGAGGGTTATTATTTTCTGTATCCAAAAGTGAGAGGTGAGGGTTATTATTTTCTAACTCATATTTTCTAAAAAAAATCCCAGAAAATCAGACTCAAGGCGTGTGCATACGCCACTGTAATCGTCATTGTAATCTGATATAGTAAATTCGCTTTACTTCTTCTTCGATATTATCTGAAATATTAAAAAATAAAATATTTGATAACATTTTTTTAATAAACTTTCTGATTTCGTCTTTTTGAACTTTGAGTTCACGAAGTTAATAACGAAAATCATAAACATTTATGCTTGCCACGTTTCATTTTTTTAGAATTCTGTCTTTTTCCTGCAGGCTTGAATATTCGGGGCGGGGGTGGCTCAGTCGGTAGCGCACCAGGCTCGTAATCTGTAGTTCCCAGGTTCGAGTCCCAGCTGGGTCAGCGTTGAGATTTATCTCCGCAAAAATTCCCCGCCCTGCCCACGGTCAGTAGGGGACACCGATGGGCTTGGAAAGGTCGCCGTCCGTCGGATGGGACGTTAAGCCGTAACCCCGTGTGCGGGAGAGCCATACCCTGTGCACGTTAAAGAACACGCTGGATGGCCTTGACGGGAGGCTACCATCTGTCTCCCAACAGCTGCTCCAGTGGGTCTCCTCCCCCAACCTTCTCTGAGCCTTCGGGTTCCATGTGACCTGGCCATTTAGCCCATGGTGTGCAAAAAAGTGCCGCTCAGAGGTAAAACAACCCAACCCTTGAATATTTACTTCGGAACCATTTGTTCTTTACCGAATCATTAATTATTACCAGGAAGAATTGTTCAGACTCATTGGTAATCAATTAGCGAGAAAAATAGTCTGATTATGAATCGATAAAAAAAAAGTTCTTTAATTGTTTGCGTTGTTTTACCTCCTAGCGACACTTTTTTTTGCACACAATGTGCTAAATGGCCAGGTCACAAGGACTCCGAGGGTTCAGAGAAGGTTGGGGGAGAGGACCCACTGAACAGTTGTTAGGAGACAGATGGTAGCCTTCCGTTCATGGGCCACTGCTTAATGTCCCATCTTATTGACGGCGTTCTTCCCAAGATCATCGGTGTCCCCTACTGACCGAGGGCAGGACGGGGAGTTTTGCGGAGATAAATTTAGTTACCGACTGAGCAACTCTGTCCCTAATTTAATTGGTAATCAATGGGATATTTAAATTCATTGCTAATAGATACTAATAAAAATTATTTAATATTTGAGTAGTTTTATTTCAATCTTTTAAATTCTATTTGTTCACAATGGGCTGAAAAGCCAGGTCAAGTTGGGTTGTTTTACCTCTGAGCGGCACTTTTTTGCACACAATGGTCTAAATAGTCAGATCACAAGGACCCCGCAGGCTCAGAGAAGGTTAGAAGAAAGAGACACACTGGAGAGCTATGGAGAGAAGATGCTAGCCTCCTGTCAAGGCCATCCAGAGTGTTCTTTAATGTGCACAGGGTATAACTCTCTTGCACACGGACACACGTCTTAACGTCCCATTCGATGGACGGCACTCTTTTCAAGCCCATCGATGTCCCCTACTGACCGAGAGCAGAACGGGGGAGTTTTGCTGAGATAATTCTCAACGTTAGCCCAGACAGAACTCGAAGCTGGAAACTGTAGATTACGAGCCTGGCGCGCTACCGACTGAGCCACCCTACCCCGCCAGATCAGGAACTAAGTGTGCCGTGACAAAGTGAGCCAAATTCTACTTGCACAATCACGAAGTGAGCCAGTAATAGATGTGCCGCGAAGAAGTGAGCTCAATACTAGGTGTTCCGCAACGAAGTGAGTCCATTACTTGGTGTGCCGCGACCAAGTGAAATTAATGATCGCAATCAAATTAATTTAAATCTTGCTTTTAACCAATATTCGTTCAATATTGAGAGTTATGGAAATCCCAAGATTTCTCAAGATCAATTGAGAAATTTTTTGAGTTTTGAAATCCCAAGATCAATTGAGAGTTATGAGATCCCAAGATTTCAGAGCTAGTAGGGGAAGAAGAAACAGTGAGCAGCTTTTAGGAGTTAGCTGAAAACCCCTCGTCAAGGCCACTCAGCGTGTTCTTTAACATTACAAGTGTATTAACATACTTCCCTGCACACTGAACCACGGTTTTAACGCCTTAACCGATAGACGCAGCATCAGTGCTCCCTTTCTCACCAATGACAAAGCAAGGTTAACAGAGAAAATCTAAACAAAGGCAATGTGGGGACTCGAATCTGGAAGCATCAGGTTTCGAGGTTGGTGCGCTAGCAGCTGACGAATCGTTAGGAAGAATGGACAGTTTCATTGATGTACGGTGGTTACACTAGATTTTTATAGGCAGTCTTTGTTAGCACATGTAGAATAACTGGGGCGGGGGTGGCTCAGTCGTTAGCGCGCCAGGCTTGTAATTTGTAGTTCCCAGGTTCGAGTCCCAGCTGGGTCAGCGTTGAGATTTATCTCCGCAAAATTTCCCCGCCCTGCCCACGGTCAGTAGGGGACACCGATGGGCTTGGAAAGGCCGCCGTCCGTCGGATGGGACATTAAGCCGTGGCCCCGTGTGCGGGAGAGCCACACCTTGTGCACGTTAAAGAACACGCTGGATGGCCTTGACGGGTGACTACCATCTGTCTCCCAACAGCTGTTCCAGTGGGTCCCCTCCCCCAACCTTCTCTGAGTCTTCGGGGGTCCTTGTGGCCTGGCCATTTAGCCCATGGTGTGCAAAAAAGTGCCGCTCAGAGGTAAAACAATCCAAACAATGCAGAATAACTAGCTGGCACAGATAGGCGACTGCATATTTACTGCTAGTAACGCCACAATTAGGCAGTCGCCCGTAATTTTCATTTCTCACTAAAAATCACTGTGGAGATATCTTACTTTGTAGTTCTGTATCTGACTATTGTTTCCTTTTTTTTTTCTGCGTTTTTACAAAAATATGAACTAAAAAAATTATTTATTAAGGGTTTTCCAAAAGGGGCTTTAGGATTTTGAATGCCGATAACTTAAAATGTGTTTTTTTTTTCAGGTGGAATTTCATATACCCTAACTTCAGTCATATACAAGTCTAACTATGGCGTCGCTCTCGCAAGAACAACGTATTGAAATCGTTAAAACTAATTATGGAAATAGACGTTCAGTAAAAGAAACACATCACAAAATTCGTGATTTTTTCGCCGCCTTCAATCGTCCTCCTGAACAATTTCATGTTAAATGGAAGTGTCAATAAACAAAATTGTTTACTGACACTTCCATTAATTATATATTATTAATTCCCGATATAAGAATATTAGAAAATCGTTTCAAATTAACTCTTTTTAAAAAAAAAAAATGGAAGTGTCAATAAACAAAATTGTTTATTGACACTTCCATTAAGTGATCTGGCAAAATTGTTTATTGACACATTCCAATTAGTGATCTGGCAACCTTCGTGTCACGTGACACGAAGGTGTCACGTGGAAGGAGTCTGGTGAAAAAAAAAGGTGTCTGGAGAAAAAAAAATCGTTGCCAGATATTTTTTCTGAAGGTTGCCAGATCACTAATTTCTGAAAAAAATCGTTGGCAGATATTTTTTCTGAATTCTGTAATCAACCATAGCGTTCGGACACTTTTTTGAGCGACTGTAGGTGGTCATATTATTTTGATACTAGATCGTGTGGGCTCACTCACGGAAATATTGAGCGTGTGCAGTTACCGTTCACAGCAAACTGGAGCGTGTGCAGTAACTGCACACGCTCCAGTTTGCTGTGAACGGTAACTGGAGCGTGTACAGTTGCTGTACACGCTCCAGATATTTTTCTTGAATTCTGTAATCACGTGACACGAAGGTTGCCAGATCACTGATTTCTAAAAAAATCGTTGCCAGATATTTTTTCTGAATTCTGTAATCAACCTTAGCGTTCGGACACTTTTTTGAGCGACTGTACAACATCATATCTGTTAATACCGGCTCACTTTTCCTATTTCGTCTCAGGCAAAGAAGACTTGAGAGTCAGTCCACACAACATCGCTTTAGCTGAGAGTCAAGTGTCTTCTGTAACAGATGTCTCGTGGCATTGCTCTCAGAAGCACGTACTCCCTTACGGGGAAGAGTCATCTTCATTCATGACGTGTGTTCCTCTTGGTCACTCTTCTCAACTTTCTTACCATCTGTCTATCGCAGCCAGATGCGTAGACATCATGTGCTGGCCAGACTAAATAGAAAAATCTAAACTCTCCCTTTTTATTTTCACACCCGTCACGATTTGGTTTTAGCTGAGGTGAGCAGTATTTCCTTATTGACATTCTCAGCGTAACTGTTTCGTAGACTAAACGTTGGAGTCGTGGATCATGTGACGGCGAACTTTTTTAAATGTCAGGGGTTTCGTGGATCATCTTGCACTTTGAAGAGTGCAAGTCAAAGTGCAAGATGTACCCAGACAGCGGAAATGACGTGTAAAGTTCAGAGTCTGCTACACGTCACAGAAAGTGTTCGTGTCATGCTGGGTGCTCTCATAAAAGTAATAGCAGAATTGTAGCCACGATTTCACAAGCTAGGGATTCTTTTAACTCTGAGCGGCATTTATTACACACAGTGGCCACAAGTGTTCCAGGAACTGCTGGGGTTGTTAGGGTGTTATTGAGTGTCTACTGGGCAGTTGTTAGCAGACAGATGAAAGCATCTGGTCAAAACTATCCAGTATACAGTGGCTCTCCAAGCTCATCGGTTTTTCCCCTTTCTCACCGAAAGTACAGTGTAGATTAAAGGAAAAAATATCAACCCCCCCGCACAGTGAATATACAGCGAAAACTACGAGACTAGTGTTCCGACAACTAAGCCAGTCACCCCAAGTGGGGGTTCTATATAAAAATGAAGATTTTGAAGCGAGATTTTGATTAAATTCTTAATACTAAAGAATTCATTTAAGCTTTGAAGCAACAATATAGAAGAATAATAACGTTTCGCCTCTGGTGAATCTTGATACTATTGTAATCAATTCAATTGGGTTGTCACTTAAAGATTCTGTTGTGTCTGAGTAACACTTTTTTGCACACAATGGGCTAAATGATCAAGTCAGAAAGACCCCAAGGGATGAAAAGATTGGAGAAAGAGATTCACTGAAGAGTCGTTGAGAGACAGATGGAAGACTCATCCTCTGTGATCTTTAACGTGCACATGGAACCACGGCTTAACGTTCCATCCAATGGATAGCAGCATTTTCAAATTCATCAGTGGGGCGGTGGTGGCTCAGTCGGTAGGGTGCCAGGCTCATAATCTGTAGTTCCCAGGTTCGAGTCCCAGCTGGGTCAGCGTTGAGATTTATCTCCGCAAAACTCCCAGCCCTGCCCACGGTCAGTAGGGGACACCGATGGGCTTGGAAAGGCTGCCGTCTGTCGGATGGGACGTTAAGCCGTGGCCCCGTGTGCGGGAGAGTCATACCCTGTGCACGCCAAAGAACACACTGTATGGCCTTGATGGGAGGCTAACATCTGTCTTCCAACAGCTGTTCCAGTGGGTCCCCTTCCCCAACCTTCTCTGAGCCTTCGGGGTCCATGTGACCTGACCATTTAGCCCATGGTGTGCAAAAAAGTGCCGCTCAGAGGTAAAACAATCCAACCCAACCAAATTCATCAATGCACCCTTTCTCACTGAAAGAAGAACTAGGACTAGCTGAGAAAATTATCAACTCAAGCCTAATTCAGACTCGAACCTATGAACATTAGATTTCGAACTTGGTGCACAACTACAAACTGATGTTGGAGTCCCAGCTGGGAGAGCGTTGAGATTTATTTCTGCGAAACTCCTCGCCCTGACCTCGGTCAGTAGGCAACATCGATGGGTTTGGAAAGACCCTCTGTCTATTGGATGAGTTGTTAAGTCATGGCATTGTGTGCTGCAGAACCATACCCTGTGCACATTAAAAGACATGCTGAATAGCCTTGACGAGAGTCTACTGTCTCCTAGCATCTATCCAGTGAGTCCTCTTCCCCCAAACTTCTCTGAGACCCCGGAGTCCTTGTGACCTGACATTTAGCCCATTGTGTGCAAAAAAGTGCTGTTCAGAGGTAAAACAACCCAAACCGAACCTACTGAGCCAATACCCTCAGCATATTATTACTGATATTATAATATATAGCAATATAAATTATATTTTATCCCGTGGCCGAGTGGTTACCACGCTTGGCAACTGATCTAAGGGATCTGGGTTCGAGCCCCGGGAAAGGCAAGGGTGTGTGTGTCGTTTTTCTGCTGAGGTCCTGCCATCCTCTCAGATCTTCTACTATGGCATATAAATTGACAGGCTCCTGTCAGACCTCTGTGGCAAGCAGCTGCTTGAGGGGGTATTTATTATTATTATTTATAATTATATTAATTGTTATATTAAATAAATTACAATTATACATACCAACTGAGCCAGTTCTCGTCCACCAGTGTCTACATTCACCCTCCCAGTGGCCGAGTGCCTAGTGCGCTTGTCTACAGAACAAATGGACCTGGGTTCGATCTCCGGATAATAGAGATATTTCTTTTCTGTTTTATCTTTCTGCTGAGGTCTCTTTCGATTTCCGCACAGATCTTCTCCGTGGGTATTATACTGATAGGCTCCTGTGAGACCTCTGTAGCAAACAGGTGCTTGAGGCGTAATTTTGCTTGATTTTTAACAGACTGCAATGCGAAAAGTGAAAAAATAAAATTCATAGTTTAGCTGTTTATGCTTTTGTTTATAGTTTTACGTTTGTATAATTTTTTTTTCTTTTACCGGGCTAAGGATAAGTAATTAGAAGTAGCTCAGGCACGTAAATTTGAACCTGAACATATCTCTGTAAAAGTCATTGCAGACACAATGGGGCGGGGGTGGCTCAGTCGGTAGCGCGCCAGGCTCGTAATCTGTAGTTCCCAGGTTCGAGTCCCAGCTGGGTCAGCGTTGAGATTTATCTCCCCAAAATTCCCCGCCCTGCCCACGGTCAGTAGGGGACACCGATGGGCTTGGAAAGGCCGCCGTCCGTCGGATGGGACGTTAAGCCGTGGCCCCGTGTGTGGGAGAGCCATACCCTGTGCACGTTAAAGAACACGCTGGATGGCCTTGACGGGGGCTACCATCTGTCTTCCAACAGCTGTTCCAGTGCACAGCAACAGCTGTTCCAGTGCGTCCCCTCCCCCAACCTTCTCTGAGCCTTCGGGGTCCATGTGACCTGGCCATTTAGCCCATGGTGTGCAAAAAAGTGCCGCTCAGAGGTAAAACAACCCAACCCATTGCAGACACTCCACGCCAAATGTCCCTTTTCTAGAAAAAAAAAAAATCCTTTTTTTGAATCAAATACTCGTAGAATTGTGTTTTTTATCCTTACATTATCAAAAGACAAATTATCATACTTCGGCGTACGAAAAAAAAAAGTTTGTCATCAGAACCAATGAAAAATACACATTTAAAAAAATGCATTTGACAAATCTTTACGATTGAAAGGAGAAATTATAAGCTTGAGAGCACACAAAATGACACGGCGAGTCTTGAAGTGGCGCGAACGGACAGAAAAGCAAAAGAATATATTTTTATCCTGTTGATTGGAGATGTCTGGTAACAGCTTGGGAGCGCGAGTGAGGCAAAGAACCTGTATGGGGCACCAAGCAATACTGCGCCGAGGCTTTAAGTCCCATATGATGAACGGCGGTCTTTCCAGCTCATCAGTGTCCCTTACTGACCAAAGGCAGGGTGAGGGTTTAGGGAGAATAATCTCAACATTCTCAATAGTGAATCTCGAAGCTGGGAACTACAGATTACTAGCCTGACGCACTACCTATCGAATCAACCTTCGTCCAAGGTATAGGTGGGGGGGCTGCAATGAAAGTTCATTGCAGTATAACATTTTCCCTTCTTTTCATCATCATCCTCATCCTCATCATCCTCAAGCAGCTATGGGCTACGGGTCCAACCAGACCGTTCAATTTAATTCTCCAAGCATATAAGGCTTATAAACTGACAGGCTCCTGTCAGACCTCTATGGCAAGCAGCTGCTTGAGGGGGTATTTATTTATTTATTTATATGTCCTTAACTACATTCTCTTCATCCGGCCACTGCCCACCAATTCTAACAAGGTCCCGTTTGACGCTGTCTGCCCACCGCATCCTATGGCTCCCCCTCTTTCTGAGGCCTTTAGGCACCCTATTCACCGATCTATAATTATCCATACGGGTAACATGGCTAAATCAACGGAGTCTCTCTCTGCACAATATACTGCTTAAAGGAGGTTGCCGACTCCTTTGCCTAACCGCGACATTAGTTACAAAGTTGAACCACCTAATGCCCAAAATACTGCGTAAGCATCTAGTTTCCTGTTATCTTGTTTACAAAGTGTCCAAGTTTCACTACCATAAGAAGAACCTAGAAACCCTAGAAAGAACCAAACTATTATACAGTCTAATTTTAGTCTTTAGGTGTATACGCCTATTTCTCCACACTCTCCATAGATTTGCATTGATGTCGATTCGCATTGAGAGCACTTAAGCAGGTTATTTCCATCGTGATTTCTCTTATGGCGAACGAGATTCGTCTGAAGCGTGAAAGTCTCCTCACATATATCACATGGATACATTTCAAAAACAGTACTTGCAAAATAGCCGATTTATACTACACGAGGACGTCGAGAACTATCACTATTGCATTTGAAAAATCACGGAGACACAGCAGCAGAGAACTGACACTGTCAACGTCTAACAACAGAATGAGGATTCTGGCACTGATGGATGTCGTATTTATACTAGAAGAAGGACTATCCCGCAGAAACTGAAATAAAAGACTGCCCTGCAGAAAATGTAAAGAAAAAAATGCCATTGAGTAAAAATAATTTAAAAGGTAAAACTTTTAATAGGTGACGTCAGGATTTAAAATGACGGGGACCAAGATGGCGGGTGTACGGCAAAAAACGCGGGAGTTTGTGGCGATGTCAGGATTCAAAATGGCGGACTCGGGACTTGGAAAAATTCGGGGCTTTGCAGTTAAAATGATGGAATTTAAAATGGTGGATGAACGGTAAAGTTTGTGAGGTGATGACGTCGGAAACCGTGATGGGTATTGGTGGAAATTACGATGGGTTGTCATTCAGTACCATCTGTTATATATCAATTATTATCTGCATTTTAACTGAATAATATAATATCAGATTAATACACCTGTGGAGGGAGGTATTTTATTCGACATTCTCTGACTACAGTCTTAAAACAGTGAGAGTTCTGACTTATAGGTGTGACAATGATCTGCCTCTGCTTTGAAACACATGGGAGGCGGATCCCATAGGATTAACATTGATCCGCCTCTGGTCCAGAACCCACATTATCCTCGTACTGGGAGGGCCGAGCACCACTTAACCCCCTTCCCTTTGCATCTGACTCTGGTTGTTTTTCTAGTGGTTGTCAAAATCTAGAAATATTTTTATGAGTTAATATGTAGCAAGTTTAACGAAGCATTCTACAAATACGTGTATTATCTTTGAAACTACGGCTATTAATGTTTTTCAGAAACCGCGAAATGTTTAAAATACTGCGCTTTAGGCAGATAATAAATAGCAATGCTTTCCGAGGCAAGTTTTATAATATACTTCAAGGTTGTCAAAACTTCATTTCTCTTCCAGAGGTACAGTCGCTTAAAAAAGTATCCAAACGCTATGGTTGATTACAGAATTCAGAAAAAATATCTGGCAACATTTTTTTTAGAAATTAGTGATCTGGCAACCAACCTGATCACTAATTTCTAAAAAAAATCGTTGTCAGATATTTTTTCTGAATTCTGTAATCAACCATAATGTTCGGTTATTTTTTTGAAAGACTGAATTGACGGGAGCGCTCATCCTTCTCCTAATAGCTGTACAGTGAATTCCTCCTCTTCCAGGGGCGGGGGTGGCTCAGTAGGTAGCGCGCCAAGCTCGTAATCTGTAGTTCCCAGGTTCGAGTCCCAGTTGGGTCAGCGTTGAGATTTATCTCCGCAAAATTCCCCGCCCTGCCCACGGTCAGTAGGGGACACCGATGGGCTTGGAAAGGCCGCCGTCCGTCGGATGAAACGTTAAGCCGTGGTCCGTGTGCGGTGCATATCCTATGCACGTTAAAGAACACGCTGGATGGCCTTGACAGTAGGTTACCACCTGTCTCCCAGCAGCTGTTCCAGTGGGTCCCCTCCCCCAACCTTCTCTGAGCCTTCGGGGTCCATGTGACCTGGCCATTTAGCCATGGTGTGTAAAAAAGTGCCGCTCAGAGTAAAACAACCCAACCCTCCTCTTCCAGTCTTTTCTGAGATTTTTAGGTCTTTGTTATCTGGCCATTTACAGTACTGTGCAAATTAGTTGGGACAATAAGAAAACGCAGTAACAAAGACACAACTAAAATATTTATTTGTTTAATAATGTAGTTAATATTGAATGTGACCCCCCTTAGCTTTAATTACTTCTTCCACCCTCTCAACCATTGATGCCATTAGCTTTCCACACATCTCCTTTACTTCAGGGTCGTGGTACCACACTTTCATGACACTTTCCATCATTTTGGTTTTCGTCGTGCAATCCATCTTAGATATGTGCGCTTTAATAATGACCCACAAATTTTCAATGGGGTTTAGATCGGGTGAATTTCCTGGCCACTCCAATACCTTCAAATGTTGCTGGGTAAAGAAGCTCTTAGTAAGCTTAGAATTGTGATATGGAGCCAGATCCTGTTGAAATACCCAATCGCCGTTAGGAAACAGTTTCTGCAGTGTTGGGACAATTTTCGCCTCCAGAACGCCTATGTACTTTTTGCTGTCCATCATTCCTTCAATGGGGTGAAGCGTCTGTGGCCCGGAAGTTGTGAAACATCCACAAAACATGACGTTGGGTGGGTGTTTGGGGGATTGCTGGATGTTGCCGGATCGAAGAGATTCTCCTGGCTTCGCTTGTCCCAACTAATTCGCACAGTATTGTATATTAGTTATATGGATCCTCTCTTTACGATTTATGCGTTCTTTGAGTAATAGCAAATAATAATAATAAATAAGACTAGCTTAAAACTGCGGAAGCTGTAGGGATTTTTAAAGTGGAGTTATATCGTTGTTCCTAAAGATAATATCCTAAATTCAGTACAGTTCAAAAGATTACAAATTAAGAATCCCATTTAGATAAATTAGATTAAAATATCCCTAACTTTAAGGACATCCTTAAAGTTAGGGATATTTCAATCTAATTTATCTAAATGGGACTTTTAATTTGTAATCTTTTGAACTGGAACTAATTAGGAGGTACCGCCTAATTAAGAAGGTTACAGTGTAGTAAGAACCTCGAAAGACCAGACCGAAAGGTGGTCTGATATCCGAAAATGCCGGATTATACGAATAACATTAAAAACACGAATGAAATATCTACACAACTCGGTTCATTACAAACTATGTTATGTTGGGTTGTTTTACCTCTGAGCGGCACTTTTTTGCACACCATGGGCTAAATGGCCAGGTCACATGGACCCCGAAGGCTCAGAGAAGGTTGGGGGAGGGGACCCACTGGAACAGCTGTTGGGAGACAGATGGTAGCCTCCCGTCAAGGCCATCCAGCGTGTTCTTTAACGTGCACAGGGTATGGCTCTCCCGCACACGGTGCCACGACTTAACGTCCCATCCGACGGACGGCGGCCTTTCCAAGCCCATCGGTGTCCCCTACTGACCGTGGGCAGGGCGGGAAATTTTGCGGAGGTAAATCTCAACCCTGACCCAGCTGGGACTCGAACCTGGGAACTACAGATTACGAGCCTGGCGCGCTACCGACTGAGCCACCCCCGCCCCAACTATATTATGAAACAATGACATGTAAATAATATTTAGTTGGTAACACCTGCAAAAAAGAAATACAAAACTAAACTTTTATAAATGAAAAATCATACAAGGTAAAATCTTAATGTTCATGCATTCTGCATTCCAGAGAAATGTGACTCGCATCACTGACTATTTTTTCTCTGGAGCTCAAGTCAATTCGATTAAACAAAGGTCAGATAATCGGGGCTCTACTATAATGCTTTCGGACCACATTGAGTCGTGACACCATCCCCGAATTCCCTCCTTCTCCTTTCCCCGCCCTGCCCACGGTCAGTAGGGGACACCGATGGGCTTGGAAAGACCGCCGTCCGTCGGATGGGACGTTAAGCCGTGGCCCCGTGTGCGGGAGAGCCATACCCTGTGCACGTTAAAGAACACGCTGGATGGCCTTGACGGGAGGCTACCATCTGTCTCCCAACAGCTGTTCCAGTGGGTCCCCTCCCCCAACCTTCTCTGAGCCTTCGGGGTCCATGTGACCTGGCCATTTAGCCCATGGTGTGCAAAAAAGTGCCGCTCAGAGGTAAAACAACCCAACCCAACCCTCCTTCTCCATGTAACGTTGTATACGAAATCGCTATTCCTAGGGGCGTAACCAGAAATTCTCAGTGGGAGGGTGAGGGGGGGACGTTATGGAGTGTTTGATTTTTAGAGACTTCCTCGTAAAATTTATATTATTGAAGACTTCAAGGAGGGCTCTAACTCTTTAACACCCCGGTTGGTACCCCACGAATTATCTCCCTTCCTCCCCGCTCTGCCCACGGTCAGTAGGGGACAGCGATGGGCTTGGAAAGGCCGCCGTCCGTCGGATGGGACGTTAAGCCGTGGCCCGTGTGCGGGAGAGCCATACCCTGTGCACGTTAAAGAACACGCTGGATGGCTTTGACGGGAGGCTACCATCTGTCTCCCAACAGCTGTTCCAGTGGGTCCCCTCCCCCAACCTTCTCTGAGCCTTCGGGGTCCATGTGACCTGGCCATTTAGCCCATTGTGTGCAAAAAAGTGCCGCTCAGAGGTAAAACAACCCAACCCAACCTATCTCCCTTCCCAAACCTTCCAGGTATTGCACAATTTATGGCATATAGGACAATATAAACCTCTCTCCTCCGGGCTTTAGCTTGCCAGGCTCGTAATGTAGTTCCTATGTTCAAGCTCAAATGTTCCAGTTTGAGATTTATCATCATCTAACCTTCCCCCCCCCCCCTCCCCACACCTTAGGCCAGAAAGGGGACACCGGATGGACTTAGAAAGGTAGTCTGACGAATCGGATTTTAATCCGTGCCAAGTGCAGAAGAAAGCCATATCTTGTGCACGTTAAAGAACATGCTGGATGTCCTTGACGGGAGACTACATCTGTCTCATAACAGCTGTCCAGCGGGTCCCCTTCTCCCAACCTTCTCTGAGCCCTTGGAGTCAACGTGACTTGAACATTAAGGCCATTGGATGCAAAAAAAAAAGGGCCGCTAAGAGGTAAATCAACCCACCGCAACCCGATTTTGCTGGTCTAAAAAAACTTGCAAAATATGTTTAATGGATATGTTTACCAGCAGCCTAACCAAAGGATATTTATTCTCCTCCCATTTCCTTTCTTTTGAGAAAGATTTTTTTCCTAAGAAACTGTTAGTTCATCAATTTACATTAACAAAAACACCAAAAATTTTCGGATCTTCCATCCTTCCATGAATCCTACTACGCCAGGGATGTTTACTGCCTGTTTTTCTTCTTCCTCTCCGATTTATGAAGATTCTTCAAGGGAAGGGTCAGCCAGGCTCATTAGATCCATTTCTGCGCTGACCCATTTTCACTTTAATTTTTAGATCAACCCTGGATCCTCATCAAGAGGGATTGCAATTCTACGTTCTTTTATTCTTTACTTATTTACGATTTGCCATTTGCCACACGTTTCTTGAGGTCTGAAAAGAATCAGTTTGGTTCAATTGCCAAGGGACTAAGCGAGGCAACAGAGCGGGAAAACAACTCGCAATTCTTTCACGCGCAAAAAAAAACTGACAAGCGCAGACAGACTGGTTATGAATACTACTCTTCATCCTCTATCTTCCGCAACTCGTGTAGTCTATATTTATATTTTAACCCTGAGGATAGGCGAAGAATAAAGAGGACGATATTGCACCTAAGGAAGCCTACGGCCGGTTACTTTCCGAAATCGGGTCAACGCTCAATGTTTGAATGACCTTTGAATATACGTATTTGGTCGGATTGAAGAACTAAGACTTTTGACAACTCAATCCGACCAAACACGTAAATTCAAAATTCGCTTCTGATTATTCAAAACATGAACTTGTGACGAAATAGGAAATGAAGTATTTTTTTTATTTCACTAATTTCTACTAGAACAAAATATTTAATTTCAGGAGATTTAATTTCTTGAAATTATTTAATTTCAATTGATTCGTTTGAAAGTTACTATTAATTGAAATGTTGCAATAAGTGATTAGAGTATCGTAGCAGAATAAAATATAAACCTAATAATACAGTAACATATTCAAGAACCTCTTAAAAATACAATAACATATTCAGGAACCTCTTAAAAATACAGTAACATATTCAGAAACCTCTTAAAAATACAATAACATATTCAGGAACCTCTTAAAAATACAGTAACATATTCAGAAACCTCTTAAAAATACAGTAACATATTCAGAAACCTCTTAAAAATACAGTAACATATTCAGAAACCTCTTAAAAATACAGTAACATATTCAGAAACCTCTTAAAAATACAGTAACATATTCAGAAACCTCTTAAAAATAAAATAACATATTCAGGAACCTCTTAAAAATACAGTAACATATTCAGAAACCTCTTAAAAATACAGTAACATATTCAGAAACCTCTTAAAAATACAGTAACATATTCAGAAACCTCTTAAAAATACAATAACGTATTCAGAAACCTCTTAAAAATACAGTAACATATTCAGAAACCTCTTAAAAATACAGTAACATATTCAGAAACCTCTTAAAAATACAGTAACATATTCAGAAACCTCTTAAAAATACAGTAACATATTCAGAAACCTCTTAAAAATACAGTAACATATTCAGAAACCTTTTAAAAATACAGTAACATATTTAGGAACTCCTTAATAATACAATAATATATTTAGGGAAAAACTTCGAGTTTCTGGTTTAGTATTGTTATTACTGTTTGATTTCAGGCAGAAGAATCCTACTACAAATAAGTGAGAAATAAAAATGTATAATATTCAAGACAGTATCCTTGGCACCCCTTGGGAAAGGCTTCCTCCTTGTGAATTTGAATATCTGGAACGAAAATAGTTTGGGGTTCTTGGGTTTTTAGTATGAGTAGTTAAGGGTTGGGTTGGGTTGTTTTACCTCTGAGCGGCACTTTTTTGCACACCATGGGCTAAATGGCCAGGTCACATGGACCCCGAAGGCTCAGAGAAGGTTGGGGGAGGGGACCCACTGGAACAGCTGTTGGGAGACAGATGGTAGCCTCCCGTCAAGGCCATCCAGCGTGTTCTTTAACGTGCACAGGGTATGGCTCTCCAGCACACGGTACCACGGCTTAACGTTCCATCCGACGGACGGCGGCCTTTCCAAGCCCATCGGTGTCCCCTACTGACCGTGGGCAGGGGTGGGGGAATTTTGCGGAGATAAATCTCAACGCTGACCCAGCTGGGACTCGAACCTGGGAACTACAGATTACGAGCCTGGCGCACTACCGACTGAGCCACCCCCGCCCCTAAGAGGAGTTAAGGGAGGATTTCATCTGTCTCCTAACAGCCTTCAAGGGGGCTCCCTTTCCCCAACATTCTCTGAGCCCTAGAGTTACTTGTGAGATGGATATTTAGCTCATTGTGTGCTGAGATGTAAAACAAGTGAACCCAACCCAGGTTCGAGTTCCAACTGTTCCTATGTTGAGATCTATCTCCTGTGAACCGCTAACTGGCCTTCGGTCAGAAAGGGGATGCCGATGGTCTTAGAAAGACCGCCGTTCGTCCAATGTGAAGTGGCTTTCCTCTGATGGAGGGAGCCATACTCCGCTCACGTTAAAGAACACACAAGCTGGCGTTGATGGGAGGCTCCCATCTGTCTCCTAAGAGCTGTCCAGTGGGTCCACTTCCCTCCACCTCCTCTGAGGCCTTTGGATCTTTGTGATCTGGCCATTTAGCCCATTGTGTGTGAAAAAAGTAGCACTCAGAGGTAAAACAACCAACAATCCGGTTCTTAAATCCCAAGTTCGAGTTCCACCTGGACTAGCATTGAGATCTAGCTCTCCAAAATTCCCCGACCTCCCATGGTCAGTAGAGGACACCGAGGACTTGGAACTGCCACCGTCCGTCGGATGGGATATTGAACCGTAGCCCCATGTGCGGGAGAGCCATACTCAGCGCACGATAAAAATACTCTGGATAGTCTGGATATGAGGCTTTCACTTGTTTCCTAATAGCTGTCCAGTGAGTCCTCTCCCCCAGCCTTCTCTGAATCCTTGGGGTCCTTGTAACTTGGCCATTTAGCCCATTGTCTGCAAAAAAATACCGCTCTGAAGATGAAACAACTAACAACCCAATTCTCAAAAAAATTATATTTCTAATGCAAATGAATGCTTTACCCTTTTCAATTTTATTAAAGCAACTCATATTATGTAAGAACACTTAGGCTTAGGGAGATCCTAGGAGAATTATGAATGCTTTACTGAAATGTGAGCTAATTTATCAAGTGAAAATAATGTATCGTTTTACAAATCTTTGATGAGTCTTGAAGGGAACGTGAGTGGGATTTGTTTTATGTCCTGAAACAAAAACACATGCGCCATTACAAAACCCGCGCAAAAGCTCAAATAACTGAAGTGACGCATGATGGAAAAAGGATACGATTCTATACTTAGAAGCGATCCTTTTGTGACATGTGATCCACTACCTCCTTTTGCAGCGATTTGCCTCCACATAAGTAAAGGTCCAAGTCTCATGCAAACAGTCGTAGACCAATCAAGTGTGCCTTCGAGAAAGACGAATTGGAATAGTTCTAGAATATATGACTGAAATAAATGACGTCAGTTGTTATGATGATCTGGTAGTACAACGTAGGATGTTAAAAAAAGAACTTAGATTAGCCTTGATTAAAAACAAGTCTTTCAAAATGCTGATTCGATTGCTTTTAAGCTTCTTTAATATATTTGTTTTAAAGGCATTGAAACGCAACGATTAGAACGTAACGTGGCTTGTTCGTTCTCATATGTGAATGGGTTCGATTAAAAGAAAGAGAATCGAGATTTTTTTCTTACAAGTAATCCATCATTTCGATTTTGTTTATTTGGTTTAAATGGTTTTTCGGAGTTGCGCTCTAGAAAAGCACATGGGCAGAGCTCTAGAAGAAGAATTAAATTAAACCTCTATTCTGCACTCCAGAGGAAGCGGTACTATAGAAAAAGAATTAGTTTGAACCACTAGTCTGGTACTTTAGTAGAAGAGTTGTATTTTAATCTCTAGATTGGTACTCCAGAGCAGGATTTGGATTGAACCTTTCTAGGCTGCTTTTCCACAGGAAGAGTTGGGTTGAACATTTAGACTAGCTCTCCCGAGGAAGAGTTGTGTTGAACCTCTAGATTGGTACTCCAGAGGCAGAGTTTACTCTTTAGACTGGTCTCCAAAAAAAGAATTTGATTGGTCTCTAGGCCAAGGTCTCCTGAGACAGATTTTGATTTTGTTCAAACTGGGTTCCAGAAGAAGAATTTGATTAGATATGGGACAATGCAAAGTGGAATTTGCTTGATATTCACAATGGGACAATTCGAGACAGAGTTCACCTGAACGACCCTTCCCTCGGTGAGAAAGGGGTCACCGACAGATTTGGAAAGGCCGCCGTCCATCGGATGAGATGTTAAGCCATGGCTCTATGTGCAGAAAAGCTATGCACCCTTACTCGTTAATGAACACACAGGAGGCTTTCATTTGTGTCTTAACTGCTATCCAGTGAACCGTTGGGATTTTCGTTCTGTGGTCACTTAGCCCATTGTGGGTAAAAAACTGCCATTTAGAGATAAAACAACCAATCCAGCTTAAACACATGAAAAGGAAATTCAGATTCGAGTTTTCTTAACCCCCAGAGTGAGAAGTCCATTCAGTGGAGTTGAGGATGGACATTCGAAGCTCAAGTGGGCTTTTTCCTTCATAATTGGTATTGTGAATAAACTCTTTGATTTCCATAATCTGAGGAAGAGTGTGCTTAACCTGAAGAATAAACTAGTCCAGAGTAAATTTGAGTTGAATAGTTTTTTCCTAACGTTATTTATTTATTCAATGTAGAATAAATGGTCAAGTCACAATGGCCCCAAGGGCTCAGAGTAGGTTGGGGAAGAATAGCCATTGGCTCAGGTATTAGAAGAGAGGTGGGAAAACTGCCGTCAGGGTCATTCAGCGGGTTCTTTAAGGTGCACACATTCACGAGCTCAGAGTATGGTTCTCATGACTTTGGATCACAGCTTAACGTCCCATCCGACGAGCGCCAGCCTTTCCAAGCCCATTGGTATCCCCTTTCTTTCCGAGGCAAGGATGAGATTTAGAGGAGATATATTTCAATGCTGGCACAATTAGAACTCGAACCTTGGAGCTTCAGATTGCGAGCTTGGCACGCTAACGACTGAGTTTAACTCCACCACCACCAATTAAAGGAATGACTTCATGAGAAGGAGAAGAAAAGGCGTTTTTCTTACAGCTTATATTTTATTGATTAATACATGCAGGTATATAAAAAATGAAATTCCATAATTGGGAAGAGGAGTAAAAGGGGAAGAGCGAATACTTCTCTCTCCCTCTCTAAGAATGTCCATGGCTTCTTTTTATCCCCCACCCCCCAGCATACACTTTCTTTCAAGACGAGAGACCAAACATTGCCTCAAGTCACAAGCGCAATTCAATAGGAAATAAAAATCACAAACGCAAATTATGAAGAGAATAAGAACCAGATTTCATTCAATTCACAAGTCCATTAAGGTCTTCAACTTAATGGTCTGTTGCGTGCTTTAAAGGCTTCAGTGCTTTCCCCCGTGCATTCGTTTAACCTACCCACCCCCAACCCCAATGTCCTTTTAGAGGCAGTAGTGCAGAGTCACCCGTCTTTCGCAACGATAGTGAGGTCATCCTGTCGCGTGTTTGAACTTTGCAATTCAACTGGTACGAGTCAATCGTCTAAAAGCATCGACAATCCCAAATTTACAGAAGGTGTTTGCTCGTGAATGTGTTCTCCACAAAGTACAATAACAGGAGAGACGTTGTCGACTGAATGGAAGAGGGAGAATTAGAGGAAACGATCCGACCTTGGGTCGTCAAATTGCGGCATGGAGTTACACAAGCAAATGCGGATGAAGGGAACAACCCACACGAGGACTTTTCGCGCTCTATTGCTCTTGACAATGATTTGAGCAAGAAAGTCTTTTTTTTTAACAAAGAACCTGTTTTTTGAATGCTCAATAATTACTTTAGTAGGCTATGGCCGCGAAGAAAGTAGCGTTATCAACTTTTTGAAACTTTTTGGCCACTTTAAACCGTTATCAACAACGTGAGTCTCCTTACAGAGCGGGGCGGGGGTGGCTCAGTCGTTAGCGCGCCAGGCTCGTAATCTGTAGTTCCCAGGTTCGAGTCCCAGCTGGGTCAGCGTTGAGATTTATCTCCGCAAAATTTCCCGCCCTGCCCACGGTCAGTAGGGGACACCGATGGGCTTGGAAAGGCAGCCGTCCATCGGATGGGACGTTAAGCCATACCCTGTGCACGTTAAAGAACACGCTGGATGGCCTTGACGGGAGGCCAACAGCTGTTCCAGTGGGTCCCCTCCCCCAACTTTCTCTGAGCCTTCGGGGTCCATGTGACCTGGCCATTTAGCCCATGGTGTGCAAAAAAGTGCCGCTCAGAGGTAAAACAACCCAACCTTACAGAGCACTAGAGTGTGCGTTGAACGTTCTAGTTTGTTCTGGGGCCATCTTTGATTTTTGCTTTATTTTAACACGCTAAAAATTTTTAAAATGCTAGTAACGCTAAGCTCCTCAAAACGTTCTGTGTTTACCCTTAGCGTCCGCTACCATCGTCTTTACGTTTTCTTGAGAAATAATCATTCAGCTTATTTCCCGAAAAGGGGGAAATTTCCCTATTAGCGACCTTGAAGATAGTTTCGCCTCTGGCGAACAAAACTTGGTTATTCACACAAAAGCATAATCATTTAAAGCTTACGCATAAAAAATCCTCTAGCGAAGAATCTTATCAATAAGCAGCTTTTGAGATGGTAACGGAAGTTACAAAGACATATCCGACCGAATGTTAAATTGTTTTTTTTGATATAAGTGTAATATCTTAAAGAGCGGAAAAGAATTATTATGGTTTTAAACAATGGTATTGTATTGACTGACAGTTCGGTCAGTTCTGTAGCCTGTGGCGCATCTAGGGGGCAGGAATGTAGGGGAAGACAAGGATTTACTCCTCCCAGATTGCAAATAATCTGAATAAAGGCTTAAAAGGTGTAAACCTTCAATGACGAACAAGAAGAAAGATGGATTTTTTTAAAAGTATGGGTATATTCAGTGTTTTTTTTAAAGAAATAATGAAACAAACGAGTACTTTCAATTTAAAAATAAAAAAAACCAGTCGGTTACCTCTAATACTCAGAGGAACATCGCAACTCACTTATTTTGATACCAATATTGGATGAACAGTAACACACTTGTTTGAATACCAAAACTTGAAGGAACACTGTAGAAGACTTTTTTTTTAAATGCTGACATTTACACTAGGTGACTAGGCACACTTGATTTGAATACTTGTTTTGCTACTTGCTTTGAATGTTCATACTTGAAGGAACAACGTGGACGCTTGTTTAGGAAAGGGCACTTGGAAAAATAGTGTCAACATCTGTTTTGCAAAAGGCACTTGGAGGTACAACGTAGACACTTGTTTTGCAAAAGGCACTTGGAGAAACATTGTGGTACATTTATTCTGAATCGCAACACTGAAGAAAAAACACAGCATACTAATTTTGCTTGACAGCTTTTTGAGAAGCATCATGACAAATTTGTTTTGCCAACCAACCCTTATAGGGACACCACAACTTATATTACAGTTATAGAGAAATCCAACACTTATAGGGTTGGGTTGGGTTGTTTTACCTCTGAGCGGCACTTTTTTGCACACCATGGGCTAAATGGCCAGGTCACATGGACCCCGAAGGCTCAGAGAAGGTTGGGGGAGGGGACCCACTGGAACAGCTGTTGGGAGACAGATGGTAGCCTCCCGTCAAGGCCATCCAGTGTGTTCTTTAACGTGCACAGGGTATGGCTCTCCCGCACACGGGGCCACGGCTTAACGTCCCACCCGACGGACGGCGGCCTTTCCAAGCCCATCGGCCAACACTTATAGGACAACCCTATTTGTTTTGCTTCTCAATACTTGAAGGTGCTTTTTTTGCTTGTCAACAATTGGGAGAAAACCGTGGCATAATTGTTTTGCTATCAATACTTATTCAAATATTTCAGATGCTTTAAATGATACTTATGAAAAATGTACAAAATTTGTTTCTAAAAAAATTCCACATAATAATTTACATGTAATTTTTACTAATAAATTAATTGCAATACGACGTAAGGCAGAAAGAACGAGTATGAGAACTGGTACATTTAGGGACTTTCAGAATTTTAAAAGGGTTTCTGCGGCTATTATTAAAAAATTAAAAAATCTACAAAGGGGAAACTGGAAATTTTTCACTGAACAACTTTCTCCAAATTCTCCCATAAGTAATATGTGGCAGATGTATAAGAAATTAAATAACGAAGCTATTCCAAATAACCCTATTTTGGCACTGAATCTTAAATTTAACTGCAATACACAGAAAACAACAGAAATTTTTAGCAGAACAATTTAACAAATCATTTCATCATCATCATCATCCTCAAGCAGCCATGGGCTACGGAGGTCCAACCAGACAGCGCAATTTAGTTCTCCAAGCAAGTCTATCCTGAGCTACATCTACTGCATCTGGCCACTGCACACCAATTCTAACAAGGTCCTGTTTGACATTGTCTGCCCACCGCATCCTAGGTCTCCCCTTCTTTCTGAGGCCTTTAGGCACACTGTTCATAACCCTATTCGCCAATTTATAATTATTCATACGGGCAACATGGCCAAACAAACGGAGTCTCTCTCTGCAATATGCTGCTTAAAGGAGGTTGCAAACTCCTTTGCCTAACCTCATCATTAATTACAAAGTTGAACCACCTAATGCCCAAGATACTGCGTAAGCATCTGGAATCAAAAGCATCTAGTTTCCTGTTATCTTGTTTACAAAGTGTCCAAGTTTCACTACCATAACTAACCCTAGAAAGAACCAAACTATTATACAGTCTAATTTTAGTCTTTAGGTGTATACGCCTATTTCTCCACACTCTCCATAGATTCTTAAAAGTCCCGGAAGCAATCCCTATTCGTCTGTTAATCTCATGCCGCACATCACCATTATCTGTTACATAGTTCCCAAGATAATTAAACTGTGACACCTGCTCAAGACTGCAACCATTCAGATTAACTGAATCACAGCCTGCCTGACCAATTTTCATCACTTTAGTTTTCTCTCTGTTTATAACCAAACCTACTCTACTACCAGTCTCATCAACGGCTCGAATGAAAGAGTTCATCTCATCAACATCATTTTCCAAAAGGGCTAAATCATCAGCAAAATCTAAATCAGAAATTTTCGTATCTCCAGCCCATTTAAGGCCAAAATCTTTCCCTTGAAGTGAATTTCGCATAACATAATCAATAACCAAGCTAAAGAGAAAAGGAGACAAAATGCACCCTTGTCGAACACCAGAAGTAATGCTAAACCAATTGCTACAAGCCTTACCAACTCTCACACACGACTCAGTGTTATTATAGAGAGCTTTCATTATGTTAACTAACTTGTCTGGTATACCATATGATCTCACAATCAACCACAAATTATGACGATCAACAGAGTCGAAAGCCTTTTTGAAATCAACAAAGCTAGCAACCAAAGGTTTCTGAAACTCTAAACATTTCTCAAGAATCTGCCTAAGTGAAAATATCTAATCCACACATCCCCTCCCACTTCTGAATCCACATTGCTCATCACGCAATTGACTGTCAACCAGATTCTTAATTCTATTAAGCACAATCATGGAAAGAACTTTACCTGGAACAGAGAGTAGGCTGATACCCCAATAGTTATCACAAAAACTGCGATCACCTTTTTTGAAAATAGGGATAACAATAGCTCTGGTAAAATCCTTAGGAACCATGCCTTTATCATAAAAGATATTCAGAATTTCAGTCATCCAAGTGGTAACCGAAACATTCCCAGCTCTAAGCATTTCGGTAGTAATTTCATCTACCCCTGGTGATTTATGCAGTTTAAGTTTAGAAACAGCCAAAATAACTTCAGATTGTGTTATAGGGCCAACATTGAAGCCACCAATGCATCCATCATCACTGCAAACAATGGGAGCAGAACCAACTACATTGTTTAGAACATCACTGAAATGCTCAGCCCACCTAGCCATGACAGAATCCTCCCCTTGTATAACCTTACCTTTTTTGTCCTTCAATCCTTGTATGCCTGTCCGTTTTCTACCACATAAAACATTAACTATCTGGTACAGCTCTCTGCTGTTGTGCTGTCTAACTGCTTCCTCGGCTTTGTCAGCCAAACCATCAAGCCAAAGATTCTTATCAGCAGCTAACTGATCTTTTACACGTTTATTAAGTTCTCTGTAATGCTTTCTATTAGGACTAGTAGGGTATTGATTGAAGACATTCCTGCAGTTCTTTCTTTCTGAAATAAGCTCAAGTGCCTTATCACTCAGATAATTCTGCCTCTTCTGCTCCTTTTTTCCTAAAAGTATACTGTTAGTGTCCAAAAAAGCCTGTTTAAAATGATCCCATTCTTCCTCAACTTCAGTAGTAAGCAAACCATGACTGTCATAATGACTAAGTAACCTCTCATGGTAAGCTTTGGCTATAACTGGATCTTTCAGAGCTTCAGTATTAAAAGTAAATTTTTTAACCCTAGCACAACACTTTTTAAGTTTAAGTTGCAACACACTTTTAACAAGGTAATGGTCAGATCCAATTTTAGCTCCCCTATATGCCCTGGTATTTCTAACAGAACTAGCCCATTTGCTGTTAATTAATATGTAATCAATCATATTCTTATGCAGCCCATCAGGTGAAACCCATGTGTACTTATGTATGTCACGGTGTTTGTAATAAGTGTTAGTTATTCTGAAACCATTGAGTTTACTTACCTGTAGGAGACGTTGCCCATTGCCATTGCAGCTACCAATACCAAAAGGGCCTATTACTCCTCCCCAGAGGTCAGAGTCAGTACCAACTTTGGCATTGAAGTCACCAAGAACAAGAGTAATATCTCCTTTCTTGACAGAATTCAAAATATCCTGAAGTTGTTCATAAAACCTATTCTTCTCATCCTCATCGGCATCCTCAGTGGGGGCATAACAGCAGATAACATTCAAGTCTTTAACGCTTGTCTGAAATTTTGCTGTAAGAAACCTTTCATTAATGCACTCATATCCTAGAAGAGCATCGCTAGCGTGTCTGCTGAGAAGCAGACCAACGCCTTGGTGATGCTTATTGTCGTCCCTCCCTGAAAAGAGAAATTTAAGATTATTTTTAAGAATCTGGCCTTTATCTCCATCTGGTCTCTTGCAAGCCAAGAATATCTAAATTATAATGATGGAATTCTTGTGTGAGGACATCAAGAGAAAAAGCTCTGTGCAGAGTCCTCACATTCCAACTACCTATGGAGAGAAAATGGTTAGTGGGATGTTTAAAGAAACTATGTTTATTGAGAGAGGGAATGCCGACAATATCAAACAGTCCCCTAATCGCAGACATGTGGCAAAGACCCGTTCCCCCACTACTAAAGGCTCAAGCCATCAACACTGGAAGATTTCCTCCAAGTAGAATTTGACGATGCCAATAGAAGCAAAGAGTTCAGGTGCCTGCGATGACTTCTGCTCAGGATTATCCACCAGCTGATAAACATATCCTGTGAATCTATTGACTTGGGGCTGTCAACCCACAAACAAACAGAAAACACAGCGGAAGATTTTCCCTCCACAGAAGCCCACCAGTGCAGCAAAATCAGGATCCATAATCAAGCTCAGAGCCATATATCTGTCCAGTCCAGTAGGTTTATATGGTCAGCACCAGGACCCTGTGTGGTTGACCACTCCTCAGCAGGGTAGAAAAAAAAGAAAAGTAGCCATAGTTGTCCAGATCAGTAGGCCACACTAATCTGGCAGCCCTCCCCTTCCGTTCACTTCCACAAGAGAGTATCTCTTTTGAAAGTTACTAACGGTCCGCACCACGAGAAGGCGGGGTCGGACATTAGGTGCTAGGCCTGGCCGGTTCTATGCATCATCACAGGGGATTGGTGCATAGCTCTCCTTCCAGTGACTGCCTAGCTACCATTTACAGACCAACAAATCATTTACTAAACCTAATTTAATCTTAGATAAAAAAATTGACTCACATAATTACCATTATAAATTTTATAAATGTAATACCAATCAATATCTTAATTTAAAAATTAATATTAATGAATTAAAATTTGCTATAAAAACAATAAAAAATTTCTACACCTGGTTAAGAAAAAATTCAAAATAAATTTTTTAAAAACTTACCTCAAAATTGGTTATATAATATTTTAGAGATTTTTAATTCTTTTTAGGTTAAAAATGATTATCCTTATAATTGGTTTGAAAACTATATGATTTTTATAAAAAAAAATTACTAGATGACGACATTAAATCTTACCGTCCAATATGTCTGAGTTTTAATTTTTTGGAACTTTCCTTAAGAATGGTTAATTTTCGTCTCACCTGGCATTTTGAAAAACAAAAAATTTTTAATGAAAATATGTTCGGTTTTGGTTACGGCAAATCATCTAAAGATCTTATCCTTAATTTAGTTTTGGATATTGAAGATTTTTTTGCAAATAAAACTTATTTGATTACTGTAATTTTAGATCTTAAAGGAGCATTTGATTCGGTATCACATAATGCCTTACTGTATAAAATTAAAAAATATGAAATTCATTATAACATGTATAACTTTGTATTCCAATTAATTAAAAAAAATCCTATAAAGTGAAAATTAATAATACGTTTTCTAAATCCTTTTTATTTAAAAATCGGGGGGGGCGGGGGTGGCTCAGTCGGTAGCGCGCCAGGCTCGTAATCTGTAGTTCCCAGGTTCGAGTCCCAGTTGGGTCAGCGTTGAGATTTATCTCTGCAAAATTTCCCCGCCCTGCCCACGGTCAGTAGGGGACACCGATGGGCTTGAAAAGACCGCCGTCCGTCGGATGGGACGTTAAGCCGTGGCCCCGTGTGCGGGAGAGTCACACCCTGCGCACGTTAAAGAACACGCTGGATGGCCTTGACGGGAGGCTACCATCTGTCTCCCAACAGCTGTTCCAGTGGGTTCCCTCCCCCAACCTTCTCTGAGCCTTCGGGGTCCTTGTGGCCTGGCCATTTAGCCCATTGTGTGCAAAAAAGTGCCGCTCAGAAGTAAAACAATCCAATCCAATATTTAAAAATCGGGTGGTTCAAGGTGATATTTTGTCACCTATACTCTTTAACATTTATTTAAGTGATTTACCTTATTTATTTCATAATAATTCATGTATTTCATAATATTTCATAATAATTCATGGCTTTTACGCTGATGATATCATATTTTGGATGTAAAGCAAACATATTTCTTATATTCAAAATATCTTACAAAGTCAACTTGATATTATAACTGATTATTGTTCAACATGGAAGTTGACTATATCAGAAAAGAAGACCATTATTATTCCTTTTGCTAGAAAGAGAATATTTCCAAAATTTTTTCACTTATCGGTTAATAACGTTAATCTTCACATTGAATATCATACTAAATTTTTAGGTATCTGGTTAGATTCTAAATTAACATGGAATAAATATATTCAAAATGCTGTAAATAATGCCAATAAGCTTTTCAATTGTCTTAAACGTTTTGGAAATGCAAAATGGGGCTGTAATAGCAAAAATCTTTTATTAATTTATAATAATTTAATATGACCAAAGTTTACTTATGGTATCGAACTTTTGGGACAGATTTCAAAGTATAAACTTTTACAACTTGAAAGATCTGAAAGAAAAATTAGATATTGCCTTGGCTTTATCAAGGGTAGCAATAATTACGATCTATATGCAGAAACAAGTATTGCTCCTATTTTTTTGAAAAAAAAAATTTTTTTTATTATCGAATCTCTTTTATCGAATAGTAGCTAAATAGGAAAATCATCCTATTATTTCTAAATTAGTTGATGGTTTTAGCGATCATATTATTTCCAAATTTGGAAAAAAAAAACAGATCTAATAACACTCCATCAAAATAAGGAAAGTGAAGATTATTTTCCAAATTTTCCTTTTTGGACTTCTACCTTCCCTGTTGTTCAGGATTATATTCCAGGAATTTTTAAAAAAACCTCACAAGATCCTGATACTCTTAAGTCTTTAACTTTATTATACACTGCATTTACATTCAAAGATTTTATCTATATTTATACGGATGGCTGTGCAAATGCAGATCAAACTATTATATTAGGAGCTTTTATTTGTTCAGATCCTAACTACACTTTTCAATTTAAATTAAACAAGCCTTCTTTCTCCATCTTTTCTGAACTTTATGCAATCAATGAAGCTCTTAAATGGTCCTCAAAACTGATAAATAAAAAAATTGTTATTTTTACTGATTGCAAATCGGCCCTGAATTGTATTTTTCAATCTCCTTTTAAAGCCTCTTTAACCTCACTTAATACAGAAATTTTGTCTCATATCTTTAACCATTTATCTAATAACAACTTGGTTTCCATACAGTGGATCCCTTCACATGTGGGTTGGGTTGTTTTACCTCTGAGCGGCACTTTTTTGCACACCATGGGCTAAATGGCCAGGTCACATGGACCCCGAAGGCTCAGAGAAGGTTGGGGGAGGGGACCCACTGGAACAACTGTTGGGAGACAGATGGTAGCTTCCCGTCAAGGCCATTCTTTAACGTGCACAGGGTATGGCTCTCCCGTACACGGGGCCACGGCTTAACGTTCCATCCGACGGACGGCGGCCTTTCCAAGCCCATCGGTGTCCCCTACTGACCGTGGGCAGGGCGGGGAATTTTTGAGAAGATAAATCTCAACGCTGACCCATCTGGGACTCGAACCTGGGAACTACAGTTTACGAGCCTGGCACGCTACCGACTGAGCCACCCCCGCCCCAGGATCCCTTCACATGTGGGAATTCCACTTAATGAGGAAGTTGATGCTCTAGATAAAAACGCTCAGTCTTTGACATGTAATGTTACTACTCCTTTCTTTATAAATTACTTCAAAGTTCAAAACAAAAGACTGCTTCTTAAATCTCTTCAAAATTGGTATTCAAACAATGCTAGTAATATTTTTAGGTTTCATATTAATTCTTCTATTAATGAATTTAAAGATTACAATTTAACTAAAAAAAAGAGATCAATGTGATCCTTAGGATTAAAACCAACTATGCTCTTACTAAGTCATTACTTTATAAATTTAAACTGGTGGAGGATCCATATTATCAAAAATGTAATGTTATACAGGACTTGGAACATATTGTCTTTTTCTGTGAATTATATAATATTGAAAGATCTAGATATGCAGAAAAACTTAAAAAACTAAACATTACAATACTCAATTTTAAAAATATCTTGGAACCGGAGAATCTTAAACTGAAATTTAAAACTGTCTTAAATCTTAAACTGAAGCCTATTTTATATAGGTTGTTAAATACAGTTTCTTAGAAGAGCTAAGTTACTGGATGTATTGTAAAAAAAAATTTTTTTTTTAGTTTGAAAAATGTTCCTGAATGAGTCGGACCTTAAACGGTTCCGGAATGTTCAATTTGTGATGTGTTTTTCATTTTCATTTCAATACTTGTCAGTACAGCGTCACGCTCATTTTAAATGTCAATATTTTAAATGTCATAACTCCAAGCGTTTAGGTTGTCAACGCTTGGAGGAACACCATGACATAATTGTTTTGCTTGTCAACAATTTGAGGAACTCTACGACATTCCTGTTTTGCCTATAAACACTTTGTGGAACACCATGACATATGTGTTTTGCCTGTCAACTCTTGGCGGAACACCATGAAATGATTTGTTTTGCCTTCCAACTCTTGGTGGAACACCATGACATAAATATTTGCCTGTCAGCACTTGGAAGAATACCATGTCATACTTGTTTTGCCTGTCAGCACTTGGAAATACACCGCGACACACTTGGCTTTCCCCAAACACACCGCGACACACTTGGTTTTCCCCAAACATACCGCGACACACTTGGTTTTCCCCAAACATACCGCGACACACTAGTTTTGCTTTCCAATACTTAGAAAGTTATACTACTGCATTTTAGTTAGGGTTGGGTTGTTTTACCTCTGAGCGGCACTTTTTTGCACACCATGGGCTAAATGAACAGGTCACATGGACCCCGAAGACTCAGAGAAGGTTGGGGGAGGGGACCCACTGGAACAGCTGTTGGGAGACAGATGGTAGCCTCCCGTCAAGGCCATCCAGCGTGTTCTTTAACGTGCACAGGGTATAGCTCTCCCGCACACGGGGCCACGGCTTAACGTCCCATCCGACGGACGGCGGCCTTTCCAAGCCCATCGGTGTCCCCTACTGACCGTGGGCAGGGCAGGAAATTTTGCTGAGATAAATCTCAACGCTGACCCAGCTGGGACTCGCACCTGGGAACTACAGATTAGGAGCCTGGCGCGCTACCGACTGAGCCAACCCCGCCCCGTTTTTTTTAGTTAGGTATTAGGGTAAGGGGAGAGAATTGGCGGGAAGTATGAACTCTTCCTCCATATATTACGGCACACTGGTTACGGAACATTAAACCATTAAAGCAAAACGTGAAAAAAAAAAGTGTAAATCTCAATCACCAGAGGAAAAAAAATTTGTAAAAAGTTGTCATTATATTGTTGCAGCAAACGGAGGCTGAGAAACTGCCTTTAAAAACGTTTCCCGCATGGTTGCACACAAGCAGATAGCGAACTGAAAAAAAAAAAGGCATAAAGGGTAGACGGTTAAAAACTGAAGAGAAGTCTTCAATCAGCACAACCAACTCTTATTCATGAGATGAGAGGCCACTTAAAGTCTGTGTCACCGGTTCGCAAAGACCGATAGCAACAATGAGCAGTTAGCACCTCTCACGACGAAGACAATGCATACAATTAGCTGGCAAGAAGAAATCCCTTGGGGGAGGGAGATGGGGGAAGTTTACACAGCACAGATTGAGACGATAAAAGTTTTGACACTTTACGATCCCATTCACGAAAGGCTTTCTGTCTTGTGTGATGAGAAGGAACTTAAATAACCCCTTCTCTTCCTTTAGAATGATGAGTTTGTTTACAACTGAAAGGTTAAAAAGACAATGAAACTTAGAACTTCAGGAAGAGATTCACCAAGAATTTTAAATATCAAAAGAGACTTGTTATTTCTTCCGAGTTGTATAGAAGAAGCAGAAACTCATTCGTCTCTGTGACAGAGAATAAATTTCTGCTTGGGTCACTTGTAAATGATGCAACTCTTTTGAGGATGGTGAAACCTCGAAAGAAATAAAACCAGATGATTCTACATCGCAGGGAAGCATCATCACAGTATTCATCATCACAGGAAAGATCCTTAAAGGAAATCCTTAGGATCTTTCCTGTGATGGTGCTTAATCACACAATCTGTGTTTCCGTACAAATTGTGGAAGGCGTCCAAAACTATCCTTTTCTTCCAATTATAAATTTACCATTTTTCTTCCAGATCTTTGTTACCTTTCAGTTATTACCTTTTCCTTCCAATTAATAAAATAGTCTTTTCTTCACAACCGTTAGTTAGACCTTTCAGTTATTACATTTTTCTACCAATTGGGAAACTACCTTCTTCTTACAAATTACGAATTTGCCTTTTTTTCCTTCAAGATATTATTTTCTTTTTCTTGCATTTACAGAGTTATGTTTCTTTCCAGGGTGTTATTACTTTCCAGTTACTGCCTTTTCCATCCAAAATGTTGTTACTTTCCAGTCACCGTTTTTATTCCACGGTATTATTACTTTCCAGTTACTGACTTTCCCTTCCAGAGTGTTATTACCTTCCAGTTATTTATCTGTTTCTTCCAATTAAAAAAATATCTATTTCCCCTAGAGTGTTATTATATTTTCTTCCAGAGTGTACGAAAAGAAATCAATAATTAATACACTTTTCTGGTTTTTTAACATGCATAGACTATATTCTCTTGCATACGGGTCACAGCTTAACTGGCATTGACGTGATACGTAATGCAATGTTTCTCAACGAGAATAACAAGAGAAAAGATGTCTTTATTACGGCAGATTTGATAACGATATTTTAGTTTTTGATTTTCTTAGTCGAATTATGGTAATATATATATGACTTCGAATGCATTAATTTGTTTACTTTTATTTGGGGAAAGGCCTTGTTTTCGTGATATGAAGATGGAAACTTAAATTTATTTTTAAAATATGATTTGCGGATAACGAAAAGAAAATGGGGTTACGCAAGCAAACAAATAGAATAGATTGAGAACTCTCTTTTAAAGACTAGAAACCTTAACTTTTAGTTGTAAGGTTGGCTCGGTCGCTAGCATGCGAAGTCCTTAACTGAATGTTTGCAAGCTGCAACTTACTTTGACTGTACTAAGATTTACTCTACTAAACTCCTCTCTATCGTTGGTGAGGAAAGGTTTCGAAACCTACATCCATCGGATGAGACGTTAAGCTGTGACCCGTATGCAAGAGAATATAGTCTATGGACGTTAAAAAAAATCAGCTAGATGTTCTAGATGAGAGGCCTCTAGTGTGTTTCTAAACAGGTATCTACTGAATTCCCTACCGTCCAACTCTGAGCTCTTCAAATCACTGTTAACTGGCTACGCTATGTCTGCTTCACAAGAAACCTCGTTTTCACGTCCCATCAGACTGCTTCATACCAGGTCCATCTCTTTCTCCTCTGTTCACTGAGAGTAGAGGGAATTGCCGAAAAAAATTTAACTCAGTCACAGTGCAGACTCGAATCTGGGACTATACTCTTTTGAACCTCTCGCTTTATCGACAATCCAATATCCGTTCAGTAGTTACCAACTGATCCAATACTCATCCACTAGTTAACAACCGATCCAATACTCATCCACTAGTTAACAACTGATCCAATACTCATCCACTAGTTAACAACCGATCCATTACTCATCCACTAGTTAAGAACCGATCCAATACTCATCCACTAGTTAACAACCGATCCAATACTCATCCACTAGTTAACAACCGATCCAATACTCATCCATTAGTTAACAACCGATCCAATATTCATCCACTAGTTAACAACCGATCCAATACTCATCCACTAGTAAACAACCGATCCAATACTCATCCACTAGTTAACAACCGATCCAATACTCATCCACTAGTTAACAACCGATCCAATATATATCCACTAGTTAACAACCGATCTAATACTCATCCACTAGTTAACAACCGATCCAATACTCATCCACTAGTTAACAACCAATCCAATACTCATCCACTAGTTAACAACCGATCCAATACTCATCCACTAGTAAACAACCGATCCAATACTCATCCACTAGTTAACAACCGATCCAATACTCATCCACTAGTAAACAACCGATCCAATACTCATCCACTAGTTAAGAACCGATCCAATACTCATCCACTAGTTAACAACCGATCCAATACTCATCCACTAGTTAACAACCGATCCAATACTCATCCACTAGTTAACAACCGATCCAATACTCATCCACTAGTTAACAACCGATCCAATACTCATCCACTAGTTAACAACCGATCCAATATTCATCCACTAGTTAACAACCGATCCATTACTCATCCACTAGTTAAGAACCGATCCAATACTCATCCACTAGTTAAGAACAGATCCAATACTCATCCACTAGTTAACAACCGATCCAATACTCATCCATAAGTTAACAACCGATCCAATACTCATCCACTAGTAAACAACCGATCCAATACTCATCCACTAGTTAACAACCGATCCAATACTCATCCACTAGTTAACAACCGATCGAATACTCATCCACTAGTAAACAACCGATCCAATACTCATCCACTAGTTAACAACCGATCCAATACTCATCCACTAGTAAACAACCGATCCAATACTCATCCACTAGTTAAGAACCGATCCAATACTCATCCACTAGTTAACAACCGATCGAATACTCATCCACTAGTTAACAACCGATCCAATACTCATCCACTAGTTAACAACCGATCGAATACTCATCCACTAGTTAACAACCGATCCAATACTCATCCACTAGTTAACAACCGATCCAATACTCATCCACTAGTTAACAACCGATCCAATATTCATCCACTAGTTAACAACCGATCCATTACTCATCCACTAGTTAAGAACCGATCCAATACTCATCCACTAGTTAAGAACAGATCCAATACTCATCCACTAGTTAACAACCGATCCAATACTCATCCATAAGTTAACAACCGATCCAATACTCATCCACTAGTAAACAACCGATCCAATACTCATCCACTAGTTAACAACCGATCCAATACTCATCCGCTAGTTAAGAACCGATCCAATACTCATCCGCTAGTTAACAACCGATCCAATACTCATCCACTAGTTAACAACCGATCGAATACTCATCCACTAGTTAACAACCGATCCAATACTCATCCACTAGTTAACAACCGATCGAATACTCATCCACTAGTTAACAACCGATCCAATACTCATCCACTAGTTAACAACCGATCCAATATTCATCCACTAGTTAACAACCGATCCAATACTCATCCACTAGTAAACAACCGATCCAATACTAATCCACTAGTTGACAACCGATCCAATACTCATCCACTAGTTAACAACCGATCCAATACTCATCCACTAGTTAACAACCGATCCAATACTCATCCACTAGTTAACAACCGATCTAATATTCATCCACTAGTTAACAACCGATCGAATACTCATCCACTAGTAAACAACCGATCCAATACTACTCCACTAGTTAACAACCGATCCAATACTCATCCACTAGTTAAGAACCGATCCAATACTCATCCACTAGTTAACAACCGATCCAATACTCATCCACTAGTTAACAACCGGTCCAATATATATCCACTAGTTACCAACGTATCCAATATCCCTCCACTAGTTACCAACTGAGCCAGTTCCCGTCCACTAGTGCCTACATGCACCATCGCGGTGGCTGAGTATTGATTACTGATCAAAGGAACCTGGGTTTGATACCCACATAAGGTATGGATGCTTTGATTTTCCATGTTGTCTTTCTGCTTAGATCTCGCATTTCTCACAGATCTCGTGACGATTTTACTGATATGGCGTATTATACCGAGAGGCGCCTATCAGACTTCTGTGGCAAGCTGCTTCTTGAAGGATAGTTAGAACTGCATGCAAACTTCTTTGAATGGGTGTTGGCTTTTCCGTAGAGCAAAATCGTGATATGTATTTTTTTATTAGATTTTCCTCTACCTTTTCAGTCCCACCCGATTCCTAATAGCTCTTTTTACAGCGCAGGTAATCGCCCTTCTTTCACGCCTGAACAAAATACCCATTCGCTTGACATTGATCTGCTGCAATCTCCTCTAATTAACTAATACTGCTCTTTCGGGATTCCATTGTTCATTGTAGCCAGAGCCTCCTTAAATTCCACGCGTCGATCGCGCCATTGTTTGCTAAACTAATTTGCATGTGAGAAGTAAATGCGCAATCTTTTGTCATCAGCAGCCGCCACCCCGGTCTGGATCAAAAGGGACACGATCTCAGCTATCTCTGGCAATCCGTGGAAAGAATCCGCCCATCTCAGGATGCTTCTCTTGTTGCTGTGTTTATAAAGCAATCCGATGTGCAATTACGCTATTGGTGAAGACTAACCCCGTTGCTATTTAATGAATATGACCTAACTAGTTGCGATAAACGCTGTAAAAGGGATGTGATTGTTACGCATGTGAAGTATCTGTAGGTAACTATGTAATGAGTTGTAAGTTAGTGTGAGAAAAGGCTTTTATCTTTTCGATAATCGCATTGTTCTTTCGCCGCTAAGAGTAATTTTTTAAGAGCCGTTTATATAATTAGTGGTTGAATGGGAATAGGAGAATTCGTGAGAAACCCGATGATAGTCACGTCTGCATTCCGTGGTAATTGACTACATTTTGGAGCTTTAAATAGGTTGCTGAAGGTTACTATGCTAGTTTTTAAAATATTTTAACTGAAATAGGTTACTCAGTATTGTTGTCTTTCTGTTGTTCAATTGTGAAACATGTTGCTAAATATTGCTGCCAATGTAAAAACACTTCGCGGTGTAATATGGGTCAGGAGAGGAATTTTAGGGGACTGAGTCCCCCCCCCCTCCTTCCCCATAAAAAATTAGTATGGTTAAAAAGTAAGCAAGTTTGGAAATAATTCTCTCACTTTTTTGTATCTAGAAAAATTGAAAGGCTTTGGGTTGGGTTGTTTTACCTCTGAGCGGCACTTTTTTGCACACCATGGGCTAAATGGCCAGGTCACATGGACCCCGAATGCTCAGAGAAGGTTGGGGGAGGGGACCCACTGGAACAGCTGTTGGGAGACAGATGGTAGCCTCCCGTCAAGGCCATCCAGCGTGTTCTTTAACGTGCACAGGGTATGGCTCTCCCGCACACGGGGCCACGGCTTAACGTCCCATCCGACGGACGGCGGCCTTTCCAAGCCCATCGGTGTTCCCTACTGACCGTGGGCAGGGCGGGGAATTTTGCGGAGACAAATCTCAACGCTGACCCAGCTGGGACTCGAACCTGGGAACTACAGATTACGAGCCTGGCGCGCTACCGACTGAGCCACCCCCGCCCCCTCTAAGAAAGGAATGCATGAGGTTAGAAAAGAGCAACTCAGATATCCTTAAACCAGTGACATTTGGATAAGACAGTGCCAAAGCCTCCTGTGTCTAGACCAGGCCTAGACCGTGCAGTAACAAGTGAATTAAATTTTAAACTTAGCTGTGTTAATTATATATTTATCTCAGAAAAATAAACTTAGCTATTTTTTTTAATATACATTAATATTTTATTCCTGCTTTACCCTTGGGCAGGCTTGGAAAACCGTGGATGGGACGTTAAGCCGTGGTTCCATGTGCTGGAGAGCCATACCCAATGCACGCTGGATGACCTTGATGGGAGGCTACCATTTGTCGCCTATCTACTGTCCAGTTTGTTCCTACCCCCCCCCCCCCCGCAACCTTTTCTGAGCCGTCGGGGTCCTTGTGACCTGACCATTTAGCCCACTGTGTGTACTGCTGCTGAAGTAAATGTTGTAACTCTGAAAAGAGAAAGTTCAAAGAACTTGTTTCTTTTGAAAATATTTACATATGCTAATACTGTTGATTATTTCGCCAGTAGAAAATGTTATACCGAAAGTATCATCATCCTTAATCAGACTGAGTTTTTAGACGTTATTACAGGGATGATCAACCTTATGCCCTTGGAAACGACATTTTGTCTCCACCTCGCAGGACGATAGACATCAGCCCTCCCTCTTCATAAAATAATATATACATATTAATATATGTATATATATTGATCTCACCCTAAGAATATGTTTTGTCTTTTGCTTAACAATTTATCTTCTTTCAAAAAAAAAAGATTTTACATTATATAAGCACATATTTTTATTAAAATTAGTGGGAAACCTGACAATGTAAATCCCCAGCTACTTTCAAATAATCAGGATTATAATTATTAACAGCTAAACCTTTATTAACAGCAATTAAAATGTTGCTGTTATATCCCACAGAAGAGAATTTACTCGAATGAAATATCAGATTTTTTGAATAGGTAAAAGAAATGTCATAGTACGACGAGGTTTAATATTAAATTTATTTTAAAATTGCTAAATGGCTTTCATATTTTTGTATTAATTTGTGAGGAATATATAAATTAGAGTGTTATGCTAATATTCTCTGCATTATACTACTTATGTTAAAGCTTTGTGCTGTACAGTCGCTCGAAAAAGTATCCGAACACTCTCAAAAAAAAAAAAATCCGAACACTCTTAAAAAGTATCCGACAACCTTCGTGTCACGTGACACGAAGGTTACTAGATCACTAATTTCTAAAAAAAATCGTTGCCAGATATTTTTTCTGATTTCTGTAATCAACCACAGTGTTTGGATACTTTTTTGAGCGACTGTAGGTGGTCATATTATTTTGATACTAGATCGTGTGGTCTCACTCACGGAAATATTGAGCGTGTGCAGTTACCGTTCACAGCAAACTGGAGCGTGTGCAGTAACTGCACACGCTCCAGTTTGCTGTGAACGGTAACTGGAGCGTGTACAGTTGCTGTACACGCTCCAGATATTTTTCTTGAATTCTGTAATCAACCAGAGTGTTCGGATATTTTTTTGAGCGACTGTACAAATGGGTTGTACAGGATCATAGTTGACCTTTACCATACTCAAACGCAGATCATCAAAATAAAAGATGAGCATCGGTCAAACATGTCAGGAATAATCAAACAACCACAAAACAAAGAACAATGTTGATTCTTAGATACAATTTAGTTTGAATGAAGTAATATTTAAAAGATTAGTATATTTTTGGAATGAATTAATGAAAAGTGCAATGAAAAGTAATAAAAAGTATAAAGAAAAGTGTATTGCTTCGAGATAGACAGGTGGTCTCACATGGTCTATTTTATTCAGCGGAATATCTAAGCCTAAGCAAAGCTTAGGAAACTATTTATAATTCTGTATAAGAACTGTCTGTGACTAAAATAAGTCAAATTTGATAAAAAAAAGTTTTAGAAAGTTTATTTTGTTGGACCCTAATCCGGACAGAACTATGTTTAAAGATAAAATTTCAGCGTAAGAGTTAAATTGATTGGACTGTATAGAATTAAAGACTGCGTTAGGATAACTTTTTCTCTATAATTTGGGGGTGGGGGTGGCTCAGTCGGTAGCGCGCCAGGCTCGTAATCTGTAGTTTCCAGGTTCGAGTCCCAGCTGGGTCAGCGTTGAGATTTATCTCCGCAAAATTCCCCGCCCTGCCCACGGTCAGTAGGGGACACCGATGGGCTTGGTCCATCCGTCGGATGGGACGTTAAGCCGTGGGCCCGTGTGCGAGAGAACCATACCCTGTGCACGTTAAAGAACACGCTGGATGGCCTTGACGGGAGGCTACCATCTGTCTCCCAACAGCTGTTCCAGTGGGTCTCCTCCCCCAACCTTCTCTGAGCCTTCGGGGTCCATGTGACCTGGCCATTTAGCCCATGGTGTGCAAAAAATTGCCGCTCAGAGGTGAAACAACCCAACCCAACTCTCTATAATTTTCCAAACACAGGGACATTATGTATTTAAACTTAGTTTTCATGTATTCAAGTAATATGTTGTTTTCATAAACTTTATGCTTTAGTTAATGATCTTTATTAAAGTAACACTTTTTTTGTATTTATATCTATTATTAATTATGTTCGATTTTTCAGACATTAAGAAAATCCGTCAACCCATCTGAAAAAAATGATATTTAATCTCACTGAGAAACTAAATGCCTGAAATGCTTATTTTTTTAGATGCCGTTCAGCATTTTTTTCTTAAAATTTTACTCCACAAAACAAAAAAAAGGAAGAATTAGGACAGATATATTTGCTACTGCCTCATACATCTTAAATTCTCTCTCTATATACAATATATACTAGAAATCAGTCAATGTCTTCCTCACCTCTCGATTTCTAGTCTGTCACTCCGACCCCTATTTAACCTTGACCGAAATTCTGTTATTTCTGAGTTTTACTGCCTGAAATAACCATATTCACCAATTTTAAACTCTCCATTGCTGGTATATCTAAAGCTTACCTTTGACTTCGAAGGACCCACAGCACTCAAAATTTAGCATAATTTCTGACATCTACGACTCAAAATACCCCCGGAAACAAATTTTTATTAGCTCTCTAGCAGATCTAAATTTGACCTTTGACCTCGAAGAAAACTCCATATCCGAAATTTCGTAACATTTCTAAGATCTACATCCCGAAACACCTCCAAACACCAATTTTCATTTTTCTACCACTGGCAGATCAATGTTTGACCTCTAAGTGACATCCATTTCACCTTGATGAACACGTTGGAAGCCAAATTTCGAATTTTTGCCAAGATCTGCGACCCTGATTACACCTAGGTGCAAATTTTCTTAGCTCTACCGTATCTGCATCATAGTTAGAATCAGCGTGATCCACTGTCAGTCAATCACAATCGTCTCTATATACGTATATTGCGACATCCATAACAAGGTTATTCCCTTGATCCAGTTGCCCCTTACCGGTCTACTTTCCTGCGTTACACTTTTGCTCTTCAGCAAAGCAACATTACGGGAATTCAAGAGGACTGTATATGTGTTTTTCTTTATTTCAACGCAGCTAAATAAGTCTTTCGAAAACCTTGCTTTGGACGAGAATGTTCTGGAAGATAACTTGCCAAGCTTGCAGCATCATGGATTTAGGTCTGTGAAGTTAGGAATTTAAATCTTTCGCTGGTTTAAGAATATGGTGGGAATTTTCTTGAAAGGTGAGCTTGAAGGGGTATTTTTTTTTTGGTCCAGGACACCAGGAGACTACGAAGATTAAAAATATTTTTTTAATTTTTTTAAAACGAAATATGTAAAAGTATATTATTTTAAATGATTTATCGATATGTATATAAGATTTCGATTAATATATTATCGAAAAAAATAATGTGTTATAATTTAAAAAACTTAAGCCCAGGATTCACTTACTTGTGGGGGCGGGGGTGGCTCAGTCGGTAGCGCGCAAGGCTCGTAATCTGTAGTTCCCAGGTTCGAGTCCCAGCTGGGTCTGCGTTGAGATTTATCTCCGTAAAATTTCCCCGCCCTGCCCACGGTCAGTAGTTAAATTATAAAGTCATCGGGGACACCGATGGGCTTGAAAAGGCCGCCGTCCGTCGGATGGGACGTTAAGCCGTGGCCCCGTGTGTGGGAGAGCCATACCCTGTGCACGTTAAAGAACACGCTGGATGGCCTTGTCGGGAGGCTACCATTTGTCTCCCAACAGCTGTTCCAGTGGGTCCCCTCCCACAATCTTCTCTGAGCCTTCGGGGTCCTTGTCGCCTGGCCATTTAGCCTATGGTGTGCAAAAAAGTGCCGCTCAGAGGTAATACAATCCAATCAATCCAATCACTTACTTGTGAGTAACTTTCCTAATATTTCGATCCCTGACAGGGGTGTCGTCTTCCGAGAAGGTTGCAGCGTTCTTGGAACAAAAGAAAGAAAGTTCCAAGAACGCTGCAACCTCCTTGGAAGATGACCTCTGTCAGGAGACGAGATATTAGGAAAGTTACTCCCAAGTAAATGAATCCTGGTCTTCAGTTTTTTAAATTATAACACACTAACTATTCTAAGACAGCCATGAATACAATTATTACTGAAAAAAATAAATCAATATATTAATATGAATCCAAATAAATATATTATTATTAATCACGATAAGTTATTATTTATTCATTTTCAATATAATAAAAACAATCTAGTTGATACTTAAGTTGATACTTAGATTTGTTGGGTTGTTTTACCTCTGAGCGGCACTTTTTTGCACACCATGGGCTAAATGGCCAGGTCACATGGACCCCGAAGGCTCAGAGAAGGTTGGGTACCCACTGGAACACCTGTTGGGAGACAGATGGTAGCCTCCCGTCAAGGCCATCCAGCGTGTTCTTTAACGTGCACAGAGTATGGCTTTCCCGCACACGGGGCCACGGCTTAACATCCCATCCGACGGACGGCGGCCTTTCCAAGCCCATCGGTGTCCCCTACTGACCGTGGGCAGGACGGGGAATTTTGCAGAGATAAATCTCAACGCTGACCCAGCTGGGACTCGAACCTGGGAACTACAGATTACGAGCCTGGCGCGCTACCGACTGAGCCATCCCCGCCCCGATGATACTTAGATCTCAGGCTGAAACTTGTATCAACTCAAACCGCCAGTCAATGATTTTTTTGTTTCTTTTTTGTGTCATTGTCTGTGTTTCGAATATTTTGATTAAGTGTATATAATAAAAATAATAATACGATAAAATTATTATTTATTAATTTTCAGTATAATAATATTTGTACGAATCGAAAAGCAAAAGCATAGAAGAGGTTTGCCAAATGTCTGATGTCTTTCTAATAGATGTGGCTCAGTTAAATGGAGATTAATTTCCATCGTTTTTATTAATCACAGCATTGACTATTAGAGATAAATATTGAATTATTGTCGTGAAGAAACTGTTACGGGAAACAAGCTCTGTTGATGGTTTGCAGACACGCCAGTATCAAGAGAACTGTGTGCCCGCAGTGGCAAAGAATGACTGCTGCAATTTGACAATTGATTAATGTAAGCGTGTTTGAAAGGCAATGGAAGCTCTAATTTTATTCGAAACGAGACATTAAAGGTTGAATGAATAATTTAAAACTTCTAAATAGTGTTGACGCAGTGTATTTACGATGTCATTTATCAAAGATGAGAATAAACATTGATGAAGTGCTGAAAAGTTCATTCACCAAATCAGAAACATTTATGATTACTGCAAACACACTTAATATTCATCACAGTGGGACTTGTCACAATAATGGAAAGCTACATTGGAAGCAAAGCAACTTTGAAAATAAGCATTTTACATATAAATATTTCTCAATGAATTAAAAATCTCAATTAAATTGGGGGCGGGGGTGGCTCAGTCGGTAGCGCGCCAGGCTCGTAATCTGTAGTTCCCAGGTTCGAGTCCCAGCTGGGTCAGCGTTGAGATTTATCTCCGCAAAATTCCCCGCCCTGTCCACGGTGAGTAGGGGACACCGATGGGCTTGGAAAGGCCGCCGTCAGTTGGATGGGACGTTAAGCCGTGGCTCCGAGTGCGGGAGAGCCATACCCTGTGCGCGTTAAAGAACACATTGGATGGCCTTGACGGGAGCTACCATCTGTCTCCCAACAGCTGTTCCAGTGGGTCCCCTCCCCCAACCTTCTCTGAGCCTTCGGGGTCCATGTGACCTGGCCATTTAGCCCATGGTGTGCAAAAAAGTGCCGCTCAGAGATAAAACAACCCAACCCAACTCTGAGCCTTCGGGGTCCATGTGACCTGACCATTTAGCCCATGGTGTGCAAAAAAGTGCCGCTCAGAAGTAAAACAACCCAACCCAACTCAATTAAATTGATAGAAATCTCGATTTTCAAAAATGTTTGTTTAATGTTTACGTAGTAAAGAAAGGTGATACATTTAATAGAGGAGTTGCTAGTCGTATTGAAATTTAAAAATTAATTAAAGCAGGAATAAACAGCAACACTTTTAATTATCATTAATTAAATAAAAAGTGCTTTGTTATTTTTTTTTCATCTGAGCTGCGCTTTTGTGCACAGAGTTGTCTAAATGGCCAGATAACAAAGACCTAAAAATCTCAGAAAAGACTGGAAGAGGAGGAATCCACTGTACAGCTATTAGGAGAAGGAGGAGCGCTTCCGTCAATACAGTCGCTCAAAAAAGTATCTGAACACTCTGGTTGATTACAGAATTCAGAAAAAATATCTGGCAACGATCGTTTTAGAAGTTAGTGATCTGGCAACGATCGTTTTAGAAGTTAGTGATCTGGCAACCTTCGTGTCACGTGATTACAGAATTCAGGAAAAATATCTGGAGCGTGTACAGCAACTGTACACGCTCCAGTTACCGTTCACAGCAAACTGGAACGTATGCAGTTACTGCACACGCTCCAGTTTGCTGTGAACGGTAATTGCACACGCTCAATATTTCCGTGAGTGAGTCCACACGATCTAGTATCAAAATAATATGACCTCCTACAGTCGCTCAAAGAATTATCCGAACACCATGGTTGATTACAGAATTCAGAAAAAATATCTGGCAACGATTTTTTTAGAAATTAGTGATCTGGCAACCTTCGTGTCACGTGACACGAAGGTTGCCAGAACACTAATTTCTTAAAAAAAATCGTTGCCAAATATTTTTTTTACGAATTAAAGGTTGCCATATTACTAATTTCTTAAAAAATCGTTGCCAGATATTTTTTTCTGAATTGGATTTTGCCAGACCACTATTTCCTAAAAAAGTTGCCAGATATTTTTTCAGAATTGAAGGTTGTCAGATCACTAATTTCTAAAAAAAAAAATCGTTGCCAGATATTTTTTCTGAATTCTGTAATCAACCAGAGTGTTCGGATACTTTTTTGAGCGACTGTACCACCCAGCGTATTTTTTAACGTGAACAGGATATGGCTCTCCTACACATGGAGCCACGGCTTAACGTCACACTGACGAACGGTGGCGTTTCCAAGTCCGTCGGTGTCCTCTTTTTCTCACGGAGAGGGGTTCCAAATTAATACCATTTTTTATTGTGGTCGAGAAATTAGTCGGGTTGAATTGCTTTACCTATGAGCAGTAGTGTTTATGCACATAATGGACTCAATGGCCAAGTCACAATGACCAGAAGGATTCAGGTTTCGCAAAAGGGACAGTTCTTAGGATACAGATGGAACCTCCTGTGAAGGCTAGCCAGAGTGTCCTCTAAAGTGCACATGGTATGGCTCTCCTGCACATGTGACCATGAATAAACCTCCTATCCGACGAACGGCCAAACGCTAGTGTGTTTGACTGTGGAGCAAAAGAACCTGGGTTTGAATCCCGGATAACGCAACCTTTTTTTTTTATCAATTTCTTATTTTTTTTCGTTGTTAATGTTTTTTTTTTTTGTATAAACCTTCAGCCGTCCCATGGCCATGAATGGTTAGCGCGCTTGGCTACTGACCTAAGGGACCTGGGTTCGAGCCCCGGGTAAGGCATGGCTGTTTGTGTCGTTTTTCTGCTGAGGTCCTGCCATCCTCTCAGACCACTCCCCCCCGATAGGGGACCACCTTGTCGTGGTGGGGGGGCCTAGGGCCCAGCAACCCGGCTGAAGGCTGTGCCGACCGGATTGGTTCACCGGTTGGACATGGCTAAGGCCAACCGAGGTTGAAGACGCTGCTGGCCGGCTTGATTGCCGGTCGGAGACCTCACCTCTCAGGAGACCTGTGTGGTCTGTTCGACGGCTCTGCCGAAAGGTCTGTCCCCGCCTAGTAGGCACGAGCTGTCCTAAAAGTCTGGGTCTTACTAAGAGTCTCCACCCCGGGTGCCGATCGAGCTTGGATCTTTATATCCTTGCACATTTGCAAACCGGGGAATAGATTAAAGCAAGGTTTCTTCCGGTGGTCAGCTTTCCTTCTATAGGACTGCTGCCATGTGAGGCTGGGGTTGAGGTGCGCCTATAGGGCGTATTCCTTGCCCCCGGCTCCAGATGGTCATGGCTTTTCTTAACCAGGTAGTGCTGTCAGGCGGAACCGGGAATTGCCGTGGTTGCATAAGATCGCAACAAAGAGATTCATCCTCTCAGACCTTCTACTATGACATATAAACTGACAGGTTCCTGTCAGACCTCTGTGGCAAGCAGCTGCTTGAGGGGGTATAACATAGCATAAACCTTCTGTATGGAGCAGCTTTCGGATATACTTCTGTCAGACCGCTGTAGGAAGCGGAATAAATGAGCAGTAGATTTTTTATTTCTGTTATTTTATTTTTTAAACCGGGCTTATGTGAAAAAGAGGGCATAGATAAATATGGAGATATTTTGTTTTTCAGCTACCGGTTTGAAACAGGGTAATTTTAAGTTATTTTTAAAATCTGCTCCCACAATAAACATTGATTGCATTGCAAAGCGGAAGGGAAGGTTTCTCTTTAAATAAAATGCACCAACAATACTGCAGCCATGTGACGAGATAGCTAAAGAGAAAAAATCCGAATTATGTGACAGTTCTTGTTAGACAACTAGAGCTGTCGACTCGCGTTCTCGGGATAATTAAACCAGTAACTGATGTCGAGTCGATTTCCCGCGCGAAATCGCCCATCAGGATCAACACGTGGACAGCACGTGTCGCGGGGACGACGACGGAGGCTTTTGTTGATGTTTATTGCTGGCAGATTATGGAAGAAAGTTCAACGACGCCTCTCCAAAACTGAAAAGAGTAGCTGAGGCCAGTTACCGCTGTTGGGCAAGGAAGGTGTTGCAGACTTCTTTGTAACCAGGATGAGGTTGTTGACGTTGTTTATCAGGAGGGAACATGTGGATACTCCTCCGTCCTTTGCCGAATGAGGGTTCAAGACTCTTATAATTAGGATGCCTTTGCTCTTTCTCTTGCGCATCTTCCGCTGGCTTGAGTAGCTCTTGAAGAAAGTACATCGTAAATTGCTTTTTAGAGGTTTCTTGTGGAGGTTAAAGATAGAAACTTTGATTTTTATGAGGAGCTCACTCGTAAACGCACGCTCCGTGAGAAGAGCGGCGGATGGTGTGCTGCAAAGAGTTAATCTTCGGATCCTGGAGACAGATGGAGATCACGTGGAAGACGATCTTTGAATCGCCTTCCACGTGATCCAAATGAGCTGTTATTAATGGGAATGGATGCAGTGTTGGTTTTTTATTAAGAGTATGCATTCAGACAAAGAATGTTGGAAGCGTAAAGAGGGAAACTTCTGGCTCATGTTGAGTGTCGAAAGCGTTTGAGTAAATATATGGAAGGGATGGAGGTAAAAAATGTGTAAAAGAGTGGAAGTAAGTGTGAAATGAATCGGCGGAAGAGCGAAATGAAGGGAATACCAGGATGAATGAACAAAAAGAGAAGCTCTTAAGTATTAGAGTAATGGATAAATAAAAAGAAAAAAGAAAAAATGTAGAAGAAAGGAAATATGCGAACGAATGAATGAAACGGATTAAGAGAGTGAAACAGATGAGTAAAAGGATTGAAATGGTGAGTAAGAGAGTGAAACAAGTAGGTAAAAGGGTGAAATGGATAGATAAGAGAGTGGAAGAGAATAATTAAAGAGAGAAATGATATAAAAGAGAGTTAAACAGATAAAAGAAAGAAAGAAATAGATTGATAAGAGAGTGAAACAGATGGATGAAAGAGAAAAAATGATAGATTATTGATGAAAGAAAGAAAGAAATGGATAGATAAGAGAGTGAAACAGATGAATGAACGAAAGAAATTGATAGATAAGAGAGTAAAACAGATTAACGACAAAAAAGAATGGGAAAGATAAGAGAGTGAAACAGGTGAATGAAAGAAAGAAATATATAGAGAGTGATACAGATGGATGAAAGAAATTGATAGATAAGAGAGTCAGAGTTTTCAGCACACTGTTCGTAACTATATTCTCGCTAATCTGTCATTGTACATTTGACTAACATGGAAGAATCAATGCAAACTGACCCTAAATAAGATGCTGCTTACAGGCAGTTGAGAACTCTTTCTTCTAACCTCATCGTGCGATGAGAGTTGACTCTGTTAGTAGAAAAGACTCATAATTTGATGTTGCCAGGTTTGAATTCCCCCCTGTGCCTGGGCTGAGATACTTTCCACTAACTACTTCTGTACCCTCGGTGAAAAGGTTACTAACGAGCTTGGAAAGGATGTTGTCCTTCGGATACTAAGCCATGGTTCCGTGTCCAATGAAGATATAATGTGGGCATTTGTAGAAATTTAGAAGAAGCACTTGGTGGGAGGCTTCCATCTGTTCCCTAGGAGCCGTCCGGTGGGTCCTTTTCCCTAATCAACTCTGAACCCTTGGGGTCCTTGTGACTGGACATTTAGCACATTGTTCAAAAAGAATTACCGCTCAGATTTAAAACGTCCACAGCCCACTGCTTAAGTAAGATTCGAATTTCACTGTCATCCCAAACTTTTAGATAAAACTAAACTATTTTACAGCCTAGAGTTAGCCTTCATGTGCATTAGCCTATTTTTCTGTAGTCTACAGAGAGTCATTAAAGGTTCTCCAGCGGTAATGCTGCTTTTCCTGTTTAATTCATGACGCACATCGTTAATAACTGTCACAAAATATCCAAAGTAATTAAAATGCGAAACTTTCTCGAAAGCACAACTATTCAAAAGAACTGGGACATCATCCACCTGATCTATATTCATCATTTTAAGTTTGTATTGATTTTCAAGTCAACTCTGCTACCAGCTTCATCAACAGATTTAATGAACAACTACGACTGGCATTATCAAGTCAACTATTCTACTACCTCGGAAAACTTGTGAGACTACGCAGTCAATGCTTTTTACAGTGCTTATAAATTGCAAGTCAATGACCTGTTAATCACTTGTCAATCAATCTGTGATCAATGAGAACTGTCGAAGCTTCAACTGCGCAGTCTCACATTCTCCCTAGTGAACACTCACGCTACGCCAAACTGCTGACGAAACAAAAATGCAACAAAGTTTCTGTATGTGAGTAAATGTCTGAAAGGGATGGAGAAAAGTGTGAAAGAGATAGAGAAGAGTATGTAAAGGATAGAGAAAAGTATACAAGTGATGGGGAAAAGCCTGTAAGGGATGGAGAAAGTGTTCTGGGGATGGTGAGAAATGTGTAAGGGATGGAGAAAAAATGTGTAAGGGATGGAGAAAAAATGTGTACGGGATGGGGGAAAGTGTACAAGGCGTGGAGAAAATATATAAGGGATGGGGTAAGTGTGCAGCGCATGGAAAAAGTGTTCTAAGGAAAGGAAAGGAAAAAATGTGTAAGGAATGGGGGAAATGGGAAAGGGATGGGAAAAAGTGTGAAGGGGATGGAGAAAAGCGTGCAAAGAATGGAGAAAAGCGTGCAGAGGATGTAAAAAAGCGTGCAAAGGATGGAGAAAAGCGTGCAAAGGATGGAGAAAGCGTGAAAGGATGGAGAAAAGCGTGCAAAGGATGGAGAAAAGCTTGCAAAGGATGCAGAAAGGCGCGCAAAAAGTGGGGGAAAGTATGTAAGGGACGGAGAAAAGTGTGTAAGATATGGGGAGAAAGACATGAAAGGGTTAGCGAAAAGTATGTAATGGATAGAGAAGAGTTTGTAAATTATAAGGAAGAGTGTGTAAGAGATGGAGAAAAGAGTGCAACGGATAAAGAAAACATCAAAGGGATGGAGAAAAGTGTGTAATGGATGGAGAAAAGTGTGCGAGAGATGGTTAGGGATGAAATGTTAGAGATGAAAAAAACGAAAGAAAGAATAAGTACGACACGAATAAGCAGAAGAGTGAAATTAAGGGGAAATCAACATGGATGGGGGGAAAAAAATCGAAGCTCCTAATATAACATAAAAGAGAGAAATATATCATACCTTTTGCTGAGGTATTGTACATCACCACGAAATTTCTACCCTCCCTTGCCAGACATTCAAATTCTTGATATAAGGAGCCTCAACTTTAATGTTTCGGGAACAGAAAATCAAAAAAGAACCCGGGTTAGTTTGAAAGCTTTGAAACGTAAAGTAACTCTCCCAACATAAATAGCGAAGTGGACGATAAAAGGAACCATTCTTGTGCACCTGCTCACGCTCGAGTTACATCAACGAAATATTATATGCTCCACTTTCGATTGAGACGTTAAAGAAAATGAAACTGGAATGACTCTTACGTGAGTAACATAAAGGATAATACAAAATTCTACTTAATGTCCAATCCGAACCATTACGGTGAATGGGCAATGGAGTGGGAGGTCGTAGAGCCGCTTTATGTGCTGCAGCTCCCTCTATTTTTTCCCGCACCTAGTGACCCAATGGATTTTCGGACTTCTCTGTTCCTGCTCCCATTCAAAAGCGTGCATAATGAGTGAAAGAGAGTTTGGTTCCCCGAGACCACACCGTTTTGCCAACAACAAGAACAAATAGGAAAACTAAACAAGAATTTGCAGGACGTGAGAGAAAGGCTTTAAGGCATAAAATTTCATTACTTTGCTATTCGATTAAAATATTATTAGGCAAGTTTATGGAGCTATGTGAGTTGGGTGCAAATGGCGGAAACAGAATGTTCCGCCGTTATATTATTTTCTGTTAGTGGAAGTCTTGTGGAGCCTTATTTGCTAACTGTTGTCAGTTGGAGTGGGAGCAGGGAACGGTTAAGTGACTTGTATGATGTAAATAAAATAAAAATAAATAAATAAATACCCCCTCAAGCAGCTGCTTGCCACAGAGGTCTGATAGGAGCCCGTCAGTTTATATGCCATAGTAGAAGATCTGAGAGGATGGCAGGCCCTCAGCAGAAAAACGACATAAACAGCCATGCCTTGACCCGGGGCTCGAACCCAAGTCCCGTAGATCACAAGCCAAACGTGCTAACCACTCGGCCACGGGACGGATAAAATAAAAAAAAAAAATACCCCCTCAAGCAGCTGCTTGCCACAGAGGTCTGACAGGAGCCTGTCAGTATATATGCCATAGTAGAAGGTCTGAGAGGATGGCAGGACCTCAGCAGAAAAACCACACACACACACCCATGCCTTGACCCAGGGCTCGAACCCAGGTCCCGTAGATCACAAGCCAAGCGGGCTAACCACTCGGCCACGGGACGGATAAAATTTAAAAAAAAAATAAATACCCCCTTAAGCAGCTGCTTGCCACAGAGGTCTGACAGGAGCCCGTCAGTTTATATGCCATAGTAGAAAATCTGAGAGGTTGGCAGGCCCTCAGCAGAAAAACGACACAAGCAGCCATGCCTTACCCGGGGCTCGAACCCAGGTCCCTTAGATTAGTAGCCAAGCGCGCTAACCACTCGGCCATGGGACGGCAAGTGTGATGTACAGTCGCTCAAAGAAGTATCCAAACACTATGGATACTTCTTTGAGAAAAAAAAATCGTTGCCAGATATTTTTTTCTGAATTCTGTAATCAACCATAGTGTTCGGATGCTTTTTTGAGCGACTGTACAGGGTGTTCCAACAATTGCGTGACAGACGAACTGTTTCGTGTAAAACGCAGTGTGGTGTTGCGTGACTTGAGAAAACGGGAGGCAATCTCTAAAACAGCTTTGATAATTAATCACTATAATCATCAGGGAAACACATTTTTTTTCTTTTATAATTATAGCTATTAACAAAAATGTTTTTAATTGTTTGCTTTGCTGCCACGAATGAGACATACCCATGAATGAAAATGTTCTCAAATGCATTTTGTTTTTCTCTCTTTCTTTATGATTCCGGGAGGGGGAAGCTCAATTGGTAGCGCACCAGGGTCGTAATCTGTATTTCCCAGGTTCGAGTCCCAGCTGGGTCAGCGTTGAGATTTTTCTCCGCAAAATTTCCCGCCCTGCCCACGGTCAGTAGGGGATACCGATGGGCTTGTAAAGGCCGCCGTCCGTCGGATGGGACGTTAAGCCGTGGCCCTGTGTGCGGGAGAGCCATACTTGTGCACGTTAAAGAACACGCTGGATGGCCTTGACGGGAGGCTACCATCTGTCTCCCAACAGCTGTTCCAGTGGGTCTCCTCCCCCAACCTTCTCTGAGCCTTCGGGGTCCATGTGACCTGGCCATTTAGCCCATGGTGTGCAAAAAAGTGCCGCTCAGAGGTAAAAAACCCAACGTTAAAGAACACGCTAGATGGCCTTGACGGGAGACTACCATCTGTCCCCCAACAGCTGTTCCAGTGGGTCCCCTCCCCCAACCTTCTCTGAGCCTTCGGGGTCCATGTGACCTGGCCATTTAGCCCATGGTGTGCAAAAAAGTGCCGCTCAGAGGTAAAACAACCCAACCCAACCCAGGTTCGAGTCCCAACTGTGCCAGTTGAGGTTTATGTCCATTGCATCCCCACCCTACCTTCGGTTAGAAAAAGAACACCAATGGATTTGCAAAGGTCACCGTCTGTCAGATGGGAGGTAAAGCCATGACCTGTGACATATCCTGAGCATATTAGAAAACATTCTGAATGGCCTTGATGGGACACTTCCATTCGTCTCTTCACAGCCGTCAGTGGGTTTCCTTCTGTCAATGTGGCAGTGGTGCTCAATTGCTAGCATGCCAGGCTTATAATCTGTAGTTTCCTAGTTCAAGTCCCATCTGGGCCAGCGTTTAAATTTATCTTCTCAAAACGCTCCATCCTGCCCTCAGTCAGTAGGGGACACCGATGAGCTTGAAAAGCCCGCTGTCCGTCGGATGGAATATTAAGCCGTGCCCCACGATGTGGAAAAGCCATACTCTATGCACGTTGAAGAACACGCTGGATGGCCATGATGAGAAGCTACCATCTGTCTCCTAACAGCTGTTCAATGGGTATTCTTCCCCCAACCTTCTTGAGCTCTTAGGGTCCTTATGAACTGACCATTTAGCCCATTATTAGCCATTTAGCCTTATATTATATAGCATTAGCCATTTAGCCCATTTAGCCCATTCGATTCCCTAACAGGGTTGGGTTGTTTTACCTCTTACGAAGGAAGAATTGCGATTCCCTGAACTAGAAAAACCCATTTGCTTTTCTCCAAGACATTACTTTATCGGCAAGATGGGGCATTAAGCCGTGGTCCCATGTGCAAGAAAGCCATACCTTGTGCATGCTAAAGAACATACGAGGCTACCTAACAACTGTCGTTGTCCAACCCGGTTCTGAGCCATTAGGGAAACTTTTCAATGACCATTTAGCCCAATGGGGGTACGAAGGTTTCGCTCAGAGGTAAACTAATCCCATGATATTTCTCTTTCCGTCTGCACGTGGCCCGAGAGTGCGTGAACGGTTAAAGTTATAGAATTCATTTTTAATGTTCAGTCATAGTTCTACCCTGACACTTTGTCTTGCTTACCTTGTAATATAATAATTCGACTACCTTACTAAAATATTTGAAAATTTCCATGTTATATCAATGAGAATCTAACTTCAAAACTCTACAACTTCTGAAGTACACACTTAATGAAGAAACGTGACTGAAAATAAATTAAAGATCATAATCAAATCTATTGAAATCCCGATTTTCAATAATGTTCGTTCAGTATTTATAGTTATGGAAGACAGAGATTTTCCCAATAGTAATGCGTGATTTTACCTCAGAATAATTTTAAATAATAATTATTGCTTCAAACCATTTAATAAAATAAATATATATTTTAGAAGTTTAAAATAAAAAAATAAATAAATACCCCCTCAAGCAGCTGATTGCCATAGAGGTCTGACAGGAGCCTGTCAGTTTGCGTAAAGATTATTTCAATGATTATTTCAAATAATGATTATTTCAATATTTGACAATTATGAACGATTTTTTCGAAACAAGATAGTTATTTTTAAATATTTCAGCTTCCATAATCTTTTAAATAGTGAAGGTTGGGTTGTTTTACCTCTGACCGGCACTTTTTTGCACACCATGGGCTAAACGGCCAGGTCACATGGACCCCGAAGGCTCAGAGAAGGTTGGGGAGGGGCCCCACTGGAACAGCTGTTGGGAGACAGATGGTAGCCTCCCGTCAAGGCCATCCAGCTTGTTCTTTAACGTGCACAGGGTATGGCTCTCCCGCACACGGGCCACGGCCTAACGTCCCATCCGACGGACGGCGGCCTTTAAAAGCCCATCGGTGTCCCCTACTGACCGTGGGCAGGGTGGGGAATTTTGCGGAAGATAAATCTCAACGCTGACCCAGCTGGGACTCGAACCTGGGAACTACAGATTACGAGCCTGGCGCGCTACCGACTGAGCCACCCCCGCCCCCAAAGAGTGAAGGAATATTGTTGAAAATAGAGATTTAGATGGATCTTTATGATCTTTTTCTTTAGCAATATCTTTCCATTAAATGCGTATTTTAGACGTTATATAGCGTCGAAGTTAGATTCTCATTGACATGACATGAAATTTCTTTAATATTATGGTGTCCCGTGGCCGAGTGGTTAGCACGCTTGGCTACTGATCTAAGTGGACCTGGGTTCGAGCCCTGGATTAGGCATGGATGTGTGTGTCGTTTTTCTGCTGAGGTCCTGCCATCCTCTCAGATCTCCTACTGTGGCATATAAACTGACAGGCTCCTGTCAGACCTCTGTGGCAAGCAGCTGCTTGAGGGGGTATTTATTTATTTATTATGGGAGTACTTACCATATTAATGTATTATGGCGTATTGCAGTTGAACCGGACCTATTTTTTCTTTCAAAAGAGGGGAAGAGAGGCAGCTTATATTTTTTTTCCGAAAAAGAGAAAGATTCAAAATTTATTCTTCTCTATCTAAAGAAGAGAAGAATAAACTCATCTTCTTCCTTCAGAAGAGAGAAAGAAAAGAAATTATTCTCCTCTCCAAAACATGGAAGAGATTTAAAGTAAACTATAAAAAAAATACCCCCTCAAGCAGCTGCTTGCCACAGAGGTCTGACAGGAGCCTGTCAGTTTATATGCCACAGTGGAAGATCTGAGAGGATGGCAGGACCTCAGCAGAAAAACAACACGAACATCCATGCCTTACCCGGGGCTCGAACCAAGGTCCCGTAGATCAGTAGCCAAGCGCGCTAACCACTGCTCTCCTGTAAATGAAGAAGGAAAACTCATTTTTTCCTCAAAAAGAAGGGAAAGACGAAGTTAATCTTTTTTTTTTCTCTAAAAGAGAGAAAGTTCAGAATTCCTCCTTCCCGGCCCAAAGAAATGATGAGGGTAAACTTATCTTCCTCCTTCAAACAGGAAATATAGAATAATCTTTTCCTTCCAAAAGTGGAGAGGAAATAAAACCTGTTCTCCTCTCCCAAAAAAGGGAACGATATTAAACGTATCCTTCTCTTCCTCCAGAAGGGAAAAGAATAATCCTATCATCCTTTCTAAAAAGGGGGAGAAAGAGCGAACTTTTCCCCCGTAAAAGATAAAACATATTCTCCTTACTAAAAGGTGGGAAGAGATGAAATAAGGATATTGACTTTTTAAAAAACAAAGGTGAGAAGAAAATTATCTTCCATTTGAAAGTGGGAGCGAGATATATTTCCGTCTCACAATAGGAAATAAAAATCCTCTTCTTCTTTTGGAAAAAAGGTTGGGACGAAGAGAAAGATATGAACCCCTTTCAATAGGAGGAAAGAAAAATGTTTTCATTCTCGAGAACTTCTTCGAAAAAGAAAAAAAAAACGATAAAAGAAATTAAAGACTTTTATAAAATTTTCTCTCCATGCATAGTTTAAAAAGTTAAAAGAATAAGATGAATTAATCATGATTGGTACCTCTTGCAAAAATTTAGAAAAAAATTATTTTACTCTATAGCAGGAATGTCTCGGAAAAGCATTATTTTTTTTTCCACATTTTAGCATGGATCACCCAGCCAAAGAATTTTTCATCTTTTAGCAGAATTCAGTTAGAAGCGAATTGTTCACCTTCTAACAGGATTGGGTTGTTTTACCTCTGAGCGGCACTTCTTTGCACACCATGGGCTGGCCAGTGAAGTTTCAGTGAAGGCTCAGTGAAGTTTGGAGGGGAGGGGCCCACTGGAACAGCTGTTGGGAGACAGATAGTTGCCTCCCGTCAAGGGAAATGGTAGATGGTAGCCTTCCATCCAGCTGTTCTTTAACGTGCACAGTGTATGGCTCTCTCCCGCACACAGAGCCACGGCTTAAACGTCCCATCCGATGGACGGCAGCCTTTCCAAACCCATCGATGTCCCCTACTGACCGTGGGCAGGGAGTTTTACGGAGATAAATCTCAACGCTGACCCATCTGGAACTCGAACCTGGGAACTGCAGATTATGAGGGGCGGGGGTGGCTCAGTCGGTAGCGCGCCAGGCTCGTAATCTGTAGTTCCCAGGTTCGAGTCCCAGCTGGGTCAGCGTTGAGATTTATCTCCGCAAAATTCCCCGCCCTGCCCACGGTCAGTAGGGGACACCGATGGGCTTGGTCCATCCGTCGGATGGGACGTTAAGCCGTGGGCCCGTGTGCGGGAGAACCATACCCTGTGCACGTTAAAGAACACGCTGGATGGCCTTGACGGGAGGCTTACCATCTGTCTCCCAACAGCTTGTTCCAGTGGGTCCCCTCCCCAACCTTCTCTGAGCCTTCGGCGTCCATGTGACCTGCCATTTAGCCCATGGTGTGCAAAAAAGTGCCGCTCAGGGGTAAAACAACCCAACCCAACCCAGATTATGAGCCTGGCGCGCTACTGACTGAGCCACTCCCGCCCCGCCCTATAACTGGAGTCACTCAGAAAAGAATTCTTTACCGTTTAGCAAGTCCAGAATTAATAATAACAATGTTTTTCGTTCAAATGTCATTACAGAGTACATATATGATGAAACTAAAGAAGGTAAACATTTTTCAAACATATTCAAAAACATTACACTTTTCGTAATAGATAGCACTGTAAATAAATATTTAGTAAGGTTTCATACAGAATGCAGTGTTTAAAATAATTAGTACATTTGATCAGGAGTCACATAAAAAGACTGTACAGTCTGACTAGCCTATGACCCCTGTTTGAAAGTGGTGTACAAATTTACTTGTGAGAGATGCTAATTATATATATATACAAGTTAATTTATTATCTACATAGTATACACTTTGATAGAGACATATCAGGCATAATTGCAATGGGCTTCAATAAGCATGATGTGCCATGGAAAAGAACTAAACCGTAATATAGCCATCCATGTGTTGAAATGGCAAAAAACGAAATTAATATTTCCAAATCAATGTAAAAAATTTAATTTAAGCACATCCAAAAGATTTTAATTTCTTTTTAAAATTAACCTTGTTAGTTATTAAGTTGCTGGTCTAATTGGTAAGGTATTTCCACATTTTAAAAAGAATTTTTTTTATCGTTTAACAGGATCTCACAGAGAAGAATTTTTTTTTCTGGGCCAGTCAAAAATTCTCGACCTATATGGCTAATAAGTTTTAGAAGTATTGATTTAAAAACAAGTCTGAAAAAGTTTTAAAACTTTTTCTTTGAGAAAAGACGGTAATTTGTGAAAAGCCAACTTTCTCTAAAGTCTTGTTTCTTATCCAAACTCTCCGCAAAATTCCCCCCCTGCCCACGTCAGTAGGGGACACCGATGGGCTTGGAAAGGCCGCCGTCCGTCGGATGGGACGTTAAGCCGTGGCCCCGTGTGCGGAAGAGCCATACCCTGTGCACGTTAAAGAACACGCTGGATGGCCTTGACGGGAGGCTACCATCTGTCTCCCAACAGCTGTTCCAGTGGGTTCCTCCCCCAACCTTCTCTGAGCCTTCGGGGTCCATGTGACCTGGCCATTTAGCCCATGGTGTGCAAAAAAGTGCCGCTCAGAGGTAAAACAACCCAACGTTAAAGAACACGCTGGATGGCCTTGACGGGAGACTACCATCTGTCCCCCAACAGCTGTTCCAGTGGGTCCCCTCCCCCAACCTTCTCTGAGCCTTCGGGGTCCATGTGACCTGGCCATTTAGCCCATGGTGTGCAAAAAAGTGCCGCTCAGAGGTAAAACAACCCAACGTTAAAGAACACGCTGGATGGCCTTGACGGGAGACTACCATCTGTCTCCCAACAGCTGTTCCAGTGGGTCCCCTCCCCCAACCTTCTCTGAGCCTTCGGGGTCCATGTGACCTGGCCATTTAGCCCATGGTATGCAAAAAAGTGCCGCTCAGAGGTAAAACAACCCAACGTTAAAGAACACGCTGGATGGCCTTGACGGGAGACTACCATCTGTCTCCCAACAGCTGTTCCAGTGTGTCCCCTCCCCCAACCTTCTCTGAGCCTTCGGGGTCCATGTGACCTAGCCATTTAGCCCATGGTGTGCAAAAAAGTGCCGCTCAGAGGTAAAACAACCCAACCCAACTCTTATCCCAACCCAGGGGAAATATATAAAGAAGAAATTACCGGATATGTTAGCATTAACACTTAACGTTACCCACTCGTCCGTTCCATAGTACCAGCTTCTACTAGGCAACCACAAACGCACGTAATCTGCAATGGTTTGTGGGAAAAAGAAAACTCGATTCTCACGCTGAGTCATCAAGCGAAGAACGGATGACACGGCCAAGAGCAGAAGGATGTTAAGAAGATAATTTGACACTTTAGCACCCCGTTTTTTGTTTCGAAACGACCATGTCACAATGACCCCTTAGCTCAAAAGTAACGCGGTTAAGGAGGGGTAATGAACAATATGAGAAGCAGAGAATTGCATATCATTTGCTGAGAAGTAAGATGGATTCATTTCAAGGTCACCTGGAGCAGAAATTCTCGAAATTTTGCAGTCACTGCACAGCCACCTCTTCTCATTTATTTTTGGCGACATCTCTTTGTTACTTTGGGTTGCTTTATCTCTTAGCGGCACTTTTGTATAAAAATAAATAAATACCCCCTCAAGCAACTGCTTGCCACAGAGGTCTGACAGGAGCCTGTCAGTTTATATGCCATAGTAGAAGGTCTGAGAGGATGGAAAGGACCTCAGCAGGAAAACGACACATACATCCATGCCTTACCCGGGGCTCGAACCCAGGTCCCGTAGATCAGTAGCCAAGCGCGCTAACCACTCGGCCATGGGACGACTATAGTAGGCTAAATGGCCAGGTCACAAGGATCCCAAGTTAGAAAAGGTTGGGAAAGATGACCCATTGGACGGCTGTTAGAAGACAGATGGTAGCTCCCTTTAAGGCCATCCAGCGTGTTTTCTAACGAGCACTTGAGCAACTCCTGCACACGAAGCCACTGCTTTACATCTCATCCACGGATGACGGCCTTTCCAAGCCCATCGCTGTCCCCTCTCTGACCGAAGCCAGGATATATTTAGCGGAGACCAATAACACTTTCGAATACGGGCCACGGCTTTATCTCCCATCCGATGGACGGCGATATTTCCAAACCCATCAGTGACCCCTACTGACCGAGGCAGGATGGGGATTTTGCGGAGATAATTCTCAATACTGGCCCAGAGGGTACTCGAACCAGGAATTGTTAGGGATAAGTGGAGATTACAAGCCTAGCGCGCTACCGGTTAGACCATAGCCACCACCATCTCTATACATGTACGTATGCATGAATGTATCTAAAAATATTTGGTCAAAATAATGGGAAGAAATGAGCCAGATTCAGCATATTGATTATTTGCTTTTTGAGTCGAAAATTTATTTACAATTTTGAAGAATGCAGTGTGAAGAAAGCAATTGGGGTGGGTTGTTTGACCTCTGAGCGACACTTTTTTGCACACCATGGGCTTAATGGCCAGGTCACAAGGACCCCGAAGACTCAGAGAAGGTTGGGGGAGGAGACCCACTGGAACAGCTGTTGGGAGACAGATTGTAGCCTACCGTCAAGGCCATCCAGCGTCTTCTTTAACGTGCACATGGTATGGTTCTTCCGCACACGGGGGCACGGCTTAACGTCCCATCCGACGGACGGCGACATTTTCAAGCCCATCGATGTTCCCTACTGACCGTGGGCAGGGCGGGGAATTTTGTGGAGATAATTCTCAACGCTGACCCAGCTGGGACTCGAACCTGGGAACTGCAGATTACTAGCCTGGTGCACTACCGACTGAGCCACCCCCGCCCCTGAAGAAAGCAATTTTGAAGATCCGCGAGTTCGACGGACTAGTATAAATGATTCTTTCCCTATTTGACAATTTTTATGAGTACTTATATTACCCTGATTTGAAATAAATTATATACCTAAAAACTCGATGTCACATTATCAATTGCTACAGGGTGAAAACGCGATTATGTCATTCAGCCTTATATACTAAGTTAATTGTTTCTCACCATTACTACATCCAACACCTCGTCCTCGGTGATTCACGTATCCTCGAACAAGCAAGTGATCACTGCTAATAACATAGATTGAAAACAAATCTATCAAAAGCTTTGTGTGTAAAGGGAGAACTATTTTTTTTGCCTTTTATGTTTTCGTTCACTCCAAGCAGAAAGTGAGTGGAAAAGAAATACGCTTTTAATGAAAGCTGATTAAAAACACATTAGCGTCGAAACAAATGTCTGAATCGACTTGGTTTTTTTATTCTAGTGCTTCGACAGACTTACGTAAGCTTCGTGATCGCTTTGTGGAAGAAGTTCTCAGCATTTCAGTCCTTAATGAAGCATGAAGGCTAGGATCTCTATGATGTCTGGGAACGTGTAGATTCCTGTGGAGAGAAATATGCTCGTATCGACTGATGTAAGCTTGCCCAAAAGGGAGGATGCGAATTTTTGAGATTTTTCAACTGCGTTTAGGAATTTGCAATCCTTAGAGTAGATTAAGCAACCGCAAACGAGTTTTTGTTTTAATTGAAAGAATTTCAGTTGAACTTCGAGGGTGTGTAAAGGCATGTATTTGTAGAAGTCTCATTCAGAGAAATTTTAAATTGTTAGGGATAAGTCTCACCGTGAAAGAGATATTTAATCGGATAAGTCTTGTCTAAAGGAATGGAAAATTACTCTGGAGAAGAGACTACAGAAATGTAAATGTACTAAGGAAAAGTCTCTTCCATTGAAATTTAAAATTGCTTCGAAATATCGTCCATTGAAATAAATAGTGAAGTCTCGTCTAAAGAAACAGAAAAATTACTCGGGAGTGTCCCTTCCAAAGAAATTTTGAAGTACTGGAGAGAAGTTTCCTCCGTAGAAATAGGAAATTGCTAGAAAGAAGTTTCATCCAAAGAAACAGAAAATTACTCCAGAGTAGTCTCGTCCAAACAAATTTTAAAGTATGGAGAGAAGTTTAATCCGTAGAAAATTACCGGTGAGAAATTTTATGCATAGAAATTCAAAACTACTACGGAGAAGTCTTGTCGAAGGAAATAAAAAATGACTCGGTAAAAGTATCTTCCAGAGAAATTTAAAAATACCGAGAAATCTCATCATAAAAATAGAAAATTGTTAGAAAAAATCTCGTCCAAAGGGGAAAAAAAATGAAGTCTCGACAAGGAAATTTAAAAAGTATTGGAGAACAGTCTCATCCAGAGAAATTAAAAATGACTGCGGAGAAGTCTCCTCCATAGAATTTAAAAGTACTGGGGAGAAGTCTAGTAAAAAGAAATCTAAAAAGTACATACTGGGGAGAAGTCTCGTAAAAAGAAATCTAAAGTACATGCTGGGGAGAAGTCTCGTAAAAAGAAATCTAAAAAGTAGATGCTGGGGAGAAGTCTCCTAAAAAGAAATCTAAAAAGTACATGCCGGGGAGAAGTCTCGTAAAAAGAAATCAAAAAAGTACATACTGGGGAGAAGTCTCCTAAAAAGAAATCTAAAAAGTACATGCTGGGGAGAAGTCTCCTAAAAAGAAATCTAAAAAGTACATGCTGGGGAGAAGTCAACTAAAAAGAAATCTAAAAAGTACATGCTGGGGAAAAGTCAACTAAAAAGAAATCTAAAAAGTACATACTGGGGAGAAGTCACCTAAAAAGAAATCTAAAAAGTACATGCTGGGGAGAAGTCTCGTAAAAAGAAATCTAAAAAGTACATGCTGGGGAGAAGTCAACTAAAAAGAAATCTAAAAAGTACATGCTGGGAAGAAGTCTCCTAAAAAGAAATCAAAAAGTACATGCTGGGGAGAAATCTCTTAAAAAGAAATCTAAAAAGTACATACCGGGGAGAAGTCTCGTAAAAAGAAATCTAAAAAGTATATGCTGGGGAGAAGTCTCGTAAAAAGAAATCTAAAAAGTACATACTGGGGAGAAGTCGTAAAAAGAAATCTAAAAAGTTCATACTGGGGAGAAGTCTCGTAAAAAAAAATCTAAAAAGTACATACTGAGGAGGAATCTCAATAAGAAAAATCGTAAATTACTGTAGAGTTTTTTTTTCCATGAAAAAGAATGTAATGGGATAGGATGTGTAGGGATAATTCTTATCCAGCGACTATATTGCTCATAATCAAGCATTAGTGATAGTTGGCTGATAACTGAGATGGATCATTCTATTCAACTCCCTAAAGAACACTTTAAAAAATAGAAAATCTCAAATTAAAATTTTAGAATGGTCATCATCCTAATTTCACAAGGATCTTAATGGAATTGCCTTAACATCATCATTTCTCTTTTAGTTATTAAAAATTTATTCCTATATTATCTTCTATTCGTAAGTGACCTACTTATATCACGAGTTTAGCATTGTTATAAACTTAAGGTTATTTCTTCTCTTGTTTCTACGATTTGATCTTCATCATGTTGTTCTCTATCCACTTTTTTTCATTTTAAATATGCTTCCTCCTCCTCTTCTATTTTTCTTTTTCATCTTCAGATCATCATCATTATTCGTTTTTATTTCCATCATTACTTCTGATAAATATATGTATCACATTTCTTCTTTTCTAATTTCATTCGGACATCCTCCTTTGAATACACAATGATCTCATTGTGTACTCAAGAGGATTGTGTACTTTGAGGCACTTTTTGCACGCAGTGGATTAAATGGCAGGTCACAAGGACTCTAAGGGCTCAGAGAAGGTTGGCGAAGGGAATACACTATAGGCAGCCTTCAGGAGACAGATGGTAGCCTTTTGTGAAGGCCATCCAACATGTCTCTAATCAACACCTCCTACAGCAGAAGGTCGGTATAAGTTCAAATTATGATTTATGTCATAATAGTCTTGTAATCTAGAAAATTCTTATGCACCAGTTTCTATTATTAGTACTGGTGGGTTGGGTTACCTCTGAGCGGCACTTTTTTGCGCACCATAGGCTAAATGGCCAGGTCACATGGACCCCGAAGGCTCAGAGAAGGTTGGGGGTAGGGGACCCACTGGAACAGCTGTTGGGAGACAGATGGTAGCCTTCCGTCAAGGCCATCCAGCGTGTTCTTTAACGTGCATAGGGTATGGCTCTCCCGCACACGGCTTAACGTCCCATCCGACGGACGGCGGCCTTTCCAACCCATCGGTGTCCCCTACTGACCGTGGGCAGGGCGGGCAGTTTTGCGGAGATAAATCTCAACGCTGACCCAGCTGGAACTCGAACCTGGGAACTACAGATTACGAGCCTGGCGCGCTACCGACTGAGCCACCCCGCCCCATTTTTACTGGTGGTCTTCTGTACTAATATTTATATTAAGTTTTATTTATAAATATATCGTGAAGATCGAAAATTATTCGTATGTATTAGCATTACGATAATTTCTAATAATACGAATAATTTTTGTTCTGAATAAGGTATATTTATAAATAACGTTATTTTAAATAGTAGTACACCAGTAATAAAATTAGAAATAAATTTCTAAGAATTTTTCCTGACATAAAACTACCTATGATGACGTTAAAACTTGGTGCATCGACTTTCTGTTGTTATATGAGGTGTTGCTCTAATGCACAATGTACGACTCTCCTGAACACAGATCACGGCTTAACGTCTAAGTCGACAGACGGCGTCCTTTCTAAGCACATCGACGTCCCTTTTCTCCCAAGGGCAGGGGAGGGTTTGGTGAAAATAACTCTAAATACACATTACAAGTTCAAGTCGCGGCTGTGCCGCGACTTGAACTTGTAACTGCAGATTACGATCCTGAAAGTTTTTCCACACCTTATGTTTCGTCTCTATGCAAATCCAAAATGCTTTCACTTTTTATTGCTTCTTCTATCTCTTTTTTTACACCTTCTGTTAATCTTCTCCAGATTGTTTTATATTATTATTTTCTCCTTGATTTCAACATCTAATTGGGCAATTCACAAGGATCCCTGAAGCTGAGAATCGAGTAAGGGAAGGAAATGAACCAGACAAATGCTTACTTAAATGATTTCCCAACTTCAAGGCCATCCAGCGTGTACTTTAACGTGTACAAGAGTTGGTGGGTTGTTTTACCTCTGAGCGGCACTTTTTTGCACACCATGGGCTAAATGGCCAGGTCACATGGACCCCGAAGGCTCAGAGAAGGTTGGGGGAGGTGACCCACTGGAACAGCTGTTGGGAGACAGATGGTAGCCTCCCGTCAAGGCCATCCAGCGTGTTCTTTAACGTGCACAGGGTATGGCTCTCCCGCACACGGGGCCACGGCTTAACGTCCCATCCGACGGACAGCGGCCTTTCCAAGCCCATCGGTGTCCCCTACTGACCGTGGGCAGGGCGGGGAATTTTGCGGAGATAAATCTCAACGCTGACCCAGCTGGGACTCGAACCTGGGAACTACAGATTACGAGCCTGGCGCGCTACCGACTGAGCCACCCCCGCCCCTGTGTACAAGAGGAAATGTCTCTTGTGAGTACAGAGCCACGACTTAAATGTCCCATAGAACTGACTGTTGCCTTTTCCAAGCTCTACCAAGCTCTAAAAGTGTCCTCTTTCTTATCGAGCCAAAGTGAGGCTAGCGAAAAACTTCGGTGTGCAGACACGGTGAGGACTCGAACCTGGAACAGTTGGTTTCGATACTGACGCTTTAAAAAACTGATCCAGTCCACTCGTCACATTGTTGCCATCTTTCGTTTTATTTTTGTTGTTGTTTTTAATTTAGACATAAACTTTTCCTGTATTTTAATTCTGTTTATTTTCCTTTCTACATTTTCTCTTCACCATCTTCATTAATCATCCCCTTCCCTTCTATTCTAGCTATTTCGTGCCTATATTTTAATTTGCATTTTTCCTTCTGCCTCTCCCGTGCATCATCCTCATCACTCAATTCTATTCTTCTTATTTCTTGTGGAATGCGCATCCTTTCCTTTTCATTCTGCTCATCTACTTTTTTTTCCATATTTTACTTTTACCTCCAGGAGGGGGGTGGGGTTCGATTCATTCGGTAGTGCGTCAGACTAATAATCTGCAATTCCCATGTTCGACTTAGGGCGGGGGTGGCTCAGTCGGTAGCGCGCCAGACTCGTAATCTGTAGTTCCCAGGTTCGAGTCCCAGCTGGGTCAGCGTTGAGATTTATCTCCGCAAAATTCCCCGCCCTGCCCACGGTTAGTAAGTGACACCGATGGGCTTGGAAAGGCCGCCGTCCGTCGGATGGGACGTTAAGCCGTGGCCCTGTGTGCGGGAGAGCCATACCCCGTGCACGTTAAAGAACACACTGGATGGCCTTGACGGGAGGCTACCATCTGTCTCCCAACAGCTATTCCAGTGGGTCCCCTCCCCCAACCTTCTCTGAGCCTTCGGGGTCCATGTGACCTGGCCATTTAGCCCATTGTGTGCAAAAAAGTGCGGCTCAGAGGTAAAACAACCCAACCCTCAGCTCATAGAGAACTCAAGCGATAATTTGATTTCCCCACCAAACCATAATTTGAAGTGTCTATTGAAATATTTCTCTTTGAGTGAGGGATTGACATTCCAGCACCGTCCAAATGATTGACGCTTGCAGCCCACTTTAAGCCCATTATGCAAATATTCCAGGCCGTGAAACGAATCCACATAGTTCGTCAGGAATTTCACCACTGCGAGGGAACGAGGAGCAGATTCGAAAAACTGGTTTTCGTCTGAAATTTCGTATCAACAAAATGAGTGAGTGTGTGTCGCGCCAAAACATACTGCAATTCGCTCTAGCATACTCGGCCAAGTGCTTTTACTAAGGTCATACTGTTGGTATGCTGGTTGCCAGGCAACGCGTGACGATACAGCAACGAGTCCTAGTGATGCCACCACGAATTGCTCTAAAATGGTCAGAAATTACAGGAAAGTGAGGGGTTAACAGTCTGAGAATGAGAATGGGAGCAACTTCCCGCCAATGGTGGGAAGGTAAAGGACGGTGAGCAAGCAGACAACAAACAACAAAAAAAAGGGGATGAGGGGGTAGAATAGGATTTACATTTTATGTCAGTTTTATAGTGAATTGCAGGAAATAGTGCTTCGTGGCAATTTATCGGTCAGTTTGTAGTTGGAATATAGATCGAAAACTCGCGCGGCTCCTCAGATGTAGGAGGGGATTTTCTTCCCGCCTTATTATGTCTGAATGGAAGATAATTTTCGCGACATCTGTCTTAAAACCACAAAGGTGGAATGACCTGGGAATAAGAGGTCAAAAGCTCAACCTGAGAAGAGAACGGAACAAAAAGGCTCTTTTACTTCTAGATCACGAGTTCAGAAGAGGAAAGCACTTTAAAAAAAAATTAATCTACGATTATTTTCAGTTTTAAAAATTAGTTAATTTTTTAGTGTTTTAAAACTGTAAGATTTGAATATTTAATATGGCACACTCTGCCTTATTGTGAGAGGCATTTGTCTTGGATTGTTTTACTTAGTAGAGATGCTATTCTGCACAGGAACGTACCCGGGATTTAATTTCGGAGATTGACTAAAATACTGCACCGGACAGGAAAGGTTAAAATGATATTCTCTATGAAATAAAATTTTATAGTTGTTTATTTTATAAATCTATTTTTAATAGGGCTAAAATTATACAAAGAGACTTGTTTTTGATTTCAAAGCAGGCAGATAAGTTCGAGAATTCGTATAAGATGACAGGATTTCGGAGAAGGGGGAAAGAAGGGGATGGGTACGTGTTTGATTCTGCGCACAATATGATAAAAGGCCAGGTCACAAGGACCCGAACGCCTCAGAGAAGGTTAGAGAAAGGAGACCCACTGGACAGCTGTTAGGAGGTAGCCCTCCTGTCAAGGCAATCTAGCGTGTTCTTTAACATTCACAGGGTATGGCTCTCCCATACACGGAGTCACGGCTTTAAGTCCCATCTAACGGATGGCGGCCTTTCCAAGCCCATCGAAGCTCCCTACTGACTGAGTAGGAGGGGGGATTTTCAAATTAGGAAGCTCTCCCCAGTCTAAATAATTAGTAGTAAAGTGGGTTTATTCATAAAAGTACTAATACCGGACTTTGTTTAGTCGACGGTCCCTTAAAGTTGATGGGGTTCTAACCCCCACCCCCACCCCCACGTATGACATCCTTAGCCCCCTCCCCACACAGGCACGCAAAGTAGCGTTCCAGAAAATTTCAATCTGGTGGTGGGTGGGGATTTGATGCGTAATTAAATGACCAGGTCCGTAAAGGTCAAATCCTTACATAAGATCCGTAAAGGTCAATATCCTTACATAAGAGGAGTGTTTGACCCTGTTCCCCTAAAAGTATACGAATGACATGCATTTTTACATTATTTCAGGGGTTCAGGGGTGGAGATACCTTTTTACCACCAATAAAAACACGCAAACTTAACCTAAACTTCTTGCAGTTGCAGATTGCAGATTTCTTAGTCCTAAATGGGGTAGTTAGTATACCATTTTGTGAGGAGCGGAAGTGGCGAAATCGGTAGCGTTACCACTTCCCAGATTCGAGTCCCACCTGGGCCAGCGTTGAGATTTATCTCCATAAAACCCCGCCCTGCCCTCGGTCAGTAGGGGACACCAATGGGCTTGGAAAGGCCGCTGTAGATCGAATTGGGCGTTAAGCCTTGGCCCCATGTGCGGGAGAGCCATATTTTGACGAGAAACTACATCTGTTCCCTAAAGGCTGCCCAGTGGGTCCTCTTCATTGATGGTCAAGACCCAAGGACCCCATGGACTCAGAGAAGTTGGGAGTAGGAGACCCACTGGACAACTGTTACGAGAAAGATGGACGCTTCCCGTTGAAGCCATCCAGCTTGTTCGTGCGTGTTCTTTAATGTGCACAGGATAAACACTTTAGCTGCTTTAACGTGCTCTCCTGCACACGAAGTCACGGCTTTACGTCCCATTCGACGGATGGCGACCTTTCCAAGTCCATCGGTGTCTCCTTTGTGAAAAAGGGCTCAGGGTGATGATTTAGTAGAGATAAACCCAACGATGACACTGGTGGAACAGGAACCTATAGATTACGAGCCTGTCGCGCTACCGACTAAGCAACCACCACGGACTCGAGAATTCCTAGTTCCAACACTCTGTGTGAATAAACTCGAAAATAAATTTTTTTTTTACAAAAAACCCGAGTAGTAATATACGAAGGACCCTTGATATACACAAGCGCGCCAGGCTCGTAAACTGTAGTTCCCACGTTCGAGTCCCAGCTGTGTCAGCGTTGAGATTTATCTCCGCAAAATTCCCCGCCCTGCCCACGGTCAGTAGGGGACACCGATGGGCTTGTAAAGGCCGCCGTCCATCGGATGGGACGTTAAGCCGTGGCCCCGTGTCTGGGAGAGCCATACCCTGTGCACGTTAAAGAACACGCTGGATGGCCTTGACGGGAGGCTACCATCTGTCTCCCAACAGCTGTTCCAGTGGGTCCCCTCCCCCAACATTCTCTGAGCCTTCGGAGTCCATGTGACCTGGCATTTAGCCAATGGTGTGCAAAAAAAGTGCCGCACAGAGGTAAAACAACCCAACCCAACCTTGCTATACACAAGTTTCGAAACGAGCATGTGGCGTAAAATAAAAATCCAGTGAACATAAATAGAATGAGATATAGAGATAAAAGAAAGTTCGGAGAACGGCTAACAATGGAAATAATAAGGGCAACGAAACGAACTAGATTAATGAAAGATAAAGCAAGTGAAAAATAGCTTATCTAATAGAAGTCTGACCAAGCAAACAAGCAGGAATTGTTCTGGAGAGGATAACTGACAACAGAAAAGGCAAAGATCCACTTCAAAGTTGCAACATAAACACTCCCACCACAGTCAGAACAGGTGGAATACCTCGCTAATCTCACTGACGATTCCTGCTTAAGTCTCGCGACAGGAATGCACATGTTTGAAATTCCACCCTTCTTGCTGCTGACCGTGGCACGGATTCCACGGCCATTCATGGGGAACAGGAATAACCAACAACACGGCATTTCCGGAACTAGCAAAGGGCGAATGTAATGCAATCTGTGATGTGCAGACAGCCTTGTACCAGTCGCGATGGGTTGAAGCGTGAAACCTAGTCAGTCCAATGCAGGACAGACAGTGTGAGTGATAGCAGAGTTAGGCAGCTCGTAGGTAGGGGGGAAGAAAGAGGTAACTTGTACTGTGGATTGTGTTGAATCGTTCTAATAGTTGCAGCTTGTGTTTCGTCACCTCGCAATGATGTTTGAGTGCTTTTTGCTTACTAAAAAGAGCACCAGTCCAAGAATAGAATTGCTGCAGATGGAACTGAAGAGGGCTATATATCTGCTTATCCCCGGCACAAAAGGGTTGGATTGTTTTACCCCTGAGCGGCACTTTTTTGCACACCATGGGCTAAATGGCCAGGTCACATGGACCCCGAAGGCTCAGAGAAGGTTGGGGGAGGGGACCCACTGGAACAGCTGTTGGGAGACAGATGGTAGCCTCCCGTCAAGGCCATCCAGCGTGTTCTTTAACGTGCACAGGGTATGGCTCTCCCGCACACGGGGCCACGGCTTAACGTCCCATCCGACGGACGGCGGCCTTTCCAAGCCCATTGGTGTCCCCTACTGACCGTGGGCAGGGCGGGGAATTTTGCGGAGATAAATCTCAACGCTGACCCAGCTGGGACTCGAACCTGGGAACTACAGATTATGAGCCTGGCGAGCTACCGACTGAGCCACCCCCGCCCCACACACCCAACAGGATTGATCGCCAAGCGTTATGTAATTGACTGCATGTCGACATTCACACCAAGCGTTCTTGTATATTAAAATCTTCTTTTCCACCAACCAACCATCTGGGGTGTTGTAATCATAAAAGTCCACCCAATTCAACATGCCCAAGTCCGCTGTAATATATGCGTCTGGCCTTCGTGTGCTAATGAAGAACAATGCGTCGCGTATCTGTCTCGGCAGCGTCTACAATCATTTCAAGTTCAAATTCCCTCCACCGAGTCCTCTCAATTCTCGCCCAGAGTCTGCATAGTCTAAGAGTGGGTGCATTTCAACATCTCTAAGGCGACTGAAGAAGGATCACCATTTGCATGTCTGAGATCCACACGTTTTGGTTATTGCCACATGACTGAGCTGTTGCACTGACAGATTTAGAAATATTTGCTCGTACTAAGTCGGGTTGATCACATAACACGACAATTCTACTTTAGTGAATTCCTTTGGAACTAAGGTGATGACTTATTTCTCAGAAGTTTTAATTGCATTAGTCTCTTGTGTCAGTATGTATCGGTGGGGTGGGGTGGGGCGGGGGTGGCTCAGTCGGAAGCGCGCCAGGCTCGTAATCTGTAGTTTCCAGGTTCGAGTGCCAGCTGGGTCAGCGTTGAGATTTATCTCCGCAAAATTCCCCGCTCTGCCCACGGTCAGTAGGGGACACCGATGGGTTTGGAAAGGCCGCCATCCGTCGGATGGTACGTTAAGTCGTGGCCCCGTGTGTGGGAGAGCCATACCCTGTGCACGTTAAAGAACACGCTGGATGGCCTTGACGGGAGACTACCATCTGTCTCCCAACAGCTGTTCCAGTGGGTCCCCTCCCCCAATCTTCTCTGAGTCTTCGGGGTCCATGTGACTTGGCCATTTAGCCCATGGTGTGCAAAAAAGTGCCGCTCAGAGGTAAAACAACCCAACCCAACCCAGTATGTATCGGTCTGAATTAGAATGCGTGTACAGATAACACCTCCTATAACAATTTTACTTCCCTTCCTATAGGGACGGGGGTGACTCAGTCGGTAGCGCGCCAGGCTCCTAATCTGCACGTTCGAGTTTAACAACAACTTTAAACAACATGCTGGATGGCCTTGACGGGAGGCTACCACTATCTCCCAACAGCTTTCCAGTGGGTCCCCTCCCCCCATAATTTTCTCTGAGCCGTCGGAGTCCTTGTGACCTAGCCATTTAGCCCACTGTGTGCAAAAAAATGCCGCTCAAAGGTAAACAACACTTCTCTTACTCTAAGAATTTGACACCCTTTATTATAAAAAAATCGATAGTGCTTACTGTAAGAATTTCACATTCCCTATTATATCAATTTGACAGCCCTTGCTACATCAGTTTAACAATCATTAATGTAATAATTTTCAATTGTATGTAACCAAATTTTAATGTTCAGATGTAAGAGAATTTCTCTACAATCCTATTCTACAACTCAACTGATATCTCACATTACCAGGGGCGGGGGTAGCTCAGTCGGTAGCGCGCCAGGCGCGTAATCTGTAGTTCCCAGGTTCGAGTCCCAGCTGGGTCAGCGTTGAGATTTATCTCCGCAAAATTCCCCGCCCTGCCCACGGTCAGTAGGGGACACCGATGAGCTTGGAAAGGCCGCCGTCCGTCGGATGGGATTTTAAGCCGTAGCCCCGTGTGCGGGAGAACCATACCCTGTGCACGTTAAAGAACACGCTGGATGGCCTTGACGGGAGGCTACCATCTGTCTCCCAACAGCTGTTCCAGTGGGTCCCCTCCCCAACCTTCTCTGAGCCTTCGGAGTCCTTGTGACCTGGCCATTTAGCCCATGGTGTACAAAAAAGTGCTGCTCAGAGGAACAACCCAACTCACATTACCAGTATCTATCGCACAACAAATTACACTGAGAAATTAGTTCAATTCTTCATAGAAACACTAAATAACCTTTCACTTCTCAACTCCCCAGCAGATCTCCTTCTTCTCTACCAATCTCTAAATTGTACGGACCTTGTAATCTCGCCTCTTATTCAATTGCAAACAAAAAGATTCATCAAAGAGAAGCATAAAGATGTAAAACAGGCAAACCAACCGCACAGTTTCTGTTCTGAGGTTTGAATCTAACCTGGACAACATTGAGATTTATTTATATTAAACCCCCACCCTCCTTTCGGTCAGAAAAGTGACACCGAATGGCTTGGAAATGTCGCCGTCCGTTTTATGGAACGTTAAGCCATGAGCCGTGAAGAATAAAGCCTTATCCTGTGCACATTAAAGAAAGCGCTGATGGCCTTGACGGGAAGCTTCCACCTATTTCGTAACAGTTGTCAAATGGGTTCTCTTCCCCCACCAACCTTCTCGGAGCCCTCTGGGTCCTTGTGACCTGGTCATTTACCTGACTGTGGGTCAAAAATGCCGCTCAGAGGTAAAACAAACCAACACAATCTAAACCTTTATGCAAGACTTCCAGCTCTCTGTCATCTCTCCTGTGCGTACTGTTCCCCTCTAAACAACTCTGAATCATGGCTCGTGTAACCTCTCCATTTATATAAGTGCATACAAAAAAATTGTCAAAGAGAGGCAAAAAAAAGAGGTTGGGTTGTTTTACCTCTGAACGGCACTTTTTTGCACACAATGGGCTAAATGGCCAGGTCTCAAGGACCCCGAAGACTCAGAGAAGGTTGGGGGAGGGGACCCACTGGAACAGCTGTTGGGAGACAGATGGTAGCCTCCCATCAAGGCCATCAGCGTGTTCTTTAACGTGCACAGGGTATGGCTCTCCCGCATACGGGGCCACGTCGTAACGTCCCATCCGACAGACAGCGGCCTTTCTAAGCCCATCGGTGTCCCCTACTGACCGTAAATCTCAACGCTGATCAAGCTCGGATTCGAACCTGGGAACTGCAGATTACGAGCCTGGCGCGCTACCGACTGAGCCCCCCCCCCCCCTCCCAAAAAAAAAAAAAAAAGAGGTAACAGCCCCCACAGTTTGTTAGCGCGTTGCACACTATTAGATAATTTTACTCCAAGCTGTTTTTTTTTTGCTCAAGGCTACTTCGACGGTTAAAGCCACGACAGCTGTTTTAATGACGTCACTTATGGAGGGAATTTTTTTTATAATTTCCTATAATATTTTGGCTGGTAGTTGTAGTATATAATAAATAAATAAAATAAATACCCCCTCAAGCAGCTGCTTGCCACAGAGGTCTGACAGGAGTCTGTCAGTTTATATGCCATAGTAGAAGGTCTGAGAGGATGGCAGGACCTCAACGACACAAACAGCCATGCCTTACCCGGGGCTCGAACCCAGGTCCCTTAGTATATACCTAACAAATTAATAAAATATTAAATATGGTAATAATACAAAATAAAATAAAAGAGTAGAACTCTTGAAATAATTTGCTGAAAAAAAGAAATTGGTTGCCCAAAGCGGGATTTGAGTACACATTTCCCAGAAGTAGTAGCGTCATAACAGTTAGACCATTAAAGACCAGTGTTTGTAACTAAATGCTGGTATGCATATATACACTGTATGCATTTCAGCATTTTTGTTGATTCGCCACTGGCGCCATCTATGTCGGAATCGGGCAGCCCCTCTTTCAAGTATGTTTGTCACAGGACATTTTCCTGTGATTATGTATTACTGATTAATTGAACTCTTTTAATTGAATAAATATTTAATTGTTGTTATTATAAATATTAATTATTATAATTAATTGTTGTTTTGTTCATTTGTAAGGTAGAACTTAAAGCAACCTGCAATAATATTATATCAAAATTTAAAAATGATTACCCTCCATAATAGACGATCAAAAGAACTGTCATGACCTTAATTGTCAAAATAGCCTTGGCTAACCAACACTTCCGATAACAGAAAGCCGTACAATTATGGCATCGGCATAAAAACTTATAAAATCTGCATATTTCTAACAAATTATTTCTATTATTATTATTACTGCTGTATTTTTATTCTATTTTTTTAATACCAAACATGTACAATATTTAGGAGGGGGGGAAATCAACAAACAGAAGTCTTTAGGCCCTGTATGCTCTTGGGACTTTGGAGGCTCTTTGGCTGGTGCATTTTTATGGGTGTATCGATTTTGATGGGTACATTGGTGAATAACATTATCTTGAATAATTTTTCTCGAATAGGAAAATGGTAACAGATCTTTATAGCTGATTTAATCACTATTTGTTCAAGATGTTAGCCAGGGGTGGGGAACCAGCGGCACCGGGTCGTGTAAAAATATTCTTTTTGGCTAAACATGGCCGAGTGATTAGCGCACTTGGCTACTGATCTAAGGGACTGGGTTCGAGCCCCGGGTAAGGCATGGAGGTATGTGTCGTTTTCCTGCTGAGGTCCTGCCATCCTCTCAGACCTTATACTTTGGCATATAAACTGACAGGTTACTGTCTGACTACTGTCGCAAGCAGCTGCTTGAGGAGGTATTTATTTTTTATTTTATATATTATTGAACAAATTGCATTACTAGAGAAAAATATTGTCCGTAAAGAGAACATGATGTAATTCAAACATAATTATTATTCAATTATACTTTTATAAACTTAAACTTAGTATTTTTTTTTCAGTAGGAAAATTTTTAAATTATCACAGGTAAGTAATGCAAAATGCTGAACAGTGCACATTTTCCCCAAGCTCAGCCAACCTACAAGTCACGCTTTCTGCACCATTTCCGAAAGGATTAAAAAAACACTGAACTTAAAATATGTTTTTTATTTTAAATGACAGATCTTCTACGGGAAAAAAAACAGGGAAATTGTGTATATTTTAATGGAAGTTGAATGCATAATGGTTAGTGCACTTGGCTACTGATGCAAGGGGCCTGGGTTCGACCCCGGGTAAGGCATGGATGTATGTGTCGTTTTTCTGCTGAGGTCTTGCCATTCTCTCAGACCTTCTACTATGGCATGTAAACTGATAGGCTCCTGTCAGACCTCTGTGGCAAGCAGCTGCTTGAGGGGGTATTTATTTTTATTATTTTTTTATTCAACTCTGAAATTTTTTAACGATCTGCATTAGAAACAAACACCAAAGCACGTTAGCATACGATAGTTTGAAAGCATGGATGTAATTGAAATGTTCTAAATATACTCCAAATTTCATTTGAGTGTATTTCATTGAGTGTTTGAGTTTGAGTCAAAAAGACTCAAACTCAAAAGTCACGCTGAAGAATGTCAGAATTTTTTTAAACAATTCTTTTCAATAGTTTTATGGTATACATTTGAATTACTTCAAAAATTTTCGTTACAGTTTCATTTTCGTTAATAAAATAAATCTGCGATTTATTTTTTCCTATTATGGCTCTTACCCAATAAAGATAATAATTTGCGGAACTCTGATTTCATTGGTTTAACTTTTTTTTTAGCTGTTTTGGCGCCTGACCTGTGCTCTAAGCAGAGCTGCTTTTATATTGCACCCAAACAATGCATTAATAAAGTATTACTTTTAAGCATATGATGATTTTAATAAAATATTTGTTATTAAAATTCTACTGGTAGCTATTTTTTTTAAAATTTTTTTAACTGCTTTTAAATATTTTTATTTTACATAACATAATATAACGAATAAATTATTCATTTTCTGATATTTAAAAATAAATAGCCTTTGTTTAAACCTCAAGCAAATTAGATAACTGAAATATTTTTGAGCACAGTAGGCAGGAGCCCGATATATTTCTGGGCCACTGCTTACTGTACCTACTGGATAATACACCCAGAATCAACTGGCACTCAAAGGTGTAAATGAAACTATAATTTATAGCATCTGTAGGTCCCCCCCCACACACACACACACCGCTGATTAAATTTCTCGAAATGTATTTGAGAAAAATCACAGGGGAAAGTCAAGTAACCCACTCAGCAAATAAAACAAATCTGCTAATGAATACAATACGTCGACTACTTAGACTAAGCAACTTGTGCTGGGAGAAAAAAGTAATGCTACCGAGATTAGTTCAGGTGTTGTGGACTAATGGCGGGAAAATAAAATTCCCAGAAAAAGGAGAGGAAACGACTCAGACATCGCAATTATAGAAAGAACACCCCCCGAAAAGAACAACAACAAAAAAAAAACTAACACAAATTTACACCGAAACTTGAGCTTAAAAGCACAAATCAAATCTTCGTAAAGTTTGAAAAATACTTCTATTCTTCGAAGATTTCCCACATCATCATCATCTGGTGATAACTCTTTTATTTCAAGCGGAAGGATGACGTCAAACAAAAAAAAAAATCTGCGACTGAGGAAATGGCGGTTATTAAGCCTAACCCTTGGTTAGGGAATGCAGATCATTTCCATATTGATAGTTCGTACGCTAACGGTTGTCGAAACTCATTCGAATGACCCTGACAGCATCCTGGATCGGTGCGCTTTAGCATCGTGAACGACAGTGAGAAAATTCTTGCTCGCCGTGACCTCCAGTTTCTTTCCCTGCCAGTCTAGTTCACGGAGGGAAGTCCCCCACGCACTGCGGGAGTAGAGGGAGGGAGGAGCATGGAAGAAGAGGGGGAAAACGAGATGAGAGGTTATTCACGCCGGTGGCATTTCCGGCCTGGCTTTTGTGAGGCGCGAAGTCTGTTTCCCGCCAAAAGGGAGCGGCGAACTCGGATTGGCTGAGAAGGCGCGCGCTCATCCAGCGTTCTCACGGTCGTTACGGCGACTGCAACAATGAACCGGGAACGCGCGTCTGTTGCAAACGTGGTCGTAGTAAAACCACGTGGCCAAGAATGTGTGCTTCGTGAATGGAAGACGAAGCTTAAGGAGGTCTCAGATAAGAAAGTTTCTCAGATAGTAATTGTAAACATCTGAAGGTTGGGATGTACGTGGTTAGTGAAATGATAACGTGAATTTAACTTAATTCCAGCTGTGATTGGTTTACGACAGTTAGGTTAAGTCTGGACTATTTCTATGGATTTAAATTAGGATTAAAAATTATAAACCAAAATATTTTAATTTCCTTTGCTATGTTGTCATGACTCTCAGCTAAATGCATTACTGAAAAAATACATATGTGTAGTAGGACTTCAGTTATACTCTAGGGTTGTTTTTTTTGGAGGGTGGAGAGGGGTGGAAAAAATGTATGAGTAAAAAATAGTCTAAACTCAGTATTTAATTTCATATTCCTGTCTTTAATTGTGATGTTAATTACCGTTAAAAGCTTTTGAATTACTTATATTAAATATATTTTTTATAAATTTCTGATAAAATTACTAGTGGTGTTGTAGGATGATCATGACTACTGATCAAATGGACCCGGGTTCGCGTCCTGGATAAGACACGGATGTTTCTTTTCGTGGGTTGTCTTTCTGCTGAGGTCTCGCCTTCCTCACAAATCTCTATGTCGCATTGTTTTTTCGGCACTACATATATTTGTGCTCGATTATATGATTATATTTTACTTTCTGGGATGAAGAAATCTTCATATATTTTTAGCAGATTCCAATAGTTTGGAGAGTACAGAAGGCCACTTTGCCTATTATTATTCCTCAGGTTCGAGTCCCAGCTGGGTCAGCGTTGAAATTTTTCTCCGCAAAACTCCCCTCCTGCCCACGCTCAGTAGGGGACACCGATGGGCTTGGTAAAGGCCGCCGTCCGTCGGATGGGACGTTAAGCCGTGACCCCGTGTGCGGCAGAACTATACCTTGTGCACGTTAAAGAACACGCTGGATGGCCTTGACGGGAGGCTACCATCTGTCTCCCAACAGCTGTTCCAGTGGGTCCCCTCCCCCAACCTTCTCTGAGTCTTCGAGGCCCTTTTGACCAGACCATTTAGCCCATAATGTGCAAAAAGTGCCATTATAGGTACAACAAACCAAACCTATTATTATTGAATTTTTTTGCTTAATGTGGGAGTTCAATAAATCAACTTAAGGTAGCATTTTAGAAGTGAATTTCGAAACACATATTATGTAAAGCAAGTTTAATATACATTTAACCTTTATTTATTCAAATGTGATAAGCAATGAGCTAAATCTAGTGTGAGTTTTTTTTCATAGCTTTGTTCCAAGTATGATATAAACTCTAAAAAAAAATAGCATTAAAATGCCTTTATATAATTATGCGAATGTTTTGCATATTTTTACCTGTGGGAAATAAACAACTGCGTCATTACAAATTATATAAATGGCGTTGGGTAGAAAAACATGATTTTTGAAAAAAAAGGAGAAAAAAATTTATAAAATCACAACTTTTTTATTAGGGCAAAATGTTACTATATAATTGATATTTAATTAACTTATACAGACACACACTCAAAACGAAAATAAAATTTTAACATTTAATATTCTTTTTACATTATTGTAATAGTATATTCAAAAATAAATGTATTCTGAAAAATCTTGGGATCGCAAGAGGTCCAAAATTGAGGGGCTTCAAACCTTTCCACTACAATTTAATCTGATGTTATTATTATACATAAAAAAATAAAATATAAAATTATACAAATACATTAATGTATTGATATAAAAAAAATAATAAATACCCCCTCAAGCAGCTGCTTGCCACAGAGGTCTGACAGGAGCCTGTCAGTTTATATGCCATAGTTGAAGGTCTGAGAGGATGGCAGGACCTCAGCAGAAAAACGACACGAACACAAAGTCGAAACAATCGTGCAAATTTCCTTTTCAATAGAATTTGCATTAACGGACTTGTTTGCGTCTATAAAATGACGATTGAATTCATAAGCTTTCTTTTAAATTCTTTGTGAGAACAAAAATAAATCCTTTAATCCGAATGCCAGTTCTCAAACAAACGAAAACAGTGATATCCGACTATATTTTCTTGGCTTGCTCTACAAACGTGCTTCGTGGTCTATTGCTTACAAGTCTGTGCTTTAAGCGTAGGGTGTTTAGAAATAGGAGCAGGACTTATGTGGAAAGAGATGACATTCCACTGCGGAGACATGAGACAAGAGATGCAAAAGCATCTGAAGCTTCAGTGGAATGCTGAGCATTCAAGTAACGGGAAAGAGAAATTAGGTTTGTTTGTCAAACTGGAATGCACAGCCTTAGGGAAGTGCCAAATAAGGGTCATTAACAGGAGCCTCAGTTTACTTATGAGCTAAGTGGAGAATGGCATTCTGGAGGCGAAGTGTTGACCTCTCGGGAGATGACGTCACATCACGAGGCTGGAAAGGAAGAAAATTGTTAACCTTATGTCACCTATAAAAATAAATAAATACCCCCTCAAGCAGCTGCTTGCCACAGAGGTCTGACAGGAGCCTGTCAGTTTATATGCCAGAGTAGAAGGTCTGAGAGGATGGCAGGACCTCAGCAGAAAAACAACACGAACATCCATGCCTTACCCGGGGCTCGAACCCAGGTCCCGTAGATCAGTAGCCAAGCACACTAACCACTTGGCCATGGGACGGCAATATTGACTATGCTGATTTTGAAATAACTTCATTTTGTAGATTACTGGATAGCACAGAGTTATAAAAAGTGTTGGTTTTGCTTTTTCTTTTTTTGCTTACAATTAGTGTTAATAATTGCAAATTATGTCTAAACATTTTTTTTACTTGCCATACCTTCCCAATTGTCACATTCTCCTAGTTGTCATTCACCCAATTATCACATTCTCCCAGTTGTCATTCACCCAATTGTCATAGACTCAGTGGGTCTATGACAACTGGGTGGAAATATGGGGTTGTCATACTACAGCCAATGGAACTATAAAATAATATTTATTTTTTTGCTGAGTATATATATATGAATTTTAAACCAAAATCTCCATTATTTAAAAATAGAAGTTTTATGTATTCTTAAATAAAACTTTCAGGTTTGTTGTGGGGATCAGATCCAGATGTAAAGAATATTTTAGGAGAGGGAGGAAAGATGGGAGTCGTGAGGGCAGATAAATTTCTAAAAAGAAGCCTCTTTTCATGTATTTAAGTGAATTTCTTTTCCGAAATTTATTTGAAACAAAATATAAAAGTACGTTCATTCTCTACGCAATGTAAAAGTGTAATCAAAGTTATCAAGGAATAGATTGAAAAAACTTTTATTCCTCAACTCATTTTAAAATGAGAATCCTGAAATTATTTGAAAAAGAGGCCTGGATTTAAAGAATATTGGGGGAAGGCCATATGGCTACAGGTGCTCCTTTGGAAAAAGAACTCCGATGCAAAAGTCCTTTTCGGACATTTTACAAGTGTCCCTTTGGAGAAAGTACCCCGATACAAAAGCCCTTTTTGAGACATTTTATAGGTGCCCCAGTGCAAAATCCTTTTTCAGCACCTCTTTTCAGACAATTTATAAGGGCCACATTATCGAACTTGCCCCAATGCAATATCCGTTTTCAATTCCCTTTTTCAAACATTTTATAGCGACGACATCATCGAAGACACCCCTATGCTGTGCTTACTTGCTTGAGACAGCCCTGCCGACATCGCAGGTATAAATCAAATGATAAAAAAAAATCCCTCAAGCAGCTGCTTGCCAAAGAAGTTTGACAGGATTCTGTCAGTTTATACGACATAGCATAAGATCTATGAGGATGGCCGGACCTCAGCAGAAAATAACACGAACATCCATGCCTTACCCGGGACTCGAACCCAGGTCTCTTGCCAAACATGCTAACCACTCGGCCACGGGATAGCTTAAATCAGATATATAGAACATAAACTGAAATATTATGTGTGGTTTTAATTCTTTCTATAGTTTGTCACAAGCCAAATTTGTTTTCTAAGCATGAACAACGAGAGCGCATGTGTGCTGGGGGAGAGGCAGTTCCTTCTCCCTGAAAAGGCTTTTTCTTTAAGAGAAAAAGATTCTCCCTTACACAAAGGACGGAGATAATCTAGAAATTTTATCTAGCTTTTCCTGGTTTCTCATAAAACATACACACAGTCACAAAAAACAAAAATAAATGAATTGTCTCATAAGCAGTTTCTTGTCCTAGAGGTCTGACGGGAGCCTGTCAGTTTAATACGTCATAGAGAAGATCTGTGAGAGAGGTGAAACTTCAGCAGAAAGACAACGCCAGGCTCGTAATCTGTAGTTCCCAGGTTCGAGTCCCAGCTGGGTCAGCGTTGAGATTTATCTCCGCAAAAATTCCCCGCCCTGCCCACGGTCAGTAGGGGACACCGATGGGCTTGGAAAGGCCGCCGTCCGTCGGATGGGACGTTAAGCCGTGGCACCGTGTGCGGGAGAGCCATACCCTGTGCACGTTAAAGAACACGCTGGATGGCCTTGACGGGAGGCTACCATCTGTCTCCCAACAGCTGTTCCAGTGGGTCCCCTCCCCCAACCTTCTCTGAGCCTTCGGGGTCCATGTGACCTGGCCATTTAGCCCATGGTGTGCAAAAAAGTGCCGCTCAGAGGTAAAACAACCCAACCCAGAAAGACAACAACAAATATCCATGCCTTACCCAGGACTCGAACCAAGGTCGCTTTGTTCAGTGACAAGCGCTCTACAGTTGATATAAATATTAATTTGTGTTGAATAATATCAGATGTACTAAAAATCTGTCTGTAATTCTGTAAATGGTAGCTAGGCATAAACTGGAAGGAGAACTGTGTACCAATCCCCAGTGATGATGCACAGAACAGGCCAAGTCTAGCACCTAATGTCCGACCTCGCCTTCTCGTGGTGCAGGCCGTTAGTACCTTTCAAAAGAGATATTCTCTTTTGGAAGGGAACGGAAGAAGAGGGCTGCCAGCTCAGTGCGGCCTATCGATCTGGTCATGTATGACCCTTTTTCTTTTTTTCAACCGTGCTGAGGAGTGGTCCTGGTGTTGACCATTTATACCTACTAGACTGGACTTGTTTATGGATTTGAGCTTGATTATGGATCCTGGACTTGCTGCACTGGTGGGCCTCTGTTGAGGGAGAATCTGCCGCTGTGTTTTCTGTTTGCTTCTGGGTTGCCAGCCCTAAGTGAACAGAGGCATGGTATACCTTATATCAGCTGGTGGATAATCCTAATCAGAGGCCATCGCAAGTAGCTGAACCTCACTTAGCTAGTTAGGCATCTTCAAGCCTAAACTGGAGTAATGTGTCTCAGGCGGACCACAGGCTCTTGAAAAAGTCCACTTGAAAAGGTGGTGCCTGAAGTTCCTACCAGTATCGGTGACTTCAGCCTTTAGCAGAGTAGGAACAGGTCTTTGCCCCATGCCTGCGATCAGGGGGCTGTTTGATATTGTTGGCCCTACCTATCTCAATAAACCTAGTTTCTTTAAAAATCCTACTAATTATTTTGTCTCTGCAGGAACGTGGAACGTGAGGACATTACATAGAGATTATTCTCTTGAGGTCCTCACGCAGGAATTCCAGCGCTATAACCTAGATATTCTAGGCTTGCAAGAGACCAGATGGACAGGTAAAGGTGAGACACTTAAAAATAACTTTAAATTTTTCTTTTCAGGGACGGAAGATGGAAAGCATTTCCAAGGCATATGTTTGCTTCTCAGCAAACACGCCAGTGATACTCTTCTAGAATGACTGCATTAATGAAAGAGTTCTTACAGCAAAATTTAAAACAAAAATTAAAGATTTGAATGTCATCTGTTGTTATGCCCCCACAGAGGACTCTGATGAGAACGAGAAGGATACATTTTACAGCCAGCTTCAGGATATTTTGAATTCTGTGAAGGAGATATTTCTCTTGTGCTAAGTGACTTCATTGCTAAAGTTGGTACTAACTTTGACCTTTGGACAGAAGTTTTAGTTCCCTTTGGCATTGATAGTTCCAATGGCAATGGGGAACGTCTTTTACAGGTAATTAAAGTTAATGGTTTGCGAATACTAATACATACTACAAACACTGGAACATTTATAAATATACATGGGTTTCACCTGATGGGTTGTAAAGGAATATGATAGATTTAATTTCAATTAACAGCAAATCTGACCATTACATGGTCAAAAGTGTCTTGCAGCTGAAGCTTAAGAAATGTTGTGCTAAGGTTAAGAAAATTTACCTTCAACACTGAAGATCTGAAAGATCCAGATATAGCCAAAGCATATCATGATAGGCTACTTAGTCATTATGACAATCTGGTTTGTTTACTGCTGAAGTTGAGAAAGAATGGGATCAGTTTAAACAAGCTTTTCTTGAAACCAATAATACACTTTTGTTTAAAAAGGGAACAGAGGAAACCAAATTATTTGAGTGATAAGGTTACGAAATTTATTTCTGAAACAAGAAAGTGCAGGATTAATATGAATCAACACACTACTAGTCCTAACAGAAGGCATTACAACGAGCTTAATCCAGTTTAAAATTTTCCAGTGTAAATGATCAGTTAACAGCTGATAAGAATCTTTGGCTTGATAGCTTGGCTGACAAAGCAGAGGAATCAGACAGCAGATTGTTAATGTTTTATGTGGGAAGAAACAGACAAGTACACAGGGATTGATGGATAAACATGGCAAGTGGTTGAAGGTGAGATTTTGTGATGGCTAGGTGGGCTGAACATTTCAGAGAAGTTCTAAATAATATGACTATTTCTATTCCCATTGTTTGTAATAATGATAGATGCATTACTGGCTTTAATGATGGCCCTATATCACATTCCAAGTCGCAGTGGCTATCTCTAAATTAAAATTGCATAAATCCTCAGGGGTGGACGAAATCACCACCGAAATACTTAGAGCTGGGAATATTTGTGTTGTCACATGGCTGACTGAAATTTTGAATATTTTTTATGATAAATGTGTTGTTCCTGAGGATTTTACTAGAGCTATCATTGCCCCAATTTTTAAAAAGGTGATCGCAGTTCTTGTGATAATTATAGGGGAATTAGTTTACTTTCTGTTTCAGGTAAAGTTCTTTGCATAATTATACTTAATAGAATTAAGAATTTGGTTGATGGACAGCTGCGTGATGAACAGTGTGGATTCAGAGGTGGTAGGGGATGTATTGATAAAATATTTTCACTTAGGCAGATTCTTGAGAAATGTTTCGAGTTTCAGAACCTGTGGTAACTAGCTTTATAGATTTCAAAAAGGCTTTGACTCTGTTGATCGACATAATTTGTAGTTGATTGATAGATCATATGGAATACCTGATAAGTTAGTTAGTGTAATGAGAGCTCTCTATAATAACACTGAGTCGTGTGTGAGAGTTGGTACGTCTTGAAGCGATTGGTTTAGCATTGGTAAATGGAGTTAGACAAGGGTGAATTTTGTCTCCTTTTCTCTTTTGTTTGGTTATTGATTATGTTATGCGAAATTCTTTGCAAGGGAAAGGTTTTGGCCTTAAATGGTCTGGAGATAAGAAAATATCTGATTTAGATTATGCTGATGATTTCGCCTTTTGGCAAATGATGTTGATGAGATGAATTCATTCATTAGGACTGTTGATGAGAGTGGTAAGTGGGTTTGGTGATAAACATGGAAAAATTAAAGTGATGAAAATTGGTCAGGCAGGCTGTGATTCAGTTAATCTAAATGGTTGCAGTCTTGAGCAGGTGTCACAGTTTAATTATCTTGGGAGCTATGTAACACATACTGCGGATGTGCGGCATGAAATAAATAGAAGATAGTGATTACTGCTGGGTCTTTTAAGAATCTATGGAGAGTGTGGAAAAATAGGCGTGTACACCTAAAGATTAAAATTAGGCTGTATAATAGTTTGGTTCTTTCTAAGGTTAGTTATGTTAGCGAAACATGGACCCTTTGTAAGCAGGATAACAAGAAACTTGATGCCTTTGATTCTAGATGCTTTCGCAGTATCTTGGGCATTAGGGGTTTGACGTTGTAAGTAATGATGAAGTTAGAAGAAGGAGTCATCAACCTCCTTTGAGCAGCATATTGTGCAAAGAGAGACTGCATTGGTTTGGCCATGTTGCCAGTATGCATAGCTGCAGATTAACAAACAGGATTATGAACAGTGTGCCTAAGGGTTTCATCAGAAAAAGGAGGAGACCTAGGAAGCAATGGGTGACAATATCAAACAGGACCTTGCTAGAATTGGCCTAGAGTGGCCAAATGTAGCAGCAATAGTTCAGAACAGACACGTCTGGAGAGGAAAATTACATTCTGGTTGAAGTCCATGGCTGCATGAGGAATTTTGTATGTATGTATGTATGTATGTATGTATGTATGTATGTACAGTCGCTCAAAAAAATATCCGAACACTATGGTTGATTACAGAATTCAGAAAAAATATCTGGCAACGATTTTTTTAGAAATTAGTGATCTGGCAACCTTCGTGTCACGTGATTACAGAATTCAGGAAAAATATCTGGAGCGTGTACAGCAACTGTAAACGCTCCATTTACCGTTCACAGCAAACTGGAGCGTGTGCAGTAACTGCACACGCTCCAAACTGGAGCGTGTGCAGTTACTGCACACGCTCCAGTTTGCTGTGAACAGTAACTGCACACGCTCAATATTTCCGTGAATGAGCCCACACGATCTAGTATCAAAATAATATGACCACCTACAGTCGCTCAAAAAAGTATCCGAACACTATGGTTGATTACAGAATTGAGAAAATAATATCTGGCAGCGATTTTTTAGAAATTGTGTCACGTGACACGAAGGTTGCCAGATCACTAATTTCTGAAAAAAAATCGCTGCCAGATATTTTTTCTGAATTCTGTAATCAACCATAGTGTTCGGATACTTTTTTGAGCGACTGTAGGTGGTCATATTATTTTGATGCTAGATCGTGTGGGCTCACTCACGGAAATATTCAGCGTGTGCAGTTACGGTTCACAGCAAACTGGAGCGTGTGCAGTAACTACACACGCTCCAGTTTGCTGTGAACGGTAACTGGAGCGTGTACAGTTGCTGTACACGCTCCAGATATTTTTCCTGAATTCTGTAATCACGTGACACGAAGGTTGCCAGATCACTAATTTGTAAAAAAATCGTTGCCAGATATTTTTTTCTGAATTCTGTAATCAACCATAGTGTTCGGATATATTTTTGAGCGACTGTACTGAAAATTAATGTCCTTTTTTTAATCTTAACGAGTTCGTTTATTTTACTTCTGAACGGCACTTTTTTTGCACACAATGGGCTAAAGGCCACAAGGACCCAAAGGGCTTAGAGATGGTAGGGGGAGGAGACCCCTGGACGGCTGTTAGAAGATAGGTAGTAGCCTCCGACAAACTATCCAGTGTGGTCTTTAGCGTGCACAGAATACGGCTCTCCCGCACACGGAGCCACTGCTTAAAGTTCCATCCTACAGGCGACGTCCTTTCCAAGACGAGGGCAGAGCGGGGAGTTTTGCGAAAATAAATCTCAACGCTGACGCAGGCGGGACTCGAACCTGGAAATTGCAGATTACGAGCCTGGCGCGCTACTCACTGAGCCACCTCCGCTCCTTAGCTTAACGAAATGTATCTTGTTTTTTTTTACGTTTCTTTTTGGAAGCATATCGTTTTTTTTTTTATTAATCCAAAAGAAAAAAATTTCACGTATTTTAGATAAAAAAATGTCCTCTTTTTTTTCTCATTATTTTTGGGCTATCATTTTTATTTTCCTTTATTTCTCATCAATGCATAAGAAATATGCATACTTGATTTACAAAATATGCTCCACAAAGCTACCTAGCTTATCTGCAGGAAATAAAATAATAGGTGAAATAATTTTGCAGTCGTTTTAACATGTAGAACACACACACAAAAAAATACTTTTGCAACACACGTTGTATTATGGTATGATGTGTGCACGATGGCTGCATCCGCAATTATGCTCATTAATGAACAGCTCAACCTAAATACATATTTCTATCTTGAAACATTTATTTGCTCCACTTCTACCCTAATAATTTTTGCCCTCCTCTAAAAGCACGCCTCCCTCGAAAAAAGAGGCGGGGGTGGCTCAGTCGGTAGCGCGCCAGGCTCGTAATCTGTAGTTCCCAGTTTCGAGTCCCAGCTGGGTCAGCGTTGAGATTTTTCTCTGAAAAACTCCCCGCCCTGCCCACGGTCAGTAGGAGACACCGATGGGCTTGGAAAGGCCGCCGTCCGTCGGATGGGACATTAAGCAGTGGCCCCGTGTGCGGGAGAGCCATACCCTGTGCACGTTAAAGAACACACTGGATGGCCTTGACGGGAGGCTACCATCTGTCTCCCAACAGCTGTTCCAGTGGGTCCCCTCCCCCAAACCTTCTCTGAGCCTTCGGGGTCCATGTGACCTGGTAATTTAGCCCATGGTGTGCAAAAAAGTGCCGCTCAGAGCTAAAACAACCCAACCCAACCCTCGAAAAAATTCTTACCGACATGCATAGTTCTAATAAGTTCGATTTCCGGCCTTTCCCGCCAAAATCAGTTCCTAGAATAGCTTTCAGTGTGGAAGAACATAGAGGCGGCCCAAGGTATGGTCAACTGCCTCGGGGCCCCACTATCCGGCATTATGGTCAGAAACAATAAAATAAATAAATACCCCCTCAAGCAGCTGCTTACCACAGAGGTCTGACAGGAGTCTGCCAGCTTAATACGGCATAGTAGAAGGTCTGTGAGGATGGCGGGACCTCAGCAGAAAGAGAAAAAAAATCCATGCTTTCCTTACTCGTGGCTCAAACCCAGTTGATCAGTAGGCCTTTTCATCAAAACCTTGTTAATCAGTAGGCCTTTTGATCAAAACCTTGTTAATCAGTAGGCCTTTTGATCAAAACCTTGTTAATCAGTAGGCCTTTTGATCAAAACCTTGTTAATCAGTAGGCCTTTTGATCAAAACCTTGTTAATCAGTAGACCTTTTGATCAAAACCTTGTTAATCAGTAGGCCTTTTGATCAAAACCTTGTTAATCAGTAGGCCTTTTGATCAAAACCTTGTTAATCAGTAGGCCTTTTGATCTAAACCTTGTTAATCAGTAGGCCTTTTGATCAAAACCTTGTTAATCAGTAGGCCTTTTGATCTAAACCTTGTTAATCAGTAGGCCTTTTGATCAAAACCTGTTAATCAGTAGGCAAGCGCGCTTATCACTCGGCCACGGGGACATAGATTAAATTTTTAATTTAAAATTGTGTATTATTTGTTAAATTTTAAGAATTGGCTGTCCACTCTCCCTTTAAAGATGCTTGAAAAGGTAATTTGCCTCAGTCCCCTAGAATCGGTAGCCCTGATGCGTTTATGCGTCGTTATTTTCGAGAAGAATTTCAGCATGAATTCGTGGACACAATCCAAAATATCCTTCACCTTTTTTTTTAACTTTTTAGTTACCTTTTCCTGATTAAGGTCCGGAGAAAACCATTATGACTTTCCTGTATTGTGGATTAGGAATCGATTTAGGGTTGTCTGTGACATTTATTTCGAATTGCATCTAATTGTTTTGTTTATGGAACGAGCGAAACGCGTTTTAAGATAATCCGGCAATGTACAAAAAATTTCCGGAACAAAAGAAACCTAGCTTGAGCCCGTTTTATGTCACCATTTCCAGGTGAATTCCAACCAAAGCAGCAAACAAAGAACAAGCAGAAACGTTGTTGCTTTGTTACCATGGCCATTAACTCGATCCGATTCATTTACGAACACTGACAGCCAAACCAAGCCCTTTCCACAACAGGGGTCATTCATTTCTTCAATGGGAAAGCCGATGAACAAAGACAGTGCTCCGCTTTTCCCACCAAAAACATCTCTAATGATTTCTCTCGAAGAATTCCCAAAGTCACCGCCGCCACACCCACCACAGAGCCTTCGCCCCAAGTTCATCCTCCCAATCTTCCTCACCCCCCTGCAAAGCTGCCGCATTCCACAGTTCCCAGAATGAAAACGGAGAGCCCGAGAGAAGAATCTCAACGGAATTTTCTCTTCGGTTTTTCCCGCGCTTTTCGAACTCGTCCCCTCCCGACACACCTCCTCCCCTTTTCTCTCCCTCTCCCCTACTCACTCACAGAATACGCACTCTAGGGACTGGGGGTGGGGTAGAGTCTGCTCGAGGGAAAGTGGACGGAGCATACTATGTGATGGCACAAAGGTCCTTACTTGGAATTGGGCTCCGGGTGTTGGGAACGGAACCACCGGCGAGCAAAGGGGGAGTGTCTGCCCCAATGTGCGCGGCATTGGTAAACAATCGCTCTGGTAAACAGAGAATGCTGAGAAAGGAACGCGGCATTTTCTGGTCGATTTGTAGCTCAGGGCCATGACAAGATAAACATCAGGGCTGAAGCATTCCTTTAACCCCAGATGACCACTGGGCAAAAGGAATTTAACCTTTTCTACCTTTCTTTGATCCAGAGGATCCTGCATATAATGGATGGCTTGAATTTGCCTTTTTTACCCACGTGAATGATCGCTGTTGCAAATATTGTTTTTAATTACAGTTTGGGTCGGTTGTTTTACCTCTAAGCGGCACTTTTCTCGTACAATGGGCGGAATGGCCAAGTCACAAGGAACCCGAGGTCTCAGAGAAGGTTGGGGGAGAGGATCCATTGGAACAGCTGTTAGGAGAAAGATGGTAGCCTCCTGTCAAGGCCATCCAGCGAGTTCTTTAACGTGCACAGAATACGGCTCTCCCGCAAACTAGGCCACGGCTTAAAGTCCTATTCGACGGACAGCGGTTTTTCCAGCGCATCGGTGATTCCAGAGTCATGAAAACGATATACAAAATTACGTATTTGACGGTACCTGTATGACCGAACCCCCTCGTTAATACGGTACTGGAAGTGGTTTAAGAGTTGTAGCCTTAGTAAATTTCCAACTGTTCTGGCTTGTGAGGTCTTGAAAACCATAACAGATGGTGGCCTCACACAAAACTGACACGACTGGAGCGTATGAATTGGGTTGTTTTACCTCTCTGAGTGGCACTTTTTTTTACATGGGCTAAAATGACCAGGTCACAAGGACCCTGAGAAGGTTGGGGACCCACTGCACAGCTATTAGGAGACAGGTGGAAGTCTCCCGTCAAGGCTGTCCAGCGTGTTCTTTAAGGTGCATTGGGTACGGCTTTCCCGCATACGGAACCATGGCTTCACCTCCCATCTTATGAACGGCAGCCTTTCCAAACCCATCGGTGACCCCTCCTGACCGAAGGCAAGACGGGGAGTTTTGAGAAGATAAATCTCAACGCTGGCCCAGCAGAGACTCGAACTTGGGAACTGTAGATTACGAGGTTGGCGCGCTACCGACTGGGCCAACCCCTCCCCGGAATGTCTGAAAGCTGGATCGCGTATAAGAATTGAAAGTGCGGTGATATCCCAGTATCAGATCTAACTGCAGTAGAACATTCTGTCTGATGAATTCTTCAGCCACATTAATGCTTTTCCGCCCTGCCAACGGTCAATAGGGGACACCGATGGTCTTGGAAAGGCTGCCGTCCGTCGGATGGGACGTTAAGCCCTGGCCCCGTGTGTGGGAGAGCCATACCCTGTTCATGTTAAAGAATACGCTGGATGGCCTTGACGGGAGGCTACCATCTGTCTCCCAACAGCTGTTCCAGTGGGTCCCCTCCCCCCAACCTTCTCTGAGCCCTCGAGGTCCTTGTGATCTGGCCATTTAGCCCATGGTGTGCAAAAAAGTTCCGTTCAGAGGGTTCGGTTGTTTTATCTCTGAGCGGCACTTTTTTGCACACCATGGGCTAAATGGCCAGGTCACAAGGACCCCGAAGGCTCAGAGAAGGTTGGGGGAGGGAACCCACTGGAACAGCTGTTGTGAGACAGATGGTAGCCACAGCTTAACGTTCCATCCGACGGACGGCGGCCTTTCCAAGGCCATAGGTGTCCCCTACTGACCGTGGGCAGGGCGGGGAATTTTGCGGAGATAAATCTCAACGCTGACCCAGCTGGGATTCGAACCTGGGAACTACAGATTGCGAGCCTGGCGCGCTACCGACTGAGCCACCCCCGCCCCTATCTTTTGAGTTTGAAACAAAATAAGAGACGAATGTTTCCAGAAAAACTTTCGAGTAAAACGAGTTGGAGGCTTTATTCAATCCAGTTACATCAAAACGAATGCCTAGCATTCATTTCAAGTTGACTGATTCACAGAAAAGAATATATCTGCTAGCCGTCTCCTCAAAGTTTTTGTCTCCTCAAAGATTTGATGAAATTCCACTGGAATAAACAGAAATATGTTTGAATTGGTTTAAAAGGATTTCCAACTAAGGAGAAAAAATCATGACTTATTACGCTGAGCACTCATGCATTTTTTTTTTATCAGTATTGTCAATCCACTTGGTATAAATTAATATAAAAATTATTCAAGCAGCTGCTTGCTACAGACGTCTGACAAGAGTGTCTTAGCCCAATACTCCAGAGAGAAGATCTGTAACGTTGGGTTGTTTTACCTCTGAGCGGCACTTTTTTGCACACTATGGGCTAAATGGCCAGGTCACATGGACCCCGAAGGCTCAGAGAAGGTTGGGGGAGGGGACCCACTGGAACAGCTGTTGGGAGACAGATGGTAGCCTCCCGTCAAGGCCATCCAGCGTGTTTTTTAACGTGCACAGGGTATGGCTCTCCCGCACACGGACCACGGCTTAACGTCCCATCCCACGGACGGCGGCCTTTCCAAGCCCATCGGTGTCCCCTACTGACCGTGGGCAGGGCGGGGAATTTTGCGGAGATAAATCTCAACGCTGACCCAGCTGGGACTCGAACCTGGGAACTACAGATTACGAGCCTGGCGCGCTACCGACTGAGCCACCCCCGCCCCAGATCTGTAACGAAGAGGGATGATGACACATCTTTTTGTTAAATTTGATTTCACTTTTGTAATTGTTTGTTCAAATCACACTTTTTGTTAAAGAAGGAAATATAAATTTTTATCAAGGAATCGAACCAGGGCCCATTTGATCCAAACACTAACCACTTGGCCACAGGAATATAAAAAATTTCTTTTACTCTTTACTCAGAAAAACATAAATACTTTAGTTTAAGCTTTTTGTTAAAGATTGGGTTGTTTTACCTCTGAGCGGCACTTTTTTGCACCGAAACGTTTCAAAGAAGTGAAACAATTTAATAGGAAACAGTAAAATACAATTATTTGTGAAAGTTTGTTATTTGTTTAGATAGTTCTTGCTCGAATAGGAAAGATGATTGTTGTTGGAGTTGCTACGCATTATGGGAAAGAAAATACGAAATAAAGATACACTAATACAAACCCATAATTCAATAAAAAGAAAAAAAAAGGCTCTTTGTAATTGCATATGGTCTCGAAATAAATGGGCGGGGGTGGCTCAGTCGGTAGCGCGGCAGGCTCGTAATCTGTAGTTCCCAGGTTCGAGTCCCAGCTGGGTCAGCGTTGAGATTTATCTCCGCAAAATTCCCCGCCCTGCCCACGGTCAGTAGGGGACACCGATGGGCTTGGAAAGGCCGCCGTCTGTGGGATGGGACGTTAAGCCGTGGCCCCGTGTGCGGGAGAGCCATACCCTGTGCACGTTAAAGAACACGTTGGATGGCCTTGACGGGAGGCTACCATCTGTCTCCCAACAGCTGTTCCAGTGGGTCCCCTCCCCCAACCTTCTCTGAGCCTTCGGGGTCCATGTGATCTGGCCATTTAGCCCATGGTGTGCAAAAAAATGCCGCTCAGAGGTAAAACAACCCAACCCTCGAAATAAAAGTGTAGCTTCTCTAAAAGTAAAAGACACTAGGACTTTTAACAAAACATCTGGGTCAGCGTTGAGATTTATCTCCGCGAAACTCCCTGCCCTACCCACAGTCAGTAGAGGACACCAATGGACTTGGAAAGGCAGCCGTCCATTGGAAGGGACGTTAAACCGTGGCCCCGTGTGCGGAAGATCCATAACCTGTGCACGTTAAAGAACACGCTAGATGGCTACCATCTGTTTCCTAACAGCTGTTCGAGTGGGTACCCTCCCCCAACCTTCTCTAAGCCTTCGGGGGTCCTTTTAGAGAGCTGCACTTTTATTTCGAGGGCATATGCAAGTAGTTTGTTCACACCCCACCGTATTCCCTTTGCACAGTGCTTTCCCCCTATGTCGTCACAGGCCACGCCCCCCTATGACGTAACATTACGTAACATGACGTAATCATTACGTAACCGGCCACGCCCTCATTAACAATTAATAACCCCCCTTACCCCACTTTCTCCCTCAGTGGCGCCATCTGTTGACAGTGAGAAGTACTATTTTCCCAAAAACCCTTTATTTTCACTCTAATTTCTCGTTTTCGGACCCCCCGGTCGACCTGTGCAAAGGGGATACGGTGGGGTGTGAACAAACTACTTATGCAATTGCAAAGAGCCTTTTTTTTCTTCTTATTGAATTATGGGTTTGTATTAGTGTATCTTTATTTCGCATTTTCTTTCCCATAATGCGTAGCAACTCCAACAACAATCATCTTTCCTATTCGAGCAAGAACTATCTAAACAAATAACAAACTTTGACAAATAATTGTATTTTATTGTTTCATATTGAATTGTTTCAGTTCTTTTAAACCTTTCAATCTGTTTTTTCTTTATCTACTGAATTAATTTTTTTTCTTGTTTGGCGCACTATAGCGTGCAACTTGAGTCTAAAAGAAAACTTAATCAATATGTCCAAAGTTTTTCCGTAATTTACAGCCCGAACCATGTTCGAACCTGGTTTATTTATTTCCACCCACAAATGTTTTTAAATCGAAGATTGAATTTTAAAGTTTTTTTTTTGTATATTTAGGAATAGGGTTTTGAACAAGTGTGCTCTAAAGGCATCAGAAAAAAAAGGGGTAGACCTAGGATGAGGCTGGGTTGTTTCACCTCTGAGCGGGACTTTTTTGCACACAACGGACTAAATGGCCAGATCACAAGAACCCCAAGGGCTCAGAGAAGGTTGGAGGAAGGGGATCCACTGGTCAGCTGTTACGATAAAGATGGTAGCCTCCCGTTAAGCCCATCCAGCGTGTTCTTTAACGTGCATAGGGTATGGCTCTCTCCCGTATACGTGGCCACGGCTTAACTTGGGTTGGGTTGTTTTACCTCTGAGCGGCACTTTTTTTGCACACCATGGGCTAAATGGCCAGGTCACATGGACCCCTAAGGCTCAGAGAAGGTTGGGGGAGGGGACCCACTGGAACAAGCTGTTGGGAGACAGATGTTAGCCTCCCGTCAAGGCCATCCAGCGTGTTCTTTAACGTGCACAGGGTATGGCTCTCCCGCACACGGGGCCACGGCTTAACGTCCCATCCGACGGACGGCGGCCTTTCCAAGCCCATCGGTGTCCCCTACTGACCGTGGGCAGGGCGGGGAATTTTGCGGAGATAATTCTCAACGCTGACCCAGCTGGGACTCGAACCTGGGAACTACAGATTACGAGCCTTCCAAACCCTATCGGTGTCCCCTACTAACTGAGTGGGGGTTTTGCGGATATAAGTTAACACTCACTCAGGTGGGGCTCAAGCCTGGGAACTTCAGATTACAATCCTGGCGCGCTACCGACTGAGCATTTGGCCTACAGTGGTCAAATGCAGCAGCTGCATCTCAGGACAGACGTGTTTGGAGGACTACATTATTCTATCTACATGTTTGGTTGTCTGGTTGGTCCACCGTACCCCATATCTACTTCAGAATTTTGTATGTATGTTGACTTTGTAGAAAAAGGAGAAACTGTATTACATATTGTATTATTGACCAACAAAATAGCATCTTGGCTTTGGAATAAAGGGGCTTAGTTTCGATTCCCAGATAAGGCATAGATGTCTTCTTTCTGATATAGCATATATCAGTTTGCCGTCCCATGGCCGAGTGGTTAGCGCGCTTGGCTACTGATCTAAGGGACCTGGGTTCGAGACTCGGGTAAGTCATGGCTGTTTGTGTCGTTTTTCTGCTGAGGTCCTGCCATCCTCTCAGACCTTCTACTATGGCATTTAAACTGACAGGCTCCTGTCAGACCTCTGTGGCAAGCAGCTGCTTGAGGGGGTATTTATTATTATTTTTTATATATCATTTTGCTGGGTCTCGCTTATCTCACAGATTTTCTCTAAGCCAGTATTACATTGACAATCTATCACACCTCTGTATTAACTACTCTGCTTGAGGAGAAAAATAATTTTTTTATTTCGATCCACAAAACACAAGCTAGTGTGGGTTGCTGCAATTAACTTGATCTCTGTTCAACTTTGCCGAAATCACCCCCAAGAGGGTGGGAGGTCAAGTGACTCACAATTTTCATCACTCTATGACCTCTCTCTACGAAAACAGACACAGAAGAATAAGGGCATATGAGAGAGACTTTTTTTTTTCATTTTTTTAATCATTCGCCTGTCTCCCATGTTGGCGACCTACACCTTCCTACGTGGCTATCATCCGCAGGTTCTTGTCATCTAACGGATATGTGGGCTCGGGGGAAGTGACCCCAGTCTAGGTCTACTACCCCGCTCCACCCGTCTCTGTTGAGTTCAGGTAACAGTTCTGAGAACTTGAAGTCTGCAGCTTGGTGTGAGCGCCATTATCTGTCTGGTTGTCTGTCGGATATCTCTGCCCACGGCAAACTGATCTTTGCAGACATTCCAACTACAATTGTGTGAAGTAGATCTTTATTTTTTTTTCCTCTTCTCTTCGGCGTTTGTGAGTTTTAATGCTAAACCGAAGGTCGAAGGTCAGTGTGAAGGATCTCGTCTCGATACTTAAACTGGTTTAGCTGCTTGCTTGACTGAATTTGTAAATGGGGATTAGTCAGAAACGATTTACTTGGAATGTAACGGATTTAATGCAGGTTAATAGGAGAGAGAATTTAAATGCTTTTGTGTATTTTTTTTTTCAATCAGCTTCGGTTATTTGCTTCGTGTTCTTTTAGGAAGCAAGAGTTGGTTCAGGAGGTAGAGCGCTAGTCTGGTAATTTAATGTTCCCAGGTTAGAATCCCACTTGGGGCTGAGTCGAGAATTTTCTCCACTAACGTCTCGTGGCAGAGTGGTTAGCGCGCTTGGCTACTGATCTACGGGACCTCGGTTCGAGCCCCGGATAAGGCGTGGACGTATGTGTCGTTTTTCTGCTGAGGTCCTGCCATCCTCTCAGACCTTCTACTGTGGCATATAAACTGACAGACTCCTGTCAGACCTCTGTGGCAAGCAGCTGTTTGAGGGGGTATTTATTTATTTAACTCCAATTCTGCTCTCGGTGAGAAAGGGACACCGTTAGGCATGGAAAGACCCCGTGGTTGGGACGTTAAGCCGTGGCCAGTCTAAAGGAAACCAAATATCCTGTGCACTTTAAAGAACCGACTGGATAGACTTTACGGAAAGCCACTGTCTCCTAACAACCGTCCAGTGGGTCCCTTCCCCCAACCTTCTCTGAACCTTTGGGGTCCTTATGACCTGGCCTGGGGGACTTGCGAACAAGGGAACTTGTGCAGGGAAACAGGAGAGCCATACGCAGTGCACCTTAAAGAACACTCTGGATCACCTTAAGGAAGGGCTCTACTAACAACTCTTCAATGGATCTGCTTCCCCAACCTTCTCTGAGCCCTTGAGGTCGTTGTGACCTGTTCATTTAGCCCATTGTGCGCTAAAATGTCCTTCAAAGGTAAAACAACCCAAAAAACAACTCTAATTTGATTTTATCCTGCAGATAAGCTTTGCGGGTGGCGGCAAAATTTTAACGATTTTCTTTAAGATGTATAGTAGGGATGAGCACTATTTTCTCATCTGCGACTAGAGGAGGATTTTTGAAGGTGACGCTAGTCAGAGCCTTAGTTATTGCATAAAACAGCCTCCCCTCGCTTCAATTACACCGAGACTATAAATTTTTATAATCTAGGTAATTATAAGTATTGATTAGAATATAAACAATTAAATTTATTGATTTTTACTTTTTTTAAAAAAAAAAAGGACGGAGATAACCTGGAATTTCTATCAGGTTTGTGCTGGTTTCTCATACAACATACACACACAAGATTGGGTTGTTTTACCTCTGAGCGGCACTTTTTTGCACACCATGGGCTAAATTGCCAGGTCACAAGGACCCCGAAGGCTCAGAGAAGGTTTGGGGAGGGGACCCACTGGGATAGCTGTTGGGAGACAGATGGTATTCTCCCTTCAAGGCCATCCAGTGTGTTCTTTAACGTGCACAGAGTATGGCTCTCCCGCATACGGGGCCACGGCGTAACGTCCCATCCGACAGACAGCGGCCTTTCTAAGCCCATCGGTGTCCCTACTGACCGTAAATCTCAACGCTGATCCAGCTGGGATTCGAACCTGGGAACTGCAGATTATGAGCCTGGCGCGCTACCGACACACACAAGGACACAAGGACACATCCACTAGCCAGGTAAGCTAACCATTAGACCAGGTAAGGCTTGTTAATTATTTTAAGAATTCAAAGACCAAAATTTAAAGACGAACCATTTGAAGACTGTAGTCTGGACACGGGTAATGATACATAAATACGACTAATAAAAAATTATTATTACTTAAAATGTAACTCTGCAGCAACGTTACGCACCTTATGTTTTGCCGGGATATTGTTTTGTGTTTTCCAATCTGTTCAATAATAAATAAAATAAATAAATACCCCCTCAAGCAGCTGCTTGCCACAGAGGTCTGACAGGAGCCTGTCAGTTTATATGCCACAGTAGGAGATCTGAGAGGATGGCAGGACCTCAGCAGAAAAACGACACGCACACATCCATGCCTAATCCGGGGCTCGAACCCAGGTCCCTTAGATCAGTAGTCAAGCGTGCTAACCACTCGGCCACGGGACGGCCATACTTATCCTAAACTAGAAATAAATATTTAAAAAAAAAATCGAGCTAATTTACAACATTAACGTGGGTTGGGTTGTTTTACCTCTGAGCGGCACTTTTTTGCACACTATGGGCTAAATGGCCAGGTCACATGGACCCCGAAGGCTCAGAGAAGGTTGGGGGAGGGGACCCACTGGAACAGCTGTTGGGAGACAGATGGTACCTCCCGTCAAGGCCATCCAGCGTGTTCTTTAACGTGCACAGGGTATGGCTCTCCCACACACGGGGCCACGGCTTAACGTCCCATCCGACGGACGGCGGCCTTTCCAAGCCCATCGGTGTCCCCTACTGACCGTGGGCAGGGCGGGGAATTTTGCGGAGATAAATCTCAACGCTGACCCAGCTGGGACTCGAACCTGGGAACTACAGATTACGAGTCTGGCGCGCTACCGACTGAGCCACCCCCGCCCCCACATTAACGTGTAATAGAGTTTAGATTTTAGAGACTGCATTTTCGTAGCGATTAACATTCTCAGAAAAAAAAGGTAATTTGCACAATATAGGTTGTACTTCCAGTTACTGTTTTTTTTAACTCTTCCCAGAATCGCGCATCAGAGCTGAAGTCACTGGCAGCAAAGAGAACTAAACGGCCACAGAGTGTCTAGTGTCAGTCGGGTCGTCACGAGGGAGTCACGTGTCAGAGGCGGAGGCACGTGAGTGTGTGATTCAATGTCCCTTGGCAACAACAGGGCTTGCTCAACTTGGTCATGAGACTTGAGCATTAAATATGGGACGTGATTAGCCCGGTTGTTGCGATTTTCTGTTTCCCGTGTCTCCTTTTGAAAGAAGGGTGCAATGCTAGAAGGCAGAACGTTACATTTTACTCCTAATTGCGACATGTTACTGCTCTGGATGGGAGTAATTGGGTTCCATTCAGAACTAATTTGAAAGAATAGTCGTATGTATGTTTTAATTTCAAGTTAGAGACAAGGTTTGGTTCAGAAGGTAGTGCTCTAGCCTTGCAATCTGCTGTTAGGTCCGATTGGATTATTTTACTTGTGAGCGGCTCTTTTGCACAGAGAATGATCTAAATATGACCAGGTCACAAGGACCTCAAGGAGTCAGAGAAGGATTGGGTTGTTTTACCTCTGAGCGGCACTTTTTTGCACACCATGGGCTAAATGGCCAGGTCACATGGACCCTGAAGGCTCAGAGAAGGTTGGGGGAGGGGACCCACTGGAACAGCTGTTGGGAGACAGATGGTAGCCTCCCGTCAAGGCCATCCAGCGTGTTCTTTAACGTGCACAGGGTATGACTCTCCCGCACACGGGGCCACTGCTTAACATCCATCCTACGGACGGCGGCCTTTCCAAGACCATCGGTATCCCTTACTGCCCGTGGACAGGGCGGTGAATTTTACGGGTTGTTGGGTTGTTTTACCTCTGAGCGACACTTTTTTTGCACACCATGGGCTAAATGGCCAGGTCACATGGACCCCGAAAGCTCAGAGAAGGTTCGGGGAGTGGACCTACTGGAACAGCTGTTGGGAGACAGATGGTAGCCTCCCGTCAGGGCCATCCAGCGTGTTCTTTAACGTGCACAGGGTATGGCTCTCCCGCACACGGAACCACGGCTTAACGTCCCATCCGACGGGCGGCGATCTTTCCAAGCCCATCGATGTCCCCTACTGACCGTGGGCAGGGCGAGGAATTTTCCGGAGATAAATCTGAACGCTGACCTAGCTGGGACTCGAACCTGGGAACTACAGATTACGAGCCTGGCGCGCTATGACTGAGCCACCTCCACCTCCGCCCCTATTCAGAGAAGGTTAGAGAAAGCGTTATTATTATTTAGGCGTTTTTATTTTCTTTGAGTCGCATTTTTTGGGACTCAATGGAGTAAATGCCCAGGTCACAATTACCCCAAGGGATCGGAGAAAGTTGTGAAAGGAAGGGCCGTCTTAAGGCATGGGCACACTGGGCAGTTGCTCAGGGGCCCCACGATTCTAAATTTCGCAAAAGTTTGCGTTGATTAATCCTCGCTTTACAGCATGTTTTCTTATTATAAACATTGATTTTGTTAAAGGTACCAATAAATCTGTAGGTTTAATTTTAATGGCTGTTTATATTTTTATTTCCGTAGTCCGTAGTCCGTCCCAGTGCATTGCTTTGCCCAGGGTTTTGCAGTGCATTGCTTCCCAGTGCATTGCCGTCCCAGTGGATTTGCTTTGCCCAGTTTTCTGTAGTTCGTCCCAGTGCATTGCTTTGCCCAGGGGCCTACAATACTGTTAAGGCAGCAGTGGTGAAAAGGATACACTAAATAACTGTTAGGAAACTGATAGTAACCTCCCGTCAAGCCATCCAGCGTGTTCTTAAATGTGCATACGGTTAGTGCTCTCATGTATACGGAACCATGGCTTAATATTTCATTCGATGGACGGCGATCTTTCTAAGCCCATCAGTGTCCTCCTACTGACCGTGGGCAGGGCGGGGCGTTTTCTGGAGATAAATCTCAACGGTGGCCCAGCTGACACTCGAATCTGGAAACTGAAGATTACGATAATAGCTCTCTACCGACTGAGCCACCCCCGCCACATGTTTGGGGACAGAGCTTACGTCCAAACAGCTTTCAATGGATCCACGTACCTTACCCAACTCTGAACCTTTGGTGTCATTGTGATTTGGCTATTTACCCAATTTTATGCACAAAAGCGCAATTCAGAACTAAAACAACCCAACGAGATCACAAATCATCGGATAAAAACAACAAATGATTTGCTATTGCTCCAAGACTTCCAGTGTTAAATCATTCCTAGATTGAATCCACTGATTTTATTATAAAAAATAGAAGAATTTCTGATAAACATTTGGGTTGTAGAAATTATTCGATTAAAAAAGAAAGTAAAGGTACTTCTTCCATCACTAGAAATATATATATATAGTTTTTCAAGAATATGTCCCGAAATTGTGTTTCACAAGTATAACAGAATTTCTCTAAAGAATGACATTCGATAAGATTCCGATATAGCCATCGATATACCACACTCAGAGATATACCATATTCAGAGAATTCACCATACTCAGGGTTGGGTTGGGTTGTTTTACCTCTGAGCGGCACTTTTTTTCACACTATGGGCTAAATGGCCAGGTCAGATGGACCCCGAAGGCTCAGAGAAGGTTGGGAGAGGGGACTCACTGGAACAGCTGTTGGGAGACAGATGTTAGCCTCCCGTCAAGGCCATCCAGCATGTTCTTTAATGTGCACAGGGTATGGCTCTCCCGCACACGGGGCCACGACTTAACGTCCCATCCGACGGACGGCGGCCTTTCCAATCCCATTGGTGTCCCCTACTGACCGTGGGCAGGGCGGGGAATTTTGCGGAGATAAATCTCAACGCTGACCCAGCTGGGACTCGAACCTGGGAACCACAGATTACGAGCCTGGTGCGCCATCGACTGAGCCCCCCCCCCCCCCCATACTCAGGCCATCTCACAGATTCAAAGAAGCCCGGTTTCCTTTCACCCTTTGGGAACCTAGTCAAATTTAAAATTAATTTCCATTATTATTTACTAACTTTTTTAATTCTAGCTTCACAAAATCTATATAAGGAAGTTACACCTCAAGCAGCTGCTTATCACAGAGGTCTGTCAGGAGCTTATGAGTGTATTTCACCATAGAGAAAGTCTGTGGGTAAAGTGAGACATCAGCAGAAAGACAACACCAGAAAAGAAACATACATGTCTTATTCGGAGATCATCAGTTAAAAATTATACCTTGTACTTTTGCATCTAAAGAAAATGACAAGTGTCTAAATTCGAGGCCCCCTTTTGAGACTGAGGCCCAGGCCAAATGGCCTTCCTTGACAATCACCCCTGAAAGCCCTGGAAAAGCCATGGTCATACAAATGTCACCGGAATCAAGTGTGCATTTTTTTAAATAAATAAAAAATAAATACCCCCTCAAGCAGCTGCTTGCCACAGAGGTCTGACAGGAGCCTGTCAGTTTATATGCCACAGTAGAAGGTCTGTGAGGATGGCAGGCCCTCAGCAGAAAAACGACACAAACAGCCATGCCTTACCCGGGGCTCGAACCCAGGTCCCTTAGTTCAGTAGCCAAGCGCGCTAACCACTCGGCCATTGGACGGCATACAGAGTTTAATTATTAAACTTGAGAATGAATCATACCAGACTCGAATCCAGGAAAAATATCGAGGGAGCAAGAAAAAATATCGATGAGGAGAAAAAAGAAGTGAGTATCATGTGATAAGACTTCCTTAAAAAATGAATGAAATATAAATAAGTGTAATAATTTTTTCCTCTATTACTGACATTCCGAAAGGGGGGGGACCTTCCCCTCTCCCAAATACATCCTTGATCCATACTAATTCATTTCAGAGTTTTTGAGAAATAAACAAACAGACAAAAGTCCAATTGCCAAAAGCTGCATCAGAATATAAACCGTTTCACTCAATCCATATTGGGGCGGGAGTGGCTCAGTCGGTAGCGCGCCAGGCTCGTAATCTGCAGTTCCCAGGTTCGAGTCCCAGCTGGGTCAGCGTTGAGACTTATCTCCGCAAAACTTCCCGCCCTGCCCACGGTCAGTAGAGTTCCCAGGTTCGAGTCCCAGCTGGGTCAGCGTTGAGACTTATCTCCGCAAAACTCCCCGCCCTGCACACGGTCAGTAGAGTTCCCAGGTTCGAGTCCCAGCTGGGTCAGCGTTGAGACTTATCTCCACAAAACTCCCCGCCCTGCCCACGGTCAGTAGGGGACATCGTTGGACTTGGAAAGGCCACCGTCCGTCGGATGGGACGTTAAGCCGTGGCACTGTGTGCTTCAGAGCCGTACCCTACGCACGCTAAAGAACACGCTGGATGGCCTTGACTGGAGGCTATCATATCTGTCTTCCAACAGCTGTTCCAGTGGGTCCCCTACCCCATCCTTCTCTGAGCCTTCGAGGTCCTTGTGATCTGGCCATTTATCCCATGGTGTGCAAAAAAGTGCCGTTCAGAGGTAAAACAACTCAATCCATAATAACATTTGCTGTATGACGCCTTCATATCCAGGCACAAAATTCCTCTTCCAAAAAACGAAATGCGGCATTGGTCCATCAGATATTTTTTTTTCACTTGTTGACACTCACGATAGAACACTCAATGCAATCGTGTTTTGTTCTTTCTTCCATTTACGATTCGGCCTTACGATCTTTCACCTCCATGTTTGTTCAATTCTGACTAATAGAAATATCAGTTTGACGAATCGTGCAGGGGGTCGTACCCTAATCCATGAATTTGTAGTGTTGCCCCGTCGACCATAAAAAGCGGATTTATCTGCAGAGGAATCTTTCGGAAACTCCGTAGACTGGTCTTTGATGTTTGCCGTCCCCGCCAAACCTGCCTCAATAAACTTGCCTTTCTGTGGCAGTAGCTTTGGGCTTGGTGCAATTGACGCGGTCTACTGCCTACCTACCAGACAGAGCCATTGGAAACGTGATTCCTAGATTTCGCATTCCTAATGATCAAAGCGTTCTGTCTGGCTTTCACATGTTCCAATTGCATTGGAACGTTTAGAAAATGTTAGTTTTCAATAACACTTGATTTTTTTTTTTGCAAATCGTATTTGTTTTCAAACAATAAAACCTTCTCTCTCTGAATTTAGCAACTGTTTTTATTTATTTATATTATTTTTGCCGTCCCGTGTCTGAGTGGTTAGCGCGCTTGGTTACTGATCTGAGGGACTTGGGTTCGAGCCCCGGATAAGGCATGGTTGTATGTGTCGTTTTTCTGCTGAGGTCCTGCCATCCTCACAGACCTTCTACTATGGCATATAAACTGACAGGCTCCTGTCAGACCTCTGTGGCAAGCAGCTGCTTGAGGGCGTATTTATTTATTTATTTATTATTATTTATAACCATAAGTGAAACGCTTTTAGTAATATTTTTCTAAATCATACTTTTTGTTTTCAATACAGATTTGCTTGGAGAACAAAATTGCACGTTCTGGTTGGACCTCCGTAGCTGCTTGAGGATGATGATGATATTTTTTGCTCTCGCTTATGTTTCTGAATAAAATGCATTTTCTTCTTTCATTGTTATTTTTCAAATTTAATTCTACATTTGCTTTTTACAGCATTTGTCTTCAAAAAAATATTATTGGCTTTTAGTAATTTTTTTTCTTCTTTAAATTTAAATATATCCTTTTAATATTTCTTTCTCAATTCATGTTCATTTTTTTAATAATTAGCTTTCAGGTATTTTTTTTCTTTTAAATAATGCTAACAGTAGCTTTTCATGCTTTTTTTTCTCCAATTATAACCTATTTAACTTTAGTAGAGGGGAAAAAATTGTGACATTGTTACTTTTTTCACTTTGATCTGTTGATTTGACTTTTAGAAATCCTCTTTGATGCGAAAAGAAAAAGCAGATTGGGATCTAAGAGTTACAGAAAATTTTATTCTTCTCAAGTTGGAACTTGTTTTAAAAAACGAAGAAAAACTTTAATTTCAATTTTACTCTTTTCCTACATTGTGATTTGTTTGTGTTACTCTTCGCTAGGGATAGAAGAAAGCTCAAAGTCGAAGGGCTTTTAATCATCACATCACATTTTAACGTAACCTAATCAATAAAGTTCTTAGGTTGTTTTTTGGTTGTTGATTTTTGCATTTTTTGCTTATTTTTTTTTTCCAATAAAATGAAATTTTTATTTCGTTAACTGCTATCCATTCCTCTCAAATTATGTCGCAATTTTGCAATAGTTTTATTTGTTTAATTAATTTTTATGATATGTTTTTTTACAAAGCCCAGAAAGAAAATAATACCGACATCAAGAAACGGTACATTAAGTTTTAAGCCATCTAAAATGCTAATTTTTTGCTCATTTAAAAAAAAATCATGAAAAAAATAGCTAATGTCATTACATTTTCCTCTGACTAAACATTCAACCTTTTTTTTGTTTTCAGAGATTACTTAAAATGCAAAATTTTAAACGAAGGTAAAAATTTGAAAATTCGGTGCTAGATGATGATGATGATCAAAGGATATACACTGACAGTAAATATCCCTCCCCTTCCCCCACTTTTTTTTTACCGGGGGATGAGAAAATGCATTTTTTTTTTCATTTTAAGGGATAAATTTAGAAATTCTTTCGCACTTCCTCTCAGTACGGGGCGGGGGTGGCTCAGTCGGTAGCGCGCCAGGCTCGTAATCTGTAGTTCCCAGGTTCGAGTCCCAGCTGGGTCACCGTTGAGATTTATCTCCGCAAAATTCCCCGCCCTGCCCACGGTCAGTAGGGGACACCGATGGGCTTGGAAAGGCCGCCGTCCGTCGGATGGGACGTTAAGCCGTGGCCCCGTGTGCGGGACATACCCTGTGCACGTTAAAGAACACGCTGGATGGCCTTGACGGGAGGCTACCATCTGTCTCCCAACAGCTGTTCCAGTGGGTCCCCTCCCCCAACCTTCTCTGAGCCTTCGGGGTCCATGTGACCTGGCCATTTAGCCCATGGTGTGCAAAAAAGTGCCGCTCAGAGGTAAAACAACCCAATCCTCTCAGTATCGATTTCTTCCCACTCTTTAACTGTCGACTTATATAGTAAATATCTGATTAATCACGGATTTTTAAGCCAAAAAACAATCAACTTATACTCCGCTATACCTATATAGTATTGCAATTTCAAGTAGAACAAGAATCGAAACTTTGGCTTAAGTAAGTCGCATTAAACCCAAGCAAGTAAATAGGTCTCCACCTGCAAATGAAAAAAATAGAAACCTGATTATTAACCTAATTAATGAAATTCAACATGGGAAAGATTGCCCTTAAATGCAGGAATCTAAGTTAGTAACTTCTTACCAAAATCACTAATCTTATAACGAAACACACGAAGTTTAATATTGCGAAATTATATTTTTAAAACATTATGGCTTTTCTTCTGGTCGAAAGCCCATGCGATCCAAACAAACCATACTTAAGGCCACCAAACACGGAAAGATTCTTTGTGGGTTAAGACCCACAAAGAATCCTTTCGATGGTTTCACGTGACCCACACAGACCCATTCAGAAGGTTTCTTATGATGGGCAAAAACTCATTCTGATGATCTCATGTGACCCACAAGGAATCATTCTAGTGGTCTCACGTAACCAACAGGTTTCATGTGATGACAAAGAATAACCGTGACGGTTTCATGCGGCCCGCACAGAACCATAATGAAGGCTTTATGTGACCCACAAAGAATCACTTTGGTGGTCTCATGCGACTCACACAGAACCACAATGAAGGCTTCTTGTCACCCACAAAGAATCATTTTGTTGGTCTCGTGCGACTCAAACAGGACCATAATGAAGGCTTCATGTCACCCACAAAGAATCATTTTGGTGGTCTCATGCGACTCACACAGAACCATAATGAAGGCTTCATGTGACCCACAAAGAATCATTTTGTTGGTCTCATGCGACTCAAACAGGACCATAATGAAGGCTTCATGTCACCCACAAAGAATCATTTTGGTGGTCTCATGCGACTCACACAGAACCATAATGAAGGCTTCATGTGACCCACAAAGAATCATTTTGGTAGTCTCATGCGACTCAAACAGGACCATAATAAAGGCTTCATGTCACCCACAAAGAATCATTTTGGTGGTCTCATGCGACTCACACAGAACCATAATGAAGGCTTCATGTGACCCACAAAGAATCATTTTGGTGGTCTCATGACACTCAAACAGGACCATAATGAAGGCTTCATGTCACACACAAAGAATCATTTTGGTGGTCTCATGCGACTCACACAGAACCATAATGAAGGCTTCATGTGACCCACAAAGAATCATTTTGGTGGTCTCATGCGACTCAAACAGGACCATAATGAAGGCTTCATGTCACACACAAAGAATCATTTTGGTGGTCTCATGCGACTCAAACAGGACCATAATGAAGGCTTCATGTCACCCACAAAGAATCATTTTGGTGGTCTCATGCGACTCACACAGAACCATAATGAAGGCTTCATGTGACCCACAAAGAATCATTTTGATGGTCTCATGCGACTCAAACAGGACCATAATGATGGCTTCATGTCACACACAAAGAATCATTTTGGTGGTCTCATGCGACTCACACAGAACCATAATGAAGGCTTCATGTGACCCACAAAGAATCATTTTGGTGGTCTCATGCGACTCACACAGAACCATAATGAAGGCTTCATGTCACCCACAAAGAATCATTTTGGTGTCTCATGAGACTCAAACAGGACCATAATGAAGGCTTCATGTCACACACAAAGAATCACTTTGGTGGTCTCATGCGACTCACACAGAACCATAATAAAGGCTTCATGTGACCCACACAGAACCATAATAAAGGCTTCATGTGACCCACAAAGAATCATTTTGGTGGTCTCATGAGACTCAAACAGGACCATAATGAAGGCTTCATGTCACCCACAAAGAATCATTTTGGTGATCTCATGCGACTCAAACAGGACCATAATGATGGCTTCATGTGAACCACAAAGAATCATTTTGGTGGTCTCATGCGATTCACATAGAACCATAATGAAGGCTTCATGTCACACACAAAGAATCACTTTGGTGGTCTCATGCGACTCACACAGAACCATAATAAAGGCTTCATGTGACCCACAAAGAATCATTTTGGTGGTCTCATGCGACTCACACAGAACCATGATAAAGGCTTCATGTCACCCACAAAGAATCATTTTGGTGGTTTCATGAGACTCAAACAGGACCATAATGAAGGCTTCATGTCACACACAAAGAATCACTTTGGTGGTCTCATGCGACTCACACAGAACCATAATAAAGGCTTCATGTGACCCACAAAGAATCATTTTTGTGGTCTCATGCGACTCAAACAGGACCATAATGAAGGCTTCATGTCACCCACAAAGTATCATTTTGGTGATCTCATGCGACTCAAACAGGACCATAATGAAGGCTTCATGTCACCCACAAAGAATCATTTTGGTGGTCTCATTCGACTCACACAGAACCATAATGAAGGCTTCATGTCACACACAAAGAATCACTTTGGTGGTCTCATGCGACTCACACAGAACCATAATAAAGGCTTCATGTGACCCACAAAGAATCATTTTGGTGGTCTCATGCGACTCAAACAGGACCATAATGAAGGCTTCATGTCACCCACAAAGAATCATTTTGGTGGTCTCATGCGACTCACACAGAACCATAATGAAGGCTTCATGTGACCCACAAAGAATCATTTTGGTAGTCTCATGCGACTCAAACAGGACCATAATGAAGGCTTCATGTCACCCACAAAGAATCATTTTGGTGGTCTCATGCGACTCACACAGAACCATATGAAGGCTTCATGTTACCCACAAAGAATCATTTTGGTGGTCTCATGCGACTAACATAGACTATATTGATGGTTTCATATGACCCACAAAGTTTCAGACTGAGGTTCTCAAATGACCCTCACAACCACACTGAATGTTTCATGTGACCCATAAAGAATCATTCTGACGGTCTCGTGTGACCCACAAGGAATCATTCTGATGGTATATAACGCAGCCAACGTAGTGAAGGCTTCATGTGACTCATAACGATTCATTTTGATGGTTTCATGCGACCCGCACAGAATCATAATGACGGTTTCATATGACTGACAATGAATTATTTTAAGAGTTTCATGCGACCCACACGTAATGATACTAAAGGTTTCATGTGGCTGACAAAGAATCGCTCTGACCGCCTCATGCGACCCACAAAGAATCATTCTGACGGTCTCATGCAACTCACACAAAATTATACACATTAGAGTTTCTAAATGCACTACCTTACAAAATACTAGAAAATTTTCATGTTTTATCAGTAGGATTCTAACTTTGAAGCTCTATAACTTCTAAATAAAATAAATACCCCCTCAAGCAGCTGCTTGCCACAGACGTCTGACAGGAGCCTGTCAGTTTATATGCCACAGTAGAAGAACTGAGAGGATGGCAGGACCTCAGCAGAAAACAATACGAACATTCATGCCTTTCCCAAGGCTCGAACCCAGGTCCCTTAGATCAGTAGCCAAGCGCGCTAACCACTCGGCCACGGGACGACTAAATAAATACCCCTCAAGCAGCTGCTTGCCACAGACGTCTGACAGGAACCTGTCAGTTTATATGTCACAGTAGAAGATCTGAGAATATGGCAGGACCTCAGCAGAAAACAACACGAACATTCATGCCTTTCCCAGGGCTCGAACCCAGGTCCCTTAGATCAGTAGACAAGCGCGCTAACCACTCAGCCACGGGATTTCAAAAAATAAATACCCTCTCAAGCAGCTGCTTGCCACAGAGATCTGACAGGAGCCTGTCAGTTTATATGCCAGAGTAGAAGGTCTGAGAGGATGGCAGGACCTCAGCAGAAAACAACACGAACATTCATGCCTTTCCCAGGGCTCGAACCCAGGTCCCTTAGATCAGTAGCCAAGCGCGCTAACCACTCGGCCACGGGACGACGCCGAACCCAGGTCCCTTAAATCAGTAGCCAAGCGCGCTAACCACTCGGCCACGGGATGACTAAATAAATACCACTCAAGCAGCTGCTTGCCACAGACGTCTGACAGGAGCCTGTCAGTTTATATGCCACAGTAGAAGATCTGAGATGATGGCAGGACCTCAGCAGAAAACAACACGAACATTCATGCCTTTCCCAGGGCTCGAACCCAGGTCCCTTAGATTAGTAGCCAAGCGCGCTAACCACTCGGCCACGGGACGACTAAATAAATACCCCTCAAGCAGCTGCTTGCCACAGACGTCTGACAGGAGCCTGTCAGTTTATATGCCACAGTAGAAGATCTGAGATGATGGCAGGACCTCAGCAGAAAACAACACGAACATTCATGCCTTTCCCAGGGCTCGAACCCAGGTCCCTTAGATTAGTAGCCAAGCGCGCTAACCACTCGGCCACGGGACGACTAAATAAATACCCCTCAAGCAGCTGCTTGCCACAGAGGTCTGACAGGGGCCTGTCAGTTTATATGCTACAGTAGAAGATCTGAGAGGATGGCAGGACCTCAGCAGAAAAACAACACAAACGTCCATGCTTATCCGGGGCTCGAACCCAGGTCCCTTAGGTCAATAGCCAACTGCGCTAACCACTCGGCCACGGGACGGCAATAACTTCTAAAATCTGCATTTATTTGGAAAAATGCGACTGAAGAGGAAATATCATAATCGAATCTATTAAAATCTCAGTTTCTGACAATATTCGTTCGGTTTTTAAAGCTTTATGGAAGCTTCAATATTTAACATTAATTTATTTCATAGAACTCATTCATAATTGTCAAATATTGAAATAATCATTATGCAAACATCTAAAATTTATATTTCATTAAATGATTTGAAATATTCCATCTTCCATATCTCTATAAATACTGAACGAATATTTTCAAAAATCGAGATTTAAATAGATTTGATTACGACCTTTGAATTATCTACAGGCACATTTTTCCATTAACTCTTTCAGGCCCATAACGTTTCTAAGAGTAAATATTAGTATGTAACTGTTTATTTTAGTTTGTTTAGACGTAAAATAAATAAAAATCATAAGAAAAATACATAACAATGTGTAGTTTTTTTGGAATTTTATGGGAAATATTTTTCCCAATGGACTATAAAGGTAACACAAATTATAGTTAGGCTTATTATGCAATGTCTTTTATTTATTGGTTTATTAGAACAAAATGTTAACTAAAATAATTCAAAATTATGAAATAAAATTACTATACAAAATGATGTGCTAATTATGATATTCTGCGAAGCAATTTCTTTTGGTTGTGAAACAAAGATGGACATTGCACAGATGCAACATTATTGCAAAGATGGACATGGACTAAACGTTCCCGTTTACGTAATTGCGTTCGGCATACGTTCTATTTTGACATTCTGTATAAAAAATGCAGATAAGGTTATAATTAAATACGACAATCACCAATTTTAAAATGGGGAAAAATGTTTCCCTTAGTCGTGAAAGGGTTAAATGCATATTTTGGAAGTTTTAGAGCTTCGTAGTGACATTCCAATTGACATAACATGGAAATTATCTAATACTTTGGTCTAAAGCTTTCACAAAAACATCAAAGGAATGATCGACCTTGACGACATGTGAGATTGAGCAGAGTGAAATTTCCACATCTTTTAATCACAGAATCAAACCTGTAACTGAATCTCATGTATCTCCCGTAGATCTGCATTGGAATTCACTAAGAGCATTTTCTTTTTGGGTTTGTGGTGTGGAGCCTATACAATTAATCTACGTTTGAAAGCTTGTATCATAATTAAGCATGTCAAGTAGATAAGACAGAGTGGGTCAATCGCATTCCAACGCCTTGCACCATCAGGTGAAGATGCTCCAGCGGCTATTTTTAGACCTCATCGGAGATGCCAGAGCGAGGTACGGAGAAATTTAAATCCCTCGCGGGGAAAACGGGAGAATCTGAACGAAGAAGATATGCCAATCTACCAACCATTGAGCCGTGGACAGTGTGTTGACATCAAAGGCGTACCGTTCTAGGAAAAGTCCAGCAGCGTATGGCTTCTTGTGCCAGGGTGAGGCTGGCCAACCACGTGGCCGTCTCTCACACAACGAGTTGGCGGGAGAGCGGCTTTGGCCTTGGCCGTGCCCTCCGCTACCAGCTACTGCTGGAGCCACCCTGCTAGGGCCAAGTCGACGACCCAGGGTTGTGACAGACTCCCCCCCCTTCCTTCTCTTAGTTCTTTCTCCCTTCGCCACGCCTCAAGGAACGCCAGGAACGCAGGGCGCCAAAGGCGATCTGCTTGTCGACGGCCATTCGGAGCACTGGCGCATGGAATGCTGTGCAGTGAAGCTAGCTTTTAAACACTCAGGGGTGCCTATCTCTGCAGGAATCCAGTGGAGGGAAAGAGTGTGACCTCTACTTGCGGAGTGACCTTTTTCCGACAGCAGCGTCTGTGGTGAGGGCAAAATTCGCTGAACATTTTGTGCTGTTTAAATCACTGTTGTGTTTAAGTGTTCTTGGTATGTTGTAAAATGATACGTGAAACGTTGGCTTTGGTACGTGTTTTTGGCTTCTGAGTAATCTTAATAAATGAGAAGCCAAAGTTGGGTTGGGTTGTTTTAGCTCTGAGCGGCACTTTTTTGCACACCATGGGCTAAATGGCCAGATCACATGGACCCCGAAGGCTCAGAGAAGGTTGGAGGAGGGGACCTACTGGAACAGCTGTTGGGAGACAGATGGTAATCTCCCGTCAAGGCCATCCAGTGTGTTCTTTAACGTGCGGGCGGGGGTGGCTCAGTCGGTAGCGCGCCAGGCTCGTAATCTGTAGTTCCCAGGTTCGAGTCCCAGCTGGGTCAGCGTTGAGATATATCTCCGCAAAAATTCCCCGCCCTGCCCACGGTCAGTAGGGGACACCGATAGGCTTGGAAAGGCCGCCGTCCGTCGGATGGGACTTTAAGCCGTGGCCCCGTGTGCGGGAGAGCCTTACCCTGTGCACGTTAAAGAACACGCTGGATGGCCTTGACGGGAGGCTACCATCTGTCTCCCAACAGCTATTCCAGTGGGTGCCCTCCCCCAACCTTCTCTGAGCCTTCGGGGTCCATGTGACCTGGCCATTTAGCCCATGGTGTGCAAAAAAAGTCCCGCTCAGAGGTAAAACAACTCCAACCCAACTTGCTTGCTGAAAAGTCAAGGGACCGGAGTTCGATTCCCGGATAAAGCAAATTTTCTGGCTACTTTGGGACAGGAGGTGGCCAAGGTCACCTTGATACACCGGACCTGAACTGCGGTGGACCAAAATGACAGAAGAAAAAAATAGGGAACTTAAATAAGCATAAAAATTTAAGCTATTAAATGTCTCTAAAAATTATTAAAATCTATTTATTTTCAAAGCAATGACAGTGCAGGACAGCTATACTCTGTGCACGTTAAAGAACACGCTGGATAGCCTTGACAGAAGGTTACAATCTGTCTCCCAACAGCTGTCCAGTGATCGCCTTCCTTCAACCTTCTCTGAGCATTGGGGTCCTTGTGACCTGTCCGTTTAGTATACTAATGTGCATTGGAGAATGCTGATGAAAATATTCTTGTGATTTCTTCCCACCCTTTTCATCTCTGGCTGTCCCATGGCCTAGTGATTGCACTCTTGGCTACTGATATAAGCGACCTGGGTTCGAGCTTCAGGTTAAAGCATGGATGTTTGTGTGTGTTTTTTCTGCTGCGGTCACGTCATCCTCACATACCTTCTGCTATGATGTATAAACTGACAGGCTTCTGTCAGGCCTCTCTGGCAACCTGCCTGGTGCCAGGACTGATTCAATTGCTTATCAGCATTCTTTCGATTCATTCACATTTGCAATCACTTAGTATGACTGTGATGTTTTAATTATGTGCCCATTTTGTCAAATCTTCATTAATCCACCGTACTCTGGATTTTTTGTGGCTGGAAATTCATGATATACCGTGCTCCGGATTTTTTATGGATGGAATTTCGTGGATCACCGTGCTCTGAATTTTTTATGGAGGGAATTTTATGGATCCATCGTGCTCTAGATTTTTATGGAGGGAATTTTATAGATCCACCGTGCTCTGGTTTTTTTATGGATGGAATTTCATGATCTACCGTGCTCTGGATTTTATATGGATGGAATTTCGTGGATCCACCGCGCTCTGGATTTTTTATGGATGGAATTTTATGGATCCACCGTGCTCTAGATTTTTTATGGAGGGAATTTTATAGATCCACCGTACTCTGGATGTTTATGGATGGAATTTCATGGATACATCATGCTCTGGATTTTTACGAATGGAATCTCATGGAAGTCATGGATACACCATGCTCTGGATTTTTACGAATGGAATCTCATGGAAGTCATGGATTCACCGTTCTCTGGATTTTGTATGGAGGGAATTTCATGGATACACCGTGCTCTGGATTTTTACAAATGGAATCTCATGGAAGTCATGGATTCCCCGTTCTCTGGATTTTTATGAATGGAATCTCATGGATCCACCGTTCTCTGGATTTTATATGGAGGGAATTTTATGCATCCACCGTGCTCTAGTTTTTTAATGGATGGAATTTCATGGATGCACGGGGCCATGAATTTTTTATGGATGGAATTTCATGGATACATGGGGATCTGGATTTTTTTATGGATGGAATTTCATGAATCCACCGTGCTATGGGACAGGATCACCTAAATACACCAAGTTTGAACAGCTGTTAAACCAAAGGAGGGAAATTAAATATGCATAAATGTTTAAATAAAAGCTATTTATTTTTAATAGAATAAAATATTATGATTTATAATAATGACTCTTATTAAAATATTTAGGACTATTTAAAATTAATTATCAGAATTTTGAAACAAAAACAGCTACCAATTGTATTTTAAATGCTAAATATTTAATTGAAATAACTATCTAAAGAAATTGCTGTTACTTTACTGTCAAGGAGTGGTATGATATAGGAGGTTCTGTCTGGGACTTCTTGTGACCTGGCTCTTTAACCCAATGTGTGCACAAAAGCACCTCTTAGAAGTAAAACAACCCAACATCCTTTTGCGATGGAAAAAAAGAAAGCTGACTAAGGCAAGAGTAGGCTGTCTGTCGTCTCGGTCACACGTAAGAAAGGAGGAATTCAAGTGCATCACAGGGTATGACAGGAATGGGCGTCATCCGTTCTGGAGACTGGGGAGGCACGTGGGATGGTGAGGATGACGCTGGGAGGAGTGAATTATGGCTCTGATGCGGGGGCGACCGATGGAGCGGCTTAACTGTTACGTTACATATGGATCTCGAAGAACAGAAAAAAAAAAGAGATTGGTGCCGTAATTCTGACCTAGGCACTGCGTAATTAAGTATTTAATTACTTTGGCATTTATATGAGAATCAGGGCTGCTACAAAGAGCGTTCTGAAAGTCAAATGGGTGATGGTAGATTGTTTGGAAAGGGCGTTAGCGTCTGTTTCCTGGAAAATCTGAAACATCGTAGTTTGATGACAATAGATATGAAATTGCCTAAGTAACGATATTAAAAGTGAAAGAAGATATCATTTAAAGTATAAATATTTGAAGGTACATTCGATTAAAAGTGCAGGGTAAAAGCTCCTAAATAAAGGGCCTAATAAAGGCTATAAATATATATTGCTCATTTGTCTCATAGTTAGGTGAAATTTTAATATTTATTATATTTTTAAGTAAACCTCGAGCGGCATTTGAAGCTTCTTAGAAGTTAAATCGATTAATCCCAAAATTTTATGGTATATTTGTTTGAATAATAGCGCTAAGTAATTCAGTTGTTAATATAAAATATTTAGAATGTCAGATTTATTCAGAAATAGTTTACAAACAAACAATTAATATTAAAAAGATTAATTTTTGATTAAAAAAAAATAATGTTATTTTGGAGTTATCGGTTTATATTGTGTTGTTATTTTACCTCTGAGCGGCACTTTTTTGCACATAAAGGGCTAAATATCCAGGCCACAAGCACCCCGAGGGCTCGGAGAAGGTTGTGGGGATGGGACCCACTGAACAGTTATTAGAAGACAGATATAAGCCTCCTGTCAAATCCATCCAGCGTGTTCTTTAACTTGCATAGGGTATGGCTTTCCTTCACACGGTACCATGGCTTCACGACCCATCTGATGGATGGCGGCCTTTTCAAGTCCATCGCTGACCCCTACTGACCAAGGGCAGGGTGGGGATTTTCCTGAGATAAATTTCAACTCTGTCCAGGAGGGACTCGAACCTAGGACTTCAGATTACGAGCTTGGCAATTTACCGACTCATCCACCCCTGCCCTTAGTTCCCAGGTTCGAGTCCCAAATGTATCGGTTCTGAAATTAATATCCGTTTAACCCCTAAACGTGCCTTCGGTTAGAAAGAACCACTGGTGGGCTCGGAAAGACCGTCGTCAGTCGGATGGGGCTTAAAGCTATGTCTCCGTTTGCAGGAGAGCCCTCGTACACGTTAAAGAACACGTTGAATGACCTTGATGGAAAGCTTCTATCTGTCTCCTAACAGCTGTACTGTGGTTTCCCTTCCCCTACTTAACTATGAGTCTTTGTGGTCCTTGGGACCAGGCCAACAACCAAAACCTTTATCGATCCAAGTGGAAATCTTAGCTAATATGGAAATGTGTCCAAATATGAGGACTGATAAAAAGATGTAAACACCGAAATATATATTACAGAACATAAGTTTATGCTTGAAGATTCATCTTGAGAGATTAAAGAAAGGAGAAAAATATTTCTTAGAGAGGAAAATAAAAGGAAAACCTGACATGAGAGTCAAGAATCCTGAGAGGAAAATGATCTCTAAAGATGCGCAAATGCATACAAAAATCGAAGCAGCTGAAGAGACACTTAATCCTTGGGGATGAAAGCGATAAAAGAGGATTTTATCAGCTTTTCCTTCCACTGATAAGATAGTTTCTCTTTTTTTTTACAGGATATCCTATCACTCTTTTTAACGAACTGAAAAGAAAAAAAAAATGACATGACAAACTGGATGGAATGCAGTTTGCAGTTCACGCTCTTCCCCCGGTTCTCTCCCTCAAACGGGGGAGCGAGTGTGGAGGCGAGGCAAGAGGAGGAGGATGACGTGGAGAGGCGTTGTCGCTTAGCAGCCACGTGGGATGCTGGAGAGATTAAGGAGGAGTGAATTATGGATGCGACGAGATTTTCTGATAATGGAATGTAACTGTTTCATTACAGTTGGCTGTTGAAAGGGAAACAGGAATTAAGGCCTTGCAGATTAAATGGGTGGTTTTAACTTTTGATGGCGGGCACTTCTTTTCTCTAAAACTACCATTTATACAATGCGCAATTGTACTCAAAGTGTAAGAGGAAAGAGCTTAGAGTGAAATTGAGTCATTAGATGCTGGCAGTGATGGGGATAAACTAAAGTTCAGGAAAGTCAGTCTCTTCTAAGATAACATTTTAGTAATCAGGAGAAGTTCGAGTCACGCAAGATAAAATGGCTGAGGATGGAGGATTTGGGGTGGGTTGTTTTACCTCTGAGCGGCACTTTTTTGCACACCATGGGCTAAATGGCCAGGTCACATGGACCCCGAAGGCTCAGAGAAGGTTGGGGGAGGGGACCCACTGGAACAGCTGTTGGGAGACAGATGGTAGCCTCCCGTCAAGGCCATCCAGCGTGTTCTTTAACGTGCACAGGGTATGGCTCTCCCATACACGGGGCCACGGCTTAACGTCCCATCCGACGGACGGCGACCTTTCCAAGCCCATCGGTGTCCCCTACTGACCGTGGGCAGGGCGGGGAATTTTGCGGAGATAAATCTCAACGCTGACCCAGCTGGGACTCGAACCTGGGAACTACAGATTACGAGCCTGGCGCGCTACCGACTGAGCCACCCCCGCCCCTAAGGATGGAGGAAATTGAAGTTACATAAGGTAACACGGATGCTGGTGAAGACAAAAATGAAGTTACATAAAATGATATTGCTTCTATTGCTGCCGATGTAGAAGTTTCAAGTTGCATGCAGTAACACTGCTAATGATGAAACACAATTAGGAGTAGGATAAAATGACATTGCTGATGGTAATAAACAATTAGGAGTAGGATAAAGTAGCATTGCTAATGATGGAGAACAATTAGGATTAGAATAAGGTAACATAACTGATGTTGGGGAACAATTTCGACCAGGAAAAGGTAACATTGATGATAATGATGATGATGAGTAATTAAGAGTAGAATATTGTATCATTGCTGATGATGAGAAACAATTAAAGGAACATTGCTGATGATGTGGAGCAATTAAGAGTGAAACAAAGTAACATTGCTGATGATGTGGAGCAATTAAGAGTAAAATAAGATAACATTGCTGACGATGAGAAAAAATTAGGAGTATTATTACAGTCGAAAGAACTGTAAGAACTATTTCTTTGTGTGACGTGTTGGAAGAGTATGGAACTCCCTCCCCAGCGGGATTGTCACTTGGGTTGTTTTACCTCTGAGCGGTACTTTTTTTCACACAATGGGTTAAATGGCCAGGTCGCAAGGACCTCGAGAGCTCAGAGATGGTTGGGAGAGGGATCCACTGGAACAGCTGTTGGGAGACAGATGGTAGCCTCCCATCAAGGCCATCCAGCGTGTTCTTTAACGTGCACAGGGTATGGCTCTACCGCACACGGAGCCACAGCTTAACATCCCATCCGATGGACGGCGGCCTTTCTAAGCCCATCGGTCCCCTACTGACCGTGGGCAGGGCGGGGAATTTTGCGGAGATAAATCTCAACGCTGACCCAGCTGGGACTCGAACCTGAGAACTACAGATTAAGAGCCTGGCGCGCTACCGACTGAGCCACCCCCGCCCTTCCTTGTCCGGTATCAGTGTGCTGATATAGCATCTGACGGCCTTCTCTATGATAATAACAATAATGGCAATACTGGTAATAAAAAATTCGAAAGATTTGCATAAAGTAGCATTGTTGATGCTGAGAATTCGAGAAGTTCAGTGTCATTTTTAATAATATTGCAGGAAAAAAAACGGAGTGCGAGACGAATGTAGAGATCTAGTAGAGAATTGCGACGAGATTACTTTTACCTGATTACAGATACAGAGTGTGCTGGGAGCACGAATTCGATCGGATACTCAAAACAGATCCCACAGCTGTGCGCATTTATCAGCAGACAGAAGAGGTAGGAGAATTAGTGAGCGCTCCTTCCTCTATGGTGGAAGAAAGGAGACATTCTCCTTGTTTTGTGACACGAAGGTCGAAAACTGTGACGTGAAGTACTTCGACGTGAACTCGCTCTATCCCGCGATTTGTAAGCGTGGGGTCTTCCCTGTTAAACACCCTAGGAGGATCACAGAAAATTTTGATTATACCCCAGAAGCTTATTTGGGCATCATTCACTGCACTGTGCTTCCTCCTACAGACCTCTACACCCCCGTACTCCCATACCGTTTTCGCAACAAACTGTTGTTTCCTCTGTGCAGCACTTGTGCAGAATTAGCACAGGTAGACCAGTGTACTCACACCGAAGCACAGAGAGCTCTCACAGCCTCTTATGTGTCGCTGGAATTATATAAAGCAGTCCGTGAAGGCTACAAAATTCTCAAAATTCACGATGTTTGGCATTATTCGGAAAATATTACTTACAATACCCAGGACCCTGGCTTATTTGGAAAATACATCGACACTTTCTTAGAAACCAAACAGAAATATTCAGGATGTCCGACAAACGTGAACACAGACGTCGAAAAAGCAAAATTCTGCGAAAATTTCTTCAGGCAGAGGGGGTGAGAATTAACCCACAGGAAGTTGTTTATAATAGTACTAAAAGAAGTTTTCGAAAAATCTCGCTCAACAGCCTGTGGGGTAAAGTGTCGGAAGATCTTTCTAGACCTGTGACCCAGATCATCGACAACCCCATAAAATTATTGGATTTAGCGAACGATCGCTTCAAAATTCTCACCAATCTTCATGCGGTCAATTCGGATCATATCCTAGTGACCTAAAGACCCGCTAAAGAATTCACCCCCACAAACCCTAAAGGGAGCGTTGTCGTCGCCTTTTTCGTCATCTCCCAGGCGAGACTCGTTCTATTAGACATTCTTTCCAAATTAAAACAGCGAGCCCTCTACGCCGACACGGATTCGTGCATATTTAAAACTTCACCCGGCGACACATTTATTCCAGAGTCCTCCGATTTTATGGGGCATTTTAAAAATGAGATAACCGATCAGTATGGCCCAAACGTCACTATAGATCGATACATCTCAATAGCCCCTAAAAATTATATAATGGAACTTTCAAACGGTGAAACTATCACCCGTGCGAAAGGTTTTAAATTGAGTGTGCAAATCAGAAATTTCAAGATCTGCCGACCATTTTAGGCCATCCTTAATTGTAAGAGATTCGGGGCGATTTTGAATATTTACCTTGCACCCTTCTTACCAACTTCCGGCCAACATGGGTCACACAGTTATCACACACGCTATAATTTTCACTCCCAGAAGAATTTTACTCCAAATCTCTCCTCTCCCCACCCCCTTGCCACAAAACTACGACGCAGCACTTCCTTGGCACGAAACTTCAACCACCTCCTTCATTATTAGGCGGCCTGCGGCCAAGAGCCTATCGCCAACATGTAGGGTCGCTAGCACTTCATTGTACTGGTCCCTATTTTTTGACGCACACAAAAAAAAACTCTTTCTCGTGGACCAGATGATAAAGGGGCCAAGGTCCCTTTTACAAAATGGTCCAGTTTTTAAAGAAGGATGTTAGACTCTCCACGATTTAATTTCCCCCAATCACTTTTTCCGTCCCCTTCAATGTCCAAATTGACAAACACAAGGCCACCCTCACCAATATCCATAAAAAAATTCCATAAAAAAACTGTCTTTTAATTTTAACAAGAGAATCTTTAAACCTGGGTAAAGTAAACCTGGTAAGTAATTCCCTTTCGGTTACAAAAAGCCTAAATTCCTGTTAAGCAGCAACCAGTCCCGGTTTTTTAAAAAAAATGTACATTTTTTAGCGATTTTCAAACTCTTTCTGCACATATTTTGTAAATAATACTACATCCGAATGGTTATTATTATTTTAAATATTGGTCAGGCACATATTTTGTAAATAATACTGCATTCTAATGGTTATTATTGTTTAAGTTGTGGTTCATGCACATATTTTGTAAATATTGGCACAGGTACATATTTTGTAAATAATCCGAATGCTATTATTTTAAATATTGTTTAAGCTATGGTTCATGCACATATTTTGTAAATAATACTGCATCCGATTGGTTGTTCTTTGGTCACATTATGGTTATTATTTTAAATATTGTTCAAGCTATGGTTCATACACATATTTTGTAAATAATCCGAATGGTTATAAATGCTATTATTGGGCATACTATGTCACACGAATGATTGCCATACGCTGTTTTTCCTACTCTGATTGTTCAAGTTATTAATCTGAAATGTAAATAAATGTGTTTGAACCCTTGTATTACATGTATTGTGATCTATGACTTTTGTTTTTCTCTTGGGGGTGCTAAAGGTAAGTGAATAAGAAAATTCACTTACTTTTGAAGTCTCACGTAGTGGAACCTGTGGGTATCCGTGTGATAATCCGACTGAAAGGTGTCAATACACAAGTATAAAATAATATATCAAAAGGAGAAAAAGCTTAAAGTGATATCTGAAAGCATAAAAAATCTGAAGCCATAAGTATAAAGAAAAACACAAGTATAAAAATTCTTAAGCCGAAAAAACTTCTTAAAGTAATATTTGAAGACATAAAAAATTCCTAAGTCGAAAATACAAAAATTCTTAAAATACAATTATAAAAACTTCTTAAAGTACAAGTACAAAAAAAACTTCTTAAGGTAATATCTGAAACAGAATTGGGAGTTCTTTTTGCTCTATCTGTAGATAATTATGAACAAAGAAATTATCAAGCACACTTTTTGATTCTAGCCGTCCCGTGGCCGAGTGGTTAGCGCGCTTGGCTACTGATCTACGGGACCTGGTTCGAGCCCCGGGTAAGGCATGGATGTTCGTGTTGTTTTCTGCTGAGGTCCTGCCATCCTCTCAGATCTTCTACTGTGGCATATAAACTAACAGACTCCTGTCAGACCTCTGTGGCAAGCAGCTGCTTGAGGGGGTATTTATTTATTATTTTTGATTCTGCTTAAAGCAGAGGTTGGGTTGGGTTGTTTTACCTCTGAGCGGCACTTTTTTGCACACCATGGGCTAAATGGCCAGGTCACATGGACCCCGAAGGTTCAGAGAAGGTTGGGGGAGGGGACCCACTGGAACAGCTGTTGGGAGACAGATGGTAGCCTCCCGTCAAGGCCATCCAGCGTGTTCTTTAACGTGCACAGGGTATGGCTCTCCCACACACGGGGCCACGGCTTAACGTCCCATCAGACGGACGGCGGCCTTTCCAAGCCCATCGGTGTCCCCTACTGACCGTGGGCAGGGCGGGGAATTTTGCGGAGATAAATCTCAACCCTGACAAGGCTGGGACTCGAACTTGGGAACTACAGATTACGAGCCTACCGCTCTACTGACTGAGCCACCCCCGCCCCTTCTTTAAAAGGCCTTTTTAAAGACCACCCAATTTAGATAAAGGGTTACCCGAACGTACAAAGTAAATTATTTTACAAATGGGTAGGTAATTTTAAAAAGTCCTGAGCGTTATGCATTCCTTTAAGAACTTTTTTTTATACTTGTGTTTTAAGAAGTTTTTTCGTATTAAGAAGTTTTTATACTTGTGTTTTAAGAAGTTTTTATGTATTAAGAAGTTTTTATATTCTAGTAATTGCAAATGAATTTTCCTAAACTTATATCTCTTTGGTTATTTAAAACGTTTTGGTAATATGTCATTTACTGTTCTTGTTTTAATAAATTCACCACATTCATTTGCAGTTACTAAAAGCTTTCATAGTAAGCCTTAATAAAAAAATGGATTCCATATGTTATGAATCAAAGGTAGTAATTGGTCTTAAGAGCCTGACTCAATGCTTTTATCATCAATATTTTCAAGGTTATACTTTGGAAGGTGATTCCAACAGATGCGCAAAACATCGAATAAGTTATTCAATGAAAACCCCAAAAGCTGGACCATGCATTGTTTTCAAAAGTACTAATTTTTATGAGTCATGTGAATACATTTTACCAAATTACTATTTAGCATGTACAGATCTTCTTCCAGAAGGGTCAAATCCTCTGCTTTAAGCAGAATCACACCTTTGTTTCGCGACCCATGCCAAACATCGTGACTGTATTTAAAAAAAAAAAAAATAAATAAATACCTCCTCAAGCAGCTGCTTGCCACAGTGGTCTGACAGGAGCCTGTCAGTTTATATGCCATAGTAGAAGGTCTGAGAGGATGGCAGGACCTCAGCAGAAAAACGACACAAACAGCCATGGCTCGAACCCAGGTCCCTTAGATCAGTAGCCAAGCGCGCTAACCAACGACTGATAAATTATGTGTATATTTTACTTAAAAGTAAATTATATTTGAATCACTTCTTCACACCTTTATGTCGTGACCCATGACAAACATCGTGAGTATATTCTAAAACGTACGGTAAATTATGAACAGAAATATATTACACTTAAACGTAATATTTAAAATGATAGTATTTGTGCACATCGTCACCAATAGTGAGGGCTGCTCGTATTTTGACCGGTAAATTATGTATATATTACACAAACCTAAAACAGTTTTTTATTCTAGGTACCGTGAATGTAGCTTTCTGTTTTGCACGCCACAACCCTCGTACAGGTTTATTAATATAAATAAAATATAAATACCCCCTCAAGCAGCTGCTTGCCACAGAGGTCTGACAGGAGCCTGTCAGTTTATATGCCACAGTAGAAGATCTGAGAGGATGGCAGGACCTCAGCAGAAAAACAACACGAACATCCATGCCTTAATCCGGGGCTCGAACCCAGGTCCCTTAGATCAAAGCCAAGCGCGCTAACCACTCGACCACGGAACGGCTAAAAGAAATACCCCCTCAAGCAGCTGCTTGCCACAGAGGTCTGACAGGAACCTGTCAGTTTATATGCCATAATAGAAGGTCTGAGAGGATGGCAGGACCTCAGCAGAAAAATGACACAAACAGCATTAGAAATATATAATTCCACTTCCAAACGCCTAGGCTCCTATGTTCTAGTATTCAAATTCTTTGGCTTTCGGGAATTGGGGGGAGTAGGAGGGGGGAGCAGAAATTTGTTTCGCACGGTATCGTATTTACTATCGATCCGCTCCTGGATAAAATAGTCCACAACCCTGATTCCGATCCATTACCATTAGGACTTTTCCTGAATTCAATTCCTTGCAAGTAAAACCTCCCAGCATTTTTCCTCAGCGATTTCACACCTGTATTTAGCCTCCCTTAAAATAAAATAACACTCACGCTTGAAGATTAACCTCACGCATTCCTCATCCCTATATTTAATCCCTGGTGAAAACCCTTGTCATCTGCGAAGATTTCGGTTCCGTTTCTTACATCACACTCAAACCTACTAAACCTTCAGTTACGAAACGAAGAGAAATTGAAAACCGATTGGCAACAATCACCTTCTCCTTTTTTTTTGACGTCATCTTCCTATTTCCAGCCTAAAGATCGATCTCTTCGCATCCATCCACGTGTTGGAGTGTACACGTGACCGTCAACATGTGTTGTGTGCATTTGTGTACTGTAAGTCTTCGTGCAATTTGAATTCTTTTTTTGGTCCTTCACAGATCATTGACGATTTTTTTCCCTTTCATCTCTCCTTTCCTTATTTTTCAAGTTATCTTATGTTTCTCTGCAAGTCTGGTCTTTCTAAAATAGAATCAATTGCACTTCTTTTTTTGACTAGAGTGTGGTGTCAACGGATATGCACCTTTTCCTTTCTCTTCATTATTGCTTCATTGTTTATCCCTCGGTAAACTGAAGTGAGCATCGTGATAATGGAAACAAGAGGAGCAATATGCAGTGACTGAGAAAAAAAAAATCTTGAAATTTCAATGTTGATGTGGGGCGGGGGTGGCTCAGTCGGTAGCGCGCCAGGCTCGTAATCTGTAGTTCCCAGGTTCGAGTCCCAGCTGGGTCAGCGTTGAGATTTATCTCCGCAAAATTCCCCGCCCTGCCCACGGTCAGTAGGGGACATCGATGGGCTTGGAAAGGCCGCCGTCCGTCGGATGGGACGTGAAGCCGTAGCCCCGTGTGCGGGAGAGCCATACACTGTGCACGTTAAAGAACACGCTGGATGGCCTTGACGGGAGGCTACCATCTGTCTCCCAACAGCTGTTCCAGTGGGTCCCCTCCCCCAACCTTCTCTGAGCCTTCGGGGTCCATGTGACCTGGCCATTTAGCCCATGGTGTGCAAAGAAGTGCCGCTCAGAGGTAAAACAACCCAATGTTGATGTACTATAACTAGTGAGCCCAACCCAAACTTCGCAAAGAGCCATTAGACAAAAAATTATATTTTTAAAGAGCCACAGGAAAAAATCTGTACGTAAGTACAGAAGTTTTCTTGTGGCTTTGGATTGGGTTGTTTTATCTCTGAGCGGCACCTTTTTGCAGACAATGGGCTAAATGGCCAGGTCACAAGGACCCCGAGGCTCTGAGATTGTTGGGGGAAGGGACCCACTGGAACAGCTATTAGGAGACAGATGGTAACCTCCCGTCAAGGCCATCCAACGTGTTCTTTAACGTGCACAGGGCACGACTCTCCCGCACACGGAGCCACGGCTTAACGTCCCATCCGATGGACGGTCGCCTTTCCAAGCCCATCGGTGTCCCTCTACTGACCGTGGTCAGGGCGGGAAATTTTTTCTTGTGGCTCTTTATGATAAACGATAACAAACATTTCTAACGAGAAGTCAATTAAAAAAAAAAAAATAAAAATATTTTTAACGAATTGGAAAAATATCTTGATTACAAAACAAAATTATAAAATTTTTATGAGTGCTATGAATTGGCAAAACAGTGTATTAGGGAACTAAGCCTTGATGAGAAAAAAATGAGTGCATTGATAAAGTTGTTGAAGAAACGCTTGTGAGATTGATTATAAAAGTTTAATGAGCAATATAAATTATCAAAATAATGCATTAAAGTCATGAAATAATCATCTGGGGAAGGGGCCGGGGTGGCTCAGTCGGTAGCGCGTCAGGCTCATAATCTGTAGTTCCCAGGTTAGAGTCCCAGCTGGGTCAGCGTTGAGATTTATCTCCGCAAAATTCCCCGCCCTGCCCGCGGTCAGTAGGGGACACCGATGGGGTTGGACAGGCCGCCGTCCGTCGGATGGGACGTTAAGCCGTGGCTCCGTGTGCGGGAGAGCCATATCATGTGCACGTTAAAGAACACGCTGGATGGTCTTGACGGGAGGCTACCATCTGTGTTCCAACAGCTGTTCCAGTGAGTCCCCTCCACCAACCTTCTCTGAGCCTTCGGGGTCCATGTGACCTGGCCATTTAGCCCATGGTGTGCAAAAAAGTGCCGCTCAGAGGTAAAACAACCCAACCCATCTGGGGAAAAAATTGGTTTTTGACGTGAGGGTGATTCGAACCCACGTCTCCCAGGAAAATGACAGGTATGTTAACCACTACACCATCAACAGCTAAAGTTTCCTCCTTCAGCTAGTGTGACTTATAAACTTTTTCCCGTACGAGCGAATCAAAAAATGCCGCAAACCTTATATGTCACATTGGCAAAAGAGGAAAAAAGTGAGCTGTTGATGGTGTAATGGTTAGCATACCTTCCAAGTTACTGGGAGACCTGGGTTCGAATCTCGCTCACGACAAAACCAATTCATTTTTTCAGCTGAATATTTCATGATCATCATGTCTACAGGGCATCTCCTGTGACACTTGATTACTGAATTAATGTATCTGGCAAGAATGTATCTGGTATTAGTGATCTGGCAACCTTCGTGTCACGTGACACGAAGGTTGCCAGATTACTAATTTCTAAAAAAATCGTTGCCAGATATTTTTTTCTGAATTGAAGGTTGCCAGATCACTAATTTCTAAAAAAAAGTTGCCAGATATTTTTTCTGAATTAAAGGTTGCTAGATCACTAATTTCTAAAAAAATCGTTGCCAGGTATTTTTTCTGAATTCTGTAATCAACCATAGTGTTCGGATATTTTTTGAGCGACTGTAGCTAAAATGTTACTGATCGTTTTCCAAAAGTATGTTATTTTAGGTCATAATGACCTTCAAAAAAAAATTTACAAACCCCTGATTATGTGTAAGGTTCAGGAAGACTTGCAAATATCTTTCGGAAAGTGTGACCTATTCCTAGATTTTTTTTTATTTCTGTTTAATAAGAATGCTTACCAATTATTCGTATGTAGAGATTTGAACTAATCACTTTTAGTGAGACTTCTCGAAATTAAATTTCCAATTCTTTTCAGAAAAGTAGGATTTTTTTAAGTTTCTGACATTTCATATAGAAATATGAGTTCAGAAATTCAATGTTTTTTAGTAAAAAAAAAGTTTAAAACAACGGGTAAATAATTTGTGCAATAAAATTCTACTTTCTCTCCACCAACGAAATTAACTCATCGACAGATGGAAGAAAAAAGAATTCAAAATGGATATGCTGTTTTCCTAATCCCATCTGGATTAATGCTCTTAATGTATCGACGATATTTCCACACAGTATTAAAAAGCAATAAATAACGAAAGAAAAGTGGATTTTTTCCCCTCCTCCTAGAGTTGATATGCCACAACGATGTCCTACATTAGAGACCCATTATTCAATGGAGCCCAAAGCCTTCAGATGAGGCACGCTTTGCCGCGGGCAAACAACATGGCTGCGTTCCTTATCTCTGAGACATCTCCTCTTGCAAGAGATCCTCTCGGATCGTGCATCTCCATCATCCACGGATGAGGAGGTCCCGGAGCGGATCTCTGCTCCGATGGCTGTCGGCAAGGGTTAGGAAGTGACCACAAGGAGATGAACTAGAAACGAGGGGCCAATTCTTTCCCGAAAAGAGGAAAATTCCACTCTCCAGATTAACAAGCAACCAGCGTGTCTTTTTGCAAGGTTATTCCGTAATTTATCGTTATCAGGTGTTTGACCTTTTTCTTTTCCTCTCAAGCGATGGAGACAGATCCATCGCTTGTTCTCTCTTCCCCCCTCCCGACCCCCTCAAATGAGTGTCATCACCAGTTATAGAGGCTGCATTCAGATTCGCTATTCGAGTCACTAGCCGAGATCATTTACCTTGATTTAATACTTTTAGACGATAGAATGATAGAATTCGTAACTATGAAAAAGTGCTGAAGCAGTAGAGAATTAACGGCATAGTTCACGCTTAACATGCGTGTGTCTCACGACAAGTGTTAGTGCGCAACTGCTAGGAGTGTTAATTGTTGGTGAAACAATGATTTCCCCAGGGAAATTAGTTGAAGGAAAAACTTGTACCTCTTTTTCTGTTTTGTTGTTTCGCCTTTTTTTACACTACGTGAAAATACAAATAAGGTACTTTATAAATTAACTGAAATTAATTAAGCAGCAGTAGTTATAAGATATTAATTTATATATGATAATTTTTTAATATTTATTTAAATATGCATGTATGTAAACAAATATATTTTTTGAAACAGAAAGGGAAATGCATGCCTCAAATTTTTCTTCAATCATTTCTACTCTACAATAGTTTTTTTTTTTCATTGCTTCTAATAAAAAAATATATGCGCTTCTGCTAATTAATTCTCATTTCCGGATTAGTAAATATATCTTTTTCAAATTAGAAACAAGATATATCAAAATATTATTTATTTTTTTTCTTACATTGAAGAGATTGGTAGGGAACTACTTATTATACGGAAGGAAATGGAGGATAACCCTTTTTTTGTATTGCAGAAAAAGGAGGATAATGCTTTTTGTATTGAAGAAAATGGAAATAATATTTTTTGTATTGAAGAAAATGGAGGATAATACTTTTTGCACTAAAGAAAATTGAGGATAATACTTTTTGCACTAAAGGAAATTGAGGATAATCTTTTTTTCCATTGAAGAAAATGGAGGACAATACTTTTTGCACTAAAGAAAATTGAGGGTAATCTTTTTTCTATTGAAGAAAATGGAGGACAATACTTTTTGCACTAAAGAAAATTGAGGATAACATTTTTTTCTATTGAAGAAAATGGAAGATAATACTTTTTGCACTAAAGGAAACTGAGGATAATCCTTTTTCTATTGAAGAAAATGGAGGATAATGATTTTCGTATTGGAGAGATTGGGAGGATACTCCTTTTTGTATTAGAGAGATTGGGAAAATACACCTTTTTTGTATTAAATATAGAGGAGGATATTCTATTTTGTATTGAAGAGACGAAAGGATATTCTTTTTTATATTGAGGAGGCTGGAAGGACAATCCTTTTGCACTGAAGAGACTGGGAGGATATTCCTTTTTACACCACAGAGACTAAGAGGATACTCCTTTTGTATTGAAGAGAATGGAAGGATATGCCTCTTTGTATTGAAGAGATGGGAAGATACCCTTTTGTATTGAAGAGAATAGAGGAGACTCCTTTTTGTATTGAGGAGACCGAGGGGATACTACTTTTTGTACTGAAGAGACTGAGAGGATACTACTTTAGTATTGAAGAGAATGGGAGAATATGCCTCTTTTCACTGGAGAATTTGGGAGGATACTCTCTTTGGTGACGAAGAGAATAGGGGAATATTACTTTTTGCACTGAAGAGACTAGGAGGATACTCCATTTTGAAGTGAAGATATTAGGCTGGATTAGATTCTTTTCCCCCAGAGCTGGTTCTCTTCTTCCAACTCCTCTGAGCCTTTGGCATCCTTGTGACCTGGCCATTTAACCTATTGTGCACTCAATGAGCTAAATGGGTTGGGTTCGGTTGTTTTACCTCTGAACGACACTTTTTTACACACATTGGACTAAATGGCCAGGTCACAAGGACCCCGAAGGCTCAGAGAAGGTTGGGGGAGGTGTCCCACTCGAATAGCTGTTGAGAGACAGATGGTAGCCTCCCTTCAAGGCCATCAAGCGTGTTCTTTAACGTGCACAGGGTATAGATCTCCCGCAAACGGAGACACGGCTTAACGCCCCATCCGACGGATGGCGGCCTTTTCAAGTCCATTGGTGTCCCCTACTGACCGTAGGCAGGACGGGAGCTTTGCGGAGATAAATCTTAACGCTGGGCGCTAAATGGCCAAGTTACAATAACCCCAAGAGCTTAGAGCACACTGGGGAAGTAGATGCACTAGACAGCTATTGGGGAACATGAAAGCCTCCCGCCAAAGCCATTGAACTTTTTCTTTCAACTGCACAGAGTATAGATCTGAACAAGGGAACTACGGCTTATGTCCCATCCGACGGACGACGACCGTTCCATGCTCATGAATGTCTTCTTTCTCACCGTGGGTTTGGGAACACCAGACCATGAGCCTGGAGCGCTACCGACAAGAAACCAGGAGCACTCCGGAGATACCGAGATGCTCTGGAGAAAGTCCAAAAAGTTACGAAATCAGTTTTTTTTTTCAATTAAAAGCTAAGTGCGCAGATCACTTGTTACGTAAGCACGTTCTTCAGCCTGCAAGCGATCGATGACAGAATGCGCAGCAGACTTCGAGACAGTGAGCGTGATAAACTCGTGATCTCCATCTTCTCATTGGCTGCTTCATCAGTTACTTGGAACGAGATTTTCTCGTAATTCACACATCGAAAAATATTCTCTTTCCCCGTCCCTTTCCCGCAATGACTGGCAAGTTTTGCAGAAATCCACAACTATTGTTATACATTGCGCGAATTTTATCTACGCACAATTGCGTCTCGCGATTAGCTGCGATAACAGAGAGTATGGAGGGGGGGGGACGAACGAAGAAAAATGTGCGAGAAGATTAAAAGGGCGCAAGAGCTCAGAATCAATGCAGCGATGGCGTCGTCGTAAGGGTGAAAGTTCAAGTATTGTACGTGGTTGTGTTTGTATTTAGCCACGAGATCGCCAATGGAGAAACCGCGTAGCAATGAAGCATTTGGTATTTCTTGCCGTTTCTGAAGAAGTCGTTAGCTCACGTTATGGTGAAATCTTTTACAAATGAAAACACTGATTAGAAAAAGGGAATCATATTAACGAGGCTGGGTTGTTGGTTGGGTTGTTTTACCTCTGAGCGGCACTTTTTTGCACACCATGGACTAAATGACCAGGTTACAAGGACCTAGAAAGCTCAGAGAAGGTTGGGGGAGGGGACCCACTGGAACAGTTGTTGGGAGACAGATGGTAGCCTCTGGTCAAGGCCATCCAGTGTATTCTTTAAAGTGCGCAACTATGGCTCTCCCGCACACGGAGCCACGGCTTAACGTCTCATCCGACGGACGTCAGTCTTTCCAACACCATCGGTGTCCCCTACTGATCGCGGGCAGGGCGGAGAGTTTTGCGGAGATAAGTCTCAACGGTGACCCAGCTGGAACCCGAACCTGGTAACTGCAGATTACGAGCCTTGCGCGCTACCGATTGAGCCACCCCCGCCTCAAACGAAGCTGGGAGGCACTGAACGGTGTGTGTGTGTGGGGGGGGGTGCAAAAGTGGAGAAGTGGTGATGGTATACACAATATGTTCGAGAGAATATCCACAAACAGGGCTGGGATCGGTGGGGGGGGAGGGGAGGAGTCATGCACCATCCCATCCTTTCAGAATGCTCATCATCATCATCCTCAAGCAGCCGTGGGCTAGTAAGAGTTAAATTATTAAACTAATTTACATTTCATGCGTTTTTTAAGAAATTTTCATAAAGGCCTGTAAAACAGAAGGGGAAATGTTATACTGCATTGGAAATCCAATCTCCTGCCCCCCCCCCCCCTCTTTCCCTCCTCCCTCGATTTTTTTCTAGATCAAGGCCTATCTACAAATAATATTCGTATTTGCATATTATAGTTGATTTATCTCCGCTAACCCCCTACTGTGCCCTCGGTCAGAAAGGAGACACCGATGATCTTGGAAAGATCGCCATCCGTCGGATGGGATGTATGTCGTCGCTTCTGCGCATGGTAAAGAACATGCTGGATGGTCTTGACAGGAGGCTTCCAGCCTGACTTTGTCCCTTTCCTGGAAATGTTTTAGTGTTGTGGGTTTCTTAATTTGGAACATTTCCGGTATCTATCTCATATTCCTCGGTAGTATTAGTGGTCAGTATCCACGCGGGAGACCGGGGTTCGATTCCCCGCCGGGGAGAATTTTTTTTTATGCCGTCCCGTGGCCGAGTGGTTAGCACGCTTGGCTATTGATCTAAGGGACCTGGGTTCGAGCCCCGGGTAAGGCATGGATGTATGTGTCGTTTTTCTGCTGAGGTCCTGCCATCCTCTCAGACCTTCTACTCTGGCATATAAACTGACAGGCTCCTGTCAGACCTCTGTGGCAAGCAGCTGCTTGAGGGGGTATTTTTACAAGCCATTCCATAAAATTCATTCTCCAGAGAAAAAAATCCCTCGCCAGACAGAAAATTTACTATCTCGCCAATGGCGAGTGAATGTTTTCTCAGTTCTGGACATATTAAATCTCAGTTCGTTCTGCAAAAAAAGTTCAGAATGGCAAATATTGGAAAAATTGTTACACAAACTACTAAAAATGCATTTTTGTACAAATTAATTGACGGTATCAATGGCCGAGTGGATAGCATGCTTTGCTACCGGTCCAAAGGGACCTTGGTTTGTTGGCCCCCTTTTCTTGTGTCCTCTATGGCGAGTTATGTTAGCAAGCTAATGTCAGAACTCTGCCGAACTCTAACATTCTATCTCGACGGATGGCATCTTTTTCCAAGCCTATTGGTGTCCCCTTTTTCACCGAAGACACAAGGAAAGTCATCGAAGAAAATTCTCAATTCAGACACAAGTGGGGCTCGAATTTGGAAAATGCAAATTACGAAGCTGGCGGGCTACCAACTGAGCCGATTACAAGACTGCATTTCTGTGTTGATTAAATATATAAGCATAAATAAATAAAAATAAATACCCCCTCAAGCAGCTGCTTGCCACAGAGGTCTGACAGGAGCCTGTCAGTTTATATGCTATAGTAGAATATCTGTGAGGATGGCAGGACCTCAGCAGAAAAACGACACACACACATCCATGCCTAATCCGGGGCTCGAACCCGGTCCCTTAGATTAATAGCCAAGCGTGCTAACCACTCGGCCACGGGACGGCTAAACATAAGCATACTGAACTTTTATTTTTATTTCCAACCAGAAACACTCTGCGACATTTTGAAGCTTCTGAACACGCTTTTTCGATGAGTTATGACTACCACAGACAGACAGACACACAAACACATAGACAGATATCTTCTTTAATTTTTATAGATACAATATTTGGGGTCCCCAAAGGAGAGTCTCGGTCTGGTTTCGAACCCGAATCCCTTTACACCGCAGTTTCCTATTTTAAACAAAGTGCTTCTGTTCATTTCTACATACTTGGTCATCACCTAAAATGGTTGACTGGGATGAGTCCCTTTATCACTTCTTGTCAGTTGGGTTGTTTTACCTCTGAGCGGCACTTTTTTGCACACCATGGGCTAAATGGCCAGGTCACAAGGACCCCGAAGACTGGGGGAGGGGACCCACTGGAACAGCTGTTGGGAGACAGATGGTAGCCTCTCGTCAAGGCCATCCAGCGTGTTCTTTAACGTGCACAGGGTATGGCTCTCCCGCACACGGGGCCACGGCTTAACGTCCCATCCGACGGACGGCGGCCTTTCCAAGCCCATCGGTGTCCCCTACTGACCGGGGGCAGGGCGGAGAATTTTGCGGAGAGAAATCTCAACGCTGACCCAGCTGGGACTCGAACCTGGGAACTACAGATTACGAGCCTGGCGCGCTACCGACTGAGCCACCACCGCCCCCTTCTTGCCAGTCATCAACAAGAATATCAAACCACATCGCAGTTGATCCCTTTATTCTTTTTTTCGCTGATATGACGAACATAGTTGTATGCAAATTGTTGAGAAAAATAAATAACAACCATATTGGCCATCCATGAATAAACTGTCTCCGTGTGTTTAATTCCAAGAGAGCAGAGTCCATCATTTCCAGTTATCTACAGCGTTGATTACGCTTTTCCTAATGAAGGTGCAAACGATCAACTCGTCCGATAAGCTCCAACAATGCAGTAATCAGAAGTTCAAGTGTTTCCAATGTGAGCAGCATTTGTATTTCAAGGTAAGTGGAAAGGTGGACTTCAAATACATTGTGTGATCTGATAACTGACCGACTCCCAGACACCATCAGGAATGCCGAAAAGAATAGACTGCCTTCAGGCTTCTGATAAGGTGTCTGTTTTTCAACGCCGAGTTTTATCACTTTCATATTTTATTCATTACCACGCACGTAGTTAGTTAATGGGGTGCAGGGGCAGATCTAGGGGGAGGGGGAGGAAGAAGCGATACTCTCCTCTTTGAAAATGCTAGTAAGAATAATAAAGGCAAAAATATTAATAAATTTATGCTTATTTCTCCCAATTTTTAAGAAACTTTTTCAAGAAGGGCGGTTTCTAGGAACTTCAGTAGTATAGTCACATTATACTGATCCCCCTTTGCACAGTGCTTTCCCCCTATGACGTTACTGACCACGCCCCCTATGACGTAACCATCCCATATGACGTCACTGACCACACCCCCTATGACGTAACCATCCCCACATGTCGGAATCGCCCCCTGATTACGTAACCTATTACGTAACTGGACACACTCCCTTTATTAATATTCATAATTAATAATTCATAATTAATAACTTCTCCCCCTTGTTAAAAAAAACCCCTTTACCCCCCTTTTACACCCGTGGCGCCATCACGTGGAGACAATGTTCTGGTACAATGAAAAATCCACTCTCTTGTCCCCTCCCCTTTAATTTATTTTATCCTGCTCGACTGAGTCGCTTGCCACCCTACCCCCACCCCACTCCTCCACCCTTCTGTATTTTTTCTAGATCTCGGCCTGATAGGATTATATAAAGTCCCCCAAAATTTAATTAATTAAATCAAATTAAAAACTAATTGGAAAATTAAAGTTCAAGAAATCAATTATTATGTATATTTATTTGAAGCTCCTATCTTTACTATTGTATTCTGCTAACATTGGGTATAGGGGAAAATTGTCTCGTGGAGCATTTGTCTCAAAAGTTTCGTTCATTTGACTCAAAATTTTTTTGTTCATTTGTCTCAAAAAATTTTTTTGTTCATTTGCCTGAAAATTTTTTGTTCATTTGTTTCAAAAAAGTTTGTTCATTTGTCTCAAAAAATTTGCTCATTTATCTCAAAATGTTTTGTTCATTTGTTTCAAGAAAGTGTCTCAAACGGGGAAATCTTGATTAGTGGCCGGTAGTCAGCGGTCAGAGCACCTGACTTGTTATCGTGGGTTCGAATCCCATCCGACACGAGACGATTTTTCCCCTATACCAGTGTTAGCCGAATACAACAGCGAATGAATGAAAAAGAAGATGACTGTGTACAGTTGTTTGATTTTATTAAATTTTTACTAGTAATTGCAGCCTTAAAGCAGCGTCTTATGTTGGGAGCAACTGCGTTTGGTTCGTCGACATTGCCCGATCCGCAATTACAGAATAACAGAGTTAGGAAAAATAAAGTGGTAGATCTAGAATGAATGAGTGAAAAATATCACACAGAACCTTTTGGAATTAGGCTGCAAATGCCGAAGCTGCTCTCCGATAGATAAATGTGTTTGCATCAGTAAACTATAGTACATCGTTTTGCCTCCTTTCGACTTCATAGAAAGCTTCCATCTGCTTCCTAACAATGCCCAGTAAATAGCTTGCCCCCACTTTCTCTGAGTGTCCAGTAGACAGCTTTCCCCCACTTTCTCTGAGTCTCCAGTAGATATGTTTCCACCTTTCTCTGAGTGTTCAGTAGATAGCTTTCCACACTTTCTCTGAGTGTCCAATAAATAGATTCCCCCACTTTCTCTGAACGTTCAGTAGATAGCTTTCCCCCACTTTCTCTGAGTATCCAGTAGACAGCTTTCCCCCACTTTCTCTGAGTGTCCAGTAGACAGCTTTCCCCCACTTTCTCTGAGTGTCCAGTAGACAGCTTTCCCCCACTTTCTCTAAGTGTCCAGTAGATAGCTTTCCCCCAATTTCTCTGAGTGTCCAGTAGATAGGTTTCCACCTTTCTCTGAGTGTCCCGTTGATAGCTTTCCACATTTTCTCTGAACGTCCAGTAGATAGCTTTCCCCCACTTTCTCTGAGTGTCCTCTGAGTGTCCAGTAGATAGCTTCACCCCACTTTCTCTGAGTGTCCAGTAGATAGCTTTCCCCCACTTTCTCTGAGTGTCCAGTAGATAGCTTTCCCCCACTTTCTCTGAGTGTCCAGTAGATAGCTTTCCCCAACTTTTACAAAAAACTTGGTTTTTTTTGTAACTTGGATATTTAGCTTATTTCCTTCAAAAAAGTGCGGCTGATTTCGCAAACATCATAAAGTCTAGATAAAAAGCCGAAGAGGGTTTATTTCTGAAAACTAAACTGGCATGAATAGTTAAAGGAGAAAAAAATAGTTTGGGGTGGGGGGGGAGAGAAAGCTTCATTTTACACCCTTAAAAGCTCTTGAGGTAAAGTATTTTGAACCGCACGAAATTCACTTTTGAGAAACATGATTTGGTTTTCCTATTCTTTCCAGCGTAAATCATTTTCTAGCGTGCTGCCCATAAGGAGTGTTAATTGCTTTTAAGTCGCAAATCCTATTCTTCTTTCCATTTTTTTTTCTTTTTTTTGGTTCACGTAAATGCTCGGCGCATTTTGCATAGATTTTGCACAACAAGAGAACTGAATGACGTGTTACTCTCTGATCAACATATAATAAAGTCGATTTGCATATGATTATACAAATCATTATCATCAATAAAAATTTTTCATCGTTGCTTCACTGCTTCTTGCATTTCTTTCCAACTTGAAAGGACAACTATAATCTGAATTGCATTCCACACAAATTTCTCTGTTCTCTAGTTGGCTAGTCGGTAGCGCGCCAGGCTCGTAATCCGTAGTTCCTAGGTTCGAGTCCCAGCTGGGTCAGCGTTGAAATTTATCTCCGCAAAATTTCCCCGCCCTGCCTACGGTCAGTAGGGGACACCGATGGGCTTGGAAAGGCCGCCGTCCGTCGGATAGGACGTTAAGCCGTGGCCCCGTGTGCGGGAGAGCCATACCCTGTGCACGTTAAAGAACACACTGGATGGCCTTGACGGGAGGCTACCATCTGTCTCCCAACAGCTGTTCCAATGGGTCCCCTACCACAACCTTCTCTGAGCCTTCGGGGTCCATGTGACCTGACCATTTAGCCCATAGTGTGCAAAAAAGTGCCACTCAGAGGTAAAACAACCCAACCCAATCTAGTTGGCTGCAAATCTTTTTTATAGGAGACTAGCAACTTAGTCAATTTGCAGTGCAATGGAGAGAAACGGCATTTGAGTCATATTTACGTTATAGTTTGAAAACTTGCCTTCTGAAGCACGTGAGCAAAAACATTTTCTGGAGTCTCTGCGTATGTGGGCAATATAAATTTCTTGGGGAGGAGTGCAAAATGAAAAAAAGGGAGGGGGTGAAGGAAAGAAATAATACGATATAATACTACGTGGTTGCAGCAGGGGCGTTACGAAGAGAAAAATAGTAGGGGGGGGGAGAAGAGAACGAAAATTTTCAAACTCGGAAATCAAATTTGGAGAATAAGAAAATAAGTACTTTACATAAATTTAATAATGTCTCCTTCAGGAACGTACTCAGGATTTAGTTCGGGGCGGCAACTCCCCAAGATTATTTTGCCAATTTGACTGGATTTTGACAACTTTCCTTAATTTCAGAAAAACATTCCCAATTTTCACAACTCATCTGTATTTCACCTAGTGGCTTCGAATTTTGTCAAGTTCCCAAGATTTTGACAAGTTATCTTGATTGTGACGTGTCCATTAGTCCATACTATAGTTTTCAAGAAGAATTATTTCAAAGATCACTAAAAAGGAGTGAAAAAGTTATATTCCCGAACTTTGTTCCGGATAGTTCTGGCACGATTTAGTCGCTTGTCCCACTCCCCTAATTTTTCCCTAGATTTAGGATAGGCATGATATATCTAAGGGGTAAGAGGTGGGATATAAAAATTATCTTTTTATCCTTCGAATTTGAAAAATAAAAGGTTAAAATGCAAATTAATGGAGGTTGGATTGATTTATCTCTGAGCGGCACTTTTTTGTACACAATGGGTTAAAGGGCCAAGTCACAAAAACCACGAGGGCTCAGAGAAGGTTGGGCGGAGAGAACCCCCTGGAAGCTGCTGGGACACAGATGGTAGCCTTCCATCAAGGCCATTCAGCATCTTCTTTAATGTGCACAGGGTATTTAATGTCCCATCTGATGGACGGCGGCCTTTCCTAGTCCATCGTTCCATACTAACGAGGACAGGGCGGGGAGTTTTGCGGCGAAAATCTCAACACTGGCCCAGGCGGGACTTGAACCTGGGAACTGCAGATTACGAGCCTGACGGGCTAATGGCTGAGTCATCCCCACCACAATAATGGGGAGGAAAGTCAATTGTGAACTACATAGTCCCGCTTTTGCTGATTCCATGGTATTTGAAAGCGATAATCAGTCAGTCAGTAGTTACCCACTTTCGCAACTGGATGTCTTCAGGTTCGAGTCCCCATTATGCCTGCATTGAGATTTTCTCTGCTAATCTCCCGCCTTGTTCTTGGTGAGAAAGGAGACACCTAGGGTGAAGACTTTTACCCCGGGTATCTTCTTTTTTAGACGCCTATGCGCAATCACATGTAAGTACTGTCCTACACGAAGGTTGCCAGATCACTGATTTCTAAAAAAAAATCGTTGCCAGATACTTCTTTTTCTGAATTCTGTAATCAACCATAGTGTTCGGATATTTTTTGAGCGACTGTACCTTCGGCTATATTGATTAAATGAGTATAAAGAAAAAATTATCATTAACCGGGTGGGATCCCCAATGAGATTATTTCTTCTCGGATTCATTACGATCATACTGTTTTGAACAAGTACAAGAGGTCTAAAACGGTAGCGTTCTCTGAGGAGACCTACCCGTTTTAGGTTTCTTATACAATTTTACTGCTATTTTTAGCTTTTCTTATGTTTGTCCTTAGGGGCCCACCTAAGGGTGGTTTACTTATATATTTTGTTGTTACTCATGCCAAATAGGCATATCTTTATGATGGAGATGGTTAGGGGTAAAATTATTATCCGGTACATCAAATATGATTATACGATCTACGATCCACCGGGTGGTATCCGAACCCACGACTTAGCGTTCCGTCGGATGGGACATTAAGCTGCCGTACGTAGGAGAGGGTTTTGTTGTTTTACCTCTGGCGGCACTTTTTTGCACACCATGGGCTAAATGGCCAGGTCACATGGACCCCGAAGGCTCAGAGAAGGTTGGAGGAGGGGACCCACTGGAACAGCTGTTGGGAGACAGATGGTAGCCTCCCGTCAAGGCCATCCAGCGTGTTCTTTAACGTGCACAGGGTATGGCTCTCCCACACACGGAGCCACGGCTTAACGTCCCATCCGAAGGACGGCGGCCTTTCCAAGCCCATCGGTGTCCCCTACTGACCGTGGGCACGGCGGGGAATTTTGCGGAGATAAATCTCAACGCTGACCCAGCTGGGGCTCGAGCCTGGCTCGCTACCGACTGAGCCACCCCTGCCCCATGTAGGAGAGGGTGCACGGAACCTGTTAACATTAAATGTGGCATTAAACATCATCTCAAGGCTAAATGGCCTTGAGATGAGGTTTTCATCTGTAACCTTACAGCTGTCCAGTAATCCCCTACCAGATCTTCCTGGATACAAGGGTCCAGGGCATCAGTTGAACATAACGAAAGCAATTAAATATGCGTCAAGATTTAAGTAATTTAAATTGTGAAAAGTTTAGCTGGAAGCTATTAAATTTTTAACAACATGGAACGAAATAATTAATTGATTAAAAATAAAATAAAAATAAATCCATTAAAATATTTATAAATATTTAAAATAATTATCAATAGATTTTAAGAAAATTTTCAAATGAAATTATCTATATATGCTTAAAAATAATTCTTCTACTAGTGCATTGTACGGGCTCAATAAGATATTGGTAGCTCTGGCCAAATCCACTTATGAATTTTTGGAATCCTTGTGACCTGCCCATTAATCCACAATAAGGCCTCACAAGTGGGTTTGGTTGCTTTACCTACCTCTAAGTCCTTGGGATCATTGTGATGTGGCCATTAGAACACACAAAAGCGCTACTCAGAGGTAAAGTGATCCAGCCCACTGGTGTTTACAGATGAATTCATGCAGCATAGAGTCACTAGTAGTACTGACTAAACCTACACTTCATTAGTATTCCTTGAACTATTCCTGAATTGCAATATTTTCTGACGAATTCAACTGAATTTCAGCATCTTTCTCTACCCGTACCAGGTGATCAGGGTTGTCGGCAAACAGCAAGGATGGCAACGTACTGACAGGGCGCCGCAAAGTGTTCCCATTTAGCGAAAGGTCACACCCAAGTATCAGGAGGTCACCAATGGTCGTCAAAAAGGCTCGTTGACGGACTTGGGTGCTGTTTGATATGGGTCAGGTGACCAATTCAAGGACAAGGAAAAATCAAATTCCAAAAGGATCACACTGCGTGTTTTGATACACGAGAAGGGTTGAGGAGTTTGGCCACTTCTTCAAAGAGACTTATTGGTGCCAATCGCGATAACTATATTATTACAGATATACAATAGGTTCATTTGTTGAGACGTTGCCAAGTATTACACACTCGACGCACATAGAGGACTATGTTCAATTGAATAATAAACACACTTTCACTGAATTCAATAAGTTAGGCTTACAACTTATACAAGTGGAGCTGATCTCTAGGAAACGGTTAAACAAAAAGATTAGGAGTGTACTTTAGTTTCGCTTGTTTGGATGTTATAAATGAACAAGGCCACACACAGAGTACATAATAGGCTTGTGTGTTCCAGTTTGTTTTGACTGGCTCGGTGGAATGTGCTTGGAAGTTTAGAAACCTCTGGCCTTTCTTGGTTGGGTTGTTTTACCTCTGAGTGGCACTTTTTTGCACACCATGGGCTAAATGGCCAGGTCACATGGACCCCGAAGGCTCAGAGAAGGTTGGGGGAGGGGACCCACTGGAACAGCTGTTGGGAGACAGATGGTAGCCTCCCGTCAAGGCCATCCAGCGTGTTCTTTAACGTGCACAGGGTATGGCTCTCCCGCACACGGGGCTACGGCTTAAAATCCCATCCGACGGACGGCGGCCTTTCCAAGCTCATCGGTGTCCCCTACTGACCGTGGGCAGGGCGGGGAATTTTGCGGAGATAAATTTCAACGCTGACCCAGCTGGGACTCGAACCTGGGAACTACAGATTACGAGCCTGGCGCGCTACTGACTGAGCCACCCCCGCCCCACCTTTCTTGGTATTAGATACATTTTTGCGTAATGCTGAAGGTGCACTAATGGAAGAATTAATTTTTTTAATATATATAGGTGGTTTTTATTAAAAATTTATTCTTAAAAAATCAACTGGTAGCTATTTATTTAAAAAGTTCAACTGGCAGATATTTTAAAAAATTCATAATATAAAATATCTATAAATATTTTAATAAAGTTAAAATAAATAATTTTGAAAAATGCTGAAGGTGCAAAAAGAGAAAAATTAATTTTTAAAGTATTTCTTCTTAAAATCCAACTGGTTCCAATAAAACCGTAATAAATAATTAATTTTGTGTAATGCTCAGGTGCATTAAAAAGACAAAATAAATCTTAAATATGAATGCAAATGTGTGTATGCGAAGTGGTCAAAAGGGACCTGGGTTCGAGTCCCGGTGGATGGATGTTTGTGCTGTTTTTTTGGCTAAGGTCCCGCAATACTACTATGGCTTATTAGTTTGTAAGCCGAGTTATTAAACTGGGGCAGACTTCTGTCAGACCTCTATCGCAAGCAGCTGCTTGAGGGGATTTTTTTTTTGTAGGTAGGTTTTAATATGACTATTCCTCGTGGGGGAGTGGTTAGCGTGTTTGGCTAGTGATCAAAAGGGACCTGTTTTCGAGCCCCAGGTAAGGTATGGATGTTTGTGTTGTCTTTCTGCCAAGGTTCAGCAATCCTCACAGACTTTCTACTATGGCGTACAGTCGCTCAAAAAAGTATCCGAACACTATGGTTGATTACAGAATTCAGAAAAAATATCTGGCAGCGATTTTTTTAGAAATTAGTGATCTGGCAACCTTCGTGTCACGTGACACGAAGGTTGCCAGATCACTAATTTCTAAAAAAGTCGTTCCCAGATATTTCTTCTGAATTCTGTAATCAACCATAGTGTTCGGATACTTTTTTGAGCGACTGTAGGTGGTCATATTATTTTGATACTAGATCGTGTGGGCTCACTCACGGAAATATTGAGCGTGTGCAGTTACCGTTCAGAGCAAACTGGAGCGTGTGCAGTAACTGCACACGCTCCAGTTTGCTGTGAACGGCAACTGGAGCGTGTACAGTTGCTGTACACGCTGCAAGATATTTTTCCTGAATTCTGTAATCACGTGACACGAAGGTTGCCAGATCACTAATTTCTAAACAAATCGTTGCCAGATATTTTTTCTGAAATCTGTAATCAACCATAGTGTTCGGATACTTTTTTGAGCGACTGTACCTCAGCAGAAGGACAACACAGAAAAGAAATATCTGTACCTTAACCGGTGCTCAAATTCATTCCTTTTATCAGTAACCAAGCGCGCTAACAACTCGGACACCGGTTAGGTACTGAAATATTACAGCTCGCATTTTCCAAAAATTTCCATTAGTTGCAGCTTTCACCATTAGAGGGCGCTAAAAGTTGGACAACGGCAAAACGTTTTCTTTTTAAATGAATTTTTTTTTTATATTTACCAGCGGCAATTACGTTTTCTAGTTTTAAATAGTAGACATTATTTGAAGTTTCTCAGAAATATTTTTGGGTCTACCAGTCAAAATTTCATATAAACGTTTTCGATCCAAATCAAACTTGTTACTCAACATTTTTCTTCCAATCTCAATTCAATCATTCCCAATTATTTTCATTTTTTTTTTTCATGCGAAACTTTCTCAATTCTCTTTCAATTCCTTTCAAATTTCTTCCAATTCCAAGTCAAACTTTCCCAATATCCTTCCATTTCCAAGTTAAACTTTCCCAATTCTCTTCCAATTCCAAGTTAAACATTCCCAAATCTCTTCCAATACCAAGTCGAAACTTTTCCAATTCCCCTATAATATCAAGTCAAATTTTCCCAATATACTTCCAATTCCGAGTCAAACTTTCCCAATTCTCTTCGAATTCTAAGCCAAACTTTTCCAAGTCAAACTTTCCCTATTCCCTTGTAATTTGAAGTCACACTTTCCCAATATCCTTCCAATTCCAAGTCAAACTTTCCCTATTCCCCTGTAATTTGAAGTCACACTTTCCCAATATCCTTCCAATTCCAAGTCAAACTTTCCCTATTCCCCTGTAATTTGAAGTCACACTTTCCCAATATCCTTCCAATTCCAAGTCAAACTTTCCCTATTCCCCTGTAATTTGAAGTCACACTTTCCCAATATCCTTCCAATTCCAAGTCAAACTTTCCCTATTCCCCTGTAATTTGAAGTCACACTTTCCCAATATCCTTCCAATTCCAAGTCAAACTTTCCCTATTCTCCTGTAATTTGAAGTCACACTTTCCTAATATCCTTCCAATTCCAAATCAAACTTTTCCAATTCTCTTCCAATTCTAAGCCAAATATTTCCAAATTAAACTTTTTCAGTTTCTTTAATATTCCTTATTATGACAGGCTATTTATATAAATTCGAATATAAGAATCAAAATCTAACCAAACCAAGCTTTGTCAAGAGCAACCAAATTTATAAGAACGGGCATGCTTTAACAGAACAGAGAGAAGAGGATGCCAAGAGGTAAAAAAAAATTTCTCTCCGTTGCATTGAAGTTCAAGCATCTCTTACTTGTGGCAGCACTTATAAGGCCAGGGAGGCAGTAGGGTAAAGTTCTCCAGACAGCTGAGACGACAAGTAGGAGAGACGAATCATGTTTAAATATGTCTCCTCTTCTTCTTCCCTTTAAAATTTATTAGGGGGGAAGCCCACGTTCGCACGTGCGCGTCGCATTCCGCGCCACCGAGCTGGCGCGTGCGCTCTCTTGTCTTCGAGGATTCCGGATTGGCCCGTTTTGGCGCGACGGAACATCTGGCATTTTCCAGCTGCTCAGGGGGTGAGAGAAGTAGAAAAAAAAATGACCCCTCAAGGGGTCGGCAGATGAGTGAAAAGAAAGTTAAGGTGAAGTGTATGTCTATGTGTGTGTTCTTTTGGGGGGTTGGAACCAGGGAACGAAAGAGAACTACCGACAAGATGTGCTGCGAGGAGGGATTTCTAGGTGATGGAGAGAACAGTCTAGCAGCGTCGTCTGGAGGTTTGATAAGGATGTCTCTTTTCCCTTCTCGCATCAGGAAGGGAATCTTGGAGTTCAGGGACATACATACCCTTGGGGAGAAAAACATAAGTGCTGGCACGCTGTCGAGCAAGGTATGGTAGTCAAAGAGATTTGGAGGAATGTTTGGATACTTTTGGATGAAGGCATTCCTTTAGTAGCAGGGAGGCGAACTAAGAGTGTGAAAGACCTGCTAATCCAACTCAGAACGAAATTCTTTTCGTTTTATGCCGATGGGAGGGATGGAGTCTTTAGGAAGAGTGTTTTGACCTAAATTGGAAAGGGAATCTGTCCAAGACTTTTGGCAATGAATGCAATTTTGGAAGTTCGACTTTTTTGTTGATTTACGATAGATGTTTTGAATCGTTGAATGAAATTTAGAGACTGTTAAGTTTGCTTGCTTTTCCTCTGAGTAGTACTTTTTTTTTACACACAATAGGCAAAGTGATTACATCACAAATACCTTAAGGGCTCTGAACTAAGTTCTTGGATTGTTTTATCTCTGAGCAGCATTTTTTGCACACAGTAGTCTAAATGACCAAGTAACAAGGACACCTAGTGCTCAGAGAAGGTTGAGGTAGGAGACTCTTTGAATAGCTATCAAGGCCATCCATGGCGTTCCGTAGCGTGTACAAGGCTCTTCTGCATATGGGCGGCACTTTTTTTGCAAACAATGGGCTAAATGGCCAGGCCATAAGGACCCCGAGGGCTCTGAGAAGGTTGAGGAAGGGAACCCACTGGACAGCTGTTAGGAGACACATGGTAAATTCTCGTCAAGGCCATCCAACGTGTTCTTAACGTGCACAGTGCTCTCCCGCACGCGGGATCATGAATGCCTAATTCTCTTTTTTAATAGTTGAAAAGTTGAGGTTTAACGAAAGAAACCACGAACAACCATAATAAAAGTGTACTTGATGTTTGTGGAAAACAGGGTTGGGTTGGGTTGTTTTACCTCTGAGCGGCACTTTTTTGCACACCATGGGCTAAATGGCCAGGTCACATGGACCCCGAAGGCTCAGAGAAGGTTGGGGGAGGGGACCCATTGGAACAGCTGTTGGGAGACAGATTGTAGCCTACCGTCAAGGCCATCCAGCGTCTTCTTTAACGTGCACAGGGTATGGTTCTTCCGCACACGGGGCCACGGCTTAACGTCCCATCCGACGGACGGCGGTCTTTCCAAGCCCATCGGTGTCCCCTACTGAGTGGAAAACAGAATCCACAGAACTCTAAGGAACCTAGAGATATTAAAAACAGTCAAAAAACGAAGAACCTATCTCTCAAAAAGAGAACCTTTGGACAGTAATCTTCCGATGCACACTTAGCAACGTCAAACCGCACATTGCATATGAAAATCTTGGGAAATAAATGCCTAAGCAAAACGTATAAACATTGATAAAAGACGACTCTTGATATTCGTGTGAAATGGATTCCACACAAAAAAAAATCTCCAATATTGAGACATAACAAATAATCGAAGACAAAACAAAGTTCACATGACGGAACCTTTCTGCAGCAATCTGCAATACTTACTTAGCCAATATAATCGAAACCAAATACATAAGCAGTGATAAAAGAAGATCCTGATATTCCAAAAAAACCAACAACCTTGAGACATATCAAATAATTGAAATCGAAACAAACAAAAAAAACATTCAAATGGCAGATCCTTTAGGCAGCAGTCAGGGCAATATAAGTCAATGCTTAAGGATTGCAGAGAGAAAACGCTTCGGTCGTGATAACCTTGCTCAAAGGTCACTTGCACCGATTGCGATACCTTGCGTCTGCGATGCAATCGAACCGAAGATAAGTTGCACTCGGCGAGCAAGATCAAGTGGCCACTTTCTTCCACAACTCACCCCCTCCGAGTAACTGTTTGGAGGGAAGCTATTTATTTGTTAAATAAAGACATAATCTTTATTTGACCTATTGGGCTTCTTTTTATCTCTGGGAATAACGGAAGTAAGGAGACAACAGGTGTTTGTTCTGATCTTTAGTATCCTCACATCTTCCTCTTTCGACTTGAACGGTAATCACAGTTTTGTTCGTATCTTGAGAGCTGGAATTGCCCGTTTCGAAGGCAATTTTTCGCAAAATTCCTGTAAGAGAAAAACATTTTCTATTATTGAAGATTCTACGAAATCTTTAGATAATTTATTATTTCTTTCTTCAGACACGAGGTGGTCTTTCCACAGATAAGGAATGGGTGTTCGTATCGTTTTTCTACTATGGTCTCGCCATTCTCACAGACCTTCTACTATGGCGTTATAAATCGACAGGCTTCTGTCAGACCTTTGTGGCAAGCAGCTGCTTGAAGGGATGTTTATTTATTTTATTTATTTTCCCATGATTTGATATTAAAAGTGACGTGTAATTTTTTTTTCTATGAAATTTTTAATTAAAAAAATGTGCCTGAAGATTAAGATCTCAAACAAAACAAGGCAAATGTTGATTTTCAATAGTATTTGTATAGTGTTAAGGCGTTATAGCCTTAGGAATATTTAAAGCATCATTGGTCCTTAAAAATCGTTTACAAAATTAGCGAATATTACAAGAACTAATAATAATTAATTAAATTGGTTTTATAAATGGTTTAAAGTAATACGCATCAATGTTTCAATTAACTTCAATTTTAAGAAAATTCTTGTGATTTTCATTGTTATCGTTAAATATTCCGATTTTCATACTCTTTAAAAATAAAACAAATAATTGTAAGCATACCCACGCCTTGGTGATGTTTATTAATTTCCCTCCTTGAAAAGAGAAATTTAAGATTATTTTTAAGAATCTGATCTTTATCTGACCATCTGGTCTCTTGCAAGCCGAGAATATCAAGGTTATAACGGTGGAATTCTTGTGTGAGGACATCAAGAGAATAAGCTCTTTGCAGAATCCTCACATTCCAAATACCTATGGAGAGAAAATGGTTAGTGGAATGTTTAAAGAAACTATGTTTATTGAGAGAGGGAATGCCAACAATATCAATCTTTCCTCCGTTTGCGGAAAAGCCATACCCTGTGCACGTTAAAGAACATTCTGGATGGCCTTGACGGGAGGCTACCATCTATCTCCCAACAGCTGTTCCACTGGGTTCCCTCTCCCAAACTTCTCTGAGCCTTCGAGATTCTTGTGACCGGGCCATTTAGCTCATTTTGTGTAAAAAAAAGTGCCGCTCAGAGGTAAAGCAACTCAAAAACCCAAATCTAAGACCTCACACAAAAATGCCTCCGACAGTTAAATATGTTTTCGTATATTAGCACTTGCTATTAAGCAACATTTTTTTCCCTTTCACTATTCGCAGCCCACTAATCGCAATCATGGGGCAAAGAACTGTTCCCCCACCACTAAAGACTGAAGCCATCTACATTGGAAGACTTCCTTCAAAAATCTACACTGGAAGACTTCCTTCAGCGAAAATATACATAGAAATAGGAACCGATTGGAAGAAGCAGAGAAAGGCAGAAGAGGATATAGAATGGTGGTGGGAAGAAAGCAATGTCTTTGAGAGGTAGACTGGTTAAATATCAAAAAGTAGAGAGAGAGATGATCTCTTGACGCAAACTGCTCTAAACTAGGAATTAGTGTGGGTAAGTGGGGAGTGGGTGGCTCAGTCGGTAGCGCGCCAGGCTAGTAATCCGCAGTTCCAGTTTCGAGCCTTACTAGGCAAGCTTTCAGATTTTTCTCCACAAAAGTCCTCCCCCCTCTGTCCGTGGTCAGTCCCCCCTCGATAGGGGACCACCTTGTCGTGGTCCCCTATCGGGGGGACCACAACAGTCCACCTCCCCGATAGGGGACCACCTTGTGGTCCAGCACCCGGTCGAAGACTCTGCTGACCAGATTGGGCCTCGGTTGGAGAGAGCCAAGACCAACCGAAGTCGAAGGCATCGCTGACCGGTTTGGTGGCCCGGTTGGACAGTGCTAAGACCTCAAAATCAGGCGCTCTGGGGAGCAGTTCAGGGCTATGCTGAACGGATTGGCCCCCTAGTAGGCAAGGGCCCTTCTTAAAGTCTGGGCCCCACTAAGAGTCTCCACCCCGGGTGCCGAGCGAACTTGGATCTACATATCGTTGTTCATGGCTAACCGGGAAACAGAGTAAATCCAGGTTTCAACCGATGGACGAGCTTTCCTTCTATAGGATTGCTCGCCATACGATGTCGGGGATGAGCTGCATCTATATGGTGTAGCCTTGCCCCCGACTATAGATAGTCACGACTTTCCATTAACTTGGTAGTGTCGAAAGGCGGGGATTGCCGTGGTTGCCGTAACATCTGGCAACAAAAGAGTCCATTGTCCATGGTCAGTAAGGGAGACCGATGGGCTTGAAAAGACTGCCTTTCCTCAGATCAAACGTTAAGTGGTGGCCCCATGTGCAGGGGGGCGGCTCAGTCAGTAGCGCGTCAGGCTCGTAATCTGTAGTTCCCAGGTTCGATTCCCAGCTGGGTCAGCGTTGAGATTTATCTCCGCAAAATTCCCCGCCCTGCCCACGGTCAGTAGGGGACACCGATGGGCTTGGAAAGGCCGCCGTCCGTCGGATGGGACGTTAAGCCGTGGCCCCGTGTGCGGGAGAGCCATACCCGCACACGGGGTATGGCTCTCCCGCACACAGGGGGGGCACATACCCTGTGCACGTTAAAGAACACGCTGGATGGCCTTGACGGGAGGTTACCATCTGTCTCCCAACAGCTATTCCAGTGGGTCCCCTCCCCCAACCTTCTCTGAGCCTTCGGGGTCCATGTGACCTGGCCATTTAGCCCATTGTGTGCAAAAAAGTGCCGCTCAGAGGTAAAACAACCCAACCCCATGTGCAGCATAGCCATACTCTGTGCAGGTTAAAGAACATTCTGGGTGGCCTTGACGGGAGGCTACCACGTCTCCTAACAGCTGTCCAGTGGATTCTCTTCTCCTTACTCAACTTTGAGTCCTTGTGACCTGGCCATTTAGCCCTTTTGTGTGCTAAAAAAAAGTGTCGCTCACAGATAAAACAACGACTTGATTAAAGTTAACGTTACCGAAGTACTTCTATAAACATTGAACCGATCATTTACTTTAAAGAACTCAAAATAAAGTATAAAATTTTGGTGAGTAAACTTCACAGTAAGCTTACAAATTTGAAATAAAAGGAGATAAAAAAGAATGTTAATTGGTTGCGATATGATTTGAATGAAGTCACTGGACTTACGCTTCCTCCAAGAAAGATGTCAGCTTCCTGCGAGTTGCCAATCGATGCGTCAACCTGTCTGCCTATTGTTTAAAAGGAAATGTTTGTAAACGTTGCCTTCCTGGACGAGTTGCAAGCGCTAAGAACATGAACGTAATCAGAATTTTTCGAAACGTATCAGACTTCCTGTTTTCTTCATTAGATGTTCCAACAGTTCTAATTTTTTTCTGAACATCCTCTACGTCCTTTTGCCTTTAATCAGTACGATTTCAATCATTTACGTTCATCATCATCATCATCATCATCCTCAAGCAGCCATGGGCTACGGAGGTCCAACTAGACCGTGCAATTTAGTTCTCCAAGCAAGTCTATCATGAGCTACATCTACTGCATCTGGCCACTGCACACCAATTCTAACAAGGTCCTGTTTGACATTGTCTGCCCACCTCATCCTAGGTCTCCCCTTCTTTCTGAGGCCTTTAGGCACACTGTTCATAACCCTATTCGCCAATCTATAATTATTCATACGGGCAACATGGCCAAACCAACGGAGTCTCTCTCTGCACAATATGCTGCTTAAAGGAGGTTGCAAACTCCTTTGCCTAACTTCATCATTAGTTACAAAGTTGAACCACCTAATGTCCAAGATAATGCGTAAGCATCTGGAATCAAAAGCATCTAGTCTCCTGTTATCATGTTTACAAAGTGTCCGAGTTTCACTACCATAACTAACCCTAGAAAGAACCAAACTATTATACAGTCTAATTTTAGTCTTTAGGTGTATACGCCAATTTCTCCACAATCACCATAGATTCTTAAAAGTCCCGACAGCAATCCCTATTCGTCTGTTAATCTCATGCCGCACATCACCATTATCGCTTACATAGCTCCCAAGATAATTAAACTGTGACACCTGCTCAAGACTGCAACCATTCAGATTAACTGAATCACAGCCTGCCTGACCAATTTTCATCACTTTAGTTTTCTCTCTGTTTATAACCAAACCTACTCTACTACCAGTCTCATCAACAGCTCGAATGAAAGAGTTCATCTCATCAACATCATTTGCCAAAAGGGCTAAATCATCAGCATAATCTAAATCAGAAATTTTCGTATCTCCAGCCCATTTAAGGCCAAAATCTTTCCCTTGAAGTGAATTTCGCATAACATAATCAATAACCAAACTAAAGAGAAAAGGAGACAAAATGCACCCTTGTCGAACACCAGAAGTAATGCTAAACCAATTGCTACAAGCCTTACCAACTCTCACACACGACTCAGTGTTATTATAGAGAGCTTTCATTATGTTAACTAACTTGCCTGGTATACCATATGATTTCACAATCAATCACAAATTATGACGATCAACTGAGTCGAAAGCCTTTTTGAAATCAACAAAGCTAGCAACCAAAGGTTTCTGAAACTCTAAACATTTCTCAAGAATCTGCCTAAGTGAAAATATCTGATCCACACATCCCCTACCACTTCTGAATCCACATTGCTCATCACGCAATTGACTGTCAACCAGATTCTTAATTCTATTAAGCACAATCATGGAAAGAACTTTCCCTGGAACAGAGAGTAGGCTGATACCCCTATAGTTATCACAAGAACTGCGATCACCTTTTTTGAAAATAGGGATAACAATAGCTCTGGTCAAATCCTTAGGAACCATGCCTTTATCATAAAATATATTCAGAATTTCAGTCATCGAAGTGGTAACCGAAACATTCCCAGCTCTAAGCATTTCGGTAGTAATTTCATCTACACCTGGGAATTTATGAAGTTTAAGTTTAGAAACAGCCAAAATAACTTCAGATTGTGTTATAGGGCCAATCTATCATCATTGCAAACAATGGGAGTAGAACTAACCACATTGTTTAGAACATCACTGAAATGCTCAGCCCACCTAGCCATGACAGAATCCTCCCCTTCCATAACCTTACCATGTTTATCCTTCAATCCTTGTATGCCTGTCCGTTTTCTACCACACAAAACATTAACTATCTGGTACAGCTCTCTGATAGCGTGTCTGCTGTCTAACTGCTTCCTCGGCTTTGTCAGCCAAACCATCAAGCCAAAGATTCTTATCAGCAGCTAACTGATCTTTTACATGTTTATTAAGTTCTCTGTAATGCTTTCTATTAGGACTAGTAGGGTATTGATTAAAGACATTCCTGCAGTTCTTTCTTTCCGAAATAAGCTCAAGTGCCTTATCACTCAGATAATTCTGTCTCTTCTGCTCCTTTTTTCCTAAAAGACTACTGTTAGTGTCCATAAAAGCCTGTTTAAAATGATCCCATTCTTCCTCAACTTCAGTAGTAAGCAAACCATGACTGTCATAATGACTAAGTAACCTATCATGGTAAGCTTTGGCTATAACTGGATCTTTAAGAGCTTCAGTATTAAAAGTAAATTTTTTAACCCTAGCACAACACTTTTTAAGTTTAAGTTGCAACACACTTTTAACAAGGTAATGAATGATCAGATCCAATTTCAGCTCCCCTATATGCCCTGGTATTCCTAACAGAACTATCCCATTTGCTGTTGATTAATATGTAATCAATCATATTCTTATGCAGCCCATCAGGTGAAACCCATGTGTACTTATGTATGTCGCGGTGTTTGTAATAAGTGTTAGTTATTCTGAATCCATTGAGTTTACTTACCTGTAGGAGACGTTGCAGCTACCAATACCAAAAGGGCCTATTACTCCTCCCCAAAGGTCAGAGTCAGTACCAACTTTGGCATTGAAGTCACCAAGAACAAGGGTAATATCTCCTTTCTTGACAGAATTCAAAATATCCTGAAGTTGTTCATAAAACCTATCCTTCTCATCCTCATCGGTGTCCTCAGTGGGGGCATAACAGCAGATAACATTCAAGTCTTTAACGCTTGTCTGAAATTTTGCTGTAAGAAACCTTTCATTAATGCACTCATATCCTAGAAGAGCATCACTAGCGTGTCTGCTGAGAAGCAGACCCACGCCTTGGTGATTCTTATTGTCGTCCCTCCCTGAAAAGAGAAATTTAAGATTATTTTTAAGAATCTGACCTTTATCTGTCCATCTGGTCTTTTGCAAGCCGAGAATATCTAAATTATAACGGTGGAATTCTTGTGTGAGGACATCAAGAGAAAAAGCTCTGTGCAGAGTCCTCACATTCCAACTACCTATGGAGAGAAAATGGTTAGTGGGATGTTTAAAGAAACTATGTTTATTGAGAGAGGGAATGCCGACAATATCAAACAGCCCCTAATCGCAGACATGGGGCAAAGACCCGTTCCCCCACTACTAAAGGCTGAAGCCATCTACACTGGAAGACTTCCTCCAATGTAGAATTTGACGATGCCAATAGAAGCAAAGAGTTCAGGTGCCTGCGATGACTTCTGCTCAGGATTATCCACCAGCTGATAAACATATCCTGTGAATCTATTCACTTGGGGCTGTCAACCCACAAACAAACAGAAAACACAGCGGAAGATTTTCCCTCCACAGAAGCCCACCAGTGCAGCAAAATCAGGATTCATAATCAAGCTCAGAGCCATATATCTGTCCAGTCTAATAGGTTTATATGGTCAGCACCAGGACCCTGTGTGGTTGACCACTCCTCAGCAGGGTAGAAAAGAAAGAAAAGTAGCCATAGTTGTCTAGATCAGAAGGCCACACTAATCTGGCAGCCCTCCCCTTCCGTTCACTTCCACAAGAGAGTATCTCTTTTGAAAGTTACTAACGGTCCGCACCACGAGAAGGCGGGGTCGGACATTAGGTGCTAGGCCTGGCCGGTTCTATGCATCATCACAGGGGATTGGTGCATAGCTCTCCTTCCAGTGACTACTTAAATTTTTATTAATCTTCGGAGGAAAAAATGCTGCTTCTCGAAGACTTCAAGAATCCCAGCAGAGCCAGTGTTGAGATTTATATCTGAAAGACTCCTCGCTCTCCCTCGGTTAGCAGGACAGAGAACGTGCACAAAGTAACGTGCAGAGAGTAATGGGAATCAGAATGTGCACAGAGTAACGTGCACAGAGTAATGGGAATCAGAATGTGCACAGAGTAATGGGAATCAGAATGTGCACAGAAACGTGCACAGAGTAATGGGAATCAGAATGTGCACAGAGTAACGTGCACAAAGTAATGGGAATCAGAATGTGCACATAGTAACGTGCACAGAGTAATGGGAATCAGAATGTGCACAGAGTAATAGGCTTGGAAAGGAAGCCGACCGGTTGATGGTACGTTAAGCCGTGGGTCCGTTTGCGGGAAAGCCATACCCTGTGCACGTTAAAGAACATTCTGGATGGCCTTGACGGGAGGCTACCATCTATCTCTCAACAGCTGTTCTACTGGGTCCCCTCTCCCAAACTTCTCTGAGCCTTCGAGATTCTTGTGAACGGGCCATTTAGCTCATTGTGTGTAAAAAAGTGCCGCTCAGAGGTAAAGCAACTCAAAAACCCAACTCTAAGACCTCACACAAAAATGCATCCGATAGTTAAATATGTTTTCGTATATTAGCACTTGCTATTAAGCAACATTTTTTCCCTTTATTGACGCTATCAGGGAAATTCTTTAAAATGTGTAGAAGATGAATTAATATAAAACGTAAGAATATATTAAATATTACTGTTTATAAACGAAGATTTTATCTTAACACGTAAAAATATAAATGCCATAAAGATAACCTAAAGCTACTGCTGTTTTGCTTTATTGGTTAATTATAACAATTTCATGATTTCCATTGTTGTAAAACTTTTTCCATTTAGCATTTAAAGGTGGAAAAATTAAACATCTTAAATTCTCTTTCAAAAACAAAATACGAATCCCATATTTGTTACGCTTCTAGATGCTCTGATCTTTCATCTGTCGTTGCTATCTGTAACGTTTAAATAGCTCCAGATATGACATTCATACAGGAGTTGGGTTGTTTTACCTCTGAGCGGCACTTTTTTTGCACACCATGGGCTAAATGGCCAGGTCGCAATTACCCCGAAGGCTCAGAGAAGGTTGGGAGAGGGGACCCACTGGAACAGCTGTTGGGAGACAGATGGTAGCCTCCCGTCAAGGCTATCCAGAGTGTTCTTTAACGTGCACAGGGTATGGCTCTCCCACACACGGGGCCACGGCTTAACGTCCCATCCGACGGACGGCGGCCTTTCCAAGCCCATCGTTGTCCCCTACTGACCGTGGGCAGGGCGGGGAATTTTGCGGAGATAAATCTCAACGCTGACCCAGCTGGGACTCGAACCTGGGAACTACAGATTAAGAGCCTGGCGCGCTAGCGACTGATCCACCCCTTCATACAGGAGACAAAGAATGATATGGCCTAAAGAAGGAGAAAGTCTTTAGAATTAAAGTGTGGGGACCCTGAAAATCTACTTCTCTTTATTAGTATTGAACACTCACTTAAAATTGCAAAAAAAAAAGTATGACGTTTTTGTCGACTTCTTTGCTTTCTACGTTCTTTCACTGAATATCCGAATATTAAAAAAAAAAACTGTAAGCACAATGAAATTTGTATTGGAAACTGTTGTATCAATTACTTTTTATAATTTAGAACAGAGGTTCCCAAACTTATTTGTCCTACCGCCCCCTTATCAGGAAAAAAAAATTACTCAGCACCCCCCTGGAAATCTACCTTCGTTAAGCGAACAAACAGAAAGATGCAGTGACAAATTTGCGTACTTTTATGTATCTATATTTCTACCTACGTCCTACAACATAGTAAAGAAAGATTTTGTTGTAAATAAGACACCTTGAAGCTTGAAATTATAAAATTATTAAAATCAACCATAGTATAAAATGGAAAATAAAGTAATCACTACGACTTTAACTCTCTATGTTACACAACAGATGAAACATGTACGAACGGTTTTTCAAAATTGTCTTATCTTCCCTTCTTTCTTTATGCTTCCACCGCCCCCCAATTGCACCCGAGGCTAATACCGACCCCCTGGATCGTTCCAGCGGCCCCCATGGGGCGGTATCGCCCACTTTGGGAAACATCGATTTAGAATGATTTAAAATATATAATTACACCACTTTTCATATGCAAATTAAGCTGAATTTTACTCATATATAACAGCAAATATTAGCATGATCAATAAATTTTGTTGTACTTTTTAATAAATTAAAATATTATTAAACTACTGGTAGTTATTGATGTTTGTCTATTAAAATAAAATATTAGTATATTACTTTAAGTATTGTCTGAGGAAATTTATCGAAAACATTGCCAAAGAACTGCCCCAATGAAGAAAACTACCAAAAAAAGATTTCCAAATTATGACACCCGAACTAATTCGCAGTGCATCAACAAACTACAAATATCGGCATGCAAAGAAGTGTTTCCCTTTCTCTCTAAAACTCAGAGAACATCAACAAACCAGAAAAAACTAATCGATATCCAAAGAAGTGTTGTCCTCAGATGACTCTCTACATCCAACAGTCGGTGTCCTGTTAGCAATCTCTTCGAGTGCATAAAGAGTAAGCGAAATCAGCACACCAATGCTATCTATTATTCAGCCTCCGAAACTTGGAGCGGAACAGATCATCCGTGACTCTGTCTCTCATTTTGCCTCGTCCATCCATCAGATTATCCAGCGCCGTGTGCTGCAGGAACTGACGTCAAGGACGTCATAGAAAAAAAAACACAGTAGTGCCAAGAAAGGGATTGGGAGGGGTGGTGCCAATGGAAGGGGGAGAAATGAGAGCAAAATAGAGAGGACGAGAGGCCCCAGCGGCCTAGATTCTCTTCAGTTGCCACGAGGGAGAGTGGGTCACACATCCACACACGCAGGTAGTGTATACCGATCGATAGGGTAAGAGAGAGTACACGTGACGTAGAACACGTGACTGTGCTGCTGTTGTGATACAGCAACCGTCTGGATTGAACAAGATTTTTTATATATATTTTTTTTTTGTTATACTCGACCTCCCTGTGATTTTTTTTTTAAATCACTGTTTGGTTCCCTTGCTGCACTTTTTCTTTTCCTTCTCTAGGTAAACGCTGGATTGCATAACGTTAGTACATTTGGTGTTCGTGTCTCCAGGCGAGTGTAAGCTTCAGCGGAGTGCTGACGTCGATTGCCAGTGACTTTATTGAGTCGACATAATTATATTGAAAGTGAAACTGAATTTAATGCAATTTTTATTCGGTTGTTTATTATACTTCTTATCTCCTCTTCGCTTTTTTTGCTTCGCCTACAGAAAGGCATACAGTAAATTTTAAATAATTTAGAAATAAAATAAATTGTGGTAGCTGTAAAACCACTTAATACAAAATATTAAAGTTAATTTATTGGGCATTAAAAATACAGTGGGCCCCCGATATAACGCCCATGTCGGGCGGGAAACAACACCCGCTTTATAAGGTGAACTGCGTTATACCGAGCGGCGCGGTGGCGACACAATAAATTTCACACTGTAAGCTTTTCTTTTACTCATCATGCATACAATAATTAAACACTATTCAAAATACATGCAGGAACTCAATACATACACAATTACTCAATAAGCAGTAACAATAAAATGCGATACTCACTAACGCCGCACGGACCTGTATAAACATGTTTGAACTTATCGCGAACATCGCCCGCGCTATAACCGAGTGCGCGGTATAGCGAGCAGCGCTATAACGAAGGTCCACTGTACTACATAATTATTGTAAGTTTTGCTATTTGTTAAATTTGACGTCAATATCAGTTTATATGAAAATATACGTAATTAATTTAAAGTATTTGTGCCAATTATATTAGGTATAAAGGGGCGGAGTCGGAAAATAATGAATCGTCATCACTAATATGATAATGAAATAACTAACACTAATATAATAATGAAACGTCATCAGTTATGGCAGCTAGTTTGATGACGATAATGTGACGACAATATGGAGATAATTTTTTCTATATAAATTTAAATATAATCATATCGCAGTTTAGTTTAATATGTACCTAATAAATGAATTAAACAATAATTAATTACGGTAATTAATGCAGAAATGATTAAATGCGAATTCATTGGAAAGTTTTATTTTTTAATTTGCATTATTGCAGTAAGAATAATATATTTAACATTATATTCATTTGTTAGGTATATTTCAACACTATCTGCAACAATATTAGAATAAAATTATATAAAAAATTCCGTCCTTAAGTGACGTCATCAAAATAGTAATCAATACATCAACTATTATTCTTACTGGTAATCATACTTTCTAATTTAATGTTAATTTACTTTAGTCTTACTATTCTTACTTGCCCAAGGCTATAACTTCATACACAAGACCTGGACAGTCGTTGAGCAAAAGGAGAGAAGGAAGAAAAAAACCACAAACTTTTTTTAACTATATAAAATTAAATTATTTATTCACTATGGCTGTATTAAAATATTTATGATTATTTTAAAGCTGGTAATCATATTTTTTAATTAATAGTTACCAGTTGAATTTTAACACTATCAACTTATTAAAACAATATACAGGGTGAATCTGAAAAAGTGGGCAAAACTTTACGGGGTGGTAGAACGCAGCTATACGAGCAATATTCGTCATAGAATGTATGGTAGGAAAGCAAACGGCGAGCCGCTAGATGGCGTTGGAAATGGTATAAAAGGGTCGGTCCTCGCACCCAACGGCACCCCCAACGGTCCCTATCCCGCAGGTGTGAAGCCTGCATTACAGCTGGCGGCCGCTCTTTCGAGCAATTTCTTTGAGCATGTACTTCAATTACATTCCTGTAAATAAAATGTTTTCTGAAGTATCTCCTCTCCTTCTTGTGTTCATTCTTTAAATGTGGCAGTGGAAAACTACCTTTTAACTTCTCACCGCTTGCGTTCCGACCATACATTCTATGGCGAATATTGCTCGTATAGCTGCGTTCTACCACCCCGTAAAGTTTTGCCCACTTTTTCAGATTCACCCTGTATATGTTAGAAAATTAAATTTTCCCTTATTGCATTATCTAGACCTGGTATCATATACGAGGCTTTGGTCCGTTTAGCTACAACGGGCCCGGACAGTCAATAAAAATAAGGAGGAGGAAAAGGGGAAATTATTAGTTTAAGTGACTGAATTTGTCTAAGTGTCTGGCAACCATCGTGTCACGTGACACGAAGGTTGCCAGTCATTAATTTCTAAAAAAATGGTTGCCAGATATTTTCCCTGAATTCTGTAATCAGCCATAAGGTTTGGATATTTGCGTAGGGGCGGGGGTGGCTCAGTCGGTAGCGCGCCAGGCTCGTAATCTGTAGTTCCCAGGTTCGAGTCCCAGCTGGGTCAGCGTTGAGATTTATCTCCCCGCCCTACCCATGGTCAGTAGGGGACACCGATGGGCTTGGAAAGGCCGCCGCCCGTCGGATGGGACGTTAAGCCGTGGCCCCGTGTGCGGGAGAGCCATACCCTGTGCACGTTAAAGAACACGCTGGATGGCCTTGACGGGAGGCTACCATCTGTCTCCCAACAGCTGTTCCAGTGGGTCCCCTCCCCCAACCTTCTCTGAGCCTTCGGGGTCCTTGTGACCTGGCCATTTAGCCCATGGTGTGCAAAAAAGTGCCGCTCAGAGGTAAAACAACCCAACCTTTATGAATTTAATTTTTTTTCTCTCATCAGTAGCACGAGGGTAGCACAAAAAGAGTTGGTGGGTCATAGTTTGCCCAGGCCTTGTTTAAGGGGAATTGTGGAAAAGAATGAGTCTATAGGGCACCTTATACGGTGCAGTAGCTTTAATATACTTCGCCCTCTTGAGAAAAGTTTCTCTCATCTTCGAGAGATTTCGACGTCCGTATTTCCATAGATAAATATATAAATAAATATCCCCTTGTCGTGGATATCAGGATGACCATTTTTTTACTTCGTCACGTTTAGTTACTTATGTGGACTGAACTGCTCTAAATGTCGTGTTGGGCTAGATGACAAACGATTAACCATTCTTCAGAAAAGGAGATCGCCTAGTCCCTTAATTATATTCATCATTTATCTATCAATTAATATCAAAATTTAATTCTTTGCTATTTGAAAATATATAACTTATAATTATACTTTAGACAAATTCAGTCACTTAAATTTATAATTTTCCTCTTTCTTCCTCCTTATTTTGCACGATCTATGGCAGTTTTTGTTGAGGTCCTGCCATCCTCTCAGACCTTCTACTCTGGCATATAAACTGACAGGCTCCTGTCAGATCTCTGTGGCAAGCAGCTGCTTGAGGGGGTATTTATTTATTTTATTATGTTATTTATGGCGGTTTTATTTGCTCCACAAATTCTCTTCACAGACCTCAAACTCGACGAGGATATTTAATCCTTGCCTACTATCTGGTTCACACAGAACCGTATCTCGGCTCACACAGAAAGTACCTTGGTTCACCAGAACCGTATCTCGGCTCACACAGAAAGTACCTTGGTTCACACAGAACCGTACCTCGGCTCACATAGAAAGTACCTTGGTTCACACAGAACCGTACCTCTGCTCACATAGAAAATACCTTGGTTCACACAGAACCGTACCTCGGCTCACATAGAAAGTACCTTGGTTCCCACAGAACCGTACCTTGGTTCACCAGAACCGTATCTCGACTCACATAGAAAGTACCTTGGTTCACACATAACCGTATCTCGGTTCACATAGAAAGTACCTTGGTTCACACAGAACCGTACCTTGGTTCACCAGAACCGTATCTCGGCTCACATAAAAAGTACCTTGGTTCACCAGAACCGTACCTTGGTTCACCAGAACTGTATCTCGGCTCACACAGAAAGTACCTTGGTTCACAGAGAACCGTACCTTGGTTCACACAGAACCGTATCTCGGCACACACAGAAAGTACATTGGTTCACCAGAACCGTATCTCGGCTCACATAGAAAGTACCTTGGTTCACAGAGAACCGTACCTTGGTTCACACAGAACCGTATCTCGGCTCACACAGAAAGTACCTTGGTTCACACAGAACCGTATCTCGGCTCACATAGAAAGTACCTTGGTTCACAGAGAACCGTACCTTGGTTCACACAGAACCGTATCTCGGCTCACACAGAAAGTACCTTGGTTCACAGAGAACCGTATCTTGGTTCACCAGAACCGTATCTCGGCTCACATAGAAAGTACCTTGGTTCACACAGAACCGTACCTCGGCTCACACAGAACCGTACCTTGGTTCACCAGAACCGATCCCTGGTTCACACAGAACGAACCCTCTCCTTAAGGGTTTTGTTTTTTTTGAACAAGAGCCGTGTTTCTTGACGCATGTTCAAACGTCTTTCCAGTTTGACAGCGACGCTCAGACTGCTGTTCATTATTGCCGCGTTTGTCTCCTGCGCTAGCACTCGCACACGAGGCTAGTGGTAAAAGTGTTTTCATCTTGTGAGCATACGAAAGTCAGCCAGCTCATACCTGAACAACAACTCGTGAGTCACATCCCCACATCAGTACTTCCAAAAATTCACTTAACACAGATATATATATATACAACAACAAAAAAAAAAAACACCTCTCAAGCAGCTGCTTGCCACAGAGGTCTAAAGGAACTTGTTAGTTTAACATGCCATAGTAGAAGGTCTGTGAGGATGGCGGGACCTCAGCAGAAAGACAACACAAACATCCATGCCTTACACGGGGCTCGAACCCAGAGTCCCTTTGATCACTAGCCAAGTGTGCTAACTACTCGGCCACGGGATACTAAACGAATACTGTTGAAAATCGATATTTAAATAAAATTGATCATGAGCGTTTTATCTTCAGTCACATTTTTTCCATTAAATGCATATTTTAGAAGTTCAGACTTTCTACTATGGCGTATTAAACTGACAGGCTCCTGTCAGACCTCTGTGACAAGCAGCTGCTTGAGGAGGTATTTATATTATTTTATTACTATAGAATTTCAAAGTTAGATTTCATTGAATAAGATGGAAATTCTCTAATATTCTGGCATTAAGCAACATTTTTCAAACTTCCATTTAAAATTTCCTATCTCTCTTTGATATTAACTCTGAAGATTGTCTTCATGTATTACCGCTTTAAAAAAATAATTATTATTATTACAATTAAACCACTGATTTTATTATTCTGGAGGCGGGGGTGACTCAGTCGGTAGCGCGCCAGGCTCGTAATCTGTAGTTCCCAGGTTCGAGTCCCAGTTGGGTCAGCGTTGAGATTTATCTCCGCAAAATTCCCCGCCCTGCAGACGGTCAGTAGGGGACACCGATGGGATTGGAAAGACCGCCGTCCGTCGGATGGGACGTTAAGCCGTGGTTCCGTGTGTGGGAGAGAGCCATACTCTGTGCACATTAAAGAACACACTGGATGGCCTTGACGGGAGGCTACCATCTGTCACCCAACAGCTGTTCCAGTGGGTCTCCTCCCCCAACCTTCTCTGAGCCTTCGGGGTCCATGTGACCTGGCCATTTAGCCCATGGTGTGCAAAAAAGTGCCGCTCAGAGGTAAAACAACCCAACGTTAAAGAACACGCTGTATGGCCTTGACGGGAGACTACCATCTGTCTCCCAACAGCTTGTTCCAGTGGGTCCCCTCCCCCAACCTTCTCTGAGCCTTCGGGGTCCATGTGACCTGGCCATTTAGCCCATGGTGTGCAAAAAAGTGCCGCTCAGAGGTAAAACAACCCAACCCAAATTTATTAATCTGCCTTTGTGTCACAAAAGCATCTGAAATGTCACTTAATGCTCAGGGCAATTTTATCACCCACACTGCAGTTGAAAATGTGCAAAGACATCTAAGCAAGTCTATTAAAAACTCCACTTCTAAATCGATACTTCCTTTTCTTTAGAGGAAAATCTTTACACCGTTAATCAACCACTGCGACCTTACCGGATATTGTGGCCAACTCATTAGCGCCCGGATATTCACTGGGCATCGATATCGTTCATTTTATGCATGGTTACGGTTTTCGGTTGTCGTTGGGGACTCATAACACATTTAAATGTCGTTAACATCACTCCCCAGCAGCATGCTCTATTTTAAAATTGCATGGTTTTCATTACGTAAAGAATGATGGCTTTAATTCAATGATTCTTTTATTTCTTTCCTTCCTTGTTTTGAAAGCTTTGGCAGCATTCACATGAAATTCTTTAAGGTTCATCTATCTCTTTTAAATTTCCGTGGTTTTCAGTCTTTCCCGTGGCTAAGTGGTTAGCGCGCTTGGCTACTGATCTAAGGGACCTGAGTTCGAACCCCAGGTAAGACATGGATGTTTGCGTTGTTTTTCTCCTGAAGTCCGACCATCCTCACAGACCTACTATTGCGAATAAACTGACAGGCTCCTGTCAGACCTCTGTGGCAAGCGTTGGGTTGTTTTACCTCTGAGCGGCACTTTTTTTGCATACCATGGGCTAAATGGTCAGGTCACAATTACCCCGAAGGTTGGGAGAGGGGACCCACTGGAACAGCTGTTGGGAGACAGTTGGTAGCCTCCCGTCAAGGCCATCCAGCGTCTTCTTTAACGAGCAAAGGTTATGGCTCTCCCGCACACGGGGCCACTGCTTAATATCCCATCCGACGGACGGTAGCCTTTCCAAGTCCATCGGTGTCCCCTATTGACCGTGGGCAGGGCGGAGAATTTTGCGGAGATAAATCTCAACGCTGACCCAGCTGGGACTCGAACGTGGGAACTACAGATTACGAGCTTGGCGCGCTATCGACTGAGCCACCCCTATGGCAAGTAGGATATTTATTATTAAAGTAGAATTTTAAATTGAAAATGAACACTTGCACAGGATCCAGTTTTCTTGACGACAGTCTTTATTATGCGCTTCTTTTGACAAACATTCGTGCTATCATAACCATTGCCTTCCTTTGTTGATGATGGAGTTGTTTCGTTTTTTTATTGCCACATTGGCCTTCCAATTTTTTCTTTGCGAATAGTCTTCCTTTGCTAGTCTGACCTTACTTTGCCATTGCTAGGATTGCCTCCCTTTTCGACTGTGAAAATTACCTTCCGTTCTTGCTTTACTGATTGCCTTATTCATAACAACCATTCTATTTCTCTTTGCGAAAGTGAGTATTGCCTTACTTGGTGCTAATTGCTCAGTAGGGACTGAGCAATTTGTTTTCCTATCCTAATATGAGGATTGCCTTTTAATCCTCATATTAGGTTGGCTAAGTCAGTTCCCAGGTTGGATTCTCAGCTTGGATTCTCAGCAATGAGAATGTTGGATTCTCAGCAATGGCAAAGTAAGGTCAACAAAGGAAGGCAATGGTTGATTCTCAGCCAGGTTGGATTCTCGCTTGAGTCAGCGTTAAGATTTATCTCCACAAAACTCCCCACCCTTCCCTCTGTCAGTAGAGGACACCGATGTGCTTGAAAACACCTCCGTCCTTCGGATGAGACGTTAAGCCGTGTACCTGTGTGCGTTAAACAACAACGCTGGATGGCCTTGACGGGAGGATATCATCTGCCTTCCAACAACTGTCCACTGTCCTCCCCCCAACCTTCCCTGAGCCTTCGGAGTCCTTGTGACTTCGCCATTTACCCATTGTGTGCAAAAAAAGTGCTGTTCAGAGGGTTGGGTTGTTTTACCTCTGAGCGGCACTTTTTTGCACACCATGGGCTAAATGGCCAGGTCACATGGACCACGAAGGCTCAGAGAAGGTTGGAGGACTGGAAGCTGTTGGGAGACAGATGGTAGCCTCCCGTCAGGCCATCCAGCGTGTTCTTTAACGTGCTCAGGGTATGGCTCTCCCGAACACGGGGCCACGGCTTAACGTCCAATCCGATGGACGGCGGCCTTTCCAAGCCCATCGGTGTCCCCTACTGACCGTGGGCAGGGCGGGGAATTTTGCGGAGATAAATCTCAACGCTGACCCAGCTGGGACTCGAACCTGGGAACTACAGATTACGAGCCTGGCGCTCTACCGACTGAGCCACCCCCGTTCAGAGGTAAAACAACCCAACCGCTCTGTTTTTGCTATTAAAATAAGGCGATGTCATCTTTTCCTAACCTAGCGAACACACCAATCGCTATCACGCTTCCATCACTTCCACTAATGTTTAAATCTAGGTCTGAGATTTATTTAAAATGTCATTGAATTCGACTTTCCCAAGGCCTCACGTATCGTTGTTTATGATCAGTAATTGCAAGTGAAAGTATTGATCACTTTCTATGAAACAACTTTACGTTTTGTTTACTAGTTTATAGCCTTGTAGACTGGGGCATGAGGTCGCCGTTTGACACAATTACAAGTAGGTTAGTTAGGTTGACAACCTGAAAATGTTTGCATTGATTCTGTCGCTGTCCATTCGTGATCCGATGAAGCTCGGTCACTGAGAACACTGGAGCTTGTTTACACAAGTGGGGAAATTTTCACTCTAAGAATAAAGCCAAAAGTCACGAGAATTAATTGTGATTGATTCTACGTTTTTTCTTCTTATCGCCATAGCTGACTTTTTTTCTTTTTTGTAGCTCTTTCCGTTATGTTTGAGAGTGCAAAATTTACTTGTGTTTTTTTAAACGACAGTGTTGCATATCAGATATAATCCTGCTTAAGTCATGTTTATGAACTCAATGCTTCTCCAGCGTTTGGGTTGGGTTGTTTTACCTCTGAGTGGCACTTTTTTGCATACCATGGGCTAAATGGCCAGGTCACATGGACCCCGAAGGCTCAGAGAAGGTTGGGGGAGGGGACCCACTGGAACAGCTGTTGGGAGACAGATGGTAGCCTCTCGTCAAGGCCATCCAGCGTGTTCTTTAACGTGCAAAGGGTATGGCTCTCCCACACACGGGGCCACGGCTTAAACTCCCATCAGACGGACGGCGGCCTTTCCAAGCCCATCGGTGTTCCCTACTGACCGCGGGCAGGGCGGGGAATTTTGCGGAGGTAAATCTCAACGCTGACCCAGCTCGGACTCGAACCTGGGAACTACAGATTACGAGCCTGGCGAGCTACCGACTGAGCCACCCCCGCCCCCTTCTCCAGCGTGAATGCTAAGTTGTTTAGCACTGGAAAGAATTGGTGGCTGGTTGGATGATGATGTAATTGTCTCCATAATCTTTGGTGGGGTTATCAAAATAAAAGAATCGATTAGCCTAATTTGCTGACAACAAGATGAACCTAATTATGACGTCCCATAGAACATATTAGTAATTGGGAATCCCTACTCAAGTCATATTATCAGACCCACTCCCTAAACTAATTTTCTCGGACTGCATCCCCCCTCCCCCCGACATCCTCATTAGCTACTAAACAAACAAAATGACCTGGATTCGAGCCCCGGGCAAGGCATGGATGCTTGTGATTCTGCTGAGGTCCCGTCACTCTCATTAGCTACTAAACAAAGGGACCTGGATTCGAGCCCCGGGCAAGGCATAGATGCTTGTGATTCTGCTGAGGTCCCGTCACTCTAATTAGCTACTAAACAAAGGGACCTGGATTCGAGCCCCGGACAAGGCATGGATGTTTGTGATTCTGCTGAGGTCCCGTCACTCTCATTAGCTACTAAACAAAGGGACCTGGATTCGAGCCCCGGACAAGGCATAGATGCTTGTGATTCTGCTGAGGTCCCGCCATCCTCATTAGCTACTAAACAAAGGGACCTGGATTCGAGCCCCGGACAAGGCATGGATGTTTGTGATTCTGTTGAGGTCCCGACACTCTCGTTAGCTACTAAACAAAGGGACCTGGATTCGAACCCCGGGCAAGGCATGGATGCTTGTGATTCTGCTGAGGTCCCGTCACTCTCATTAGCTACTAAACAAAGGGACCTGGATTCGAGCCCCGGACAAGGCATGGATGTTTGTGATTCTGCTGAGGTCCCGTCACTCTCATTAGCTACTAAACAAAGGGACCTGGATTCGAGCCCCGGACAAGGCATGGATGTTTGTGATTCTGCTGAGGTCCCGTCACTCTCATTAGCTACTAAACAAAGGGACCTGGATTCGAGCCCCGGACAAGGCATGGATGTTTGTGATTCTGCTGAGGACCCGTCACTCTCATTAGCTACTAAACAAAGGGACCTGGATTCGAGCCCCGGACAAGGCATGGATGTTTGTGATTCTGCTGAGGTCCCGTCACTCTCATTAGCTACTAAACAAAGGAACCTGGATTCGAGTCCCGGACAAGGCATGGATGCTTGTGATTCTGCTGAGGTCCCGTCACTCTCATTAGCTACTAAACAAAGGGACCTGGATTCCAGCCCCGGACAAGGCATGGATGTTTGTGATTCTGCTGAGGTCCCGTCACTCTCATTAGCTACTAAACAAAGGGACCTGGATTCGAGCCCTGGGCAAGGCATGGATGCTTGTGATTCTGCTGAGGTCCCGTCACTCTCATTAGCTGCTAAACAAATGGACCTGGATTCGAGCTGCGACAAGGCATGGATGTTTGTGATTCTGCTGAGGTCCCGTCACTCTCATTAGCTACTAAACAAAGGGACCTGGATTCGAGCCCTGGGCAAAGCATGGATGCTCGTGATTCTGCTGAGGTCCCGCCATCCTCATTAGCTACTAAACAAAGGGACCTGGATTCGAGCCCCGGACAAGGCATGGATGTTTGTGATTCTGCTGAAGTCCCGCCATCCTCACCGATCTTCTACTACGGCGAATTAAACTGTTAGACCTCTGTGGCAAGCATCTTCTTTTTAGAGTTAAACCTTGATTAGAGAAAATCATTTGGTATACTTTTAAGACTAATGTCAGAAATTCATCCAATATTCTTGAATGTTGAGATTCGATGCAAGGAAGGTCTTAATACAGTTATTACAACTCTTTGAATGAATTTCCATTTCAAAACATAAAAAATAATAAATAATAATAAATACCCCCTCAAGCAGCTGCTTGCCACAGAGGTCTGACAGGAGCCTGTCAGTTTATATGCCACAGTAGGAGATCTGAGAGGATGGCAGGACTCAAAACATACATAAATAAATATCCCCTCAAGCAGCCTCTTGCCACAGAGGTCTGACCGGAGCTGTCAGTTTATGCGCCTTAGTAGAAGCTGTGTGAAGGAGGCGAGAGACCTCAGTAGAAAAATGACAACCGAAGTGGCTCAGTCAGTAGGTTGGAAATTCATTCATTCATTTTTCACCGAGTACCGAGTGGTACCGAGTGGTCGGTGAGTTTTGCTCAGTCAGTAGGGCGTCAGGCTCGTAATCTGTTGTAACAGTTTCGAGTCACGCCTGAGCCAGCGTTCAGATTTATCTCCCCAAAACTCTCTGCCCTGCAGTCGGTAAGTAGGAGATACCGATGGGGTTGTAAAAGCCGCCGTCCATCGAACGGAATATTAAGTCATTGCCTGTGTGCGAGAGAGAGCCATATTCTTGGCACGTTGAAGAACACATTGGTCTTGACGGGAGACTCTCATCTGTCTCCCAACAGCTGTCCAGTTGGTACCCTTCCCCAATCTTCTCTGACCCTTCAGGGTTCTTGTGACCTGCCTATTTAGGGGTCGGGGGTGGCTAAGTCGGTAGTGCGCCAGGCTCATAATCTGTAGTTCCCAGGTTCGAGTCCAAACTGGGTCAGCGTTCAGATTTATCTCTGCAAATTCCCCGCCCTGCTCACGGTCAATAGGGGACACCGATAGGCTTGGAAAGGTCGCCGTCCGTCGTATGGGACCGTTAAGCCGTGGTCCCCTGTGCGGGAGAGCCATACCCTGTGCACGTTGAAGAACACGCTGGATGGCCTTGACGGGAGGCTACCATCTGTCTCCCAACAGCTGTTCCAGTGGGTCCCCTCCCCCAATCTTTTCTGAGCCTTCGGAGTCCATGTGATTGGCCATTTAGCCCATGGTGTGCAAAAAAGTGCCGCTCAGAGGTAAAACAACCCAACCTGCCTATTTAACCCATTGTTTGCCAAAAAGTGCTGCTCAGAGGTAAAACAACCTAATTTAACCTGGCCACTTAATCCAGTATGTTTAAAAAAAAGTGCTACTGAGGAAAAACAGCCCAACCCAACTTCCCAGAAGAGAGGAAAAAAATCTCAACTATTTTTAAAAAGAAATACTACCTATTCCCTAGAGGCGACAGGACTCCCTACTTTTTCTGTTACATTTATTATTATGTAGGCCATTCTATATTCATAGTATCTTATTATTACGGCCGATAAGTGACACCAGTGTGGCAAGTGCTCAGGTACAGGTAGAGTGAGGAAGTGCACCTGTTTTAACCCCTTGAGGAAAGGTGTAACGTTTTATGGCCAACGTTTCGGAAGCTGGGCTATCTCATTAGCTTCCATCAGGACAACTCTGACAACCTGAAGAGTTTTTTTTTTGGTGCGTCACCTGCCGGGTGTGGTCTAGCAGTTGGAGAATAGGCCTTCTACAGCTCCTGAGGGCAAGGTGTTCGATTCTCAATAAAAACGCCCTTTTGTAGTGTTAGCTATGGGCAGGGCACGGAGCATCGAGGACATACTTTTTTCAATCGGTGGATTCAATATTTATTTAGATGGATACAGTATTCTCGGAAACTTTCAGACACGTCTAGGTTGTTATAGCAATGGATAGAAATTTTTGAGTAACTTGTAAAAATTCGAAATTCGGTTTTCTGCATTATCTTTTGTGGGATTTCCTTCGATCATTGGGGCGGGGGTGGCTCAGTCGGTAGCGTGCCAGGCTCGTAATCTGTAGTTCCCAGGTTCGAGTTCCAGCTGGGTCAGCGTTGAGATTTATCTCCGCAAAAATTCCCCGCCCACGGTCAGTAGGGGACACCGATGGGTTTGGAAAGGCCGCCGTCCGTCGTATGGGACCGTTAAGCAGTGGTCCCCTGTGCGGGAGAGACATACTCTGTGCACATTAAAGAACACGCTGGATGGCCTTGACGGGAGGCTACCATCTGTCTCCCAATAGCTGTTCCAGTGGGTCCCCTCCCCCAACCTTCTCTGAGCCTTCGGGGTCCATGTGGCCTGACCATTTAGTCCATGGTGTGCAAAAAAGTGCCGCTCAGAGGTAAAACAACCTAACCCAACCTTCGATCATTATTCATAGGTATAGGTTATGATCTTAATATGCAAATTATCACTACAGCGTGTAAAAAATTTTGGAACGGGTTGAGAGTGAAAAGTTTCTTAAAGCTTTTTTAATGTTAATTGATGAGATAAGAGAGCTATTTTCGCACATAATGGGCTAAGTAGCCAAGTCACAAGGACCCCCAAGAACTTTCCATCCGATGGAGAGCGGCCTTTCCAAGCCCTATTTCCCCAATAGTAGAAAGGTAGTTATCAAGGAAAATTATCAACGTTGGCGCAATATAGACTCGATCCTAGGAACATCAGATTACGAGCTTGGAGAGCAGCCGACTAAGCTCCCCCCCCCCCCCCCTCACGTGCACCTCCAAAGGAGAGAAGGAAGAAGTTCAAAAATTCTTGTTTTGACACCCATTATATTATTGAAATATTATTAATATTAATCAAGTGCTTAGTACAAAACCGTAGCTAATATTATGTACATATGAAATATGAAAGCCAATTTTTTGATGGGAATGGCAGTTGGCAGACCTCCTCCCCCGTCCCATTTCCGATGCAATCCGCTTGCTCCATAGATCCCTGTCACCTTCCTTTTTAGTTACATTGTCGGCTTGTACAGGAAAATAAAAATCCATCCTGAATTTTGAAATCTGGGTTTTTCCGCTGTTGCGTAATCCATTGATGTTGAATGCTATACCTTGTCTAAGTTTAATGTTTACATATCAGTGTTTTCATTCCGCGGTGGGTATTTTTAGTTCATCGCATGGCCCTTTCAATGTATTTTCCCCAGCAATTATCCTCGCGGCCGCCCCCTCCTCCAACGACCATCACGTCAATTTAATTATATGACTAAACACATCGGTCGCGAGAACCCAGCATCCCTTTAACTTTTGGAAATGCGTCACAACGCAGTGCGTTATCGCTCGTGAGCAACTGCGTCATCGTCAAGTGACGCCAAGTGACGCTGACTGGCCGGTTATTGGCATCCGTCTGGCGTGGATGATGACGTCACTCAGCGTCTCTCACTCTTTTCCGAAAGCTCTTAACCGTCCACGTGGGCTTGTTACGAAACGATGCTCTGGTTGCTAGGCAGCGAACTGTGGCTTTTTCTCTCTTCTCGAGGCATGGAATAACCAAGAGCCACTGAACTGGCTTCGAAGCTTCTTCTTGAAAAATCCTTTTGTATTTACTTAAAGGCTCCGATTTTTTTGAGACTCTCATCATTAGGGAAGCTTAAAGAGAATCCCGTTACAAATCTCTCTCTCGTAAGAAGTCCATGTTGTCCAGAGATAAAGATCCTAACGACACAAATCTTTTTCTTCTTCTGGAGTTTAACAGCGGAATTTTTCGCACCCTGAGTGTAATGAGAACGCATTAATCATGCAGGAAGTGTCTGTCGACATCGAATGACGCTCACTGTGATGGAAAACAGGGGAGGCGGGGGGGGGTGCGAAATGCAAATCTTAACACTTAAGAACGTCATCAGATGCGGAAGGATGAAAAGAGATCCAATTAAGGTTTAAAACCATAAATGAGTTAGATGAGGATGTCTATACAGTACTGTGCAAATTAGTTGGGACAATAGGAAAATGCAGTAACAAAGACACAACTAAAATATTTATTAGTTTAATAATGTAGTTAATAGTGAATGTGACCCCCCTTAGCTTTAATTATTTCTTTCACCCTCTCAACCATTGATGTCACTAGCTTTCCACACATCTCCTTCACTTCAGAGTCGTGGTACCACACTTTCGTGACACTTTCTATCATTTTGGTTTTCGTCGTGCAATCCATCTTAGATATGCACGCTTTAATAATGGCCCACAAATTTTCAATGGGGTTTAGATCGGGTGAATTTCCTGGCCACTCCAATACCTTCAAATGTTGCTGGGTAAAGAAGCTCTTTGCAAGCTTAGAATTGTGGCATGGAGCCAGATCCTGTTGAAATACCCCATCGCCGTTAGGAAACAGCTTCTGCAGTGTTGGGACCATTTTCGCCTCCAGAACGCCTATGTACTTTTTGCTGTCCATCATTCCTTTAATGGGGTGAAGCGTCTGTGGCCCGGAAGCTGTGAAACATCCCCAAAACATGCCCTTGGATGGGTGTTTGGGGGATTGCTGTATGTGGCCGGATCGAAGTGGTTCTCCAGGCGAGCGGCGGACGAAATTTGACCTTTAGCCATGCACCTCAAAATGGGTTTCGTCAGAAAATATCACTTTTTCCCAATTCTCCACAGTCCAGTTCCGATGTTTCTTTGCCCAGGATAGCCTTTTTTGCTTCATAGCGGGCGTCAAAAGTTGCTTTTTGAGGGCCGTCGAGCCCGGCGGCCACACTCCAGAAGACGACGACGCACGGTGGAAGATCTATATTAACCCCATGAGACGCAATCTCTCTTTTGATGTCTCCACTGGTCTTCTTCGGGTCTATGATACTAATTCTTCGAATTACACTATCATCTCTAGGGGTGGTTTTTCTTTTTCTTCCACAGTGTCCTTTACGGGACGTGTCCACGGACCCTGTCCCCTTATGCAGCTTCATGATGCTTGTCCCAACTAATTCGCACAGTACTGTACTTCTAAAGACATAATAATTGGGTGATCACAAAAGCCCTACGCTACCTAATGGCGGTTTTGCGAATGATGCAGGTAATAGAGAACAATTCTTCCTGCATCTTTGGATGGAAGTCGGGACCCTCTTCAATTTTTACCAGCAATTTTAAATTAAATCAGCCCATTATTAAATTTTACGTAACATTTGATGGAAGTCAGCGCTTCTTAAATTTTGCATGCAGATTTGGATCAAAGTCAGGCCGCCCATGAATTTCGCTTGCAACTTTCAATAGAAAGCAGTCCCCGTTAAATTTTGCTAATACTGTTGAATAGAACTCGGACACCCTTTAAATTTTATAAGCACTCTTCTATAGAAAGTACAGCCTCTTAAATTTTGATTACATCTTTCAATAGAAATCAAATAGCCCCTTAAATTTATCCTGTACCTTGCGATGGAAGTCAACAGCCCTTATATTTTATCAGTATCTTTGTATGGAACTCACGACCCCTTAAATTTCACCAAAGCTTTCGAATGGAGCTCAGGTCTACTGAAATTGCAACAGAACTTCCTGATGGAGCTTAGGGTCACTTAAATTGCTCCAAACTTTTGGATGGAGCTCAGGTTCACCGAAATTGTACCAAACTTTCGAATGGAGCTCAGGTCCACTGAAATTGCACCATCACTTTCGGATGAAGCTCAGGTCCATTGAAATTACACCAGCACTTTTGGATGGAGCTCAGGTCCATTAAAATTGCACTATCACTTTCGGATGAAGCTCAGGTCCACTGAAATTGCACCATCACTTTCGGATGAAGCTCAGGTCCATTGAAATTACACCAGCACTTTCGGATGGAGCTCAGGTCCACTGAAATTGCACCATCACTTTCGGATGAAGCTCAGGTCCATTGAAATTACACCAGCACTTTCGGATGGAGCTCAGGTCTACTGAAATTGCACCATTACTTTCCGGATGAAGCTCAGGTTCATTGAAATTACACCAGCACTTTTGAATGGAGCTCAGGTCCACTGAAATTGCACCATCACTTTCGGATGAAGCTCAGGTCCACTGAAATTGCACCATCACTTTCGGATGAAGCTCAGGTCCACTGAAATTGCGCCATCACTTTCGGATGAAGCTCAGGTCCATTGAAATTGCACCATCACTTTCGGATGAAGCTCAGGTCCATTGAAATTGCACCATCACTTTCGGATGAAGCTCAGGTCCATTGAAATTGCACCATCACTTTCGGATGAAGCTCAGGTCCATTGAAATTACACCAGCACTTTGGGATGGAGCTCAGGTCTATTAATGGTCATCAGTACTATATGAGCTACCCTTTAATTTTGACCTGTACCTTTGGATGGAAGGTCAGCTCCCCTTTAAATATTGCCAGCACCTTTGAATGCAAGTCAAGCTCCCTTTGATTTTCCCAGCGCTTTTCAACGGAAATCAGCAACCCCTTAGCTTTTGACACCTTGTGATGAACTCGGGAGTAATGAAATCTTGCCAGCAATTAAGATGGAACTCAGGCCCACTTTAATTTTTCTAACACTTTCGGATGGTAAGGTTTCTCTATACTTTGCCAGCATCTTTGGGTGGAGTTCAGATTCCCGTAAATTTTGCCAGCAGTTTTTGGATGCAACTCGGGCTATCCAAATTTCTTCTAAAAGATCCTGAGAATAATTATTATATATATAAAAAACGTTTTAGCAATTATCTTGGCTCCTTGTGAAATCACTATTCAGACGTGTCAGCGAATGCATCCCCATCCAAAGGGCGTGGCCTCTGAAAGCCCATCGCTTTCCCCTTCTTCTGAGGGTACAACGTAGGTGGGCGAAAGCTCTTGTTTCTCCCCAGAAAAATATTACAGAAACTCTTTTTATTCTTAAATCAACTTTGCACTTAGCCGTGGCAGTTCTTGTGATGTGGCCATTTAATTCATCTGCCAAGGAAAATGTGTCGACAGCCGTAAATAGCATTACACAGCTTGAGTTTTTTTTAATGGGTGAAATTTTCTTTATTTTTGTATATTTTCATTGTTTTTTGTGATTTGTCCATTAATCTTTACCTTTCCCTATAGCACGGGACCCTCGCGTCCCTGCGGATAAGGAACAGTTGTTATCTTTCTGCTGAGGTCTCTTCTCCGTCCTCATTGATTGTTTTAATGAGATATCGTCTCTATAGTTTTACCTCTGAGCGGCACTTTTTTGCACACCATGGGCTAAATGGCCAGGTCACATGAACCCCGAAGGCTCAGAGAAGGTTGGGGGAGGGGACCCACTGGAACAGCTGTTGGGAGACAGATGGTAGCCTCCCGTCAAGGCCATCCAGCGTGTTCTTTAACGTGCACAGGGTATGGCTCTCCCGCACAGGGGTCCACGGCTTAACGTCCCATCCGACGGACGGCGGACTTTCCAAGCCCATCGGATAGATCCTCTTTATGGTATATTGCCACGACATCTTCCTGTCCAACCTCCGTGGCAAAGTGTATTGATTGAAGAATAAATTATTTTAATCTTCGTTTCAACTAAAGAAAAATTGTTGCAGTTCATTGAAAAATGATTAATATGCATCAGGAATCTTTTCGCGAAGCTCTTCCGTCATCCAAGTGATATACCCCAAGTATTGCTAGCCCTGATGACAAATAAAGGGAGGACCAAGTGATTGCCTATCCCTTTGACGACCAGGTTGTAAACGTGATTTTTACATGTCTTCAAGCATCCTGGTGACCCAAACCTCAGCGTGGTTTCAGTCCGATATGTTGCCAAGCCCTGACCATTTGTGTGACTCATAGGTGGACCTTGGGATAGTGGGATAATAATTTATTTCATGCAGGGGGTTACAGTAAAGCCAAGGTACAGGTAATTTTGGATATTAATTTAAACGAAAAGGTTCACTGGATTAACAAATCATGCACAACTGACGGTAACTGGAGTGAAAAACGAAAGTAGTTCATATAATTGGCACCGGCAATTCCTTTCAGGGAAGGGTAAAATATTTTATGCATTTCCAGTAAAGGGACAAATACATTAATAATGGTATTTTTAATGTTGTGAGTTTGCAGGGGCAATTGTTCTGTTCTATACTGTTTTGAAGTACTTCATCAGTTCAAAACTCATTAAAAAAAAGTTAATTGTGAAATTAACAGGAAAAGGATCCCACGAGAATCCTGATTACGTACGAACAGCAGTGGCATACTCAGAAAATTCTAAAAGGAGAGGGAAGATATGACATGCACGAGTCTGATTTTTTTTTAACTACTGCTTTAGAAAATATAGCCGTCCCGTGGCCGAGTGGTTAGCGCGCTTGGCTACTGATCTACGGGACCTGGGTTCGAGCCCCGGGTAAGGCATGGATGTTCGTGTTATTTTTCTGCGGAGGTCCTGCCATCCTCTCAGACCTTCTACTCTGGCATATAATGGGGCGGGGGTGGCTCAGTCGGTAGCGCGCCAGGCTCGTAATCTGTAGTTCCCAGGTTCGAGTCCCAGCTGGGTCAGCGTTGAGATTTATTTCCGCAAAATTCCCCGCCCTGCCCACGGTCAGTAGGGGACACCGATGGGCTTGGAAAGGCCGCCGTCCGTCGGATGGGACGTTAAGCCGTGGTCCCGTGTGCGGGAGAGCCATACCCTGCGCACGTTAAAGAACACGCTGGATGGTCTTGACGGGAGGCTACCATCTGTCTCCCAACAGCTGTTCCAGTGGGTCCCCTCTCCCAACCTTCTCTGAGCCTTCGGGGTCCATGTGACCTGGCCATTTAGCCCATGGTGTGTAAAAAAGTGCTGCTCAAAGGTTAAACAACCCAACTTGGGTATGCCACTGCATATGAGGATGGTAAACTTATTTTAATAATCACTATTCAAATTTGTATATATTTTTTTAACCTTCACGTTTTCAGTTGTTTGGCATCTCAGGATTGTAGTTTCACTGCTTTGATCTGAACAGTTATGATTGAGTTTGCATCCAACCTTTTAGTAATGGGACAGAAGATACTGTGATAGGGATGGTAGATAAGCTGTCTCTTTATTGATAGTAGCCGTCCCATGGCCGAGTGGTTAGCGGCATTAGCTACTGATCCAAGGGACCTGGGTTCGAGCCCCGGGTAAGGCATGGCTGTTTGTGTCGTTTTTCTGCTGAGGGCCTGCCATCCTCTCAGACCTTCTACTATGGCATATGAACTGACAGGCTCTTGTTAGACCTCTGTGGCAAGCAGCTGCTTGAGGGGGTATTTTTTAATTTTTTTTATTGATAGTAAAGACATCTGGGGGAAAAATTTCCATGTACCCGTTTATGTTGCCAAACAAAAAATGACCAATTGTATGGTGGGGAGCAACGGATGTACACATCCAAGTTGTACTTGAGACAGGTGTAGACATCCATTGCTACCCAAACATACAATTTGTCAGTTTTTGTCACAAATCTGAAATATTTTAACAAGTTTTTCTATTTGAATCTTTTAAAAATAAATTTATAAATTATGTGCTTGGAATAGTTTTTAAAAAAATGTGTAAATAAATTTGTATCCAAGGATGCAAAAAAAATATGGTAAAATGGCTTGATTCACAAAAAATATGCGCATTTATATTTTCCCACTTCTTTCATAGTAAATAAAGTCAAACGAAATTTTATTCTTCTTATTAATAGGGAAAAATGATACTTTAGATTCAAAATTGCATTTGTAAATTTGAATCTAAAGTATCATTTTTTCAATAGTTTAATATTTGAATAATTTAATACAATTTAGATTCGCATATTTTCTACAACCAAAAAAAATTCTTCGATGTGGAATGGCATTTAGTTTTCCAGCTTCTAAGCTATCTTGACAGTAGACCCCCCCCCCCAAATTAAGATGATCTTAAATCATATACATGCTTGCTTTGAGAGCTTTTGCACACATATAGAGAACAGTCTGCTTCAACAGTTACTGCCAAATTAAAAGCAGAAATTAAGTGATTCAACATAACTTTATCCTTGCTATTTTATGAAGGCCACAGATTGAACTATTTATCTTGTAAAATCTATCAACTTCAGGAATCTGCATGTACATATGACTACTCAAAGTTCGAAAATATCAAGAACTAGATTATGTAAAGGAGGTAACTGTCAAAATTGTGGAAATCTCCACTTCTGCTGGTAATGAGAGCAATACAAAAGTAGTAAAAATTCAACTATTTTTGGTAGTAAAAGTCACTGATGGAGAGCAAACTTAAAAAAAAAAACACTTAAGGCCGCCGTCCGTCGGATGGGACGTTAAGCCATGGCCCTGTGTGTAGGAGAGACATACCCTGTGCATGTTAAAGAACATGCTGGATGGCCTTGACGGGAGGCTACCATCTGTCTCCCAACAGCTGTTACAGTGGGTCCCCTCCCCCAACCTTCTCTGAGCCTTCGGGGTCCATGTGACTTGGCCATTTAGCCCATGGTGTGCAAAAAAGTGCAGCTCAGAGGTAAAACAACCCAACCCACTTTTCTAAAATAAGTTACCTCCACACAAAATCTAAAAGTAGCATATCTTTGTATTCCTATTATACATTTTCCCATTTCAGTAAAATCAGAACTTGACCTTCATTAGTAGTTAAAACTTTGAACACCCATAATAAGGTACATTAAATCATTAATGGAAATTGTAATTAATAAGATGATATATTACAGAATCCAGTTCTAGATTCTGTAATATATCGTCCTATTATTACCCTTCTCATTTGTCTATGATCATTAAAAAATCTCATTTCAAATAATATTTAACAATCAATCAGCTTTATGAAATAAAAAATAGTTTTAATATTTTTAAGTTAATCACTGAAGCATTTCTTAGAAGAAAAAAAAAACAACAAGCATTGAAAGCAATTCTATGTATTTCACTGCATACATTTGCATCTGAACACTTTCAGTTTAATGTTCAAGATAAATTTCATTAAATGACACAGGATAAATTGTCATTAGCCAAGTGGGATCTGAAATTGCCAAAAGAGAATGAAGTATCAAAAGAGAATGAAGTACCAAAAGAGAATGAAGTACAAATTAGCTGCAGTGAAAAATCTATAACAATCACTTTCAAGGCTCGAAGCTTGGCTATTGAGAAATGCAACTTGAAAACAATTGACTTCTGTGTAGAAAAGAAATGATCACACATAAAGTAATTTTCACTTATCAGCTAGTTTATTTAGGAATTTCCCTGTATAGAAAAATACCTCTGGGTAATTAATAATTAATTATATACATATTTACAAGCTGCAGTAAATACTGCTGGAGAAATGGCCCAAGAAAGGCACAAGACATTACGAGCTCTCCCCGGCTTGGTTGGCATGGCCCGTAGCTGACTGCAGAGCTGCTTTTGTAACACACTGCTGTGGAGGTTTGCAGAATAAATTAGGGCTCAAATATACAACAAAGGAACTGTGCAGCTCAAACAGTCTATGTACATATTTACAGTAATAAATTAACATTCATCTATGACACCCTTCTGACTTTTAGAAGCTGACACCACAGTCTATAGAAAAAAAAGTCCATCTCCATTGGTCTTTGGACTAACATCATCTCCTTGTGGCAGTGGTCAAACACGTGGCGCAGACGGGTCCCGATGAAGAACATGTATGCTGGGTGTTGAAGCACAACAATGCTCAATGCTGGGCAACACTTCCCATGTTGCCCTACCCAGGGCTTGAGGCACTAGTACTCCTCATTTTGCTATTGTACAATTAACTTTACAAGTCCTAATCATCAAATGCTTTCTTGACTACTTGCAGATGAGTTGTTGAAGGAGACTTGGTGGTCAGCTATGCTACGACGCATAGGAATGCTGGGAGTTGGGGTGTTTTCCAAAGGGGCTGTCATCCATGGGTGAACTAGGATGTCCTCTAAACTTGGTCTATCTGAAGGTCTGACTGAGAGGCACTTCTTAATTAGATCTTGGCATTCTGTAATGAAAAAAGGAAAAAAATTATAAATAACTGTTCTGTATGTTACTACAATAAAAAAATAATTTACAGAGCTATGAAATTAATATTTACTATCCAGAAGTGTTTTCTGCAAGTGCAGCACATGCAAAAGAAAGGGTACGAAATAATAAATAAAAAATAAATACCCCCTCAACAGCTGCTTGCCACAGAGGTCTGAGAGGATGGCAGGACCTCAGCAGAAGAACAACACATACATCCATGCCTTATCCGGGGCTCGAACCCAGGTCCTAGATCAGTAGCCAAGCGTGCTAACCACTCGGCCACGGGAAACTAATTTAAATTATTTATTTTAAACCAACTTAAGTTTTTAGTTATTTAATTTGGACAATCTCTGAAGTTCTTTGCTGCTCTCTTTGGAAAACACTTCTGTTTTAAATGTTTTTTTAGTTTAATTACTAAATTTAGTATTACAACTAAAAATTGACTAATACTATTTTAAGTATTACAACTAAAAGTTGGCTAATACTATTTAAAGTATTACAACCAAAAATTGGCTAATATTATTTTAAGTATTACAACTAAATGTTGGCTAATACTATTTTAATGTTTAATTAAACGAAGCATTAAATCATTACTTTATAAATAGCAGTTTTAAATATAAAGAAAAAATCCCAAAGATATAGCGGCAAATAAATTTGGGCCATTATAAACCAAATAACAGCTATACAGGAATTAACTTTTCTGTTAAATTTAAGAGGGTATTAATTTTCTTTCCTCAAAATTACCCAGAATATGTAAGTTTTTGTTTATTAAGTTATAGCCGTAAAATGGATATGCATAAATAAAATTGTTCCAATTAAAGCTAACCAGGAAAACTTTGAAAGAGCATAAAATTAAAACTAGCCTAAAACCATTTATTCTTTATAAATGCCCAAAATATGCTTAATTAAACGAAACATTATCATACTTTCCCTTAAATATATTCGCACACGTTCAATTACAAACACATAAATAAAACTGAATTAAATAAAAAAGAAGTAAAAAAGAAGTCGAACTTACCAGGTGATAACCGCCTCCTGAATCGCACTTCAGCCCGGAGAATTTGTTCATCGTGTTCAAAAGGGATATCGCCACAGACCATGTCGTAGAGTAGTATGCCAAGAGACCACACGGTGGCGCTGCGTCCGTGGTAGCGATTGTTCCGAATCCACTCGGGTGGACTGTACACGCGAGTTCCTGCAGGAAGAGAAAGAGGAGCGCCCTTCAGTACTTGGCACTTTGCCAAAAAGCCACGTACTAAGTACAGCATCAGGCATTTTAACGGTTGCGGTGGAGTTTTTTTTACGATTTCCAAACACTTAATTTTTTTTAAATCCATTGCTCAATGGATCAGTTTAAGATTTATTGGAATCCGGTTACGGTTAAATAAATGAAGTCATTAAAAATTTTTTGTTCAAATAAAATTTTATTGTAAATTAAAAAACTAATGATGCAAATTAGTTTTTGTCTATTAATTTGAAATTAAGTCAATTAAAAACGAAATAAAATCAACTACTTCATTAAAAATTTTAATGAAGTAAATATTATTGTCAATGTTGAAGATTATGTTTTCGATTGAACCGAGTTTGATAAATTCAGATTATTATTTTGCAGTTAAAATCTCCACAGAAACCTTTAATAACAACCTTTACACAAAATAATTATTTCACAGTTACAAAACATACTTAGAAACAAAGCTTATAAACATTCCTATTTTTATTTCCCTGCTCTGTTATTTACTCATTTCTCATTTGTTCTGCTTTATACAGAAGGAGTCAATTAGATTACACAACGCTGTTCAAAACACTTTTCACCATTTCATCTTATTACGCGAATTCCAAATGGCAACACTAAACGAGCTTAAAGGTGGTTCTTTTGAGAAAGAAAAGAGTGTTAACCGTAACCATTTGACAGATCAGATCAGGACAGCATATTTAGTGCTGGCTTGCTCCGTGTGAAATAGGGCGAACAAAGGTAAACAAACGTCGGAGCGGTAAAACTGCTCACAATGTAACCTCAAAACATAACCTCATTCCAATCCCAATACGCGCATACAGTGCGCTTCTGTTGTTTTAGAAGAGAAAATAAAACTACAATGAAAAAAAAAATTTACCGTCTTAAAATATGCTTGGCTCTTTGGACCAATTAGAAGCGATCTGAGCTGTGCGAAGGGGATTAAGGAAAAACGTCGCCATGACAACATACGTGGAAGTCTCCCGAAAACCGCCACAGGTATCGAGAGCGCTCCAACTCAAAACGTAACCAATCATCAACTTTCGCCATAAACCTGTTCGCTCAACCGAAACAAACAACAAACATTCCATCCACGCCAAGCCAGGTATAGGCCGAGAAATGACCTAGTTGCCGGCCGAGCGCCGTGTCCAGATCCTGTTCTCTGGTATGTGCGCGGGCTCTTTACCTTGTAAGGAATGTGGTCCTTAGTGGCTAAAGTGGTGAGGGGACGAAAAAGGGTTGAACGGCCAAGCTCAGGTGCTACGGGGGCCAACGACCCCCAGAGCTGACGCGGGGAGGGCGGCGACGGGGAGAAGGTCTAGGGGGGGAGGAACTCGACTCCATCTCGCTCTAGACACATATACACACAAACTCCAACTGTCCCGATCGATGACTTGCGCGCCAGACGCGGCAAAGGAGACTTGGCACCGTGCCAAATGCGATGTCTGCGGCGGTCGCAGGCAGACGGGCTGAAGTTTGGCGGCAGGAAACTGCGCATGCGTACATTAGCGGCGGCGGTAGCTAAGCAACCATGGGTAGAGCCAGAATGTAAAAAAAATGGTCTGAAGAATTCCGGATGTGTTATCCTACACGCACTAATAGCTACCAGATAAAAACCAAATATTGCCGAAAAAAGGATTGTATGCTGTTGAGTAGTCATTCAACTTAACATTTCACAGACGAGGTTCGCTCACTTAAGAAAACAGATTTTTTTTTTTAAATTGCACTTTTAAAAACGCTGATTTTGACTTTTATGTTTCTGGCGCGAAAAGAATGCCGAAAACGTATTGATACTTGACAACTTTTTTTTTTAAATAAAAGGTTTTAAATGTACGCACTTAATAACGTAAAAAAAAAACCACGAAAAAAACTGGGACAGAATTTAGTACAACGAAAACCTAATGCGCATAACTAAAACTAAGCAACTTCTATTTCAGAAATGAAAGATATTACTATCGACAAATTGCAGATAAAAATAAAGCAATCAAAACAATACAAATATGATTTAACCATTTATAACCATGATAAACACTATGATAACTTCATTACTAATGGCAACATGCCAACAGTACATCAAAATAACCAACACGTCTTCTCTAAATAATTGATAGAAAATATAAATATTAAACTTTGACATTTCAGCTAGCTGCTGGCAGAATTTTCTCTATACGGTTTCCCGCTAAAAATACTCAAGTGGAACCAAAGGTCTCCTAATTTTGAACTTTGCTATCCCTATCGACGTTCCAAAACCGTTGCCAAATTTATTCTTGGCTCATTGTCGAAGCTAAATGCCCCTAGATTCGAGTGTTCTTGAGGCGATATATTATTTTTCTCGATTGCATGTACATCAAATTAGGGGCGGGATTTTCTCCCATTTTTATTCGTGACATTTCTACACAAAATATCAACACGTTGTATGTCGAAAGCTTTTCAACGCGCAGTACTATAAAAAAAAAATTATGAACACTAATTTTAATCTCTTACAGAGAAGCGATTACAATAGACAAACTTTAAACACGATTCTGCAGTCGTGAACGACGCACTCAGAAATATTTGGGGTCACAGCAATTGTCGTCCTGCAAACCATCTCTCTTGGGCGACCCCGTTGCCCAGCTGCCGTTTTAGTTACGTAATCAACCATTACGGAACGAAGTTATTTGTCAAACATGTAGGAGTGTTCTACATACAGCAAACGCCATAAAACATTTTACTTTCCAAATTAATCGGTAATAACTTTCTACAAAAAAAACAATAAATCTTTACACGCTAATTAAAAAACTATATTTAACTTGAACTCTGCTATACGGTCAAAATTTCTAAGAATACTTATAGCAACCATCTTATGGCAAATGATAACTGTAATGACAGATAAGCATAACACTTCTGAATCCATCAAGTACCTAGGCCAAAGTCCAAAGTTGTCTCTGATCTCTCATCACATATTTTTTTCCCCCTACTCTGTTATTGGTCCATTCTGCTATACAGATAACTACACTTCAGTTATTTCTAAACAAGTTTTTTTTAAACACTAAATAGATCGAAAGTATCTAAAAAAAATGTAAACTCACCATCAAAGTCAGTGTAGATAGTATCCTTCAAAAATGCACCAGAACCAAAGTCTATGAGTCTTAGCTGCAATGATTTCAGATCAACCAAGATGTTTTCATCTTTGATATCTCTGTGGATGACACCACACTTATGACAGTCTAAAATAGATTCCACCACTTGATGAAAAAATAGTCTGGACAATTTCTCTTCTAAATGGCCCTTCTCAGTAATGAAGTCAAACATATCCTTTACCGATTCTGGTCTTTCCATAACAATGATGAAGGCTTCTGGACGTTCATACCAGTCAAGCAGTTTCACAACACCTTTGACGTGATTAACTTTTCTTAGCAAACAGATCTCAAGAGGAATTCGGTGTCCATTCAGCTAAAACAAAAAGAAACAAAAAAAAAAATTGTAACAGACGAAAAAAAAATACTACAAATTTATTTTTTACATAACTTAATCATTTTAAATGGCACTACGGGCGAAATATGATTATCATATTCTTAATAAAAATCGTAGCTGCGCATATCTTGCAGAAATAATACGGCATTTATATAACCTAACACAATTTTTAATATACATATGAAATAGTTACATACAACGCTTTGATTGACATTAGAATTAAACATAAGTTGTGAAATCCTACGCTGCCAGCTTGGGGACCCTCCCACGCATACGACCACGCACTATGACGCAGCCCGAAATAGGCAGCCACTCTCCCTTCCCGTGGGCTGGTGAGGGCTTGCTGGCTCCCAGTTGCAAAGGTCACTCGACCGCCCTCGTATGAACTGCCGAGCGGCTTCCGTTCGAGGGTCGACGGTTAACGAGATCCGTTGCCGAAGCCAGAAACGCACCCGAATTTTCCAAGCTTACTCCTCAATTACTTCACATTTAATCCATAAACAGTAGCCTAACTCACACACAAGAGTTTTGAGATCAGAAATAAAACTTCTTAAAGCTTTAATAACCATATATTAAAATTAAGCAAATTAACGACAGTTTCAAAAACGTTATCTTTAAAAACAGTCAAATGAAGCTAGCTTACCTGTCCCCAGTCAGTAACTTTTTCTTTGCTGACATGTTTGATAGCAACCTACAAAAAGAAACAAGAAAAAAATCATAAACATCTTGCACAATAAAGAGTTTGCTCGTAAAATACAATAGATATGAAAGTAAAGAATCGGCCACGACTGCTAACTTATATAAGTACAAGCAAGAAATAATACTTCAACGGAAAACGATATCAGATCATATATTTACTATTAAACTTGCTGATTTAAGAACGAAAAAGTTATCAATGGACATGGCAGATTGTTTACATTTCATCATGACTACATATAAATTCTACATCAATATTAACATTATTCGACACAAGGTAAATTTTTATCACCATTTTCACTTTATATATTAAAAAAAAACAATATTAACCTCATATGAATTAATCTGTTAACATTAATGCAACTCAGCAATAATAAAACGTTTCAAGCAAGTTATATCATCTTAAGTATTACTTTAAATATCAACTGAGGAAGCAATAACACGAAAAGATGACTTTTTTGTAGATATATATTCTTTTTTGTAGATATATATTAAACTAGAGTTTGAGTTTTTATCACACAAACCCTCATAATCATCAAGTACAAAAAAATTAAGCATGTTTTTCCATTACGTTACCCCAGTTGAATGTAAACAAACGACTTATCTAAAAGTAAACAAAGCATCAAACTCTCAAAAAGTGTTAAATACAAATAAAATGTCAGGGACAAATAGCAAAGCTTGTAATATAATCGCAAGTTTCGCTATTCGAACCCACCATCAAATCAAAATATTAACCTACCGGGATGTTGTCCCGAAGTCTGGTACCAGCATACACTGTACCGAAACCGCCTTTTCCAAGCACAGGTCCAACACGATAGTTTTTCTCAAATGATTCCTTTTCACGTGCTGCAAAAATCGGAGGAAACTTTTTTAGCATCAAACCAAATGAACAGCTTACAAAGATTCACTACAAGAACTTACATTTACTATCATACAAAGAACGATATCCATTTGATGAATGGCTGCATCACAACAGCGCATCATCACAATAGAAAAGGCAAATCACGTATATCCGTACCTGGGCGTTCTTTTTCAGGGCTTGTGTTGCTGTTTGAAGAGAACACACTAAAAGCTGGAATCTTTCTAGCTAACATTATCCAAAGAGAGGTATAATCACAACACAGATGAGGCAGTATCTTATGTAGAATGTGTACGAGGCACTGTTCCCGTACACACACCACACGACAGAAAACGACACAAGTCCACACTTCACGAGTTTCTACTACGCTTTGGCTGTATGAACGTTGACCGTAGAATAAAGTTTACGTTGGGGATGGATCACTCCGCCATCAGGCGGGATTTCAGTCTATGACCATGCGTTGCAGGAATGCAATCATATTCTCCTAGTTAAGGTCATTTTGTACCTTCAATATCAAGAAATAAATAAACAGCTTCAAAATTTAATCAAAAATGCAATTTTTTAACAGAAATTATCGTATATATTTTAAATTACGCTGTTTATTATGCTAGGACTATGTTGCTTGATCGGCGTATTACTAGAACATTAGGTTTCAGTGATACGGCTTGGCGTCACGAGGAGTGCGTGGTGGAGGAACAACAACTACACCAACCCGCCAAAACGGACCAATGAGAGTGAGCAGCCTCCGTTCTTTTTTCCTCGGTCCTAGCCAATGAAAGTCCTCAATCATTTGGAGTTGGCGGTTGGCAGAAGCTGTGCGCGTTTTTCTCAGTACAACTGTGGAAATACGCCAGAAGAGAGCGGGAGATTGTTTAGGAAGGATGGGACTGGGAATATGGAAGGCCTGGCTTGTCCCAACCAGGATGTAGCGTTGATACACAAGCAACAGAAGGTATTCACGGATATGTAGATAAGCCTATTTCTCGGAACCGTAATAACATCCTTATTATGAAAAATAATTAACTGTTTTTGTTTCGTTGGAATATAGCATCTAATTTCTTTTAAAAGGAAGTTTTTTTCTCCCATATTCGAGATGAGCTTTCTTGCAAAATATTAGCAAGTTTCGACGATATCAGGTTTTACCGAATTGCTGAATCGTCAGGTTCCGTTTGCGATAAATTATATTTATTGGAGTTTTTAATTTGTATTCTTAACGGACGGATTGCTCTTATTATCTATAGGTCTCTGTGATGTTCTTACGGCATGAAGAAGTGCCAATTTCAATTCGTATCGAATATTTTCTCAACTAGTGAAATTACGATTTGAAATTTACGTAATGTATTAAAACGTCTATCGTAAAATCTATGTGAACTATAGGCAAGGAAGCTTTTGTTTACGAACTTTACGTAAATAAATAGAGATCTAGGTAAAATTTCAGTGGATGTTTTCTTCATACATTGAAACTGAAATATTAGCCAAAACCTAATAAAATACTTTAAGGAACAGTATGTTTTTTAAATCAAAACTTAAGAAATTAATTATTTAGACAATAGTTGTTATTTTTAACTTGGGCAGAAATTGAGGATTTCCCTGGAAGAAAAGCTCTTCCCCGATGAATTAATGTCCTCAGAAGTGTCCCCGGAATTTGTCTTGAGATATTTTTTTTTAATATTAAATTAACTGTACAGCATGAACATATTTTTTCTTACCAGTAGTGATAACATAGTTAAATTGGAAATTTAGATGTCGCCTGTGAAATTAGGGTGAGCAGCAGTCCTCTAATCAATTCTTCAGATTGAATTTTTAAAATATCCTCGGATCTTTTTCTTTAAATCTATTCATTCTTTATTTTAACATTCAGTTATAGGATACTTTTAAGATAACCATCGAAATTCCCATAAATATTATGATTTAGGCCTGATTTTTTTCTTTCTGAAAGTCATTTTCTTCCGCTTGTTATTTTAAATGACAAGGATATATATGAAATAAAAAAAGATTTTTATTTCATAAATAATTTATAGGAAATAATTGCTTCGAAATCGAAAAATAAGTATGCGCGGGAAAAATTATTGTTTGGAAGAGGCTGGGATAAGAATCCAAAAATTTATTGATAACACGTGGTTGATCACTTAGGGTTTGATCATAGAACAACATTTCCACTAACAAGATTATAAAGTATCTAACGGACAGGAATATCAGATATCTTTAAGATTTAATGAGAATTTCATTTTAATCGAAAACACATATGGTATACAAGTTCGGTTTCAATCTTAAGACAAGATACGAGATATAAACAAAACAAATTTCATCCCTTTTAAAATATTTACATAAAATTTAGTTTTTTATCTTTACAAAAAAGGCGATTTGAGACTCATTTAATGAAATGTTACACAAAAGAAACTGAATATAGCATATGCACCTCGAGTCTACTTGTATAGGAGAAATACACAACGCGTGTTAAAGAGTACAGTCGCCCAAAAAAGTATCCGAACACTATGGTTGATTACAGAATTCAGGAAAAATATCTGGCAACGATTTTTTTTTAGAAATTAGTGATCTGGCAACCTTCGTGTCACGTAATTACAAAATTCAGGAAAAATATCTGGAGCGTGTACAGCAACTGTACACGCTCCAGTTACCGTTCACAGCAAACTGGAGCGTGTGCAGTAACTGCACACGCTCCAGTTTGCTGTGAACGGTAACTGCACACGCTCAATATTTCCGTGAGTGAGCCCACAAGATCTAGTATCAAAATAATATGACCACCTACAGTCGCTCAAAAAAGTATCCGAACACTATGGTTGATTACAGAATTCGGAAAAAATATCTGGAGCGTGTACAGCAAACTGGAGCGTGTGCAGTTACTGCACACGCTCCAGTTTGCTGTGAACGGTAACTGCACACGCTCAATATTTCCGTGAGTGAGCCCACACGATCTAGTATCAAAATAATATGACCACCTACAGTCGCTCAAAAAAGTATCCGAACACCGTGGTTGATTACAGAATTCATAAAAAATATCTGGCAACGATTTTTTTAGAGATTAGTGATCTGGCAACATTCGTGTCACGTGACACGAAGGTTGCCAGACGATACTTTTTTGAGCGACTGTACTTTTTTTTTTTACTTTAGATGGCTTTTGACAGATCCTAAGCAGCTGTCTCCTAAAGCTACCAATGTTTTTTTTTTCTTTAATTCCAATTCACTTTCTGGACAGATATGACAACAAAACTTCTACCAACAAATCCATGAATATTTTTGGAAAATTTTGAGAAAAATAGGAAAACAAAGGAATAAAAAGTAAGGTAATGCTAGAGTTACCAAAAGTTGAAAATATGAATACAGAACTTTTCCCAAAAATTTCTTTAAAAAATAGGACAGACGTAAATTTAAATATAAATGTCGACAGGTACATAAAAATATGATTTTTATATTTTATAAAATCAGCATATTGTCACTGAAGGATCTGCAGAGAACGTGAATACAAAAAGGCGCTATAATAACATTACTAGATTGGATTGTTTTACCTCTGAGCGGCACTTTTTTGCACACCATGGGCTAAATGACCAGGCCACAAGGACCCCGAAGGCTCAGAGAAGATTGGGAGAGGGGACCCACTGGAACAGCTGTTGGGAGACAGATGGTAGCCTCCCGTCAAGGCCATCCAGCGTGTTCTTCAACGTGCACAGGGTATGGCTCTCCCGCACACGGGACCACGGCTTAACGTTCCATCCGACGGACGGCGGATTTTCAAGCCCATCGGTGTCCCCTACTGACCGTGGGCAGGGCGGGAAATTTTGCGGAGATAAATTTCAACACTGACCCAGCTGGGACTCGAACCTGGGAACTACAGATTACGAGCCTGGCGCGCTACCGACTGAGCCATCCCCGTCCCAACAATACTAGAGTATCCGGCGCAGAATATCTGCTGGCGCAAGTTATTGCTGCAATGTTTAATGACCTCTCCCTGGGACCAAGGCCCTCTGGAAGGAAGAAAAAACTGCACCCAGGTGACCTTGAACGTTACAAAAGTAAAGAAAGAAAAAAAAGAAGACGGCTTTGTTTTATATTAATTATAATTCACATTTTAATAACAACAGATAAGATTTCTTTGTTAGAAGGGTCAAAATAAATAAGTAAATAATATACCTTTTAATATTTGATCTGTTGTGAAGTTACGTGTGAGGTCTGGCTGTCTTTTGTCCAGCGGTGTTGGCGTTCCTCAACGTTGTTGCTGGACATGCCAGCATGTCGATTGTGTCGCCACACATGTCATATTTCATAAATATTTTTGATTGAACAAAAGAGGACATTTCGATACAAAAAATAAGAACATGTTCTCTTTAAAAGAGATGCTCTGGCAACCACAGTTAATGCTGTCTTTGCTGGAAACAATTTCTACTTTTGACGTGACTCCCTGCTCTGCATCTACAATGGGGTGGCTCAGTCGGTAGCGCGCCAGGCTCGCAATCTGTAGTTCCCAGGTTCGAGTCCCAGCTGGGTCAGCATTGAGATTTATCTCCGCAAAATTTCCCACCCTGCCCACGGTCAGTAGGGGACACCGACGGGTTTGGAAAAGCCGCCGTCCGTAGGATGGGACGTTAAGCTGTGGCCCCGTGCGTTGGAGAGACATATCCTGTGTACGTTAAAGAACACGCTGGATGGCCTTGACGGGAGATTACCATCTGTCTCCCAACAGCTGTTCCAGTGGGTCCCCTCCCCCAACCTTCTCTGAGCCTTCGGGGTCCATGTGACCTGGCCATTTAGCCCATTGTGTGCAAAAAAGTGCCGCTCAGAGGTAAAACAATCCAACTCCATCTACAATTTACTGCATGTCAAGAAGAGAAAATAGGCCTTGGTTTAATGATGTGTTCGTAATTTTGATATTCATCCCTCTTTTCCTAACTCTTAGCCCTTGGGGTGCTTGTGACCTCTTTCCCTGTAACCCCCTTGAAGAGAATATTGAAAGTGGCCACACCAGGATCAAATTCAATTTCTGCCTCATGATCTAAAACAGCACTTGGCAATATTTGTTAAAGTTTCACTTCGTAGGTAGAGTTACTTTACCTCTGAGCTGTACACAATGGATTACATAGCCAGATCACAAGACCCAAGGGCTCAGAGAAGGTTAAGGGGAACCCACTGGACGACTGTTAGGAAACAGATGGTACCTCCCTTCAAGGCCATCCAGCGCGTTCTTCAACGAACACAGGTTATTGCTCTCATGCACACTGGGCCACGGCTTAACTTCCCATCCGTCGAACGACGGCCTTTCCAAGCTGCTCGGTCTCCTTTCTCACCGTGGGAAGGGCGATGGTTGGCGAAGATAAATCTCAACGCTGGCACAATTGGGACTCGAACCTGAGAACTGCAGATTACGAACCTAGTTCCCAAGCAATCCCCCCCCCCCCCCTTCACTCGTAGGTATTTCTGGCGTGGGATGACTAATGGTGGTTGTATGTACTCTAATATGTACTTCGTTGTCACCATTTCAAAATGCAATTGACCCTGAATTAATGACTTCAACAGAACGTTGTTTCCCTGTTCTTTTGTTCTGAAAGTTGCAGGTGTCATGCCCTGAGGGAATGAAGGTCATTCCTATTCTCTCTCCCCCCAAACACGGCTTTCAAACAAATGCATGTTTCATTGCACTCGACAACTTACAGTCTCTGTCGTATTACAAGCAATTAGAAATAAATTTCCCTAAGACCTAAGACCTAAATAAGATAGAAAAACTCTCCATATTATTGTTAACTTTTGTTAGATACATACACTTGTAGTGCCTACAGTAATCACGCAATATCAAAGTATATAAAAGTAACTCCCTTTTGATAACTATGAAAACAACTTTTTTTTGTTCCATGATAATTTTACTATTTCATTAAGTTGTTTCAACATACAATCTCTTTTTTTCTCTTACGTTCTTTTTCAAGGATATAGGTGGCGGGGGTGCTCAGTCGGTAGCGCGCCAGGCTCGTAATCTGTAGTTCCCAGATTCGAGTCCCAGCTGGGTCACCGTTGAGATTTATCTCCGCAAAATTCCCCGCCCTGCCCACGGTCAGTAGGGACACCAATGGGCTTGGAAAGGCCGCCATCCATCGGATGGGACGTTAAGCCGTGGCCCCGTGTGCGGGAGAGCCATACCCTGTGCACGTTAAAGAACATGCTGGATGGCCTTGACGGGAGGCTACCATCTGTCTCCCAACAGCTGTTCCATTGGGTCCCCTCCTCCAACCTTCTCTGAGCCTTCGGGGTCCATGTGACCTGGCCATTTAGCCCATGGTGTGCAAAAAAGTGCCGCTCAGAGGTAAAACAACCCAACACTCAAGGATATAGTGCCTAACGTGCAGTTATAGGTGGAGTTTGTACCTCCAATGTTCATAGAGTTCTGGTTTATTAATTAATGTTTTTGCCCAAACTAAAGTTCAGAGCTAGAAATTCAATCAAAATATTAAATAAAAAAGATAATATTTGTACATTAGAGAGGGGAAAGTTAGTGTTTGTACATTATAGCCGTTTTTATTATGAAATTTTTTAGGAGGTTGGGTTAGTGTATCACTGGACAGCTGTTAGGAAACAGCTAGTCTTCGGTCAACTTTTTTTTTTTTTGATTTGCGACATATAGGACAGAGAAGAATCCTAGAAGCTACTGCTAGCTTAATTCAGGCCTTCTCATACAAGGACATGCCCTACTAAGACCGAAGTCACTGCTGACCACTGCCTTAGTTAGAGCTAACACAACATACAAAGTTTGCCTTGCTGGAACAGTCGCTAGCTGCCTAACCACTTATGCCAGTTAAGGCAACTCCATCCAGCGAGTTCTTTACGTGCACAGGGTATGGTCCTGCACATGGAACCAGGCTCCATGTGTGGATGTCATGGCTTGATGTCCATCCGACGAATGACGGCCTATCCAAGTCTCATCTTTCTTAAAATATGGGGATGAGTCTAAACCCAGCTTATGTTCTCGACACCTGGACCAAAGTCTTAGTGACGGCCAAAGGTAAAACAACTCAATTCAACTTTGTGCTGTTATTATTTTGCAAGTTTAATGCTGAAAGAAAAAGTCTAATCGCTTTTTTTTCCATTATCTATTTCACAATAAATTGGGTAAAAGAACAGAGTTGGGTTGGGTTGGGTTGTTTTACCTCTGAGCGGCACTTTTTTGCACACCATGGACTAAAAGGCCAGGTCACATGGACCCCGAAGGCTCAGAGAAGGTTGGGGGAGGGGACCCACTGGAACAGCTGTTGGGAGACAGATGGTAACCTCCCGTCAAGGCCATCCAGCGTGTTCTTTAACGTGCACAGGGTATGGCTCTCCCGCACACGGAGCCACGGCTTAACGTCCCATCCGAAGGACGGCGGCCTTTCCAAGCCCATCGGTGTCCCCTACTGACCGTGGGCAGGGCGGGGAATTTTGCGGAGATAAAAAAAAAACAGAGAAAGTCCCTTGGAACACGGATGTTGATCATATCAAGATCTGATAATAAATTCGTCAGAATGGAAAAACCTCAGAGAGGTTTAAAAAAAGTTCCGGCTAGACGGTTAATAACAGAAGACGCGTCAAAAACATTGACCCGAGAATGTCTGGCCTCGGACGCATGCTCATTCACCATTGCTTGATGGAAATACCTCAAAAACATGACTGTTCAATGCTCAAGTGTTTAGCTTGTGTAATAGGAAATGAAATCGTTTGTAATGCAATAATAGAGTGCGAAAGTCGTGTCCCCTACTGACCGTGGGCAGGGCGGGAAATTTTTGTGGAGATAAATCTCAACGCTGACCCAGCTGGGACTCGAACCTGGGAACTAGAGATTACGAGTTTGGCGCGCTACCGACTGAGCCACCCCCGCCCCAAGCTCATCGGTATCCCACTTTCTGATCGAGAGAAAGATAGGGGTTTAGCGAAGATAACTATCAACACTGACCCTGGTGGAACTCGAACCTGGGAACTACAGATTATGAACGAACCCGCTCTATTATAAACCATAATCGATGAATGGTTGATTCAGAGACATGTTATGTGGGTTGATGGTCCATTATATTGTACATTGATCTCTTATTGTTCCTGATTGATCTCCATTAGTCTATGATGATGATTAGTCCTTTTAGTCAGGTATAAAAAGCTCCAGAGGAGGACAATTTCTTTTTATTTTTCCATAAAGGTCATCACAGACAATCGTTTTGAAAGACACGACAGACCATTTCATTATTTATTCAGATTTGATCTGCACCTCATTCAATCAGTTACCTTCTGTAATATTTTAATGGAAATTTCATGCATGAAAACCAAGATCTATTTTAAAATATCTTAGTAAATATTTCTTTCCTAAGGGAAGGAAATCAAAGCGAGTTAAATCGATTCGATCCTCGGATTGGGTTGAATCGGTTCATTGATTTTGTTCGAGTCACGATTGTTGATCCAACAAAACACGTTCCTCACGTGACACTGATGACTTTCTGTATTAGTGTTCCGATTCAAAGCGTTTAGCTTTTTTTGGGGGCATTCTGAAGGCTAATTAATCATGAATACGAACAAAGGAAATGAGGAATGGTTACTAATATGCTGAAAATGCATCCGTCTTCATTTCACATCTCTTTATTGTATGCCATAGAAAAAAAATAAATACCCCCTCAAGCAGCTGCTTGCCACGAGGTCTGACAGGAGCCTGTCAATTTATATGCCATAGTAGAAGGTCTGTGAGGATGGCAGAACCTCAGCAGAAAAACAACACAAACGTCCATGCCTTGTCCGGGGCTCGAACCCAGGTCCCTTTGATCAGTTGCCAAGTGCGCTAACCACTCGGCCACGGGACGGGCGTAAAAAATAAATTGTCGACGTAGCAGACGTTTCGAAGATTTGTGAGGAAGCGAAATCATACATCTGGCAAAAAAAAATCCATTATTTATCCGCGATTCGAACCCTGTCCCAACATTAATGGGGCAGCTAGTGGTTAGTGCACTTGACTACTGATCTAAGGGATCTGGGTTCGAGCACCGGGTTAAGACGTGGATGTTGGTTGTCTTTCTGCTTAGGTCTCGCCTTCCTCACGGATCTTCTCTATGGCGTATTAAACTGACAGGCTCCTGTCAGACCTCTGTGGCAAGCAGCTGCTTGAAGGATTATTTATTTTTTATCAGGGAATAGCACAGGGAGTTCATATGAGAAAACGAATGATAATCCTTTGATAATCATCTTACGATTCCGTTCTGGTGTTTATGAATCATCTTTTGTCACCTTATTTATACAAATGCGGAATGGCAAAGGTTGTATTTTTTTTTATAGCACTATAGATCACCGAGAGCTATGTCGGTGATCTCTGTATCTTCATAGGAACAAGACTTTTTCTTTTCGATAATAAAATTTCTTATTTTATAAAGTTTCATGGAATTTGGGGGTAACTATTTTAAGGAATAAGTAAGAACCAGACCCAGATCCAAGTGAAAGGGGGTAGGGGGGGGAACGTAAGTGTAAACAATTTCTCTCTATTTTAATGATCTTAAACAAAGTTCTTTAAAAAAAAAACCCTGAAAGAAAATGAGACAGTCCGTCCCTGCCATAAATAACATATGGTAATCAGTTAATTACCATTTGCCACCTGTGTTTATGAATGACTTGTATCGGTCCAGAGACGAATACAATTTTTGTTGAAACTGCTAATTCACCACTGTCATTGTGTTTACCCAAGAAATGTTAATCCTTCTGTAAGGAAGACTTGATTTAGACGCGTCTGCTATAAATAGGGTTCTGTTTGTGACAGCGGCGAAACCCTAGTCCATCTAAATCTGTTTTTGGGCCACTCGCTGTCCATTCAATCCTAAGGACACTGGGATTAAGGAGAGCTTTGTTTATCTTGTGGATAAAATGATCTCACCGCATTGGACTGGGTTAATGCTTGGGGGATTGGTGGAATTCTTTCAATTTAAGCCAAAGAAAATAATAAAAGGTTTTTGCTGTTGGCGTAATTGGCCATTATATGCTCTTGACAGCGTGTCACACCCAGGAGAATACTACAGTGGGAAACGGAGAATGGCTAGACAGAACTGACATCTCACTTATGGGTTTGTTAGCTGTGTTTAAATCCTCTAGATATAGCTTTAATCCTACAGATATAGTTTCCAAAAACCAGCTCAAGAAGAGAGAGAGAATTGGGTAGGGCCACAAAGATAAGACCAGTCGCACCAAAGGAGGGTTGGGTTGTTATACCTTTGGGCGACACTTTTGTGCACAATGCGCTAAATGGAAAGGCCACGAGGACCTTAAGGTTTTAGAATTGATTATGGGAAGGGGACCTACTAGGCTGCTGTTAAGAAACAGATGGTAGTCTCCCGTCAAGGCCATTCAGTGGGTTCTTTAATGTGGGTTCGAGCCCCGGATAAGGCATGGACGTTTGTGTTGTTTTTCTGCTGAGGTCCTGCCATTCTCAGAGACCTTCTACTATGGCATATAAACTGACAGTCTCCTGTCAGACCTCTGTGGCAAGCAGCTGCTTGAGGAGGTATATATATTTTTTATTATTAAACAACCATGGCACACGGAACCACGGTTTTATGTCCAGTCCGACAGACGGCGAGTTTTCAAATCGCATCTGTGTCCCCTACTGACCTAGGACAGGGTGGACGTTTTGCAGAGATAAATCTCAATGCTGTCCCAAGTGGGACTGGAACCTGGGAATTGTGCAGATTACGAGACTGACACGCTACCGACCCCAACCCACTTTTTCTGAGGAATTTAACTACAACTGTTCAACACTCTATTAGCTGATCTGTAGTTCTGCTTTCAGGCAACATGGTCAAACTAATGCGATCTCAAATGTGGTAGCTTACTCCTTCGTCTAACCTCATAATTACTTACAAAATCTCTCCGCAAAATTCCCCGCCCTGCCCACGGTCAGTAGGGGACACCGATGGGCTTGGAAAGGCCGCCGTCCGTCGGATGGGACGTTAAGCCGTGGCCCCGTGTGCGGGAGAGCCATACCCTGTGCACGTTAAAGAACACACTGGATGGCCTTGACGGGAGGCTACCATCTGTCTCCCAACAGCTGTTCCAGTGGGTCCCCTCCCCCAACCTTCTCTGAGCCTCGGGGTCCATGTGACCTGGCCATTTAGCCCATGGTGTGCAAAAAAGTGCCGCTCAGAGGTAAAACAACCCAACTTACAAAATCAGCTAACGCTCAAGATGCTGCGTAAGTATTTATAATCAAAGGCATCAAGTTCTTTGTTATCTTGTTTGTAAAGGATCCAAGATTCTCTAACATAGCAAACTTCAGAAAGAACTAAACTATTATACAGCTTAACTTTAGTCTTCAAAATTTTTATTGCTGTCGTTCAAGATTGCCAAAGGTTTGATCTTCGTTTCATTTTTTGTGATATTATATTAAACTCTTCAATTCATTTTTATGTTTGTGTGGCAAGCAGCTGCTTGAAGGGGTATTTATTTACTTATTTTAATGTTATATCTGTACTTAATTCTCCCAAACGGAGTCAGTGTAAATCATATTTACCTTCCATTTATTGCTGTTGAATTAAATATCTACGCTTATTTTTCTACAATTTCAGATTCTTAAAAGTACGTGCAGTAATATCTATTCTCTTGCTCATTTGTGAAGTTTAAAGGATTTGTTATAGTTTCTTTTTTAATCTATAATTGTGTATAAACATTTATGGATACATGTGAAATTTGAGTTTGTACAAATCCCGAGGGAGGGCTAATAAGTACTTCTCCTTCCTGCTCAACATAAATAAGAAACTTCTAGCATGAATTGACTCTATATAATATTAGTTCCAGGTTTGATGATTCTCCAACTTACGCTTTAACGTACAAATTGAATTTACTTGTAAGTTCCGAAAATGTAAACAATAATATTTCGTTATTGTTTTCTGCTGAGGTCCTGCCATCCTCTCAGATCTTCTACTGTGGCATATAAACTGACAGGCTCCTGTCAGACCTCTGTGGCAAGCAACTGCTTGAGGGGGTATTTATTATTTTTTTTATTTATTTTATTTTTTACAGCTATTCTAACCTAAAATAAAGATATGTCTGTCTTCAAATTAAAAGACAATTAATCCTTACGTACAGAAAAATAAAAATAACACCCTTTTTTAAAAAAGAGCAAAACGTTGAAAAATAACTATGATACCAGAAAGTAGCATTTTGCATCGTTTAACGATTTGCATATAAGAGAAAGTTTGCGCAAAGCATCTTGCATTTGCAATTTGGGAACTGTGTCGTAATCTTTGGATAACTTTAACACGTTGTCCGTACAGGGAATTTTGTTAATTTATTTAACACGTTGCTAATACAAGGAATGCCATCTAATTCGATTCTGCGATTCTCACAGAAAACGTTTACCTTTAACCCCACGAACAGCCACGCCAGAATGGCCCCAAATACGTCAATGTGAAATCCGCGGGAAAAACCAGCCACCTTTCCCGCCCAGCCAGCCACACACAACACGAGAATGGCGCGCACTTCGAGAGCACAGACGTCAAGGCACGCTGAACCTGAGGGGCAGCATAGGCAACATTCTTGAAGCAAATCGCCCAAGGCCAAATTGTTGGATTTGCTCATTTGATGGAGAGTTCAAAAGCTCCTTGCAGAGGCAAAAGCGATGACCTCTTCCATCCGTTCAAGATTACTGTTAGCATTTTATTCTGGGATTCTTGCGTGATGTAACCAATGAATAAAAGCGTATAAAAAAGTGTATTGCTATTTATTTTTTTGTGTTTAGATCATTGTACTTTTATTGCTTTTATGTCGGTTGTTAGAGAATGTACATTGATAAACAAAAAAGATTTACAACAAATTTTCATCATTATCATCAATGGTTCGATTGTTTTACCTCAGAGCGGCACTTCTGTGAGCACAATGGGTTAATGGACGGGTCACAAGGACCCGAAGGGCTAAGAGTTGGGTATTGGAAGGGAATGGACAGCTATTAGGATACAAATAGAAGCTGTTGAAACTCGAATCTTGGAAAGGCGGCTACCAAATGATAAACCTTTTCCCTATTTTTTTTTCTATAAAAGGACCAAATTGATCTCCTGGGTCTCCTGGGGGGGGGGGGGGAGTCTATCGTCACAAAAAAAGGATTACTTGGGGGTTCAATCCATGTTAGATCCATTAGTCTCCAGTTGGGTTGTTTTACCTCTGATTAGCACTTTTTTGCACACCATGGGCAGGTCACATGGACCCCGAAGACTCAGAGAAGGTTGGGGGAAGGGATCCACTGGAACAGCTGTTAGGAGACAGATGGTAGCCTCCCGTCAAGGACATCCAGCGTGTTCTTTAACGTGCACAGGGTACGGCTCTCCCGCACACGGGGCCACGGCTTAACGTCCCATCCGAAGGACGGCGGCCTTTCCAAGCCCATCGGTGTCCCCTACTGACCGTGGGCAGGGCGGGGAATTTTGCGGAGATAAATCTCAACGCTAACCCAGCTGGGACTCGAACCTGGGAACTACAGATTACGAGCCTGGCGCGCTACCGACTGAGCCACCCCCGTCCCCCATTAGTCTCCAGTAACATGTGGTTTGTCTCAGAGAAGACCAGTAGGGACTTGGAGTATGGATGGCGTTAAATGGGGTAAGGAGCGCGGCCTGGACTGTGGACAGCTGTTAGGACAACAGATGGTAGCCTCCCGTCAAGGCCATCGAGAGTGTTCTTCAACGTGCACAGGATATTGTTCTCCTACACACAGCGCCACGGCTTTACTTCCCATCCGACGGATGGCAGCCTTTCCAAACCTAAAAGAGCTCTTTTTCTCACAAGGGTAGGGTGGGGATTAGAGGAGATAAATCTCACCCTTGGCGCAGTTGGTACTCTAACTTTCGAACTGCAGATTAGGAACCTGATGCGCTACCGACTGAGCCATCCTCCGCTTCGTAAATAAATGAAAGGACGTATTTTAATGCTACTCTAAGTTTCTGGATTTCAAACTCCTATGGGCCAAAGAGAATAACAATTAAAAGTCATCTTGGAACTTCTTATAGCCAAAAAATGTTGCGTACCCTACACTTTGAGCAAGAGTGGAATTGTCGAGATAAGGTCGGATATTTTGAAATGATTTTGCACTGCGAAATAGGTAAATGCACACTCACCATAAGCTTCATTCTAATAACCTTAACCCTTATTTTCGACTTGCATCCGAGGCAGTCACAATTGCAACTTAGCCTAACCTAATAATGCATTGTCATCCGCTTATAATTACCAGTAAATTTCCACATCATCTACAAAATTGCAATCTCCAGCTTTTATTCAAGGTAATAAAGGATTTTTGACAATCATCCGTAACACTTTTTATCTTCAGAAATAATCAGAGATTTTTTTTTTCTTTATGCAGGAATAGTTAATAAACTTTGTTACAAACTTTCTTTAATAACAATGAAATAATAATATAACAACGAAATAATAATGCGGAAAAAATAATGCAATCAATCAAATTGAACCATAAATTAACATCATCATATAACAAAATAAAATATCAAAATTTCACAAAATAGTAATAATCCGTTCCTACAGAAACCACGAAGTATCAAAGTACAGTTGCTCAAAAAAAAAATATCCGAACACCGTGGTTGATTACAGAATTAAAAAAAAAATATCTGACAACGATTTTTTCAGAAATTAGTGATTTGGCAACCTTCGTGTCACGTGACACGAAGGTTGCCAGACAATATCAACAGCCCCTGATCGCAGACATGGGGCAAAGACCCGTTCCCCCCACCACTAAAGGCTGAAGCCATCTACACTGGAAGACTTCCTCCAATGTAGAATTTGACGATGCCAATAGAAGCAAAGAGTTCAGGTGCCTGCGATGACTTCTGCTCAGGATTATCCATCAGCTGATAAACATATCCTGTGAATCTATTCACTTGGGGCTGTCAACCCACAAACAGAAAACACAGCGGAAGATTTTTCCCTCCAGAGAAGCCGACCAGTGCAGCAAATTCAGGATCCATAACCAAGCTCAGAGTCATAATTCCGCTCAGGTTGGTATATATGGTCAGCACCAGGACCCTGTGTGGTTGACCACTCCTCAGCAGGGTAGAAAAAAAAGTAGCCAGAGTTGTCCAGATCAGTAGGCCACACTAATCTGGCAGCCCTCGTCTTCCGTTCACTTCCACAAGAGAGTATCTCTTTTGAAAGGTAGTAACGGTCTGCACCACGAGACGGCGGGGTCGGACATTAGGTCCCTGACCGGTTCTATGCATCATCACAGGGGATTGGTTCATAGCTCTCCTTCCAGTGACTACCTAGCTACCATTTACAGACCTTTAAACACGACTCCAAAAACAGGGGAAAGAAAATGTGGTTGATGTTTATGAGCCATATAAAAGTCTCTGAAGGTAGACTTTTTAGTGAAAAATAAAAAATATAAATGAATTAAAAAAATTAAAAAATGCCATCCATCTTTCCATATGCGCCTTGAAAAGTAGAAAGTACTACTAAATACTGATACGTCTTCCTTCAGAATCTTTCATATATGGTTCATAAACCTCGATATACTTGCAGCATATCGATGGTGCAATCAGTCACTGAGTTTGTATTCACTTCAAAGGAAGACAAGGAGACGATTTACCTACTCAACAAGATTGCCGGCGCCCTATCATCCTCTGAAGTGAATAGGAATTCAGCGACTTTCTACTTTTTAAGGCGCATATGAGAAGATAGTTTTTTTAATTTTTTGGTTTATTTACATTTTTTTACACATATTCCTCAAAAGTAACTAATGAGAGGAAAACGTCCTTTTTTTCTGACACCTTCAAAGTTTGGCGATAGAGAAACCATACCTGCGACTGAGTTAACACCTCAACAGAAAGAAAATACATTCATTCCTTAGTCTGGATTTAAAACCTTTCCATAATGGCCAAACCCATCATCACCTTCCAACCTACCTACAGAGCCATATTCGATGATAAGAAGAATCTTTCCTTAAGGCATTAGCGGATTTACTGTGTGGGTTCGATCTCAGTATTCTACGAAGGTCAAGGTGGGAAGGATTAAATTACTCTCCGGTGGTTGCACTCGAAATTCGCGAAAAGTGGGCCCTGACCTTGTCAAGGATAGAGGAATGCCTTTGCCCGGTAAGACACTCACAACAACGTACGAAAGCAATGCAGCAAGATAAAATGCAAATTGCCAGAAGCTGCACTTGGTCGATCGTAAAACGTGGGAGCCGAGGGTGGTCTTAAGGTTAGCAAATCGGGCTGGAAGGTAAAGGGAGTGTTCTTCTCTTATAAACTGTTTGGGTTGGCGTTGTTCGAGAAATGTCTTGACGGTGTACTTGGCCCTTTTCGGTGACTCAAAAATCACTGAATGTGGGTGACTAGTGATTAATTTTTTCCCCTCTTGTTGTTGTTGTTAGAGTAATTGCTTTTCCAGCTAAAAGCAAACATACACAGAAGAATCATCTTTCTCGAGTGGCAAACGCGATTGATCATGCTGCAATATGGTGATAATTTCAGGAATATGAGGCATCTACCAGGGTGTTACAAAGTCGTAATAATGACTGATTATTTAAACCAGCTCCAAAGTTCAGTTTTGACTAAATTTCTTTTTTTCAAGTGTTCAACGATACTTTTACAAACTCCTAAGAATGAAATTTCGACAAACTTCTAAGAATGATATAAATATATGAATCAAAAATTTCGTATATACACCAAGGTGCTTGAGGAATGGGGAACTTAGGATTCTTGAGGATTAGGAACTTAGGAATTGCTTGAGAGATGGGAAACTTAGGATTCATGATGATTACGAACTTAGGAATTGCTTGAGGGATGGGGAAAGTAGGATTCTTGAGGATTAGGAACTTAGGAATTGCCTGAGGGATGGGGAACTTAGGATTATTATTTGTTATTCAACAATGCTATTATGAAGAAGTTTTTGAATTTGAAAAACATTAGTGCCGAAATTTTGAATTGATGCGAAGCACGACACACTGATGTTTCGCAAATGAAGGGGAAGTAAGAAAGGGGGATGATTTAACGCTGTCAGTAACAGACAATTTTTTAATCATTAAAATGTATATATTTGGTGCACCCAATTAAGTGAATTCAGAATACGTTATGCCACGACGAAGGGAATCTAGTACTACGTGTGCCGCGACGTAGAGAATTCTGTACCAGGTGTGCCGCAATGAAGGGAATCCACTACTAGGTGTGAAACGATGAAGGGAATCCGCCACTACGTGTGCTGTGACGTTAGGCATCTACTAGGTGTGCCACGATGTTAAGAATCCACTACCAGGTGTACCGCGACGTTAGGAGTCCACTTCTAGGTGTACCGCGACGTTAGGAATCCACTACAAGGTGTACTGCGAAGTTAGGAATCCACTACTAGGTGTACCGCGACTTTAAGAATCCACTACTAGGTATGCGGCGACGTATTGAAAAAACGCTATCGGATATTACAAAAAGTTTATATTGCAATTAATGACAATAAAAAAAGCTGTGTTATATTTAGATATTAGAAAAGCTTTTGATTCTGCTGATCATGTAATTTTGCTAAAAAAACTCTATAATAGTGAAATAAGAGGAATTAGTCATCCTAGGTTTAAAAGTTGTGTGTCAAATAGAAAACAAGCTGTATGGCTAAATGGAGAAATTAGTAATTTTTTGATTGTAAAAATAGGTGTACCCCAAGGATCTGTTTTAGAACCGTTTTTATTTTTGATTTATTTGAATGATTTTTGCAGCTTAAATTTGAATGGTTCATTAACTTGTTTTGCAGAAGATGCAACAACAATTTCTAATGCTGATAATTTGGAACAGTTAGGAGATTGTACTGAGTCTGATTTGCTGACTACTCGTTTGTAGTTCACTAGAAATAATTTATACTGAAATACAGAAAAAACTAAATCTGTACATTTTGAATTAGTGAAGACAAATACTTCTTTTTGATATTAACTATCATCAGTTTGGTTATGTTAATTACCAGCATTGTGATTGTCATATTTTAGAAAGAATTCAATCTTTCAAATATTTAGGAGTGCTTTTAGATGAAAACTTAAAATGGAAAACTCGTGCAAATGAATTAACAAAAAGACTAAGATATGTTTTACACAGATTTTATTACTTAAAGAAAATAGTGCCAAAACAGTTTTTAACTATTTTGTATTTTTTATGGGTTTTTTTTCCTTGTTACAATATGTTATATATGTTTGGGGAGCTGATTATGAAAATAATTTACATAATTTATTTGCTGTTCATAAAAACATTTACAGATAGAAAATTACTTGGAACTAATCATTTTTACAACCTGAGACAGATTTATTTATATAAAATTTTAATGTTTTTATTTATGAATAAACATTGGCTACCAAACACTTTATTAACTCATATCAGAAAAGGAAAGCATAAATTTTATGTGCCTTTACCGCATAAAAATATATTAAGACTTCATTTTGCATACGTAGCACGGAAATTGTACAATAGCTTAAATCTAAATATAAAAATAGAAATCAATCTATCAAAATTTAAAGAAAAAGTTCGGGAATTTATTTTTATGTTAAACAGTTATGAAGAGATATTCAGATTACAACATTATATACCTGTTTTGTATTATGTAAGTTTTTAATATTACCAAAATAATATTGGGTTTAATTACAATGTAAGGCTATTAAACAACGTTTGGTATAAAATGGAAATGTAGAAATTGATATTGAAACCTAGACAAGTACAGTCGCTCAAAAAAAGTTCTCATCTGTCTCCCAACAGCTGTTCCAGTTTGTCCCCTCCCCCAACCTTCTCTGAGCCTTCGGGATCCATGTGACTTGGCCATTTAGCCCATGGTGTGCAAAAAAGTGCCGCTCAGGGGAAAAACAACTCAACCCAAATCCTACACATGGGGCCAAGGCTTAACGCCCCATCCGACGGACGACGACCTTTCCAGGCCCATCGGGTTGGGTTGTTTTACCTCTGAGCGGCACTTTTTTTGCACACCATGGGCTAAATGGCCAGGTCACAAGGACCCCGAAGGCTCAGAGAAGGTTGGGGAGGGGACCCACTGGAATAGCTGTTGGAAGACAGATGGTAGCCTCCCGTCAAGGCCATTCAGCGTGTTCTTTAACGTGCACACGGTATGGCTCTCCCGAACAAGGGGCCACGGCTTAACATCCCATCCGACGGACGGCGGCCTTTCCAAGCCCATCGGTGTCCCCTACTGACCGTGGGCAGGGCGGGGAATTTTGCGGAGATAAATCTCAACGCTGACCCAGCTGGGACTCGAACCTGGGAACTACAGATTACGAGCCTGGCGCGCTACCGACTGAGCCACCCCCGTCCCAGGCCCATCGGTGTTCCCTTTCTCTGAGGGTAGGGTTGGGCTTAAGCGGAGGACGTGAAGATTTAGAATTTTTCTCCCCCGATAGGGATAATTCTAGTTCGGACGCTGTGCCTGAACTATGGGAACTGTCGAAGGGTCGATGAAAGTCTCCCTAGTTGCATAAACAACCCATTTTTATTCCCTCCTCAGCAGATATCTGATTTCAATTTCCCTCTTTAATGGGGAGATATTAGGGAAAGATCCCTGTTTACAACTTCCCGTTTCATTTACTAACGTCGGCTACATTCGCCCACTTGAGAAATCCCAGTTAAGCGAGACTGAACGAAAGCATCAACACAGTCTACCCCCGTGCTGCAGAGGTTTACCCCGTATTCGGCCTTGCGGTCAAGTGACTCCCTCGTGCTGCCGCAGTATGGCGGTAAAACCCACGTGTTCCGAAGCCGAGGCCACGCCCCCACACATAAATGGTTGCCACGGCGGCGCGGCCAAGAGGTTACCGCCCACGATGTCTCATTCTGAAGGAATTCAAGTTTTTTTTTTGTCTTGTTCTTCTCGAGGGATCGTTTTTTTTGGTATTTCTTAAGACGTGGCAGAAACCTGTGAAGGAGGGACTGAGTGGAGGGAAAACTGATAGTTATACTCTTCAATAAAGCCTTTGTAAGCGGATTTGATAAATGATGCCCTTAAATGATGATATTTGAGGTTTAGGGTTTTTGGTGTCTTGGTGTTGGAAACAACATTAAATGCATCTGAAACTGAATAAATTAGCTACTTTTTTTATGGTCGTTAACAACTTCGAGTGGGTCAGCGTTGAGATTTATCTTCGCAAAATTCCCCGCCCTGCCCACGATCAGTAGGAGACACCGATGGGCTTGGAAAGGCCGTCGTCCGTCGGATGGGACGTTAAGCCGTGGCTCCGTGTGCGGGAAAGACATACCCTGTGCACGTTAAAGAACACGCTGGATGGCCTTGACGGGAGGCTACCATCTGTCTCCCAACAGCTGTTCCAGTGGGTCCCCTCCCCCAACCTTCTCTGAGCCTTCGGGGTCCATGTGACCTGGCCATTTAGCCCATGGTGTGAAAAAAAGTGCCGCTCAGAGGTAAAACAACCCAATCCAACAACTTCGAGTAAGAAATATCCTTGTTAGAAAGAAAATTAAAGTACTGGCGAAGTTTTCGTCGATAATGAATGATTTAGTTGATATTGGAAGTTTTAAGTTCTCAAAAGTTTTATCAATTGATACTTGAAGTTCTTATTCGTATTTTACATTATGGTAAAAATTTTCAATAAATTTTATAAATTATTAAACTAGTTGAAATTATTATTATTCTAAAATAGACATTTGAAGCAATTTTTTGCCATGGCTTGTTACTTTCGAATCTAGAATTTTTTTTTTAAAACAGAAAAATATTTCGAAGAAAACGGACATTAGCTTTCACCTTGAAATCATTAATTTCTTTACTTGCTCTTTGTAAACTTTTTTTTTTTAAGTACAGTTGTTTCGTTTTGTCTTCCATCCATTTGAAGATATTCAATTTTTTTGTTTTTGATATATTTAATTTTTTTTTGATATATTTAAAATTCTTTTCAGAGTTGGTTAGTGTCGATGAAATATTACGATTCGCATTTTCAGAATCTCCCAATAGGTTTAATAGTACCCATTACCCCAACAACTGGAAAGGCCGCCGTCCGTTGGATGGGACGTTAAACCGTGGCCCAGTGTGCGGGAGAGCCATACCCTGTGCACGTTAAAGTACACGCTGGATGGCCTTGACGGGAGGTTACCATCTGTCTCCCAACAGCTGTTCCAGTGGGTCCCCTCCCCCAACCTTCTCTGAGCCTTCGGGGTCCATGTGACCTGGCCATTTAGCCATGGTGTGCAAAAAAGTGCCGCTCATAGGTAAAACAACCTAATCCAACTCTTCGCAAGGCACACCTAAATTGACACTGACTTCCATACACACATATCTGTTCGAACTCCGAGGTTAACATAATTTCTCCGCTCATTGATGATTTATAAGTATCTCGGTAGGGGGAGGGGAGGGGGGTGGGGAGGGGGGAGGCATTGTCTTATTTACTAAGCGTGCCTTGGGTGTTAATGCTTTACTATATATATGTCAAAATGTACAAGAGGACAATGCCAGATACAGTCAGAAATATTTCTGAAGGTGGAAATTTCGGGCAGAGCCGAAAATGAAAAAGCGATAAAGGAATAATTTCGATGTAGACGATTCAATCTTTTATCACAAACGCTATATATATATTAAATATATATTACAGTAGTAATTGGGTTAAAAATAACTAAATACAAAAAAAAATGGCTTTGATAAGTCCCTTGGACCACAAATCCACCGCTGCTCTTACCCTAAGTCATTCAAAAACACCCTTTTAAATAAATAAATAATCCCTCAAGCAGCGTTTGCCATAAAGATCTGACAAAAGCCTTTCAGTTTAATACGCCATACTGAAGATCTGCGAGACCCCAGCATAAAGACAACACCGAAACCTTCATTCCTCATGCGGGCTAGAACGTTCTTTTGATCGCTTTTCTCAGTAGAGAACACCGATGTCTGGTAAAAGCCGTCGGATGGGACGTAAAGCCGTGAGCCGGAGACACATATACTGTGCACATTAAAGAACACGATGGATGGCCTTCATGGGAACTACTATCTGTCTCCAACAGCTGTACTGTCCCCTCCCCCAAACCTTCTCTGAGCCCTCGGAGTCCTTGTGACCTGGTCATTTAGCTCATTGTGTGCAAAGATTGCCGTTCAGAGGTAAAACAACCCAACTCAAATCTAATTCTGTTTTCCTTACTCTCTCTACCATATTATGAATATGATCTATTCAAAGATTGCGATGTACTGATCGCAAGAATTTTGATCTACTAACCGAAAGATCGACTCTTATAAACGTGGCCACTCTTCATCTTCCTAATAGCAGCTTTTGCAGTCACTCGTGAAGACCCCGCCCTGCCCACGGTCAGTAGGGGACACCGATGGGCTTGGAAAGGCCGCCGTCCGATGGGATGTTAAGTCGTGACCCCGTGTGCGGGAGAGCCATACCCTGTGCACGTTAAAGAACACACTGGATGACCTTGACGGGAGGCTACCATTTGTCTCCCAACAGCTGTTCCAGTGGGTCCCCTCCTCCAACCTTCTCTGAGCCTTCGGAGTCCATGTGACCTGGCCATTTAGCCCATTGTGTGCAAAAAAGTGCCGCTCAGAGGTAAAACAACCCAACTCGTGAAGACACGCCCACCGTAAAAGTGTGAATGACAACGACCGCAATTCAATCTGGAAAATTCCTTTCGTAGAAGATCCGTCATTCTTTAAACCAATCTAACCAAACTGGGCCACTAAACTGCAACTCCGGTGGTGCACTTTTGATCGGACAGTGACCACTGACGACCTCCCTTTTCTTTTGTCGTAAAAGTCTCCCTGAAATTTCTCTCTTTCGAAAGTCAGGCAGAGATAGACAGATGTAGAACAGCAACAGATAAGAATGAACTAACTGACATATTACGAAAAGAGGAGCAAACACAAACGGAAGATTGCGAAAAAAGAAGAGATAAAATGAAAGAAACGAAAAAAAAAAAAGCCGCAACTGTGCGAAATTACTACCAGGAAACGTCAAGAGAGGCCCCTCCCTTTTTCGTCTGGTTCAACGGTCTCTCCTCTCTCGCACGTGCCATTCAATATGGAGCCACAGGCTTTCCTTCTTATCTCAGAGTCAACATTAGCACATGCCTCGGTCGCCATATTGTCCAGCCGACCCCGTCTCCCGGAATGCATCGCACAGCCCGGTGCCATTCATTGTAAACGAGACCCACCCTTCCTGCGCACGCGCAACTCGCATCGGTATTCGCAGTAATCTCCGTCTTGAAGTGGATTCGCATTTTTCCGAGTCAGTGGATGGCTTCAGAATCCAGTAGCAAATACGCAGTCATTCTGGTTTCTCACCGTCGTTAATAATTCTAAACTTAAAATGTGAGAGAGTTAGTACTTGGAATCACTTACATTCCAGACGTCATCACACTTGTCATTTAGGCGGCAGTTAAATTAACTGTTTTTATGAACTTGAAAAAAAATATTGCGTCTACTTATGACATGTTCTAAATAGAACCGTATCTAGCTCTTTTTACGCCCGAGGCAAGAACAGAAAATTAAGCCCCTAATATAGGTTCACAGCAGTCTTTTTCTGCGCCCCTCATCTCTTTTTCTGCGCTCCCCTAATATAGTTTGTAGCAGTCTTTTTCTGCGCCTCCTCGTGTTCTCTTTTTATGCGCCCTCCAATAGAGCTTCATCTTGTCATTTTCTGCGCCCCCTCTTGTCTTTTTCTGCGCTCCCCTAATATAGTTTCTAGTAGTCTTTTCCTCGCCCCCTCATGTTCTTTTTTTCTGCGCCCTCCAATAGAGCTTCATCTTGTCATTTTCTGCGCCCCCTCTTGTCTTTTTCTATGTTCCCTCATCTTGTCTTTTTCTGCGCCCTCATTTCTTTTTCTGCGCTCCCCTAATATAGTTTCTAGTAGTCTTTTTCTCGCCCCCTCATGTTCTCTTTTTCTGCGCCCTCCAATAGAGCTTCATCCTGTCATTTTCTGCGCCCCCTCTTGTCTTTTTCTATGTTCCCTCATCTTGTCTTTTTCTGCGCCCTCATTTCTTTTTCTGCGCTACCCTAATATAGTTTCAAGTAGTCTTTTTCTGGCCCCCTCATTTTCTGCGCCCTCCAATAGAGCTTCATAGCAGTCTTTTTCTGCGCTCCCTCATCTTGTGCGCCCTAAGCTAGTGCTTCATTCGCTTCGCCGTTGTTACAACCCTGGTTCTAAGCAACTGCATCTTCATTGACTACAAAAAAAAATTAGTGAGAATATCCATACTATGCCAGTAGAAAGTCAATTTCGATGCACCTTTCCAAAATAAGCTTTTTATGTTAAAGCAGCGGTTCTCAAACATTCTGACATTGCGACTCCTTGATTAGTAATAAATTTATGCGACCCTCTGGAATCGGATAAAATTATGCGACCTCTTCAGTTTTTCCTAGAATATAAGATTTACCTATTTGCAAAAACATTTTCCGTAAAAGAACCAGCACCTCTTCCAAGCTGCTGATGAGCCACAGTTTGAGAATCCTTGTGCTAAAGCATTACTGATGATGGGTTGGATTGTTTTATCTCTAAGTGGCATTAATTTGCACGCAATGGGTAAATGACCAGGTCACAAGGACCCCAAGGATTCGGAGAAGGGGGACCTCGAGAGCTGTTAGGAGACAGAAGGAAACTTTCCGTCAAGCCCTCTGATTTGATCTTTAACGTGCACAAGGTTTGGCTCTCCTGCACACGGGCCACTGCTAAAAGTCCCCATCCAACGGACATTAAAAGCTCGTCGATGTCCCCTTTCTGACCCAGAGTACAACAGGAGGAAATTCCCAACGCACGTACAGTTGGGACACGAACCTGGGAACTGTAGATCACGAGCCTGGCGCGCTACCAACTGAGCTATTATTGAAGACTAAAATGTAAATAAGGTCTAATTAAATCCTGAATTTCGAAAACATTCCTTTAAGAATTGAAAGAGTTACAGAAGCTAAAATGCCTAACAGCAATAATGACATTCCAAAGAAATTCGAGTCGGGGGTGGCTCAGTCGGTAGCGCGCCAGGCTCGTAATCTGTAGTTCCCATGTTCGAGTAACAACTGGGTCAGCATTGAGATTTATCTCCGCAAAATTCTCCGCCCTGCCCACGGTCAGTAGGGGACACCGATGGGCTTGGAAAGGCCGCCGTCCGTCGGATGGGACGTTAAGCCGTGGCCCGTGTGCGGGAGAGCCATACCGTGTGCACGTTAAAGAACACGCTGCATGGCCTTGACGGGAGGCTACCATCTGTCTCTAAGCAGCTGTTCCAGTGGGTCCCCTCCCCCAACCTTCTCGGAGCCTTCGGGGTCCTTGTGATCTAGCCATTTAGCCCATTGTGTGCAAAAAAAGTGCCACTCAGAGGTAAAACAACCCAACAACCCAACCAAAGAAATTCGAACAAATGTTGATGAATACTAAAGAATTATTTATAGAAATTTCTAAAATACACATTTATTTCATTAAACGGTTTAGAATTTTTTTAACTTCTTAAGCATTTAAAAAAATAATATTTTTTGTATCTTACTTACGAAACGTTTATAACTTGTTACAATGCATTTTTTTGGTATCCTTAACTTGTTCGAAAAAATTTCTTCGACGGAAATTTGTTCGACATGAAATTTTTTTCCTAAACGAAAATTCACTCGTTTTCGTTTGAAAAATCAGTGGTAGTTTTTAAGAAATATTCAATTACAATCAATAATGTACTCATGTTTCGGAGAGAGGTGTGCGTTGTTTTACCTCTGAGCGACACTTTTTTGCACACCATGGGATATTTGGCCAGGTCACATGGACCCTGAAGGCTCAGAGAAGGTTGGTGGAGGGGACCCACTGGAACAGCTGTTGGGAGGCAGATGGTAGACTTCCGTCAAGGTCATCCAGCGTGTTTTTAACGTGCACAGAGTATGACGCTCCCGCACACGGAGCCAAGGCTTAACGTCCCATCCGACGACGGACGGTGGCTTTTTCAAGCCCATCGGTGTCCGCTATTGACCGTGGGCAGGGTGGGGAATTTTGCGGACATAAAAAAAGCCGTCCCGTGGCCGAGTGGTTAGCGCGCTTGGCTACTGATCTACGGGACCTGGGTTCGAGCCCCGGGTAAGGCATGGATGTTCGTGTTGTTTTCTGCTGAGGTCCTGCCATCCTCTCAGATCTTCTACTGTAGCATATAAACTGACAGGCTCCTGTCAGCCCTCTGTGGCAAGCAGCTGCTTGAGGGGGTATTTATTATATATAAATCTCAACGCTGACCCAGCTGGGACTCGAACCTGGGAACTACAGATTACGAACCTGGTGCGCTACCGACTGAGCCACCCCAGAGAGGTGTGGAAAATGCAACTTTTCAGATTTAAGAATTAAAAGAGACTACTTTTATGTTGTATAATTAGTAAAAGAAATATTATTTGCATTTTCCCCATCATCCACTAGCTCAAATTAAAACTTTTAAGGAATAAAACATTAGGTAAAGGAAAAACTTAATTCTCTTTGCAAACGAGATTCTCATATGCGCCAGTGGCGATATGCGTCCTTCTAGTTATATTCTCGATCTAACCACTTGGGCATCCCCAAAACCCAAAATATTTATTCACGTATTCACAAGTTCTAGGTTATTAGAGAACACATACGCTGAATATTCATTGAAGTCAGTGCAATTGTTTGAAATTAGCGTCACATTGACATAACAAGACCACCCCATGCTATGTCAATGGGGCGCTAGGGGTGGCTCAGTCAGTAGCGCACCAATCTGTTGTTCCCAGGTTCGAGTCCCAGCTGGGTCAGCGTTGAGATTTATCTCCTCAAAACTCCCTGCCCTTGTTCAGTAGTGGACACCAATAGGCTTGAAAAGGCAGCTAGTCGGATGGGACGTTAAGTCGTGGCCCCGTGTGCGGGAGAGCCATACACCGTGCACTTTAAAGAACACGTTGAATGGCCTTGATTGGAGGTTACCATCTGTCTCCCAACAGCTGTTCCAGTGGGTCCCCTCTCCCAACCTTTTCTGAGCCTTTGGGGTCCTTGTGACCTGGCCATTTAACCCATGGAGTGCAAAAGAGTGCCGCTCAGAGATAAAACAACCCAACGGGGCGCCAACTTCGAAGTTCTGTAACTTCTAAAAACAGCGTTTTGTGAGAAAATGTGTCGGAGGATAATTCAAAGGTCTGAATCAAATCTACCTAAATCTGGATTGTTAACAATATTCTCAGTCTTTAAGCAGGTATTGAAGTTTAAACCTTTCAGAGCAGCAATCTATTCAAAAAATTATTTGCACACATTTTTGAAATATGTGGTTCTATATAAACTGGTTTGAAATAATATTTCCTATTTCAGTTTCAGTTAACTTCCAACATCTAGCACTGCTTTTGTCATATGTTCAAACTTCTATAACTCTCTAATTACTGAAGAAATATTGTTGAAAAATGAATATTTAGATAGAATGATTTAGAACTTTAAATTTACCATTGTTACATTTTCTCATAAAACGTTTATTTTAAAAGTTAGAGGACTTCAGAATTAGAGTCCCATTGCCATAACATGGGGTGATCATTATTTCAATGATCAGTGTATAGTTGTAATAGAAAAATATCAAATAAAAACAAACAAAAATTAAAAATAGAAAAAAAGAGACATATCTTGTTTACTTCTCAGCAGCAAAAATTGATACAAAGAAAGTTAAAAATGCAAGGACTCTAAACTCCATTCAGCCTAAACCTTCGAAAAGAGACCTTATCGATGAGTACGCCCTCTAGCTGCCTCTCAATATTTTAGAATTCTCACACTGAATAAAATGTTAGTTGAAAAAATTTCCGTTTCCAACATATTTGGGGCTAGCAAATTTCAGTTTCGAACAAATTTCCGGTGAACAAATTTTAGTTTCGAACAAATTTTTGGTGAACAAATTTCAGTTTCGAACAAAATTCCGATGAACAAATTTCAGTTTCGAACAAAATTCCGGGGAAAAATTTTCAGTTCCGAACAAAATTCCGGCGAGCAAATTTCAGTTTCGAACATACTTCCGGTGAACAAATTTCCGTTTCGAACAAAATTCCGGCGAACAAATTTCCGTTTCGAACAAAATTCCGGTGAACAAATTTCAGTTTCGAACAAAATTCAGGGGAAAAATTTTCAGTTCCGAACAAAATTCCGGCGAACAAATTTCAGTTTCGAACATACTTCCGGTGAACAAATTTCCGTTTCGAACAAAATTCCGGCGAACCAATTTCCGTTTCGAACAAAATTCCGGTGAACAAATTTCAGTTTCGAACAAAATTCCGGGGAAAAATTTTCAGTTCCGAACAAAATTCCGGCGAACAAATTTCAGTTTCGAACATACTTCCGGTGAACAAATTTCCGTTTCGAACAAAATTCCGTCGAACAAATTTCCGTTTCGAACAAAATTCCGGTGAACAAATTTCCGTTTCGAACAAAATTCCGGGGAAAAATTTTCAGTTCCGAACAAAATTCCGGCGAACAAATTTCCGTTTCGAACAAAATTCCGGTGAACAAATTTCCGTTTCGAACAAAATTCCGGGGAAAAATTTTCAGTTCCGAACAAAATTCCGGCGAACAAATTTCCGTTTCGAACAAAATTTCGGCGAACAAATGTTGCCGAACAAATCGCACCAAACTTTATTTTTTAGTCAATCATTTAATGAGAAATTTTTCGTAAATAATAGGAAGACACAAAATAATTTCGCGGATCCATAAGAGTGCTCAGAACACACTTTGGTAAAGGTAAATGTCATTAATTTTGAACTTCCACATCTTTTTTCATTTAGCACTACACTACGGAGCTGGAAATGTCACTCCGCCATCCCAGCTGGGTCAGCGTTGAGATTTATCTCTGCAAAATTACCCGCCCTGCCCACGGTCAGTAGGGGACACCGATGGGCTTGGAAAGGCCGCCGTCCGTCGGATGGGACGTTAAGCAGTGGCCCCGTGTATGGGAGAGCCATACCCGGTGCACGTTAAAGAACACGTTGGATGGCCTTGAAGGGAGGCTACCATCTGTCTTTCAACAGCTGTTCCAGTGGGTCCCTTCCCCCAACCTTCTCTGAGCCTTCGGGGTCCTTGTGACCTGGCCATTTAACCCATGGTGTGCAGAAAGGTGACGCTCAGAGGTAAAACAACCCAACTCAACTCACTCCGCCATTTTATTTAGTCAATGATTCGTCATCCCTGTTACGGAGTTGAAAGCACGGTCCAGTTGACCAGAAATTTGGCACACCTTTCAGGCTATTAAGGGGAAAGAAGCCTGCTGACACGAAATCGGTGAAGTGATTCCTAAACAACGATCATTCGACCAGCCAAGACAATTGAACAGCTAACAAACGAGCCAAATACAGCAAAAAAAAAAAGAAATAATTTTAGTTTTCGATTTCTGAATCTGGCCACAGTTGCAAGCTACATTAATTAATTAAAAAACTCCTGAATTCTTGGCAGACTTTTTTTTTTGCTTCGATTACATAGGCATGTTTACCGGTACAATGAAACTTGATTAATCCGGAACTCACGGGGAGGGGGTGGATCAGTCGGTAGCGCGCCAGGCTCGTAATCTGTAGTTCCCAGGTTCGAGTCCCAGCTGGGTCAGCGTTGAGATTTATCTCCGCAAAATTCCCCGCTCTGCCCACGGTCAGTAGGGGACACCGATGGGCTTGGAAAGGCCGCCGTCCGTCGGATGGGACGTTAAGCCGTGGTCCCGTGTGTGGGAGAGACATACCCTGTGCACGTTAAAGAACACGCTGGATGGCCTTGACGGGAGGCTAGCATCTGTCTCCCAACAGCTGTTCCAGTGGGTCCCCTCCCCCAACCTTCTCTGAGCCTTCGGGGTCTATGTGACCTGGCGATTTAGCCCATGGTGTGCACAAAAGTGCCGCTCAGATGTAAACCAAAACAAACAAAAAAAAAATCCGGAACTCACGGAACAGAAAGAGAAATTTTGAAATTACGGAAAACCTGGTTAATTCGTAATTCATGACAACAATTGAACTATGTATAAAATGAAATCATAAATATGAAATTCAAAAAAGAAAAATAATAGATATGGGTTACCTTATAATGTGGTATTAAATCCAATTTCAAAAGCTTTCATTTTTTAAACTGAACACAAAATTTAATTTCACTAATACACAATAGACGTGTTAACGATATCTCAGTTATAAATTATGTTCTTAACACTATGGCGTATGAAACAAAACAAAAATCACCAAATATTATCAATAAAAAACCCAAATCATTTAAAATAAGCACTAATTTTGCCCTGTTTCATTTTCTGACAATTCTCTACACCAGTGGTTCTCAACCTTTTTTGCTTCACGTACCCCCTGGAAATGTGTATGTAACTGGCGTACCCCTTGCATAGATAGATAAAACTATGATTATAGTATAACAATGGGAATAAAATAAAACATATATATCAGTGGTTCTCAACCTTTTATGCTTCACGTACCCCCTGGAAATGTGTATGTAACTGGCGTACCCCTGGTATAGATAGATAAAACTATAGTTATAGTATAACAATGGGAATAAAATAAAACATATATATCAGTGGTTCTCAACCTTTTATGCTTCACGTACCCTCTGGAAATGTGTATGTAACTGGCGTACCCTTTGTATAGATAGATAAAACTATAGTTATAGTATAACAATGGGAATAAAATAAAACATATATATCAGTGGTTCTCAACCTTTTATGCTTCACGTAACCCCTGGAAATGTGTATGTAACTGGCGTACCCTTTGTATAGATAGATAAAACTATAGTTATAGTATAACAATGGGAATAAAATAAAACATATATATATATACACATTAAATTTTATATTCATAAATTACATATATTGATAAACACAAAAAATGACATTTTTGCACAGCAGTCTCGTGATTCTTTAATGGTTGTGTTCGCAAAGGCACGATTTTTACGAGCATTATTTTCCCCCATTATTTTTTCATTTCTTTCGAATTATTTAGGTACCGATGCATTGATATCATGAGTGCAGTGCTCATTTTTTCCCCTCGAATTACGAATTAGCGAAGGTTTCGAATAATCCAGGTACAGTCGCTCAAAAAAGTATTCGAACACTATGGTTGATTGCAGAATTCAGAAAAAATATCTGGCAACGATTTTTTTAGAACGTGAAGCAAAGGTTGCCAGATCACTAATTTCTAAAAAAATCGTGGCCAAATATTTTTTCTGAATTCTGTAATCAACCATAGTGTTCGGATATTTCTTTGAGCTACTGTACTTTTCCTATGAAATTTGCTTATTGGGTCTTAAAATTAAAAGAAAATTCGAATTATGCAGAAATTTGGAATTAACCAGGCTTTACCGATTAGACATCTATATAGTAGAAATTTAGGTATTCTATGATATACTTGTTTTCATTTTTCCTCGAGGTTCGAGTTGTATTATTGTACAACAATGGCCTACGCAAGAGGGGGGAGCCAGTATATTGTTCATTTCAATTCTAATGATTTTAAATAATTATTTTTTTTAATAAGCTTCTATATAAAACTATTTTTCCAATATTTATTTTGAATCATGTTTCTGGGTAAAGTTAAACTATAATTTATTTATTTTTTTCGATAAGAATGATCACATGCTCTTTTACAAATGTTTTGACGAAAGTTTCATTGATTGTTTGGAAACGCAATGAAATATTAAATTAATTCTCGCCCCCCTCCTTTCTTATTGACATTTTTTCCCCTCATTCCCAGGGGCGGGGCTGGTTCAGTCGGTAGCGCGCCAGGCTCGTAATCTGTAGTTCCCAGGTTCGAGTCCCAGCTGGGTCAGCGTTGAGATTTATCTCCGCAAAATTCCCTGCCCTGCCCGCGGTCAGTAGGGGACACCGATGAGCTTGGAAAGGCCGCCGTCCGTCTGATGGGACGTTAAGCCGTGGCTCCGTGTGCGGGAGAGCCATACCCTGTGCACGTTAAAGAACACGCTGGATGGCCTTGACGGGAGGCTACCATCTGTCTCCCAACAGCTGTTCCAGTGGGTCCCCTCCCCCAACCTTCTCTGAGCCTTCGGGGTCCATGTGACCTGGCCATTTAGCCCATGATGTGCAAAAAGTGCCGCTCAGAGGTAAAACAACCCAAGCCTTGTCAGACCTTCGTGGCAAGCACCTGCTTGAAGGAGCATTTTTATTTTTAAAGAAAAGTGCTGCGGGGGGGGGGAACAATTCTTAATCTTACTTCCCCCACTCCAGCTCTTCCTCTTATTCTTAATTTGTCCTGTGAGAAAATAATTTCTTTTCAATTTGTTGTATATATTTTGGGATTTATTGTTTTCCGCGAACTTGTGTTATTATACGGTAGCTATTATTATTAGTTTAATTATTTAAGTATTAGTAAGTAGCTCTTAAATATCAGTATTCCATGCTTTTTCTTTATCAAAGCTCAGATTCGGGCCTAAAAAAAGCAAAAAAAAAAAATGTGATCCGAATGAAACGGGGTGGGGTAGAATATATGCAAGAAAGATATGGCCAAGATAGAATAGGAATGAACCACATCGCCATTATTCCGTTATCCCCTCTTTTAATTTTTGTTGTATATTGTTTTCCGTGAACTTATATTATTTTTACGGTAGCTATTATTATTAGTTTAATTGTAAGTATTAGTAAGTAGTTCTTAAATATCAGTATTCCGCGCTTTTTCCTTATTGAAACTCAGATTCGGGTCTGAAAAAGTAAAAAAAAATATGATCCGAGTGAAACTTGGTGGCGGGGCTAGATAGAATAGGAATGAACCACATCGCCATTATTCCGTTATCCTCTCCCAATTTCGTGGTCTTTATCCCATTCTTTAATAAAAAGAGTATTAAACAGATGTGCGTAATATGTTTTCCCCTTCGTTCAGTGTAGCAGCATTCTCAAGGGGGTGGGGGGAGCCATGGGCCCTTCTTGTTTTTGAGAATAATCTAGATCTTGCCCTGTGTAGGCTGCAGACAGTTCCGAAATTATCCCGGTGAGCCAGCCGTTCCCGTCTTTTCCACCTTCCTTACACTTCCATTGTTTATTTTGTTTTCATCCAAACCCATTCCACTTCCTCTGCCAATAACATGCTCGTGCATATTAGTCACTCGCTTCCTGCTGATGAATGAGTTGTAACGTGAAGCTAATGAATATTAATTGACGCAAAAGAATCATACAAATAAGGCCACACTGTCAAACTTCCTGGTTGGTTAGATTACATCTATATTAATCATAGCCATAAGTCCCACACTGTAGCATAACCAACTTAGCCCTCCTGAACCACGGCATTTCGGATGAGCTCACCATTCAAGAGGTGTGGATAAATTGGCGGCAACCTACTACGTGTGGACCAACCGGCTTCGTCATCAACAAAGGGTGCTCATGTTCGTCAAGAACGATTTCACCCAGGAAGATGACAGTACGCCGCCGACTCAGGGAGTTTCTCTTCCACCGAACCTCATCAATGAGTCAAACTTGCACACTAGCGGTTTTTCGTTTCCTTTTTGAACAGAAAATCTCATCCAGAAGGAACGTGTAATGTCTGGCGTCGGCCATTCGGTTACGAAGAAGAGTTGCTGAGGCTTTTTTTTTAAACATCCGAGTGTGTTACAAAGAGCAGCCAACTGCTATTCCCTGATGATGCGGTTTATATTTTTCCGACGGCGCCCGTTTTACTCGTATTCATGTGACCCCCGCCCTTAAAGTTTGCCAGAGTTCGTGAGCCGCTCAGTTTCTCAGAGGAAGGTTGGGTTGTTTTACCTGTCAGAGGCACTTGTCTGGCCATGTCACAAGGACTCCGAGGGCTCAGTGTAGGTTTGGGGGGGGGGGGGGGGGAGAGTAAGGAGCCCCTCTCTCCCTCTCAGAGGAGGGATTATTCTAAACTCACAAGCTCAAGATAATATCGCCCTATCTCCATTCTTTATAATGGTACAAGGTTGGATTGGGTTGTTTTACCTCTGAGCGGCACTTTTTTGCACACCATGGGTTAAATGGCCAGGTCACATGGACCCCGAAGGCTCAGAGAAGGTTGGGGGAGGGGACCCACTGGAACAGCTGTTGGGAGACAGATGGTAGCCTCCCGTCAAGGCCATCCAGCGTGTTCTTTAACGTGCACAGGGTATGGCTCTCCCGCACATGGGGCCACGGCTTAACGTCCCCATCCGACGGACGGCGGCCTTTCCAAGCCCATCGGTGTCCCCTACTGACCGTGGGCAAGGCGGGGAATTTTGCGGAGATAAATCTCAACGCTGACCCAGCTGGGACTCGAACCTGGGAACTACAGATTACGAGCCTGGCGCGCTATCGACTGAGCCACCCCCGCCCAATGGTACAAGGAAGGGTAGTAAAAAGAAGGTAGCCAAGGACACACTTGGATAATTTTTGTGTGGTTAGTTGATCGTTTGGATAATTTTAATGATGGGAAGGGACGGGAAAGAAAAATTATATTATATAGAGAGAATAGCACTACGAGAACAGCACTACTAAATCATAGAATTTCCTTTAGGCCAGTGGAAAACCAAATTAGAGATTCAATATCCTGAAGATAAATATCTAATGAGAATGAGATTGAAGTTAAAGATCTAAATCAATTTTGTCTAAATCTTGAATTTCAACACCATTCGTGCAGTAGTTAAAGAGTTGGCTTGGCAGCCGAAGGGAGCCCAAGAAAAACCCAGATAATTCTATTTCTAGAAGTTTGCCGAATAATTCCTCCAATTTTCGCCAATTTCAAAGAAACTTTATAGAGAAGAATGACACTGCTGTTAATTATTCTAGCTGTGTATAATTAACACAGTGTCACTCTGTCAACCAGCTTTCATAACTCTTTAAATAAATCTTCAAGTTAAGATTTAGATCCTTCATTTATTTTCAGCGTCATTCTCATAAAGAGTAGATTCTTCCGGAGAATAATTTGGCTTTCCAATAACATAGGGGCGGGGGTGGCTCAGTCGGTAGCGCGCCAGGCTCGTAATCTGTACTTCCCAGGTTCGAGTCCCATCTGGGTCAGCATTGAGATTTATCTCCGCAAAATTTCCCCGCCCTGCCCACGGTCAGTAGGGGACACCGATGGGCTTGGAAAGGCCGCCGTCCGTCGGATCGGACGTTAAGCCGTGGCCCCGTGTGCGGGAGAGCCATACCCTGTGCACGTTAAAGAACACGCTGGATGGCCTTGACGGGAGGCTACCATCTGTCTCCCAACAGCTGTTCCAGTGGGTCCCCTCCACCAATCTTCTCTGAGCCTTCGGGGTCCTTGTGGCCTGGCCATTTAGCCCATGGTGTGCAAAAAAGTGCCGCTCAGAGGTAAAACAATTAAATCCAATAACATAATATGGGAATTCTATAATGGTTTTTTGAGTTATGTATATTTGCTATTCACATAAAGCATTTTTTTTGTGGGGGGGGGGGCAGCAAACCGCCACATGAAACAGACAGTAGCACTTTACCAGGAATGAAGAAAATTCTTCATATGATCATGTGGATACAGTTTCATTCGGACTCTTTCTTGAATATCTCATAAGGGGGCAACATATGCAAAGGAACCATACGTACAGATTTCAAACAGCATATCCAGATCCCCAAAAGTTTTTAAAAAATATTATGATGCTATGTTAAAAGAAAAAGAAAAAGAAAATGTAATTTCCATCGTGGATTACAACAGCGTCCAGTAATTGATAATAATGTCTGATTAATAAATAACAATGTCTGATTAATTAAAAACTACGTCCAGTTAATTGATAACAATGTCTGATTAATTAAAACTACGTCCTGATTAATTAATAACTACGTCCAGTTAATTGATAACAATGTCTGATTAATTAATAACAATGTCTGATTAATTAAAAACTACGTCGAGTTAATTGATAACAATGTCTGATTAATTAAAACTACGTCCTGATTAATTAATAACTACGTCCAGTTAATTAATAACAATGTCTGATTAACAACTACTTCCAGTTAATTAATAACACCGACCAGGTGAATAATAATAATGTCCAGTTAATTAATAGCAATGTCCAGTCAATTAATAGCGATGTCCAGCTAATAACGGTGTTCAGTTAATTTATAATAATGGGCAGTTAACAAATAAGTGTCCAGTTAATGACAATGACCAATTAAATAATAATGACCGTCTATTGATATCAGTGACCAGTTAATTGATAACATTGACTAGTTAATTAATAACAATGTTCAGTTAATATGTCTAATTTTTTTACGTATCTATCTATTTACATAGGGTTTGCATGGGTGATGTATGTAAATGGCTTCATTTAACTGGTATCATTTGCACTTTGTGAAATAAATCAGGTAAGAAATATTTACTTTTATACTGACTATACTAGTGACTATACTAGTGATTTTAGTGTCAATTTCACGATGCATTTTTCAATTAATTGAATTATTTGATTTTTCGAAGTCCAGTTCTATTATGATTAGAAACTCGAATTTATAATGCAACATGGGATATGCAAGAAGAGTATTTTGGAAAACAAATTGTCTAGTTTCAAAATGATCCGGTTTCAGCTTAACTGAAATGGGAACAGGTACAGTCGCTCAAAAAAGTATCCGAAGACTATGGTTGATTATAGAATTCAGAAAAAATATTTCGTAACGAATTTTTTATAAATTAGTGATTTGGCAACCTTCGTGTCACATGATTACAGAATTCAGGAAAAATATCTGGAGCGTGTACAGCAACTGTACACGCTCCAGATACACACTCAAGATCCAGATACTCACAGCTCCCAGATACTCACAGCAAACTGGAACGTGTAACAGTAACTGCACACGCTCCAGTTTGCTGTGAACGGTAACTGCACACGCTCAATATTTCCGTGAGTGAGCCCACACGATCTTGTATCAAAATAATATGACCACCTACAGTCGCTCAAAAAAGTATCCGAACACTATGGTTGATTACAGAATTCAGAAAAATATCTGGCAACGATTTTTTTTAGAGATTAGTGATCTGGCAACCTTCGTGTCACGTGGTTGCCAGATCACTAATTTCTAAAAAAAAATTCGCTGCCAGATATTTTTTCTGAATTCTGTAATCAATCATAGTGTTCGGATACTTTTTTGAGCGACTGTAGGTGGTCATATTATTTTGATACTAGATCGTGTGGGCTCACTCACGGAAATATTGAACGTGGGCAGTTACCGTTCACAGCAAACTGGAGCGTGTGCAATAACTGCACACGCTCCAGTTTGCTGTGAACGGTAACTGGAGCTTGTACAGTTGCTGTACACGCTCCAGATATTTTTCCTGAATTCTGTAATCAACCATAGTGTTCGGATATTTTTTTTTGAACGACTATACTCCAAAAGGCAAAAGGAAAGGGCAAATTTTTTTTTTACTTATGGGGGGAAAAAAAAGTTCTGCATAGTTGAAACTTTCATAACCACCTTTGCTCAATGTTTAAATCAGTTAATACGTAAACAGGAATGAAATGTGGCAAAAGAAAATTATATTCTTGCTTACAACAGAAGTGGCCTCCAAGACATCCTTTCTGTTGCTATGCTTCATCTGGAGGCAAACACGTGTAAGAAAGCAGGTAAACAAAATTCTCATTCACCATTGCGCACTTACTAATTACGAAGAAATCAACCTTGCTGCAAACGTACGTCACGCAGTGGTGCTGCAAAACCACTGAATTGAGCTAGTGGGAAAATAATCCCTAGTCGTAAGAGGGGGGGGACATTCTTGAAATCCATTCGGTGTTTTCGTTATGATCGGGTTGCAATGAATTCTGGGTAATCGCCAGAAAAAGTTTCATTCACCAAGTGTCATGCTTAAAACAACTAGCAATGGATATTTGAAGTTGCTGGTTCTGTAGCTAAAGCGTGAAGCTATTACTGCTTATATCCTGTTTATCATCATTCGAACTGTTATAATGAGAGTTAAATATCCTTTTTCAATCCCTTGTTCAGGAGGCATGAAATCTCAGCAGAAATAGGTTGCGGACCAGTGGCATTGGCGCAATTTCATTTATTTAGGTTAGGGGTTCTCAACGTGGGGTACGCGGTAAAATTTTTTGGGGTACACCGTGAGAGCTCAAGAGTCGCAAGACCCAGTAAAATATTTAAAATTTTATAAGATTTGTTAAATTGTTTGTCATTTTTTGTGTTTATCGATATATGTAATTTATGAATACAAAATTTAATATGTATATATATATGTTTTATTTTATTCCCATTGTTATACTATAACTATAGTTTTATCTATCTATACAAGGGGTACGCCAATTACATACACATTTCCAGGGGGTACGTGAAGCATAAAAGGTTGAGAACCACTTATATATATATGTTTTATTTTATTCCCATTGTTATACTATAACTATAGTTTTATCTATCTATACAAGGGGTACGCCAATTACATACACATTTCCAGGGGGTACGTGAAGCATAAAAGGTTGAGAACCACTTATATATATATGTTTTATTTTATTCCCATTGTTATACTATAACTATAGTTTTATCTATCTATACAAGGGGTACGCCAATTACATACACATTTCCAGGGGGTACGTGAAGCATAAAAGGTTGAGAACCACTTATATATATATATGTTTTATTTTATTCCCATTGTTATAATATAACTATAGTTTTATCTATCTATACAAGGGGTACGCCAATTACATACACATTTCCAGGGGGTACGTGAAGCATAAAAGGTTGAGAACCACTTATATATATATGTTTTATTTTATTCCCATTGTTATACTATAACTATAGTTTTATCTATCTATACAAGGGGTACGCCAATTACATACACATTTCCAGGGGGTACGTGAAGCATAAAAGGTTGAGAACCACTTATATAATATATGTTTTATTTTATTCCCATTGTTATACTATAACTATAGTTTTATCTATCTATACAAGGGGTACGCCAATTACATACACATTTCCAGGGGGTACGTGAAGCATAAAAGGTTGAGAACCACTTATATATATATGTTTTATTTTATTCCCATTGTTATACTATAACTATAGTTTTATCTATCTATACAAGGGGTACGCCAATTACATACACATTTCCAGGGGGTACGTGAAGCATAAAAGGTTGAGAACCACTTATATATATATGTTTTATTTTATTCCCATTGTTATAATATAACTATAGTTTTATCTATCTATACAAGGGGTACGCCAGTTACATACACATTTCCAGGGGGTACGTGAAGCATAAAAGGTTGAGAACCACTGATATATATGTTTTATTTTATTCCCATTGTTATACTATAACTATATTTTTATCTATCTATATTAGGGGTACGCCAGTTACATACACATTTCCAGGGGGGGACGTGAAGCATAAAAGGTTGAGAACCACTGATATATATGTTTTATTTTATTCCCATTGTTATACTATAACTATAGTTTTATCTATCTATACAAGGGGTACGCCAGTTACATACACATTTCCAGGGGGTACGTGAAGCATAAGAGGTTGAGAACCACTGATATATAAGTTTTATTTTATTCCCATTGTTATACTATAACTATAGTTTTATCTATCTATACAAGGGGTACGCCAGTTACACACACTATCCAGAGGGTACGTGAAGCATAAAAGGTTGAGAACCACTGTGTCAGGTAAATAAAGATACAAGTCGCTCAAAAAATATCCGAATACTATGGTTGATTACAGAATTCAGAAAAATTCAGAAAAACATACGTACGTACACGAAAGTTGCCAGATCACTAATTTCTAAAAATATCGTTGTCAGATATTTTTTCTGAATTCTGTAATCAACCATAGTGTCTATTCTAATTCTAGCTTTCGTAATTTTTTAAATAAAAGAAAATAAATATCGCGTCAAGCAGCGTCTTGTCACGGAGGTTTGACAAGAGCCTGTCAGGACAGGCCTCCTGACAGGAGCCTCTTTATCAGTTTATACACCAAAGTAGGTCTGTGAGGAGGGCAGAGACTTCAGCAGAAAACATAAACATCCCCCACCCGGGTGGGGGCGGGGGTGGCTCAGTCGATAGCGCGCCAGGCTCGTAATCTGTTGTTCCCAGGTTCGAGTCCCAGATGGGTCAGCGTTGAATTCCCCGCCCTGTCCACGGTCAGTAGGGGACACCGATGGTCTTGGAAAGGCCGCCGTCCGTCGGATGGGACGTTAAGCCGTGGCCCGTGTGCGGGAGAGCCATACCCTGTGCACGTTAAAGAACACGCTGGATGGCCTTGACGGGAGGCTACCATCTGTCTCCCAACAGCTGTTCCAGTGGGTCCCCTCCCCCAACGTTCTCTGAGCCTTCGGGGTCCATGTGACCTAGCCATTTAGCCCATGGTGTGCAAAAAAGTGCCGCTCAGAGGTAAAACAACCCAACCTTTACCCGGGTCCCTTTGATCAGTAGACAAGCGCGCTAATCACTCTTTTATCTCGTATTCAATGAAACGTTTCGCTTTGTCGTCTGTCCGTCTTGTCTGTCTGTCTGTCTGTAGACATCGAACTTCTTTGTTTACAGAGATAAATTAAAAATTATTTTTGCGTTGGATAGGCATTGATGAAATATTACGATGTGAACTTACCGAATCTCTCTAAAGATTAATTGTGCCCTCTAGTGATGGAAAATTTTGAAAATTCCAAAATTTCGAACGAATATTGCAAACGATGCTTTTCTGCTAGAAATTTTAAATTTTGGTGGTGGAATGTGAACGTTACGAAGTTTCCATTGCCAACAGTGAATTGACCCCTTAGACCCAGAGGGGGTGGGAAAACGCACCTTTTTAGTTTTAGCAGATAATATTTTGTTTTTAGAGATAAATGAAAACTTTTTTTGGGTTAGATAGGAACTGATAAAATATTATGATGCACACTTTTTAAATTTCCGAAAACTGTAATTGCGCCCTCTAATGGTGGAAAAATTTGCAATTTCCAAAATTTCAAACAAATATTGCAAACGACGTATTTAAGCTAGAAATTTTAAATTTTGGTGGTGGAATGTGAACATTATGGTGTTTCCATTGGGAACAATGAATTGACCTCTTAGACCCAGGGTGGGTGGGAAAGCAAATGTTTTTGTTTTAGAAGATAATAGTTTGTATTTAGAGATAAATGAAAAAATCTTTTTAGTGTTAGGTAGGAATAGATAAAATATTATGATTCGCACTTTAGGAATCTTTCGAGCACTATTATTGTGCCCTCTAACGGTGAAAAAGTTTCAAAATTTCAAACGAATATTGCATTATTTTTGATAGAATATTGAAGTATTATTAATAGAAATATGAAATTTTGTTGGTGGTGGAATGTAAACGTAATGGAGTTTCTATTAGAAACAATGAAAATGATAATTGGAAAATTCTATTTTTGTTGAATTGTTACTAATCGTATTTTATAAATCGCATTTTTCAAATACTTTAGCATTTTTAATATAGCTTTACACATCACTAAATGTGAAACTGCATAGTTCTCATTGCTTTACAAATAAAATATATAGAATAGAGATTTGAAAAAGAAGTGGTGGTTTTTAAGAGATATTTCACTGATTAATAATCTACCCACATTTCTGAGACTGGTGTAGGAAATGCAACTTTTTAGATTTGAGAATTAAAAGACGAATACTTTTATGTTGTATAATTACTAATGAATTAAGCTGCATATTGTGCAGAGAGAGACTCCGCTGGTTTGGCCATGTTGCCCGTATGGATAATTATAGATTGTCGAATAGGGTTATGAGCAGTATGCCTAAAGGCCTCAGAAAGAAGGGGAGACCTAGGATGCGGTGGGCAGACAATGTCAAACAAGACCTTGTTAGCATTGGTGTGCAGTGGCCACATGCAGTAGATGTAGCTCAGGACAGATATGCTTGGAGAATTAAACTGCTCGGTCTGGTTGGACCTCCGTAGCCCATGGCTGCTTGAGGATGATGATGATGAATTACTAATGAAATGCTATTTGCATTTTTCCCATCATCCGCTAGCTCAAATTAAAACCTTTAAGGAATGAAAGAGTAGGTAAAGGAAAAACTTCTTTCACTTTGAAAACGAGATTCTCATGTGCGCCAGAGGCGATATTGCATCCTTCTAGCTTTTAATCTATTTTTAGTTTCGGATATTAAATATGGGCTAAAATAAATATTGTACAAAGACAACTATTTTGGGTTTCACAAGCAGGTCGACAGGTTTGAGATTTCGTATAAGACGACCGTATTTTCGTGGGAGGGGACTGCGCCCCCCTGAAATCTTCCTAGTCGGTAGAGAGTTATTATACCTTATATCCTCCTGTTCGGTAGTGAGGATAAAAAAAACTATATGTAAGTTTGGCGATAATTAAAGTAGAGAAATTTAAATTTCACTACTCATTATTCATTTTGATAACAATAATTAATTTTAAATTATTAAATATTATTTTTAATTTTAATATGCAAAATTGTTTCACAGCCCTTTTCCTGTTAATGTACGGTATTTAATTTTTAAATTCTAGATTTCACACTTAAATTAATTCGTCGTTAAACTCTCTACAATGCTAAATTTTCCTCTGAAGTTTCCTTGTATTCATTCCTTTTGTTCTAAAAGGCTCATTCCTATCTAGGTGTCTAGATTCCTACAGTTTTAAACTGTCGCTTAGAAACTCATGAATCTTTAGGTTGTCTTATCTTGACAGTTTAAGGTGAAAAAGACCCACCACTCTTTTCATTTTAGTCTTTACAATGACAACACGAAAACGTATTGACCAGGTAATACCTTATTTCATCTTTTCTCTCATTAAAAGGTAAATTTTTTCGCAACCTATCTGTTATCAGGAATCTCTCTACCAGAACCTGTCAAAGCAAACTTGATATCAATCTAAAGTCTGTTTTTCTTAGAAGCTGTCACTTAAAATTCAACGAACATATCTACTCTCTATTCTTTGGCAGCAGCTTGCTTTTGTGCAATACCATTCAAGTGCAGGTCCCACCTTCAACGATAACAAACGGATACAAAGATCCCTGCAGAGATGACGTCATTAAGCCTATTTCAAAGTTTCACCATAATTGTGTTTATTGTAGCAAAGGAAACAGGTAGGTTCCTTTTGAACGATAAGAAATTATCTGAAATGTAATTAACTTAGTTCTTTGAAGTCAGCAAGGTGCCATTCACACTGTCTGTTTTTGTTGTTGTTTTTGACCACGCCAGTACTATAATCAACACGCCCAGGGAATATAAAAAGTTATTTACAATATAGAATTCAGAATTCTTTGGCGAAACCTGTTGATACTTAAAAAGGTTTGCATTTTGTTGTCCTTGGTGAGGAAGTTGCTGAAAGTGCTTTTAAAAACTTCAGGTTCCTGTTAGTGAATTGAGTTTATGTTATAGAGTTTTTTTCGCATTCCTTGCAGAGTTATAATAACTGTTTATTAAGCTAAAATTTTGTTTCTTATTTCTTTGTCTAGGGAACCAGTTGATAGCAGGCTTTCAACGTACAAAGTCTAGCTTTAAGAACTCGAGATGTCTGCAAATAATCTTGCCGACACAAGCAATAAAAACTGGAGGTATAGGATGGATTGGATGTTATATAGTTCAAATGTTCACTTGAGATTTTAGGCTGAGAAATTAATAACTGAAAGTAACGTGCGATTATTTAAAATGCAAACCGATGGGCTTGAAAAGACACTCATTCTTGTGATTAGATAAGACTCGGTGCCGTGTGCAGGAGAGTTATTAAATCCTCCTTGTGTTGAGGTTTAAAAACTGGCCATTTGGTTGCTCTCAAGGATTGCAATTTTATGTTCCTAGGTTCGTTAACTCCGTTAACTGCCGTTTTGCTTTAATGAGAAAAGAGACATTTTTGGGCTTGAAAAGACCGTTTGTTGAATGGGTATTAAGCCCATTCAAATGTTGTCGAATGTTTGTCGAATGGGGTATTAAGCCCTTGTGCAAAAGAGAGCCATACAGTCTGCATGTTAAAGAGCAGGTTGGAGAACCTTGTTGGGAGGCTTCCATAATATATGGTAGAGGGAGGTAACAGAATGAGAGGAAATTGATGGTGAAAGGATGGTGGATAGTCAAAGACAAAGATGGATATAAGATGGTGGATGGAAGCGAGAGGATAGAAGATGGTGAATGGTGCTGAAAGGATAGAAGAGGTAGATGGCGGTCAAAGAGTAAAAGATGGATAGAAGATGAGAGATGGGAATGGGAGAATGGAAGATGGTTGGAGTGAAAGTAAGGAGGAAATGGGAGGAAGAAGATGATGGAAGTGAAAGTAAAGGATAGAAGATCGATGGAGTTAAGGAGGATGAAAGAGTTGTATGAAAGTCAAAGAATGAAAGAGGATAGAAGATTGATGGAATTGAGAGGATGGAAGATTTGGATGGAAGTTAAAGAGTGAAAGATGGATAGAAGATGTGAACTGGTGGACTGAAGTGGCAAAATGAAAGATGAGGATTGGAGATGAAAGATCGGAAATAGTAGATAGAGATGAGACTATGAGAAAATGATAGACAGTGGTGGATGGGAGAGGATGGAAGATAGCGGTGAATGTCAAGAAGATGGAAATAAGGGGAAAGAATAGGAGATGACAGGCCAGCGTGGAGGATGTATGAGTATGGTGTCTTGGAGCATTTTATGATTGTGTCATGTATACATCATATGAAATTGGGGCCAAACTCTACCGAAAAATTGAGATCTCAATAAAATCACATCCTGAGATTAGGTGTTCAAAATTAATCCAATTTTCCGACTTGAATTCGTTGGGATCATTTAACAGCGAGTTTTTTTTTTTAACTTTGACTTTCTCTTGGGTTGGGTTGTTTTACCTCTGAGCGGCACTTTTTTGCACACCATGGGCTAAATGGCCAGGTCACATGGACCGCGAAGGCTCAGAGAAGGTTGGGGGAGGGGACCCACTGGAACAGCTGTTGGGAGACAGATGGTAGCCTACCGTCAAGTCCATCCAGCGTGTTCTTTAACGTGCATAGGGTATGGCTCTCCCGCACACGGGGCCACGGCTTAACGTCCCATCCGACGGACGGCGGCCTTTCCAAGCTCATCGGTGTCCCCTACTGACCGCGGGCAGGGCGGGGAATTTTGCGGAGATAAATCTCAACGCTGACCCAGTTGGGACTCGAACCTGGGAACTACAGATTACGAGCCTAGCGCGCTTCGACTTTCTCTTGAAGTAGGGAGAAAGTATTGGGATAAGGGAAAATATCGATATCTAGATTTTTTTATTCCTATTAATTTCAGGGATTCTTGAACTCGAAAAAATAGTTGTCCGACGCTATCCTTCTCCGCATATCTCTAATGACTGAGAGGATCAAGTATTAAGTTGAAAATTTATACTTTGCCGCATTTCCATCTGGATTTACTGCAGCTGAAAATACGGATCTTTTGACGCAGCAATTAAAGGTATTTGTCATACAATAAGTTAATCTAAAAGCGACTTTCGCAAAAATATCTCTAAAGATTTTACATCAAATTTCGCCTTTTTATTGGAAGTGCAGTTCTTAATCAGGCTGTAGCTGAGTCAGTCGTTAGTGCGCCAGGCTGTTAATCTGCAGTTCTCAGGTTCGAGTCCCAACTGTGCGTATCTTGATATTTATTCTCTGCTAAATCGCATCCTGCTGTGGACGAGAAAGAGGACAACGAATGGCATAGAAAGACCGCCGTCCGTCGGATGCGACATTAGGCCACATCTCAGCGTGCACGATAGCTATATCCTGTGCATGTTAAAGAACAAGCTGAATGGTCTTGAAGCTTGCTTCCATTTGTCTCTTAACATCCCTTCTCTTCTTTCTGAGCCATTGGAGTCCTTGTGATCTGGTCGTACAATCTATTGTATGCAAAAAGAAGTTACCTTCTTGGTAAAAGCGCTGGGCGGGGGTGGCTCAGTCGGTAGCGCGCCAGGCTCGTAATCTGTAGTTCCCAGGTTCGAGTCCCAGCTGGGTCAGCGTTGAGATTTATCTCCGAAAAACTCCTGCCCTACCCACGGTCAGTAGGGGACACCGATGGGCTTGGAAAGGCCGCCGTCCGTCGGATGGGACGTTAAGCCATGGCCCCGTGTGCGGGATAGCCATACCCTGTGCACATTAAAGAACACGCTGGATGGCCTTGACGGGAGGCTACCATCTGTCTCCCAACAGCTGTTCCAGTGGGTCCCCTCCCCCAACCTTCTCTGAGCCTTCGGGGTCCATGTGACCTAGCCATTTAGCCCATGGTGTGCAAAAAAGTGCCGCTCAGAGGTAAAACAACCCAACCCAACTTGGTAAACGTTTACATTAAGAGACCAGGCTTTACTTTCAGCCATTATAGATCCCTTAAAAAAGAACCATTCAAACAGAACTTTGAACGTACTCATTACATTTCAGGAAGTTATTTTTACCATGGGTTGAATTTTCCCCTCCTCATTAGAAACATCCAAAAAGTATTAGAAGACAGTAGCTACAGAATTGGATGCATCACTAACGAGCCAAGGTAATCTAAATTTCAGATGACCTCTTAGCTCCCTCCCCCGTGTCAATTTCCCCTCCCTCCAGTTTGGTTTCTGGTTGATTCGTCGCCCAGCACAATGCACTTTTTACTCTGACGTCATTGTTTATTAATCTTCGCTTTTCCATGGCTGACTGGATCCCGTAGGAGAAGATCCGAGAGTTTCCATCCACCCTGTGAGTGTGCTGGAAATTTCCCATTGTAGTAAACAACTTTTACACGTGGCTTGATGGACTAGTGGAGTATAAGCCAATTAAGAAAAACACCTGAGGTCTTCCACCCGAAACCTCATGAATTTTCTATGTCATTTGATTTATTGTTTGGATCCGTGTTTCTCCATTGCAGGGCTTGATCGCACTTCGAAAAGTATTTGTTTAAATTATATTTAAGCCTAATTTTATGGACGCTAATTCAGCTTAAGGTTTAAACATTAGGCGTGACATAATTCAATCCCAGAGTTAGTTGTTGTTAAATAGGCTAAATGGCCACCACCGTCTCAGTCGTTTTTACCTCTGAGTGGTGTTTTTTTTTTTTGGTATACGGGCTAAATGACTAGATCCCAAAGATCCCAAAGGATCAGAAAAGGTTGGGAAAAGGAGACCCACTGCAGAGCTGTTAGGAGACAGATGAAATCCTCCCGTCAAGGCCACCCATAGTGTTCTTTAACGTGCACAAGGTATGGCTCTCCCGCACACAGAACCATGACTTAACTTCTCATCAGACAGACGGCGTCCTTTCAAAGCTCATCGATGTCTCCTTTCTCCACGAGGGCAGAACTGGGTTTAGTGGTGGGAGTTCTCAACGCTGACCCAGATGGGACTCGAAAATACAGAGTGCGAGCGTGGTGCATTTTCTGGTGACCCCCCCCCCCCCTCTTCCTCCGAGAGTTAATAGAAGAACAGACTTCACATCATTAAAAAGGATTGTTGCCCATCCAATTTCAAGAATAGTAAAGTCGTCTTTAAGTATGGTTTTTAATTCGGTTGCAAAACAATGCACTTTAATTGAGGTAAATTTAAGCTTTCGGTGTTTAGTGAAATAACACAATAATTGATAGGAAAGAATAATGTTGAATTGTGTTCTTTAACTTCTCTTATGAACCAGTTCTTTATAAAGAACATTAAAGGAAGGAAATATTTTGTACTAGATCTGCTCTCCAGTTCAATCTTGGCAACCCCTTTCACTTGGATAACCTTCCCCCTTCCCTCCTTTATTTTTTTTTGATCCAGGGTCTCAAAGAAACCAGCACATAAAACAAAATACCAGAAATAGAACCGGAAATGATTTGCTCTAAAGTGCACATCCCAAATTAGCGTTCGCATTCCTGATATTTTATAGGAGGAAAAGATTGTTTCCACCTCTAGTTCATTGATCTACTACTATTCCCAAACAAATTCATCAATTAGATAACAGATCAGTGGGGAGACGGAAAGACGGATGTCATCCCCTTCGTCTCTATCAATCTCTCTCCTGCCATCAGAGCCAAATTCCTTTGCCCACCATCGTTTGGTAGCTTCTGCATCACAGCCATTCCAAGAGCACAACACAAATAATAACACATTGTTAGTGACCTGTAAGCAAGATACCTGGGAAACGCCGCGCCAAAGGTATCTCACGCTTCAGTAAGCCATTTATGCGCGCATCTCAAGCGTGTTTGTAAACAAACAAACACATACCAGTACAGAGAGAAAAGAGAAGCAGAATTGTGGGGGTGGGAGGGTGGAAAGGGGAGGGAGGAGACAGAAGAGGAAAGGAGAAAGAACAGTTCTATGAAGGAAGTCATTGTCAAATAGCACTCTCTGCGATAACGGAGCCACCTTGTCCAAAAAGGAGGTCAGACAACGGTAATACCTCTCAGTCGGTCGTGCCGATCTGCAATAGCTCAAGCCTAACGCGATGTTGTTATTCCATTGGGTGTTCTGGATGGAGCGTCGGCCTTTACAGGTAGAAGTAGTTGTAAGAATCAGGTAAAGGAAGAGATGTTGTGTCTGCATGTTGCGTTGCAAAAAGAGGGTTTTTTTTCTTTCCTTCTGTCGTTTTTCGTCTTTTTGGTTTCGTTTCTTTTGGTTAATCTCTCGCCACTTTTGTTCTCTAAAAATGAAACGAAGCAACAATAGCGGTGACATTCTTTATAATGTGATATCTGTCAAGGAAAAAAATAGAATTTATAACGATATTTTTTACTAAACAAAAAAAAAATAAAAAAAAAAATAATTAGGATTTAGATCAAGACAGAATATGTTCGATGAAGTCAATGTCCTGTATTTATCACGGCATTTAGTTTTGTTGATTTTGGAATGGAAGACAAAGTTTCGTCTGAAAAATGGGCATAAATATAAACCGAATTGTGACGTTCGATTTGTAAAAGAATATTTTTGTATTGTGTTGACTTAATGAGGAATATCGAGTTGTGAAGTTCGAGCTGTTGTAGGATGTTTTTTTATGGTGTTTACTTATGACTATCGAGTTATAAAAGTATGTCGTGTTATGGTGTTGACCTAATGAAGGATGCCAAATTATGAGGTTCGAGATGTTGAGGGATGTTGTGCTATGGGACTGATTTATTAGATGTCAAATTATGCGGTTCGAATTATTGAAAGGTGTTAAATAATTACTGAGATTATTATTATCGAGTTATTAAGTCGAGAATTATCAAGAGATATCGAGTATGTGGTTCGACTTATCGAGGGATGTTGAGATACGGTATATTGCGTTGTCAAGGAATGTCGCTAAATCAAAATACACTCGAATCTCAACGTAAAAAATATCTGGCAACGATTTTTTTAGAAATTAGTGATCTGGCAACCTTCGTGTCACGAAATTGCCAGATCACTAATTTCTAAAAAAAATCATTGCCAGACATTTTTCTGAATTCTGTAATCAGCCATAGTGTTCGGATACTTTTTTGAGCGACTGTATCTCACTGCCAGTTAATTACAGGAATATACTTCACTGAACCAGCAAAACACAAGAAGATGTTCCAGAGGTTTGGAAGAAACTCTTCTACTTCTTAAACATCAATATTTTTTTGATTCAATGCATTATTTTCCTAATCATTCAACATTTTAATAACATAAAATAAAGGGCATAATATCGCAATCAAACATTGTTCAAAAAACAACTGTTCAAGACGTTAATATCCTGAAAGTTTCAAATACAATATATTTTCGACGATCGAACATATTTTGGGATGTAAGTTCTTGGTCAGTCATTGGCCCAGCTCTTCGGAACCATTGCACTAAGGAATTTCGGTTGGGCTGTTTTACCTCTGAGTAGCACTTTTTCTGCATACAATGGGATAAATGGCCAGATCCCAAGGACCATAAAGGCTCAGATAAAATTGAGAAAGGAAATCCACTGGATAGCTGTTAGGAGACAGATGGAAGCCTTCCGTCAAGGTTGGGTTGGGTTGTTTTACCTCTGAGCGGCACTTTTTTGCACACCATGGGCTAAATGGCCAGGTCACATGGACCCCGAAGGCTCAGAGAAGGTTGGGGGAGAGGACCCACTGGAACAGCTGTTGGGAGACAGATGGTAGCCTCCCGTCTAGGCCATCCAGCGTGTTTTTAACGTGCACAGGGTATGGCTCTCCCGCACACGGGGCCACGGCTTAACGTCCCATCCGACGGACGGCGGCCTTTCCAAGCCCATCGATGTCCCCTACTGACCGTGGGCAGGGCGGAGAATTTTGCGGAGATAAATCTCAACGCTGACCCAGCTGGGACTCGAACTTTCCGTCAAGGCCATCCAGCATGTTCCTTACATGCACAGGGTATGGGTCTCTTGCACACAGGGCTACGGCTTTGCATCCCATCCGACAATACTACCTTTCAACGATAAAAAAACCAACTCTAAAAGAATAAGCATAAATTGTGTTAAGCCAAGTTCATTCACTCAGTGGGCCGAACAAACTTGCTTAGAGTGTGTGGGGGGGAGGGGAGAGGGAAAAGCTCATTGGCCGACGTTTACACGCCCCTAATATGAAATATAGCTCATCCACCGGTAAAATAATAAATTTGAAAAAATAACGTAAAAAAAAAAAAAAAAAAAAAAAATAACGGGGTAAAATCAATCCTAAGAACAAACTACATCATTTTAAGTACGTGAGGGATTGTGGGAGAAAAAAAAATAAACATTACGAATGTTTATTACAAGTTCAGTTATAGCGTTGTCGTATTCTGTGTTTTTGCATAACGCGTAACTTTGGGTTTAAACTACTATCATGTTCCAATAAGCCATGGAATGCTGCTGTTGCGAAGGCCATCACCCAGCTTAGCATTGAGAGAGAGAGTAAAAAACAAACCATCGAGCACTTGAAAGCAAGTATTATTGGAACCGTAACTGTAGTAGCAGCCATTTCAACAAGTAACCTTCTTTTAGACTCGCATAATAAGCAACCAGCACAACAACAACATCAACAACCGACGCATATTTCACGCTTCCGTTTTAAGGTAAACACACGGATTTATGTGGCCGTCCTTCAACGCTATTTTACGACGAAAAATGCCCAAATCCCCCCTTTCACGGGAAAAACCCCCACATTCCGACTAATTTCATATTGGGAACGGAAATGCCAACCGTTGAGAAATTTTACTAAAAACAATGGTATGAAAAACGGCGAGGAAAAAAAAAGGCGAATAGAGAAATCTCACACAGCTGTTTCAGTAATTACGATTTTTGCTGATACTAAAGTGATTCCCAGACACTGTCTTAAAACGACCTTGCCAAATAGAGCTAGCCAACCAATCTTCCAAATACCTACAACGTCTAAATGATCCAAGGTTTCTGGCGTTGTTTTATTTAACAGGATTTCGTTGGGGTTTTTTTAGTTTTCATTCAAACGTTCCCTACGGTGGTACGGTCCAAGGTCTACAAGCCAACTAAACCAGACTGGAATATATAGGTCTAGTTGCTACAGCCAGTTGCAGCGACCACGCCAAAAGCAGACTTTCAAAAGTGGGAAAGTAAGTGGTTGGCTGGAGCCACTCCCATCTGGTGGCCTTCGCAAGGACAGGCAGAAAATTTTCACCGTCTTTGTCCTTGTTTGATTCGTGACTTCCTGATTCGATGTTCCGACTTTATTATTACATTACCTACTATCGTGATTAAATGTGAATAATTATCGTTCGCGTTCATTATCAGCTTTTTTTTAACTCTGCGTGATAACTTAATGAACGTGAGTCATTAAGTTTTAAATTAAACCATTTGTTCCTTTTTTTCTGTTTTTTTTTTTCATCCCTGTTCTGTAAGGAAAAAGAATGTCTCTAGCATTTCACTATTTATAAGACTTAAAAAAGAGTTATCATCAATGTCAAATGCTTAATAATAGCATTTGTTTTTAAATTTTAGGATTTTTTTAGGATTGAGAAATTGTTATTTTTAAATTCCCGAAATGTGATTTTGACTTCGTTTTTTTAAATAATTTTTTAAGGTTTTTAAAAGAAACTTTGGAATTATGGGTCACTTTTAAAAATAGTGAAGGAGCTTCGGTAGCCAAAAATGTATGAATTTAAAGAAGACAGGATTGGATTGTTTTACCTCTGAGCGGCACTTTTTTGCACACCATGGGCTAAATGGCCAGGTCACATGGACCCCGAAGAATCAGAGAAGGCTGTGGGAGGGGACCCACTGGAGCAGCTGTTGGGAGACAGATGGTAGCCTCCCATCAAGTCCATCCAGCGTGTTCTTTAACGTGCACAGGGTATGGCTCTCCCACACACGGGGTCACGGCTTAACGTCCCATCCGACGGACGGCGGCCTTTCCAAGCCCATCGGTGTCCCCTACTGACCGTGGGCAATGTGGGGAGTTTTGCGGACATAAATCTCAACGCTGACCCAGCTGGGACTCACGCTGGATGGCCTTGACGGGAGATTACCATCTCTCTCCTAACAGCTGTTCCGGTGGGTCACCCTCCCCCAACCTTCTCTGAGCCCTCGGGGTTCCTTGTGACCTGGCCATTTAGCCCATTGTGTGCAATAAAAAGTGCCGCTCAGAGGAAAAACATTTGGTTGAGATTTATCTCCGCAAAACTCCCCAAACATTTCTGAAGAATTTTTTTTTCAAATCCAGACTCTTCCCCCCCCCCTCAGTTTTCCTGCTCGATTGCGTTTCTTCGCCACCTCTGTAATTTCACAAAACTAAACATTTATTCGTCATCTATTCGGATTTTTTTGTTTTGCCGCATACAAGAAAATTTAAAAAATATATATATTATTTCATTATGACAGCTATGTAGAGTACGAAAATTTAGACATAAAATACAGGGTGTTTATAAAGTAACTATGAAAACGCTGACTGATCATTTTCTGTTCCAGGTTTGTGAATCATGCCGACGACTGAAGAAAGAATAGCGGTAGTTGAGGCACGTCTGCGAGGTGTGTCCTTTGAAGGAGTGAGACAAGAGTTCACTCGTAAATTCCATAAACCACCTCCAATAAGGGCAGCAATCAGATCGCTGGTGAGCAAATTTCGGAGGACAGTGAGTGTTCACGATGAGAAACGTTCTGATCGGCCTCCAGTATCACCAGAAATTGTGGAACGCATAGAGGTGCAGTGCATCACAGCTGCAGTGGCTAAGATTACACCTGATATCTTGGAAAGGGTTTACTGTGCTACTAACTGAACGTTAGGATTTGTGCGTTGACATGGGGGTCATGTTGAAACGTATTGATGTTTTGTTGTTTTCATGTTTTTGATTCATTTGTAACACAAAGAGAGTTATTAAAAAGTTTGTTTACAGAAATGGATAGTTACTTTATAAACACCCTGTGCAATTAAAACGAATTTTGCACTGGATCTCTGTTAGAAATTTTATACCTACAGATAATAATTGAAAACAAGGGAACATAAATATTACATATTTAAGAAAATATCTTAAAATTCTACTGGTAGATATTTTTTAAAATTTGGAAATCAAATTTAAAATGTTTAAAAATTTTCTAATAAAGTAATACGTCAATTATTTTTCTTAGTATAAGTTCGAAGAAGAAATCTCAGATGTTGAACAGGTGAGGTCAATAACGGAATAAGAATGAACTTTTCGAGAGCTTTTTTTACATTTTTTAAGATCTAGATATTCCAACATCTTCCTTGTTAATATAGGAGAGGATTTTAAGCAAAGTTCCCAATATACATCAGGTAGCTCTTTACTTTTAATGTCAAATAATAAGACTGTCAAATGACATTCAAGTAATAAGCAGCTTAGGAATCGAAATCCACTGAAATGCGTGCTTTTCAAAAGCAGCTTCTAATAGAGTGTGATCTCTTGAAATGCCGCTTCCTATATTTAGTGGCATCTAATGCTCTTTAGCTGCCTATATCAGAAATAGAACTGTCCTGTGTGTTTCATTTCAGAGATTTGAGCTCCATTTCACTAAATCAATTCTCAATTAGATAATGACATGCGAGACAATGATCTTTTACGTTTCCTTCAATGTGTAATAATGCAGTTCGTAGCATATTAGATTATTAACTCTAAACTTGTGTGGGTGAATAAGAGGGAAGAGCGCCAGGCTCGTAATTCGCAATCCCAGGATCGAGATCCACCAGGGCCAGAGTCGAGATTTAACTCCGCAAAACTTCCTACCCTGACTTCGATCAGTAGATTGTACTTGATAGATGGTTTTGGATAGAGCCGCCATCCGTCCGTTGGATGGGTTGGGTTGGTTAACTCTGAGGGACACCTTTTTGCACACAATGGGCTAAATGATCAGGTCACAAGAACCCCAAGGGCTCAGAGAAAGTTGGGGAAAGGGAACCCACTGGACAGCTGTTAGGAGACAGACGGTAACCTCCTGTCAAGGCCATCCAGCTTGTTCTTCAAACAGGCATAGGATATGTCCCCCCCCCACACCACGGGGCCGCAGCTTAACATCCCATTAAGCAGACGGTTGCCTTTCCAACCCAATAATGTTCTCTACTGACCGTGGACAGAGCGGGAGGAAGGGGCGGGGTGGCTCAGTCGGTAGCGCGCCAGGCTCGTAATTTGTAGTTCCCAGGTTCGAGTCCCAGCTGGGTCAGCGTTGAGATTTATCTCCGCAAAATTCCCCGCCCTGCCCACGGTCAGTAGAGGACACCGATGGGCTTGGAAAGGCCGCCGTCCGTCGGATGGGACGTTAAGCCGTGGATGGGACGTAGAGCCATACCCTATGCACGTTAAAGATCACGCTGGATGGCCTTGACGGGAGGCTACCATCTGTCTCCCAACAGCTGTTCCAGTGGGTTCCCTCCCCCAACCTTCTCTGAGCCTTCGGGGTCCATGTGACCTGGCCATTTAGCCCATGGTATGCAAAAAAAGTGCCGCTCAGAGGTAAAACAACCCAAGGGCTTAGACGTCCGTCGGATGGGACGTTAAGCCGTGGCCCCGTGTGCGGGAGAGCCATACCCTATGCACGTTAAAGAACACGCTGGATGGCCTTGACGGGAGGCTACCATCTGTCTCCCAACAGCTGTTCCAGTGGGTTCCCTCCCCCAACCTTCTCTGAGCCTTCGGGGTCCATGTGACCTGGCCATTTAGCCCATGGTATGCAAAAAAAGTGCCGCTCAGAGGTAAAACAACCCAAGGGCTTAGACGTCCGTCGGATGGGACGTTAAGCCGTGGCCCCGTGTGCGGGAGAGCCATACCCTATGCACGTTAAAGAACACGCTGGATGGCCTTGACGGGAGGCTACCATCTGTCTCCCAACAGCTGTTCCAGTGGGTTCCCTCCCCCAACCTTCTCTGAGCCTTCGGGGTCCATGTGACCTGGCCATTTAGCCCATGGTGTGCAAAAAAGTGCCGCTCAGAGGTAAAACAACCCAACCCAACCCAACAACAGAGCGGGAGTGATTGAGGAGATGAATTTCAACATTGGCCCAGCTGGGACTCGAACATGGTAACTGCAGATTACGAACCTGCGCACTGAGCCACCCCTGTTCCCCGTTGGATGGGACGTTAAGTAGTGGGTCTATGTGTGGGAGAGGCCTTTGACAGCCATTGAACAAAATGAGAAAAATGAAGAAAGGTGCAGCGATTTAAAAAATTTTTTTAGCCCAAAGTTTTTTTTATAAACTATTTATTTTTAAATGTCATAATACATAATAACTTAATTTTATAATTATTTTAAACTTAATTAGAATTTTTAAAAAAAAAATAACTACTACTAAAATTTTAAGAGAGAAAATTATAATTAAAAGCCAATGGTTTGAAAAAAATGGTGGTACTTTAGTAATGAGGACCTAAGCAAAAAGAAACACCAATGTCTTATTTAAAAGACTTTTGAAAAAAAGGAATCCTGGTTTAAAGAGATACTATTAAAACGTTGGAATATTCCGGATGATTCATTAGTTTGAATTTCCAGCAGTAAACGAAAATATTTTAAACTAATACTGCAAAGAGTTCCTTCTAGGAATTCAGCATTTAGGTGGTGGAGTCTGGTCGTCCAGGAATTAATTACCTCTTCGACTTTCTCTGATTGGGAAGAAGAGACCACTTTTTAGAGCATGTTGATGATCAATGGGACCAGGATTCGAACCTCGAATATTGTATGGATGTTTATGTATTGTCTCTCTGCTGAGGTCTCGCATTCCTCAGAGATCATCTCTACGTCGTATTAAACTGATACGCTCCTGTCAAACCTCTGTAGCAAGCACTGCTTGAGGGTTTCTTTTTTTAATAGTTGCATATCCTGGTTTCCGAGTGGCTACCGTACTTGGCTACTTATCAGAGGAACCCGGGTTCGTATGTGTGGTGTTTTGGCTCAGGTCTCACTTTCGTCACAGACCTCGCCTATAGCGTATTGAGCTGACAGGCAGTTGCTTGAGGGAATATTTTTTTTAATGTATATAGTACCAAGTTCATAATTGGGGCCGGGGGTGGCTCAGTCGGTAGCGTGCCAGTCTCGTAATCTGCAGTTCCCAGGTTCGAGTCCCAGCTGCATCAGCGTTGAGATTTATCTCCGCAAAACTCCCCGCACTGCCCACGGTCAGTAGGGGACACCGATGGGCTTGGAAAGGCCTCCGTCCGTCGGATCGGGACGTTAAGCCGTGGCCCCGTGTGTGGGAGAGCCATACCCTGTGTACGTTAAAGAACACACTGGATGGCCTTGACGGGAGGCTACCATCTGTCTCCCAACAGCTGTTCCAGTGGGTCCCCTCCTCCAACCTTCTCGGAGCCTTCGGGGTCCATGTGACCTGGCCATTTAGCCCATGGTGTGCAAAAAAGTGCCGCTCAGAGGTAAAACAACCCAACCTAACTTTCGTTTGATGCTTGTGAAAGGGACAAGTCCAGAAGGAATCTGTGAGATTTCCCTCTCTGGAACGAAACTGGAAGAAAGAAAAAACTCCAGATAACTTCAGCATCAGACGACCATCGTGAGACAAAAGATTCTCCTCCGACACGGAACGATCCAGTTTGGCATGTCTAATGGGAAAATAAAACGGAGAAATAGGGCAAGACGTATAATGACGTCGTTGGTGGAGAAAACGGGCAAACCCATCTAGCATAGGATTCTTGCGTTCACCGTTGTTTTCTTCTTCATCAATCTGAAATCGCATTCCAGAACACTTTATTTGAGTTTCAAGAGCTCAGACACTGGCAAAAGTAGGACAAGAAACGGGTACGAAGGGTTTGGTTGGGCGGGGTGGGGCAGGGCAGGCAGGACTAGGCCGGGCAGGTCCCGTTTTCATGAAGGTGAGACGAGTACGTATGAGAGACCGAGGCCATAATGAAAGCGCTTGGGGAAAACCCTGTTTTGATTGACACGTTCTGGCGCTTGCAAGAGTTGCGAGGAAGAATTTAGGTACAGTCGCTCAAAAAAGTATCCGAACACTATATGTTGATTACAGAATTCAGAAAAAAAAAATATCTGGCAACGATATTTTTAGAAATTAGTGATCTGGCAACCATCGTGTCACGTGATTACAGAATTCAGGAAAAATATCTGGAGCGTGTACAGCAACTGTACACGTTCCAGTTACCGTTCACAGCAAACTGGAGCGTGTGCAGTTACTGCACACGCTCCAGTTTGTTGTGAACGGTAACTGCACACGCTCAATATTTCCGTGAGTGAGCCCACATGATCTAGTATCAAAATAATATGACCACCTACAGTCGCTCAAAAAAGTATCCGAACACCATGGTTGATTACAGAATTCAGAAAAAATATCTGGCAACGATTTTTTTAGAAATTAGTGATCTGGCAACCTTCGTGTCACGAAGTTGCCAGATCACTAATTTCTAAAAAATCGTTGCCAGATATTTTTTCTGAATTCTGTAATCAACCATAGCATTCGGATACTTTTTTGAGCGACTGTACATACTTCAGAAGGTAGAGCAGATTGTGGGAATTGTTGACAATGAAACGGTCCACTGCTGTTGAGGGCGAAGCTAGGTAGAGGAAACAATAGCTTAGAGAGCATGGGAATATATTGAGAATGTTTCGTTTCTGAAGAAAGGGTTACTTAGAGAATGACTGAAACCAGTTTTTTACTTATGATTGGTAGATATAGGTTTATCCTAGACTGTCTTTCGTTTTGCTGTTTGTTTTGATGAAAAAGTCAGGAGGAAAAAAGATATTAAAAGTTTTTTCTTGTTTGGTGTTTTGAGCGTGGGAAATTTTTCACCGAGGAAATCTTTTTTTTTGCAGCAGTACATTTATATAAATTTTGCTTATATATTATTTTTCAACTGATATCTATAGAGAGTGGTTCCTGACAATTTGATTTCTTTATGAAAATGGCTATTTTTTTTCCCTTCGAATATGCTTTTACTTTATTAATCAATCTGCTGGTGCTATTTAGTGAAACTGATTTCTGGATGAAGTAAATTACATTAGCAAATATATTCTGATATTCCCGTGTTATGTCAAAGGAAAAGGAATATTCAAAGCCTTTTATTTTGGAAACCACATTGTTATGGAAAAACTGTCACTGGAGATAAATTGAAATTTCACTCAAAACAAAATCTGATGAAAGAATCATTAAGCAAAATTTTATAAACTACTCATTTTAACAAATGTTGCGTTATCACAAATATTGTGTTTCACTTTTGAGATAAAATAATAACAATAAATACCCCCTCAAGCAGCTGCTTGCCACAGAGGTCTGACAGGAGCCTGTCAGTTTGTATGCCATAGTAGAAGGTCTGTGAGGATGGCAGGACCTCAGCAGAAAAACAACACAAACATCCATGCCTTACCCGGAGCTCGAACCCAGGTCCTCTAGATCAGTAGTCAAGCGCGTTAACCACTCGGTGAGATATTTTCCAATAATCAATATATTGCTTTTAGATATTTTAAGTTTCTCAACTCTTAATATACTAAATAAATAATATTGAAACTGAGAGTTAAGTTAGATTATACAGTCTCTTTCAAATGGTATTAATCACAACTTAGTTTCTTCATATTGCTCAGAGTTAGTGAATTGCGGTCTTTTACCTCTGAGCAGCACTTAAATGGCCAGGTCACAAGTACCCCGAATGCTCAGAGAAAGTTGGAGGAGGATACCCACTGGACAGCTGTTGGCAGTCAGATGGTAGTCTCCCGTTAGGGCATTCAGTGTGTTCTTTAACGTGCACAGGGTACGTCAAAGCTCTATAACTTCTAAAATAAGTTTTTTTTTTGTTTTGAAAAATGTGATTGCAGATAAAGATCTCAATCAAATAGATCAATATCTCGATTTTCAACAATATTCGTTCAATATTCAATGAGTTATGGAAGTTTGAATGTTTAACAACTGTGATGCTAGTCTTAAGAAACTTATACATAACAAGAATAGTAAAAGAATTCTTTACATAAAGTTGTTATCGTTAAATATTCAAACTTCCATAACTCATTAAATACTGAACGAATATTGTTGAAAATCGAGATATTGATTTATATGATTCAGATTTTTGTCTGCAATCACATTTTTCAAAACAAAAAACTTATTTTAGAAGTTATAGAGCTTTGACGTTAGCTTCCCTTTCACTTAACATAGGGATTTTTCTTAATTTATGGAAACTAGTGTAAATTCGCAAAATTCCTTGCTCTCAGTCAGTAGGGGATTTTTGCTGAGCTTGGAAAGGCTGCCGTGCACTGGGTGTGGCGTTAAGCAGTGACTCCGTGTGCTAGAGAGCTATGGCTTGTGCACGTAAAAAACACGCTGGATGATCTTGACGAGAGGCTACTATCTGTCTCCCAACAGCTATTCAGTGGGTCTCTTCCCCCAATCTTCTCCGAGCCTTCGGGGCCTTCTGACCTGACTTTTTAGCCCATTGTGTGCAAAAAAGTGCCGCTCAGTGGAAAACAACCCAAATTCTCCAATTTTTTTATTAAAGTACTTTTATGTAACAGTCAGTTCTTTGATCTACCTGAGACTTAAGAGCAAAAGAAAGGTCAACAACAAATATTCAACACTGAATTTCAAGTTTACAACATCATCATTGGTTTCACGACATTCCATACTCTTGTCAAACAATGGGATAAATTTTCTGGAATATGGATCGCTGGAGCTGTAATTGCTGGTAAGAAGCATTGAGTGGGTGAGGATTTGCTATTCCGCAAAGGAAAAGTGCCACCCATTTAAACCTAACCCTGTTATAAACCACCCAAACAACCTCGTGGAAACCGACATAGTTTTAGAAAGAGGATTGTTAGGGAAATCATTGTTAGTGACTCGGCAACCCCGTATTGAAGTAGAGTAGGTGGACCGGTTGTACGACAAGAACCCGCTCGGACCTTGGAAGGCCACCACGCATGACCGCTGACACTTCACGGTAATTGTCCACTGCATATCGGAGGTCGGAGAGACATGGTGCTTTGCGCCACGTAAACAGAAGCACGCCATTTTGTTTTGGAGTTTCCTGTATTTTGTAGTCTTTTTATCTACTCATAAACATACCACTCAAGCAGCCGCTTGCCACAGATTGGGTTGTTTTACCTCTGAGCGGCACTTTTTTGCACACCAGGGGCTAAATGGCCAGGTCACATGGACCCCGAATGCTCAGAGAAGGTTGGGGGAGGGGACCCACTGGAATAGCTGTCGGGAGACAGATGGTAACCTCCCGTCAAGGCCATCCAGCGTGTTCTTTAACATGCACAGGGTATGTCTCTCCCGTACACGGGGCCATGGCTTAACGTCCCATCCGACGGATGGCGGCCTTTCCAAGCCCATCGGTGTCCCCTACTGACCGTGGGCAGGGCGAAGAGTTTTGTGGAGATGAATCTCAACGCTGACCCAGCTGGGACTCGAACCTGGGAACTGCAGATTACGAGCCTGGCGCGCTACCGACTGTGCCACCCCGCCCCCTTACCACAGAGGTCTGACAGGAGCCCTATCAGTTTATACGACAAAGTGGACGGTCTGTGAGGATGGCGAGACCTCAGCAGAAAGGCAACACAAACATCATTGCCTTACCCGGGCTCGAACCCAGATCCCTTTGATTAGTAGCCAAGCGTACTAACCACTCAGCCACAGGACGGCTCACAAATATAGCTATATGTAAAGTCACAGAAACTAATTTACACAATAAATAAATGAATAAACATATAAATAAATAAATTTAATATGGCATAAAAACCTATTTTGGTCCAACGACAAATCCTATGAAATAACCAGCATTATTGGTAGTTTACTACCTGGGTTCGAGTCCTGACAAACATCCATAATTAGTAGTTATTAATGTTATTAATAACTACTAATTATGGATGTTTGTGTCGTTGTCGTGATATTGTCATGGATGTTTGTGTGGTCATGATGATGTGGTTGTCATGGATGTTTGGGTGGTCATGGATGTTTGTGCCGCTTTTCCTCATAGGTCTTCTACTATGTTGGGTTGGTTGGGTTGTTTTACCTCTGAGCGGCACTTTTTTGCACACCATGGGCTAAATGGCCAGGTCACAAGGACCCCAAAGGCTCAGAGAAGGTTGGGGGAGGGGACCCACTGAAACAGCTGTTGGGAGACAGATGGTAACCTCCCGTCAAGGCCATCCAGCGTGTTCTTCAACGTGCACAGGGTATGGCTCTCCCGCACACGGGGCCACGGCTTAACGTCCCATCCGAGGGACGGCGGCCTTTCCAAGTCCATCGGTGTCCCCTACTGACCCTTCTACTATGACGAATAAGCTGAAGGTCAGACTTCTGTGACAAGCAACTGCTTGAGGGGGTAGTATATCATTTTTATTATATTTACATACAATCCCGGATCTAGAAAAAAAGGAATAGGGAGAGAGCAAATAATCCGAGTGAAAGAAGGGGACCAGGGTCAGGCCGAATGAACGCATTCAGGTATATAATTTTCCCCTTTTCATTTTGATGGTTTTCAGCAAATTTCTTGAAAACTACGAGTGATATATATAGTTAATCTTTTTGTTTCCTTCATTCCAGTCACTAGCATTCTCAAGGTGGGAGAGGGTCCGACCCTACATATATGCATACATACATACGTCCATCCATCCATTTATCCATCCATTCTGACGTTTAAATATTAAGATGAGGCCCAGGTCGCTTAAAAATATTGAGGTCCCCTATAATAATGATGGGTTGGATTGGGTTGTTTTACCTCTGAGCGGCACTTTTTTGCACACCATGGGCTAAATGTCCAGGTTACATGGACCCCGAAGGCTAAGAGAAGGTTGGGGGAGGTGACCCACTGGAACAGCTGTTGGGAGACAGATGGTAGCCTCCCGTCAAGGCCATCCAGCATGTTCTTTAACGTGCACAGGGTATGTCTCTCCCGCACACGGGTTGTTGGGTTGTTTTACCTTTGAGCGGCACTTTTTTGCACACCCGCACACGGAGTCACGGCCTAACGTCCCGTCCGACGGACGGCGGCCTTTCCAAGCCCATCGGTGTCCCCTACTGACCGCGGGCAGGGCGGGGAATTTTGCGGAGATAAATCTCAACGCTGACCCAGCTGGGACTCGAACCTGGAAACTACAGATTACGAGCCTGGCGCGCTACCGACTGAACCACCCCCGCCCCCATTCTCAATATAATTTTCCTTATCATTTATACTAAAGTCATAGGTAAAGGTACTGCAGGTGTTGATTGAGCCAGCAGGGGCTCCAAGCTCATAATCTTATGTTCCCAGGTTAAAGTCCCCGCTGTAGCTGTGGAGTGGGGTGGCTCAGTCGGTAGCGCACCAGGCTCGTAATCTGCAGTTACCAGGTTCGAGTCCCAGCTGGGTTAGTGTTGAGATTTATCTCTTCAAAACTACCCACCTTCCCCAGTCAGTAGAGGACACCGATGGGCTTCGAAAGGCCATCGTCCGTCGGATGGGACGTTAAGCCGTGACCCATGTGCTGGGGAACCACATCCTGCGCACGTTAAAGAATGCACTGGATGACCTTGACGGGAGAATACCATCTGTCTGTCAGTAACTGTCCAGTGGGTCCACTTCCACCTAACTTCCTCAGTGTCCTTGTAATCTGGGTATTTAACCCATTTTGTGCAAAAAAAAGTGCGACTCAGAGGTAAAACCACCCAACCCACTGTGACTGCGTTGATATTATCTTTCACCCTGCCCTAGGCAAGAAAGAGAATACCATTCGGAGTGGCCACCATCCGTCCAGATGGGATATTGAACTGTGCACCGTGTTTGAGAGAGCCACAACCTGTGCACGTTGAAGAACACGCTGGATATCCTTGACCGAAGGGTCCATCTATCTCTTAGAACTGAAATTAGTGATCTGGCAACCTTCGTGTACGTACACGAAGGTTGCCAAATCACTAATTCTGTGATTGAGTTGAGTCTGAGTTGATTTGTTTTACCTCTGAGTGGCACTTTTTGCATTTGTTGATTGATCGAGTTGAGTCTGAGTTGAGTCCATACTGCAATGTCTGAATTACTCTGAGTGGCACTTTTTTGCATACAATGAGCTAAATGGCCAGGTCACAAGGACCCCAGAAGCTCAGAGAAGGTTGTGGGGACTGGAACAGCTTTTTGGGAGACGGATGGTAGCCTCCCGTCAAGGCCATCCAATGTGTTCTTTATCGTGCTCAGAGATGGCTCTCCCGCACACGGAGCTACGGCTTAATGCCCACGAGCCAAACCCATCGGTGTCCCCGCCGGTTACTTTTTCCCCTCAGGAGGTAAATATTCCTTTTACTTTGGACGTCCCCGAGGCACATAGATAAAGTGAAAAGGATATTTGTATCGTGCTGAAAATTTAAAAAAATATTTCTTATTATTTTTTAAAAAACTTAATCACTCTCCAAGCTATTTTATTATTGTTTTAGTACATTAAAATATCATTTCGATCGGTGTAGCTCGGATAGTGCTTAAGTTTTTAATTTAACTCAGCTGTGGAATATCTGTTATATATATATTATTAGGGGCGGGGGTGGCTCATTCGGTAGCGCGCCAGGCTCGTAATCTGTAGTTCCCAGGATCGAGTCCCATCTGGGTCAGCGTTGAGATTTATCTCCGCAAAATTTCCCCGCCCTGCCCACGGTCAGTAGGGGACACCGATGGGCTTGAAAAGGCCACCGTCCGTCGGATGGGACGTTAAGCCGTGGCCCCGTGTGTGGGATTTGGGTTGTTTTACCTCTGAGCGGCACTTTTTTTTGCACACCATGGGCTAAATGGCCAGGTCACATGGACCACGAAGGCTCAGAGAAGGTTGGGGGAGGGGACCCACTGGAACAGCTGTTGGTAAACAGATGGTCGCCTCCCGTCAAGGCCATCCAGCGTGTTCTTTAACGTGCACAGGGTATGGCTCTCCCGCACACGGGGCCACGGCTTAACGTCCCATCCGACGGACGGCGGCCTTTCCAAGCCCAGCGGTGTCCCCTACTGACCGTGGGCAGGGCGGGGAAATTTTGCGGAGATAAATCTCAACGCTCCGCAAAATTTCCCCGCCCTGCCCACGGTCAGTAGGGGACACCGATGGGCTTGGAAAGGCCACCGTCCGTCGGATGCGACGTTAAGCCGTGGCCCCGTGTGAGGGAGAGCCATACCCTGTGCACGTTAAAGAACTCGCTGGATGGCCTTGACGGGAGGCTACCATCTATCTCCCAACAGCTGTTCCAGTGGGTCCCCTCCCCCAACCTTCTCTGAGCCTTCGGGGTCCATGTGGCCTGCCCATTTAGCCCATGGTGTGCAAAAAAGTGCCGCTCAGAGGTAAAACAATCCAATCCAATATATATTATTCATTTATGTATTTTAGCGTTATAAATAATCAGCTAACAAAATACGTATGCATTAAACGAGACCTTTGTATTCTTTTCCCTATTCTTTTCGGCAATACACACACCAAATGCTCTAAAGGATGTTTGTTTGATAATAAAATACGACTTCCGTGTCATCCGGATTTGCCCACAATTGGACTGATGTCCCCTTCGGAATAATTGAATACTTCCGCGACGTATGACCCACATGATGATTAATGAGCATGGGGGATCTAATGAACGTATTTGCCTCTATAAGCTGGTCCAGCAACACTAATCCTTCAATCACGACATCAGACTTTGTATATGTTGTCTTTCACTAATATTGTGTAATGATTATTCGTTTCTCCTTGCGTGGGGCGGGGGTGGCTCAGTCGGTAGCGCACCAGGCTCGTAATCTGTAGTTCCCAGGTTCGAGTCCCAGCTGGGTCAGCGTTGAGATTTATCTCCGCAAAATTCCCCGCCCTGCCCACGGTCAGTAGGGGACACCGATGGGCTTGGAAAGGCCGCCGTCCGTCGGATGGGACGTTAAGCCGTGGCCCCGTGTGTGGGAGAGCCATACCCTGTGCACGTTAAAGAACACGCTGGATGGCCTTGACGGGAGTCTACCATCTGTCTCCCAACAGCTGTTCCAGTGGATGCCCTCTCCCAACCTTCTCTGAGCCTTCGGGGTCCATGTGACCTGGCCATTTAGCCCATGGTGTGCAAAAAAGTGCCGCTCAGAGGTAAAACAACCCAACGTATTCTTGCAAACATACAGGCTAAATCAGAAATTGATGCTATAGGAGTTGTCCAATTCCTAAATTGGGTTGTTTTACCACAGAGCGGCACTTTTGAGCAAACAATGAGGTAAATGACCAGACAAGGGTCGGACTTTGATCTTATGAGGTCCTAAGCTATTTAAATTTAAGAGGCTTCGAAAGTCGAAATACATATATAGTTGAAAAATAAAAGGTTATCCTGACTGGGATTTGAACCTACGTCGTCCAGAAGAATGCCGAAGAAGTTAGACCTCCGAGCAGCTGACCAGCTCTTCAATAATTTATTACTACTTATATACACACACCGGCCACTGAATTAGAAACCTTTATTCAATACCGAGTTGGACCTCCTTTAGCCCGAATTACAGCACGTATGCGATGTGGCATAGATTCCACAAGGTATTGGAGTGCCTTTACATCTCCAGCATACCAGAAGTTCACCAGACAGTCCTTTAACTGGCTCAGATTTGAGGGAAGAGGACTTTGCTCCCGGATCTGTTTTTCTAACATGTTCCGTATATTTTCAATGGGGTTCAAATTCGGGCTTTGTGGTGGCCAGGAAAGATGGTGGAAGTTGCTGTCATGCTCGCTGAACCATTGCTGAACATATCTTGCGCGATGGACAGTAGCATTATTGTCCACGAAACAGCCGTCACGTGCTGGATAAAAAATCAACGTTGCAGGATGGACTTGATCGGCAACAATGTTCAGATAATCTTTGGAGGACACCCGACCTTCCAGCAATATCAGGGGACCCGTTCCGTACCAACAGAACGTGCCCCATACCATGACACCGCCTCCAGAACCTTAAGTTGTGTTTACAAGGCAAGTTGGACACATTGCTTCATGGGGATCCCGCCAAACTCTCTGCCTACCAATCGGTACAGAACAAGGTGTACCGCGACTCGTCAGACCACATGACTTTTTTCCAGTCTTCCAGTGTCCAGTTACAGAAAATAGTAACTTTTATAACATTAACGGAATGACTGATGTTCCTGATACCACTATAAACGAAATTTCCGGTTCTTCGCAGAAATCAGTGCTTTCCGTATAGGCATGCGACTGCTAATACCGATCCTCTTAGCGCATAGTTCGCTCAGATATGGGTGGGGAACAACCTTCATATTGAATGCTTCGGTGAATTGCTACACACAGAGGGGCGGATGGGGGGGCTCAGCGCGCCAGGCTCGTAATCGGTAGTTCCCAGGTTCGAGTCCCAGCTGGGTCAGCGTCGAGATTTATCTCCGCAAAATTCCCCGCCCTGCCCACGGTCAGTAGGGGACACCGATGGGCTTGGAAAGGCCTCCGTCCGTCGGATGGGACGTTAAGCCGTGGCCCCGTGTGCGGGAGAGCCATACCCTGTGCACGTTAAAGAAAACGCTGGATGACCTTGACGGGAGGCTACCATCTGTCTCCCAACAGCTGTTCCAGTGGGTCCCCTCCCCCAACCTTCTCTGAGCCTTCGGGGTCCATGTGACCTGGCCATTTAGCCCATGGTGTGCAAAAAAGTGCCGTTCAGAGGTAAAACAACTCAACCCAACCGATCCTCTTAGCGCATAGTTCGCTCAGATATGGGAATATATTGAATGCTTCGGTGAATTGCTGCCCACAAGAAATTCCGTTTCTCCGTACAAGCCTTCTCAGACGACGGCGATCTCGTTCCTGACAGATTGTCGTCGCTCCACACTTAACACCTCTTAGACAAACAATGTGGGTTATTTTTCCACAGATCAAAAGCAGATCAAAAGCAGAGATATCTCTCCTTTTGAGAAACCAGTCAGCTCTGCTGTTTTTAAAATCGTGCCAGCCAGACGGGCACCCACAATAAACCCTTTATCGAACCCCGAAAGATTCTTTGTTTTTCCTATTGTGATTAACATTACTGACGGTTATTGACTAGCAGCAGTCTTAAATAGTTGCCTAGATCATGTGGTGATGCAGGTGACCACGTATTTTGCATACACGCTGTTTAAGTGACGTTTACCTACATCTGCATAAAGGTTTCTAATTCAGTGGCCTGCGTGTGTAATTTTTCTGATTGAGGGGAACTTCTAAAAATAATCTCGAAATTAATGTGGTGAAAACGTCGTTCTAACATTGGTAAGCAAAGATCAACAGTGTTTGCACAATAGAATAAATATTAAAAAAAGTTTTTGCAACACATTAAAACTTCAAATACGTTTCTTTGAGGTCCCTCATATCGTGAACAATGACCCCGAGGCTCAGAGAAGGTTGGGGGAAGGAGATTCGTTGGACAGCTATTAGCGGACAGATTGAAACCTCTCGTCAAGACCATCTAGTGTGTTTAACGTGCACAGGGTATGCCTCTTCTGCACCCCAGGGTCAATATTAACTTCTGGTCCCTTCAATTGGTATATTCACCGAACTGTGTGTGCACAAGGAAGAGGGGGAAAATACGACCTCATCTTAGAAGGCTTCATTATAATTATATTTATAGGAGGTCTTTGATAAACAGATATGAATATGTGGATTGGATTGTTTTACCTCTGAGCGGCACTTTTTTGCACACCATGGGCTAAATGGCCAGGTCACATGGACCCCGAAGGCTCAGAGAAGGTTGGGGGAGGGGACCCACTGGAACAGCTGTTGGGAGACAGATGGTAGCCTCCCGTTAAGGCCATCCAGCGTGTTCTTTAACGTGCACAGGGTATGGCTCTCCCGCACACGGGGCCACGGCTTAACGTCCCATCCGACGGACGGCGGCCTTTCCAAGCCCATCGGTGTCCCCTACTGACCGTGGGCAGGGCGGGGAATTTTGCGGAGATAAATCTCAACGCTGACCCAGCTGGGACTCGAATCTGGGAACTACAGATTACGAGTCTGGCGCGCTACCGACTGAGCCACCCCCGCCCCTACGAATATGTGAAATGAGACTCAAACATATCAACTACCACTGGCACCTTTCACTGGAAGTTTCGAGTAGGCCTCTGTCACAGTCAGTAAAGGTGGGGGGAGGGGGGAGGAAAAAGATCTTCGCTCAGACACAGCAGAGATTCGAACTAGATAAAATCAGGTTACGAGACAATGAGATGCTATTGACTAAACCAACCGAAGCTGCCCTTTGATTTTAGAACTTTAAAAATATCCGTAAACTGAAAACTCGATAAAAATTCCTGCAATAAAATAAATTCAGTAGGAATTTAGGCGAACTAAAGTGAAGGGTAGATAAAAATGTTTTCAAACTGCGTTTAAACATTAGTTTTATTTCATCCTAAAAAAATGGGGCGGGGGTGGCTCAGTCGGTAGCGCGCCAGGCTCGTAATCTGTAGTTCGCAGGTTCGAGTCCCAGCTGGGTCAGCGTTGAGATTTATCTCCGCAAAACTCTTCGCCATGCCCACGGTCAGTAGGGGACACCGATGGGCTTGGAAATGTGCCGCCGTCCGTCGGATGGGACGTTAAGCCGTGGCCCCGTGTGCGGGAGAGCCATACCCTGTGCACGTTAAAGAACACGCTGGATGGCCTTGACGAGAGGCTACCATCTGTCTCCCAACAGCTGTTCCAGTGGGTCCCCTCCCCCAACCTTCTCTGAGCCTTCGGGGTCCATACGACCTGGCCATTTGCCCATGGTGTGCAAAAAAGTGCCGCTCAGAGGTAAAACAACCCAACCCAAAAATCCTAAATATCTATTTAACACGACGAAGATTTTTCCTGTTAAAAATACGCAACTTTCCTGTAAGACATTTTAGATTTTTTTCTATTCATGTCAGCACTTGGTAAATTTAAAAATTAATTACACTGCGTAAAAACACTACGTTAATCACACTGCGTAAAATTTATTTTACGTAGTGTGAGCATAATTCTGCCTGAGGGTGACAAAAAGCAAATAGAGAAAGCTAAAGCAAAACGAATAAAATGGTCTTAAAGGGAAAAAGAACACAAGTAAATATTATTACAAATATCTGGGGAAAAAAATTATCGCTGATGCGGCAGGAATCGAACCCGCAACTCTCCAGATACATGCCAGAGCGCTGTACCTTTAATTTTTTCAGATGTTTGTAATAATTGTTGTAGTTTATTTCTACAGCTAATTTGAGTATTTATTACGGACATAAGTAAATATTTTGCATATTAATGTGACATATTCTTTTTTTATCTTATTTAGCTGGGTTGTTTTACCTCTGAGTTGCACTTTTTGCACACCATGGGCTAAATGGCCAGGTCACATGGACCCCGATGGATCAGAGAAGGTTGGGGGAGGGGACCCACTCGAACAGCTGTTGGGAGACAGATGGTAGCCTCCCGTCAAGGCCATCCAGCGTGTTCTTTAACGTGCACAGGGTATGGCTCTCCCGTACACAGTGCCACGACTTAACGTCCCATCCGACAAACGGCGGCCTTTCGAAGCTCATCGGTGTCCTCTACTGACCGTGGACAGGGCGGGGAATTTTGCGGAGATAAATCTCAACGCTGACCCAGCCTGGGACTCGAACCTGGGAACTACAGATTACGAGCCTGGCGCGTTACCGACTGACCACTCCCCCCCCCCCTCCTTATTTAGCTGGACAGTGAGTTTGCTTAGTCATTAGCGTGCCATAGTTATAGAAGGGTCAGATGTAAGTGTACTTCTGAGATTGCTTCTCAGATGTACTCTTCAGAATTTAATTTAAATTTTTACAGATGTAAAAGTAGTTCACAGATGTAAAAGATCAACAACACAACTTTAAGTTTATGATACGAAACGTGCTTTTTATGAGTTTGATGTTTACAGCTTATTATATTTTATTAATTTACACGGTAAATTTTTTTTGAAGTTCCCAAAGGGGGTGTAATCCCCTCCCCCTCCTCCAGAGAGCACTCCTATCTGTAAATATTTTTTCCAAAAATTTGCTAAGAGTCTGAAATTATCTGCGGAACACGGATTTTGAAAGTGTTGATCAACATCCTTGCTCACCAACTCAGCCACAAAAGTTGAGTTTTTATTCTTTCTCATTAGATTATTAGAGGAAAAATGAACTAATCTTCGTATCTGTGTTATTAGAACGGATGTTAGGATTATGGTTGACACGCATAGAGACATGGACGTTATGAGGATGAAGATGAACTCATTACCATAGCAACACAACAGCCAAACGGATGTTACTCTGTACGTGAATTTTTTTTTTTGCAGCTTCTCGTCCAACGGTTATTAACCATAGCTTTTATTATTATGAAGTCATCTACAAACTTCTTTTTAAGTAAGAGTGTTTGTTGTGCAAAATTTCATTTCTGCTTAAATCGTGCAATATTATTGTACAGTCGCTCAAAAAAATATCCGAACACTATGGTTGATTACAGAATTCAGAAAACAAAATCTGGCAACGATTTTTTTAGAAATTAGTGATCTGGCAACCTTCGTGTCACGTTGCCAGATCACTAATATCTAAAAAAATCGTTGCCAGATTTTTTTCTGAATTCTGTAATCAACCATAGTGTTCGGATACTTTTTTGAGCGACTGTACGCAAAGAGATGCTTTTCACTTTGAGTTTAACAAATTCAGTATTTATTTATTTACGACATTTAGGAAAGGGAAATATCCTAGAAGTTTCTTGTAGCCTTCCTGTTACAAGGACATGGCTTTCTAAGACCGAAATCAGGTTTAAATAATCCTTGTATTAACTCTAAGGCGAAGTGTGAGTGCTGGAAAAGTAGCTCACTCTAAGGTAAAGTGTCCGCTGGAAAAGTAGCTCACTCTAAGGTAAAGTGTCCGCTGGAAAAGTAGCTCACTCTAAGGTAAAGTGTCCGCTGAAAAAGTAGCTCACTCTAAGGTAAAGTGTCCGCTGGAAAAGTAGCTCACTTTAAGGAAAAGTGTCCGTTGGAAAAGTAGCTTACTCTAAGGTAAAGTGTCCGCTGGAAAAGTAGCTCACTCTAAGGTAAAGTGTCCGCTGAAAAAGTAGCTCACTCTAAGGTAAAGTGTCCGCTGGAAAAGTAGCTCACTTTAAGGAAAAGTGTCCGTTGGAAAAGTAGCTTACTCTAAGGTAAAGTGTCCGCTGGAAAAGTAGCTCACTCTAAGGTAAAGTGTCCGCTGGAAAAGTAGCTCACTCTAAGGTAAAGTGTCCGCTGGAAAAGTAGCTCACTTTAAGGAAAAGTGTCCGTTGGAAAAGTAGCTTACTCTTTAACCATTATACTAGTTAAGAACAATAATTGCAAAATATCGATTTTATTTATTTCTGGAATTGAATGGTTAAGGACCACATTCAAATAATAAAAGTATATTTAAAAAAAGACATTAAATTTCTAAAATTAGAACATTAGAAAACACTTTACATGATATTACAAACTTTAAAATAAATGTTGTTCTTTGGAGACAAATTGAAATCTACAGATTTTTTTTCAAACTGAAATATGCTAGAAATAAAGGTTCGAGTCCCAGCTAGGTCAGCGTTGAGACTTATCTTCGCAAAATTCCCCGCCCTGCCCATGGTCAGTAAGATGACACCGATGGGCTTGGAAAGACCGCCGTCTGTCGGATGGGACGTTAAGCCGTGTCCCCGTGTGTGGGAGAGACATATCCTGTGCACGTTAAAGAACACGCTGGATGGCCTTGACGGGAGGCTACCATCTATCTCCCAACAGCTGTTCCAGTGGGTCCCCTTCCCCCAACCTTCTCTGAGCCTTCGGGGTCCTTGTGACCTGACCATTTAGCCCATGGTGTGCAAAAAAGTGCTCAGAGGTAAAACAACCAACCAACCAACTACTAGAAATAAATCGTGAAAACCGAATATTCCACAGCTAGAAATCATTATAAATTCTAATAGGTCACATGGACCCCGATGAAATGAGACTCAAACTATAAATTCTAATAGAATCCTAGATTAGAATGATAAAAAAAAAACAATCAAAATTTAAACGGTATTTAAATACTTAACTCTGGTTAAAGAACTGAAAATTAAAAAAGAAATTATTTATGTTTTTTATTTCTTTTTGCAATTATTTGCAAAATTTCAAAATTGAGTTGTAGTCCGCCAGGGCAGCCAGGGCAACAACTGAGTTGTAGTCCGCCAGGCAGTTTGTATTATATTAAGTCCGAGCAGAACTCACAGTTAATCCGTATACAAGGAATCTTCTTACACACAGATTTGACATTAACACCTAGTCCAAAGTACCAAACATAGCAGTATTAGTAAGATGCTCTGGAAAATAAGAAAGAAATTTAAAGGAAGTTCGGGATTCTGAAGCTGCAAAGGATTTGCCAAGATGTGCAGTGTTGAAATTACACAATACGTATTAACGGTTGTAGATTTATTATGCTTGTTTTACCACTGAGTGCCCCTTATTGCACACAATGGCTAATAGCCAAATTCCTATTAAGAAAAAAAGGAATAAAAATTTCTATTAAATAAAACTGAAGGAAAATTACGCAAAATGGGTTGGGTTGTTTTACCTCTGAGCGGCACTTTTTTGCATACCATTGGCTAAATGGCCAGGTCACATGGACCCCGAAGGCTCAGAGAAGGTTGGGGGAGGGGACCCACTGGAACAGCTGTTGGGAGACAGATGGTAGCCTCCCGTCAAGGCCATCCAGCGTGTTCTTTAACGTGCACAGGGTATGTCTCTCCCACACACGGGGCCACGGCTTAACGTCCCATCCGACGGACGGCGGCCTTTCCAAGCCCATCGGTGTCCCCTACTGACCATGGGCAGGGCGGGGAGATAAATCTCAACGCTGACCCAGCTGGGACTCGAACCTGGGAACTACAGATTACGAGCCTGGCGCGCTACCGACTGAGCCACCCCCGCCCCTACGCAAAATGGAAACTGAAAAGAAATTCATATATATGAAAACTCGATAAAAGTTTCTTTGAATTGGAAACTCACACACGTCTATGAACTGTAAACTCAATAAAAATTTAATAAAATTAAGTAATAAATAAACTCAGTTATTTATGTACAATGCAGTACTAGTAGAAGGTTTTATAAAAAGTAAAAAAAGCGGTAAAAAGTTCCCTATAACTGTTTTAATAAAAAATGCAAAATGAAGATTGAAAGCGACACTTAAGGAAAGTGTGAAATCGAAACTTAATGAAAATATTTGTAAAATTGCCCCCTCCCCTGGGAAAAATTACTGAAAAATTACTTTATGTTAAATAACCAGGTCTATAAAAATTAATCCTTTTTTTTTTCTTTTTTTATTTAATATTGTAAAACTTGTTTATGCTTTCATTTGTTGTCGGAATTTTTTAATTTTTTCCTTTATTAACGAAAAAACCTTTTTAAAAGTATTCTCTCTAATAATTTCCTTTTTCGTTTTGTTTTCGGGTAACCTTAACTGTATTATGGTATTAAGATGTATGCATGAGCCCTTATTGCAGCTGTACGGATCGACATCTATATTTCTATCTTGAAACATTGATACGTTTTTTGCCCCCTTCCCCCATTGGAAATATTTTGCCTCTCCATGAAGCAAATTCCCCTCCCACCCTCGAAAACTTTCGAAGCTGGCACTCATAGTTAGAGGCATCTACAACCCTTCTCTTTACTTTTTAAAATATACTTTATGGCATGTAGAGCTCCTCGCCTCTCCCATCCTTTGAAATGTAGTTCATGACTGGTATATTTCCTCTTAACCTTTTAAAGGATAAGATCTCTTATCCTTTTAAATATAGTTTCCGACTAATACAACCTCTTGTCCTTACCATACAAAATACAATTTCTGGCTTTGCATCTTCTCGTCTTTTACCATTTGGGATGTAGTTCCTGACATTGCATCTTCTTCTTGCCATTTGAAATGCAGTCCCTGACATTTCTTCCTCTCGTCGTCATTTAAAGGACAGTTTCTGGCGTTGCATCTTCTTGTCTTTACCATTTAAAATGAAGTTTCTGACATTGCTTCCTCTCGTCCTTACCATTTGAAAAGTAGTTTGTGATATTGCATCTCTTACCATTTCAAATGTAGTTATTTCAAATGTATGTTATGTCTTAATGTAGTTTCTTGCATGCACAGCTCTTCACCCATCCTTTGAAATGTAGTTTCTGTGTTATACATCCCCCCCCCCCTCATTATACCGAAACGTAATTTTTGGTTTATAAGGGACCTGGGTTCGAGCCCCGGATAAGGCATGGCTGATTGTGGCGTTATTCTGCTGAGGTCCTGCCTTCCTCTCAGACCTTTTGCTGTGGCATATAAACTGACAGGCTCCTGTCAGACCTCTGTGGCAAGCAGCTGCTTGAGGGGGTATTTATTTATTTATTTATTTATTACATTGCCTCCACCTTACCCTTTGAAATTTAGTTTCTGGTATCTACACTCCAATCTCATTCAGTTCTGTTTGCTCTTGCTGACTTTTTTCGTTTGTTACAAAAGCAAAAAAAAAATATTTAACTAAAATTTAAAAAAATGCATTTCATTCCCGTGTTGTTGAGAATAAAATTCAAATATAATATTTAATTTAAAAATTTAAAAACTAAGTTAAACCCAATCTTGAAAACAATTTTAATCAAATCAATTCTTTGCCCTCTGATACGATACACCTTTTCTCTACTCTCCTAGCCAAATTACGCTTTCAGAATTTCTGCTCGCCCGTTGTTCCCACCTTGATCGCTATTATTTCGCTTTCGCTGATGGAACATTTCATAATCTCCGAGTTCTAGTATGACTAATAGGAAAGCCAACGTAAAGTGCGAACCATCGCTGATACCTTACTGTTCCACCTTCCAGGCTACCTTCACCTTTTCCTGTCTCTATCAAGGCTCCAGTTTCTCATTACATCCTCCCAAGGCCGGAGCCTCTACTCGTATAGCTGAAGTCATGGCAACCTGACCGCCATGGTCAGCACCGGTAGTGAAGGGCAACTGGTGAGGCGGCTGCCGAAGGATAGAATTTTAAGCGATAAACACTTGGACAATGCCCATGGATTAATTAAAAGTTCTAACGTTTCATTAGGATTGGGTTGTTTTACCTCTGAGCGGCACTTTTTTGCACACCATGGGCTAAATGGCCAGGTCACAAGGACCCCGAAGACTCAGAGAAGGTTGGGGGAGGGGACCCACTGGAACAGCTGTTGGGAGACAGATGGTAGCCTCCCGTCAAGGCCATCCAGCGTGTTCTTTAACATGCACAGGGTATGGCTCTCCCGCACACGGGGCCACTGCTTAACGTCCCATCCGACGGACGGCGGCCTTTCCAAGCCCATCGGTGTCCCCTACTGACCGCGGGCAGGGCGGGTAATTTTGCGGAGATAAATCTCAACGCTGACCCAGCTGGGACTCGAACCTGGGAAATGCAGATTACAAGCCTGGCGAGCTACCGACTGAGATACCCCCGCCCCCCGTTTCATTAGGCGAGTCAATAGAAAATTGTTAGCAAAATCTCAGCGATTCATATTAAAATTACAAGAATAAAAAACTTATATAAATATATATAAATATTTATATAAGAAAATGCAATGAATCTCTCAAGAAGCAGCTACTTGCTACAGAGGTCTAACAGAAGCCTAAGATGATATGCAATAGTGAAGATCTGTGAGGTACTGAGATTTATTTAGTCCTTCGGCATTTATTCCATTAGTCCCTCGGTAAGAAAGGAGATACCATTGAGCTTGAAAGGACCGCCGTCCATGGAAAGCCGTGATTCGGTGTGCGGAGTTGGGTTGGGTTGTTTTTCCAAGGTATATTCCAGGGTATGGCTCTCCCGTACACGGGGCCACGGCTTAACGCCCCATCCGACGGACGGCGGCCTTTCCAAGCCCATCGGTGTCCCCTACTGACCGTGAGCAGGGCGGGGAGTTTTGCGGAGATAAATCTCAACGCTGATCTAGCTGGGATTCGAACCTGGGAACTACAGATTTCGGTGTGCGGAGAGCCATACTCTGTGCACGTGATGCCAGACATCAGCCGAAAGACAACACTGAAAAAGATATCCCTATGCTTTATCTGTAGTTTGAACCCAGTTTCTTTTGAACCCCCAGACAAGCACACTAATCACTCGGCCACTGGGACATTCAAAGGAGAGTGCACTTAAAATTTTTGAGGCATTTTTCTCTACAAAACGAGTCGTGATAAGTAATTTGAATCCAGCAGGGATGGAACAAAATGCTACTTTCGAATTTATTTCCAGGGGCGGAGGGAAGGAGAGGGAGGACCATGAGAAGGTGTGAGAGGTGTGTGAGTTACACCTGATGTCGATTTCAAGGGCGTGTGAAAGCCCCAAAAATATTTCAAATAAATTTTCTGCAACAGCCCCACTACATAAACGACAATATATTTTGATTTGCGCACAATCTTCCATTAGGCACGCAAAGATTCTTTATGAATGGAATTATTTTTAATATTTATTGCTTGTTTCCAAGTATTGAGTAAATGCCCTCCCCACCATTCCCATGCTGCCACACTAAGCAAGCGCTTCTTTTGTTCTATACCAAAATTCTTTTGCCTTTCTTTTTCACAGAGAATGTCATACCTCACTTTACATCACATTCTCTAGAATCACAAACCGGTTTTAACAATTTCTTTTAAATTTCAGTCCTCTTTTTTTATTTTCACGTACGTTTTCTCTTCATTTGCAAATATATAATTAGTTAACTATACCTCTGTCCAAAATGAACTGAACGAGGAAAATGACGAAAGAGAAAAAAAATGACACTCGTAAAAACAATGACGCTTTCCAACTTACACATGTTATTTCGCCTCATTTGTTTAGGTGGGCGTATCTTCAGCGCATTTTCCACAAACTCGCAGCGAATACCACAGATTAAGTAGCCTCAATTGTTCTACTTCCTCTGCAGAGCGCTTCTGTGACTTTTTGGGAAAAAGAATTCATTTTGTAACCTCAGCTAGCGACAAATGTAAACCACAGAAACCAATTTTCTCTGTCTTGCAGCATACATACCGCCATGATGTAAACATTGTTCTCCACACTCTCACTTAACAATAGCGAAGAAGAATGTAAAACAAAAAGACAATTACAATCGACAATAAAAACTGCTGTTGTTAAGGGAAAAGCGTAAGACCTCGTTTTTGTCATTTTTAAGTCTTAGCATTCAATTTCATTTCTCCTTCACCTGGCATTTTATTTATTACAATTTCAAAACTATAAACAATTGATTTCTGTGTTCCTTCGTTATTATATTGGAATGCAGTTAGTTATTTGAAATCAGAAAACATATTTCTTTTCATTTCTTTTTTATTTAAAAAAAGGCAGCAAATTAAAAAAAAAGCAAGCACGATTTTTTTTTCCTCTGATGATTTTCAGTATCTGACTATAGCTTCTGACTTCACTACTCGTCTATGAACAATTATTTCAAATAAAGACTCAAAATAAATCTTATAACGAAGATTACAGAGAGATATTATTCAAAATATGGTAGCAATCCAGTCTCGTAATGTCTTCACATCCAGTTTTTGCACTCCTCGAAGGGCGAGGTGGCTCAGTCGGTAGCGCCCAGGCTCGTAATCTACACTTCCCAGGTTCCAGTCCCAGCTGGGTCAGCGTTGAGATTTATCTCCGCTAAACTCTCCGCCTTGCCCTCGGTCAGTAGGGGACACCGATGGACTTGGAAAGGCCGCCGTCCGTCGGATGGGACGTTAAGCCGTAGGCCGTGTGCGAGAGAGCTATACTCTGTGCACATTAAAGAACACGCTGGGTGGCCTTGACAGGAGGCTACCATCTGTTTCCCAACAGATGTTCCAGTGGGTCCCTCCCCAACCTTCTCTGAGCCTTCGGGGTCCATGTGACCTGGCCATTTGGCCCATGGTGTGGAAAAAAAGTGCCGCTCAGAGGTAAAACAATCCAACCCAACTTAGTTCATGCCGCATGTCTCAAAGAGAAAAAGTTGCGGGTGACACTCAGGTACAGAACTTCTTAAATAGGCTATTTGTGAAAAAATGGGACTGAACACACGGGGAAATCTTGAATATATTATAAAAGATTAAACTCCAATGAAGAAACCCTACAAAGTCTACCAGAATTGTGTTCCAAAGTGTTATTGGGTTATTGTAAGAATTTAAAAAAAAAAAACATTTTTGCTAATTATTGACTCGTTGTTGTGTATTATTCAAGTGATTATCACTGCGATTTCTGTTCTAAGAACACGAAGATTTAGATCTTTTTTAAAAGATTTCTAACAGGAAGAAGATTTAGGTCTTTTTTTAAGTTCACACGTAATTTTATATAATTTACAACATTTAATGCACATCAGAATGATACACGTAAGTTTAGAGAGTTACTTCTTAATAGACATAAAAACACTAAACATCAAACGTTTGAATAGAATCAGACATCTCGGATTCTCTGGTCTAAACATAAGAATTAAAGAAACAAACAGAAAAGGGTTGGGTTGTTTTACCTCTGAGCGGCACTTTTTTGCACACCATGGACTAAATGGCCAGGTCACATGGACCCCAAAGGCTCAGAGAAGGTTGGGGGAGGGAACCCACTGGAACAGCTGTTGGGAGACAGATGGTAGCCTCCCGTCAAGGCCATCCAGCGTGTTCTTTAACGTGCACAGTTCTCCCACACACGGATCCACGGCTTAACGTCCCATCCGACGGACGGCGGTCTATTCCAAGCCCATCGGTGTCCCCTACTGACCGTGGGCGTGGGGGGGGGGGAATTTTGCAGAGATTAGTCTCAACGCTGACCCAGCTGGGACTCGAACCTGGGAACTACAGATAACGCGCCTGGCACACTACCGACTGAGCCACCCCCGCCCCACACAGAAAAGGAGGGAGTTCTTAGGTATAATTTCCAGAGTATGATTAATATCATTATGAAGGAAAAAAAAAACTCATTCACTGAATAGACAATTTATTGTGTAAACACAAAAGACACAGCAAAATATCCAAGTTGTAGTAAAATTAAAACCTCAGAATGGAACGGGTCATTGAGTAAAATTTTATCTGGTGTTTCGTGCAACTCGGCCACCTGCTCCAGCTACTTGACGAAAAATGCAAACACTCAACCAGCAAGCCTCTCACTCTCAGCAGCTTCCCGAGTTTCGCTCTCCCTCAGCATCATCTACTCTTCCGCATCTCTGTCGATCCCCCATCCCCTCCTCCACTTATCAACCACTTAATCCAGTTCCCTCGATATCGACCTCTTTCTTCCCCTCCCAGGATCACCCACAATGTTGTTTCCATCGCTCTTATCCACTTTGGTGTGTAACAGGATTGACTGGAAGAGTAACTTGTCAACAGGTGGGCGCGGACCTCACTTTGAGCTCGATGGCGTTTCCAGGTAACGCCGGTTTGTGACGCGAGTGTAAGGACCAATATTTGGTCTGAGGCATTGAAGGGCGGGTCACATAAGTAAATCAGGGGAGAGAAAAACTCTAAGAGTAAAGAGCATTTTGTTGTGCAACACCCTATCGTAATCTCTCGTGTTTCTTGTTGGAAGACTGATGTCAGTCGCATTGTGTGTATCTACACCAACGCTTTCCTGTAGTAATTGTGGAGACATGCGGAAACTATGAGTCTGTTCACTTGATTTTTGGGTTGTTTTACCTCTGAGCCGTACTTTTTTGCACACCATGGGCTAAATGGCCAGGTCACATGGACCCCGAAGGCTCAGAGAAGGTTGGGGGAGGGGACCCACTGGAACAGCTGTTGGGAGACAGATGGTAGCCTCCCGTCAAGGCCATCCAGCGTGTTCTTTAACGTGCACAGGGTATGGCTCTCCCGCACACGGGGCCACGGTTTAACGTCCCATCCGACGGACGGCGGCCTTTACAAGCCCATCGGTGTCCCCTACTGACCGTGGGCAGGGCGGGGAATTTTGCGGAGATAAATCTCAACGCTGACCCAGCTGGGAGTCGAACCTGGGAACTACAGATTACGAGCCTGGCGCGCTACCGACTGAGCCACCCCCGCCCCCTGTTCACTTGATGCTTCTACAGTTACCATAAATCATAAATTAATTACTTGTCATTTATCTGCCAAACAGTCCAAGAGTTGGGTTGTTTTACCTCTGACAGGATTTTGTTTGCACACCATGGGCTAAATGGCCAGGTCACATGGACCCCGAAGGCTCAGAGAAGGTTGGGAGAGGGGACCCACTGGAACAGCTGTTGAGAGACAGATGGTAGCCTCCCGTCAAGGCCATCCAGTGTGTTCTTTAACGTGCACAGGGTATGGCTCTCCCGCACACGGGGCCACGGCTTAACGTCCCATCCGACGGACGGCGGCCTTTCCAAGCCCATCGGTGGTGGGGAGTTTTTGCGGAGATAAGGCTCAACGCTGACCCAGCTGAGACTCGAACCTGGGAACTGCAGATTACGAGCCTGGCGCGCTACCGACTGAATTTATTAAGAAATTATTAGATATTAAAAATGAACCAGCTGAAATAAAATCCAACCAGATATCAAAAAATGAACCAGCTTTTCATTCAGGGCATCATTTTCTAGCATCCATTTGCGTTATATGATGTAAGAAAAGTTCTTTTTCTAATTTCTAAAGGACTAGATAGTCTTAGGTTGCGATAAAAAATGTTAAATGTCAGCTCGAATAACTCTTTAAATATTATAATATTTTTTAAATTTTTTTGCATATTTTTGCAAATCGAAATTTAGAGAGATTTCAGCGAGTTCTTGAATTTATCTCTAATAACATTTCTAAGCGAAAAATATTGTTTTTTAACGTTAGGGAATTTTGAATGTAACTGACCGAGTGGGTAATGTGTTTGTCTACTAATCAGAAGGATCCCAGGTTCGAGGCCGGGAAAGGTATGGATGTTTGTTCCTTGTCTTTCTACTGAGGTCTCGCCATCCTCACAGATCTTCTCTATGACATATTACACTAGCAGTCTCTACTGTCAGGCCTCTGTGGCACGCAGATGCTTCAGAGAGGATTTATTATTTTCGGATCACATAACATAGTCGTTTTCCAATTCTTTTTGAAAACTGTTTCAAAATTATTATACTTTATATATTACACTCTATATATATATAAATTATTTACTAGTTTTAATTTACCTAAATATTTACTATTTTTTTTTGGTCTCCGTTCAGATTAAAACTCCCTAAAGGACGGTAATAACCTTCTGGTCCCATCTCCTCCTGGGAAGAGATGGTTCAATAGGTAGCGCGTCATACTCGTAAACTGCAGTTCCCAGATTCGAGTCCCACCTGGACTTGTGTTGAGATTTATCTCCGCAAAACTCCCTGCCCTCGTTCAGCAGTGGACACCAACAGGCTTCAAAGGGCCGCAGCCCTTCGGATGGGACGTTAAGCTGTGGTTCCATGTGCAGAAGATCCATACCATGTGCACTTTAAAGAACACGCTGGATGGCCTTGACGGGTGACTATCATCTGTCTCCTGACAACTGTTCAGTGGGTGCCTTTCCAAGCCCTCAGAGTTCTTGTGACATGGCCATTTAGCCCATTGTGTGCAAAAAAACTGCCGTTCAGAGGTAAAACAATCCAAATTCTCTGCCCTGCCCACGGTCAGTAGGGGACACCGATGGGCTTGGAAAGGCCGCCGTCCGTCGAATGGGACGTTAAGCCGTATCCCCGTGTGCGGGAGAGACATACCCTGTGCACGTTAAAGAACACGCTGGATGGCCTTGACGGGAGGCTACCATCTGTCTCCCAACAGCTGTTCCAGTGAGTCCCCTCCCCCAACCTTCTCTGAGCCTTCGGGTCCATGTGACCTGGCCATTTAGCCCATGGTGTGCAAAAAAATGCCGCTCAGAGGTAAAACAACCCAACGTTAAAGAACACACTGGATGGCCTTGACGGGTGGCTATCATCTGTCTCCTAACAACTGTTCAGTGGGTCCCTTTCCAAGCCCTCAGAGTCCTTATGACATGGTCATTTAGCCCATTGTGTGCAAAAAAACTGCTGCTCAGAGGTAAAACAATCCAAATCCCCCCCCTCTTAAATCAAGCTTTGTTTCGAACCAGGGGCAGTGAAACTTGCTCAACTCACAACTACCACTTCAAAATTTGTATTTTTTGGGGTGGGTGGGTGGGTGGGGGGGTTGTTCCATGTAGAGAGAAACACTGCCAAGTAATTACGCTTCTGCCGGTTAATAGTGAAATCCCGTGACTCGTCTTCCTCGGGGTGATGATTACTGGCACTCCCTTGCACTTCTTTTGCCAACAGTCACAAGACCAACCGACCGAAATTGCACAACTCGTTTTAGAAGAGAGCAAACTGATCCAAAAAGTGCTGCGTATTTTGCTCTGAGATAAGGATTTCACGGAAAACGCAGAGCGACCATGACGTAATGCGGGACTTGGAACTTTGAAATGGCCAATCGTCTTCGATCAAATACGAGTTGAACGGGGAAAAAGAAAAATCTCATTGGTTTGTTTATGTTGACATGCGACGCTGTGTACATTCACCTTTGATGTTCCTACGCAGCGAGAAAGAAATTCTCGAGTTCCGAGATCGAGGTTGACGGATGAAGAGATTAAAGATCAAAATTTCCTAACGGCCTTCGGAGGAAAAGCGAACGAAATATACTTCTCGTTTTATGCTCAGTCACTGCAGGCGAGACATTGTTGTTCAAAGAAAATTTCCTACTGTTTTTTGTTTCGTCATTTGTTTTTTATCTGTCTGGGTTGGATGAAGGGGCTTGTTGGATTTCGCATCACAGTGGATTCGTATACATTGCGAATGAGAAATCAAAAAAGCGAATCTCATTCAGATATGCATTTTTTTTGCTGGTCTTTATGTGTGAATATCGGGGAAAAAAAATTCACAAATCTCACAGAAAATTTTAGCTTTTTCGGTAACTCTCCTTTTTATACGGTAAACTCTCCTCTGAAATCTATACATTATTTTTTTTATGATTTAAAGGATAGCACTTCATGTTTGCACGAGAGGACTATTAGCCCGATCAACGAATCTCTTCATTTTCTAGAAATAAGTACTTTATACAAGTGACTGCTTCTACTAAGCACTACTAAGAGGCAATAGCAGTAATCGAAGGGTTTTGAGTTGGGTTGGGTTGTTTTACTATGAGCGGCACTTTTTTTGCACACCATGGGCTAAATGGCCAGGTCACATGGACCCCGAAGGCTCAGAGAAGGTTGGGGGAGGGGACCCACTGGAACAGCTGTTGGGAGACAGATGGTAGTCTCCCGTCAAGGCCATCCAGCGTGTTCTTTAACGTGCACAGGGTATGGCTCTCCCGCACACGGGGCCACGGCTTAACGTCCCATCCGACGGACGGCGGCCTTTCCAAGCCCATCGGTGTACCCTACTGACCGTGGGTAGGGCGGGGAATTTTGCGGAGATAAATCTCAATGCTGACCTAGCTGGGACTTGAATCTGGGAACTACAGATTACGAGCCTGGCGCGCTACCGACTGAGCCAGCCCCGCCCCTCTGAGCGGTACACTTTTTTTTTGCACACAATAGGCTAAATGGCCAGGTTACAAAGACCCCGAGGCTTCAGAGAAGGTTGGGGGGGAGCCACTGGACAGCTGTTAGGAGGCAGATGGTAGGCACCCGTCAAAGCCATCCATCGTGTTCTTTAACGTGTACAGGGTATGGCTCTCTCGCACACGGGATCACGTCTTAACGTCCCATCCGACAGACTGCGGCCTTTCCAGGCCCATCAATGCCCCCTACTGACCGTGGGCAAGGCAGTAAATTTTGAGGAGATAAATTTCAACCCAGGGCTCAGATGGAACTCGAACCCGGGAACTGCAGATTACGAACTTGGTGCGCTGCTGAGACAAAATTAGGCATTCAGCCTGAAAAGGCTGAGAACCACTGGTTTAACCTCTGTTTAATTTTTCAGGTGTTCTTTCTTTTTTCGTTAATGAATTGTTCCGAACCTTTAAAAAGATATTAGTCAGAAATATTCACCTTCCATGAATTCATATCTCGTTATTTCCATGAATTTATATTAATTGGAGCGAAAAATTTCGCTCCAATTAATATTAAAATTTTGATTTTGTCAACAAATAGCTCTTGAAAAGCTTGTAATAGCCTCTAATACGAAGAATTAAAAACTAGTCTAGCGGCATACATTTCTTTATATATGATTTACGATGTATCACAGAATTCTTTAAAAAGAAATAAATACCCCCTCAAGCAGCTGCTTGCCACAGAGGTCTGACAGGAGCCTGTCAGTTTGTATGCCACAGTAGAAGATCGGAGAGGATGGTAAGACCTCAGCAGAAAAACGACACATACATCCATGCCTTACCCGGGGCTCGAACCTAGGTCCCTTAGATCAGTAGCCAAGCGCAATAACCACTCGGCCATGGGACGGCTGTATGTCCCAGTAATTATCGAAGCGGTTCAATCGTAGAAGTATCCGTTTACTCTCTCCCCTATATTCGGCCCTGAGGCAGACCATTTACCACAAAGGCTCTTATAAATCCAACTTTCATAAACATAAAATCACAACGGGAATGACTTTCTCATTTCACTAAAACAGCATTCCTGTCAATTTTTGAGATTTATCTCCGCAAAATTTCCCGCCCTGCCCACGGTCAGTAGGGGACACCGATGGGCTTGAAAAGGCCGCCGTCCGTCGGATGGGACGTTAAGCCGTGCCCCGTGTGTGGGAGAGCCATACCCTGTGCACGTTAAAGAACACGCTGGATGGCCTTGACGGGAGGCTACCATCTGTCTCCCAACAGCTGTTCCAGTGGGTCCCCTCCCCCAACCTTCTCTGAGCCTTCGGGGTCCATGTGACCTGGCCATTTAGCCCATGGTGTGCAAAAAAGTGCCGCTTAGAGGTAAAACAACCCAACCCAACCCTGTCAATTTTATCCCCTCTTTTAACATTTCAATGGTAATATGGGTCTTTTTGACCTTAGAGTTCTTGTTTAATCTCAACGTGAATTAATAATATAATTCCTTTAATTGATCATTTTAGATGACTATGAAAAATTTATTTCGCTCTAAATTATTGGAGGGGGCGGGGGTGGCTCAGTCGGTAGCGCGCCAGGCTCGTATCTGTAGTTCCCAGGTTCGAGTCCCAGCTTGGTCAGCGTTGAGATTTATCTCCGCAAAATTCCCCGCCCTGCCCACGGTCAGTAGGGGACACCGATGTGCTTGCAAAAGGCCGCCGTCCGTCGGATGGGACGTTAAGCCGTGGCCCCGTGTGCGGGAGAGCCATACCCTGTGCACGTTAAAGAACACGCTGAATGGCCTTGACGGGAGGCTACCATCTGTCTCCCAACAGCTGTTCCAGTAGGTCCCCTCCCCCAACCTTCTCTGAGCCTTCGGGGTCCTTGTGGCCTGGCCATTTATCCCATGTTGTGCAAAAAAGTGCCGCTCAGAGGTAAAACAATCCAATTTAATCTAAATTATTGTGTTTCTGCTGAGGTCTCGCCATCCTCACAGACTTTCTACTTTGGCGTATAAACTGACAGGCTCTTGTCAGACCTCTGTGGCAAGCAGCTGTTTCAGAGGATACGTTTTTTATTTCATTAGGAGTCAAACTGATATTACAGCGGTTACTTCTTGTCTAGACCACGATATCAGTTAAGGGTTAAAATGTTTTCTCTTTTCCATACATAAATTTCCGTGCCATGGCCATGTAACTCGTGTATTTAATTTGTTTACAGCCATTGCATTCAGGTTGTAGGTTTCCCCCTACAATGCCCCCCCCCCACTTTCTTTCCACGTTCACTACGCGTAGGGGGAGGGGGGGAGATAAATAAAAACTTCATTCTTAGATTGCAAAATAACAACCCAATCCACGTGTCTTGAACACAATTTATTCCTTCGTGAAACTTCGAGAGTCAATTATGCACGTCAACCTCTGGAGAGTGACGTCACAAACAAAACGACATCAGGATTGGAACAAACAGGCCATTTCTATGCGGGGGAGGGAAGAAAGAGGACTTAGGAGGGAGATTTGTGACAACTGGAGTTTTTTTTTTTTCTCATTCCGTTTGCTCGGTTGAGGGAGAAGCAGAATTCCAGAAAGTGGCCATCCAACGTCCGCATTTCTAGGTCTTTATGCCAAGGACTTCTTTTGTCTCACCTGCATCAGTTAATAAGACGTCGAGCAGCAGAATTGCAGCTCCTGTCATCTTTCATCAGCAACTGAATAGCTTTGCGAACGATCAACGAATACTTCTCTTCTTTCCTACACAGGAGGGCATTCGTTCGAGATTTATTTATTGTTCGACTCCAATTAAGCAGGAATTTTTATACGAGATAATCACATGAAAAGGAACAGCCGACACTTCCTGAATTGGGCATTGTTTTAAAACGTTCAGGAATGAATTACATGACGCATCTATCTTTTGCTGTCTGTTCAGGAATTTCAATTATTTTTTTTTTTAAAGTCCGAATATTGTAGTTTTTTAAATTATGTCAGTTTGAAACTGACTCATTGCAGCTGTCATCAATTTCATTTGAAAACAGTTTCGAAACAGTATTCTCAGTACAAAATGAAAACGTGTAATGTCTGGTGTCGGCCATTCGGGTACGAATAAGAGTTGCTGAGGATTTTTTTCACCGATGGGCTTGGAAAGTCCGCCGTCCGTCGGATGGGACGTTAAGCCGTGGTCCCGTGTGCGGGAGAGACATACCCTGTGCACGTTAAATAACACACTGGATGGCCTTGACGGGAGGCTACCATCTGTCTCCCAACAGCTGTTCCAGTGGGTCCTCTCCCCCAACCTTCTCTGAGCCTTCGGGGTCCATGTGACCTGGCCATTTAGCCCATGGTGTGCAAAAAAGGGCCGCTCAGAGGTAAAACAACTCAACCCAACCCAACAAAATGAAATGAAAAACTAAACAGCTGAAAGGCGTCTCTGTATTAACTTACAACCCTACGAACAGCAGTGTTAACCTACAACCAAAATAATTATTTCTCTGTGTAATATTTAATAACAATAATGCATCATAATTTGCTTGAGAAATTAATTAAAAACTTGAATTTGTTCAAACCATTTAATAAAAGAAGTTATATTTTAGAACTTTATGCAAATAATTTATTTATTGAATTACTTTCTGTGTTTTGTACACATTGTAATAATTAGCATGATTAGTATATTGCATTCTTTTTAATTTCACATAGAGTAGTAAACATGAATATCTGTATTTATAATGAATAAATAAGTAAATAATTCTCTCAATATTCGTTTACGCCTAGCATTGCTGCTGTTAAATATTTCAGATTCCATAACCCTTAAAATACTCCTGAATATTTTCGAAGGATTTAGATAAGACTTAATGGTAGATTTTTAATTAATCTTAAGTAGCATTTTATAAGATACGAAGTATTGAATTTGGCTTTCGAATGGAATAACATCGAATTTCTCTAATATTTTGGTAAATGTGCATGTACAGTAGCTCAAAAAATATCCGAACACTATGGTTGATAACAGAATTCAGAAAAAAATATCTGGTAACGATTTTTTTAGAAATTAGTGATCTGGCAAACCTTCGTGTCACGTGACTCAAAGGTTGCCAGATCACTAATTTCTAAAAAAATCGTTGCCAGATATTTTTTCTGAATTCTGTAATCAACCATAGTGTTCGGATACTTTTTTGAGCGACTGTAGGTGGTCATATTATTTTGATACTAGATCGTGTGGGCTCACTCACGGAAATATGGAGCGTGTGCAGTTACCGTTCACAGCAAACTGGAGCGTGTGCAGTAAATGCACACGCTCCAGTTTGCTGTGAACGGTAACTGGAGCGTGTACAGTTGCTGTACACGCTCCAGATATTTTTACTGAATTCTGTAATCACGTGACACGAAGGTTGCCAGATCACTAATTTCTAAAAAAAATCGTTGCCAGATATTGTTTCTGAATTCTGTAATCAACCATAGTGTTCGGATACTTTTTTGAGCGACTGTACATGAGTTTTTGGCTTAAACTGCACTTCTGTTCTTCAATATTGAAACTTGAATTGTATAACTAAGGTTTTAAAAGACTTACGGTTACAGATATATACTTCCCTTATTTTCGGTGTCTTATTTTATTTCATTACAATATTAATAAATTTTTTTCGTTGATTGTCAGAAGCATATCGGGTTGGGTTGGGTTGTTTTACCTCTGAGCGGCACTTTTTTGCACACCATCTGCTAAATGGCCAAGTCACATGGACCCCGAAGGCTCAGAGAAGGTTGGGGGAGGGGACCCACTGGAACAGCTGTTGGAAGACAGATGGTAGCCTCCCGTCAAGGCCATCCAGCGTGTTCTTTAACGTGCACAGGGTATGGCTCTCCCATACACGGGGCCACGGCTTAACGTCCCATCCGACGGACGGCGACCTTTCCAAGCCCATCGGTGTCCCCTACTGACCGTGGGCAGGGCGGGGAATTTTGCGGAGATAAATCTCAACGCTGACCCAGCTGGGACTCGAACCTGGGAACTACAGATTACGAGACTGGCACGATACCGACTGAGCCACCCCCGCCCCTATCGGATTAGAGATGTACTTTCAGTCACAACAACAATAACACAATTTGTTTTTGCCATAGCGATGCACGTGTTGTATTCATCAGAAAGGAAGCTTTTTATTTCATCATTTAATTTCCCTTTTAACTGAACGCGAATGATTCATTAGATATGCCTTGCTTCAGCGGGAAGGATACCAGGGTTATAACTGCGCACTCACTTTGGCTTTGGCAACTCACACACGTGCTGGGCTCTGTTTATTGACAACTGATGAGACGATAAAACATCGTCTCCAAGCACGTGACATAAAAAAGTTGTTCCTGCTTCTCTGAATCCGCTTCGCAGTGCAACCAGAGGCACGAGGACGCTTATTCATCTGCGGATGGCTAATGGCATCGAGATATCCGTCCGCGCCATTCACAACGGAGGAATTTGTGGTTGTGACGTTGAGTCAACCAACTCACCATTCTTTTTGCTGTCTGCAGAGGAACGTTAGTTGCTAGCTACCATTGTTCTTCATTTATTTTTGGCAAGTCTTTAAGTACCTTATCTGGGTTCTCTAAATAGTGACCAAGCAGTCAGTGTATCCTGTTTGGGATCAAAGGGATACGGGTTCGATGATGTATAAGTCATGTATGATTGTATTTGTTTTATCCTGAAGTATGATATGTCTAACAGGTGACAGATTTTTGTCAGACCTCGGTGGCAGACAGGAATGAATTGATGAAATTAAGAGTTGGATTGTTTTACCCCTGAGTGGCAATCTTTGCACACACTGAGCAAAATGGCCAGGCCACAAGAACCCCGAGGGATCAGAATAGGTGAGAACCCACTGGATAGCTGTTAGGAGACAGATGGTAGCCTTCCGCCAAGGCCATTCAGTGTGTTCTTTAACATTCACAGAGTATGGCTCTCCCGCACACGGCCCAAGGCTAAAGATCCCATCCGACGGACGGAGGCCTTTCCAAGAAGTTCGATGTCCCCTACTGATCGAGGGCAGAGTGGGGAGTTTTGCGGAGATAGGTTGGGTTGGGTTGTTTTACCTCTGAGCGGCACTTTTTTGCACACCATGGGCTAAATGACCAGTTCACATGGACCGCGAAGGCTCAGAGAAGGTTGGGGGACGGGACCCATTGGAACAGCTGTTGGGAGACAGATGGTAGCCTCCCGTCAAGGCCATCCAGCGTGTTCTTTAACGTGCACAGGGAATGGCCTCCCGCACACGGAGCCACGGCTTAACGCCCCATCCGACGGACGGCGGCCTTTCCAAGCCCATCGGTGTCCCCTATTGACCGTGGGCAAGGCGGGGAATTTTGCGGAGATAAATCTCAACGCTCACCCAGAGGGATTCGAACTTGGGAGCTGCAAATTACGAGCCTGACACGCTATACTGACGGAGCCATCCCCGCACCATGAAATGAAGGGTAGCAGAATAAAGATGACGATAAAACGAAGAGGAAAATCTAAGATTAAATAGAGGAGAGAAAGGAAAAAGACGATAATAAAACGAAGGGTTATAGAGAAGAAAATAAGAAGAGGAATAACATCAATTCTGGGTGTTATGAAGTGCTCAATTTCAAAGAGAAATGAAGTTTTTAATTTTCCGCATTTAGCACCGTTTAACAATTCGAAATTTGAACTAAAAGGTGATTGGGTAATATGGTAATATAGTAATATTATATCCACACCTATAAAATGTAAAAATAATTTTTCATTTATCTCTGAAAACAAAATGGTTCGTTTCTTAGGCTCCCTCGTGGTAAAAGGGCAAGTCATTGTTGCTAATGTTGACCTCTTGGCCGTCACATTTCCCGACAAATTTTTGAATTTCTGTCGAAAACGGATCGCTTGCGATATTTGTTCAACGTTTTGGCATTCTGCATAGCGAAAAGGCGCTTTTAAAGCTACCTCGAACTTCGGAAAATAGGAATCGTAATATTTTGTCAATACTTATCCAACCCAAAAAGATATTTTAAATCATCCCTAAAAGCGAAAACGCTGAATGTTTAAAGATGGAGAGACAAACAGACAGACGATGAAGGGTTGGGTTGGGTTGTTTTACCTCTGAGCGACACTTTTTTGCACACCATGGTCTAAATGGCCAGGTCACATGATCCCCGAAGGCTCAGAGAAGGTTGGGGCAGGGGACCCACTGGAACAGCTGTTGGGAGACAGATGGTAGCCTCCCGTCAAGGCCATCCAGCGTGTTCTTTAACGTGCACAGGGTATGGCTCTCCCACACACGGACCACGGCTTAACGTCCCATCCGACGGACGGCGGCCTTTCCAAGCCCATCGGTGTCCCCTACTGACCGTGGGCAGGGCGGGGAGACGATAAAGGGAAAACATTAACAATTTTTGTTTTTTAACAAATTTGGTTGGGTTTTACCTATGAGCGGCACTTTTTTCACACAATCGGCTAAATGGCCAAGTCACAAGAACCCCAACGGCTCAGAGCTCAGAGAAGGTGAATTCAGTGTTAGTTCCCTCCCCACACATACTAGTATCGGAGGTAAACCCAACTCAATTTGTTAAAAAAAAAAAGCCAAGCTAATGTTTTCACTTTGCCATCTTCAGGGTGGGGATTTTGGGTTGGGTTGTTTTACCTCTGAGCGACACTTTTTTGCATACCATGGGCTAAATGGCCAGGTCACAAGGACCCCGAAGGCTCAGAGAAGGTTTGGGGAGAGGACCCACTGGAACAGCTGTTGGGAGACAGATGGTAGCCTCCCGTCAAGGCCATCCTGCGTGTTCTTTAACGTGCACAGGGTATGGCTCTCCCACACACGGGGCCACGGCTTAACGTCCCATCCGGCGGACGGCGGCCTTTCCAAGCCCATCGGTGTCCCCTACTGACCGTGGGCAGGAGGGGAGTTTTGCGGAGAAAAATCTCAACGCTGACCCAGCTGGGACTCGAACCTTCAGGGTGGGGAATAGCAAATTTGAAAAAGGGTTAATAGAACAAAGGGAAGAAAATAAAAGAAAAGGGCAATGGAGCAAAGATGATGATAAAACGAAGAGGAGACTAAAATGGATGATTATAAAACGAATAAATCGAACAGGAAGATAAAAAACGTTGATGATGCGAATTGCAGAAAAATAAAGATGATCATGGGTAAATCGAAGAGCAAGGAGAAAGAAAGATAAAAGAAAAATATGATAAAAATGTTGGGGGGTAGGGGAGATGCTTCTGAAAAGAAGCAAATATTCAGATAACTTTCTTTTGAAACAGCTCCAAGCTGCAGACCATTTCTGGAAGAGTTCTTCGCTATAAATGTCTCGTGCTCCAAGAGTGAATAATTCAATGGTTGGAGCAACGCATTTCGTTTGCTTCATTCAACAGCAGGAGACTGTTTTTAGTGCATAGAGTCATGTGCTAACTGAATGCTCAGCAGTGAGAAATGATCTCCATCATGCTCACAGAGTGCCACCTTTGGGTAACTTGGCGAGGTGACGGCAAAACCACGAGAGTGTTCTTGGCAGAAAAACGAAAGATCTAGTGTCTTTTCTTAACGTAAAGATCAGACAAGTGATGAGTAAATTATTGCTCACCAGCTAAACATCCAAAGAGTCATTCAAAGGAATTCAATGCTGCAAGAATTTAACAGGTCAATAAATTCTATTAAAAACTGTAACGGCATTAAGAACCCAACAACTTTAAAGAGTCTAATATTCTACTTCGTCGCATGAAGATATTAAGGTCAACTGGGAATATTTAGTTCATAAATATCCTTCAAATTTCTTTTCCAATTTTGATAGCGTACGTCTACATTAACGATGAATATTTTTCGTGAAAAAAAAAGAAATATATGAGAAACTGATCGAAACTTATTTCAGTTGGTGCAAATGAAGTATAAAACAATGCTACAAAAATAATGCTTATTATTACCACTGAACTGGAATTTGAGATAAATATGTATAAATAAAATTTTCGGGTAAGTTTTATTCATTACAACGATTTTTTTTTTTGCAGAACCTCTCTTTTTTTTCCATTAAGTTGTTGGTTTCGATTTGCACGGTGATTTTTAGGAACCTATCTACCATCCAAATCGGGGAATTGATGTGTATTCTTTCAATTAATGCAAAAAGCAGAACACTATATTCGAGTGAAAATTTACGCCTTAGAAGCGAAATTTAATGCCAACAAATATCAACTAGTGCTATTAATCTTTCTGAACATTAGAGATCAGAGATTGACATGCCATAGTACCGGGCTGGTGCCCTTAATTGTTTCATCTGATATATCGCCTATGGCCGCAAAACTCCCCCGCCCTGCCCACGATCAGTAGGGAGCACCGATGACTGGAAATGACGCCGTTCGTCGGATGGGACGTTAAGCCGTGGCCCCATATGCGGGAGAGCCATACCCTTTGCACGTTAAAGAATACACTGAATGTCTTTGACAGAAGGCTACCATCTGTCCAGTGGGTCATCTCCGAACCTTCTACGAGCCCTCCGGATCCTTTAGCCCATTGTGTGCTAAAAAGTGCCCCTCAGAGGTAAAACAATATAACACAATCGACGTATGATGTAGAAAGCTTCGTCCTGAATCTCATCACAACGATCTGAATGTGACTTACTTCATTGTAAGCACTTAAATAGCTTCATTATTAAATAAATAAATAAATAAATACCCCCTCAAGCAGCTGCTTGCCACAGAGATCTGACAGGAGCCTGTCAGTTTATATGCCACAGTAGGAGATCTGAGAGGATGGCAGGACCTCAGCAGAAAAAGACACACACATCCATGCCTAATCCGGGGCTCGAACCCAGGTCCCTTAGATCAGTAGCCAAGCGTGCTAACCACTCTGCCACAGGACGATTACAAAATGTAAATTTTCGAATGTGATATTATTTTTGAAGAAATGGGATTCGGCAGTTAAAGACTATAAAGAAAGATTGTCAATAAAAACTTCGAACATGATTCTCACTGTAAAACTAGAATACGACTTCGTTATAAAGCTCGAACATGAAACCATTTTAAAGATCTGAATATGACATCATTGCAATGACAGAACGGCTTGTCTGCAAAAACTTTAATATCATTTCACTTTATATTCTGCAGCAACTTCGGTCTAAGTGTTCAGTTCGGTCGTTGTTAAAACTGAAATGTGTCATCAGAATACAGACTGCAGTATTTATTTTTTTTACTCCAAAATAGCATAGAGTTCACTGTAGAAAGTCAAACCCGAGACGAATTCTGAAATGCGAGTTTTCTGCAAAAACCGAATTAGACTTCTTTACCAAAACTCGAACGCGGTTTCACTGTAAAGACTCCATCCCTGCAAAGATTCAAAGGTGAGAATTCTCACTTCACAATAAAACCCCGAATACTTCTTCATCGTTAAGCACAAAATGGACTTCACTGTAAAAATTTAAAATGTGAATTCGTGATTAAATTTCAAATGTGAGTTCGGGGTTAAAACTGTATACGACTTTACTGTCAGAAGCTAATTTGTGATTTCACTGAAAAACTGAAAAAGACTGAAAAGCGAATATGCGATTTCATAATAAAATTTAAAACAATATTAAAACTAAAATATACTTTCATGTGAAAAATAGAAAGATTTCACTGTTGGGTAGGGTTGTTTTACCTCTGAGCGGAACTTTTTTGCACACCATGGGCTAAATGGCCAGGTCACAAGGACCCCGAAGGCTCAGAGAAGGTTGGGAGAGGGGACCCACTGGAACAGCTGTTGGGAGACAGATGGTAGCCTCCCGTCAAGGCCATCCAGTGTGTTCTTTAACGTTGGATTGTTTTACCTCTGAGCGGCACTTTTTTGCACACCATGGGCTAAATGGCCAGGTCACAAGGACCCCGAAGGCTCAGAGAAGGTTGGGAGAGGGGACCCACTGGAACAGCTGTTGGGAGACAGATGGTAGCCTCCCGTCAAAGCCATCCAGTGTGTTCTTTAACGTTGGATTGTTTTACCTCTGAGCGGCACTTTTTCGCACACCATGGGCTAAATGGCCAGGTCACAAGGACCCCGAAGGCTCAGAGAAGGTTGGGAGAGGGGACCCACTGGAACAGCTGTTGGGAGACAGATGGTAGCCTCCCGTCAAAGCCATCCAGTGTGTTCTTTAACGTTGGATTGTTTTACCTCTGAGCGGCACTTTTTTGCACAACATGGGCTAAATGGCCAGGTCACAAGGACCCCGAAGGCTCAGAGAAGGTTGGGAGAGGGGACCCACTGGAACAGCTGTTGGGAGACAGATGGTAGCCTCCCGTCAAGGCCATCCAGTGTGTTCTTTAACGTTGGATTGTTTTACCTCTGAGCGGCACTTTTTTTGCACACCATGGGCTAAATGGCCAGATCACAAGGACCCCGAAGGCTCAGAGAAGGTTGGGAGAGGGGACCCACTGGAACAGCTGTTGGGAGACAGATGGTAGCCTCCCGTCAAGGCCATCCAGCGTGTTCTTTAACGTGCACAGGGTATGGCTCTGCCACACACGGGGCCACGGCTTAACGTCCCATCCGACGGACGGCGGCCGTTTCAAGCCCATCGGTGTCCTCTACTGACCGTGGGCAGGGCGGGGAATAAAGACTTCACTGTAAAAAAATACAAACTGTGAGTGAATAATTAACTCTGTAATATGAGATTCTCGATTAGGGTGGCCAGAAGATTCTCTTTTAAAAAGAGCATGTTTCCTTTTTCTGTTCAGATCTTTTTTACCCATTTTATAGTGAAGGGATATTTCCTTTCCATCTCTTGGTATCAATTACTAACAAAAACTGTATCCGAATTGTCAAATCCAAGTTACATTTCTTTCTTTATCTGGCAATTGGTCAAAATGGTTAAAACAACTGCAACTATCTAATTTCATCAGAAAATTATATAAATCAAATTTCAGATAAATCACTGAAATACAAAACAGTTGCATATTTGTTTTTGTCCTTTTAGAACCCCAAACACCATTTTAATTGTCCATTCTGTGAACGGCCGTTCACTGACCTACAGAATTTCAAGTCTTTAAATTATATTACAGAATTAATTACAGAATTAATATAATTTAATTATATAGAATTTCAGGTCTTTAAATTATATTTCAGGTCTTTAAATATGGCCACCATATTTGCAGTTAAACTGAATAGGACTTCCTTTCCCCCTTGGAGCAAGGGTGGCTCAGTCGATAGCGCGGCAGTTTCGCAATCTGCATTTCCTAGGTTCGAGTCTCACCTGGGGAAGCGTTGATATTTATCTCCGCAAAACTCACCGCCCTATCCTGGGGAAGTAGGGGACACCGATGGGCTTGGAAAGGCCTCCGTCCGTCACGGATGGGACGTTAAACCGGGCCCCGTATGCGGGAGAGCCATACCATGTGCAAGGCAAAGAGCACGCTGGATGGCCTTGACGGGAAGCTACCATCTGTCTCCCAACAGCTGTTCCAGTGGATAACCTTCCCCACCTTCTCTAGACTTCGGGGGGCGGGGAGGGGTGCTCAGTCGGTAGCGCGCCAGGCTCGTAATCTGTAGTTCCCAGGTTCGAGTCCCAGCTGGGTCAGAGTTGAGATTTATCTCCTCAAAATTCCCCGCCCTGCCCACGATCAGTAGGGGACACCGATGGGCTTGAAAATCCGCCGTCCGTCGGATGGGACGTTAAGCCGTGGCCCCGTGTGCGGGAGAGCCTGACGCGCTAAAGAACACGCTGGATGGCCCTGTGCACGTGAAAGAACACGCTGGATGGCCTTGACGGGAGGCTACCATCTGTCTCCCAATAGCTGTTCCAGTGGGTCCCCTCCTCCAACCTTCTCTGAGCCTTCGGGGTCCATGTGACCTGGCCATTTAGACCATGGTGTGCAAAAAAAGTGCCGCTCAGAGGTAAAACAACCCAACCCAACCTTCTGTCCTGACGGTTTGCCCATTGCGTGCAAAAAAGTGACGCTCGGAGGAAAAACAACCACCCCTTTGCTCTTGAGTTCTGTTGCTGCTGATGCAATCCAATCGAGTCAAGTTTTCCTATTTAAGTAAAGTATTTAAGTAAATTTTTCCTAAAAGATTTTCCTATTGCCTTCCTTAGAGCACTTCAGCTTCAAGTTCGTAAATAGATAACGATCATATTAATGTTTTTTAAACCACTCTTCAGAAAGCATTACAGAAAATTTTAAGCAATGACTTCGCTTTCGATTGTTCATTCCGCACAGCCAGATAATGAAGAATTAAAATTTAATGCCAGCGATAAGGAAAGATGAATGCTGTCTTCCGCCAAGACATCAGTCCAATGAACATCTTCATTGGCCTTGTCTCATGTCCTTCGACTAATGATCCAGCATTAAATTCGGCAGCGATCATAATCGCTCTGGGTTTGGGTCACAAAACTCCTCTTTTCCGTTGGAAATTTCGTAAAAAGAGGCGGCATCTGACGGAATGTATTGTCTTTGAAGCAATCGCCGGCGCCACAATTGAGAGTTATGGCAATTGCTTCCACGAAAAATACCCGGATATCGCAAAGAAATGGGAGAAATTAGCAACGAAAACTTTCTACGGGAAAACATATAAGTTTCAAGTGGGTTTTCTCTAAGATGATGGGACAATTGAGCAGATTTGATTTCTTAGTATTTGTTGTCATGATTTGGGACATGGGCAGCACGCAGATTATGTAGATTTAAGTGTTGTACATTGCTTAATCCAGAATTACGAATTTTAGGTTTCTTGTGTAATACTTTTTAGAGGTTAAACTAAAGTTGTCAAATATTTTGGGTTATTTTACCTCTGATCAGCACTTTTTTGCCCACCATGGGCTAAATGGCCAGGTCACAAGGACCCCGAAGGCTTAGAGAAGGTTGGGGGAGGGGACCCACTGGAACAGCTGTTGGGAGACAGATGGTAGCCTCCCGTCAAGGCCATCCAGCGTGCTCTTTAACGTGCATAAGGTATGAATCTACCGCACACGGTGCCACGGCTTAACGTCCCATCTGACGGACGGCGGCCTTTCCAAGCCCATCGGTGTCCCCTACTGACCGTGGGCAGGGCGGAGAATTTTGCGGAGATAAATCTCAACGCTGATCCAGCTGGGACTCGAACCTGGGAACTACAGATTACGAGCCTGGCGTGCTACCAAAGTTGTCAAATATATCTAATTTTTAAAATAACAATAAACTTTCTTAGAAATATGAGATATTAGCAGATAAAAATACTTTGTAGCAATGTAATATTTACATGTATAATAATTATGCATTATTCATATTAATGATAATATTTAAGTTATATTTATATCTAATATTTATTAGCTTGCACTTATACTAACTATAATAATTAATATTAATATTTGTATATATATATGTGTGTGTGTTAATTACGTATTAATATTTCGTATTCGTATGTTAATACTTTTATGACCATCAGTAGTTTTATAATGAAAATAAATTATTTAAAATGCGAAATAAAATAAATTCAAGTGTTTAATATCAGTGACGTCTTGGGATAAAAAAGATCAATAGGTTAATGATTCAAGTGAAGAAATCAGAAATAGAAATCATAACAATATGTCTATACTTTTATGGTATTAGTGGTTAGCGCGCTAGGCTACTGATCTAAGGGACCGGGTTCGAGCCCCGGGTAAGGCATGGATGTGTGTGTCGTTTTTCTGCTGAGGTCCTGCCATCCTCTCAGACCTTCTACTTTGGCATATTAACTGACAGGCTCCTGTCAGACCACTGTGGCAAGCAGCTGCTTGAGGGGGTATTTATTTTTTATTTATTATTAGTATTATGGGGCTTCTCTCTCTTTGTCTTGGGGCGCGGGTGGCTCAGTTGGTAGCGCGTCAGGCTCGCAATCTGTAGTTCACAGGTTCGAGTCCCAGCTGGGTCAGCGTTGAGATTTATCTCCGCAAAATTCCCCGCCCTGCCCACGGTCAGTAGGGGACACCGATGGGCTTGGAAAGGCCGCCGTCCGTCGGATGGGACGTCAAGACGTGGCCCCGTGTGCGGGAGAGCCATACCCTGTGCACGTTAAAGAACACGCTGGATGGCCTTGACGGGAGGCTACCATCTGTCTCCTAACAGCTGTTCTAGTGGGTCCCCTCCCCCAAACTTCTCTGAGCCTTCGGGGTCCTAGTGACCTAGCCATTTAGCCCATGGTGTGCAAAAAAGTGCCGCTCAGGGGTAAAACAATCCAATCCAACTCTCTTTGTCTCATATAATTTTACTGGTTTCCGTAAATTAAGGAAAAATGAGAAAAATCGCGATAATGCGCCAAACAATTGTGCGATCCTCACCAAACTTGTTCATGTAACCAGTAAAGTAATGCCGAGTGAGCATATCGTATGCAAATTAGTCTAGGTTGCGTCAATTTGCGTAATCGGATAGTAGGATAAAAACGGGTGTTTTGGAGTGGATCGTTATTTTTGTGTTGTAAATCTGAGTAAAGAAATTCGAAATAGCCATTTTGTAGGAATGACCTCGAGACATCATTTGCCAAATGAACTGCGGTGGAGAGCCATTGGCCTGCTCGAAGCAGGCCAAAGTCAGTTAGACGTGGCACGATGGCTGAATGTGAGTCCTTCTGTGGTCCATAGACTGTGGAATCAATTTCTGAGCACGGATTCCGCGTCTCGGAGGTTTAGCCGAGGAAGGGCTAGAGTTACGACCGTTGTACAAGACCAATATCTGCGATTAACAGCATGAAAGAACAGGACGTCTACTCCCTCTCAGCTACGATCCTCTCTTGCAGCAGCCACTGGGAGGGTTGTATCAGCTTCTACTGTGCGTAGAAGGCTTCATGAGGGAGGTGTGTACGCTAGAAGACAAGTGATTTGTATACCCCTCATTTCACGTTACAGGAGAAAGCAGTTGAATTGGACACGCACGCATTTTAACTGAACAGAAAGCAATGGAGATCCCTACTCTTCACAGATGAGTCCAGATATTGCTTGCAGAGTGACACAGATGGGCATCCACAATCAGAATCGAACAGATAGGTGGCATCCAAAATCAGAATCGAACAGATAGGTGGCATCCAAAATCAGAATCGAACAGATAGGTGGCATCCACAATCAGAATCGAACAGACAGATGGCATCCAAAATCAGAATCGAACAGACAGATGGCATCCACAATCAGAATCAAACAGATAGGTGGCATCCAAAATCAGAATCGAACAGATAGTAATGGCATCCACAATCAGAATCGAACAGACAGATGGCATCCACAATCAGAATCGAACAGATAGGTGGCATCCAAAATCAGAATCGAACAGAGACAGATGGCATCCAAAATCAGAATCGAACAGACAGATGGCACCCACAATCAGAATCGATCAGAGAGGTGGCATCCAAAATCAGAATCGAACAGAGACAGATGGCATCCAAAATCAGAATCGAACAGATAGGTGGCATCCACAATCAGAATCGAACAGATAGGTGGCATCGTGGCATCCAAAATCAGAATCGAACAGAGACAGATGGCATCCAAAATCAGAATCGAACAGACAGATGGCATCCACAATCAGAATCGATCAGATAGGTGGCATCCAAAATCAGAATCGAACAGAGACAGATGGCATCCAAAATCAGAATCGAACAGACAGATGGCATCCACAATCAGAATCGAACAGATAGGTGGCATCCAAAATCAGAATCGGACAGAGACAGATGGCATCCAAAATCAGAATCGAACAGACAAATGGCATCCACAATCAGAATCGATCAGATAGGTGGCATCCAAAATCAGAATCGAACAGAGACAGGTGGCATCCAAAATCAGAATCGAACAGACAGATGGCATCCACAATCAGAATCGAACAGATAGGTGGCATCCAAAATCAGAATCGAACAGACAGATGGCATTCACAATCAGAATCGATCAGATAAATGATAGATATCCCCGAAATAGAATAGAACAGACAATTCTTCCAATTGAAATCGAACAGTCAGAAGGTATCCCCATCAATCGGAATCGAAATACAGACAGTATCCTATAACAGGAATTGAACAGACAGAATGTATCGTCCAATCGGAATTGAACAGATAGAGGGCATCCTCATTCTGGGAACATTTCTTAATCGGAATCGAAGAGAGACGGGTATTAATAGTTCAGATTTGAATAAACTGACGGGAGGCTATAATCAATGACACAAAAATATACACGTTTTTAATGATCAGATTAGTCGTGGTTTGGAACTCTGGGATCTCGGAGTGATTCTTATAGAGTTTCAATGGAACTGCTTAAAAAATCTTTCCTGTATTGCTTCATGGCAATTGTTTTGGTGAAATTCTAAACTCTGTAGCAGTGTCTCCCAACAACTGTTCCAGTGGGTCCCCTCCCCCAACCTTCTCTGAGCCTCGGGGTCCATGTGACCTGGCCATTTAGCCCATGGTGTGCAAAAAAGTGCCGCTCAGAGGTAAAACAACCCAACCCACCACAGATAAATAAATTTGAGTTACTTTGTAATTAATGGCAGAAAGTTGTAACGTAGAAATACGGGATAGTTTTTTTTTTCCGTTTATTGACTTCATTACCAAATTAAAATTCAACCAATCGACAGAGAATTATTTTCGTGATAGGAAACAGCCAATGCATGTAAATATGGTATATAAGGGTTAAGGCATAGAATGACACTGAGGTGATGACGTCATCTTAACGGTTTTGCTCATTTAGGTTGTGACGTCTTGTCATTCAATGCCAAAAGGGTTCACTTCAATATTTGATTTTTGAACTAATTCATTTGAAAAGAAAACACTTTTATTAGTGTTGATACAAAATATGGAATTTTGCTCACGGGGTCAATTTGGGATTGGGACTTATTCTGACAAAGGTGTTACATACTGTTTTTGCTGATCTGCAGAATTCAGCCTAAGGCCACGAATTTAAATTGGAATACGCTATTCGAATTCGAAATAGTTCTGCAAATTTAAACAAAGTGCATTAACTGAATTCTGACCAGCACATCAAATTTGGATGGGAATATATTAGTAGTATTCTGCCCAAGACGCCAATTTTGTTAACTACAGTTCTTCACATAGAAATCTTTTTTATCCTCTAAAACGCTACTACCGAGCCAATTTCTTAACCACCTACGCTCCACGTGACATCACCACGATCACGGCATTGCTCTTAGGCAACATCCATCTCCGCTTCTCGGAACATTGCATGCGCTCCTCCCAATCTTTGGAAAAAGAACCAAATCACGCAACTTGTTGCGATGTAGTCCCTTTGCCAATTAGTAAACAGAGGATATCTAATCCTCATCGTCCAGCTAACGAAAGAGCGAAGAAACCTCCCTCTCCCCCCGTCTTGTTATTTCGCCGACTTTTCCTCCCTCGCTCACTCCACGTGCAAGTCACCCAGGTCTCATTGTTTACGTTCCCACGGTGACGAAAGCGTGACGTCATATGCAACACGGAGGCCACTGCCCATCAGATAGCCAGAGCGTGTGAGTCACACGTGATCATCTCGTGCTGCCTTTTCCCGCTCCAGGGTTTCCCATCTTTGATCCTCAAGCCCAGCCACCGGTCTGCCTTGAACTCTCGGCCAAAGTGGCGCGTGTTGCGGACTCTCGACTGCCCGTCGCCATGGCGATTTGCCAAGTGCTCGAAGTCTTCCGCTTTGGAATCTGTCTACCTTATTGTCTGCTGTCGGGTCTGTCTGGACGAGGCACACCTTTGTAGTTCAATGAGGAAACTTATCAAGTACAATTTCATCTGTCGTTTCAGTGATCAAGTTGTTAGAGCGCTTAAAGACGGGACAAAAGGACCCGGGTTCGAATTTCAGAGAAGTGGTAAACGTCTGTTTTGCTTTGCGAACGGTCTCGTTTCAAAAGTAAGTTTTCTCTGTGGTACATTAGAGTGTCAGAGCACCGTGGAAAGTAATTTGAGGAGAAGATTATTTTGCCATCTCACCCAGAACTGCCAATTCGCTTGGAGAAAGATCAAAAGGAACTGGATTCGAATCCGGGAGAAGAACCAAATGGTTCCAAATCACTGAAAACGATGAAAGGGTTGGGTTGGGTTGTTTTACCCCTGAGCGGCACTTTTTTGCACACCATGGGCTAAATGGCCAGGTCACATGGACCCCGAAGGCTCAGAGAAGGTCGGGGGATGGGACCCACTGTAACAGCTGTTGGGAGACAGATGGTAGCCTCCCGTCAAGGCCATCCAGAGTGTTCTTTAACGTGCAGAGGGTATGGCTCTCCCGCACACGGGGCCATGGCTTAACGTCCCATCCGACGGGCAGCGGCCTTTCCAACCCCATCGGTGTCCGCTACTGACCGCGGGCACGGCGGGGAATTTTGCGGAGATAAAACTCAACGCTGACCCATCTGGGACTCGAACCTGGGAACTACAGATTACGAGTCTGGCGCGCTACCGACTGAGCCACCCCCGCCCCATGTACAAAATAGTGCCGCTTAGATAACCCAACTCTTAAATGTCATAAGAATGTTGTAAAAATCGAGATTCCTGAAATTCAAATATCTCCACTGACTATGAGCCTGGCGCGCTACCGACTGAGCCACCCCCGCCCCACGATGAAAGGAACTTGTCACAAATCCTGAAGACGGATGAAATGAGACTCGGTTAGAATCCCGGAAGAGGATCAAAGAGTACCGGACTAGAATCCTGGAGAAGAACCAAAGAGAATTGGATTTGCATCCCTAAAAAGTATCAAAGGGGACTTAATTTGAATCACGCAGAAGGATTAAAATCCTGGAGAAGGATGAAAGGAAACTGCATTAGAACAAGGACAACTATGAAAGTTTAGTGAGTTCAAATCCCGAAGAAGAATGAAAGACAATAGAATTCAAATTCCGTAGAAGGATCAAAGAGAACTTGATTAAAATTCCAGACAAGGATGAAGGGGAACTGGGTTGAAATTCCAAAATCCAGTGGCGTATTTTAAAAATATATAAATATATTTGGGGGGGGGGGGAATCAATTTTTTTTCCAAAAGATTAACAAAAGATAATTAATAATAAAAAATATCCCCTCAAGCAGCTGCTTGCCACAGAGGTCTGACAGGAGCCTGTCAGTTTATATGCCATAGTAGAAGGTCTGAGAGGATGGCAGGACCTCAGCAGAAAAACGACACATACATCCATGCCTTATCCGGGGCTCGAACCCAGATCCCTTAGATGAGTAGTCAAGCGTGCTAACCACACGGCCATGGGACGGCCAAAAGATAATTAATAAGTATATATTTAAAAAAGTAGTCAATAAGTAAATATAAGCAAATCCAGTGATCTCTTTATGTGTGAATATCGGGGGGAAAAAAATCCACAAATCTCACAGAAAATTTTAGTTTTTTCGGTAACTCTCCTTTTTATACGGTAAACTCTCCTCTGAAATCTATACATTATTATTTTTTTTATGATTTAAAGGATAGCACTTCATGTTTGCACGAGAGGATATTAGCCCGATCAACGAATCTCTTCATTTTCTAGAAATGAGTGCATTATACAAGTGACTGCTCCTACTAAGCACTACTAAGAGGCAATAGCAGTAATCGAAGGGTTTTGAGAATCAGGGTAATTACATAAATAAACTAAATTGCGAGAGGACTGCTGGGTCACGACTCATTAATTAGATAAATAGTAGGAACCAAACAAATAGCTGCTTGGCTAATCCTAGTTGACTCTCCCCTTTTAGAATATTGAGAGTTCCTGTATTTAATAAATATGCAGAGGAATTAATGATGAAAAGGAGAATAGCTGGAATTTGTGCAATATGGATAAAGAAAATAATAAAATAAAAAGTGTACAGTTACTCAAAAAAAATCCGAACATTATTCAATCATAGTGTTCGAATACGTTTTTGAGCGACTGTAGCTGAAAAATGAACGTAATTAAAAATGAGATAATTACAATTTGAGTAAAATGGATACAGGTAATAACTAAATAACTACTACAATTTGTGTGGAAGGAATAATAAAGGGAATAATGTAATAACTGGAGTGTGTAGAAAATGGATAAAACGGGTTGGGTTGTGGGTTGTTTTACCTCTGAGCGGCACTTTTTTGCACACCATGGGCTAAATGGCCAGGTCACATGGACCCCGAAGGCTCAGAGAAGGTTGGAGGAAAGGACCTACTGGAACAGCTGTTGGGAGACAGATGGTAGCCTCCCGTCAAGGCCATCCAGCGTGTTCTTTAACGTGCACATGATATGGCTCTCCCGCACACGGGGCCACGGCTTAACGTCCCATCCGACGGACGGCGGCCTTTCCAAGCCCATCGGTGTCCCCTACTGACCGTGGGCAGGGCGGGGAATTTTGCGGAGATAAATCTCAACGCTGACCCAGCTGGGACTCGAACCTGGGAACTACAGATTACGAGCCTGGCGCGCTACCGACTGAGCCACCCCCGCCCCAAATAACACGGGTAATGGCATAACTAGTGCCATTACCCATAACTAGAGTGAGCCCAGAATGGACAAAATGAATAATGAAATAACTGTAACTTGACGAAGACGGATAAAGAAAACATTGAAATTATTTGGAGTATGTAGAAAGCGGAAAGAGTGCTTGCCATGCTCTTTAAGGAGCTCTAATATGCTCGAGATGCTTTTTTACTCTGCTCGTGGCGTCTTTTTGCAATGCTCGCGGTGCCCTTTTACTATGCTCTCAGATTACTTTCATTATGCTGGCAGTGCTATTACATTATGCTCACAGAGAATCTTTATTTTGATCACGGAGCACTTTAAGAATACTTAAGGAGCCCTTTCATTATGCTTACAGGGCATCTTCACTATGATCAGAATCACTTTCATTACGCTTACAGAGCATTTTCATTATGATCAGGAACACTTTCATTTCGCTTACAGAGCATTTTCATTATGATCAGGAGCACTTTCATTTCGCTTACAGAACATTTTCATTATGATCAGGAGCACTTTCATTTCGCTTACAGAGCATTTTCATTATGATCAGGAGCACTTTCATTTCGCTTACAGAGCATTTTCATTATGCTCAGGAGCACTTTCATTTTGCTTACAGAGCATTTTCATTATGCTCAGGAGCACTTTCATTTTGCTTACAGAGCATTTTCATTATGTCAGGAGCACTTTCATTTCGCTTACAGAGCATTTCATTATGCTCAGGAGCAGTTTAATTATGCTTACAGAACATTTCACTACGTTCAGGAGCACTTTTATTATGCTTACAGAGCATCTTCACCATGATAAGGAGCACTTTCATTACGCTTACAGAGCATTTTCACTATGATCAGGAGCATTTTCATTATGCTTACAGAACATTTCACTATGTTTAGGAGCACTTTTTTATGCTTACAGAGCATCTTCACCATGATAAGAAGCATTTTCATTACGCTTACAGAGCAATTTCACTATGCTTAGGAGCACCTTCATTGTACTCGCAAATATTTTCATTACACTGACAAAGAGCATGAACATTACATGAAACAACCAGAATTTGTAGAAAACGGACAACGTATGCAAAACGAAAAGATTTTATGGAAAATAGATAAAAATGAATATCGAAATAGGCACATTTGTTTGAAAACAAATGAACTGAATAATGATATAAGTGGAATTTGTGGAAAATGGATAATAAAAGTAACTTAGTTCGTGAATAAATGATAACTTTGCTACACGTAGCAGATTGTCTCAGTCAAGTATAGCAAAACCGGCAGCAGAGGATGCCTCTAGGCAATAAATTTCAAATGGACGTATCATAGAGATTCCATCAGTAGAACGAGTAGAGACAAAACGTCCGTAGAATTATTCTCTTCAAGTTAACCCTGTTCTCTGTTATGCTTCGTTAGAGCCGTTAACCTAGCGACGGCTTAAGAACCCAACATGCATGGCTCAATTAAATAGTTTAGCTTCTCAGTGACTTTTTTTTGCGTCTTCTTTCACTCGCGATCACGTGCAAAGACAACCGGAAGTCGTTTGCTTCTAAAGATTCATTTCCTGTATACCGAAGGTTCGGTGCAAAATGAATTTGGAGGACATCCGCTCGTCGGGTCAATTTTGTTTTCAAAAATTTAGCTACTTATTTGTCCCGGAGTAAAATCATTGAGATTTTCACACGGATGTGACTTCCGATGGCGAAACAGGAAGAGGGGCCGAGGGAGGGAGGGTAGATTAAGTAGATGGGTAAAAAAAAGTATGAATGAAAAGCTTACCTAGATGATGCCAATTACCAAGTACGTTACTTGTAGGTGATGACATCACGCAACACGTCATATGTCGTTTTTCATTGAAGAGTTGAAGTCGGCCAACACAAAGGGTTGGGTTGGGTTGTTTTACCTCTGAGCGGCACTTTTTTGCACACCATGGGCTAAATGGCCAGGTCACATGGACCCCGAAGGCTCAGAGAAGGTTGGGGACTCACTGGAACAGCTGTTGGGAGACAGATGGTAGCCTCATGTCAAGACCATCAAGCGTGTTCTTTAACGTGCACAGGGTATGGCTCTCCCACACACAGCGCCACGGCTTAACGTCCCATCCGACGGACGGCGGCCTTTCCAAGCCCATCGGTGTCCCCTACTGACCGTGGACAAGGCGGGGAATTTTGCGGAGATAAATCTCAACGCTGACCCAGCTGGGACTCGAACCTGGGAACTACAGATTACGAGTCTGGCGCGCTACCGACTGAGCCCCCCCCCCCCCCCGCCCCCCCCCCCAACACAAAGGACGGAAGTTTTTGCAAGCTTTGGTAATTTGTTCAGGCTGTAAACATAGATTTAATTTTGAGTTGCAATATGCATTCACATACCTTCTCTAGGTCGTATATCGTTAATCAATATCAAAGTGAAGTTTTTAGTCTCACCACTCGAGAATACCCAATGTTCTTCCCTTGAGGCCACCCATAGTTCTCTCTAAAATAGTTCTCTCTTTTAAAGACATTCATATTCTCCTCTCAAAGCACCTTCAAACTATTTAAGGAGCACTTTCATTATGCCTAAAGAGCATCTTCACTGTGCCCACATTCTCCTCGTGAAGACACCTACACTCTTCCTTTGAAGATACTTATATTCTCCCTTTGAAGACATCCCTATTCTTCCTTAAGAGACACTCACATTCTTTCTTTGAAGACACTCATATTCTTCCTTTGAAGACACTCATATTCTCCCTTAGAAGACATATTCTTACATTTGAAGATATTCATATTCTTCCTTTGAAGATATCCGTATTCTTCCTTTGAAGATATTTATATTCTTCTTTTGAAGATATTTATATTCTTCTATTTTTTCACATTTCTTCATTTGAGACACTCATATTCTCCCATTCGAGATATTTACGTTAAAAAAAAAACATTTCTTCAGCTGAAGACGCCCACATCCTTCCTTTTAAGACACATGTATACTTCTTATGAAGACATCTATGCTCTTCCTTTGAAGACACCTATATTTTTCATTCGAAGATATTCCATATTCCTTCTTTGAAGACACTCACATCTTTTCTTTGAAGACGCCATATTTACCTTCAGAGACATCCATATTCCTCCTTTAAAGACACCAACATCAATCCTTCGAAGACACCATATTTACCTTCAAAGACGCTCATATTTTTTACATTGAAGACACCCATACTCTTTCATTGAAAACACCGGTAATCTTCCTTTGAAAATACCGGTATTCTTCCTTTGAAAATAACCATAATCTTCTGTTCAAAACACTCATATCATCCTTCCTTTGAAGACACCGGTATTCTTCCCCTGCAAGCACCCATATTCTTATGTTGAAGACACCCACATCCTTCCTTTTAAGATACCTGTATTCTTCCTATGAAGACACCTATATTCTTCATTTGAAGACACCTCTATTTTTCATTCGAAGACATTCATTTCTCCCTTTTGAAGCACCCATATTCTTACACTGAAGACATCCGTATTCCTCCTTTGAATACACCCACATCTTTCCTTCAAAGACACCATATTTACCTTCAGAGAGATCAATATTCCTCCTTTAAAGACACCCACATCTTTCCTTCGAAGACACCATATTTACATTCAGAGACATCCGTATTCCTCCTTTGAGGACATCCACATCTTTCCTTCAAAGACACAATATTTACCTTCAGAGACATCCATATTCCTCCTTTAAAGACACCCACATCTTTCTTTCGAAGACACCATATTTACCTTCAGAGACATCAATATTCCTCTTTGGAGACACCCACATCTTTCCTTCAAAGACAACATATTTACCTTTAGAGACACCCACATCTTTCTTTCAAAGACACCATATTTACTTTCAAAGACCACCATATTTTCTTTCAAAGACATCCATATTTCTCCTTTAAAGACACCCACATCATTCCTTCAAAGACAATATTTACCTTCAGAGACACCATATTCCTCCTTTGAAGACACCCACATCTTTCCTTTGAAGACACCATATTTACCTTCAGAGACAACCATATTTTTACAATGAAGACACCCACACTCTTTCATTGAAAACACCGGTTATCTTCTGTTCAAAACACTCATATCCTTCCTTTGAAGACACCAGTATTCTTCCCCTGAAAGCACCCATATTCTGATGTTGAAGACACCCACATCCTTCCTCTGGAGACACCTATATTATCCTCTTGAAGATACCCATACTCTCTTCCCGAAGACACCCATGTTCTTAATATGCAATATAAAGAGCTGTAGAACTTGTTTGTAACAACACCTTTCCCTAAAGAGATTAATAGCAGCAAAATGGCTCAGTAAGACTTGATTATATGCTAAAAATTCCCATTTTAAGGTTTCGTTTATTGATGACAGACACGTCCGAAATCGTTTAGTGACCTTCTCTAATATCGTATGCAGATGTCGTCGAGGTTATGTTCTCGTTGCAAGCATAAGCTGGCGATGACAAAGTAGAAATTGTATCTATTATTCAAGGACGCATCATAATGAAATCTAGCTGTACCGAAGTTTGTGAACATCACTAAGAAGCAATATGATAACATCACTAAGAAGCAATATGATAACATCACTAAGAAGCAATATGATAACATCACTAAGAAGCAATATGATAACATCACTAAGAAGCAATATGATAACATCACTAAGAAGCAATCCGATGGGCTTGAAAAGGCCGCCGTCCGTCGGATGGGACGTTAAGCCATGGCTCCGTGTGCGGGAGAGCCATACCCTGTGCACGCTAAAGAAAACGCTGGATGGCCTTGACGGGAGGCTACCGTCTGCCTCCCAACAGCTGTTCCAGTGGGTCCCCTCTCCCAACCTTCTCTGAGCCTTCGGGTCCTTGTGACCTGGCCATTTAGCACATGGTATGCAAAAAAGTGTCGCTCAGAGGTAAAACAACCCAACCCTAAGACGCAATATGATAACATCACTAAGAAGCAATATGATATGTATTTTGTTTGCCTCTTATGGTACGATTGGTAGATAAACCTACCATGCTTGGACCTGATATTCTGAAGTTTGAATACTTAACGTGCAAATGATGAGATTTTTCACCGCTGGCTGCTTTCACAGGCTTGTAACTAGTTTAAACAAACACATGTAGTTTTAGCATTTATAAGGAAGGTTGATAAAAGAATTTTTATAAAAATAAGAACTGGAAATGCGAGCCTATGACAAAATGTGGGTCGTTGCAAATTTTTAAATTTTTACATCGATACCCCAAAACGAATCCTTGTACTGTAAAGCACCAAAAGTTAAAGTTTCAAAGATCGAAACAGACTGGAGGAGAGGGGAGAAGGAGGGCGAGCCCCCTTCTCCCCTCCCCTCCAGTCTGTTTCCGTCACCCTAGTTCAAGGTCACCTAGTCACACTGGGTCCGAATGGTCGTTGAACAAAAGAAGGGAAGAAAGGAGAAAAATCAAATATATATAAAGATTTCAGTGATTTGATTTTTCTAATTATTTACTTTTGAACCAATTAAAATTATTTATTAAAACTTTATTAAAATATTTCTGAATATTTTAAACAACAATGAATCCACAGCTCATCATTGACTTACTAAATATTTAATCACTATTAAGCTGTTGGAAAAATTGTTTTAAGCCAGGTGAAATCCGGACCCACGAGCTCCAGATGACATACAGTCGCTCAAAAAAATATCCGAACACTATGGTTGATTAGAGAATTCAGGAAAAATATCTGGCAACGTTTTTTTTAGAGTTTAGTGATCTGCCAACCTTCCGGTACAGTACACAAAGGTTGTCAAATCACTAATTTCTAAAAAAAAAATCGTTGCCAGATATTTTTCTGAATTCTGTAATCAACTATAGTGTTCGGATATTTTTTGAGCGACTGTACATGTTAGGTAGTCTGTCATTAGCAGGTCGTGGGTTCAGATCCCACCTGTCTCAAGACAATTTTTCTTCTACATTCATCTTCATCCTGCTACTTAAAACAGCTTAATAGTGATTAAACACTTAATAAATTTTAAAATCAATGATAATTAAAAAAAAATAACGTGTTGTTTTTAAGTTGAATAATTTCAATCGAATGCCTACTTAATAAAAAAAGGTGAATTTTGCTGTTAGTACAGTATCCAGGCTCGGTTTGATATAAGAGGGCTGTGCACCTCCCCCCCCCCTCGGTTACGGGTCTGTGACGTCGTTGAACATACCTCGTTCTGAGCTATGGAGTTTATGTAACTTGATTACTTTAAATAGAGTGTTCAGAAGTATCATTTGATAAGCCGTGGCCCTGCGTACGGGAGAGCCATAACTTGAGAACGTTAAAGAACACTCTGTATGGCATTGACACGATGCTACTACCTGTCTCCTAACAGCTGTCCCGTTGGGTCCCCTCCCCCAACCTTATCTGAGCCCTCATGGTCCTTGTGGCCTGACCATTTACCTCATTGGGTGTAAAAACAGTGCTGCTCAGAGGTAAAACAAGCCAACCCACCTTCATTGTTGGGTTGGGTTGTTTTCATCTATTTGTTCGGCGTCTATCTGAGCGTTCGGCTATCTGAGGCGTTCGGCATCTATCTGAGCGGCACTTTTTTTTGCACACAATGAGCTAAATGACCAGGTCACAAGGACCCCGAAGGTTCAGAGAAGGTTGGGGAGGGGATCCACTGGAACAGCTGTTGGGGGACAGATGGTAGCCTCCCATCAAGGCCATCCAGCGTGTTCTTTAACGTACACAGGGTATGGCTCTCCTGTACAGGGGGCCACGGCTTAACGTCCCATCCGATGGACGGCGGCCTTTCCAAACCTATCGGTGTCCCCTACTGACCGTGGGCAGGGCGAGGAGCTTTGCGGAGATAAGTCTCAACGCTGACCCACCTTCATTGCATGCTTAATGATTCAGTTTCTGCCATTTATACAAAAAGTTGGGGAAACTGATCAAAGCAGTTTCAGAGTCTCCCCAATTAGCATCATCTCCACATCATTGAAAAATATGTTATTTGTATAAAAGAAGGCCACAAGTTGAAAGATGATCAGATTCACTTTCTCGAAAAAACCAAAAATGGCCGCTACACAAAATAGCAGTTAGTAATCAATAGAAAAAATTTAAATTAAACAAAACGACTAATAATTAAATATATTTTAATAGTTCTAGTGTTTTTGCTTTTGTTCGTGTCATTAGTTTTACTAAGAGGTTTAAATTTAAGATAATTTCATGAATAAACAAAGTTTCGCGATGGTCCATTGATCCGCGACTCAATACTTTGAAGTAAATGAAACAATTTTGGTGTCACAAGTGTTTACCTTATAGATGATGATTTAAGAAAATGATTGAAAATTTTTTTTAGAATAATTGATCTTTGTTTATATATACCAAGAAAATAATTCTCACTTCGGTTGCTTCCGGCTTTCCGACCTTTGAGTTCGTCTTTTGGTATCTCGTGCATCAGTCTCGCGCTGGTTTCTTCTTACTGGCATTTTTCGGTGCAACAGAATCTGACCTCCAACAAAGCTTTCCCACATGCAAATATTTCTTCACCTTTTTGTGCTCTGCAGTCAGTTGTTGCGGTCCTGTTTGTTGGCGGTTTGAAAACATAATCATCCCTTTTCGGAGAAAAAGGAAAAACAAAGTTCCCCTCTTTCCCCCCTGTCTTTCACGTGAAACATGAATGGACGAGGTCATGGCTGACAAATAAGAAGGGAAATGAAATAAACATAAACACTTCTTTTAGTTTTATTCCTCCAGAAAAAAAAAAAGAAATCGCATAAAAGGAAAAGAATTAGACAATCTCTCTCCCCCCCCCCCCACATCTTTTCCTCTTTCTCCCAAACAGCTTTGCAATTTAAGTTGGGAAGAATTTCCAAGGTTTTGGAGGAAAAGATTTTGCGACCTGTGACCCACGGTGTCGTTGTTTACGTCTTTTCATCAAACAGTGAAAATGGCTGTAACAGCATATAAACAACAGCAGAAAGAATCCTAGATGTACCACCTTCGAAAACGTCTTCCAGAAAATTAGTTTCCATGAGTTGTCTATTAGATCTGAACAATTCTTCCATTCACAGCTTTTTTTCTGATCTGAATGACCGTCGATGTTCTAAGATTCTGTATTAAAAAATCTCTTTTTGCAGAAAAGTTTTTTTTTTTTAATCTTTTCTCCAAAGTTATATTTTGGATTTTTTTTTTTTTTCATTTTTCTCTCATTGTTTCCTCTTTTAATTTTAATTTTTTCGGGGGTAACTCATTACAAATTCTATTTACTGCAATGTAGCGCGCTTGGCTACTGATCTACGGGACCTGGGTTCGAGCCCTGGGTAAGGCATGGCTGCTTGTGTCGTTTTTCTGCTGAGGTCCTGCCATCCTCTCAGACTTTCTACAGTGGCATATAAACTGACAGGCTCCTGTCAGACCTCTGTGGCAAGCAGCTGCTTGAGGGGGTATTTATTATATATAATTTATTATTTAATTACTTTACCTTTTTTAACATCTTGTTTGATTCACTTGTGACAACAAACAGTGACAACAGTGACAATTATTTTCCTCTACTCTTTGTTACAATATTCAATTATTTTGCACAATAATTTATTTTTTTCTCGTTTTTGCTTTCCAACTGTTTTCAGACTCACTCATTTTTTTTTCTTCAATTTGTTTCCGTTATTTTCATATTGTTTTTTCATTTTTCATATTATTTATTCACTTTCTTTTTCTTCTTGTTTCTTAATTAATTTCAGAACTTTCTTTTTCGTCTTTACTTCTCCTCATATTTTTTGTCACTCATTTCTGCTTGATACGCTCTCTTATTTTTGTTTTCCTAGCTGTTTATTTGCTCTTCTCTTTCTTCTCTGTTTTTTTTTCATGGTTTTTATTCTTACTTTTTACAATTCTTTTTTCGGTTTGGTTTCTTTCACTATTTCATTTTCGCTTCTTCACCTTGCCATTTCCTTCCTTTGTTCCTGAATTTTTTTTCTGTTATTCAATTTTCATTTTCTTTTGCTGTCGTATAATTTACATTTCTTTTCTTCGCATTTTTCTCACTGTTTTTATTTTCTCTTCTTCCATTTTTCGACTTTTCTTCCTTAATTTTTGTGTTTTTTGTTCTATAATATTTTTTCGTTTTTTGCATTGTTTTATTTGCCTCTTCTATCTCCTCTCTTTTTCACACCGCTTTATTTCCTACTCAACTATTTAAAAAAGAAATCCCCTTTTTTTCTCTTTACCAAACTTGTCTTCTTTACTTTTTTCTTTTTCTTTTCCTTTTTTTCTGTTTACAGTCTTTTCTTCTTCATCTCTCTTCTTATTTTTCATTTTGCTACTCTATTTTCTCTTTCTATTACTTTTTTTCGCAATTTGGTTTTTCATTTTTTATATTTTCCTTTTTTTTTGGTCTTCACTCTTTTTCTCCTTTTTTTATCTGTAGCTTTCTTTCTTGATTTTCCTACCATTTCATTTGTTCCTATTCTATTTGCTCCTTTTCTTCTTTTATTTTTTTTGTTTCCACCACTTCCTCTTCTATTTTCAACCTTTCAATCCTATTTTCTTCTATTTACTGATCCGCTATTTCCCTTTTTTTTTTCACAGTTTATTTCTCTCTTTCCTACATTTTTCTATTTTTAATTTTAGTTTTATCCACATTTTTTTTTCTCTTTGGTATGTTATTTTCTTCTTTTCTACTTTCCCTTTTTCATTCTTACTTCTTTTACCTGTTCTACTATTTTCTCATTGTATTATTTTCTTCAAACTTTCCTCAATTTTTCCTGTCGCTTCATTCCCTTTTTCCTCAGTGCCTCATTTTTCCCAAGTTCCTCCTCCTCCTCTTCTTTTCTTTTTCTTTTTCTTCTTCTTCTATTTTTTTCATTTCCATTTCGCATTTTTCTTTTGGATCACTTAAGCACGAATTCTTATCTCCAGTTTCTCTTTTATAAGCTAACAGTGAAAAGATGCGGAAGTTTCCTGTTTGCAACCTCCAGATATGTGGAACTACTTCATTGCCTGATGCAACGAGGGAGAGAGAAAGCTGAGGGGAGGAGAAAGAAAAGGTTAACTTCTTGGTAAATAAAGGTCACGAATACGGTCCGCTTCCACTTAGGTCAAAACTAAAATCTCCCGAACCAGTTACGTTTAACTGTTCCTAATCAACTCTGCCTGTAAGCTGACCTCTTGAAGCCACAGATGGCACAGATCAGCTTTGCACCACCCAAACCCAGTCGGAGTTTTTCTATACGCTAAAGTGCTGCTTTAGGTGCATGCGTCTATGACCCAGATGACAGGTACTTGCAGACACAGTTTGCTGTCACACTAGTTGTCCCACTGCATCGCTTACGTCATTGGGGACCAGCGTTTATTGCTGTAACTTGGACAGACAATACGTCAGAGAAAACCCCAGGAATGTTTTAATAATACTTTTAATCGGAAGAAATTAGAGATATTTTTAACTGCAGTGGTCCTATAGCGGGGTGAAATGCTTTCTATTATAAAGTTGTGATCGGTATACAGAGGCATTTGATCAGGATCATTGGAAAAATTGCTGTATGAATTTCGACAAGCAAGAGACCCAATGATGTTTTTGAAAAGTTGCTTCTTGGTAAAGGAGTCGAAATCACTTTGAAGCGAAAATAATACTATGAAACAATTGCAGTGGCTAAAATACATTTCATCCTAGAGTGGTGATTAGCATATTGAGGCCTTTACCTCTATTATTAGTTCATTGAAACTACTGAGGTAATGTTAAATTTTTCCTGTCTTTACCATACAGCATTTGAGATTGTGCCAATAAACTAACGCGTTAAGAGTTTTAAAACCCCCCAGCAATTTAATTAATTTATTCATTTTCCATTGTTCCCTGTGGCCCAGGGGTTATTGTCGAATTGGATTGTTTTTACCTCTGTTCGGCACTTTTTGCACACAATGGCCAGGTCACAAGGACCCCGAAGGCTCAGAGAAGGTTGGGAGAGGGGACCCACTGGAACAGCTGTTGGGAGACAGATAGTAATCCTCCCGTCAAGGCCATCCAGCATGTTCTTTAACGTGCACAGGGTATGGCTCTCTCGCACACGGAGCCACGTCTTAACGTCCCATCCGACGGACGGCGACTTTTCCAAGCCCATCGGTGTCCCCTACTGACCGTGGGCAGGGCGGGGAGTTTTGCGGAGATAAGTCTCAACGCTGACCCAGCTGGGACTCGAACCTGGAAATTGCAGATTACGAGCCTAGCGCTCTACCGACTGAGCTGCCCCCGCCCCTGCCCAGAGGTTAATACGCTTGGCTAGTGATCAAAGGGGTCGGGTTCAAGCTCCAGATAAGGTATGGATGTTTTAATTTTTTGTGTTGTCCTTTTCCTGAAGTCTTGCTTCCTCACAGACCTTTTCTGTGGTTATACTGATAGTCTCATGTCACACCTCTGTGGTAAGCAGCTGCTTGAGGGAATATTTATATTTTTTATATTAGATTTGCCCAGTTTGAAGCCTTTGGTTGTTGTTTTCACCTTTGAGAGAACTTTTGTGCTCACACTTAACTACAGGGGCGGAGGTGGCTCAGTCGATAGCGCGCCAGGCTCGTAATCTGTAGTTCCCAGGTTCGAGTCCCAGCTGGGTCAGCGTTGAGATTTATCTCCGCAAAATTCCCCGCCCTGCCCACGGTCAGTAGGGGACACCGATGGGCTTGGAAAGGCCGCCTTCCGTCGGATGTAGGGGACAGCGTTGAGATTTATCTCCGCAAAATTCCCCGCCCTACCCACGGTCAGTAGGGGACACCAATGGGCTTGGAAAGGCCGCAGTCCGTCGGATGGGACGTGAAGCCGTGGCTCCGTGTGCGGGAGAACCATACCCTGTGCACGTTAAAGAACACGCTGGATGGCCTTGATGGGAGACTACCATCTGTCTCCCAACAGCTGTTCCAGTGGGTCGCCTCCCCCCACCTTTTCTGAGCCTTCGGGGTCCTTGTGGCCTGGCCATTTAGCCCAATGTGTGCAAAACAGCTCCGCTCAGAGATAAAACAACCCAACTTAACTTAGCTACACAGTGAAGTCACAAGGACCCAGAAGGTTAGGAGTTGTGTAGAAAGACGCCGATCCACTGAACAGCTGTTAGGAGAGACATGGAAGCTTCCCATCATGTCATCCAGCGTTTCGTTAAAGTTCATAGATTATGGCTCCCTTGTACACAGAGTCACAGCGTAATGATTCATTTTCGTGGTCACTTCAAAGTCGATGGATCGGAGATTCACTTTAGTTGTTTAACAACTGTCATTCATTAATCATTGATTGGCATTATTATAATATAACTATAGTTTTATCTATCTATATAAGGGGTACGCCAGTTACATACACATTTCCAATGGGTACGTGAAGCATAAAAGGTTGAGAACCACTGGATTAGAGAATAGAGTTATGAACAGTGGGCCTAATAGCCTCAGCAAAACGGAGAGGTCATCAATAAGATGGGTGTACAATGTCAAACTGAAAGTCGTTAGAACTAGCCTGCAGCAACAAAGTGCATTCAGTTTCAGTATAGGATAGGCATGTAAGGAGAACTACAATCTTCGTAGCCTTGGCTTCTTGAGTACACTATATTACCAAAAGTCACTGGACACTTCCATGTAATATGAGTTGACCTCATTTATTGAGGTTTCGCCTTCCTCACGGATCTGCAGTTCTCAGGTTCGAATCCCAGCTGGGCCAGCGGTGAGATTTACCACCTCAAAACTCTCAGCCCTGTCGTCGGTCCATAGGAGATGCCGATAGACTTGGAAAGGGCGCTGTCCTTCGTATGGGACGTTAAACCGTGGCCCTGTGTGCGAGAGAGAGAGAGCCATACCCTGTGCAGGTAAAAGAACGTACTGGATGGCATTGACGGGAGGCTACCATCTGTCTCCTAACAGCTGTTCCAGTGGGTCCCCTTCTCCCAACTTTCTCTGAGCCTTCGGGGTCCTTGTGACCTGGCCATTTAGCCCATTGTGTGCAAGAAAAGTGACGTTCAGTGATAAAACAACCCAACCTTTCCTCATAGATCTTCTCTCTGGCCTATTAAGCTGACTGGCTCTTTTCAAACCGTTGCATTAATCATTCATGTTTTAACACGCAAATTTATTGTATTAAATTACATTTTGAATTTGAATATGACTCTTGCTATTTAAACGTGAAATAGCAACGGTAACTACCTAAGCCACAAATAAGGAATAACGACCACTCAATAATTGCATATATTGACCATTCAATAATTACCTTTAACGACCACTCAATAATCATATTTAACGACCACTCAATAATTACATTTAACGACCACTCAATAATCATATTTAATGACCACTTAATAATTGCCTATAACGACCACTCAATAATTACATTTAACGACCACTCAATAATTACATATAACGACCACCTAATAATTATAACAAACACTCAATAATTACATATAACGACCACTCAATAAGTATATTTAACGACCACTCAATAATAATATTTAACGACCACTCAATAATTACATATAACGACCATTAATAATTACATCTAACGACCATTAATAATTACATATAACGACTACTCAATAATGTTCATATAACAACCACTTAATAATTACATTTAACTACCACTCAATAATTACATTTAACGACCACTCAAAATTATTTTCAAACCTCTGTGGCAAGCAGCTACTCGAAGGCAATTTATTATTTTTAACGTTGAAAATAAGCATTATAGGAAAAAATATCACGGGAAAAAATCTCTCAGAATCTCGAATTTCAACATTTGGAGTCATCATTGGAGTTGTAACATTTGGAGTAGACGTTGCTGTACAACTCCGCTTGGAACACTTTTCTTTAAAAGGAATCAAAACCGAAAGAATCACTATAGAAACTTCCAAAATTGCATTTATTTTAATAACTGGTTTATTTTAGCAATTATTATTGTGATCTTAATTAACACTTTAGGTGACTTCTTCCGACTAACAACATTGTTGTTGAATGTTTCAATATTCTTTAAATACAAAACCAATAATGTTGGCATTCGAGATTTAGCGAGATTTGCATGAAATCTTCAGATTATGTTCAATGACATTTTTCCGTGAAACAACTTATTTTCGGTAAATGAGGGATCTTTAAATGTGGCCTTTAATGTGTCCCGTTGCTTTCGAAAATATAGTATATCTGTCTGTCTGTATGCAATTATTGAGTGGTCGTTATAGATAATTATTGAGTGGTCGTTAAATGTGATTATTGAGTGGTCGTTAAATGTAATTATTAAGTGGTCATTATATGAATATTATTGAGTAGTCGTTATATGTAATTATTGAGTGGTCGTTATATGTAATTATTAAGTGGTCGTTATATGTAATTATTGTGTGGTCGTTAAATGTAATTATTGAGTGGTCGTTAAATGCAATTATTAAGTTGTTGTTATATGAATGTTATTGAGTGGTCGTTATATGTAATTATTAATGGTCGTTAAATGTAATTATTAATGGTCGTTATATGTAATTATTAATGGTCGTTATATGTAATTATTGAGTGGTCGTTACATGTAATTATTGAGTGGTCGTTAAATGTACTTATTGAGTGGTCGTTATATGTAATTATTGAGTAGTCGTTATAATTATTAGGTGGTCGTTATATGTAATTATTGAGTGGTCGTTAAATATGATTATTGAGTGGTCGTTAAAGGTAATTATTGAGTGGTCATATATGAATTATTGAGTGGTCAATATATGAATTATTGAGTGGTCGTTATTCCTTATTTGTGGCTTAGGTAGTTACCGTTGCTATTTCTCGTTTAAATAGCAAGAATAATATTCAAATTCAAAATGTAATTTAATACAATAAATTTGCGTGTTAAAACATGAATGATTAATGCAACGGTTTTAAACCCATTGTGAAACAGACAACTGAAAATATTGAAAAACTTTGTAAAAACGCAACTGCTTTACTCGGTAAGGGGAACTGTTGCCTTATCTGCAATTAAAACGCCCACCAAAGAGACTTATTCAGAGCACAACTCATACACATAAACCTTTAAAGCCTACAGAATGCAAGCCCAGGGAGTGGGAATTGTTTACATTAGCCATTATCTTAAAGGCACGTCTGTGTCAGACAAATATTTCTCTAAGCTAATCCCACCGAAACACCCACTAGGATTTACCCAACCGAGCTCCAACATACACATTCCTCTGTTTATGTTGTCCTAAGGAGAAATGGGCAGTTTTTTCTTCTTCCCACATATCCCCGAATTCTTGATTAGATGCTCCTCCTTTAACCTACGAACGTACTTTGAGTGGATTCTTGAAATTGAGAGGATGGTGACCTCGTAATGAATTTCGGGGTTTATCGGCATCATTCCAAAGTTATCTTTCTTTCTCTCCGTAGTTTCACTGACTTATGCTAGAAAAAAAGCTCATCAGTTAGTTGCATCTGAGACTCGTCCATAACCAGTTCAAAGAAAACAGCGGTTCGGTTGATTTGTTTTACCTCTGAGAGGCCCTTCTTTTGCTCACAATGGGATAATTGCTAATCACAAGGACCCCGAGGGCCCAGGGAAAGTTAGAGGAGGGGACCCACTGGACAGCTGTTAAGAAACAGATGGTGCCTCCCGTCAAGGCCATCCAGTGTGTTCTTTAACTTTTACAGTATGTGGTTCTCCCGCAGACAGAACCACGGCTTTACGTCACATCCGACGGACAGTGACCTTTCTAAGCCCATTGGTGTCCCCTACTGACCGAGGGCAGGACGGGTAGTTTTGCGGAGATAAATCTTAGAGATAAATCTGCTGGGACTCGAACCTCGGAACTGCAGATTACGATCTTGCCTCGCTACCCACTGAATCATTCCCGCCCGATTCACTGTGAGGAAGAACGAGGAATTGATCATTTTCTTGGTAGTAACATCGGATTTTTTTTTTTCTGGTATGAAGTAGAAACAGGCGTTACTATTTCTTGGATTTCGTCGCTTTCGTATATCAATTACCAAAGGACATTCATTCAATCTTAGCTATTAGCACTGTCCTCTTAATCCGTGTAATATGTCCCGCGAAAGAGGCTTCAAGAATGAAAGAAAACCTAGCACTTCTACACTACTCAACATCATTTTACGAAAGGTATCTGAAATTTTTAAAGAACGAAAACCTCCATTTTCCTTTTTATTGTGTTTAAAAGTTGCTTCACTTTTGATTGGGAAAACTTAAAAAAATCCTCCAAATACCACAGAACCATTATGTGCAGCAGCATTCCTGTAGACCTCTTGTCTCTACACTTAAAACTGTTATTGTGATGAAAGAAGTGGAAAAAACATTCCTTAGATAGCGTTTATTGACTCTGTCTTGAGCAATGACATCCAAGAAGTGGGCTTGCCTCCGTTGAACCTTGCCCCTGTATCCCCCCCCACCTTTTCAAACGAAACGACAATCCGACATGGAACTGAGGCGCAACACAAAGGTAAGGAAGGTTCCGTCGCGAAACAACACGGAAATTGATTTATGACTGAAGTGACGTCACAAACACCTTGTGACGTTGCCCGTTGCTTGATTTCTATGCACTCGTTTCTGCTTTGTCACGAAAAGACGTCACTCGTGGGAAAACTAAGAGAAATAAAATCAACAAAGACTTTCTTGCTATGGCTTTATTTTTGAAAGCAGGAATTTTAAGTATAGGATTGAATTATTGCACAATTCATTTGATTGTTTTGTTTTTGACCATGTGATTACACCCGTAAAAATTATCAGTTTTTCTGAAGGTTAGGACAAAACAAACGACCATGCCAACAACCTGGGATTCGAACCCGGAATATTCAGTAGTGTCAACTCGAGCCAACGCGATATCACTTTTTTTATTGCTGTGTATGGGTGAATTTTGATGCATAATCCTTGTTTTAGTCACAAGCTTCTAGGGAAGTACTTTTTCAGGAAGAATTTTTAAAAATGGTTTTCCAGAAGTTAATATATGGGAATACTTTCTGAAGCAAGAGGTTCATATATGATAACACTTTCTGAAGCTGGAGTTCATGTATTATAATATTTTTTGATGCTAGAGGTTCATATACAATAATAGTTTCTGAAGCTAGCGTTTCGTATGCAATAATATTTTCTGAAGCTAGAGGTGCATTCACGAAAATACTTTCTGAAACTAGAGGTTCATGTAGGAGAATACTTTCTGAAACTAGTGGTTCATGTAAGAGAATACTTTATAAACCTAGAGGTTCATATAGGAGAATACTTTATAAACCTAGAGGTTCATATAGGAGAATACTTTATAAACCTAGAGGTTCATATAGGAGAATACTTTATAAACCTAGAGGTTCATATAGGAGAATACTTTATAAACCTAGAGGTTCATATAGGAGAATACTTTATAAACCTAGAGGTTCATATAGGAGAATACTTTATAAACCTAGAGGTTCATATAGGAGAATACTTTATAAACCTAGAGGTTCATATAGGAGAATACTTTATAAACCTAGAGGTTCATATAGGAGAATACTTTATAAACCTAGAGGTTCATATAGGAGAATACTTTATAAACCTAGAGGTTCATATAGGAGAATACTTTATAAACCTAGAGGTTCATATAGGAGAATACTTTATAAACCTAGAGGTTCATATAGGAGAATACTTTATAAACCTAGAGGTTCATATAGGAGAATACTTTATAAACCTAGAGGTTCATATAGGAGAATACTTTATAAACCTAGAGGTTCATATAGGAGAATACTTTATAAACCTAGAGGTTCATATAGGAGAATACTTCATAAACCTAGAGGTTCATATAGGAGAATACTTTATAAACCTAGAGGTTCATAAAGGATTACTTTCTGAAGCTGAAGGTTCATATACGATAACACTTTCTGAAGTTAGAGGTTCGTATGCAATAATATTTTCTCAACCTAGAGATTCATATATGATAACTATTTCTGAACATGGATATATGATAAGAATTTCTGAAGCTAAGGTTTTATATATGATAACAATTTCTGAAGCTGGAGGGTGCTTGTTGAGTCTAGAGGTTTAAAAATGAAAGTATATTTGAAGCTAAAGTTTTTGTGGATAATTCCTCAAGACTCTAAAAGAATCATTTTATAAGAATCTATAGCCTCTAAAAGTGTTTGTATTATTATCTAAAAAGTATTTATAAGAAAGCATTTTCTCCAGCTTTTAAAGACAGATTCAATGAATCACAGTCATTGAGATACTAGAACATGACATTCGTTTATTTATAAGTTCATCCTTGGGATTGAATTCAAGATGGATTATCAGTCTTGAGATAAAAATTTTCGCGATCCACCTTAATATTTTCATGATCCACAGATTGATAAATACTGCTCTTTAGCTTATTAAACTGTCATACCTCTGCGACAAGCAGTTGCTTGAGGGATAATTTTGTTATTAACAGTTGACTTGTAGTTCCCCTACTTGACTCTAAGCTCATGGGGGTCGTTGTAACCTGGATGATTAGGTCACTGTGTGAAAAAAAGCGAGAGGACACTGAGAGGCTAAACAATCCAAGCAATCATTTATGAAAGATTCGAAGACATCCATCCATCCTCCGTAATTAAACAGGGCTCTCCTCTTGGAACAATTATTGAATGAAAAAAATAATGAAAAAAAAATTAATCAAATTTTATTCAAATGAGCAGGGCGATAAAAGAGGCAGACAAATATATAATAAAGATAGGGTGAAAGGCAAAGTTTGGTTTTTCGGTGCCCCACTCTTCCTGTCACATGATATGGCAGCATCGTCCGAGGTGGATCAACTTCCAACTAATGGCTGCTCCGCCTTATCCTCATCTCGTGGCTTGCAGCCTCCGACGAGAGAGTCGTCGCCTCCCACGGCGTTGCGGGGGAGGCCTGCAACCAAGTCACGGGGTATGGCAGTCTCGACGGCGGCACAGTCAGTCACATGATCCCACTATCAACGATCTGACGACAGCACGACTAGCTACGCAACTCTGCATGACAAGGTGGAAAAAAAGGAATACCCTATTCCCCACTCTCCTCTCCCTGCTTTGTGGTCGCTTGTCATCGTCGGGCGTAGTCTAGATAGACAGACAAGGAACGAAAAGATGGGGGGAGGCTTAGGTCGTTAGCAGTAAACGAACGTAGATGGCATACTGAAGGGATCGCTTTCCCTGCGTAATAGCGCAACGCAGTGTTCATTTAATTGGTTTTAATGCAAAATTTAGTCTTACTGCAAAATTTAGTCTTACAGAATGCGGTGAGACACACGATATCTCTAACAACCAAATTTTTAGGATGCAGAATACATAACTCATACAAATTGTTCAGCAAAATGCTTTAAATATATACTAGTAATACACGGGTTCGGTTCCCATTCCCGTCGAAACTCAAATTTTGTCGTCTCGGTGAGCGAGTGTTACTGATACACGGGACCTGGCTTCGAGCCTCTCGTAAAGTTTAGATGTTTATTATGTTGTCTTTCTGCTGAGCTCTCGCCCTACCAACAGAGATGTATCACTGTAGGATGTATTTCCGTGGCAAACAACTGCTTGATGGATAATCAATTTTTTTTTGTTAAGTCCCAGATTAGACGGGGCGGGGGTGGCTCAGTCGGTAGCGCGCCAGGCTCGTAATCTGTAGTTCCCAGGTTCGAGTCCCAGCTGGGTCAGCGGTGGGATTTATCTTCGCAAAATTCCCCGCCCTGCCCACGGTCAGTAGGGGACACCGATGGGCTTGGAAAGGCCGCCGTCCGTCGAATGGGACGTTAAGCCGTGGCTCCGTGTGCGGGAGAGCCATACCATGTGCACGTTAAAGAACACGCTGGATGGCCTTGACGGGAGGCTACCATCTGTCTCCCAACAGCTGTTCCAGTGGGTGCCCTCCCCCCACCTTCTCTGAGTCTTCGGGGTCCATGTGACCTGGCCATTTAGCCCATGGTGTGCAAAAAAGTGCCCCTCAGAGGTAAAACAACCCAACCCAGATTAGACATGACTGTTTCTTTCCTAATATCTTTCTGCTGGGGTCTCACTTTCCTCGAAGATGTTCTCCATAGCGTAATACGATAGGCTCCTGTCAAACCTCTTATTGGAAAGTAATATAGTTTTACATTTTGCAATAGAAGTCCCTTTACCGAGTGGTTAACGCGCTTGGCTACTGATCTAAGGGACCTGGGTTCGAGTACCGGATAAGGCATGGATGTTCGTGTTGTTTTTCTGCTGAGGTCCTACCATTCTCACAGACCTTCTGCTATGGCATATAAACTGACAGACTCCTGTCAGACCTCTGTGTCAAGCAGCTGCTTGGGGAAATAAAAAAAATATTTTCTGAAAGTTTTACACCATCCGTTGTGAACTATTGAATCACAAAAAAAAGTACTCCCCTATTCGGAAGAAAGAACCTCAGACGACAGTCGTGTGAGACGAGAGAGACCTCAACAGAAAGACAAGCCTTTAGAAATTCGTATTTCTCAATTATGAACCAATGCGCTACAGAAATAGATATGTGAGAAAGACGAGACCTCAGCAGAAAGACAAGCCTTTGGGAATTTCGTATTTCTCAAATATGAACCATTGCGATGCAGAAACAGATCTGTGAGAAAGGCGAGACCTCAGCAGAAAGACAAGCTTTCGGGAATTTCGTATTTCTCAAATATGAATCATTGCGCTGCAGAAACAGATGTGTGAGAAAGGCGAGACCTCAGCAGAAAGACAAGCCTTTGGGAATTTCGTATTTCTCAATTATGAACCATTGCGCTACAGAAATAGATGTGTGAGAAAGACGAGACCTCAGCAGAAAGAGAAGCCTTTAGGAATTTCGTATTTCTTAAACATGAACCATTGCGCTACAGAAATAAATGTGTGTGAAAGGCGAGACCTCAGCAGAAAGACGAGCCTTTGGGAATTTCGTATTTCTCAATTATGAACCATTGCGTTACAGAAATAAATGTGTGAGAAAGGCGATACCTCGGCAGAAAGACAAGCCTTTAGGAATTTCGTATTTCTCAATTAACCATTGCGCTACAGAAATTGATGTGTGAGAAAGACGAGACCTCAGCAGAAAGACAAGCCTTTGGGAATTTCGTATTTCTCAATTATGAACCATTGCGCTACAGAAACAGATGTGTGAGAAAGGCGAGACCTCAGCAGAAAGACAAGCCTTTGGGAATTTCGTATTTCTTAAACATGAACCATTGTGCTACAGAAATAGATGTGTGAGAAAGGCGATACCTCAGCAGAAAGACAAGCCTTTAGGAATTTCGTATTTCTTAAACATGAACCATTGCGCTACAGAAATAAATGTGTGTGAAAGGCGAGACCTCAGAAGAAAGACAAGCCTTTGGGAATTGCGTATTTCTCAATTATGAACCATTGCGTTACAGAAACAGATGTGTGAGAAAGGCGAGACCTCAGCAGAAAGACAAGCCTTTGGGAATTTCGTATTTCTCAATTATGAACCATTGCGCTACAGAAACAGATGTGTGAGAAAGGCGAGACCTCAGCAGAAAGACAAGCCTTTGGGAATTTCGTATTTCTCAATTATGAACCATTGCGCTACAAAAACAGATGTGTGAGAAAGGCGAGACCTCAGCAGAAAGACAAGCCTTTAGGAATTTCGTATTTCTTAAACATGAACCAATGCGCTACAGAAATAGATGTGTGAGAAAGGCGAGACCTCAGCAGAAAGACAAGCCTTACCAATTGTGTGATATTCGGTGCCTTCTGCATCCGTCCTTGTTAACACTATTTCCCATGTGAGTGTCTTCGATTTCTATATAGCTAGTGAGTGTTACGGTTGTAGTAATTTAATAAAAGTGAATATAAAAAGTTAATCTTTTTTGTCATCAGAAAATGAGAAAAAAATTGTAAAGTGTAGCATTTTATGCGTTATGTAATCTCACGTCAGAAAGTCCTTCGAGTAATGAGATGTAACAAAATCACCACTACCCTCCCTCTAGCTGTTATACTATTTATGGGTGACTTTTGAGCGGTAATTGGATAGACTATGAAACTGCACAATTGACAATTTAATAATTCTCGTAGATCACAGATTGAGTGGCATGTGATTCAGAGGTCAATGACCTACGAGACATATCAGTGCTATCAGGGCCAAATGCACAGTCTCATAGTCTTCCCAATCGCCATTCAAGCTGCTTAACTGGGTTGAGTTGTTTTACTTCTGAGCGGCACTTTTTTGCGCACAATGGGCTAAATGCCCGTTCACAAGAACCCTGAGGGCTCAGAGAATGTTTGGGGGTGCTGTTAGGACACAGATGGTAACCACCTGTCAAGGCCACTCGGCGTGTTCTTTAACGTGCACAGGGTATGTAGTAGGTACACCGATGGGCTTGGAAAAATCACCAGGAACCCGACCATCAGTAGAATAAGCGGTTGGAAAAGTCGCCATCAGTATGGTATACCGATGGGCTTGGAAAAGTCACCATCCGTCAGATCCCCCGTCCCCTACGTCATTGACGCTAATATTCATGTCATATGTGGGATTCGAACTCGGGTTCATTTGCTTCGCAATCAAGCACGCTATTTCCTTACATACGTTAAGACATAGAGATGTACAGTCGCTCAAAAAAGTATCCGAACACTACGGTTGATTACAGAATTCAGAAAAAATATCTGGCAACGATTTTTTTAGAAATTAGTGATCTGGCAACGTGACACGAAGGTTGCCAGATCACTAATTTCTAAAAAAATCGTTGCCAGATATTTTTTCTGAATTCTGTAATCAACCGTAGTGTTCGGATACTTTTTTGAGCGACTGTACACTTCACACACGAAAGTGGCGAAGGTTGTCAGTCTGTGACGCACCAGTCTCATAATCTTCTGTTTCCAGGTTCGAGTCCCAACTGTGACAGCATTGAGACTTATCCTGCCCCTCCATTAACCCGTACCCTGCCCTTCAGTGAGAAAGGAGACACCGATAGGCTAGGAAAGACAGCAGTCCACTCTAATGGGATGCTAAGACGTGGACTCATTTGCAGGAGAGCCATGCCCTTTGAACTTTAAAGAGCACACTAGATGGTCTTGATGGGATGCTTCCATTCGTCTCTTAACAACTTTCCAGTGGATCTATTTCTCCAACTTTCTTTGAGCCCACTGAACCCTTGTGACTTGGTCATTTAGACCATTGTGCACACAAAAGTTCTTCTCAGAGGTTGGGTTGGGTTGTTTTACCTCTGAGCGGCACTTTTTTGCACACCACGGGCTAAATGGCCAGGTCACATGGACCCCGAAGGATCAGAAATGGTTGGGGGACGGGACCCACTGGAACAGCTGTTGGGAGACAGATGGTAGCCTCCCGTCAAGGCCATCCAGCGTGTTCTTTAACGTGCACAAGGTATGGCTCTTCCGCACACGGGTCCACGGCTTAACGTTTCATCCGACGGACGGCGGCCTTTCCAAGCCCATCGGTATCCCCTACTGACCTTCGGCAGGATGGGGAATTTTTCCGGAGATAAATCTCAAGCTGACCCAGCTGGGACTCGAACCTGGGAACTACAGACTACGAGCCTGGCGCGCTACCGACTGAGCCACCCCCGCCCCTACCTCTCAGAGGAAAATCCAAGCCCATCGGTATCCCCTACTGACCTTCGGCAGGATGGGGAATTTTTCCGGAGATAAATCTCAAGCTGACCCAGCTGGGACTCGAACCTGGGAACTACAGACTACGAGCCTGGCGCGCTACCGACTGAGCCACCCCCGCCCCTACCTCTCAGAGGAAAAACAACACAACAACCAATATACGAGAGAGTGAACCTAAACAAAACATTGTCTTTTATTTTCCTTTGTTTGCAATGACATCAGACATTTCATCCACTTTACATCAATCCATTAACATATCTCTCTATCAGTCCATAGCATCCACAATCCCTTTGTTTATAATAGAAGCTATTTTTTGATTGCAGTTTGGCTGGTCATGTTTTTTTTTATCAGAATCACCTCGTGACATAAAGAGCACTTTGTCTGCACGCCAAGTCACAATGAGCAAAAGCTGATTACAACTCCCAAGTGACAATTAAACTGTCCTTTGTCACGTGCAGCGTGCTGATCACACGCCCTTACCCCACGCGATGCAGATAGGAATTTAATCTTTACGATTCTACTCCGATACTCTCGAATACCTGAAGATTTCACGGCTGCTAATGAAAGAAAAATAAACAAATTGCCTTCAAGCAGCTGCTTGCCATAGAGTTCTGACAAGAGCCTGTCAGTATACGCTCCATAGAAGATCTGTGAAGAAGACGAAACTTCAGCAGAACTCCAGAAAAGAAAGTTGGGTTGTTTTACCTCTGAGCGGCACTTTTTTGCACACCATGGGCTAAATGGCCAGGTCACATGGACCCCGAAGGCTCAGAGAAGGTTGGGGGAGGGAACCCACTGGAACAGCTGTTGGGAGACAGATGGTAGCCTCCCGTCAAGGCCATCCAGCATGTTCTTTAAAGTGCACAGGGTATGGCTCTCCCGCACACGGGGCCACGGCTTAACGTCCCATCCGACGGACGGGGGCCTTTCCAAGCCCATCGGTGTCCCCTACTGACCGGAGCAGGATGGGGAATTTTTGCGGAGATAAATCTCAACGCTGACCCAGCTTGGACTCGAACCTGGGAACTACAGATAACGAGCCTGGCGCGCTACCGACTGAGCCACCCCCGCCCCAGAAAAGAAAGCATCCGTGCCTTATGCTAAGTTCAAACCCAGGCTCCTTTGTTTAATAGTCAAGCACGTGTGTTGTTATATTCAGGTTCGGAGTTAAAAAGTCTCTTGTTGAATAGTGTGTAGTAGATGGAATAACAGGAAGGCTAACCAACTGTTTGTGGCGGGGGTGGCTCAGTCGGTAGCGCGTCAGGCTCGTAACCTGTAGTTCCCAGATTCGAGTCCCAGTCCAGCGTTGAGATTTATCTTCGCAAAATTCCCCGCACTGCCCATGGTCAGTAGGGGACACCGATGGCCTTGGAATAGGCCGCCGTCCGTCGGATGGGACGTTAAGCCGTGGCCCCGTGTGCGGGAGAGCCATACCCTGTGCACGTTAAAGAACACGCTGGATGGCCTTGACGGGAGGCTACCATCTGTCTCCCAACAGCTGTTCCAGTGGGTCCCCTCCCCCAACCTTCTCTGAGCCTTCGGGGTCCATGTGACCTGGCCATTTAGCTCATGGTGTGCAAAAAAGTGCCGCTCAGCGGTAAAACAACCTAACCCGGAGCAAATAAAGCTGATGGTGGTGATTGGGGAGGGAGGTAATAAAAGGGGGACCAAGATTGAGTCGGAATGAACCGGAACGGCATTCCGATATAAACTTTTGCCCTCCTTTTCAGTTTTCCTTTCAGTCAAAAGTTTCTCGTTAACGGATAATTTATGTTTGTATAATATTTTTTTCGTATCTTTCTCGTTATTATTAATATCAAAGAGTGATGTTTTAAATCACTTCTCCGCACAAATATAACGAGGGCCAAGGGGCCAATGGCCCTCGTTATATTTGTGCGGAAAAGAGATTTAAAACATCTAAAGAAGATCATCTAGTTTAATAAAAGATGTCTAACTTCTTTCACAAGTAATAATGATTTATTTGGCCAAATGTGACTACAAATTACCAGAAAATATGCTAAAAAAATCAGGAGAATGAAACATCTTTCAAGCGCATTACACTTTTGTAGCTGATACCAAACGTTTTAAATACACTGCTCACAAAAATTAGGGAATATTTCAAAATGAATATGAAGCAATAAAATATCCCCTAATTTTTTTGAGCAGTATACTTCCAATTCTTAGATTCCATACATTTCCTACATTTAACCAGGGTTGGGTTGTTTTACCTTTGAGCGGCACTTTTTTGCACACCATGGGCTAAATGGGCAGGTCACATGGACCCCGAAGGCTCAGAGAAGGTTGGGGGAGGGGACCCACTGGAACAGCTGTTGGGAGACAGATGGTAGCCTCTTGTCAAGGCCATCCAGCGTGTTCTTTAACGTGCACAGGGTATGGCTCTCCCGCACACGGGGCCACGGCTTAACGTCCCATCCGACGGACGACGGCATTTCCAAGCCCATCGGTGTCCCCTACTGACCGTGGGCAGGGCGGGGAATTTTGCGGAGATAAATCTCAACGCTGACCCAGCTGGGACTCGAACCTGGGAACTACAGATTACGAGCCTGGCGCGCTACCGACTGAGCCACCCCGCCCCCATTTAACCAGGAATCACAGAAAGAGTTTGCACAGCCTGACTCTCCTAACACTCCAGTTTGAAGGTGGCATGGAATTTTTGTATATTGAATACAATTTTCAACACTTATATAATAAAAGTACTAGTGATTCAGCTGGGACTCGAACCTGGGAATTGCAGATTACGAGCCAGGCGCGCTACCGACCGAGCCACCCCACTTATTTCTAGACCCCCCATTTTCTTTCGAGTTTTTTTTCCATCGTATCTAATTTCTGTTGCAAAATGCCTAACATGATACTTTTATTGCATTGTGTATTAAAAAAATATTGCTGAAGAATAAACACAAAGATTCAACAAATTGAACTTGAGTTCCCGCTGCACCTCTCCACGAACTTCATCTATAAGAGCTTTGGACTCAAAGGCTTCTCCGTTATGTCAACTAACGCTTGCCTCTCTATTCTCTATTTCACGCTGCGTAATTTCTTTTATTAAATAAAACGCACTTTGAATTCCCTGAAATGGAGCCATTGAAACGACCTCTCTCTTTAGAGATACAATCAGACCGTTTATCCTAATCACAGTAGCAACGAAACGACCATCAACCATTAAGTATACAGGGACTGCAGTGTTTACAAACAGCCTCACGTCTCTGAATCACATGCTCAGCTGCGGTTAACACCGACAAAGATCTCAGATGACACCTTCAAACAATGGAAAGAAAGGAATAGACGTCGACTCGCATTACACGACACGAGAGAGGCTTTGGGAGAAAAAAAAACGTTATAAAAAAAGCCATGCGCTGCTTTAGCATCGCTGCTCCCAATGCTTAGAAACCTCTCTTTCACTCTATGCAGTCTATTGGGAAGGCAGGCCCAACCCTTAGCACACCAAATAGAGCCTGTACATTAGCGATAAGGACTGTGGGATGGTGACGTCTGGTCTGATAAGCTGATGCGAAACAGTGTCCGTGATTCTGGGAAGTATACAGAAGCCTCCTTTCCGTTAGAATCTCGCTATAGGCACGTGTCATAGCTTTTTGCCTTTAGTGAACGCAACAGAGAAGGTTAATCTCTTATTGCTTTTGAGGTATTTATATTTGGAATCGCTGTCCAAAGGGCTGATGATTCTCACGAAAATAACTTTGTCTTTGCTTGATAACTTGAAGAGACATCTTTAGTTGGAGATTACAGAACAAGTTTTTTAGTGAAAGAGCTGCTATTTAAAAATATGTGTGGTAGTTTCTTGGAAAAGTTTTTTCTGTAAAATTATTTAAGACACGTGCTTAAAAATTATTAATAGCTGTGATTTCGCACAGAATAATATTATCAGTATATTTAAAGGCAAAAATTAAATACATGTTTGAATTTATTCATCGGTTAACGAGTCACTTGTCAAATTTAGGCAATGTTGCTTTTCAAAGCAAAGTTTCGCTGAAAAAAATTCATTTTTTCTGCCTTTACTTACAAAGACCCTAGAACACATAAATATAATTATTCTGATAAACGGAACAAATACAAATTTAAGAGATGTAAATTTAAATGTAAAAAAGAATGCAAATTATATTTTAGAGAATGCAAATTTAATTTTAAGAGAAATGCAAATTTAAGAGATGTAATGGAAGATATGGTGTCTATAAATGGGTTCGTTTTAAGTATACAAAAATATTTTTTCAAATTTTTTTTAGAAATCAATATGATTTGAATAACTTATTTTAGTACTAACAAAGTTGTTTGATTTTAAAATTTTAACTGTTCAATGGATATTACGGAAAATTGTTTTTTCTTTATTTTTTTCTACTAAAATGTAGAATTAAGAAACTCATTACAAATTTCTCTTGTATATGCACATAATCCATAGCATCATCCAGACTCGAGAAATCTAGGAGCAGTTTCTCTTCTACAAACAGAACATTTGTGGCATCATCCGAATTCGAGAAATCTAGGAGCTTGGGTTTGGGTTGTTTTACCTCTGAGCGGCACTTTTTTGCACACCATGGGCTAAATGGCCAGGTCACATGGACCCCGTAGGCTCAGAGAAGGTTGGGGGAGGGGACCCACTGGAACAGCTGTTGGGAGACAGATGGTAGCCTCCCGTCAAGGCCATCCAGCGTGTTCTTTAACGTGCACAGGGTAAGGCTCTCCCGCACACGGGGCCACGGCTTAACGTCCCATCCGACGGACGGCGGCCTTTCCAAGCCCATCGGTGTCCCCTACTGACCATGGGCAGTGCGGGGAATTTTGCGGAGATAAATGTCAACGCTGACCCAGCTGGGACTCGAACCTGGGAACTACAGATTACGAGCCTGGCGCGCAAATCTAGGAGCAGTTTCTTTTGTACATTCACAAGTGGAATCCCAGGTCTCAAGAAACGTGGAGCAATTTTACTTGTTCATGCAACACACTTACGTCATCTGCAGGATTCGAACCCAAGACCCATTCCATTGCAATCAATTCTAATTCGCTTAACCACAGATTCAATTCCTTTCGAAACAAAAACCGTAGCAAAAAATTGTAATAATTACAATGACTGACTCTCCGTGCTAAGTTTGAAGCCAAGTGTTTGTAAATAGAAAGACAACAGCATCATAATGAGAGCAGCATCAATTACAATCGCTGGCAACTAAAAATATATATCCCCAGATTACATACGTATGACGATTTGATTCAGCGAAGATTATACTCGCTGCATCAACAGCGGTGTGGATATCACACTAAAAGTAAATCATTGATAATTCGCTATCAAATGATGCCATTTTATTGTTCCGCTTTTGCGCGAAGTTCAAATGCTAAAAAAACACAATCGTAAGCGAATAAAAATAATTTTTATTAGGTGGCGAGCCAGTAGGCTTGCTCAACTGGATTCACTAGGATTTTAGGTAAATATGCAATTGACTTTATCACTTTACAGTGTGACACAACCTCCTCCCCTCTAAAAAAAGCTCAGATGAAATATTATTATAATATTTAAATTATTGGCTAGTAGCTTTATTCCTCTTATACAACTGTCATTGTCTTTGAAGGAGATCGTTAACAAAGCTCAGAGATATTTATTTCATTAAAATGTAAATGATCCATGCAACTTTTTGACAGTATTTGGGAACTTAAAATCAAACTCACAGAAACAATATGAAGCGTGTTAACTTTAAAAAATAAAATTTATAATTTATGTACTTACTAAAACAGAACTATTTGTGAAAATTTTTGTATTGATATAAATATGAAACGTTTAATGTTTGAAGAGTAAATTTTTTAGCATTCAATATCAATATATTAGCATTTTATATTAATGTAGAGAGACTCCGTTGGTTTGGCCATGTTGCCCGTATGAATAATTATAGATTGGCGAATAGGGTTATGAACAGTGTGCCTAAAGGCCTCAGAAAGAAGGGGAGACCTAGGATGCGGTGAGCAGACAATGTCAAACAGGACCTTGTTAGAATTGGTGTGCAGTGGCCAGATGCAGTAGATGTAGCTCAGGATAGACTTGCTTGGAGAACTAAATTGCACGGTCTGGTTGGACCTCCGTAGTCCATGGCTGCTTGAGGATGATGATGAAGTAAAAACAAGTTAAACCATGGACTAAGGGAAAATTTCTTATTAATTTACATTTCAAATTATTATTATTGTTACGACAGATGAACGAGCAATAACGAAACTGTGATATGATGTATCATTTTGATGCTCGCGTTTACTTCAGCGTGAGAATTATGTCACTAACCACTTTGAACGAACTTAGAAATAAAGAATAAGAAAGTTGTAATTAGGAAGAATTTGTGTGAAGGTTGGGTTGTTTTACTTCCGAGCGGAACTTTTTTGCACACCATGGACTTAATGGCCAGGTCACATGGACCCCGAAGGCTCAGAGAAGGTTGGGGGAGGGGACCCACTGGAACAGCTGTTGGGAGACAGATGGTAGCCTCCCGTCAAGGCCATCCAGCGTGTTCTTTAACGTGCACAGGGTATGGCTCTCCCACACACGGGGCCGCGGATTAACGTCCCATCCGACGGACGGCGGCCTTTCCAAGCCCATCGGTGTCCCCTACTGACCGTGGACAGGGCGGGGAATTTTGCGGAGATAAATCTCAACGCTGACCCAGCTGGGACTGGAACCTGGGAACTACAGATTACGAGCCTGGCGCGCTACCGACTGAGCCACCCCCGCCCCATTTGTGTGAAGGAAAACATAATTTGTTTTAATCTGCGCACTGTAGTATAAAGAAGAAATGTTTTTATTTAGTATGTGCGTGGGAGGTTAAATAAGTTTATTAGTGAGGATCTTGTTAGTGAAGGAGTAAGAAAAAGAAGAATTCATCGTTTTGTGAGTGGTGATCAACGTCTGAAAAGAATTGGTTCTGAGAAACCAGTGTACTTACCCGCAGTTTTGGAGTGCTTGATGACTAAAACCTTAGAAAGAAGCCATTTTATGCTTTGAGTGGAGATAGTAAGAATTATAGCGGAAACAACTCTTTGTAGGAATAATGAGAAGGTGCTATGCTCTTCTGAAGGTTTATTTTTATACTGATTGAGATTTGTGCTGGTTGAATTTAGTTTATATAAATGTTTTCATTCGTACTTTTGTAATAAATTAATTTTTTAGAATAATTGCTACTAAACGTTATTTTTTGAACTCATGCTCAGTTTTCATCCGTTTAATTTATAACGTTATTATTATTATAAAAAATTAACAGGCCTTAATGTTTTATTTCATTTTTAAAGTTCTTTATTAACAATTCTTATTGATTGCAAAGTTGGTTACCTCAACAGAGGCTGTAACGCAAATCTCAGTTTGTATTGGTAGTTAATATAACTACTATTAATATATCTACTATTAAGTTAAATATCAACAGTTCACGTGAATAAGCACCTTAATCAAGCTTTATTACAAATATCATGTGACGTGAGCAATACTGTCAGGGGCGCATTTACCGGAAACTCTACCCTCAACCCTAAGCAACGTAACCCCGGCAATAAATCTGGATATTATTTAGAGTACTGTGCGAATTAGTTGGGACAAGCAAAGGAACGCTAAGTTCCTTCCACTGCAGAGTCTAAACTGTTGCAAGTCTAAACTTGTTCGTGACCTTCTGCTGCAAGTCTAAACTAATCTATAGACGCTTCACCCCATTGAAAAAATGATGGACGGCAAAAAATACATACATAGGCGTTCTGGAGGCGAAAATGGTCCCAACACTGCAGAAGCTGTTTCCTAACGGCGATGGGATAATTTCAACAGGATCTGGCTCCATGCAACAATTCTAAGCTTGCTAAGAGCTTCTTTACCCAGCAACATTTGAAGGTATTGGAGTGGCCAGGAAATTCACCCGATCTAAACCCCATTGAAAATTTGTGGGTCATTATTAAAGCTTGCATATCTAAGATGGATTGCACGACGAAAACCAAAATGATGGAAAGTGTCATGAAAGTGTGGTACCACGACCCTGAAGTGAAGGAGATATGTGGAAAGTTAGTGGCATCAATGGCTGAGAGGGTGAAAGAAGTAATTAAAGCTAAGGGGGGTCACATTCACTATTAACTACACTATTAAACAAATAAATATTTTAGTTATGTCTTTGTTACTGCATTTTCCTATTGTTCCAACTAATTTGCACAGTACTGTATATTGATTCGTAGAACAAAGGGGCTAAATATTTGAAATTTGGTTTCATCATGAAATTTTTGATGGAGGGGGAGGGAAATAGGGAATGAATTTTTAGCGCAGTACTGGTGGCATGGAGAAAACTAGTAAATGAAATTGTCGTTGACTTAATCTGTTTACAGTATGTCTTTTTTGCACACAAGGGCTAAATGACCAGGTCACAAAGACCCTGTGCGCTCAGAGAAGGTTGGAAGAAGGGAACCCATTGGACAGCTGTTGGGAGATAGATGGTAGCCTCGCTTCAAAGACATCCAGAGTGTTCTTAGGTATATGTATATTGCGGAACCACGGCTTAACATCCCACCTGACTGACGATAGCCTTTCCGAGCTAATCGGTGCCCCCCTACTGACCGAGGGCAAGGCGGAAAGTTTTCCGGAAATAAATCTCAAATCTGGCCCAGCTGGGATCGAACTTGGGAACTGCAGATTAGCCTGGCGTGCTATTGACTGGGCCATCCCCGAGACTCCAGGCAAGAGCGTATGCTCCTGTGCGGTAATCCGCCACTGCATGGGGTCTCTGTGACGACCATTTACTTCATCATGGGCCCTAAATTGCCGATTAAATAACAAAACAACGCTATCAAGCCACCTATGACACATCTTTAGAACCCTGTGCTATTGACAAAAGTGTTATCCTCATCCACAAGGCCTTATTCGCATCCACAAATCCTCATCAGCATCCGCGTATATTGGCCATTCAATAACCGCCGAGGTAAATCAGTCAAATGGCTTATTAATGACAAACAATTAACTGAACAAAATATACTCTGATTTAAAAAAAATATATTTCGAAAAATACGCCTTATGAAATATTAGCAAAAATTTATTCAATTATAATTTCGAAAATTCTTCCGAGTCAATTTTGCTCTTTTAAATGGAGTCCCCCTTCACATTTCATTATGAATACTACCGAAATTTTCGCAAATTCCAGTTTTAACGCTCCAGTAATATTCTGAATTTATGTTCTGCAAACAGATCGCTTCTTTCACAGAGGCTGGTTTTTCTAATTTGTTTTTTTTTTTCTTAAAGGCATTACTCTTTCTTTTTTTAAAGTGAATATTATCATTGAATTTTTCAAATCAGGTTTTTGAAAAAAGAAATATTTAAAGTAGTTTTATCACTCATGCAAACCATCAATATTACATAATGTTGGTCTAGGTTCTAAAATATCTTATTAAATCCGAGATTTTATCCCTTATCTTCGCACCGACGGGTTTGGAAAGGCCGCCGTCCGTCGGATGGGACGTTAAGCCGTGGCCCCCTGTACAGGAGAGCCATACCCTGTGCACGTTAAAGAACACGCTGAATGGCCTTGACGGGAGGCTACCATCTGTCTCCCAACAGCTGTTCCAGTGGGTCCCCTCCCCCAATCTTTTCTGAACCTTCGGGTTCCATGTGACCTGGCTAATTAGCCCATGGTGTGCAAAAAAAGTGTCGCTCAGAGGTAACCCAACCCCTATCTTCGTTAACGTCAATTTTTAAACCGCAGTTTTATCTCCTATCAACCTTAACATTAATCTTTTTCCCGCCGAGATCTTTTAAATGCGGATATCAGCGGATAAAACCGTCTATATCTGCATCCGCACCAAGCTCTATCTATCCCATTCGGAAGAGAACCTTCAGCATACATCGATAAACACACTTCGTTCTAATAATTGTTCCATCCCCCCAATTTCTCTAGAAGGATATAATTTCTTGATCCTCTTCACTTCGATTACGACTAAAGTCACTTCGAAAAATTCCGTGAACATGGATTGGGAATCGTAATTGCGCTTGCGCATGCTCATTAGTTCTAATCATCAGCGAGCATACGGATACGTGTAGAGAAGTTCTGGGAGACCAGAAGTCACCCACTTTCCGTTCCTCTTCTCGACACGTGGGGCTGCGGTTTGCCGCCGGAAGGAAGTTGGTCTCCGCTTTCTATTAGTCGGTTTCTTTTTTATTCATTGTTTATACCCAGGACAAGCGGTGATAACAGAGACTCGTGTCAAATGTTGTCGTTAGGAAAGAAATCTATTTAGTGTTAACCCAATATTTAAAAAAAAAGTACATTTAGAAGTACTTATTTTAGGTGGTGGTGGACGTCTCAGGAAACACTTTTGTAGAAAAGAATTTTCATATTATTTAGCTTTTCCAGACATTCACTGCAATGCATTTTGATGTGGTTGTGTACGAATAATTTGCCTAGTCAATTGGAAAAGCAAAATTGTGCTGGACTACATTTCAGAAGCCAATATGATAGTAAACTAATACCACTTAACCTGACCTTTCGGGGTTGGTCCTTTTAGAGATTTCAGCACTACTACAGAGTAGCGCATTCTAGTTAGTCAGTAGCGCTTGTTGGTTGCGTTCATTGGTTCTTAATATTTTTCGTCTCGCGCCCCACTTCTGATTTCCTCTTTCTGTTCTTACCCCCACTTCTGATTGCCCCCTTCGGTTCGTCCCCCCACTTCTGATTTCCTCTTTCTGTTCGTCACCCACTCTGATTTCCCCCTTCTGTTCGTCACCCACTTCTGATTTCCCCCTTCTGTTCGTACCCCCACTTCTGATTTCCCCCTTCTGTTCGTAACCCCACTTCGATTTCCCCCTTCTGTCGTACCCCCACTTCCGATTTCCCCCTTTCTGTTCGTACCCCCACTTCAGATTTCCCCTTTCTGTTCGTACCCCCATCTCCGATTTCCCCTTCTGTTCGAACCCCCACTTCAGATTTCCCCTTTCTGTTCGTACCCCCACTTCAGATTTCCCCTTTCTGTTCGTACCCCCACTTCAGATTTCCCCTTTCTGTTCGTACCCCCACTTCTTATTTCCCCCTTCTGTTCGTACCCCCCCCCCCCCCTTCTGATTTCCCCTTTCTGTTCGTACCCCCTCTTCCGAACAATATTAAAGATTCCATAAATTGTAAATATTATCCAATTATTCCTTAGGAGCGATGGAGCTTGGTCGTCTTATAATATTCAGCCACGGGAGGTCCACTAGAAATGTTCAGAGTCTGGAATACCATGCATCTACTCTCGCCGAGAATTTTCATGAAGATTCTGCATCAAATAACGCTTGGTAAACCCTCAGGCTTGCAATACAACAAATATAGAATATCCCTTCTGCCCAGGCCGAGATATAGGAAAAAATAAAGTGTGAGGTCCCTCTTGTCTCTGTTTCACTATTGTTCAAACACGGAAAATTCTCCACCCTGCCTACGGTCAAATAGGGGACACCGATGGGCTTGGAAAGGCCGCCGTCCGTCGGATGGGACGTTAAGCCGTGGTCCCATGTGCGGGAGAGCCATATCCTGTGCAATTTAAAGAATACGCTGGATGGCTTTGACGGGAGACTACCATCTGTCTCCCAATAGCTGTTCCAGTGGGTCCCCGTCCCCAATTTTCTCTGAGCCTTCGAGGTCCATGTGACCTGGCCATTTAGCCCGTGGTGTGCAAAAAAGTGCCGCTCAGAGGTAAAATTGTCTTCCTGTTGAAATTTTGTTTTCTTCATATATCTTTTCTAAGGCGAGCTATACGGAAAAGCCTCCTTTCAAACTGATGGCAGGCAGCTGCATGAACGTCAATTGCTTTTTATTAATTATAAGCCTACCGGTGAGATATAATTACAGTAGCAAATAATAATTTTTCTTCATGGTCATGAAAAGTTGTGGGTTGTGGGTTGTTTTACCTTTGAGCGGCATTTTTTTGAACACAATGGGCTAAATGGCCAGGTCACATGAACCCCGAAGGCTCAGAGAAGGTTGGGGGTGGGGACCGACTGGAACAGCTGTTGGGAGACAGATGGTAGCCTCCCGTCAAGGCCATCCAGCGTGTTCTTTAACGTGCACAGGGTATGGCTCTCCCGCACACGGGGCCACGGCTTAACGTCGCATTCGACGGACGGCGGCCTTTCCAAGCCCATCGGTGTCCCCTACTGACCGTGGGCAGGGCGGGGAATTTTTGCGGAGAGAAATCTCAACGCTGACCCAGCTGGGACTCGAACCTGAGAACTGCAGATTACGAGCCTGGCGCGCTACCGACTGTCATGAAAAGTTCCTGCGCTAGCAGGAACTGAGAAAATTTGATATAAGAATGTAATGGAAACTCCGTAATATCTAACCACTTAATAAGAAAACGTTCGAAATTTTCATATTCATAGTCAAAGTTTATACCTCTTTACACGATGACTACCTGGCACAGATAGAAGACTCAATACCACTGCTTGCAGCATCACCTTTGGCGTCATGCTAGCTGCTTAATCTGTGATATCTAATATGATCACGATTTTAATAATAAGTACCTAAAATTTTTATGTTACCCAAAGCATTCGAGAACCAAGCAACAGAGGCGGAAAAAATTGCAACAAAACAATTAATAGTGTGTACTGTGGTTCGGATATTTTCTGCTGAGGTCCTGCCATCCTCTCAGACCTACTACTATGGCATATAAACTGACAGGCTCCTGTCAGACCTCTGTGGCAAGCAGCTGCTTGAGGGGGTATTTATTTATTTCATTTATTTATTTACTGTTGGTTGCGTTGAAAGTGACATTGAAGACCGCATCCACATTGTAATCATGTGACAGATGGGGCAGGGGTGGCTCAATCGGTAGCGCGACAGGCTCGTAATCTGTAGTTCCCAGATTCGAGTCCCAGCTGGGTCAGCGTTGAGATTTATCTCCGCAAAATTCCCCGCCTTGCCCACGGTCAGTAGGGGACACCGATGTGCTTGGAAAGGCCGCCGTCCGTCGGATGGGACGTTAAACCGTGGCCCCGTGTGCGGGAGAGCCATACCATGTGCACGTTAAAGAACACGCTGGATGGCCTTGACTGGAGGCTACCATCTGTCTCCCAACAGCTGTTCCAGTGGGTCCCCTCCCCCAACCTTCTCTGAGCCTTCGGGGTCCATGAGACCTGGCCATTTAGCCCATGGTGTGCAAAAAAGTGCCGCTCAGAGGTAAAACAACCCAACCTAGCCATTTTTTAAGGCCAGGTCTGAAATCAGCACCTGAAAAATAGTTAAAGGCAGCTACAATTGTTCATGTCATAAAAAAAACCTTGTAAACCAGTGTTATTTTGAATTTGATTCTATATCGTTATATTATTGCTTTTGGTGATAATGAGGCGTTATAAAATAAGACAGTGAGAAAGAGGAGAAGCAAAACAACGACGACAACGGAAAGAGGTGTAAAACAATGACAATATGAAGTAGAATAAGAATAAGGTTGAGAACAACAATAACAGCTAAAAATATTTAGATTGATAGCAATAACATCAGAAGATTAAAAAAAAAACTGCAACCTTGTGGAAGAGAAAGTTGACAATGACGATCTTAATTGAGATACAGAAGGTAAATAGGGACAAACACAATAGAATAGAGTTGGATAACAATGACGACAACTGTGGTGAGAAAGAGAGAGCTTACAGCAAACGGCTGTGAGGGAAAGAGGTGGTGTGCAACAACCACGAAAACAAACGATGATAAAATATGTGAGCAACAAGGAAAATAAACGAAACAGGAGATGAACAACATCAACAATATGAATGGAAAACCCAACAACTGCTGCTAAAATGCGAGAGAGAATAACATCAAAAACAATACATGTACAACAACAATAACAGTACAAAAGTGGGTTGGGTTGGTTTACCTCCTCTGAGCGACACTTTTTTTGCGCACAATGGGCTAAATGGTCAGGTCACACGGACCCCGAAGGTTCGGAGAATGATGAGGGAACCCACTAGACAGCACTTAGGAGACAAATGGTAGCCTCCCTGTCAAGCAAGGCCATCCAGTGTGTTCCTTAATGTCTACAGGGTATAGCTCTCCCGCACACGGACCCACGGCTTAACGTCCCATACGACGGACGACAGCCTTTTCCAACCCCTCGATGTCCTGTACTGTCGAGGCAGGGCGGGGAGTTTTGGGGAGATAAATCTCAAAATTTGCCGAGCTGGGACTCGAACCTGGGAACTACAGCTTGCGAGCCTGGCGCGCTACTGACGTGACACCCCGTGTCCCAGTGTGAAACAGGAGGAGACAGCACTATAAGACAGCAGAGTATAAGGCAAGAAATTATATAATTCTCAAGAAAAAACACTAAGAATTTATACAGTTCGCCATAAAATATATCTTACCAACACATCCGAAACTCCCCTTAACACCAGTTGCTCTTCGTAATAAAAAAATAGCATGAATGCGCATCATTTTTTTCCTCCGTCGAATGACATTTCCTTTGAGTATTAGCAGTAGTTTGGATCATTAACACATCAAACAAACAACTATTGCTAATTGTTTACAGGCAAGTAAGCGACATGGCGTCGTTGATTACTGATGGATGCTGATTACTGATGAAAGGAGATAAGGGAAGGTGAGGGAATTGCACGAGAACATGACAAGCAGAAAAAAAAATCGAAAAACCCCACGCTTCTCCTCAAGGAACTGGTTAGGAGAAAGTCAACATGTTGTTGGGAAGTTGACGTGAACTTGCGTCAATAAGATGCCAATATGCGTCATTTGATTTTAATGTATTTATAAATATAACAAAATGATGAGAAATTATATAATTATGCGTTGCTATTCTTTGCTGTTCCATAAATTTGAAATTCATCATGGAATGGGCGAGGTTTTTAGAAAATCTGGATTGGCATTGAAAAAGAGCGCAGTTGAAAAAGAATTGAAAATTATTGTCGAGAGGAAATGAATTACCTACCGCTATAGAAATTATTAATAAAAATTAAAAGTTTATTAATTTCATAATTAGGATATTGATGATTTTCCTTGTCCATGAACTAGAAAAGATTGTTCATTGATCGAGACTGATTCGAACAATTCCAATAGATTAATAATTGTGTTGGAATTATTAGCTTTAAGGGTAATAGAGGCAAAAAATTATGAAATGTGTGTATATTTCATGCATTTTTCAAAGATTTTTTGCAGATTTCTAAAATGGAAGAGGAAATGCCATATTGCATTGGAAATCCAGTTTCTTCCCCCTCCTTTTCATTTTTTACAGCTAGATTCAGTTTCTTGCTCTCCCCTCCTCTTTCCCCCCTAAATCCGGTATGCTGTAAACTAATAGATAATATTGGATTTTCTTGGATTGATTCAAGATAATATTTGGATTATATTGAATTATTTGTTTCAATAAACAGAACATAAAAGAATTTGTTTTTTCATTATATTTTACTTGTTATGAGTATAAATAAAAAAAACCATCCTCAAGCAGCTGCTTGCCACAGAGGTCTGACAGGAGCCTGTCAGTTTATATGCCATAGTAGAAAGTCTGTGAGGATGGCACGACCTCAGCAGAAAAATAACACGAACATCCATGCCTTACCCAGGACCCTTAGATCAGTAGCCAAATGCGCTAACCACTCTGCCAAGGTATAAAATAATAAGAAAAAGAAGTTAAATATTAATATAAAGTTCATTTGAATGTCAAAATTGAATTTGGCTTGAGAAGCAGTGTGTGAAAGATGAGACTGGATACCAGAAATCATCTGCTGAACGTTCAGCTTCAATGAAGTTGTAGCTAATTGTATGATTTTAACCAATTTTTTTCCTCATTAAAACACCATTCTCTTTAGTATTCACTCATCCAAGAGCCAGATTAACAAAATTATTTTATATTATCCAATATTCGAGAGGATCCGATAAAATTCTTAAATGGGCCGTAGTTTGTGCATAGCTATTATATTCAGTGGTTACTTTATTAGGAATAGCCTCATGATACGTTAAAGAGGGTTGGGTTGGGTTGTTTTACCTCTGAGCGGCACTTTTTTGCACACCATGGGCTAAATGGCCAGGTCACATGGATCCCGAAGGCTCAGAGAAGGTTGGGTGAGGGGACCCACTGGAACAGCTGTTGGGAGACAGATGGTAGTCTCCCGTCAATGCCATCCAGCGTGTTCTTTAATGTACACAGGGTATAGCTCTCCCGCACAGGGGCCACGGCTTAACGTCCCATCCGACGGACGGCGGCCTTTCCAAGCCCATCGGTGTCCCCTACTGACCGTGGGCAGGGCGGGGAATTTTGCGGAGATAAATCTCAACGCTGACCCAGCTGGGACTCGAACCTGGGAACTACAGATTACGAGCCTGGCGCGCTACCGCGTTAAAGAGGAGTCATATTAATATCCCAGTAACTTTTTATATAAGTTTTACGTAGAAAAAATGTGACCGAATATAAAGTTCTCAATTTTACTAAATCTCGATTCTCAACTATATTCTTTAAGTAATTAAAGAATTGCGGAAGCTTTTTCATTTAAAAACTTTATGCATTCTTTAAAAAAAAAACAATCATTACACAAATTTCATGATTAAAAAATGCTTGTCAACATAACTCGTATTGCTAGTGTTTAGAACTGACATAAGCGACTTAGAGATTTTTTGAAATTGAAATCATGGGATGAAATATATTCCGAAACTAATGTTAACAAAGATTATGAGTTTTTTGTTAACGATCTAACATTCTGATTGAAAAATTCTATCTTAGTAATCAGGACAAAAAACACTAATTAAATTAAAGCCTGGATGTCATAGGCCGTTTTTTGAATTTCATTCAAAATGGTTTTTTCTAAATGTCCGAGGCCGTGTTTTTTTTAGAGGCCATTTCTATGAATACGATAATTAAAAGAAATAAATTATTTAAATAATATAAGTTAAATAAACTAAATCGGGATGAACTGGAATATTTAAAGAAAATCTCAATATGCTAACTAATTTAATTATATAGTGTCAAAAAATAATTTTTCCAAGACTGAAAATTTAAATAACGGGAATAATAAAATTAAGAATTGGGATACAATAAATAAGCCTGTGGTAAGAAAAGGAGTGAGAGCATTTATCCAAAGATTACTAAAGATCAAAACAGAGAATATTCGTATCAACACTATATGGAATTTGTTAACAAGTTCAACAGTCATTTTGCTGGAGTTATTAATTCCCTTTTATTAAACAAGCTTCTGATAACATTCCTACAAATGATGAATTCTGTAATCTAGCTTCCTTAAAGTTTAGTGATTCCTTTTTTTATGATTTTTGTGTCAGATGTCGGTATCTCTGAAGCAATCGCTCAATTAAAAACTAGAGATATTACAGGTATAGATTCCATCTCTCCTATATTACCAAAAAAATTTACCATGATATTACAGATATTTTTGTTCATTTAGTAAATCTCTCATTACAATCAAGTGTCTTTCCAGATGCTTTCAAAACATCAGTTGTTATTCCAATATACAAACATGATGATAGCAATTTACTGGATAATTATTGTCCAATTATTTTATGTCTTTTCTAAAATCATTGAAAAAGTTATGAAAAAAAAGTTAATCCTGTTTCTAGATAAATTTAAATGATTTTCAAGCAACCAATTTGGGTTTAGGATAAACCCGAAGGGACCAAAGAAGCAGTCTTGGAATAAACATCCAAAGGTTTTGCAGTTTTAATAATAGACACAAATCTGTGGTTCTTTTTTAGATATTAAAAAGGCATTTGATTCAGTTCCACATAAAATTATATTGAAAAAATTGGAGCTATGTGGAATTAGAGATATCATGTTGAAGTGGGTGAGAAGTTATATATCTGACAAGAAACAATGTCTAAGAATTGGTAATGTCGTTAGTACTGAAATTAAATTATGGTGTACCGCAGGGTTCAGTTCTGGGACCTTTGTTTATTTTAATATTTATCAATGATTTCTGTGATTTAAAGCTGGTTGTATTTGCTGATGACTCTGCAATTTTCTATGAAGGCAATGATAACGACATTTTAAAATGATTGACAGAGACATGATAATTATTAGAAAATGGTTTAGGTCAAATCAGTTGTTTTTAAATGTGCAGAAAACCAAATATATCAATTTTAGATTAATGGAAAGAAACCATGATATTTTGTAGATAAAATTATTTATCATACTGAATTATATTCTCAAATAAACTGTGGTTGTCCTGTCATTACAGTTACAGAAAATTACAAATACTTGGATGTGATGATTGATAGGAAACTAACGTGAAGATTGCTAAAATCCTATTTGCTGGATGGTTTATTGCCTTGGGGAGGAACTTACACATGATATATAAAACCCTTACAATATGCTCAGAACAGTATACTTAAATCAATGACAAAATTAAGAAAATATGATACCTCCAGTTATGTTCATAGATATTTACAAATTTTAGGGGTAAAAAGATTATATATTTTTCGGGTCATCAAACATATAATAAAAAAAAACATGGGATCGCCAGATTATTAGGGAGTTTAAAATAAACACTAGACTTTCAAATCGGTTGATACTGAATGATATTCGGCTTATAGGCCTTTCGTTCAGCGACATTATTTATACTTGGCTAGATTTTATAATTCTATTCCACAGGATGTGATCTCACATTTTGGGATAAATAAGTTCTCTGGTAAAATGATTTCATCTGGTTATAGCTGGTAGCATATGGTTGAGTTATACAGGTGTATTAATGTTTGAACTGTAAAATATTTTTCTCCTTTTATTATCCTACTATTGTTGCCAATAATTTAAATGAATAAGTAATCCATTTTATCTAAATTTTTCCACATGCGAGTTCACACTCTTGTGGAAATATTATATTTTCATTCTTGTAATCAATGGTTAGATTATACCCATTATACAAGCGAATTATGGCACGTTTTGCATTTGACTTTTACAGTTTTATATTTAAACATTATGTAATCTAGTTGATCATTGGAAAACTGAAGGTTTCCTTCATTTCCCGTTAATATTGATTGTTAATTTTTGTGTACTAATGCTTTGAGGGCTAAGATGGTGTAGAAGTGCACTGAATAATATTTATGAGTTGGGTTGGGTTGTTTTACCTCTGAGCGGCACTTTTTTGCACACCATGGGCTAAATGGCCAGGTCACATGGACCCCGAAGGCTCAGAGAAGGTTGGGGGAGGGGACCCACTGGAACAACTGTTGGGAGACAGATGGTAGCCTCCCCGTCAAGGCCATCCAGCGTGTTCTTTAACGTGCACAGGGTATGTCTCTCCCGCACACGGGGCCACGGCTTAACGTCCCATCCGACGGACGGCGGCCTTTCCAAGCCCATCGGTGTCCCCTACTGACCGTGGGCAGGGCGGGGAATTTTGAATATTTATGATGAATGAAATAATTTTTATCTCTATCTAATGTCTTATAATTCAGAATCCGTAATTCCATAAATATCGATCAAATATTTTTGACAGTCAAAACGGAGATAGGCTTAAATGAGATGTTTATTTTGTAGAATATTTTTAGTAAATTGGGTAGCTTCAAATTTCAATCTCCATTGGCATAGCTTGGACCTCGTAGCTGATAGAAGGTAGATGATCCAAGGTTCTAGTCCTAACTGTTCCTGGGTTGAAATTTTTTCTGCTAAACCCCACTTTGTCAATAATGAGAAAAGAGACACCGACGAACTTGGAAAAGCAGCTGTTAGTCGCATGGGGCGTAAAGTCGCGCCCCCGTGTGTTGGAGAGCCATACCCTCTGCATGTTAAAGGACAAGATGGATCCTTTGACAGGAGGTTACCATTTGTCTACTAACAGCTGCTCCGTGGTTCCTCTTCCCCAAACTTCTCTAAGGCTTTGTGGTCCTTGTGACCTGTTTATTTAACTATGGTGTACAAAAAAAAAAAAGGAAAAAAAGGTGACCATCAGAGGTGAAACAATGCAACCCATATTGGCATGGGAAAACAAAAATGTCTATTTAACCACATTAACTCGATTTTTAAAAGTAACATAAGGAACGAAATGGAATGAAACTCTCCCCTCCGAATATAAAAAAATAAGTAAACAAAAATAATAATAAAATAGACTCTGAACCTTTAGGATCTTTGTGATCTGGCTATTTAGCCCATTGTGTGCAAAAAAGGAACTCAGAGGTAAAAAAACACCCAAACGAATCGGTGTCCAGTATATCCCTCGGCGTATCCAACTGTGATCCTTTGGGGTCCTTGTGATCTGGCAATTTTGACTATTGTGTACAAAGAAAGGTTCTCAGAGGTTAAATAAAACGATTAAACATGTGGATGTTCTACTGGGTTTTTACGCAACGGAATGTGGTTGAAAAATAGATAGATGGAAAAATATGAAGGAAGGAAAGAGGAAAAAATACAAACAGGAAATAAGAAAAAAAATACAAACTATTTTTTATATAAATAAGGTCAGATTAATTGTTAAAAGATAGTATATGCCAAAAAGAAAAACGAGCTTTCCTGTTCAAAGTCAAATAAAGATTAAGATGGAAAAAAAAATGAACTTATGGAAGAGAAGATAATTTCGAGTTCAGTTCTTATATACTTTGCCCTATTCTCGCCGATTCAGTACGTTGATCGAAAACAATCGGTCCCCCAATCCGCCCAAGTTCCGCAAATGAAACGGAATCGAGATTAGTCCTATCGAACATCTGCGGAAAACCACGAGAGCGCAAGGTCTCCACGTGCCAGCGCTTTGAAGGTCAGTTATCAGCGGACAGAAAGCACGCCCGCGCAATAACAGCCACGTGCTGTACATGCGATGCAAAAGTTTTCGGTGTCCCAACCTCGCTTTCTTCCGGAGAAAAAGACATCCAATGATAGATTCTGAAGAACAATGTCGTTTAACTGTTCAGAAGAGTCAGGTCAAAATTGTTTCGTATCACATGAAAAGGAAAAGCTTTTAGCATTAATAGAGTAATCCTCTCTAGCTTTTAATAGACACTATTTAGTACAGTGAGAGGATGATGTTGCTGTCGGAAAGACATTTGAGGAGGCGTAAGTTTGGAAACAAACATTTTATCTTAAATGTTACTGGAGATAAATTAGAGATCTCAGTCAAATCTCTCTGAATCTCGATTTTTCAAAGTTTTAAGTCTGTTGTTTAGAGAGTTATCAAAGCTGGAACATTCAACATTGTTTTAATTTGTTCTGAAATTTATCCCGAAAATTGACGAAATTTTAAAATAATTAACCGGTAACCGAGTGGTTAGCGCACTTGGATATTGATGAAAGAGATTTGTTTAGAGCCCCGGATAAGGCATGGATGTTTTGTTTCTGCTGCGGTCCTCCGTTCCTCACAGATCTTCTCTAAAAATAAAATAAATAAAGCAGCTGCTTGCCACAGAGGTCTGACAGGAGCCTGTCAGTTTATATGCCATAGTAGAAGGTCTGAGAGGATGGCTGGCCCTCAGCAGAAAAATGGCACAAACAGCCATGCCTTACCCGGGGCTCGAACCCAGGTCCCTTAGATCTCTATGGCGTATTAAACTGAGACTCCTGTCAGACCACTGTGGCAAGCAGCTGCTTGAGGTTTTTTTAAATTTAATATATGCACTTAATTTATCATGATGTTTGTCAGAGCAAATCAGTGGAGTAGCCCGATTTTTGGAGGGAACGGAGAACGCTTGCTTCCGTACCACCTTCGTAATCTCGATGGGCTTGGATACACTGCCGTCTGTCGGATAGGACGTAAAACCGTGGTTACGTGTGCAAAAGAGCCACATCCTATGTACGCTGAAGAAAAACACTGGATGGTCTTGACGGGAGACTTCTATCTCCTAACAACTGCCCAGTGGATTCCCCGCTCCTCCTACCCAACTCTGAGGCTCTGCGGCTCATGGGACTGGCCATTTAGACCATTGTGTGCACTCGTATCGAACGAACGATCGACTGTACTGGTAGTGGTGGCCCTGCCCGAGCTTAGTAGTATCTAGGTGGTTCTGGCTGTAGTTAGTGAGCAAAGATTTGTGGAGAAGATTCACAAGATTGAAATATAACTATTCAGTAGGATCTACATTTTCCTTTTCGTTAGAAAAAAAAAATCCTGATCTTCCTCTTGTCCTACTAATGTTCACAAACCACGCTTTGTTTTGACTTACCAGTCGGACCCTTGGTAATTTTTTCAATTTATTTGCACAATATTTAAATACATAGCTAATACATAATCAAATTCCACAAGAGTTAGTATTTAACTCGCAAGTTGATATTTACAAAATATATATCCTTCAGTCCTGAGTACATCAATATACAAAAACAGAAAAATAGAAATTTCGTCCTCTGTAATATATAAATATATCTCCTACTACTCATAATCTCATTTCAATGTAATCAATTAATAAAAAAAAATACCCCCTCAAGCAGCTGCTTGCCACAGAGGTCTGACAGGAGCCTGTCAGTTTATATGCCAAAGTAGAAGATCTGAGAGGATGGCAGGACCTCAGCAGAAAAACAACACATACAACCATGCCTTATCCGGGTTCGAACCCAGGTCCCTCAGATCAGTAGCCAAGCGCGCTAACCCCTCGGCCACAGTAAATAAAACATCAGTCGCAATATCCACCGTTCAACAATCTTTTTTTAGTTCTTTAGAGCAGTGGTTCTCAACCTTTTATGCTTCACGTACCCCCTGGAAATGTGTACATAACTGGCGTACCCCTTGTATAAATAGATAAAATTATAGTATACAATGGTTATTTTTACTTTGTTACTAGATCTAGCGACTTTTGAGCTCTCACGGCGTACCCCAAAAACTTTTACCGCATACTCCGTGTTGAGAATCCCTACTTTAGAGAAATGTATTTTATTATTTATAATTTTCATGTTATCTGGCAGTGAGTTGAATAGTTTTAAGCCACTATATCCATAATATTTCTTGAATGACTTTTCGTTTCGTTTTGGAATACAAAAATCCTGAGCCACTACCGCTCTTGTAAAATATTTACATCAAATTTGTCCCTATATTGAAAGACACTACATCAAATTTGTCCCTATTATGAAAGACACTACATCAAATTTGTCCTTATTATAAAATACATGCTTTGCTAAAACCATTTGGTATATTTGTTTTAACTTCAGTATTTCAAGTTTTTTGAAACTTTGGTCAAACGAGTCGTACTTTCTTTTAAATGTCAAAATCTTTACTATATATCTTTGCAATTGCTGCAATTGGTTTAAACAACATGAGATGCTCCTTCTTACATTTAAATTGCATCCTGTATTCTGACATTGATTGATGTATAAAAAACGTTCTTTAAAATTTTTATATTCATCATACCTCTTAAAAGATACATCACTGGGAATTATTTGTTTGATTTTTAACATGATCATGCCAGGTTAGATAACAGTCGAAATTAATTCCTAAATATTTTATTGTTTTAGTACTTTTAATCCTTGGGCAGCACAGTTTAGAGGCCTAATTTCACCATGTTCGAAAAATTTACAATCACTCATATGATAGAATAAATCTCCAAGGTCTCTATACTTTCCCCTAACAGTATTAAAATACATATATTTCGTTTTATTTACATTTATTAATAATTTATTTTTTTGGAACCATATTTGTTAATCCATCCATTCATTCAGCTGTGTCGTAAATTCGTTGAGAAGCTTATCTCTAATCAGGGTTGGGTTGGGTTGTTTTACCTCTGAGCGGCACTTTTTTGCACACCATGGGCTAAATGGCCAGGTCACATGGACCCCGAAGGCTCAGAGAAGGTTGGGGGAGGGGACCCACTGGAACAGCTGTTGGGAGACAGATGGTAGCCTCCCGTCAAGGCCATCCAGCGTGTTCTTTAGCGTGCACAGAGTATGGCTCTCCCGCACACGGGACCACGGCTTAACGTCCCATCCGACGGACGGCGGCCTTTCCAAGCCCATCGGTGTCCCCTACTGACCGTGGGCAGGGCAAATGAGTTTTGCGGAAATAAGTCTCAACACTGACCCAGCTGGGACTCGAACCTGGGAACTACAAATTACGAGCCTGGCGCGCTACCGACTGAGCCACCCCCGCCCCTCTCTAATCAGGCCAGAGGGAGAGGAGGGCAGCGACAGAAGATAAAGAGGGCCCCAAGACACTAGATTTCCATTGCAGTGTAACATTTCCACCTACGGTTTAGAGGAGAGGGGCGGCTCAGTCGGTAGCGCGCCAGACTCGTAATCTGCAGTTCCTAGGTTTGAGTTCCACTTGGGCCAGTGTTGAGATTTATCTCCGCAAAACTCCCCGCCCTGCCCTCGGATAGTAAAGGACGCCGATGGGCTTGGAAACGGCGCCGTCTGTCGGATGGGACGTTATGCCGTGGCTCCGTTTGCGGGAGGGTCATGCCCTATGCACATTAAAGAACACCAGGATGGCCTTGATGGGAGGTTACTATCTGTCTTCCAACAGCTGTCTAGTGGGTCCCCTCCCTCTAATCTTCTCTGAGCTCTTTGGGTTCTTGTGACCTGGCCATTTAGCCCATTGTGTCCAAAAAGTGTCGCTCAAAGGTAAAACAACCAAACCCTAACTAGCATTCTCAAAAAGGGTAGGGGGCAGGATTTCCTCGCTGCCAAATCCAGCCTTTTCTGGAGGGAGTACACAATTCAATAAGCAAATTGTGAAAGATGCCGGAATTGCCCTCTCAAGCAGCGGCTTGCCACAGAGATCTAACAGAAGCCTGTCAGTTCATACGCCATAGTGGAAGGTCTGTGAGGAAGGCGAGACCTCAGCAGAAATGCAACACAATCATCCATGCGTTACCTAGATCACAAACCCAGTCCCTTGAACAATAGCCAAGCACCCTAATCACTAGGACGTCTTCAAAAAATATAAATTTCATATTGAAGTGATTCATAAACTTCGATTTTTCGTGCTGTTTACTCACTGATAAAAGAAAATTGCATATTCCATAAGGATATTATCTACAAGGAAAACAACTTAATTCGTTACACTTTGACACTTCCTATCGCTTTGATGGAGAAACCAACAGCAGGCGTGAGAATTCGTTACGTCAAAGACGGACATACCACATCTGGAGCATTTGTTAGGCCATCAGACAGAACCAATTAGGCTCACACCTATGAAGGTCACACGTCATCAGTCAGGTTTTATCCTTTTCAAACAATCTTTTTTTTTTCAAGAAAAACTAGCGGTAAGCTTAAGAACAGAATATGTGAACTTGACTTACCATGAAAGAAAGAAATGAACCTTATCCCTTCCTTAATCATGTAAAGTAGGGCAGGGGGAATCATTTCGATCCATTGTTTAACATTTAAATTTTAACATTTTTTAAATAGCTATTATCTAAAATACTGTAAATTTAGTTGGGTTGTTTTACCTCTGAGCAGCACTTTTTTGCACACCATGGGCTAAATGGCCAGGTCACAGGGACCACGAAGGCTCAGAGAAGGTTGGGGCAGGGGACCCACTGGAACAGCTGTTGGGAGACAGATGGTAGCCTCCCGTCAAGATCATCAAGCGTGTTCTTTAACGTGCACAGGGTATGGCTCTCCCACACACGGGGCCACGGCTTAACGTCCCATCCGACGGACGGCGGCCTTTCCAAGCCCATCGGTGTCCCCTACTGACCGTGGGCAGGGCGGGGAATTTTGCGGAGATAAATCTCAACGCTGACCCAGCTGGGACTCGAACCTGGGAACTGCAGATTACGAGCCTGGCGCGCTACCGACTGAGCCACCCCCGCCCCGTCTAAATTTAGAATTTAATATGTTCGTTAAAAATAATTTATTTTTGTTAGAATTTTTTTTTCCTTCTGTTCAATATTATGAAGGCCGACACTAACAGGGTCCTGCTGGACATTGTCCACTCTTGCCCTTTTTCCTTAATATTCTCGGCACACTGCTTATAACTCTGTTAATCTAACTCATTCACATTTATCGTGGGAAACATTCTCTTCGGTAATCTAGGTAACTGCTACTCGAAGTCGTTATATTGGTCTACTGGTTTTCAAACAAAGTTTCATTAAATAATATCTAATTGGAGTTCAAACCATTCAGGACTTCCTATTATGCGTAGCTCGTTTTCAGACAAAAAAAGGAGCTAATTTTTTCGTCTGTCTTTAAACATTAAACTTTTCTTGTTTTTAGAGCTAAATGAAAAAATTTCTTTTTTGGGGTGGATAGTTATGATTCGCGTTTTTCCGAATCTAAGTGGGAAAACGACAAAAATTGGAATGAGTGGGAAAACCTCAAAAAATTAGAATTAGTGGGAAAACTCCAAATATTGGAATGAGTGGGAAAACCAAAAAAAAGAATGAGTGGGAAAACCAAAAAATGGGATGAGTGGGAAAACCAAAAAAAATGGGATGGGTGGGAAAACCAAAAAGATGGAATGAGTGGGAAAACCACAAATATTGCAATGAGTGGGAAAACCACAAATATTGCAATGAGTGGGAAAACCACAAAAATTAGAATGAGTGGGAAAAATCCCACATATTAGAATGCGTGGGAAAACCACAAAAATTCGAATGAGTGGGAAAAACCACAAAAAAATTGGAATGAGTGGGAAAACCACAAATATTGGAATGAGTGGAAAAACCAAAAAAAGGAATGAGTGCGAAAACCACAAAATTGGTAAAAAACCCCAAAATATTAGAATGAATGGGAAAACCCAAAAAATTGGAATGAGTGGGTAAACCCCAAATATTGGAACGAATGGAAAAATCCCAAAATTGGGAAAAGTGAGAAAATTCCAAAAATTTAATGAATATTACAAGCGAAGGTTGGAACCAATTAATATTTATTTAAGGAATAATGTGAAAAATGTAATGGTGAAGAAATTTGTAACGGCATTTGATGATTTTCTGACATCTCAGGAGGAGAAAACAACTTTTCTATTTTAAGAGATAAATTAAAAGCAAAGTTCTTCTTCGGGAGTGGTTGCTACGATTCGCATTTTCCTAATCTACCAATGGCTTTTAATAGCTCCCTCTAACGGCGGAAAAGGTTGAAAAAAATGCCAAACTTTCAATGAATACTGGAAACGATCTATTTATGGCGGAAATTTGAACTTTTGGTGATTGGGTGTGAAAGTCAAGAGGTTAAGAAGGTTTCCAACTCCCCGAGAAGTATAAGAGGAACAACTTTTGTTTCAGGGGCGAGTTGTTTTACCTCTGAGCGACACTTTTTTGCACACAATGGGCTAAATGGCCAGGTCACAAAGACCCCGAAGGCTCAGAGAAGGTTGGGGGAGGGAACCCACTGGAACAGCTGTTGGGAGACAGATGGTAGCTTCCCGTCAAGGCCATCCAGCGTTTTCTTTAGCGTGCAAGGGTATGTCTCTCCCGCACACATGGGGCTCAGTCGGTAGCGCGCCAGGCTCGTAATCTGTAGTTCCCAGGTTCGAGTCACAGCTGGGTGAGCGTTGAGATTTATTTCCGCAAAAATTCCCCGCCCTGCCCACGGTCAGTAGGGGACACCGATGGGCTTGGAAAAGTCGCCGTCCGTCGGATGGGACGTTAAGCCGTGGCCCCGTGTGCGGGAAAGACATACCCTGTGCACGTTAAAGAACACGCTGGATGGCCTTGACAGGAGGCTACCATCTGTCTCCCAACAGCTGTTCCAGTGGGTCCCCTGCTCCAACCTTCTCTGAGCCTTCGGGGTCCATGTGACCTGGCCATTTAGCCCATGGTGTGCAAAAAAGTGCCGCTCAGAGGTAAAACAACCCAACCCAATCTCCCGCACACGGGGCCACTGCTTAACGTCCCATCCGACAGACGGCGGCCTTTCCAAGCTCATCGGTGTCTCCTACTGACCGTGGGAAGAGCGGGGAAAAATTATCACTGCCACGGCGGGAATCGAACCCGCAACACTCTAGATACATGCCAGAGCGCTCTACCGTTAAACCACGAGGCAGACATTGTTTCAGGAGATATACGAGCTATTCTTTTTGTATTATATGGGTAACAATAAAATATTACAATTTGCATTCTGCGAATCATCCATTAGTTCAAATTTTCCCTGTTAGATGATAATAGAGACAGAGAAAAAAAAAACAACAATTTTCTTTGAAAACGAGCATTCCATAGTCGGAAGAAGGATGATATGTTATCTTCTTTTTTTTTCAAGTTTCTGCAAAACATGATGAATATGGCACACGAGATTTCCGAAGCTTGGTCCTCAAAAGAAATAAGATATAAAGAATCCACGAAATCAATTTCTCTTGAAGAAACTTCATTCCGAAATTTCTTCTCGGTATTGACCACTCAACATTTTCATCATAAATATAGCGTCCAAAAAGAAATCCTCTTCGGATATTCCCTTTCAACTTGTTTCTCCTGCACTTCAGAAAGCATATCTAGTTTCAGAGACGTTTTCATTCCTTTAACGAAGCTCCGTTCAAAATGACTGCAATTGTAAATGCTTTTCTGAAATCCACAGTCCATGACACGTGCTTTACTTCTGGCAAAACAAATCCGTTTCTTTTTTCTGAATGGATATTGTGCGAGCGTCTGAAAGGAACTGGGCCCATTAGCTTCGTTTGAGAAGCTACTGAGACGTAGAATGATACTTATGTATAAAGGTTGACTCTGGATGGTTTTTGTTACTGTTAAGTTTGTTTTCCCGTATATTTCGGGAACAGGTTGGGTTGTTCTACCTCTGAGGGTCGGGGTGGTTCAGTCGGTAGCGCTCCAACTTCGTAATCTGCAGTTCCCAGGTTAGAGTCCCAGGGAGTCGGGGTGGGTTGTTTTACCTCTGAGCGGCACTTTTTTGCACACCATGGGCTAAGTGGCCAGGTCACACGGACCCCGAAGGCTCAGAGAAGGGCCACGGCTTAACGTCCCATCCGACGGACGGCGGTCTTTCCAAGCCCATCGGTGTCCCCTACTGACCGTGGGCAGGGAATTTTGCGGAGATAAATCTCAACGCTCACCCAGCTGGGACTCGAACCTGGGAACTACAGATTACGAGCCTGGCGCGCTACCGACTGAGCCACCCCCGCCCCAGGGGATTTACAGATTATCGTTCGCAATTAATTGAATATTGAATGAATATCGAATATATTATAACATATTGAATATGACAAATGAATATTGTTGCAAATTGATATAAAGATAGATATCATAATACTTTAATTTTTAGTCCTCTGTCACGTTTTTCCATAAAACACATTTAAGAAATTTTGATATCGAATTCCCTCTGTTGGATTGTTTTCACAGGAGACTTGCATCTTTTCCTCCTCCCCCCCACCTCCCAAGTTCCGGGAATCACGTATCCCATATCTGTTTAGCCCATTCCGTGGCCGAGTGGTTAGCGCGCTTGACTATTGATCAAACGGACCTGGGTTCGAGCCCCGAGTAAGGCATGGATATATGTGTCGTTTTTCTGCTGAGGTTCCGCCATCCTCTCAATTCTTCTACTATGGGATATAAACTGACAGGCTCCTGTCAGACCTTTGTGGCAAGCAGCTGCTTGAGGGGGTATTTATTTATTTATTTATTACATATATCTGTATGTAATGACAGCCGTCATATAATCTATTTCCTAATACGAAACTTAATTTTTTTGCATTATATAAAATATCTCAATAGAAAAACAAACGCAGTTCAGTGTCTACAACTAGTTTGTTCTATGTGCTGTAGGGGGCGGGAGTGGCTCAGTCGGTAGCGCGTCAGGCTCGTAATCTGTAGTTCACAGGTCGAGTCCCAGCAGGGTCAGCGTTGAGATTTATCTCCGCAAAATTCCCCGCCCTGCCCACGGTCAGTAGGAGACACCGATGGACTTGGAAAGGCCACCGTCCGTCGGATGGAACGTTAAGCCGTGGCCCGTGTGCGGGAGAGCCATACCCTGTGCACGTTAAAGAACATGCTGGATGACCTTGACGGGAGGCTACCATCTGTCTCCTGACAGCTGTTCCAGTGGGTCCCCTCCCCCAACCTTCTCTGAGCCTTTAGGGTCCATGTGACCTGGCCATTTAGCCCATGGTGTGCAAAAAAGTGCCGCTCAGAGGTAAAACAACCCAACCCTATGTGCTGTAGAAAATGCTGCAAAATTTAGACCTTCACTAAATTAGATTTATACTCATCACACCGGCTTCTCCACGAGTCATGAATCCAACACGTGTGTCTGCGGGAGAAACACGTGTTTTTAACACAGAAAAGTATAAGAGTAACACGTGTCTTTATGTAAGAACATCATCAGTATTCAGCATTCTAACTAGAGATATAACAATCACCCTAGGGTGCCTATAGGAGGTGCTTCGTGCGGAGCGTTGCTATAGAAACGAGGCCAGGGTGATCCAGATGCATTGAAGGTTCCATCCCCCCACACACATTCTAGTTTTCTAGACGCGTCCATCTTTATATGGGACAGTTGTCGTCCAGAGTTTTTGCCTCTGTCTGCATAGTTGTCTGCTGCGGAGGTGTTATATCACCATGGCAACACGAGACGGATGTGGGTGAGGCAGTGACAACGATAGAAGACGTCAAAATATGGGGAGCCAAATATAGAAACAAGTACGGAGAAAAAGAAGTGGAGTCTCTAAGGAAGTGAGGGAAACCTTTTTCTCGAGTTAAGAGAGAAAAGTAAGTTATCGCTTGACATAGGGAAAGACGAAAAAGGAACAATACGAAAAAATAATGGATTAGAACAACATAAGTGGGTAATTGAAAAAACAGCTTCAATCATTAGCTTCATATTTTCTTCTCTTCATATTGAGTTGGGTTATTTTACCTCTGAGCGGCACTTTTTTGCACACCATGGGCTAAATGGCCAGGTCACATGGACCCCGAAGGCTCAGAGATGGTTGGGGGAGGGGACCCACTGGAACAGCTGTTGGGAGACAGATGGTAGCCTTCCGTCAAGGCCATCCAGCGTGTTCTTTAGCGTGCACAGAGTATGGCTCTCCCGCACACGGGGTAACGGCTTAACGTCCCATCCGACGGACGGCGGCCTTTCCAAGGCCATCGGTGTCCCCTACTGACCGTGGAAAGGGCGGGGAATTTTGCGGAGATAAATCTCAACGCTGACCCAGCTGGGACTCGAACCTGGGAACTACAGATTACGAGCCTGGCGCGCTACCGACTGAGCCACCCCCGCCCCCTTCATATTGAGCTTCATATTTCGCAATAGAGAGAAAAGTTAAGAAATATGCATAATTCTATTCAGATTCGTAAGTTGAAATTAACAGTGACTGCTATTTGACCATAGACTAATGTCCATATTTTCAATTTGCAAATACATTTCAATTCTTAAATTGAAATGCCTGTTTCGGTTGGTGGAGGGTAAGGTTCTTCGAATGTTTTACCTCTGAGAGGCATTTTTTTTTGCACGAAATGGTTAAACGGCCAGGTTACAAGGATCCCAAGAGCTCTGAGTTGGGTAGGAGAAGGTGCCTCATTATTACATTTGGGTTGTTTTTCTCTGAGCAGTATCATTTAGTACACAATGGACTAAATGACCAGATCATAAGGATCCGAAGGCTCAGAGAAGGTTGAAAGATCATAGCCTTCCGTCAAGGCCAATCAACATGTTCCTTAACGTGCAAAGAGTATGGCTCTCCCGTACATGGGATCACGGCTTAAAGCCCCGTACGACGGATGGCGAACTTTCCAAGTCGATCTTTGTCCCCTATCGACCTAGGGCAGGGCAGAGGGTTGGGTTGTTTTACCTCTGAGCGGCACTTTTTTGCACACCATGGGCTAAATCGCCAGGTCACATGGACCCCGAAGGCTCAGAGAAGGTTGGGGGAGGGGACCCACTGGAACAGCTGTTGGGAGACAGATGGTAGCCTCCCGTCAAGGCCATCCAGCGTGTTCTTTAACGTGCACAGGGTATGGCTCTCCCGCACACGGGGCCACGGCTTAACGTCCCATCCGACGGACGGCGGCCTTTCCAAGCCAATCGGTGTCCCCTACTGACCGTGGGCAGGGCGGGGAATTTTGCGGAGATAAATCTCAACGCTGACCCAGCTGGGACTCGAACCTGGGAACTACAGATTACGAGCCTGGCGCGCTACCGACTGAGCCACCCCCGCCTCATAGCACTGAGGAAACATTCCATCAGGACCATCCACGTGTTCCTTAAAGCGGGTTAAGTTGTTCTACCACGGCACTTTTCTTGCACAGAGGGAGCTGAATGGCTAGGTCACAAGGAGACCAAAAACTCAGCGAATTTGGAGAAGGAAATCCACTAGGCAACTATTAAGAGAGGGAAAGTTCTCTTCAAGTCCATCTTAGATGTTCTTCGACGTGCACAGGATATGGCTTTCTTTCCACAAGGGACCACGACTTAACGTCCCATCCAGTGAACGGCGGCCTTTCGAAGCCCAGCATAGTTAATGGAGATAAATGACTGGCACAGTTGGGACGAACTCGGGAACTGCAGATTACGAGTGCGGCACGCTACAACTGATCAAAACCGTTCCTCTATCTTTAACGTGCGCAGGGTATGATTCTGCTCTATGCGAAGTCATGGCTTAATATTCAGTCTGATGGACAATAGCGTTTCCAAGCCCATAAGAGTCCCCTTTCTTCCTGGGGCGGGGGTGACTCAGTCGGTAGCACGCCAGGCTCGTAATCTGTAGTTCCCAGGTTCGAGTCCCAGCTGACCCAGCGTTGAGATTTATCTCCGCAAAATTCCCCGCCCTGCCCACGGTCAGTAGGGGACACCGATGGGCTTGGAAAGGCCGCCGTCCGTCGGATGGGACGTTAAGCCGTGGTCCCGTGTGCGGGAGAGCCATACCCTGTGCACGTTAAAGAACACGCTCGATGGCCTTGACGGGAGGCTACCATCTGTCTCCCAACAGCTGTTCCAGTGGGTCCCCTCCCCTAACTTTCTCTGAGCCTTCGGGGTCCATGTGACCTGGCCATTTAGCCCATGGTGTGCAAAAAAGTGCCGATCAGAGGTAAAACAACCCAACCCAACCCTTTCTGTATCAGATCTTAAGGAGATACAAAACCAGAATGAAAGTCTAAGTGGAAAATTTGAGGTAGAGAGAATTAAAAATAGCTGCCAAAAGACACAATCAGCATTTTAGTGGTTTCATTTAAAATGATGCATAAATATTTCTTAATACCTATATAGCTAATGACATTTGCGAATATCTGCAACTTCGATCCACCAACAATCTGAGACTTTTCTGCTGCAGCATACATACACAGTCGTATTAGAATAATATGACCACCCACGGAATCACAGTGTACCCGCCCAGGCGCGTTACAGAGTGCACATGACAAGGTCGACCACACGGAGATATAAGCGGCTGGCCTGGACAGATGAGCCATAGTTTGTAACGTGAGCACAATGGGCAGAGGTATTGATTTGACGGGCGTTAAAAGGAATGATCATCGGGGCAAAAAGGAATGATCCTCGGCTACCCCGCAAAGGTTGGAAGCATCTCAGAAACAACAGACTTCGTGGGCTGTTCGTGAGGTGCTATAGTAAGGGTGTACCAAGAATGGACTGGCACACCGAGTACCTCCAGACGGGGGCGGGGTGGCTCAGTCGGTAGCGCTCCAGGCTCGTAATCTGTATTTCCAAGGTTCGAATCCCAGCTGGGTCAGCGTTGAGATTTATCTCCGCAAAATTTCCCCGCCCTTCCCACGGTCAGTAGGGGACACCGATGGGCTTGAAAAGGCCGCCGTCCGTCGGATGAGACGTTAAGCCGTGGCCCCGTGTGCGGGAGAGCCATACCCTGTGCACGTTAAAGAACACGCTGGATGGCCTTGACGGGAGGCTACCATCTGTCTCCCAACAGCTGTTCCAGTGGGTCCCCTCCCCCAACCTTCTCTGAGCCTTCGTGGTCCTTGTGGCCTGGCCATTTAGCCCATGGTGTGCAAAAAAGTGCCGCTCAGAGGTAAAACAATCTAATCCAATCATATCAGATTTCTTGCAAGTTCCAGCTTGAGACCACCTCTGAATTATCTACCAGTGACTTATCACTATTGAAGTTAATATATATACGTATGTCATTTTTGTAAATGCAGAATTCTCATCTTTTGATTATTGAGCAACTTCTGCTGCCATCAGACAAGACCTTGCTCACTTCGGATTTGTTAGACAGGACGACGAAGTTCAAGGTGGGAATGATTTCCATTTGACCGCCATGAAGGTTTGAATGGATGGATGTTGTCTGGAATACCGTCTGCTTTAGCCGTGCCACCTGCAGAGTGATAAACTGTGAACTGCTGACTTGCCCTTTTCCTGAATCTCTACGAAACTTCTCAAGGTGAAGTTTTCTGTTGTCTTCATTGTGTCATAAGAAAGGTCTCTCAGATGCTTGTTCGTGATATAAAGTAGCTCTCTTAGTGATCTCATTTACATGTGAGATATATTGCTTTACACAGTCATTCATGTAAATACTAGTTTTCAGTTTTTCTTTAGCTTACAAAAGAGGATTCTGTGGGACATTTAAGAATTGTCTGACTCTTAATGACACCGGAAAAGGATAATAAAGAAGTGAGACTGAAAGAAAATATAAAACTACGGAAATATTTTCTTCTTTAGTGCATAATACGTTTTTGACTAGAATGCAGATTTTAAGACGTCAATAAGACACTTAACACTATGATAAAATATCAGGTTATGGGTTGTTTTACCTCTGAGCTGCACTTTTTTGCACACCATGGGCTAAATGGTCAGGTCACATGGACCCCGATAGCTCAGAGAAGGTTGGGGGAGGGGACCCACTGGAACAGCTGTTGAGAGACAGATGGTAGCCTCCCGTCAAGGCCATCCAGCGTGTTCTTTAACGTGCACAGGGTATGTCTCTCCCGCACACGGGGCCACGGCTTAACGTCCCATCCGACGGACGGCGGCCTTTCCAAGTCCATCGGTGTCCCCTACTGACCGTGGGCAGGGCAGGGAATTTTGCGGAGATAAATCTCAACGCTGACCAGCTGCGACTCGAACCTGGGAACTGCAGATTACGAGCCTGGCGCGCTACCGACTAAGCCCCCCCCCCGCCCCCCCACTACTCCTTCACTTAGTCACTCACTATCACTTACTCATTCATCAACTCAATCACTCGGTCATTCATTCATGTTTCTTACCTCAATACATTAGTTTAAAATGAAGCAGAGAAGAAAATTTTGAGTCTACAGATACATTTCTTCACCTAGATACATTTTAATCTGATTCCCGTAATTTAAAGGTCGCTCTGTAATTATCGCCCTTAACTACCCAAGTTCAGAGGGCTCGGTTCAAACTGAAGATAATGTGTCTTTGTTGACGTTTCTCTGCTGCTAAGGCAAGCATAGTCTGTCTCCTGAAATCTTGACCCCGATTAATTACTCTGTTTGGATTCTTTGTGCTCGGGCCACACCTCCGTTGCCCTCTGCATGTCCCAAGGAGAGGTTTGTTTCCATTCACAGTTCGATCTGATTCATTTGTTTTGTCTAGTTGACCGTTATATGAAAACAACTATATGTCGAATGACCCGTCCCGTGGCCGAGTGGTTAGCGCGCTTGGCTACTGATCTAAGGGAGCTGAGTTCGAGCCCCTGTGGCTACTGAGCTGAGTTCGAGCCCCGGGTAAGGCATGGATGTATGTGTCGTTTTTCTGCTGAGGTCCTGCCATCCTCTCAGATCTTCTACTGTGGCATATATAAAAACTGGCAGGCTCCTGTCAGACCTCTGTGGCAAGCAGCTGCTTGAGGGGGTATTTATATGTCGAATAAACACAACATTATATGAGAATACAATGATCATTTTATCATTTATGCATTATTTATATATACAGTACGTTTTCTTTTAGTTACCTAACTCGCTTCAGGAAAGTTAGGTCTATAGAGTTAGGTTGGGTTGTTTTACCTCTGAACGGCATTTTTTGCACACAATGGGCTAAATTGCCAGGTCACAAGGACCACGAAGGCTCAGAAAAGGTTGGGGAGGGGGCCCACTGGAACAGCTGTTGGGGGACAGATGTTAGCCTCCCGTCAAGGCCATCCAGCGTGTTCTTTAACGTGCACAGGGTATGGCTCTCTCACAAACGGGGCCAATGCTTAACGTCCCATCCGATGGACGGCGGCCTTTACCAAGCCCATCGGTGTTCCCTACTGACCATGGGCAGGGCGGGGAATTATTGCGGAGATAGTTCTCAACGCTGACCCAGCTGGGACACGAACCTGGGAACTACAGATTACGAGCCTGGAGCGCTACCGACTGAGCCATTCCGTCCCTGGGTCTAGCAACCCCTATTCCCCTGTCATATTGATAAAGGGGTAATAATGAGCTAGAGTCGCTTGAAGGGGAGCTTGATCTTCTAGGCTGAGAGTTAAAAGACGTTCTTGGCCGTGTGGGCAAAATTTGACTTTTTTTTTTTTCAAAATGTGATTTGACGCTATTGGCCACAAGGAAAAAACAATGTAAAAGTATTAAGCATCCTTTTTAAATATCCCGATATTTTCCAATTTTCTTAAGAAAAGCAAAAAGCAAAGACAAGATAGGCACTCTCAGTGAGTTGGGGGGGGGGTAGTCTACAATATATTGTAGGGTAAATTCTTTGCCAGTTAATTTTCTGAAGTTTTCCTGGAAAATATTCCTTTCTGCTACATATATAGTTTTGAGATTTCATGATTGTGTGTTCTGTGTTCTCTATTTCTTCACATTTCGCGCAGTTGAGAGAATCCGCTTTTTTTTTTAATGTAAACAGAGTTTATTTTGGAAAGGTGTGGTCTGTTACCATTCGCGTTATTTTTGTGTGCTGTTCCTTTTTAATTTTCTTTAATTCTAAGTCTCTTTTTATGAAATTTCTGCATACTCTGGCTCTGTGGTTTTCTCTATGGAGTGTTTGTTGTAAGAAGTATGCTTCAAATTCTTTCATTTTCACTTCTTTGTTTTTTCGTTTTAGCTCAGTGTTGTCATTACGGTACTCAGTATTGATTATGTTGCTATCAAGGGCCTCTTTAGCTAATTGATCGACCACTTCATTTTCTCTTATACCACAGTGACTAGGTGTCCAATTTAGGGTGATTTTATTGTGGTTAATTGTCATATGAGTATTGATTTCATCTAAAAGTTTCGTAGCTAAATTTTCTTCATATGTTTCGTAGGCATATTTTGTTAGTGCAGCAGTGCTGATTTGCTGTCAGTAAATATGCAGATATTTTTATCTTTAAGATTTTTGAAAAACTTCAGATCTTCAATGATGGCAGTAATTTCTGTATCCATTATATTAAGGTTATTTTTTAGTTTGAATCCCACTTTCAGATTGAGAGTGAGACAGAAATAAGCACCAGCAGTGGTGTTGTAATCCAGTTTCTTAGAGCCATCTGTGAAAATGCAGAGGTCAATATTTTTTGCTCTTTCGAATAATTTCATTCATAATGTGTTTGTTAATTTCTGCTGCAGGGCTTCGTTTTTTATCATTACCTCTTCTCTTAGATTAATGGTAGGAAATTCCCACGTTCATGTGGCTGGAAGATAATCTGTTGCATTTATATTGTTATAAAGTGATGAGACTTCTTGATATAATGGGTGGTTTTTGATTTCAGTTATGACTATAGCTCTTTTGGAACTTTTTTCGATCTTGTCAATAAGATCATGTATAACATGTTTTGTAGCAAGTTTTATATAGTGCTGAAATAGTAAATATTTTCTTCTAATGACATGCGGCTCAACACTTGGCGCAGATAGTAATGTGGGAATAGAAACTGTGGGAGTTGTAAAGTGCATATCCTAATGGCTCTGTTTTGAATTTTTTATATTATATTCTGTTGGGCTGAGGTAGTATTATTAATGAAGATGCAATTCTCAGAAGGTTGTTAATACTGGTACTTTTATTTTGCAAATAAGTGATGCGTTCGGCTCCATTGAACTCATCTAAAACTAATCCTAGATAACTTATTTGTGGGTAGTGACTTCCTTTATTCTTTTCTCCTCTAGTTTAATATTTATTTCTGGCTTTTCTTTTTTGTAAATTGGTAACACTACTGATTTGTCAGGTTCACTACAGTACGATCTACAATATATAATTGTAATACTTATTAAAAGAAAAGAAAGGGTAGTTACAAATAAATTATTTATTAAGGTATTAAAATATTAATATAAATTATGTTTTATAAATATACACTATATTACCAAAAGTAATTTTTACATTCCATTTGGGGGCGGGGGTGGCTCAGTCGGTAGCGCGCCAGGCTCGTAATCTGTAGTTCCCAGGTTCGAGTCCCAGCTGACCCAGCGTTGAGATTTATCTCCGCAAAATTCCCCGCCCTGCCCACGGTCAGTAGGGGACACCGATGGGTTTGGAAAGGCCGCCGTCCGTCGGATGGGATGTTAAGCACGTGGCCCCGTGTGCGGGAGAGACATACCCTGTGCACGTTAAAGAACACGCTGGATAGCCTTGACGGGGGGCTACCATCTGTCTCTCAACAGCTGTTCCAGTGGGTCTCCTCCCCCAACCTTCTCTGAGCCTTCGGGGTCCATGTGACCTGGCCATTTAGCCCATTGTGTGCAAAAAAGTGCCGCTCAGAGGTAAAACAACCCAACATTCCATTTGGGAATGGAAATCCACAACAAAGTGTTTACATCAATAACCTAGGAAATAAGCTCTTACGGAAAAGCGCCATTAGAAATCAAATTATCCAACTCTTGATTTTTCCCAATAATATTCATTTAACATTGAAAAGATTAGAAAAGCTAAAACATTTAACAGCATCACTGCTAGTTTTGTTTCTTAATCTTCTTTAATGTGCCTTTGCACGTTAAAAAAAGATCCCGGATGGCCTTAACAGGAGGCTACCATCTATCTCCTACCAGCTGTCCAGTGAGTCCCCAACCTTCTCTGAGCTCTCGGGGTCTTTGTGGCCTAGCCATTTATCCCACTGCGTTGGAAAAAAATAGTGCCGTTCGGAGGTTGTTTTGGGTTATTTTACCTCTGAGCGGCACTTTTTTGCACACCATGGGCTAAATGGCCAGGTCACAAGGACCCCGAAGGCTCAGAGAAGGTTGGGGGAGGGGACCCACTGGAACAGCTGTTGGGAGACAGATGGTAGCCTCCCGTCAAGGCCATCCAGCGTGTTCTTTAACGTGCACAGGGTATGGCTCTCCCACACACGGGGCCACGGCTTAACGTCCTATCCGACGGACGGCGGCCTTTCCAAGCCCATCGGTGTCCCCTACTGACCGTGGGCAGGGCGGGGAATCCGTTCGGAGGTAAAAAACACAATCTATACTAATGTAATCTACTTTGACCCTGAATCATCAGTCACGTTAACTCTTCCAGCCTCAATGAAACTCTGCAGAAATACACGTGGAACCAAGATATTATTATTTACGACGGCGCTAATAATGATACAAAACCCCATATTGTTTGTACACCATTGTTCTTTGGGCCGACAGATACCAAAGAAATTATATCGTACCGCAAAGACAATGGTTTGGTAAAGTAGGTCTAAATGGCTCCATTAAAGGAGCGACTTTAGTTCCTGATGGACAGCGACATAAGGATAAAGAATTATGCCTGAGGCGTTATTTCGTATTTACGTCAACCTACAAATGCTAACGTCGCAATCGTTTAATCACTAGTTGAGGACAGTCTTGTAACGTATTGTTTCTAGTGACAGTCGAATGGCTTTTCTTTATTGCGCTTCTTACTGACTTTGAGGGTTCTTTGTTTTTTTTTAAATAAATTCAATGAAAATGTATTATATCTTGTTTTTTTTTCTAAAGCTACCAGTAAATTTATAAAGTTTAAAGAAAAATTATTCTAAACTCCCAATTTTTTATAAATGGAAAAAAGTTAATTCTCTTCTTTTTTTTCTTTTTTTTAAATATAAAAAAAAATAAATTACCGGTAGTTATGAAAATTTTCGTTTTTAAAATGTTAGTAAATGGGCAATTTATCTGCATAAAATTATTCGAGAAATATTAAGCAACAAACAAGCGTTAAATGTCAAAAGAAGTCTAATGAAACCAGACATCTTCACTCGATGAATAATCAGAATTGTTTAAGGAAGACGTTTATTAGAATTACCTTTTTCTGCATTTTCTTTCAGGGTGAAAAAAAGAGAACGTCATCTCGCACAACCTTGAGAATGACGATAAATCTCTGAAGATATATAAAAAAAATCAGATGGCCGGATTTCTTAGCGCAGAAGGAAATGATGCTGAAAAGAGAAAGAGAAACGAAAAAGGACGAGGAAGAAGTTGCACGCGCAGAAAGGAAAATCAGCCTCCTCCGCCTACGACGCACTTCCCAGAGAGGAACCAAAAGATGGGTTCACTGTAAACTCTTCCTCAGTGAATCCAGGAACTTTCTTTCTTCCTTATTTCGCTCTTTCGCAAGAACTGGAAAAGAAACTTCGAGCATAGAATAACGGTGATAATATTCAGCTGCCTGAAAAATTACTGGTATGAAAATATTTTTTCCCTCATCCAATACCAGTAGTTGCAAAATCTTATTTCTTACTATATAAATATTAATGTATAATTTGTATACACTATATTACCAAAAGTATTAGAACCCTTCTGTGTTATGTAAATAAAAAGTTACATTCGAAGCTCCCAGAAAAATAATTATTATAAAAAAAATGCGATTTTGAAGACAACAAGTTATGTTTTTTTATTTGATTATTATTATTATCGGAAGATTATTTTTTCAGTTGGGGATCAAAATTAAAGAGCCTATTTTTCGCGGTGGGGAAGACGTTGATGTTCTCAAATTATTAGCTGAAAGCAAAAATCTTAATATTAAAACATGTAAACAACTTAACCAGCTCTACGGTGATTTTTATCGATAGTTCTGTTGCAAACAGAGGACTCTAAATTTATATATTTCTGTTTAATATTATTACGGGTAGTTAGAAAAATATTTATTTATATATGACAAAAGAATATAACACTAAATAAATTATTTTCAGAGCAATGGAAGAATATAAAAAAATATAACTCTTAAATACGTATATAATTCTCTAAAAAGTAGAATGAAAAATAAATTTGGAAAATTTTGAGACCTAATAAAATGAAACCGTGGCATATAAACTGACAGGCTCCTGTCAGACCTCTGTGGCAAGCAGCTGCTTGAGGGGGTATTTTTTTTTAGAATTAGTAATATTATTATTGAAATCGTCAAATACACATTATTGAATTAAAGGTGCTGCCTTTACTGAAAATTATAGAAATAAACGTTTCGTGGCTTGCTGTGAAAGTAATATATTTAGTACATATGATATTCATTTATTATATAGTCCTAAGTAGTCCGAAAAAAATAGAACTAAAATTTATATATATTAAAAAAAAGAAACCGTGCATCATCCGTGATGTCGTTGAATCATTGTCATTGTCTTAAGCAGCACCGGATGTAGAAAAAAATAAGGGGAAAGGATGGTGTAATCGAACATGGTTGGATTGTTTTACCTCTGAGTGGCACTTTTTTGCACAAAATTGGCTAAATGTCCAGGTCACAAGGACCCCAATGACTCAGAGAAAGTTGCGAGAACGCTACTTACTGGACAGCTGTTGCAGATGGTAGTCTCCCGTCAAGGCCATCCAGAGTGTTGTTTAACGCGCACAGGGTACGGCTCTCTGCTTCACATCAAGCCACGAATTAATGTCCCATCCGACGGACGGCGGTAATTTCCAAGGCCATCGGTGTTCCTTACTGATCGAGGCAGGGCGGGGAGTTTTGGGAGAAAATCTCAACGATGCCCCAGGCGGGACTCGAATCTGAGAACTTCTCTGAGCCCACGGGGTCTTTGTGACCTAGTCATTTATCCCATTGTGTGCAAAAAGAAAAGTGCACTCAGAAATAAAGCAACAACAATTAATACGAATGACTAACAAAGGTCAACGTCCAATATTTAGAATCTCCAAAGAATGCTTTAAAAATTTAATCTAATTGACGAAAAGTCGGCTAAACGATCCTCTCCTCTTCCATCATTAATACGAATTAAAAAGTAATTCCGTATTCTCACCCAACGGGGATTATGACTCCTCATCCACGCCATCTCTTTTTTCCCACACGCTCGCCGCAAATGCAATTAGATCAAATTCAGGAGTTCCTCCTTCTCTCAAAAGCTGAAAAATGAAGCACTCTTCCCTCTCAAATGATTTTTTCTCCTCCCCAGCTCATTAGAATTAAATTTAGTCTTAATGACCCCGATTATGCTTGCTGATGACTAGGTTGCTTGTATGCAAAAGTATCACACCGTAGATTATAAATTGTTTCTGTAAGACAGATGATGAGTAATTGTTTCCGGACCATTTTTACGGAGACTTTTTCGTAATTATTAAATAGTATGCTAATGGTGCATAAAGGCAAATCGGAGGGAAATTTAATTCTGTTACCTCGAATAATTTTTGCAAGATAATGTTCTAGAGAAGGGAATGATTAATGCCAAGTGTGATATCACTTCTGCTGAGTGAGCTTGACTTTGCTCCAATGAGGGAATACAGCGTAACCATAAGTTTACCTTTTTGCCAGACTTCCTTAACTTTAGTACTGCAAAATTTTGCGAAATGGTACAAACCAATAGCAAACTGTAAGAACTTACTTTTAATCAGTTTGGTTTAATAGTTCATGCAAAGGCGTACCCAGGGAGGGGGTTGGCTGGTTGACCGCTGAGCGGCACTTTTTTGCACACAATGGGCTAGATGGCCAGGTCATATGGACCCCGAAGGCTCAGAGAAGGTTGGGGAAAGGGGCAACTGGAACGGCTGTTGGGAGACAGATGATAGCCTTAAAGGCCATCCAGCGTGTTCTTTAACGTGCACAGGGTATGGCTCTCCCGCACACGGGGCCACGGCTTAACGTCCCATCCGACGGACGGCGGCCTTTCCAAGCCTATTGGTGTCCCCTACTGACCGTGGGCAGGGCGGGGAGTTTCACGGAGATAAATATCAATGCTGAACCAGTTGGGACTCGAACCTGGGAACTACAGATTACGAGCCTGGCGCGCTACTGACTGAGCCAGTCCCCCTCTCTGTCCCCAGGGAGGGGGACTGGGAGCTCCGCCTCCCCCCGAAAATCGGTCGTCTTATATGAACATTGAAATCCAAAACAGGAGTCTCTATATAATTTTATTTAAGCCTCATATTATATGCCGAACACTAAAAGTCGATGTAAAAAAAGACTATAAAATATTATTCCATGTAGAATATCATTTTAACCTTTCATCTCCGGTGCAATATTTTTGAAATTGGGACACCCTGCTCAAGTCTTATTCTTAGACTTTCCCCGAAATTTTTCTGCGGCTCTTTATCAATATTATATTTTTTTCTTAGTGGCTCTTCACTAAGTTTGAGAGGGGGGGAGCTCAGTCGGTAGCGCGCCAGGCTCGTAATCTGCAGTTCCCAGGTTCGAATCCCAGCTAGGTCAGCGTTGAGATTTATCTCCGCAAAACTCCCCGCCCTGTCCGCGGTCAGTAAGTGACACCGATGGGCTTGGAAAGGTCGCCGCCCGTAGGAGGGACTTTAAGCCGTGTCCCTGTGTGCGGGAGAGCCATACCCTGTGCACATTGAAGAACACACTAGATGGCCTTGACGGGAGGTTACCGTCTGTCTCCCAACAGCTGTTCCAGTGGGTCCCCTCCCCCAACCTTCTCTGAGTCTTCGGGGTCCTTGTGACCTGGCCATTTAGCCCATGGTGTGCAAAAAACTGCCGCTCAGAGGTAAAACAACCCAACCAACTTTGGGTTGGACTTGCCTGATAGTTAGTCTAGTTAAAGTAGAGCAAAGGTAAATTAAACAAATAAGTTTTCTTATTCGAAATTTAAGTCTTTTACTTAAAGTAAGACGGGAAAATGACTGTTTATGAATTTTTCCAATTTCTAGATGAGTTTTTCATCCAAAAGAAATTTAAGTACCAAAATTAAATACTATCAAAGTTTGCTAAAGAGATTAAATGTTCTGGTTTTATTTTATTCCCGATAAATTAAGGAACAAAAATGACAAAATAGAAACCTGTTAGTTAGTATAAAAGTTGACCACTAATAATTCAAAAAAATACTCCTTTCCGAATCGAAAATTTCGGACCCTCCTCGAACCCTCCCCAATACTAAAATCTCCCCATCCCCCATCTCCCAAATTAAATCCTTGGTATCTGCCTGAATTCTGAATTCATGCACTAACATAACATTGCAAAACATTCAACTAGAAAACATTAAATTTAAAGTACACTGCCCTATCAAAATATTAGAGAATTTCCATCTTGTGTCAATGGGATATAACTTCTAAGCTCTATAACTTCTAAAGCATTCATTTAATGGAAAAATGTGACTAAAAACAAATTAATGATCATAATCAAATCAATTTAAATCACGCTTTCAACAAATTTTATTCGCTAGTTATGGAAGCTGAAATATTTCCCAACACTAATTACGTCGGAAGAATTTACCCCGGGAATTATTATTTTTTAAGTATTTTTATGCTTCAAACATTTAATAAAATACATATACATCTTAGAAATTTTCGTAATGAGTATTTAAATATTACGATTGATTTTTATAAAACAAGATTAATTTATTGTTAATATTTCAACTTTCATAACTCTTCAAATCCTGAAGAAATATTGTTGCAAATCGAGATTTAAATACATTTGATTATGACCTTTAATTTATCTTTAGTTAAATTTTTCCAATAAATGCATATAGAGCTTTGAAATTAGATTACATTGACCTAATATTCAAATTTTCTAAAATTTGGTAGGTCAGTGAACAATGGATTAAAAGCAGTTATTAATACTACCGTAGTTTCCTGAATTTAATGTCCACGTTCTCACTCAAATTACTTGGTGGTGGTGATGGGAGGGTGTGAATAATGTGTGTGTGTGGGGGGGGAGTTGACTCATTTGGTAGCCGGCTAGGCTCGTAATCTGATGTCTCCAGGTTCGAGTGTAAAATGGAGAGAAAAATGTTATACTGTAATAGAAATTGCGAATTGCGTTTCTTAACTTTTTACCTTTTTATTTTTTCCCTACAATTTATTAACTTTTTACTCCCTCCTTTTTATATTTTTCTCTTTTTACTCTCTCCTTTCTTTTATTTTTACTCCACCTTTTTATCTTTCCCCTGTTTACTCCCCCCTTTTGATTTTTTTCCCTGTTTACTCTCTCTCTCTTTATTTTGTCCCTTTTTACTCTCTCTCTCTCTCTTTATTTTGTCCCTTTTTACTCTCTCTCTTTTCATTTTGTCCCTTTTTACTCTCTCCCTTTTTATCTTTCCCCTGTTTACTCCCTCCCTTTTGATTTTTTTCCCTTTTTACTCTCTCTCTCTTTTTATTTTGTCCCTTTTTACTCTCTCCCTTTTTATCTTTCCCCTGTTTACTCCCTCCCTTTTGATTTTTTTCCCTGTTTACTCTCTCTCTCTTTATTTTGTCCCTTTTTACTCTCTCTCTTTTCATTTTGTCCCTTTTTACTCTCTCCCTTTTTATCTTTCCCCTGTTTACTCCCTCCCTTTTGATTTTTTCCCTGTTTACTCTCTCTCTTTATTTTGTCCCTTTTTACTCTCTCTTTTTATTTTGTCCCTTTTTACTCTCTCCCTTTTTATCTTTCCCCTGTTTACTCCCTCCCTTTTGATTTTTTTCGCTGTTTACTCTCTGTCTTTTTATTTTGTCCCTTTTTACTCTCCCCTTTTTATCTTTCCCCTGTTTACTCCCTCCCTTTTGATTTTTTTCCCTGTTTACTCTCTCTCTCTCTCTATTTTGTCCCTTTTTACTCTCTCTCTCTTTTTATTTTGTCCCTTTTTACTCTCTCCCTTTTTATCTTTCCCCTGTTTACTCCCTCCCTTTTGATTTTTTTTCCTTGTTTACTCTCTCTCTCTTTATTTTTCCTCTTTTTACACCCTCCCTTTTTTCTCTTTTTACTCCCTCCTTTTGATTTTTTTCCCTGTTTACTCTCTCTCTTTTTATTTCGTCCCCTTTTTACTCTCTCCCTTTTTATCTTTTCCCTTTTTACCCCCTCCATTTTATTTTTTTTCCTTCTTACTCTCCCTCCTTTATTTTTTTCTTTTTACTCCCTCCCTTTTTTTCTCTTTTTACTCCCTCCTTTTTATTTTTTCCCGGCTCGATCACGTCCCCCATTTTTTTTTTTAAATTAGATCTGGGCCCTTTTCTGCTCACTATTTTCTATTTGTAATCATTCAGATAAATTTTTTTCACCATAAATTACTTCGTTTCTGCTTAATAATGCCTTTCTGCCTTTGCCAAATGCAAATATCTTTCGCTTTGGAGCATTCACTTCATATACACAGCTTTTTTGGGCTTAAACCTGCTTCAGAAAATACAGGGTGTTTTTCTCCAGATCAACAACAACCAACTAGGCCTAGAGTTAGGAAAATCTATCTCCTGTTGACGCGGCTGGTTCTGACAAGATCAAGCAGTAATTGTGTTATTCCCACTGACCACATCTAGTCCTTCGTAAGCTATAAACTACAGCTGACCCCCGAAGCTAATGACTCATTCTCCCCCAGGGAACAGCCAGAATCCCGCACCATATCAACAATATGACAACAATAGCTGTTCATGTTTATAAAAACTCAGCGCAAATTTTCTGCAGCCATTGGTGGTTTGACCACTGATGAAAGTGTGGTTGCATAAAGCATTTAATGCCAAAGTAAAATTGCCGCGATTTTTGAAACAATTGACAGTTTTTATTGATTATTTTTCATTGATATTAATGTAAGAGTTTGAAAAGCAATTCATGTACATACACCTAGTGGTCATTAAATTATGACCACCTGTCCCCCCCCCCCACCCGCTTCACGTTATGTCAGTTGAAACTAACCTCGAAGCTCTATAACTTCGAAAATAAGAATTTTGTGATTGAGGCGGGAGAACGAAAGAACGCACTTTTTCATTATACTCTAAAATACGATCGCCCTTTTTTTTGTAAGTCCTTGGTGTGAGGGGCGGTGGTGGCTCAGTCGGTAGCACGGTCAGTAGCAGACACTGATGGGCTTGGATAGGCCACCGTCCGTTGGATGGGACGTTAAGCCGTGGCTCCGTGTGCGAGAGAGCCATACCCTGTGCACGTTGTTTAACGTGCACAGGGTATGGCTCTCTCGCACACGTAATGGCTCTCCCGCACACGTAAACACACTGGATGGCCTTGACGGGAGGATCCGGTGGATTCCAGTGGATTCCGGCCCCCAACCTTCTCTGAGCCTTCTGGTCCTGGTGACCTGTCCATTTAGCCCATTGTGTGCAAGAAAAGTGCCGCTCAGAGGTAAAACAACCCAACCTCGGTGTGACGTCATTTGTAGCGCATATTTATGGCTCCCTGGGTTCCGCGGGTATTTTACAGATCGTCCTCAGATTTGGTGTGATAGTACCACATAGGCCTAGCTGTGTTGGGTTAAGAGATCGGGTTCCTTGACGAAGTGGACCGGGAAAAAGTCCTCTGAAAATGTCCGAAAATTCTGTGGCCCCTTCCGCCGCCAACTGTACGAATGGAGTAGTACTTTATCGATGGAGAGTTGTGAATGGAGTAACACGTGTCAATGAGGAAAGTTATGAATGGTTTGAAGTTTCGCGTCAAAATATTGAAGGGATTTAACTACCCATCACGCCAGGCTCATAATCTGTAGTTCCCAGGTTCGAGTCCTAGCTGAGTCAGCGTTGAGATTTATCTCCGCAAAATTCCCCGCCCTGCCCACGGTGAGTAGGGGACACCGATGGGCTTGAAAAGTCCGCCGTCCGTCGGATGGGACGTTAAGCCGTGGCTCCGTGTGCGGGAGAGCCATACCCTGTGCACGTTAAAGAACACGCTGGATGGCCTTGACGGGAGGCTACCATCTGTCTCCCAACAGCTGTTAAAGTGGGTCCCCTCCCCCAACCTTCTCCGAGCCTTCTGTGTCCTTGTGGCCTGGCCATTTAGCCCATGGTGTGCAAAAAAGTGCCGCTCAGAGGTAAAACAATTCAATACAATACTACCCATCATATTAAATAAAAGCGGTAATTCCGGGAGGGCGGATAGGTCTGGCGTCATCGGTGGCAGAAATTGGCAATTTCCCCGTGGTTCCGCGGCTGCTTTTACCGTTCGGTCCCGAATTTGGTGGAATGGTCCCGCTAAGTTCAACCCTTTTAATGCCGCGGATCGGCTTCCTAACAGCCGTGGGTCGGGAGTAACCCCTCTGCAGTGTCCTAATTTTCTGGGGGCGCTGCGGTCGTCTATCTTGTGAATGGGTTGGGTGTTTTACCTCTGAGCGGCACTTTTTTGCATACCATGGGTTAAATGGCCAGGTCACATGGACCCCGAAGGCTCAGAGAAGGTTGGGGGAGTGGACCCATGGACCCCGAAGGCTCAGAGAAGGTTGGGGGAGTGGACCCACTGGAACAGTTGTTGGGAGACAGATGGTAGCCTCCCGTCAAGGCCATCCAGCGTGTTCTTTAACGTACACAGGGTATGGCTCTCCCGCACACGGGGCCACGGCTTAACGTCCCATCCGACGGACGGCGGCCTTTCCAAGCCCATCGGTGTCCCCTACTGACCGTGGGCAGGGCGGGGAATTTTGCGGAGATAAATCTCAACGCTGACCCAGCTGGGACTCGAACCTGAGAACTACAGATTACGAGCCTGGCGTGTTACCGACTGAGCCACCCCCGCCCCATCTTGTGAATGGAGTAGTACGTTTTGAGTAATACGTTAACGGTGAAAAGCTATGAATGAACTTATCAATGGAAAGAGTTATTAATGGACATACGTTTTGCGCTTTGGCGTGGTTTAACTAGTGTATTAATATTCACAGTCAGCGGCGTAGCCAAGAGTGGGATTATGGGTTTATAACCCTTTACTTTGAAGGCTTGAGTAACGTATATTTTCTGAGGCAGTTCCCTAAGTTAAAAGTAAACTTTATACGTGAAAATGTCGTCTCAATCATATTAATTAAAATAGCGATCTTCTGTATTATGCTCCTTAATACTTGAAGATCTCTAAAAGCTGAAATATTTAATATCCGCGTTGTCACTCATAAGAATTTTTCTCTACAGTTGATTAAAACAGGAATAAAAAAAACTGTTGGAGTAAATCGTTTACTAAAATAAGTGGAATTTTAGATGTTTCTGTAATGGTTTTCTTAGTTTACGCTCATTTTTAATAAAAAGTGTTTAGAACTAGATCAGGACCAGTCCATGCCGTAACTCGTAAAACAATTCATCAATATACTGAATCTGGATCACTTCCAAATTTTTGACCAAACATTTTTAGGTGCGTAACTAGATGATTTTGTCAAATAATAAAAAAAATAATAAATAAATACCTCCTCAAGCAGCTGCTTGCCACAGAGGTCTGACAGGAGCCTGTCAGTTTATATGCCATAGTAGAAGGTCTGAGAGGATGGCAGGACCTCAGCAGAAAAACGACACATACATCCATTCCTTACCGGGGCTCGAACCCAGGTCCCTTAGATCAGTAGCCAAGCGCGCTAACCACTCAGCCATTTAAATTTTTTTTTGTTTCTTAAAAAGTTTTTCCCTCCAGTTCATTATATAAAAAATAAAATAAATACCCCCTCAAGCAATTAGCTTGCCACAGAGGTCTGACAGGAGCCTGCCAGTTTATATGCCAGAGTAGAAGGTCTGAGAGGATGGCAGGACCTTGCAGAAAAACGACACATACATCCATGCCTTACCCGGGGCTCGAACCCAGGTCCCTTAGATCAGATAACCAAGCGCACTAACCACTCGGCCATCATTACTCATTGGAAATATATGTTTTCGTTTTCATGTAGCTAATTTTTCCTATAGCTTTTTAAGAATATAGTTTTTTTTCCTTAGTGTCTCTTCACTAAGTTTCGAGTGGACAGGCTTGAACTAAAGTTATAGAGCTGCTCCTGTTAAGTAATCATCATCATCATCATCCTCAAGCAGCCATGGGCTACGGAGGTCCAACCAGACCGTGCAATTTAGTTCTCCAAGCAAGTCTATCCTGAGCTACATCTACTGCATCTGACCACTGCACACCAATTCTAACAAGGTCCTGTTTGACATTGTCTGCCCACCGCATCCTAGGTCTCCCCTTCTTTCTGAGGCCTTTAGGCACACTGTTTATAACCCTATTCGCCAATCTATAATTATTCATACGGGCAACATGGCCAAACCAACGGAGTCTCTCTCTGCACAATATGCTGCTTAAAGGAGGTTGCAAACTCCTTTGCCTAATCTCATCATTAGTTACAAAGTTGAACCACCTAATGCCCAAGATACTGCGTAAGCATCTGGAATCAAAAGCATCTAGTTTCCTGTTACAACTACAATAATTCTTTAACTATTAAATAAATATTATGAAACGAATATTATTGAAAATCGAGATTTGAATTATCTTCAATTTATCTTAAGTGACATTACCTTCTCTCCCCTAAAAATAATTTGTTGCATTGTTCGGCATAAGAGATCTACCCTCTGTAAAAAAAACTTCTGCTAAAAAAATTTATACAAATGTAAAACATCAATCGCTCTTATTGCAAACAATTTCCAAGTGATGCTAAAACCAATAGAGAGGGGGTGGCTCAGTCAGCAGCGCACCAGACTCGTAATCTCCTGTTTCCACGTTCGAGTCCCAGCTGGGCCAGAGTTGAGATTTATCTCCACAAAATTCCCTGCCCACGGTCAGTCGGGGACAGCGATGGTCTTGGAAAGGCCGTCTGTCGGATGGGACGCTGAGCCGTGACCTCGTGTTCGGAAAAGCACACGAAGTGCATGTTAACCTCGTGTGCCTGTGCACCTGTTCATGTTAAAGAACACACTGGATGGTCTTGAAAGGAGGCTACCATCTGGATGGTCTTGAAGGGAGGCTACCATCTGGATGGTCTTGACGGGAGGCTACCATCTGGATGGTCTTGACGGGAGGCTACCATCTGTCTACCACAACTCCTCCACCTTCTCTGAGCCTTCGGGTCCTTGTGACTTGGCCATTTAGTCCATTGTATGCAAAAAAAAAGGTGCCGCTCAGAGGTAACCCAACCTAAAACCAATAAAAAAGTTTGAGGTCGAGTTCAGAACTCTGCACCTCAACTCAAACACTCCATTTGCGATATTCAATTTTGGCTCCGACTAACATATTAAATTTTTAATTTTTCTTCCAGCTACTAATGCATTTCACACCAGAGGCGATGTCAAAACTATGTTACCGTAACATTACCTCTAAAAAAATTAATCTCAATTATTAACATGCAGAACTGAGAGAGCATAGGAAGCTTTTACCACCCCGCAACTGGTCTGTGGAAGGTTATCCTTTTTCCCAATTCTCGTTAAAGAGAATTGTGCGCCACCCACATTCACTTTAATTACGAAAAACTTCACCATTTCCAGCCAACGCTGAAATTATAGACGACAATGTCTGATAAAAGCATTTACTTGGTCAAGGTTTTTTCCTTCCTTTCCCCCTTTCCCCCCTTTCCCCTCTCTTCCCTCTTATCGGGATGTTCGTTTCCCTATCGCCTCTTAATTTTCCCTCCCTTTTTTTTTCGTTTTTTTCCCGTACGATTAAACAAAGATCACGAGATTTGTGCTCTCAGCTTTTGGCATCATGTGAATGCAACTGGTGAAACTTGTTTTAGAGGAAAGATGATCAAAACGAAACAAGAATGATTCTGCTAATGTCTACATTTGCGATGATGGGTTTTCTGAAGAGAAACTGAGGAGGAGGTGGATCTTAAGTAACTGAAGACTCGAAGATTTAATCTCTCCCTCCCACAACACTTTCCCATAATGATAACTGTCTGTCCTTGCAACACAATAGTGTAAAAAACAAATGGTTATGTCAGAAATTATTTATGGTTGGGTGAAAATCTGTGGGATTCTTCAGGATGATTTTCAATAAATGGTAGAAACATTAAGAATGAACAGCGAAGTCTAACTCTATAATTATAGCATGCATCAAGCATGACACCCAGCGTTGAAAGGGTATGACGATTCAAATGGCGTTCGGCCAGTTTCTGGTAACGTCTGTCGAAACTTACCGTCACAGATGTTACGGAGAGTGGCGGAGAAAACTTAATGCATTTAGTGCATTTTCCTTTAACTGCGCACGGAAAGGAAATTTGCAATAATAATAATGTTTATTCCACGAAATTAATTACGCTTTAAGGCCATTGATCATTTCAAAAGACATTGATAAATTGTTGAAAACAGGAAACACAGCGGGCACGATTCGATTCGGTTTGTGATACTAGTTGTAAATTGGATTGAATTGTTTTACCTTTTTGCACACCATGGGCTAAATGGCCAGGTCACATGGACCCCGAAGGCTCAGAGAAGGTTGGGGGAGGGGACCAATGTTGGAAGACAGATGGTGGCCTCCCGTCAAGGCCATCCAGCGTGTTCTTTAACGTGCACAGGGTATGGCTCTCCCGCACACGGGACCACGGCTTAACGTCCCATCCGACGGACGGCGGCCTTTTCAAGCCCATCGGTGTCCCCTACTGACCGTGGGCAGGGCTGGGAAATTTTGCGGAGATAAATCTCAACGCTGACCCAGCTGGGACTCGAACCTGGGAACTACAGATTAGGAGCCTGGCGCGCTACCGACTGAGCGACCCCAGCCACCATATACTAGTTGTGATACTAGAGATGAAATGCACAATGTAAACAGAAAAATTATAACACTAAACTATTTAAATATGAAATAAATTTAAATGTTCTAGAACAGAAGTGTTAAAACATTTTTAGTTTGTTTTTTGAAAAAACAACAACAACAACAAACGAGCTGATTGTAGTCTGTAGACATTCAACATTTTTTGTGTTTAGACATTAAAAATTTCTTTTTGGGTTAGATATTGAGGAAGTTTTAGGAATTTCACTTTTCGAATCACCCAATACTTTAAATTGGTTTCTCTAAAAGAAGAAAAAAACACTTTTCGAATCACCCAATACTTTAAATTGGTTTCTCTAAAAGAAGAAAAAAAAGAAGAAAATTTCAAAATATTGAACACAAATTGCAAACGGTACTTATGCTAAGACTTTGAAATTTTGGCTGTGAAGTGTATGAGATTTTCATTGAAACAATTATTTGCCTCCCTTACTCCCCCCCCCCCCTCACTTCTCAGTCGAAGGAGGGGTAGGAAAACTACTTTTTTTCCCTATTTTTGATGTATAAGAAATTATATTTCAATTACTAATAATACAAAAAATATAATAAATACCCCCTCAAGCAGCTGCTTGCCACAGAAGTCTGACAGGAGCTTGTCAGTTTATATGCCACAGTAGAAGGTCTGAGAGGATGGCAGGACTTCAGCAGAAAAACGACACATACATCCATGCCTTACCCGGGGCTCGAACCCAGATCCCTTAGATCAATAGCCAAGCATGTTAACCACTCGGCCATGGGACGGCTAACTAATAAAGCATTACCATTTGCAATCCCTAGCACTGTCCATTTACAAGGTATTTAACCACTATTATGCTGTCGAAGTATGCTGATGAAATGAAAAAAAGATGATGATCATCATCATCATGAGCTTAGTAGGATCCATACTCACGACTTTCTGGTTGGGTTGTTTTACCTCTGAGCGGTACTTTTTTGCACACCATGGGCTAAATGGCCAGGTCACATGGACCCCGAAGGCTCAGAGAAGGTTGGGAGAGGGGACCCACTGGAACAGTTGTTGGGAAACAGATGGTAGCCTCCCGTCAAGGCCATCCAGCGTGTTCTTTAACGTGCACAGGGTATGGCTCTCCCGCACACGGGGCCACGGCTTAACGTCCCATCCGACGGACGGCGGCCTTTCCAAGCCCATCGGTGTCCCCTACTGACCGTAGGCAGGGCGGGGAATTTTGCGGAGATAAATCTCAACGCTGACCCAGCTGGGACTCGAACCTGGGAACTACAGATTACGAGCCTGGCGCGCTACCGACTGAGCCACCCCGCCCTCGACTCTCTGGTAACATATCAGGTGCCCTGACCGCTGAGCTACCAATCAGTGATCAATCTCTTAAGCCAAGCCATAGGTCGATCACATAAAGCTATTAACGTAATTTCCCAGTATTTTTAAGTACATAAGAGAGACTGAAGAGAGAATAAATCAGAAATTTTTTGAGGTTGAAGAAGTTCCCAAAACGGCTTTGAATTCCTTGTCATCAGAAGGATGTCCCTCTTTGGCGGGAGGTTTGAACCATGGAGGTAGGTTTGAACAGCGTATAAAGGTTAAAGCCTTTTTTTCACAGTGTTGCCATGGTAGGCACACGTTTATGATTCATGTCTTCCAACCATTTGTTTAATGCCTTTTCAGTCTTCACTGAAGTCTTATCACGCACTTAGCTCTTCACTTTATTAGTTATTACAGCACTTGACGAGTTTTCCACCCTCGAATCATCATAGCACGGATGTTAGATTCATTACAGCCATATTTGCACGTTAGAGACCGACATACCTTTTTCTCAATAAGTCCAACATAGCCAGTTTTTCCTTCAATGTTTGGGGGCGGCTCAGTCGGTAGCGCGTCACGCTCGTAATCTGTAGTTCCCAGGTTCGAGTCCCAGCTGGGTCAGCGTTGAGATTTATCTCCGCAAAATTCCCCGCCCTGCCCACGGTCAGTAGGGGACACCGATGGGTTGGAAAGGCCGTCGTCCGTCGGATGGGACGTTAAGCCGTGGCCCCGTGTGCGGGAGAGCCATACCCTGTGCACGTTAAAGAACACGCTGGATGGCCTTGACGGGAGGCTACCATCTGTCTCCCAACAGCTGTTCCAGTGGGTCCCCTCCCCTAACCTTCTCTGAGCCTTCGGGGTCCATGTGACCTGGCCATTTAGCCCATGGTGTGCGAAAAAGTGCCGCTCAGAGGTAAAACAACCCAACCCAACCTTCAATGTTAAAACAGATCTCTATTTATTCACTTGAGCACCAGATGAAGCTGTTAAAGGGGTCATGTTGACCGAAAATACGTATCTTTAAACACTAAAAACTGCTCGGCCAGATAGTTCAATTCGCGTAAGTTGTATTTGTGTTGTTTTACCTCTGAACGGCACTTTTTTGCACCCCATGGGCTAAATGGCCAAGTCACATGGACCCCGAAGACTCAGAGAAGGTTGGGGGAGGGGACCCACTGGAACAGCTGTTGGGAGACAGATGGTGGCCTCCCGTCAAGGCCATCCAGCGTGTTCTTTAACGTGCACAGGGTATGGCACTCCCACACACGGGGCCACGACTTAACGTCCCATCCGACGGACGGTGGCCTTTTCAAGCCCATCGGTGTCCCCTACTGACCGTGATCAGGGCGGGGAGTTTTGCGGAGATAAATCGCAACGCTGACCCAGCTGGGACTCGAACCTCGAACCTGGGAATTTTAACGTTTACGTAAAGTGAAACAAGCAATCCACTGTACAGAAAATGTGACTTTAAACTATTCGAAACACATACAATGGAGTCGCATCATACGCGCATTTAACTTACGCGAATGAGCCACCCCCGCCCCATTCGCGTAAGTTAAATGCGCGTATGATGCGACTCCATTGTATGTGTTTCGAATAGTTTAAAGTCACATTTTCTGTACAGTGGATTGCTTGTTTCACTTTACGTAAACGTTAAAATTTTCAGAAAAACAAACAGAAACAAAGGGGAATGATTAATGATCTATTTAAAAACTTTGCAAGCAGCTACATTCGAAGAAATATCAATTTCATAAATATTCATTTTATTAATTTTATGAGATAATGAGAATCAAAATAAAGCTGTTCAAAAGTAAAACAACTCAACCTATGATCCACGAGAACTGTTGAAACGTCAACTGCGCATTCTCAGAGTCTTACTCATTCTCCGCCACTTATAACTATTAAAATTTTAAGATACTTCAAGTCTCGGTTGTTTCACCTCTGAGCGGAACTTTTTTCCACACAATGGGCTAAATAGTAAGGTCACACCTTACTATTAGCCCATTGTGTGGAAAATTAAGGAAAATAGGAGGTTTGAGGAACGGGTTGGGTTGTTTTACCTCTGAGCGGCACTTTTTTGCATACTATGGGCTAAATGGCCAGGTCACTGGACCCCGAAAGCTCAGAGAAGGTTGAGGGAGGGGACTCACTGGAACAGCTGTTGGGAGACAGATGGTAGCCTCCCGTCAAGGCCATCCAGCGTGTTCTTTAACGTGCACAGGGTATGGCTCTCCCGCACATGGGGCCACGGCTTAACGTCCCATCCGACGGACGGCGGCCTTTCCAAGCTCATCGGTGTCCCCTACTGACCGTGGGCAGGGCAGGGAATTTTGCGGAGATAAATCTCAACGCTTTCCCAGCTGGGACTCGAACCTGGGAACTACAGATTGCGAGCCTGGCGCGCTACCGACTGAGCCACCCCCGCCCCATTTGAGGAACGGACAACATCCTTTCCTCAAAGAGTTAGGAGACAGACGGAAGCCTCCCGTCGAGGCCCCCTAAGGTTTGGGGAAGGGAACCCACTGAACAACATGCCACAAGTTGGGGCTCAGAGTGGCAACTGCAGATTGCCAGCAGGGTTGACACTATTATTGCACATGGGACAGAGTTTGCGAGCTATCGATTCAGTCATCCCGCCCTATATAGATTATAGATTAATTTGACAGGGAATTGATGGATTCTGACGTTTGGTTTGTGAGAAATCAACTGTATCATATTCTCCCTCATTGCAATTCACGCTATATCACTGCTAAACGACATCTTGTATGAACAAGATGCACTAAACTCGATGATCCTACAAAACATGGGGCGGGGATGACTCAGTCGGTAACGCGCTAGCCTCGTAATCTGTAGTTCCCAGATTCGAGTCCCACCTAGGTCAACGTTGAGATTTATCTCCGCAAAATTCCCCGCCCTGCCCAGTAGTACCGATGGGCTTGGAAATGCCGCCGTCCGTCGGATGGGACGTTAAACCGTGGCCCCGTGTGTGTGGCCCCGTGAGAGTCATACCCTGTGCACGTTAAAGAACACGCTGGATGGCCTTGACGGGAGGCTACCATCTGTCTCCCAACAGCTTTTCCAGTGGGTCTCCTCCCCCAACCTTCTCTGAGCCTTCGGGGTCCATGTGACCTGGCCATTTAGCCCATGGTGTGCAAAAAAAGTGCCGCTCAGAGGTAAAAGAACCCAACCTACAAAACATTCCTTTCAGTCCATGAACTGCAGCTTTCAAGGTGAATAAACAAAACCCTCTCTCTCCCTTAAAAGCACAATAAATACATAAAGATCGCGCAGAATTTGCCTCCCGGGGTCCCTAGGCCTTCATCTTAGCATGACCTCAATCGTGACCTCTCCTCGTGAGCCTACTAGCACCATAAACTTCCTGTCTCTGCATGTCATGGCCAGACCAGGCGCACCATCACCAACGGCGGATGATGCTGAGTGTCTTGTGAGGTTTGACTCACCTGGTTCAATGGACTCTGACTGAGCGTCTTCATGTGATCTAAACGTTTCGGTTGAATATAAGGTTGGGCATTTATCGCTTAAAGTGTAAGAACACCGGAAGTTAGTCTGTTTCCTAGAAGTATCCAGATGTTCCTTATCGCAGTGTTTTCTTAAAATAACATTAGAATCATTGATTTGATTGGCTGATAAAAAAGCAAAGTTTCTGATTCTTGACGACCTCACGAAATTTCAGTTCCTTTTGTTCATTTGCTCTCTAATAACCATCTAATGGTTGCTTTTCTTATTTTTATTTTTTGGCAAATATATTTTTTATGCAAAAGAGCATTTTAAAATGCATTCCTCAAACTTCACCCTGCCTTCGATGAAAAAGGAGATACTGACGATCTTGGAAAGGACACCATCTATCCGATAGGACGTTGAGTCGGGATCTTCGGTGCACAGGACCGGGATAAGAGGAGGGGGGGATGTCAAGCGAAGCTATTAAACCGGAAAAAGGTAAGCGGTTGGGAAGAGACAGACTTTCCTTTTCAATGCAACATTTACTCCTTATCCTTACTGGGGCGGGGGTGGCTCAGTCGGTAGCGCGCCAGGCTCGTAATCTGTAGTTCCCAGGTTCGAGTCCCAGCTGTGTCAGTGTTGAGATTTATCTCCGCAAAATTCCCCGCCCTGCCCACGGTCAGTAGGGGACACCGATGGGCTTGGAAAGGCCGCCGTCCGTCGGATGGGACGTTAAGCCGTGGCCCCGTGTGCGGGAGAGCCATACCCTGTGCACGTTAAAGAACACGCTGGGTGGCCTTGACGGGAGGCTACCATCTGTCTCCCAACAGCTGTTCCAGTGGGTCCCCTCCCCCAACCTTCTCTGAGCCTTCGGGGTCCTTGTGGCCTGGCCATTTAGCCCATGGTGTGCAAAAAAGTGCCGCTCAGAGGTAAAACAATCCAATCCAAAGTCTCCTACAGCTGGCCAGTAAGTTCCCTTTTTGCAATCAACCCTCAGCTCTTGGTGTCCTTGTGACCTGGTATCAAAAAAAGTTCCGTTTACAGATAGAATAGCCCAATCAACGCTTGAGATGAGTACAGATACTTACCACATCATTAAAGAATTTCCTTGTTATGTTGAAGAAGACACCACAGGGCCGCCAGGATACCGCAATGATATCTCCGTTGGCTCGCAATAAAATTGTACTGTTGGGGTTCGGGTTCGAGTCCATGGATAGAATAATTGTTTGTTCCGTTATAACTTGCAGATAAGCTAGTAGCTTTGCGGGTCTGATCACAAAATGAAAAAAAAAAGCAAAAACAGAACTCAGTATTTTTTAAAAATAACGTTTTATGGGAAAGAGAATAACAAATATTACATACCGTAAAATAATTATAATTATTTGTGGAAAACTAGAAATAATTCGCAAAAACTGAAAAATTTCGAGTAACATCATTATAAGCTTTAAAGGTGACTCGTTAGAGATAGAGAGATAATACTTGAAAGAATAATTAAAGTCTGAATAATGTTTATCATTTTAATTACTAAAGACTGAGTACAGTGGCTCAAAAAAATATCCGAACACTATGGTTGATTACAGAATTCAGATAAAATATCTGGCAACGATTTTTTTAGAAATTGGTGATCTGGCAAACTTCGTGTCACGTGATTACAGAATTCAGGAAAAATATCTGGAGCGTGTACAGTTGCTGTACACGCTCCAGTTACCGTTCACAGCAAACTGGAGCGTGTGCAGTTACTGCACACGCTCCAGTTTGCTGTGAACGGTAACTGCACACGCTCAATATTTCCGTGAGTGAGCCCACACGATCTAGTATCAAAATAATATGACCACCTACAGTCGCTCAAAAAAGTATCCGAACACTATGGTTGATTACAGAATTCAGGAAAAAAATCGTTGCCAGATATTTTTCCTGAATTCTCTAATCAACCATAGTGTTCGGATACTTTTTTGAGCGACTGTACACGAAGATTGCCAGATCACTAATTTCTAAAAAAATCGTCCATTTCGACAGACGGCAGCGTATGCAAGCCCATCGGTGTCCCCTATTGAACGAGGGCAAGGCGGGGAGTTTTGCGGTGATAAATCTCAACGCTGAGACTGAGACTCGAACCTGGGAACTACATTTTACAAGCCTAGCACGCTACCGACTGAGAATATTTTCACATCAATATTACAATGACTTTAATATGGATGCTGAGAATGAAATAAAGGATTAAAATAAATTAAAAAATAAACGAACATCATTTCACAAGCATTTTACATTTCATGTCTCTAAGAAAGTGGGCGGGGGTGGCTCAGTCGGTAGCGCGCCAGGCTCGTAATCTGTAGTTCCCAGGTTCGAGTCCCAGCTGGGTCAGCGTTGATATTTATCTCCGCAAAATTCCCCGCCCTGCCCACGGTCAGTAGGGGACACCGATGGGCTTGGAAAGGCCGCCGTCCGTCGGATGGGACGTTAAGCCGTGGCACCGTGTGCGGGAGAGAGTTATACCCTGTGCACGTTAAAGAACACGCTGGATGGCCTTGACGGGAGGCTACCATCTGTCTCCCAACAGCTGTTCCAGTGGGTCCCTCCCCTAACCTTCTCTGAGCCTTCGGGGTCCATGTGACCTGGCCATTTAGCCCATGGTGTGCAAAAAAGTGCCGCTCAGAGGTAAAACAACCCAACAACCCATGTCTCTAAGAAAAAGAAATAGTTCCCTTTTGTAGTCAGAAACATTTCATGGTAGTCGATTTCCGTTACGACGAGAAGATTATTCCAAGCAGCACTTTTTCCAATGCACCAAAAAATACTTCCTCAATCCCTTGAGTCCATTGAAATCAAGAAGGATTTTCACCGGCTTTCGAATAAAATCACATTTCTTGCCTCCGCACCAAAAATGTATTTTTTGTTCTTTGCACCTTCGTGGTTGTCTCCGTTTGATTTCACACATCGAATATATAGAGATAAATATTTCCCATCTTCGAACATTTCGATGGTCAATGGCGTGAAGATTGGAAATCTTTTAGGAGGGTGGAGGGAAATTTTGAATCTTGTCTAGACTCCCCAGTGTTTTTTTCTTTTCTTTTAGGAAAATTGCTTCCAATAATGTTGGAAATTGGATCGGAAGGGGAGGGGGGAGGTGAAAAAGGAGATCTAGTCCACCCCGTTACGAAAAACTTGAAGGTTAAAATTTGAAACATTTTAACTGCAGAAAGAAAAAAGCAATTACTTAATTTATTTTCTATTCGCATCACCATTTCATTTGCATATAACGATCCTATTTTTGTAGAGTGAATAATCCGTTTTTAATCTAGATAGATCGTAGATCGTATAATCATATTCGATGTACCGGGTAATAATTTTACCCTTAATAATCTCCATCATAAAGATTGACATGAATAAAAGCAAAATATATAAGTAAACCACCCTTAGGTAGGCCCCTAAGGGTAAACATAAGAAAAGCTAAAAATAGCAGTAAAATTCTATAAGAAACCTAAAACGGGTAGGTCTCCTCAGAGAACGCTACCGATTTAGGCCTCTTCAAAACAGTATGATCGTAAAGAATCAGAGAAGAAATAATCTCATTGGGATTATTGCTTACAGCCTTAAAAATCTTTTTGAGGTGCGTTTTATATGTGTATATATATATGGTCGATGTCCAGGTCTTTATGGAGTTGTCTGTTAGTGACAAATCAGGGGGCATCGACCGCAGTTCTCAAAATCTTGTTCTGTAAGATCTGAATCTTTCGAATATTGGTGGGCGTAGTATTCGACCATATGGGTGAAGCATAAAAACATTTACAACCTCTGGCTGGCTATTCTATCTAATATTTAAAAGTTTAATTATTGACTGGTAGTTATATTTCAGGTATTGTTCTTGTCATTTTTCTGTTCCAAGAAGTCCATCTTCAACTTTCATCCGTACTTCACTGGAAAGAATTTATTTATTGAAGTTGAGAATGATTCATACTACTGTTAAAGAGTGATTGCTGAACAAATATGTGAATGAAAAGTCACATTCGAAGTTCTCTAACTTTAAAAAATAATCTTTTTACGTAAAAATGTCACTGGATGCGAACTGAAGATCTCACTCAAATCTTTCTAATTCTCGATTTCCAACAATATTCTTGTAATATTTACAGAGTTATTAAGTTGGGAACAATTAACACCGAACGCTGCTGTTATACTTGTTCTAAACATTTTCAAAATTAATTGAAAGTTTCATTACACCAAATTCTAAATTTGCATTTATTTTAGTAAGCTGTTGAAACAATTTTAATTTATGTTTCAGTGGGCTTTTGAAATAAATTGTTATGATCGGTGAAGCCGCTTTTAAATGAAATGCTTCAAGTTCCATAACTAAGGGATAGAGGTGGCTCATGTCAGTAGAGCGCCAGGCTCGTAATCTACAGTTTCCAGGTTCGAGTTGCGCCTAGGCCATCGTCCAGATTTACCTCCGCACAACATCGTGCCCTTGGTCAGAAGGTGATACCAATGAGCTTGGAAAGGACGCCGTCCTTGGGATGCGACGATAAGCCATGGCACCATGTGCGGGAGAACCATAACCTGTGCACGCTAAAGAACACGCTGGATGGCTTTGACGGGAGACTGCCATCTGTCTCCCAACAGTTCTCGAACTTTCGGGGTCCTTGTGACCAGGACATTTAGCCCATTGTGTACAAAATAGTTGGGTTGGGTTGTTTTACCTCTGAGCGGCACTTTTTTGCACACCATGGGCTAAATGGCCAGGTCACATGGACCCCGTAGGCTCAGAGAAGGTTGGTGGAGGGGACCCACTGGAACAGCTGTTGGGAGACAGATGGTAGCCTCCCGTCAAGGCCACCCAGCGTGTTCTTTAACGTGCACAGGGTATGGCTCTCCCTCATACGGGGCCACGGCTTAACGTCCCATCCGACGGACGGCGGCCTTTCCAAGCCCATCGGTGTCCCCTACTGACCGTGGGCAAGGCAGGGAATTTTGCGGAGATAAATCTCAACGCTGACCCAGCTGGGACTCGAACCTGGGAACTACAGATTACGAGCCTGACGCGCTACCGACTGAGCCACCCCCGCCCCATGTACAAAATAGTGCCGCTTAGATAACCCAACTCTTAAATGTCATAAGAATGTTGTAAAAATCGAGATTCCTGAAATTAAAACATCTCCACTGACTATTTTCCATAAAAAAACTTATTCTCAAAGTTAGGTAGTTTTGAATGTGACGTTCCACTATCATAAACATTGAACTGTACACAAACATTTTTTAATATAGTATATACGAAGAAAATTCCTACTTTCGTTTTTCTGATATCATTAATAAGAGAGATAATTCCCAACGAAGCCTTCTCAATTAACTCATCAAGAGCAAAACTAAAACAAAAATTAATTGAAATTTAAGAAGATAGTTTAAAGAGGAAGAAATGACGTGGCTGATCATAGAGGAACCAGGAAGTGGAAGAGAGCGAATTTTCGAAAGCCCGAGGCCATTTCCTCCTTCCCCAAAGGAACCAATGAGAAGAGCAGAGAGAGAAATATCGCTTACGACACTCGAATTCCCGCAGCTTAATGTCTTCTCAGTACGCTGACAAACGAAAGCTTTTGCTTATGAAAAACTCAGTGATGCTCATACCACGTGACGATAAGAAGTGCATGACGGAAGAGGATAAGGACCGAAGTTTTTCCTTCTAATTTTCGAAGGAGACAGTTTTGTTCCAATTCTCTCCTGAAGTAGCTTTCGAAAGATGAGGTTGGTATTGTCAGATAGCATGATCAGAGAGGTATTCGCCACGACATTGTTATTTTCGCATACTAATATGGGTTGTATTAGACGGTAGCGCGCCAGGCTCATAACATACAGTTCCAGGTTCGAATATCACCTGGACCAGCGTTGAAATTTATCTCCGTAAAACTCCCCGCCCTGCCCTCGGTCAGTAGGGGACACCGATGGGCTTGGAAAGGCCGCAATCCGTCGGATGGTCCCGTGTGCCGGAGAGCCATACCCTGTGTACGTTAAAGAACACGCTGGATGGCCTTTGAAATAAGAACCTTTGGAAGGGTTGGGTTATCTCTGAGCGGCACTTTTTTGCACACCATGGGCTAAATGGCCAGGTCACATGGACCCCGAAGGCTCAGAGAAGGTTGGGGGAGAGGACCCACTGGAACAGCTGTTGGGAGACAGATGGTAGCCTCCCGTCAAGGCCATCCAGCGTGTTCTTTAACGTGCACAGGGTATGGCTCTTCCGCACACGGCGCCACGGCTTAACGTCCAATCCGACGGACGGCGGCCTTTCCAAGCCCATCGGTGTCCCCTACTGATCGTGGGCAGGGCGGGGAGTTATGCGGAGATAAATCTCAACGCTGACCCAGCTGGGACTCGAACCTGGGAACTACAGATTACGAGCCTGGCGCGCTACCGACTGAGCCACCCCCGCCCCACCTTTGGAAGGAAACTCGTAGTAGTATCAGAAACTTTCCTTTCTGCGAATCGGTAATACGAAAACAATAGCGTTTTTCCCACGTGTTGGGAAACCAGATGTTACTAGGCAAGATATCATTAAAATTGTGACGTTGTGAATTTGGATTTCTCTCATTATATCAATCCGAGTGAAAACTGATAAACATCCTTCTTTAAAAGCATAATTCTTGGTATCTATAACATAGTGCTGGTCATCAACGCTTGAATACCCACCTGCAGAGATGGGTCTATCAACTGTGGTTGCCGGAACTTCATCGTCATTTGCAGCTTTGTAATGTTTGCATGTCATTATGGAAGATGACAAAAACGCAGAATCTCTAGTTTCGAATGCAGCAATATTTCTCCGAATTCTACACTCAGATGGAATCATAAGTAGAGAAGAGCCGCTGTTTCCTACATATTCTTCAACTTAGCAACATTAAATGACAAAGTTCACGGCTTTTAACTTATTTAACAACAAAATCAACAATATAAGAAAGAAAATAAGCTAATTTTTGAATAAAATTAAAGAGATTTGATCGCCAACAACATTCATATTTATGAACTACGAAGGTTGAAATTTCATTTCCATAATGTTTTGATATCGTGCTACTGTCTTTGAATTAATACTAGAATACTTACTAGTATAATAGATAGCTACAATGATAAAATTATGCTGCACCACGGATTAATACGTAAGAATTTACAGTGAGACAATAAATTGTGTACTAGTTAGCATACTTAATAAACTTATTACCTTGTTAAGGTCAGTGATGTAACTTTTACGGGAAACTTAGAGATTGCACAGTTGATGCCTCAGCATCTTTGAGACTGGAGTGTTTTAATCACATTATCTCCCTTCCCGTAACAGCATGCCTCTTGGAATAGAATGGTACTTTTGCTTCTATTGAATCAGAAAATAATTTTTGTTTTATAAAGAAGATTTTTATAAAGAACATTTTTTTTAAGACATTTTTATATAAAATTCATGCATTTATTTATGACTGTCTTATTAATTTCTTGTCGCATTACAAAGTGTTTCACCATCAAAGATGATTAAATAACACTGAATTAGATTGTAAAATTAGGCTATTTCACCCAGTAATCTATTGATTGTATTAAATTTATCCAGTATACTAGGGATTAATATTCTAGATTCATATAGACATTTAAACATTAACCTAATAATTAATTAATTATTAATCAAAATTCCTTTTATTTAATCAATTACGATATTTATTTTCCCAATAGTTTGCATGATATAATGTCGAATGTTCACTGCTTTATGGGAGGCACAATTTTATAGTAAACTAATTTATTTCAATTTATTGAGAAAAATCAATTATCAACGATTCTACTGAACTTTTTGGCATTCGCATTCATGACTGGGTTTGCTTGTGAATTTGTATGCTTGTTTAGCAATAACTGGCGAACTGTCTCAGGAACCATTCCTTTTTTTAAGAAACGATTTCTTTATCTAAAAGTGCATATCGTGTTGCAAAATGAATAGAATCTACCTCTTAGGAGAGAAATGGCATAATAAGTGAAAGAATAATAATATATCAGTACTTTATATTAAAAAAATACAGCACTATGTAGTAAATGTTGCACTTACAGGAAGTATAATTTTGTACAATTTACTACTTCATTAACTATTCAATATTATACACTGCCGGAAATTGAAAAAAGAACACCATTAACAATTGAAGTGTAATCTATGAGATTTATGTAATAGAAACAACTTGTTGAGAAAGGACAGTGATCACACGTGTGAAGTGATTCAATGTTTATTTTACCTTTTAATGAGTATTACATTTTACAGAAGGCACATTTTAATAAGGTGTTGATCCTCCTCGAGCAGCAATACAAGCTTCCAATCTGGCACACAATCGGTCGTACAAATTCTGGATATCACGCTGGGGGATACCATTCCATGCGCTTTCAACTTGGACGCGTAATTCAGCGATGGTCGTTACCTGCCGCGGTCCGCGGAAGAGTCTTTGTCCGATCCATCCCAAACATGCTCGATTGTAGACAAGTCCGGAGAGTGTGCTGGCCAAGGGAGTTGGTGCACTGCCTGAAGAGCATGTTGAGTTGTCCGGGAGGAATGTGGGCGGGCGTGCTGTAATATCGCATTTGGGATTACATTCAAATATGGCAGGACGACCTGCTGTACGATGTTGCTGACGTACGTATTGCTATTCATGTACCCTGTACAAACACCAGACACGTACGAGGGTGATAGCTAATCGCTCTCCACACCATGATGCCCGGCGTGGGCCCTGTGTGTCGATGGCGGATGCATGATGGAAGAAGCCGCTCACCTTGTCACCTTCAGACGCGTAAACGACCATCAGACGCTCCTAAGCAGAATCGGCTTTCATCACTGAAGATCACAAACTGCCATTCTTCCCTCCAATGAATTTGTGACGCCGTAGCCGTCCGTTCTGCCACCGATGCCCTCCTAACACTCCGATTCTCTCGTGCGTTCGTAACTCTGTGTTTCCCGGAACCACGTCTGCGAGTGTGCGAATGCTCTTCTGACCATCGACGCCACAATCGTACCACTGACGATACCTCTTGTCCAACGCAGTGTGCAATTTGACGAAAAGACCAACCTGTTTCACGAGTTGGGTTGGGTTGTTTTACCTTTGAGCGGCACTTTTTTGTACACCATGGGCTAAATGGCCAGGTCACATGGACCCCGAAGGCTCAGAGAAGGTTGGGGAAGGGGACCCACTGGAACAGCTGTTGGGAGACAGATGGTAGCCTCCCGTCAAGGCCATCCAGCGTGTTCTTTAACGTGCACAGGGTATGGCTCTCCCGCACACGGGGCCACGGCTTAACGTCCCATCCGACGGACGGCGGCCTTTCCAAGCCCATCGTGTCCCCTACTGACCGTGGGCAGGGCGGGGAATTTTGCGGAGATATATCTCAACGCTGACCCAGCTGGGACTCGAACATGGGAACTACAGATTATGAGCCTGGCGCGCTACCGACTGAGCTACCCCTGCCCCCCTGTTTCACGAAGACACACTATACGACCTCGCTCAAACTCCACTAACTGAACAAATGTTGCGCATCTGCGTCGTCCAGGCATGGTAGCTTCTTCAAAGAACACAACAACACAACATGAATAACTTCCTTCTTCATGCCCTAGTCCTTAAATATGCGCTGCGTACATTTGCATTTTGTCATCCTCAGTTACGTCATTATTTCATCCATTGATTTTAAATCTTGGATCACAGTTTTTGCTGCCCTTAACTATTTACATATTACATATTGACATTCCTAAAGGAATTCCCTCTGGGTGTTTTTTTTTTTTTTTTCAATTTCCGCCAGTGTATATACAGTGTCCTTTACGTAGTCCTTGAAAAGACCAATAACTGTTTTTGCTCCCATTACAAAGTAATCATCCTTAGGGAACATGGACTTGATCTTTACCTTAATTAGCAATGTATCCATCTTGACTCTTAAGAGAAAATCTTACAATTCCTCCTCCCTATTTACGGCACCGATCAGATCATTAAAGATGTCTAGCAGCGTCTGAAACGATCTACTAAACTAATTAGACAAAAAGACTGAGGAAGGTTTAGAGGTCACTGATGAATTGATTCCACGTACTCTTGTCAAACAAATAATGATCTTTTAAGTTGGAGAAAGCAATAGGGTGGTGACATATCGGATGATGACTTTCAGAGAACAGATATTGAACGTCACTTTCCTTTGGTTGCTTTCTTGAGATGATTTCTGCGTCTAGCGTATCTTCTTTTTCGACACTAATTGTTTCGTTTACTTAGTACATTACTAGTGGCTGTTTTATGAAAACAAATGTAACTATATAATAAACAGATAAAAAGAGGATAACAGGATAAGGGGAGTAAAAGAAAATCGGCAGCCTGATTGGCAGCCGGTTATCCCAAATATAATAAAAAAAAGTATTGAAAATAATAAATTAAAAATGCCAAAATAATATAGTGGTATTGGTAAAAAAGCTTGTATTTTTCTTTAATAATGCAAAATATTAAAATGTCCGTCCCGTGGCCGAGTGGTTAGCGCGCTTGGCTGCTGATCTAAGGGACCTGGGTTCGAGCCCCGGATTAAGGCATGGATGTTCGTATTGTTTTTCTGCTGAGGTCCTACCATCATCTCAGATCTTCTACTGTGGCATATAAACTGTCAGGCTCCTGTCAGACCTCTGTGGCAACCAGCTGCTTGAGGGGGTATTTATTTATTATTATTATTATTTAATATACATGTACACAATATCTCAGTGGCCGAGTCCGTGCTTGGTAGCAGAGTTAAGGATTGGATTGTTTCGCCTCTGAATGACACGTTTTTGTTCGTAATGGTTTAAATGATCAGATCACAAGGGTCTCAAGGGCTCAGAGAAGTTTGGGGAAGGGAATCCACTAGACAGCTGTTAGGAGACAAAGGAAACCACCCGTCAAGGCCATTCAGTGTGTTCTTTAACGTGAACAGAGTATGGCTATTCTGCACACAGCTTAATGTTTCATCCGACGGACGACAGCTTTTCGAAACCCATTGGTGTATCCCCTTTCTCAGCTAGCGCAGGTGGAGTTTAGCCGAGATAAGTCTCAAAGCAGGTGTATTTGAGACTCAAACATGAGGGGGGGGGGGTCTCAGTCAGTAGCGCGGCAGGCTCGTAATCTGTAGTTCCCAGGTTCGAGTCCCAGCTGGGTCAGCGTTGAGATTTATCTCCGCAAAATTCCCCACCCTGCCCACGATCAGTAGGGGACACCGATGGGCTTGGAAAGGCAACCGTCCGTCGGATGGGACGTTAAGCCGTGGCCCCGTGTGCGGGAGAGCCATACCCTGTGCACGTTAATGAACACGCTGGATGGCCTTGACGGGAGGCTACCATCTGTCTTCCAACATTGGTCCCCTCCCCCAACCTTCTCTGAGCCTTCGGGGTCCATTTGACCTGGCCATTTAGCCCATGGTGTGCAAAAAAGTGCCGCTCAGAGGTAAAACAACCCAACCCAACCGACTCGAACCTGGGAACTGCAGATTATGATTCTGGCGTGCTACCGACTGAGCCCCCGTCCCACAGAGTAAAGAATCATAGATTCGCCACAAGGGATCAGAGAAGTTTGGGGAAGGAGATCGACTAGACAGCTGTTAGGAGACAAAGAACACCGCAGTCAAGGGCATCCAGCGTGTTCTTTAAAGTGCATAGGCTATGGTTCTTCCGCACATTGTACCACGGTTTAATGTCCATCCGACGGGCGGCGGCTTTTCCAAGCCCATCGGTATCTCCTACTGACCGAGGGGTAGGGCGGAGTTTCGTGGAGATAAATCTCAAAGCTGGCCCAGCTGGGACTCGAACCTGGGAACACACAGATTACGATCCTGGCGCACTACCGATTGAGCCACCCTCGCCGCAAAACTCGATAGTACTTAACTTCTAAAATATGCTTTTTTATGGAAAATTTTTGAGAACATAAAATAAAGACTAGATAACAAAAATCTACATCAAATCTATCTAAATCGTAAATTTCAAAGTTATTCAGTCCGTAGCTAAATAGTTATGGCAACTTGAATACTTAATAGTAAATTACCAGTCATAAGACTTTATCTCAAACGCTAAAAGAGGAAAAGACTGGAATATTTAACATCAGTAACATCTGCTTTAAGAAGATAAAGAATTGGGGAATATTAAAATAATTATTTGCACAAACTTCTATATATATTTATTTTAATAAATGACTTGAAACAATATTTATTTGATCGTCAATTAACTTCCGAGTCAAATTGCCATGACGCATTGCTGTCGCCACATATATTCAAACTTCCATCAGTCTTTAAATACTGAACGAATGTTGTTGAAAATCGAGTTTTAAATCGATTTTTATCAATATCTTTAATATCTCTTAAATCCCATTTAAAAAAAAAAATAAAAAATAAATACCCCCTCAAGCAGCTGCTTGCCACAGAGGTCTGACAGGAGCCTGTCAGTTTATATGCCAAAGTAGAAGATCTGAGAGGATGGCAGGACCTCAGCAGAAAAACAACACATACAACCATGCCTTATCCGGGGCTCGAACCCAGGTTCCGTAGATCAGTAGCCCATTTTACCACAAAAAAAACTCATTTTAAAAGTTATGAAGTATCGAATTTATACTAGCATAGCATGAAAATTATGCAATTCTTTTTTATATTTATTTATTTATTTATTTTACGTTACAATATAATGGGATCTCCTTTTGCAGACTTTCCCAATTTTCTTTTTTTTTTTATACTCTAATGATATGTATATATAGAAATGAAAGGGTTGTTGTTTGAGTTGTTTTACCTCTCAGCGGCACTTTTTTGCACACCATGGGCTAAATGGCCAGGTCACATGGACCCCGAAGGCTCAGAGAAGGTTGGGGGAGGGGACCCACTGGAACAGCTGTTGGGAGACAGATGGTAGTCTCCCGTCAAGGCCATCCAGCGTGTTCTTTAACGTGCACAGGGTATGTCACTTCCGCACACGGGGCCACGGTTTAACGTCCCATCCGACGGACGGCGGCCTTTCCAAGCCCATCGGTGTCCCCTACTGACCGTGGGCAGGGCGGGGAATTTTGCGGAGATAAATCTCAACGCTGACCCAGCTGGGACTCGAACCTGGGAAGTACATATTACGAGCCTGGCGCGCTACCGACTGAGCCACCCCCGCCCCAGATATGAAAGTTTTACGACTATCGTTGTACGAATATTTAGTGTGGAAATCCTTTATCCCAATTATTTTCGTGAGAAAAAATAAAACCATTTTATTGTGTTGATTAAGTTTATGAGAGCAATTCAACTAATTAATCAAAAACATTAATTAAAACATTTGCCAATAATGGATGACGAATGGTGATTTTTAAAAAATGCAAAAAATTAGTGAATTGGAAAAATTTGAGCTTCTAATGATGTCATCAGCAATAACGAATAATATGTATATGACAACTCATAGTGTAATTGTGACCCTTTATTAATTCTTGATATTAAAAAGTAATTCATTAAATATAATTATTTAACTACCGGTAGTAGAATTTTTATTTTAGTGTATAATAGATTGTCCTAAAAGTAATTACTAGTTCCACAATAATCACTGAATTTAAAGCAACGTAAGTGTTTGGCACTAATCTTTATCCTCCTCTCCTAAGGAAAAAAAAGAGAAATGTCTAAATAAATAATTGCCGAGATAACGAGTTATATCACAAACGTAAGCTTTTGTAGTAGGAGTATCATGGGTTCATTCAAATTATGTTCTTTTTTATGTTACTTTTTTCCCCCTATAAAAAGGGGTAAAAAATTTCATCGAACTCGACCGTAGCGAATTATATGTAAAATTAAAGTTGGGGAGTGTATCAGTGTTAATAACATTAAGAACCCGAGCAACGCAAAATAAATTCTAGTATCATATATAAACATTACATACACATAGCAATATACATAAATGATTAATTAATATATAATTACTTAATTATCAATAATTTTTTAAGGTGATCAGTACATATTTGCGTAATTAAGCCATGGAACGATGCGTGGTGGCAGACTAAGTCGAATACGATTTATAGATCTCTCTGTGAAGCCACGTTATAGAAAAAAATCAGCCAAAACTATTTGTGACGTCACGATCGGTGCCCATTTGCATAGGAAATATTAATAATGACGTCATCAGCATGGAGGAAGGGGCAAGTTATGGTGGCGGTGATTATCGCTGAACTGGACAGAAAATAAGTTACGACTTTTGATGAGGGAAAGGGGGGGGGAAATTAGCACACAAAACTACTGACGTCATACGAAAGCATCATTTTAGCATATGACGTAGCAGCCAATGACTTGGGTCATCATTTCTATGTTCTGTTCAGATTCCTGATAATCATTAACAGGGCTCTGGGAAGATATGAAGGAATGGGGCATTTTCCGGCGGTGCACTTCCAATTTATTATCTTGTCCTTTATATTATTATAGACAAAAGCTAACTGTTCGATAGGTTGCCTAATAACTCTTGCTCCTGGTACTAACGTCTCCCTTCGCTTGCCCAGGGTTCAAAATTGTCTAGAAACGGTCCTGATCACTAATACCAACAATTTTCCCTTTTCTCTAAATGGTCACGTCATTAATTCACTTGGGGCGGGGGCGGGAGTGGCTCAATCGGTAGCGCGCCAGGCTCGTAATCTGTAGTTCCTAGGTTCGAGTCCCAGCTGGGTCAGCGTTGAGATTTATCTCCGCAAAATTCCCCGCCCTGCCCACGGTCAGTAGGGGACACCGATGGGCTTGGAAAGGCCGTCGTCCGTCGGATGGGACGTTAAGCCGTGGCCCCGTGTGCGGGAGAGTCATACCCTGTGCACGTTAAAGAACACGCTGGATGGCCTTGACGGGAGGCTACCATCTGTCTCCCAGCAGCTGTTCCAGTTGGTCCCCTCCCCCAACCTTCTCTGAGCCTTCGGGGTCCATGTGACCTGGCCATTTAGCCCATGGTGTGCAAAAAAGTGCCGCTCAGAGGTAAAACAACCCAACCCAACCATTAACTCACTCTATATAAATATTTATTATCATTATTTTTATCTTTGAAGATTTTCAAAACTCCAGTTTGTTACAAATTAATTAATTAATTACTACTTGTTAAATTACCATTAATTAAAATTTTTAATTTTTCATTTCTGTCAAAAAAAAAGTTAAAATTCTTATGGTTATTTGTTGATATAACAAAATACAAATGAAAAAAGTTTGATTGGAGACAATAATAAACGCAACAAATTACGATGGTAACAATGATTTTTATGATGAAAAGTGCAAACGAATAAAGTTTGATGATCAACAATCTAAACCACAATACAAAATTATTAAAACCCACGAAGACATAATTATTCGAAGTGGTTGTAACGACAATTCATCCAAAAACGAAACAATTTTTTGTGAATTTGATGATGATATGCTGCTAACTTAAACTACTGAGAGAAAAATTCAGCGAAATGCCTTCCAAATGACGTACAACACTAAAAGAAAGCGCAAACACAACACAGAGAATAGTTCGAGAAAGAATGCTCCTACTGTGAGATGAGTTAAAGGTAAAGAGGGGGAAAGCAAATGACTCGGATGACAAGAAAATAACACGAAGAAACGTGTGGAGGAGGGGAGGAGAAAAGGAATTCGCGTAGCAGTTCGAAAACAGTGTGCGAGACGAAGGTTTATTTGGTACACACACACACAGTGCAGATGCTGAATTGGAGTTTGGGATGATGAGGCTAAGAGGCCAAAGGTGGCACTTGGGAGGATGACACGAGATCTGGAACAGCTCGAAGAGTGAGTCACCCTGGCCAATATAGCAGCAGACGGGATAAATTTAGAGAGCGAGTGTGTGTGTTTAGAATAGCGAAGGATGCGGGAAGGGAAGATGGGGAAAAGATCACGAGGATGAGACAGACACAGAGAAAGAGGAATGCAGTATGAGGGAAAAGACACTCCCTGTCTTAAGTGAAATCTAACCGGCCGCCTTCACCTTCGTTGAGGGCTGCTTATGGTACGGAAATTGCTGACGACTGACAGTGGTGGGAGAAATGGCTTTTGAGGTCGCTGAGGCTGAGGGCAAATGTCAGATGATGAGCTGGTGTGTGAGATATTGGGTGGGTAATGCTTAGAGGAGGATGGATTTGGGATGGAATGTTTAGAAAGGATCTTTCCATGAATTGTTTCGATTTTTTTTTCTGGAGAAAGGATTGTGGTCGTAATAAACGAAAAATCAGTCTCGAAGCGAGTATTTTTCGCTTAGGATTAAGTTTGTGGTATTCCTGAACTTGAAAAAGTAGTTTTCAAAATGGCGTCTATCTGTATGGGCCTCTCGCACGTGAACTATTTGAGCGATTGAAATTTTGCACAGGAAATACTGCTGATCGCGGGTGTTAGGTTCTTTGAAAAGGTTCCGATCGACGAAACCACGATTCGAAAGTCCAATGCCTTAGGAGAAAAAATTAAAACGGAGTACACGTCCACAGACTATAACAGGCCTGGGAAAACTACGGCCCGCCACCTTTTTTTCTGCGGCAACCGATCTAAATAATAAATAAAATAAATACCCCCTCAAGCAGCTGCTTGCCACAGAGATCTGACAGGAGCCTGTCAGTTTATATGCCAAAGTAGAAGATCTGAGAGGATGGCAGGACCTCAGCAGAAAAACAACACATACATCCATGCCTTACCCGGGGCTCGAACCCAGGTCCCGTAGATCAGTAACCAAGCGTGCTAACCACTCGACCACGGGACGGCTAAAAATAAATACCCCCTCAAGCAGCTGCTTGTCACAGAGGTCTGACAGGAGCCTGTCAGTTTATATGCCATAGTAGAAGGTCTGAGAGGATGGCAAGACCTCAGCAGAAAAACGACACACACATCCATGCCTTAACCGGGGCTCGAACCCAGGTCCCTTGAATCAGTAGCCAAGCGCGCTAACCACTCGGCCATGGGACGGCTGGCCACCGATCTACTGATGACAAATAAATTTTCAAAAGAGTTGGTTTGTTTTACCTCTGAGCCTCTCAATTTTTTGCACACAATGGGCAAAATGGCGAAGGCCACAAAGACCACGAGGTCTCAGAGTAGGTTGGAGAAAAGAGACCCACTGAACAGCTGTTGAGAGATAGATGGTAGCTTCCCATCAAGGCCATCCAGGGTGTTCTTTAATGTACACAGGGTATAGCTCTCCCGTACAGGGAGCCACGGCTTAACGTCCCATCCGAAAACAGTGGCCTTCCTAAGCCCATTGGTATCCCCAACTGACCGAGGGCAGGGTAGGAGTTTTGCTGAGATAAATCTCAACGCTGACCCAGCTGGGACTCGAACCTGGGAACTGCAGATTACGAGCCTGGCACGCTACCGATTGAGCCACCCCTGCCCCAAAATTGTTTTGAGACGGGTGAGATCCGAACCCAAGACCTCCTGTAAAAGAGAAAAACAATGTGTAGAGAATATTAGGTCCAACTTAGATTGTAATGTAAACATGGCTAAAAATGTAGCATTTATGGACGAAACCATTTCTTTACAATGTCTATGGAAGACGTTTTGGTTATGTTTCTGTATGGCAATGCTTCTGGAAGACCGCCATCTTTCCCCCTTTCTCATCGTTACTAATGACAACGATAACTGGGGCGGGGGTGGCTCAGTCGGTAGTTCGCTAGGCTCGTAATCTGTAGTTCCCAGGTTTGAGTCCAGCTGGGTCAGCGTTGAGATTTATCTCCGCAAAATTCCCCGCCCTGCCCACGGTCAGTAGGGGACACCGATGGGCTTGGAAAGGCCACCGTCCATCGGATGGGACGTTAAGCCGTGTCCCCCGTGTGCGGGAGAGCCATGGGAGGCTACCACCTGTCACGTGCCCTGTGCACGTTAAAGAACACGCTGGATGGCCTTGACGGGAGGCTACCATCTGTCTCCAACAGCTGTTCCAGTGGGTTCCCTCCCCCAACCTTCTCTGAGCCTTCGGGGTCCATATGACCTGACCATTTAGCCAATGGTGTGCAAAAAAGTGCCGCTCAGAGGTAAAACAACCCAAACCCAACAACGATAACTATCGAAATTGCATTATTATAAAGACAACAGAAATAAACTAATTATCATTATTGTAAAGACAGCGGTAGTTAAACTCGTTATTATAGTGACAGTGGTAGATAAACATTGGGCTTAACTCGCGTATATTTGAATTTCGGTTCGCTTACAAAAAAAAGAGCGCATTTAAAGATAGAGTTCGCGCAGAGTCGAATGGAGGTTTTTGTGTGTGTTTAAAAATTAATTCTTCGGTAATTGCACTGCCCAAGCGTGGTATGATATAGGAAACTTTCGAGTTTAACTATATGAGGCAACAGCAATCATTTACGTGTTTCTGATTCACTTCTATCATGCTATGAAGTATGTTAAGTGTTGCTTTGTATGACTCTACTAAATTGCTATTTATGACAGTGAATAATCAAAATTTCTACTCGTTGGGTAAATAGGAGTCGCATTTATTTAATCGCGTATAATCAAATCCGTTATCGTTAGGAGTTTCCTGTATTTAGGTATATTTCAATCCAAACTAGTGCAGAGAACCTAAATGGGGCCGGTCCCGGACAACTCACAAACAGAAGTAAATCTTGAAGATTAGAGCTCTTTTAATAAAACTTAATCAAATAAAAGTTAACTGGGTTGGGTTGGGTTGTTTTACCTCTGAGCGGCACTTTTTTGCACACCATGGGATAAATGGTCAGGTCACATGGACCCCGAAGGCTCAGAGAAGGTTGGGGGAGGGGACCCACTGGAACTGCTGTTGGGAGACAGATGGTAGCCTCCCGTCAAGGCCATCCAGCGTGTTCTTTAACGTGTACAGGGTATGGCTCTCCCACACATGGGGTCACGGCTTAACGTCCCATCCGACCGTCTGCGGCCTTTCCAAGCCCATCGGTGTCCCCTACTGACCGTGGGCAGGGCGGGGAATTTTGCGGAGATAAATCTCAACGCTGACCCAGCTGGGAAAAGTTAACTGTTATTTAAGTTTTGAAAAGTTTGTAATTATTTTTGAAACATTCAATGATACTTTAACAAAACTGTGCTAAATAAATTATTTTATTTTACAGTATTTTAAACTAAATAGCATATACTTAAATTTTAGATAAATTAAATTACTTGCAAACTCTACGTGCATTAAATTATTTTCATCAACTGTCTGGGCCCGGTCATATCTAATATGCTCTGAGAAATATAGAATTTGTGATGAAATAATTTAGGTTAGATGTCATAAAGGATTTTATAAAGGCAATTTTTGAAAAAGTAATTCTCACGATATTTGTAAAATTTTGCCTGTGTATACAATCAGTCAAATACGTTATTGTGTAGGAAAAATGGTACAAAAAGTAATTATATAAGGCCCACTAAAATAAATTAGCCGTCCCATGGACGAGTGGTTAGCGCTCTTGGCTTCTGATCTAAGGGACCTGGGTTCGAGTCCTGGGTTAAGGCATGGATGTATGTGTCGTTTTTCCTGCTGAGGTCCTGCCATCCTCTCAGACCTTCTACTCTGGCATATAAACTGTCAGACCTCTGTGGCAAGCAGCTGCTTGAGGGGGTATTTATTTTTACTTTATTTTAAAATAAATTTGCCTGTTTTGCTAAAATTTCAATTCAAGGGGGACAGTTCATTCCTTTCAGTGATTGCAAATCTCTTACTCTGAAAGAATAGTTAATGAAACTGAACGATGAAAGACTACATTTTATATTAATTAGCAATGAACGACAATAAGAAAGTGTGTAAATGTATATGTATGCTTTGAACCTCTAATTTTCTTTCTGGAAGTCGTTAAGAATTCTTGAGAAAGTCGTTCATTAAGAAAGTTTTTCTGTCATAAAAAAATTTAAATTGGAATAACTATGGCTTGAGAACAGTCAGAAGGAACCCGGCCAGATTCCAGGCAGGAGTTGAACAGGATAGATAATTTTTTCGCAAATAACGGAATTTAGCTGCTTGTAAAAAGTTAATTGGGTTGGGTTGTTTTACCTCTGAGCGGCACTTTTTTTGCACACCATGGGCTAAATGGCTAGGTCATATGGACCCCGAAGGCTCAGAGAAGGTTGGAGGAGGGGACCCACTGGAACAGCTGTTGGGAGACAGATGGTAGCCTCCCGTCAAGGCCATCCAGCGTGTTCTTTAACGTGCACAGGGTATGGCTCTCCCGCACGCGGGGCCACGGCTTAACGTCCAATCCGACGGACGGCGGCCTTTCCAAGTCCATCGGTGTCCACTACTGACCGTGGGCAGGGCGGGGAATTTTTGCTGAGATAAATCTCAACGCTGACCCAGCTGGGACTCGAACCTGGGAACTACAGATTACGAGCCTGGCGCGCTGCCGACTGAGTCACCCCCGCCCTAAAAAGTTAGTGCAATCTTGTTTGGTCCAGGTGATGATTTAGTCGGAATTAATGAAATGGCAGTGCTGACATTTTATTGTGGAGGTCGAACATGCCCGAGAACAGAGGATCGATTGATTGGTCTCAGGAAGCAAATAATGTGGGTACATGAATAACAAACATAGACTCTAGCAAAAGTGGACGCAAACAGTTAAGTCTTTTCATAATTTGAACCATCGTAGTGTTTCAAAGGAGGGATAAGTCGTGGGCCTTTTAGTTTACCTCTTGCATCTTTGTAAAGCGCATTTGAATTTTTGGGTTGGGTTGTTTTACCTCTGAGCGGCCCTTTTTTGCACACCATGGGCTAAATGGCCAGGTCACATAGACCCCGAAGGCTCAGAGAAGGTTGGGGGAGGGGACCCACTGGAACAGTTGTTGGGAGACAGATGGTAGCCTCCCGTCAAGGCCATCCAGCGTGTTCTTTAACGTGCACAGGGTATGGCTCTCCCGCACACGGGACCATGGCTTAACGTCCCATCCGACGGACGGCGGTCTTTCCAAGCCCATCGGTGTCCCCTACTGACCGTGGGCAGGGCGGGGAATTTTGCGGAGATAAATCTCAACGCTGACCCAGCTGGGACTCGAACCTGGGAACTACAGATTACGAGCCTGGCGCGCTACCGACTGAGCCACTCCCGCCCCCTTGAATTTTTGGCGTTGTAATCTTAATTCAATTATCTTAGGATCAAAATTTCCAGATCGCTGGAATGATAGAAGTGGACAAAACTTGTGGATCCCGAGAAGTCTCGATTTGACACACCATTGGCTTTTTTTTTGGGGGGGGGGGAAGTGGGATAGATTTAAAACATTGCTTATCCTGAAGAATGTTGTAATTACATTTAAAGCATAGAATCACTACAGTCGTTGCATTACATCAGACATGCTGAGCCGAGTATAAAGGAAATAGAATATCACGCCACCAATGGCGCTTACATTGAATTCTGCTGAACACGAAACGAAATTTTAAGAATTTCTTGACATTTTTTGCACACAATTCCTTTTGTTAAATAATTTAATAAAATATAATGTTTTTAAATAGGGTAATTCTTTTAAAATAACCCTGTAAGCCTTCTCGTGGCTGAGTAGTTATCGCACTTGGATGATAGTTCGATTATTGATCGTAGGGACCTGGGTCCGAGCCCCGGGTAAGGCATGGACGTTTGTGTTGCTTTTCTGCTGATACCCCACCATCCTCAGAGATCTCATACTATAGCGTATAAATAGATAGACTGCTCTCAGACTTCTGTGGTAAGTAGCTGCTTAAGGGATATATAGAAGTACTAATGAAAGTCCATCATATAAATGTTTCCTACCTTTTTTTCAGTAACGGTAGGCAACTGAAATTAAAAGTAGAAAACATTTATAAGGTGAATTTCATTAGTAAAACAAATAGCCGAATATTTTCCATGGATGTTCGTTTCGTTTTTCTGCTGAGGTCCTGCCATCCTCTCAGACCTTCTACTGTGGCATATAAACTGACAGGTTACTGTCAGACCTCTGTGACAAGCAGCTGCTTGAGGGGGTATTTATTTTTTTTTTTTTTTATTATCCATAACCTAGAGGGTAATTCGGTTATGTAGTGCCTGAAGTTACAAAAGGAAGATACGGCGGTTAAAATTCAGCTAAAACAGTTTTATGTGATTTGTGGATGACTCTATCCAGCGAGTCGCTTTCCAATCTTTGCCTTGGATTCCTTGTAGCCTGGCGACCTAGTTTATTAGACAGTAAAATGAGCACCTCAAGATCAAACATCCTAATACAGTATATGCAAAAAAATTAATGGGTTCAAGGAATAATCTATTTAAAATTGCGAGGAAGCAGAGCTACGGCTTAAAACTTTTCCTTATTCTATGCATTATATAACTTGGTTATTATTCATTTTAAATACTCTTGGTCGCCATCGTAGCTACGATGATTCTAGTTGTCCAGGACTTCAGATTATCAAGTCAGCTGCAGAGAACCAAGAAACTCATTATCACATTTAGGCAGTTGAGTACACTATTTCAATCACTCACTTATAGTCTGGGTATGCAATACAATTAGTAGTGTAGAGAATAAAGGTAATAAAATCTTGAAACAAAGTAACGATAGGTACAAAATTTCCATTACTTTTCGGAAATTGGAAGCGTTATTGTTTAACTACTTCATTTTACCATTAAACTTAAAAATTTATTATTAAATATATATTTATATAATTACTGGTAGTTTAATTTACCGATGATGATTATGATGATAATATTAAAGCTTTTTTCTAAGCTGGATTCCAACAGAAAAATTAAAAAAAAGTTTTAATCAATAGAAAATATGCATGTGAATTTTATAAATAATTACGTGATAGCCACTTTTACTGTTTCTAATACAAGTTGGAAACTTCGAACGCTGTGAACTATTGAATAATTTCCAGGACAAATGTGCAATATCTTTAATAACAATTTTGCAATTGCACATTAAAACCAGTTTATTTCGTTCCACAGAACTGTAAGCATTAAGTTCCTGCGAATACTTAACCTTTCATTTCAGAATCTTAATGAATGTATGCTTCTTTCTGTTGCTTCAGTCAGAAATAATGATTTTGTTTTCCCAAAGAATCATGTGAATCCCAGAAAAGCGTTCTTTTTTAACGTATTGAAGTTAGCGATTGTCTCAAAACATCAGTAGCAGATAGTTAGAAAATTAGACCTCTTCAACCCATCAAAACGCAATATATTATGACAAGACGACAGAAGGTATAAAAGTTACACTGTATACACTCGGGGGTAGGATTGGGGGAGAGTGAAGAGGGCAGAAAACTTGGCGAAAGGATGTCAAAGTGCAAGCTAGCGACAAATCCACCGCCGTTACAGCGGCCTTACAAAACGGCTACAAGGTTACCCAACGAAGCTTAGATTAATGTGCACATAATGTTGGAGTTGGCAGCTCCGAATCTGGCAACGCGCCAAGAGACGCTGGGAAAGTGCTTTTGTGACGTCATCCTGACGATAATGGCGTCTCTCCTACGCACGATCACGTGACTTGGCATCGTTCTGGCATCGTGCCAAAAAAGTGCTTTCCACGTTTTAGAGATTTGCATGGTATTCCCGTAAGATGACGAAAGCGTTTTTTTTTTCTGCGACACTTTTGATTTGATTTTTGATTTCAGAATGTAAATTTAATAAGAGAGCGTTCTTGATAACTAGCGGTGCTAGAGAGTAACTGGTAGCCACTCGTGTCTAGGTGTCAGAGAGAGAGAGACCTTTAACCTTTTACGGTTTCGAGAAATGTTTAGACGTTTTTCGGAGCGGTTTTTCCTAGAAAGATTTCATTGATTTTAGTCTGGCTTACGAGTGGAAGTTATATTTACGTCCAGGAAATTACCCACACGTTTCCATGGAATACTTTCAGTTTCTTACGTTCGTTTGATGGGAATAGATTTCTTGAAATTTGTTTTTATTTCTTTTCCTCAGTCGTAAATATTTCGCAAATTCTCTGAAATTAATTTAAATTTAATGTTTGCTTATAATTTCAAGAATGGTTAAGAATGATTTATTACCTTGAATCTTCATGGTAAATAGTCTCTTGAAATCATCATTCTCTTGAAATTAATTGTTCACAATTGTATGCATCTAAATGGATAAAATTATGTACTTGTCAAAACTAATCGACTACAATTTCTCAACTTTCAGGTTGGGTTGGGTTGTTTTACCTCTGAGCGGCACTTTTTTGCACACCATGGGCTAAATGGCCAGATCACATGGACCCCGAAGGCTCAGAGAAGGTTGGGGGAGGGGACCCACTGGAATAGCTGTTGGGAGACAGATGGTAGTCTCCCGTCAAGGCCATCCAGCGTGTTCTTTAACGTGCACAGGGTATGGCTCTCCCTCATACGGGGCCACGGCTTAACGTCCCATCCGACGGACGGCGGCCTTTCCAAGCCCATCGGTGTCCCCTACTGACCGTGGGCAGGGCGGGGAGTTATGCGGAGATAAATCTCAACGCTGACCCAGCTGGGACTCGAACCTGGGAACTGCAGATTACGAGCCTGGTGCGCTACCGACTGAGACACCCCAGCCCTCAACTTTCAGGGATCTGAAACATGTAGCCCTCAAAGTCATTTTGTATGGCTCACAAGCAATACGTTCTAACATCTACATAGTATACATTATCTGCTACATTAGCAACATTTTACAGAACTTCATAGTAACAACTTTTGAACACTATTATGATATAGATCATCGTGGGCATAGAGGAAAATTGTCTTGAATCTGGGGCGATCCGAACCTACGACCTCCTGATGACATATCAAATGTTCTGACCGCTGATCTACCTGATGCCGGTCAATTATTCTCTATTATAGATATTAAACCCCATCATTGTAGAATCAGCCGCTAGTGGCTGCCTTATAACTGCAAGTGAAGGGACCTTTTATTGCAGATGTTCCAAACTACAAACCTTTTATTGCAGATGTTCCAAACTGCAAACATTTTATTGCAGATGTTCCAGACTCATGCCCATGACAAGACGCACTCCATGGACCAATGAACTGGCGTTTTTTTAATGAGCTTTCTTCAATTGTCATGCACTGTTCTTAGATATCTCTAGTACATACATCTAATATACATTATCTGCTATATCAAAAACATTTTAAATCACAGCACTTAATAGTAACACCTTTTGAACACTATTAAGCTGCAAGTCAACGTGGGTATCCGTCTTAAAGCCATTTTCCTATACGCCAACGTTGACCTACAACAATAGTGTTCAAAAGTTATTGTGTTCTAACATCATTGTAACGAACTATGGTTTCTTAGCTTGACAGCGATAATCTCACGTTAATTTGGAGAATATGGTTACATTCAGATGAAGCCACTGTTAATGAAATCAATGTTTTGATATCAAACATATGTAACATTTCAATGCTGAAACAACAATATAAGTAATTATGTTTTATTTAATATTGCTTATAATGAAATGCGGTGTGCCATTTGTCGTGAAGCAACTGATTTGTCCCCAATTTGATTAGTTTGACACTCCTGAATGAGATATAAAAAAATGTTCCCTTCATTCTTCACTAAAATTTAGTAATTTCTTAACGGTTTTTTTTGCTATACATTTGCAATCTGCGCCCAGATTGTATATTTATATAATAAAAATCATATAGATCAAATAAATGCTAGTGACAGGAAAGGTGACAAAGACTATAAAAACTGTCCAACTCACTTGAGCTTTTCTTTCCTAACTTATAGCGTGTAATTCGTTATGATTTTCCGCTATTTATCCTAATTTTTGTACCGAACGTTATATAATAAATGAAAGTTCATATCAGTTGGGTTGTTGGGTTGTTTTACCTCTGAGCGGCACTTTTTTGCACACCATGGGCTAAATGGCTAGGTCACATGAACCCCGAGGGCTCAGAGAAGGATGGGGGAGGGGACCCACTGGAACAGCTGTTGGGAGACAGATGGTAGCCTCCCGTCAAGGCCATCCAGCGTGTTCTTTAACGTGCGCAGGGTATGGCACTTCCACACACGGGGCCACGGCTTAACGTCCCATCCGACGGACGGCGGCCCCTACTGACCGTGGGCAGGGGGGGGGGGAATTTTGCGGAGATACATCTCAACGCTGACCCAGCTGGGACTCGAACCTGGGAACTACAGATTACGAGCCTGGCGCGCTATCGACTGAGCCACCCCCGCCCCCAAAGTTCATATCAGAGAAGGTAGCATGATCTGTATAAATTAGAAGAATAATACTGCATACCATCTTTGGTGAATATGGAATAATCATTTTCAGAGAATGATTTTTACCATTTTTCAAATTTTACGCCCTCTAACGATGGAAATTCGAACTAATGACTGATTCAGAAAATGTAAATAGCAATATTTGATTAGTCCCTATCTAACTAAAAGTAATTTTTCATTTACCTCTTTTTAAAAAATTGTGTTTTCTCATCCATCCTGGGGATAAAGTCCGTGTGGCCGCTATCAATGTAAAACTACTGATCTCCATATTTTACAATAAAATTTTAAATTTCTATCACGAGTAGATCGTTTTCAACAATCGTTAAAGGTCTTGCTATTTTTCTAAATTTAGCTCTTTCTAACGGTAGAAATTTAAACAATTGGGAGACTCCAGAAAGCGCGAATCTGAATATTTCATTATTACCAATCCAACACAAAAATAATATTTCTTTTATCTCTAAAAACGAAAAATAATAATTAATTGCTACAGAGTAACTGCAAATTGAAAACATTTAAATAGCTCGTTTATTTTTTAAAACGAGCAAAAATTCCCCATCCGGGAGTTAATCATAATGAATTATGTCTTAAATGAAACTGTTGAAGTGTCACAGGAATAATAATAATCTTTCATCATCATCATCATCCTCAAGCAGCCATGGGCTACGGAGGTCTAACCAGACCGTGCAATTTAGTTCTCCAAGCAAGTCTGTCCTGAGCTACATCTACTGCATCTGGCCACTGCACACCAATTCTAACAAGGTCCTGTTTGACATTGTCTGCCCACCGCATCCTAGGTCTCCCCTTCTTTCTGAGGCCTTTAGGCACACTGTTCATAACCCTATTCGCCAATCTATTATTATTCATACGGGCAACATGGCCAAACCAACGGAGTCTCTCTCTGCACAATATGCTGCTTAAAGGAGGTTGCAAATTCCTTTACCTAACCTCATCATTAGTTACAAAGTTGAACCACCTAATGCCCAAGATACTGCGTAAGCATCTTTATTCTTTCTTATTCATATTCGTTACATAAAGATTATTCGTATCAAGTGTAAGATATAATTATGCATCAATACGAAATTACTTTACGAAATTTCATATTAAGTAATTCAGTTTCAGTAAAATGTGGTAGTTTATAATATTACACTAGTATCATCATTTTCTTCAAATAATTGATGAGCAAGATGTTTCGATAAGACCAGGATCTAGAAGAAAAATCAAGAATAAGGGAGCAAGAAACACAATTGAGTCGAAAAAATATAAAGGGGAGGGGGAGCATTTTGGGTTGTTTTACCTCTGAGCGGCACTTTTTTGCACACCATGGGCTAAATGGCCAGGTCACATGGACCCCGAAGGCTCAGAGAAGATTGGGGGAGGGGACCCACTGGAACAGCTGTTGGGAGACAGATGGTAGCCTCCCGTCAAGGCCATCCAGCGTGTTCTTTAACGTGCACAGGGTATGACTCTCCCGCACACGGGGCCACGGCTTAACGCCCCATCCGACGGACGGCGGCCTTTCCAAGCCCATCGGTGTCCCCTACTGAACGTGGGCAAGGCGGGGAATTTTTGCGGAGATAAATCTCAACGCTGACCCAGCTAGGACTCGAACCTGGGAACTACAGATTACTAGCCTGGCGCGCTACCGACTGAGCCACCCCCGCCTCGGGGGGGGGGGGGGGGGCAAGAGACTGGATATCCATGCAGTATAAAATTTCCACCTCGGTTAGGAAAATTTCTTAAAAAGTGCATGAAATATAAATAAGTGAAATAATTTTTTTGCTTCTATATATACTAGAATTCTGTAGGAGACAGGAATTGTTCTGTCCCTATTTTGTATTAATACATGGTCTGATAATATTTTTTAAGAAATATTAATATATTAGTAAAAATACTCTTTACCACTTGGTGTTACTTCAGTGTAACGAACTGCATTAGAATTATGAAAACACCACAATGTAAACACTTGATGTCTATTGCTTTATGGTATAATAAGACTTATCGTTTCGTGTTCATGTTAGTTACACAAAGGTATTTGAAATAAATGATCCGTAAAGCGTCTGCTTATCTGCAGGAGAGAATAACATTCCGTTGAAATAAGTGAAAATTAAAGCAATGTCATCAATTGACTGGGGCGGGGGTGGCTCAGTCGGTAGCGCTCCAGGCTCGTAATCTGTAGTTCCCAGGTGTAATCTGTAGTTCCCAGGTTCGAGTCCCAGCTGGGTCAGTCGTTGAGATTTATCTCCGCAAAATTCCCCGCCCTGTCCACGGTCAGTAGGGGACACCGATGGGCTTGGAAAGGCCGCCGTCCGTCGTCCTACATATAAAATATATTGGTGCCTACATATAAAACAATCTACTTTCGAAAATAATTAACGCAGTTTGTTGTAGATGCTTTCAATATTAAGAATTGGAATTAGACCAGATTGAAAGATAAAAATAACACTCTAAATTATCTTATAATTATCTTATAATTGGGGTATTGTATTATGGTTATTTAGGACATTTAGAGAGAAAATATTAATATTGAAAAGTAAAAAAAAATCTTCCATGAAGGGAGATAGATTTTTGAACGCTTTAAGAATAGAATCACTCTAAATCCTCTCAATTTTCTTCGGTTCTTAAGTGTCCAGTAGTGCAATAAAAACAGACCCCATTATTGTGATCAAGGTGTCGCATTGTTCCCAGTTAACTTAGGCTGCTAACCAAGTCTTAAAACATATCCGATTCCAATAGCATCGATAGTATTATCGTATATGTCTTCGGGCTTATGGGATAGTGTTTTCTATATTTATCAGTGAGCTTTGATAGGATGCACCATAACTATCTGATGGAGTCGACTAAGCAATATCATCGCTTTTGTTTTTCGTCAATAGAAGCTTCAGTTTTTTTTATTAATTCCAATGTTATTATATTTAAGCAAAGAATGGGGGAACCCACTTGAGTTGGTCTATGGGATCTTCATACCTTGCTGAGTTGGTCAACGAGAAATTTGCACTCTGCTGAAGCAGTCAACAAACTTTGTGCCGACTATAGTGCTAGCAGCAGATCAATGGGGGAGGGGGTATAACTCACCCAGCCCCTCGAGTGCTTCAAAATCGTATATTTTCTAAGGGAGTTTTGTAACCTCAAAAAACTCGGAGTCAAGTAGGCCAAATGAAATGACATTTGAACATGCCAACGATACATGCCGCCAAGTATTCAGAGGGATCTTTGTGCTTCATTGAAATGGTATCTTTGTGCTTCATTGAAATGGTATCTTTGTGCTTCATTGAAGTGGTTAGTAACATCTTTGTGCTTCATTGAAGTGGTTAGTAGCATCTTTGTGCTTCATTGAAGTGGTTATAACATCTTTGTGCTTCATTGAAGTGGTTAGTAGCATCTTTATGCTTCATTGAAGTGGTTAGTAACATCTTTGTGCTTCAATGAAGTGGTTAGTAACATCTTTGTGCTTCAATGAAGTGGTTAGTAACATCTTTCTGCTTTACTGAAGTGGTCAGCAGGATCTTTGCACTTTACTGAAGTGGTCAGAGAGATTTTAAAGCTCCGTCAAAATAGTCCTTAGTTTTTTTGTGTCCCTGCTGAAGTAGGCCGTGGGATTTTTGCGCTCCACCACCAGTAGTCAAGGGAATCTTTCATCTAGCTGAAGTGGTCCGAATGACCTTTTTTCCTCTCAAAGTGGTCTATGGAATTTTTCTCTCTCTATTAAAGTGGTCTATGGAATTTTTCTCTCTCTATTAAAGTGGTCTGTGTGATTTTTACTTTCCTATCAAAATGATCTATGTGATTTTTTTATCTTCCTATCAAAGTGGTAGCCGTCCCGTTGCCGAGTGGTTAGCACGCTTGGCTACTGATCTACGGGACCTAGGTTCGAGCCCTGGGTAAGGCATGGATGTGTGTGCTGTTTTTCTGCTGAGGTCCCGCCATCCTCACAAACCTTCTACTATGGCGTATTAAACTGACAGGCTCCTGTCAGACCTCTGTGACAAGCAGCTGCTTGAGGGGTATATTTATTTATATTATTTTATATCAAAGTAGTCTGTTGGATTTTTATCTTCCTATTAATGTGGTCTGTGGGATTTTTATCTTCCTATCAACGTGGTTTGTGTAATTTTTATCTTCCTATCAAAGTGGTCTGTGTAATTTTTATCTTCCTATCAAAGTGGTCTGTGGGATTTTTATCTTCCTATCAAATTGGTCTGTGGAATTTTAATCTTCCTATCAAAGAGGCCGGCGCAATCTCTGTATTCCTCCAAAGCGAGAAGCAAGATCTTTGTGCTACTGCCAAAATGGTCTGCGAATGGAAAAGTTTGTAGAACACAGTGGACAATCAATAGACCACACATATGTGAATATTCAGTCACAGACTTAGCACTAAACGTGTTAACTTTTGCCCATTAACTTCAGGATCGTTTCTATTCCCTTCTTCTTTCCAGTAATCCCTTCCCTCCCACCATCTTCCAATCCACCTTTCGCATTCCTCAGAACTCACGAAGCATTTTACCATACCTGTACTCGACCTTAGCCTGAAGGTCATTTCCCGCGCGTTCTCTCGCTTTGGCGGAGCGTAGCGCGTTGCAAAGCGTGACCCACGCGCGCACGCCCAGGAAATAAGAGACCTAGACTGCGACGGGCTTGTTTGCAAACAAACCAACGGCCTTTGGGCCAATGCGTAGTTCGTAGACTTGTTTATCAACAAACGAATAAAAAACAATGTTCACGCATAAAATGTAAAGGCCACGTTTTATAGAAATTGCTTTCTAAGAAGATTTCAATGCCCAGTAGAAGTAGGTTCAATAAACAGAAAAGGAAAAGAGCCATTTTATAATGATCTCAGCCAAGGTTTCTTCTATTGGTGATAATCGTTGGCTATTTGATTGTCTCGTGACTAATCTTTGGCAGATGACATCAAAAGTGATTTTTTCTAGCTGGTTTCCAATTGGCTCATGGTGTTCTTATGTAACTCTAATAAATGACGCCTTTTCGTCCTTTACCAGATTCGGCTGTAATTAGCGAATTGAAATATTTATCACAATTTGTCTCTTGGAGGCAAGAAACAAATTAATAACGTTTAAGTTGGGTTTAGTTGTCATTGAGAGGCAGTATTGTGTACACTGTGGGCTAAATAGCCAGGTCATAAGGACCCCAAGGCTTAGGGCGGGTAGAAAAAGTTAAAACTCTAGAGTAAGGGTTTCTCAACGTGGGGTACGCGGTAAAATTTTTTGGGGTACGCCGTGACAGCTCAAAAGTCGCTAGATGTAAGTTAAGTACAAAATTTAATGTGTGTATATGGTTAATTTTATTCCCATTGTTATACTATAACTATAGATTTATCTATCTACACATAGGGTACGTAACAAAGGTACGCTAGTTACATACACATTTCCAGGGGGTACAGTCGCTCAAAAAAGTATCCGAACGCTATGGTTGATTACAAAATTCAGAAAAAATATCTGGCAACGATTTTTTTACAAACGTGACACGAAGGTTGCCAGATCACTAATTTCTAAAAAAATCGTTGCCAGATATTTTTTCTGATTTTTGTAATCAACCATAGTGTTCGGATACTTTTTTGAGCGACTGTACGTGAAGCATAAAAGGTTGAGAACCACTTCACTAGACAGATGTTGGAAAACAAATGAATCAGCAAGTTTATAAATATCCCCTTTTCCCTTTTCGCATATTTGTAAGGCAGCCTTTGAAAAATACAGACACGATTATGTCAAATAAGATTCGAACATGTGAAAAAAACATCAGTAGTTTCTAGGTACGCCACAGCAGCCGAAGTATTCAGCACGATCTTTGTACTGACGGAGTTCTCAGAGGTACTCAGAAGTGCTTCCTTGTACACGTTAAAAAACATACTAGACTCCCGTAAATGGACTGGAATGGCTCAGTCAGTAGCGCACCAGGATCAAAATCTGCTGTTCCAGCTTCGAGTTCCAGATGAGCCAGCGTTGTGATTTATTTCCGGAAAACTCCTCGCTCTTTCCTCCATCAGTATGGGGCGAGGGTGGCTCAGTCGGTAGCGCACCAGGCTCGTAATCTGTAGTTCCCAGGTTCGAGTCCCAGCTGGGTCAGCGTTGAGATTTATCTCTGCAAAAATTCCGCGCCCTGCCCACGGTCAGTAGGGGACACCGATGGGCTTGGAAATGCCGCCGTCCGTCGGATGGGACGTTAAGCCGTGGCCCTGTGTATGGAAGAGCCATACCCTGTGCACGTTAAAGAACACGCTGGATGGCTTTGACGGGAGGCTACCATCTGTCTCCCAACAGCTGTTCCAGTGGGTCCCCTCTCCCAACCTTCTCTGAGCCTTCGGGGTCCATGTGACCTGGCCATTTAGACCATGGTGTGCAAAAAAGTGCCGCTCAGAGGTAAAACACCCCAAACAACCTCCATCAGTAGGGGACACTGATGGGCTTGATAAAGACCGTCGCTCATCGGATGAGACGTAAAGCCGTGGATCCGTATGCAGGACGCCATACTCTGTGCATGTTAACAACAAGTTGGATAGACTTGACTCGAGGCTACCACCTGTTTCCTAACAGTTGTCCAGTGGATCCCCTTCCCCCACCCTTTTCTGAGTCCTTGAAGTCCTTTGTGACATGGCCATTTAGCACTTGTGTGAAAAAAAATGTCTCTCAGATATGAAACAACCATCATTTAAGGTTCGCATCGGGTTCCAGATAATTTTCCGTTTCCTTGCATGTTGTACAATACGGTTCAGAATTTCGTGAAGACAAATCTCGGAAAATGATGACAAATGTAGATCCATCACTTTCCAATTTTATTGTGGAAAAGTATTCTAAAAGTGAACATTTGGCACTCCCCCCTCCCTCCCGAAGGTAACCGAATCATTAGAAACAGCAATTAAAAGTTCTGATTCTCATTCCAATAAGCCTCATATGATTCAGTTTATTTATCGAACTCAGAGATACGGCTTAACGTCACATCAGCGGACTCCACCCTTACCAAGCCCAACAAAGCCACCTTGATACATCAGAACAAAAGGAGATATTAAATGTGTATGAAAATTGAAGCAATTTAATTCATCTAAAAATGAACTAAAATCTCCTTATTTTCAAACTTTATAAAATAAAACAATTTTTTCATTGTGACTATATTAAAATATTTATGACTGTTTTAAAATTAATTGCGATATCTTTAAAAAATTAATAACTACCAGTTTTAATTTTAATAAATAAAATTTAATTAAAATAGTTATGGTGTTTCAAAATTAATTCTTCTGTTACTGTATTATCTAGGCAGGATGTAATACAGGAGGTTGTGGCTCAACTATATCTGTTTTCTCGCCGAGTGTAAATAGGGTATTAAATAAAATAAATGCCCCCTCAAGCAGCTGCTTGTCACATAGGTCTTGACAGGAGACTGTCAGTTTATACGCCACAGTAGAAGGTCTGAGAGGATGGCGGGACCTTAAGAGAAAAACATCACAAACGTCGATGCCTTACCCGGGGCTCGCCATCGGATGGCCTAGAAAGGGTGTTAAGGCAAACACAACTGGGACTCGAACGTGGTAACTGCAGATCATACGAGCCTGGCTCGCTACATCAATTTCCTTTTTTGAATCGATCAGCACACGAAGGTGACATGTGATGCCATCCCTCAGATGTAGTACTTTCCTCTATAGTGGAGCATCACTCAATCATATTTCCATCTATTGAGCTCTTAGCCGAGCCCTAGGGGAGCTCTTACTTACTGAGCTCCTCCCTCAGCCCAAAAAGAGTAGTGTTAAAAAGGATTTCATTAGAATTGCAATTATTGAAATGTTACACATTATAGCATTATAAGTACTGCAACTATTCTTCAGTATATATTTAGCAAATGAGAAGTAAACTGCACACTATGGTTGGACCTCTGAAATCATTGCTTACTTGTCAATTATAAATAAAAAAATAAAATAAATACCCCCTCAAGCAGCTGCTTGCCACGGAGGTATGACAGGAGCCTGTCAATTATACATGCATATATCTAGATGTGTTTCTCTACTGATGTTTATTGTATTAAAAATCTATGCGATAAATTAAAAAAAACCCAAGGAGCTTCAGTATTTATTTGCTAATTGGAAGATTCAAATATAGTCAACTTTGAAGTGCAGTGTTAAAAACTAAAATATTCTAGCTCTTGTATATCCTAGCCCAAGGTCTGTATTAATTTCCCAAGTTTTAAATAATGATTATTCTTGGTAAACCACACGGAGAAAGGAAAGCTGGAGAAGAAACAAATTTCAGAAATGTTACACCTTTGAACAAAACAGTCACTCGTTCATCGAAAAGAAATACAGAAAGAAAAATGTGTTTGGACTACTTTTCAGACCGTCATACCCACCTGGGGCCATTTATCATAAGTATTTTAAATATCTCTCTTTACACTCTAAAGTAGTTTCCCAGTTCCTTTCAGGGACGGGGGTGGCTCAGTCGGTAGCGCACCAGGCTCGTAATCTGTAGTTCCCAGGTTCGAATCCCAGCTGGATCAGCGTTGAAACTTATCTCCACAAAACTCCCCGCCCTGCCCACGGTCAGTAGGGGACACCGCTGGGCTTGGAAAGGCCCCCGTCCGTCGGATGGGACGTTAAGCCGTGGCCCCGTGTGCGGGAGAGCCATACCATGTGCACGTTAAAGAACACGCTGGATGGCCTTGACGGGAGGCTACCATCTGTCTCCCAACAGCTGTTCCAGTGTGTCCCCTCCCCCAACCTTCTCTGAGCCTTCGGGGTCCTTGTGGCCTGGCTATTTAGCCCATGGTGTGCAAAAAAGTGCCGCTCAGAGGTAAAACAATCCAATCCAGTTCCTTTCATGTCTCATTTACCAGTACTTAAAAGTAAGGATACAGTATATTTCATTCAGTTACTGCATCCGTTTATCGGACATTCCTCAAAGCAATACAGAAGTACAGATGCAGATCACCAGAAACACTTTGAATCAAAGTTTCCCACCTTGAAACCGAAAAAAGCGTTTTCTATAATGAGCAAAGTAACTCGTTCTCACGAGGAAAATCTCCTATATTTGTCTTTCCACCCTTGAAACCAAACAAAGAAGTCTTTGATTACCTATTTAAGGGAACGAAGAGCGACAGCGGAAGGTAGGTCTGGAGGACGGGGGGGAGGAAGCTGTTGAAGGGACGCAATGCGGAAAGTAAACATTAGCGGCCTCGTTACTATGGTGACATTGCACGCTACAGCTATCGCCCATTTCGGTCAATGATTCATCCCGAGCATCACTTCTCCAATCCCCGCATCCGTCCTCCTCCACACCCTCCTCTCCCATCCTCCTACCTGAGTATCCCTTGCCTCACGAAACCACGTGATCCATGACACCTAACGCTAACTACGGTAGTGGTAGCAAAGTAGGAAGAGAGACGCCATCGCTTTCTGAGGAGGAGCGTACATGGAGAGCTCATGTATGGGTTTTCAAAGAGGCTCTTCCTGGCAGAGGTTCAACACACATACCTGCCACGTGGCCGGTGTCCTGGCATCGTGCCAATGTGATCGCGCGCGCGACGATTGGGCGTCTCTGACCTTATGGATGCACGAGACAGACGCAGGCAGAGCACACGAAAGAGCACGGAGTCGCTAAAAGAGGCAGATGGGGGGATTTAAAAGAAAGAAGGGAAAAAAATAATAGACCGAAACGTGAGAGAGTTTACGAAAAAAAAAATCTCAACCTAATTTTGTTCACACCGAATTTGAGACCTTTAAACCAGAGCGTTCCAACCTTTCCGGGACGCTTGCCCATGGTTGCTATTGTTGGACGCCAACAAAAGTCAAACGCATCAGTTGCTAAGGCAACTTTTTCCTCTTTCCAAGCGTCTCGCAGTCTTTCTAATGCTAGTGAGGAAAGGCTTGTTTTGGTGTCGAACATTCGACAATAAATGAATATGAGTGTTGTTTTTTTTGCATCTTCGGTTTTTACAACAGTTTATTTTGCTTTTAATGTTAGTGGTAAATGTTAGTTACGAGCGAAGGTGCGTATCTGCTGAGGTTTGGCCTGAGTACTGAATGTCACGTGTATTCAACAGGTCGTGTTTGTTTACAAACAGCGGCGCATTGCCCTTAAACCATGCAGGCCGTAACTTGTTATCTTTTTAGGACTAGTTTAATGGCGCAGTTGGGAAATGCTGTAGAAGCTCCTGCGCTGTCACGGAACCGGAAGTAAGTTTGTTTCTGTTTCTTTGACACTTTCAAAGCTGATGAGGTTGATTCGTGATATTCGTTCGCGGAAATTCGAGAAGATGGATGTCTTAACAAAATCGTTCTCAAATGAGAAAAAAAAGAGAGTCTTGAGAAGAATCCAGTATTATCTTTCTTTTGTTCAGAGTAGTGTTTTATGGCCAAAATGAGGGTGTAGATTCAGTTGGTAGAACGCCAGGCTCGTAATGTGTAGTTCTCAAGTTCGAGTTCCGATTGTGCCAGAGTTCAAATTTATCTCTTTTAACCCTCACCCTGCCCTTGGTCCGAAAGGATTTGGGTTGGGTTGTTTTACCTCTGAGAGGCACTTTTTTGCACACCATGGGGCTAAATGGCCAGGTCACATGGACCACGTAGGCTCAGAGAAGTTTGGGGGAGGGGACCCACTGGAACAGATGCTAGCCTCCCGTCAAGGCCATCCAGTGTGTTCTTTAACGTGCACAGAGTATGGCTCTCCCGCACACGGGGCCACGGCTTAACGTCCCATCCGACGGACGGCGGCCTTTCCAAGCCCATCGGTGTCCCCTACTGACCGTGGGCAGGGCAGGGAATTTTGCGGAGATAAATCTCAACGCTGACCCAGCTGGGACTCGAACCTGGGAACTACAGATTACAAGCCTGGCGCGCTACCGACTGAGCTAACCCCGCTCCTGGTCCGAAAGGAAACACTGATGGGCTTGGAAAGGTCGTCATCCACAGGATGGGAGGTAAAGCCATGACTGCATGGGGTTGGGTTGTTTTACTTCTGATCGGCCATATTTTTGCGCACAATGGGCTAAACGGGCCTGTTCACGAGGACCCCGAGGATCAGAGAAGGTTAGGGGAGGAGCCCCACTGAAAAGTAGGGAGACAGGTAGTAGTCTCTCATCAAGGTCATTCAGCATGTTCTTTAACGTGCACAGAGGCCACGGCTCTCCTGCACACGGGGCCACGGTTTTACGTCACATCCGATGAGGGCGACCTTTACCAAGCCCATCGGTGTTCTCTTCTGATCGAGGACAAGGCAGGGAGTTTTGCGGAGATAAATCACAAATCTAGCCCAGATGGGAACTCGAATGTGGGAACTGCAGATTACGAGCCTGGTGCATTACCGAGTGGATCAGCCCCGTTCCACGGCCGCATGATCGAAAGAGACATACTCTGTACATGTTAAAGAACACGCTGGATGGCATTGACAGGCTCCAAAAATCCTAGAAGCTATCCAGTGGGTCGTTTTCCCCTCAGCAGCCTCTGAACAGTTAGGATCCTTGTGACCAGGCCATTTAGTCCATTGTGTGCAAAATAAGTGCCGCTCAGCACCAACGAACTAACCAAATCCGATCAAGGTTCCGGTGACATCTTTTAAAAGATTCTGCGCAATTTTATGTCATTTCAAAAGTACCGAAGTAAAAGTGAATTTTTGTACACGTTGCTCAAAAATTTAAAATTATAAAATAACTATGATATGCAACAAAAAGCACAATTCTTGATTTTTGCATTACAAATCTGCAATATTTAGCAATGTTCTATAGTAGCTCCCTTTTTAAAAAGAAAATCTTAATAGTTGGGTGAATGTGTGTAATTTCTTCTTTATAATGACAGCTCAAGATCAAAGCATTATTTGGATAAAGATCATGCGTTCTCTGAAAACTAAGATCACACTTTTTTAAACAAATAACAGAAGGTTAATAATCATGTTTTTAATCGCTACAGATCAGAAAGTTGCCCTTGATTTCTTAAAGAACCATCGATTGTGCTCATTAAAGTCAATTTATTAATAATTTGACTAGTATATTCACCCAAATTAGGTGTGCGGACCATAGGAAACTGGACTGGATTCCAGGATAAGTCATAGCAGGTTTCTTTCTACTGAGCTCCTTCCTTCCTCACCTGTCTTCTCTATGACCATTTTTTTTTCAGTTTGGCTGCTGAGAAAATTGGGCAAGGGTATCAACTGGAAAGCTGTTAGGAGACAAATGGAAGGGTTGGGTTGTTTTACCTCTGAGCGGCCCTTTTTTTGCACACCATGGGCTAAATGGCCAGGTCACAAAGACCCCGAAGGCTCAGAGAAGGTTGGGGGAGGGGACCCACTGGAACAGCTATTGAGAGACAGATGGTAGCCTCCCGTCAAAGCCATCCAGAGTGTTCTTTAACGTGCACAGAGTATGTCTCTCCCGTACACGGGGCCACGGCTTAACGTCCCATCCGACGGTCGGCGACCTTTCCAAGCCCATCGGTGTCCCTTACTGACCGTGGGCAGGGCGGGGAGTTTTGCGGAGATAAATCTCAAAGCTGACCCAGCTGGGACTCGAACCTGGGAACTACAGATTACGAGCCTGGCGCGCTACCGACTGAGCCACCCCCGCCCCCGTCTTGACAGGAGAATTCCATCTATCGTCTAACAGCTGTCCAATGGGCTATCTTTCCCTACCCACATCTGTGCCCATGGGGTCCTTGTGACCTGAAATCTCTATCCAATTGCTAGAATAAAAGTTCAACGCAGAGGTAAAGCAACCCATCAAAAAATCGTTTGCCTATCTAGTTAGCTATTTGTGCTGAGAAAATATTCCTTCAGATATTAACAACTTAACCCAATCCGAGTCTACCGTATTTTTTGACCAGCAGATGTACCCAAAGAGCGAAGAAACGAAGAGAGGAAAAACCTCCAGTATCCTGCAGTTGAAGAAGAGCACGGAAGTACACATGCACCGAGTGTGAGAGATGCGTTCTATCGCAATGCACGTGGCAGGTGTGGCAGTTTCACTCTCTGTAACGTGACATTGTTATGTCATCTCAGCCACTCTCTGTCAATCAACGAACGGGAGGCGCTGGAGCTGGAAACGAGCTCGCAGCCTCGTTAATGACGCTCTTCGCTCTCTATCCCTGTGAAAGGCTCCCAGACGGTGTCGAGTTGCAGGAAGCTCTCGTAGAGAGGAGCGGGAGGTGTGAACACTCTCTCATCTTCTGCTCGCTGCTTTTTGCCGGACGTCGTCGTTGGGCCTCCATAGGACTGGCCGCGGATGATGAGGAGAGACCAGAAATATAGAGACAGACGACCTCAATGAGATGCGGAAGACGACTCAGCCAAGTCAGGAGAAGACTAAGCAAGGGAGCGAGGGGTGTCGGGAAGGGGGTAGACAGTCGGTCTGGATTGGCTCAGAAGCGGATGAGGGGTGAGGTTGAAGTTTGGAGGGGGAAAGGGATGTTGCCCTTTTGTCTCTTTTTTTTCCTCCGAGTGCGAAATTCCGAAATTATATCCTGCAGCAGATGTTGCACTTAACAACATGAGATTGGGATGCTGTTGAAAGGGGTTGTATAAAAGTTTATTTTTTCTTATTATACCTTTTCCCCTCTTTTTTTCTTTTGTCAGTGCACTCTTTCTGGCATTTCATTACTGAGATTTAAGCTGGATAAATAAAATAAATACCACCTCAAGCAGCTGCTTGCCACAGAGGTCTGACAGGAGCCTGTCAGTTTATATGCCAAAGTAGAAGATCTGAGAGGATGGCAGGACCTCAGCAGAAAAACGACACATACATCCATGCCTTACCCGGGGCTCGAACCCAGGTCCCTTAGATCAATAGCCAAGCGCGCTAACCACTCTGCCATGGGACGACAACATTAAGCTGGATGCGATGATGATATATACCAGGCCAGTCCAATAAAAAATTTCGTGAAGAGCCCCTAGGAAAAAAAACTATATTCTTAAAAATCCGCAGGAAAAATTCTGTACTTGAAAATTAAACAACACATTTCTAATGAGTAGTGAATTGATCAAAAAAACTGTATTTTTTTAAGGAATCAAGAAAATATCTTGATTTTAAAAAATAGAAAGCTTTAATGAACCTTATGAGTTGGAAAAATCGTTTCTTTATGCACCTAAAAATCTTGGTAAAAAAATTGGAAGATTTGAGATATATTCAGTATATTTCTGATTTGCTTTATGACCATCAAATCTTTTGCAATGAGTTACACCAGTAAGTGTTATGCTCTGATTTGCATCAGGCAAAACGATTCATTTTTTTTTATTTCTCACTTAATTGAGATTTTTACCAACACAGAGGGAACAGACGAACAGAGGCCAGGTTACTTACGCTTTAGGAGTGAGGACGGAATTCACAGCTGCAGACGAAAGCCTACACGCACTTTACACCAAGAGCCCATTTCTCCCATCCATCCCATTCGGATAAACAACACGACCCTCCGACTCATCGAAACTAGTACCCCGTGAACAGAACGACAAGCAGAACCGCAATTTATTCCCTTACAGTGTAAAGTCAGATACTGAATTGTCTGGTGGTACGAATAAATGCAGACAGCTAAAATGCGACTTCACACGGGAAGTCGTATCCACGAAATTGTCTCCATAGCCAACTGCAGACTTAGAACTGGACAATCGTCCACTGTTTATATTCACCTACGAGAAATACCCTTCTCCCAGGCGGCGATGGGGGCAGTGGTGGCTCAGTCGGTAGCGCGCCAGGCTCGTAATCTGTAGTTCCCAGGTTCGAGTCCCAGCTGGGTCAGCGTTGAGATTTATCTCCGCAAATATTCCCCGCCCTGCCCACGGTCAGTAGGGGACACCGATGGGCTTGGAAAGGCCGCCGTCCGTCGGATGGCACGTTAAGCCGTGGCCCCGTGTGTGGGAGAGCCATACCCTGTGCACGTTAAAGAACACGCTGGATGGCCTTGACGGGAGGCTACCATCTGTCTCCCAACAGATGTTCCAGTGGGTCCCCTCCCCCAACCTTCTCTGAGCCTTCGGGGTCCATGTGATCTGGCCATTTAGCCCATGGTGTGCAAAAAAGTGCCGTTCAGAGGTAAAATAACCCAACCCAGGCGGCGATGTCAACGTAAAGCGCAGAGCAAGACCCCTTGGGTGGAATTTATGACAAGTTCGGTTGCAAATGCTACAGATGGTCGCATGCACGTAGCATCTATTCGTGGAAAACAAAGGGGGGGGGGGAAGTACGTGGGTTAGGTTGTTTTACCTCTGAGCGGCACTTTTTTGCACACCATGGGCTAAATGGCCAGGTCACATGGACCCCGAAGGCTCAGAGAAGGTTGGGGGAGGGACCCACTGGAACAGCTATTGGGAGACAGATGGTAGCATTCCGTCAAGGCCATCCAGCGTGTTCTTTAACGTGCACAGGGTATGGCTCTCTCCCGCACACGGGGCCACGGCTTACGTCCCATCCGACGGACGGCGGCCTTTCCAAGCCCATCGGTGTCCCCTACTGACCGTGGGCAGGGCGGGGAAATTTTGCGGAGATAAATCTCAACGCTGACCCAGCTGGGACTCGAACCTGAGAACTACAGATTACGAGCCTGGCGCGCTACCGACTGAGCCACCCCCGCCCCTGGGGAAAGTACGTGGGAAATAGCTAGAGAGGTAGAGGAGGGCTTCAGTTAGATACGAGATTTTATACAGAGGGAATAGTAGCAGTGAGACTCGGGGCGAGCAGAAGCACGAGGCTGTCCCGAGCAGATTAAGTATCGGTTATGAAGGGGTTCGTAGTTAATTTAGTTGCATTTTATTCTTAAGCTTCAGTTAAGATAAATGATTTGTTTTTGGAAGATTAACTGTTCTGCCTGTACTTTTAGATATTTTATTTCTCAATAAATGTTGTTATTATTGTGTGTTCCATAAACCTGAGTTGTGTTCGTCATTGGACTTCATCATAAAATGTCTTCCCCTAAGGAGACGGCCTGGGATTTTAGCGGCCTTCATATCTAAATAAGGGAATGATCTGTAATTGGGTAATGCTGGAAACACATCGCAACACAAACATACATTTAAGTTTTGATACTTCTCCACACAACTAGAAAAGTGTTTGCAACAGCGAGATGCGCACAACGGTAACGCCGCGGGTTAGACCAAGGCCACCCTGACAGCCTTGAACGAAAGAAAGAAGGGAAATTAAATATGCATAAACATGTAATTGATTTAATTTGTTTAAAATTTAAGTTAAAGCCATTTATTTTAAAACAATTAAAATGAAATAATTTATTCATTGGGATTTTACTAAAATGTTTGAAATATTATTAAACTAATTGCCAAATTTTTTAAAATAAATGACTACCAGTTGAATTTTTAAAAAATGTAAATAAAATATTTCTGCTATTTTTTTAAATTTAGATTGTTTATTATTGTAGAGTCTATGTCTGTGTATCTAGGTGGCCTTGGTTGGAAGGGCCTGGTTTATATAAATCAAGATAAATTAGCATTTAATATTCCGAGCTCTGCCTTTAAATTGATTCGTTTGAGGGATTTAAGTGCTTGAAACTTCTAATGAAGTACGAAAAGATGTTATGAAAAGTTGAGAAGGGAAGTGGGTGATGATGATCCTAATCATTTCTGAAAAAAGAAAAAGAATTTAGAAGATAAAAATAGAGAGAGTTGTTTTACCCCTGAGCAGCACTTTTGTGCACGCAATGATCTAAATGGCGAGGTCACAAGGACGCCAAGGGCTTAGAGAAGATTGGGGAAGAGGATCAACTTAATAGCTGTTAGGAGGTACGAGTAGATGGAAAGTTGCTGATATCGCCATCTAGAGTGATAATGAAATAGGCAGATATGTTGCGTTGAGTTGTTTTACCCCTGAGCGGCACTTTTTTGTACACCATGGGCTAAATGGCCAGGTCACATGGACCCCGAAGGCTCAGAGAAGGTTGGGGGAGGGGACCCACTGGAACAGCTGTTGGGAGACAGATGGTAGCCTCCCGTCAAGGCCATCCAGCGTGTTCTTTAACGTGCACAGGGTATGGCTCTCCCGCACTCGGGGCCACGGCTTAACGTCCCATCCGACGGACAGCGGCCTTTCCAAGCCCATCGGTGTCCCCTACTGACCGTGGGCAGGGCGGGGAATTTTGCGGAGATAAATCTCAACGCTGACCCAGCTGGGACTCGAACCTGGGAACTACAGATTAGGAGCCTGGCGCGCTACCGACTGAGCCACCCCCGCCCCTAAAGTAATTGATTTACTAACATTAAAGTAAATACGTTTGAATAATTCTACAAAAAATTCTGATCAGGATCTCTGTTGTACAGTCGCTCGAAAAATATCCGAACACTATGGTTGATTTTAGAATTGAGAAAAAATCTGGCAACAATTTTCTTGAAATTAGTGATCTGGCAACCTTCGACACGAAAGTTGCCAGATCACTAATTTCTAAAAAAAATCGTTGCCAGATTTTTTCCTGAATTCTGAAATCAACTCTAATGTTCGGATTTTTTTTGAACGACTGTACACTATGAGATTTGTAGTTGGGTGGTGGCTATGAGAGAAATTTAAGTAACTTGTTTCATATTCATAAAAAAAAATCTACAAACTTGTTTTTAACATTAAAATATGTCTTATGTATGAACTAAATATGTCTGTATTGTGAACTTAATAAATAGCGATTTTTATTAACAGATTTATATGTTTAAAATATTGTTATTTCTATATTTAAATCAGCACTTGATGGTTCATTTATATATTTATCTTACAATTCTAGAACATCTGTCCTTTTGTTTCATGTGCCACTACCTCATAAAAATGTTACAATACGAAATTTTATTTATTTGGCACCTATTTTTTTAATAATTTAGATTTAAGAATGGAAAGAAATCCCATTAACTTTAAAAAAAGTTTTAAAAAATATGTTTTTTGTGTCCAAAATTTGGAACAACTCTTGGGTTAATTTTATATTTTTATGCCCTTTTTTACCTTACCTAGTTGTGGTGTTGCCTTCACATTTAAAAAAAAATATATTTTATTATTATATATAGTTTTTTTTCCTCTTAAAGTCAAAATTACAGTAGTAATTTTTTATAATACCTAGACGGGCAATGAATTTATTATCCCTTGGTGTTGAACATGAAAAAATATATATAGCTTCTTTTTTTCTTTGTTTGGATTTGTTTCTAGATGCTTAAGAAATGTGAATATTTCATGTCCGTGATTTGCGAAGGTACTTCCTTTTGAATATTGAGGGAAAAATAAATCAATTTATTATAAATAAAATAAATAAATACCCCTCAAGCAGCTGCTTGCCACAGAGGTCTGACAGGAGCCTGTCAGTTTATGCCATAGTAGAAGGTCTGTTGAAGATGGCAGGACTTCAGCAGAAAAATGACACATATATCCATGCTTTAACCGGGGCTCGAACCCAGGTCCCTTAGATCAGTAGCCAAACGCGCTAACCACTCGGCCATGGAATATACTGCATAAAAAATTCCGTCCTGGTGACCGAGTGGTTAGCACGCTTGGCTACTGATCATCGGGACTTGAGATCGAGCCCATGGAAGTTCGTTTGCCTTTCTCCTGAGGTCTCACTTTCCTCACAGATCTGCTCCACCTTGTATTAACTGACAGGCTTTTCTCAGACCTCTGCGGCAAGCGTGAGGGATAATTTATTTCATTATTTAAATTTTTTTTTTAAATACAGAATTGAAAATAAATCTTTACATGTTGAAGTTGAATTAAAATATTGTGCAAAGCGTTAACACGAAAGTCAGGGGACTTTCGTGTTAACGCTTTACACTGTATATTTACACGAAAGTTTGTGTAACAATTTTAGTTAGCAGAATTTCGCTCTAACCATATATTGATGAATACATTGCACTGTTGATTCCTAAAGTCATTCATAGCCAACGCCGTATTTTGAGAGTGATGATCAAGACAAAGACTCCATGAGACCTTTCTTTATTGTAAAAGATGTTGAGTTGGGTTGGGTTGTTTTACCTCTGAGCGGCACTTTTTTGCACACCATGGGCTAAGTGGCCAGGTCACATGGACCCCGAAAGCTCAGAGAAGGTTGGGGGAGGGGACCCACTGGAACAAGGTGTTGGGAGACAGATGGTAGACTACCGTCAAGACCATCCAGCGTGTTCTTTAACGTGCACAGGGTATGTCTCTCCCGCACACGGGGCCACGGCTTAACGTCCCATCCGACGGAGGCTGTCTTTCCAAGCCCATCGGTGTCCCCTACTGACCGTGGGCAGGGCGGGGAATTTTTCGGAGATAAATCTCAACGCTGACCCAGCTGGGACTCGAACCTGGGAACTACAGGTTACGAGCCTGACGCGCTACCGACTGAGCCACCCCTGCCCCAAAAGATGTTGAGTCTGAGCTCATCCAAACTTCATTATGAATGTTATTCCAGATTAATTATTAATAAGATCGACAATCTGAATGGAGCGCAAGAAATTATAATCATAATCAGAACACAAAATTGTTAACTTGCTTCCTAATGAGTGTCGAGTCTAAAATAGACTAGTATATTTACAACCTCTGTTAAATCAGTAATTATCAAGAAATTTAAAGTTGTTCAAAAATTTATCAAACAGTGGTTGGGATGACGTCTGTCGATCCCCATATAAATTTTATGCTATCCGAGGAAGTTTGAATAAAATCTTCGTCAAACCGTAGAAAATTTTGACTTTAAGGGATTTTTTCGTGCTATTCATTTCTTGTGTAAAGAATATTATGCAGGTAAAAGTATTGTCGCCGGACGGAACAAACTCTTTAATGGGGCGAGGCGAGCCTGTCAGTAGTGCGCCAGGCTCATAATCTGTAGTTCCTAGGTTCGAGTTCCGCCTGGGCCACCGTTGAGATTTATCTCCTCTAAACTCCCCGCACTGCCCTCGATCAGTAGGCACACCGATGGGCTTGGAAAGGCAGCAGTCCGTCGAATGGAACATTAAACCGTGGCACCGTGTGCGGGAGAGCCATACCCTGTGTACGTTAAAGAACACGATGGATAGTCTTGATGGGAGGCTGTCATCTGTCTCCTAACAGTTGTCCAGTGGTTCCTCTCCTCCGAGCCTTCTCTTCCGAGCCCTCGGGGTCCTTGTGACGTGACCATTTAGCCCATTGTATGCAAAAAAGTGCGCTTAGAAGTAAAAATAACTCAACCCAAGCTTGTTATTTGAGTATTCGGTACACTGTATGCGCTGAAATGCCGCTAGAGGCAAAACAACTCAATATTCATAAAATTGTCATTCGTCATGACATATCTGAGTAAAACTGTCACTAAAGTTGGTATTAATCATATCTGCACTTTCCATCTTCAATGAATTCCAATTATTATTATTAGTGATATCAGTGATCCTAAGTCCAAATGTATCTACGCAGTAGGTAGGCCAGTAGTTCTTTAGTATCACAAAGTATATCACCCATATCTTTTAAATAGATAAAAAAGCAACAAGGAATAGTTAAAAAAGCTTAGATGAAATAAAAGCCCACATGATGGCATCCACGCCTACGTAACGGTGCATCGACGTAGATACAGAAAGCTGTTATCAGTGGAGATTGGCTTGTATTAGAGAGAACGAAGTTTAGAGATCAATTTGTGCCCTTTAGGCCTCTCTTCGTTACGTTCAGAACGAACACCTTGAAAGATTTCGTCCTTGGTAATGTCGTCTACCACCTCCATTCTCAAGGTTTTCCCATTCTCTGTCCGTGTGTGTGTGAGCTACAGATAAGGAGCCAAAGAGTGTATTCTGTCTACCCAAGGTCTTCCACTTCGTCCATCTGATCTAATGACTGTCTCTTTTTCACTTCTTTGCCGCAGTTGATCTAGATTCTTCTGCTCAATTATTTTTTTTGTAATGTCTCTCTTTTTTATATGTTAATAATAAACTACTAATTATAAATGACAACTGTAAACATTTTATAAATTTAACAAAAGAAAATTTTCATCTTAATGTTCTTAAATAATTACAGGTAGTGTATTTGAATAATTTAAAATAAAAATTTTAAGCTTTTCAACTTTTTTTTCACTGACGTAACATATTTTGTTATAAATATTTATATAATGTAACCAAATATACATTTTGCAATATCAAAAATATATAAATTGTCTTAAATAGCGTTTATTTTTTTTAACATTTGTGAAATTTTAAATCTTTGGATGCAAAAGTGAAACATTTCAAAGGAAGGTTTCATCCCGAGGTTCATTCTAACAAACAGTCATGTTTCCTGGAGACGTGGGTTCGAATCCCATTCCAGGCAAAACCAATTTTTTTCAGCTTATTACTTCATGAGTTCCATGTCTATAGGACATATCCTATGATTCTTTACTAAAAAGTAACTAAGTATTTATATTGGAAATCTATTTGTACTATAAGTGAACGAAAATGTACGTCAAAAACCAATAGAATTTTAAATATGATTATTAGTGAAAAATATTTTTAATATATTGACAGGCATCAAGGAGCCCTTTCAAGGGCTTTCAGCTTCCTTTAAAATTTTTTCCATTTGTTCCGTAATAATGCTTATCCAAAGAAAAAATATTTCGTGCAGCATAGTTCTAAACAGTTTAAACATTTTGATAAAATAATATTTGCTTTTTATTTGACAACATTTATAAATTAATATGTTCATGTCTATGCATAAAGTTATGCATAATTTGATACAAAATAAAATTCTTCATGAAACTATCGGCAATTTTAAGGTAATTTCAATGATCTATAATTTAACTATAGATAATTTCAAAGGGTAGATTGATCTGCTACTAATAGCTCTCTACTGAATTTTTTCCAATATATTCTAAAAATTTAGGGTCCTTACGATCGTTCGCCTTATTATATTGTACAAAAATCTGATTAATCTGGCATTACACGCAAATGAAAGTCCTTATTGCCTAATCATGTTGCATACAGTTCCCAAAAGAAGTCTTGGTGGGTAAAGAATATTGTGGGACATTGTGACCTGGCCATTTAGTACAATACACGAAACTGGGGGATATTTTGCTTGGCCATATTACAATTGAGCGCAGTTGAATTTGTTTCCGTGTGAGGTCCTTGTGACTAGGCTACTTTGTGCATTAGTCACAAAAGTTTTTTGTTCGCGCGTGTGCGTGAGACTTAATCATTTTTAGTATATTATGCAAAATTACGATGACCTGGCAATAATGTGGTAAAACGTAAGCAAAATTTGGGGTTTTATGACCTGTCGATTTGAGCATTATTATTCACAAATGGATGCTTTTATGACCTGGTGTTTCAATACACTACATAAAATAGGGGTTATCTCGCTGTTTAGCTCATTATTAAGAATTGTGATTTGAAATCTTGGCCACTTTGTATATTATATACAATGAGTAGCTGGCCTGTCTATTTTTCTCATTGCCAATAATTTAGGGTGTTGTATAGGTAAATGGTCTGGCAATTTAGTCACAATTTTCAAAATTGGGAGTAACTGTAGCCTAGCCGTTTAGCATATTTTTCGCAAATGAAACCTGATGATCACGCCTAATTCATGTAATTATTCCATTATTCCACAATTGTGCCATTCCTAATTCTTGTAAAGAATTGGAAACCTTGTGACCTAGCCATTTACTATAATCTAAGAATTGGGAAAATTTGAACCTAGCGATTTACTACAATGTACATAATTGGTGAACCTGTTACTTAGCCATTTATTTTATTTAATTGAATTGGTTACCTTGTAGTCTAGAAATTTATTATAATATACAGACTTGTCAAATTTGTGCCATAAATATTTGCTGTAGTGTACATAAAAGGGGATCTTGTGACCTACATATTTGCTAGAGTGTATATAATTGGGGATCTTGTGACCTAAATATTTGCTCTAGTGTATATAATTGGGGATCTTGTGACCTAAATATTTGCTCTAGTGTACATAAATGGGGATCTTGTGACCTACATATTTGCTATAGTGTACATAATTGGAGATCTTGTGACCTAACCATTTACTATACTTACATAATCGGAGACTTTGTGACCTCGCCATATACTCATAATTATATTATTCACTATATTGTATAGAATTGAGTGGCCTAGTCATCTAACACAGTGTGCACAATTTGGAAAAAGTGGAGGGTGAGATCCTAATGATCTAGTCATTAAGTACATTATACATAATTAATGCTATTTGTCTTAGTCATTTAGCACATTGTACACAAGTCAGCGGCAACTATAAAATAGAAGAATGCAATCTGATGATGACCCTTGTACTCTGGCGCATATCAGAATCTCGTTTTCAAAGAGAATGAAGTTTTTCTTTTACCAAGTTATTCAATCCTTAAAAGTTTTAATTTGAGCTAATGGATGATGAGTAAAATGCAAATCGGGGGATTAACATTTTATTGATAATTATACAACAGAAAAAGCATTCGTTTTCTATTCCTTAAATTTAAAATGTTACTTTTCTCACATCCCTCTGAGGATAGTGAGCAGAGTATTGCTGTCAGTGGAATGTCTTCTCGACACTCAACCACCGAAATTTCAAATTTCTACCATAAGCATATCACTTGCAACATTCACTAAAAGTTTCGACGTTTCCGTATTTAGTGAACTCTAACGATATAAAGCCGTCCCGTGGCCGAGTGGTTAGCGCGCTTAGCTACTAATCTAAGGGACCTGGGTTCGAGCCCCGGGTTAAGCCATGGCTGTTTGTGTCGTTTTTCTGCTGAGGGCCTGGCATCTTCTCAGACCTTCTACTATGGCATATAAACTGTCAGACCTCTGTGGCAAGCAGCTGCTTGAGGGGGTATTTATTTATTTTTATTTAACGATATAAATTAAAACTATTTAAGTATTTGAAAAATGAGAATTATAAAATTTCCTTAGTACTAATCCAACTAAAAAATAGCTCTCTAATTATCTCTTAAAAAAAAAAAACAATTTCATTTCCCACCATCTCTTGGAGTAAGATGTAAACTCATTGCTGCCAATGAAAACTTAATAACCTTCACATTTCTCCACCGAAATTTTAAATTTCTAGCATAACTACTTTATTTGCAATAGTACTTTAAAATTTTGGAATTATCTATTTTTTTCCACCGTTAGAGAGCGCAATTATAGCTTTTGGTAGATTCGGGAAGTGAAAATCGTAATATTTCATCAATACCTATCCAATGTGAAAAGAAGGTTTGCGATAAACCTAAAAAAAATTATATCTTTATTAAATATTTTTTAGAACATCGAGTAACTTTCGAAAATTTTATATTAAAGATAAAATATCCCCTCAAGCAACTTCTTGTCACAGAGGTCTGACAGTAGCCTGTGAGGGTGGCAGGACCTCAGTAGAAAGACAACACAAACATCTATGCCTTACCCGGAGGCTCGAACCCAGGTCCCTTATATCAGTAGCCAAGCGCTCTAACCACTCGACCACGGGTGTGTTTGATGAAGCATATAAATATATAATTGATATTAAACTTAATTATGTTTTAATGTATATTATTAGTACGATACGTTTAATAAATTTTAATATACAAAAATTAAAATATTTTAAGAAATTTTAAGTTAAAATATGTTAATAAGTTATTTAAATAAAAAACGTAAGCAACTGAAACTAAGATGGTGTTTCAGGAGAGACCATTAATATTTCTAATTTAGAATCCAGGCAGTCTTCCAAATTAAGAGGTAGACCCAATTTTCGTCACTCTTATCCATGTCAACCAGCAAACTTGATTAATAAAGAAAAAAAAAATGACTTTCAAGTTCTAATCTAAACGAAACAAATATATTAGCTGATCAAAATCTCGATTTCAAGTGTCGAGTGATACGATTTTTAGATGCAAGGGAAACCAAGGTGATGGGAAATGAGGAAAGCTTGCCGAGAAATGCTTTTTCTGGTAATCATCATGATCGGTGATCAGATAAAAAAGAGTGAACCAGGAGAGTAGATCGTTACGTTGAATATTAATTGCAGCGTTTAAGTCTTGTCGAGGATGTAAGAAGAATGATAAAAATCTAGTTCTTGCCCTGCGATTACGATAAATACTGACCTCATGTAAATACTTCACTTCGAAAGACAAACCTCTTTTGAATAATAAATCAGTTTTCATCTCGGTAATAGAAGAGTTGGATGAAAAGAGAAAAAGGAGAGTTGCTAGAGGGAGGTGGGAACTTGGAGAGGGAGGAGGGAACTCGGAGAGGGAGGACGGGAAATTAATACAAGAATTTTTGAATTATTGTTATTTCAAATGAGTAAGAGATGTTCGGTATTTTTTGTGACCGAAAGCTGTAATCCCGAGATTAAGGTTAAAAATTGGAAGCGATAATAAAATGGAGATAAAAATTGTGCCTTTATTTGAGAACTTGGTTAATGAGGTTCTTCGCTCAACTGCATTGGAAGTTGGACTTTCTTAAACCGCCGTTTTAATGATTGGATTACAATATAAGTGGCAAGGATCTTTCGTTTAGCAAGAGTTTGGGAACTTGTTCAGCAAACACTATTTAAATTTTAAACCAGCCATTAATTTCGAACATCATTTGTTTAACTGTATTACACGTGAAAGGTGGTAAAGGGGTGAGTGCATGTTTTAATCTTCAATTGATTAAGGAGATGTAATTATGCTTTTCAGTTGGTTCAAGATTGGGAGTGGTTGGTTTAAAAGCAATGCATTTGCATTGATTAAATCGTAAGCAGTTCTGCTTTAATGCATGCTAGTTTGAATAATCACAATTATTAGAATTATAGCCGCAGCTTCAAAAAAGGAACCACATAAAGTTAAAACATCATAATCAAAATGAAATTGTTATTCCGGAAACATTCTGGGATTCTCGACCGCAATTTCTAATTTCACAATCAAAATGGCGATTTTTTTTTTTAAATATTGGCGATTTTCAGGTTAAATATTGGTAGACTCTAATTTAAAAGTAAGAACTTTTCGTCCTCAAGGGTCATTCTCTTAAAACTAATACTTTAGCAGTTTGTGTCAGAAGATTCATATTAATATATCAAATCAGTTGTTACTTGTCATGGGGCGGGGGTGGGGGTGGCTCAGTCGGTAGCGCTCCAGGCTCGTAATCTGTAGTTCCCAGGTTCGAGTCCCAGCTGGGTTAGCGTTGAGATTTATCTCCGCAAAATTTCCCCGCCCACGGTCAGTAGGGGACACCGATGGGCTTGAAAAGGCCGCCGCCCGTCGGATGGGACGTAAAGCCGTGGCCCCGTGTGCGGGAGAGCCATACCCTGTGCACGTTAAAGAACACGCTGGATGGCCTTGATGGGAGGCTACCATCTGTCTCCCAACAGCTGTTCCAGTGGGTCACCTCCCCCAACCTTCTCTGAGCCTTCGGGGTCCTTGTGACCTGCCCATTTAGCCCATGGTGTGCAAAAAAGTACCGCTCAGAGGTAAAACAATCCAATGTTACTTGTCATGAATACAAAGCGATATTCTTTCATATAGCTTACGAAACCTCATATTATTAAAAACATTAGTATTTGATAAAATATATATTAATATTAGCATTTGATTAAATATAGATTATTAGTATTTGATTAAATATACATTATTAATATTAAAATAAACATATGTTTTAAAGGAAATTATATTTGGTTTTATTATTTGTTGAATACAAATATAAGAATATTAGTATTTGATTAAATATACATTAATATTTAAATAAGCAAATGTTTTTAGAAATTATATTAATTTTCTATTATTTTAGGATGTAATTTTAAAAATATGAGTATTTGATTAAATATATATTATTCATATTAAAGTAAATTTATGTTTTAAGGTAAATCATATTTATTTTATATGATTTGCAAAAATTCAAATTAACAAATTTTGTTATCAAAACTGATACAGAAAAATTAAAACATTGCAAAATAAACTTTTGAATTAAAATATGTTATTTAAATAAAACATGCAAATGCTAGGCTGAATATTGTGGAAAGTATTGATTTTATTAAAATTAGTACCGGTAGCTACAGAGAAAAAATTTCTTAATTTTGTTATTAAAATATTAACTTGCTTAACACACAAATGTTGATCTTTATATTTTATATGAATATACAATTAATATTCCAATATGTAGCTTTGCTTTTTATTTTTGAGAGAAAAGTTTGATTTGAAAGTTTTAATTGTCTTTCCATTCATGCAACATAGAAATGTCCAATGCTCTTAATAATTATAATAATTTGCTGAAAAAAATTTGGTTTCGTCCTGAGTGGATTCGAACCCAAATCTCCCAGAAACCAGGCTTCTAGGAGACGTGGGTTCGAATCCCATTCAGGACGAAATAAAAGTTTTTTCAGCAAATTATTTCAAGTGTTTCTTGTCAACAAGACATTTTCTCTGATACTAAACTATTGTAATATAATGTTTTATACATCAATTCCAAATAGACACGGGGCGGGGTGGCTCAGTCGGTAGCGCGCCAGGCTCGTAATCTGTAGTTCCCAGGTTCGAGTCCCAGCTGGTCAGAGTTGAAATTTATCTCCGCAATATTCCCCGCCCTGCCCACGGTCAGTAGGGGACACCGATGGGCTTGGAAAGACCGCCGTCCGTCTGATGGGACGTTAAGCCGTGGCCCCGTGTGCGGGAGAGCCATACCCTGTGCACGTTAAAGAACACGCTGGAAGGCCTTGACGGGAGGCTACCATCTGTCTCCCAACAGCTTGTTCCAGTGGGTCCCCTCCCCCAACCTTCTCTGAGCCTTCGGGGTCCATGTGACCTGGCCATTTAGCCCATGGTGTGCAAAAAAGTGCCGCTCAGAGGTAAAACAACCCAACAACCCAACCAAATAGACACTGGAATTAAAGTTCTTACTCCCAATAGAATTAGTATGAACGATTAGTCAAGTATTCAAGGTGGATTTCCTTCATATTTGCAAACGTTCATAGCACGTGCAGTAAGCACACACATAGTCTGTGGTAGGCGCTTGCACGCAGAAATTGTTTACAGTTCTAATATCAAAGTTCAGCGACAATTTTCGCAATGAGTTGTTGCCTAGCAATAGGCAGAACTAGTCACAACTGTTAATTCTAATTTTGCAATGAATATCGATCGCAAAAGTGTACACTTATATTGTTTCTTAATGGTTACTACTCAGGTCAAAACGATTAGGAAATAATTCGCATGTGAAAACTGCGTGGTTATAATTGAATCTCCTTAACTCAGAAAAATCAGATGTATATGGAAAAATGTGATTGAAGATAAAGATCAGAATCGACTCTTACTAGATCGTGATTTTTCACAATATTTGTTGAGTATTTAAAGAGACATGGTGGCTGAAGTATTAAAAATGGCACCATACTCCAGAAGAATTTTCGCTAATACCGACAGGAACAGATCAGTGTAGTGCAGTGTAGTGCAGATAGGTGAAATCTGTGAGGAAGGCGAGTTGGGTTGTTTTACCTCTGAGCGGCACTTTTTTGCACACCATGAGCTAAATGCCAGGTCACATGGACCCCGAAGGCTCAGAGAAGGTTGGGAGAGGGGACCCACTGGAACAAGCTGTTGGGAGACAGATGGTTGCCTCCCGTCAAGGCCATCCAGCGTGTTCTTTAACGTGCACAGGGTATGGCTCTCCCGAACACGGGGCTACGGCTTAACGTCCCATCCGACGGACGGCGGCCTTTCCAAGCCCATCGGTGTCCCCTACTGACCGTGGGCAGGGCGAGGAAATTTTGCGGAGATAAATCTCAACGCTGACCCAGCTGGGACTCGAACCTGGGAACTACAGATTACGAGCCTGGGGCGCTACCGACTGAGCCACCCCCGCCCCCAAAGAGGAAGGCGAGACCTCAGCAGAAAGGCAACACAGAAATAAACGCCCGTACCTTATGAAGCACTCGAACTCAGATCCCTTTAATCAGTAATCAAGAGCGCTAAGCAATCGGCCACTGGGAAGGTCAAAAACGCAGTTGAAGATTGATTTTATGTTATAGACTTCAAGTAGTTGAAGTCGACCACACTATAGGCTTGACTCGCCTTCAGTTGAATTTCAAGTACTTAAAATGTTTTATAACTAAGTACTGGTTTTTGAATCTGAACTGTTCCTATTTATTTACCTTTGGAATCTGATATCACCTATCATTGTTAGCATTGCATGTATGCACAGAATGCTCTAATTGGTCCGGCCTACTCCCATGGTTCTTTCTTCGAAAGGTATAAAATATGTTTCTTCACAGATTATGCATGTTTGTTGCTTAAGTTATGGGTAATTTACGAGTCTGAAAGATATTTTTTCATATTTAAATTTGGGTAGTATACAAATTGCCCTGGTTAGTTTCTTTAAAACTTCTGGCTGCTAACCTTCTCTGCGCCCCTTCGCTTTTCACATAGCATGATAAACGAAAAGTAAAATGGGAGAATGATAAGGCATCTAATTCGACTTTTCATCATATCCAGGGACAGATAGATGTTGGGAAATTGGGTCAGGTCTTCAAGTGAGCTCTCAGTCAAGTTGTTACGTTTAAAATTCTTCAATAGTTATGGTCTTGGAAAGAACGCCTTCCTTTGGCTGGGACATTAAGCCTTGGTCCCATGTGCAAGGAAACCATACCATGTTCAAATTCAAGAATTCGCTGCTAGACCTAAACAACACTTCCATTTGTCTCCTAACAGCTTTCCAGTTGATACCCTTGCCCAATTTTCTCAGCAGCCAAACTGAAAAAAAAAAGGTCATAGAGAAGACAGATGAGGAAGGGTTGGGTTGTTTTACCTCTAAGCGGCACTTTTTTGCACACAATGGGCTAAATGGCCAGGTCACATGGACCCGAAGGCTCAGAGAAGGTTGGGGGAGGGGACCCACTGGAACAGCTGTTGGGAAACAGATGGTAGCCTCCCGTCAAGGCCATCCAGCGTGTTCTTTAACGTGCACAGGGTATGGCTCTCCCGCACACGGGGTCACGGCTTAACGTCCCATCCGACGGACGGCGGCCTTTCCAAGCCCATCGGTGTTCCCTACTGACCGTGGGCAGGGCGGGGAATTTTGCGGAGATAAATCTCAACGCTGAACCTGCTGGGACTGGGACTCGAACCTGGGAACTACAGATTGCGAGCCTGGCGCGCTACCGACTGAGCCACCCCCGCCCCGATGAGAAAGTAAGGACCTCAGTAGAAAGAAACCTGCTATGACTTATCCTGGAATCCAGTCCAGTTTCCTATGGTCCGCACCAAACAAATAACAGCTCGGTTTAAAGTATCTAAAACATTATTTGTCGAAATTCACTATCCAGTTATATTGAAATATTTAAACACTTAAAAAATTCTGCTTCATATAGGAACAAAGTAATTAAAATAATATTCCTTTTAATTAAAGCTTTCGAATAATATCCATATAGTAATTATAAATTATCTAGATTAAGGTTTGCCATCCTTTGCTCTGAGAAATTGTTGTAGCTGGTTCAAAGCAATAATATTAAAAAAGATTAAAGAAAGTAAAGAAAGGTAATTATATGTAAAATAAAAAGCCATATGTATTTCGTAAAAAAAATTCTATTCTTTTCACTAGACAAGGTAGATAAAACCATTTTAATTTACAAAGTGTTGAAACGAATTGTAAGTATCATTTATAGGTGGTCGGCGGTTATATTCAGCCATTATAAGTCGCCGTGCATTTCAAAAGGTTTTCTAATTATTAATCTTTTATGTTTAAGAACAAATTTTGTTCGAATTTTTATTCAACTGAGTGGCATATGTTGATTACAATGTACTCATTGTAATCAACATATGCCAGTCAGTTGTATAAAACTGCTCGCGTAATTGGAGCGAACTTGTTCCAATTACCGCGAGCCTGGTGTAAAAATTGTAAAATCAGCGCACGAACTGGTTCCATTTATCGCGAGCCTGGTGTAAAAATTGTAAAATCAGCGCACGAACTGGTTCCATTTATCGCGAGCCTGGTGTAAAAATTGTAAAATCAGCGCACGAACTGGTTCCATTTATCGCGAGCCTGGTGTAAAAATTGTAAAATCAGCGCACGAACTGGTTCCATTTATCGCGAGCCTGGTGTAAAAATTGTAAAATCAGCGCACGAACTGGTTCCATTTATCGCGAGCCTGGTGTAAAAATTGTAAAATCAGCGCACGAACTGGTTCCATTTATCGCGAGCCTGGTGTAAAAATTGTAAAATCAGCGCACGAACTGGTTCCATTTATCGCGAGCCTGGTGTAAAAATTGTAAAATCAGCGCACGAACTGGTTCCATTTATCGCGAGCCTGGTGTAAAAATTGTAAAATCAGCGCACGAACTGGTTCCATTTATCGCGAGCCTGGTGTAAAAATTGTAAAATCAGCGCACGAACTGGTTCCATTTATCGCGAGCCTGGTGTAAAAATTGTAAAATCAGCGCACGAACTGGTTCCATTTATCGCGAGCCTGGTGTAAAAATTGTAAAATCAGCGCACGAACTGGTTCCATTTATCGCGAGCCTGGTGTAAAAATTGTAAAATCAGCGCACGAACTGGTTCCATTTATCGCGAGCCTGGTGTAAAAATTGTAAAATCAGCGCACGAACTGGTTCCATTTATCGCGAGCCTGGTGTAAAAATTGTAAAATCAGCGCACGAACTGGTTCCATTTATCGCGAGCCTGGTGTAAAAATTGTAAAATCAGCGCACGAACTGGTTCCATTTATCGCGAGCCTGGTGTAAAAATTGTAAAATCAGCGCACGAACTGGTTCCATTTACCGCGAGCCTGGTGTAAAAATTGTAAAATCAGCGCACGAACTGGTTCCATTTATCGCGAGCCTGGTGTAAAAATTGTAAAATCAGCGCACGAACTGGTTCCATTTATCGCGAGCCTGGTGTAAAAATTGTAAAATCAGCGCACGAACTGGTTCCATTTATCGCGAGCCTGGTGTAAAAATTGTAAAATCAGCGCACGAACTGGTTCCATTTATCGCGAGCCTGGTGTAAAAATTGTAAAATCAGCGCACGAACTGGTTCCATTTATCGCGAGCCTGGTGTAAAAATTGTAAAATCAGCGCACGAACTGGTTCCATTTATCGCGAGCCTGGTGTAAAAATTGTAAAATCAGCGCACGAACTGGTTCCATTTACCGCGAGCCTGGTGTAAAAATTGTAAAATCAGCGCACGAACTGGTTCCATTTACCGCGAGCCTGGTGTAAAAATTGTAAAATCAGCGCACGAACTGGTTCCATTTACCGCGAGCCTGGTGTAAAAATTGTAAAATCAGCGCACGAACTGGTTCCATTTATCGCGAGCCTGGTGTAAAAATTGTAAAATCAGCGCACGAACTGGTTCCATTTATCGCGAGCCTGGTGTAAAAATTGTAAAATCAGCGCACGAACTGGTTCCATTTATCGCGAGCCTGGTGTAAAAATTGTAAAATCAGCGCACGAACTGGTTCCATTTATCGCGAGCCTGGTGTAAAAATTGTAAAATCAGCGCACGAACTGGTTCCATTTATCGCGAGCCTGGTGTAAAAATTGTAAAATCAGCGCACGAACTGGTTCCATTTATCGCGAGCCTGGTGTAAAAATTGTAAAATCAGCGCACGAACTGGTTCCATTTACCGCGAGCCTGGTGTAAAAATTGTAAAATCAGCGCACGAACTGGTTCCATTTATCGCGAGCCTGGTGTAAAAATTGTAAAATCAGCGCACGAACTGGTTCCATTTATCGCGAGCCTGGTGTAAAAATTGTAAAATCAGCGCACGAACTGGTTCCATTTATCGCGAGCCTGGTGTAAAAATTGTAAAATCAGCGCACGAACTGGTTCCATTTATCGCGAGCCTGGTGTAAAAATTGTAAAATCAGCGCACGAACTGGTTCCATTTACCGCGAGCCTGGTGTAAAAATTGTAAAATCAGCGCACGAACTGGTTCCATTTATCGCGAGCCTGGTGTAAAAATTGTAAAATCAGCGCACGAACTGGTTCCATTTATCGCGAGCCTGGTGTAAAAATTGTAAAATCAGCGCACGAACTGGTTCCATTTATCGCGAGCCTGGTGTAAAAATTGTAAAATCAGCGCACGAACTGGTTCCATTTATCGCGAGCCTGGTGTAAAAATTGTAAAATCAGCGCACGAACTGGTTCCATTTATCGCGAGCCTGGTGTAAAAATTGTAAAATCAGCGCACGAACTGGTTCCATTTACCGCGAGCCTGGTGTAAAAATTGTAAAATCAGCGCACGAACTGGTTCCATTTACCGCGAGCCTGGTGTAAAAATTGTAAAATCAGCGCACGAACTGGTTCCATTTATCGCGAGCCTGGTGTAAAAATTGTAAAATCAGCGCACGAACTGGTTCCATTTATCGCGAGCCTGGTGTAAAAATTGTAAAATCAGCGCACGAACTGGTTCCATTTATCGCGAGCCTGGTGTAAAAATTGTAAAATCAGCGCACGAACTGGTTCCATTTATCGCGAGCCTGGTGTAAAAATTGTAAAATCAGCGCACGAACTGGTTCCATTTACCGCGAGCCTGGTGTAAAAATTGTAAAATCAGCGCACGAACTGGTTCCATTTACCGCGAGCCTGGTGTAAAAATTGTAAAATCAGCGCACGAACTGGTTTCATTTACCGCGAGCCTGGTGTAAAAATTGTAAAATCAGCGCACGAACTGGTTCCATTTACCGCGAGCCTGGTGTAAAAATTGTAAAATCAGCGCACGAACTGGTTCCAATTACCGCGAGCCTGGTGTAAAAATTGTAAAATCAGGGCACGAACTGGTTCCATTTACCGCGAGCCTGGTGTAAAAATTGTAAAATCAGCGCACGAACTGGTTTCATTTACCGCGAGCCTGGTGTAAAAATTGTAAAATCAGCGCACGAACTGGTTCCATTTACCGCGAGCCTGGTGTAAAAATTGTAAAATCAGCGCACGAACTGGTTCCATTTACCGCGAGCCTGGTGTAAAAATTGTAAAATCAGCGCACGAACTGGTTTCATTTACCGCGAGCCTGGTGTAAAAATTGTAAAATCAGCGCACGAACTGGTTCCATTTACCGCGAGCCTGGTGTAAAAATTGTAAAATCAGTGCACGAACTGGTTCCATTTATCGCGAGCCTGGTGTAAAAATTGTAAAATCAGCGCACGAACTGGTTCCATTTACCGCGAGCCTGGTGTAAAAATTGTAAAATCAGCGCACGAACTGGTTCCATTTACCGCGAGCCTGGTGTAAAAATTGTAAAATCAGCGCACGAACTGGTTTCATTTACCGCGAGCCTGGTGTAAAAATTGTAAAATCAGCGCACGAACTGGTTCCATTTACCGCGAGCCTGGTGTAAAAATTGTAAAATCAGCGCACGAACTGGTTCCAATTACCGCGAGCCTGGTGTAAAAATTGTAAAATCAGGGCACGAACTGGTTCCATTTACCGCGAGCCTGGTGTAAAAATTGTAAAATCAGCGCACGAACTGGTTTCATTTACCGCGAGCCTGGTGTAAAAATTGTAAAATCAGCGCACGAACTGGTTCCATTTACCGCGAGCCTGGTGTAAAAATTGTAAAATCAGCGCACGAACTGGTTCCATTTACCGCGAGCCTGGTGTAAAAATTGTAAAATCAGCGCACGAACTGGTTCCATTTATCGCGAGCCTGGTGTAAAAATTGTAAAATCAGCGCACGAACTGGTTCCATTTATCGCGAGCCTGGTGTAAAAATTGTAAAATCAGCGCACGAACTGGTTCCATTTATCGCGAGCCTGGTGTAAAAATTGTAAAATCAGCGCACGAACTGGTTCCATTTACCGCGAGCCTGGTGTAAAAATTGTAAAATCAGCGCACGAACTGGTTCCATTTACCGCGAGCCTGGTGTAAAAATTGTAAAATCAGCGCACGAACTGGTTTCATTTACCGCGAGCCTGGTGTAAAAATTGTAAAATCAGCGCACGAACTGGTTCCATTTACCGCGAGCCTGGTGTAAAAATTGTAAAATCAGCGCACGAACTGGTTCCAATTACCGCGAGCCTGGTGTAAAAATTGTAAAATCAGGGCACGAACTGGTTCCATTTACCGCGAGCCTGGTGTAAAAATTGTAAAATCAGCGCACGAACTGGTTTCATTTACCGCGAGCCTGGTGTAAAAATTGTAAAATCAGCGCACGAACTGGTTCCATTTACCGCGAGCCTGGTGTAAAAATTGTAAAATCAGCGCACGAACTGGTTCCATTTACCGCGAGCCTGGTATAAAAATTGTAAAATCAGCGCACGAACTGGTTCCATTTACCGCGAGCCTGGTGTAAAAATTGTAAAATCAGCGCACGAACTGGTTCCATTTACCGCGAGCCTGGTGTAAAAATTGTAAAATCAGCGCACGAACTGGTTCCATTTATCGCGAGCCTGGTGTAAAAATTGTAAAATCAGCGCACGAACTGGTTCCATTTACCGCGAGCCTGGTGTAAAAATTGTAAAATCAGCGCACGAACTGGTTCCATTTACCGCGAGCCTGGTGTAAAAATTGTAAAATCAGCGCACGAACTGGTTCCATTTACCGCGAGCCTGGTATAAAAATTGTAAAATCAGCGCACGAACTGGTTCCATTTACCGCGAGCCTGGTGTAAAAATTGTAAAATCAGCGCACGAACTGGTTCCATTTACCGCGAGCCTGGTGTAAAAATTGTAAAATCAGCGCACGAACTGGTTCCATTTACCGCGAGCCTGGTATAAAAATTGTAAAATCAGCGCACGAACTGGTTCCATTTACCGCGAGCCTGGTGTAAAAATTGTAAAATCAGCGCACGAACTGGTTCCATTTACCGCGAGCCTGGTGTAAAAATTGTAAAATCAGCGCACGAACTGGTTCCATTTACCGCGAGCCTGGTATAAAAATTGTAAAATCAGCGCACGAACTGGTTCCATTTACCGCGAGCCTGGTGTAAAAATTGTAAAATCAGCGCACGAACTGGTTCCATTTATCGCGAGCCTGGTGTAAAAACTGTAAAATCAGCGCACGAACTGGTTCCATTTATCGCGAGCCTGGTGTAAAAATTGTAAAATCAGCGCACGAACTGGTTCCATTTACCGCGAGCCTGGTATAAAAATTGTAAAATCAGCGCACGAACTGGTTCCATTTACCGCGAGCCTGGTGTAAAAATTGTAAAATCAGCGCACGAACTGGTTCCATTTACCGCGAGCCTGGTGTAAAAATTGTAAAATCAGCGCACGAACTGGTTCCATTTACCGCGAGCCTGGTATAAAAATTGTAAAATCAGCGCACGAACTGGTTCCATTTACCGCGAGCCTGGTGTAAAAATTGTAAAATCAGCGCACGAACTGGTTCCATTTACCGCGAGCCTGGTGTAAAAATTGTAAAATCAGCGCACGAACTGGTTCCATTTACCGCGAGCCTGGTATAAAAATTGTAAAATCAGCGCACGAACTGGTTCCATTTACCGCGAGCCTGGTGTAAAAATTGTAAAATCAGCGCAAGAACTGGTTCCATTTACCGCGAGCCTGGTGTAAAAATTGTAAAATCAGCGCACGAACTGGTTCCATTTACCGCGAGCCTGGTGTAAAAATTGTAAAATCAGCGCACGAACTGGTTCCATTTACCGCGAGCCTGGTGTAAAAATTGTAAAATCAGCGCACGAACTGGTTCCATTTACCGCGAGCCTGGTATAAAAATTGTAAAATCAGCGCACGAACTGGTTCCATTTACCGCGAGCCTGGTATAAAAATTGTAAAATCAGCGCACGAACTGGTTCCATTTACCGCGAGCCTGGTGTAAAAATTGTAAAATCAGCGCAAGAACTGGTTCCATTTACCGCGAGCCTGGTGTAAAAATTGTAAAATCAGCGCACGAACTGGTTCCATTTACCGCGAGCCTGGTATAAAAATTGTAAAATCAGCGCACGAACTGGTTCCATTTACCGCGAGCCTGGTGTAAAAATTGTAAAATCAGCGCACGAACTGGTTCCATTTACCGCGAGCCTGGTATAAAAATTGTAAAATCAGCGCACGAACTGGTTCCATTTACCGCGAGCCTGGTGTAAAAATTGTAAAATCAGCGCAAGAACTGGTTCCATTTACCGCGAGCCTGGTGTAAAAATTGTAAAATCAGCGCACGAACTGGTTCCATTTACCGCGAGCCTGGTATAAAAATTGTAAAATCAGCGCACGAACTGGTTCCATTTACCGCGAGCCTGGTGTAAAAATTGTAAAATCAGCGCACGAACTGGTTCCATTTACCGCGAGCCTGGTGTAAAAATTGTAAAATCAGCGCACGAACTGGTTCCATTTACCGCGAGCCTGGTGTAAAAATTGTAAAATCAGCGCACGAACTGGTTCCATTTACCGCGAGCCTGGTGTAAAAATTGTAAAATCAGCGCACGAACTGGTTCCATTTACCGCGAGCCTGGTGTAAAAATTGTAAAATCAGCGCACGAACTGGTTCCATTTATCGCGAGCCTGGTGTAAAAATTGTAAAATCAGCGCACGAACTGGTTCGATTTACCGCGAGCCTGGTGTAAAAATTGTAAAATCAGCGCACGAACTGGTTCCATTTACCGCGAGCCTGGTGTAAAAATTGTAAAATCAGCGCACGAACTGGTTCCATTTATCGCGAGCCTGGTATAAAAATTGTAAAATCAGCGCACGAACTGGTTCCATTTACCGCGAGCCTGGTGTAAAAATTGTAAAATCAGCGCACGAACTGGTTCCATTTAAGGCGAGCCTGGTGTAAAAATTGTAAAATCAGCGCACGAACTGGTTCCATTTATCGCGAGCCTGGTGTAAAAATTGTAAAATCAGCGCACGAACTGGTTCCATTTACCGCGAGCCTGGTGTAAAAATTGTAAAATCAGCGCACGAACTGGTTCCATTTACCGCGAGCCTGGTGTAAAAATTGTAAAATCAGCGCACGAACTGGTTCCATTTACCGCGAGCCTGGTGTAAAAATTGTAAAATCAGCGCACGAACTGGTTCCATTTACCGCGAGCCTGGTATAAAAATTGTAAAATCAGCGCACGAACTGGTTCCATTTACCGCGAGCCTGGTGTAAAAATTGTAAAATCAGCGCACGAACTGGTTCCATTTATCGCGAGCCTGGTGTAAAAATTGTAAAATCAGCGCACGAACTGGTTCCATTTACCGCGAGCCTGGTGTAAAAATTGTAAAATCAGCGCACGAACTGGTTCCATTTACCGCGAGCCTGGTATAAAAATTGTAAAATCAGCGCACGAACTGGTTCCATTTACCGCGAGCCTGGTGTAAAAATTGTAAAATCAGCGCACGAACTGGTTCCATTTACCGCGAGCCTGGTGTAAAAATTGTAAAATCAGCGCACGAACTGGTTCCATTTACCGCGAGCCTGGTGTAAAAATTGTAAAATCAGCGCACGAACTGGTTCCATTTACCGCGAGCCTGGTGTAAAAATTGTAAAATCAGCGCACGAACTGGTTCCATTTACCGCGAGCCTGGTGTAAAAATTGTAAAATCAGCGCACGAACTGGTTCCATTTACCGCGAGCCTGGTATAAAAATTGTAAAATCAGCGCACGAACTGGTTCCATTTACCGCGAGCCTGGTGTAAAAATTGTAAAATCAGCGCACGAACTGGTTCCATTTACCGCGAGCCTGGTGTAAAAATTGTAAAATCAGCGCACGAACTGGTTCCATTTACCGCGAGCCTGGTGTAAAAATTGTAAAATCAGCGCACGAACTGGTTCCATTTACCGCGAGCCTGGTATAAAAATTGTAAAATCAGCGCACGAACTGGTTCCATTTACCGCGAGCCTGGTATAAAAATTGTAAAATCAGCGCACGAACTGGTTCCATTTACCGCGAGCCTGGTGTAAAAATTGTAAAATCAGCGCACGAACTGGTTCCATTTACCGCGAGCCTGGTATAAAAATTGTAAAATCAGCGCACGAACTGGTTCCATTTACCGCGAGCCTGGTATAAAAATTGTAAAATCAGCGCACGAACTGGTTCCATTTACCGCGAGCCTGGTGTAAAAATTGTAAAATCAGCGCACGAACTGGTTCCATTTACCGCGAGCCTGGTGTAAAAATTGTAAAATCAGCGCACGAACTGGTTCCATTTACCGCGAGCCTGGTGTAAAAATTGTAAAATCAGCGCACGAACTGGTTCCATTTACCGCGAGCCTGGTATAAAAATTGTAAAATCAGCGCACGAACTGGTTCCATTTACCGCGAGCCTGGTATAAAAATTGTAAAATCAGCGCACGAACTGGTTCCATTTACCCCGAGCCTGGTGTAAAAATTGTAAAATCAGCGCACGAACTGGTTCCATTTACCGCGAGCCTGGTGTAAAAATTGTAAAATCAGCGCACGAACTGGTTCCATTTATCGCGAGCCTGGTGTAAAAATTGTAAAATCAGCGCACGAACTGGTTCCATTTACCGCGAGCCTGGTGTAAAAATTGTAAAATCAGCGCACGAACTGGTTCCATTTACCGCGAGCCTGGTATAAAAATTGTAAAATCAGCGCACGAACTGGTTCCATTTACCGCGAGCCTGGTGTAAAAATTGTAAAATCAGCGCACGAACTGGTTCCATTTACCGCGAGCCTGGTGTAAAAATTGTAAAATCAGCGCACGAACTGGTTCCATTTATCGCGAGCCTGGTATAAAAATTGTAAAATCAGCGCACGAACTGGTTCCATTTACCGCGAGCCTGGTGTAAAAATTGTAAAATCAGCGCACGAACTGGTTCCATTTACCGCGAGCCTGGTGTAAAAATTGTAAAATCAGCGCACGAACTGGTTCCATTTATCGCGAGCCTGGTGTAAAAATTGTAAAATCAGCGCACGAACTGGTTCCATTTACCGCGAGCCTGGTGTAAAAATTGTAAAATCAGCGCACGAACTGGTTCCATTTACCGCGAGCCTGGTGTAAAAATTGTAAAATCAGCGCACGAACTGGTTCCATTTACCGCGAGCCTGGTATAAAAATTGTAAAATCAGCGCACGAACTGGTTCCATTTACCGCGAGCCTGGTGTAAAAATTGTAAAATCAGCGCACGAACTGGTTCCATTTACCGCGAGCCTGGTATAAAAATTGTAAAATCAGCGCACGAACTGGTTCCATTTACCGCGAGCCTGGTGTAAAAATTGTAAAATCAGCGCACGAACTGGTTCCATTTACCGCGAGCCTGGTCTAAAAATTGTAAAATCAGCGCACGAACTGGTTCCATTTACCGCGAGCCTGGTGTAAAAATTGTAAAATCAGCGCACGAACTGGTTCCATTTACCGCGAGCCTGGTATAAAAATTGTAAAATCAGCGCACGAACTGGTTCCATTTACCGCGAGCCTGGTGTAAAAATTGTAAAATCAGCGCACGAACTGGTTCCATTTACCGCGAGCCTGGTATAAAAATTGTAAAATCAGCGCACGAACTGGTTCCATTTACCGCGAGCCTGGTGTAAAAATTGTAAAATCAGCGCACGAACTGGTTCCATTTACCGCGAGCCTGGTATAAAAATTGTAAAATCAGCGCACGAACTGGTTCCATTTACCGCGAGCCTGGTGTAAAAATTGTAAAATCAGCGCACGAACTGGTTCCATTTACCGCGAGCCTGGTGTAAAAATTGTAAAATCAGCGCACGAACTGGTTCCATTTACCGCGAGCCTGGTATAAAAATTGTAAAATCAGCGCACGAACTGGTTCCATTTACCGCGAGCCTGGTGTAAAAATTGTAAAATCAGCGCACGAACTGGTTCCATTTATCGCGAGCCTGGTGTAAAAATTGTAAAATCAGCGCACGAACTGGTTCCATTTATCGCGAGCCTGGTGTAAAAATTGTAAAATCAGCGCACGAACTGGTTCCATTTACCGCGAGCCTGGTGTAAAAATTGTAAAATCAGCGCACGAACTGGTTCCATTTACCGCGAGCCTGGTATAAAAATTGTAAAATCAGCGCACGAACTGGTTCCATTTACCGCGAGCCTGGTGTAAAAATTGTAAAATCAGCGCACGAACTGGTTCCATTTATCGCGAGCCTGGTGTAAAAATTGTAAAATCAGCGCACGAACTGGTTCCATTTACCGCGAGCCTGGTGTAAAAATTGTAAAATCAGCGCACGAACTGGTTCCATTTACCGCGAGCCTGGTGTAAAAATTGTAAAATCAGCGCACGAACTGGTTCCATTTACCGCGAGCCTGGTATAAAAATTGTAAAATCAGCGCACGAACTGGTTCCATTTACCGCGAGCCTGGTGTAAAAATTGTAAAATCAGCGCACGAACTGGTTCCATTTATCGCGAGCCTGGTGTAAAAATTGTAAAATCAGCGCACGAACTGGTTCCATTTACCGCGAGCCTGGTGTAAAAATTGTAAAATCAGCGCGCAAGCGGCAACAGAAACCAGAGTTCATCAAAGAACTAATAAAGATAGACTGCCTGGCCAACTTATTATAAATACTGCATCATTCCCAAAGTGCAAAGAAACATGACAATATAGGCAAAATTCCTCACTGATGTATTCTACATCATTACGAAGTCATGAACGCCGTCAAAGAATAGTGGAAAGAAAAGTCAAGGGCGACATGGGGAAAAAGGGTGATCTGAGTGACTTCGAAAGGGGATTCATCATTGGAGCTCGATGGACAGGAGCATTCGTAACGGAGGAAATGGAACTTAATGGAAAATAACAGGTTTGGATTAGCTTGTTTTACCTCTGAGCGGCACTTTTTTGCACACCTTGGGCTAAATGGCCAGGTCATAAGGACCCCGAAGGCTCAGAGAAGGTTGAGGGAAGGAGACCCACTGGAACAGTTGTTGGGAGACAGATGGTAGCTCCCGTCAAGGCCATCCAGTGTGTTCCTTAACGTGCACAGGGTATGGCTCTCTTGCACACGGAGCCAAGGCTTAAAGTCCCATCCGACAGCCGGTGATCTTTCCAAGCCCATCGATGTCCACTACTGGCCGTGGGCAGGGCGGGGAGTTTTGCGGAGATAAATCTCAACGCTGACCCAGCTGGGACTCGAACTGGGAACTACAGATTGCGAGCCTGGCGCGCTACCGACTGAGCCACCCCTGCCCCGAAAATAACAGGGCACAATATTCCAAGTGTATAGAGAATGCCAACGAATAGTTTCGAAAAACATTTGCTAATCGTGACGAATGCAGGAAGAAAAAGGCTTTAATTGCCAGGGGCCTTACAGAGGGACAGGGTTGGGTTGTGTTGTTTTACCTCTGAGCGGCACTTTTTTGCACACCATGGGCTAAATGGCCAGGTCACATGGACCCCGAAGGCTCAGAGAAGGTTGGGGGAGGGGACCCACTGGAACAGCTGTTGGGAGACAGATGGTAGCCTCCCGTCAAGGCCATCCAGCGTGTTCTTTAACGTGCACAGGGTATGTCTCTCCCGCACACGGGCCACGGTTTGACGTCCCATCCGATGGCTCTCTTGCACACGGGGCCACGGCTTAACGTCCCATCCGACAGCCGGTGGTCTTTCCAAGCCCATCGATGTCCACTACTGGCCGTGGGCAGGGCGGGGAGTTTTGCGGAGATAAATCTCAACGCTGATCCAGCTGGGACTCGAACCTGGGAACTACAGATTACGAGCCTGGCGCGCTACCGACTGAGCCACCCCCGCCCCACAGGGGGACAGGAGTTTGTTGCCACGAACTGTAGAGCAAAACAGGGCTGCTACAATTTATCAGCTGAGAGAGATGACAGTTAACAGTACTTCAAAACCAATTCAACGATAATTATGCGCAGAGAATTGAAAGCTGTCATCTCTGCCAGGTGTGGCCCGACGCTGTCTGTCAATGAAATGACCCCACCCAGAAGTGAACACCCGCTCTGAGTGAGTCCTTCCATCGGCAGACAGTGTATTTTGGTGTTCATAATAATTTGGCCAGGCTGTGTGTTTCTATTAATTCACAAACGATATAGAAAAAAAAAATGAAGCTGACAGGGAAAATGAGAATTACAGCTGGCTAGCACGCTTGGCTACTGATTTAAGGGACCTGGGTTCGAGCCCTGGGTAAGGCATGGATGTTCGGTAATGTGCGCGGTAAATGTGCGGATGTAATCTCGCGGTGTGTGTTGTTTTTCTGCTGAGGTCCTGTTATCCTAACAGACTTTCTACTCTGGCATATAAACTGATAGGCTCCTGTCAGACCTCTGTGTCAGACCTCTGCTTGAGGAGGTATTTATATCTATTTTTATTAAATTGAATCGTGACTTCGTGACCCTTTTATATAGTCCGAGACGTTTCTTAAACACTTGGCAGCACACCCCTGATTATAATTTCAAATTATCCCTGTTCGTATTTCAATAGTGACTTCAAATATATATTTAATATTACTTGCCAAAAAAAAGCATTTTGTAGAAAGCATTTGAGTCCCCTTTTTGGTTTTCCAAGAAAATAAAACTGAAATAAAATATTTTTAAGAGACGCATGGACAAAAAAAATCTTTGCTTGTGAATGAAAATATCACACCAAGATAAGGTACTTTAAAAATGGCTGCCTTCAGTGGGTGCGGTGGTTTCATTGACAAACAGGAAACGCTTGTTCGCAAAAGTCGCTGTCTGTCAATGAAATTGCCCCACCCAGAAGTGGCCAGCCTCTCTGGGTGGAGTCCTATCATTGGCAGACAGTGACAGTGTATTTTGATACTCTCCTTAGCGTGAAAAAGTCTGACCATTATCCGTGAAACTAAAGTGCAATGAACCTTAAGTTATCCTTCGGAAGACGAATTCTTCTAAGACTTGAATCTAGCCATTTAACTTCTTAAAGATTTTTGCATTTGTTGTGACCATAGAGTTTTTTTTGTTTTTTTCAGTCATCGAGTCGGCTTCTTAAATTATCAAAAATCTAAAATAAATTTTCAAATTACTCCTCAAGCAGTTCCTTGCCACAGAAGTCTGGCAGCTACCTGTCAGACCTCTGTGTCATACATATATAATGTACCTGTCATACCTCTGTGTCGTGCATAATACACTAGCTACCTGTCAGACCTCTGTGTCGTGCATAATACACTAGCTACCTGTCAGACCTCTGTGTCATACATATATAATCTACCTGTCATACCTCTGTGTCGTGCATAATACACTCTATAACACACCCTAGAACATGCTAGGGGGCGGGGGTGGCTCAGTTGGTAGTGTGCCAGGCTCGTAATCTGCCAATTCGGACTCGAACCTAGGAACTGCCAGCCGAACGATTTGATTTCAATCAAATCTAAATCTTGTTTTTTCAGCAATATTCATTCAGTACTTGAAGAGTTAATGAAGCTGGAATTTTAACAATAACAATTCGTTATGCAAATATCATTGAAAATTGGAGAAAATGCTAATTATTGTTACATCAATGGCAAAAAATAGGAACTTAAATTTAGTAAAGTTTAAATAATGGCTACTGATTCCATTTCAACTTGTTTGAATATACCATACCAGTTTTAATAACTCTCTAAATATGAACTATTATGCTAAATAGGGGATTAGATAGCTTTCATTCAGATCTTATTTGCTATATTTTTCCATGTAAAGCTTATTTAGGAAGTTATAAAATGCAATTGTCGAATTTTATATCTAGTAGTTGTAGTCTGTATATATCATCCTTTAAATATACATATTTTGCGCATCTAGACTAGATAGGAAGAAACTGTTACTTTCAATTCTTGAAACAAAAGAATAGAATACATCACATTTATATATTTTTCGGTTGTTCCAGAATCCTCAAAAAATACTTCTTCCCCTGAAAATACTCCCTTGCCCTTTTTACTTCAAGTGTTCGAGATGTTGCTGCATACAAAACTTTTATTATTTCAGTTTCTATATGCAGTCGCAAGTAAATTTCAACTTCTCTAAAGTTTGGAACAAAATAAGTCCGAGATTAAAGTTAGAAAGGAAATTTTGACAAAAATAAACCTCGAGATACAAGTTAAAAGAAATTTTCGAAACAAAATAAGCGTGAGATTGAAGTCGAAAAAAGAAAAATTAAGAACAAAATAAGCTTGAGAACGAAGATGGGGAAGAAAAGTTGAAATCAAGGTATATCTAAAAAACAAGAATAAGAATCGAATGCATAGAGACAGTTTGGCTGGCGATGCTAGACTTCATGTTTGCTTGATGACCAGCTGCAGTAGCGATTGTTGCGTTGGTGGGAGCCATATGTCATTAGCAGCAGGTGCAACAGAAATTCATTCCCACACAGGCAAGATAGTGTGGAAATGGCAGAAATTGTGTGCTCAAGAGAATTTCTACCTTGCTAAATGCATTTTGCTTTCGTGGTTGTTTTGCTTCTGAGCGATACATCTGTACACATGAGGGCGGGGGTGGCTCAGTCGGTAGCGCGCCAAGCTCGTAATCTGTAGTTCCCAGGTTCGAGTCCCAGCTGAGTCAGCGTTGAGATTTATCGCCGCAAAACTCCCCGCCCTGCCCACGGTCAGTAGGGGACACCGATGGGCTTGGAAAGGCCGCCGTCCGTCGGATGGGACGTTAAGCCGTCGCCCCGTGTGCGGGAGAGCCATATCCTGTGCACGTTAAAGAATACGCTGGATGGCCTTGACGGGAGGCTACCATCTGTCTCCCAACAGCTGTTCCAGTGGGTCCCCTCCCCGACCTTCTCCGAGCCTTCGTGGTCCATGTGACCTGGCCATTTAGCCCATGGTGTGCAAGAAGGTGCCGCTCAGAGGTAAAACAACAACAACCCAAAATCTGTACACACAATGGGCTAAATGACCAGATCACCAGAGCCCTTGGAGCCCTGGTGACCTGACCATTTGGCGGACCCACTGGACAGTTCTTAGGAGAAAGATGATAGCCTCCCATCAAGGCCATTCTCGTTTTCAGGCTTCTCTCACACTGAGGGCAGAATGATAGTTAGCAGGGAAAACTGTCAACGCAGGATCAGTCGGGACTCGAACCTTGGAACTATATAGTGGGGAAATGGCAGAAATTGCATGCTCAAGAGAATTTCTACCTTGCTAAATGCATTTTATTTTCGTTACGAACTTGGCTCGATATCGACTGAGCCACCTTCGCCCCTGCTCGTATCTAGAAAAAAATATTAATAGCGAGGAGGAGTGGTGGGGGTAAATTTTTGTTCCTTCTTTCTCTTCTAAAGTCGAAAAATAGAATAGGTTGGTAGCTCCCTGCTGTACCTGCGTTGAGACGTTTCCCACCAACCTCAGCTCTACTCTCAGCGAAAAAAAAGGGGCATATTGATGGGTTTGAAAAGGGCACCATCCGTTCGATATAATGGTACGTAGTGTCCCGCTTACAGGAGAACACTGCTCGTTAAAAAACTCTCTGAAGGCAGACTTACATTTGTCTCCCAACAATTGTCAACTGGATCCTCTCTCCATACCTATCCATGAGTACTTGGGGCCATTGTGATCTATTTAGTCCATTGTGTGCCAAAAAAGGGGGGCCAAGCAACTCCACCCAATTATTTGAATAAAATAAACTCAGTTTAAAAAAATAATGCAAACTTTATTTTATCTCCTTTTCTTAAATTTCCCCTTTTGGCATTTTGTTTCCAAAGAGAAGTTCAAGATTCCTTTGTCTTCCTCCTAGATTTAGCCAATATCGTCAACCTAAACCAAATTTTCTACACAGAATTTTGCAATTTCAATAAATGACCAAATAAGTCATGCAGTTTTAAGCTTAGATTTTTTTACACAATAGAAATTCTTAAACTATATTGAGGGGCGGGGGTGGCTCAGTCGGTAGCGCTCCAGGCTCGTAATCTGTAGTCCCAGGTTCGAGTCCCAGCTGGGTCAGCGTTGAGATTTATCTCTGCAAAAAATTCCCCGCACTGCCACGGTCAGTAGAAGACACCGATGGGCTTGGAAAGGCCGCCGTCCGTCGGATGGGACGTTAAGCCGTGGCCCCGTGTGCGGGAGAGCCATACCCTGTGCACGTTAAAGAACACGCTGGATGGCCTTGACGGGAGGCAACCATCTGTCTCACAACAGCTTGTTCCAGTGGGTCCCCTCCCCCAACCTTCTCTGAGCCTTCGGGGTCCATGTGACCTGGACATTTAGCCCATGGTGTGCAAAAAAGTGCCGCTCAGAGGTAAAACAACCCAACATACTTCTCATTTACATAATATGAAAATTCTTTAATACTCCGGTATGTCAGTGTATAAACATATGCACAAGGATAGGTGCGCTGGTTAATAATCGTGTGCTCCAACTACTTCACTAAGTAGAGCTAAGAATAAATATGAATTTTACCTAATACTGATGTTCACAGGACTAAAGGTCCATCCATCTGATTGAAAGTAATTTTTGTATATTCATTTCAATGTTTGGAAATCAAAACCTAAAATTTACTAAATTTTGATTTTTCATTGTTACTGCGCAAAAGAGGGACCGCTGCTCTTAATCTCCCGTGGGCATTAATCATTTAGCGCATATATCCGATCGGGTTAAAAAGTCGGGACTAGTGTACAAATAAACAAATTCATATTGAAACTGAAAATGTGCCAGAAAATATTTTATTTATTTATTTATCAATCTGACACACCATAGTTTATTGGTTGCGGTTTTATGGCGCAAAAGCAATAAACGTATGTTACGTCAACATCGCGGTGCGGTTAAGGTCATAATACTCTTACACTAGAAAAATTTTGATTTTGATAGTGAAATATATTATTAATATGAATAAAAACATCTGATTTTTAAGAATAATAAATTAGTGTTAAGAACCTACCGGTAGTTTAATTTAGCAATGTACTTCGAATGAAGTCTATAAATAATTTTAAATAATCATTTACTGAAATTTTTTTTAATAATTTACCGGTAATAGAATACCGATAAAAATTATTGACTGTTATTTTTATTCAGTTACTTATCTTTGCTACTGTTTTGCCAAATTATTCGGATCTTCTATGTTATTAGAATGGAAACCAAATTCAGATTTCCATAACTTCTAAAACAAGCTTTTAACAAAAAACAGATACGACCAAAGATAAAGACCTTAACAAAATCTATTCAATATTTCCTTTCGGTATTATTCATTACGTGTTTGAAGAGTTAGGAAAGTTGGAAGATTTATTAGCAGCATTATCATTTTAAGAGTTTATTAATTTTATGAGCGGAAGAATAAAACTTTAGACCAGGGGTTCTCCACCTGGGGTACGCGGTCAAATATTTTGGGGTATGTAATGAGAGCTCAAGTGTCGCTAGATCTAATAACAAAGTCGCTAAGTTGGCAACACTGCTGTGCCAAAAATGTCATTTTTTGTGCTTATCGATATATGTAATTTATGAATACAAGATTTTTAATGTGTATATAAATATGTTTTATTTTATTCCCATTGTTATATTATAACTATAGTTTTAACTATCTATACAAGGGGTACGCCAGTTACATACACATTTCCAGGGGGTACGTGAAGCATAAAAGGTTGAGAACCACTGCCCTAGACTATACTCTATTTTTGAGCTTAACTTTCTTTGATTCTGTTGTACTTATGCAATTTTTGATTTTAGACCTTCTACTACGGTATATAAACTGAGAGCCTCCTGTCAGACCTATGTGACAAACAGCTGCTTGAGGGAATATTTATTTATACTTTTTTATGTGTATATATTATTAGTATTTCATCATAGTTTCGTTTCAAATTTTATATAATAATAGTTTTAAATAGAAATACCGACTACCTAACGATAATCTATTTGTTATTAATATTAATTATAATTCTCAATATTTTTCTCTTGAAAGTCATTTTTAAGATCGCCACTGAGTTTCGGTTTTGTAGCGTTTCCTCCCGAACATTTATTCACTGAAATTATTAGATTAAAAAATTGTGAAAGTTTTATGATTTTTTTCATTTTCGTTTTTCATCAACACGCTCACAGATATCTAATATTTTTTTGCCAAACAGTTTATGCAGTTCAAACAAACAACATCTATCAATTTTCTTTATTTTGAACCCATTCAAGAAAAACAACAACTCTCGACTGTATCGATATTTGTTTCCTCTTTCTACAAGAGAGCGAAACCTAAAAATCATTCCTTGTTCTCCCCCCCCCTCTCCATTCATTCTCAAAGGAAGCATCTGGTTGCTTCAACTTCTTGCTTGTCATCAACTGAGTCAGTATTCCCCGTTTGTCAACAATAGCCCCATCTGACCGCTGTACTGAGGTCACATCGTCGACATACAGAGGAAAGTCTATGCATTGTTGTCCTCGCAGCCAGAACACGCAACAGAGAGTCAGAATGCTTTCGGAGAGAGCGCCCCAGTTTTGCACGCAGTTGTCCTACTTTCCTTCCACTCTCCACTGCATTCTGTCCCCACTTTAAAGCATTCCGTTACTTTGGCCTTCAGTCGGTCCTCTTCTTTTCTACGTTCTTCTTATGATCAACTGATGATAAAATTAATCCATCTCTGCTCATCCGAGCTGGAATGCAGCCATCTAAAACTGGGCTGCACAAGTCACAAACGGAAGTGTGTAGTTCTGTAGTTTATTAAGTACTAAGATATTAAAACTCTACTGCTACATATTTATTTGAAAAGTCAACACTAAATTTCAATATTTTTAACGAATTTTAATAAACTAATAATTTTATTTCAAGAATAATATTGTTTTTAATTGAAAATTTTGAAATATTAAAAAGTATAAATTTTATTATTTTTTTTTGTTAATGTATTAAAAATAAATGGCTCTTAACCAAATTTTAAACTTAACCAATTTCTAAAACTCGTATTAATGAATTTTTCTTCTGTTATTCGATAACTGTCCCTGCCAGTCCTCTCGGAATAAAATTGGACCTCAATTGACCGAAATGATTAAATTTATCAATGTGTTAAGTTTGAAGGTGAAATAATTCAAGTTGAAATTTCGAAATTTTGTTACAGGTCGTTTACTTCAAAAAAACTCGCACAGATTAATTTTTTCTCTTTTTGCAAATAACCATACTCCTGAAGTTTTAAACTATATTTGTTCAATTCTGAACTCACATATCATCCCTTCATCCATCCCTTCGTTCGAGAAGTTTCTCATCCTAAAATTTAGATTATTTAAAAAATTATATTAATAAAATATATTTATTATATAATAATAATAATTTTTAATACAATTAATGGAAAAAAATCTCCTCAAGCAGCTGCTGCCACAGAAGTCTAACTTGAGTCTGTTAGTTTAAGTCTGTTAGTTTAGTGAGGATGGCGGGACCTCAGCAGAAAGAAAACACAAACATTCATGCCTTAACAGGGACTCAAACCCAGGTCCCGTTGATCAGTAGCCAAGAGCGCTAAACCACTCGGCCACGGGACAGCTATAATTAATTATATATAAATTACAATTGTTATTTTTAATATACAAAATAATTAAATATATTATTAGTTATTTATAAAATTTCGACGGCTGTTTTCGAGCTGACTGTTCCTATTTGCTATTTTGCCTACTTTCTGCATCGATTAGATATGTGACTTGTTAGATCGCAGATTAACAAGCTTACCTGCAATTTGATTTATTTTAATAAATACCCTGAATTATTAAATAATGACTGGTTGTAGCAGGAAGCTCGACCGATTGCCGTTATTATTTCTGGTCTGAAGCCTGGATTTAATTTATTTTTGGAATTTTTACAAAAAAGAATTTTTTCTCTCAGAAATCTGAAAGATTTAAAAGACTCGACAGTTAATGCAAAACAAAAACAATCGCGAATTTCTTTTCTCGTGGTTTTCGATTAGAAATTTGTTTTAGGTGTTCTGAACTCGGAAACGGGAATATTATCTGACTCTCTGTAAGAGCCTATAGCGTTCGAAAAAAAAATATCTTAAGTTTAAAATTTAACAACCGACATAATTATATTCGAACTAGTGGCCCGAGACGCAATAATTAAGGATAAAGAAGAAAAGTAACCCATCTTGAATGTCCCATCTTCATTTTTAAGAATGGATTTTCCTTAATTTATGGAGACCAACCAGGGTATGATGGAAAACCACTCTCTTGCCCCCCCCCCTAAATTTTTTTCGGCTCGATTGGGTTCTTGACCACCCCACCCCCTTTTTCTTCCTTCTGCCGGATCGATTGGGTTCTTGCTCCCCCCCCCCCACCTAAATATTTTTCTAGATTCGGGCCTGCTTAATACATATCGATTTTTAATCAGTACTGCTTTTATATCATTATTTTATAAATAATTTGCAGTATTAGAAAAAGAGATTCAATTCTTATTTTAAAATTATCCACGTGCACAATACCAGAATGAAAGAAGTTCAAGCGCAATATTGCATGCACAACAAGTGTCGTGCGCTCTCCACGAGCTTTGACGTCAATACCTATTTAATCAGGAAGTTGTCCACGTGAATGTGTGCTAATAGAGAGGTGATCCCTTAGTTTCTCAGGCGCCTTTTCACGTGGACATCGAGCTGAATCAACAAACGTGGGATGCTGTGCGTGATCTTCATGCTCCCACCCACCTTCGTATCCGGATGGAGCCCAGTGCCTAACATGTTCTTTGATAGCACAAGTAACAATCGGATGTTGATTTTAGTCTCAGGTAATCGAGACCTTACATCTCTATGAGCAGATGATGCTTCATTGACGGCTTGCTAGGCGATTAATAAGTGAATGCATACTTGCACAGTTGCAGTGTGTCTGTAGCACGGTGGATCCAGATGTGTGGCAGGAGGGGGGGACCAATACCAAAGATATATAGCGTTGGTACCAGATTGCTCTCTAACAGAAAAAAAATTTAAATGCTAGATTTGTTTTATAATTTTATTAAATATTTTTTTAAATAAATATTGGTAGCTCATTTTTTAAAGTTAAAAAGTAATTTAAAAATACTAAATAATATTTTAATATAGTTAGAAATAAATTCATTTATTCTGTTATTTTAAACTAAACAGCTTGTAGTTAAAATTTAGACAAATTAATCATTTATAAACTTTTCAATATTTAATGTCCTCTTTTCTCTCCTTTCTTCCGCAGCTATATGGCCCTGGCAAAGGTCACATTGATACACCAAGCCTCGATAGCCGTTGAGCAAAAGAAGAGAAGAAATAAGGAAAATCAAATATGCATGAAAATTTAATTAAAATCTACCTATATTTAAACTATATAAAATAAAATAATTTATGCATTATAATTATATTAAAATGTTTATGAATATTTTAAAATTTATTATAAGATGTTTAGAAATTAATAACTACCAGTAGAGTTTAAAAATAATTCAATTAGATCATCTACATATTAAAACTTAACTATTTTGCTACTGCACTGTCTAAGTTTGGTATAATAGAGAATGCATATTCATACACACAGCTGGAGACTTAATAACAGAACAGAGGCGAATGAAATAATAAATGTATATATTGCACATATTTTATGCAAGATTTTTTTAAAGAGCTTCTGTAGGAAAAACATAAATATTGTATTATTTGAAAAGAGAAAATTCTGAGGAAAAAAAAACAGCACGGAATGGTACGTTGCTCTTTTGTAAAAAATATAATCTGTTATATTTTTTCCTTCTGCTATTTGTTCTGGTTAATTTTAAGTTTAGTACTGATTCTGTAATCCATTAAAAAGCAACCTATTCGCTTGTCCCATATTAATTTTTTCTAGCTTCTAGCCTGATTCAGGTCGTTTCAAAAAGTCATGACGTCAGCATAAGTAAATCTAACAATTTACAATTACTTATATATTTTTTATGCAATTACTACTGGTAAGTTTTAAAATTAATCGTTTATACTAATTCATATTTATAAATATACATTATTTAGGGAAAAATTATGCATATATATATATAAATAAGCGATATGATAATACTAATATACACGAATTATTTTTTGTCGTAATAATGTATATTTATAAATGTAAATTTGTATAAATATTAGTTTTTGAAACTTACCAGTAACAATAACAGATATATATATATATTTGATGATTTTTTAGATGCGCATTTGCTGACGACCCATATAGGTGAATACTACACCCACCAATATTCGTAAGATTCAGGTCTTACAAAACAAGATTTTGAGAACTGCGGTCGATGCCCCCTGGTTTGTCACTAACAGACAACTCCATAAAGACCTGGACATCGCCATATATATATATACACATATAAAACGCACCTCAAAAAGCTTTTTTGAGCTCCGTGTGATTATTTCTTCTCTGATTCTTTACGATCATACTGTTTTGAACAAGTACCAGAGGCCTAAAACGATAGCGTTCTCTGAGGAGACCTACCCGGTTTAGGTTTCTTATACAATTTTACTGCTATTTTTAGCTTTTCTTATGTTTGCCATTTAAGGGCCCACCTAAGGGTGGTTTACTTATACATTTCGTTCTTACTCATGCCAAATAAGCATATCTTTATGATGGAGATGGTTAGGGGTAAAATTATTACCCGGTACATCGAATATGATTATACGATCTACGATATGCTGACGTCATATTTTGTAAACGACCATCTGTTCTAGGTGGTGTTTCGGATAATCTGTTTTCTCGAGATTTTTTAATAATAATTTATTCGAGTAATCGTTTTTGAAAAAGGAGGTCTACAGAACGCAATGGAACTGTAACTGTAGTTGTTTTAAATCGCTCATGCGTTATCGTTCAGTTTTTGGGACAATACGGGAAGGTTCAAGGTGTTGTAAGATGATGGTGAAATTAGCCTCCAATAAGGTGCTCCCTACACCAGACAATACAGGGAAGCAACTGTGAAGTCGCAAAAATCCCAAAAGCGAAAAGAAAATTGAGGAAGAGGATCCATTTGATAACCATGGATTGAAGGCTCCTGTCAAATCCATCGAGCATGTCCTTTTGCGTGCAGAGAATATGGCTGTCCTGTCCAAGGAGGGTATGGGGGGGGGGGGGGCTCAGTTGGCAGCGCGCCAAACTCGTAATCTGCAGTTCCCAGGTTTGAATCCCACCTTGGTCAGCGTTAAGATTTATCTCCGCAAAACTCCCCGACTTGCATTCGGTTAGTAGGGGACATTGATGCGCTTGGAAAGGCCGCCGTCCGTCAGATGGGACATCATGCTGTGGCTCCGTGTGCAGGAGGGCCACGACCCCTGCACGTTAAAGGACACACTAGATGGCCTTGACGGGAGACTACAATCTAACAGCTGTTCCAAGTGGGCTCTATCCCCCAACTTTCTATGAGATCCCGGTAGCCCTTGTGACCTGGCCATTTAGCCTATTGTATGCAAAAAAGCGCCGCTCAGAGGTTTACTTCACTACTTTTTTTCCTTCCAAGTAATGCCAAAGTTGGACAAAATGACCTTTAACTGCATCTGAGGGTTGAGATTATTTTGATTATTTGTGATGTTGAATGACACTATGAGAGAATGTACTATGCTTTCTTTTTCCATTATTTCGGATTTCAATGACCTAATCCTATCATTTGACTTTTAACAAAACTGACATGACAATTTTTTAAGAATTTGTAGAACCGAAATTTGTTAAGAATGTAATTTGCACATTTCCAATATCGAGGTATATATATGTATATAGTATATACACGCACATCTTTATATAGCCATAAATTTATGTTCTTCTATGGTTTCCATACTTTTTGGGCCAAACTTTTTACTTAAAACTATGTACTTTCTAAACAAAAATTATTTCTTCATAACAATCAAATAATTTTTCCTCTGTAAAACTTGTCGAAAATTTTTTTTACAATATATCCAAATTTGCAAGTATTTTGGTGCGTGAATTTTAAATTAACTAATTTATTTATATTATATTGCATATAACTATTATCTTTATTTATTTATTGCAGGAATAAAACATGTATACTATGTTAATATAAGAAGTATTCTGTATAATATATTTCCACAGGAAAACTCAAGAATAGCACCCCCATAATTATTACTGAGGGCGTTTTTTTCTTTCCGCCCCATTTGGGTGCCATTGATATAATTCATGTTTCGCTATAACGAGACATAAAGGAACAAATTTGCATACATAAAGAAAAGTTTATTAAACCGAAAATCTCCCAGAGTGCGTTATCTTTTCTATTATTACATCAGGAGTTATGTTCTTTAAATCGAACCGAAAAATCTGGCAGAATGTAGTTTTCAATCCGTTCTATCAAGGAACATAAGGAAAAGGCCTTGGAACGTCTTTGCATGCACATGAAGCCCATCAGTATCCTGCGTCAATGCAGAAAACAGCTGATGGGCATGTGGGCGTGTTTCTAACGGCATCCATATACGCACGCACACACTCCTCTCAATGCGTGCATCACGCAGGTAACAGATTGTGCGTTGACGGAGAGGCAGCATCCCCCCTTTCTCCCTCCCCTCTATTCTTTCCCATATGTGTCTATCTGGTGCACTTGTCGTAGAGAACAGGTGAGAAAACGGCACCCAGAACAGGTGGATAACCACAAAGTGCGTGGGCGTCTCGCCAGTATCCGGGAGCAGCAAAAGAAAGCAACAGGTGGTCTCCGTTCTCTCCTCCCCCGCACCCTCGTTGCTAAGCACGAAACTCTTCCCACATCACAATGCTCCTCTGCTCTGCTTTTATGCATTCCGTTGTACATGAAAAATTTCTGGTCAGTGGTGGTGGTGGGGGGGGGGGGATTTTCCTATCGATTGCTTTTTCACACTTTGTCGACTTAAGCGCAGCAGGCATTAGGTAATATCATATGAGAACCTTTACTTTAAGGTTTAATTTAGCGGCAAGCATCTTACCCTTACTTCAATAGCCGAGTGGTTGGATGCGAAGCAAAGGTACCTGGGTTCGAATCTCCGAAAAAGCACGAATGGGTTGGGTTGTTTTACCTCTGAGCGGCACTTTTTTGAACACCATGGGCTAAATGGCCAGGTCACATGGACCCCGTAGGCTCAGAGAAGGTTGGGGGAGGGGACCCACTGGAACAGCTGTTGGGAGACAGATGGTAGCCTACCGTCAAGGCCATCCAGCGTGTTCTTTAACGTGCACAGGGTATGGCTCTCCCGCACACGGGGCCACGGCTTAACGTCCCATCCGACGGACGGCGGCCTTTCCAAGCCCATCGGTGTCCCCTACTGACAGTGGGCAGGGCGGGGAATTTTGCGGAGATAAATCTCAATGCTGACCCAGCTGGGACTCGAACTTGGGAACTACAGATTACGAGCCTGGAGCGCTACCGACTGAACCACCCCCGCCCCAGAGCACTAATGGTTTCGTTATATATCTGCTGAGGTCTCACCTCCATTACAGGTGTTTACTTTATGGTGCGTTGTAATGACAAGTCCTGTCAGACCATTACAAATGGCCTCGAATTTTTTGTCATTCCGTTTGCTATTTAAAGAAATTCTGGCTACTGATAGATATTATTTTTTGAAGGATAGAGGGTACTCACTATATAAAGGGCAGAGATAACCTTGAAGCTCTCTTAAAGCTTGTTCTGATTTCTCATAAGCATACAAACACACAAGAACATGCCCGTTTGTCTTAGTAATAAGGTACGCTGACCACTAGACCAGGTAGTGCCTTTAATTTTTGATAATTTTTGATAATTTTTGAAAGAAGGAAAATAATTTAGATAGTTTCACTGAACAGACTACAGAATTACGTGGATTTTTTATGTATTGGATAAACGGTTCCTAACGGAGGTAATTGCAAATGATTCCAGAGGATCCACTGCTTTTTCTACTTCCCTATAATCCTGAATAGTGTTAAAAAAATTGCAATATTAAAAGAATTTTTTTATTATTGAAATATTTAACTTTAACAAGGTTCAAAATTTTTAATATTATTTCATATATTATTATTGAAATACTGATAGTCTCTAAAATATTATTTTTCCCGTTATTTAATTTTACATTTACTGAATAAATATATTTATACTGTTTAAACCCTTATCAAAGCAAAATATTAATATATATATATGCATATTAATAATTTACATTAAGATAAATTTGTATATCTGTGTTATTTAAAATATATTAATTGAGACTTTATAGTTATCAGTTCTGTTTGGGAATACTGAAAATTATATACAATTTCTTTTCGATTTTATTCTTACCACATCACTGAACCTGATGCCACTGATAACATGATTGCAATAATAGGATATCTTGATTGAAGGGGCGGGGGTGGCTCAGTCGGTAGCGCGCCAGGCTCGTAATCTGTAGTTCCCAGGTTCGAGTCCCAGCTGGGTCAGCGTTGAGATTTATCTCCGCAAAATTCAATGCCCACGGTCAGTAGGGGACACCGATGGGCTTGGAAAGGCCGCCGTCCGTCGGATGGGACGTTAAGCCGTGGCCCAGTGTGCGGGAGAGACATACCGTGTGCAGTTAAAGAACACGCTGGATGGCCTTGACGGGAGGCTACCATCTGTCTCCCAACAGCTGTTCCAGTGGGTCCCCTCCCCCAACCTTCTCTTAGCCTTCGGGGTCCATGTGACCTGGCCATTTAGCCCATGGTGTGCAAAAAAGTGCCGCTCAGAGGTAAAACAACCCAACCCAATCTTGATTGCACTGGTCTTTCTCAGAACCTGCCCATTTGCATGTATATCACCAACAATCCGAACTTCTCCATTTCAACCTAAATATTATCATATAATTGCTTAAGAAAGAAGATACACAAGCTTCGCGCTGTAGAAATTACAACATTCGAGAATCTACGATATGGGAAGAAGAAATTACTGTTGCAATCACACGACGTAATCTAATGGACACGTGAGAAAATTTCGTCTTTTGACTCTCTCAGGGCAACGCATAAAGATCAGAAAAGATTCTAAGCTTTCCCTTGCCACGACCTTAACATATTTTAAGCGTATTTTCCGCATTTCAACTAATGGTAACGATCTCTCTGTCGCCCACTCTGTTCTCTCGCTGCTAAAGCACTAATGACGAGATTATGTCGCTGTGGCTGACATCATTAGCGTCGCCTACAGCTAGAAATATGCTAACGATCGCTAATTGTGCGGCTCAAATAGCCGAAGAAATGCTCAGTGAAGAAGCGCCAGGCCACAGCAGTTTCGATTCAGGTTTTACTTTTCAGTTTCCGAATGTTATAAGAAGGTTAAGAGAAAAGGAAAGTTCCTTTTTTTGCTTCGACGGGAGATGTTACAGAAGGCATCCGAGAATAGAATGGGATGCTTGTAACTATGGAAACGCGATGTCATAGAGATGCAAGATCGTAGCTGTGACATTAGGTGAACTAAAAATGACAAGACAATGTTCAAAAACAATATTTTAAATAATAATTCCAAAAATTACTTGCTAGCAAGGAGAGTCTTAAATCATTATATAAAGAACTCAAAATTTGTGCTTTCCAGTTTAGTTTCCAAACTACAACAGATTCTGAATATTATAATAGAAATTTTATAATAGGATAATGGAAGCGAAAAAACTTCATGGCCTGATTGGCAGCCTGCTGTGCTAAGTGCAAAGAAGGTCTAAGGAGAAGAAGGCTAGCTTCGCACAAGTGTAAGTGGCGCCGTTCTGCGGAATTTTACCGAAGCTGAACGTGGCAAATTGATGTGCATGCACAAAAACAACTGTAAGGGGCGATCTGCGCATGCGCAGTGCGATCATTTTTAGTCCACTGCAGCTGTGGTTTGCCTTACTATTGGTATATATATTGCGATTTAATCAGTGTTTCAACGTGTCTAACACCCATGACTGTTTGGCATAGTGATAGCTGACCCTAAAGTTATTCAGTGAGTATTTTATCCCGTTCAGGAGTATATTTTACGATACCTGGAAAAGCCGTTGTATGTTTATTTTGAGTAATTTTGCAGAATTTTTAAAATTAATATGTAAATTAATACATTTAATCATCTTGCGAACATGTAAGTCAATGTATGTTGCAGTTTTGTGTTCCCTGGAGCATATCGATGTATATAGGTGTCTGCAGTTTGTTCTAATAGTATTTTTTTATGGTTGATACGAGAAGTGCCTGCTGCCATCTATTGACAGTTTATACAAGTAAGAAACTCGATGTGACTTTAATTGAAAATATCCTAAATTCTATAAAATATAATTAAACAAAACATGTTGTCTCGCAGTAAGCCATAAATTTCAATTTATTATAATATATTAAATACAGTAGAGTGTTCAAAATATTAAAATTTTTATGTTGAGCATAGCTACTACTTGTTTTACAAAATGGGATTTTATTAAGGAAAATAATTTTAACTAATCATTGTGAAAAGTAAATCATGATGGTAAAATTTAAGAAATGAACACTTTGAACAGAGTCAAAGTGTATGCAAAATTAGTCACGTGGTGTAAGCTATTGAAAACCTTGCTGGGCGGTGGAAAAATAACGCAAGGAACTGGCTCATCTCCCTGGCTAGGTGGCTTCACTGCAATGCACGAATTTGCCATGTTTAGAGGGCGCTGCAATCGAAAAGTTTACATTACGTTTATGGAAGCTAACTCTCTTCTCCCTTAGACACTCCTTGCTAAGTGGGCGTAAAATTATAAAGAGCAGTATTAAGAAATAATATTTATTATCAAAACGCTGGTAGTTCCTTATATTATTATTATTATTATTATTATTAAGGAGTAATTAAATATCAAGTACACTAATAATTATTATTTACATTAATAAACATAAATTATACGTTATATAGAAAAGCAGCAATGTTATTCCTAAAGAAATTGAAGTGAAGTTCACGGATATTGGAAAAATAATTTATACAAACTTCTGAAATGTACAAATATTTTGCTAAATTTTTCGAAAGAATACTTATTAAGTATTAATTGCCTTCTGAAGTAAATTCTTATGAAGCACTGCTATTCTTAAATATCCGGATTTCCATAACTCTTTAAATAATGAAGGATAGTTGAAATAGGGTTTTAAATAGATTTGATCGATAACAATATCTTCAGTTATATTTCTATGAAAACCTTTAAAAAGTTGGGGATATTTGAATCATCGAATTTCACTTTCCACTGGCAAAATACGAATATTCCCCAATTTTTTTGTGTCTGGGCGGTGTATTTGCTTTAATAAAATACGTTAATTCTTTTTCACCAAAGAAATGCTTTTCGAAAAAGTTTTTTTTAATTATCGTATTTCTGGACCGCATTCACATCACAAAATTTTATTCAGCTTCAGTTGGGTTGTTTTACCTCTGAGCGGCACTTTTTGCACACCATGGGCTAAATGGCCAGGTCACATGGACCCCGAAGGCTCAGAGAAGGTTGGGGGAGGGGACCCACTGGAACAGCTGTTGAGAGACAGATGGTAGCCTCCCGTCAAGGCCATCCAGCGTGTTCTTTAACGTGCACAGGGTATGGCTCTCCTGCACACGGGGCCACGGCTTAACGTCCCATCCGACGGACGGCGGCCTTTCCAAGCCCATCGGTGTTCCCTACTGACCGTGGGCAGGCGGGGAATTTTTGCGGAGATAAATCTCAACGCTGACCCAGCTGGGACTCGAACCTGGGAACTACAGATTACGAGCCTGGCGCGCTACCGACTGAGCCACCCCCGCCCCATTCAGCTTCAGATGCAGGTGAGAAATGTTGAATAATAAAAGCATTCTGTGGTCCTAGAGTAATTGGAGGGGAGACTCATCCACACAATAAAAAGGAAATTATGCTTTATTAATTTCTCTTGAAAACTTTATAATGCACATAGTTAGCGTATTTGGCTCCTGATCAAAGGGACCTGGGTTCGAGCCCCGGGTAAGCTATGGATGATTGTATTGTCTTTCTGCTGAGGTCTCGCCTTTCTTTGTAGCAAGCAGCTGTTTGAGGGGGTATTTATTTTTATTTATTTATTTTTACGAACATCTAAATGTTTTTATTACCATCAAAAGCTTTTTTTGGATATGCTCATAAAAATCTCATCAAATTTATAATTATAATTCACGGACGATTGACAACTGTTTCGTGAACACTCGAAAATATTACTACCCATTTATATTCTTTAGGAAATTTTATAAATTTGCTTTATAGTTATTTTTTTTTTGTTTCTTTTTTTTATGTTTGTAAATAATAAATAAAATAAATACCCCTCAAGCAGCTGCTTGCCACAGAGGTCTGACAGGAGCCTGTCAGTTTATATGCCATAGTAGGAGATCTGAGAGGATGGCAGGACCTCAGCAGAAAAACGACACACACATCCATGCCTAATCCGGGACTCGAACCCAGGTCCCTTAGAGCAGTAGGCATTGTGCTACATGAAAAAATTGCTGAATTCAAAGATCACTTTGTGATTAGTTTTGAGCATTAGAAACAACCCAAGAGTTGTTAAAAGGTCAACGTCAATCAATCATCTACTGCATGGAAGAACATCCGTGCAGTCACTGCAGCAGTTGCGGAAGAATGCCTCCCTAGCTACCTGTGCGTCACAAAACCCTTCCCCCATCACAGTAAAGAATTTGCAAAATCATTCGCGGAAGAATTGGATCTGAGCTCTGAAGCTTACAAGTGCAAGTTAAACGCATTCAGACCTTCCTTGATGTTTAAGCGTTCACGTGTGCTGTTTTACATGTGGGTCGTCGGTCATCTTTCTCTCGCAATCCCCCCAAGTGTTTCTTTCCCACTGGATGAGAGAGATGCATCCTCCGCCATCACCGAGGCCACGTGGTTTGCTAGCTCCTGGCAGACGTCAATTTCCGGAAGTGAAGCGACCGCACGTGCGACGTTTGCCCTCGTGATTCCGGTTTCTACAGTCTTCATTGTTGAGTCTGGTTGTGGCACGTGTCTGCTTCTTAGGCATGTCGGAAACATCGCTGGGCATAAATACTCCAGTTGTCAAGACGGTGAGGCCAGGTGTATGTTGGGGGGGGGGAATCAGAATAAAACTGGAGCATGGTCTCGCGCTTTGTAGTCTACGCTCAGTATGAAGTCTTTTTTTTTCTCGTTTTACAGAGCTTTTCTGTCATTTGTCTTGCTGCACAATTATGCATTTAGGAAGGTGTGTCATCCTGTTTTACATGTGGGTCGTCGGTCGTCTTCAAAAGGCCACGGTGCCTTAAAAGGTCGTTTGAAAAGGACGAAAGGATGCGGGGGGGGGAGGAGGGAATCCTTTCTTTGATGAGATAAAATAGGTCAACTCATGGTTGAAAGCATAAGTTATAGAGCATTTTGTTTTACATTCGGCACTTCGAGGCGACAGCATTGTTTTTGCTTATTGTGTACAGAGTGTGCTTAGAATTTTGAATCACACAATCCGTCTAGTTATTCTGAGAATTCAAGATTTTGGAGACTCCCCTATTACCAGAAATCGATCATAAAGAAATTCGTAAATAATACATTAATAAATACCGTTAAAAATAACTGTTCTACTTAAGTAAAATTTGTTTTTTATGTGTACCGCCCTTTTTCAGACTCTTGTATGTCCTTTAATTCTTTTAATAGCCAAAATGAGAGAAAATAATTTGTAGGTTTTACAGCTAGTAGCTAGATCAAATTTTTCAATTTAGAAAGGTTTCTAATATTTAAGTTCAAGGTCGGGTTGGGCTGTTTTACCTCTGAGGGACATTTTTTTTGCACACCATGGGCTAAATGGCCAGGTCACATAGACCCCGAAGGCTCAGAGAAGGTTGGGGAGGAGACCCACTGGAACAGCTGTTGGGAGACAGATGGCAGCCTCCCGTCAAGGTCATCCAGCGTGTTCCTTAACGTTCACAGTTCATGGCTCCCGCACACGGGGCCACGGCTTAACGTCCCATCCGACGGCCGACAGTCTTTCCAAGCCCATCGGTGTCCCCTACTGACCGTGGGCAGTGGAGAATTTTGCGGAGATAAAATAAATCTCAATGCTGACCCAGCTGGGACTCGAACCTGGGAACCGCAGATTACAAGCCAGGCGCGTTAAGTTCAAGGTAAACGCATTCAGTCTTCTCTGATATTTAAGTGTTATCCGCCTGTGACTCTATCATCTTCTCCCAATCCATCAAGTGCTCCTTTCTCATTGGATGAGAGAGAAGTATTCTGTATCCATGAAGCCACCACCGAAGTCATGTGGTTTGTGGCTCCAGGTTTGTTCTGTAACTTATGCTTTCGCCAACGAGTTGACCTATTTCATCTCATCAAAGAAGGAATTCCCCCCCTCCCCCCGGTCTTCTCCATTATCCTTTCATCCTTTTCAAACGGCCATTTAAATGCTCTCAGAATTCATCATGATAACTGGGTCGTATTAAGTTAGAGGCCTGGTTGGCCTAGTCCCCGGCCCCTCGAAAGAGGGAGAGAAGCCCTTAGCTGCTAAGGCCTAGTATGATTTTAAACAAAATTTAATAATTTTTTCAATTTTTGCAACCTTTGGAATTAGTAAAAAGTGACATAAATGTAAGAAACCGTTTAGAAATTGGTAATTTTAAACTAGCTCTAAGACTGCGTATTATTCCTCCCTCAGTTCGCACTATTAAATCATTAAAAGACATACAACTTTCTGAAAAAGCATGGTACATGTAAAAACAAAGTTTACTTTGGTGGATCTGTATTTTTAAATTTAATTTACTGATTTACTGATTTATTTATGATTGATTTCTGATAATAGGTCCCCGAAATCCTAAGATGCCCCTGGCCCAAAAACTGGTAGAACTGGTCCTATACGGTAGAAATATTGTTAACTGCAGTATATATATAATGGTAACTAAGCTGCCTTTAACTATTTTTCAGGTGCTGATTTCAGATCTGGCCTTAAAAACGGCTAGCACGTCGCGTTTTCATGTTATTGGTCATTTTGACTCCTATTAAGATCTTTCTATACCAACACTTTCCAGGCAACTGGGAGGATACTAGATATTTTACATTTTGTGGCTGGCAACACTGATTGCCAAGTGGGAGAAGCATATAACAGAGACCTAACCTCAGACCGACATTCTTGTTCTTTTCATTGCAGGAGGAACACGTACTGTACGCTGAAGAGTGAATTTTGGCTTTTAAATGGCACAAAGGCAGAATCGCGGATATGTTAATGTCCAGATAAGTTTTTTTATGTGTGTGGAAATTATATTTTAAAATCCCAGGGTCTTTCTTTGACAAAGATTTTGGAGAAAGCCTATAACTTTTATTTTGAATGTCATGTTGGAGATCAGGACAAAACATTGGCTCCACATGTGTGCTGCATTTCGTGCTTTGTCCATGCCCTTTGCAGTTCCATTGGTTTGGCGTGAGCCAACTACTCACTTGTATAATTGCTATTTTTGTTTAACTAAAGTGTCGGGGTTTCAAAAAAGAACAAAAGCAAAATACAATATTCAAATGTGCCTTCAGCCTTAAGGTCAGTCCCTCATGGAGAAGGGGCGGGGGTGGCTCAGTCGGTAGCGCGCCAGGCTCGTAATCTGTAGTTCCCAGGTTCGAGTCCCAGCTGGGTTAGCGTTGAGATTTATCTCCGCAAAAATTCCCCGCTCTGCCCACGGTCAGTAGGGGACACCGATGGGCTTGAAAAGGCCGCCGTCCGTCGGATGGGACGTTAAGCCGTGACCCCGTGTGCGGGAGAGTCATACCCTGTGCACGTTAAAGAACACGCTGGATGGCCTTGACGGGAGGCTACCATTTGTCTCCCAACAGCTGTTCTAGTGGGTCCCCTCCCCCAACCTTCTCTGAGCCTTCGGGGTCCACGTGACCTGGTCATTTAGCCCATGGTGTGCAAAAAAGTGCCGCTCAGAGGTAAAACAACTCAACCCTCATGGAGATGATCTTCCTATACCAACACCTGCAACCAACTGGGGGGAGATGGATTCACATTCATCACAGGAAGACTTTGAGGACATACAGAACCTAATCCTACATACACCCCTACAAAGTTAGTCAAGTGTGATCTGCTTCAGCAAAAATGAATTAAATGATCTTGTTCGAGACCTAGGACTTTCCAAACAACAAATTGAGGTTTTAGGTTCAAGACTTCAAAAGTAGAATCTTCTGGCCAAGGGTACCAGAGGTTCTCAAACAGAGTTTTCTCTTGAGAGTTCTCTGTTCAGAAAGAGAAATTTGACTTTATCTGCTTATTACAAGATGCAAGATGGTTTGTTTCTGCACAGATATTTCATGGCTGATGGAAGAAATTGTAACAACTCACGACCCTAAGGAATGGCGTCTGTTTATAGCTTCGTCAAAATTCAGCTTAAAAGCTGTCCTTTTGCATAAAGGAAACCAAAAACCTTCCATTCCAGTGACACACGCTATGGGAAGGAAGGAAACTTATGAAAACATGGAAAAAATACTCACTGCTATAAAATATGACCAGTTTAAGTGGATAATATGTCGTGGCCTAAAAGTCATAGCTCTCCTGCTCGGGCTTCAAGGAGGCTTCACAAAATTTTGCTGTTTTCTCTGTTCGTGGGAGAGTAAAGCCAGAAAGGAACACTACAAAACAAAAGACTGGCTCAAAAGAGATTTTCTTATTCGTGGAAAGAGTTGGGTTGTTTTACCTCTGAGCGGCACTTTTTTGCACACCATGGGCTAAATGGCCAGGTCACATGGATCCCGAAAACTCAGAGAAGGTTGGGGGAGGGGACCCACTGGAACAGCTGTTGGGAGACAGATGGTAGCCTCCCGTCAAGGCCATCCAGCGTGTTCTTTAACGTGCACAGGGTATGTCTCTCCCGCACACGGGGCCACTGCTTAACGTCCCATCCGACGGACGACGGCCTTTCCAACCCCATCGGTGTCCCCTACTGCCCGTGGGCAGGGCGGGGAATTTTGCGGAGATAAATCTCAACGCTGACCCGGCTGGGACTCGAACCTGGGAACTACAGATTACGAGCCTGGCGTGCTACCGACTGAGCCACCCCCGCCCCCCGTGGAAAGAGTAATGTGAGGTATAAGCCTCTAGTTGACTACTGTAAAAAGCTAAGGACAAAACTGATAAAGGGTTTTTGCACTTCAGAGAAAATTTTCCAAAACTGAGTGGTGCCAATCTCAAGAAGGAATCTTTGTTGGTCCTCATATCAGGAAGCTACTGAACGATACTCTCTTCGAAGAAAAACTGAATATGAAGGAGCGCGCTGAATGGAAATCCTTCACGTCTGTGGTCCAGGTTTTCTGGGGAATCACAAAGAGAAAAACTACCATCAGCTCATTCAAGAACTTCTCAAAAACTATGAAAATCATGGCTACCGAATGTCTTTGAAGATCCATTTCTTGCACTCGCATCTCGACTTCTTTCCCAAGGATTGAGAAGCTGTCAGTGATGAGCACAGGGAAAGATTTCACCAGGATATCCGAACCATGGAGGAGAGATACCAAGGCAGGTGGGACCCAGCAATTATGGGTGACTACTGCTGGTTCTTGCAGAAGGAAGATACCTCTGCACATAAAAGACAAAAATGAATTTCTTGTAAGTATAAAAGATCCTTATCCATGTTATCTTATTTTGCGTTTCAATATTATTTCATTTGTTACTCTATATTCAGTGCTCTATAACTATAAGGTTTATAATTTTTTTTCACTGTAATCATGTAATTAATTAATGAGTTTAGAGTTGCAATTTAATAAAATAGTCACATTTTTTTTCATTTCCCAGATATGCTTATTCATTGAAATTTGAAATACATCAATCCGTAATTTAAAAAAAATTGTACGTTCTGCAGATTTTTCACAGCCATATTTGAAATCAGCACCCCAAAATTAGTTAAAAACATCCTATTTGACCAATGCTATAGAAAAAGTTTCAATTTGTTGTAGAGTGTAATAAAGGAGCTATACAGGGTGAATCTGAAAAAGTGGGCAAAACTTTACGTGGTGGTAGAACGCAGCTATACGAGCAATATTCGTCATAGAAAGTATGGGGGGAACGCAAACGGCGAGCCGCTAGGTGGCGTTGGAAATGGTATAAAAGGGTCGGTCCTCGCACCCAACGGCATTTCTACCGTGGATTGCCGAGAGGATGGCTGGTTATACTAACCACGAAATGGCGGATATGCACTTTGTGTACGGTGTGGCGGACGGGAATGCAAGTGAGGCACAGAGTATCTCCTCTCCTCCTTGTGTTCATTCTTTAAATGTGACAGTGGAAAACTACCTTTTAACTTCTCACCGCTTGCGTTCCGCCCATACATTCTATGACGAATATTGCTCGTATAGCTGCGTTCTACCACCCCGTAAAGTTTTGCCCACTTTTTCAGATTCACCCTGTATATCTGTCTGTCTGTAGCAGCCATAATTTAACGGAAAATTGGGGCCGATGCTTCAAAATTTTACGAAGTGTTCCTGCTAGTCGTTCGAGTTGCACTGCATAATTTCAAGCGAAAATTCCGAAAGGAGAGGCAAATATTTTTGCTAAAATATATTTTTCTCTCCGTTTAGAATAGATATTTTTGCTAGATATTTACATATATATATATTTAATAGCATATATATATATTAATATATATATATATATTTATATATCTAATAGCATGGTAAATGTTTTTGCCAGAAACACAAATATTTATCTCTGCATTTGAAGAAATATTTTTGCTAGATATTTATATATTTGATAATATATATATAGATATTTATATATTTGATAATATATATATAGATATTTATATATTTGATAATATATATATAGATATTTATATATTTGATAATATATATATAGATATTTATATATTTGATAATATATATATAGATATTTATATATTTGATAATATATATATAGATATTTATATATTTGATAATATATATATAGATATTTATATATTTGATAATATATATATAGAGAGATATTTATATATTTGATAGTATATATATATTTATAAATTTGATAGTATATATATATGAAAATATATATATATATTGATATATTTACCATGATATTCCTATGGAAACGATAAAAGCTGACAAACCTGGCGTTGCCATTTCTGCTCCCTAACTGTGAACGTAAAGTCATAATAACATTTAAATCTGCAGTCGTTGCCAATCCCTCATATTCCCAGAGGAATTATTATATTAAGATGTCCCATTGCAGAGAGTGGTCTGAATTTTTAAATCCTACTCGGAGTCACACAGGATTGACTCGCATAAGAAAGTTCGCATCGTTCGGTCGAGTATCACGGAAACCACCGCGAACCAAAATCTGTCGAAACGAAATAAAAACCTCGATAATTTGCGTAGAAACGAAGTCACGGGCTATTAGAGAATGCACTGACGCCGCAACGATCTATTCAACGTCGGGCCTTGTTGAATCTGTGCTAAAGGTTCGGGGGGGGGGGGAAGTTACTCACAATATTAATATATATTATAAGTACAATATTAATACAGTGGGCCCCCGATATAACGCGCATGTCGGGCGGGAAACAACACCTGCGTTATAAGGTGAACCGCGTTATACCGAGCGGCGCGGTGGCGACACAATAAATTTCACACTGTAAGCTTTTCTTTTACTCATCATGCATACAATAATTAAACACTATTCAAAATACATGAAGGAACTCAATACATACACAATTACTGAATACGCAGTAGCAATAAAATGCGATACTCACTAACGCCGCACGGACCTGTATAAACATGTTTGAACTTATCGCGAACATCGCCCGCGCTATAACCGAGTGCGCGGTATAGCGAGCAGCGCTATAACGAAGGTCCACTGTATATGTTATAGACTAGAGTGGAGTGAAAATCAGAATACACAGATTAAAAGTGAGACCCAGGCAGCGCAGTGAGCCGTTCAGCTAGATTCAGCTGTTCGGATGGGATGTAAAGCCGTGGTTCCGTGTGCGGGAGATTCATATCATGTGCACTTAATGGACACGTTGGATCACCTTGACGGGAGGCTACCATCTGTCTCGCAACAGCTATCCAGTGAATTCTCTCTCCCGAACCTTCTCTGAGCTCTCGGAGTCCTTGTGACCTGGTCGTTTAGCCCAGTGCGTTCAAATCAAAGCGCCGCTCAGAGGTAAAATAGCCCAAAACAACCGAACCTAGAAACAGATTACGAAATGAAAACCTAACAGCTTAAATCAAGCAAACCAAAATGCAGATTCTTGCACAAGTTGGGGCGGGGGTGGCTCAGTCGGTAGCGCGCCAGGCTCGTAATCTGTAGTTCCCAGGTTCGAGTCCCAGCTGGGTCAGCGTTGAGATTTATCTCCGCAAAAATTCCCCGCCCTGCCCACGGTCAGTAGGGGATACCGATGGGCTTGGAGAGGCCGCCGTCCGTCGGATGGGACGTTAAGCCGTGGCTCCGTGTGCGGGAGAGCCATCCCTGTATACGTTAAAGAACACGCTGGATGGCTTTGACGGGAGGCTACCATCTGTCTTCCAACAGCTGTTCCAGTGGGTCCCCTCCCCCAACCTTCTTTGAGCCTTCGGGGTCCATGTGACCTGGGCATTTAGCACACGGTGTGCAAAAAAGTGCCGCTCACAGGTAAAACAACCCAACGTTAAAGAACACGCTGGATGGCCTTGACGGGAGACTATCATCTGTCTCCCAAAAGCTGTTCCAGTGGGTCCCCTCCCCCAACCTTCTCTGAGCCTTCGGGGTCCTTGTGATCTGGCCATTTAGACCATGGTGTGCAAAAAAGTGCCGCTCAGAGGTAAAACAATCCAACCCAAAACTTGCACAAGTCAGCTATGAGGGAAATGATGTTTCCGCAACTCACTACAAGAGTGAAAAATAGCCTTTTGAGAAGAGTCCTCACCGACTGAAATGGAAGTGGCCAAAACAAATACTTTTCCAACGGACTAACACTTGACATTTAGTTGAATTCAACATATCAACTTTAGTAAAGGTCAGCCAAGTGCCCTACTCTTCCGTGCCTTTTGGAAAGGAAGTCGCATCAAGAGCAGAACTATTGTAGCTCTGACAGCTGGCTGCTGATAGCCGACAGGTGCAGGATGACTGGCCCGGATGTGGGTTTCCAGCTCCATTCATTCAGTCCCGATCTGCCTTTCTTCACCCTCCCGTTCTTCTTGCTGAAGCCACTACATTCATTGAACATTATGCAAATCGGATGTTGTGGATTTTATTTTTCTTATTTGAAACTGTTTTTTTTTTCGCTTTCCATTTTCCCGGGTTCCTTTAATTGGGAGAATTTGAAGAAACAGACCAAAAAAAAAACATGAAAAAAAAGGGTAAACAAAAATAGATAAAAGGGCAGTAAAAAGAAGAAAGTAAAAAAAAAAAGCCAAACCGGGCGAAATTAGTTATTGAGTTGGATTATTTTACCTCTGAGCTGCCCTTTTTTTTGCATACAACAGGTTAAATAGCCAGGTCACAAGGACCCCGAGGGTTCAGAGATGATTGGGCAAAGTGGGGGGGGACTCGATGGACAGCTGTTAGGAGACAGATGGTAGCCTCCCGTTAAGGCCATCCAGCGTGTTCTTTAACGTCCATAAAGTATGACTCTCCCGCACACGGAGCCACGGCTTAACGCCCCGTCCGACGGATGGCAGCCTTTCCAAACCCATTGGTATCCACTACTGACCGAGGACAGGATGATGGTTTAACGGGGAAAAAATCTGGACGCTGGCACAGGTGGGACTCGAACTTGGCAATTGCAGATTACGAGCCTGAATCAATATAAATAGATTCAGCGAAATCAGTATAAATAGACCTTCGTTCTACATCCTGATAGAGTATCCCTCCTCCAACCCTTCTCCTCTCCTATACATACACGGAATACACTCAATGCATAGGGCGGGAGTGACTCAGTCGGTAGCGCGCCAGGCTCGTAATCTGTAGTTCCCAGGTTCGAGAACCAGCTGGGTCAGCATTGAGATTTATCTCCGCAAAACTCCCCGCCCTACCCACCGTCAGTAGGGGACACCGATGGACTTGGAAAAGCCGCCGGCGGATGGGACGTTAAGCCATGGCGCCGTGTGCGGGAGAGCCATACCCTGTGCACGTTAAAGAACACGCTGGATGGCCTTGACGGGAGGCTACCATTTGTCTCCCAACAGCTGTTCCAGTGGGTCCCCTCCCCCAACCTTCTCTGAGCCTTCGGGGTCCATGTGACCTGGCCATTTAGCCCATGGTGTGCAAAAAAGTGCCGCTCAGAGGTAAAACAACCCATCTCTAAGCCTTGGTATCTTGATGACCTGGCCATGAGGAAAAGATATGCTACTCAGTGCTCCCAATTCATCTCTCGAGGACAATGACTTTTAACAAGAAACTTGCTTAAGAGTTCGACACCATTGGTGGCTTTGGAACAGAGTAAACCGACAACTACACGGAATCTTCTCATCGCCCACCACAAGACACACAGTTTATGTATTCCCCAAATTTTCTTGGGGCAGGGATGGCTTAGTCGGTAGCGCGCTAGGCTCGCAATCCGCAGTTTACAGGTTCGAGTCTCACCGGCCAGAGTTAAGATTTATCTCCGCAAAACTCCTGCCCTGCCGTCGATCAATAGGGAACCGATGGGCTTGGAAAGGCCGCAGTCCTCCGGATGGGACGTTAAGCCGTGGCTCCGTGTGCGGGAAGAGCCATATCCTATGCACGTTAAAGAACACTGGATGGCCTTGACGGGAGGCTACTATCTATCTCCCAACAGCTGTCCTGTGGGTCCCCTCCACAAATCTTCTCTGAGCCTTCGGGGTCCTTGTGACCTGGCCATTTAGCCCATTGTGTGCAAAAAAGCTCCGCTCAGAGGTAAAATATCCTAACCCAACCTAAATTTTCATGCATGATTATTATAACGTGGTTTTTTTTGGGTGGGGTGGGGGGCGATTGTACCTGCTCTCTCCCAGTGACCAGTCCCACAAAGTGACCCCGTGTGCGGGAGAGTCATACCCTGTGCACGTTAAAGAACACACTGGATAACCTTGACGTTAGGTTATCATCTGTCTCCTAACAGCTGATCCAGTGGATCACCTCTCCCAATCCTTCTCTAAGCTTTCAGGGTCCTTGTGACCTGGCCATTTAGCCCATGGTGTGCAAAAAAGTGCCGCTCAGAGGTAAAACAACCCAACCCAGTCCCACAAAAGAACATTCAGTCTCCTTGAGATCCATATATCTAAGGACGCCACTATCATTGTTGACTCGTAACCCTGTTGAATTGAGAACTTTCTGTGTTTTTTACATTTGCATCATTGATTATTAATATTTTGGACACCCACAAATTTAGCATCTTATCTGTAGATTATAATAGGAAAAACGACCACGGCAGCAACCCGAGAATCGAACCGGGATCCCAGAAGTTGCAGCGTCTTTGAGAGCCGACATGATGCTATTGCACCACCGAAAGGAGATCCATCCGCATCAATTATGCTCCTGAACGTAATTGCCCATGTCGCAACCTACTGCACTTTCTGATTATAACTGAACCACAAAATAGTCGCCAACCTTTACCCACCCACAACCACCCACTATCGGAAAAAAAGCAAAATGATCACGAAAGCTTCGTCGAATTATTTAAAATCTTCCTCCGTATTGCGACACTGGGGATGACTTTTCAGCCGCCTCCTGCCTCAGCCTCCCTCGTTTGATGCTGACATTTGGCGTTTGCGCATTGACACAGACGCGTGCAGCATTGTCACGTGGCCCAGATATCGACACAGTCTCCGGGCAGGTGTCGCCAAGGTCAGTTGCACGTCGCTTCCATCCTCTGGCCTCTCTTCTCCCCGCCCACGCATGGCACGTGGCTCGTCGGATAAATACAAACACTACCGCACGATGACGTCATCGACGCACTTTTGATGTCACGCTGCTGCGGAGTAACGGGGAAAATCCGCGACGGCGGTGGAAATTGAAAGAATAGGCGAAAAAACATAAAGGCGGAGGGGGGCGTGAAATTAAAGAGGGGTTGGAAGTTAAAGAGCACGAGGAATGGCAGGCACCTTCCGTTGCTGCGGTGGATCCAACAATCGAGCTACGCAAGAGAGAGAGGAATGTTTGGGCTACCTAGTGCGCATGCGTTATGGCCTTTGAGGAAACTACGCCGTTCGTATCTGATGCTACACAGACATGGGGATTTCTCCGTTTCGATCGGCCCTGTTTCGAAAAGCTGTTTACTTCAGAGACAGAGAGCGTTCACGGGGGAAACCAATGACAGGCGGGAAACTGACGATGGATCATGGGAAAATTATACCGAAAAAAGAATTGGTTGTGCACAATAATAGAGGAAATTATCATGCAGATTATATTTATCTAAAATGAAAAGTTCTGAAAAGTTTTCGCATTTGGAAAAAAATTGCATATAATTGAAACTTTATTCAGATATTATGAACAAAATTTTAAAAGACAGAAGGAAATAAATGAATTTTAGAACAGAAAAATATAGCAATTTTAATTAAAATTTAATTCTAAAAATTGAACTGGTAGTTATTTATTTTTAAAACTTTGGTAATTAATTTTAAAACATTTCAAATATTTTAATAAAATAATAATGAATAAATCATCTTATTTTACTTGGTTTAAAAACAAACAGCATTTAGTTAAAATTTAGACAACTTTTTTTTATTTATTTTAAATTTTTATGCGTAATTAATTTTCCTCCTTTCGTTTAACGTCATCCAGGCCTGTTGTATCACGATGGCTTTGTCTACCCTCAGTCAGGAGGGAACACCGATAGACTTGGAAAGGCCGCCATCCGTCGGATGAGACGTTAAGCCGTGACACTATGTGCGGGAGAGTCATACCCTGTGAACGTTAAAAAAAAGTAAGCATACCCTGTGAACGGGAACTTTAAAAAAAAAGCCATACCATGTTCAATACCCGTTTGAAAAAAAATGTATGCCCTGATGGACCAGCTGTCTTCTAATAGCTCTCCAGTTGGTCCCTTCCTCCAACCTTCTCTGAGTCCTAAGTATCGCTCACAGATAAAACTCTCTCTTTGAGAGAACAACAACATCTATCATCCCCTATGCCTTCTCTCGCTTTATCTTCTCATGCCGCTGCATCTTCTTTCCCTTCCCCCATGTTACGAGTTCCAGTACTAGGAACGTCCATCCATCCTACGAGTTCTATCCATCCTACGAGTTCCTAGTACAGTCGCTCAAAAAAATATCCGAACACTATGGTTGATTACAGAATTCAGAAAAAATATCTGGCAACGATTTTTTTAGAAATTAGTGATCTGGCAACCTTCGTGTAACGAACACGTGACACGAAGGTTGCCAGATCACTAATTTCTAAAAAAATCGTTGCCAGATATTTTTTCTGAATTCTGTAATCAACCGTAGTGTTCGGATATTTTTTTGAGCGACTGTACATAGAAAGTGACAGGAGTTTCCCCCAGTGATGGAGGCTCTGACCCTCCACTGGGTCAGTCCACTGAAAACGAAGATCACTAGACAGACCTTTCATGACCTATACTGGTTACTACAGTGATTCTAAGCAGAGCCTACACAGAAACTGTTACATAGGAAGTACATAAGAAACAAAAAAATGTAAATATGCAAGTGGCCGAGTTGTTAGCACGCTTGGCTACTGATCTAAGGGACCTTGGTTCGAGACCCGGGTAAGTCATGGATGTGTGTGTGTTGTTTTTCTGCTGAGGTCCTGCCATCCTCTCAGATCTTCTACTATGGTGTATAAACTGACAGGTTCCTGTCAGACCTCTGTGACAAGCAGCTGCTTGAGGGGGTTTTTATATTTTATGTGATGGGGAAGGAAGGCTGTGGCTTCCCAAAATTTTTAAAGTTCTTAATATTCGTAGAAAAAAGACTCTACTATATCAAAGCTTAACACAAAAATATAACAGCGAAAGAGATCAATATTAAGATTTAATCATCTATTTTAATTCATTTTCAATTCGTGCTGCTATAATAATCATTATTATGAGCAAAGCGGAGGTTTACCCATTTTAAAAACATCAACCCAATTGCTTTATAACATGCAATTTGCGTTTAAACTCAGAAATTTAATATAAAAGCAAAAACAATGCTAATCTAACATAGCTTTTAGATTCCCACGCTATGTAAGCGAAAATTCTACGTGACTACATGAACACTTTACCCACATCCCTTCTATATTTACCCGCTTATTATTTTTGCCTAAGAAAAATAAAAATGATCAGGTATCCTAGCTTTGACGACTTTAGATAAATATAAAGGAAAAATTGTCTTTGGAACATGTCATGGAAAAATTTGACGACTTTGTTCTCCATTGCGCTAAAACCGGTAGTGGGTTTTAATCGTCAAGGAAAGACCAATAATTATACACCGCAATCATCATTAACATCTTATTTTCCAACATCACGTTTCATCGCAACATGTTTTCGATCATTATAGTCATGAGTGTGTAATGTGGCTCACCCAAGACAGGCTAGAAGAGAATCAACGCCCAAGACAATGCAACTACTGACCTTAATCTGATCGTTAACTTGATAAATAATAAAACAATATTCTAATGAAATTCCTTATTGCTTCCCGTTATTTGTGCTCTACGGGGAAAATAACATTTCGCATGGATCATTAACCACCAATTGTAAATTGCATGTTTTGTTACACTATGAATGCGGTACGTGATAATTATCTCTATCGAATCATATTTAGAATCTTTCATTCTGAAAAATCTCCTTATTTTCATGCTCAATTATTTGTTTTTTTTTTCTCTTTTTTTTCGTTTTCACTGAACTTCCTTTTCCTTCAGATTGAAATGTGCTCCCATTTTTTCGTAATCATCGTGAATTTTCACGGTCATTTTCACCATCACGGTCCTTTTCATTATCGTGTCGCATACAGTTCTGTATATTTTCCTTAATACACCTTCCTTTGCTTTACACGATAAATACGTTCCTGGAAATGGGTTAGCGTAAGGCGAGGAGGATTTTTTCTCTAGCGTGCATAATGAAATAGAGGCGGGTTACCAACCCATAATTTTGACCACACATTTCTGTGATAAAATTATTTTTATAAGGATTTATTAGAAATGTACTGAAGAAGCATATAAAACGTTAAAAAAATGTGGAAAAATGTAAATCGGAAGTTGTAATAATAGGTTAGGACTCAATAAGAATAAGTTTCAATAATATATGTACAGTCGCTCAAAAAAGTATCCAAACGCTGTGGTTGATTACAGAATTCAGAAAAAATATCTGGCAATGATTTTTTTTAGAAATTAGTGATCTGGCAACCTTCGTGTCACGTGACACAAAATATCTGGCAACGGTTTTTTTTAGAAATTAGTGGTCTGGCAACCTTCGTGTCACGTGACACGAAGGTTGCCAGATCGCTAATTTCTAAAAAAATCGTTGCCAGATATTTTTTCTGAATTCTGTAATCAACCATAGCGTTTGGATACTTTTTTGAGCGACTGTACCGTATGAAAGTTTTTATATTTGTATGTATGCATCAAACGAAGTATAAATCAAAATTTACTTCTGATGCTCTAGATTCTGTAAATTATGATGCTGGATATGAAGAGAGAAATATTTGTTTCCGTTGTGGGTAAATACTGTTACTCATACAGTTGTAATTTGAGACAGCCATCTTTAACTACTAAAATTCGTATTTTCTTTTATGCTTGGACAACCATTTGAAAACCGTGTTAAAAATTGACCCATGCAAAATTGATGACCATGCAAAGCGAGACTTCCTCAGACATAAACCATGTTAAAGTGAAAATATGCAAATCACATTTTTTCGTATACTTCCTGTTAAAAAATTCTTTCCTTCTTTCTATCAAAATCGTACTTTAGTTAAAGTACGATTTTGGTAATATTTCCCGAAAATATTCTGTTTACATATTATGAATTTCTTCATGCTTATTTAAATACCTACCCGTCAGTAACAAAATTCTTTCTACTTTTCTAACAAAAAAAAAATTAATCGATTTTAGTGATTACGTTCCTTCTGTTATCAACTGTATATAAACATTCATCAGCAACTACTGCTTTGTGGAATGAGATTCGGAGTGATAGAAAGGATTGGGGAGACTGGAAAAGAGTCCGATGAATGGTAGGTTATGCGTGAGCTTAGCGCGAGCTGGCTTCTGGTAAGTAACGGTTTTTTTTTAAATTTCCCGCCGTGAGAGGTTAAAATTCTTCACTTAGTATTATTTTGACCGGATTTCTGAATCTTTCAAATTTGTCTCATGGGATTTGAGTTCCCTATTAACATCTTGTAACTTCATGTTAATAATAGGGCTGAACGTCCCTTGAAGCTTTCTATCATCATTTTTGCTGCTACTGAAGAAAACTATTTTGAGTTTACCAAAAACCATTTTGTGTCTTTGTACCTTATAATCATGAAAAAGTCTGCTAAAGGTAAAAAGGTCTCTACTATCGAGTCTAAATGCAAGCAGAAAGTGGACAAGAAAGTCCAAAAATACTCCTGTGCTACTTCTCTTTCTAATCTCACACATGCACCTGAATCTGCTTCAGCCGATACCTTACAGCAGTCTGTTTCTAGCAAAACCTCTGATCATGTAGAAGTGCAATCTCAGGATGTACATGACTTCACTTTCATTGAAGATACTCATGATGATCCTTTTTCCGAATTATCTTCTGAACCGGTTCAAGGATATTTTTTAAGGAACAAGACTGATAAGCAAAGTACATCTAAACCTATCAATTTAATTACTTCTTCTGAAGCTAATTTATCTACTAGTATTCACCCAGATATTGTGCAACATGAGGTAGAATCAATCTCTGGAAAATTTCCTAGTCATTCAACTACTTCTGTTAAATTAATTATTGCAGGGAAAAATAGTCCGATGAAGAGTCTTAGTATCGCCAGTTTAGTTCAGTTCTTTTACGAAAAGCTGGGCAGAAGAGTTACAGGAAAATATCTTCCTAAAGGAGACTTTTTGGTAAATCTAAAATCAGAATATGAAGCTAATATCATTCTAAAGTGTTCTCATATTGAAACTCTGCCTATTTCCATCACACGACCCAGAAATATTATTCATCCAGAAGGTATTATTAATAAAGTTCCACTAGATATTGCTGAAGATGAAGCTCTACTTTATCTCAAGGATCAAGGAGTAACAAATGTTAGACGTATGAGACATTTTGCCAAAACAGCAACGAATGAAACTGGAGAAAGAGGAAATCCTATCTCGAAAATGATCTTAACCTTCAATCAGAAGATTTCCGATACGATAATAATTAGATTTAAAGAATACAAAGTGAATGCATATCTAAGGCCGCCTCCAATTTGTCATAATTGCCAGAGATTTGGGCATTTCGCGGCATACTGCAGAGGCAGAACTCGATGCAAAAGATGCAATGGACATCATAACCATAAAGAGTGCAAAAACACTTCGTTCTGCTGCCCCAACTGTGGAGGAGATCACCCTTCCACTTATGCAGGATGTCAAGTGAGACTGCAGGCCTGTCGAGCAAAGAAATTGATGATCCAAAATAATCTACCATGGTCACAGGCATTAAAAAAGATACAACAAGAGGATCATTCCTACATCTCTAAAAGAACTTTACAAGTTGATAATGCTTAAACTCGTGATACTCTTACAGATCAAGACAGTGCAACACATATTTTACACAACGAAGCAAGGAAGGTTGTCAAAAAACAACTTTCTTCTAATGGAGTGTCCGTTGTAAAATCTGTTGAGAAAAACCAGGATCACATCAATAATTCCAATCCCCAGGAAAAAAAATCGTTTGAAGAAACTGAAGATGAAATCATCCTCCTTAAAATTAATGATGTCCTGGAATGTCTAACAGATCTCCTAAACTTACTGAAAAGCTCATCTGAGGGCAATAATATAAATAAGTTTAGAATCAAGCAGAAATTTTTGCAGATACTGAATAAATATGAATAGCAACTTTATTAGTAAAAAGAAGAAAAAAAAATATTTTTTATGGATCTTTTTCACAATCCTAATAACTTTTTATTTCAGTGGAACTGCAGAGGTCTGATAAATAAAATTCTTGAGTTGAATACTCTTTTCCGGGATAAACATTTTGCAGTTCTAGTTTTTAGCGAAACGTATGTGGAAAAGGCTCCAAAGATTTCTCAGTATGTTTCGTATCTAAAACCTAGAAATGATGGATCTAATAGGGGTGGGGTGGCTATCTATGTGCACTCCAAATTGCCCCAAGCTGCAATCGAGATCTCCTGTCGCAATCAATTCCTCGAAATTGTAGCAGTGCAAGTGAAAATTAAAGATTTTCCCTTCAGCATTATTTCACTGTATAATCCAGGTTATGATGTTTCGTTGGAAGATTTCAAAAACACTTTGCATCAATGCCCCCAACCATGGCTTATCTGTGGAGACTGGAATGCACACAGTAGAACTTGGGGATGCCCCTCTACAGACAGAAGAGGAAACATTGTTGAAGATCTGATCATGAATCTTAACCTGGTTGTGCTCAATGATGGCTCTCCTACCTTTTTCAAACTTCCAGAAAGAGGAAGTGCTATTGATCTCTCCATTGTCTCAGCTCCCTTTGCCAAACATTTTGCATGGACAACACATCATGATTCTCTTGGGAGCGATCATTTACCAGTCATTATTTCAGCTAACTTTTGGTCTAAAATATCTAAACCTCGTTTGAAAGTTACTAATTGGTTCCAATTCAAGAAAAATATCTCATTTGAACTGCAAAATGCAAACAACCAATCTAATCTAATTGAATTTAGTTCTTCTCTCTTCAGGAACTATCAATGTAACACTAAAGAATTCAAAGCCCCCATTAAAATTTGTTCTTATGCTATAGAAGTAAAAAAGATCACTGCAAATAGGAGAAGAAGTGAAAGAAAAGCTAAAAGATCTGGAAATTTAAAAGATATTGAAGATTACCAAAGAGTTTGTGCTAAAAGTAAAAGAGAAACAAAAAATATTGAGAAAAAACAGTGGCAAAACTTTTGCAAAGATATTAACTTCCAGACTCCTCAGTCAGCTATTTGGAGGAAAATAAAGAATATTGGAACAGCTCCTGAACCTACTCCCATCTGGACCCAACTTACTATAGCTCTAAATTGCACAACCGAGAAACTGGCAGAATATTTCGTCCATCATTTCTCTTCTTATTATAAGTTACCTACTTCTGATTCATTCAGAAACAGCAGGGATAAGATTTCCAAATTTATGGAAGCAGTCTTGGATGAGTTGCCCCTGTCTCCAGAATATTTGAATACTCCTTTCAACCTATGGGAACTTGAAAATGCGATAAAAAAAACCAAAAATAAGAGCAGTTCTGGACCAGATAGAATCACCAATGTTATTATTAAATCCCTTCCACAGGAAGGACTGATACATTTATTGAAACTACTTAATGAATGCTGGAACAGAGGCACAATTCCGGATACTTGGAAAATAGCCCAGATCATTCCTATTGTAAAACCTAAGAAACCATCTAATTTATTAAGCTCCTACAGACCTGTTTCACTGACTTCTTGTCTTGGGAAAGTATTTGAAAGGATGATACTTTACAGACTCAATTGGTTTCTTGAATACTCTGGAATTCTATCTCCTTTCCAAACGGGCTTTCGGAGAGGAATGTCATCTCAAGATAATTTACTTCAACTAATTGCTGAGTCACAAAGTGCTCTTTCCATAAAACAAAGAGTGGCTGTGGTTTTCTTCGATATCCAACATGCTTTTGACAGTGTTTGGCATCTTGGACTGCTTTTTAAGCTTTTAAAATTAGGAATAACTGGCAATATGTTTAACTATATAAACAATTTTCTGAAAGATAGAAAAATTCAAGTAAAATTAGGAAATATTTTTTCAGCTCTTATCCCTGTTTCTGAGGGTTTACCACAGGGCAGCTTTCTCAGCCCTGTGCTTTTCAACATCATGCTTCAGGACCTACCTAAGTGCTTAAACAAAAATATTAAATATTCAATTTTTGCTGATGATTTAGCTGTTTGGGTTACTGGCAGAGATCTTGACATCCTTCAAAAGAATCTACAAATAGCAGTCAATCAAGTCCATAAGTTTTTAGATGAATGGGGATTTTCAGTTTCACAAGATAAAACTAAGTGTTTAATTATTTCCAGACCACGATCTAAGCACTTCCCATTAAGACTACAAATTAACAATGAGCCTATTGAAGTTGTTAAAGAACACAAATTTCTTGGTGTTCTTCTTGACCATCATTTAATTTGGAAACCTCAAATTAATCTAGTCTGTCAAAAAGTTAATAGCAGATTGAATATGCTGAGATATCTAACCGGTACATCGTGGGGAGCTAAATCTAAAACTCTCCTTATTTTCTACAAAGTTTTAATACGCCCGATTCTCGAGTATGGTAGCCAGCTTTACCTTAATGCTTCCGATTCCTTGTGCAAAAAGCTTGAAACCTGTCAAAATAAAGCTATTAGATGTTGCCTCGGATTACTACCTGGATCTCCAACCCTTCCATCACTTGCTGAAGCTGCCATACCTCCACTCAGCGTTAGAAGAAATTCCATTGTTTTTAAAAGTATAGCAAGAATGAAAACCAAGACCAATAAAAATCTAATCTTAGATAAAATTTTGAACTGCAAAAGATCGAGCATTTTTAGAAGTATCAAAAGTAATATTTTCCTTTTAAATTTGATTAACAGAAATATTGCAGGAGACAGCATACCCGATTTTCCCATTTGGAATATCTCTAGGCCAGATATTTTTCCTTACATCCCTGACGTGATTTCAAAACATCACTACCCTTCTGAAGAACTATGGACTCTTACCATGCAGTATATTGGTGGGAAATTTGCTGGTTTTTGCCACATCTTTACTGATGGTTCTAGAAGTGATGAAACTGGAATAGTATCCTGTGCTTTCTGCATTCCTGGTCTCAGTATTAAAGAAGGATTTTCGTTGTCTAATCCAACATCTATTATGAATGGCGAACTTTGGGCTATCCTCAAGGCACTTGAATGGGCATTCATTTTTCATTCAGAAAAAATCCTGATTCTTTCAGACAGCAGGTCTTCACTCCAAGCTCTTCTAGCTGATCCACTTTCTACCTCTAACTGTTCATTAATTTCAGAAATATTATGGCAATGCAATAAACATGTTGAAGAAAATAAAAATCAAATTGTGATCCAGTGGATTCCTAGCCATATAGGAATCCATGGGAACGAAGAGGCTGACAAAACTGCTAGAGAGAGTTTACAGAAAACCGCAAACATATTTAACATCATTACATACAAAGATTTCTGCATTAGAGAAAATAAAATAACTCACTCTGAATGGATTAAACTGTTTCAAAATAGTTGGAAAAATTTTGGCCTATTCTATCGCAGCATCTTTAATAGCCCCCCACCCCAACTTCAAACATCTCATCTGAGCAGAAGACAAGAAACAGCTCTTTTCAGGATTAACCTTGATCACTGTGCTTTAAATGAAAAGCTCTTCAAAATTAACAAAAAACCCTCTCCACTTTGTGCCATCTGTAAAACTCCAGAAAATATTTCTCATGTATTTTTACATTGTCCTCTCTATCAATTTCAACGACAAATTCTGAAGGAAAAGATGAAGAAGATTATTGATGAAGAATTGTCAATGAAATCTCTTCTCTGCAGAAGCTACAGTAAAAGAAATAGATTTAAAATTCAGACCCTGATTCTCAGTTTCTTGGAGGAAAGTTCTTTATTATACAGAATCTGAATTCATCCTTTGCTGGGTTTTCGTTTTTCGAAAATAAAAAGAAGAGGAATTTAATAATATACAAATATGAAATATTGACTGTTCAAGAAAAATGTGCTTTTACTTGCAAACTTTCTCTAGTGGCCAGTATCTCAAGTGATAACCTCATGGTTGTTTTTGTGGTGGAACTGAAGAAAGAACTGTGACTGTTATTTTTTTATACCTTGTTTGAAGTGTTAATTTTGTTTTTGAAATCTCTTTTGGTTCAGAAAAGAAAAGAAATTAAGATCCAAGAGTATTGGATTACAGAAAGTCTACTCTGCATAAGTAGGAACTTTTAAAAAATTCAGAAAAACTATTATTTTTATTTTCTACATTGTGATTTACACGTCCGATTCTTTGTTTGGGATAGCAGGAAGCCCATTGTTGAAGGGTTTCTAACCTTCCCATCACATTTTATCACATCACATCACTACTGCTTTGTCGCAATCGACAATCTAATCTAGTGAAAGCACAACTAGCGCTCAACCACTGCTTTTTTTGTTCGACCCATGACTGCTTATTTTTGCATCAAAAATTTAAACGGTAGTTAATATTATCTATTACTCTTATTGTTACAAATTTCTAAATGTGATTACTTTTGTAAGTTTTCTTAGTGAAGTATTGTGCTTTTGTGTAAAGTTATACCTTTGGTGTGTTCTACATGTTAAAGTGAGGTAAAACAGCGTTTTTACAGAAAATTTTTAATTGAGGTCTTACTGCCACGGGCAAGCTCCGAAAATATCTCTTATGCGACCTGTTTACAGGCAAAGTTGCGCGCTACTATTCTAATCCAACACTAATGTTTATCCTTTCCGTAACTACGAGTATTAGTTGAACATTTTAAGTCATGTTGATTTAGGGATACGCTTCTTACTGAATTTGTTTCCTTACGGGTGAGTTTACATGTTTCGTAATAACTGTCGAACAGTGTCATATATCACTTTATTTTTCAATAAATTTATTCCACAGATAAAACTAAACTTTAATTTTTGAAATATTTTTGCAATTGCTTTTGATTTTATTTAAGATAAATTAGCTTCTTCTAATTAAATTAAACTCAGAATGCTTCAAAAAAATAACTGGAAAAGAAACGCACAAGTCCTTAGGACCACGACAAACCAATGTAAGCATGTCCATCATTTAACATATATTCTGCTCATCGCATTCACTATGCTCTTGGACTTTTTGTTTTTATCAGCTACGTCCAACCAAGGATAACATCATTTGACGTCACACTTGCAATATCCTGGTATTTCAGAATGCCAGGTTAGGTCACTCGATGTAGCCGAAAAGCACTCGAACATGTATCGATATAGTTGATGGGACTAACACATTCTCTCGACTGTGAGAAGTTATTGTTTGCCTGCCAGGGCGTCGGGTGCAGAGGATGTCATAAATCAATCTTTTCGTGGTTTAGGAAGTGGAAACGCATGCGACGTTGTTCCACGGCAACAATAATGTCTGCATGCATTAGTGGCACATTGCCCCTTAGTAACGGCTGTTGAACAACAGTTTATCCGAGTCGATTCGTGGAAGAAAACGTCCCAACCGTATTCTTCTGATGATCGCTTTCGTTTCCTATCTTTTCTTTCACCCATATTAGAGGTGACTGTAACGATATTAGGTTAATGCACTGTCTTTTAGTAGGATAGGAATGAGATGGCCCAGTCGGTATCACGATAGGAATGAGATGTTATTTGGGTTGTTTTACCTCTAAGCGGCACTGTTTGTGCACACGATGGTTAAATGGCCTGGTCGCAAGGACCTCGAGAGCTCAGAGAAGGTTGTGGGAGGAGACCTACTGGAGCAGATGTTGGGAGAAAAATGGTAGCCTCACGTCAAGGCCATCTAGCGTGTTCTTTAACGTGCACAGGGTATGGCTCTCCTCGTACACGGGGCCATGCCATCTGACGGACTGCGGCCTTTCCAAGACCACGCTATCCCCTACTGACCGTGGGCTGGGCTGAGAGCTTTGCGGAGATAAATCTCAATGCTGACCCAGCTGGGACTCAAACCTCGGAACTGCAGATTATGAGCCTGGCGGGCTACCGGCTGAGCAAACCCCCCCCCCCCCATAATGAGATGTCAAACCAGTATCATGATAGACATGGGATGTCCCAAGTCAGTATCACGAAAGGCATGAGAATGTACCAGTCGATATCATGATTTGCGTGAGATGTCCCAGTCAGTATCATGATAGGCATGAGATGTCATCAAAGACTCTTAATTTCGATTTAACGCGTTACCTTCAGTCAGGGAAGTATCAAAGTTTTTTTTTGAGAGCGGGGCAGTTTTTGAATCTAAGATTGGTTGTTCGATAAAAAAAAATACCCCCTCAAGCAGCTGCTTGCCATAGAGATCTGACAGGAGCCTGTCAGTTTATATGCCATAGTAGAAGGTCTGTGAGGATGGCTGGACCTCAGCAGGAAAACAACACAAAAGCTATGCCTTACCCGGGGCTCGAACCCAGGTCCCTTAGACCAGTAGCCAAGCGCGCTAACCACTCGGCTACGGGACAGCACGTTATTCGATAGATTTGAAAAAAAAATTACATTTGTGTGTAGGGAAAGTGCAAGGAGGGGTACTTTTTAGTAGATGTATATGCATTTGAAGCAGTTTATGTAAAAAAAAGCTAGTTTTCTTTAACTACAAAAGGCCCCATTCAAAACCACGCTATCTGTGCTAGTAGTCCAGAAAATCAAAAATTCACAAATTGATTGTTGAATAAGTTTATTTCACCAAACATACATATGTTGGTACATAAAACACAGATAATTTCACAACTGAGAAACGAGAACATAATAAGCCGTAGCTTTTGAATGGAATGTTTTCTGAAATACATTTAAATTTAAAAACATTACATTAATTTATACATTTATTTCAGCACGTGAATGTTTGTAGTCTGACACTATCATTGCCTAGATAATAAGTATAGTTTATATTTATAAGCTATATATTGTTTTATTGCAGCAGTATTTTCTGGAATCTGCTAGTTCCAAATCTTAATGCCAATTTTAAGTCGAGTATATATATATATATTTATAATATGTTAGAGTAAAATTTAATATATGACTTAAATACGTATTAACATTATACATTTGATGTAAAATTTTTAAACAACTAACGGCAGTAGCGTAGACAAGAATTTGGAAGGAAAGAGTTTGAAAACGTTTATTAAAACATTTGTTAATAATATAAATCGATGAAACAAAGATTTATTAAGAAAAAATGGTGGGGAGGGGATTAAATCCCAAATGCCAGTTGGTCACGACACTAGCGGTATTAAGTAAAACTTTTAAATATTGAAAAGGGGTGGGTTGGGTTGTTTTACCTCTGAGAGGCACTTTTTTGCACACCATGGGCTAAATGGCCAGGTCACATGGACCCCGAAGGCTCAGAGAAGGTTGGGGGAGGGGACCCACTGGAATAGCTGTTGGGAGGCAGATGGTAGCCTCCCGTCAAGGCCATCCAGCGTGTTCTTTAACGTGCAGGGTATGTCTCTCCCGCACACGGGGCCATGGCTTAACGTCCCATCCGACGGACGGCGGCATTTCCAAGCCTATCGGTGTCCCCTACTGACCGTAGGCAGGGAGTTTTGCGGAGATAAATCTCAACGCTAACCCAGCTGGGACTCGAACCTGGGAACTACAGATTACGAGCCTGGCGCGCTACCGACTGAGCCACCCCCCGCCCCGTATATTGAAAAGGCACAGAATATGAAATGAGATGGAGATAGGTAGAAATAACGGAAAAAGAGACGAAGTATGTATAACGGTAGTGAGAAACCTTTCGGATAATGTCTCACGCGGAAAAACGAAATTTTCGAAAGACCACTTAATTCAATCAAATTATGACATTCATACATATACTTATTCCTTGCAATTATTAATATGCGTAACACTTACAAAATTTAATTTTAATGTTCATGACATATGCTATATGTCACAAAAAATGGGCTAAATTGTATTATAAAACCGTCTTAAATTTATAGCTATAGTTTTGCATCGTCTCTTCGAAAACAAATTTCTTGCTCTATTTTTGTTGGTTTTGATGTATTTGTGTTTCCACCATTTTTATTGTTACTTGTATGAATTTTTCTGATATATATGTATGGATTATGAGTGGAAATAAATGCTGCTACTACTACTACCTCTCCTGCACATAGGACCCCGGTTTAACGTCCCCTCGGACGGACGGCGACTTTTTCAAACCAATGAACCATTCATGAGCTAGAAGCCTGCACAAACAACCAAACGGCATTGAAAAAACTACTTTCACGAGTACAGCCGCTCAAAAAAGTATCCGTCGAGTCACGTGACACGTGACACGACGGTTGCCAGATCGCTAATTTCTAAAAAAATCGTTGCCAGATGTTTTTTCTGAACTCTGTAATCAACCGTAGTGTTCGGATACTTTTTTTGAGCGACTGTACAGGGTCTCCAAATGTCTACTTCTATTCGAAACATCCTGGATTCATGTTTTTCACGATCACAATAATCAGACTTAATTTACATGTAAAAGCAAAAATAACTCCTTTATGCTCTTACACGACCCCTTTAAAGAAAATTGAGAGATTTAAAGAAATATTGAGACTTTGTTTTAGAAATAAAAGAGATTTAAATGTAATGTAATTTCATTTGATGCTGAGTTGCCCTTAAGGTGCTCAACTGAACCACTTACTAACGCACAATTCAATATAGATTTATATATATATTTTTTTCTGTTTTCTACCCAGTAAAGTTTTTTTTTATTTCATTTATTCTTAATGATAATTTTCAAACTTATAAATTGGTTAAATATTTACTTAGATTTTTTGATCAAGCTAGCAAAATGTGAGGAAATGTGAAACTGAAGCATGTTGCCTTTTCATTTTATTACAACGTAACTGTTAAATTTCTTCCACCAGCGAGTTTTTACTCTCGTGGAAGACAACATTTTTTCTCAGACTTTTACTGAAAAATGTAGGTAAAATTATAAAACACTAATGAAATATAATACAAAATTTTCTATATATATGGTATGATAAATATATGATTTTTACTGAACAAACCATGTATAAAGAAGAATATATATTAGAAAATGTAATACTTTAAAATTTTATATCTGAGATATACAACATTATATATATTTCATTATAATTTCAGTTTTAAGGTAAAAAAAACAACATGTAAATGTAAAGTTCTGCATATTCTGAGAATAAATTACCTGAGAATAAAATGTTCTACGTTTAGCGATCATTTTGATAAGCTTTATATGGGAGAGCCTGATTGTATGTGAGAACAGGTAATCTGCGACTGAAGACTAATTTTTTTTTCTTCTGAGCTATTCTAATTATCGAAAACGACTCCACCATCAGTCAAAACCACTTAGTTGAAAATCGCTCTCCAACGGCGGAAGTAATTATGGTCATTATATAGCAGCATTCGAAAAGGAAGGATTCAAAGAGAGCTGACTGGCTTCAAGCCAGGCGAAATTTCAGATCTTGAACCCACAGCGCAAAGCTGCGAATGAACGAACAATCGCTGGGACCCTCAAGGACTGGAAGTTTATGAATGGATGATGATCCATCGCTCACGATGATATGCCTTGACTTGATTGTGCTGAGAAAATTTATCGACCATTTTGTTTTGCTTTCTCATAGAGTTTCATTATTTTTCCTTATGGCTGTTTCAACTGTCTTGGGCTTTGTCACGCTGAATGGCCTTGACGGTAAACATTCAATGTGTTCTTTAACGTCTCCTAACTATCCCTCTCCTAACAGCTATTCAGTGGGTCCTCCTCCAAACCTTCTCTGTTTCTCCGCAAAATTCCCCGCCCTGCCCACGGTCAGTAGGGGACACCGATGGGCTTGGAAAGGCCCCCTCCGTCGGATGGGACGTTAAGCAGTGGCCCCGTGTACGGGAGAGCCATACCCTGTGCACGTTAAAGAACACGCTGGATGGCCTTGACGGGAGGCTACCATCTATCTCCCAACAGCTGTTCCAGTGGGTCCCCTCCCCCAACCTTCTCTGAGCCTTCGGGGTCCATGTGACCTGGTCATTTAGCCCATGGTGTGCAAAAAAGTGCCGCTCAGAGGTAAAACAACCCAACAACAACCCTTCTCTGTTCCCTGGGGGTCTTTGTGACCTAGACATTTAGTCCATTGTGTGTGAAAAAGTCGCGCTCAGAGGTAAAAACAACCCAACAATCTAATGAGCTGACCAATCCCAGACCTGTGTGGGTAGCTCATAACAGACATTGCGAAATCAACTTTTTCGAGTTCAGCGACACCTACATGTACCCAATCGAAAAACATGATATCAATTTCGTTTCATGATCAAAATACTTTCCCCATAATACGCAAAAGAAAGCTTTTTTATGGATTTTAAGAAAAAATTAAAGCAATCTTTAACATCGTTCTGCCAGCAGAATGACATCACTATTGACCCTTGTCGTCCTTGATGACGCAACGCCAGAGCTTAGAAGCTGTGTCAACAACTGCCGCTGTTACAAAAGAACGATAGAGGTCAAAAGGTCGGTCAAAAGTCAGCTGACTTTCGGACGTCACGATTCAATGTTGCTCATTTAACCGGAGAAACCCAAAGAGTATCATCACTTGCGTCATAAGCCTCTGTTAGGGAGAAGGCAAAAGTGTGACTGGAAACCAGCGGAACTAGTGTTCACCAGTGGAGGCTGGCAGCATCAACTGGTGTTCTCCGGGTATGGGTCGATCGATAGAAAGCTCTCCGAAGAAGAGGAGAAGACAGACAAACCTTCGCAGCAACCCGCAGCGAGTTACGAAACGCAAGCGACGACTATTGCTACTGAGGAAAACGAGCCAGACAGCAAGCAAGCCCTTCAGCGCAATTCTGCGGTTCCACGCAATAAAATGCTTTGCGTAACGTTAGGTCGGATGCAGCGAGGAGACGAACATCTGCTCCCATTTGGGCGGTTGTCATAGTAACCACAAATTCTCCGTTTCTGCCGAAACATCCATTTTTTTTTAGCTTCTCCCTTCGGTGTAGTTGCATTTAAGATTGCTGTTTCTTGATATGAGGAGCTTTGAAAGTAGTAGAGGCTATGCATCTTTTGTATATTTTGGAATGCGTGACATTTTGCGTCATAATAGGGATGTCTCGGATTCTACTGCATTTTTGTCGTTTTCTTTTTTTCGCTATAATTCTGAGACGGTACATGATTCATTCTTATTTTAAATGCATCGATTCTCTAGACTAGGGGTTCTCAACGTGGGATACGCTGTAAAATATTTTGGGGTACGCCATGAGAGCTCAAAAGTCGCTAGATATAATAACAAAGTCGCTAAGTTGACAACACTGCTACTGATTAATTTCTGAGAACTGAATGACGTTGAAGGTCACTCTGGATGGCCTTGAAGGGAGGCTACCCTCTGTCTCCTAATAGCTGTTCCAGTGAGTCCCTTCCCCCAACCTTCTCTGAGCCTTCGGGGTCCATGTAACCTGGCCATTTAGCCCATGTTTTGCAAAAAAGTGCCGCTCGGAGGTAAAACAACAACAACCTTGCTTTTACATTAATCTCTATAAAAGCCTTTGCTCCCCATTCAAGCACGCTACCACGACAAATAAATTGTTATAATACTGTTTTGTTGTGTCTGGTTAATATTGTTCAGTCATCAGATTTATGGGAGAGTCATAAAATTTTTGGTTAAATAATAATATCATCAAAGGACCTCAATTTAGGGTACTTATTAGTGGCATACAAAGGTACCCCGCTTTAAGAATCTTCACTCCTTAATAATGTTTTTTTTTTTTTGGAAGGGGGGGGAGGATAAAAAGGTCGCGAGGCTTTTTTCTCCGACCGGCTACAAAAGGCGCCGGCAAAAGCAACGAAGAAACGTTTCTGAAACAAAACGCATAAACAACATGTCAAATAGCGAGTCTCTGGTTCAGCTGATCCATTAAAACCATGAGAGCTGTTGCACTCGTACGTACAGTCGCTCAAAAAAGTATCCGAACATTATTGTTGATTACAAAATTCAGAAAAATATCTGGCAACGATTTTTTTAAAAATTAATGATCTGACAAACTTCGTGTGAAAAAAAACGTTGCCAGATATTTTTCCTGAATTCTGTAATTAACTATTGTGTTCGGATACTTTTTTGAGAGACTGTACACGAATAAATTAAATATTTATTTAATCGTCAATCTCTAAAGTTAAAAAAAGGTAGTAATATTGTCATATTGTGAATTGCAACCAAATATTATGTTTGGTCTTACTTCGCTCTAGCAATTCCCTTTATAACAATGATTTTCAACATTAGCAGCAATAAGAATTAGCAATTGCTTACTGTCCGCACAGTTGTCGTCATAATAAAAAATTGAAGGGTCTCTACTCTCAGTGCTTAATCTGTCCTAATTTCCGCTCCATAATTGACAAAGTTCACATTCCTGTCAGCTGATGCATTCATTAATGGAGAAGTAATAACAAAAAAGCAGCAGAAGCATTGATCGGCTGGGCATCAACTTCGGAGTATTCGCTGTTATTAAATAGGAACCGGTTGGGTTGCTTTACCTCTGAGCGGCACTTTTTTGCACACCATGGGCTAATTTAGCCAGGTCACATGGACCCCGAAGGTTCAGATAAGGTTGGGGGAGGGGACCCACTGGAACAGCTGTTGCGAGACAGATGGTAGCCTCCCGTCAAGGCCATCCAGCGTGTTCTTTAACGTGCACAGGGTATGGCTCTCCCCACACGGGGCCACGGCTTAACGTCCCTTCCGACGGACGGCGGTCTTTCCAAGCCCATCGGTGTCCCCTACTGACCGTGGGCAGGGCGGGAAATTTTGCGGAGATAAATCTCAACGCTGACCCAGCTGGGACTCGAACCTGCGAACTACAGATTACGAGCCTGGCGCGCTACCGACTAAGCCACCGCCGCTCCTAGGAACCGGTGATTTGCGTTCTACTAAATCTGATTTGTAGCCAGAAACAAAGCTTTTGCTCTGATAAATATTTTTCATTCTTCTAGTACAATTTTCTTTTAAAGTTATTAACGTCTGCATAAAAATATTTTCAAACTTTTAATTTTTTTTTTACTTATAAGAAATGAGAATGCAAAATGATCTACGCACCATTTGAAAGTTATTACGAAACAGCGAATAAACGGGAAGTTGATACATTTATTTCAATTTGATTAAAGCGTTTTGAGTGGTCCTCTTTTGGTGAACAGCAAAGTAAAATGTCAAATTGAAGAGATCACATACCAAAAGTAATTGCGAAGATTCCCCAAAGTGAAGGTTAAATTGCAAAAGCGCCAAGCAAAGGTTAAGATACAAAGACCTAAACAAAGGTTAAGTTAAAAAGACCCAAAGCAAAGGTCAAGTTAAAAAAGATCCAAAGCAAATGTCACGTTGCAAAACGACTCCACAAATTTGCAGATGCCCTATCCTAAAGGTCAATTTGCAAAGAATATAAGACAAATATCAAAATGAAAAGACTCAAAGGAAAGGTCACATTGCAAAGACTCCATTTAAAACAAAGGTCAACTTTAAAAAAAGATCAAATTACACGTACTTCAAGACAAAGATCAAGTCTCAAAGACCCTATGACAAAGGTCAAGTTGCAAAAGATTAAAAGTCAAAGATGAAGTTGCAAAGACCCTATGACAAAGGTCAGGTTGCGAAGTCTCAAAGCCAAAGATCAATTTCCAAAGACCCTATGGCAAAGGTCAAGTTGCAAAGTCTCAAAGTCAAAGATCAAGTTGCAAAGACCCTATGGCAAAGGTCAGGTTACAAAGTCTCAAAGACCCTATGGCAAAGGTCAGGTTACAAAGTCTCAAAGACCCTATGGCAAAGGTCAGGTTACAAAGTCTCAAAGACCCTGTGATAAAGGTCAGATTGCAAAGTCTCAAAGACCCTATGGGAAAGGTCAAGTTGCAAAGTCTCGAACCCAAAGATTAAGTTGCAGAGACTGTATGGCAAAGGCCATTTTTCAAAGACCCCATGGCAAAGACCAAGTTTCAAAGACTTAAAGCCAAATATTGGCATTTCTGTTCTAAGAAACGGATCTAGTTCATCTTTTATTTATTGGTTCATGAGCTGACGTAGTACTGTCAGCAAATTTAGGGGTTGTTGCCATTGCCCTTTTCTCCCGAGGATCTTTAAGCAGATTCATTAACACTTCTGCTTCTTTCATCACATCCTGCAACCTATCCTTTACTTTTATTAAGTTGTGAGTCGATGCGGCAGAATCAGCCATATTACTAGCAGACATGGTTAACGATCTGCCAGAATTTGAATTTGTGAAATTTTGAAACTTTTTTTATCTTGAGCAGTGCTCTAAGGTGGTTGCTATGCAACAATAAAATACTAAAGCTATACTTAGTAATTTTTACTTAGATAACTTATTTCAAAATGTGGGTAATTATTCAATCCTTCGAGAAATATGGAGAACCAAACATTTAAATTCAAGTTAGGAAAATGGTAATAAAATCAGAGCTTTCTTGTCCATCACTTAATTAGTATTAAGTATCCTCCCAGTTCATGGATTGATTTTCTCCGACACTCCCTCTGTGTGTTTGGTGATAAAGAAGGCACCGTTGGGCTTGAAAAGTCCGCCACACATTTGATGAATCGTTAAGCGGTAGACCAGTATGTAGGAGAATATAACAGATACCTTTAAAAAGAAGGGTTGGGTTGTTTTACCTCTGAGCGGCACTTTTTTGAACACCATGGGCTAAATGGCCAGGTCACATGGACCCTGAAGGCTCAGAGAAGGTTGGAGGAGGGGACCCACTGGAACAGCTGTTGGGAGACAGATGGTAGCCTCCCGTCAAAGCCATCCAGCGTGTTCTTTAACGTGCACAGGGTATGGCTCTCCCGCACACGGGGCCACGGCTTAACGTCCCATCCGACGGACGGCGGCCTTTCCAAACCCATCGGTGTCCCCTACTGACCGTGGGCAGGGCGTGGAATTTTACGGAGATAAATCTCAACGCTCACCCAGCTGGGACTCGAACCTGGGAACTACAGATTACGAGCCTGGCGCGCTACCGACTGACCCACCCCCACCCCATTTTAAAAAGAAGATTTCGTCTCTCTCCTAACAGCTGTTCAGTGAATCATCTTTCTCTGAATACTTGTTGTCTTTGTGAACTGGCGATTTAGCCCATTGTGTGTGAAGAATATGTAGTTCAGGGATAAAAACCAGTCAACCATATTAATAGGGTATTGGCTTCAGAAAACAATGGAACAGAAACTGAAATTTTTTCCACAATACAAAACGAGCAAAAGAATTCTTTAAAAAAGCGAGAAGAAAATGAGCGACAGCGGCCTGTACCAATCTCATTTGCAAATAATGAATCTCTTTAAACACGTTCTGAAACGTGAAGACAGACAAAAAGAAAAACTGAATTAAAAGAGTGAACAAAACTATTTTTTTTTACGTAATCCTTTCTTCTTCCACATTCCTCAGTGTTGAGATCACATGATCTGAGGCAAATTTAATTATCATAACTCTTAGCTGGACCTTTGACTTCCCCTTTCTGCAGCATCTCGCGGCCGGATGCTGTCGCCATGGCAACCACGCATGAAGACGACGTTCTCCAGACATCTGCCGTCTCCCAGTCTCCCGGACTTTTGGCAATGTGCCAGCTCGGATCATTATGAAATAAAGTGATAATGGGTGAGTTTCCTGTGGGTGCAGTCCACGTGGATTTGTGTCAAAGGTCATCGGGCACGTGACTGAATCGGTGACCCTGAACGCTGGCACCAGTTATCATGCGATACTCGTGTGAAATCTTCATAGTGCCGCTAATAACCGTAAATTGATGAATTTATTAAGCCGAGCGTTGAAGAGCTATGGACTCCGCTATGACGAGTATTATTTGAACTTCCGGGCATGTGAAATGAACTGTATTTGATCTTGATTTACGATTTCTGGTAACAAAGAATGTTTAAGAGTAACGCGTTTAATTCTTAGGATGGAATTTAAGTAATTAAACACTCGAATTTGATTAAATAAGTGTATCAAATAATGAAGAATTGACACCGAAGCAGAACATCACATTGACTGAGTGGTTCGAAATCTCTGATTTTATTTGTTCCTAAATAATTCTAAAACACTTGCATGGACCATTTACATTTTTAACGTGAAAATACGTACCATATTAAAATGCCAATTTAATTCCTTTCATAAAACAAAAATAATTAAAATAAGTCGTAGATCGTGCATGGATATGTGATGTTCCAGGTAAAACTTTATCCATTACTAACTCGATCTGAGAATAAGCCCAGTTGGCATAAGTAAAAACATATAATAAGTAAACCACCCGTGGGTGGGCCTTTAGAGGCTAATATAAAACACAAGCTAAAAATAGCGTTTATAATGCACTTAACACCTAAAACGAGTAGCTTTCCTCAGAGAAAGCCATAATTTTTGGCCTCTTGTAAATGAAAATAAGTGTGATGTGATAAAATGTAATGGGAAGGTTAGAAACCCTTCAACAATGGGCTTCCTGCTATACCAAAATGAAAATAAGTGATGTGATGTGATAAAATGTGATGGGAAGGTTAGAAACCTTTCAACAATGGGCTTCCTGCTATCCCAAACAAAGAATCGGACGTGTAAATCACAATGTAGAAAATAAAAATAATAGCTTTTCTGAATTTTTTAAAAGTTCCTACTTATGCAGAGTAGACTTTCTGTAATCCAATACTCTTGGATCTTAATTTCTTTTCTTTTCTGCGCCAAAAGAGATTTCAAAAACAAAATTAACATTTCAAACAAGGTATAAAAAATAACAGTCACAGTTCTTTCTTCAGTTCCACCACAAAAATAACCATGAGGTTATCACTTGAGATACTGGCCACTAGAGAAAGTTTGTAAGCAAAAACACATTTTTCTTGAACAGTCAATATTTCATATTTGTATATTATTAAATTCCTCTTCTTTTTATTTTCGAAAAAAGAAAACCCAGCAAAGGATGAATTCAGATTCTGTATAATAAAGAACTTTCCTCCAAGAAACTGAGAATCAGGGTCTGAATTTTAAATCTATTGCTTTTACTGTAGCTTCTGCAGAGAAGAGATTTCATTAATAATTCTTCATCAATAAACTTCTTCATCTTTTCCTTCAGAATTTGTCGTTGAAATTGATAGAGAGGACAATGTAAAAAGACATGAGAAATATTTTCTGGAGTTTTACAGATGGCACAAAGTGGAGAGTTTTTTTTTTTGTTAATTTGGAAGAGCTTTTCATTTAAAGCACAGTGATCAAGGTTAATCCTGAAAAGAGCTGTTTCTTGTCTTCTGCTCAGATGAGATGTTTGAAGGTGGGGGGGGGGGGGGGGCTATTAAAGATGCTGCGATATAATAGGCCAACATTTTTCCGACTATTTTGAAAAAGTTTAATCCATTCAGAGTGAGTTATTTTATTTTCTCTAAGATATATCTCTAGAAATCTTTGTATGTAATGATGTTAAATATGTTTGCGGTTTTCTGTAAGTTCTCTCTAGCAGTTTTGTCTGCCTCTTCATTCCCATGGATTACTATATGGCTAGGAATCCACTGGATCAAAATTTGGTTTTTATTTTCTTCAACATGTTTATTGCATTGTCATAATATTTCTGAAATTAATGAACAGTTAGAGGTAGAAAGTGGATCAGCTAGAAGAGCTTGGAGTGAAGACCTGCTGTCTGAAAGAATCAGAATTTTTTCTGAATGAAAAATGAATGCCCATTCAAGTGCCTTGAGGATAGCCCAAAGTTTGCCATTCATAATAGATGTTGGATTAGACAACGAAAATCCTTCTTTAATACTGAGACCAGGAATGCAGAAAGCACAGGAGACTATTCCAGTTTCATCACTTCTAGAATCATTAGCAAAGATGTGGCAAAAACCAGCAAGTCTCCCACCAATATTCTGACATTTAATTATTGAATCTTTTAAAAATATTTTTACAACGGTTGCCAATATGAAGTAAATATTTCTTTCGTTCATTGGAATGTTTGAGTAATATAAATGAAATAATTCACTGGGTTTTAATGTATAACAGTGGTTCTCAACCTTTTATGCTTCACGGAAACCCTATGTATGTGTATGAAACTGGCGTACCCCTTGTATAGATAGATAAACTATTGTTATATAACAATGGGAATAAAACTTCGTTACTAGATCTAGAGACTTTTGAACTCTCACGGGTTACCCCAAAAAATTTTACCGTGTACCCCATGTTGAGAACCCCTAATCTATGGAGCTGTTATTCTTAGCTAGTTTGTAGCTGTAATTTAAGCTAGTTAATTAACTTAAGAGGGTTCTAAGGAAGGAGGTTATCAAAATCAGTTTTTTTGTGCAGTAACGATTTATTGATGACGAACATTTTTCATAGTTCTTTTTCTAATTTACTGATTAATTATTATTATTATTGCCATTATTCTTACTCTTTATTTTTCCTTCTTTTGCAATTATTTACTTAAGTTTATATGCAGGCACTTAGCCAGAATATACTTTAGAGGAGGCTAAGCAAATTTTCGTGCATAGAAAATTTGCTTAGCTCCCTCTAATTTGCTTAGAAATTTGCTTATAAATTGTATCGAATTTTGGATAAAGACATTTGCAGTTCTTCTTCCACTGAAAACGTACTTCTTCTTTCTATATTCGTCAGAGACTTAAAAGTTGTTTTACATAAATTTATGGTTGGAAATTGAAATCTTCTTAACTCAGAAATGCAGAATTTTCGCGGAATTCCAGTTGACAAATATTGCCATAGAATGAATTAATATTCTGTGTCCTAAAGATATTTGCAAATTTAATAGAGCACGTCATTATTATTATTGTATTTTTTTTTCAGATAGGATTATGATGCTTTTGAAAAAAATTTTACTGTTTTTTAGTAGTATAATATGAGTTGCAGACTATGAGACTGAGTAATTGATGTTTCGACAGCTTTCATATATTATACATTGATTGACAGATTATGGATAGTTCATTTACCATATAAAACTCTCGAAGAATCAACTACGCAGTCGCATAGTCTCCCCAGCTGCAGCTCACGCTACGTCACTGCAATTAATTCGTTTGAGTTGCAGTGAGTCCAAAAAAGACCACAGAGTGCGAGAAGTGCATTTGTTGAAAAGCGTTGATCCAGTCTAATAAGGGAAAAAAGGGTAAATAGCTGTAGGAAAGGAAATAATAATTAAGAATGAAAAGGTTTTGCATTTATCTATTGGAAGAGAGTAAAATGAAATTAAATTCCCTAAAGGAAAAATAGTGGAAGATTATTTCGAGAGATTGAAATGATTTCCAAGAAGGAGAGAACAGAACTGAACATGAAGAGAAAAGATGTAGTGATGATAGAGATGGAGACATTTGGAGGAGAGAAAATCCCAGAGATACTTAGAGGAGAGACAACTAAATGCATTACACGTCTAGACAGTAAAGCGGCAAGTTTTGATTTTTGTTTCTTTGGGAAGCAAAACAGCCCTTTATTTTTCTTTTTTTTTTCTTTTTGATGATAAGTTTACTTAATAGGTTAAAGGCCCCATAGTTAAAGTTGCTGTCTCTAATTTAAAATTTAGAGGCAGATCAATCTACCAATTATTTAGGATAAATTAAAGAAACTTTAAAACTAACACATCTGGCTCATATGACTCTGAGAATAATTTTGCTGTTTTCCAAGTTTTCCACCTTCTAACGTAAAAATCCGAGGTAATTTATGATGGAGGGGGGGGGGGGATAAAAAATGGTATCATTTTAATAGTAACTGTCCAACAGCAAAAGAATTTTTCATTTAGCTCTAAAAGTTTAATAATGTTTGCATCTGGATAAATGGAAGAGCGACAAAATGAAAACCTATTCTCTGAAAACAACCTAAAGCTTATTTAGCTTATTAAACAACCGGAAGCTATGAAATTCATACTTTTATGAAAATCATTATGGTTACAATTTATATATTATGTATTTTAAAATAATATATAAAAATAACAATTTTTAAAAAAATTTAATTACCAGTACTTAAATAGGAATTTTTCTTAATATTATACTCTGGTTATCTGGTTATCACCATGCATTTTACAAAACGGGAAAATAAATGTTTCTCCAATTGCTATACGTGCAACGTAAACAATAGTTCATGTTTTACTGAACTGGACTACTTACTCGAATCAGAGAAACAACTAAATAGAGAAATTAGAGTTGGGTTGTACTACCTCTAAGCGGCACTTTTTTTTTTCACACAATTGGGCTTAATGACCAGGTCACAAGGACCCGAAGGCTTATAGAAGGTTGGGGAAGGGGACCCACTGGAACAGCTGTTGGGAGACAGATGGTAGCCTCCCGTCAAGGCCATCCAGCGTGTTCTTTAACGTGCACAGGGTATGACTCTCCCGCACACGGAACCATGGCTTAACGGCCCATTCGACAAACGGCGGCCTTTGCAATCCCATTGGTGACTCCCACTGACGGTAGGACGGGGTTTTGCGGAGATAAATCTCAAAGCTGTCCCAATTGGGACACAAACCTGGTAACTGCGGATTACGAGCCTGGCGCACTACGAACTGAGCCTCACCCCCGCCCCCGTAAAATTAGAAAAAGAAAACACTTTTGAGCTAAGCATTGCCCAGCTCACTTGTTTGGGCAAGTTCTAACTAAACGTAGACTTTGCTATGAGCAATTAATCCACTTTCAGCGAATTTTTTTAACGCGAATCTTTTCAGTATGATTTTTGAGTTGCGCTTCTGTTGCGGAACATAAAAGTGTACAGCTTCTTGACTTCATTCAATCTTGTCATATAAAGGAGAGAGCGTTAAAAGAGTCGAAGATATCCAAGGAAAATATTTAATTGACTGATAATGAACCTATATATGCTACCTGTGGAGAAGATAGTATTTTAAAATTTTCTCCACCATTTTCCCAAACGAATAACCAGTTACTTAGTCATTTATAAAGTACTGACTACTCAAAATATAGTGAATATATTTTCCATCATATTGAAGAGAAACCGCGACCGACTTTACTGCGAACTAATCAAGGTTACAGATGACTACTGTAAAGTGAGAAACAGAAGCGCAATAGAGAGAGAGAGCGCACAGCATCACCTCCATCTCTTCAATCCTTCCACTCGAGTAAGCGCAGGGGTTGATACCCTAAGAAAGAACAGCGGCTCTTGTCTGGGCTTGAGAGAGAGGAAAGCGCGCGGTAGACGGGAAATCGATCATTGTCTGCCCGATGCAGAAAGGGACCGTCTCTAAATACTCGCATTTCGGGAAACTGCGCAGAGCATCTTTTAGATGAGAGGAGGAAGGAATGAGAGGAGAGGAGAGCAGCAACGTCTCTACGCGCCCTCTGTGAGCTGCTATGTCTGGATGCGTAGACTGGTCATTGACTGCTAGAGGGAGGGAAAAGGATGCTGAACTGATCCTCTGGAGAGTGACTTCTTCTAGTGGAGATTTTCCTCCTGCCCTTTGTCTCTTTCGACGCTATTGGAAATTGTCTTAAATATGTAGAGTACGTTTGCGATAGCTCTCCTAATAAAGGGAACACTCTGACTTTGGGATTTATTTTTTTTTTCTTTTCTGGTATGAGACAAGTTTTCGGGGAAAAAATGCATTCTTGTTGATATAAGGCACTTTCTGAATTCGATGAGCAATTTGTTTTTAAAAACAAGTTGCTAGCGTCACAGGACTCTCTATCCTAAATATTTGCAGGAATAAATTCTTTATTATTAGTCCATTTTTTAAGATAAAACAACTAAAATTTTACACAGAAAAAACTTATGGTTACATACATGTTTAAATAAAGTACTGGTAACTTTAGATCTTTTTAAAATTATATATCAGAATTAAGTTAAATTAATTACTATATCATAATATTAATGCAAAATATGAATAAATAAGTTTGTAATTATTAGCTTTGCTTTTATTTATTAATTCATATTCGGTAATTGGTAAACGATCTACCTTTGATTTGTTAATCGGTTCTCGAATGCTCTTATTGGTTTATCAATAAGAGCATCAGTTGTCATCCAGACATAGCATCAGTTGTCAAATATTCAAATACAACTAAAAAATTTGTAACATTAACGAAGAGAATTAGCGAAGAGTTGGCCCAGTCGGAACAGCACCAGGCTCGTAGTATGATGTTCCCAGGTTCGAGTCACAATTGTGTCAACGTTGAGACTTTTTTTCGCTATCTCCCACACTATCACTGGCGAGAAAGGGGATACCAATGAGCTTGGAATGACCGCTGTCCGTCGGATGGAACGTTAAGCTAGAACTCGACGTTTAAGAACCCGCTAGATGGCTTTGAAGGAAGTCAACTATCTACCTCTTAACAGCTGTCCAGTTAGATTCCCGTCTCCTACCTACTCTGAGGATTTGGGTTCTTTGTGATCGGGTCATTTAGTCCATTGTACGCAAAATAGGCGGCGCTCAATGGTAAAACAACTCAACTTGTCAGAGGTACTTGAAATATCAAAATCGATAAAGCAAAATGGGGTGAAATGAAAGTAGAATGCAAAGATATTTCGTATAACAAGTAGGGGCGGGGGTGGCTCAGTCGGTAGCGCGCCAGGCTTGTAATCTGTAGTTCCCAGGTTCGAGTCCCAGCTGGGTCAGCGTTGAGATTTATCTCCGCAAAATTCCCCACCCTGCCCACGGTCAGTAGGGGACACCGATGGGCTTGGAAAGGCCGCCGTCCGTCGGATGGGACGTTAAGCCGTGGTCCCGTGTGCGGGAGAGCCATACCCTGTGCACGTTAAAGAACACGCTGGATGGCCTTGACGGGAGGCTACCATCTGTCTCCCAACAGCTGTTCCAGTGGGTCCCCTCCCCCAACCTTCTCTGAGCCTTCGGGGTCCATGTGACCTGGCCATTTAGCCCATGGTGTGCAAAAAAGTGCCGCTCAGAGGTAAAACAACCCAACCCAACTCGTATAACAAGTAACTTCAAAATCACAAAAATATCTGAAGAAAAAGTATTTAAATGTTTACTTGATTTATTTTTAGGTAAAATTTGGTTTAAAACATACTGAAAGTAACGCAACGGAAATATAAATTGCTTACGATATTTGCATTAACCTTTTCTATAGAACGAGAAATATATACACGGTGTCCCTGAATTCATTGCCCAAACGTGAGGGGATGGTAGTACACACCGAACACACCAATATTCGTCATAGAATATGCGGCTGCAAACGCAGTGAGGATCGGAAATGAAGGACAGACTCAGAGGTTTCCAGAGTGAGATTTATTGGAGATCATTGCAACAAATGCTCAAACGTCCGCCCACCAACTTGATAAAGGCGGCACAACGGCGGAGTTGTGATCGGCGTACCTGCTCGTAAACACCGGGCTTGTCGCACACATCGGCGGCTGCGACAGACAGTCGGGCTACCAGATCCTCCGCGGACTGCACAGGCATCTGGTACACGACACTCTTCAAATGTCCTCACAGAAAGAAATCGATACAAGAAAGATCGGGCGATCTGGGGGGCCACGGGATGGGACCACCGCGCCCAATCCATCGGTTCCCAAATGTGGTATGAAGATGCTGACGCACCTCCATGCTGAAATTGGCCACCTCGTCTGTGCCCCCTACCGGCACCGGGCTGCGTTTGCGGCCGCATATTCTATGACGAATATTGGTGGGTTCGGTGTATACTACCATCCCTTGACGTTTGGGCCATGAATTCAGGGACACCTTGTATAGTTTGGTTTGGAAGAGTAGGTGTTGAAAAAAATGGAAGGATTCAAATGTCTTACACAGAGAAAGAGAACAAATTTAATATATTTTTTAAAATCAACTGGTAGCTATTAATTTTTAAACCTCTGGAAATCAATTTTAAAACTCACAAATATTATATTATAGTCATAATAAATAAATTATTTCATTTTATTTACTTTAAAAATTAGATTTTAGTTAAATTTTAAACAAATTAAATTGCTAATTTTTATGTATATATAATTTCCGTCCTTCTTTTTTTTCTCTCCGGGTCTGGTGTATCAAGATGACTTTGATAAGACTGACAGGATAGCTTTTGAACAAAAGGAAGAAACATCGGTAATCTGTGGAGTTTAGAAGCAAAATAGTTTAATTTAAATATTAAAATAGAACTGATGACTATTTATTTCGAAAAATTCTATAATTAATTTATAATCTTTAGCTTTAATTTTAGTAGAATGAAATTGCTCTATAACTTTCAAGAAAGTACCGGTAGCAAATTTTTAAAGTTTAGATTAAATAGTCTCTCCACTTTCCACATGTTACTAATTATCTTTTTTTGTTCTAAAATTATGCAGACCATTCATCAAGAAAGATGCATCTACTTCCTATAGACCAGCCCTTCTGTGCAATCTCTAAGATAGGAGATATTCTTCTCATATCTCACCCTTCACATTTGATACATTTTTGCATAACCATAGAGTGTCATACAAATTGGCCACACAAGTAAACAAAATAACAAATTTGTAACCGAATTCTTGATCCTCATTTCATCCTTCAGTGTTAACAGAGCCTACATCTATGCAAATCACTCCCATCCACAGAAACACGAGGACGTAGTTTTGCACTTTCCACCCAAATGACACCCTGAAATGTCGGAGTGGACATAAAACACGTCTTCTAGTGAAAGTGAGGTGATTATGGTTCCTTGGGGGAAGAATCTAATAAGCCCAGTAGCCATAGTTGAGCAATTACCAGTCCTGTGTTAATAATGTATGCGCTACGAGCCCGAAAAATGCTGGTTTGTTACGAAGTTCAAAGTCTATTTATTTGCTTTACGGACATTTCATCTTCCTTCGCTTGCATCCAAAGGCATTAGATGGAGAATACTTCCTCAGCATCACTTCTTCCATGTCATCCTCTCTCCTCTCAGCTATCACAGTTTTATTCTCTAATGAGAAACTCCGCGACCGAAGAGTCAGGAGAATTTATTACCATGGCGATTGTGAAGCCGGAGGCTGGTTGCTCTGCATCTTCCTCTGCCTCATAAATCCGTCAGAGTCGAGATATTTATATGCACCCGAAATTTAGCAGTGCAGAACCGGGAGGAGAGCTGGGGGAAGGGGGGAGGGGAAGGGGTAGGAAAACGGAGGAAGAGAATTGCTCTTAATTCAACTCTTTGCTTCCGAGTAGATAGACAGATAGATTGTTAGTCCGTGGTAATTACATACTGGTTGCATGAAAATGACTATAGGCCTCCTCACGCGAATTTACATGACACGGTTGTTTTAATTTCATCGTTCCCACCCCCCCTCCCCCTCTCTTTCTCCTCGTTTTTCTTGGCATCCCTTTCCGGTTTAGAGTTGTTTTCCGGGCACCGCGTCATTCTGCCTCCCTTGCACGCCATTGCGTGTATATAATTAGGAGCCCGAATCCAACGCTTTGTTTAAAGACAGCATCCCCTTTTGGTTGTCGTGTTCTTTACTAAACGAAACAACGTATCCATATTCAAATGGCTGATCGCTGTGTGTACTGCCGGATGAGAACGAAAGTCTACAGAGAGGTTTCTGGGATAAAGAACGACTTTAAGTCAATTTGGTTTGAGTTTGCTTGCAGCGGCCAATTTCGGAGCTGGATCACTATCTCGTTATTTCAGAGACCGCATTATTTTGGAGGCCCAAAACGTCGCTCAGAAAACGTTATCTACGGCTGAGGTGGTTTAGTGCAAACATTTTCTACTCACACCCTACGTTGTTGTTGTTTTACCTCTGAGCGGCATTTTTTTCGCACAGAATGGGATAAATGGCCAGGTCACAAAGACCCCGAGGGCACAGAGAAGGTTGGGGGGAGAAGACCCACTGGACAGCTGTTGGGAGACAAATAGAGCCTCCCATCAACGCCATCCAGCGTGTTCTTAAACATGCACAGGGTATGGCTCTCCCTCACACGGCCTCACGGTTTAACGTCTCACCCGACCGACGACGGCCTTTCCAAGCCTTTCTATAAGAACCTGTATATTGCACATTTGTTTATAATTACAGGTAAGCCTCGTTTAGCGCTACCTCAATTAACGCTATTTCGATATAACGCTGTTGTTTTTCCTTAAGATAAGTAATTTATTTCATTTTCCTTTTTTATGAGTTTACCATTGTCAGAATAGTTAATAAAATATCCGTTAATGTTATTTAAAACAAAAAAATGCACCATACTACTGAAACACGACGCAAATTTAATATAACACACAATAGCATCTCAAAATTTCTTACAAAATAACTAGAAAAAGATGCATTTGAAAATTCGAGTGAGAATAATCCTGCTTTCGAAAGATCTTGTTGTGTATAGATAGCGTGGAGTATTAAATGCCTTTTCACCTCTTACACTGAATAGCCATAAGAGAAACAGATAAGCGTAAAGCTCTCTTAAGATAATTATCTAAAGCAAGTTTAGATGGTTTTCTGAAGACCTCCGGTTAGTAACTTGTCACATATTCTTTCGAAGTTTTTGAATTTTATTAAATTTTCATATTTTTGAATTTTATTTTGAATACAAATATAAAAGCGAACTGATTAAACAATAAATTGCAGAACTTTTAAATGAAGAAATAAGCGTAATTATACCAATTTTAACGCATCCTGAGCGCTAATGAGGTATACTTGTATATTTCACCAAAAAATTTATTTTTATTCATTTAAACTTAACGTAACTAATGACGCTCGCAATATACATAAACATAAATATATATAAACCAACATTTTGGAAATAATACATGCACGAAATATATCAAATCTTAATTCAGAAAATCAAGTAAATTTAATAATTAATAGATTTAAAATTGCTCCTGTTTCTATTGCCTTACTAATCAGTTTGCCTGAGACTAAATGAAATATTTGTTAACGATAATGTAGTAATATATATGTTACCGCTAAAGTGCAGAAATCAGTTATTCTACAGATTATCTAGGTATTGTGCAGATTAACTAGGGTGATCCGTTAACGTGCGGAAAATTGTTTCATTTCTCAAATTACCTAGGTAATCTGAAATTACCTGGATAATCTGCACATTACCTACTAGGCACTCGTTAAAATGAAAATAAGATCTTTGCTGGAACAACAGGAACGTTTATGTACGCTTAAATTAATATAATGTTATTTATCTAGTGTCCGAGAGTAGAGTTGAAACCAGGGTCATCCCTCTGTCAACATGAATCAGTCGTCCGAATTATAAAAAACGCCCCCAAAATGAGCAGGCCAAGTGAGAACGAATCATTTTAGTGATTCGTTATCAAGAATGAATCACTTTACCGATTCGTTCTCACTTGGCCTCCGCATCCGGGGCGTTTTTTATAATGCGGACGAGTGAGTCACGTGACACGAAGATTCATATTCAAGAGATTCACCACTATGAGAGAAACAAACTTTTGAACTTTAACGATACGGAAGCCGTTAATGTGCACATTACCTAGGTAAAATGCGAAAAACTCTTGATTCCGCACGTTAACGGAGCAAATCAGTTAATCTGCAGATTAGCTAAGTAATGTGCACATTAACGGCTTTCGAGCTTTAGCGGTAACATATATATACGTACTTAGAAATATTTTGCGTTAATTATTGATCGTTGTTTTAAGAGATTTGGAGCATTCGTTAATCGCTATTTGCATAAAGAATTTTGTGCAATAACTAAATGGTTGTTTGATTAAAATATTTAGTTCATTACTTATTGCATCTCCAATTTATAACAAATTCAATTCATTAATTAATGGTTAATTGTTTAAAAATTTACGGCAATAATTATTGTCACTAAAATTTTAATGAGATAATTACTTACTGATTTTAAGGTTACTATATTATACTGAAATTACTGATTTTTTTTTTTCAAATTGATTTCGTGATTATATACTGGCTGTTTAAAAAATTTAGTGCGTTACCACTTCTTTCTCCTTTCTTCTCCTTGATGATGGGATTATCAGCAACAGGACGTCATCTTTAAAGATGAAATGATGCACTGGATTTGTTTAACAACCTTAATTATCTATTGACTTTTAACAGTTTTAATGAATTATTTATTATCTCCTGATTTAACAAATTTCGTGTATTCATTATTGACATTAAGAGCTTTAATGAATAATTATTTATAGATTAATTACGAGTTCTTTACATTAAATTACATATATTATATAGCTCATTCATCGGATCTTATCCACTGATTATTGACTATTATTTACCAATTTTTCTCCATTTATATATTATTCTTTGTGTTCTTTTTAAAAAATGTTAGTCGTTAATTATCAGTTGGTTGTTGTGCTTAACTCATCCAGTTGTCGTTACAATTTATGTTCTAAGAGACAGATTCAGGTAATCTTCAAACTAACATACTTTTATTTAAATAATTGAAAGTTATTTATTAAAACGAGAATTATTCGCACAAAAGATCGAATTTTATATCAAAAAACAAATGTGCATAAGTCTAATAATGTCAAAGGTTTTAACTTCGTTGAATCTAATGATGGGATTACAACTCTTTAATTTTGAACTCTGCGTTTTGGGAAATTTAATCGCCACGAACGGTAAAAAATAAAACTAGATTTCCATGTTGTGATCGTGTTCACAGCTACAGATTGTTGCAATCTGCAGCTTAAAAGAAATGTGAAATACTTGTTGTTATTATAAAAGAATATTACATAATAATACAAAATTACTTATTAGCTTTTAAAAACAAATCACTATCAGTAGAAATTTTATTTCATAAATTAATATATATATTACTACAAACTTATTAATGCATGAATGAATAAGGGAAATTGAGTCTAACGTTGTTGATTTAAGTTTTTTTTTTGAAACATTGAAGACGCTACTCTGAGAATTAACATTGTGGAAATATTACCATTAGAAGGTTTACGGAGTTGACACTCTTTATATACTATTCTGTGAACTACAATGCATATATTAAGCCTTTATGGGTTTCAAAAGTTCATATTTCGTAATAGGTTGGGTTGCTTTACCTCTGTGCGGCACTTTTCTGCTCGCAATGCATTATATGACATCACATGAGTTCAGAGTTGGATACTGGAAAACTGCACAGCTGTTAAGAAGCAGATGGGAACTTCTAGTCTATACGAACCTGTTTAACTTTCTATACGCACAACTTATTGTAAGATTATTTGTTAAAATTCAACCGGTAGGTATTAATTTTAAGATATTCGTATATTTTATTATAGTTGTAATGAATGTTTTTTCTTATGTAGTTTAGATATAAACAGATTTGAATTCGGTTTTTAGGAATAATTAATTTTTCCATTCCTTTTCCTTAGTTTTCTCAACGTCTATAGAGATCTGATGTATCAGGCCTAATGCACCTTGGCCTGGCTCTCTACGAAATGAAGCAAACCGCCCACATTTAGTGACAGGACTACACAGAACGTCCAGATTTTAAAATGGTTGAAAACGACGTGAAAATTTTGTGATACACTTTCTGTTTTAGTTCTTGAAGCCACCACCAAATGGAGAAGCGATAACCATGAGCATGCATAAATGACGTCAAGACGAACGAGGCGTAGATGTAGTTACTTATCTATATCAGGCTCACAGTAAGTGTTTAATATAAATGATTAGTTCTTATATTCATTTACAACACCTCCTTGATGACGACATTGCGAACCGAGGCGTCAGATGTGCCGTATAAAATTTCATTCCGTTGTTGATCTATCATGAAATTTGTCGCTCTTATGTTATTTTTTTGATAGGATGTCGGCTTTTAAATCTCATAATAGAATTTATCTCTCTGTATAATTCACGTGAACCAGAATTTTAACTCCGCTCGTGAAACTTCCATGTTCTTATGATACGTAAAACATTTAACGAAAAGCATAACTTTTAAGAGTAAGTTCGAATTGGATTTTTGAGGGCCGAATAAGTGTTGCAATTCTAAGCACAAACAGTGTGAAATAATTTATTGTAAATTTGTTTTATTTAGGAACTATTAAAATTATTTAAAAAGCGGTAGCTTTAGAAGACGTTTTTATTGGTGTTTATATAAGTGTAAAATACTTAAGTTACATTTATAAAAGTACTAATAATTTCGAGAATATAATTCATAATCATTTTTAATTTAGCCACGCATTTGCGATTTTTAGAGCCGTCATTGCAGTAGAATTGAAGCAAAACGAATTGAAATAACCAACGAGCTCCTGTTCCTCATTACTTCATGGTGATCCGAAATTTAAATTCCCAGAAAGAAAAATGGGAAAAGGTTCTCTTTGGTGCTTCCTTCCCTTAGATACCCCAATAATTGACTGATTTAAGTTTAGTTTTCAGTTTTGGAATCACGTGATCCCTGTTCATGACTGCACGCCCATTGTTTGTTTACGGAAGCTTTGTAGGAGACGCAAAATGAACAAGAGAAAGTGGAAGAAAGAAAGAAAACGAATAACAATGCGGAAGTAGAGAAGAGGAGTGCAGACGAAACAAAAAAGAAAATGCCAAGCACATTTTTGTGGAAGTTTCATGGCCACGGCAGCAGCAAAGCGCTCATCGTTTGCTGCACTTAACCAAGAGCAACGTTTGCCGCCACTACAGACTTTCGATCGGCGTCTGCTTTGGGCGGTCTGACCCACAAAACTCTTTGCTGCCCCTCTTTCCACATCCCCCTTTAAGGCGCAAACGTTCTCGTCCCCCTTTTTCTCCTTCGTAGTATGTGCGTGCGTGCGTATGACCGCGCTGCAGGCTGACACCGTCTCTGCGCGACTTACTGGGTCAATCATGGCGCTCTCTTGGCATCCTGCCAGGATCAATATGGCGGCGACCGACTTCCGGGTCACTGTTACTATGGCAACCTCCCTAAGACAGAGAAGGGAGGCGAAAGTTAGGAGCTAATGATAGATGAAGCTCCCTATGAAGATGACTCCGCACTGAATGAGCAATAGGACGACGTAGCACACACCGGTTGTGGATGTGTGCGTACGCTACGCGAAGAACAATGCATCACGTGGCTCGGATGCAAGGTCATTTATGATGCGGGGATGATGTGATGAAAGGACGGATGGGGAATGCTTTTAAAGAGCTTGCATAAGCCAATGTGCAGAGGCGTTATTATTCAGAGGGAGGAAATTCCAGAAGGATTTTTTCTTTCTCGTAAGTCTCAAGGCTAGACATGAAACAGCAAACATATTAATGCATTTTAAAATAGCTCTTTTTTAAAAAAAATAGGGTGGGTGTTACCCTTTATTTTCTCGGCAGCATTAGGTAGAGAGACGAAAAATTTCTTTAACGGGATAAATAACGGAAAATGTTAAAAAAAGACTCTGATGTCAGATCAGCTTAAAAGATTGCAAAAGACCGGTTGGTTTGATCTGAGAGACAATTTTCCTTTGTTGCCTAGTGAAGTGATACCGGGATCCTAACTGGAATTCCAGGGGAAATACAGATGAGGCTATATTAAAAAAGACAAGCAAAACGGTAATTTAAGTGTCGTATTCACCGTGTAATGTTATATTATACCAATCACCTCTATTTCCACCATTGCGATATTTGAACGTAATAAACCATACATATACCACCTTCCCTGCATTCAGGAATAATACTCTTCTACTTAGAGCGAGGGTGGCTCTGTCGATAGCGTGCCAGGCTCGTTAATCTGCAGTTCCCAGGTTCGAGTCTCGCCTGATCCAGCGTTGAGATTTATCTCTACAAAACTCTTCGCCCTAACCTCGGTCAGTAGGGAGACTGATCACAGGGACCTGGGTTGGGTTAGGTTGTTTTACCTCTGAGCGGCACTTTTTTGCACACCATGGGCTAAATGGCCAGGTCACATGGACCCCGAAGGCTCAGAGAAGGTTGGGGGAGGGGACCCACTGGAACAGCTGTTGGGAGACAGATGGTAGTCTCCCGTTAAGGCCATCCAGCATGTTCTTTAACGTGCACAGGGTATGGCTCTCCCGCACACGGGGCCACGGTTTAACGTCCCATCCGACGGACGGCGGCCTTTCCAAGCCCATCGGTGTCCCCTACTGACCGTGGGCAGGGTGGGGAATTTTGCGGAGATAAATCTCAACGCTGACCCAGCTGGGACTCGAACCTGGGAACTACAGATTACGAGCCTGGCGCGCTACCGACTGAGCCACCCCCGCCCCAGGGACCTGAGTTCGAGCTACGGGTGGGTATATGTGTTATTCTTTCTGCTGAGGACTCGCCCTCCTAAGAGCTTCTACTGGCGGGCTTCTATCAGACCTTTGCAGCAAGCAGCTCTTTGAGAAGGTATTTTTAAAGAATAAGTATGGTTTCAAATCATTTAAATAAACATGCATTTTGGAAGTTTGCGTAATGATTATTTTAATATTAGAAAATTATGAACAATTTTTATAAAACAAGATAATATATTGTTAAATATCTCTGCTTCCATAGATTTTTAAATACTGAACGAATATTGTTGAAAATCGAGATTTGAAGATCATAATCAAATCTATTTATCTTCAGTCACGGGACGGGGGTGGCTCAGTCGGTAGCGCACCTTAAAAATAGCTACGAGTAAAAATAGCGTAATCTGTAGTTCCCAGGTTCGAGTCCCAGCTGAGTCAGCGTTGAGATTTATCTCCGCAAAATTCCCCGCCCTGCCCACGGTCAGTAGGGGACACCGATGGGCTTGGAAAGGCCGCCGTCCGTCGGATGGGACGTTAAACCGTGGCCCCGTGTGCGGGAGAGCCATACCTTGTGCACGTTAAAGAACACGCTGGATGGTCTTGACGGGAGGCTACCATCTGTCTCCCAACAGCTGTTCCAGTGGATCCCCTCCCACAACCTTCTCTGAGCCTTTGGGGTCCATGTGACCTGGCCATTTAGCCCATGGTGTGCAAAAAAGTGCCGCTCAGAGGTAAAACAACCCAACAACCCAACCCTTCAGTCACATTTTCTCCATTGAATGCATATATTTTTAGAAGTTACAGAGCTTTAAAAAGCATCCAGAATTGTGTTAAGAAGATACAATTGAGGTTATGCTGCGTTGCTTTATAACGCAGCATAACCTCAATTTTCAATTTATTTGAAACAGGAAATATTCTGTGGCTAGTATAAAGTTAACCGTTTTAATCGTTATGTAGCATGTAGCATAATTGTAATTTTTCGAAGTACCAGGATAAAAGATCCCATAACCTTCTCCATATGAGGGTATCCAATAAATGGCATGAGTCGCAAAGGACAACACAAAAATCACCAAAAGGTGAGCCCCAAGGGGCAAGAAAACAATGATAAATATGGTAGATCAGGGTACTAGACTATAAAGTGTTCCTGATCGAAAACCAATGGTCTAGCCCTCTTGAATCTGCTCATAGGATCAAGATCATACTTTAAAATGTTAGCAATGAAATCGTGAGAATTCGTGTCCACAGCTTCTAAGAATTTCTTAGAGATCTGCTTTATATGGGTGTAAATATGTTGGACGCCTAAATCCCCATGTATTTGTCTGTTGGTCACAAACCACTGTCTGTCTCAAGATTTTATTTTGATAGATCTGGAGTTTCGTTTTAATAGTTTTTATAGTGAAACCGAGTAAATAATTATACAAATATTAAAGAACCGGTAGCGACAAATTTATATATATATATATGTATAAGTTACCAGTTATTAAGTGTTAAGATTAAATTAGACTGCATAAAAAAGTAATGGGAGGGTTAGAAACCCGATAACTTTGGGCTGCCTGATATTCCAAAAGAAAGCCGGAAAAATCAAATCAAAATTAGAATTTTTTTGATTTAAAGAAAAAAACCTACTTCATATGAATATAACTTTTTTTCTGATTTTAAAATAACCCTACTTCGAAAGAATATAACTTTTTTCTGATTTAATAGTCTTCACTTGATTCGCATTACTTTTTATTAATTACAATATTTTATATATATGCATTTTAAATTACTACTAGATGTTGAATAATTAATAAGACATAAACTTTTTTAATTTGAGCCAATTGAGAAATTGCTTCTTCGGCTGTTTGCTAAAAATGCAAATATCCTCGAGTCTCATTAAAAATAATTCTAAGCGAAATTTCCAAAGGACACCTGTATCAGATGCAACTGTTCCAGTTCGCAAAGAAGTTTTGTTCTCATAACTAAGGTATCTCGATTGCAATGGCTTAAGAGAAAGTAAAATAGGAAGACGAACGAAAAACAAAAGCACTCTAGTGGGTTAAGGAGGATGAGGATTCAGCATATACAGCATTATTTCGAATGAAACCTCTCACTCTCCGTCCACGCGCACTCCCAACAACATCATCATCCTCCGACTACCTACGCTCTCCAGCAAATAGCAAATCATTAACTTTGTCAGAAGTGTTATCAGAAAGTTTCTCTCGTAGCTATTTTTAAGGTTCGCAATGGAAGAAAAAAGAGATCAGCACCGAAGCCTTGTGTAAAGATACATTCATAAGTAAGCCTCATCATAACTGGTTCATCTCTTCCAAGAATCTATATATAAATTCTATCTATTTGAGGAATCGCTTGATTCCGCTCTGATGGAGAAATGGAGTGCACGTGACAAAACTGCTGCGAGAGAGGGACGGGGATGATGAGGGGGGGGGAGAAGAAAGGATGGTTTGTCTTTTGATTGTTGCGTTCTTTCGTCAGAGGTGTGGAGGGGGGAGGAGGGAGGGTAAACAAAATGTGAGAAGGAAATGTGATGAGGAAAGTGGCGATCAGAAAACCATCGCAATGGGAAGTTATGCGTGATGAGATGATTCAGGTTGCGGTAAAAGGGAAAAAAGTTGTGTATATTGATGTGGAGATGTCATAATTCTGGAGGAAAGAATAGTTCGAGGAAATTTGCATTTATGGATCAACATGGAAAATCCATATGGATGAAAATGGAGGACAGAATAATCTGGATTAATGTAGAGAATTGTCATAATTCTGGAGGGGGGATGCTGAAATTGGCATCAAAAACACTCTAATCTGAAAATGCGTCTGATCAACAGGGATAATTGAGCATGGGAAATGACATCTAGATTAATATAGGGAATGCAATAATCTGGATGCACATCTATAAACAAGCACGTAATTTAGAAAACTAGATCTAAATTTAAACTATTTAAGAAACGACTTTGAAAAAGCATCTGCAAAAGATCAATATGGAGAACTGAATATCACGGGAAATGGCATCTAGATGAATATAGGGAGTAGAATAATCTGGATCAAAATCGAGAAAAGAGTAATTTAGAAAAGGGTTATAAATTAACATGAAACTGTTTTAAATAAAATTAAACGAATACAAAAAAAGTACTCTAAGTAATATTTTTAAATTAATACACATGTAATTAATGAAGACAAACTTACCAATAGTTTTCATTATCTGAACATTTTACTAGCTGACATATTATACATTTATGTAACTATCATTAAAAATTACTTTAAAAATGAATGCAAGGAGAAAACTTTGCATGTGATTAATACAAGGAGAAAGTGTGAAAATTATTTTGTTGAAACAATTTTTTACAATAATTATGGTAAAGCGTGGATATCTTATCAAATATCCAAAGTTTTTAATTCTCTACCGAGAGATCTATTATGTCTGAGCACTTATTAAAAAATTAAAACTAAAATTTTGAAATGGTTATTAGATGTAAATATTTGAAAAGTAATGCTTAAAAAGTCATATCCTGTATCAGGTATTGTTTTAAGGGTTGGGTTGTTTTACCTCTGAGTGGCACTTTTTTGCACACCATGGGCTAAATAGCCAGGTCACATGGACCCCGAAGGCTCAGAGAAGGTTGGGGGAGGAGACCCACTGCAACAGCTGTTGGGAGACTGATGGTAGCCTCCCGTCAAGGCCATCCAGCGTGTTCTTTAACGTGCACAGGGTATGGCTCTCCCGCACACGGGGCCACGGCTTAACGTCCCATCCGACGGACAGCGGCCTTTCCAAGCCCATCGGTGTCCCCTACTGACAGTGGGCAGGGCGGGGAATTTTGCGGAGAAAAATCTCAACGCTGACCCAGCTGGGACTCGAACCTGAGAACTACAGATTACGAGCCTGGCACGCTACCGACTGAGCCACCCCCGCCCCATTATTGTTTTAAGCAACTGCAATATTAGTGTGAAAAGATGGCTTGTACAATAAGTGATATATTTGTTAATAACAGAGCTTACAGCATAGCGATTATAATTAGGTTTATAATTTGTAATTGTATAGGTTTATTTTCATTAATTGTGTTTAATTTTTCATGTATATATTTTAATTCAGTTTTTTTTTCTTATTGTTGTTTTATTTTCTGTTTTTCATTATATGTTATTATTTTCCATTATACATGTCTTATTCTTTAATTAACCTATCATGTGATTGAAAGGATTCAGGCTGACAAGCCATAAGGCTTAGCGGGGTAATATATTTATATAACCATACAGAAGCATAAATAAAGTAATTATTATTATTAAAATATCAACAGGGAGAACTGAATTATATGGGTGTCATGTCCCTCGAATTTTACATTTATTTATTTATTTGTATATTTTTGTTATATTTTATTGTTGTATTTATTTTTATGTGTTCTTGGAAATGTTTGTGCTGGGATGACTCACTGTTGTTTTCGGGTCTGAAGCTTGCTGCTGTGGAGAGAATCAATGCCAGAAGTTGTTGGGCGGGGGTGGCTCAGTCGGTAGCGCGCCAGGCTCGTAATCTGTAGTTCCCAGGTTCGAGTCCCAGCTGGGTCACCGTTGAGATTTATCTCCGCAAAAATTCCCCGCCCTGCCCACGGTCAGTAGGGGACACCGATGGGCTTGGAAAGGCCGCCGTCCGTCGGATGGGATGTTAAGCCGTGGCCCCGTGTGCGGGAGAGCCATACCCTGTGCACATTAAAGAACACTCTGGATGGCCTTGACGGGAGGCTACCATCTGTCTCCCAACAGCTGTTCCAGTGGGTCCCCTCCCCCAACCTTCTCTGAGACTTCGGGGTCCATGTGACCTGGCCATTTAGCCCATGGTGTGCAAAAAAGTGCCGCTCAGAGGTAAAACAACCCAGCAACAACCCAACCCAGAAGTTGTTTGTGCCGTATACGACAACTAGCCTGCGGCGTGAAGTCCGCGCATGAGGCTAGGTGAAGGAGTCTGTGAGTTAGCTGTCAAGCGAAGAGGTCTCGTTGACATGCGTCAAAAGAACACCGCCTTTCTCAAATTAACCCTTGAAGTCAGGGTGCGATTCCAAGAGGGAATCCAGATTCTTGGAGAATCTTGGCTTTTATTCTTGTGGTTCAGGAGGAGCCACAGTGTAGGCAAAAGAATATCCTTTCGCCGAGTTTTTGAGGTCTGTAAAGTGAGAAATTGCAGAGTGTGCAATTCTCCACCTCATTATTAATATTTGCAGTAACAAAGGCTCACGGAGATGAGCAGTGAATTTGGTAGTAGTTTTGTGGATTCAGAAAGAACCACAGTGTGAAGCAGCAAAGGCCCACGGAATGGAGTTCATTTCTAGCATGTAGCTGTACATAGTGTGAATAAAAATTGTGTCGTCCCTATATAACTCTCGTGCAGTAATTGATGGACAGTTCGTATTCTTCATTCAACACCAGTTTCTGCAAAGACATACAGTGGCACGGGCGTAAAAATACGCGAATCTCTGAATTCACCGAAGTGAATTAAGTAGCAATATCATCCTCTCTCTCTCTCCTGTTCGGCCCCTGGTCACTACAATGGGAAAGAGCATGTAGATGAATAATACAAGGAAAAGAAAGATCTGGGTCAACATTGAGAAACGCGTAATATAAAAGAATGGTTCTAAATTTTTTCCCATAACTTTTTTTAGTATAAAATCTAGTTTCACATGAAATATAGATTGCCTTATAAAAATATTATTAACACGAAGAACCGACTAATTTGAAAAATGCATCTGTAAAAGATCAAAAGGGCGAACTTAATACCTCAAAAGGTTTTTTTTTTGACACCTGAACTGCTCTTTCGACCCGGCGGGCATCTACAAAATTAAAAAATTAAAATGATGGGGATCGCATTTTAATTTAAGCAATAACAAGCAACACATAATTGCTTTCATTGTTATTTCATTCTCCAAATGTTATATGCGTCTGATACTAAAACATAAACCTAAAATTCATTTTTAGTGGTTTCATCTTCGGCTGGATGGGGACCTAGTCTCCATAGTCACGTGAGATCGTCGCAGTCAAGCTACTCTGGTAAGCCACAGTTCTCTGTTATGATTATGATAAAATGTATAACTTATTAAGAAGCACAAAATGACCTCGCAGGACACATGTATCCCGAGGGACGTTTGTTTGAGACCCCTACTTTAAAACGTAACTAGATCAACAGGTAAAATTGAATAAAATGGAGATTTTGTCAGGATGAACGTGTGAATAGAATAACTGGATGAACCCGAAAACTGAGTAATAAGGGTAACTGAATAATCTGAATAATATGTCTAGACTACCATGGAGAAATTAATAAATTAGAAAGTATATAGACGAATCGAAAGGAAAAATAGCACAAAAAATGCATCTAGATAAAAATGGTGGACAGAACAATCTGGAAGATACATTTTTGAGGGATAGAATAATCTAAAAAAAAAATCTATGGAGGTCAGAATAACTGTAAAATGCATCTACAGAGGACTGAATAGTCTGGAAAAATACATCAAAATGAATACAAAAAGTATAACAAAATGGAGAATTTATCTGTACAAAAATAGTCTGGGTTGGGTTTTTTTTTTATCTCTGAGCGGCACTTTTTTTTTGTTTTGAGTACAATGGGCAAAATGGCCAGGTTACAAGGACCCCGAAGGCTCAGAGAATGTTAGGGGAGGGTACCCACTGGAACAGCTATTGGGAGACAGACGGTAGCCTTCCGTCAAGGCCATCCAGCGTGTTCAATTTGCACAATGTATGTCTCTCCCGCACAGGGGCCACGTCTTAACGACTCATCCGATGGACGGCGGCCTTTCCAAGCCTATCAGTGTCTCCTACTGACCGTGGGCAGGACGGGGAGTTTTGCGGAGATAAATCGCAACGCTGACCCAGCTTGGACTCGAACCTGGGAACTGCACATTATGAGCCTGGTGCAGTATCGATTGAGCCCCCTCCCAACCCTGCTCCCCCCAGAAAAAAATAGACTGGAAAGGCTTCTAGAGGATCATAGAGAATACCTTAAAAAGTATCTGATTCAATCTAAAAAACAAATTTCATAAAATCTTTTACGCTTTTATTATTTTTATTGCTTTAAAATTTACAGAAATTGAAAAAATTCAATTTATTCTATATTTGATTCATTAATTTTTTAATTAAATACTGATAACATAAACAAAACTGCCGAATTTTATATCGCAGAGGAATTATATGAAATAGAATACGTGAAATACGATTAAAAAAATTTAATTCTCCCTCAAGCAGCCGCTTACCACAAGTAGTCTGACAGGAGCCTGTCAGTTTAATATGCCAAAATAGGGGGAAGGCGAGATCTCAGACGAAGGGCAACATAAGAAAGGAAACATTCATACCTTACCCAGGGTTTGAACCAGGATCCCTGTGATCAGTAGCCAAGCACGCTAACGTTTCGACCACAAGAAATGTCCATGAGATACCGGAATATAACAATAATAAAAAAAGACAAATATATATCTCCTCAAACATATGCTTGTCGTAGAGATCTGACAGAAGCCTATCAGTTTATATCCCATGGTAGAAGGTCTGTGAAGATGGCGGGATCTCAGCAGAAAGAGCACAAATATCCATGCCTTAACGTTAATTATATTTCAAGTCAACTCAATATTATTTCAATACAATATATCTAGCGTTCATATCAAAACATATAATCATGCTCCTAACTCTAACAAAATAAATTTGAAACAACAATCGTTTATTAAGCCTATATTGAGTATATGCTAATAATAAATAAGTGTTGTAATCATTAGACTTGGACACTCCATAAATTTCTACTTCTCAATATGGAACTATAATTGAAACCTACTTTATATTCACATTTCTGCGCATTTCGACAATTTAATCTTACTGACCTGATCTGCACGTGCTTATTTTTCATTGAGCAATATATGTCATATGCAAACTCAAGCTTTCCACGTGGACAGGTGTAATATAGGTTGACGACACAATTTGTGCATCATCCCATATTTGTAACGTTACTAATCGTGCCATTCTTGAGAAAAATGCTTTGCAATTCCCTTTTGTACTTCAAACCTCTATGTTTGCTCGTGAATCATTTTGTAATGGGTTTTAATACATAAATTCAAGCCAGATATCGCTCTTCGAAGTTCATCAAAATGCGCTGGAAGTCACTGTCCTATTGTTCACCATTCCATGTCAACAAACGAACAAGCGCGTGCACATCATATGTATTTGCAATCGACACGTGAAATACACACTCCACTGACGTCATCAGCCGACACGTGTCTGAAGTGTCACGCTGTTTAAGTATGTGTCTTTAGGGTCCTTGTTAAATCATCATGATGTCATGGACCATTGCTTCCACCTCCAATTAAAGGAACAACTGCAAGCAGGAACTGGATGGAAGAGGTGAAATGGGGATGACGGATAATCCGTCTTGGCTGAAACGTGACAATAATAGAAAACACCCGTAAATTGTCGGTGATAAATTATTTAGATTTCTTATTGTGTCTATAGCAGCTTCTCCAGCTACCAGAATTTTTTTTTTAATTTATAACGTGAAATATTTCCTTATCTTTGTTAAATCTTTTCATTCGGTTTTTTTCTTGCCAATTTTACCAATTTGCGTCTATTTCGATTAAAGAATTCTGTTTTTAAAAAAAGTCAGCATCAGTATTTGAAAATCACACAGAATACATATTGTATTATATTATTGAACTATAAAGACTACCCATACTTTAAAGTGTTTCATTTAATTAAATAACTAAAAAAAAGCAAATTCTCAGTTTCTTTAGTCATAGCGACGTGGAGTTAGTGTCACGTGGTGGCTATAGTATCTCATGTAATGTCTTAAATGCCAAATTTCCAAATCGCTGGATTTATAGAGGTGGACCGATCTTGTGGCTTCTCTAAAAGTCATGATGTAACATCATTAGGCCTTTATTTCGGGATCATACATTAAAAGCATCGTTTATTTCGAAAATAGTCTCAATTTACAGCATTTAAAGGAAAGAATCTTTGCAGCTGTTTCAAGTGTTACACCAGACATGCTGAGCAGAGGATGTTGAACACAAAACTTCCAGAGTTTTTTGGCATTTTGCTCACACAATTACTTTTATTACTTAATTCTTTTTTTTAAATAGCACTTTGAAATGTGGATAGTTTTCTTTTATATAATAAATATATATATTTTTTTTTATAAATTTACAATATCGGAAGTGTGAATGAACACACACACACATATATATAAATTTTACTTACAATAATTCCTATCAGAAAATGACTTTCTATATCTTACGCTCCAGTCACATATAATTGTTTTAACCGTTTTTACAGCATTAAGCTATCTTACCAAATAAGAGGCTTAGCATCGGATCGAAAGCTACTGTTGCAACAAGACATATGTTTGAATATTTTTGAAATAATATTCCGCTACGCAAATAGTTTTATTCAGCATTGAAAACAGATGAAAAAAGCAACATCAGAAATATAAGGAGGCCTCAAAATAAAGGTATTTTACATCATATTATCGTCTTGGACCAAGTCTATTGGTTCACAGCAATTGTTCTCATCACAAAGCATTTGTTCTCATTTATCATGGTGTTTTTATTCAAGAATTATATTACAGACTTTTTTTTTTCAATACAGCAACTTCGATTTATAGTTCTCAACATCCGCGGAATAACTATAAATAGCTGAACCCGCATCTCTCGCTCTCAGTACGTTTTCATCATCTTCTTCAAACAACGGAAACTGGAATTAATTTTATTTTCCATATAATGTTTAACTGTAAAGTTCAATGAAAAGCAAAACATATTCTGTTCCGTTTTCGATGAGTTTTATATTATCCTTCTCGGACTTCAAAAAAAGCAGATAACGATAATAATCTCAGTGCTTTGACTACCAAAGTAAACTGCAGGTATAGAAAAAAAATCTAAATTATCTTTTACAAACCATCTTCCTGTATTTGAGCAAAGATTGCGAATATCATAATTCTTTCCAGATGGCAAATTTTGCTCTTGTAAAATGGAAGAACGCCCAAAATGAATGGGGCGGGGGTGGCTCAGTCGGTAGCGCGCTAGGTTTGTAATCTACAGTTTCCAGGTTGGAGTCCCAGCTGGGTCAGCGTTGAGATTTATCTCCGCAAAATTCTCTGCCCACGGTCAGTAGGGAACACCGATGGGCTTCGAAAGGCCGCCGTCCGTCGGATGGGACTTTAAACCGTAGCCCCGTGTGCACGTTAAAGAACACGCTATATGGCCTTGACGGGAGGTTACCATCTGTCTCCCAACAGCTCGTTCCAGTGGGTCCCCTCCCCCAACCTTCTCATAGCCTTCAGAGTCCTTGTGACCTGGCCATTTAGCCCATGGTGTGCCAAAAAGTGCCGCTCAGAGGTAAACCAAACCAAAAGCCCAAAGTGAATGGAGCAGGGTTGCTCAGTGAGTAACGCGCCAGGCTCATAATCTGTAGTTCCCGTTTGGAGTCCCACCTGGGCCAGCGTTGAGATTTATCTCCGAAAAACACTCCGCCCTGCTTCCGGTCAGTAGGGGATGCCGATGTACTTGGAAAGACCGTCGTCCATCGGATGAGACGTTAAGCCGTGGTTCCGTGTGCGGAGAGCCATACCCTCTGCACGTTAAACAACAAGCTGAATGGCCTTGACAGGAGGCTACTATCTGTCTCCTAACAGCTGTCCAGTGGGTCCCCTTCCTCCAACCTTCCCTGAGCCTTCGAGGTCCTTGTGATCTGGCCATTTAGTCCTTGTGTGCAAAAAAAGTGCCGATCAGAAGCAAAACAGTCCAAAATAATCGCAATCTGTAATTCTCAGGTTCCAGATATGACAGTGGCGATATTTATCCCCATTAATCCTTGTTCTGTCTTCAGTGAGAAAAGGGGCACTCGTGGGCCTGAAAAGACCACCGTCCGTCGAATGGGACTTTAAGCCATGGCCCAGCATGCGGGATAGCCATACCCTACACACGTTAATGAATAATCTGGATGGCGTTGACGGAAGACTTCCATCTGTTCTCTAATAGCTGTAAAGTGGATCACCATCCCCTAATGAACTCTGATCCCTAGGGTCATTATCTCCTGGCCACTTAGGGGTGGGGGTGGCTCAGTCGGTAGCGCGCCAGGCTCGTAATCTGTAGTTCCCAGGTTCGAGTCCCAGTTGGGTCAGCCGTTGAGATTTATCTCCGCAAAATTCCACGCCCTGCCCACACGGTCAGTAGGGGACACCGATGGGCTTGGAAAGGCCGCCGTCCGTCGGATGGAACGCTAAGCCGTGGCCCCGTGTGCGGGAGAGCCATACCCTGTGCATGTTAAAGAACACGCTGGATGGCCTTGACGGGAGGCTACCATCTGTCTCCCAACAGCTGTTCCAGTGGGTCCCCTCCCCCAACCTTCTCTGAGCCTTCGGGGTCCATGTGACCTGGCCATTTAGCCCATGGTGTGCAAAAAAGTGCAGCTCAGAGGTAAAACAACCCAACCCAACCTGGCCACTTAGCACACTGTATGTACAGAAGTGTCATTCAGAAGTAAAACAACTCAAAAGGTATACCGGGAGATAATTAGAGTACTAACTCGCAGAATATTATTCGATCTTTTAATCGATTTTCACATTTGCACAAAACGTACATCATACTACTTACAAATTAATATGAACTGAAATGTAAACAATGACTCATGCACTTTCTGATATATTAGATAGGAACTTCACAATTCGGTAAACAAGCCCATTGTAAATAAGCAACGATTACCTCTACTTATCGTTGCATATGAAATTTATAAGTCCTTCAACATGACATATATTTTTATTTACACACTATCAAACGCTCCAATAACTCAAGCACTTAAAAAAATCCTTAATAGATGTTTATATTTTATTTACTTCTCTATGTGGATAGTGTAATGCGTGCGAATATCACTTACAAAGTTCTAAAAATATATTCCTAAACCAAAACGACGCTGCGACTCAACTTCAAACTGAAAGTAATAAGATTTCTCCTGCGGTTTTCGATTTCACTATGCCGTTACATTCAATTTCATTCCCCTTCCCCCTTCGTAAATCTCGGCAACTTTCCGCGTAAATCGTAATTGAAGTCATTTGAGAACGGAACTGAACCCAATTCTCCTTGTGTGCGATAACAAGAAAAGAGCGGTTGCTATAGTTACGTGAAATAGAAAAGAGTTGGGCGAATTACGATTCGTTCATCCAAAATGTACACAAATGTCTGCTTCAGCCTTCATGAGTATGTCACGTGGTGGCCCAGTTTTCGTGGCGTGCGAAGGGGCGTGTCGATCGATCGAACGTCACCTTGCTGACGTCACAGACACGGAGTTTAGCGTGCGCGCGAAAGCGAGAAATATTGGCGCTTCCCGAAAAGATTTATCATTACAAGGACACTTCCTTGACTCAGCCAATGCAAAATCAAATTTTCTAATTTAGTACAGCGGTGGTTTATTTTATTTTTCAAATTTTGACTTATCTTGAAAAGTGATCTTGCTTCAGAAAGAAAGGTATTTCGTCAAAATTTTTCCTGCGGAAGCTTAAGACTTTGCAGCAGAATGCAAAACCATAATGCACAATGCTTGGAAAGATCATACGCCTCGTTCAGATATTTGAACCCTTCCATTTCACCATAATCCATTGGCTAAAATATCCAAAACTGGGTTTGCCACAATACAAATAACCCAATATTTAGCTTCTCTGCAGAACACAGGGACCAGAGTTCGAATCCCAAATGGCTGTTCCAAGGTTACCTTGATCTTAAGGCTATAACAGCAAATTCGTCATGCGTTAACAGTATAAGAGGATTAAGAGAAAAATCGATACAGCATCACACAAAGCAACCTGGACTAATATTAAATAAATTTATAAAAAAAAAGAATACCTCTGTTTTACGTCACTGTTTCGTTATCATGGAATTTTAAGTATAAAGATGGCTTTGGTTGTTTCATTTCTGACGTATGTTTTTTCCTTTGCTGAGCTCCCACAGTACTTCTCTAGGGCGTATTATAGTGACATGGGAGGAGAAATTATTATATTATATTTACACTAGTTCGAAGATCTTTTCCGCTTGCTGAAGAATCATATTTGAGAGGCTTTGGGTTGGGTTGTTTTACCTCTGAGCGGCACTTTTTTGCATACCATGGGCTAAATGGCCAGGTCCCTTGGACTCCGAAGGACTCAGAGAAGGTTGGGAGAGGAGACCCACTGGAACAGCTGTTGGGAGACAGATGGTAGCCTCCCGTCAAGGCCATCCAGCGTGTTCTTTAACGTGCACAGAGTAAGTCTCTCCCGCACACGGGGCCACGGCTTAACGTCCCTTCCGACGGACGGCGGCCTTTCCAAGCCTATCGGTGTCCCCTACTGACCGTGGGCAGGGCGGGGAATTTTGCGGAGATAAATCTCAACGCTGACCCAGCTGGGACTCGAACCTGGGAACTACAGATTACGAGCCTGGTGCGCTACCGACTGAGCCACCCCCGCCCCTACTCCAAAGGGAGATATATATTTCAATAACAGGATACTCCACTGTTTCGAGTGGCTTACATATTATACTCCAGTGGTTTAAACCCTGGTTATAGATGCTAATGATGGTATTCCAACATAGATCGCAGCAGGACATGTGTAAAAAACTTAAAGTGTCGACATAGGCCACGCTCATACGCAAGTGATGACACAGCCCTTTGAATGAATGTTTGATGGATGACGTCACTTCCTTCCTCTCTTCCCCCTCCCCCCATCCCCTAGCAACTGTTTAGATGGTGATACCTCCACTTGTATTTCACTGATTAAAAGATATGGCATGGCTTAAGCCACGGGCGTCCGCAGAAAATTTTGCAGGGTGGGGGTGGGGGGGCAAAGCTTGGAGACAAATAATTACATCGATAATTTTTTATTTAATTATTTAATTTTTTAGGGTTTTTTTCACAAGTAGATTATAGAATACAGTATTGCATCAATACAAAACACATACATAATGTATATAAATTAATTACGTTTAAATTGTTACGATTATAATTTGTGGAATTTTTACTCGATCCCAGGGGGGAGGGCGTCAAATGCCCCATTTGCTCCCCTCTGCGGACGCCCATGCCTCAAGCCAATGATTCAAAAAGTTCAATAGATGTTCACTCAATTGAAAGGTATGATTATTGGTAAATACCACCGCCTGAACAGAAAAATACAGAAAACACCTCGATTTTCTCAACCACGATCTTCTGGATTTCCATGGCACGTTTTGAAAAATCTATCACCGTGCATTTATTTGAAGGCATAGTGCCTCGCGGTGTTGCCCACAAATATAGATAGAGTTTCAAGGTCGCAGTGCAGTATCACTTAACAAAAATATCCTATATTTAAAAATTAATTTTATTTAATTTTTCACATTTAAAGATTGTTGCTAATTTTGTACATGATTTTTCGCTTTATTTGTTTAATTACCCAAAATTTAATTAATTAAATGCTTTTAATTGTAATGCTTTCTTTAATATTTAAAAAAAAATTATATACCTAATGTATATATATTTTTTTTAATTCGAAATCGATTATCCGATCTACCTCTATCCCCAATTAATCAAAATAATCGAGAATGGGGTATTAAGCGTGGCTTTAACGTGCCATACCCTGCGCACGTTAAAGAACGCGCTGGATAGCTTTGACTGGAAGTATTCATCTGTCTTCTGACGAGTGGGTACCCTCTATCCAACCTTCTCTTACCCCTCGGGGTCCTTGTGGCCTAACCAGTTACCCAATTGTGCACAAAAAATTCCGTTAGAGGTAAAAACAACCCAGCCCAACCAGGATAATCGCGTTTAATCTATATTGCTTTTTTGTATTTCATTCCTAAATGGCGTTATTTTGCGAAAGAATAATTTGCATTTATTGGCAATAAATCTAATGAAACTGATAAGACGGATAAAACAAATACGGAGAAAAAAACCTCAGCTAAGGTCAGCAAAGAAGGATGAGACGACAGGTGAAGGCAATGCTAAACAGAGAAGTAACCTTCTAACGAGTCATCATTTCTTGCGCTTACTGGCAGCCAGTGTTTTCATATGCAAAGTATCCATTGCAAAGAATGGTCGCAAAGCAGGTCTCGTCCTTTGGTTGGAAAATGGGCTAATAAGAGAAGGTCTCAGGCTGAAACACAACGACGACAGGTTTACAACTCGTTCGCCATGGCACGCGACGGCTTACTCCAGTTTTAAGGCGTCTTGGACAAACGTCACGTCATCCTCCATTTCGATCTGGACAGAAGAGAGATGTCGGAACTTTTAACTCCATCTTGTTGCCAAGGAGACAAAGTGAAGTCAAAACCGTGTACTTCAAGTACTTCATGTACAATCATCTGCAAAAAGTCATAGTAATTGTTGTAATTCACACTACCATTTTTTTCCAAAGAAAGTCATTATAAAAGCAAAGAGCAATTAATTTATTAAAGGTAGAAAACAAGTAATCGTCATCCTTATCCAGCTTGTTCTTTAACGTGCACAGAGTATGGCTCTCTCACACACGGTGCCACAGCTTAACATCCCATTCGACACACGACGGCCTTTCCAAGCCCATAGGTTTCCTCTACTGACAGGGAGCATGATGGGGAGTTTTGCGGAGATAAATCTCAACACTGGCCCAGCTGGGACTTGAACCTGGTAACTTCAGATTAAGAGCCTGGCTCACTACCGATTGAATCTCCACCCCCTGGAATTATGGGTGATTTAAAAAATGTAAATAGCAATATTTCATTAATACCTATAAAACACATAAAGAATTTTCATTCATCGCTTAAAACAGTTTGTGCCCCCCCCATCTCTACGTGGCTGGGAGGGGGGGGGGGGAATTCGTTGCTCTCAACGCAATCCGGCCGAGCCATTAATTCATATCTTGAACTCTAGCAGAACAAGGAGGCATCATCTACGCATACATATTCCTAATGTTAGAACAAACTGTAAAATCATCCATATGACGAGTTGGTCGTGTTTGGAACTCCCTACCTCCTGATGTTGTGTTGCCCCCAACTTTGCATATTTTCAAAGATCGACTGAATTAAGTTGGCTTAGCGAAATTTTTAAATGTTTTAACCTTCTTTATGTGTGAAATTATATGTTGTCAAAGTATTAAGTGTTAACCATATTGTAAGTTTATTTTGTACTTTATTGTTAACCACATTTCTAAATATTTCTCTGTTTTTGATGTTTTGAGCGGTGTTAATGTATATTTTTGTACCTTCCTCTCAATAAATAAATATAAACATTCCATTCTCCCACGAAATTTTAAATTTCTCTAATAAATAGGTCGTTTAAATTTTGGCATTTTCCAATTTGCCCTCTTCTCCACCCTAGCTGGGGATAAGAGACAAATCATTACTGACATTGCAAAGCCGTTGACCATCACCCTATAACGCAAAAATTTTAAATTTCTAGCTTAAATAGATCGTTTGTAATATTTCTTTAAAATTTTGTCATTTTTCATCTTTTTCACCTTTGTTGCTGTTATAGCCATTGGGAAATTCTGTAAATGAGAATATTATACTCTAAAAAGAATTTTTTATTAATCTCTAAAGGCAAAAAAAGTCGAAAACATAGTTGTTGCTGTTTTTTTTTTTTTCGAAAACGAACTAGAAAAAGCCGAATCGAATATTTCAGTATCTACTGCATTATATTTTTTAGAAATGAATATTAGGATAAAAGAATTATATGATGCCAAAGTCAAATAAATGTTCAGATAACCAACCATTACGTTTTTGATCTTTTATAGCAAATATTGTAATTTGGAACTAGCATATTGTAAATTATAATTATGCACAGATGTCGAAGAAGAGATTCCCAAGTAAACCTTGGAAGAGTTATTTTTTTAATGTATTCAGTTGCGTCTGTTTTACACTTCGCTACAAAAATATTAGAGAATCTACGCATTGTGTCAATGAAAATCTAACGTTGAAGCTCTGAGATTTCTAAAGTATACATTTAATGGGAACTGAAGATCGTAATAAAATCTTTTTAAATCTCGATTTATTAACAACATTCGTTCAGCATTTAAAGAGTTATCGAAGTTTGAATATTTCACAACAATAATGGGTTGTAAGACTTTAGCTCAGAAAACAAATAAAACTTAAATAATGAGTATTGTTTAAAAATATTTAGCAAAATAAATATACATTTTAGAAGTTTGTATAATGATTATTAAAATGTTAAACAATTACGAATTATTTTTATAAAACAATTATGAATTTTTTGCAATAAATTATAAAAAATAAATTTATTTTTAAATATTCCAACTTCTATAACTTTAAATGCTGACCTAATATTGTTGAAACTCGAGTTTAAGTAGATGTGGTTATGATATTCAATTTATCTTCGGTCACATAATTTCCATTTAATGCATATTTTAGAAGTTAGAGTTTCGAAGTAAGATTCTTATTGAACCTAACATGGAAATTCTCTTTGGTAGGGAATAGTCCGTCTCAAAAAAAAATAGGGAATAGTCCGTTATCCGTATAGAACGTCTCTTGGTAGGGAATAGTTCGTTCTACGTATAGAACGTCTCAAAAAAAAATATACAATAGACCCCAATATACAAAAATACACAAACACTCAGCACCAACTACATTGTAACGCCGAACTGCATAACGTCAACAATGTACAAAACACGAGTGCAAGCTTAAAAAATCAGAATATTGCACAAGCCATCAAAAAAAATGCATTATGGATTTCAAACAAATTGCTCCATAAGATGCTAATTAGGCAAACCAACGCTTTTAAAAGAAACTATTTTCTATTTTAGGAATTCTCCTCTCTCCTTTGGCCCTTTTCCAATTCCAGGTATTCTTGCGATGAACGATCATCGTAGGCAGTCAAAGAAGAGGGGGGGGGAGAGAAATGGAAGTGACGCGTTAGTAGTGACGAGGGGGGGGGGGGGGGGAGCAGAGAAAGGGACAACCTCCTTGACCCTTTTTCTCACGTTTGTGTGTAGCCTTAATGTTTCATTCGTGTCTCCAAGCGCCCTAGATCGCAGTGTTGGTAACCAACGCATTTAACCTTCACCAGCAGGATACATGACAAGGCCGTACGATGTTCTATTTGATGCGTGCGGAGGGCCGACAGCTGCCTCCGTCGTAGCTTCTCCTTCCAGTTCGGGACCATGTGCGCAAGTACCGTGGGCATCGACAAGCCTCTTCGCAGCTCTAGTGAACTTAAATGATTTCTTTCGGACGCGTGCCGGATGCCTTTATTGGTTGGGTTGCTAATTTCTTCTTATCATCATCATGAAGTGGTGACCTCAAAGGACGACGAAAGAAAAATGGATTCAAAGGACAATGATATAGCATCGCTATATGTAGATTGGTGGTGAGCCAATGATGCAGGTCAAGGCTATTGTTTGAAATTAATATTTAGCGTTTTAAATGCTGCTCTGCTTCTGTCTCTCTAAATCTCTTTATTTACCAAAAATTGCTTAAATTTAAAACAGTTTATCTCTAAAACATTTCAAACTAACTTAAACCAGATAGACATTCACGTAATATGAAAGTGCCCGAATAGTACAATGACGGAACATAAAACGGCCAGGGTTGGGTTGTTCACCTCTGAGCGGCACTTTTTTGCACACCATGGGCTAAATGGCCAGGTCACATGGACCCCGAAGGCTCAGAGAAGGTTGGGGGAGGGGACCAACTGGAACAGCTGCTGGGAGACAGATGGTAGCCTCCCGTCAAGGCCATCCAGCGTGTTCTTTAACGTGCACAGGATTTGGCTCTCCCGCACACGGGGCCACGGCTTAACGTCCCATCCGACGGACGGCGGACTTTCCAAGCCCATCGGTGTCCCCTACTGACCGTGGGCAGGGCGGGGAATTTTGCGGAGATAAATCTCAACGCTGACCGAACTGGGACTCGAACCTGGGAACTACAGATTACAAGCCTGGCGAGCTACCGACTGAGCCACCCCCGCCCCTAAAACGACCAGATATTCCAGTGATGTAACAAATAAAAGTTACCAGATATTGAGCGACGAAACGAAATGGTCAGATGTTTCAGTGACGTAACTCAAAAGTGACCACCTGCTCCAATGACCTAACACAAAAGTGACCAGGTACTCCACTGAAGTACCACAAAAGTGACCAGATACTCCAATGACGCCTGATAACTGGAGGACTTTCAGAGGTTCAATTCTGAGAAGTACTAAATTGAAGTACTCCATTGATGCAACAAGAATGCAACAGAATGCTTTTATTTAGTTTTCTGTGTATTAGTGGACTCCAGACCCCCGAATATACAGTAGCTAATATGATACGATAATATACACAATATCGAATCTTAAATTCCCAACCTTTAGATGGTTTCAATGGTTTATTCATTATCACTGTATTGCACATATGTGCGATATAGTGCGACTCTCATTTCAGAAATTGATAAATACCATACATTAATATTTTGCTGGGCTCAGCGAAAGGCCGTAAATATCGTGTTCGTACCCCACAGTTTAGAAACCACCAGAAATATCATCCAGAAAACGTCAACTTCTGTCCAAATTTTCCAATGTGGTTTTTTTGCTGTTATGCTATTCATCGAATAAACTGAGAGCTACCCGTATCTTTTCAAGTCATAAATATTTAAAAGTTTTCAAAAGCAATTTGCTATTGATATTACATTGTGTAAAAATAATGTGTCCATGGCGGAGGGGTCAATAACGTTTTCTAATCAATCACCATTTGTTAAGGCTTTTGCTCTCGTACACATTTTATTTCTGAAAAAAAAAATGTAGAATGTGAAGTGCAAAACAAGTTCAATTTAGATTTCACAGCTCCAAAGACCAAACTAAAATCATTTCAATTACCCAAGACCTGTGGCATATATTAGCGTTAAAGCAATCGTTTACTCAGTGCTTCGACCTTCATGTATCTCTCTGTAAGCAACTCCTTGACCTTTATTGGCAAATAGAGTTATTTGTTCCATGTCTGAACGCCATTTCGTACTAAACGAAAGCATGGCCTCTAGGATCATCCATACACGTGTCGGTGTCTGTGTGCCATATTCACACGTGTTATAACAAAGAGACCACTTAACATTTATTGGAGTTTAAACCACATCCGCTTAAAGGACAATTATATGTAATTGAGCAGTAGGTAGTAGCAGCAGAGTGTTTGGTCTACTCTTAGGGCCATGTTCTGATGTCAAGAAGGCAATTCATTATTTGTTTAGCTGCAGGATTTCTACATCTTGAGGTTAAGGTTTGTCTTGACCTTCAGTCTGTGCAAACTCTTATGCGATGAGTAACGTCAATACATTCGGTCAGATATTCCATTGACATTCATCTAGTAGACTTTACGAGTTTTAAACGTCATTAAGCCTCTAGAGCCAATATCACCTGAACTACCTTTGCAATTGCTTACATTTTCTGATTCTTTTATTTACTGTCTTGCTACAATATTTAAAAAATTTTCATGTTATGTGAATGAGAATTTAAAGTAAGCTCTATAACTTCTAAACTATGCATTTATTGGAAAAATGTGACTGAAGATGAATTAAAGATCATAATCAAATCTATTTAAATCTCGATTTTCAAAAATATTCGTTCAGTATTTAAAGAGTTATGGAAGTTGGAATATTTAACAATAAATTATTTTGTTCTACTGAAATCGTTAGCAAGTTTTTAACATTGAAATAATCATTGCACAAACTTCTACAATGTATATTTATTTAGTGAATTGGTTTGAAACAATATTTATTATATTAATTTAACTAATTTCAGAGGTAAATTCTTTCAACGCATTACTGTTTTAAAATATTTCAGTTTCCGTAATTCTCTAAACACTGAACTATTGACGAAAAATAGGGATTTAAACATACTTGATTGCGATCTTTAATTTATCTTCTTCATCACCCTTTTTCCATCAAATGAACATTTTTGAAGTTATAGAGCTTCGAAGTTAGATTCCCATTGACATAAAATGAAAAATTATCTAATATTTTAGTAGAACAGTGTATGTTAGTCTGTGTTGCTAAAGGTGAATCAACTTTTTCGAAAAATACGAAAAAAAAAGAAATCTATACGCTACCTCTTATCACACTGCACTAACTTATCAAATTTATTATCATTATTGAGCTGCCAAGTATAACAGAAGTATTCACGTCCAATGTTCCACTTTGCAGCCAGGACTATATGAATTCATACGGACCACTGCAATACAGATAGCATCTGGTGCGGGGCATTCCAACAGTGGTGAGTCTGTTCCATATATTTGTGCCGCGATCACGAAGTTACAGTGACCTAGTATTAAAACATTCTTAACTGACGAATGTACTTTATACTGATATTTGCAAATTATTTTTCAGATATGCTTTCATTTTATTTTACTGTTACGAAGCCTCAGTAATGTTCAGTTGACAATACTATGTAGTGGATTTGAATTAATCAAATTGATAATTCGAATCAATAATTGATTAAATTATTTCTTGAAAAATATTAATAAATAATAGTTTTCAAGAAATAATTTAAACTTGATTAATTCATTTAATTAACAAATGGATCAACTATACTCATGGCTAATTAGTAACTGATTATCTTTTACTAACAAATGCGGACAGAATAGAGGTGTAAACTTTCCGTTCCGTAATATTCTAATCAACTAGTTGTGTCGAAACATACACACTTTGTGAAGTGTTTAATAACAGGATTTTACGAGACAATTCTTAAAAATAACTATTTCACATTATTTCTAAGCTCACGAAGTATCTTTTTACATAAGTATTGCATAACTTTGGGAGTTATCTATATTGTCAGTATCTCCTAAACTACAGTTACACGACTTGTACAAAGGAATTTCACTTAACACTCTTTACGTTTCATTAAAGCAGTATGTTTATTGGAACGATATCCTTTTCAACACACACAAGAAGATACTAGAACTCGAACACCATACTTAAATGGATACGTGTAATGTTCTTCTCCACAAGGAAACACAAGTATACTATTCGTGAACACTCTTAAATCAATTGAAATGCTTCTCTGACTCCAACTATCTTTCAATTGTAAAGATATGACGTATTTGTCACGGCACGCATAGCACCTCGTGATACAATGCATGCACTTCATGAGTAATTTTTTGAAAGTTAACACGTGGTTCCAGCTCATTAGGGATAATAAATTTGATAATTTATACATTTCTACAAGTTTTGCTTGACTGTAATAGGTAATTATGGTAATGGAATTTATTTAAAAATGAAGAATCTATTGGTGAGACTTCAAAGGTCAAGTTTGTCGACCCTGTTTTTGGACTACCGACTAATAAATAAATGCCTTAGTAAGTGAATAAACGTTTATAAATTATTGTAAAATACAAAAAAAATAAATCAATCATTAAGCATATTAAGCACAATGTGATGCTAAAAAGTAGCAATTGACGCTTAATACGTGGCTTAGCATTTATAAGTGCAATATAATATGTAAACTTACAGTACTTAACATTTCAGCATTTTTCAGTGAGGTGATGCAAAAAAGCAAAATTATTGTTTAATAATTGGCGCATTGTGAGGTAACGTTTATAAGTGCATGGTGATGTTCAAAAACGGTAATAGGCGCTTAATAAGTTAACAATTATTATAAGATGTTCAATACAAATCAATGCAAGAATTGCGATGTGTTATTTACAAAACACAATAGGTGATTGAGCACGTCCATACATAAGTACATGCAACAAAGCAATATTAGATGTTTAATAAGTGGTTAAACATTTAACATTTATAAGTGCATGCTGATGTGCAAAAACAGCAATAGGCATTTAATATGCGAGAAATTGTTATAAAGTTTACAATACAAACCAATGCTCCCAGCTGGCTCAGCGTTGAGATTTATCTCCGCAACCCCCCCCCCCCCCCTCGCCCTGCCTACGGTCAGTAGGGGACACCGATGGGCTTGGAAAGGCCGCCGTCCGTCGGATGGGACGTTAAGCCGTGGCCCCGTGTGTGGGTGAGCCATACCCTGTGCACGTTAAAGAACACGCTGGATGGCCTTGACGGGAGGCTACCATCTGTCTCCCAACAGCTGTTCCAGTGGGTCCCCTCCCCCAACCTTCTCTGAGCCTTCGGGGTACATGTGACCTGTCCATTTAGTCCATGGTATGTAAAAAATGCCGCTGATAGGTAAAACAACCCAACAACCCAACAAACCAATGCAAGTGCTTCGCAAAATCGATACAAATCCTTCATAAGTAATTAAAAATATGTAAGTGCATTTTAAGTACTAACTAAACATCGAAAAGTGCATTGTAAGAGATAAGAATCAATGCTAAGCATTTAATAATTGGCTAAAAGTAAAGAAAGAGATACAATAAAAATTGTTAAAAGAAAAAAAGTGTTTATTTTATTCTAGGCATCAATCAGAGTACTATAATGTGTAAAAAAAAATCAATATTTAGTACTTATTGACTACCCAAATATTTATAAGTTCATTTTAAAGTGCAAAAATCGATAACAATGTTTACAGAGACTGCACCTGCACTCATTATTTTCTGGAGACTGAGTCATCCATAATCTGTTTACCCTCAGGCAAAAGTCTAGTCGATGGAGCGCTATGTCATTAAGGCACCTTCTGACTGCCTGCTTCGTTCCTTCGCCCATTTCATTGTGTTTTCCTTAATATCGAGAAAGTTTCTTTTCTTCTCCATCTTCTTTCTCCATCCTCCTATTCCACATCCCCACTCCTTACAGAGATCTTCACGCTCTGCTGTGGAGGCTGAGCGATGAAAAAAAAGAGGCGGGGATCAATTATTTGGCGCCAAGCCAGAACACGTGATTCGTAGTGCTTGATGGCTGAAGGCAGAATGATACCAACTTGCCTCTTGAATATCGATGAGAATGAAAATATGTCTTAGTGTTAATCATTAGAGGCACACCTGCTGACACTGGAATGCCTGAAGTAGGCAGGTAGAAATTACTCGATTAGTTTAGCATTAAATATAATACATGAAACAAACCTCAGGAGAGTGTACTCTTTTTCTTCAGCATCTACAAAAAACAAAACCAATGTTGTAGACAATTAGGAATTTAATTAATGTGCTAGCATGCTATCTTTTACGCAGTGTTCTAAAGTTGGGCGGATCCGCAGTGCTGATGGAGTAACTGGCTGTATTACATTCCAGGTGAACTAGCAGGTGAAGAAGTAGGAGTCTCTCAGGTGTGTAACATGAAATTCTTGAATTCCACTAAACCCATCCTATTAGGACTGCCTGAAAAGCTATCGAACAGGTATGAGAGTTTAGTGATCTGTAATCTTTAACCCTTTCCAGTTTACAGAGAAAGTGATCGTCATGACTCTCTCTTTTCTCTCATGACTAACTCTTTATTTGGAAACTGTTGAATTTAATCGTTACTTAATCCCATTCTTGCGCGAACACAATGCCATCTTGATACACAAGACCTGAACCACCTCCTATAAGAAATGGCCAATGGGCCAAATATATGACGTCACTTAGTAGTCCTATCATATAGATAATTCTTATATTTTTTATTCTAATATTACTACTGGTGATATCTTGTACTAATTCTTACACTAATGTTTATAAATATATTTTATTTAGAAAGAAAATTATTTGTGTTTATTATCACATATAATATTATTCGATAGCTGTCCAGGCCCGGTGTATTTAGGAGAAAAATAATTTTTATTAATTAGCATTATTAATACAAATAATTTTCCTCCTAAATAAAATATATTTATAGACTACATAATGGTGTCCAATTTTGAGATGGCCAACCTCTACCTATATACGGTTGGGTTTTTTTACCTCTGAGCGGCACTTTTTTGCACACCATGGGCTAAATGGCCAGGTCACATGGACCCCGAAGGCTCAGAGAAGGTTGGGGGAGGGGACCCACTGGAACAGCTGTTGGGAGACAGATGGTAGCCTCCCGTCAAGGCCATCCAGCGTGTTCTTTAACGTGCACAGGGTATGGCTCTCCCGCACACGGAGCCACGGCTTAACGTCCCATCCGACGGACGGCAGCCTTTCCAAGCCCATCGGTGTCCCCTACTGACCGTGGGCAGGGCGGGGAATTCTGCGGAGATAAATCTCAACGCTGACCCAGCTGGGACTCGAACCTGGGAACTACAGATTACGAGCCTGGCGCGCTACCGACTGAGCACCCCCCCCCCCCCGCCCAGCCCCCCTATATAGAGCCTCTACGTTAAGCTAAGTGTCCGTCGGCCTGTTCCTTCGTCCGTATTCCGTTGTTATGTATTATGATGATATATATTTCCCCCTTCAGTTCTAAGTTTTTTTAAAAAAACTTCTAAAATGTCTATATCATAAAAATAAAAAATAAATATATATCCCCTCAAGCAGTTGCTTGCCACAGATGTCTGACAGGAGCTTATGAAAGTATACGACATAGAAAAAAGTCTGTGAGGAACGTTAGACATCAGCAGAAAACAAACAAGAACATCCACACCTTATCCGGGCTCGAACTCAGGTCCCTTTGATCAGTAGCCAATCACGCTAACCACTTGGCCACCGGGGCGGCTCCCATAAAATAATATTAGCATTAGAAAACTCCCCCAGTTTTAAATGACTAGACGTAACAACAACCATTAGAACCAATTTTAAGCATCCCATTTTTTCGCCTACTAAACCGTAATTAAAATAAACCAAGCATTCTTTGTTGCATAAGAAATTTCCTCCCTTTCCCTGCAACGCTTTCGATGATTACAAGCAGCGGATCACAGCATCCGTTGTCATGGAGATTAAGCAGCATCTCCCAGTCTCTTCCTCTTTCTTCCCGCTCTCCCTGCTCCTTCCCCATCAGCTCCATTTCTGCGACGACGTTAGTCGACATCACGCCCAGAATGAGTAAGTAGAAGCGAACAGAATCGAGTTAATTTTCGTCGCCGACACGACGCAGCCAGCCACTGCGTTAATGATTAGCTCGTTCGTCCTTTCTCCAGAATAGTGGCCTCTTTGCTCACACAATGGCTCCGGCTTAATAGGTTTAGCAGGGCTTAAGCGATGTTAGTCTCTATATTAATGCTAATCCCATGGAAATGATGCTGGGATGACGACAACGAGCCATGTGTGGAAACGATGGCGTTAATGGACAATGGGAACTGATGCAACGTGTCGTTAGAGTGAACTCAGTGGAACAGCTGATGTACTTGTGTGCAGTGATTGCTCATATGCATACTTTCGTCGTACGAAAATGGGCATTTCTATGCCTCATTTCTTTTACTGCATACTTTGCAGCCCTCAGTCTTTTTTTGTAGTGTAGTAAGGAGTCGAGAGCTCATTTTGCATTTCTCCACGCTGTAAAACTGACATTTTCTGAGTTGATGCATGGCATCTACAATACGGATACGTTCTCTATTTAATGAAAATGGCTTGTACGAAAAGAAGGATAAACATGGCTTTAAAAACGTTTAAAAACGTCGGATGTGGGGTTAGCCATTTCCTCTCTTATTTGTTGTAATATTGGTTGATTTGGGCAATAGACTGATGACCACAAATTACTTATTTGCTTATGAGAAAAAAGTCCAATCACATTTTTACTTGCTGTAATCATTCACTCAAATACTTCTTGAACAACTTCACAATCAACTTCATCGCTTTTCTTTGTAAAGAAAGAAAGGTCGACACCAGATAGAAACACAAAATTCAAATGTCGGGTCCAATCAGAACTATTCAGATGGGATCAAACCAAAACTTCCTATAACAGAAGGCCGTACAACTAAGTTATGACATCAGCATAGATGGTCCTTCTTCTTCTTCAAAAGAAATTGTTATGCCCCCCTCTTTTCAGAAGTTAAAGTTAAGTTTCTTCAGTTAGTAAGGGCAATAGAGGTAAATTTTTTTATTAAAATTATTTAGATTTCATGCATTTTTCAAGGAATATTTTAAAGACCTTCGTGTCACGGGACACGAAGGTTTATCACTAATTCACTAATTCTAAAATTATTAATTTTACACCAGATCAGTAATTTCACTAATTTACATCAGATCACTAATTTACACCAGATCACTAATTTCTAAAAAAATCGTTGAAAAGATTTTTTTCTGAATTCTGTAATCAACCATAGTGTTCGGATATATTTTTGAGCGACAGTAAATCCAGTCTTTTGCTGCCGCCCCCTTACATTTTTTTGTCTCGATTGCGTTTCGCCTCCCCACTTCTCGATTTTTTTTTTATAGATCCGGGCCTGATAGCAGATGCAAAAGGAGAGGACATAAAAGTTTATAATTTTTTTAATAATAATAATAATCTTTTTTTTTTACATCACATTTAAAGCAATGAAATAATACATGCATAATGAATATGATCCTACGAAGTCAGGGGCTTATCTGCAGGAAATTTTACATTATACGGATCAGTTCTATTGTATATAATGAAATAATTTATAATCACAAATAGTACGTTATTTCGCACAATGTAGATGATTATCAAATAAAAATAAGTAGAGAAATATAAAAATAAACATTTCACTAGTATCATGAATCGCCCAAAAAAATGGACAAAAGCACTTTGTTTCGAAAGAAAAAAGAAAAAACTTCCTCATTCTCATGAATTTCTCGTCCTCTATTTCCTGATATTTACGCTTTTTGTAAATTTATTCGGTAAATCCAAGTGTATCATTTTTCTATATTTCTCAATGCAATACAATAACTAAATTATCTGAAAGCAATAATTTTATTCTTATTAAAATATGAAGGTTTTTACGAAAGTTCTTACTCGATTTGCTAGCATATATTAAAGACGATGTTTAGTACAGTACGAAAGGGAGGATTGTCTGGCTAGTTTGCTATTAGAGCCCCTGTTCATAAACTGATATTTCCAAGCACGGGTCCCCACCATGCCTGAGTTGTTATTTTCTCCTCTAACTCCCTCTTTGACCGGTAAGAAATGGAATACCAAAGGGCTTTGCAGCGTTTCTTGTCATTGTTTTCTAATATACCCTAATTTCAGTCTCATAACTGCCATATTTTAAGTAAGCATAAATATACTCTGAATTATAATATTCCCTATACATACTCTATTTTAAATAGAGACTTCATAAACAGGCACTCGAAAAACTGAAATTATCAAAAATCCTGTCACTTTTAAAATTCTTTATAATTTGAACTCTTTATTATTTTTCGCGCACTTTCAGTAAACTGGAATTTTCTAAAATTCGGGGCAAGCAAAGTTCCGAGGTTGACGGATTTATAACATTCTACTGCATTAATTAAGCTCACGAAATCTAAAAACTACCGGACAAAAAATAAAAATAATATATTGATAATGTATTCATATATATATATATTCTAATATTAAGCAGCATATTTCAAGGGCTCTTAAATATAAATCACCGACAGCCTGAGACAATTTTTTCTATCAAATGAATATTTTAACATTAAATTAAGAGTGATACTTCCTGGAGAGTTGAACAGAAAACGTCGAAAAATTTCTGCAATTTAAGTAGCATATATTAATTAATAACATTTCTAAAATTTGACCAAATGTGCTAACGAATATAATTAACGACTACGATTTTATGTACTTGGTTGTTAATAGCATTTTTACAATTTGACGATAGTGCAATTATGCATACATGATTTTCGTTTTTACGCTCTCTATTGAAGGTATAGAGAAACTTGCAAGAAATATTTCCAAACCAGAATCCTGAAGATACAAGAGCAAAAAATGTCTCCTCTTTCCCATAAGGCAAAGAGACAGTTCCTTATGAATGGCATCTGCTACGTGAAGGGAACAGCTGATAACAAACGTGTGCGCATGTGGGAGTGAGAAGATATGTTGCCTGGAGACACAAGTGGTCACGTGCGCGTGTGACAGGAAGTCGGGATCGTCAGAGACAAGAGAGGAGATTCAATAACTGAGCGAACAGGAGGAAAGAGAGAAGGTGGGTGGATGGCCGACCAACTCTTCTCTCTTTGCCGAATCAGCACGTGTGCGGGGGAGAAATATGACATATTGAACTTTGGTTGACTTATGTGTCTTTTATGTTGAAAAGAGAATAAAGGAAACAAGTTGAAGGGCTTTCGTTGGAAGTATCTAAAAATAAATGCTCTCTGCGTACCACGAAAATTCGATTTTCCTCGAAAATATTTGCTTTAGATATATAATTTAGGAAAGAACAGTGACAACTCTTAACCCATCCAGTGTTTAACAATCAGATTGATAGCCCGACGTAATCGTTTCTATAACTTTTCTCATCAACGGCCCAGCAAAATTGTCTCTAGATTTAATATTTTTATATACACTTGATATCATTTTATTATTTTACACCTTTTTTTATAATTAGCTCTTGAATTTATCAGAAGACGGTTAATTCCAAAATTATTATCTTAACATCAAATTTGTCAAATTAATAAAAAAAATCAAGTAAAAAAATTCATAGCCATTAAAATCAAAATTTTAAAATTTCAGTGTACATTTGTTTGAAAGATTGTACTGCCTATAAAAACTGCTTATAAAAATATATTTTCTGAAGTATGTTTGTGGAATTAAACGATTTGTCTTGACTTGGGTTCTCTTTGCGGCACTTTTTTGCTTACAATAACCTAAATGGCCAGGTCACAACGACTCCAATTGCGCAGAGAAGGTTAGGAAAGGATTCCACTGGACAGTTGCTATGAAACAGATGGAAGGGTCTGTTAAGGACTCAGCGTGTTCTTTAACATGCACAGAGTACGACTTTTCCTGCACACGGAGCAACCGCTTAAAGTCCCATCCGACGGATAGCAGCCGTTCCAATCCCAGCTTTCTCACCGAGGGCAAAGCGGGTCTAGAGGAGGGAAATCTTTCAGTTAGGACTCGAACCTGGGAACAGCAGATTATGAGATTCGTGTGAAAGGAGCAAACCTCACCCCTCTAGGATAGAGTATCTGACTGAGCATGGAGAATAGATTAATCTGGACATAAGTTTGTAAGTTTTTTTTATCTTCTTTTGTGACTTTTGTGAAAATTTGATCACTTAATGTGACCAAATTTTGCAAATGGAAAAAAAAGACATTTTGAGTTTATCCTTATATCTCGAAGGTTTTACAGAAAAAAGTTTTTTCTTCTAAAACAAACAAGCTTTATATTTTTAAACAAATTAAGTAAAAATAAACCAAAAACGGGACAAATGGCCTCCGTTAAATAATTCAGAGGGATAAAGGACCCCCGTTAAATAATTCAACGGGTCAAATGGCATCCGTTAAATAATTTAATGAGCCACTTCACGGTAAAAAACGAAAGGTTTGGTCACCCTACGTTACATCCTGTAGAAAGTGGCGCCCCGAAAGGGGGAGGGTTATAACCCCTCCCTTTGAGGGGTTGAATAACATGCGTTTTCTAAGGAAGTTTCCAAAAATTAGAGGCTCAAGATAACGACTCCCCCCACCCCTCCCATTAGACTCATGTCTCCCCTCCCCCCCCAACTGGAAATTGATGAGCAGGCCATCATCCTGTAGAATTTCATTTGAAGAAGCTATAGTCTATTTCACATAAAGAATAGAGCAGCAAAATTTGAAGATCAACAACTCGCATATATAATACACCGCTACAGAAAATAATCCCATGTTTTATATTAGAAGAAAAAGTACTTTTTCTAACGTAAATTATTATTAGGCAGAGTTTATGAAAGTAAACATTTGGAAACTTTGTTTTTAATTTCGGAATATGTTTTTAATTTCGGAATATTATAAAGTTCACGATGCAGCCTAATTTCTTTTACACGTACCTTCACTAGGTACAAGCCAAAACACTCCTAACTATTTGGTGCTTGGGTGGCTCAGCCGGTAGCGCACCATGCTCGTAATATGTAGTTTTTAGGTTCTAGTTCCACTTAAGCCAGCGCTGAAATTGATCTCCGCCAAATCCCTACCCTGCCCTCGGTGAGAAAAGGGGACACCGATGGCTTTGGAAAGGCCTCCTTCCGTCGGAAGGAACGTTAAGTCTGGTCCCGTGTGCGGGTGAGCCATACTTTGTGTGCTGAAAAACTCACTGAATAACCTTGACGAGAGCCTTCCAGCTATCTCCCAACAGCTGTCCAGCGGGTCATTTCCCCCAACCTTCTCTGAGTCCTCGGGGTTTTTGTGACCTGGTCATTTATCCCATTGTGTGCAAAACAGATGCCGCTCACAGGTATAGTCAACCCAACCTAGTTTCAGGACTAGGTTGGGTATGTATTAGTCCTGAAACTAGTTCAGGACTAATACATTTTGAAGAGTCATATCTTGCTTTTCATTGGCTTTAGTGTTTAAGAGTACCAAGACACTCTTTGAGGGCAATTGACTCTCCATTCTTTATATGAAGCAGAGTATGGAATTGATCGTTTGTATTGCGAGAGTAACAACGTGATTATGTTTAACATCTTCTCGTGTGGTCTCGCAATAAGTAAGTATAGATGATTACTATTCCTCTCAGTCACATTACTAGAAATATGTAGGAACCGTTGTTCAGGTTGGGTTGGGTTGTTTTACCTCTGAGCGGCACTTTTTCGCACACCATGGGCTAAATGGCCAGGTCACATGGACCCCGAAGGCTCAGAGAAGGTTGGGACCACTGGAACAGCTGTTGGGAGACAGATGGTACCTCCCGTCAAGGCCATCCAGCGTGTTCTTTAACGTGCACAGGGTATGGCTCTCCCACACACAGGACCACGGCTTAACGTCCCATCCGACGGACGGCGGCCTTTCCTAGCCCATCGGTGTCCCTTACTGACCGTGGGCAGGGCGGGGAATTTTGCGGAGATAAATCTCAACGCTGACCCAGCTGGGACTCGAACCTGGGAATTACAGATTACGAGCCTGGTGCGCTACCGACTGAGCCACCCCCGCCCCCGTTCTTCAGGAATTAAAGAAAGACAAAGATGCTTTTGCAACATTTAGAAAATATTTTCAACTAATCTTCAATTTTTCGAGGAACAATAAAATTAATATCAAAATTTCCTGTACCTTGGCTTTACTGTAACCCACTGCATGGAATAAATTATTATTATTATTATCCCGGTTGATAAATATAATATAAATAAATACCCCCTCAAGCAGCTGCTTGCCACAGAGGTCTGACAGGAGCCTGTCAGTTTATATGCCATAGTAGAAGGTCTGTGAGGATGGCAGGACCTCAGCAGAAAAACAACACACACAACCATGCCTTACCGGGGCTCGAACCCAGGTCCCTTAGATCAGTAACCAAGCGTGCTAACCACTCGGCCATGTAGACTCCTTAAAATAACAATTACCACTTGAAAAATAAAATTAGTTATATAAGTGAAATTTACCAGTGTGTCATTTTTATTACCATTTTCTCCAAGTTGTGATTGCCTCGTCCCAAAACATTTTCAAAATACTGAACAGTTTTGCAACACACACCATAGTTTTCGCCCCCACTGTAAGATATTCATTGCGTTAAATCTAAACTATTCTTTCTTTTCAACAGTAATTTTAGCACGTAATACATTTTCTCACTCTTTCTGAAACATTGTGCTAAGATCCTAAGGAGGAACGTTACAACATATTTCTTCTGTTGATGCCGCATCACAAAGGACGTGTTCATTTTGTTGAATAAAAGATTTTCTACTGTGGTTTGCGTTAAAAATTTCGTGTAAAAGCAAAGCCGGTGTTGAAACGCTTTATTCATAATATTCACGAATATTTTTGAAACTATGCATGAATAATTTATTTGCTGTAATAAACTCTTGAGACGTTTTAGAAGTTATATGTGGGGAAAAAAACATTAATTGTATAGGAAAAACATTTTTTTTTTTCAGATTTTTTTTTCCAATGCTAAACGGACAGAATGGACTAATCAAATATTCATATTAACTTCAAGGTAAAAAAAAGAGTATAAGTCGAAATATTTGTAGGATGTTTATGAAATAAGCATTTCCCAGCTCTTGTGATAAAGTGTTTCAAGGTTAAACAAAGCGAGAGACAAAATTATTTAATAATTCAGTTTGTTGAGAAGTGGTGATAAGAATTTAAGCGTCAACAGCTTAATGATGAAACAATTGTAAATCGTAAAAATTTATTTATTAATCAAGCTATATACAAAAAAGGAGTGTTTAAATTTTTTTTATTAACGTTAATTGGTTATATGCAATTAGTATGTGTATTTAGTAAACACTCATATTTATTCCAATATATTATTAATAAACAAATAGTTGTTTGAGGGGGTATTTTTTTAAAACAGAAAAACTCCATTTAATCTAAAGATTGGTCGGTAAAAGAGATCTTTCAGTAGGATTTTTGTAACATAGTGTGGATTGGTTTTACCTCTAAACGGCATTTTTTTTTCTTTGTATACAATCGGCTTAACGGCCAGGACACAAACACCCCGAGGGCTGAGAGAAGATTGGGACTCACTGGACAACTGTTAGGAGATAGGTGGCACCCCCGTCAGGGCCGGGGCAGGGGTGCTCAGTCGGTAGCGCGCCAGGCTCGTAATCTGCAGTTCCCAGGTTCGAGTCCCAGCTGGGTCAGCGTTGAGATTTATCTCCGCAAAATTCACGCCCTGCCCACGGTCAGTAGGGGACACCGATGGGCTTGGAAAGGCCGCCGTCCGTCGGATGGGACGTTAAGCCGTGGCCCCGTGTGCGGGAGAGTCATACCCTGTGCACGTTAAAGAACACGCTGGATGGCCTTGACGGGAGGCTAATCTGTCTCTCAACAGCTGTTCCAGTGGGTCCCCTCCCCCAACCTTCTCTGAGCCTTCGGGGTCCCTGTGACCTGGCCATTTAGCCCATGGTGTGCAAAAAAGTGCCGCTCAGAGGTAAAACAACCCAACCCAACCGTCAGGGCCATCCAGAGTGTTCTTTACCGTGCATAGAGTATGGTTCTCCCGCACTCGGGACCACGGCTTAACGTCCCATGCGATGGACGATTGCCTTTCCAAGTCCATTGATGTCCCATATTGACCGAGAGCAGGACGGGAAGTTTTGCAGAGATAAATCTTGACACTTGCCCAAGTGGGACTCGAATCTGGAAACTGCAGATTAAGAGTCTGGTGCGCTACCGACTGAGCTAAGCCTAGCCCTCATTATGACATACTTGATACGACAGGTTTGTGCTGTTTTACCTCTGTTTGACACATTTTTGCACACAATGGGATAAATGAGTGGATGCAAAGTCCTTAAGGCAGACCAGTCCAACCGGCGGCTTATTTCAAGAGAACATGCAGCTCATGAAACAAATGATCAAATACTGATTATGGCACATTTCTTCCAATATTTGATCAGATATTTTGTTAAATCTTTTAATAAACTGTGCAATATAAATTTTTAAACAAACGTGTACATTATATAGCAAGATAATCCTCAGATCTATACGGGGTGGCTCAGTCGGTAGCGCGCCAGGCTCGTAATCTGTAGTTCCCAGGTTCGAGTCCCAGCTGGGTCAGCCTTGATATTTATCTCCGCAAAATTCCCCAGCCTGCCCACGGTCAGTAGGGGACACCGATGGGCTTGGAAAGACAGATGGGACGTTAAGCCGTGGCCCCGTGTGCGGGAGAGCCATACCCTGTGCACGTTAAAGAACACTGGATGGCCTTGACGGGAGACTACCATCTGTCTCCCAACAGCTTGTTCCAGTGGGTCCCCCTCCCCCAACCTTCTCTGAGCCTTTGGGGTCCATGTGACCTGGCCATTTAACCCATGGTGTGCAGAAGAGTGCCGCTCAGAGGTAAAACAACCCAACCCTCAGATCTATAATTGTTTATTTCTATTACTTTTTATGCAATATTCTATTATATATATTTATGAAATTCGTCGCTCTATCTTTAGGGGTAAGGAAAATGAACACCTAATTGCCACTGTAATTGATGGCTACTTTTTTTTAAATAATAATAATAATTTGATAAGAACAAAATAACAATACAATACAAAGACTTGCATATACATCCAGGAAACAATATTACCACAAATAAAAAAAGGATAAATATAAACAAAATAAATAAAATATATATATAAATAAAATAAAAATTTTGAAATAAAAAAATAATAAAATTTCTAAGTGAATAATTCATAGTATTCATTAAAATAATATATTTTTGTTCTTTAATCAGAATTTTTCGTTTTTAAATAGAGAATTTTTTCCTGTGACTTTTTAAGAATATAGTTTTTTTTTTCTTAGTAGCTATTCGCTAAGTTTAGGTTGGACGGCTCTGTTCTAAAGTGTCAAAAGAGGTCACAGAATGGGATTCACTGCAGATATTATAACCTTTCTTTAAGGACATCCAAAGTGTTGTTTACCATGCACAGGATATCTCTCCTGCACATGTGGCCACGGTTTAATGTCCCAACCGATGGACGCCGGCCATTAGGAACTTCTCGGTGTGCACTATCTCACCGACGACATAGCGAGGTTAGGGGAGGAAATCTCAACTTTGGCACAATTCGGACTACAACCCAGAAACAGCTGAATCGTTATCATACATCATAAGTTAATGCTGCAGGTTTATTTTTAAGCAAAACCTAAAGAGGCACTCCTTAGAATCTTTTACACTTCAGAAAATTCCGCTCTCGGAAAATGACCGCTTTGGAATCTCAGAAGATCAAAATCTAACTCCGTTAAAGTATAGTTACTGTCCTTGATGTTTAAAACACGCTCTTAGGTAAAAACAAGAACATAGAACCGTGGTTTTTCTTCTTCATTATTTATATAAATATATACACATACATATACTTAGTCGTCAGTTCCTTCCTAGGAAGTGGCCTTGTCTTTCTCATCTCACTCGAGTTGGATCGAAACGAAAAAAAGGAAGCACCTACACAGCACGCATACAAATGCATATACCTGGATCAGAAACAGAAACCTCTCTCACTTCCCAAAATTACCCCCCCCCCCCCCACACACACACACATTCGTCAAAGAGGGCCTTAATTTAGCATGGCGATGTTATCAAGGCAGCAAGCAACTCTTGTGATGATGGTGTTTGCTGCAAAGCGGTGCTGGTAGTAGTAGCAGATGTGAGTACATAGGCAGATCTATCGAGACAGTCTCTCACTTTGCCTTGATGTTCCCCGCTCCTGATGATGATGATTCAACCCAACCACCCGGTAGCTTAAAAGACAGCTTGAAAAGCATCGTAAGAGATGGCAAGGAGAGGGTTATGGATGGAGAAGTATGTGGGAGAGGGGGTGGGGTGAAGAGAGGAAGGGGTGAAAAGTTGTAGTTAAGGTGTACCTTTTACTCTAAGGCAGTGCACGGTGAAGGTTGTTTTGGAGGTAAAGTAATTATGTCCTTGCTGCAGGCCAAGGCAAGGTGAATGCGGACTAAAAGAGAGATAAAGTCACTTCTTGGGAATCAAGAAAAGTTACGTTACCTTTTGAAATAGAATCGTGATCCTTAAGTGCCGCTGTGGATATCTTTTTTACAGAAATAAAGGATGATGTGATAGAAAAAAAATGTGTGTATGAGGAAGGGGGGAGGAGAAATAGTGACGATGAAGTGAAATTCTTTCTTTTTGTTTATGAGCTCCTCAATGGTAATGTTGTTTGACTCATCATGTCGTCTATCGCGAAATTCTTCGCAGGTTTAAGTCACGATAGGTACAATAACGTGACTGTGATATTGGTGATGAGGAAATGCCATATATATATGAGTGGGGTGAGGGGGGAAGTTGCCCTCTATATGCATATGTGTGTTTTTAAACATGTGGGAACATTCTTGCCTCAGAGTATGTTTGATAACATATGTTAATCAGTTCTGTTAAGGGTTTTAATTTTAAATTAAATTCTGACGTGACTTTAAGTGTTTTCCCTTGTTGTGACGTTTCCCTTGCGATTGTTGACGTTTCCCTTGCGACTGTGCACAAAAAAACAGGATTTGTTCATGTCCGTAAGGTAGATAAAATCGTTGGAAGTGTCGATGTCATTGATGATGATATTATTGTTATTGTAGATGATGATGATATTATTGTTATTGTAGATGATGATGATATTATTGTTATTGTAGATGATGACGAAAACAATGTAGTTCATGATGATGGTATTATTTGTTATTGTGGATGAGGAGGAAAAGGATGTCATTGGCGACGTTTTTGATGATGATATTATTGATATTGTAGATGATATTTTTGCTGTTTAGATGATGACGAAAACGATGTAGTTGGTGATGATATTATTGTTATTGTAGATGAGGAGAAGGATATCATTGGCGACGTTGTTGATGACGATATTATTAGATGGAGATGACGAAAAGGATGCAATTGTTGATGATGATAATTATTATTGTTTTAGAGGACGATGACAGGGAGAAGGATGTCATTGTCTAAGTTGTTGATAATGATATTATTGCAGAGAACAATGACTGAAAACATGTGGCTATTGTTGATGATAGTTATTGTTATTGTAGATGGCGATGAAAAGGTGGAAGATGCCGTTGTTGACGTTGTTGATGATATTATTGCTACTGTAGATGGTCGAGTGAATAGCATGCTTTATTGACAATCGAAGAGTCCTGAGTTCGGTCCAGGCTGTTGTTTGCTTCGTCGTTTCTTTGGTGCTTTAAAGAATCCTGATGTTTTCATTTTTTAATTCCGTACATCATCCAACGAAAATGGCAATACAAGAACCAGCCTTTCCATTAAAGAAAATAAACAGTTTATTACTCCAAATAATGGGGGCGCGGGTGGTTCAGTCGGTAGCGCGCCAGGCTCGTAGTCTGTAGTTCCCAGGCTCGAGTCCCAGCTGGGTCAGCGTTAAGATTTATCTCCGCAATGTTTCCCGCCATGCCCACGGTCAATAGGAGACACCGATGGGCTTGGAAAGGCTGCCGTCCGTCGGATGGGACGTTAAGCCGTGTCCCCTTGTACGGGAGAGCCATACCCTGTTCACGTTAAAGAACACACTTGATGGCTTTGACGGGAGGCTACCATCTGTCTCACAACAGCTGTTCCAGCGGGTCTCCTCCCCCAACCTTGTCTGAGCCTTCGGGGTCCTTGTGACCTGGCCATTTAGCCCATGGTGTGCAAAAAAGTGCCACTCAGAGATAAAACAACCCAACTCCAAATAACAACGCACTCCTCCGTACAACTCAAAATGCTTCCTCAACCTTTAGCATCTTATAAAAGCTACAAGTTACCAAACAGGAAAAAAAAGAACTAACTGACACCCCCATCCCAAGGCTTGAACGGGTCACAGCTTCACACGCCGACTGGCATTCCCAGACATCCAACAATGGGAGCGATGTCAACAATGAAAGGGGATATCTTCTCTCACGCCTTTTGTTGCTCTAGACACCGCTTCGAAAGGAGAGCAGGAACGAGAGCGAAAAAACGTCAATGACCTAACGCGACAACAAACACAACAAGAAAAAAAGGAGCCTTCACTGGAGGCATCTCATTTACGAAGTTTTCGCAGACAATGGCTTATGTTTCTCTAGACCCCCCCTCCACACACACCATGAAGAAAAAACACTATTATAGCTTTATTGTGGGAGAGACTGTGTAGTTTTTATTTGCTAACTGGTGTTGTCAAGATTCCTGAGTGCGTCACTCAAAGCCTGATAAAATTAATAGGGTGTTACTGAAAGAGAGCATTTTGTGGAGTCTGTATGAGTTTCTCTGGCGGAAAGAGATTAGATGATGGTTTGAAGTGGACCGCGACTGGCCTCTGGTGTGACCCACAAGAGCATTGACGCCTGGGTTATGGAGTCATAAATGTCGGCTAGCATGTAGCCAGAACCGCGTATATCACAGTTTATGACTGTTACTTTCATATGCGATGGGAGATGAACGTTTAGAGAGTGTTCCACCTATTTGCGTCATTTTGTGGGGTAAAGTGTTTAGTGTAACATTGTTAGCAACACGATACCCTTCACATTTTGTGATGAAGCCATCTTAAGAAGCCGCATGACACGGTTATGAGGTTATCTCAGAAAGTCATCGGGGAAGAATGCACCAAAAAAAAATAGTAGTTGTTGTGTTGGGTTGTTTTACCTCTGAGCGGCACTTTTTTGCACACCATGGGCTAAATGGCCAGATCACATGGACCCCGAAGGCTCAGAGAAGGTTGGGGGAGGGGACCCACTGGAACAGCTGTTGGGAGACAGATGGTAGCCTTCCGTCAAGGCCATCCAGCGTGTTCTTTAACGTGCACAGAGTACGGCTCTCCCGCACACGGGACCACGGCTTAACGTCCCATCCGACGGACGGCGGCCTTTCGAAGCCCATCGGTGTCCCCTACTGATCGTGGGCAGGGCGGGGAATTTTGCGGAGATAAATCTCAACGCTGACCCAGCTGGGACTCGAACCTGGGAACTACAGATTACGAGCCTGGCGCGCTACCGACTGAGCCACCCCCGCCCCTAGTAGTTGTGACTGTGAGAAATTGTATAATATCTTGTGAGATTTATTTTAATAGAGTTACGAGAATTCCTGCAGTTGTGTATCATGCATAGGCAACTGAGGAACCTTAGCAGAGATTATGCGACTATGCACTTGACACTTTAACAGTTCTCATAGTTTGATCAAAAGTCGTTGTCTTATGAAACCTGAAAAATTACTCGAGAATTTTCGTGTTATACCAGAGGAAATTGAAATTCGGAACATTATGGCTTCTAAAATATCCTTTTACGGACAAATGGAGCTGAAATTAAAGAGATGGGGGGAAAGCATTTTAATCTAGTTTCATTTTATAATTTTTTTAATAATAATATAAGTTCAATATCCAGGCAAGATCTGCAGGGAAGGGAGGTAAACTTGTCTTGAGAGAGCATGTCCCTCTTGACACTTCCTAGGTTCCTTGAGAGGATGGGGGCGGGGGTGGCTCAGTCGGTAGCGCGCCAGGCTCGTAATCTGTAGTTCCCAGGTTCGAGTTCCAGCTGAGTCAGCGTTGAGATTTATCTCCGCAAAATTCCCCGCCCTGCCCACGGTCAGTAGGGGACACCGATGGGCTTGGAAAGGCCGCCGTCCGTCGGATGGGACGTTAAGCCGTGGCCCCGTGTGCGGGAGAGCCATACCCTGTGCACGTTAAAGAACACGCTGGATGGCCTTGACGGGAGGCTACGACCTGTCTCCCAACAGCTGTTCCAGTGGGTCCCCTCCCCCAACCTTCTCTGAGCCTTCGGGGTCCATGTGACCTGGCCATTTAGCCCATGGTGTGCAAAAAAGTGCCGCTCAGAGGTAAAACAACCCAACCCTTGAGAGGATGGAGAAATTAACCAACCAGAAATGAAAAATCAATTAATCCTCAGGCAGCTGCTTACCACAGAAGTCTTGGAGACAGGCGAGATCTCAACAGAAAGACAACACAAAAAAGAAACAATCAAGTCCTTCTGATCTCTAATCAAGCACTACGGGTAGAAAGAAAATTTACGTATTTGCACTTAGAATATTAAAGAGTATTTTTAGAAGAAAAATAAAACGTTAAAACATGAATTAATAATTTCTGCAGAAAAAAATGCTGGAAACTTTCTATACGTTACAGTTAAATCCATTCCAATTAAAATGCGGCGAAGGTGGCTCAGTCGCTAGAGCGCCAGGCTCGTAATCTGCAGTTCTCAAGTTCGAGTCCCGCCTGGGCCAAAGTTGAGATTTATCTCCGCAAAGCTTTCCGCCTTGAGCACGATCAGTGGTGAACACCGATGGACTTGAAAAGGCCGCCTTCCGTCGAATGGGACGTTAAGCCGTGGCCCCGTATGTGGGAGAGCCATACCCTGTGCACGTTAAAGAATACGCTGGATAGCTATTTAGGGAGGTACCCATCCGTCTATCAACAGCTGTCCAGTGGGTGTTCTCCCCCAAACCTTCTCGGGGTTCTTGTGATCTAGCCATTTACCCCATTGTGTGCAAAAACAGTACCGCTCAGAGGTAAAATAAACCAACTTAAAATACGGTCCTTCATATCTCCAACTTTTCCAATGAAGTCCATTGAAGAAAAAGCCGAGGGTTGAGTTGGGTTGTTTTACCTCTGAGCGGCATTTTTTTGCACACCATGGGCTAAATGGCCAGATCACATGGACCCCGAAGGCTCAGAGAAGGTTGGGGAAGGGGATCCACTGGAACAGCTTTTGGGAGACAGATGGTAGCCTCCCGTCAAGGCCATCCAGCGTGTTCTTTAACGTGCACAGGGCATAGCTCTCCCGCACACTGGGCCACGGCTTAACGTCCCATCCGACGGACGGCGGCCTTTCCAAGCCCATCGGTGTCCCCTACTGAACGTGGACAAGGCGGGGAATTTTGCGGAGATAAATAAATCTCAACGCTGACCCAGCTGGGACTCGAACCTGAGAACTACAGATTACGAGCCTGGCGCGCTACCGACTGAGCCACCCCCGCCCCGAAAAAGCCGAGGATTTAATTAGACTTTTAATTACTTGATTAAAACTGATTTTGATTATTCCAGATGATATGAATAAATGGAAAACATCGTCAGACAGCATTTTTTTTTGCATGAAGGGTGGAGCTAATAAAGGAGCCAGTAATCTAACTTTCTTTCAGCCCATTGCCTCGGTCAAGAACAGCCAGGTGTGGTCTGTACTCATTCACTTGAAACCAGGTTAATGAAAAATACTTAATCTAGGTTAATAAAATATGTTTTGCTTTTGACATTTTTTAGTGCATGTATTATATACGAATTCATAATTTATTAGATCATTTGCTTGGTTAAATTGAGAAATTTTATGTGCAATGTATAAAATAAACAATAATAAATCTTGAATTATCGTTTTCTTCCATATCGACACACCTATCCGTTCATTTGCATAGCAATCTTCCGTTTTACACTTGTGCCTTCCATTATCGTTATATTTCCAATCAGTGGGTTTTAAATTATTCAGCTTTTACAACTTTCAGGGGTTTGCATGCAATTTTAAAGCAATTAAAAGTTTAAATTAAAACACTAAATACTATTCAAACTTTTGATTTTTTGTATGCTAGTCGTTGTGAATTATTAAAATATTATTTTTGTGTAATAAATAGTAAGCTCAGCTACATAGTTTACAAATGTAACATTAGCATTATATTAAAATTACCGCTACTAATATTATTTAATGAAATATAAAAGAACTTCAATTTTTCCAAAAGTGTAAAAAAAAATTGCAGTGCTTTTTAATATTAGCTTTATGTGTATTTGATTATTTTTCGGAGTAGCTGTCGAATAGCTTGAGGGCCCTTTTCACTTGAGGGTTCAGAGAAGAAAGTTACCAGGGGGTATAATCTTACATTAGTTCTATGGAGGGGGCGGGGCCAGGCTTGTAATCTGTAGTTACCAGGTTCGAGTCCCAGCTGGGTCAGCGTTGAGATTTATCTCCGCAAAATTCCCCGCCCTGCCCACGGTCAGTAGGGGACACCGATGGGCTTGGAAAGGCCGCCGTCCGTCGGATGGGACGTTAAGCCGTGGCCCCGTGTGCGGGAGAGACATACCCTGTGCACGTTAAAGAACACGCTGGATGGCCTTGACGGGAGGCTACCATCTGTCTCCCAACAGCTGTTCCAGTGGGTCCCCTCCCCCAACCTTCTCTGAGCCTTCGGGGTCCATGTGACCTGGCTATTTAGCCCATGGTGTGCAAAAAAGTGCCGCTCAGCGGTAAAACAATCCAACCCAATTTCTATGGAGCTGTCCTGTGTTTGCTATTTATACGTACTTTGTACAACCACTCCCAGTTGACTAAGGGAAGGGAATACACATTTGCTATTAAGAGATAGCTGGATTTTCCGTGATGGCCGTCCAGCGCTTTCGTTAACGTATACAGAATATGTTTCTCCTTCATACGCAGCCACGGCTTATTGCAGACGGCTAAATATGACGGATAGCGTCCCTTCCAACCTCACTGGAGTCCCCTTTCTCAATGAAGTCACAGTGAGGATTAGCAAAAAATGCATTTATTATGTAAGACTCACATTCCAGATTTAATTAATCATTACATCTCATTTTTTGAAATGTTTAGCGTGTAACTAAATTTTAAGTAATATTCAAATGACCGCATTTCGTAAATTTTCTTCCGTTCGTTTGGAAATTGTTCCGGCTCGGTCAATGAACAAAAAATATAAAATAAAGCAACATTTTGACAAGAAAATTTAAAGTTTTCACAACCGTCTCACGAATAAAAATTATTCATTCCACACTACCCTAATCAATAGCTCTCTCACATTACTCAAACAATTTTTCAACCGCCCACCAAGCCTTTTCTCTGAAAAGGTTAACAGACAACCTGTTGTGTAGAAAGAATCCAAATGGTCAGTATGCAAAACAAGGCCTTGTTGCAACCGGCCGCAACAACTATGCGGCTGGCTAGCCTAGTTTCTTTCACCTGTGAGGCCGTGACATACACAGGTGCCCGGTAATGTGCCTCAGCAAACAAGGCCAACAAACCCCGAGCATCCTTTAAAGGATAGAAGCCAAGCCCACCGTCCAAGGATATTCTATGGATGACTCATAAGTCTGGAGAAACACGAAAAATGTCTCATTCCCAGTGCACTGACACTGACCCCCATCACCTCCCCCCCCCAAGTTCTTCATCTTATTGGCTCTTTCGAACCTCTTCGGCGTTATCCAGCTATGTGATCGGTGCTTTGCGCCAACGGCTGTTGCGTCACAGCACGTGGCGACTTGATGGGCATCGGAGCGGGAAAACCTGATGTCAACAAATGGCGTTCTCTTCTTTTTACGAGAGAGAAGGTTGTTACGATATATTGTGTGATCAAAACAGAGAATTCGGAAAGTGAATATTTTGTACACGCATGCTCTGGGTTTTTGCTATTGATGGGAATCCAAAGTAAATTATCCGACATTAAGATATGAAGTTCGAATTAATACCGTAAAGAATTAAATGAATTTCGGAAATAAAATGATATACTATGTAAGGTATATTATGAAATGGATTATTGAAATTAATTAATAAAAGTCAAATTCGAAATTTTGAAATTGTAAAAAATAAAACAGTATTAATGCTTTTAAACAGTGCTATTAAAAGTATTTAAATTGAAGAACAAAAAACACCAATAACACACATTTTGTTTTTTGAGTTGGGTTGTTTTACCTCTGAGCGACACTTTTTTGCACACCATGGGCTAAATGGCCAGGTCACAAGGACTCCGAAGACTCAGAGAAGGTTGGGGGAGTGGACCCACTGGATCAGCTGTTCGGAGACAGATGGTAGCCTCCTGTCAAGGCCATCTAGCGTGTTCTTTAACGTGCTCAATATATGATTCTCCCTCACACGGGGCCACGACTTAACGTCCCATCCGACGGACGGCTGCCTTCTCAAGCCCATTGGTGTCTCCTACTGATTGTGGGCAGGGCGAGGAGTTTTGCGGAGATAAGTCTCAACGCTGACCCAGCTGAGACTCGAACCAGGGAACTGCAGATTACGAGCCTGGCGCGCTACCGACTGAGCCACCCCCGCCCTTTGTTTTTTGGACCTAGTCTTTCAGTTTCCTGCCACTATTTTTTCTTTACAAGACCGAGATCATCTACAAGTTATATTAGGCTTGTTCTGAGTTTTCTGTAAGAGAGGGGACACAACTGGGCTTGGAAAGGCAGCCGTCCGTCGGAAGAGACGTAAAGCGTGGCCCCGTGTGCAGGACAGCCATATCCCGTGCACGATAAAGAACACTCTGGATGGCTTTGAAAGGAGTTCATCCCATGCCTCCCAACAGCTGCACTTTGAACTCTCCTTACCCAACCTTCTCTGAACCCGTGGGGTCCTTGTGACTTGACCGTTTAGCCCATTGTGTGCAAAAAAAGGTACCGCTCGGAGGTAAAACAACCCAGCAACCTTAGTTTCTAATGCAATATACAAACACATAACCAGCCCTACAAGCAAGACTCGAACCCTGACCCCGGCAACGTCAGTGTCACAGTGAACAACGCAATACCACGTCTGTCAAAAGACTGTAATTACGATATTCGATATCACAAACTATTTTTTAGCCATTATAGACAAAAACATTTGACAGAATTCTATCATTACAATGCACCATAGACATCTGTGAGAAAAGCGAGACCTCAGCAGAAAGTCAACATCTTACTCGGCTACGAGAACGGCGCACATCAGAAAGAAAATATCCATACCTTTCCCCGGATTCGAATACAGATCCCTTTGCTTTATAGAGAAGAACTCTAACCCCTCGGACACTTCAGTAGCATATATTTTGATTACATATTTATATTTCATTGAAATAACTGGGATGATTATTGTTTGGCTGCAAAAAAAAATGGCATCGGTTGAAGACATGGGCTGGGTTGTTTTAACACTGACAGGCACTTTTTTTGCACACAAGGACTAAATGACCAGGTCACAAGAACCCCAAGGACTCAGAGAACGTTGGGGAAGTAGACCCACTGGGAAGTAGACCCACTGGGATTTTTTAGAGATGGTAACCACCCGTCTAGGTCATCCAGCGTGTTCTTTAACGTGCACAGGGTGTGGCTCTCTTGCACACGGGGTCACGGCTTAAAGTCCTGTTCGACGGACAGCAGTCTTTACATGACCTTTGGTGTCTTCTTTCTGATCGAGGCATAACGGGAGTTAGTGGACTAACTGTCAGATCCCTATTATGGTTTATTTAAGCTGAGAAACTCCTGTCAGGCTTCTCTGACAAGAGAGCTGAATGAGAAGATTTTTTTTTCCGACTTCAAAGCTTTTATAACTACCAATATTTAATAATAAAGTATATATATATAGCTATTTTATCAATAAGTAATCATAGAATCATCATTTTGTACATGGTTGAAGCACATTCCTCCTTTCCCAAGAGATGCGTTGGAAAACGCTATTATTGGTGATGCTTCTATAATAGTGATGGTGCCAAAAATAAAAGCTTCTGAGTAGGCTTTCTCTAATTACATCTCTGTCTGTTATCTGATCAAGTCTGGCAGAGACAATAACAATTTGCTCAGCCCACGCCTAGACACACGCGCGAACATTCCTACTTCGAGCGACAGCTCTGACTGAGCCACACAAACAAGGAAAGTGGACGAGGCAACGTTTCTAAGGATGGGGATGAGATCTTTGTCCGGCGGTGACGTGGGTTTCGATGTTGTTAAGATGCAATCTGTTCGCCTACGAAGGCGGGCACTGAAGTCACCGACTCATTCGGGTTGGGATCAATATGCCATAGGGGAAAGAATTAGAGGAATCTGATAAACACCGATGAAATTATTCAGGAATTATTCAGGGGGAGAATTTGAAAGGAGTGGCGATGTGCTCGTTGATGGTGCAAGACGAGGATCGTAGCTTTCAGACAATGACAAGTTGTTTTTTTAAATATTTTATTCTTCAGTGCCCTTGTTGAGAAAGGAGATAGAACGGGGTTGAAAAGGCCGTATACCCTTCACCTCTTTCCTTTTTAGATCCCTTTCAATGAGAGATTAATCCGAGATTCTGTATTATATCTGACTATGCAAGAAGCATAAATTAAACAGATTAAAAGCAAGTTGAATGACTTAGCAAAATGTTCCTTTCTGTTCCCAAATGTTGTCTAGTGTATACCTGGGCACGTTAAAGAACACGTTGGATGCCCTAGACGAGTGGTTACCATCTGTCTCCTAAAAGCTGTCCAGTGGATCCACATCCCCAACGTTCTCTGAGCTCTTGGGATCCTTGTGACCTGGGCATTTAGTCCTTGTGTGCAAAAACAAAGTACCTCTAAGTGATAAAACAACCCAGCCTATGTCTTCAATCCATGTCATTTTTTTCTGCAGCCAAACAATAATCATCCCAATTATTTCAATAAAATATAAATATATAACCGAAACATATGTAATTGAAGTGTCCGAGGGGTTAGAGTTCTTTTTTGTCTTTCCCCAACCGTGTTCTGAACCTTGAGTCATTATGACTTTTTTTCTGATTGTACAGGAAAAAAGAATTAAAAAAAAACTCATAGGTAAAATAAATAAATCATCTGCTTGAACACTTTAAAAGAAGATGTTACCTTACACCATTCTATGGTGGCGGCTAGGTTATCAGCATTTCATGATGAAAAGTAACTCTCTATTCTGTTAAAGGTCACATTCAACAACTCTAACGGGGCGGGGGTGGCTCAGTCGGTAGCGCGCCAGGCTCGTAATCTGTAGTTCCCAGGTTCGAGTCCCAGCTGGGTCAGCGTTGAGATTTATCTTCGTAAAATTCCCCGCCTTGCCCACGGTCAGTAGGGGACACCGATGGGCTTGGAAAGGTCGTCGTCCGTCGGATGGGACGTTAAGCCGTGGCCCGTGTAAGGGAGAGCCATACCCTGTGCACGTTAAAGAACACGCTGGATGGCCTTGACGGGGGGCTACCATCTGTCTCCCAACAGCTGTTCCAGTGGGTCCCCTCCCCCAACCTTCTCTGAGCCTTCGGGGTCCATGTGACCTGGCCATTTAGTCCATAGTGTGCAAAAAAGTGCCGCTCAGAGGTAAAACAACCCAACAACTCTAATAACAAAACCGATTGTAAGATACACCCTATTCTGGCAAAAGGATACATATGAAAAGTGCAACGTAACACTATAAAACGGAGTAAAAAAGCTCTGTATTCTATTTAACAGAAGAAACAAAAAAACAAGTGCAAGTTTATGTGTTAAAAGCGAACTTCATTACAAAAGGTACCATGATAATAACGTTTTTATAATTTAGGGCGAGACTTTTACATATATAATTTACTAATATAAATGCTGGTAGTTGTAACTCAGAATGAAATAAATAAAGAAGCCAAACTAAAATACTTCAATATAACATTGAAAAAAAAATAGAATCTGTTCATTTTTAATTATTTTACTATTGAAGGATAATGAAAAAAATTAAATGCCGAATTTAAGAACAGAATATTAGTGAAATTCAAGAGTCGAATTTTACGTCAAGGTTGATTTATCTTTAATGGTAATATGGTGTTAAATACTAAAACGGTGTGAAGTCCTGATCCATACCACAAACTGGTGGGATATTACACACTTTTTGCAGTGAATCAAATATGAGTAAGGGTTGGGTTGGGTTGTTTTACCTCTGAGCGGCACTTTTTTGCACACCATGGGCTAAATAGCCAGGTCACATGGACCCCGAAGGCTCAGAGAAGGTTGGGGGAGGGGACCCACTGGAACAGCTGTTGGGAGACAGATGGTAGCCTCCCGTCAAGGCCATCCAGCGTGTTCTTTAACGTGCACAGTGTATGGCTCTCCCGCACACGGGACCACGGCTTAACGTCCCATCCGACGGACGGCGGCCTTTCCAAGTCCATCGGTGTCCCCTACTGACCGTGGGCAGGGCGGGGAATTTTGCGGAGATAAATCTCAACGCTGACCCAGCTGGGACTCGAACCTGGGAACTACAGATTACGAGCCTGGCGCGCTACCGACTGAGCCACCCCCGCCCCATGGGTAAGGGTGGGACTGCTATTAAAAACAGATGACACTTTACACTCTATTCATTTTGCACTGTTTCTCTCCATCTCTTTTCTTGTTCTTTCCTTTCAACCTCTATTCGTTTTAATTTTTACCATTTCTTCCGCCTTTTTTCCATATTCTCTGTTTTCTTCCTACGTTTATTCGGATCGCATTTTTCCTGATTTCTTCTCTCATCTTCTTCCTTCATTTTCTATTAATTTTCAGTCGTCTGCTGTTATTGTTTTCTTTCTTTTATCATCTCTGCTTTTCCACCTTTTCTCTCCATCTTCTTTCTCATCCTCTTCCTTCATCCTCAATTAATTTTATTCTTCTTTTCAAAAATATTTTTCTCAGTTCATTTTCTTCACTTTTATTATTCCTTCTGTCTCCATCTTCCATCCTTACTATAAACATTTCTCTATCTTCTTGTTCTTCTTTCTCCTCTACTTTCTTTCATTCTTTTCCCACTTTCACTCTTCATTTTCTCCTCCATCTTTTCCCAGCTTCTGTAAGAGATTCTCCGTGCACTTAATTCAATCCTGCCTATTCGCGGCAGTTGTAAGGGTTTTGCATATCTGTGGTTAGATCTGTCATCGATCATCTCGAGCAGAAACGGAATGTAACTCATTCAACTCTCTTTTGAAAAACGAAGGTACAATATAAAATACTAGGCTGTCTGGGAATCTAGGGAGGAGGTTAATTATTCCCCATGCTATACTCTATAATCAGGTAGAGGAAGCAATATATCATATTCTTGGACTTCTCTTTTCAATTCCAAGGGAAAATATCCACCGTGAGTCCCTTACTCTTCTCTCGGACTCGACTCTCAGTTCTCATCTCCGCATCAACAACGGTCGACCAAACTCTTTTACTTTATACCATTTTGTAGAAGAAGCATTGTATAGCGTTTGGTAGAAGAAGCATCGCAGAGCATTTTGTATAAGAAACATCGCATAGCTTTTGTATAAGAAGCATCGCATAGCTTTTGTATAAGAAGCATCGCATAGCTTTTGTATAAGAAGCATCACATACTTTTGTATAAGAAGCATCGCATAGCTTTTTATAGAAGAAGTATCATATACCATTTTGAAGAAGAAGCATCGTATAGTATTTTGTAGAAGAAGCATCGTAAAGAATTTTGTAGAAAAAACATTTTATAGTTTTGTGGAAGAAGCATCGTATACCGTTTTGTAGAAGAAGCATTGTATAACGTTTTGTAGAAGAAGCATTGTATAGAGTTTTGTGGAAGAAGCATACCGTTTTGTAGAAGAAGCATTGTATAGAGTTTTGTGGAAGAAGCATACCGTTTTGTAGAAGAAGCATTGTATAGAGTTTTGTGGAAGAAGCATCGTATGCCGTTTTGTAGAAGAAGCATCATATAGCTTTTTTTTGCCCATTGTATTGATCACCTTGCAGTTTAATCTGCCCTGATTGCTCCAGAGAGTGACCTTGTTGGCCACGTTGATGTGTCTTAAAAGCCGGAAGTCCATTATTTCCTTCTGGACAGTATTAAATTTTTTGAAAAAAATTATTTTTAAGACCTCTAATCATCCAACATAAAAAGGAATTCTGCGTAAACTAAAAAGAAACTATTTTTTGCTTCTCGCATTTATCATTGCCTAAAAAAACAAAACCATTTAAAATTATATTAATTTCCCTAGAGTGTTCAGAAACATGAAACCACGATACAGCGCAAAATAATGTAGACAAAATATCTTTGGTTGCTGTACCAATATTATTAGGGGGTTCACAAATTCTAATACAGATCAAAAGCACGAAGACAAGGGAGTTCCCTCCCCCTTTGGATGCATTTCTTGGGGTCTCCCCGCTGAAATTTTAAGACAGCCAAACAACTAGAAGATTATGCTTTACGAAACTAATCTTCTACATGAAGTGTTTTATCTCTGAGCGACACTTTTTTCCACGCAATGAACTAAATGTTCAGATCACAAGGACCCCGAGGGCGCAGAGAAGGTTGCGGAGGGGATTAATCACTGAATATGTGTGTCAAGAGACAGATAGTAGTCACTCGTCGATGTCATCCAGAGTGTTCTTTACGTGCAGAGGGTATAGCTCTCCCGCACACGGGGCCACGTCTCAAAGTCCCATCCTACAGACTGCGGCCTTTCCACTCCCATCGGTGTCCACTGCTGACCGAGGGCAGGGCGGGGAGTTTTGCGGAGATAAATCTCAACGCTGGCCCAGGCGGCGGTCGAACTTGGGAACTGCGGATTATGAGCCTGGCACGATAACGACTGAACCATCCTCGTCTCCATTTCTTAGCGTGTTTAGCTGTTTTTAAATCATTTTGTATCGTAACACGTGCAATTTTACGCATTACCAGCAGTAATATCCCCTAACCCCACCTACCCTCGGTAGGAAAAGAGACATCAAAGGGCTTCTATCCATCGAAGAAAGGCTTCTATCCATCGAATGTAATGTTAAACCATGTTCAATGTGCAAGGAGAGTCTTATTCAGTGCTCGATAATGAATACGCTGAATGTCCTAGACGGAAAGTTTCCATATTTCTCCTAACAGCTGTCCAGTGAAGACCCCTAAACTTTCTTGCCCTAACTTTCTCTGAGTCCTTCAGACTCCATTGTATGCAAAAAAGTGTCGTTGAGTGGTAAAACAATCCAACCTAGCAATAAACAAAAGATATTGCACCTAGATGCATTTCTAACTTCTATCTCCATTTATTTTAATTTTGGCCTTGTCCCAAAATTTGCTTAGCCCTCCCCTCTCTAAAATATTTTCTGGCTACATGTGTCGAAGCAAGCTTATAAAGAATCTAAAAAAAACCCTTCTTGTCCCTTAAAAAAATACAACAAAATGAAAAAAATTAAAACAGAAGCAACTGAAATAAACATAAATTAAAGAAAAATAATTATTTGAGGAATTACATCGCATTTAAAACACTAAGCCCCTCTTAAAGAAGCCATTTCCTCTCTTAACAAACCGTTTTTCTTTCAGGTGAATCACCTAATTATCGGCCAGGTACTCGACGCGTGGGCTCACTGCACTCAAAGATGACCCTTAAGTAGGCGTTATCCTTTTCGCCATCTTCCTCCTGGAACTTCTTTACTCGTGACATCCCTAATACCTATTGTTACGTCAGGAAAGCGAATGCATCTGAGGTTGGCCATTTCCCTTCGCCCACGCTCACACCTACTGCCCGATCAAGGCGTCTGGCTCTCCGCTGAGTGGCGAGGTCGAGGGAGGGAGACACTTCTTATTGCTTCGTCATACAGGGCGGTGGATTGCGGAGAATTGCAACATTCTAAACCCTACTGGAGCCTCCGTTATATGAGTAAAGCACGATGTTGCTGGCTACGAAATTGTGTTCCCTGTCTGCGTATGTTACCTTTAAAGGTAAGAAACACGAAACTGTCAGTTTGATGCAGCAGGCAGGAACTCTTCACTTAAGGTCACTTGATGGTGAATTGATATTTCTTCTGATGCTAAAAAAACCCATGAAGTCTGATTGATATTTTGTTAGTTTTGAGCAGAGATTTCTTTTTCTGTTCTAGTGCAAACAATAAGGAAATTTTTTTAAAAAGTATTGGCCTATTTGTGTTATTCTTGAGCATCTTTCAGCAATCCTACCTTTTCCTCTCTCCACTGCACTGGGTTAATTGACCAAATTACAAATGCAAGTCTCGTAGTCACAAAATAATGCGATGATACAGGCTTGTCAAATGACAGGATGCACGATTGAGGATACCAGGGGAAAGGGAAATTGCAACCTGTTTGGCTTCTTGCTATCCCAAGCCAGTAGTTGGGAGGAAAGGAAACCCTTCTAAGCCTAAGAGTTCTACGTAACGAAAATTAAAAATATGAAAAACCTGAGAAACAAAAGCGAGTTTTATTCAATTCAATTAAATTCAAAAATTTCACAGCGATTGGGAGGTCCTTCTTCATACTTTCCTATGTAATATTTTGTTTTCTTAAAGGTTATATATGTATTATTATTTTTCTCTCTCTTATTCTTTAAGAGAGTAATTTTTTAATAATTTTTTTCAGATATATATATTTTTTTTCATATTTCATATTTCTTTTAGTTTTTTTTATATATTATTCCATAAAGTTGTTGTTTTGAGGAAGTCAAGTAGGAAGCCAAATATTTAATTTGAATATGTAGAGTAGGATAGTTTAAAGTGAATTCATTTATATTTATGCTTTCAAGATTTTCAAAAAAAATTTTTCTTCGTGTATTATATTTTTCACAATTTAAAATTATGTGAGAAAGCGAGTTTTATAGCTTTGATGATAAATTTATAGAACTTTTGGCCATCAGAAAGAATAAAAATTAATAAAAATGATTAATTCTAATAAAGAGAGTGGTAGTGTTAGAAATACCATGTTTTGATTTTTTTTTCTTTAGAAAAGATTCTCGTTGAAAGTCAACTTTATTTTTCCTTTCTGAAAAAGATTTCTCGTTGAAGTTCAACTGTTTTTGAAGTGATCAAAATAAAAGTGATTTTAAACTCGAACTGAGACCGAGATGGAGACTAGATTTTTTTTTATCGTAGCACATGTGGCGGGGGGGGGGGGGGGGGGAGGGGGGGGAGTAGACGAAAAGTGTTAAATGAAAATTTTCAATAAATGCATATGAAAATTGGGAAAAGTGATTCAAAGTTATAAATCGTATCTTCTTATAAGTAAGTAAAGGTATGAAACTTTCACACAACATAATGTGGCACATTGAAACACTGTACGAAATCTCAGACTAGCAATCAAGTAATTGGGGAATTACGAAAGGTCGAAAGCTGTTAAAAAAGAAACTGTTCAACAGTTTCCTCCAACAGTGAACGAAGTGGTGTGTTGGAAAGGGGTTGGGTTGTTTTACCTCTGAGCGGCACTTTTTTGCACACCATGGGCTAAATGGCCAGGTCACAAGGACCCCGAAGGCTCAGAGAAGGTTGGGGGAGGGGACCCACTGGAACAGCTGTTGGCCTCCCGTCAAGGCCATCCAGCGTGTTCTTAAACGTGCACAGGGTATGGCTCTCCCGCACACGGGGCCACGGCTTAACGTCCCATCCGACGGACGGCGGCCTTTTCAAGCCCATAGGTGTCCCCTACTGACCGTGGGCAGGGCGGGGGAAATTTTGCGGAGATAAATATCAACGCTGACCCAGCTGGGACTCGAACCTGGGAACTGCAGATTACGAGCCTGGCGCGCTACCGACTGAGCCATCCCCGCCCCCATGTGTTGGAAAACTATCATACTTAAGTCGATATGGAAAAAAGACCTGCGCTGTTGCCGACATGGGACCGAGTCGAGTCGGTCGAGTACTGGCCCATGAGGACATGGTTGCTATACATATATTTTTTCCATTTAAAATTTAAAAAAAATACCCCTCAAGGCAGCTGCTTGCCACAGAGGTTTGACAGGAGTATGTCAATATTATACGCTATAGAGAAATTCTGTGAGGAAGGCTAGAACTCAGCAAAAAGACAAAGCAAGAAAAATCCATGCCGTATCAGGAGGCTGGAGTCCCTTTGATCAGAAGCGAAGCACACTAACCACTCAGCCAGCGGGAAGGCTACCCCCCCCCCCCCCCCACCTCCCTCAATGAGCTGCTTGCTACTGAGTTCTGAAAAGAACCTATCAGGAAGATATCTGAGGAAGGCACGACTTCAGCAGAATCCAAGGAATCTAGGGACTCCAACCAGGATCCCTTTGATCAGCAGACAAGCACGCTAACCACTCGGCCATCAGAATGCAAACTACAAAAAATGCATTTTACGCTGCTATTGCCATTTTATTTGGTATTACTTACAAATATTTAATCATATATTTTTGCTTAATTTAATCACTCGACTGTCAGCCAATTCGTTTTTATTTTGTATAAAATTGTATAAAAATGTATAAAATAAATAACAAATCCACGAAAAAGTGCCTTTACATTCCAATAACATCTCTTTAATTCCTCTGTTAACATCATGATGAGATCATTTGTACAAAAAGAGGGAGGGGATCTGTTGTTTTCCCCCTGAGTGGCATCTTCTGTACTCAGACCAAGTCACAAACGGATCGATGATTGGAACATGATCAGAAAAGGGTTGTTTCATCTCTGAGCGACAGTTTTTTTTTGCACATAATGGACGAAATGGCCAGGTCACAAAGACCCCGATAGCTCAGAAAAGGTTGGAAGAGGGGACCCACTGGATAGCTGATGGGAGAGAGATGGTAGCCTCCCGTCAAGGTGTTCCAGTGTGTTCTTTAACATGCACATGATATGGCTCTTCCCCACCCGGTGCCACGCCCATCTGACGGACGGCGGCCTTTCCAAGCCTATCGGTGTCCCCTACTGACCGAGGGCAGGGCAAGGAGTTTTGCATAGATAAATCTCAACGCCCAGGCGGAACTCGAGCCTGGCACATTACCGATTTAGCCACCCCAACACCATCAGGAAAGGATCTCATTGGATCGCTGTTAGGTGTAGTTGAGTTCCTCTTGTGAAAACCAAATAACACGTATTTTAACACGCATATCATGCACAAGAGCAAACTTAGGGAAAAAAACTCAAGCAGCTGATTGACAAAAGAGGTCCGACAAGATTATGTCAGTATATATACTTCCAGAGAAGATTTGTTTTGCCTTAGTTTTAACTTTTATTTACATGAACTTGTGCATGGGCAACGAAAAGGGGGGAAGAGCAAGAATAACCCTCTCCCCCTTCAAATAACTTTTAACAAGATTAGAAGTACGTCTGTTGCATGATTATTACCTAACTGAGAAAGATGCAAAATAGCATTTCCTTCCCCCCCCCCCATCCGAAAACTGGATGAGGTTGGCTCAATAGTTAATGCATCAGGCTTGTAACTGAATGTTTTCATATTTAAGTGCCTACAACCTGAATTGTGATGTTTTCCTCTAACCCCCTATCTACTTCCGGTAAAAAAAGAGGACACAAAGACTAAGAAAGGTTACCGTTCGTCGAATAAGACTCTAAGCCTTGATCCTGTGTTCAAGAGAGCAGTAATTTTTGCATGTTAAAGAACGCGCTGAATGACCTTGAAAGGAGGCTTCTAATTTTCTCCCAACAGCTGTACAATGAAAGCCTTTCCGAGCTCCCCTACTGAGCTCTTGGGAACCTTATGACCTCTCTGTTTAGCCCACTGTATGCATAAAAATGCAGCTCAAAGGTAAACCAACACAATTTAATATACCTCCTGGAGATCAGCTAAATAAAATTTTGCTCACACACACACTCAAAATATTGTTTGCAGCGCATACCCTGAAAATATGTCAAACAGCATTTTGTAGCTTTTACGGACTGAATATAAGGAAAACAACATTTTTCAACTTTCTCTCCTCAAAATGTGCAAAGCATCAATTTATTAAGTATGAAAAATAGCACTTTATGATTTTTTTTGGAAAAGGGTGGCTCAGTCGGTAGCGCGCCAGGCTCGTAATCTGTAGTTCCCAGGTTCGAGTCCCAGCAGGGTCAGCGCTGAGATTTATCACCGTAAAATTCCCCGCCCTGCCCACGGTCAGTAGGAGACACCGATTGGCTTGGAAAGGCCGCCATCCGTCGGATGGAAAGTTAAGCCGTGGCTCTGTGTGCGGGAGAGCACATACCCTGTGCACGTTAAAGAACGCTGGAAGGCCTTGATGGGAGGCTACCATCTGTCTCCCAACAGCTGTCCCAGTGGGCCCCCTCCCCCAACTTCTCTGAGCCTTCGGGGTCCTTGTGACCTGGCCATTTAGCACATGGTATGCAAAAAAGTGCCGCTCAGAGATAAAACAACCCAACCTATCTTGGAAATGTAGCTGCTTGCATCGAGTTCCCGCGATTATAAGTAATATTATTTGAAAAAAGGACAAATTCGTTATTCCCAATTTCATACTTCAAAGTTTTAAGAATATTAAGAAATAAGTATGTATATATTTTTACATTGGAATCACTCCTTTTTTATGCCTAATCATATTTCTCAGCATATACTCAGACACGACATTACCATTAGCCAGACAAATAATTACCTTGAACACCAAAAAAAAGGAACCACTGCAGCAAGGTCACTTAGGAAGTTATTCTTCCTTTTACGCGAAGTCTCTAGTGCCGCGAAGTTTGCACGAGTCCGGTTGTGCTGTAATTCGTCACTTCTTGCAATGTCCTTGCGCCATATGTAATCCCTTAGGCGCGGAGGAATTTTTGCTGTCGAACAAGAAAATTCTCGTAATCATTATCCACCCATATCTCAAGCTTTCCGATTAGTGTCTCTCTTTATCCTATATTTGCATGTTTTCACCTTGCTTTTATCATTCGAAAATACCTTTCTTTTCGCAGATCGGTCAAACATTCTTACTTACAACTGTGGCGACAACTCACATTTTCTCAGAACGATGACAAGAAATTTTTCATTACAACATGCAACCGCATTCTACAAATAAAATATCCTTTAAGGTCACCTAGGAAGTATTCCTTACTCAAACATCTCTTCTGTGAATCTGTACCTACAAGGATGCTTAACAAAAGTTAAAATAACCTAAGGGAGACGTTTTCTAACCACAAAGTAATGATTTACACGTGGAAAGACTGCGGTTTCATTTGACAGTAGAAACAAACAGGTACGAGTTTGCGACCGTAAAGGAAAGAGTTGGGAGGAGAGGAGGGGCAAAAATAGCAAGGTCACAGTCAATCAACTTCTTGGTATGTTTCACTGTTAACTCTAACCACGAGATTGGTTTTTGCCCAAACTTTGCAGTTATCCTGATTGTTACAATGAGTTTCAACACCTAGCCAAAATAGATAGTTTTCTCTGAATTTGAGTATTAAAAACCGTGTAGTTATCTCCAATTATAGCGTTTCTTGTAATTGAGCTTTCAACAGAATTGTTAGTTGTTTTTTTTTAAACTCGTTTGATTGAATCAACTAGTTAACAATCGTACATCTTTTCCACTGATAAACGCACTTCAGTTCAGAACGATGAATAGCGAAATTCCGCTTGCTGTTTATGTAGACCAAGAGTTGGGCTGTTTTACCTCTGAGCGGCTGTAGTTCCCAGGTTCGAGTCCCAGCTGGGTCAGCGTTGAGATTTATCTCCGCAAAATTCCCCGCCCTGCCCACGGTCAGTAGGGGACACCGATGGGCTTGGAAAGGACGCCGTCCGTCGGATGGGACGCTAAGCCGTGGCCCCGTGTGCGGGAGAGCCATACCCTGTGCACGTTAAAGAACACGCTGGATGGCCTTGACGGGAGGCTACCATCTGTCTCCCAACTGCTGTTCCAGTGGGTCCCCTCACCCAACCTTCTCTGAGCCTTCGGGGTCCATGTGACCTGGCCATTTAGCCCATGGTGTGCAAAAAAGTGCCGCTCAGAGGTAAAACAACCCAACCCAACTCTCTGAGCGGCACTTTTTTGCACACCATGGGCTAAATGGCCAGGTCACATGGACCCCGAAGGCTCAGAGAAGGTTGGGGGAGGGGACCCACTGGAACAGCTGTTGGGAGACAGATGGTAGCCTCCCGTCAAGGCCATCCAGCGTGTTCTTTAACGTGCACAGGGTATGGCTCTCCCGCACACGGGGCCACGGCATAACGTCCCATCCGACGGACGGCGGCCTTTCCAAGCTCATCGGTGTCCCCTACTGACCGTGGGCAGGGCGGAGAATTTTGCGGAGATAAATTTCAACGCTGACCCAGCTGGGACTCGAACCTGGGAACTACAGATTACGAGCCTGGCGCTACCGACTGAGCCACCCCCGCCCCAAGAGACCAAGAGTACACTCACGGTTATTAACTTAGAGTAAATAAAGGGTAGTTGAAAATGCAACTTTCTTGTTTTAAGAAATAAATGAAATATTCTTTTTTAGGATTCGATATGAATTAATGAAATATTGCTATTTGCCCTTTCGTTAGTTTTAATTACATTAGTTCGAATTTCGATCTTTAAAAAGTTCTAAAGTTGAAACGTTTTATCTCTGTACATACGTCTGTAAAAAAAAATGTTCAGTTCTTCAAAGTGTTATCATTTGCCATAGGCTTCTAATTATCACTGCCCAACAAATCTTCACGTGCTTATGTATTTCATCACATTTGTAATAAAAAAAATTCACCTCTTAAAAATAAAATGACTAAATTTATTCTGTTTGAAAACGCATATTCTTGTGGTTTCTTTTTTTTATCTAATTCTTCCTTTGCATTGCTTTATTCTTCTCTTTCACATACAGGAAAATGTTTTGCTCAAAGCTTTGTTATTTGATAGAGACGAGGCATTAGCACTTCGAGAATTCCAAAAATGCGGTATTGATACTTATGGGTAGGTAATTCAAAGTGATCGATGGTTATTTCAGTTACATCAAATTCTTCACATCCCTTTCATAACGACTAATTCGCTTTTATATGATGCATATAGCCTTCCAATAACAGGTTGGGTTGTTGTTTTACTTCTGAGCGGTACTCTTTTTGCAGCTAGTGGGTTAAACATCACGTCACAGTGATCCCAAAAGCTCAAAGATGATTAGAGAAAGATATGACCAATAGTCATGGGTTATTTTACCTCTGAGCGGCACTTTTTTGCACACCATGGGCTAAATGGCCAGGTCACAAGGACCCCGAAGGCTCAGAGAAGGTGACTCACTGGAACAGCTGTTGGGAGACAGATGGTAGCCTCCCGTCGAGGCCATCCAGCGTGTTCCTCTGCAGAGTCCCATCGATTCCAAACGGTAAACTTTAACGTGCACAGGGTATGGCTCTCCCGCACACGGGGCCACGGCTTAACGTCCCATCGACGGACGGAGGCCTTTCCAAGCCCATCGGTGTCCCCTACTGACCGTGGGCAGGGCGGGGAATTTTGCGGAGATAAATCTCAACACTGACCCAGCTGGGACTCGAACCTGGGAACTACAGATTACGAGCCTGGCGCGCTACCGACTGAGCCACCCCCGCCCTCCAATCGTCATGTAAACATGGTTATTATTAACAACCGTGAGTGTACTCTTTGCTTGTTTTAAGTTAACAACAATAAGTGTACTCTTCGACCTTTGATGCGCTTATAAACTTGTCATGAATTTCTTCTTCGACCCCTTGATGAGCTTATAAATTAATCAAACAATTTAAAACAAACTTTCAACAATTTTTACAAATGTCCTTTTTTCCCAAACAACACCGGGCATCTGACTAGTAAAAAAAATATACACTATTTTGCACTAAACCTCCTGAACTACTGTTCTTTATAAGTACAGGTTTTAAGGTTGTAATAATTTTTGCCCTAAACTCCTTTCGGCCCCCTATCGATCCCTTTCTTTTTATTCACCCTCTGCAGAGTCCCATCGATTCCAAACGGTAAATATAGACCACTTTGGGAAACCTGATCTAGACAGAATATAGCGCATACGTTTCCATCTAGATCAGTCGTTCCCAACCTGTGGTACGCGTACCGGTCCGGTACGCGAATGTCGAGCTACCGGTACGCGATAAGTGAATGAAATAATAATGAAAACAATATTTTTATACAATACATCGCCAAACCCGAGCGTATTGTCTGTCTTTTTTCAATCTGAATACTTTCTCTTTCTATGGTAGTAGGTAACAACGTGACTTAGGGGCGGGGGTGGTTCAGTCGGTAGCGCGCCAGGCTCGTAATCTGTAGTTCCCAGGTTCGAGTCCCAGCTGGATCAGCGTTGAGCTTTATCTCCGCAAAATTCTCCGCCCTGCCCACGGTCAGTAGGGGACACCGATGGGCTTGGAAAGGCCGCCGTCAGTCGGATGGGACGTTAAGCCGTGGTCCCGTGTGCGGAGAGCCATACCCTGTGCACGTTAAAGAACACGCTGGATGGCCTTGACGGGAGGCTACCATCTGTCTCCCAACAGCTGTTCCAGTGGGTCCCCTCCCCCAACCTTCTCTGAGCCTTTGGGGTCCATGTGACCTGGCCATTTAGCCCATGGTGTGCAAAAAAGTGCCGATCAGAGGTAAAACAACCCAACCCAATCCAACAACGTGACTCATAGTCATAAACTCATAGTCCAAAAATATTTACCTACTGGTGCGCCACCATATTGTTTACTATACATACCGGTACAACATCTTAAAAAGATTGGGAACCTAGGATCTAGATAGAAACTAGGCGTGAACAGAGCCATCCAAAGAGGATGGGCTGCCTCTCTCTTGTTACATATCTGATATGCACCCCTGAAGTCTTGTTCAAACAAATGATGCAGTATTGTAACTGAATAAATGAAATAATCTATGAAAATGCAACTCTTCACCAGAGAAAATTCTTCTCGGCATTTCTACAGTTGCTGCTTTATTAAGTACCAAAGTGAATTTCGAAAGAATACCGACTTGAATTCATGTGGTTAGCTAACACTTCCAAAGCCTTGTTTGAATTCCTTTCCAGATTTCCACAAAATCACAATAAATTCCCTGCACTCCGTCTGATCCTCTGGTTGAATATTTCAACGCCGGATCCTACTTCGCAAGCTACTACTTCATCTCCATAGGTATTTTCAAACTGCAGTCAGCATTCCCATCTTCATACATATTCATCTTCCCCGTGCGCTGTCTGCATCTCCGACAAGCGTCACATTTCTTGTGCAACAGTTCCTCAATTTATAGCCATCGTTGCGGGTTCAATAGGCTCCTGTAATGTCTAATCGGATTACGACTTAAGTGATTAGTGACTTGCATATTTCTTCGCCACATGCAGAGAAATAGGTGCTTGCCTTTTTCATTCTAATGATTGAGAGGCTGAAGAATGAGGACACTTAACTGTCAGCGGGAGGTTTTCCCGGATAGAAAATCGTTTGAAGAACAGTCAGTTATCGATCACGATTGGGAATGTTTCCGAAGAAAAGAACACTAAACCGGAATTGTTGTCCTTCTACGAATATCTTGGATTACGTCATCTTCCTCGAATCAGCAGATTGAGGGAAAAAGAATGAAGAACTCAGGTGTCAATCTCTAGCCAAAATCTTTTAATTGAGGGCAGGAATGTGTCCTGTGAATAAATTCAGAGAATGAAGTTAATCTGTTTGTTTTTTCCAACAGCGATATCTTAAGCTGTTGTAATGGTTTTGTTAATTGAAATAACTGGGTTATGTCCCGCGACAGATTTGATGGAAAAGGTTCAAAGGCGATTGTCTAATCTACTGTGATTGATATACCTTGCGTCAAACTAAAGTGGAGTAAACAAAAATGAATATTATATACAGCCATCTAAAATACATTTTTCAACGTACTGTAACATAAAATGTAGAATACTTTAGGATGCAAGGGAAGATACTCTTATTCTATACACCTGAAATAAGCATTTTACTTGTGGGGGGGGCGAAGACTCAGTCGGTAGCTCCTCAGGCTCGTAATTTGTAGCTCCCAGATTCATGGGGCGGGGGTGGCTCAGTCGGTAGCGCGCCAGGCTCGTAATCTGTAGTTCCCCGGTTCGAGTCCCAGCTGGGTCAGCGTTGAGATTTATTTCCGCAAAATTCCCCGCCCTGCCCACGGTCAGTAGGGGACACCGATGGGCTTGGAAAGGCCGCCGTCCGTCGGATGGGACGTTAGCCGTGGCCCCGTGTGCGGGAGAGCCATACCCTGTGCACTTTAAAGAACACGCTGGATGGCCTTGACGGGAGGCTACCATCTGTCTCCCAACAGCTGTTCCAGTGGGTCCCCTCCCCCAACCTTCTTTGAGCCTTCGGGGTCCATGTGACCTGGCCATTTAGCCCATGGTGTGCAAAAAAGTGCCGCTCAGAGGTAAAACAACCCAACCCTTTCTGTATCAGATCTTAAGGAGATACAAAACCAGAATGAAAGTCTAAGTGGAAAATTTGAGGTAGAGAGAATTAAAAATAGCTGCCAAAAGACACAATCAGCATTTTAGTGGTTTCATTTAAAATGATGCATAAATATTTCTTAATACCTATATAGCTAATGACATTTGCGAATATCTGTAACTTCGATCCACCAACAATCTGAGACTTTTCTTCTGCAGCATACATACACAGTCGTATTAGAATAATATGACCACCCACGGAATCACAGTGTACCGGCCCAGGCGCGTTACAGAGTGCACATGACAAGGTCGACCACACGGAGATATAAGCGGCCGGCCTGGACAGATGAGCCATAGTTTGTAACGTGAGCACAATGGGCAGAGGTATTGATTTGACGGGCGTTCAAAAAGGAATGATCATCGGCTACCCCGCAAAGATTGGAAGCATCTCAGAAACAACAGACTTCGTGGGCTGTTCGTGAGGTGCTGTAGTAAGGGTGTACCAAGAATGGACTGGCACACCGAGTACCTCCAGACGGGAGCGGGGTGGCTCAGTCGGTAGCGCGCCAGGCCTGTAATCTGTAGTTCCCAAGTTCGAGTCCCAGGTGGGTCAGCGTTGAGATTTATCTCCACAAAATTCTCCTCCCTGCCCACGGTCAATAGGGGACCGATGGGCTTGGATAGGTCGCCATCCGTCGGATGGGAACGTTAAGCCGTGGCCCCATGTGCGAGAGAGCCATACCCTGTGCACGTTAAAGAACACGCTGGATGGCCTTGACGGGAGGCTACCATCTGTCTCCCAACAGCTGTTCCCGTGGGTCCCCTCCCCCAACCTTCTCTGAGCCTTCGGGGTCCTTGTGACCTGGCCATTTAGCCCATGGTGTGCAAAAAAGTGCCACTCAGAGGTAAAATAACCCAACATAAATAAATCAAAACGACAGAGCTCTATTGGTCCTCAACTTACTACATCGATTAGGCTCAGGAGCCAAAAAACCACTTCACCGTAATCTCTCGATTCCATTTAACCGAACTCCACGACAAAACGGGGAAACGGAATTCCAAAAGACAAAATATCCATCCACATACACGAATGGAATGGTCAGAGGAAGACACACTAACAAGAAGAAAGTCACACACGCTGAGCAGTTATTTTCAGACACAGCAGATCCATCCGAACAACTCGTAACTAAGCAACGGGATTGTGATGCAGCAACATTCACCGTCACCATGGAAGGTCGCGAGATTGACAAGGCGTCGCCAATGTCTGTTAATATTGTTATGGCGACAGAAAGAGAGAATGGTTTCGTGGGAAGATCGTACATTTCGTTTTGGACGTTTTGTTTTTTACGTCATAGTGTGTAAGGATGCTCAGTGAATAACAACACTATAGATAATGGCTGTTCTAGACACATCACCATGGAAACCAAACTTATGATCTCTCTCTCCTCAAGCAACAACCACCACTGCCCATCCATGTGGGAGTCACCAACACTGATATTATATCTTCTAAATTTTGTTCTGGTTTCGGTCAACCGTTCTTAATGCTTTTTCTCTCCAAATCCCATATCTATTGTACGTGGTCAAACATAAATCGACTTATATTAATGCTGGAAAACACCATCTCCCCCCCCCCCCCTTCGCTTCTTTCTGAGCATGTAGCGAAAGAAAATATTTTCTGCTTTCTGAGAACGATTTCTCCAACCGAGACATGATGTTTATGAAAGCGTTAGAAGAGAGTTGGAAAGCGTTCGCCAAGTGTTTATACAAAGGGGAGTTTGAGTTTTATAGGTTCGAGGAAAATATTAAGAAACTTACTTTGTTAAACTTGGAGGAAAAAATTTTATAGCGGAGGATTCCTTGAAATGAGCCTTGAAATGAACAGTTGACAACGAGAGTTTGAGGAAGTGATGCGGATATTGAGGAAAAAGATCCAGTGATGGAGATACTGTGTTTCTGCTTAAGGTCTCGCCTTCATAATAGATCATCTCTATGGCGCATTAAACTGACAAGCTCGGGGCGGGGGTGGCTCAGACGGTAGCGCGCCAGGCTCGTAATCTGTACTTCCCAGGTTAGAGTCCCAGCTGGGTCAGCGTTGAAATTTATCTCCGCAAAATTCCCCGCCCTGCCCACGGTCAGTAGGGAACACCGCTGGGCTTGGAAAGGCTGCCGTCCGTCGGATGGAACGTTAAGCCGTGGCCCCGTGTGCGGGAGAGCCATACCCTGTGCACGTTAAAGAACACGCTGGATGGCCTTGACGGGAGGCTACCATCTGTCTCCCAACAGCTGTTCCAGTGGGTCCCCTCTCCCAACCTTCTCTGAGCCTTCGGGGTCCATGTAACCTGGCCATTTAGCCCATGGTGTGCAAAAAAAGTGCCGCTCAGAGGTAAAACAACCCAACTGACAAGCTCCTGTCAGATCTCTATGGTACATTAAACTGACAGATTCCTGTCATGGCAAGTAGCTTCTTGAGCGATAAAGTTGTTTTCTTGACAAATTCATCAATTTCATCATGCGATTAGAGTTCTTCTCACTGGTTCCTTGGGGGCGGGGGACGGGGGCTCAGTCGATAGCGTAATATGTAATGGTAGTTCCAGGTTCGAGTCTCAGCTGCGTCAGCTTTGGCCAGCTGGGTCGTAATCTGTAGTTCCCAAGTTCGAGTCCCAGCTGGGTCAGCTTTGAGATTTATCCCCGCCCTGCCCACGGTCAGTAGGGGACACCTATGGGATTGGAAAGGCTGACGTCCGTCGGATGGGACGTTAAGCAGTGGCTCCATATGCGGGAGAACCATACACTCTGCACGTTAAAGAACACGCTGGGTGGCCTTAACAGGAGGCTACCATCTGTCTCCCAACAGCTGTTCCAGTGGGTCCCCTCCCCTAACCTTCTCTGAGCCTTCGGGTTCCATGTGACCTGGCCAATTACACCATGGTGTGCAAAGGAGCTCAGAGGAAAAACAACCCAACAACCCAATTGGTTTCTTGCTAATTGTTTTCTTCCTTTGGCTGGTTGACTTCGTCGTTAATGTATTAAAGTTACAGGATCATGCATTTTAATTGCGCAAAATTTTAGTACTTATGCTATGTATACTGTATACACAGTTGTATCAGAATAATATGACCACCTACCATAGCATATGTATGGTAGGTGGTCATATTATTCTGACACGACTGTGTATGTTTAATGCGCCAGTTTTTGTATTACTTGAGTCTTAATATTTCCAAACCTATTACAGGTCTTAAAAACTTTAGAACATTTAACTGATTAACGTCGTAGGAAAAAAAACACAAATTTTCTCCTAAATATTTACTTGAAATTAACAGTAAAAAACAACTTCAATCGGACTCCCTGCTAATGGCGGACATTATCCTGAACACTGATGACTCATGTTCAAATCAGATATAAAGACGTTAGGGTGAATTCAAAAACCATCATCTGAAGGCATCTTCATTATAAGCCTTCCCTAACAGAATTCCGAGGCACAAAACAGGTCCAAATTCCAATCGCTCTTGGAGATGTTATTATATGGAGCATCTCCAGTACGAACACGTGTTTAGCTGTCAATGTTGCTTTGCCTAATGATAAGCGAAAAAAGCTACCATGCCGACATCATGAAGGTGACGAGTGTTCACAACATTCTTCCCCCCCCCACACACAACCCTTCTCCATTCCTGATTGCACTAGTAGGTTAGTCACCCTTTTCTCGGCGAAGGTCGTCGATGAGGTCGTCGGGCCTAGTCGACACTCCCCAGCACGCGTGGATGGGGTCAAGGCAGTCCAAAGACCTTGAACGTGGAAAGCCAGAATGGTATTGTGTAAACAGATGAGGCGTTCTCGAGCAAATTGGCTGATATCTGCTCCTGCATGTTTTGCCACTTGTGCGAAAGGAATAATTGTGGAAAGCGGAGAAGAAATCTTTCACAAAACTGTTTGACTAATGGAAAAACGTCTGTAACGATTAATGGAATATTTGGGGATGACGCAAGTAAAGCTAAATAGAATAATCTGTCCCGTGCCGAGTGGTTAGCGGGCTTGGTTACTGATCAAAGAGATCTGGGTTCGAGCCCCGGGTAAGACATGGATGTTGCGTTGTCTTTCTGCTGAGGTCCCGCCATCTTCACAGACTTCCTCCTATGGCGTATAAACTGAGAGGTTCCTGTCATATATCTGTGGCAGATTGAGGGAATTTGTATTTACTTATTTATTTATCATATGTATTTAAAATATGGAGCCGGGTTTGGCTCAGTCGGTAGCACGCCAGATTTGTAATCAGTAACCAGGTTCGAGTCTCAACTGTACAAGTGTTGAGATTTATACCCGCAGAACCTCCACCTGCCCTAGGTGAGAATGGAGCACCGATGGACTTGCAAAGACCGCAGTCCATCGAATCGGAAGGAAAGCAGTGATCATGTGTGCAGGAAGGCGACACCCTGTGCCCGTTAAAGAACACGCTGGATGGCGAAGATTACCATATATCCTTTAACAGCTATCTAGTGGGTTCCTTCCCCAAACTTCTCTTAGCCCTTGGGGTCTTTGTGACCTGGCCATTTAGCCCATTGTGTGCAAAAAAAGCGCCACTCAAACAATGCAAATTATTTAGAGCAGTGTTTCTCAACCTTTTATGCTTCACGTACCCCCTGGAAATGTGTATGTAACTGGCGTACCCCTTGTTAGATAGATAAAACTATAGTTATAGTATAACAATGGGAATAAAATAAAACATATATATAATATATATCTAGGGACTTTTGAGCTCTCACGTTGTACCCCAAAACATTTTACCGCGTACCCCACGTTGAGAACCCCTAATTTAGAGCATCAGTGTGGTTTGGAACCTTTCTACATTAAAATGAATTATATTACTACTTTATGCTAATAATTTATTGTTAATATGTATCATTAGCTCTCTTCGAACAGAGGGTCTCCTGGATACACATCAGTTGGTCTGCTAGTTGAGCTAAAAGCAGTGCCAATTTTCACTTGCTTGCAATAAGGCTATGTCGGAATGATGCATTGCGCTATTTAAGATAATAATAGGGAATTGTTTACTTAGGAAAAATTTTGATGCTACATTAAATTCCATAAATTAAAGAATAACCGTATCTTAATGTCAATGAAAAGCTCATTTCGAAGCTCAATAACTTCTAAATTATGATTTTTTTTTTTGGTTTTGAAAAATGTCATTGCAGATTTCAATTAAATAAATCAATATCTCGATTTTCAATAATATTCGTTCAGTATTCAATGAGTTATGGAAGTTTGAATAATGAACAATAGCAATGCCAGTCATAAATATTGACTTCAGAAGTTAATTAAAACTTAGTAATAAATATTGCATCAAAGTGTTTAATAAAATAAGTTTGTATTTTAGATCTTTGTGTAAAGAATTCTTTCAGTATTCTTCAGTTTTGTATAAGTTTCTAAAAGGGCTGGCATTGCTATTTTTAAATATTCAAACTTCCATAACTCATTAAATACAGAACGAATATTGTTGAAAATCGAGATATTGATTTATTTGATTGAAATCTTTATTTGCAATCACATTTTTCAAAACAAAACAAACATATTTAGAAGTTATAGAGCTTCTGTGTTAGCTTCCCACTGATAAATCATAAGGTAGGATTGTTCCTGAATCTATGGAAACCAGTGTACAGTCGCTCAAAAAAGTATCCGAACACCATGGTTGATTACAGAATTCAGAAAAATATCTGGCAACGATTTTTTTAGAAATTAGTGATTTGGCAACCTTCGTGTCACGTGATTGCAGAATTCAGGAAAAATATCTGGAGCGTGTACAGCAACTGTACACGCTCCAGTTACCGTTCACAGCAAACTGGAGCGTGTGCAGTTACTGCACACGCTCCAGTTTGCTGTGAACGGTGACTGCACATGCTCAATATTTCCGTGAGTGAGCTCACACGATCTAGTATCAAAATAATATGACCACCTACAGACGCTCGAAAAAGTATCCGAACACTATGGTTGATTACAGAATTCAGAAAAAATATCTGGGAACGACTTTTTTAGAAATTAGTGATCTGGCAACCTTCGTGTCACGTGACACGAAGGTTGCCAGATCACTAATTTCTAAAAAAAATTCGTTGCCATATATTTGCAGTGGATACCTTTTTGAGCGACTGGTACATCTGTGAAGGTCAAAACATGAATTCACGTAAAACCAATTATATGAAATGATATGAAACTTCTGATGATGATTGCAACCATTTAATCAGTCTTTAATAACTAAAAGGAAGCACCATTCATCCTTTGATTATTTCAGTATTTTCTCTCATTTAGTAATGAATCGCTCTTAAAGATTATAACGTCGTTACACAAGAATTTTCAATTACTACAGATTTCTTCAAGTAGATTTCGTTCCAAACGACTTTAATGGTTTTTAATTTTGTCTCTAATTAATTATAATTACTTTAAAGCTTGAAATATATTCTCTTTATTAATGATAATATGTAGAATGTAAGGTCGCTCTTCTAGACTAGAGCCGTTTAGTTAAAGCTGTTTTCTCTAAAATGTTGTTCGCTAGAACAGTTGGATCGATAGCATATAAAGGTCAATAACAAAAAATTTTAGCAAAATTTTCAAAAAGAAAAAAAAAAACATTTGTTATTTTTAGAGCCTCTACGGAGAGTTGGGTTGGGTTGTTTTACCTCTGAGCGGCACTTTTTTGCACACCATGGGCTAAACGGCCAGGTCACATGGACCCCGAAGGCTCAGAGAAGGTTGGGGGAGGGGACCCACTGGAACAGCTGTTGGGAGACAGATGGTAGCCTCCCGTCAAGGCCATCCAGCGTGTTCTTTAACGTGCACAGGGTATGGCTCTCCCACACACGGGGCCACGGCTTAACGTCCCATCCGACGGACGGCGGCCTTTCCAAGCCCATCGGTGTCCTCTACTGACCGTAGGCAGGGCGGGGAATTTTGCGGAGATAAATCTCAACACTGACCCAGCTGGGACTCGAACCTGGGAACTACAGATTACGAGCCTGGCGCGCTACCGATGAGCCACCCCCCACCCCCTCTACGGAGAGCAGCATCTTTTTCTCTGGCGAAGTTCTCAGAGCTTTACGTTATTTTCATATTGTTGCTCTAGGTTCTCTACACATAAAAAAATCCACTGATGGAATAATTGTTTTAAGATTTTTTTTACAGTGAACAAAAATATAAATCTTGAATTCAAAATGGTTGGAGGTGGATTTAATCATAGGAAAAGCAAGATATGAAAAACTTTCGGCTTCATGAACAGTTATTGCAGCAGAAAATAATTAATGTTACAACACTTATTCTGTCTGTTTACGGAGGGGTGGGAGGCAGAATGGCTCAGTCGGTAGCGTGCTGCGTGTAGGTTCATTATCTGCAGTTGCCAGGTTCGAGTCCCAGCTGGGCCAACGTTGAGATTCATTTCCGCAAAACTCTCCAACCTGCTTTCGGTCAATAAGGGCCAATGATGGGCTTGGAAAAGCCGCCGTTCATCGGATGGGATATTAAGCCTTAGCTCCGTGTGCGGGAGAGCCGTACGTTGTACACGGTAATGAACACACTAAATGGAGTCTATCATATAATAACAGGAGTCTATCATCTGTCTCCTAACAGCTGTACAGGGGATCCCCTTCCCCAACCTTCTCTGGGCCTTCGGGGTCCTTGTGACCTTGTCATTTAGTCCATTGTATGCAAAAAGGTGCCACTCAGAGGTAAAACAAAGGGGCGGGGGTGGCTCAGTCGGTAGCGCGCCAGGCTCGTAATCTGTAGTTCCCAGGTTCGAGTCCCAGCTGGATCAGCGTTGAGATTTATCTCCGCAAAATTCCCAGCCCTGCCCACGGTCAGTAGGGGACACCGATGGGCTTGGAAAGGCCGCCGTCCGTCGGATGGGACGTTAAGCCGTGGCCCCGTGTGCGGGAGAGCCATACCCTGTGCACGTTAAAGAACACGCTGGATGGCCTTGACGGGAGGCTACCATCTCTCTCCCAACAGCTGTTCCAGTGGGTCCCCTCCCCCAACCTTCTCTGAGCCTTCGGGGTACATGTGACCTGGCCATTTAGCCCATGGTGTGAAAAAAAAGTGCCGCTCAGAGGTAAAACAACCCAACTCTGGCAGTAATCACAGCAGGTGCAGAATTTTCTCCTTCTTTTCTCCATTTCATTATCATCATTTGAGCTGGTCCCTCGGGTTTATATCTAGCGATAATTATGCTAACAAACTGAGATAAATTAAGAAGATGTCCACCCAAGTAAGAATTATTACGATGAAATTTCAGGGTTGTTGGGTTGTTTTACCTCTGAGCGGCACTTTTTTTGCACACCATGTGCTAAATGGCCACGTCACATGGACCCCGAAGGCTCAGAGAAGGTTGGGGACCCACTGGAACAGCTGTTGGGAGACAGATGGTAGCCTCCCGTCAAGGCCATCCAGCGTGTTCTTTAACGTGCACAGAGTATGACTCTCCCGCACACGGCGCCACGGCTTAACGTCCCATCCGACGGACGGTGGCCTTTCCAAGCCCATCGGTGTCCCTTACTGACCGTGGGCAGGGCGGGGAATTTTGCGGAGATAAATCTCAACGCTGACCCAGCTGGGACTCGAACCTGGGAACTACAGATTACGAGCCTGGCGCGCTACCGACTGAGCCACCCGCCCCTTGTTTAACAATACCTGAATCTTGCATATATTCATAGAGGTGATGTTCGCCCATATAGGAAAATTTATTTTGGATTAAATTAAATATTATTAATATACAATTAAATACCAAAATAAACAATTGGTAATTTTATATAATTTTAAGTCATTATATTTTCAATATAATAAAATACATTTTTAATTAATAAATGCACTAATGAATAAAAATATCAATATGTAAATTACTCATATACAACTATGTATTAATTTATATATTAATAAGCAAATATAGGTATTTTTATTATTTTGTGCTGTACTCTCATTTCTAGAGACAAAATATTTACATTACTCTCTCTCTTAACTATAATGCTTGTGCAAAGAAAACTTTCTTTTTCATAAATTAATGAAATAAAACTTCTATAAAAACAAAGCAAAATACAAAGATCGGCGGAAAACATCACAGGTTAATTGCAAAAGTACATAATACAGTGTTTGTTGTGAATGAAACTAAGAAATGGGATAAGCACAAAAAAGAAATATAGCCCACATTTAATTTGGAATTAAAAAGGTGAGGGAAGAGGGTTCACTTCAGACAAGTTTCTGACTGGAGAATTCTCTAGAAACGTTTGCCCTTATTATTATGCCGCAAAACTAAATCCAAAACAAGCAGATAACAAAAAAAAACAGCAGCTAATAACAATAATGCCCCTGTTCAGAACCGCCGAGCAATTCGGACTCTTGTCTCCAGTGAATCGAGACTGTAATAATTGTTGGGTAATTAACGTTGGGAGGCAACTTAAATTCCTCGAATATATCGCCGAGTGTAATTGAATCGACTCGTTCGCATCAGAGCGAAAGCTTAATACCGACTCGACTTAAATAAATCAAGAGAAACGGAGCGCAAACAATTAAGTGGGTTTTGTCGTACGTTAGAAGCTGAAAGATGGGAACAAAAGAACAGCATCCCAGGATCCAGAGGATCTTTCTTCTTCTTCATCCCAATGCTACGTGATGGAAGCAACGCGTTTGAGATAACAAGGGAACTGAGGAAGAGGGAAATTTTTGTAAAAAAAAAAGGAAGTGGTAATGTATACAAGAGAGTAAAGGCGAATTGGGGAAATAGCTCACATTCCTCGGCAACACTTCAGCGGAAGAAATTAAAGTGCTGGGTAAAAAATTTAGGGAGATTGAGGTAGAAGCCAATTTTCGCTTAATTAGACATTATGTCAACCTTAAAGTCTCTGAACAATTTGACAGTTAGCGACGAGGTTTTAGGTTTGTTTTTAAAATCATTAATATGCAAATATATATTTCTTAAGCATTTTTCTAGTTTTTTTTTTAAATTTAATTATTATGTTATTTAATAGATAGATTTAATTAATATTACATATTATAGCATGTGCGAAAGGAATATTTTTGTTTTGTTTTTATGAAACTATTTGTTTGAAAGAGGTTATTTTACCGAAAAAAGAAGATTTAAATTGGAGTCGATCATTTTTCGATGTTTCTCATTCTTCCATCTTAGTGACATCACTAATTATTTTATTACTAAGTGAAATTAAATTTAATAAGATTTTTAATAATTATTAAATTGCTAGTATTGGGAAAAACATATTCATATTAATACTTTCAATCTGGATCATTAATTTTAGAGCCATTTGAAATTAATCAAAATTTCTTTGGGAAATGTTTAGCATTGTTTGTAATATTAAGCGTAAATATGCGTTAATCATGTGTATTATTGCGAAGCATTACTGAATAACAGTTGGCTAAGTAACTTAATATGATTAAATTTAAATCTGATATTGCTATTAAAGTAGCTACTTAAGCATTTTTCAAATTAAAATGAAATGAAAATTATGAATGAAACCAAGAAATGAGATAGACATAAAAAAATTGAATTACCTACCAAAGAAAACCACGGAAAAGAACAGTCAGGAGTATCCGCTACGAATATTTGATGTTATTTTTCGTACAGAATAACAAGATTTTTAGTCAACCTTGTAACAAGCCCATCGTGCAATTCTACGTAGTTTAGAAATTAAACTTGGGATAGATTTCTGATGGAGACGAGTAAGGGTGAATGGTTGATCTGAACTTTTCTCAATGGGTTGGGTCGTTTTACCTCTGAGCGGCACTTTTTTGCACACCATGGGCTAAATGGCCAGGTCACATGGACCCCGAAGGCTCAGAGAAGGTTGGGGGAGGGAACCCACTGGAACAGCTGTTGGGAGACAGATGGTAGCCTCCCGTCAAGGCCATCCAGCGTGTTCTTTAACGTGCACAGGGTATGATGGCTCTCCCGCTCACGGGGCAACGGCTTAACGTCCCATCCGACGGACGGGGGCCTTTCCAAGCCCAATGGTGTCCCCTACTGTCCGTGGGCAGGGCGGGGAATTTTTGCGGAGATAAATCTCATCGCTGACCCAGCTGGGGCTCGAACCTGGGAACTACAGATTACGAGCCTGGCGCGCTACCGACTGAGCCACCCCCGCCCCATTTGGCTTCTTGATATCCGAATCCTGCAAAAAGATGAAACAAAAATACTCCATATGAAAAGAAGCAAATATGAAAGATTTAAAAGCTGTTAATGACTATAATATACCTATTTGAATTATTTATTTTTCTACTGTTTATAAGGGTAGCTCAAATAAAAAATAGGCAACTATTATAGCTGGATAATAGACTGAGTGATCTCTGTGTACTCACACGGGGAAACAGATATAAATAGAAGTAATTCATCAACACTAGAATCAGTGCAATCATCGGCTTGAACGCGATAGACGCTGTGGAGATTCGAGACAAACCCCGAATAGAAACATCCAAAAATAATTGAACAATGTGCGGTATGCTGACGTTGTAATTTGAATATCAAGGTCTTCCGTTGATTGAATTTCTGGGCCGTGGTGACAACATCAACTAGCGATGATATTGCTAAACTATGGGCATTCGGGTTGGGTTGGGTTGTTTTACCTCTGAGCAGCACTTTTTTGCACACCATGGGCTAAATGGCCAGGTCACATGGACCCCGAAGGCTCAGAGAAGGTTGGGGGAGGGGACCCACTGGAACAGCTGTTGGGAGACAGATGGTAGCCCCCCGTCAATGCCATCCAGCGTGTTCTTTAACGTGCACAGGGTATGTCTATCCTGCACACGGGGCCACGGCTTAACGTCCCATCCGACGGACGGCGGCCTTTCCAAGCCCATCGGTGTCCCCTACTGACCGTGGGCAGGGCGGGGAATTTTGCGGAGATAAATCTCAACACCGACCCAGCTGGGACTCGAACCTGGGAACTACAGATTACTAGCCTGGCGCGCTACCGACTGAGCCACCCCCGCCCCATGGGCATTCGGAAACAGGCGATAAAGTCGAAACGACTACAACCCTTGAGCTAAACTGTTGTTTTGATGCGTGACAACGTCCACTCGCTTATTGCCCAAGTATCATTAATAACGTTGAACAAGTACGGTTGGTAACATCTGGGACATCCTCCCTATAGCCTTGGCATCTCCCCTCTTAGATATTTCACATTTCGGACCTCTAAAAAACTCCATGAAAAAAAGGAAGAGTTGCGGTTCATTGTCACAGACTTCATGTAACAATCAAATCGTTCTAGGAAAGATGCTATCATGTCGCTGATTTCATGTTGGAACACATGACTCGATAGACATGATAAATTTGAACAGGTAAATAAATTAATTACGCTTCATTTCCGAATTGTCCACTTTTCATTTTCTCGACCCTTACATTTATTTATTTCATGGCTATGAATGACAATTCGAAATCAACTCGAGAGCATTTTAATCCTTCCCATCCCATTCAGAGGAATGCAATGAAGCCTTTTCAAAGACGAACCATGTAATAAAGCTTAAATTTCCGGGTGAGGAATGGGGCGGGGGTGGCTCAGTCGGTAGCGCACCAGGCTCGTAATCTGTAGTTCCCAGGTTCGAGTCCCAGCTGGGTCAGCGTTGAGATTTATCTCCGCAAAATTCCCCGCCCTGCCCACGGTCAGTAGGGGACACCGATGGGCTTGGTAAAGGCCGCCGTCCGTCGGATGGGACGCTAAGCCGTGGCCCCGTGTGCGGGAGAGCCATACCCTGTGCACGTTAAAGAACACGCTGGATGGCCTTGACGGGAGGCTACCATCTGTCTCCCAACAGCTGTTCCAGTGGGTCCCCTCCCCCAACCTTCTCTGAGCCTTCGGGGTCCATGTGACCTGGCCATTTAGCCCATGGTGTGCAAAAAAGTGCCGCTCAGAGGTAAAACAACCCAACCCAAATCCGGGTGAGAAAAAGCAGAGATTAACCTGAACTTTGGCACAGGAGAGTAGTTAAACAATGCCTCACGTTTTCGTCCTCAACCCCGTGTAATTTTCATGGGGGAAATAAAATTTATACTTGGCTTCTCATCGAAAAAAACCCGTGTAAATTTTTTTTATACGGTATTGTTATCGTAAGAGATCTAAAAAAAACCCCGTCGACTAGTCTGAGCACGTGTTGTGTCGACTCGCATGTATTGCTTCCCCATTTCTACAGGGAAATGGCGCAGAGTGACGTCACAGGGAATTTGGAAATGTTACGTCATCAGGGTGGGACAGATCGTATATGGACATATCTACATATTGCTTTCTCCCACATTGCTCTCCTCCTTCTGCAAAAATAGAGAAAAAAATCGACAGAATCGACTGGGTTCTAAGGAGGCATTATATCAGAATGATGGATTTGTTACAAAATCAGCCATAGGGAGGATCGCCCCCATATTAATAGCAGCATCTGTTTTGTGTACCGCATCAGAACTTGATGGGGCGGGGGTGACTCAGTCGGTAGCGCGCCAGGCTCGTAATCTGTAGTTCCCAGGTTCGAGTCCCAGCTGGGTCAGCGTTGAGATTTATCTCCTCAAAAATTCTCCGCCCTGCCCACGGTCAGTAGGGGACACCGATGGGCTTGGAAAGGCCGCCGTCCATCGGATGGGACGTTAAGCAGTGGCCCCGTGTGCAGGAGAGCCATACTCTGTGCACGTTAAAGAACATGCTGGATGGCCTTGACGGGAAGCTACCATTTGTCTCCCAACAGCTGTTCCAGTGGGTCCCCTCTCCCAACCTTCTCTGAGCCTTCGGGGTCCATGTGACCTGGCCATTTAGCCCATGGTGTGCAAAAAAGTGCCGCTCAGAGGTAAAACAACCCAACCCAGAACTTGATACGCAGGAACTATTGCTAGATTTTTTCCTGAGCCGAAGTCTCCAGGATCCTACCTTGCATCAGCCCCACAAATGTACTACCCCTATCCTCGTGAACGTTGTTCTAGTTTGGTTGGTGGTTGGTCAAATAATCCCTACCGTTCCCGTGACATATTATCCTAGCTACCCAATCAAGCAAGAACAATATTTTTATAATAATTTTGGACCATCGAAACTCTGAGCAAGATATACCTCAATCGGCGAGATATACCTCAAAACATTCTCTGCAAATAGCCAAACCCACAAACTGCAAACCTGCCGTCGGTAAGTTGGGTTGTTTTACCTCTGAGCGGCACTTTTTTGCACACCATGGGCTAAATGGCCAGGTCACAAGGACCATGAGGGCTCAGAGTAGATTGGAGGAGGGGATTAACTGGAACAGCTGTTGGGAGACAGATGGTAGCCTCCCGTCAAGGACATCCAGCGTGTTCTTTAGCGTGCACAGGGTATGGCTCTCCCGCACACGTGACCACGACTTAACGTCTCATCCGATGGACAGCGGTCTTTCCAAGCCCATCGGTGTCCCCTATTGACCGTGGGCAAGGAGGGGAGTTTTGCGGAGATAAATTTCAACGCTAATCCAGCTTGGATTCGAACCTGGGAACTGCAGATTACGAGCCTGGTGCGCACCGACTAAGTCATCCCCGCCCCTTCGCCGTCGGCAAGACCTGCTATATATTCTTCAGTGCACACGCTGCAGTCAAAAATATCAAAATTCCATTCCACACAGAAAGGAAAAACGAAAGCGAAGAAGACATTCCAATTCCTTTCTGGTAAACATCTTTGAAAGCTTAGTTTTTTTCCTTAGAAACCATTGTTTGTAATTTTTTCATAACACGGTAAACACAGAAATCTCTTGGAAAAGAAGAAAACGTTTCTCAGTCCAACCATTGCAGCAACGTTAGTTATTTGATTTCTTTTTCACAGTCCATAGCCACCAAACACAAAAGCAATGCTGTCCGTCATCGATACTGCCGATATCACCATCACTTGCAGCTTTGAAACTTCCAGAGAACTTGATCACCAGCTTACAGTCATCTCCATGGTAACGACAGACGCCACTGGCTCGATCTAAACTGTAAACAACTTTGACCTTGATGATATCCCAACAGGTAATTTCCGTTCACGGTTGATTCTGTGGAATCGAAAAAATGGCTGATGAGTTGTGAAACTCGCAAAATGATGCCAGTGTTTTTCATTAAAATGTCTTTCATTTTAATTCACAATTGTTTAAATTACTGATATTAAAACATCAATAACGAAATTTTACCGAAGAAAAGAGCATTTTTATTTTAATACAATGAACTAAAACGACCAAGTGGGAAGAATCTTAAGATCTCAGAGTGGGGCGGGGGTTGCTCAGTCAGTAGCGCGCCAGGCTCATAATCTGTAGTTTACAGGTTCGAGTCTCAGCTGGTTCGGCGTTGAGATTTATCTCCGCAAAATTCCCGCTCTGTCCACGGTCAGTAGAGGACATCGATGGGCTTGGAAAGGCCGCCGTCCGTCGGATGGGACGTTAAGCCGTGGCTCCATTTGCGGGAGAGCCATACCCTGTGCACGTTAAAGAACACGCTGGATGGCCTTGACGGGAGGCTACCATCTGTCTCCCAACAGCTGTTCCAGTGGGTCCCCTCCCCCAACCTTCTCTGAGCCTTCGGGGTCCATGTGACCTGGTCATTTAGCCCATGGTGTGCAAAAAAGTGACGCTCAGAGGTAAAACAACCCAACTCTCAGAACAGTTTTAACTCCTCTGTCGCGCTAAAAATTTACGTTCCTACCTATCACAGAATCAGGTTTAGAACCCCGAATATCTTTGCGATTGTAGTGAATATGGCTTCACTGGAGAGTGCTCTAGCACCATCTGCCACAGAGTTTCTCAGCTTTTCTATAGATTAAAATCATTTCATATCTGTGCTGAGTTTAATTGAAGTTCTGTGAAAGGAGAAGTTGTCAGCTGAGAAACCAGAAGAGGAGCGACGTAATTATTCGCCGGAACTTTTTTTTTTTGCAGTGTTTTAGCTGGTATAAATGTCAAGGGAGATCGATAAGCAACGCGTTGGTGTTCGGAAGAACGGAAAATGGCGGACTGACAACGGGCACATTCGGCAAACTATCAGGTTCTTCTGATACCGAACTATCGGAAGTTCCGAACTATTAAGATGCTGAACTATCCGGAAATTTAATTTAATAAGTAAATTATAAAATGTCCCTAGAAACAGGATAATAATTTCTGGGAACAAGGGGGTGGCTCAGTCGGTAGCGCGCCAGTTTCGTAATCTATAGTTCCCAGGTTCGAGTCTCAGCTGGGACAGCGTTGAGATTTATCTCCGCAAAATTCCCTGTCCTGCCCACGGTCAGTAGGGGACACCGAGGAACTTGGAAAGGCCGCCGTCCGTCGAATGGGACGTTAAGCCGTGGCCCCCGTGTGCGGGAGAGCCATACCCTGTGCACGCTAAAGAACACGCTGGATGTCCTTGACGGGAGGCTACCATCTGTCTCCCAACAGCTGTTCCAGGAGGTCCCCTCCCCCAACCTTCTCTGAGCCATTGGGGTCCATGTTTCTTTTTTTATCAATTTTTGCATGGTGTGCAAAAAAGTGCCGCTCAGAGATAAAACAACCCAACCCAAACTGGGAACAAGAAATTTCCAATTTTTTTTTCATTTACTAAGAAAAAATATTTTTCTTAAATGTCTAACAAATTTAGTCTGTGTTAAACAAACACCTAAGTAAAACAATGGCAAAAGTACTCACAATACTGATTATGCACGTTCTGCTGTTAAAAAATAAGTGACTTCTCTAGTAGCTGCTTGGCGTAAGAATCTGACAGGATATAGACGATATGAGAGGAAGGCGAGGCCTCAGCAAGAAAACATCAGCGGAAAAAAAAATCATTCATTATCTGGGGGAGGGATTCCTTGCTCTGCGACCAACTCCACTAGTTAACATTGTGAGATTTGTTTATTTCAGTAGTTTTAATCAACTGAGAAGTTAATCAGGTATTAACTGAACTTTAAATCAGCCAATGGGACTTCAAATCATCAGGTATTCCGGTGCTCAACCCAGGTCTCTTAGATCAGTAGCCAAGTGTGCTTCAAATCATCAGGAGCCGGTGCTCGAACCCAGGTCCCTTAGATCAGTAGCCAAGTGTGCTTCAAATCATCAGGAGCAAAGTGTGCTTCAAATCATCAGGAGCCAAGTGTACTTCAAATCATCAGGAGCCGGTGCTCGAACCCAGGTCCCTTAGATCAGTAGCCAAGTGTGCTTCAAATCATCAGTAGCCAAGTGTGCTTCAAATCATCAGTAGCCAAGTGTGCTTCAAATCATCAGTAGCCAGGTGTGCTTCAAATCATCAGGAGCCAAGTGTGGTTCAAATCATCAGGAGCCGGTGCTCGAACCCAGGTCCCTTAGATCAGTAGCCAAGCTTGCTAACACACTTGGCCGTGGTCGAGTGGTTAACGTGCTGTTACTCCAAGAAAAAATAACACGATTGGTGCTGTTACTCCAAGAAAAAATAACACGATTGGTGCTGTTACTCCAAGAAAACAACAGTGCATATGCAGGGGGTGGGGGGAGTGCTTAGGGATGCTGAGCACTCTCCACCCCCGCTAGTCCGGCACCATTGAAGTCCCATTGGCTGAAGTCCCATTGGCACCTTTAATGGTTCAGTTAATACTTGAGATGAAGAACTAGTATCTGCTAAGTTAAATAAGGAATAGAACTGTTGTTGGGAGTCGGCTATTACTTATTTAGCTACCCTATGAAGGGGCCTCTGCTGCTAACGTTGCTCTTAACGGATTATCACCCAGCCAAAACCAAACAACCATAAGAGCGGACATCCTGTCACAAGCTGCTATCTTCGCACAAAGCTTTCTCTCTTAAAGCATTCCTTAAGAAACCATAAAAACCCTTTAAAGTTTTTAATCCTCAATTTGCTTTTATTCGGCATCCTCCCTTCTCTCTATAAAAAAAAAAGGTGGTCGTAGCTTCCTGGTACATATTTTTTATCACATGACAACTCCAACACCCGCCTGAGATGCCACAGAGAGAGAGGTGGGAGAAAACTCTGCGTTACCATGACAACGAGCTAGGTCGCGTGCTCTCCGGGTTTAAACTGTTGCACGTGGAGACGGGAGACAGAGCGGAGATACTCCCGGCTAGTAGGCGACGGCTTTTGCCCTTTTCCGGATGTCTTCTTCCGGGAACAACACTCGACGGACTTCCACGAGTTTTTCCGAGCAATCTGTTGACGCTCTCTTGGAAGTGGGGGGGGGAGTTTTTCGTTCTTCTAACTGGGGAAAGTTTCGACGAACACGTGTCTGGGAGAAAGGAAATTATACTTTCTCCCAGACACGTGTTCAGGGGACAGGCGCATATGCAAGGGGTAGGTGGGGTGGGAGGATGCTTAGGGATACTGATTGGATTGGATTGTTTTACCTCTTTTTTGCACACCATGGGCTAAATGGCCAGGCCACAAGGACCCCGAAGGCTCAGAGAAGGTTGGGGGAGGGGACCCACTGGAACAGCTGTTGGGAGACAGATGGTAGCCTCCCGTCAAGGCCATCCAACGTGTTCTTTAACGTGCACAGGGTGTGGCTCTCCCGCACACAGCTTAACGTCCCATCCGACGGACGGCGGCCTTTTCAAGCCCATCAGTGTCCCCTACTGACCGTGGGCAGGGCGGGGAAATTTTGCGGAGATAAATCTCAACGCTGACCCACCTGGGACTCGAACCTGGGAACTACAGATTACGAGCCTGGCGCGCTACCGACTGAGCCACCCCCGCCCCTAGGGATACTGAACACCCATCGCTAGTCCAAGACATTTTTGACATCCCAAGTGAAATTACTTTTTTGTCGTCCTCAAGCAAGTTAACTTTTTGCCGTTTCAAATAACTTTAACTTTTGTCGCCCCTAAAAATATATTTTTTTGATACCTCAAGTAATTTTTTGCCCGTTATAACTGATTTTACAATTTGCCGCCTTAAGCATTCGTGCGATTTTTATGGCTTTGGGTATGTATTTCTGTGCTTCTACATTTGAAACAAATCGCTGATACTTCGCTAGTAAAAGAGTCCCAAAATTACTACGTTCGCAAAATTATGTAAGGCCCTTAGCACTTTGTTTTGCCTTGATACTTTTAATTTAAGTTGAAATTAAAGCAAGCCAAATTAAATTTTTAAGGGTAGTATTCTTATTTAACTCATTTAACATTCCTTATTTAACTTAGCAGCTGTAAATACCCGTCAATATAGAACGAAATTTGGCTCAGTGGGTAATCTGTCTTCTAATATCTGTCCAGTGGGTCCTTTTCCTCAACCTTCTCTGAGCCATTGGGATGCTTGTGACCTGGCCATTTAGCCCATTGTGTGCCAAAAAGTGCCGCTCAGCGTTAAAACAACCCAACGACTCTAACGCTACATCTCTTGCCTTACAACTGAGCGATCTGCCGCGCAATCAATTTAGTGGGTTGGATTGCTTTACCTCTGAGCCGCACTTTTTTGCACACAATGGGCTAAATGCCCAGGTCACAAAGATCACCAAGACTCAGAGAAGATTGAGAGGGGGGGGACCCACTGGAACAACTGTTGGGAGCCAGGTGGTAGCCTCCTGTCAAGGCCATCCAGCGCGTTCTTTAACGTGCACAGGGTATGGTTCTCCTCAAACGGGGCCACGGCTTAACGTCCCATTCGACGGACGGCGGCCTTTCCAAGTCCATCGGTGTCCCCTACTGACCGCGGGCAGGGCGGGGAATTTTGCGGAGATAAATCTCAACGCTGACCCAGCTGGGACTCGAACCTGGGAACTACAGATTACGAGCCTGGCGCGCTACCGACTGAGCCACCCCCGCCCCCGGTATTGCGCCAGGATCACATAGCCTGATGTTCTTACGTTCGAGTCCCCACTGTACCCATGTTGACGCGTTCTTTGATGAACCCTACTTTGACCTCAGGGAGAAAAGGAAACTCCGATATGGTTAGAAATGACGCCGTCTGTCGGTTGGGACTATAAACCATGGCCCGTGTAGCAGGAGACTCTTACCCTCTGCATTTTAAAGAACATATTGGATAGCCTTGACCTGAGGCTTCCGTTTTACCTCTTAGCAATTGTCCATTGGATTTCTTACCCAATTCGGGCGTTGATGGCTCAGTCGGTAGCTCCCAGACTCGTAATGTGCAGTTCCCAGGTTCGAATCGCGCCCGGCCAGCGTTGAGATTAATCTCCGTAAAACTCCCCACTCTGCCCTCGGTCAGTAGGGAACACCGATGGTCTTAGATTAGCCACCGTCCGTCGAGTGGGACGTAAAGCCGTGATCCCTATGTGCGGAAGAGCCATACTCTGTGTTCCCCGCCCTGCCCACGGTCAGTAGGGGGACACCGATGGGCTTGGAAAGGCCGCAGTCCGTCGGATGGGACGTTAAGCAGTGGCCCCGTGTGCGGGAGAGCCATACCCTGTGCACGTTAAAGAACACGCTGGATGGCCTTGACGGGAGGCTACCATCTGTCTCCCAACAGCTGTTCCAGTGGGTCCCCTCCCCCAACCTTCTCTGAGCCTTCGGGGTCCATGTGATCTGGCCATTTAGCCCATGGTGTGCAAAAAAGTGCCGCTCAGAGGTAAAACAACCCAACCCAAAGCCATACTCTGTGCACGTTAAAGAACACGCTATATGGCCTTGATAGGAGGGTACAGTCTGTCTCCTAACAGCTGTCCAGTGAGTCCTCTCCCCCAACCATCTCTGAACCCTCGGAGTCCTTGTGACCTGGCCATTTAACCCATTGTTTGCAAAAAGGGTGCCGCTCAGTGGTAAAACAATCTAAGGCTTTCGTTTATCTCTTAGCAACTGTCCATTGGATCACTTACCCAACTCTAAATTCTTTTTGTCTCTAGGACTGTCCATTTATCTTTTAAAACACCGCTCAGTGATAAAGTAACCCAACATAAAACTCTCGAAAACTTTGTTGTTAGTATTAGTCTAACTTTAGTTTGTATACACACAAACGCTTGAGACACGCTCCTGATATCCATTGCTCAAGCTCACGAACACGGCTCAAGGCTGGTTATTATTACATCGACTCATTTCTATTTCTGGCTGTCTCACGTTTTCCACAACTTCCACCCCCCCCCCCATGAACCCCTTTTTCCGTCTTTGATACGACCCTTCTACCTAGTTTCATTAATTTTATTTCTTCTTCTAGGATACTTCATCATGCCAGTCAGCCACCCACCCACAGTTTCCCCCCCCTTCCCCATATCAAATCCCTCGCTCGTCTGTCCCTTCTCTCTACTCTCCCCCTTTCTTCTCGTGATTTTCTGGCACGACGAGATGAAATGCAGAAGGGCCACAGCGCCAATGTGAGTCCCTGACCTACATTAAGCCCGTCAAATCCATTCCCTCGATTTACCTGTCTACATGCTTCCGAGACTTGGCACATGTTCAATAGCAGCTTCTACCTTTAGACAGGCTTCCCCATCCTTTAATCTATTATGTCAGGGACGCTATGGCGAACCACATTTAGATGTCTCATGACACTTACTAAGCCAGACATTCCGATTTTACCTCTTTTTTATGTCCCGAGGCAGGCTTTTTTGTTATTGATGTGATCATTTCAGTGCGAAGAGAGAGATCCATCGATCATTTGATTAAGGCAGGCGATCAGACTGCTGTTGCTCGTGATTCGCCAAAAGATGCATGCCCTTAATCAGTAGCGTGCTAGGCTCGTATTCAGCAGTGACTACATTCGAGCTCCAATTTCTCGAGTTTTGGGATTCTTTTTCAACTTGCTTGAGCCATTTCTTTGTTAAAAAATGGATTGGGTTGGGTTTTTTTACACATGAGCGGCGCTTTTTTGCATGGCCAGGTCACAAGGACTCTCAAGAGCTCAAAGAAAATTGGGGGAGAGGGTTGAGTTGGGTTGTTTCACCTCTGAGCGGCACTTTTTTGCACACAATGGGCTAAATGGCCAGGTCACATGGCCCCCGAAGGCTCAGAGAAGGTTGGGGGAGGGGACCCACTGGAATAGCTGTTGGGAGACAAATGGTAGTCTCCCGTCAAGGCCATCCAGCGTGTTCTTTAACGTGCACAGGGTATGGCTCGCCCGCACACGGAGCCACGGCTTAACGTCCCATCCGACGGACGGCGGCCTTTCCAAGCCCATCGGTGTCCCCTACTGACCGTGGGCAGGGCGGGAAATTTTTGCGGAGATAAATCTCAACGCTGACCCAGCTGGGACTCGAACCTGGGAACTACAGATTACGAGCCTGACGCGCTACCGACTGAGCCACCCCCGCCCCTTGGGGGAGAGGACCCACTGGACAACTGCTAGGAGACGGTAGCTTCGCGTCAAGACCATCCAGAGTGTTCTTTAATGTGCACAGGATATGGTTATCCCACATACGGGGTGCGGTTCAGAAGAAGTCGATAAAACCGCGTTTAATTGCACGATTCCGCGATTATTTATTAATATGCGAATTTTGAATCACTCTGTATTAATCTATGAAATACTGTTTAATTTATTTCCACAGAAAAACTAAAGCACCTCATCCCAACCCCCCCATAAACAAACACAGATTTTTAAAACGCCCCCTTTGGGAACACTGAATTACGAGAAGCATCAACGCTTGAAATGATGATAGTCTGGTATTTATTCTACTAATTTCTGCTTAAAAATAATGAAATTTAGAACTGTTGATCTGACTTAGGAGCAAAGTCCCTTAGACAAGTCAAGGTCGCGCAGATGTCGCATAAAAGAAGGTAAAGAGAAAGAATTAAATGTGTAGAGTTTGTGAGTAATTAAATTTGTCTAAAATTTAATTGCAGGCTGTTTAGCTCAAAATTACGTGAAATAAAATAATTTATTCATTAGAATTTAATAAAATATTATTGACTATTCCAAAATTAATTACTGACTATTTAAATAAAAAAAGTTACCAATCATTTTAAAAACAAAATTAATATAGTAATGAAAATTTAGGTTCTGAGTTTTCTCAGTGTCCTAAATAGTGGATGTTATTAAGATTTAGAATGCAATAATAAGTTGTTATTTACAGTGTTACATCTATGAGGAAAAAACACGATATTCCTCTCTTCACTTGACTTCCTAGTTTTCGTGGGGCGGGGGTGGCGCCAGGCTCGTAATCTGTAGTTCCCAGGTTCGAGTCCCAGCTGGGTCAGCGTTGAGATTTATCTCCGCAAAATTCCCCGCCCTGCCCACGGTCAGTAGGGGACATCGATGGGCTTGGAAAGGCCGTCGTCCGTTGGATGGGACGTTAAGCCGTGGCCCCGTGTGCGGGAGAGTCATACCCTGTGCACGTTAAAGAACACTCTGGATGGCCTTGACGGAAGGCTACCATCTGTCTCCCAACAGCTGTTCCAGTGGGTCCCCTCCCCCAACCTTCTCTGAGCCTTCGGGGTCCATGTGACCTGGCCATTTAGCCCATGGTGTGCAAAAAAGTGCCGCTCAGAGGTAAAACAACCCAACCCTTCCTAGTTTTCGCAAAACCTATTTAAGACGAATATAAAACATAGTTAACAATCTATGGTAGGTGATGCTCGGTAGGCCTTTCCGTTGTATGACACGTTAAAGGCGTGGCACCATGTGTAGGAGAGCCATAGTCTGTGCAGATTAAAGAACACGCTGGATGGCCTTGAAGGGAGGCATCCAGCATCTGCATCCTAGCAACCTGGCCATAAGTCCCTTCCTCCAACTTTCACTAAGTCTTTGGGGTCCTTGTGACCTGGCCATTTAGCCTATTATGTGCATAAAAGTGCTGATCGGAGGTAAAACAATCCAACCTAACTTGCGATTCTACCTACAAACTCTAATTGCCACTCTCGTAATCTGCAGTTCCCAGGTTCGAGTCCCAGCTGGGTCAGCGTTGAGATTTATCTCCGCAAAATTCCCCGCCCTGCCCACGGTCAGCTATCCGTCGGATGGGACGTTAAGCCGTGGCCCCGTGTACGGGAGAGCCATACCCTGTGTACCTTAAAGATCATGCTGGATGGCCTTGACGGGAGGCTACCATTTGTTTCCCAACAGCTGTTCCAGTGGGTCCCGTCCTCCAACCTTCTCTGAGCCTTCGGGGTCCTTGCGACCTAACCATCTAGCCCATGGTGTGCAAAAAAGTGCCGCTCAGTGGTAAAACAACCCAGCCCAACCCTAACTGTCATTAGGTTGATTAAGAATAAGATTAATAGGTACTACCGCTTTATGTTAATAATCATTTGGCAGTCAATTGATTAAGAGAGAACGGAATAGCAGTAACCATAGATTTGATTGGGTTGGGTTGTTTTACCTCTGAGCGGCACTTTATTGCACACCATGGGCTAAACGGCCAGGTCACATGGACCCCGAAGGCTCAGAAAAGGTTGGGGGAGGGGACCCACTGGAACAGCTGTTGGGAGACAGATGGTAGCCCCCCCGTCAAGGCCATCCAGTGTGTTCTTTAACGTGCACAGGGTATGTCTCTCCCGCACACGGGCCACGGCTTAACGTCCCATCCGACGGACGGCGGCCTTTCCAAGCCCATCGGTGTCCCCTACTGACCGTGGGCAGGGGGGGGGGGGAATTTTGCGGAGATAAATCTCAACGCTGACCCAGCTGGGACTCGAACCTGGGAACTACACATTGCGAGCCTGGCGCGCTACCGACTAAGCCACCCCCGCCCCATAGATTTGATTGGATTCATTTATTAGAATTATGGCCTCGTCTTGCGGACCTGTGTTTGGACCACAATGAAGTCAATCATTAATTAAACGTTTTGACTTTTACGAAATGATCTGAATGCAGCTAGCTTTGTGTATTCACGTGGTAGTTTCGTATTTGCTCTGTGACGTTACACAGAGCTGCTTAACGTCAATATCGCGTGTGAATTGAAGAAACTGGAGGAGAGATTCAAGATGGCGCCCACATGACAGGAAGTCTGTAGCTCTTGCTCTCTCCGCCCCCCCCCCGACTGCATTTCGTAAAGATTTCTTTATTCTTGACGATGAATCTGGCAAAGAGCAGCAGGCACCGCACGTGTCGGCCATCCTAGTGCAAGTTCAGCGACGGACGGGGATTTTCCTGTCTGTCAGCCAGGACAGCAAACACCTGGATCACGAAGAGAAAAAGATGCTCAAAGCGAAACAATGTGGATCATTGGAATACGTAATAATGTATACGATTAGACAATTAACTACCATATGGCAATGATTAAGGCTGCAGGGAACTGCTCTATTCTGCACAGTGGGCTAAATGAAGTGAGGTCCATAAGACTTCACTTCTCAAAACAGATTGGGGAGAAGAGGACCAACTGGATAATTTTGTAAATTTGATTGTTTTACCCATGAGCTACATTTTTTGCATATAATGGGCTAAATGTTCAGGTCATAACGACCCCAAGTGCTCAGAGAAGACTGGGGGAAGCTGTTAGAAGCCCACTGGACAGGTGTTAAGAGACAGATAGAAGATTCCCTTCAAGTTCATCCAGCTTGTTCTTTAACATGCACTGGGTACGGCTGTCCCTCGCACAGAATCACGGCTTTACGTCCCATCCGACGGACGGAAGCCTTTCCAAGCCCATCAATGCCCCCTTCCTCATCGAGGCAGGGGGGGGGTAGCAGAGATAAATCTCAATTCTGGCCTAGGTGGGGCTTGAATCAGGGAACAGCAGATTACGAGTTTTGGTGCGCTTCCAACTAGGCCAACCCACTCCCGGAGTAAAAATCAACTTATATCAATCAACTATGACAAAAAAAAAGCATTTAGAGTGCGGAACGAGAATTCGTTAGTCATATATTTTTCACTTCTTTTTAAACAGTATCGTTAAGGTTAGCATTTGGTGAAAAGTAAATATTGTTAATGAAATATTACTTAATTATCTGTTAAAATCTGGTTTTACGGATAGGATCGATGAACTAGTAAATATGTTAACAATAAGGATATCACGAGCCCACTGTAGCACATCCCAGTACATTATGTCAGTGTTTCTCAAACTTTCAGCAAACCGCCGACCACTACAAGGGCAGTTAGCCCACACGCGGATCACCGACTTATTGTAGCATTCCTCTTACTCGTGGGAGGGGGTGGCTCACTCGGTAGCGCGCCAGGCACGTAATCTGCAGGTCCCAGGTTCGAGTCCCACCTGGTTAAGGGTCCAGATTTATCTCCACAAAACCCCCACCCTGCCATCAGTCAGTAGTTCACACCGATGGACTTAAAACGACCGCCCTCCATCGGATGAAACATAGAGCCGCGGTTCCGTGTGCGGGAGAGCCATACCTCTGCATTTTAAAGAACACCCTAGATGGCCTTGACGAGATGCTACCATCTGTCTCCTAACAGCTGCCTAGTGGGCCCATTTCCCTCAATTTCTCTCATCCCTGGAAGTTCTTGTGACTTGGTCATTTAGTCCATCGTGTGCAAAAAAATGTGCCGCTCAGAGATAAAAACAACAAACGCTCTCACTTGTAAAGAGCATGCAAAGGTGATTATTAAGAATTTAATCACAGATCATGTACGTGATTTTTTTTGTATGAATTTCTGATTTAATAATTAATCTTATATTTTGAGTGGAAATATATTTTAATTCCATATATTTTGATTTACAAGTATGATTAAAGAGTAATATAGAATATACGATAAATTTTTAAAAAATATATAAATATAAAAAAAAAAAATTATATCAAATTGCAAGGGGTGTGTGCATATATGTGAACGTGATAAACATTGTTTCATTGAATCTTTCGCTTGAAACCGCCTACGGGCCATCTATTGGACCACCACGGACGACAGTGTGAGAAACACTCTCCATAGAATCCACACTTATGAAATCAATTCATATCTTCCATACCGTTATAATATAAGTATAGTTACACGGGTTGCGTAACGTGAATGGCAAATGGCAAGATTACGAGACTCATCATGACCATCCTCAAGCAGCCATGGGCTACGGAGGTCCAACCAGACCGTGCAATTTAGTTCTCCAAGCAAGTCTATCCTGAGCTACATCTACTGCATCTGGCCACTGCACACCAATTCTAACAAGGTCCTGTTTGACATTGTCTGTCCACCGCATCCTAGGTCTCCCCTTCTTTCTGAGGCCTTTAGGCACACTGTTCATAACCCTATTCGCCAATCTATCATTATTCATACGGGCAACATGGCCAAACCAACGAGTCTCTCTCTGCACAATATGCTGCTTAAAGGAGGTTGCAAACTCCTTTGCCTAACCTCATCATTAGTTACAAAGTTGAACCACCTAATACCCAAGATACAATGAAAACACCATTAAATATTAAACTTAGAAATCGACTGCGCAGTGGAAATTTCGACAGTTCTCGTATCTCATTGGTTGATTGGGAAGTGAGTGATAGGTCATTGACCTATGATCTGTGAGAATTGAGAAGAGTCAACTGCGCAATCTCATAGTCATCCTGTTGTGACTTACGCTATGCATCTGATTCCCGTTTACCTGTAGACAAGACTCCCTAATAGCTGTTGATCGAAACTAGCCAATTCTTCCATCAAATCTCGGTTTAGATAATCAACTGCTTCCTTCTCTTTTCATTTGAAATCTTTCGTACATCATTTAAAGCCAAACTTTAATTCTTTGCACTTGTTTCCCTTTTACCTTTTAAATTGCCGTCATCACTGAAATATTTATATAAATGGACTGAAATGAAAACACCATTAAATATTAAACTTAGAAATCGGAGACGTTAATAAAAAATTGTTTCATTTCAGGGTCGTGACATTTAGTGATGTATTCGAAGCATTTCCAGAAGGTTCTCGTTACGTAAACATCGCGGTTGTGACGTAGAAGGTCGCACGCGTCATCGATTGTTTAACGGTTAAGGAAAGCACGTGAAAGGTGTGCAACTACCAATAAGATGGCCGCATACAAGTGACGTAGTTCATAATCACGTGCAATGGTCCGTGTTCATCATAGAATTGCAGTTAGTCGGGCAATCCGGAATGCTGGAATGTACAGGTACAGGTAAAAAATGGAAACAACTTCTGCGAACAACCTCCAATGTTTTCTCCCTATTGTTCCTTATGTTTTGGATTGAGGTAAACAACTTATTGCGCGTCCAATAAAATGTCCATTTCGTGAAGTATTTCGTAATAATATTTGTCCGACACAGCACTGACAACAGGGTCCCATTTAAGAATAAAGTTTGATGGATTTGTTCATTTTTTGTTTTTGCTTTGTTAACACGTGCTCCTAGGAATTCCTTCTGCTGTTGACGCGTGTTGTTCAGGACGAAATTCTAAGAAAGAGTGAAAGGTAAAAACAGATTTATTTCTGACGTAAATGTTAAATATTAAAGCATTAGAATAAAAACAGTAAGGGGAATTTAATAGTGTTTCGACATATTTTGACATGGGGGGGGGGGTTGAGTTGTATGACTTTCGGGCAACATTTATTTTGCTCACAACACGCTAAATGGCAAGGTCACAAAAACCCAAAACATCAATTCAGTTTTAATAGAGGTCAGCCTAACCTTTATTGGGCGGAGACGTCTCAATAAAAATGCGTATTTTTAATGTATAAAAACGATTCTTCAGTATATCAGTGCAATCTTTGATCAGAGGACTATTGAATCTGATATCTGATATCTTGAATTAATTTTTTTAGCTCAAAGCCTAGAGCTTATATCTCGAAGTCTAAAATAGTGCTGGCAATAACAAAAGTTAAATACATAAATCCCAAAGGCACCACAAGGCAAAACAAATTTGCTAAAAAAAGGCACAACTAAAAGTAAAACAAGCGAGTTTCAAACACCATTATCTTTTGAAGCTTGAATTGGTAAAAAACCAAGGGATCGTAATAGATCAAAAAACTTTAGTCCGGTTACTTATCCATCCAAGAGAGAAGCAACAAAATCAAAGGCTTGGATGCCTACTGAGATCCTCTCAGTCCAATCCTTAGCCATCTTGAATTTAAGACAAAATGTTTTAACTCTGAGCAATATATTACCCAAATTCAATTTCCTCAAGAATTCCAGAATATCTTTAACTTCCTTAGCGAAGTCAAACGATTCATCCTCATTTACTTTGCTCTTTTTAATTGGTGCATTCACTGTGACCTTCCCTTTGTCTGAAGATTTAGTAACTGGTGGAACAGGGTTAGATTTTCCTGGAATCTCTTCAAGAGTCCTGGTAGCTTGTGCGTAGATCTTATTGGGTTGTACATATTGGGGTACCTTACTTTTACCATTCTTAGGTTTTTCCAAAGGTACTCCTCTATTGGGAAGTTTGGGAAAGAGCTCACAGCCTCTGTAATTGGCCGTGTGATCTTTCCCGCAGTGCACAGGTCGGTGGACCATTCTTGTGTATCCTGGAACACATAGTATTAAGATGGTTGCCAGCGCATTTCACACATCTAGGGGTGTTGAAGCAGTTTCCCTGAGTGTGCCCATAACGCTGGCATTTGTGACATTGCGTTGATCCTTTCCTCCTTTGAAAGGACTCAACAGTGATCTTTAGATGGAAAAGATCAGTCAGGTTAAAGATCTGTTTGTTGGCATCTGTTTTTACCAACTCAATGAGACCCAAGGTTATTAGGCAATTTAAGTAAAAGTTTAGCTAACTCAAATTCACTTCTTGGAGCAAAGCAAAAACTCGTCAGCTCTGTTCAAGGTCTGAGACTATTGAATTCTTCTTCTTCAACATAAACTATTATTCCCGAAATCACTCGGGACCTTTCGCCCCTCTCATCCGGAAATTCTTTTAAGAAAGGTCCGTGCACTATGTCGGAGAGTTCTCCCAAATGAGTCTGGAAAACCAAAATTTCAAAAGCAAAACCATAAAATTGCCAGTAATCTTAGATTGGAGGTCAAATAAACATTCCATAAACATTGCAGAGTTTTCTGAAGGAAGGAGGTAGTTCAGTAGAAACTGAAAGTTCTTGAATAACATTATTAAAATTTTAGGAGCGTTCAATCTCCTAATGCAGAAACATCGTGGCACTATTTGGGCACTAAATCAAATTCTGTCAATCAATTTAGTATCCTTTAAAAATTGTAAAATTAATTTAAAAGTGTATTTTCTTTTTATCAAATTCTGGTGTCCGAGTAGATCTTTGAGCGTAAATTCCTTAATTCCAATTTCTTCCAATGAGTGAAACTTTTGATCTCTATGAGTATCATATTTGTTGTAATAAAGTAACACATGAGAGACTGTTTCTTTTATTCTACATGTATCACAGGCAGATGACTCAGCTCTGTTCATCTTATGCATTTGATCATTCAGTCTTGTGGTCCCTGTTCTGAGCCTGGTAATGGTCACTATATCCTTTTTAGTCAGTCCGAAATCCTGAAATGGATCAATGGTTTGACCAATCAAACTCCTATGATTCAGATGCGAGGAATAATGAAGTTTAAAGTAATGCCAAAAATTTTGTTTTAAAATTTGCTTATTTAATGTACCAGTCTTCACGTAATAACGCTTCCTTAGCTATTTTGTCAACAATTTCATTTCCTATAATGCCAACATGGCTGGGAATCCACTGCACGTTTAACTCAATACCACTTTTCATTATTTTATTCGCCATCTTCAAAATGTTGCAAAAAAGCTCATTGTTGCAAGACCTTCCCGGATCTCCTTGTAAAAATTGAATAACTGGACTATTGGATAAGTATACTTCGTTCAAAATATACATATTATAATTATTAAAATACTGGTAATTCTATAAAACATATATTAATACATAATTAGAGACTACTTATCAATTTCAAAATATAATGAAAAATATGATTAAAGTGTATATTTAGATTAATTAAACTGTACAATATTTCGTTTTAGTTTTATATTATTATAAAATAATACTATATAAGTTTTTGTAGCTATCGGTATCTTGATAGTTAATTGTATTGTAGTACTTTTTTTAGAATGTCATCATACAGAACCGTGATTTTAAAATGTCATCTGATAAACGATGGGTTTTTCTGAATCCATTGGCATTTATTTTTTAGAACACTTTTTTAGAGGAAAAGAAAAAAATGAAAGCCTGGCCTCGAACCTCAGGTTCCCATTTTGATACCTTTCCAAGACGGTCGAGAATATTTCATTCTTCAAAAACAAATCCCAGTCTAGAGTAGAACTATAGAAAAGATGCAAGTGAGTCAGTAAAAAAAGAAAAAATCTTCCTTTTAGTTGTCAAAATAAATTGCTGGTAGGTGTGAATTTTCTTATTAAAATCAAGAATTAATAAATATGTATATATTGTTACCTTATTCAAAAGCTATAAACTACCGGTAAAAAGTTAATTTAATTTATTTTTTCGCTCCATGCAATCATTTAAAAAAATCGCATAATGAAGTGGACTGGTCGTTTTTTAAAACAAATTTTGCACTATTTCTGTACAGAATTATAAAATTCTGAGCAGTGCTAAGTTGAAAACATGAAGCCAAAACGAGGCAATAAAAGATGCCATGATCACAGGCACAACGCCGCAGCGGCATGAACTTTCAGCGTATATCTCCCTTTTAACTCCTCCCATTACCAGAGAAAAAACAGGAGTAGTGTGGCTGGTGGTCCACAGCATGAAAGGTGGGCGAACCTTAACTGGCGGCAAGCACAGACGTGTGGGCCAGGTGCATTGGCCACTGGGAGACGATGTGAAATAGGCGATTCCCATATGACTCACTGCGACTGCCTGCTGAGATGTGGGCTATTTCCTTAAGAGGAAACTGAGGAAGATTCATTCCATGATTGTGCATACAAATCAAACACTGCGCAACTAAATAATCTCCTATATTCATCGGTTTAAAAGTCTTTAAAAGTAGCAAACTCTATAGGTGAAACATGAAACAAAAGTAGGAAAATAGATCATAGCTATAACACTACAGAGCACTGGACTCGGATTAGCCCATAATCTCTTTCATCTTGTATTAGTGCCAATGGCATGAACTTGTAAGAAGACTAAAAACAAAGACAAAATAAACCGAGAAATCTCAGATCCCGAAGGCTAAAAGAATAAAATGCAAATGAAAATGAAATGGAAACTTAGAAAAAACATAGAAATAAGAAAGTTGTTTTTAAATTTATTTATTTATTATTTAATTAAGGTGTATTTATATATAATTATAGTAATTAACTTTTTGTGATTAATAAGATTTTAAAAACTGATTGTACTTTACTATTTACATAAATTTAACGAAATTAAAAATAGCCTTAAAAGCCTAATGGTTCCACTAATATTTGAGGGTATTTTCTTTCCTGACTGTTATCGTACACATTTAAAAGTCTGCTATCTGGGTAACGAATGCAATGGACTTGCAGCCTAAAATCGGTCGTTAAAAAAATTATACATAATTTTTAAAATGATATAGCATTTCGTAGAAACTTTGATTTTGTTAGATATTACAAACAAGCTGTAATTATAAACAAAACTACTTAAAAAAGACCATGAAATAAACTGTAATTGTCAATATTTGCATTCCTCCATTAAATTTGTTTTTAAACAGGAAGCATAAAATTTCTTGTAAAAACTAAAAATTCGCGAAAAAAGAATAATTTTAAAATAGAAAGTTAGCTACCATTGAAGAAACATATAAATATATTTCATCTGAAGAAAAAAAATTAATTTGATCCAGATCTTTATCCTCTGTGTCATTTCCCCCACGAGATGCTTATTTTAGAAATTACATATTTTGGAATTCAGATTTTCGTTAGCAAAATTTAATTTTTTAGCTCTTGTTTCTATGGCTGAAAAATTCCATACTGACGATAGTATCTACGTCACTACGAAACCCAATAAAAGTCGTAAATGCAAGGTGGAAAGCAAAGTCAAGTGCGACATGGATAAAAGGCTGATCTAACTCGAAAACAGGGCGTGATGATCGTTGGAGCGTTACGGGCAGGAGCATCCGTAACGAAGGTGATGGAACTCAGCAGAAAATCATGGAGCACAATATCCCAAGTGTATTGAGAAAGGCGACGCTCAAAAAAAAATGTCCGCCAATCTGGGCAAATGTGGGAGGAAAAAGTCTCTGACTGAAAGGGACAGCCGTTTGTTGGCACGAACTATACGGCAAAACTGAGCTGCTATAATTCATCAACTGAGAAATACGACCACTAGCAGTATTTCAAAACCCATTTCAACGAGGCCCAACGAACGAAGTATTAGATATGTGTTCATGATAATTTGTCCAGGCTATATATTTATAAATTAATATAAACCAAAGATAATCTAAATCATTTATAAATAATAATAATGAAATAAATACCCCCCCCTCCCACCCAAGCAGCTGCTTGCCACAGAGCTCTGACAGGAGCCTGTCAGTTTATATGTCATAGTAGAAGGCCTGTGAGGATGGCAGGGCCTTAGCAGAAAAACGACACATACATCCATGCCTTACACTGTTATCAAAAGGCCCCATGCAGGGCTTGCTCTAAGAGGGGGAAAACCTGCTTCACCTGGATAATTTAGAAAACCACAAACAGTAAAACGGAAGGAAAAATATTATGATATTCAAAAAAAATTTTTTTTATTTAAAAAAATCTAAATGGTGTTCTGATCCGTTCCGGTTCAATTCAGCCACTTTTCCCCCTCCTCCTAAACTTTTTTTCTATATCGAAGCCTCTCGTAGAGTGGTTGCAAAGTTGGCATTTGGCTGCGGAATGAGCACAAACAGCGATATGAGTTCTGAGTGCACCTCGAGATCATCTCTTACATGAGTCTATGCAGAGAAAAATCGTTACGTAAGTCTTAATTCCCATTGACCTCCGACTCTACATAGTCATAGCACACCATTTACAAAAACGATCTTATCCCACACGAGCTCTGAACAGTGTTCTGAATTTGTCAACTCTGCAATATATAGACCTAAAATGACCAAACCCTCCACCTGTCCTTATATTGTTTGGCTTTACCCATTGACCAATCGCTTTGTCGTAAAACGCCATTCCAAATCAAACATTTCCAAGAAGGACTCGACCTTGGTCGTCATTAGATGTTAGCCTCTACCCAAGGTCTTCGGAAACTGATCTACACACCACGTGTGTTCCACTCCACGAGGCAGGCACGTGGTGCTATAGCGGCCTAGATTTTACCTCCGGTTCCCGACTGGCACCACTGTCTCTCCTCTTCACCGGGTTCTTCTCTTCTTCTGTTCGTTGCGTTTTGTGATGGCACCGGTAGAGCAGACTTCGGCATTTCTCGAACTATTTCGGCCCTGCCTCGTGCCACCACCTGCCGCCAGTGGGCCGCCATTCAGGCGGGAGTTCTTGGCTCACCTCCGTCCCGCCGCATATTTGCCACGTGGTGTCGTGTGTATCGTTTGCAAACTGAGGACTTTTTGGCACTCGGACTACTTCTTTTCTGTGCTCCAATAGATTGTGCCATAATCATTGCCATCATTAAGGTGACAGTTCGCTTTTGGTGGTTTGTAGGTTACTTCCGATGGGTTGTGTTGGGTTGTTTTATCTCTGAGCGGCACTTTTTTGCACACCATGGGCTAAATGGCCAGGTCACATGGACCCCGAAGGCTCAGAGAAGGTTGGGGGAGGGGACCAATGTTGGAAGACAGATGGTAGCCTCCCGTCAAGGCCATCCAGCGTGTTCTTTAACGTGCACAGGGTATGTCTCTCCCGCACACGGGGCCACGGCTTAACGTCCCATCCGACGGACGGCGGCCTTTCCAAGCCCATCGGTGTCCCCTACTGACCGTGGGCAGGGCGGGGAATTTTTGCGGAGATAAATCTCAACGCTGACCCAGCTGGGACTCGAACCTGGGAACTACAGATTACGAGCCTGGCGCGCTACCGACTGAGCCACCCCCGCCCCACTTCCGATGCATTAGGATCGAAAACGAAGTCTGCGTTTGAAAGTGGGTGAATGAAAGGAAAGTTCAGCTGAACAATGTCTTGCAAATGATGCGAATAATTGTTTGCGAAAATCTTCAGTTTTTCTTCAAAATAATTTTTTTATTGATTCATAATTAATACACTGTTCTACCAAAATATCAGAGATGGTTTGGTATATTTTAGCTCTGAGTGGCGCTTTTCTTTACACAATGGGTTAAATGACTAGGTCACATGGATCCCATGGACCCAGAGAGGGTGGGGTCAGGGAACCCATTAAAACAGAGAGGATCGGAGAGGACCTCTCTGTTTTTAAACAGAGAGATGGGGGAGGGGACCCACTGGAACAGCTGTTGGGAGACAGATGGTAGCCTCTCGTCAAGTCCATCCAGCGTATTCTTTAACATGCACAGGGTATGGCTCGCCCGCACCCGGGGCCACGTCTAAACGCCCCATACGATGGACGGCGGTCTTTCCAAGCCCATTGGTGTCCCCCTACTGACCGTGGGCAGGGCGGGGAGTTTTGCGGAGATAAATCTCAACGTTAATCTCGAATCTGGGACTCGAACCTGGGAAATTGTAGATTACGAGCCTGGCGCGCTACCGACTGAGCCCCTAGCCCTCTCACGATTAAATTGATTTCACAAAGTAAATTTAACCATTATCGAGCTGTTTATAGTCAACAGGGTAATGATAGATGTAGTGGTAAAATTGTCTTGGACAGGTGGGATCTGAACCCACGTCCTCCTGATGGCATGTCAGGCGTTCTGACCGCTGAGCTACCGGCCGTCGGGGGAGGGGGGGGGGGGGTGGCAGTCACTCATCAAATGTATTAACAACACTTTTATTCCCGAAAATTTGCAAATATAAATGAATCAATAAGTGAAAGCTTATGAATACTTGATAACCACTGTGTTCAAGCTCTGCAATTCATAGCTACACATTCTCTATTACAAGTTTTCTTGGCCGTTAGCAATGAATCGAGACAAAACAATTTGTTTCTTTTCTTGTTAATTATTGTTAGGATTCATGAGTCCCTGGGAGGATTCACTTGTTCTAGTTCTGAGCTGCACTTTTGTGCACAAAATGGGCTAAACGACAAGGTCACAACAACCCAAAGACTCAGAGTTAGGTAAGTGGGGAGACAGGTGGAAACCTCTAGTCAATCGAGCATGTTTTTTAACGTACACAAGGTATATCTCTTCTGCACACAGGACCACGGCTTAATCCAATCAGACGGGAGGCGGTCTTTCCAAGAGTATTGTTATCCTCTTTCTCTCTGAGTGCAGAATGGAGTGATCTGGCAACCTTCGTGTCACGTGACACGGAGGTTGCCAGATCACTAATTTCTAAAAAAAATCGTTGCCAGATATTTTTTTCTGAATTCTGTAATCAAATCATAGTGTTCGGATATTTTTTGAGCGACTGTACTCTCAATTATTACGTCACGAGGTTCATATTCCAAGAGCTATTATTACGGATGGAAATGTACATGAATTTAAAATTTCAACTATTTAAGCAAGAAATGTTCTGATTATAGATATCCTCACAGATCGATTTGACGCATCGTGAATAATTACTTTTTAGGGAGTGTGATGTGCGGGGGGGGGAAGGATTAGATTAGTCGATAAAGTGCCAGGTTTGTATTTCGACTTCTCCCATGTTCAAATGACATCTGTGCCTAAGTTGAGATTTTCTCCATTAACCCCATTTCTGCTCTAGTGAGAAAGGAGACACCGATGAGATTGTAAAGGCTGCTCTCTGTCATTAAGCCATGGCATCATGTTCAAGAGAGATACACTCTGTACAAGCTAAATAACATGTTGGATATCCTTGACGGAAGTCTGCTATCTGTCTACCAACAGTTGTCCAGCACATCCCATTCCTCAGACTTCTCTGGACCTTTACGATCTTTGTGACCTTACCATTTAGCTCATTATGTGCACAAAAGCGCCGCTCAGAGGTAAAAGAATCCAACCCAACTTTTTGGACTTCACAGACACCTAAAAGACCGATTAACACGATGGGGCGGGTGTGCCTCAGTCGGTAGCGCGCCAGGCTCGTAATCTGTAGTTCCCAGGTTCGAGTCCCAGCTGGGTCAGCGTTGAGATTTATCTCCGCAAAATTCCCCCGCCCTGCCCACAGTCAGTAGGGGACACCGATGGGTTTGGAAAGGCCGCCGTCCGTCGGATGGGACGTTAAGCCGTGGCCCCGTATGCGGGAGAGACATACCCTGTGCACGTTAAAGAACACGCTGGATGGCCTTGACGGGAGGCTACCATCTGTCTCCCAACAGCTGTTCCTGTGGGTTTCCTCCCCCAACCTTCTCTGAGCCTTCGGGGTCCATGTGACCTGGCCATTTAGCCCATGGTGTGCAAAAAAGTGCCGCTCAGAGGTAAAACAACCCAACCCAACCGATTAACACGAGGGCAGTATTTTTCTCCGATCACACTACTTTGTGTGAGAAAGGTAAAGCAGCATTTTTCAAGAAAGAAAAAAATCCCTACTACAATCTGCTAACATTTTAAAGAACTACTGTCTGCACTGACATCAACACATACATTGCTGGAAAGTCCATACAAGTCCCTCGCGACCAATATATTTTGTTTTTTCTCATTCTTTGGAATCCCAAGGATTCTTTCACACCATGAAGAGAATAGACCTTGAACGTCTAAGAAAGCTGCGACAGAAACCCATCAACAGCTGACGTTAATGAGTCGCTCACACGAGGACTGAGGATAGCTCTTCTTGCTATGCGTCGAAACCGCAACTATTCTTAGGAGGCAAGAATAAACTCTTACTCAATCCGCGACGCCCAACGAATAAAAGAATCTATATTTACGGAATTATCCAACTATTTTCGACACTGAGAGGAGTGCATGTTTCATCAGAGGCGCATGTGCTGCTCTTATTATTGCTATTTTAATATTGCGTTGAATGAAAAAGTGTGGATTTTGACACTCTGAATTGTTCTGAAATTGCAGATTGATAGATTGACCAGCCAGCTAAATCGAAGGTCTTTGAACCTTTTTGATTCTGTTTCAACCTTTCAATTTGTAGGTATACGTTGCATTTATTTTTGAAGGGTAGCGTCGATTATTTAATATTTTTGGTATGTGGATTATTTATGTAATATAAATTAAATAATAAAGTAAAAACATAAATAATAAACATTTGTTTACACAATCCAGTTCAAATGATTTTGATATATTTGTATCCCGACTCGTAACCCTGAAAATATAAATTTTTGACCCAATAATTAAGGATAATGTTTCCATTTTTCATATTTTAAATTTTTGTAATAAGGACTGAGATAACCTAGACGCTCTATCAGGCTTGTCCTGGATTTATGATACAATATGCAAACACACATACAACTATACCATTCCGGGACTCGAACCCAGATCCTAGCACCTGCAGTGTCACTATGAGCCACCTCGATATCACTGCGCCACCTAGGCAGCATTGTAATAAGAGAGCGATTTTGAAAAATGAGGATATTTTCAAACAAAATTGACTTTAAAAGATTCTTAATCGTAGTTTGCTTATATGTAAGCAGTACACTTCGAAACAATACTCTATAAACCTTATGGGGTGGGGGGTGGCTCAGTCGGTAGCGCGCCAGGCTCGTAATCTGTAGTTCCCAGGTTCGAGTCCCAGTGGGTCAGCGTTGAGATTTATCTCCGCAAAAATTCCCCGCCCTGCCCACGGTCAGTAGGGGACACCGATGGGCTTGGAAAGGCGCCGTCCGTCAGATGGGACGTTAAGCAGTGGCCCCGTGTGCGAGAGAGCCATACCCTGTGCACGTTAAAGAACACGCTGGATGGCCTTGACGGGAGGCTACCATCTGTCTTCCAACATTGGTCCCCTCCCCCAACCTTCTCTGAGCCTTCGGGGTCCATGTGACCTGGCCATTTAGCCCATGGTGTGCAAAAAAGTGCCGCTCAGAGCTAAAACAACCCAACCTATAAACCTTATATTAAAAAAGAATGCCTATACAAGAAGATGAATGAGCTACACAAGAGTCATGATCAGCTTTGTGTGAGAACTTTGTGTCGAAAGAGATTGCACTGGTTTCACCATATTGTCCTCAGGATTCAAATTAAATTTAAATGCAAGAGATAATCTATGCAATGCATGTTGCACCTTTGATTCCATTTACCTTTATTTCAGCCACTTATAGAAAACTTCCGCTACCTATTACACAGAGCGGTTAGATATAATTGTTAAATTCTTTCCCGAAACGGAATTTAATTTACCAGCTTTGCACCTTGCCATTGAGTTATCCTTGGGTTGGGTTGTTTTACCTCTGAGCGGCACTTTTTTGCACACCATGGGCTAAATGGCCAGGTCACATGGACCCCGAAGGCTCAGAGAAAGTTGGGGGAGGGGACCCACTGGAACAGCTATTGGGAGACAGATGGTAGCCCCCCGCCAAGGCCATCCAGTGTGTTCTTTAACGTGCACAGGGTATGGCTCTCCCGCACACGGGCCACGGCTTAACGTCCCATCCGACGGACGGCGGCCTTTCCAAGCCCATCTGTGTCCCCTACTGACCGTGGGCAGGGCGGGGAATTTTGCGGAGATAAATCTCAACGCTGACCCAGCTGGGACTCGAACCTGGGAACTACAGATTACGAGCCTGACGCGCTACCGACTGAACCACCCCCGCCCCATTGAGTTATCCATTTCACTTCTTATGAAGGCGACTGACAAATTTTTCGACAGATAATGAAGAAAGTTTGGCGTTCATGAGCTTCAAGAAAAAAGTACTCGCAAAATCTCAAGGGGAATATTTGTTAATTGAGATTTATTAATTATCAGTGACAATCCTGCAAGTGTCGCTTAATCATAATCATGCTAAAAAATCTAAACTTTTAAAAAATGTGTCTTATTTTACATTATTAGCATTTTATTTAGTATTATTACTTAGTCAGGTACACTAACCGCTAGACCAGGTAGAGTCTAATGGTTAACGTGCCTGACCACTAAGACCATTGGGGCATGTCCTTGTGTAAGCGGGGCGGGGATGGCTCAGTCGGTAGCGCGCCAGACTCGTAATCTGTAGTTTCCAGGTTCGAATCCCAGCTGAGTCGGCGTTGAGATTTATCTCCGCAAAAATTCCCCTCCTTGCCCACGGTCAGTAGGAGACACTGATGGGCTTGGAAAGCCGCCGTCGGTCGGATGGGACGTTAAGCCGTGGCCCCGTGTGCGGGAGAGTCATACCCTGTGCATGTTAAAGAACACGCTGGATGGCCTTGACGGGAGGCTACCATCTGTCTCCCAACAGCTGTTCCAGTGGGTCCCCTCCCCCAACCTTCTCTGAGCCTTCGGGGTCCATGTGACCTGGCCATTTAGCCCATGGTGTGCAAAAAAGTGCCGCTCAGAGGTAAAACAACCCAACCCAAATCCTTGTGTAAGTGGTTGTATGTTGTATGAGAAACAGGAGAAGCCTAACATAGCTTCTAGGTTATCTGCATCCTTTGTGTAGGAGAGTACCTTTTTTTTTAAAAAAAAAAAGATCATTACTCAAGGACAGTGTTTCCCATTCTTCTTCGAGCCACGAACCCCCTACTGTATACTCCCTAAGAAGTCTCTTTCTACATACTACCTATAAAATCTCTCTCTGCGTACTCCATACGAAGTTTCTTTCTGCATACTCCCTACGAAGTTTCTTTCTGCCTACTCCCTACGAAGTTTCTCTCTGCATACTCCCTACGAAGTTTCTTTCTGCATACTCCCTACGAAGTTTCTTTCTGCATACTTCCTACGAAGTCTCTTTCTGTATACTTTCTATGAAGTTTCTTTCTGCACTCTCCCTATAAAATCTCTCTCTGCACACTCCCTGCGAAATTTCCTTCTGCATACTCCCTACGAAGTTTCTTTCTACATACTCCCTACGAAGTTTCTTTCTGCATATTTTCTATGAAGTTTCTTTCTGCACTCTCCCTATAAAATCTCTCTCTGCACACTGCCTACGAAGTTTCCTTCTGCATACTCCCTACGAAGTTTCTGCATACTCCCTACAAAGTTTGTTTCTGCATACTACCTACGAAGTTTCTTTCTGCATACTCCCTACGAAGTTTCTTTCTGCATACTTCCTACGAAGTCTCTTTCTGTATACTTTCTATGAAGTTTCTTTCTGCACTCTCCCTATAAAATCTCTCTCTGCACACTCCCTACGAAGTTTCCTTCTGCCTACTCCCTACGAAGTTTTTTCTGCATACTCCCTACGAAGTTTTTTCTGCATACTCCCCACGAAGTCTCTTTTTGCATACTCCCTACGAAGTTTCTTTCTTCATACTCCCTATGAAGTCTTCTTTCCATCATTATCTGACACATTTTAACAGAAACATATATCTTTGCTATGAGGACTCCGTAAAAGTTCCAAGAATGGTTCATCTGCGTTCATTTATTGACAATTTTGCAATTTGAATCTAAACATTTCAGTGGAGAAATTCGATGCTCCAGAAATTTTTATGTCATCAGCATCCAACTACATCTTGTGATCAGCACTTGACAGCCGCTGTTGCCATACTAAATCGGCATGTATATATACTAATAATACATAATCGGCATGTAAAAAAAGCAATAAAATTTAACATGGTTATGTAATCGCGACAAATGTATTCTTTCGGTTCGAGCTTTCTGATGTATTGAAAATAGCTCGCGAACCTCTATGAGTCGGAAATATAAAAGAGTTTTATACATTAATATTTCCTTTTATTCTTTTCAAATTATATTATGAGAAACTGTCCATTTTTCTTCCTTTTCCTCTCTGCAGAACCCTTTAATCCCATCAAACAATAATATTCCATCATCAGTGTTTTATACAGCATATAAGCACATACACAAGGATATAGAAATGACGAAATAACAGAATTACAGCGTTCGTAGAATCTTTTCGCAAGTCTTGATTAAAAATAATTTTTAAAATTTGGTAATAAAGGGTTAAAAAATTCTAAATAGAAGTTATCTTCTATTCCCTTTTCCTTTACTCTTTCCCAACAGTGAACTTTATCAGCTCCCTTGTTCATATTTTTAGACCTCAAGTAGCGAGTGTACTAAAGCTTAAAAAAATCCGCAACATTCGCTGTAATTCTTTCGGTAGTTGCCGTATCATCTCACAACCCAGTATGGGAAGCGCAAGAGCAGATGAGGAAGCGACGCATAGTTTTCTCCTCTCCCATCACAGACACTTGAAAACGGATGTTGGGAAGCTGGGCCAGACATCGCCATCACATTGAGTCCACTTGCCAAAGGTTCCATAAGCGTCTCTCCTCCGAGGCGAGTTCCCGCCTAGACGTCTCCACCTGGGGACGCACTTAGCCAGGAACGTGACGTCCTCGTCTGGACTTGACTCACGCGACAGCCGCGGCACCGGCGGGTCGGTTGGTTCGCAGCCAGGAACCTCCTGCACGTGCGGCGGCGACTAGCGGTTACCAGGGAACATTGGAGGGGAGAGCCAAGGATAGAAGGAGGAGGCACGCGTTGGCACTAGCACACACTGAGATTAAAGAGGAAAAAAACCACAACAACAACAAGTGCAGAGAAATGAAGCAAATGTTATGTAATAATTGCGTACAGAAATTAGCGTTTTGTAATGGCTCTTTAACATCACCGTAGGTCGCTTATTTTGCTTTATTACTAACAAGAGATCATAAAATATTATTGATCAATATAAAATATAATGCATTAATCGTATGATAATATTACAATATATTAACATATAATTATAATGCATAATAATGCAAGGTATTATAATTTCAATGGTAAAGGGTTGGGTTGGATTGTTTTACGTCTGAGCGGCACTTTTTTGCACACCATAGGCTAAATGGCCAGGTCACATGGACCCCGAAGGCTCAGAGAAGGTTGGGGGAGGGGACCCACTGGAACAGCTGTTGGGAGACAGATGGTAGCCTCCCGTCAAGGCCATCCAGCGTGTTCTTTAACGTGCACAGGGTATGTCTCTCCCGCACACGGGGCCACGGCTTAACGTCCCATTCGACGGACGGCGGCCTTTCCAAGCCCATCGGTGTCCCCTGCTGACCGTGGGCAGGGCGGGGAATTTTGCGGAGATAAAATTCAATGGTAAAGTACAGATGTCCTGTAGACATGGAACATATGAAATAATAAGCTGAAAAATATTGATTTTGTCGTGATTGCTATTCCCATTCACGGCAAAAGAAAAACATTTTTTTTTTCGCTTATTATTTCCTGTATTAAAATTAATTGATATATAATTATAATATATAATAATATAAGCTGTTATTATAATATACTGATATATATGTATAGTTATAATATATAATAATGTGAGATAATATTATAATATATTATAACAATATACTATTTGCAATTAATTTATATATTAATATATAATATTAGCATTAAATTATAACTGCCAAAAAATTAACAGTATAAAGTAATTAAATTTTTTTGAGTAGCTGATAATGTTTATATTGTTTCGTGAAGATAAACACGAACTAGCCATAATCTCCGTAAAATCAACTCCGTTATAAACAGTAATAACAATTTGAATAATCTGAAACTCGTTAACGTAAACTTGAAATTACTGCTAAATTAGAATGTCTATACGTTAACCACGTGTTTTGAATCTATCGCTAATTCTTCACTGCTAAATAAATTAAAGTTCAGCTGGTCTATTTGCAGCGTGTCAGGTTTTGAAAGTTAGCTTCCTGAGTGTTGAGAATGATTTTTCTTAACTTCATTCGCTGTCGTCATTGAAAAGAAAGGTCATCGTTAGAAAGGTCATACATAGTCTGTAATATTTGACTTTAAACTGTATTTCGTACTTAGATGAGCTCACTATACTGAACTCCTTAAAGAACCCTTAAGGATGACCTTAATGGGAGGATCCCGTCTGTTCTAATTACTATTTGTTGGGGTCTTCCCTTCCTTTGAGCATTGGGGTCTTTGTTACCTGCCATAAAATAAGCTTTTTTTATATTAGGTAAGTTCCAACATCATAACCTAATAATTTTCATTTCTTCCCCCTTCAAATTAGTTTCTTTCCCTCACATTTATTTTCTTTGCTCCTTTTATTCTTTCGATAATGCAATGCATCGTAGAAAGTAATTTTGGACTCCGTATGACTTGGGAATCTCACTATGTTAATTTTCACTGAAAGGTAATCAATCGCATTTTTTTTTCAATGGAATACTCAAGTTAAGATGTTGAGTAACTTTGTTTATAAGTTTGTAACATATTGTACGTTTCAAAAGGCGAATATACCTCTTCAAGCCACCAATTAAACAAAATGTGAGAAAATGATGCAAAAAATGAAAAACAACAGAATATAGATTACATAATACACTAATTAATAATATTCAATTTATATTTATGAATCAGTATTAATTAGATGAATGTTATGGTGATGTACGAAATGAAGAATAGTCTTCACTGTTAAATTACTAAATTACCGGTAAGTGTAGAAATACATTATTAAGAAAGTGAAATATTTCCAAAAAAACATTGTCCGGCAATAATTTATAAGCAAAAATATTTTGCTAACATAAGCTTCGAAAATTAATAATTCTCATATTTAAATCTGTTTAAAGTTTTTGTTTAATCTTATACGGAAACCTTGTAGAGCAACAATTATCGTAATGTTCAAAAATGTTTAAAAACTCATTTATTATATCGCTAAATAAACGCGAAAGCAGAATAATTTTAAAAAAAAAGAAATCCCTTACCGTGGTAATCACGATTCTCCGCATGCACCATAGTACTGCGGGAAACACTAATGTACAGGAAAAGACTGCATTGCACCTAATGTACGCGAACATGACATTGAGGGTGGTCAGATATTATTTCTATCGAGGATAGCTTATTGAGTTTAGCTCACATGTATGAAGTAATGCAATAAAGAATTCCTTTTCAAGTTTGATTATCAGCACTGTATTTGCACTTGATTACTATGTTTGAAGCCAATATTGATTCTTAATTTTTCATTTTGAAATCACTTAATCACAAACTGCTAACAGTTTTCGAAGTAAAATAAATCAGGGTTTTAGAAACTGTGGGCCGTAGCCTTTCTGGGGGGGGGGGGGGGATAATATCGAAGTTTTCACCTTTATATGCGTATTAAAAAAGTTAAACTAATTTCTTTTATTATACTTAGTTCAACTACGCTATTGCTCTGGGTTTTTTTTTTTTGATAAACAGTCTGTCGTTGTGATGTACAGAAAAGATTACGGTTAAGAGTGCAGTGGAACCTCAAAACCGAGCTTGGGGGGGACGGCAGAATTCGACTAGTAGGTTTTAGGGAAGCTGCAGAAATTGGAGACTGTACTAAAGGAGGATAACATATTTGGTTTCGCTTACGCGCGTATGTAATTATTGTAATTTGTTAAATATATAATATATTAAAAACTACCTGTAGATTTTTACGATACAGCAGTTATTTGAATTCAGAGAGAAAAATTATTTAAACTTAAAATTATTTGGGTAGTTTGATTAAAATACGAATGGAAAAATTTGAGATTTTTATTAAAATACTGGAATCTATAAGAAGTGATATTTAGCTCAGTTGGTAGGGTATCAGACTCGTAACCTAAATCTTCCCAGGGTTGAGGCCCTACTGTGTTTATGTGAACACAGTAGAATTTTTTCCTACTAACTCCCGCTTTTCCCTCGGTAAGAAAGGGAACTTTAATGAACCTGGAAAGTTTGCCGTCCGTCGAATGAGATATTAAGCCGTGGCCCAATGTTCAAGACAACCATATTTGCGAACGTTAGAGATCACTCTGGATAGACAGCCCTGAGGGGAGGTATCCATCTGGCTCCTAACAGCTGACTAGTATATCCCTACTCAATTATGGCCTTTGATGTTCCTTTATAATTTAGTCATTTACCCCATTATGCTAAAAAAGTGCTTCTTAGAGATAAGGCAAATTGGAGGGATATACAATATTTATAAAATTACTAAAGTTATTGGGGAAGGGATGATTTCATTAAAATATCAAATGTTTTGAAAGAGTAGACTTACGAAATTAATGTTACGAAAAATATGGGGAGCAAAATTGCGGTACTTATTAAATGTCATATATTAGTTTTGATTTCAATTGTCGAAATTTTCTACATATATAAAAATTAATGGTATTACTGTACTACCTTTTGATTATTAGGTTGGGTTGGGTTGTTTTACATCTGAGCGGCACTTTTTTGCACACCATGGGCTAAATGGCCAGGTCACATGGACCCCGAAGGCTCAGAGAAGGTTGGGGGAGGGGACCCACTGGAACAGCTGTTAGGAAACAGATGGTAGCCTCCCGTCAAGGCCATCCAGCGTGTTCTTTAACGTGCACAGGGTATGGCTCTCCCGCACACGGGGCCACGGCTTAACGTCCCATCCGACGGACGGCGGCCTTTTCAAGCCCATCGGTGTCCCCTACTGACCGTGGGCAGGGCGGGGAAATTTTGCGGAGATAAATCTCAACGCTGAGCCAGCTGTGACTCGAACCTGGGAACTACAGATTACGAGCCTGGCGCGCTACCGACTGAGCCACACCCGCCCCCTTGATTATTAGGAAATATCACTACATATTTGTATCTAAAATATGTATCTATTATTAATTTTTTTTTTTTTTTTTTTTTTTTTTTTTATAATATTTATCTGAAAATATTTCGGCACCGGTAATTTGACATTAAAATTCTTTCATTTAACCAAGCACGGCCAAACCGCGGTTCATAAAACAAATCATCGAATTTTTTTACCATATAATTTTAGGTGCATATTTAAACATTTTTGCCAATTCAAATGTTTGTTTTTTAATAATTTTTTTCAAAATTCCTTAAAAATATAGCTTATTTTAATTTGTTGCTCATTAGAAATATATAAGTACTAGATAAGAAAAATGGAAACAGTCCCAGGTTATCTGAATAGAAAATCACATTCAGAGTTAAATAACTTCTTCAATATGATATTAATTAAAAAAAGTCTATAGATAAATTCTAAAATATAATATGAAAAATATGTCTTATGAAAAATATGCCTAAAGAGAGATCTGAATCAAATCTCTCTCGATTTTAAACAATATTTGCTCAGTATTCAAAGAGTTATGAACGTTGGAATATTTAACAGGCTACAAAAAATTTAAAATTTAATTAAAAATTAAAAAATTAATTAAAATATTAAAACAGATTAAGGGATAAGAGATCATAGTTGACTCTACTAGTATCAGCTATGAGTTCCTGGTTAAATTTTGGGGTCAATTTTTTGCAGCCTGTTAAATATTTCAGCTTTCGTAACTCTTTGAATACTGAACAGATATTGCCTGAAATCGATATTTATATAGATCTCACTGAGATCTTTAATTTATCTTTAGACACATTTTTCATAAAAAATCATATTGAAGAAGCTAGGAGCTCTGAATGTGATTTTTCTAGCAATTTAACATGGAATTATTTCCACTTTTCTCTCCAGTACCTGTACGTTTTTGTTTTTAACCCTTTCAGGACCATAAGGTTTCTAAGAGTATGTAACTGTTTATTTTAGTTTGTTTAGACGTAAAATAAATAAAAATCATAAGAAAAATACATAACAATGTGTAGTTTTTTTGGAATTTTATGGGAAATATTTTTCCCAATGGACTCTAAAGGTAACACAAATTATAGTTAGGCTTATTATGCAATGTCTTTTATTTATTGGTTTATTATAATAAAAAGTTAACTAAAATAATACAAAATTATGAAATAATATTACTATACAAAATGATGTGCTAATTATGATATTCTGCGAAGCAATTTCTTTTGGTTGTGAAGCAAAGATGGACATTGCACAGATGCAACATTATTGCAAAGATGTCCCGTTTACGTAATTGCGTTCGGCATACATTCTATTTTGACATTCTGTATAAAAAAATGCAGATAAGGTTATAATTAAATACGACAATCACCAATTTTAAAATGGGAAAAATGTTTCCCTTAGTCGTGAAAGGGTTAAGTAGAGAATTGTTTTTCCTCCAGCTCTTTCGGAATATAGTTTTTGACCTGGTGGTTCTTCGCTAAGTTTGGAGTTGCCAGTCCTGGCTTTATCTCATTAGCATGACAGCTGAAGTCTCCTCTACAAAAACGGAAACCTACCACAAGAACGATAATCTGAACCAAATGAGGTCATTTTTAAAAAATGTCAGCATATGCTAATTTTGTATTCTGTTTTCAGCAGAGTGAAGCGATCTTAATTTCGCAGCAGATATTTCTTCAAATTAACCAAAATGGATGACTTGAAAAGAACAACATTTGACATTTTCAAACGACAGACTAGGTGTGAAGAGACTAGACTAAATCAGAAATTATCTCAAAAGTATCTGTGAGAATGCCATCTGGCTCCAACGACACTGACTGTTACCACGTGTGCCAACAACTAGTGCATTAACACGTAATTGCATTAACAAATTAATGAGTGAAATATCCTCATTAATAACACAGAGGAAGATTAGACAAGAGCCTCACCTTTGTGAAAATTATTTTTAAACCACAATTTAAGTCCAAAAGTTTCAAATTCAATTACGGTAGTTATAGAACTTTTTTTACTCTCTTAATATAAATATTAATGTATAATATATTAGTCAAATCTAAAATAATTCTAATTGTTTTACCTTTGAGCTGAACGTTTTTGCACACAATGGGCTAAATGGCAAGGTCACAAGGACCCCGACTAATATTATACATTTAATATAAATATTAATGTATAATATTAGGTCAAATCTAAAATAATTCTAATTGTTTTACCTTTGAGCTGAACGTTTTTGCACACAATGGGCTAAATGGCAAGGTCACAAGGACCCCGAAGGCTCAGAGAAGGTTGGTGGGAGGGGACCCACTGGAACAGCTGTTGGGAGACAGATGGTAACCTCCCGTCAAGGCCATCCAGCGTGTTCTTTAACGTGCACAGGGTATGGCTCTCCCGCACACGGGGCCACGCCTTATAACGTCCCATCCGACGGACGGCGGCCTTTCCAAGTCCATCGGTATCCCCTACTGACTGAATGCAGGACAGTGAGTTTTGCAGTAATAAATCTCAAAGCTGGCCCAGGGAGGACTCGAATCTGGGAACTGAAGATTACGAGCCTGGCGCGCTTCCTACCACCCCGAAAAATAATTTGAAAAATTAATGTATTTGGAACATGATATATATATTGCATATTCAATAAACATAGTTTCTCTAAAAAATAAATGAAAATTAAATAAAAAATTAAGTTTCCTTAATTATATTACTACTACTAATAATAATACTTTTTAATAAATTAAATCTTAGCGGCACATTTCCAAACATGGATTTTATTGAATTATTTTATATTTACTTGAATTATTCTTATCGTTTTTGGTGATATATTAACAAGTTCAAACTTAAAGGATCAGTTTAAGTCCTATACAATATTACTCTCTAAATAATATTTATATAAATTGTATTAACTACCGATTATTTATTTAAAACAAACGTTAGATATAATAAGCGTAAGTTAATGATTATTTTTAAGTAAATGAGAACGAAACTGAATGGGAAAGAATTATAACGAAACTCAATTTAAAAACACGAAGTTCAGAGTATCCCATTCTAGCAAGAGTAAAGCATGCAAGAATAACCTCATTATTTCTTTCCTGTCACATTTCTTTAATATTCTGTCTTCTTTTTTTTCAATATCCTTTTTCCTTCGCTCATTTTTAATTCACTTTCATGAACTCTTTCCCACAAACGCGTGCTAAACAACTCAGAAGACTTCCCTTTATAAAAACTATACATATTTATGCATTTTTCGCTCTTGACATTTCAATTAATGAGCTTGTATGAACCAAGATGTGGTCGGAGACAAAAGGGGAAACTCGAAGTATTGAAATCGAAATTTTTATTTTTAGATCTGTGTATAATTTCATTAGTCGGATGAAAACAGTTTCTCATTTTTCGGTCACGGAAGTTCTTGGCGGTGGCATTTAATGATTAAAAAGCAAAATCAGATGAGAATAATGGAAAAGGGAGAAAAGGTAGAACAAAAATCCTAACACCATTAACCTTTTCCCACCTGAAAAGAAATGATGTCAGCCACAATCCATTAATATCAATTATCTCTAAGATTTTTGAATAATTTCTTCTGTTTTAGCCATTTAAAAGCTAAGAATAATGATAAGTGAAAATAATTTCTTCTGTTTTAGCCATTTAAAAGCTAAGAATAATGATAAGTGAAAATATTTTCATGAGGGAGTTCAAGCAAAGGCACTTTGGGGTTTTAAAGTATTGAAGAAAAATTTAATAGATTGTCGGCTATTCGAAATAATTCAAACGAATTTTATTCGCATATTAAATATTTATTTTGAAGGTCTCTAGAGTAAACGAAGAGAAAATGTTTGACATTACACTTGCCTAGAATATATATATTACATTATTATATATATTATATAATATGATACGCATTCAGCAGCCACTTTATTGACTATAGTTCTATTTTATGTCGAGAGTAACATTCAGGACTCACTAATTCCTTAAATAAGAATATTTTGAAAAAATGTGACTAAAAATATTATTTAAATCTTAGTCAAATATCTTTCATTTTCGATTTGCAAAATATCTGTTCAGTATTTAAAGAGTTACGGAAGCTGAAATATTTAGCAAGTTAGCTCGCTCTGCAAAATATCATTCAAAATGCGTGAATATTAACATTGATTTTATGCGGACTACTAAAAATGCTCTTAAGAGCTGGTAAACTTTAGCATAAGGCTGTTACTTTGGTTTTATTTATTTTTATTAACCTTTCAGAAAAATTATAAAACTGGTATTGTTGCTATTGAATATTTCGATTGGGTTGGGTTGCTTTACCTCTTAGCGGCACTTTTTTTTGCATATAATGGGCTAAATGGCCAGGTCACAAGAACCTTAAGGGCTCAGAGAAGATTGGGGAAGAGGACCCACTGGATAGCCTTTGTAAAACAGATGAAAATCTCCCGTTAAGGCATCCAGCGGATTCCTTAACTTGCGCACAGTATAGCTCTCCTGCACACGGAGTCAAGGTTTTAACGCCCCGTCCATTCACAACAGCCTTTCCAAACCCATTGAGGATATTTCAATTCTGTAAACGTCTAAATACCAAACGAACATTGTTGAAAATCGAGATTCAAATAGATTTGATTAAGATGTTTAAATTACCCATAGTTAAATTTTTTCATAAAAAGCTTATTTAAGAAATTTCTAAACTCCACATCCGGATTTAAAAAAAATGTATATATATGTGTGTGTGTGTTTTTTTTTTTTTTGGGGGGGGGGGGGCAAGTGACGCAATCGAGCTCCAAAAAAAAAGTGAAAGTGGGATGGGGGGGGACAAGAGAGTGGATTTCCATTGCAGTATAACATTTTCCCCTGCGTTTTAGGGATCTTTAAAACTTTTTCTTGAAAAATGAGTGAAAGTATAAAAGTTTCGTAATTCTTTCCTTGATTACCCTTGCTAGCATTTTGAAAGTAGGGAGGGGGGGATGTCTTTCTCTCCCCTCCTCCCACGGATCTGGCCCTGCTGAGTTCTATATCTGAATTACTATTGACATAACATGGAACTGTACCTAAAAAAGTAGCTGCTAAATGTACAGTCGCTCAAAAAAATCCGAACATTATGGTTGATTACAGAATTCAGAAAAATATCTGGCAACGATTTTTTTTAGAAATTAGTGATCTGGCAACCTTCGCGTACTGTAACGAAGGTTGCCAGATATAATTTTTTTTAACTCTGTAATCAACCATAGTGTTCGAATATTTATTTGAGCGACTGTATGTTTGTGTAAACACGACAGCAAATCTAGAGGAGCCTCATAATTCTTAAGTGGCCTGTTTCAGGAAATGCTTATTAGCCCTCAGGTAGCGCGCCAGGCTCGTAATCTGTAGTTCCCAGGTTCGAGTCCCAACTGGGTCACCGTTGAGATTTATCTCCGCAAAATTCCCCGCCCTGCCCACGGTCAGTAGGGGACACCAATGGGCTTGGAAAGGCCGCCGTCCGTCGGATGAGACGTTAAGCCGTGGCCCCGTGTGTGGGAGAGCCATACCCTGTGCACGTTAAAGAACAAGCTGGATGGCCTTGACGGGAGGCTACCATCTGTCTCCCAACAGCTGTTCCAACAGTCTCCCCCAACTTTCTCTGAGCCTTCGGGGTCCATGTGACCTGGCCATTTAGCCCATGGTGTGCAAAAAAAGTGCCGCTCAGAGGTAAAACAACGCAACCCAACCCTTAGCCCTCAGGTACAATATAGAAGGTAGTTCCCTTTGCTGCAGTCGGATGGCTGGTCTCAATCGTACATAAAATGGTGGCGAAAAGTCTTGAAAACACGTGATTTTGCATGTTTCTCTTGTTCTTTCTGATTTCTAATAATGGATTACTAGATATGTGTAACGTTTATCATCCACTCTAAAGTATTTTTAATGTTGATTTCAAAACTGTCTTAGTTTTTTTTCTATCTGATACGGTTCTTTAGATGTAATTACCGAAACGCAATGCAGTATAAATTGCAATATGTCATGGAATACACGTCAATTCAGATACGTCAATTTCGGGAAATATTTAATTATAGCAATCGTTATACATGTTAATGAGAATATTAAGGCCTTTAAAATTAGCACTATATAGCCAGCGGTTTCCTTTTAGCACCGTTTTACATCTTTTTGGCATAAAATGCATTAATTTCAAAAGCAGTTCTGTAACAATATGGTTAAAAAAGAAATATCCAAGCCTCAATTAATCACTTTATTTGAAGGTCTCTTGGAAATTTCGTGACTAATCGTCCATAGTAATGCAAAATTTAGGATGCAAAATTAGTTGCGAAATTTCCAAGAGACCTTCAAATAAACGTGATTAATTGAGGTTTTGCTGTCCGGAGGTCATTCGCTTAAGGTCCGAGGCTGTCCAGGCCATTCCATATTCTTAATGTTAGTATTTGCTAATCACTTCTGTAAAACCTTCGAACGGTGACAAGGAAGTTTATTGTCTTGAAAAATACAAGGTTCATCCCCTAAACTGTGACTGTTTCTTGGAAACAATTTCGTTTTCATTGCTTCGATATAGTCCATAGTCAGTTCCTTAACTCCATTCCTGAGTCTTTCCCAAGATGTTCTTTTTTGCGTAACCACATTTTCATCAAAATAAGACAAAGAATCAGTCATCAAACCATTTATTAGAATTGCAGATACAAAAATACTCGAATTTGCTTCATTTAATATAAGCACAAGTCATGACTGTCACAGCATCCCTATAACAAGCTGTTGGGTTGTTTTACCTGTAAGGGGCACTTTTTTTGCACACAATGGGCTCAATGGCCAGGTCACAAGGACCCCGAGAGCTCAGAGACGGTTGGAGGAAGAGGACCCATCGGACAGTTGTTGGGAGACAGGCGGTAACCTCCCGTCAAGGCCATTCAGTGTGTTCTTTAACGTGCACAGGGTATGGCTCTCTCCCTTACACGGGGTCACTGCTAAACGTCCCATCCGACGGACGGCGGCCTTTCCAAGCTCGTCTCAGTCACTAGGGAACACCCCGTGACCTAGAGTTTTTGGAGATAAATCTCAACGCTGGCCCAGGTGGGACTCGAACCTGGGAACTGCAGATTACGAGCCTGGCGCGCTATCAACTGAGCCACTCCCCCCCCCCCCCCCCCTTATTTTTTTCACAGGAATTATTTACGATAACTAGTCTTCGAATAATCGCTATTTTGGAGAACCGTTTTTCGAATAATTATTAATACATTTCGAATAATAACAGGATTATGAAAAATCAATACTTCGAGTAACCATTTTTTTTGACAAATCGGTGTTTGGGATTTAGCTGCGAACGAGTGAAACTGCAAGTAACCGTTTACTGATCATAAGTTATGAAAAAACACAATCGAATTTTATTAACGATACTCTTCCTGAAGGAACTGGATGAGAACGACTCCGTCACCAATGTGGCAAGCTCGTTAAGTGTTGCTCACGGTTTTGAGCTATGATTTTAAAGGTTCTATGATTTTCTCCGCTTGTAGGAAAGACAAGAGAAGGGGAAATGAAAAGCTGAGTCGCCTTTAGTTGACTGCTATTGAGAAGAGATTACAAAAAGCTTTTCAGTTGTATCTTTAGCTATATCTCGAAATGGAGATTGATAAATAATAATTAGTTAATAGTTAATTATAAAAATGTTGACGATTATCAAATATATTTTTCATGCATAATATTTATATATTTTACTTGTACACAAATTTAATTTACATTTAAATGCGATTTACAAATTATCGAATATCTATAAGATTACTATTATACAACCAATGCATATAAAAAATATAAGTATTTCTACCCTTACGTTTTTAATAGTTCTATATTTATTATCCTCACGCGTGTAATTTTCAGAATCAAAATTACAGTTACACAAAATTTTTTCAATTAATATCTTTTTCAATTTTGGCGTTCTTATATCTAATGCAGACAATTTTACAGAAAGTTCACCGGCTCAAAATAAAACTGCAAAATGCTAACAAGTTTTCACATAATTCAAAGTGGAAAAAAAGGAAATTAAAATCTGACCTTTTCTAAGCTAGCAGTAAGCTCAAAGTTGGGTGTTTCTAATTTTCTAATATAATATAATATAATCTAATATAATATACCGATCTTTTTCAAGAAACTGAGACGTGGGAAAATTGTATATATGATTAAATATCTGAGGAAATTCTTCGAGTTTTTTTACTTCAATTCTATATTCAATTTATTACACTCTTTATTCTGATACAAGAAAACAACACCAGTAAACAGTCGAAAAGTAAATTGAAATTCTGATTGACAACCTATATTGATATCAAGAATATTATAAATTATCTCTTCTAGATTCTTTTAATTACACTAGGTAACAAATTTAGACTTATTTTCTACAACTAGTGTGAAAGTAAGCGTTTATAAATAATTACAGTTAACTGATTTCAAAACTGGAACTAAAATAATTGTATCACGTCTAAATACAGTATGTTGTTACACAAGTGATCTTTTAAACGAAAGAAATTTGGCAGCTCAAATTGATCCATCAGCAGTTCTCACAAGTAATTGGTCGCTTGAGCTATCATTTGCTTATCAGCCGTCAATCAAATGATCTAGATCAAAATCATTGGTTGATTGGCAAGTGATTAATAGCTTATACGATCGTCGACTCTCCAAATGCGCAGTCTCATTACCTGAATCGCATCCTTGAACGCTTTGCAGTTGATTAAGTTACATCGAAAAGTCTATATGTAATGGAAAAAAAAATGAGCTATGTTTCTGATACCAAGAGTTCAAAATTAGCTAAGAAATCCCATTTCTCTTTCAGTTGCAAAATTGCTGCTGCCGAAAAGTGCATTTTTCTATGTACGATACAACGAGTGCAATCAGTTAGGAAATGAACCCCAAGCATCAAACATTCAGAAAGTGAAAAACATCAAATTCTTCATTTCAATTAAAACGCAACTAGGAGATCATAAGTACGAATTCGAGGAATGGAAAGTTTAATATTTCACACTTTCTAATCTTACTTCATTTTCCAAAGACAGAGTTCTGCATAATTTGATCTAATGATATCCTAAAACGATATCTTTTCATGCTTATTTTCCTGAAGTGAGAGCTTTCAATATTCATCTTCCTGAAGCAACAACTTTCAGTATTCATCTTTCTGAATTAAAAACTTTCAATGTTCATCCTTCTGAAGCAAAAACTTTCAAAATTCATCTTCCTGAAGAAAAAGATTTCAATATTCACATTCCTAAAGCAGAAAATTTCAATATTCCTCTTCCTGAAGTAAAGAAAAACTTTCAATATTCATCTTCCTGAAGAATGAAAAAAAAGTTCTCGATATTCATATTCCTGAAGAAAAAAAACTTTCAATATTCATATTCCTGGAGCAAGAACTTCCAATATTCATCTTCCTGAAGCAAAATCTTTCAAGAAATTTCGAAGCCTTTCGAAAGCTTTCAGTGTTCACTTCTCTGAAACGACATCACTCCGCATTCATTTTCGGGCCACGCCTACAGCCTGATTTCCCACCGAACTGGTCTTTGACCCTGACACGAAACGTCAACTTCCAGCCTCTCAAGATTACTTAACACTTAATAACTTAAGAAAGGCCCAAATTCCTTTGCATTTTAAACTCACCACAGACAACCATAGACAGCACACCGCGAGGAATGTGGATTTTTTTTAATTCTTCCATCAGGTGAAAGGCCTTCACATACTTTCTCGTCAAAGAGGCCCAGGAATAAGAAAAGCAATCCCCTGCATTCCTATCCATTCAGGAATGCATGCAACGTCGCTTCTCAAGCACTTCACCTCTTAATCTCGGCCATCCCCTTCTTTTCCCCGTTATCCCCCCCTATTCTCCATCCACATGGCAAGCACCAACTCGTGCACAGGGTGAACAAACTGGAGACCAGTTCAAGGTCGCCTGGTTCCGCCGTCTGACTGAGCCTGTTTTGGCGGGAACCGTGGCCATCCGGAAAGAACCTCTGCACACCTTGGAACGCAAGTAGCATCATCTTCACTTCCATCCCTCCCCACGTAGATTGCAGCGTTCACACGTGTGTGCACATATGCGTACATTGCAAGTTAATTAACATGCACATTGGGCCTTGCTTTAATGTGTTTCTAAACTAGAAGTATTCACCATGTTCAGCACCTCTGGGAAGATGGAACGAATAGCTCGTAATCTGAAATTCGAGTACCACTTGAGAGTTCACAGAGACCCCCAGGTCACAGAGACCCCAAGGGCTCAGAGAATGTTGGAAAAAGGGAGTCCACTGGAAAGCTGTTAGGAAACATATGGTAGCCTCCAGTTAAGGCCATCCAGCGTGTTCTTTAATGTACACAGAATATGGCTCTTCTGCACACGAGGCCGCAGCTTAACGTCCTAACCGATTAACGGTAGTCTTTCCAAGTCCACTGGCATTAGCTTCTCACGGAGGGCAGAGTGTTAGCGGAGATACATTTCAACGCATGCCCAGTTGGAACTCGAACCTGGGAACATCAGATTACAAGCCTGATGCGCTATCGACTGAGCCAACTTCCGCCCCATACCAGTTGTGAGAGAGTTGAGATTTTTCTCTTTAGAAAAGCCTTCGTGTCTAAAAGAACCCATTAACCTCAGAACTAAGAATATTGGAAACTCGATTTGTGCAGTTTCTTCATTTTCAAAGAATACGCCAGTAGAATCTATTGCTATATTGAATTTTCTATGATGCAGACATTAGAACTACGGAAGCCTCACTTACAATCAAAAATCAGAATTACACCCAATTAATCAGAATTACACCTAAAATACAGAACTCTGGATTTCTTTTTATTTTTACAAAATGCAACTGATAGTAGAAATTGTCAGTTTGGTTATATTTTGGCTTTGAGAAGCATCAAACTGTCCCCAGATATCGGTACTATAGTCATTATTTGTCGTTTAGAAGACTCCAAGTGAACACAAAAATCGGCATTCTTTTATGTGTGGTGTTTGGAAAAATTCCAAGTTACTGCAGAAATCAGCATTCTCGTTACTATTTTGACATTTAGAAGAATCCAAGTAATTATGAAAATTAGCACTCTGGTCACTATTTTGATATTTAGAAGAATCTAAGTGGGTATAGAAATTATCACTCTAGTCACTATTTTGGCGTTCAGAAGATTCCAAGTGGTTATATAAACGAGTTTCATTTTTTTTGGAGTTTACATAAAATTAAGTGATTACAAATATCGACAGTCTGTTCGTTTTTGGCTTTTACAATATTTCTGGTGACCTTACAATTGAACGCAATAGTTTCTTTTCACATTTTAGAAGAATCAAAAATGTGCAGAAATAGACACTCTGCTCATTTGAAGTTTAGAAGAATATGAATGATCAGAGAAATCCCCACTCTGAATTTTTTTTTTCTTGAGTTAAGAAGATTCCAAGTGATCATATTGTTACAATTTTCAAATAGAGAACTGAGCGTGAGTTAAAAAAACAACGATTACCAACCAAATGATCAATGAATTAATTCAATTACAAAAGCATATAGATCACCTATATAACAATTTCAATTAAACACAAATTGCCTACCATCAGTATAAAGTTAAACCATCAAAAGATTGTTTCACAATTCTTAACTATATTTCAAACAGTTGTATTACGATTCTTACAAACTCTGTTCAAAGCATAAAGAGAATCTTATTAAAGCGTTCAATAATCGACACAATTATCTTTGTCGATATACCAATAAATTACCAAGGTTTACCTTTCCAATTCTATATTTCACACTAAATACCTCGCCGACACCAAATCCCTTTGCTTTTCCACTAGCAGACTTCTTCGACACATTACTGCCACCAAATTAAGGTTTCATAATGCTAACTTCGCTCGAATCCTTTCAAAAACTAGCTACTCAACTTTTCTCAAACAACAAAACCACTCAACACCACTCAAACACCTCCTTTTCGGATACATAACACAAAACACCACCAAAAAAGACAGGTCAACACTTTACACTTCTGTAAACTTCCAATGTTTTCTCAACTCGTTATTATTCAAAGTCTCTCTCTGTTCCAACAAATTAGTGACGTAATCGAAGTAGATGCTGACTATGCGCTGATGTTCTCGCACACGAGCGTCAAATGGTACCTGTTCCGGTTTTATTGTTGCTCTTTTTTCTCTCATAACAATATAAACTGCCTCAGCTTCCAGTTTAGAAGAATACAAAGTACCAGATAAATCGATACTGTGGTCTTTTTTTGCGCTTCAGAATAGTGGTTAGCGCGCTTGGCTACTAATCTAAAGTACCTGGGTTCGAGCCCCGGGTAAGGCATGGATGTATGTGTCGTTTTTCTGCTGAGGTCCTGCCATCTTCACAGACCTTCTACTATGGAATATAAACTGAAAGGCTCCTGTCAGACCTCTGTGGCAAGCATCTTTTTTGAGGGTATTTTTTTAATTTATTTATTTAAATAACGTGATCATTTTACATCGTTCAGAAAAAATCGAAGTGGACACAGAAATCGACACCCTGATAATTTGTTTTGCGGATTTGAGAAGAATCCAAATGACAACAGAAATCTGCAATCTAATAATTTTTCGAAATTTAAGAATATAATGCACAAATTTCAAAAATATAATGCACAAGAATGAAGAACACAAAAATTTACACTTCAGTCATTTTTTCACACTGATAAGAATCCAAGCGAACACATGAATGGCCATTTTTGGAATTTAGAAGAACTTAAGATGTCACAAAAATTGGCCCCCTACTCATCTTTTTTCACTTAGAACAGTGGTTCCCAATGGAGGCGTTTCATTTATCAAACCAATAACGGGCTGCTACAACCATCTAGTCTCCAAATAGTTTTATATGTACATGAACAATTTTTTTGTTCTCCATCTAGGAGCCGTTAGAAATAGTTTTTACTACTTACTTATAAAAGCTGGAATATTAGGCAATAGCGTTATCAGACATAATTTTCTTAGAAGCTAATTAAAATATTATTATATCTCTTACATCGAACATTTTACAAAGTAAAGTGATTTTTTTAAGTTTGCCTAACCCTTCAAGCCGACAATCTTATCTAGTAAGCTCATGCAGAGAGTTATCACTGGCTTGAGCGATTAATGATGATATCATTTTTCAGGTATTTTGCAAAAATAATCTTCCAGACCATCGTTCAATGTTCCAGTTTCAATAACTTTCAGTACTCAAAGAAAATTATTGAAAAATAATTATTTAGAGATATTTGTGGTCTTTAATTTATATCTAGAGGTGATTTTTTCTTAAAAGGCTTATTTCTAAATTTACGACATTTCGCTTATGGATCTCTCTCAGTGTTCCTCAACCACAAAGCGCAATAAAGTCGTTCTGAAAGCTTTTTTGCAGAAATAATATAAAAATATGTTGACTAATAATCATAACTCTGTAAATTTTCCATTACATTTTCACAAAAACTGGCTTTATCTTACGGCATAAGACTTTTTTTAACGATGCTTACTCCAACAATTAATTAATCTGTTCGAACATGAAGTCCCAAAATTCCAAATTTGAGTAATATCAGTTAGTTTTTCATACGTAATAGTACATACTAAAATCTGTCTCTCGAATTGTTTCCACAGGAATGTGAAAATCGCAGATATTACATATTACATATTGCATTTGATATATATATAAACTGTTCCTCATAAAGCAGCTTTTACTTTTCTCGACTTTTTCCGCTTTCTTTCAATACGAAAATAAGTGTTTTGCATTTCTGCTCGAATCTCGAAATATTAGCAGGACCGAGCATTAAGGAGGGGGCCATGACTTCCCACAAGACGCTTGAAAGCTTCTTTGTTTGTTTGTCTGTTTATTTGTTTTTCATTCAAACAGGCAGCCATTTTATCATTCCTGAAGGGATTAGCGGTGAGGAGTTTTGGTAGCCATTTTCTTTTCCAGGAATGAAAAATTCCTGACGTCCTCAATACACCAGAGGCAAAATGATAAGCTGCTATAAAGGGTTGGGTTGGGTTGTTTTACCTCTGAGCGGCACTTTTTTGCACACCATGGGCTAAATGGCCAGGTCACATGGACCCCGAAGGCTCAGAGAAGGTTGGGGGAGGGGACCCACTGGAACAGCTGTTGGGAGACAGATGGTAGCCTCCCGTCAAGGCCATCCAGCGTGTTCTTTAACGTGCACAGGGTATGGCTCTCTCGCACACGGGGCCACGTCTTAACGTCCCATCCGACGGACGGCGGCCTTTCCAAGCCCATCGGTGTCCCCTACTGACCGTGGGCAGGGCGGGGAATTTTGCGGAGATAAATCTCAACGCTGACCCGGCTGGGACTCGAACCTGGGAACTACAGATAACGATCCTGGCGCGCTACCGACTGAGCCACCCCCGCCCCCTGCTATAAAGGATTTCGATTACTAAATAATCCATTAGTAAAGTTAAGAGTGTCCTTTGTGGACTACAAAATCCTTCATACACTATGTGGAAAAAAGTGTCCGGACACTTCCATGTTTATGTAAATGGAAAGCCACTTTCAAAGCTCCCTAACATTGAAAATAAACATTTTACGCAAAAAATTGTTATTGACAATAAATTGTAGATATCACTCAAATCTCTCTAAATATATTTCCCGTAATATTCGTTTAATATTTTAGGAATGAATGAAGGCTGAAGCATTTATCTTCAACTTTTGACACTTGTGAAAAAATACTTCAATAGAAAAAACACAACTCTTGTAACACTTTGTTTACTAAGATAAATTAAATATCTAAAGTTTGTATGACGATTTTTAAGATTTCATCAATTTGGAGGCAATGTGACAGTGTGGTCTGCTGTTAAATGGTCCCGCTTCAATGACTCTTTAAATATTGATCGAAGATTGTTGAAAATTGACACTGTCACATTGCCTCCAAATTGATGAAATCTTAAAAATCGTCATACAAACTTTAGATATTTAATTTATCTTAGTAAACAAATTGTTACAGGAGTTGTGTTTTATCTATTGAAGTTATTTTTCACAAGTTTCAAAAGTTGAAGATAAATGCTTCAGCTTCCATTCATTCTTTAAATATTAAACGAATATTGTGGAGAATATATTTAGAGAGGTATGATGTGACATCTAGAATTTATCGCTAATAACAGTTTTTGCGTAAAAGGTTTATTTTCAATGTTAGGGAGCTTTGAAAGTGGCTTTCCATTCACATAACATGGAAGTGTCCGGACGTTTTTTTCTACATAGTGTATGTTCCTAAATGGTCCTCTACAGATTTGAGATTTATGGCCGCCCCTCAACATTAGCTAATAAGCTTGACGAACTACCGATTAAGCCAACCCTCTCCCCTTCCCCTTTGGAAAAGAAGTGTATTCTTAAATCTCAAAACAGAGATATAGCGATCTATCTTAAGTCTCAGACGAGTAAGAACACAATCATAACCATTAGAATATTCTTAAATCTCAGAAGTGATATATATTGTTAATTTAACTCTTAGACCAGTTAGAGCACAATCTTAACCATCAGAATATTCTGAAACCTCAGAAGGTATATAAAGAGCTAACTTAAGTCTCAGACGAGTTAGACGCATAGATTCCCAACGGGGGCGATACCGCCCCCCAGTGGGGGCGCTGGAGCCTTCCATGGGGGCGGTAGCGGATCCAGAGGCAAATGGGGGGCGTTGAGGCAGTCAAGAGGGGCGGTCAAAAAAATAAATTTAATGGAATTTTCTGTGACAACCTTTTTATCTCTTCTATTCTGTGGTGTCTTCCAAAAGGTTGGGAATCACTGATAGAGCATAATCTTAACCATCAGAATATTCTTAAATCTCAGAAAAGATATGGAGAGCTGTCTTTAATTCTAGACGAGTTAGAACACAAACTTTACCATCAGAATATTCTTTAGTCTCAGAAAAGAGATATAAAGAATTAGCTTAAGTCTCAAACGAGTTGGAAAATAATCGTAACCATCAGCATATTCTTTAGCCTTAGAAAAGAGATATAGAGTGTTATCTTAAGTCTGAGATGAGCTATAAAACAATATTAGGCATCAAATTATATAGACATTAATATAATATAATCAAATATACTAAGGATCAGAGAAGATAGTTATTGGGTTTTGTTATATGAAATAAATCGAATTTGAATATCAGAGAATACAAATCAGTATTATGTCTCAAACGAGACAGTTCTATCTTAAGAATCAAGGATTGGATTGTTTTACCTCTGAGCGGCACTTTTTTGTACACCATGGGCTAAATGGCCAGGCCACAAGGACCCCGAAGGCTCAGAGAAGGTTGGGGGAGGGGACCCACTAGAACAGCTGTTGGGAGACAGATGGTAGCCTCCCGTCAAGGCCATCCAGCGTGTTCTTTAAGGTGCACAGGGTATGGCTCTCCCACACACGGGCCCACGGCTTAAAGTCCCATCCGACGGACGGCGGCCTTTCCAAGCCCATCGGTGTCCCCTACTGACCGTGGGCAGGGGGGAGGGGGAATTTTGCGGAGATAAATCTCAACGCTGACCCAGCTGGGACTCGAACCTGGGAACTACAGATTACGAGCCTGGCGCGCTACCGACTGAGCCACCCCCGCGCCCAAAAGAATCAAGGAATGGCTTAATCATTAGAAGAGCTCTCTGAAGTAATCAGGTGAGAAAAAGCAGGAAAAGGCAAGTACAATAGGTGACAGAGAAGTTATTTCAAGAGCCTAATGTAAAAGTAAATAAACTTATTTGTTATCATTGCTATTCTGTTGAAACTCCTACACGAATAGGAAATCAATTCTAACGTTTTTCCATCTTCTAATTCTGTTTTGAAATGCAGCAGATGTAACGGCATAAATCATGGTTCTCTATGAAGCATGTACTGACTTAGCTGATGTATAAAAGTCCACGATGAAATGAAGGACTGTCTTTTAACAATGGCAGGCCTTTAACATAGATTCTGATTTTCAACTAGAAGAACCTGTTAAGACTCAGGTACTTCGTTAGATCGTCTATGAACTTTTCAAACAACCTTGTTGAAAAACCAGTCTTCCATCTGCACCCAGTGGCCTTCTGGCATCAATGGCTAACCGATGAAATCCTGAAGCAGTTAATAATAATAATCAGTGGCGGTTTTGTGAGAGACACAAGTGGGTGTATATAATTATTCAAATTCTTTTCCCGCATATAATTACTGAAATGAAATGCTGATGGCTGCAAACCTTTTTGATAAAGAATAAAACATATTCCCAGATGGTTTTTGAATATATTAAACTACAAGTAATATATATAATAATTATTTTATCTTAATGTTGTTTATTCATGAAAATGATATGCATTCAACAAATTCCATTGCGTTTTATAGAAAATTCTAAAACTATCTGTAATATTTAAAATACTTATTTCGGATAATTAGCAATTAATAACGTAATATGAATTTGGGATAACAGGAAGCCTAAAATTAAGGGACTTCTGACTTTCCCACAACATTTTAGTCTAATGTAATACGGATATTTCAATACCCCGTTACATTTCGAAACATGCAGAAATTCAAAATAATACATGTATTGTAATATAAAACAACCAAAACTAAACAAAGAGAATTAAAAAAATATCGTCTAGGATATGAGTTCTCAACGTGGGGTACGCTGTGAGAGCTCAAAAGTCGCTAAATCTAGTAACAAAGTAAAAATAACCATTATTATACTATAACTATAGTTTTATCTATCTGTATAAGGGATACGCCAGTTACATACACATTTCTAGGGAGTACGTGAAGCATAAAAGTTTGAGGACCACTGGTCTAGAATATAGAAGAAACCTGTTTGAATTCCACATGTAAATATATTTATAAGCATACTTCTCAAACATCCGTCGATGATTGAAATTCGAACAAAATGTATAATTTAATTCCCCAAATAAATCCATCTTAAAGATCAGTTGTTGCATTCGGCCCCTACATATTAATCTACACAAGATTCTGTTTTACGTTGCCCACCCATCTAATTCTAGGTATGCTCCTTTTCTTTAGATCTTAGGCACACTCTTGATATTCTGTTCCCCACTCTGTAGTTCTATATGCGGGCAACATGACCAAACCATCGCAGTCTCTTCTTGCATAAGATGCTATTCAAAGTGGCAGATAAATACTTCGTCAAACTTCACTATTACTTTACATAATGAAACCACTTAATGCCCAAGATACTGTATAAGCTTCTAATGTCATTAGCATTTCCTGTTTTGCTTGGAAAAGTGTTCAATTTTCCGTACCGCATACAAACTATAGAAAGAACCAAACAACTGTACAGCCTAATTTTAGTCTTTGGATATATAATACGCTTATTTTTCCACACTCTCTATAGATTCTTAAGATCTTAAATCCCAGCAGCAATGCCTACTTTTTTTTTTATCTCATATCGCGCATTACCAATATCTGTCAAACAACTCCCAAGGTTAACTTTCTCCAAGAGCACAGCCATTCAAAAGAACTGAAGCACTATTCGCTTGACCTATTCTCAGAAGTTTTATCACCAAAAACTTACTCTACTTTTAGTCTCATCAACAGCTCTAACGAAAAAGCTCATATGCTCAACATCGTTTACCAAAAGGATCAAATCATCAACATAATCTGATATTTTGAGATCTTTGGACCATCTAAGGCCCCAATTTCCCCTCTGGCAAATCTATATTGATCATCAAATTAAAAGGCAAAGCTAATAAAACGCTGCCTTGTTTAACTCCAGATGTAATGTAAAACCAATCACTGCAGACTAAATTAACTGTCACTCCCGACTCAGTTTCATTATGGAAAGTCATCATTTATTCAATAACTTTTCCACTTAACGAAAATTATCATACTCATAATCAATCATAATCTATATTTGTGTTCATCGTTGGAGTCAAATCATTTTTAAAATACTCACTGGATTAATGGTAAAAATAATAATAGTTTAATTTAACTACCGGTATGGCCGAGTGGTTAGCACGCTTGGCTAATGATCTAAGGGACCTGGGTTCGAGCCCCAGATTAGGCATGGATGTGTGTGTCGTTTTTCTGCTGAGGTCCTGCCATCCTCTCAGATCTCCTACTGTGGCTTATAAACTGACAGGCTTCTGTCAGACCTCTGTGGCAAACAGCTGCTTGAGGGGGTATTTATTTTTTATTTTTTTAATTTAATAAATAAAAGATATTATAATTTAGTTAATTGTCAAAGTCATCATAAGTCAGACCCGTGATTCTCTATGCTTCACCCATATGGGCGATTCAAAACAAGATTTTGAGAACTGCTGTCGATCCCCCTTGGCTTGTCACTAACAGACAACTCCATAAAGACCTGGGCATCGACCATATATATATACACATATAAAACGCACCTCAAAAAGATTTTTTGAGGCTATAAGCAATAATCCCAATGAGATTATTTCTTCTCTGAATCTTTACGATCATACTGTTTTGAAGAAGCCTAAAATGGTAGCGTTCTCTGAGACCTACCAGTTTTAGGTTTCTTATACAATTTTACTGTTATTTTTAGCTTTTCTTATGTTTTCCCTTAGGGGCCAACCTAAGGGTGGTTTACTTATATATTTTGTTCTTACTCATGCCAAATAGGTATATCTTTATGATGGAGATGGTTAGGGGTAAAATTATTACCCTGTACATCGAATATGATTACACGATCTACGATCTACGAAGTCATCTAAATTCAATAATATATTGACAGTTGATGAATTCCTTTATAATAGCACACATGCTTTATTAAAGTTGTTATGCGACTTTGCATTTGGAGCAAAGAGATGCAGTAAAGACCAGCTCTGCGAATACAAATCGCCAAGACAATTCCACGATGTCATTCTGCTGAACTTATCAACTTCCTGCAATACAAAGTTCCAATTACCATAACGGAGCCTACGTTCTTCAGCTTCTTCTTCGTGGAACGATTGTTCGTCGAATCTTCTTCACTCCACAGAAACCAGACAACATCAACGCAACGAAAAGCATTAATGAAATGTAAAAGAATACACCTCGCGTTTCGTCATCGGTCTTTGTTCCGTTTTTTCGCAATTCCGTTGATTGCGCTCTTTAGCAAAAACTGGATCATACGAACAAAGCGACAGCCGTAGAATTAGGAAATGTAAGGATTTACGCACAACAGGTGGGAAACAGGAATTTAGTGGAACAGTCAGGAAACGGGATACTTCCTTCCTCGAGTGTCTGCCATCCGCACGGCCGGGCAGTGGTCTTTTTTCGGAGAAAAAGGAATGATCCACCGCAGCGGCTCATAGCAACAGCGGTGATCTCCTCTCCTCCATAACTGGGTCAATCACCTCTTGTTGCTATACTCTCGGGCGATGCAGGAAGATTCGCCGAAATCGCTCTGCTCATACGAGTAATAATTTGTTTATTTCATATGACAAGAACCGATCTTTTTACGCAACACGCAAGACAGTGATTGTCGTTTTCAGGGACGGGAAACAGATAGAATTATGTTAATCGAATTTTTATTAACAGTTAAAAACGATAGTTGTAAAAATGCTTTTATATTTAATTATTATTAAATAAATATGGCTATTGATTGAGTTCGAGTCCAAGATAAGGCATGGATGTTTGTGCTGTATTCCTGTATCGCCAGGGGCGGGGGTGCCTCAGTCGGTAGCGCGCCAGGCTCGTAATCTGTAGTTCTCAGGTTCGAGTCCCAGCTGGGTCAGCGTTAAGATTTATCTCCGCAAAATTCCCCGCCCTGCCCACGGTCAGTAGGGGAAATCTTGGAAAGACCGCCGTCCGTCGGATGGGACGTTAAGCCGTGACCCCGTGTTCGGGAGAGCCATACCCTGTGCACGTTAAAGAACACGCTGGATGGCCTTGACGGGAGACTACCATCTGTCTCCCAACAGCTGTTCCAACGGGTCCCCTCCCCCAACCTTTTCTGAGCCTTCGGGGTCCATGTGACCTGGCCATTTAGCCCATGGTGTGCAAAAAAGTGCCGCTCAGAGGTAAAACAACCCAACCCTGTATTGCCTTGCTCAGAGATGTTCTCTAGGGAGTATTTAACTAATAGGTTCCTATCAGACCTCTGTAGCATGCAGTTGCTTGAGAGGGTTTTTCTTCTTATAATATTGTTATGAGAGGAAAACGAGCAACAAAAAACCGGAACAGGTGACATCTGACACTCGTGTTATGCCTCGGAGCGAGAATTACGTCACTAATTTTTGGAACAGAGAGAGACTTTGAATAATAACGAGCTGAGAAAACATTGGAAGTTTACAGAAGTGAAAGTTTTTGGTGGTGTTTTGTGTTATGTATCCGAAAAGGAGGTGTTTGAGTGGTGTTGAGTGGTTTTGTTGTTTGAGAAAAGTTGAGTAGCTAGTTTTTGAAAGGATTCGAGCGAAGTTAGCATTATGAAACCTTAATTTGGTGGCAGTAATGTGTCGAAGAAGTCTGCTAGTGGAAAAGCAAAGGGATTTGGTGTCGGCGAGGTATTTAGTGTGAAATATAGAATTGGAAAGGTAAACCTTGGTAATTTATTGGTATATCGACAAAGATAATTGTGTCGATTATTGAACGCTTTAATAAGATTCTCTTTATGCTTTGAACAGAGTTTGTAAGAATTGTAATACAACTGTTTGAAATATAGTTAAGAATTGTGAAACAATCTTTTGATGGTTTAACTTTATACTGATGGTAGGCAATTTGTGTTTAATTGAAATTGTTATATAGGTGATCTATATGCTTTTGTAATTGAATTAATTCATTGATCATTTGGTTGGTAATCGTTGTTTTTTTTAACTCACGCTCAGTTTTCTATTTAAAAATTGTAACAATATATTAGAAATGGATTGTTTTAGCTCCGAGTGGCACTTCTGTATACACAATGGACTAAGTAAATGAACTAAGTGATCCACAATGGACTAAGGTGACAAAGACCCCAAAGATTCAGAGCTGGGTAGAGGAACACATTCAATGGAAGGATGTTAAATGAAAACTTCCCGTCAAGGTTTTGAGTTGTTGCTGGGTTGTTTTACACCAATGTCTCGCAAACTTTTTTACTCTGCGGCACACCTAAAAAAAAATTCTTATTGGTTACGTAAAAAGAGGAAAATTGAAGTTTCGTTAAATGCATTTTATTTAAAATAAATATAATAATAAATATAATTAATCATAACTCGGTGTTTGCTTTAAATATTTGTCCATTCTATGGTTTGAAATAATCAAAAATTAATACTAAAATGTGGAAAAAGCTTGATAAATATTTGCAAGATCCCAGTTGATAAATTCTGAAAGATTTTTATTAAAGCACGTCGATAGCACGTCGATATTAAAGCACGTCGATAGCACGTCGATATTAAAGCACGTCGATAACACAAGTCAAGTCAAAATAAAATCTTTGGAATAGCTAGTGTCAATTTGAAAATCTCTCGCGGCACACAGTTTGCGAGACACTGTTTTACACTGAGCAGAATATTTTTTTTACACACAGTGGACTAAATGATCGGGTCGCAAAGGACGGTAATAGTTGCTTCGCTGTAGTTGTTGAATCTATTCCAGCTCTGTACTCCCAAGTTCGAGTCCCGTATGGGCCAGAGTTGAGATTTGTCTAAACTAACTTCCACGTCACTGAGAGAGGGTCACAGATGAGCTTGGATGGGACGTTAATCCATGGCCCTGTGTGAAGAAGGGCTCTAACGCTGTGCACGTTAATGAATGCGATGGATGACATTGATAGGTGGTTTCCATCTGTCTCCTTACAGTTGTTCAGTGGATCCCTGTCCCCAACCTTCACCGAGTCCTTGGAGTGCTCGTGATCTGGCCATCTAGCTCATTACGTGCAAAAATTTGCCGTTCAGAGGTAAAACAACTCCAAGATCTTAATTGATGGGTTGTGGGTTGTTTTGCCTCTGAGCGGCACTTTTTTGCACACCATGGGCTAAATGGCCAGGTCACATGGACCCCGAAGGCTCAGAGAAGATTGGGGGAGGGGACCCACTGGAACAGCTGTTGGGAGACAGATGGTAGCCTCCCGTCAAGGCCATCCAGCGTGTTCTTTAATGTGCACAGGGTATGGCTCTCCCACACACGGGGCCACGGCTTAACGTCCCATCCGACGGACGGCGGCCTTTCCAAGCCCATCGGTGTCCCCTACTGACCGTTGGCAGGGCGGGGAATTTTGCGGAGATAAATCTCAACCCTGACCAAGCTGGGACTCGAACCTGGGAACTACAGATTACGAGCCTGGCGCGTTACCGACTGAGCCACACCCGCCCCAAGCTTTAAGGGAAAATGCCATGGCTTGCCAACAAAGAGAAGATGAAACGTGAGAATTAATATCAACTGATAATAATTCACTGCCTTGAGTTTCATTCGGGAAACATAATCCACAAATAATTGCTTCGATTTTCGTTTCATCTAAATGTTTTTGAATAAAATGAGCAATAGCAAAATAAATAGGGAAATATCCATTCTTTGTTGATTTTTTTTTCATAGCAAATCGAAATTAATTAAACAAGAAGAATTCATAGAGAAAAGTGAATTTAGGCAAATGTTCGGAACGCAACCTCTGTTTATAACACTATTGCCATCTGGAGGGAATTTCGCGATTAAAAATTACCCAACCACTCTTTGTAAAATAAAATATCACGTAAGTCGAGGGATACTTGCATTTGTTTGTTGTTGTTTCTTTTTTTCATTTAGGCGTCTATGAATCAATGTATAAACTCTGGTTGTCTCTTTCTGATTAATGAATGCAGATAAGAATACGGTACCCGTATTTCCTATTTTAATCCCGCATTTTATCTGCAGTCGAGCCCGCATTGGGGAAAAGTAAACAATCAGGTATGTTTTCGAAAATCAAGATTGAGGCAGGAAAAAGTAGGTTCTGGCGATTCTGATTTGTTTCGAATGTTTGGTATGAGGTGTGAAAGAGTTTGAAGTAAAACAATGCCAGGAACAGAGGAGCGAATTAAGGAGACCTTTACGTGCAAGTGTTGAGATTTTAGCCTCTTGTCTACGACTGTCAGAGGCAGCTAGAGAAAACTTGAGCTGGACAGCTCTCGTTAATGACATCACAAAAGGAGGGAACTATAATCAACCGCAATGGCTAGCAATTTAATTGAACTTAAATAAATATGTTTTCTAAAAAGCAAAAGAATGCTAATTTAATTATTGAATTAAAAGCTGAAATTAATATATTTTTGGAAATGGGAAAAGATGCTAATTATATTACTCAATTAAATTTTAATATTAAAAGTGTCTCCATTTGGGAAGGTAAAATGAAAATTATTCACTATTAATCCTGTCTAAAACCCTTTTTGAAATTTTATGTTTATTTTTATTTATGAATAAAATTGCTGTTAAGAGGAGAGTTGGTTGACGGTAAATAGAGGTGCGGAAGGGGGGAGGGTTTCCCAAAAATCGTAAGAGGCGTGATGCCGCAATGTTTGGGAAACTCTGCTTTATGACAAGCAGCTGTTTGGAGGAATTTTTTTATTTATATTTAGCATACAAGAGGTATAAAAATACTCCTTGGAGATGAGAATAATTTCGATTAATTCTCGTAACATTTTACCCTAAAAGTCTTAGAAGTTAGAGACCAATTAATTTGTATTTTCGCTAGCATATCATTGAAATTTGTAAATGTTTCAAAGGACGAAAACGAGAATGCATTGAAAGTGAAATACTACGCTAGACGAACAGTGTCAACATATAAGCAACTCTGCTCAAAGGGGAAACAAAAAGACGAACTAAATGGATTCAACAAACCTCGTTACCGATTTAGGAGAGAAAAACTGACGAGAAACTTCTTTAAAATTTACGACCAAAGGCGACACTCGTCTCGTTACAATTCTATTGGAAAACGAACAGTGGAATCGGCATAACTCACAGCGTGCGACGTCTGCACAAAGAGAAAAAAAAAATGGATGAGAAAGGCGAAACAATTATTTATTGATGGACGATGCCGGATGAAGAAAAGTCAAGATCACACTCACTTGATGAAATTTCTGTCTCTCGAGACAAAGGAACTCGGAAATTCCATTCCGAACTTGAATCGTAGCAAATATGTCGCTGCTCGGAAATCAAGAATAAACAGAGTGTCAATGTGAAGAGCAAGAAAGATTTTTTTGTATCACGAAATAAAAATGAAATGTGGCAAATGGATTGTAGACTGGTGAAATTAATGTAGAAGAAAACGGCATACTGAGCCAAAAACCAGAACATTACGGAGCGTTGATAATTATTGGCTGTAAATCATTCGCGAAAGATTGAATCTAAAGCACCTCCCCCCCTCCAACAGAAAGGATGAAAAAGAAATACTAAATGTATGTTACACATATTTTGAAGAATATAATATACATTTTGTTTTATAACGTTCACATGAGATGGTTCTCTACACGCACGACTAAATATCCCATCCAACGGAGAGTATCTGTTCCGAGCCATTATAAATAAAAATAAATCCCGCCTCAAGCAGCTGCTTGCCACAGAGGTCTGACAGAAGCCTGTCAGTTTAATGCGCCATAGTACAAAGTCAGTGAGGCTCATATGAGGGTTGGGTTGTTTTTCCTCTGAGCGGCACTTTTTTGCACATCATGGGCTAAATGGCCAGGTCATATGGACCCCGAAGGCTCAGAGAAGGTTGGGGGAGGGGACCCATTGGAACAGCTGTTGGGAGACAGATGGTAGCCTCCCGTCAAGGCCATCCAGCGTGTTCTTAACGTGCACAGGGTATGTCTCACCCGCACACGGGGCCACGGCTTAACGTCCCATCCGACGGACGGCGGCCTTTCCAAGCCCATCGGTGTCCTCTACTGACCGTGGGCAGGGCGCTAACTAAGGCGTGGGCAGGCTGACCACTGCCTTAGTTAGAGCTAACACACAAAGTTTGCCTTGCTGGAACAGTCGCTAACTGCCTAACCACTATGCCAGTTAAGGCATAGTGGTTAAACGCTAAATTAAACGCTAAAACGATAATAGACAGTTCGAATAATGATTAACTTTTTAATTTAATTCAGCTGTGTTAAATCTGTTATAGGACTAGATAAATTTAAAGCCCATTCTGAACTATCTAAATCTGGATTTTCAACAATATTTGTTGAGTATTCAAAGAGCCATGGAAGATCGAATACCTAACAGCAGCAAAGTCAGGCCTAAGGAACTTGTGTAAAACTGACAATTATTGAAAGAACTATTTGCACAAATATTTAAAACATACACTTATTTTATTAAATGGTTTGAAATAATACCTTTTTTTTTTAAGTTTTAATTAACCTTCTGAGACGAATTCTTATGGTTGACATCTCTGATATTCAATATTCAAACTTCTATAACCGCTAAAGTACTGAACGGATATTGATCAAAATCGAAATTTAGACAGTTTAATTGACATCTTATATTTATCTTCAATCATATGTTTCCATAAAATATTTATTTAACCACTTACGGATCTTCGATTTTGATTTTCCATTGACATAATATGAGGATGGTTCCATTTTTCTGTCAATCACTGCTTGTACTTTTGTGTACAGTTGCTAAAAACGTATCCGAACACTATGGTTGATTACAGAATTCAGAAAAAATATCTGGCAAATATCTGGCAACGATTTTTTTAGAAATTAGTGATCTGGCAACCTTCGTGTCACCTGAGACAAAGGTTGCCAGATCAGTAATTTCTAAAAAATCGTTGCCAGATATTTTTTTCTGAATTCTGTAATCAACCATAGTGTTCGGATATTTTTAAATATATATAATGCAATGGATATGGAGCGTGTGCAGCTACCGTTCACAGCAAACTGGAGCGGTTGCGGTTAATGTTCACAGCACATTGGATCGTGTGAGCTCACAAAAACTTGGATCGTGTGAGCTTACAAAAACTTGGATCGTGTGGGCCCACTCACAGAAATATTGAGCGTGTGCAGTTACAGTTCACAGCAAACTGGAGCGTGTGCAGTAACTGCACACGCTCCAGTTTGATGAACGGTAACTGGAGCGTGTACAGTTGCTGTACACGCTCCAGAATGAACCATAGTGTTCCATATGAACCATAGTTTCCAGTAATGAACCATAGTGTTCGGATACTTTTTTGAGCAACTGTACAGAACTGTCTTTTTTCATTCAACACGATTTTTTTAAGAACTTGAAGGCCATCTACTTATATTTTCTGTATAAGAATCTATTTTTAAAATATTATTCATAAGCCTTCCCGTGGCTGAGTGGTTAACGCGCTTCGTTACTGATCAACGGGCGTTGGGCTCGAGACATGTTGTCGTTTTGCTGAGGTCTCACCTTCTTCATAAACCTTCTACTATGACATATTAAACTGATAGGCTACTGTCACTCCTCTGTGGCAAGTAGATGCTTGAGGGTATGTAAAATAATTCATAAAAAATTTTACTTTTATTAGACATACATCTCAATGTTTGATTTACCACCATAGGTTGTTTCACAGATCAATTCATTATTTTAAATGTAACCTGTGAATAAAAATACACAGTTTTCGGTATTAATAGTAGTATTAAAGGTTGGGTTGGGTTGTTTTACCTCCGAGCGGCACTTTTTTGCACACCATGGCTAAATGGCCAGGTCACATGGACCCCGAAGGCTCAGAGAAGGTTGGGGGAGGGGACCCACTGGAACAGCTGTTGGGAGACAGATGGTAGCCTCTCGTCAAGGCCATCCAGCGTGTTCTTTAACGTGCACAGGGTATGTCTCTCCCGCACACGGGGCCACGGCTTAACGTCCCATCCGACGGACGGCAGTCTTTCCAAGCCCATCGGTGTCCCCTACTGACCGTGGGCAGGGCAGGGAATTTTGCGGAGATAAATCTCAACGCTGACCCAGCTGGGACTCGAACCTGGGAACTACAGATTACGAGCCTGGCGCGCTACCGACTGAGCCACCCTAGCCCCAAGTAGTATTAAATATTGAATCATAACTCGTTTTATAATTTCTTTTCTTTAGAGATTTGCGTAGCAGTAATTTTTTATTTTGTCGAATCCTTAAAAGGTCAGATTAGCAATCCGTATTAGCAATTAGTAATCTGGCAACCTTCGTGTCACGTGACACGAAGGTTGCCAGATCACTAATTTATTAAAAAAATCGTTGCCAGATATTTTTTCTGAATTCTGTACTCAACCATAGTGTTCGGATACTTTTTTGAGCGACTGTACCATATTCACACCCTTTTCCATGGAGACCTCGGTGAGCAGAAAACTCCGATGGGCTTGGAAAGGCCGACATTCATCGGATGGGGCGTTACGCAGTGGTCCCGTGTATGACAGAGCCATACCTTGTGGTGCACGATAAAGATCACACTAGGCGGCGTTGATGGGACCATCTATCTCCAGAAAACGGCTGTCCCTCCTCTCAACTTTCTCTAAGCTCTCGGGATCCTTATGACCTGGCCATTTAGCTCACTGTGTACAAAAAAAGTACCGCTCAGAAGTAAAACAACCCAACCCCGTGGAGAATTGGAATAATCGGAACAAAGAGAATAAAATAGCGAACTTTAATTTATTACTAGTATTTTGTTAGAACAGTTCGAAAGACCACTAGAAGAGAGGAAACAACATACTTTAGAATATTTCGTGAGAAAAATGTCTGGAGAATAAAGAGTACACGAGAACAACAATCTGGTCCTTTCCGGCATAAAGCAATCATTCACAATCTAAACATTTTTTTTTTAATTCTGGCCAAAAAACATAATTTATAAATCCAATGTGTATTCATCAACCAGAAATTAAGCTTACAGCTTTACCAGTCATGTGTGAAAATTTTGTGGGAAACCTATGATGACGGACGAATGAAAGATATGATTGTTAGAAATAAACTTCAGTATTTGAGACATCAAAATTCCGCAGCAAATGCAAAATGTCCTCTTTTCCTCCGAGCCTTATTGGCCAGAGTAACGGAGCCACCAAAAAGGTCAGTGATGACTTAGCAAACAGAACAACGTCCTGCCATTGGTCGAAAATGGTTCTTTATCCTTAAGTGCTCGAGGTATGTTTCAGGAATGTAAGCGCAGCGCGTCTATTCCTCTGTGTGTTGTGTGCCAGTGACCCAGGCGATTCGTGACGTCATCCAATGTTGGTAAACATACACACATGCACTCACCGCACACGGCCCTGCTGGTAGTCCTGGGTTGTTGACCCTTCAGGTCGCTCAACTTCCGTAATGGTGGCCCACCTGCGGAGTTTAGAGTGCTGCCGCTAGAGGGGGCTACCACACGTCAACAGTTGCAACGGGAAGCTGAAGATGTTGTGTACACGTGGAGATGATGGGATGCGTTTGGTAAACGGTTGCGGGTGAAAGCTTTCTGGGCTGAGACGATTAACTCAGCGGGAAAGGGAACAGGTCGTGCAGCGAACGACGCTTCTAAATTTGGGGAAAGCAGATGAAACTGAGCGAAGTAGTGCATTTATTTTTAACGTCGGCTTTTCGAGTTTTTTTTTTACTCTTAAAGGTAGCTTGTCTCTGTTTACTAATTCTTGGTTGGTTACACTCTCACTGCGGTGTTCGCGTGTCTGTCAAAGTATTCACTACGGTTTCCTCCCGTTCCTTCAACGAAAATAAAAACTTTCCCCCCCCCCTCCCCCGCCTCCACCGCCATACACCACCACGCTTTGGTTTCACAATAGACTGTCTGAAAGCCTCGTTTTATCAACGGTTGACAGAGAAATCTGGGTTATCCCGAAAAGTATTTTTGCTGATGCTTCACTTCAAACTAAATTTCTCGCAACTTTGCCAGAAAAGGGCCTCGGGTGGTCTAACAGTTTTGCGATTCGGCCTTCAAGAAGGATCGCTAGGTTGGTTGTGAATCTGAATGGTACTATTTTTGATTAACTGCCAAGTAAAGAAGTAAGCCGTCCCGTAGCCGAGTGGTTAGCGCGCTTGGCTACAGACGTAGGGGACCTGGGTTCGAGCCCCGGGTAAGGCATGGATGTTCGTGTTGTTTTTCTACTGAGGTCTTGCCATCCTCTCAGACCTTCTACTATGGCATATAAATTGACAGGCTACTGTCAGACCTCTGTGGCAAGCAGCTGCTTGAGGGGGTATTTATTTTATTATTATTTAAAGAAATTCTTGAAAGTTTCGGTCGTTCTAAAATTTTTAATCATTAATTTTGGACTACTTAGAATGTTACCCAGTCAATAGAATTGCTGCTTTTATAGAATTTTGCTCTCTTTTTTTTAAATGTTTTTTCTGAGACAGCATATTAAAAAATAAATAACTTTCGAGCGGCATATTGTGCAGAGAAAGACTACATTGGTTCGGCCATGTTGCCTTCTTGTTGCACTACAGACTAGCTAATAAACTTATGAACAATGCGGTTAAAGACCTCAATAAAATGGAGAGACTTTGATGCAGTGGGCAGACAATGTGAAACAAGATTTTATTACAATTGACTTTTGGCAGATGTAGCTCAGAATAGACATTGTCTGAAGAACTAAATCACGCACTCTGATGGGACCTCTGTAGCCAATGACTACTTGAGGATTTTGTGCGAATGTAATCATCAGCCGCGAGAGAATTATTTGTAAAGGAGAAAACTCATAGGCCAGAACATTTATGCACCATCTGATAAAATATTACTCACATTTTGAAATAAGAATAGAACTTCGTTTTCATGTACAATTATTGTGAACTATGAGTCACGCTACTTGTATCTATAACCTGCTGCTTGAATTTAAAAACTTTCCTACAATTTCTTTGCAAGAATAGACATTTACTGGTTTAAACTTCAAGAGAATTTTCAACCAAACAAAAATGTTGATACCATCTGCGCATTCGATAGGCAGAATGTACTTCGAAAGTAGAAGGTTGTAAGTTGTACATGCCTGCCTGGAAAGCGAGTGTGGCTCAGTCGGTAATGCTCCAGGTTCGTAATCTGCAGTTCACGGGTTCGAATACCGCCTGGAGTAGTATTGAGATTTATTTCCACAAAAATCAGCGTTTTTTCCTCGGTCAGTAGGGGACACTGCTGGGCTTGGAAAAGCCGCCATCCGGCGGATGTGACGTTAAGCCGTGCACGTTAAAGAACACTGGATGGCCTTGACGGGAGGCTACCATCTGTCTCCCGCAGCTGTTCAATGAGTCCCCTCCTTTCTCTGAGTCCTCAGGGTCCTTGTGACCTAGTCATTTATCCCATTGTGGGCAAAAAAAGTGCCGCTCAGAGGTAAAACAGTCCAACAACGTCTCTGTTTTAGTAAAAAGGTAAACGACATCACACTTCGGTGACAACACGACAGTAAAGTTACGGGGGTCTTTAACCCTAGATTTAACCCTAACTAAATGCTATTCCTGTCGGCGATATGATTTTCCTCCGTATTGATTCAGGCTTCTCTGTCGCGAATCCATTAGTCATACATCAACTGAACCATGACACTACAGTTTGACCTCTTACAGATTTTATATAAAACCTCGCATATTTTCATTCCCCTCTTTCAGGCAGGTTTCAAAGAACAGCCAAAGGTCAACATACAGAAAGCATGAGAGTAATCAGAAAACGACGGAACGGAAGTTGTGGCAAGCGGAGAGTTGAACGTGAACGATCCAAGGACACGCATGTCGCGGAGATTCGGTAGCAGGGAACGAAAAGAAGCAAATCGGAGAAGATCACGCAATCCCATCAACCATTTGGAAAGACGAGACTCACCAAGAGGAACGACCTACTTAATTCATTTATTTTCCTCTTTATTTTTCTCATAAGCTCTTGACTAATTTAAGATTCCATGCGATGTTTCTACATACCATTGAAGTTTTGTGGTTATGGGTTGGGTTGTTGGGTTGTTTTTCCTTTGAGCGGAACTTTTTTGCACACCATGGGCTAAATGGCCAGGTCACATGGACCCCGAAGGCTCAGAGAAGGTTGGGGGAGGGGACCCACTGGAACAGCTGTTGGGAGACAGATGGTAGCCTCCCGTCAAGGCCATCCAGCGTGTTCTTTAACGTGCACAGGGTATGGCCACGGCTTAACGTCCCATCCGACGGACGGCGGCCTTTTCAAGCCCATCGGTGTCCCCTACTGACCGTGAGCAGGGCGAGGAATTTTGCGGAGATAAATCTCAACGCTGACCCAGCTGGGACTCGAACCTGGGAATTGCAGATTACGAGCCTGGCGCGCTACCGACTGAGCCACCCCCGCCCCTATGGTTATGGGTCAAACGTACCTTGGGACAATCGCAAATAATTCTGTTGAATATCATGCAATCGTTAAAGTTGTTACGATCAATTTTGTGTCTCAAAAAAAAGGAGGGGAAGGATTTGTGTCTTGTAAACATGTTAACGCGATTTATGAAACGGTTTCCTGGATCATTTGGTTTATGATTGATTTTTTTTATTTTGGTTCGTTTTTGGAAGAAACGAGCTGACGTTTTCATTTTGTCAACTGCAGACATTCAATTTTTTTTTAGAGAGAGAGAGTTTAATGTTGTTGTTTTTTTTTTTTTGTTGTTGTTATTGTTGTTTTGAATTGGATAGGTGTTGGTGAAATATTGCGATTTGCATTTTCCGGAAGCTCACAAAAGCTTTAATGCCGACGGTCAGTAGGGGACACCGATGGGCTTGTAAAGGCCGCCGTCCGTCGGATGGGACGTTAAGCCGTGGTCTCGTGTGAGGGAGAGCCATACCCTGTGCACGTTAAAGAACACGCTGGGTGGCTTTGACGGGAGGCTAGCATCTGTCTCCCAACAGCTGTTCCAGTGGGTCCCCTCCCCCAACCTTTTCTGAGCCTTAGCGGTCTATGTGACCTGGTCATTTAGCCCATGGTATGCAAAAATGTTCCGCTCAGAGGTAAAACAACCCAACCCACAAGAGCTTTAATACCACCCTCCAGTGGCAGAAAATTTGGAAAATGCTAAAATTTTAAACTAATGTTGCAAAAAGATCTATTTATGGCAGAAATTTGAAATTTTGATGGTGAAGTGGAATGATCAAGTATTTTTCATTGGCAGCAATACCCCTTACTTCCGGGGGAAGGCATATCATTGTTGAAGGACTTCCGGGGGGTGGGATCACTTGTTTTAAGAGAGTAATGAAAAATTCTTTCTGTGTTGTATAGGTACTAATAAAAACTACTATTCGCATTTTCACAATTATCCATTAGTTAAAATTTCCACTGTTAGAGGGTGCTAAAAACGGAAAATATATAATTTTATTCTCTTTGAAAACGAGCGTGCCATGGTCCCCAGAGGTGACGTTATTCTTCTAGTTTTATAACGAATAGATTCCGCTTCTCAACATAAGCAGGAGATCATTCTTTTCTATGTCAAAGTCAAATTCAAATTCCGTAATTTTGAATTTAAGAGCTTTCCACGAAAAAATATCGCTAGCTTTGATTGAGATCTATAAATAACTTGTCATTTTTTCATAAAATGCTGAAAGTTTTGGGAAAAAAATTAAAAATTCCCAGAACTCAAAAAATTCCAGAATTCTATGAATATTTATGTAAAAATGTGTCAAAATCAGAAATTGGGATTAAAAAAAACAGGTAAATCCTTGGAAATTATCAATAAAATTAAAATTGAATAAGATTTAATCTAAGTTTTTATTCTCTCAAAATATCACGATTGTCATTAGATTGTCGATATCTTTAATTTTTATAAACATCCATATTAATTGCTAGTCATTTATTAGAAACACGAGCTTAATATAATTACATTAAACATTCTCAACACGTTTTATATTTTCATCTTTATTAAATTTTATAATTTTCTAGAAAATGCTTGGTTCCTGTGATTATAAAATATTTGTCACTAAAATTTCAATAGAAAAGGAAGAATTTATGAAAATGACAACAATATATCAGATTAATTAAATATCGTATACTTTTACTCTATACAACGTTACGACATAAAATTTGTATAGAGCATTAATTATCTTCAACTGTCATCTGACATCTAAACGCACATTGAGCAAATATAGCTTATTCTTTATAGTCGATATACTTACTTGTTTTATATTGATATTTTTCTAGTTTCGTAGCTTCAATAAAATTTAGATTTGTGTATAACACGAAAAAGTAATAAAGCAATAATGCCAATGAATAAATATACATAAAAAAAACCTTTGTAATATGTAAAATAAAAATGTGCGAATTTTAAGCGCTGGTCACGTCAAAATTGGAAACGTAATATAGAGGCACTGCTATGTACTGATTTTACCAAAGCAATACTTAAATTCATCATCATCATCAATCAAAAATAAATGTTTCCTCTGGAAATGTTCGAGTCTTTCTACCCTCTCCTCCAGATGGCAAGGTAATTCCGAAAGTTATTTATCATAAATTTAAATTAAATTTTAAGCGGTAGGAGACGTGACTTTAATTCTGTTAAAGAAATGGATGGCTGTTTAAGAGTCAGATTGTTTGTTGAAATTATGACAGTCCAAACTTTTTTGAAAAAGAGAGTGATATCTACAACGTAGATTAAAACTTTGCGTACAGGAAAGGCAAAACATTTTTGATATTAACTCTGCGATAAATTGATTTCATTGAAAAACTGCTACGAAAAACGAAAACTCCACTGCATTTAGCTAGTTTGTGCGTTTTCTATGCTAATTCATCCAACACGTGCCTCCTGAAATGGATGTTATCGTCATCCCCTATAAACAGCTTGTTTGTCAGGAAAAGATTATATCCATTTCCGCAATTTCCACGCATATTTCTCCCTTCCGTCTTCCCTCCATTTCCGACCCCTCACTCTTTCTTCCCCCTTTTTCTTCCCCCCTCACCCATGTCTCGCCCTCGCTTCACCGTGTTTTAACATTTTCGTTCGTTTCTGTTCTCTCCGAGCACGTGCATCTACTGCCAAAAGGAGGGACACGTCACAGGCGTTGACCTTTGAACTCCTGCAGCACAAGTGTGGGTAGCACACGCGCGGGCACACACAGCGTAGGCGGTGTGGGAATCGAGTCATTGACAGGTATATGTATTCACGTGTGTATATCTGCTCGACAACTGTCAGCTTTTAGTTTACTACCGCGCATCCTGGTCTGCACTGGCAGACGAAAGTGGCAACAGGAGTTTGCCATCAATGAAACTGTGGTAACTGCTGGCAGGAGAAAAAAAACAACTACCATTTAGTCTCGTGAAACACATGTTGGTGAATCAAATGCCTGAGTTTAGATTGTTAATGAATACGTAGTGGTTCTTTCATATCTCAAACAAGTAGTCCATACAACCCGAAAGAGGAACCTCGTACTAAATAAAATAGGGGAGCAATTGCTTTTTTTTTTACGGTGGAGGGCATGGATGTATAAAAAATCAGGCGGAGTGGACTGTTACAAACCAGAACGCCATTCTGGTCAGTGGTGGAACTAGGCCGGGCAATCAGGGCACTGCCCCAAGCTCCGGGGCACCGTAAGAGGACCCTGATTGGATTTCTAAAGCCATTTCTCTTAACAGAAATTTTTAGGTGAATATAAGTCAAACTGGATGAAAAATTGTTAAATATTCCTATTACTTGTTATCCGGACCACTTTGTTATGATTTCTAGAGTCACAAACTCTATTCCCAGTTGGGTTGTTTTACCTCTGAGCGGTACACCATGGGCTAAATTTTTTTTATACACCATTGGCTAAATGGCCAGGTCACATGGACCCCGAAGGCTCAGAGAAGGTTGTGGGAGGGGACCCACTGGAACAGCTGTTGGGAGACAGATGGTAGCCTCCCGTTAAGGCCATCCAGCGTGTTCTTTAACATGCACAGGGTATGTCTCTCCCGCACACGGGGCCACGGCTTAACGTCCCATCCGATGGACGGCGGCCTTTCCAAGTCCATCGGTGTCCCCTACTGACCGTGGGCAGGGCGGGGAATTTTGCGAAGATAAATCTCAACGCTGACCCAGCTGGGACTCGAACCTGGGAACGACAGATTACAAACCTGGAGCGCTACCGACTGAGCCACCGCCGCCCCTCTATTCCCAGTATTATTTACTTTATACATTTAAATAATGGACAACATCATTGTTCATTTTTTGCATTGTACAAGAAAACAATCAGATCGAAAAGATGCCATACAAAGAAAGTTAGTGGAAAAACAACACGACAGCGTTACTGAAGACTTTTGACATTCAGTTAACCCTATAAAAAGTAATATATTTCACACCATTAAATCCTTGAAATCGTACTTTTATGATACCTAATTCCCGTCATATTCTCAGTACAATATTTTACTTAACGTTCAGTCTTCAACAACTGTATCTATAGATGGCCAGGTCACAAGGTCACCGAGAAGGTTGGGGGACCCACTGGACAACTGTTAGGAAACATGGTAGCCTCCCGTCAAGGCCATTTAAAGTGTTCTTTATCGTGCACAGGGCATGTCTATCCCGCACATGGAGCCACGTTTAACGTCCCATCAGACAAATGGTGGCCTTTCCAAGCCCATCGGGTCCCCTACTGACCGTGAACAGGGTGTTTTGCGGGTTGGGTTGTTTTACCTCTGAGCGGCACGTTTTTGCACACCATGGGCTAAATGGCCAGGTCACATCATCATCATCATCATCATCATCATCACCACCACCACCACCACCACCACCACCCTCAAGCAACCATGGGCTACGGAGGTCCAACCAGACCGTGCAGTTTAATTCTCCAAGCATATCTCTCCTGAGCTACATCTGCTGTATCTGGCCACTGCACACCAATTCTAACAAGGTCCTGTTTGACATTGTCTGCCCACCGCATCCTAGGTCTTCCCTTCTTTCTACAGTAAGTCCTTTAGGCGAACTGTTCATCACCCTGTTCAATAATCTATAATTATCTACACAGACAACATGGCCACAACAACAGAGTCTCCCTCTACACAATAAGCTGCTTAAAGGAGGTTCCGACTCCTTTGCCTAACCTCATCATTAGTTACAAAGTTGAACCACCTAATACCCAAGATGCTGCGTAAGCATCTACAATCAAAAGCATCTAGTTTCCTGTTATCTTGTTTACACAGCGTCCAGGTTTCACTACCATAACTAACCCTAGAAAGGACCAAACTATTATACAGTCTAATTGTAGTCTTTAGATGTATACGCCTATTTCTCCACAATCTTCATAGATTTTTAAAAGTCCCGGCAGCAATCCCTATTCGTCTGTTAATCTCATGCCGCACATCACCAGTATCTGTTACATAGCTCCCAAGGTAATTAAACCGTGACACCTGCTCAAGACTGCAACCATTCAGATTAACTGAATCACAGCCTGCCTGACCAATTTTCATCACTTTAGTTTTCTCTATGTTTATAACCAAACCTACTCTACTACCAGTCTCATCAACATCATTTGCCAAAAAGGCTAAATCATCAGCATAATCTAAATCAGAAATTTTCCTATCTCCAGACCATTTAAGGCCAAAATCTTTCCCTTGCAGTGAATTTCGCATAATATAATCAATAAACAAACTAAAGAGAAAAGGAAATAAAATGCACCCTTGTCGAACACCAGACGTAATGCTAAACCAATTGCTACAAGCCTTACCAACTCTCACACACGACTCAGTGTTATTATAGAGAGCTTTCATTATGTTAACTAACTTGTCTGGTATACCATATGATCTCACAATCAACCACAAATTATGACGATCAACAGAGTCGAAAGCCTTTTTGAAATCAACAAAGCTAGCAACCAAAGGTTTCTGAAACTTTAAACATTTCTCAAGAATCTGCCTAAGTGAAAATATCTGATCCACACATCCCCTACCACTTCTGAATCCACATTGCTCATCACGCAATTGCCTGTCAACCAGATTCTTAATTTTATTAAGCACAATCATGGAAAGAACTTTACCTGGAACAGAGAGTAGGCTGATACCCCTATAGTTATCACAAGAACTGCGATCACCTTTTTTGAAAATAGGGATAATAATAGCTCTGGTAAAATCCTTAGGAACCATTCCTTTATCATAAAAGTTATTCAAAATTTCAGTCATCCAAGTGGTAACCGAAACATTCCCAGCTCTAAGCATTTCCGTAGTAATTCCATCTACCCCTGGGGATTTATGAAGTTTAAGTTTAGGAACAGCCAAACTAACTTCAGATTGTGTTATAGGGCCAACATTAAAGCCACCAATGCATCTATCATCATTACAAACAATGGGAGTAGAACTAACCATATTGTTTAGAACATCACTGAAATGCTCAGCCCACCTAGCCATGACAGAATCAACACCTTCTATAACCTTACCTTGTTTATCCTTCAATTCTGTATATGTGTCCGTTTTCTACAACACAAAATATTAACTATCTGGTACAGCTCTCTACTGTTGTGCTGTCTAACTGCTCCCTCGGCTTTGTCAGCCAAGCCATCAAGCCAAAGATTCTTATCAGCAGCTAACTGATCCTTTACACGTTTATTAAGCTCTCTGTAATGTTTTCTATTAAGACTAGTAGGGTACTGATTAAGGACATTCCTGCAGTTCTTTCTTTCTGAAATAAGCTCAAGTGCCTTATCACTCAAATAATTCTACCTCCTTTGCTCCTTTTTCCCTAAAAGGCTGTTTAAAATGGCCCCATTCTTCCTCAACTTCAGTACTAGGCAAACGATGACTGTCATAATGACTAAGTAACCTATCATGGTAAGCTTTAGCTATAACTGGGTCTTTCAGAGCATCAGTATTAAAGGTAAATTTTTTAACTTTAGCACAACACTTTTTAAGTTTAAGTTGCAAGACACTTTTAACAAGGTAATGGTCAGAATCCAATTTCAGCTTCCCTATATGCCATGGTATTCCTAACAGAACTAGCACATTTGCTGTTAATTAATATATAATAATCATATTCTTATGCAGCCCATCAGGTGAAACCCATGTGTATTTATGTATGTTGCGGTGTTTGTAATAAGTGCTAGTTATTCTGAAACCATTGAGTTTACTTACCTGTAGGAGACGTTGCCCATTGCCATTGCAGCTACCAATACCAAAAGGGCCTATCACCCCTCCCCAAAGGTCAGAGTCAGTACCAACTTTGGCATTGAAGTCACCTAGAACAAAGGTAATATCTCCTTTCTTGACAGAATTCAAAATATCCTGAAGTTGTCCGTAAAACCCATTATTCTCATCCTCATCGGCATCCTCAGTGGGGGCATAACAGCAGATAACATTCAAGTCTAACGCTTGTCTGAAATTTTGTTGTAAAAAACCTTTCATTAATGCACTCATATCCTAGAAGAGCATCACTAGCATGTCTGCTGAGAAGCAGACCAACACCTTGGTGATGCTTTCCATCCTCCCTCCCTGTAAAGAGAAATTTAAAGTTATTTTTACGTATCTCACCATTACCTGTCCATCTGGTCTCTTGCAAGCCTAGAATATCTAGGTTATAGCCCTGGAATTCCTGCGTGAGAACATCAAGAGAATAATCTCTATGTAATGTCCTCACATTCCACGTTCCTGCAGAGAGAAAATGATTAGTAGGATTTTTAAAGGAATTAGGTTTATTGAGATTGGTAGGGCCAACAATATCAAACAGCCCCCTGATCGCAGGCATGGGCCAAAGACCTGTCTTTTCTCCACTAAAGGCTGAAGTCACCGATGCTGGTAGGAACTTCAGGCACCATCTTTTCAAGTGGACTTTTTCAAGAGTCATATGGTCTGCCTGAGACACATTACTCCAGTTTAGGCTTGACGATGCCCAACTAGCTAAGTGAGGTCAGGTACCTGCGATGTCCTCTGATTAGGATTATCCACCAGCTGATATAAAGTATCCCGTGCCTGTGTTCACTTAGGACTGGCAACCCAGAAGCAAACAGAAAACACAGTGGCAGATTCTCCCTCAACAGAGGCCCACCAGTGCAGCAAGTCCAGGATCCATAATCAAGCTCAAATCCATAAACAAGTCTAGTAGGTATAAATGGTCAGCACCAGGACCCTGTGTGGTTGACCACTCCTCAGCAGGGTAGAAAAAAAAGAAAAGTAGCCACAGATGTCCAGATCAGCAGGCCACACTAATCTAGCAGCCCTCGTCTTCCGTTCATTTCCGCAAGAGAGTATCTCTCTTGAAAGGTACTAACGGTCTGCATCACGAGAAGGCGGGATCGGACATTAGGTGCTAGACCTGGCAGGTTCTGTGCATCATCACTGGGGATTGGTACACAGCTCTCCTTCCAGTTTATGCCTAAGGCTCAGAGAAGGTTGGGGAAGGGGATCCACTGGAACAGCTGTTGGGAGACAGATGGTAGCCTCCCGTCAAGGCCATCCAGCGTGTTCTTTAACGTGCACAGGGTATGGCTCTCCCGCACACGGGGCCACGGCTTAACGTCCCATCCGACGGACGGCGGCCTTTCCAAGCCCATCGGTGTCCCCTACTGACCGTGGGCAGGGCGGGGAATTTTGCGGAGATAAATCTCAACGTTGATCCAGCTGGAACTCGAACCTGGGACCTGCAGTTTACTAGGTTAGCGCGTTACCGACTGACCATCCCCACTTCCAGCTGCTTGAGAGCATAATATATAATATCAAATAGTGCAATTTCGATTTCTTTTATCCTCCATTCTAGATATTTTAACTTAAAAAAAATTTACAAAATATTATATAATATACTTTTACAACGGTCTCCATTCTGGATTGGGGCGGGGGTGGCTCAGTCGGTAGCGCGCCAGGCTCGTAATCTGTAGTTCCCAGGTTCGAGTCCCAGCTGGGTCAGCGTTGAGATTTATCTCCGCAAAATTCCCCGCCCTGCCCACGGTCAGTAGGGGACACCGATGGGCTTGGAAAGGCCGCCGTCCGTCGGATGGGACGTTAAGCCGTGGCCCCGTGTGTGGGAGAGCCATACCCTGTGCACGTTAAAGAACACGCTGGATGGCCTTGACGGGAGGCTACCATCTGTCTCCCAACAGCTGTTCCAGTGGGTCCCCTCCCCCAACCTTCTCTGAGCCTTCGGGGTCCATGTGACCTGGCCATTTAGCCCATGGTGTGCAAAAAAGTGCCGCTCAGAGGTAAAACAACCCAACCCAACCATTCTGGATAAAATAAGAACTCGCGAAGGCATGAAATAAACAAGTTTTCTTTTTTAAATCGAGCTAAAAAAGGAAAAATTGAAATTTTTTTTTGCCAAGTACCATTTGATATTAAATTCTGGACATGTCAGTTTTTAGATAGCTTTCCGGGAAAATAACAACAACTGATGTTTTCACTTTATCGCCCATCTGTCGACATTCAACTTTTTTATTTTTGGTGATAAACGAAAAAAAAAAAACATTTTTGAATAAAATCAATCAATATTTCCTCAAGCAGCTGCTTGCCACAGAGGTCTGACAGGAGCCTGTCACTTTAATACGCCACAGTAAAAACGAGACCTCGGCAGAAAGATAACACCAGCATCCATGCCTTACCCGGGGCTCGAACCCAGATCTCTTTGATCAGTAGCCAAGTGCGCTAAACACTCGGCCATGGGACGGTATTGAGGAAATATTACGATTCGCACTTTAAGAATCACCCAATAGCTTTAATAGTGCCCTCTAACTTTGGAAAAAAGGCAGAAAATTCCAAAATTTTAAATGAATATTGCAAACGATCTATCCATGCTAGAAATCTGAAATTTGGGTGATAGGCAAGTGAACATTGATATGTGGTCAAGTGATTTACATTGGGAGCAATGAATTTGCCCTCTTATACCCTGGAAAGAGTGTTAAAATTCAGCTTTTTGTTTTAAAAGATACATGAAAAGTTATTTTTTATGTTCTATAAGCACTAATTATTACGAGAGTATTATATACTTTATAAAAGTATTAATTTTCTATAAAAAAACTTATTTCTGTTTTAAAACGAGCAAGCGGTTGCTCGTTTTAAAAGAGAAATAAGTTTTTTATTTCCCGCCTTTAACGTTCTCTAACGTTGGATAATTCTTATGATCCGTAGTCTTCAGAGGTGCGTCTTTATTTGAGTTGAAACGATACCTCCAGATTAGAAGACAAAATTCCATAGCCTAGTTAAGTCGGCAGATTGATTAAGAAAATTAACAGTTTTTTTGGCAAAGATTCATTTTCTGGGTAATATTTTACAAGTAGCTAACTTGACGGTTTTCTTCAATATACAAACTCCATTTTCCTTTAGAATTGGGGGCGGAGGTGGCTCAGTCGGTAGCGCGCCAGGCTCGTAATCTGCTAGTTCCCAGGTTCGAATCCCAGCTGGGTCAGCGTTGAGATTTATCTCCGCATAACTTCCCACCCTGCCCACGGCCAGTAGGGGACACTGATTGGCTTGGAAAAACTGCCGTCCGTCGGATGGGACGTTAATCTGTGGTTCCATGTGCGGAAGAGCCATATCCTGTGTACGTTAAAGATCACACTGGATGGCATTGACGGGGAAGTTACCATCTGTCTCTCAACAGCTGTTTCAATGGGTCTCCTCCCTCAACCTTCTCTGAGCCTTCGGAGTCCTTGAGTCCTGGCCATTTAGCCCAATGTGTGCAAAAAAGTGTCACTCAGAGGTAAAACAACCAACCTGTAAAATTTTTCAAACAAATCTCACTTTTTAAACTGTATTCCTCATTAGTAACTGGATACTTTGCAATTAGTGCCACTTGCATCATTCCTGGAGTCTTCCCCCACCCCACAACTTTTCTATATGAGATAAAAAAAAAATATATTTTTTAGTGTAAAAATACTAAAAATTTTCTCCCTAAGCTGCCGATTTGTGTCAAAATAAACAAAAACAATGTAAGAATTCTTTTAATCGACGATAATTGAAAAAGAAGAAAAATCAAATGAGAACATCTTAGTTTTTACGTCTGTAAAAGGGGCGGGGCGGGGGTGGCTCAGTCGGTAGCGCGCCAGACTCGTAATCTGTAGTTCCCAGGTTCGAGTCCCAGCTGGGTCAGCGTTGAGATTTATCTCCGCAAAACTCCCCGCCTTGCCCACGGTCAGTAGGGGTCACCGATGGGCTTGGAAAGGCCGCCGTCCGTCGGATGGGACGTTAAGCCATGGCCCGTGTGCGGGAGAGCCATACCCTGTGCACGTTAAAGAACACGTTGGATGGCCTTGACGGGAGGCTACCATCTGTCTCCCAACAGCTGTTCCAGTGGGTCCCCTCCCCCCAACCTTCTCTGAGCCTTCGGGGTCCATGTGACCTGGCCATTTAGCCCATGGTGTGCAAAAAAGTGCCGCTCAGAGGTAAAACAACCCAACGTCTGTATAAAGTAAAAAAGATTAATACAAAACAAAAACTTATCCGGATTGTCTTTTATGCTCAAGGATCTCTAAGAACGTTTCGTGTTGCAACCATTAATTAGCCTCGTTTCATCAAAACAAAAACAAAAACGTGGAGAATGAGCAAGATTTGTGCATTAAAACTTGTTTGCTAACAACAAATTGTTGTGCGTTGCTTAATATTTTTTCTCCTTTGACGTGCAAGAGAAAAATCCAAAAGAATGTTTGCATCAAAAAATTCCCTCTCACAAAACGAGCCCTTTGTTATCCCAAACCCCCACAGGAAATTCCCATTTAACGTCAAAATAGGTTAAACATCGTCGGGACGTCTTCTCCCTTTCTGGCTGACCTCGAGCGCATGCGCACTGTCACCTCTAATTGTGATAATGCAAGCATGTGACATGACGTGCGAAACACGTGCCGTGTCATCCCGACGTGGCTGCGTTGACAACTGTCAACACGACTTGCCACAGTGAATGAAACGGGGAGCCAACTCCGCATGTGGCAGCAGGAAGTGCCAACACCAGGAAGTAGCGGTGCTGCAGCTCTGGCGCTCGCCGCATCAGGACAGCCGTCAGTTGGGGTGGGAGACGATCAACTTCTGATGTTCCCTCCTCCACACTTCCTTGTTAGGAAGACTGTTCGCTGCTGCGTTGCGGCACACATACGAGGGTCTACGTAAGAACCATCCAGTATTGCAGGACTTGTTTGCAAGTTCCTATTCCACTCGAAACATTGGCAAGGACGGTCAGCTACTGTGCCTCTACTCGCTCAGCAGGAACAGGCAGATAACAGACATAGTAGCAGAAAACCTGTTGCAATGTTATGTTCGATTTGACCTCGATCTGTTAAAGGATGATGATGTAAAAATGCTCCGTCATTTGTAGCAGGAAAACTACCTGTTGTGACACCCATACGCAATAACTGTTTTGCACTGTTTATTCATCCGTATCTAGTGAATAGTTCGGATGGACGTAATGGCTGCGGTAAAAAAGATTTGACAGACTAGAAGGATTGCTTTTAGATGAGCTCAAACGCGTTCTTTCGTTTTAGGGTTGAACAGTTTTATAGCTTTCGATCGGAACTTTTTTTTTTCCTTCCTCCTCAACGGACTAAACGAGCAGATCTCAAGGACTCCCGAAGCTCATAACAGTGATAGTGAACGGAACACATTGGATTGCTGTTTAGAATAGACGAATGTTTTCATTCAATGAAATTCATTGTGTTTAGGATATGTCTTAATTCATGTCCAGCTCACAAGGATACCAAGACTCAGGGCCCAGTTGGTGAAGAGGATTCATTGGATAGTTAATGGCTTGGGTTCAGTGTTGTAGAATAGAAACTGAAATATTTCTGCCCACCTCTGGGACTGAAAGTGATTCTCTCTCTCTAGGTCCCAGAAGCAGAGGCGGTTCCAAGAATCATATTTTTAAAGGGGCGATGGTAGTAACTCTTAAAAGCGAAATTCACTGGAATTGCGCAATTACTCTCTCTGACGAAGTGATACCATTATCCTTCTCCTTACAACGTAATAACCTTCCTTATCCGAAACTGATGTCACTCTCCCTCTCTTTGACCGAAAGTGATGTCACCTCCCTCTCTTTGACCGGAAGTGATGTCACTCTCCCTCTCTTTGACCGAGAGTGATGCCACTCTCCCTCTCTTTTACCAGAAGTGATGTCACCCTCCCTCTCTTTGACCGAAAGTGATGTCACCTCCCTCTCTTTGACCGGAAGTGATGCCACCCTCCTTCTCTTTGACCGAAAGTGATGTCACCTCCCTCTCTTTGACCGGAGTGATGCCACCCTCCCTCTCTTTGACCAGAAGTGATGTCACCCTCCCTCTCTTTGACCAGAAGTGATGTCACCCTCCCTCTCTTTGACCGAAAGTGATGCCACCCTCTCTCCTTGACCGAAAGTGATGTCGCCCTCTCTCTTTGACTGGAAGTGATGCCACCCTCCCTTTCTTTGACCGGAAGTGATGTCACCCTCCCTCTCTTTGACCGAAAGTGATGTCACCCTCCCTCTGACCGAAAGTGATGTCACACTCCCTCTCTTTGACCGAAAGTGGTCACACTCCCTCTCTTTGTCCGAAAGTGATGTCACCCTCTCTTTGACCGAAAGTGATGCCACCCTCCCTCTCTTTGACCGGAAGTGATGTCACCCTCCCTCTCTTTGACCGAAAGTGATGTCACCTCCCTCTCTTTGACCGGAAGTGATGTCACCTCCCTCTCTTTGACCGGAAGTGATGCCACCCTCCTTCTCTTTGACCGAAAGTGATGTCACCTCCCTCTCTTTGACCGGAGTGATGCCACCCTCCCTCTCTTTGACCAGAAGTGATGTCACCCTCCCTCTCTTTGACCAGAAGTGATGTCACCCTCCCTCTCTTTGACCGGAAGTGATGCCACCCTCCCTCTCTTTGACCGAAAGTGATGCCGCCCTCCCTCTCTTCGACCGAAAGTGATGCCGCCCTCCCTCTCTTTGACCGGAAGTGATGTCACACTCCCTCTCTTCGACCGAAAGTGATGCCACCCTCCCTCTCTTTGACCGAAAATGATGCCACCCTCCCTCTCTTTGACCGAAAATGATGCCACCCTTTCTTTTGCCCGAAAGTGATGTCACCCTCCCTCTCTTTGACCGAGAGTGATGCCATCCTCCCTTTCTTTGACCGAAAGTGATGTCATCCTCCCTCTCTTTGACCGAAAGTGATGTCATCCTCCCTCACTTTGACCGAAAGTGGTGTCACCCTCCCTCTCTTTGACCGAAAGTGATGTCACACTCTTTCTCTCTTTGACTGAAAGTGTTGTCACACTCCGTCTCTTTGACCGAAAATGATGTCACCCTCCCTCTCTTTGACCGGAAGTGATGTCACTCTCCCACTCTTAAAATGAAAGTGATGTCACTCTCCCTCTCTTGACCGAAAGTGATGTCCTCCCTCTCTTTGGCCGAAAGTGATGCTATCCTCCCTCTCTTTTACCAGAAGTGATGTCACCCTCCCTCTCTTTGACCGAAAGTGATGTCATCCTCCCTCTCTTTGACCGAAATTGATGTCACTCTCCCTATCTTTGACCGAAAGTGATGTCATCCTCCCTCACTTTGACCGAAAGTGGTGCCACCCTCCCTCTCTTTGACCGAAAGTGATGTCACACTCTTTCTCTCTTTGACTGAAAGTGATGTCACACTCTGTCTCTTTGACCGAAAATGATGTCACCCTCCCTCTCTTTGACCGGAAGTGATGTCACTCTCCCTCTCTTGACCGAAAGTGATGTCCTCCCTCTCTTTGACCGAAAGTGATGCCACCCTCCCTCTCTTTGACCGAGAGTGATGTCACTCTCAGTCTCTTTGACCGGAAGTGATGTCACTATCCCACTCTTAAAATGAAAGTGATGTCGCTCTCCCTCTCTTGACCGAAAGTGACATCAATCTACTTGTTTGGGATGGAAATAATGTAGGTTCCAGAAGAGTCTTTCCTGGGTCAAGATGCAATGTACTCGCCTTTTTCCTCGGACTGGTTGTGACGTAACTATGAGGTCAGTTCAATAGTATCAAGACCGAAAGCTTATTTGGGGTACGAAATACTGGGAGGGAGCATGACTCTGCTGAGCTTGTCTGAGCATGTTGGAACTTCTCCGAACAGGTTGGTAGTTCATGCTCCTTTCTGTGGCCAAGAGGAAACAGCGATTAAAGGAAATGGATGTTTCACGACAATGCAGCTTATCTCTCGGCACAGATTTTGAAGCAATTTTTAGAAAGCACCACATCCCATGAGTGCTTTATCTTCCATATTCAATTGATACGACATCATGTGGATTTTGCTCTTCCCTGAATTAAGGACAAAAGATTTTGTGACGTCGGAATCACAAGGGAAGATGGGAGCAGCTTTTAGTGAGTCCTTCAACTATTTGCGAGGTTACTTCCAACAATAGTAGAAACATTAGCAGTCGTATACAACTGCAGAAGAAGCATACTTCCTAAGAGATCCTGTTAAAATACTTGTATATATTTTTTTATGCAGCCTCAATCTCGATATTTTTTTTTGAGCATACGCACTTCTCTATCTACAGATCCCTCATTTTACCATGCAGGGCACAATTTGCATTTCAAGCGCCCCTAGGTACAGACGCTGAAAAAAAATATCCGAACACTACGGTTGATTACAGAATTCAAAAAAAATATCTGGCAACGATTTTTTTTAGAAATTAGAGATCTGGCCAACCTTCGTGTCACGTGACACGAAGGTTGTCACATTTTCTCATAAAACGCTTATTTTAGAATTTGCAGAACTTCGAAGTTAGCTTCCACTAACATAACAAGACAAAGAGATTATAATTAATTGATGAACACTGAATGTACAGTCGCTCAAAAAAATATCCAAATACTATAATTGATTACAGAATTCAGAAAAAATATCTGGCAATGATTTTTTTTAGAAATTAGAGATCTGGCCAACCTTCGTGTCACGTGACAACGAAGGCTGGCCAGATCACTAATTTCTAAAAAAATCGTTGCCAGATATTTTTTCTGAATTCTATAATCAACCGTAGTGTTCGGATATTTTTTGAGCGACTGTACATATAGCAATAGTTTTTTGGTCGCTTTTTACGAAACGTTTTTAATGTGTTTCATTTATTTTGAAACCATAAACAGAGGAAGAAAAGTAATCGAAATAAAAAAATATATGTTCAGGAATTTTAATGAAAGATAAATGTTACAATCTCGTTGCTAAATTCCATAAAAGAGAATACAATAAATTAATTTTTTATGTGATTTTAAACATTCGATTAAATATATAATAAATGTTCGTTTTTAAACAAATATTTTTCTGCCTCATTTTTGGCTCTGCGAATGAACAATCAATATTTTTAAATCTCACAGTCAATATTTTTTTTTTATTTCATTTCGATTGTCAAGAGACAGGAACAGCATTTAACCGCTTTGAAGCATAAATATGGACATTTTTTTTTACTTTTCTAAAAGTTAAAAAAGATTAAATTTTTTAACACTTGAATGAACAAGATGCAACACTAAAATTCTGGAGCCACTATTAAGGTCGCCCCTGGGCAAGTGCCTAACATGCCGTTTGGGAAATGTGGTGTTGGTTTCATGGAAGGACAGAGGGTATAGTGTCATTTACGTCTTTAATTTTCTGCCAAGGAGTTGCCACTACTCTCCATTTTGTACGTTAGAATTAAACCATATTTTAAGTACTACTATATTTAAACTGATATATTTTAAATTTGTTTCATTTATTTTTGCAACCATGAAAAGGAAGACGTTTATTTTGCAATCATAAACTGAAAGTGATATCGCTGTTCCCCTCTTTGACAGAAAGTGATATCGCTGTTCCCCTCTTTGACAGAAAGTGATATCGCTGCTCCCCTCTTTGACAGAAAGTGATATCGCTGTTCCCCTCTTTGACAGAAAGTGATATCGCTGTTCCCCTCTTTGACAGAAAGTGATATCGCTGTTCCCCTCTTTGACAGAAAGTGATATCGCTGTTCCCCTCTTTGACAGAAAGTGATATCGCTGTTCCCCTCTTTGACAGAAAGTGATATCGCTGCTCCCCTCTTTGACAGAAAGTGATATCGCCGTTCCCCTCTTTCACAGAAAGTGATATTTGTGTGTGTCTCTCTTTTTTACCGAAAGTTATGTCACTCTTTTTAAGCGAGAGTGATATCACTGTTCCCCTCTCTGACGAAAGTGATGTCATTCTTGTTTTATTTGATTGAAAGTGATGTCGCTCTCTCTCTTCAACTGAAAGCGATGTCACTCTTCCTCCCTTTGATAGAAAGTGATATTACTATCCCCACTTTGCCCAAAAGTGATGCCACTATTCCTTTTTTTGACCGAGAGTGATATTGATGTTCTTCAGTTGGAGCCAAGGTGATGTCGCTGTTTCTCTCTTTGTCCGAAACTGATGTCGCTGTTCCTCTCTTTGACCGAGAGTGATATGTTGTTTCTCAGTTTGGCCAAAAGTGATGTCGCTATTCCTCTCTTTGACCGAGAATGATATTGCTGTTCCTCAGTTTGACCAAAAGTGATGTCGCTGTTCCTCTTTTTGACCGAGAGCGATATTGCTCTTCCTCAGTTTGACCAAAAGTGATGTCGCTGTTCCTCTCTTTGACCGAGAGTGATATTGCTGTTCCTCAGTTTGGCCAAAAGTGATGTCGCTGTTCCTCTCTTTGACCGAGAGTGATATTGCTGTTCCTCAGTTTCGCCAAAAGTGATGTCGTTGCTCCTCTCTTTGATCGAGAGTTATATTGCTGTTCCTCTTTGGCCGAGAGTGATATTGTTGTTCCTCAGTTTCACCAAAAGTGATGTCGCTGTTCCTCTCTTTGACCGATAGTAATATTGCTGTTCCTCAGTTTCACCAAAAGTGATGTCGCTGTTCCTCTCTTTGACCGATAGTGATATTGCTGTTCCTCAGTTTGACCAAAAGTGATGTCGCTGTTCCTCTCTTTGACTGAAAGTGATGTTGCTGTTCCACTCTTTGAAAGAAAATGATGTCGCTGTTCCTCTATTTAAACGTAAGTGATATCACTCTCCCCTACTAAACGGAAGTGACACTAGCCTCAATGCTTTTGATGCTTTAATTATTTCAGTTCTTAAGCAGCTAGCCTCTTTAACATTATTTCTGAAACACTCCGCAAACGAGTTGATGCTAATTTACCATCGAAGATCATCGTGTTTTCGTCTTTCCATAAAAGAAAATTCCAAACTAACGTCATAAGCATTTAAAACTTCAAGTGGACTATGGTGGGTACAACTTTCGCAAATAACCAGGAAACAAACAAAACATATGTTTCTTAATTTTGGGCAGTGATTCCCTTATTTAAGAAGCCATTATTTGCAGTAAGCAAGGACTTGTCAGTGTCTTGCCAAGATTATGATGGATAACAACTATCAAACTCACAGATCATTTTAGCAACCATTAATCAATTTCCTCACTTATCTCAGCGTAAAATATAGACACTTGAAGAACATTTGACAATTGACTAAATTCCAGTTATTTTTTCCGTTTTTCTTATTTTCCATCAATTCTTAATAACAACGATAAGAAGATGTATTTATGCATCACTGTCTCGCATCCACTTAGATCTTTTTCGACGCCCCTTTTCAACGCGGGATTTGCAATGATCGCAAAATGCATCTGTTCATCCTTTTCTCTTCCTCATCTTCTTCATCTCTTTCTTCTCTCTTGCAATTCGGTTCTTCACCCTCCATTAATCACTCGTGGCTAATGAAGGACGTGCGTCACCTCCGACCCTCTCTGGATACCTGGGTTGTTGTTGCCCAGGTAACGGCAACACAATTCGTTTCCATGGCAACTTGCTTGTTGCTAGGGCTGCTGTCCTCAGATAATCGTTTACGTGAATGAGACTGCTTATGAATCGGAAACATTGTTGCACCAGCAGCGCCTACCCGTTGCTGCTCGAATTTCAGCGACTAATCGCACGAGCTGTGCGAGGAGATAATTTACAACTGTGGCTGTAAAATACACGCATATATATGTATTCATAAATTAACTAATTGAAACTCTTTCGTTTCATTTTCTTGAAATTTGTCGGAAACTGTAACAAATGCGAACCATAAAGCGGAAATAAATTTTCGCTTATTGCAATACGTGACGAGCATTTAAATGCAGTGTAACGTCTTATTACCGAGTGACTCATGATTTAGAACAAGAGTTACAAATAGTTGGAAAGCACAAATAGCTCCTACATCTCGCATTTTACAACTGTTATTGTCGGCTGGAAAATTAATTTAGATATACATGAAACTTCGTAGTGGAAAACTAAAAGGACTGATAACTTATTAGCAAATATAAATAAGCCTATAATTAGCCCAAAATAACTAGTTTGGCTTGGTTAAAATTTAACAACTTCTCTTCAAATCCGATCAATTTAATCGTTTCCCGAGTAGAGTAAATTATTTTGCCGTGTCCCCAGAAGTTACTTATTTAAACCATATTTTGCAAATATTGCTACAACTAGGCCATTACTGGTAGAATGAATAAAAATATTATCGTCGTTTAGAGGCGCTGTAGCTCTAAACGCATGTCATTATCGTTAATAATGTTAAATTTTTAGGAAAATGAGTGGAAACTTGAACGAAGGAAATGATAAAAGATTAACTAAAGCCGAAAATAAAGTTCTAGATTTTAGTTGGGTTGTTTTACCTCTGAACGGCACTTTTTTTAACACAATGGGCTAAATGGTCAGATCATAAGGGCCCCGAGGATTCAGAGAAGTTTGGGAGAAGGTGTTCAAGAAGCCTCCCTTCAAGGCCATCTAGCGTCTCCGTTAATGGCTCTCCCGCACACGGGATCACAGCCTAACGTCCCATCCGACAGACGGCGGTCTTTCCAAGCCCATCGTGTTCCCTACTGACCGTCGGCAGGGTGAGGAGTTTTGCGGAAATAAATCCCAACATTGGTGTAGCTGGGACTCGAACCTGGGAACTGAAGATTACGAGCCTGGAACGCTACCGACTGAGCCCCTGCTTACACTTAGTTCAAGGTGCCAGGGCTCATCACGCGCTATTTACACCGAGAGCGAACTAAGATTGAAATAATCATGTATCAAATATTAATATACTTAATTATTCTGTGCATCAGCAACGAAGCATTAGGATGTTATAATCTTTTTCACCACTTTGATGGTAGAACGACGTGGTAGTGCTTATTTCCTATCATCATAAACCTTACTTAGGTAAAAGTGAATCTCCGTCGCCTTAGCTCAACTGGTAGAGCAACTGGGGGGGGGACCATGAAGGCAGAGGGGGGATTGCATAGTTGCCTTTTTAGCAATGGTTGGGTTGTTTTACCTCTGAGCGGCACTTTTTTGCATACCATGGGCTAAATGGCCAGGTCACAAGGACCCCAAAGGCTCAGAGAAGGTTGGGAGAGGGGACAAACTGGAACAGCTGTTGGGAGACAGATGGTAGCCTCCCGTCAAGGCCATCCAGCGTGTTCTTTAAATTGCACAGGGTATGGCTCTCCCGCACAAGGGGCCACGGCTTAACGTCCCATCCGACGGACGGCGACCTTTCCAAGCCCATCGGTGTCCCCTACTGACCGTGGGTAGGGCGGGGAATTTTGCGGAGATAAATCTCAACGCTGACCAAGCTGGGACTCGAACCTGGGAACTACAGATTACGAGCCTGGCGCGCTACCGACTAAGCCACCCCCGCCCCCTTGAATTTTTGGCGTTGCAATCTTAATTCAATTATCTTAAGAACAAAATTTCCAAATCGCTGGATTGATAGAATTGGACAAAACTTGTGGATCCCGAGAAGTCCCGATTTGACACACCATTGGATTTTTTTTTTGGAGGGGGGGGGGGCGCCCCTCTTAGCAATGACTTAACTTTCTAATAATTTCAGCTTCCATAGCAGTAGATAAAAAACGCAATAAACAGAAAGTTCATTTTTTATCCTACTATACAGGATGTCTCAAAAATATAAGTACAAACTTTTAGGGGAGGTAGATAACATCTAAAGGAATGAGAATTGCATAGGAACCCATTACCGGAAACGTCATGAGAAAGTGGTAGCAGAGGTACAAGATCTGAAAGGACACAAGACAGAGATTAATGGGAAAACATTTATTGGACATAATAATTACAAATGGCGTACTAGATGATACATTTCATAATGTTACAGCTCTTAATGACCCATAATCGCACAAATTTTGATGCGCACGCGCAAACAAACGGTGACCCGTACATGTCTGTGTGGGAAGCGTTCTTGATACATTCGTTGAGCGGCTCGTCCGTTGCCCTCAGCTATTCCATACACTAAGTGCATGTCTGCCAGCTCCCTGTTGGAATACCTTTGCATGCTCTTCGTCAGCCGACTGCCGCTCGAATGAGGAAATTTCCCCTCTAGCGCACTGATGAACCTATTGACTTACGGTGAAGTTTCCGGTTATCGGTTCCTATGCAATTCTCATTCCTTTAGATGATATCTACCTCCCCTAAAAGTTTGCACCTATATTTTTTGAGACACCCTGTATATCAGATGCATTTAACTTAATGCTTAGATTTTTTAAGGCATATGCTTAATGTAAAAAGTAATATCTGCACCTTTCAAAATTTTTATTCAGAAAACTTATTAATTATTGAAGTGTAATCCATTTTTTTAGTCTATTGATTTTCAATAAAATAAAATGACAATGGTTAATTTCTACTGATGTCCCGCTAGCCGATAGTTAGCGCGCTTGGCTCCGGATCAAAGGGATCTGGGTTCGAGTTTCGAAAAGGAATGAATGTTTGTCTTTCTGCTGATATCTTGCTTTCCTCACAGACCTTCTACCAAGGCGTATAAACTGACAGACTCCTATCAGCCCTCTGTGGCGAGCAGCTGCTGGAGAGGTAAATTTTTATTTAATTTTTTATAAACTGTTTCTCCGATAGTTTCTTTTCTGGCCAAAACAGGAAACGACCCTTTTCCACTCGGATTAGAAATTAATATCTTTAAAAATTAGTTTTTAAATGGTTTCAACGTTTGAGTATGTTGATCATAAGCCATTTTATAAAATTTTATACATTTTCTGTAAAACTTTCTTTATAAAATAAAAATAATTAAATCTTATATTTTGGAAAGTTGTTTGTCTGTCTGTCAGCTATGCATTTGTATGCTTCTTGGGATAACTAAATTTTACGTGATGATTCCTGAGATTAAGGAGAAGGCTTTTCCTATGGTCCCCTACTCCCTAAACTTTTTTCCCCTCCCCCCTCCAAAACAAAGGAAACTTCCCAACGTTAAGAACTAGTACCATCAAATTCAGCCATCTTTTGTCACAACCTATATGCAGCTTAAGGGTTTGACACTCAACGTTTGTCACTCCCACATCGAAACTGAAAGGGAATCGACCGTTGTGACTTTTATTTGTTTTTTGGATTGCAGCACCCAACAGAACAAATGCACTTTATTTAAGCTGCTAGCTGACCCTGATCAAAAGTCTTCATAGGCATATAGATAGCCATGAACCTTTATATATAGTAACATAGTCGAACTTAAATTGAAGTAATATCTCTCAAGCAGGTTTATTTTTTCGACTACTTTTTAAAAGTATCCTTATAATGGTGAAGTTTCTATTGGCATTGAAAGTTTACCAGTTTAGTAGGACAACACACCACATTTGAATTGAATTTGCAAATTCATGTCCACTAAACCTTGAAAAGATATTAACTGCTAGCTACCGATTTTCTAATTTTGACTTCTTTTTTCCTGAAGCCCATTTTTTCTGGGAATTTTTTAGGCGGGGGGGGGGGGGGGAAGGTAAGGTAAATCCTGAATAACGTCGATAAATGAAAGCAACAGTGCAAGTGTTAAGAAAATTGAAAAAAATCGAAAGAGTTATTTACACAAACTTTTTAAATAGACATCTATTTTATTAATTGATTTGAAATAATGCTTCTTATTCAAATTATAATTAACTTATAAGGTAAATTCTAAATGTTTGGCATTTCTGTTGTTAAATATTCAAACTTCCATAACTCTTTAAATACAGAGCGAATATTGTTAAAACCGAGATTTTTAGAGACTTGATTGAAATATTTAATTTAACTTGTCACATTTTCTCATAAAACGCTTATTTTATAACTTACAGAACTTCGAAATTAGCTTCCACTGACATAACAAGACAAGGAGATTATAATTAATTGAACACTGAATGTACAGTCGCTCAAAAAATATCCGAATACTATAATTGATTACAGAATTCAGAAAAAATATCTGGCAACGATTTTTTTTAGAAATTAGTGATCTGGCAACCTTCGTGTCACGTGACACGAAGGTTGCCAAATCTCCAATAACTATTTTTTCTGAATTCTGTAATCAATTATAAAAAAAATAAATAAATACCCCCTCAAGCAGCTGCTTGCCACAGAGGTCTGACAGGAGCCTGTCAGTTTATATGCCATAGTAGGAGATCTGAGAGGATGGCAGGACCTCAGCAGAGAAACGAAACACACATCCATGACTAATCCGGGGCTCGAACCCAGGTCCCTTAGATCAGTAGTCAAGCGTGCTAACCACTCGGCCACGGGACGGCTATTATAGTGTTTGGATATTTTTTTGAGCGATTGTATATATTTAAAAGCCCTAAGCATGGAAGGTTAACCATTTACTACTTCTGAATGTCCCCTCTTTTGATCAATTAGTACAAATTCGTATGACATTAAGTTTTATAGTTAATTATAAGAATCGTAAACCATACAAGACTTGCATTAAGAAGTAGCGCCATTTTGTTGCGAATTTCGTTCGTTACTCGACCTCCTCCCGAACGTTCCTTCATGCAATTTGGTCACCCCCTCCCCTCTCAGAATCACGCCGTGACCCAAAAATGTGGTCGTGACACCAAGCTTCGAAACTACTGTATCACTGTGGTCAGTGGTTGCACGTCTACAGCTTCGCAAATCGTGGAGTAAATGGCTGGAATTTCTACGTGAGTGAAGTATGGATAACAAAACCTCAAATGTGTATGCTATCACACAAGATGAATTTAGAGAGGACGATGTCCATCTCTCAAATGAAACAAAAGCACTTGAAACATTAAACAAAGTCCCACCTTCCAAGCTACGTCAATAAAGACTTTGTTAATTAATGATTTACAGTTTGCGACAAATCGAAAAACACATAGGTATGATTTAGACAAAGAGCAGTATCAACTGACATCTTGACTGCTTCGTGTAGATAAGCAATCTTAATTCTGAACTCTGGTACCAGCCATGCCTTGTCGTCGGAAACGATTAGGCCAACACGTATTGGCACTGTGCCAAGAATCGATCATCTCCTAGAAGCCAGAGAGCGGTGTCTGGAAGCTGGTTACCATGGTTACGTGAAGAGAGAGAAGCACCTCGGTGTGTGTGTTCTGGCTAGGCGTGGGTGGTACTGACCACGTGGGTGAGCCTGTACGTGGGGAAAACACCCTCTGACGCGCCCTTAACGGCCTAAAACGTTTTCTGCGTCGCTAGTTTAAACTTTCGCCGCATGCTGATTAGAGATGTAATGCTCCTTGCCGATAAAAAAAAAGACTCAATCATCTTTCTTCTGGTTGCGGCTCTCTTTATTTAGAGCAGATTAAATCTATTTTGGAAAGAAGTAATAATAAAAATTGGAGGAAAACTTGAAGAGATATTGCGCGATTTGCAAGTTTAGTTCGGTAACAGTTCTTCAACAGAATATTGCAATATTAACTCGCTTGTTTAAAGAACGCTCAAGAACAATAGGAATTTACGAATATTAATTTTTTAATTGCTGTTCTTCTTTTTAGATTATGCACTTTTCAAGACATTACAAATATCAGAGGGGCGGAGGATGGCTCAATAGGTATCGCGCCTGACTAGTAATCTGCAGTTACCAGGTTGGAGTCCCACTTGTACAGTCGCTCAAAAAAGTATCCGAACACTATGGTTAATTACAGAATTCAGAAAAAATATCTTTGCCAGATATTTTTCCTGAATTCTGTAATCACGTGACACGAAGGTTGCCAGATCACTAATTTCTAAAGAAATCGCTGCCAGATATTTTTTCTGAATTCTGTAATCAACCATAGTGTTCGGATACTTTTTTGAGCGACTGTAGGTGGTCATATTATTTTGATACTAGATCGTGTGGGCTCACTCACGGAAATATTGAGCGTGTGCAGTTACCGTTCACAGCAAACTGGAGCGTGTGCAGTAGCTAAACACGCTCCAGTTTTCTGTGAACGGTAACTGGAGCGTGTACAGTTGATGTACACGCTCCAGATATTTTTCCTGAATTCTGTAATCACGTGACACGAAGGTTGCCAGATCACTAATTTCTAAAAAAATCGTTGCCAGATATTTTTTCTGAATTCTGTAATTAATTATAGTGTTCGGATACTTTTTTGAGCGACTGTACTAGCGTTGAGATTTATCTCTGCAAATCTCCCGCCCTTTGGTCAGTAGGGGACATCAATGACCGCCATCCGTCGGTGAGACGTTAAGCCGTTCTCCTCTTGCGGAAGAGCCGTTATCCTGTGCACGTTGAAGAACAGGTTGCATGATCTTGACGGGAAGCTTCCATCTGTCTCCTAACTGCTTTTCAGTGAGTCGCCGTCCTCAAACGTCTTGGGATCCTTGTGACCTTGTGGTTGTGCCATTGTGTGGAAAAAAAGGTCCTCTGAGAGGTAAAACAACCATGCAAATATCAGAAAGAAGTTTTAAAAAATCGAGCTGTTTTTTCACTTGCTCATCTGTCCGTCTATAGACATACATCTCTTATTTTAAGAAATAAATTAAAAATGCTCTACGAATTGGATAATAATAACATTAGGAATAAAACATTAGAATTTGATTACATGGGTCCCCAGACAGGGTCGGTGCAACCACCAAAGTAACAGTGGCAGCTACCCAGGGCTCTGCGCCCGCCAACCTGGACAAACACAGATATTTAAAAAAAAAATGCAAAATCTACCTGCAATAATTTGCAGTGATAAACACAAATAAAAGTGAAAACGGTAGCTCAAACGTTACATAAAAAATAGCGATGTCGGGACTTTTCGTCTGTTTTGATTCCGATATATACCACTTTGCAGTGGTACAGTCGCTCAAAAAAGTATCCGAACACTATGGCTAATTACAGAATTCAGAAAAAATATCTGGCAACGATTTTTTTAGAAATTAGTCATCTGGCAACCTTCGTATCACGTGACACGAAGGTTGCCAGATCACTAATTTCTAAAAAAATCGTTGCCAGATATTTTTTCTGAATTCTGTAATCAACCATAGTGTTCGGATATTTTTTTGAGAGACTGTACCCAGAAACTTCCAATAAGTGGGGGATATGTTTGAATTACCCGTCCCGTGGCCGAGTGGGTAGCGCGTTTGGTTAGTGATGCTACGGTGCCTGGGTTTGAGCCTCGGGTACGGCATATATGTTTGTGTTTTTTTTTTCTGCTGAGGTCCCGCCATCCTCATAGACCTTCTACTATGGCGTATAAACTGGCAGGCTCCTGTCAGACCTCTGTGGCAAGCAGCTGCTTGAGGAGGTATTTATTTATTACTTATGTTTGAATGCTTGATTTACTGTCTAATCATATGTGGGGGAAGGGAATTTACTTCTAATTTCAGCTTTTTTGTTAGAAAATATGATGCCCTTGAATTAACATCCCTTGATCGTAAGGGGCGGGGGTGGCTCAGTCGGTAGCGCGCCAGGCTCGTAATCTGTAGTTCCCAGGTACGAGTCCCAGGTGGGTCAGCATTGAGATTTATCTCCGCAAAATTACCCGCCCTGCCCACGGTCAGTAGGGGGCACCGATGGGCTTGGAAAGGCCGCCGTCCGTCGGATGGGATGTTAAGCCGTGGCCCCGTGTGCGGGAGAACCATACCCTGTGCATGTTAAAGAACACACTGGATGGCCTTGACGGGAGGCTATCATCTGTCTCCCAACAGCTGTTCCAGTGGGTCCCCAACCTTCTCTGAGCCTTCGGGGTCCATGTGACCTGGCCATTTAGCCCATGGTGTGCAAATAGTGGCGCTCAGAGGTAAAACAACCCAACCCTTGATCGAAAATGGGGGGGGCACTTTGTCAGGAGGGGACTTATATTTTATAAGCAAGCTGCAGCAAGTATCAGGGACAATATAAACATGACTGGGTTAAGTTTCTATGTCATTGTCTTGTTGATATATAACTAATTTTCGGAGTTCGCTAAATAAAATATACTTTATATAAAGGAAACATTTTCTTTTTCTGAAGAGACGAAGCACAAATTCTATTGGGTAATAATAAAAGCCACGTGGCTGCGCGCTTGGCTACTGATCAAAGTAACCTTACCCGGGTAAGGTCATGGATGTTTTTTTTTATTTCTGCTGAGATCTCGCCTTCCTCACAGATCTCTGTGTCATATTCAACTGATAAACCTCTCAGACCTCTCTGGCAAACAGCTGCTTGAGTGTGTTTTTTTTTTTCATAATAACATTTTGTACGTAAAGGCTAAAAAATAAAATAAGGCATGGGAAGAAGGAATTCAAAAAAAAAAAGAGAAAAATAAAAGACTATCAGAAGAATTCTGTCAATACCGAGGAAAGGCGGCAAAATTGAGGTAAACAGGGAAGTAAGACAACTTTAGAGAAATTACTGTTTTCCTTATGGTCAAGGTTCTTTCGGACGAATCCTACCACGCCTGTCAATCAGATACTTCGGAGAAATTCGCACGAAACTCTGGTCAATAAGTTGAGTTGGCATATTTACAGGTTCTGACGTCACATCTGTAAAAAAAAAGGGAAGGAGAAAAATAAAAGGAATCGGAAGAGGGTAAAATCAGTAATGCTATTCGATCTCGAACTCGATTGGGTCAAACTAATTCTCCGCTTATTCAGTGAATGGAAGAGAAGAAAAGAAATCTGCGTTGTAAAATGGATAAAAGAGAGAGATTTTCTCTCTGTCATATGGTCATGTGTCCATCTGTCATAGGATGGACACATGACCATATGACATCAGAGAGAAAATCTCTCTGATGTCATATGGGAGGCTCAGTAGGTAGCTCGCCAGACTCGTAGTTTCAGTTCCCAGGTTCGGGGCCACCTGAGCCAGCTTTGAGATTTTCTCCGCAAAACTCCCCATCCTGCTCTCGGTAACTATAGGTTGGGTTGGGTTGTTTTACCTCTGAGCGGCACTTTTTTGCACACCATGGGCTAAATGGCCAGGTCAGATGGACCCCGAAGGCTCAGAGAAGGTTGGGGGAGGGAACCCACTGGAACAGCTGTTGGGAGGCAGATGGTAGCCTCCCGTCAAGGCCATCCAGCGTGTTCTTTAACGTGCACAGGGTATGGCTCTCCCGCACACGGGGCCACGGCTTAACGTTCCATCCGACGGACGGCGGCCTTTTCAAGCCCATCGGTGTGGTAACTAGAGGACATCGATTGGCTTGGAAATGCCAACTTCCGTCCTTTGGGAGGGGCGGCTCAGTTGGTAGCTCGCCAGGCTCGTAATCTGCAGTTCCCAGGTTCGAGTCCAGTTGGGCCAGCATCTCCGCTAAACTCTCCGCCGTGGCCATAGTCACTAGCGGACACCAATGGGCTTGGAAAGGCCGCCGTCCTTCGGATGGGACGTTCAGCCGTGACCCCGTGTGCGGTAGAGAAATACCATGTGCTCATTAAAGAACACGTTGGATGGCCTTGATGGGAGGCTTCCATCCCCAGTTGTCCATCCCCCAACCATTTCTGAGCACTTGGGGTCCTTGTGACCTGCCGTTTAGCCCGTTGCGTGTAAAAAGTGCCGCTCAGAGGTAAAACAACCCGTCTGTCATGATTGAATTTGAAACTTTGCTTATTCACATTCAATTGTCTTTCAGCTAAGGTGTCGTCTTCCTGATAAATCTTTGACTATTGAAGTAACAGAAACCTCCGGGGCAATATATAGCTTACAATTAAACTTCAGACAAATTAAATCTTTATGCATATATAATTTCCTACTTTTTTCCCCTCCTTTCGCTCAACGGATGTTCTGGCTATTTACATTTTAAGCATATGGTTGAAGTTTCAAAGCGCTAAGGATGTGTACAATCGCTCAAAAATAATATCCGAACACTATGGTTGATTATAGAATTCACAAAAAATATATGGCAGCGATTTTTTTAGAAATTAGTGATCTGGCAACCTTCGTGTCACGTGATTACAGAATTCAGGAAAAATATCTGGAGCGTGTACAGCAACTGTACACGCTCCAGTTACCGTTCACAGCAAACTGGAGCGTGTTTAGCTACTGCACATGCTCCAGTTTGCTGTGAACGGTAACTGCACACGCTCAATATTTCCGTGAGTGAGCCCACACGATCTAGTATCAAAATAATATGACCACCTACAGTCGCTCAAAAAAACATCCGAACACTATGGTTGATTACAGAATTCAGAAAAAATATCTGGCAGCGATTTTTTTAGAAATTAGTGATCTGGCAACCTTCGTGTACTATACACAAAGGTTGCCAGATCACTAATTTCTAAAAAAAAAATCGTTGCCAGATATTTTTTCTGAATTCTGTAATCAATCATAGTGTTTGGATATTTTTTTGAGACACTGTGCCTATGAATCCTTATATATATATTGATTCTTTATAGTCTCTTGATCCATTCCTGCATTTTATACTACTAGAGACCTCCTTAGCAACTGGCAAACAGTCAAATAATATGCGATAGTGAAGAGCCTTCCTCATAGCTCTTCACTTTGGCATAGACTTTTCCCATGAATTTGGTGCCATTGCTCGAGTTTATCCTTTGCATACATTTCCCATATGTTATGGAAAATACCCCACAATACCACACAATGGTTATACCCCACACAGATCTTAACGAAGAATGTAAAATTGTTGTTTTCCTCATCTTTCTAGACAGCAGTAAGGTTACTTTAACTCAATTTTCGATTTTTGTAATATTTTTAAATCTAAGATGCTAATCGTTCTTTATTGGTTTAGGCTCAGATTTGTTTCCGTTAAGTGTTGGGAATAGTTTGGAGCTGAAAGGCACTCACCTGAGAATAAAGTTCTCTTCTTTTACTGTACCTTTCACATTTCGCGTTTCTTCCAGAGCCAATTATAACATATCGGGCCCGGAGAGTGCACTAAGAGAAGAATCAATTTTTAAATATATAGATGTTTTAATTAAAACTATATGTCTTAATACTCAACTAATTGTTTTTAATTTTTTTTTAATTATAAATATTTTATGTATATGGGCTTATTAGAGATGATCAATAGAAGTGAGATATCTTCAGATTGCAGTTGGATAGCACTGGATTGCATGGGTTGGGTTGTTTTACCTCTGAGCGACACTTTTTTGCACACCATGGGCTAAATGGCCAGGTCACATGGACCCCGAAGGCTCAGAGAAGGTAGGGGGAGGGGACCCACTTTAACAGCTGTTAGGAGACAGATGGTAGCCTCCCGTCAAGGCCATCCAGCGTGTTCTTTAACGTGCACAGGGTATGGCTCTCCGCACACGGGACCACGGCTTAACGTCCCATCCGACGGACGGCGGCCTTTCCAAGCCCATCGGTGTCCCCTACTGACCGTGGGCAGGGCGGGGAATTTTGCGGAGATAAATCTCAACGCTGACCCAACTGGGACTCGAACCTGGGAACTACAGATTACGAGCCTGGCACGCTACCGACTGAGCCACCCCCGTCCCACTCTGGATTGCAATTGGAATGGTACAGTCGCTCAAAAAAATATCCGAACACTATGGTTGATTACAGAATTCAGAAAAAATATCTGGCAACGATTTGTTTTAGAAATTATTGATCTGGCAACCTTCGTGTACAACCTTCGTGTACTATACACGAAGGTTGCCAGATCACTAATTTCTAAAAAAAAAATCATTGCCAGATATTTTTTCTGAATTCTGTAATCAACCATAGTGTTCGGATATTTTTTGAGCGACTATATTAGGGGTTTCGTACATAATGGGCTAAATTGCCCAAGAGTTTAAAATTGGGTACGGAGGGGAGCCCACTGAACAGATGTTAGGATCCAAGTTGAAGCTTCTGCCAAAGCCATCCAGTGTGTTCTTCAAACGTGTACAGGACATATCTCTCCTACACACATGGTGGACCTTTCAAAAGCTCATTAATGTCCTCTTTCTAACGAAAGGCAGAGAATAATCTAGAAAAGAATATCTCATCGTACTTGGAGCCAAGATTCGAACTGCAGACGTTCCCAAATGCAATTCGTGAATTTTATTCTTCAATTTAGCGCGAAATGTGAAAGGCAGAGGGAGAAGTTTCACGGGGGGAAACGAAAAGGAAGGAAAAACAACAGAGACGAAGAGTACACGTGGACACTTTGATGAAGCAGCCGCTGATTAAAGAGGACAGAGCGTTACCATAACAACAGTAGTGAGTGACTGGAGTCGAGAATGGCCTTGCGAATGTTGCTTACAAGTAGTTCGTTCCCGCAGTACTTCCCGTTAGAGACCCACATTTCACAGGATGAGGACAAACACGTGCGATATGGGTAAACAACCAAATCATAGGGTCATAACCGAGGAGGGTAAATGACTTGTTTTCGATTCGTGTCATCATCTCCAGGCAAAATGCAGAATTATCTTTGGAAATTACCTTAGGACGTCTGCTGGATTGGCTTGATAGGCAGCTGCCATCTTTTCCTCAACGCTATCCATCATCTTTGCAAGTGTTATTCAATACCAACTTGTTACCTTCAAGTATCCTTCCAACTGCTATTCATCCTCCCTAAGGCTTTTTAATCATCGGCTTTCCAATCATTATCCAGTGCGCTATTCAACTGCTATGCATAATCTTATTACCTGCTATTTAGTGCTATCCATGGCCGGATTAAGCAAGTGCGGGCCTTGGAACCAAGTTGTAAATGGGGGTCCCCGGAGCCGAAGTCTAAATCTCCCCCACATCCTGCTAAATGAAATAGAGCGAATATTGCCCTACTTGTTTTTAATTGTAAATTTCGGTATTTTTGTAAAATCTTCAATTGAGGTCATTAAAAAATAAAATATAAAATTTAAAAAAAATAAGGTCGTCCCCCCCCCCATATGCCAAGGGCTCTGGACTCATATCTCCGCCTTTAATCCGGTCCTGATGCTAACCATCATCGGGGGGGGGGGGGGGGTAGCTCAGTCTGTAGCGCGCCAGGCTCGTAATGTGCAATTTTCAGGTTCGATTCCCAACTGTGCCACGTTTGAGATTTATCTCCGCTAAACACCCATCCTGTTCTCGGTCAGAGAGGGGAAACCGATGACCACGGAAAGGCCGATATCCGTCGGATAGGACTCAAACCCATAGCTCCGTATGCAGGAGAACACGTGGTCCTGTATCTTAGAGAACATACAGGATAGCTCTTGATGGGTTGGGTTGGGTTGTTTTACCTCTGAGCGGCACTTTTTTGCACACAATGGGCTAAATGGCCAGGTCACCTGGACCCCGAAGGCTCAGAGAAGGTTGGGGGAGGGGACCCACTGGAACAGCTGTTGGGAGACAGATGGTAGTCTCCCGTCAAGGCCATCCAGCGTGTTCTTTAACGTGCACAGGGTATGGCTCTCCCGCACACGGGGCCACGGCTTAACGTCCCATCCGACGGACGGCGGCCTTTGCAAGCCCATCGGTGTCCCCTACTGACCGTGGGCAGGGCGGGGAATTTTGCGGAGATAAATCTCAACGCTGACCCAGCTGGGACTCGAACCTGGGAACTACAGATTACGAGCCTGGCGCGCTACCGACTGAGCCACCCCCGCCCCAGCTCTTGATGAGAGAACATAACAGATATGTTCCCCCAACTCCCTAGATTTAGTCCTGTCGCTACCCATAATCCTTCTAACTGTTATCCAGTTATATCTATCATCCACCCAATTGCTATTCAGTGTTATTCAACAGATCCTGACCATTATCAACAGATCCTGACCATTTGAGCCCAATATGTTCTGCAGCCAAATTGACCAGCTGTCCAGTGGGTCCTCTTTCCCCAACCTTCTCTGAGTCATTGGTGTTTTATCAATTGCTATTTAGCCCAGTGCGTGCCAAACCTAAACGCTTCAAAAGAAAAAGTGCTGCTCAGAGTTAAAGGTATCTATTATCTTTCAACTGCTAACCAGTGCTGCTTTCCATCCGTTCAACTGCTCTCATAACCCTTCCAATTTCTTCCAGTGCTATCCACTATTATTCAATGTATTATCCAACAACTTTCCATCCGCTATCCTACTCAGTCCCCCTGCTGCTGCTCACCATCTTTCAAACTTTATACAATATTATCCAACTTCCATCCATCATCTTCCATTTACTATCTAGTTCTGTTCAACAGCAATTTAAATCCTCCTAACTGGTATGCATTGCAATCCCTTATCTTTCTATCCATCATTTTTACAACTCCTATCCAATTCTACTAAACTGACATCAAAAAACCTTCAAGGCTATCCAGTTTCTCCTCCTGTTTCTTATGAGCCTTACCACTACAGAATGATTCAAAATTTGCCCAACCCTTATCAGAAAATTTCATTCATTCTCAATTTACGTTTACAAATTGTTAGCAAAGGGAATATGAAATACATGTTGAAAGCGAACGTGGAAACCGTTCATAACTTTCGACTATGTATACACGTTCGGCCTGGGAAAATTTCATTATGGGCAACTAGTGCAATACATGTCACCAATAAAGAACTTTTAGAATAAACAAAGAATTATTACTATTTTCAAAGTAGAGGGAGGGGGAAATGCCCCTCAACCCCCTAGATTTGGGCGGGGGTGGCTCAGTCGGCAGCGCGCCAGGCTCGTAATCTGTAGTTCCCAGGTTCGAGTCCCAGCTGGGTCAGCGTTGAGATTTATCTCCGCAAAATTCCCCGCCCTGCCCACGGTAGTAGGGGACACCGATGGGCTTGAAAAGGCCGCCGTCCGTCGGATGGGACGTTAAGCCGTGGCCCCGTGTGCGGGAGAGCCATACCCTGTGCACGTTAAAGAACACGCTGGATGGCCTTGACGGGAGGCTATCATCTGTCTCCCAACAGCTGTTCCAGTGGGTCTCCTCCCCCAACCTTCTCTGAGCCTTCGGGGTCCTTGTGGCCTGGCCATTTAGCCCATGGTGTGCAAAAAAGTGCCGCTCAGAGGTAAAACAATCCAAAAAAAACCTAGATTTAGTCCTGTCGCTACCCATAATCCTTCTAACTGTTATCCCCTTGCTATTCAGTGTTATTCAACAGCTATCCATCTTCCTGACCATTTAAGCCCAATTTGTCTGCAGCAAAACTGCAGCTCTATGATTAAGCAATGCAATTTACCGGGGGGGAAAATATCCTTACTTATGCTACATGTTATAATTTGCAGCTATGATTGCTGATGGTTCTATCTATAGCTCTAACGAGGCTAAATGAAAATAATTTAATATAATTATTTATTAAGCTACTAGTAATTAGTTTAAAAAATCCTGTATTAGGATAAAATGTTAAATTTATATTTATATATACGTAATTATATATAAATTATAATTAATACAGTAACTTTACATAACCATTTGTAGTGTTTTAATAATTAATATGATTAGTTTACTAGTTAAACTCCTCGAAACATTTGGCGCAAAACGTCAGTCCATTCAGAACTCACCATCAATAAAGTACTACTCCATTCATAAGGCAGGCGATGGCAGCGCCCTCAAAAATTTCGAACAGTTGCAGAAGGATTACTCACGACCCACGCCAGCTAGGAACCTGATCTTTTAACCCAACGGGACTAGAACTAAGTGGGACCACCAAACCAAATTTGGGACCGATCTCTCAAGTAGTTGCGAAATCACAAAGAACTGAACATTTCCGCCACCAATGACGTCACACCGCGTATATTACAAGAAACGCATTTCCGTCAGTTCGAAATTATTCTTTTTGTATAAAAACATATTATTATTCCTTTTTAGTGCTATCTGCAAATTTGCCACTACTACAAAATAAGAAAAATACTTTAAAACAGTGTCTCGCAAACTGTGTGTCGCGAGATTTTGAAATTGACACTAGATATTCCAAAGATTTCGTTTTGACTTGACTTGTGCTATCGACGAGTTTAATATCGACGGGCTTTAATAAAAATCTTTCAGATTTTATCAACTGGGATCTTGTAAGTATTTATCAAACTTTTTCCAAATTTTGGTATTAATTTTCGATTATTTCAAGCCATAGAATGGACAAATATTTAAAACAACCACCGAGTTATGATTAATTATATTTATTATTATATTTATTTTAAATAAAATGCATTTAACGAAACTTCAATTTTCCTCTTTTTAGGTAACCATCAAAAATTCTTTTTTAGGTGTGCCGCGGAAAAAAAATTAGATTCAGTGTGCCGCAGAGTAAAAAAGTTTGCGAGACACTGCTCTAAAAGAAAAGAAAGCCAAGAGAGCACTTAACTTTAAAAAAAGATTGGTTTCAAACGGCAATCAAGATCAATGAACGAGCTTCGATATTACTACGACACAGCCGATTCAATTTCCATTATTACAATTAATCTTCTCCTTCCCCCAATTATGTTCTTTGAATTGTTCCTAATCTCAAGAAATGTTTTTTATACCGTAAACTAATAAACCATATAACTGATCAATTTCATATTCACATATTTTTGTATTCTGCTTATGGTTGAAAAAAAAAGTGTTTCTCCATGGAAATTTCATGTCTAGACGACGTTTAAACAACCAAATGTGATTTGTAAAAATTTGAGCAAAGTCTGTAAGAAATTCCGTAGTCAAACTCTCGTCTCTTAACGAATTCAGAATTAGTACCCACCTTTATCATCTTCTTCGAGATTTTATTTCCACATAACACCTGCGTCTCCAACAGTTACTCAATTAAAGCTTTGTTCTTGCTACTTTTAAACATTGGCGCAACCATTCTGGTTCAAACGCAAATTTACGAAGCAACGGAAATTTTTCAATATTAACTTTCGGAATTCATTTTGCAACTTGATACATATTTTGTCTGCGCAAATATTAACAATTCAGAAGGTCACCTTCTGATAAAAGTAAATACTCCGCATAATGTGTTCCGACTTATTTTATGGTGGAAAATAAGTGGCCAAATTGTTGGCGCATTTGGTTCCAGAGCAAAGTAGACTCGGTTCGAGTTCCGAGTAAGGAACGGAGTTTTTCTTTCTTCTGCGTGTCGTCTTTCTGCTGAAGTCTCACCTCCCTCATTATGTTCTTTCTGACAAGATCTGGCTTTCATTGTAGAATAAATTATCTTGTTGATGAGGTCTCGCCTTTCTCACACAGTATGTTTTCTTTCTACTGGTGTCTGTCCTTCCTCATAGAATATGCCGTCCTGCTGAGGTCTCATCTACCTCATAGATTAGTATGTTGTTTTTCGCATGAGGTTTTGCCTACTTCACAGAATATGTTGTCCTGCTAAAATCTGATCCTTCTCACAGAGCATATTGTCTTGCTTCTAAAATCTTTCGGGGCGGGGGTGGCTCAGTTGGTAGCGCGCCAGGCTCATAATCTGTAGTTCCCAGGTTCGAGTCCCAGCTGGGTCAGCGTTGAGATTTATCTCCGCAAAATTCCCCGCCCTGCCCACGGTCAGTAGGGGACACCGATGGGCTTGGAAAGGCCGCCGTCCGTCGGATGGGACGTTATAAGCCGTGGCCCCGTGTGCGGGAGAGCCATACCCTGTGCACGTTAAAGAACACGTTGGATGGCCTTGACGGGAGGCTACCATCTGTCTCCCAACAGCTGTCCAGTGAGTCCCCTCCCCCAACCTTCTCTGAACCTTCGGGGTCCATGTGACCTGGCCATTTAGCCCATGGTGTGCAAAAAAGTGCCGCTCAGAGGTAAAACAACCCAACAACCCAAAATTCTAAAATCTTTCCCTTTTCATAGAATATGTTGTCTTTCTTCTGAGGTTCTTCCTTCCTCATGAATTTCATTTTCTTTTTGCCGAGGTTCTGTTTTTCTAACCGAGTATGCTGTCTTTCTGCTGAGGTCTCGCTTTCCCCCCACATTTATTGTTTTCCTGATGAGATCTCACCCTCCTCAAAGATCTCCTCTAATACACGTACATCACTGACTGGTTTATGTCAACTCTTAACAACAAGTGGACTGCCAAAGGAAAAGCTCATACACGCGAAAATTTCCCGTAAAGCTGTTTGCATTTTACCCGTAGTCTAAACCTGGTTAAAAAGACAGCTTATTAAGAAACTTAAATCTGAAATCCCGGTTGAAACATACTTGATATTCTTTGCATACCAAACCTAAAGAAAATAAACGCAAGAGTATGATAACTTCCAAAAGATACCGGATCTGATTCGGAAAGGCCATATAATAGGATGCAGCAGAATTGGTGGGAAAGGAATTAATAATTACTGCTGATAATGATGATAGTATGATAATCCAGGCTGGAATTACCAAGAGAACAGCGGAGAAATATCCTCAAACATACTGGGGATCTCCCTCTAACCCCTCTAATTAATGTTTCCCTTGAGGGGGGGGGGGACTTTTTAGACTGATTTACAGATTACTCTCTCCATGATTATGAAATGCATGTATATAAAGCAAGATGAAAGAAAACAAGAAATAGTAATAAAAGATACAAATTGGCAATAACGATACTGTTCTAAGCAGTGCTTTATTTCTTGGTTTTAAGTAGCTGGTTTCTTTATTTGTCTCCTAGTGTCATGTAGTTGATAAAGGGCATTTTTAAGAAAGCATTTAGGTTAAAATTTAGGGCATGATTTAAGTTAAAATTTATTTTAAAGGTGTCTTAAATTTCAAGGCAATATATGAACGATTTTGTTTATTGCGAGGTGGAAGCCATAAAACTTCCATCTCTCAAAAACAAAAGACAATTTAGCAAGCTGTTTTCATTACAATATTTTGTTGGTATAATGCAATTCAGAGTTGCTATTTCATCGTTATGAAGAGTGCGAAGTTTACTTTAGTAAGTTCATATTGAAATATAATTTTTTGTTATCAAAGCCGGAAAGAGAAGAAATTTCTGGTTTAGGACTGCTGTCAACAGAAAAATCTTAGATTGGTTTTGCATCTGATACAGATGATGTTTCTCATTTCAAATCGAAGAAAATTAAATTAAAAGAAATAAGGTGAAGGGAAATAACAATTAATAATGAACGTATAGGTAAGAAAATCTTGATAATCGTTACAAACTCATTCAAAAACCTTTTTCAAACTGTGTAATGCCTGCAAAAGAAAAAAAATTATATTGATTTATTTTGCATACATATGTGAAATGCATTTCATTTTTGCTCGGTTTCTTCAGTTTAAAGGAGAAGTAAAAATTTATATTTCATCCAAAAATTAATTCTATTGGGATATAAACAAAAAGAATAGTCATGAATATTTGATGATGAAAATTAAAAATATGGTTTAACAGGCATTTCCTTCTTTCCTTTTCTTCTAACTTTCGTTCTTCAATTTTTCCAATCCATCAATCCTCGATCCAATCTTCTTTAGTTATTCTCACTTATTATATTTTTCACCTTCCATCCTCCTTCTATTTTTTTTCCTTTCTTCCACTTACAGCATTTTTTTTCTTTCTTTCTCTTTTTTACTATTTTTCCTACCTTCTGTTTCTTCCATATTATCTGTTACTACTTCCTTCCTTCCCCTCTTCTTCTTTTTCCTTCGTTCATTAATTTATTACTCCTTTCCTCTCCTATAATTTGTTTTACTTCATTCATTTATTTTCTTCCTTTTTTTTTCCTATCGTATTTTCTTTTCTTTTTTTTTGTTTCATTTTATGCTCTTTACTACTTCTTTGACTAATTTTTGACTTCTTTCATTAAGTTTCCTTCCCTTGAGCTCTTCCTTCCTTTGCTCATTTTTCCCCCTTACTTATCTATTTCCTTCATTTCCTGTATCACTTTTTCGTTTTGTTTCTGTTACAATTTCTTTTCCCAATTTATTATCACTTTTTCCGTCCTTCCTTTCTTTTTGTTACTTTCGTCCTTTCTTCTCTATTTTCATTCATTCATTTCCTTATTAACTTTTTCATCTTCTTTCCATTTTTCTCTTCCCTTTCCTTTTTTTCTCTTCTTCTGTACTTTTTCCTTCCTTCTCTTCGTCGCACTTTCTTTCTCTTCATTCCCTTTTCCTTCGAATCATTATTTTTCCATCTGTCTTTCTTTTTTTCCCTTCCTTAAAATGCCGTTTCCATTTCCTTTTTTTCTGCATCTCTATAACAAAAGACAATTATTCATCTGTCAGCAGCGGCGTTCTGTTAGGGCAATTTCTGTCGAAGCTTTTTCTCTCTAGATTAGGAAACAACAGCCGCATCGAATTGGAGGATGGGGAGTGGGAGAGATCCAATGGCATTTGCCTACAAAGAACAGTTGTTTTACGTGCTAACGGACAACCACGACGACGAGTCTCTGTTAAAGGTAAATAACTAGAAGTTGCGATTCGTAACAAACGAGCTGGTGCTCAGAGAGTGGGAGGACTGGAAACCAAAATAAAGCTATTAACAATGGCCGCAGCGAAGATCTAAAAATCAAAGGCGCGACAAGGCGACCGCCCTGCCCACCATCTTTTTATGCAAATGACCAGTTGTCTCGTCCCGATCGCTTTTATCTCGTCCACCATGAGAACGAGGCAAACTTAGCGAAGACAACAGCGGTGGAGGCTGAATTCTCCAGACAATAACCCCCACGGGTCACTTGCCTGGGTTGGCCACCAATCAATATGGCGGCTAGCTTCCGGGTGGCGGTAACTATGGCAACGGTCTGGGCCCGGGCAGAGCTGCCACCAATCGCGTCCAAGAGCGAGAGTGACGCGAGCTTAAACTCCTTTGATGAAATTTGCTTTTTTTTTATTTTCATCGTGCCTCTCTCTTTTGATTTAGTTGTCTCGGTGCGAAATGCAATAAATTATACCAGAACTTGGGGGGGGGATGCCATTTAGCCAAAATTTCCATCAAACTGCCAGCTCTCACGGTCCATGCAATTGTACTGAAACAAAATAAAAAAAATAGAAAAGATTTTAAAAAGAAATCCGGTGTTTTGCATGTGAAACCCGTTTAACTTCAGAATGCGCTTATAATACACTTTGGTGAGGGGGGGGGCAGAAGGGGAAATAAAGGGGAAGCTAATTCTATTTTTCTTTCTCTGCCTTTTATTTATTTTTTGTCTGTGTGAGACTCGTTAGATATTCATACTCACCAGCACTGAAAGTTTAAAAATATAAAGAGGGGTAAAAAAAAAAGACTGAAAGCAACAGGCGAAAGAAACTTAAAACTTAGAAACGAAAATCATTTCTTTCATAAAAAGCAAAACAAAAAGTAATGAAGAAAATATTCATAAAAAAAAAATCAACTGAATTAACTAGTCAAAGAAATGAGAAGAAACAGAAAAATAAGGATGAAAAAAAAAACCATCCTCGAATGTTTGTTTTTGAAGTGAAAATAATTTCGCAGAGCGTGAAGCTTGAGATAGTGCATCACCATGAATACCCATCACTATGGATTTGCATCACCATGAATACCCATCACTATGGATTACCATCACCATGGATACGTTTTATGACTTAATAAAGCAACGGAAAACCGATCGTTTCCATTTTAGCACGAAAAAGAAGAAGAGGAAAAGAGATTATTTCTTTAAGCTCCTTGTAGTACTATATTAGGAAATTATTGCAGAAATTTTTCATTTCCTATTGCACTAGGGAAAACTAAATTGCAAACTAGATATCTTTGAAAACAAGCTTTTGATGAAAAAAAAAGACATAACATATGAGTGAGAGATGTAAATAAAACCTATATCAATTTAACTTAAAATTCAAGATCCACTTCACTGGGTACAGTCGCTCAAAAAAGTATCCGAACACTATGGTTGATTACAGAATTCAGAAAAAATATCTGGCAACGATTTTTTTAGAAATTAGTGATCTGGCAACCTTCGTGTCACGTGACACGAACGTGACACGAAGATTGCCAGATCACTAATTTCTAAAAAAATCGTTGCCAGATATTTTTTCTGAATTCTGTAATCAACCATAGTGTTCGGATACTTTTTTGAGCGACTGTACAATTCCATGATATGTCAATAATATTACAGAACTCAGTACCTTCCTAAAAAAGCTGTTTATTTTAAAAAAAGTGATTGTAAATAATTTAATTTTAATCTCTGTTTCGTTAATCTCTGTTTAAATTATTTTAATCTCTGTTTCGTTAATCTCTGTTTAAATTATTTTAATCTCTGTCTTCAAAAAATATCCGTTCTTATTTAAACAGTTAATTCTTAATTTCTTAAAAATATTAGCAATGTATGTAGAGCCTTTTCTCGCTACTTCTCAAAGATTTAAAATCATCTAATTTTTATCTTTTTTTGTCTTAAGAAATAAATTCTATATATTCACTCTTGCTTTAAAGATAAAACTTAATAGTCACTATTTTAATCTAGACAAGCTATTGCACTTGGATTATAAATATGACTTCACAAGCAAATATATGAATACTTTGTTCATCTGCAGAAGTGTACAAATATATATATATACATTTTTTGTTGTTGTGCATAAATGTACAACTATACACGTAAATGTAATAAACTTCGATTTTGATTTGATTTGAGTTATGGAAGCCAAAACGTTTAACAAGTTCGTCTCCAAAAAAAAAATCATTCAAAACTAGAGAAAATTAACATAATTTTTTACGCGAAATGCTAAAATTTCACTTACACGTATTAGTAAACTTTAGTATAATAATTATTGCTTTCGTTCTAACTTGTTTTATTAACTTTTGAGCGCAATTACTTAAACGGGCATTAATGCTGTTAAATATTCCAATTTTCCTAACTCTCGACATACCAAACGAATGTTGAAAAATCGAGATTTGAATGGATTTGATTCGGATCTTTAAATTACCATCAATCACATTTTTTCGCAAAAAAATTCAGATGTTACTGAGTTGTTATTCACATAACAACTGAACCTAATAAAGCGGAAATTGAATGTATAACGATATTTATTTAGTAGTTAAAAAAAACTAGGGTCGCCAGATGAGAATTCACCTCAGAAAATTGGGTTGTTTTACCTCTGAGCGGCACTTTTTTGCACACCATGGGCTAAAAGGCCAGGTCACATGGACCCCGAAGGCTCAGAGAAGGTTGGGGGAGGGGACCCACTGGAACAGCTGTTGGGAGACAGATGGTACTCTCCCGTCAAGGCCATTCAGCGTGTTCTTTAACGTTGGGTTGTTTTACCTCTGAGCGGCACTTTTTTGCACAACATGGGCTAAATGGCCAGGTCACATGGACCCCGAAGGCTCAGAGAAGGTTGGGAGAGGGGACCCACTGGAACAGCTGTTGGGAGACAGATAGTAGTTTCCCGTCAAGGCCATCCAGCGTGTTCTTTAACGTTGGATTGTTTTACCTCTGAGCGGCACTTTTTTGCAGACCATGGGCTAAATGGCCAGGTCACATGGACCCCGAAGGCTCAGAGAAGGTTGGGGAAAATGACCCACTGGAACAGCTGTTGGGAGACAGGTGGTAGTCTCCCGTCAAGGCCATCCAGCGTGTTCTTTAACGTTGGATTGTTTTACCTCTGAGCGGCACTTTTTTGCACACCATGGGCTAAATGGCCAGGTCACATGGACCCCGAAGGCTCAGAGAAGGTTGGGAGAGGGGACCCACTGGAACAGCTGTTGGGAGACAGATGGTAGCCTCCCGTCAAGGCCATCCAGCGTGTTCTTCAACATGCACAGGGTATGGCTCTCCCGCATACGGGGCCACGGCTTAACGTCCCATCCGACGGACGGCGGCCTTTCCAAGCCCATCGGTGTCCCCTACTGACCGTGGGCAGGGCGGGGAATTTTTGCGGAGACACCTCAGAAAAGTAAATCTAAATGCAATGGAGAGACAGTTATGCCAACGCCGATTATCCTGAAATTAGTATCATAGTCAGAAAATTATTTTGGTTAAAATTCCATATTTAATAGAAACAGAGCAGGATCAAGGGAAGGGGGTGGGAACGGGCCATGCCTCCCCTTTTGAAAATACTAATAAGAGAGATGGAAATTTTTAAATTTATCATATGTCCTGTTTTTTAAAAAACCTTTTAAACGAAGGGGTACAGTCTCTCAAAAAAGTATCCGAACGCTATGGTTGATTACAGAATTCAGAAAAAATATCTGGCAACGATTTTTTCAGAAATTAGTGATCATTCGTGTCACGTGGTTGCCAGATCACTAATTTCTAAAAATATCGTTGCCAGATATTTTTTTCTGAATTCTGTAATCAACCATAGCGTTCGGATACTTTTTTGAGTGACTGTAAATGTTACACTGCAATGCAAATCCAGTTTCTTCCCCCCTCCCCCTCTGCCTTTTTTCCTGCTCGAGAAATACAGAAGTGATTTAAATCAACTATCAACAATTTTAAAAATGGCCCTTTTTACCGAACAACGTAGGGCACTTTGTCTAGTGAATAATAAGCTCTTTCGCCCTGAGCTTCGGAGACTACTGTTCTACACGTAGGCTCTTTTCTACACCTTATCGACCCCTTGCTGTTTATTCGGCCCCTGCACAGTTCCGTCAACTCCAAGGGGTCAAATGGGCGGGGGGGGGGGGGGGCTCAGTCGGTAGCGCGCCAGGCTCGTAATCTGTAGTTCCCAGGTTCGAGTCCCAGCTGGGTAAGCGTTGAGATTAATCTCCGCAAAATTCCCCGCCCTGCCCAAGGTCAGTAGGGGACACCGATGGGCTTGGAAAGGCCGCCGTCCGTCGGATGGGACGTTAAACTGTGGCCCCGAGCCACGGGCCAGCTATTCCATATTAGTCCAGGGGTGGGTGGCTCCAGGCTCGTAATCTACAGTTCCCAGGTTCGAGTCCCAGCTGAGCCAGCATTGAGATTTTTTCGGGCGTGGGTGGCTCAGTTGGTAGCGGTCCAGGCTCGTAATCTGTAGTTCCCTAGTTCGAGTCCCAGCTGGGTCACTATTGATTTATCTCCGAAAAACTCCCTGCCCTGTCCACGGTCCATAGGCGACACCGATGTGCTTGGAAAGACAGCCGTCCGTCGGATGGGACATTAAGCCGTGGCCCCGTGTGTGGGAGAGCCATACCCTGTGCACGTTAAAGAACACGCTGGATGGCCTTGACGGGAGGCTACCATCTGTCTCCCAACAACTGTTCCAGTGGGTCCCTTCCCCCAACCTTCTCTGAACCTTCGGGGTCCATGTGACCTGGCCATTTAGCCCATGGTGTGCAAAAAAGTGCCGCTCAGAGGTAAAACAACCCAACCCAAGGGGTCAATATCGGCCATTTTGGGAAACCCTGGTCTAAGGTTTGAGAAACATATATAAATACATGATTTTTTTTTTGCACTGTGCTTACTTACACCTGATTTGCATTTTGAAACCAAAGTATATTGTGTTAATAAAATTTTAGCATATGCTGCCAATTGCTGATGGTTAGCGCGTTAGGCTATTAATCGAAGGGATTTGGATTCCAGCTCCAGATAGACAATTTTTCCTTCTTGTTTCTTTCTGCTGAGGTCTCGTCTTCCTAACAGATCTTCTCTATTACGTGTTATACTGACAGGCTCTTGTCAGACCTTATGGCAAACACTGCTTCAGGAGTATTTTTTTGTTTTGCAAATGTATATTGAACCGTATTGCACTACACATTTTTTTAACGCCCAATTATCCGGATATTTTTTAATTCACACACTCTTGTCCTGAAATAGTCCGGATAACGAGTGATCCATTGTATTAAGTTTCATATCGAGTTACATGGAAATGTAATTTTGTAAATTTGGATCAAGTTGGGTTGTTTTACCTGTGAGCGACACTTTTGTGCACACAATGCGCCAAATGGCCAGGTCACAAGGACCCCGAAGGCGCAAAGAAGGTTGGAGGAGGGGATCCACTGGAACAGCTGTTGGGAGACAGATGATAACCTCCCGTCAAAGACCATCCAGAGTGTTTTTTAACACAGGTCACCAAGTCACAAGGACCCCAAAGGCTCACAGTTGGTTAGGGAAAAGATTCCACTGCCCAGTTGGTAAAAGAGTAGTGCTTTTTTACCAACATGCTGGATACCCTCTACTCAAGGCCATCCAGCATGTTTTTTTACGTACATAGAGTGTGGCTTTCCTGCACACGGTATCACAGCTTTCCATCCCGTACGATAGGCGGCGACCATTCCAAGCCCATCAGTGTTCTCTTTCTAGCAGAGAGAGGGAGTGGAAGTTAGCTGCAATAAGTCTGACAACTTTAGAGAGTTTCAGACTTCTTCTAAAGAAGAAGAGAAAAATTAAACTTAGGGGGGGGGACGAATCCAATGTAATGAGTTTTATGCCAAATGAAAGCTTGTGAAATGGGCAATGCCATCTACTCTAAACTTTAGAGAGTTGCAGACATCCCTTAAATAGGGAAATAAAATTTTTACCAAGGGTGAAAGGATGGGAGGGTCGAAACGATCGAAATCAGTAATATCATCATCATCATCCTCAAGCAGCCATGGACTACGGAGGTCCAACCAGACCGTGCAATTTCGTTCTCCAAGCAAGTCTATCCTGAGCTACATCTACTGCATCTGGCCACTGCACACCAATTCTAACAAGGTCCTGTTTGACATTGTCTGCCCACCGCATCCTAGGTCTCCCCCTCCTTCTGAGGCCTCTAGGCACACTAGTTCATATGCCAAATAAAAATTTGCGCCATGGGAAGTGTCATATATTTTAGAGAATTTCAAACCCAAGCAACGCCAGGTAAATTTTTTAGAACTGATAAAAAAATATAGCTACTGAGTATGCTCTAGAGGCTATATGTTGTTCTAGTTTAAACCTGGTTTAACTTTTGTCACTTGATGATGAACTGCCAGTGTTAGCAATCGATGAAAAGAAAGCTTAGAAACTCTCCACACACAAAAAAAGATTTCCCTTCTGGTGGTATTTTTTCCTCTTCCGTTCGCTCTGTGAGTTGGCTCCTTCATAAATTATTCTGCCCACCAGGACGTTAAAGTCCAATGGCCGATTCAGACGAGACTTACTCCAGACGAACACTTACATTCAATCTTCTCTTCGCTATCCACTACCAACAAAAAAAAAGATAAATTCGAAGTAGAGTTTGTCCATGACTCACGTAAACTTATGAGCATCTGCAACTTGTTCGAGTGTTATTTCGTTTTTGTTTTTTTTCCGTAAGTCACGGACACTTTTGAGCTGTTCCAGGAGAAATCTTTCGGATCTGTCTCTGGAGGAACCAGATGCCATTGCGAATGCTTTTCGAAATCTGATTTCTCTCTATATATGTTTCTTCCTTCGATCCACAAGTTGAGCTGGATTTTGAAAAATTCGTGATAATGTTATTTCTTTTTCTCGTGCGGACTTTGGTGCTTTCTTTTTTTATCTCATCAATAATGAATACAAAAATGTATGCAGCTCTCCAAACGTGATATTTTTGAAAGCGTGAAATCAGCTCGCTTTTTTTCTCTCCTATTCAATTTTTTTTTCTCGCCAATAAAACTTTTGTTCAATTCTCTCTTATTATTCGATCAAGAGGAAGGAAACTTTGCTACTGAATTCGTGTTTTATTTTCCTTTTTGAAATTTTTTATCAAACATAATCCATTTGTGAAAATTTGTATATACATGTAGAATTTATTTTTTAAAATGACACAAATTAGTCCTTTTTTGTTGTTTTACTCTGAGTGGCCCTTTTTTTTGCACACAATGAGATAAATGGCCAGGTCACAAGGTTGGGTTGGGTTGTTTTACCTCTGAGCGGCACTTTTTTGTACACCATGGGCTAAATGGCCAAGTCACTTGGACCCCGAAGGCTCAGAGAAGGTTGGGGGAGGGGACCCACTGGAACAGCTGTTGGGAGACAGATGGTAGTCTCCCGTCAAGGCCATCCAGCGTGTTCTTTAACGTGCACAGGGTATGGCTCTCCCGCACATGGGGCCACGGCTTAACGTCCCATCCGACGGACGGCGGCCTTTCCAAGCCCATCGGTGTCCCCTACTGACCGTGGGCAGGGCGGGGAATTTTGCGGAGATAAATCTCAACGCTGACCCAGCTGGGACTCGAACCTGGCGCGCTACCGACTGAGCCACCCCCGCCCCCAGAGGTCACAAGAACCCCGAGGGCCCAGAGAAGGTTTGGAGGATGAGACCCACTGGGCAGCAGTTAGTAGACAGATGATAGCCTCCAGTCAACGCAATCCAGCATGATCTTTAACGTGCGCCACAGGGTATGATTTCTCCCATACATGGGACCACGACTTAACGACCCAACCGACGGAAGGCAGTCTTTCCAAGCCCATCGATTTCTCCTACTTACCGAGGCAGGGCGGGAGTTTGGCGAGGATAAATCTCAACGCTAACCCAGGTGGGACTCGAACCTGGGAACTGCAGATTACGTGCTTGGCGCGCTACAGACTGAGCCCCTCCCCCTCCCACACATACACACCACCACCACCACCACCCATGAACCTACAAATTTGTCCTCAGCAACAAAGGACTGACAATATAATACGCATGTGAAGAAGGCGAGACCACGGAAGAAAGCATCCACAGTTTAACCGAGGCTCGAACCCAGGTCCCATTGATCATTAGCGACACGCGCTAATCTAAAAACACCTAAAACAAAAAGCCGTTCCACTAGCGTAGGTAAAATTTTAAAAAAAAATCTAATACTTTACGTTATTTATTTCTGTTACTTCTACTGGTAAGTGTTAAAATTAATATTTATACATAAATAAATTTACATTATTCAGAAAAAAAATATTCTTATGTACAAGCGTTATGAAAGGCTAATATACACGAATATTTTTTTCCTAAATAATGTAAATTTATAAAAATAAATTAATATGAAGATTAATTTGTAAATTTACCACTATCAATAACAGAAAAAAAATTGTGATTATTAAATCCAACTCTGCTGACGTTACAACTTATTAACCACTCTCACCATAATAAGAACTTCTGCATAACACATGAACAATCCAGGGCAATAAAGTGCAAAGGGACAGGATAATAATTATGCATAGCAAGGGTTTTGCTTTTATGTTTACGAGCCAGTAGCGATGTACAGTCGCTCAAAAAAGTATCCGAACACTGTGGTTGATTACAGAATTCAGAAAAAATATCTGGCAACGATTTTTTTTTAGAAATTAGTGATCTAACAATCTTCGTGTCACGTGACACAAAAATTGCCAGATCACTAATTTCTAAAAAAAAAATCGTTGACAGATATTTTTTCTGAATTCTGCAATCAACCTAATGTTCGGATATTTGTTTGAGCGACTGTACAATGCTATTTAAACGGGCTAAATTTTTAAGTACCGTACTGTAAAAAAATTAATAAATAAAGAAAATGTTACTGTTTTTTAACTATTATTTAAGTCTCGCCAACAATACAAAGATTTAAATTTAATACACACTGCGGCCCTGCCATCCTCTCAGATCTTCAACTATGGCATATAAACTGACAGGTTCCTGTCAGACCTCTGTGGCAAGCAGCTGCTTGAGGGGGTATTTATTTTATTTATTCATAAATATGTATTAATGTCACATAAATGCAAAACGTATTATTTTAGCATTTTATTGGATTCCCAAACCCCTCGCGGGCTGTAATTCGACAGTTACTGGTGTAAACTAAACTAGCTGCTATATAATATCCCATACTAAGAATATATTTTACCAGAAAAATATTTTTACTTTTTTTTACCTAAGAATTTTAGCAGTTGTTCAAGCTTCTGATTCATAATTTGTAAAAAAAATGCTTTTTCCTTTCACATTGTCTGACTGTTTTTTGAGTTATTTGTCAAAAATCATTTGTCCCGGGGCGGGGGTGGCTCAGTCGGTAGCGCGCCAGGCTCGTAATCTCGGCCAGTAATCCAGTCTCGTAATAGTTCCCAGGTTCGAGTCCCAGCTGGGTCAGCGTTGAGATTTATCTCCGCAAAATTCCCCGCCCTGCCCACGGTCAGTAGGGGACACCGATGAACTTGGAAAGACCGCCGTCCGTCGGATGGGACGTTAAGCCGTGGCCCCGTGTGCGAGAGAGACATACCCTGTGCACGTTAAAGAACACGCTGGATGGCCTTGACGGGAGGCTACCATCTGTCTTCCGACACCTGTTCCAATGGGTCTCCTGCCCCAACCTTCTCTGAGCCTTTGGGGGTCCATGTGACCTGGCCATTTAGCCCATGGTGTGCAAAAAAGTGTCGCTCAGGGGTAAAACAACCAACTCATTTGTCCCATATATTTCTAAAAAAATTCAGAAACATATTTTTGTCCTATACTTTTTGCTCTGTCCTTTAAAAGTCCTATAGTTTTTGATACCAAATGAATATCTATCTATCTTCCCACTAATATTGATAAATTTTCTTAGTCATTTTTTATGTGATTAACAAATAACTAACACATAATATATAATATTCATAATTCAGAATTATTTAATTGTACTAAATTATTAATCAATTCTTGTAATACTGTGAATCGTTGACAAATTTGAAGCTATATTATTGACATATTTATTACTTTTTACGTTTATGAATAATTTTTGCTTTTAAATTGATATCATAATATTTTATTTTAGAGATTTTTAGAATATTTACCACACAACACGAAATGAATAGAATCGTGACAAAAATTAACAAACAAATAATATTAATGACAAAAATTACCATAAAAATATATTTTTCAATACTTTTCCTATATTTCTCTCGGAAAATAATTGCCAGAAAATATATTTTAAATACGCGTCCTATATTTTCTCTGAAAAAAAAAATGATCACCATAATCATATGTCACAAATTTTTTTAAAGCATTTTCCCACGTGAGCGAAACATTACCGAAACAAAAAAGTACAAATTATATACCACCCATTAGGTAATAAATAGCATTCACTAGCTGCAAGTGCACGTTATGTTCTTCTCTCTATATATATTTTACAAGTACAAGGATGCAGACACCTGTTGTAAAAAGATTCTCAGAACTGACTATCATTTTAAGTTTCATATCATAACTTGGGTTGGGTTGTTTTACCTCTGAGCGGCACTTTTTTGCACACCATGGGCTAAATGGCCAGGTCACATGGACCCCGAAGGCTCAGAGAAGGTTGGGGGAGGGGACCCACTGGAACAGCTGTTGGGAGACAGATGGTAGCCTCCCGTCAAGGCCATCCAGCGTGTTCTTTAACGTGCACAGGGTATGGCTCTCCCGCACACGGGGCCACGGCTTAACGTCCCATCCGACGGACGGCGGCCTTTTTCAAGCCCATCGGTGTCCCCTACTGACCGTGGGCAAGGCGGGGAATTTTGCGGAGATAAATCTCAACGCTGACCCAGCTGGGACTCGAACCTGGGAACTACAGATTACGAGCCTGGCGCGCTACCGACTGAGCCACCCCGCCCCTTCATATCATAACCATTATTAATACCACACACAAACTTATTAGCTGACCAAGCATTTTTCCTTCTTAAATCGGCAATGTTTGAAGCTGTCAGCATTGCGTGCATGTCAGAGATTTTGGTGCCACTCCCTCTGCATCCAAGGACTCATCGCCTACGCCAAAGTCCCGCGCTGATGTCAGACGGACGCTGTTCCCACAAAAATGCTCGCGCTTCCGGCTCCAGCACTCTTCGAGATCCTCCCCGTCACAGCAAAGCAGCTGGGCCCAGTCATTTCCTGACCACAAAAATTCCTCGGCTGCCGGCTATTGAAGCAGAAGGGGAAAAAAAAACATGTTATACAAGTCTTCCGAGCTAATTTTGAGAAGAGAGATGAGAAATTAAAACCCGTAACCGCCGCCATCTCGAGTGAAAGGCAGAACACCCAGAAGTGATCGTTGATCTGATCTTCACTTTGGCAAATTTATTTCGAGACGTGAGAACAGAAGAGATTTATAAATGCGTCACGACGTGGGTGGATTGTTACTGCCAGGAATGTCGGCAAAGATTTCCGATGGAAGGGGGTGGATGAGGAGAAGAAGATAAAGATAAAAAAAAATTGATTTGGGTTGGGTTGTTTTACCTCTGAGCGGCACTTTTTTGCACACCATGGGCTAAATGGCCAGGTCACATGGATCCCGAAGGCTCAGAGAAGGTTGGGGGAGGAGACCCAGTGGAACAGCTGTTGGGAGACAGATGGTAGTCTCCCGTCAAGGCCATCCAGCGTGTTCTTTAACGTGCACAGAAAATATATAGCTGGGACTCGAACCCCCAGCTGGGACTCGAACCTGGGAACTACAGATTACGAGACTGACGCGCTACCGACTGAGTCACCCCCGCCCCAATAAGGTGAGGAAAGGAACCCTTGGAGAACATATAGTTTTAAAACATTTTTTAAATTCCGCAACAAATATCTCTGCCCTCTTGTAGAACAGGTTATATATGTAACACATATTTATGTAAAATTGTTCAACATCATTTTATGTAAAATATCAATTTTAATGTGTTTTAATAATTTAGATTAACGTATGTTATTTAGAGAGCCGGCTCTATAAGGTAAGCTAAGTATGCAATTCATCAGGATGTTGAGTATCAGATAGAGCCAAAATTTTTCGGAAGCTTTTCCTATCATCGGTATGTATCAATGTACTACTTGAAATTATGTGTACGCAAACACAAAACAAAACCTTATTCGAATTACAAAATTCAGTGCCTTATATAGAATAGGCAAATGTATTTATGTTACAAAAAAGAACATTTTTTTTTTGATAGAGGTATTTTATGTTAGCATTTGATACCTATATCTAGAATTCGCTCTGATTATTTATGCTAATATCTGATACTTAGGTATATCTACGTTCGATCTAATTATTTATGTTAGTATTGGATACCTATATCTATAATTCGCTCTGATTATTTATGCTAGTATTTGATACCTACATATAGAGTTAGCTTTGATTATTTATACTAATATTTGATATCTATATCTAGAATTCGCTCTGATTATTTATGTTAGTATTTGTTACCTACATCTAAAGTTCGCTCCGATTAATTATATATGCTGCTATTTCATACCTATACCTAGTGTTCGCCCTCATTATATATATACATGCTACTATTTGATACATATACCTAGAGTTCGATTTGATTATTTCTCCCTTGATTATATATATTTATACTAATATTTTATTCCTTTACATATAATTTACCTTCATTGCACTTGCTACTATTTGATTCTATACTAAGAATTCGCCCTGATTATTAATTTATGTTAATATCTGATATTTAAACCTAAAGTTTACCCTGATTATTTATATACGAGTATGTTAATGTTTGATACCTATACCTAGTTTCCCTAGATTATTTTTATACATATACAGGGTTTCCATAAAGTCTCTTTACAATTTAAAAAATTTATTAAAAAAATCAAATGAAAAGATCAATATTTGGAAATTATTACAAAATGAGAAGTAGATATTGATGTTTTTTTTTTCCATCATTTGATACACCTCTATATGGGCATCATTAGTTGCACGAAGCACATCAAGACGGTACTCGATTTCTTGCCATGTTCGCTGTAGCATAGCCTCATCGATGGTTGAATGGCATCAGTGATATTTTGCTTTAGGTCAGTGATGTCCCGTATCTTTGTTCGATTCACGATATCTTTAACATAACCCTATAGAAAGAAGTCCAGGGGAGTGATATCTGGTGAACTAGGTGGCCGGGGAATTGGGCCATCCCTTCCAATCCACCGGTCTGGAAATGTTTGATTTAGGAACCCACGGACTTGCAGTCCCCAATGTGGTGGTGCACCATCTTGTTGGAAAATGATGGTTGGTTGAAGGTCATCTAGTTGTGGTGCCACATATTCAGTCAAAAGGTCAAAGTAAACATTTGCAGTAATTGATGCCTCGTTGAAGAAAAATGAACCAAGGATTCGATAGCACATGATCCCACACCACACATTAACCTTTGGACTATCTCGGTGAAATTCACTAGTCGCATGGGGGTGTTCTGATCCCCAGATTCTCACATTATGTGTGTTCAGTTTCCCTGAGACATGAAAGGTTGCCTCATCACTAAAACAAACTCGGGTGAGGAACGTTTCATCCTCAGAAATTCGTTCCAACATGTTAACTGCAAACTCTTTTCGTCTTGGTTTATCATTTGGCTCGAGTGCCTGTAAGAGTTGCACTTTGTAAGCGTACAATCGCAAGTTCTTGTGTAGGACTTTGTGCACTGTTGAACTTAGTAGCTCTAACTGTCTGGCAGCAGTACGGATGGACGATGGGGGAGATCGACTAAAGGCTTCTCTTACACGATCGATGTTTTCCTCAGATGTTCTTGGTCGTCCACTCCTCTCTTTATCCAACACTGTCCCTGTCTCCATAAATTTCTTGTGCCATGCACGAATTGACGGACGTGACAGTGGATCTCTTCCATACTTAGTTCTGTAGTTTCGCTGAGTCTGCGTATCCGATTTCGTTTCAATAAACCATGATACACATTGTGCCTTCTCTTGAGGAGTAGCCATTTTTTAGAGTTTCGTTAAAAAATACCTCTTATCATCAACGTGGTACCCGAAATACACAAATGCAATGTGATTAAAAACTTTGATAACCACTTAGTACATAGAACAAATTTGATTAAGATATCTCATCAATTGCATTTGTAATAAATTTTTTAAATTGTAAAGAGACTTTATGGACACCCTGTATATCAAATTTTACGTTAATAAAGTAGTTCTTAAAACTGCAGCTACTCTATTAGTCCAATATAATTTAATACTTCTTTAATGCAGTAACGTCACAGAGAATAGTGATCACTAACATTCGATGTCACGATTTTAAGCTCCCACGTGATAGACAGGAGCCTCTTCGAGCTAGAAGAGGTTTTCTCGTTTTCTCACGGAAGACGCAATTTTGAGTGGCAAGTTCATGACCTCTTAGTTAGGGGATGACTTTGGATCACTGCCATTGAGTTATGCGTGCCTGCTTAAAAAATGAAATCAATTTCTCAAGCAACGCACTTGGGGTAAAATATGACAGGAACCTATCACCATAACATGTCATAGAGAAGCAGATAGCCGGAAAAGTTTCTTCGAGGCAGCATAGGTTTCTGTTATACAATAAATAACAACGCATTTGCACTTATTTGCTTAAATATGTATATATGTATTTGCACCAAGGGGTTTTTGGATGGGGGCCCTGTAAGAGAAGACCTAAGGCAGTATTTGTGGAAGACATAATTCTCGTTGAAGAAGTTCAATAACCGGAAAATTAGAAGAAAAATAATATATATAATAAAATTTCAAGGGGAAAAAATTTCATGCGATATAATTTGCTCCGGTCCAATCACTTGTCTCGTCCCCCATTCCCCTTTCATTTTTTATGTCTGAGTCTCAGAAGGCCTGTGAAGAAGGTGAGATCTCACCAGAAAGACAACTGAATTCTTGCTATAGGAAGAGGAGACCTCGCCAGAAAGACGACTCCTCAAAAAGGCGAGACCTCAACAAAAAAATAAAAACTGAAATCGTGCTAGGAAGAGGAGACTTCGCCAGAAAGACGACTCCTCAAAAAGGCGAGACCTCACAATAAAGACAACTGAAATCGTGCTAGGAAGAGGAGACTTCGCCAGAAAAACGACTCCGCAAAAAGGCGAGACCTCAACCAAAAAAAAAACTGAAATCGTGCTAGGAAGAGGAGACTTCGCCAGAAAGACGACTCCTTAAAAAGGCGATATCTCACAATCTCACAATAAAGACAACTGAAATCGTGCTAGGAAGAGGAGACTTTGCCAGAAAGACGACTCAACTCCTCTCAAGAAGGCGAGACCTAAACAAAATAAATAAAAATAAATACTCCCTCAAGCAGCTGCTTGCCACAGAGGTCTGACAGGAGCCTGTCAGTTTATATGCCACAGTATATAGTAATCTGAGAGGATGGCAGAACCTCAGCAGATAAAACACAACTCAAATTAGCAAAAAAAATCCATCCCCTCAATCTGGGACTGGAACAATAATTTCTTTCTTTTGTTTTTAAGCGACATTCGCAAAAATGCATTTGAAATCCGTAATGATGTTTATCGTATGACAATGCATCCCAAAAACGAAGGGTGGTTATTGACTTTCGGCAAGTGAGTGTACGTGTTTCTCTGACTCCTTCACGAGTTACAAACAGGCACAGACGGATAGCAATGCAAACAGATATCGACATCGAAGTGGAAAAGCGCGCGCAATTGCCCATTCCTGCTCATGCCGTGCCATCGATCAAGATGAAACTGTCACCGGGGTCATACAAATGGAGAGGCACCTGCGTTTCGCAAATCGCGCAAATCGGATGCAGAGGCTAAAATTGCATGACACAATGTGTGTGCACCATGAGGGTCATTAATCACGATTTCTTTTTTTTATGGAAACCTTCCTCTTTTGTGCAAAGTCAGAATTGATGCAAACATTCTACGGTTAAGGTTTTTTGTTGATGTTCCGAGAGTTTTTTTATTTTCCTTCTGAATTGCAACACAGCTGGCTTATATAAGGCACTAACTGCGCATGCTGAAGTGTGTTTTTTTTTTCTTTTTTTTTAAGGGTCGATAATATGACTCAGAATCGTTTCCAAGAAGTGTTCCGTGTGAACTGATAGAGGAAATTGTTTGTCAAATGCTCAAGTATTTGTTTGGGTGGCAAATATGGAGACATGGGGAAACCAATTCTGCATTGAGTGGCACATAGCGCAGTTGATACCTCGACAATTTTTCTCAAATTGGAATGTTTCAGTCTTCTTTCTGTGTTTGGCTCGTAATCTGCAGTTCCCAGGTTCGAGTCCCGCCTGGGTCAGCGTTGAGATTTATCTCCGCAAAACTCCCCGCCTTGCCCACGGTCAGTAGGGGACACCGATGGACTTGGAAAGGCCGCCGTCCGTCGGATGGGACGTTAAGCCTTGGCCCCGTGTGCGCGAGAGCCATACCCTGTGCACGTTAAAGCGCACGCTGGATGGCCTTGACGGAAGGCTACCATCTGTCTCCCAACAGCTGTTCCAGTGGGTCCCCTCTCCCAACCTTCTCTGAACTTTCGGGGTCTTTCTGACCTGGCCATTTAGCCCATGGTATGCAAAAAAGTGCCGCTCAGAGGTAAAACAACCCAAACCAACTCTTTCTGTGTTTGCTATAAGTGTCGCCAAACAGATAAAATTGCATTTAAGATTAAAATTTTAGGCATCTGTTATAACTGACGAACATTTATTTTATTATTGGACATCTGAAGACTGAAATTAGGCTCTATGATAATTTACTCCTTCGCATATTTTTCTATAGTAACGAAATTTTGACCCTTTAATAAGCAAGATAACAGCAAACTTGATGCCTTTGATTTTAGATGCTTAGGCAGTATCTTGGGGCATTAGCTGATTGACTATGATTTGACTATGTAAGTAATGATTAGGTTAGGATATGATAAGATAAAATTTAGTTTCTCTGAGAGACTCTTTTGTTCATACAGTCGCTCAAAAAACATCCGAACACTATGGTTGATTACAGAATTCAGAAAAAATATCTGGCAACGATTTTTTTTAGAAATTAGTGATCTGGCAACCTTCGTGTCACGTGACACGAAGGTTGCCAGGTCACTAATTTCTAAAAAAATCGTTGCCAGATATTTTTTCTGAATTCTGTAATCAACCATAGTGTTCGGATGTTTTTTGAGCGACTGTAGGTGGTCATATTATTTTGATACTAGATCGTGTGGGCTCACTCACGGAAATATTGAACGTGTGCAGTTACCGTTCACAGCAAACTGGAGCGGTTGCGGTTAATGTTCAAAGCACATTGGATCGTGTGAGCTCACAAAGACCTGGATCGTGTGGGCTCACTCACGGAAATATTGAGCGTGTGCAGTTAGCGTTCACAGCAAACTGGAGCGGTTGCGGTTAATGTTCACAGCACATTGGATCGTGTGAGCTCACAAAGACCTGGATCGTGTGGTCTCACTCACGGAAATATTGAGCGTGTGCAGTTACCGTTCACATCAAACTGGAGCGTGTGCAGTAACTGCACACGCTCCACTTTGCTGTGAACGGTAACTGGAGCGTGTACAGTTGCTGTACACGCTGCAGATATTTTTCCTGAATTCTGTATTCACGTGACACGAAGGTTGCCAGATCACTAATTTCTAAAAAATTCGTTGCCAGATATTTTTTCTGGATTCTGTAATCAACCATAGTGTTCGGATACTTTTTTGAGCGACTGTACAATGATCTAAGTAGCCACGTCACAAAAACTTTAAGGCTCAAAGAAAGTTGAAGAAGATCTAGTGGATAGCTGTTACGAGACAGATGGTAGCCTCTAGTCGAGGCCATCCAGTGCGCTCTTTAACATGCCTAGGGGATGGCTCCCCTGCACACGGACAGAAAGCTACCATCTGTCTCCTAACATCTGTTCAGTGGGTCCCCTTCCCCCAACCTTCTCTGAGCTATCGTGATCTTTGTGATCTGGACATTTAGTCTGTAATGTGCGAAAAAGTACCCGCTCAGAGGCAAACAAAACCCAAATCGTTTAAATATTGCAATATAAACATTGTCTTATTCATTTGTCGGTATACCCTAAAGTAATTTGGAATAATATTATAGATTTTTTTTTCTGAATTTTGGTCTCTCCAATCAAATCATCAAAATCGTTGTCATAGTCTTCATTATTAAGATAACCTTGAGATAATTCTCTTCTGCACCTGAGGTCAGGACTTAACGTCTTATCCAATGGACGGCTGCGTTTTCAAGCCCATCGTTCGATCCTTTCGATGGCAGAAAGGATATTAGTGGAAAAAATTTCCCCAGATTAAACCTGACGTGCTATTGGCTGAGACCACCCCAGCTGGGGCGGGGGTGGCTCAGTCGGTAGCGCGCCAGGCTCGTAATCTGTAGTTCCCAGGTTCGAGTCCCAGCTGGGTCAGCGTTGAGATTTATCTCCGCAAAATTCCCCGCCCTGCCCACGGTCAGTAGGGGACACCGATGGGCTTGGAAAGGCCGCCGTCCGTCGGATGGGACGTTAGGCCGTGGCCCCGTGTGCGGGAGAGCCATACCCTGTGCACGTTAAAGAAAACACTGGATGGCCTTGACGGGAGGCTACCATCTGTCTCCAAACAGCTGTTCCAGTGGGTCCCCTCCCCCAACCTTCTCTGAGCCTTCGGGGTCCATGTGACCTGGCCATTTAGCCCATGGTGTGCAAAAAAGTGCCGCTCAGATGTAAAACAACCCAACCCACCCCAGCTCATCTTTTATGCATTGCAAGAATCGATTGCGAACATAATCAATATCCTCAGAAAAATTTTATTTTAATATGGATTAAAATAAGATCTTTTAAACTATGGATAACATGCTGGATTAAAAACTAACTTTTTGTAACTAGCTAATTACGCTAGATTGGCTAACACCAGTCGTCGTACACTTCGCTTCTTTGGCTTCTTATAGTCGCCATCTTTCAATAACTTTATTGTTCCCATTTTCCGTTCGCATGAAAAAATAAATGATTCTTATGATCTTAACCCACACTTATCACTAAACATTATTTCTACAATGCAGTCTGCAATTTTAAATTTCCAAGACAAGATGATTAGATTTAAAAATATACAGGTGCCTGACGCACTTTGACCTTTCTGCAATGTATGCAACCATCATCTCATTTCAGAACGAAAAAATATTATCCTATTTTCTCACAGCGGTTTCCCCATTTTATTATTAAAAGATACAACTGCACAGAGAAGAAATTGCTACGTTCATACACGACCACAGCAAACGCGATGGCGTACCGCTACCAGCTACCAATTCTCAGTAACGCAGCGCGCAATCCATCAAAATCTTCTACTATTGTTAACTCGGTAATACAATGTATATAATTTCAAAAGGCCATTTCCAGAAGAAAAAAGGTCTCACGCAACGTAAAATGGCCTCTGCGCCTTCTTCTAAGCGAGATGATTCTGTTTCTATTTTGTTTCTTTTATCTCGACGTCGGAATCGGCCTTGTCGGGACACTCGCTCACCCCTTTGAGGCCGCATTCCCGTTGCTATGGAAATGAACGTGGCGTTGTAGTTCGTTGGCCGTGTTTGCAAACAAGACGCCAATTCACCTGGTGACACACTTTCGCGCAGGAGCCTTCTCTCCACTATTACTACTCCAGGTTGAGCAGAGAGGCAAAGAGAGGCGATTGTACGGAGGCCCTTGGCTTTTGCCGCCGGTAACCATGACAACAGATACGGTGCCCATATGAAAGAGCATATCTCCTGTGCTCATATTCTCTCGTTCCCTTTTCTGGCTTGTTGATAAGCTGAAGATACAAAAGATAAGACGGATTTTAGAGGAAGTTTCGATTTAGTATTGTCTACCGCACCAAGTACAATAACGAACGAGCGTCTGTGAAGCGATAGCAGTTTTATTAATCACAAAATACGCGTACTTAAAAAAAGTACTGGTAGTTTAAATAAGCTTTATAATTTCTTTAGTATTTTAAAATATTATTAATAAACATGTAATTATTTATATATTAATATTGTCCATATATCAGTAATGTACAACTAACTATAATGTAATGTTATATTTTATAACAATGTATTTTAACGTTAATATTTTGTTCTCTACAACACAAAATGGGTTTTCAAGTTGCTGGTATTTTATGTTTTGCATTGCCAGATTTTTGACTTCATAATGTAGGGAATGTACAGAGTCATTATAAAAGAATAACAATAAAGTGCCATAAAGAGTTATCGTAAAAGAATACCGATACAATGCTATACAGAATCATTGTAAAGGAATACCGATATAGTGATAGTCATTATAAAAGAATAAACATATTTTATAGTACTGTATTTTGTTAAATAATTACGTAACAAAAGTAATTTAATCCAAAATGTCAAGAAACTTCCTGCCGTGACGGCGTAGAAATGAGTATCACATGTTATGCCTTAAATACCAAATTTCCAAATCGCTAGATTGGTAGGAGTGGACCAATCTTGTGGACCCCTCACCCCTTTTTTTTGTACATATAGGGTTGGGTTGTTTTACCTCTGAGCGGCACTTTTTTGCACACCATGGGCTAAATGGCCAGGTCACAAGGACCCCGAAGGCTCAGAGAAGGTTGGGGGAGGGGACCCACTGGAACACCTGTTGGGAGACAGATGGTAGCCTCCCGTCAAGGCCATCCAGCGTGTTCTTTAACGTGCACAGGGTATGGCTCTCCCACACACGGGGCCACGGCTTAACGTCCCATCCGACGGACGGCGGCCTTTTCAAGCCCATCGGTGTCCCCTACTGACCGTGGGCAGGGCGGGGAATTTTGAGGAGATAAATCTCAACGCTGACCCAGCTGGGACTCGAACCTGGGAACTACAGATTACGAGCCTGGCGCGCTACCGACTGAGCCACCCCCGCCCCTTTTTTGTACATATAATTACCTTTGTTACTTCATTATTTAATAAAGAGAGCACTTTGAAATTGGATCATTATGTTGTAAAAACTCTGTATGTTTGCAACCTGTGCAAGAAAACGCTGCGCTAGGACAGTAAAGACCAAAAATGAGCGATCACCAGTCCGTTGATTCGATTATGACTATCGTCGATGTTTGGGAAATTTAACCAAAAATTAATATCTGCAATCTGTATAGCAGTTTTGATCAACGAAATGTTTTATTTTTCTATACAAACAGATTTTGAAGCCAGTCACGCTGATCCGGCAAACTTTCTTGTTCTGTTTAAGTGTTCCATCAGTGAAAAACTTTTTAAAACACAACTCTATGATGCAGAAATGTGAGTTAGAAAATGCTAATTTTACGTTTAAATTTTACGTTAGGATTTAAGTCTGATGTAGAGGGTGCAGGGGATATGCAGGGGGGTACACGGAGGCTAAACTGCCCCCTTCATAATATTAATACCAATTAGGGGCGATAATATAGCTGAATAGATGTTACACATTTAACAAAAATATTTTTTTTAAAAGCCGCTAAAACGGGGGAGGAAATTTACACTGGAACAGCGTTTTGGTCAATTCCAGTTCAGTCTAGTCACTTAACATACCTATTCCTAAATATTTATACTTTTCCTTACTGGCCAATTCGAGTTTGCAGAATTTTAGTTTGTAAATGCATCTGCAAATGGATGCCAATTCGAGTTTGTAGAAATTTTATTTCAAAATTCATCTGAAAATGGATGCCAATTCGAGTTTGTACAAATTTTATTTCAAAATAAATCTGCAAATGGATGCCAGTTCGAGTTTGTACGAATTTTATTTCAAAATAAATCTGCAAATGGATGCCAATTCGAGTTTGTAGAATTTTATTTCAAAATAAATCTGCAAATGGATGCCATTTCGAGTTTGTAGAAATTTGTTTCAAAATGCATCTGAAAATTGATGCCAATTCGAGTTCGTACAAATTTTATTTCAAAATAAATCGGCAAATGGATGCCAATTCGAGTTTCTACAAATTTTATTTCAAAATAAATCTGCAAATGGATGCCAATTCGAGTTTGTAGAATTTTATTTCAAAATAAATCTGCAAATGGATGCCATTTCGAGTTTGTAGAAATTTGTTTCAAAATGCATCTGAAAATTGATGCCAATTCGAGTTCGTACAAATTTTATTTCAAAATAAATCGGCAAATGGATGACAATTCGAGTTTGTACAAATTTTATTTCAAAATAAATCTGCAAATGGATGCCAATTCGAGTTTGTAGAATTTTATTTCAAAATAAATCTGCAAATGGATGCCAATTCGAGTTTGTAGAAATTTATTTCAAAATGCATCTGAAAATTGATGCCAATTCGAGTTCGTACAAATTTTATTTCAAAATAAATCGCCAAATGGATGCCAATTCGAGTTTGTACAAATTTTATTTTAAAATAAATCTGCAAATGGATGCCAATTCGAGTTTGTAGAAATTTATTTCAAAATGCATCTGAAAATTGATGCCAATTCGAGTTCGTACAAATTTTATTTCAAAATAAATCGCCAAATGGATGCCAATTCGAGTTTGTACAAATTTTATTTTAAAATAAATCTGCAAATGGATGCCAATTCCAGTTTGTAGAAATTTATTTCAAAATGCATCTGAAAATTGATGCCAATTCGAGTTCGTACAAATTTTATTTCAAAATAAATCGGCAAATGGATGCCAATTCGAGTTTGTACAAATTTTATTTCAAAATAAATCTGCAAATGGATGCCAATTCGAGTTTGTAGAATTTTATTTCAAAATAAATCTGCAAATGGATGCCAATTCGAGTTTGTAGAAATTTATTTCAAAATGCATCTGAAAATTGGTGCCAATTCGAGTTCGTACAAATTTTATTTCAAAATAAAACTGCAAATGGATGCTAATTCGAGTTTGTACAAATTTTATTTCAAAATAAATCTGCAAATGGATGCCAATTCGAGTTTGTAGAATTTTATTTCAAAATAAATCTGCAAATGGATGCCAATTCGAGTTTGTAGAAATTTATTTCAAAATGCATCTGAAAATTGATGCCAATTCGAGTTCGTACAAATTTTATTTCAAAATAAAACTGCAAATGGATGCTAATTCGAGTTTGTACAAATTTTATTTCAAAATAAATCTGCAAATGGATGCCAATTCGAGTTTGTAGAATTTTATTTCAAAATAAATCTGCAAATGGATGCCAATTCGAGTTTGTAGAAATTTATTTCAAAATGCATCTGAAAATTGATGCCAATTCGAGTTCGTACAAATTTTATTTCAAAATTAAACTGCAAATGGATGCTAATTCGAGTTTGTACAAATTTTATTTCAAAATAAATCTGCAAATGGATGCCAATTCGAGTTTGTAGAATTTTATTTCAAAATAAATCTGCAAATGGATGCCAATTCGAGTTTGTAGAATTTTATTTCAAAATAAATCTGCAAATGGATGCCAATTCGAGTTTGTAGAAATTTATTTCAAAATGCATCTGAAAATTGATGCCAATTCGAGTTCGTACAAATTTTATTTCAAAATAAAACTGCAAATGGATGCTAATTCGAGTTTGTACAAATTTTATTTCAAAATAAATCTGCAAATGGATGCCAATTCGAGTTTGTAGAATTTTATTTCAAAATAAATCTGCAAATGGATGCCAATTCGAGTTTGTACAAATTTTATTTCAAAATAAATCTGCAAATGGATGCCAATTCGAGTTTGTAGAATTTTATTTCAAAATAAATCTGCAAATGGATGCCAATTCGAGTTTGTAGAAATTTATTTCAAAATGCATCTGAAAATTGGTGCCAATTCGAGTTCGTACAAATTTTATTTCAAAATAAAACTGCAAATGGATGCTAATTCGAGTTTGTACAAATTTTATTTCAAAATAAATCTGCAAATGGATGCCAATTCGAGTTTGTAGAATTTTATTTCAAAATAAATCTGCAAATGGATGCCAATTCGAGTTTGTAGAAATTTATTTCAAAATGCATCTGAAAATTGATGCCAATTCGAGTTCGTACAAATTTTATTTCAAAATAAAACTGCAAATGGATGCTAATTCGAGTTTGTACAAATTTTATTTCAAAATAAATCTGCAAATGGATGCCAATTCGAGTTTGTAGAATTTTATTTCAAAATAAATCTGCAAATGGATGCCAATTCGAGTTTGTAGAAATTTATTTCAAAATGCATCTGAAAATTGATGCCAATTCGAGTTCGTACAAATTTTATTTCAAAATTAAACTGCAAATGGATGCTAATTCGAGTTTGTACAAATTTTATTTCAAAATAAATCTGCAAATGGATGCCAATTCGAGTTTGTAGAATTTTATTTCAAAATAAATCTGCAAATGGATGCCAATTCGAGTTTGTAGAAATTTATTTCAAAATGCATCTGAAAATTGATGCCAATTCGAGTTCGTACAAATTTTATTTCAAAATAAAACTGCAAATGGATGCTAATTCGAGTTTGTACAAATTTTATTTCAAAATAAATCTGCAAATGGATGCCAATTCGAGTTTGTAGAATTTTATTTCAAAATAAATCTGCAAATGGATGCCAATTCGAGTTTGTAGAAATTTATTTCAAAATGCATCTGAAAATTGATGCCAATTCGAGTTCGTACAAATTTTATTTCAAAATAAAACTGCAAATGGATGCTAATTCGAGTTTGTACAAATTTTATTTCAAAATAAATCTGCAAATGGATGCCAATTCGAGTTTGTAGAATTTTATTTCAAAATAAATCTGCAAATGGATGCCAATTCGAGTTTGTAGAAATTTATTTCAAAATGCATCTGAAAATTGATGCCAATTCGAGTTCGTACAAATTTTATTTCAAAATAAAACTGCAAATGGATGCCAATTCGAGTTTGTAGAAATTTATTTCAAAATGCATCTGAAAATGGATGCCAATTCGAGTTCGTACAAATTTTATTTCAAAATAAAACTGCAAATGGATGCCAATTCGAGTTTGTACAAATTTTATTTCAAAATAAATCTGCAAATGGATGCCAATTCGAGTTTGTACAAATTTTATTTCAAAATAAATCTGCAAATGGATGCCAATTCGAGTTTGTAGAATTTTATTTCAAATTAAATCTGCAAATGGATGCCAATTCGAGTTTGCAGAAATTTATTTCAAAATGCATCTGAAAATGGATGCCAATTCGAGTTTGTAGAAATTTTTATCTCAAAAGAATCTGAAATTGGAGAAGGAATCAATTGGTTTTTTACTTTCTTCCTTTCCTAGAATGCGAGCAGGGAATGGAAGGCTGAGCGAAAGAGAATGCAATTCAAGCCTTTTTGTGTGTCTCACTTTTTTTCTAGGAAAGGTAAAAAAAAAAATTTATGAAACTTTCACACCTTAACAGATTTAACGCCAAATGAATTTGAAGATAACCGCATGTATCTAGCTCCATTTCGTTTCTGTAAAGGTATTTTTCAGAAAATGTTTAGCTAGGAAAATGCGGGAATTTCAAAACATGTCAAGCTAAAAAGATGAATTTGCACCTGAATTTCTCAGTTTCTTCGCGTTAATGAAACACTAATAAATATTTTAGTTCTCTACAACAAGCAGACTTCTCTAAAGCTACCTACCTATGTGAGGCATAAAATTTTCATTTCCATTTCTTATGAAATCAATTTTTTTCTGGTAGTTAAATGGTTATAAAAAAAAATTTCATTAACCATAAGTAACGAATTAAATGATAAATCTTCATTTTTTTTATTTATGATTAAAAAATGTTTTAATACAGCAATATAATTTTTTTCATGTTCAAATGCTTGTGTTGATCAGAGCCTTTTGGACCCATACAAATGCGGTTTAACCAGTTGTCATTCCCATTAGTGATTGATGTAAGATGGACGAGATTAAGGATTGGATAAACCCGGTACTCAGTTCTATCAAATCACGATATCCGAGGGGTTATCAATTCAAGCAGGAGTTTCTCAAGGCTCTTTACTAGAGCCTATCGTCTTCAACATGGGACCAACCTGTGGCCCATGGGGGCTCATGAAAAGACAATGTTATTGCGTAATTCGCACTTCCTACCGCTCATTGGTTGATTGGCATGTGATTGATAGGTCATTCACCTTTGACCTATGCGAACTGTTGAAGTGAACTGCGCAGTCTCATAATCTGCCATAGTCTCCCAAGTTACCATTGATGCTATGGTACTAGCCATGGTAACCATGGTAACTAAAATCACGAGAATCTTCTTGGGAAATTCATCTCACTTCGCAGAGAATGACTTAACTCGACCTTTGAGTTACTTTGTGCTTTAAAGAGGAAACAGCATCACTCTCCCTTCCCCTTTCCCCCTCTCCTCCTCTTCAACCTTCTCATCGCCGTCCGATCTAACTCGACACGTGCCACACACTAAGAGAATCCCTGGAGCTAAACGATGTTAGGAACATTTATCAAAACCTCATTACCCATTTTTGGTTGGACTGAATTTCGTCAGAGAAACTGGTTTTCTGTCAGTGTTATCACAGTTGAAGGAAGGAGACAAGTGAAATGGTAAATAGGAAGAGCGCTTCAGATAGCCACGACCTGAATAGACATTGATCAAAATGAAAGAGCTGGCCGCTTTCTCGGTCCAATTCGCCTTTCGAGGAGTCTGTCAGAAAACCGAGAGAGAAAGAAAAGAAAGGAGGATGAAGAAAGAGAACTCGAAGATGGAAGTGGTGACGTCATGACCCCAAATACTATCGTCAACAGTCCGGATACCTTCTCCTTGTCAAGAGCAGATCATGAAAAATGGAAATGATATAAAGTTGATAATAACACTGGAGACTTGTTTTTGTTGATGATGATGATGATGTTGCAAGAAGTATTTTTTTTTGTTTCTTAAGACGTCCTTCCGCGCTTTCAGTTGCATTATTAAATTGCAAATAAGGTTAAATGGAAAGTGTAAACAATGCATTTTGTATTCTACAAAGACAGAGTCAGCGTCTTCGTAGAATTGCTAACTCCTGTCTAAACCAGATAAAATGCGAAACAGATTTCGCATTTTAGCTAACTCCTGTCTAAACCTTGGGTCGCACATTTCGCATTTTATCAAGGAAAGATGTTTGTACGCAAGAATTTGTGATTTAAGGATCAGCTACAATTACAGAGCCAAGACACTGATGTAGAAAAATAATTAGTAAGGCAGAGTCATCAAGTAACCTGGATGAACAAGCAACGGCCAGAACGCTATTCCAGTCTATATATATATAGTCAAACCACGTTTAACCCGAGCTACCTCTATACACAGGTTCTAGACAGCCATCGAACAAAGGAGGGGAAAAAAGGGGGGAAATTAAATATGCGTAGATATTTAAATGATTTATCTTACCTAAAATTTAAGTACAAACGATATAGTTTAGAATATTGTAAGAGAAAATAATTTATTCACTATGAATTTAATATTATTGAATATTTTAGATTTAATTACTATTTTTTTTTAAAAAAAGTAGCTACCAGAAGAATTTTAAGAAATAAAATTTTAATTAAAACCCTATGCATATTTAAATAATATTTCTATAAGTGCACTATCTGGATATGGTATACTCCTGTAGTATGGGAAGTTTCAGATTTTTAATTTCCAAACAAGATATTTAGGTGGCTTTGCCTTACATCGTTTTATTGGGTTCCAAGAAAACACGAAGTTAGGCGAAATACTTTACAGGGAACAGTTAGTTTCATAAGAACAGCATTACAAATGGGTAATAGCTTCCTGGCCCGAAATTTTACCATAAAAGCTTAAAATTGAACTTTTAAGATACGTATACAACATAATCTTTATTGTGGTAATAAAAATTAAATATAAACGCTTTAATATAAGTAGAACATTCAAAACATAAAACTAAACAAGCCATGAGCGTCATAAAATAATTTTCTTTTACCTGGCCTTATGATAATACAGCAATGCATGTCTAATCATATATATTATTAAATATAATCATTTAATAGCAAAATGCCATTGCCACATGGAATGGAAAATACTAGAAGAAACTGTAAGTTCATGGATATAGTTATTATAAATACAAAGAGCAATTCATTTGAATTCAAGATAGAGAATACATAAAAAAAATAGGGAAAAGCCGCATCATGCATATTTCTAGATTAAAAGATTGTAATTATGATAAACTTTTTTTATGTATTTTACTTTTTTGTTTCACAGTTACAAGAAATATACGAAATTTAAACTCTTCTGAGCCCGAGTTCAAACTTAACTCTAGTATGCAAGATAAAAAATTTTGTTTACAATGCTGTATTTAAATAAAAAGAGATTATTTTAGGAAATATGTAAATTATTTTGGCTCGACACTAGATACGGTTAAAAGCATTCTAAGAAATCACTCCAAGATTTTCCCCTAACCGAGCTCAGTAATCATTGAAATGGTTTCAGACCCGGTGTCGAAAATTTGAGCCCCAGCTTTAATATACAAGAAAATATCAAATAATATCATTAATAGTAGATTTTTTTAATATTTTACACAAATAATAACCAATAGATTTTAATAATGTTATCGTCTTTTCTTCTGAACGTATAGCAACACCTAAAAATAGGGACCCCCCCCTCAAGCAGCTGCTTGCCACAGAGGTCTGACAGGAGCCTGTCAGTTTATATGCCATAGTAGAAGATCTGAGAGGATGACAAGACCTCAGAAGAAAAACGACTCCTGTTGTTAAAATCCAAAGAAAGAAATCCTGGCATCTGTTAACCCTGCACGAAATGACCTTGATGAGACCATCTGCTTTGTAACAGCTACCAAGGGTTGCCCGCTCCCGAAACCTGTCCTGAGTCATAGGAATCCTTGTGACCTGGCCTATTAACTCATTCGTGAAACACAGACAATAAAACTAACCGCATTAAAGTATCCGAAGTAACATATAACAACTCTTGATAATAGCTTTAACTGTAATGGATTACATTTTCTCTTTTGCTCAAGTCCCTTGCCCCGAATTTAAAAAAAGAAGAAAGTGAAAGAGGGAAAAAGAGAAGAATTAAAAAGATTTTTTTTTTCAAAGCGAAGAGTGTCTAGAAAGAGCGTTTTCAGAGCCTCACATCCCCTGGAAGTGCCTTTCTCTGCAATCTCATTTTTATCCCATAGGGTCGATCTCCATTACAGGAACATTCACACGCATACAACACCAACAGGAGGAGGGGCTCGATAGCCGAGGAAAAAAAATGGCGTCCGCGCAGCGAGCCTCTGTTGTGTTCCGTCTACAGCCGCCGCTTTTGGCGCGAGTAGCTGGCACGCTGCCAAGTCACGTGACATCAACAGTCTCGCCAGGTTTTAAGCGCGTCTGGGGTTTCGCGGCAATCCTTGCCTGTCTCGGCGGGAAAAAGAGAGGAACGCCCTCGCTCTGTTCTCCCGCCAACAAAAGACCGCGCATGTCTGGGAGCGCCACACGCCGTGCAACGTGGATGCATTTCTGGCGGGAAACGCTGCAGCTGAAACCGTTAATTGCCAGTTGTAACGGGTTTTTTAGCCTGGCGTTTTTTTATTGTATATAGGTCTTATTCTTTTTTTATTCGTCTTTTTTTGGGGGGGAGGGAGACGACGATGAGGTTTTTTTATGTTTAAAAAATAATAAAAGCAGTTGTCAGGGTTTAGAAATTAGAACAAAGTCATTAAATGATGATAAATGTTTTCACTCCCCCCTACTCTAAGCTTTCCATAGAAGAATTTCTACTTCGTTAGGTAGAAAGTGGAAACGATTAACTCCGATGATATTAGAAGTTTTTTTTTTCTTTTGCAAAGAGAAAAAGCAAAAATAAGGGGGAGAATTGGGGGGACTAATTTTATGTGTTTTGTGTGAGCACCAGCGATGAATTAAGATTGTCTGGTCTCCTGGTGGTTCTCAACCCTCCTCTATTCCCATTTACATTTAAATTACATCTTAGGTTTTGTTATCAATTTTCTAAAACTTCAATTTATTAAACCATACTTTAAAAAACTGAACTAGCGCTTAAAAGATGATAAAAAAACTTTTAATGATCAAGAATAACCAGTTGTTGTTGTTGTTTTACCTCTGAGCGGCACTTTTTTGCACACCATGGGCTAAATGGCCAGGTCACATGGACCCCGATGGCTCAGAGAAGGTTGGGGGGAGGGGACCCACTGGAACAGCTGTTGGGAGACAGATGGTAGCATCCCGTCAAGGCCATTAAGCGTGTTCTTTAGCGTGCACAGGGTATGGCTCTCCCGCACACGGGGCCACGGCTTAACATCCCATCCGACGGACGGCGGCCTTTACCAAGCCCATCGGTGTCCCTACTGACCGTGGGCAGGGCGGGGAATTTTTGCGGAGATAAATCTCAACGCTGACCCAGCTGGGACTCGAACCTTGGAACTACAGATTACGAGCCTGGCGCGCTACCGACTGAGCCACCCCCGCCCCAAGAATAACCGGATTACACGATTAGAGGTTGACTCAGTCAGTAGCGTGTTAGTCTTGCAACATGATTTTGCCAAGTTCGAGTCCCACCTGTGCCTCCGTCGAGATTTTTCTCAGTTAACCGCCGTTCTGCCTTCGGCGAGAAATGGGACGCTATTAAGCTTGTGAAAGGTCGCCCTTTGTCGAATGGGGCATTAAGCCGTGGTCCCATGTACAAGAGTCTTACCTTGTTAACGTTAAAGAACACCCTATAATACTTTAACGCAAAACCTCGGTTGGTGGTTCCTAAAAACTGTTCAGTGAGCCTTTTGGACATGCAAAAGCAGTACCCATGGTAAACATTTTATTGGCATATATGAATAAATACATAACTATATAATAACACCCCCTCAAGCAGCTGCTTGATCACAGAGATCTGAAAGGAGCCTGTCAGTTTAATACGTCATAAAGAAAGTTTGTGAGGCTGAGCGAGACCTCAGCAGAAAAGACAACACAAATGCTTCGAGATTAGTAGCCAAGCACGTTAACCACTCGGCCACGGGTAGGCACACAACTAGATATGAATATAAAATACAAGACTGCCAAATATATAAACGAATATCTTTATATTTGGCAATCTCGTATTTTATTATATCAAATAATACAACAATTTGTTCTTTATACAACAGCGAAAACATGGTAATCTTTTAATAGGTTGTCGAAATATATTTCAAAAAGCTAATATTTCTTTCGCAATTCGATGTCTTTTTCGCGTTTTGATAGTAAATTATTCTTCTTCAAGAGTTGCAGTAATGATTGTCTGTCTACAAAACTGGTGGAAGATATTGCAAAATGCGAAAATTTGCGTCCCGATTCTGGGTAATATTATTACAACTGATGAAATATACTTTTATGTTATTCGAAATAAATAGTAGAAATAGTCTATTTACAGTTAATATTATTCTGAATGGAAGGGAAGAAAGAGACATGCAAAATATTAATTTTTACTGTTGCGTGTCACATTAAAACATTTTCTTTTATTGCACAAGACTTCATTTTTGGTTAAATCCGTATCAAATCATGTGGCACACTAAAATAAATAAAAAAACAAACTCTAAGTTTAATAATAAAGAATTCTTCACAATCAAGAATAAAATCTTCACGAATCTGTAGCCCAGCAATAACTAGACCAGTGCTGCCATCTATCGGCTGGTTTTCAAACCTTACACCCAAACTTGTCAACCCTATCGCAACGGAGATAAAACTCTATTCAGAAGGTCATCTCTCATTATTCAGCCCTATCCTTGCAAGTCTATCGATTGTCTCGCGCAGTTTACATTTTCTGTCTCCCATCACTCACGTTCATTGTCATGGCAACGCATCGTGTGAATGGCAACAACGACAACCAGTGACAGCGCTACTCGGTCCGAGCGTGTCAAAACAAATAGGTCAGAACTGTTGCTGTTGTTCTCTTTACAACGAAGATGACACACAGCGCTGTGGGAAACAGAAAATATTTTATCGGGTTTTGCGCTCGACTAGAAGAGTTGCTGCTAGTGACATTCTCTGCTCTCTTCACCGTCACAAATTTTCTTCCATTCGTAACTGTCGTCATCGGATAATAAAGCAATTGGGATAAACATTCCCGATAACAGTGGGGGCTTTCGAATAATATTGTGTTCTCTAAGGGAGACATTTGTCACACAGAGAGGAAAGATGAACATTATTTTTTGTTTCATAATCAGGAGATAGTGTCGGTTAAATTCGACTATTCCTGAGTACCTGGTGGGACTGCATTGCTCTCACGCGATCAAAGAAATTATTTACCTGAACAAATGGAACTTAGAGGAGTTAACTCAATCAGTAATTAGAAGATATTATTCACCTGAAATTAGAAGAATAACATATGGCCTTTGGGCGAATATCAGATGCTCGTTTGCAAAGAGAACGAAGTTTTTTATTTTCTATCTTCGACGCTCTCAAACAATAGAAATTGAAACTGATGGATGATTGGTAAAATACTAAGGTAATATTTTATTAGTACCTATATACCACAATTTTTTCATATCTATATGTTTTTTTTTTAAACAAGGTGACTGCCCTGTCTCTATTGGGTTGGATTGTTTCACCTCTGAGTGGCGATTTTATTTTGCGCAGAATGGGCTAAATGGGCAGGTCACAGGGACTCCGAGAGTTTAGAAAAGGTTGGAGGGAAGGGACCCAGTGGACAGCCGGTAACCTTCCGTCAAGGGCATCTAGGGTGTTCTTTAACTTGCACAGGGTGTGGCTCTCCCGCACACGGACCATGGCTTAATGTCCCATCCGACGGACGGCGCCTTTCTAAGCCCATTGGTGTCCCTACTGACCGAGGGCAGGGCGCGGAGTTTGGCGGAGATAAATCTCAACGCTGCTCCAGCTGGAACTACTATATTACGGGCCTGGCACGCTACCGACTGAGCCCCCCCCCCCCCCCTTTCTCATTGGGGGAAATCAACCCTGCCAATGTAAACCGCTTGACAATGACACTTTAACACCAAAATTTCGAAATGCTAGAATAAATAGATCGTTTATAATATTTGTTAAAAAAAATGGTCATTTTTTCCCCCACCGTTCGAGAGCGCTAAGCAAGTGTTCCATTTTAGGCCATTAGCGCCCTCTAACAGTGAAATCCTAACTAATGGACGAGTGAGAAGATGCACATAATAATTATTTTTATTATATATGAAAATTTAAAAATAATTCATTTTTCTCGTTAAAAAAAGTTGAGTTTTCCTACTCAACTTGAGGTGGGGGGGAATTATTGCTGACAATATAAATCTTTTGAACTTGACCTTTTACGACAGAAATTTCATATTTCTAAAATAAATAGATCTGTTTGCAATATTTCTTAAATTTTTTGGAATTTCCACCTTTCTTATCATCAGAGGGCGCTATTAAAGCTACTGGGAGTTTCAGAAAATGCAAATCGTAATATTTCATCAATATTCAACCCCAAAAGCAATTTTTAATTTAACTCTAAAAAGCGAAGCAGTTGAATATCTCAGACCGACAGCAAACAGGCAGAAGAAAAAGTGAAAATTAGCCACCAAAAAAAAATTCTACTGATATGGACTCTAAAAATTGTGGTTGGGTTAGTCAGCAGCAAGCCACCTCGTTATTTAATGTTCCCAGAATCAGGCGAATGGTGACACACCTCCCTTATTGACGGCAGAGCAGAAGTTACGGGAAAAAAATTCTCGAAGCTGGCTCAGGTGTAACTCGAACCTGGGAACTGCAAATTACGATCTTGCTACACTAGAGACTGAGTCAGCCAGTACTCCTCGTAAAATAAGAGTGGAAATATTAATGAAATTAAAATTTAAAAGACGTAAATATTTTCTTGAAATGTTGTGCGGATTAGATTAATCTGAAACTTTATATTTAATCTTCCTGAAAGCATTTAAATTTTTGAGGGTTGTTGAAAAATGCTAAATCAGCAAGTTGCTAAATTGGACATCAGTTTTCGTCTGCCTTGTTTTTTCGAAGAATTCATTATAACGGAGAGAGAGAGTACACTTTATATATTCTCCTTGAGGGCCATCATACAAGTGTATTTTAGCCTCTTAAAACCATTTTTATTTATTTTCATATCTGTGGGTCATAAAAAAGCAACGATTTCCGGATTTTCTAAAATTTATTTAAAAAGCATTAAATAAAAGAATTGTTATACAATACATGGTAAAGTGAAGATTTTTTACAGCTAATAAAGGTAATTTATTCATCGTTTCTTATTAGTTAAAATCGAGATTGAAAGGATTAGCTGGAAATGTAAAAAACAATGCACATAACTATGAAATCTCAGCACGTTTAATGAACGACAGGCAAGATCAAACAACAGAATTCGATATTTTCCGAACTATTGCTATTACTTCTTTCTTTGAGGCGGGGTGGCTCAGTCGGTAGCGCGCCAGGTTCGTAATCTGTAGTTCCCAGGTTCGAGTCCCAGCTGCGTCAGCGTTGAGATTTATCTCCGCAAAATTCCCCGCGTTGGGTTGGGTTGTTTTACCTCTGAGCGGCACTTTTTTGCACACCATGGGCTAAATGGCCAGGTCACATAGACCCCGAAGGCTCAGAGAAGGTTGGGGGAGGGGACCCACTGGAACAGCTGTTGGGAGACAGATGGTAGTCTCCCGTCAAGGCCATCCAGCGTGTTCTTTAACGTGCACAGGGTATGGTTCTCCCGCACACGGGGCCACGGCTTAACGTCCCATCCGACGGACGGCGGCCTTTCCAAGCCCATCGGTGTCCCCTACTGACCGTGGGCAGGGCGGGGAATTTTGCGGAGATAAATCTCAACGCTGACCCAGCTGGGACTCGAACCTGGGAACTACAGATTACGAGCCTGGCGCGCTACCGACTGAGCCACCCCCGCCCCCAAAATTCCCCGCCCTGCCCACGGTCAGTAGGGGACACCGATGGGCTTGGAAAGGCCGCCGTCCGTCGGATGGGATGTTAAGCCGTGTCCCCATGTGCGGAAGAGCCATACCCTGTGCACGTTAAAGAACACGCTGGATGGCCTTGACGGGAGACTGCCATCTGTCTCCCAACAGCTGTTCCAGTGGGTCTCCTCCCCCAACCTTCTCTGAGACTTCGTGGTCCTTGTGACCTGGCCATTTAGCCCATGGTGTGCAAAAAAGTGCCGCTCAGAGGTAAAACAAACCCAAAACAAACAAACTTCTTTCTTTTCAAAAGTCCATGGTGCGACTTCAACAGAATGTTTGAGAAACTTGTATAGCAACATCTTTATAACGTGTACATACTGTTATTTAAATTTCTAGTTTCAGTGATATGTCGTATTAAAGCTATTTGATGTTATTTTAGGCAATATTTAAGAGAAGGTCTTGTTCCACATTCAAACTTCTTAACGACTAAGTTGACAGCTAAGTCTTGAAGTGGGTGAGCTGCATTCTCCCCGAATTTATATCAACCCAATTTCGAGCTCGTAGCGCTTAAAATAACTTTCCGTGCCAGAATTTGAGACCGAACAGCGCGCGCACTAGATTCTGTATTCTGTAGATCTTTGGGTTCAAATTTTGTTAATATGGAGATCAAATGTCTTTGATCAACAGCTACAGACCGCAATGAAATTTTCACTTTCTTCATGTATTATTTATAAAACTTAAATTAATATTTTACTTCAAAAGACAGCGGTAGTCAATAAAATTATAAAAAAATCTAAACATATATGGTTCCCCGAGTAAACTATTTATTTATATTCGTATTAATAAACAAGTTTTAAACGACTAAAAACAATGAGTAAATACACCAAATACTTTTTTATTTTTTCCCCCACTGTATCACTAACCTTTCATCCTTTCAAAATTTCAAAATACGTTTTAGAAAGATGACCTTTTAAACAACTGTTAGTAATAATAATACCTCTCCATCAAAGTCATTCAACGTGTTGACGTACCTTTCCACACGTAACGATGTCTAAAACTTCATGAGACGGACGGCAGCCTTTTCACAACGTAAAATAAAAAAAAATAAAATAAATACCCCCTCAAGCAGCTGCCTGCCACAGAGGTCTGACAGGAGCCTGTCAGTTTATATGCCATAGTAGAAGGTCTGAGAGGATGGCAGGCCCTCAGCAGAAAAACGACACAAACAGCCAAAGTTCAGCAAAATGCTAGCAAAGAATCTGAACCTAATATATTGTTTATCGACAATAATGGTACTAATTCCTAAGCTTTAACTTCGTTGCCTTATATTCTAGGATTCCAGTCCATAATGCGCTGGGGCGGGGGTGGCTCAGTCGGTAGCGCGCCAGGCTCGTAATCTATAGTTCCCAGGTTCGATTCCCAGCTGCGTCAGCGTTGAGATTTATCTCCGCAAAATTCCCCGCCCTGCCCACGGTCAGTAGGGGACACCGATGGGCTTGATAATTATGCCGCCGTCCGTCGGATGGGACGTTAAGCCGTGGCCCCGTTTGTGAGAGAGAGCCATACCTTGTACACGTTAAAGAACACGCTGGATGGCCTTGAAGGGAGGCTACCATCTGTCTCCCAACAACTGTTCCAGTGGGTCCCCTCTCCCAACCTTCTCTGAGCCTTCGGGGTCCTTGTGGCCTGGCCATTTAGCCCATGGTGTGCAAAAAAGTGCCGCTCAGAGGTAAAACAACCCAACCTACAAATATATTGATTGACAACCCAACCCATAATGCGCTTACATTCAAATTTTCTCCGCTTAACCCCGTTCGCATATTTTTGAGGATCAGGATAACGATGAGCATACAAAAGACACCGCCGATCAAATGGGGAATTAAGACATGTCCCGTGTGCAAGTTGAGCTGTTTTAGTTTCGAGCTGCACTTTGTTTTGCACACAATTGTCTAAATAGCCGGGTAAGTCTCAGATAAGATTGCGTAAAAGGGACCCACTGGACAGCTGTTAGGAGACAGGTGGTAGCCTTTCTCTTCAAGGCCATACAGCGTGTTCTTTAACGTGAACAGGGTATGGCTCCCTTGCACACGGAGCTACGGCTTAATGTCCCATCCGTTGGACGGCGGCCTTTACAAGCCAATAGGTGCTGTAGGCAGGAGAGTCATACATGTTAAAAGCCACACCATTTGCAGGATACCCGTACACGTTAAAAAACAGGCTGGATGGCCATGGCGGAATGCTACCATCTGTTACCTAACAACTATCCAGTGGATCACTGGGGCGGGGGTGGCTCAGTCGGTAGCGCGCCAGGCTCGTAATCTGTAATTCCCAGGTTCGAGTCCCAGATGGGTCAGCGTTGAGATTTATCTCCGCAAAATTCCCCGCCCTGCCCACGGTCAGTAGGGGACACCGATGGGCTTGGAAAGGCCGCCGTCCGTCGGATGGGACGTTAAGCCGTGGCGCCGTGTGCGGGAGAGCCATACCCTGTGCACGTTAAAGAACACGCTGGATGGCCTTGACGGGAGGCTACCATCTGTCTCCCAACAGCTGTTCCAGTGGGTCCCCTACCCCAACCTTCTCTGAGCCTTCGGGGTCCATGTAACCTGGCCATTTAGCCCATGGTGTGCAAAAAAGTGCCGCTCAGAGATAAAACAACCCAAAAGTGGATCACTTTCCCCACACTCTCAGTTCGTAGGGATCCTTGTGACTTGGCCATTTAGCCCATTGTGTGTGCAAAACATACCGCTCAAAAGTAAACCAACTCTAACCCAGACAACGTAAGCGTTGTGAAGTCAACAAACACCGAAAAGTATAAATGTAGGCCATACAATCTCGATTTTCGGCTGGTACCCTCACACATTCTCGAGCATGCCAACAACAAGGCAGCCATTGACGTGACGTCACGCGTAATCGGAGCCTGTCTTCATATAACGAGCATTTAGGTCATCGGTCACGGTCGCTAAAAGGACTCAGTTTTTCTGCCTCAGCGAATGCTGCCTGCCAAGATAAAGACCTGCAAGTTCGCCTTTGTTGATGCTACGGTGTTCTTGGATCCCATCAGCCGACGACTTCTGTTTACAGACATAACAAAAGGCCTTCTAGCCCTTTCTTGAGAACCAAACGATCGGGCTGCTCTTAAAGAATGTCTCCTTTGGAAAAATGAAGAAAAATGAGGTCTTTGATATCAGACGTGTCGGCAAAAAAATTCCAGTTTTTGTGGAGCATCGCTCTAAACCAAACTGTTGAATGGTAGACAAATATTAAAAAATTATATCTTATGATGTTATTCAGTGAATTTTAGTTGGCGCCAGAAAATGCAATAAACCAAAGTAGGGGTTGGCTGTGTTTTTTAAATAACTCTTATGTAATATGCGAAAGATACTTTGACTAATAAAAATGAAAAGTTATAACTGATTTAATGGATTTGGGTTGTTTTACCTCTGAGCGGCACTTTTTTGCACACCATGGGCTAAATGGCCAGGTCACATGGACCCCGAAGGCTCAGAGAAGGTTGGGGGAGGGGACCCACTGGAACAGCTGTTGGGAGACAGATGGTAGCCTCCCGTCAAGGCCATCCAGCCTGTTCTTTAACGTTCACAGGGTATGTCTCTCCCGCACACGGGGCCACGGCTTTACGTCCCATCCGACGGACGGCGGCCTTTCCAAGCCCATCGGTGCCCCCTACTGACCGTGGGCAGGGCGGGGAATTTTGCGGAGATAAATCTCAACGCTGATCCAGCTGGGACTCGAACCTGGGAACTACAGACTACGAGCCTGGCGCGCTACCGACTGAGCCACCCCCACCCCAGTTTAATGGAAAATATGGAATTATTTTCTCTTTGTAATTGTTGCGTTTTCTCTGGTTTTGCTTAGCAGATTGTTTTGAAAGTGTTCGTGGTAAAGATTAAAATAAAAAATTACGAAATTAATTTATTTGCTAAAATACTAAACTAATATTTAATATTAAGATCACATAATTATAAATGATTCGCATAAGTTTTTAAATTATTTTTGTACAATATTAAAATTCATTCGTAAAATTTATATATTAATAATTTATGCTTACAAGTAAATTTGATGTTAAAGCTTAGTATTAAAGCAGCACTTATATTAGTCACTGTTACTTATAAACTATCTGCTTGCTTTTTTTTTAATTTCGTTTTTATTCTTATGTGATGCAATTCTCTTAGTAAAGTAATTATTTTTAAGTCTTCGGTTTAAAAGAAGATTTGAGGATCCTTAGTCACTAAGAAATCTGTAATTGCAAAAGAATATTGTTCATTACAAAATCGTGATTGTATAGTATCAGGATGAATTAGAATCTTTTATGGTACTAATCGTGTTTATACAATCTACCCTTAAGGAAATAAAATTGAAAATGCCACTAAAGAATTTTTTGTTTTACATTCGGCAACTTATTGTTTAAAAAAATTACAGTTTGGATATAGCCGTCTACATTTTTTTTAATTAAATAATAAAAAATAAAAATATTATCCCTCAAGCAGCTGCTTGCCACAGAGGTCTGACATGAGACTGACAGTATAATATGTCATAGACAAGGTCTGTGAGGTTGCCGAGAAGACCGCAGGAAGACAATGAAAATAGAGTAACATTCAAACCTTGCCCAGGTCTCTCTCTTTCATCAGTAGCCAAGCAAGCTAACCAATCGGCCAACGGGCCAGCTATTCCATATTAGTCCAGGGGTGGGTGGCTCAGTCGGTAGCGCTCCAGGCTCGTAATCTGCAGTTCCCAGGTTCGAGTCCCAGCTGGGCCAGCATTGAGATTTCTTCTTGCGTGGGTGGCTCAGTTGGTAGCGGTCCAGGCTCGTAATCTGTAGTTCCCTAGTTCGAGTCCCAGCTGGGTCACTATTGAGATTTATCTCCGAAAAACTCCCTGCCCTGTCCACGGTCCATAGGGGACACCGTTGTGCTTGGAAAGACAGCCATCCGTCGGACGGGACATTAAGCCGTGGCCCAGTGTGTGGGAGAGCCATACCCTGTGCACGTTAAAGAACACGCTGGATGGCCTTGACGGGAGGCTACCATCTGTCTCCCAGCAGCTGTTCCAGTGGGTCCCCTCCCCCCAACCTTCTCTGAGCCTTCGGGGTCCATGTGACCTGGCCATTTAGCCCATGGTGTGCAAAAAAGTGCCGCTCAGAGGTAAAACAATCCAACCCAAATTAGTGAGTTTTTATTCTGTAACCTGGACAATTAAAAAGTGTGATTTAAGGAACGTAGTTTCCTCCCATTCAAATTGTGTCCACTTAAACGAGGGTACGGATAAAATAGTTACGTGTTAACGAGTTAATTTGTTGAACTACTCGATGAATACAGTACGGTAAAAAATAATCATAATCAATAAATCAATATATTTGTAGGTTGGGTTGGGTTGTTTTACCTCTGAGCGTCATTTTTTTGCACACCATGGGCTAAATGGCCAGGTCACATGGACCTCGAAGGCTCAGAGAAGGTTGGGGGAGGGGTCCCACTGGAACAGCTGTTGGGAGACAGATGGTAGCCTCCCGTCAAGGCCATCGAGCGTGTTCTTTAACGTGCACGGGGTATGGCTCTCCCGCACACTGGGCCACGTCTTAACGTCCCATCCGACGGACGGCGGCCTTTCCAAGCCCATCGGTGTCCCCTACTGACCGTGGGCAGGGCGGGGAATTTTGCGGAGATAAATCTCAACGCTGACCCAGCTGGGACTCGAACCTGGGATCTACAGATTACGAGCCTGGCGCGCTACCGACTGAGCCACCCCCGCCCCTATATTTGTAGGAGGATGCTTCAGGGCAACATGAGGTGTTGTGCAGAGAAGCGACGTTTCTTGTTTACAACTAATAAGACAAACAGATTTTGACTACAAGAGACAAAACGTTCCTTACTGACAAAAAACCTTAAAAAAGCTGCTGCTTCACGAGCTCTCCTGTCATTGACAATGTTAAACATAAAATAGAGTGAAACCTGATTAATTCCAATCTCTCTCATTAGAAACTAATGTATTGGGTTGTTTTACCTGTGAGCGGCACTTTTTTGCACACAATGGGCTAAATGGCCAGGTCACATGGACCCCGAAGGCTCAGAGAAGGTTGGGGGAGGGGACCCACTGGAACAGCTGTTGGGAGGCAGATGGTAGCCTCCCGTCAAGGCCATCCAGCGTGTTCTTTAACGTGCACAGGGTATGGCTCTCCCGCACACGGGGCCACGGCTTAACGTCCCATCCGACGGACGGCGGCCTTTCCAAGCCCATCGGTGTCCCCTACTGACCGTGGGCAGGGCGAGGAATTTTGCGGAGATAAATCTCAACGCTGACCCAGCTGGGACTCGAACCTGGGAACTACAGATTACGAGCCTTGCGCGCTACCGACTGAGCCACCCCCGCCCCCAAAAACTAATGTATAATTCCAATTATGTTTTAATTTTGAAGAGCCAATAAGCCCTTGATAATTCGTAATTCAAAAAATTGAGCCCTATGCTCGTGACATCGGTATATTTGTGCCTGAATGAGAAAAAAAAATACAGAAATTAATAATGTTCGTAAAAATTATGTGTTTGCGAACACAACTATTGCCTGTTTTATCCTTTCTCCGAACTTTTATCGTAAAAAAAAATCTCTTTGTATCTTCTGACCACCATTTTATGTAGATCACTCATCTCGTCAAGGGCACAAGATGTGCTAATGGCAATATGCGAAAAATCAATGATATCATGCAACCCATCGCGCTGGAAAACCTCCAAAATAAAATAGGGCAAATTTAGTAATTATTTTGAATTAGTTTTCTTTTTTTACTCGGTAACTTTGAGGGGCGGGGCTCAGTCGGTAGCGCCCCAGGCTCGTAATCCGTAGTTCCCAGGTTCGAGTTCCAGCTGGGTCAGCGTTGAGATTTATCTCCGCAAAATTCCCCCCCCTGCCCAAGGTCAGTAGGGGACACCGATGGGCTTGGAATAGGCCGCCGTCCGTCGGATGGGGCATTAAGCCGTGACCCCGTGTGTGGGAGAGCCATACCCTGTGAACACGCTGGATGGCCTTGACGGGAGGCTACCATCTGTCTCCCAACAGCTGTTCCAGTGGGTCCCCTCCCCCAACCTTCTCTGAGCCTTCGGGGTCCTTGTGACCTGGCCATTTAGTCCATGGTGTGCAAAAAAGTGCCGCTCAGAGGTAAAACAAACCAACTCGGTAACTTTTGTGTTTACTGCGTTGTATGTTTTGTGCGTTTGTATTTTATACTATGTAGTATCAAGAACTTTACGTTAATGCTAACATTTTTATTATTTATTAATGAAATCAATTTCTGTGTTCAGTTTAAAAATGAATCTTTTGGAATTGGATTTAATCACATTTATAGATAAGTCATATCTATTTTTTTTTTAATTTTATATTTGTGATTTTATTTAATATATAGTACTGACAGTCTCCTGTCAGACCTCTATGGCAAGTAACTGTTAGAGGTGATATTTGTTTCTGTTGTTTTCGTAAATTTCGAATTAACCAAGATTTCGGTAATGTTTTTGCCCTTTGGATTTCGAATTAACCATTAACTAATATTCCAAAAGATAGAGTACTAATAGGACAATACAAAAAAAGGAGGGGGGGGGGGGAATGAGCAAAATCTGACCAGTCAGCAGTTTTTACTACAAGCCAAAGCAAATGCATTCAACAAGGTGGAAGGTTGGGTTGGGTTGTTTTACCTCTGAGCGGCACTTTTTTGCACACCATGGGCTAAATGGCCAGGTCACAAGGACCCGGAAGGCTCAGAGAAGGTTGGGGGAGGGGACCCACTGGAACAGCTACTGGGAGACAGATGGTAGGCTCCCGTCAAGGCCATCGATCGTGTTCTTTAACGTGCACAGGGTATGGCTCTCCCGCACACGGGGCCACGGCTTAACGTCCCATGCGACGGACGGTGGCCTTTCGAAGCCCATCGGTGTCTCCTACTGACCGTGGGCAGGGCGCAAGGTGGAAGGCAAAATGTTCTTCATACCATTACGTGGATTAAAAAAGATCATGCAACGAAATTAATGATATTGCTTTCATTAAGGAAAGTTATGTTCTTTTCCCATAAAAAAACTTTTACTGTTTAATTTTTCCTCGCTGTGAAAATAACAAACCGAGCCAAGTAAGTGGATCTCACTAGCCCTGGTGATAGAGTCAGTATATCTAGAAGAATAATATATTCGCTAGCAAATATAATAGTCTTGTTTACAGTCAAGGAAGATATCACTCTGAATTTAACGTCAATATCAATTTTAAAGGAAAAATTGTCTAAAATGTGTCTAAATTATGTTCATAAACTCAATTAGAAGAGATTGACGGGTGGCCAGTAGCTCAACGGTCAGAGCACCTGACATGTAATCAGGGCCGGTAGCTCAGTGGTCAGAGCACCTGACATGTAATCAGGGCCGGTAGCTCAGCGGTCAGAGCACCTGACATGTAATCAGGGCCGGTAGCTCAGCGGTCAGAGCACCTGACATGTAATCAGGGCCGGTAGCTCAGCGGTCAGAGCACCTGACATGTAATCAGGGCCGATAGCTCAGCGGTCAGAGCACCTGACATATAATCAGGGCCGGTAGCTCAGTGGTCAGAGCACCTGACATGTAATCAGGGCCGGTAGCTCAGCGGTCAGAGCACCTGACATATAATCAGGGCCGGTAGCTCAGTGGTCAGAGCACCTGACATGTAATCAGGGCCGGTAGCTCAGCGGTCAGAGCACCTGACATGTAATCAGGGCCGGTAGCTCAGTGGTCAGAGCACCTGACATGTAATCAGGGTCGGTAGCTCAGTGGTCAGAGCACCTGACATGTAATCAGGGCCGGTAGCTCAGTGGTCAGAGCACCTGACATATAATCAGGGCCGGTAGCTCAGTGGTCAGAGCACCTGACATGTAATCAGGGCCGGTAGCTCAGCGGTCAGAACTCCTGACATGTAATCAGGAGGTCGTGGGTTCTTATCCCACCTGGCTTAAGACAAATTTTTCCTGTAATATTGATATTGACGTTAAATTTAGAGTGATATCTTTCTTTATAGTTGAATAAATACGTCGAAAAATTACCAGAAATGTATTATCTTTGCACAACCTGACAGAGCAAACACAAATATTATATCCGCAATAATAGTAATATAGAGTAGGCGTTCTCAACGTGGGGTACGCGGTAAAATTTTTTGGGGTACGCCGTGAGAGCTCAAAAGTCGCTAGATATATGTTATATATATATGTACGTTTTACTTTATTCCCATTATTATACTATAACTATAATTTTATCTATCTAACAAGGGGTACGCCAGTTACATACACATTTCCAGGGGGTACGTGAAGCATAAAAGGTTGAGAACCACCGGTATAGAATAAGGATTGGAACAGAGATAAATATGGTACAGCTCAGCAACTACGGACGGTTGAGGGGGGAAATTACGTGACTGCCCCTCCACCCATCCACTCTCACCCCTGTAACTGTCTGTAAGCGTGTTTTCGGAGATTTAATTTTTTTTTTACATACAATGTTCTAAATGGCCAGGTTACAAAGACCCCAAGAGCTCAGAACTAGGTAGGAGAAAGGAATGAATATAATATTTTGTATTGGTGAAAAAAAACTATCTTCCTCGTAATTTAAAAGTTAAAGCTACCGTTATTTTAATAATATATATTTTTAAAAAATAGTTAACATTTTTTTAGTTTATGCAGGGTAACGTCATTAAGATTAAACCGTCATTCGCATGGTTCCCGTTTTCACAATTTTGTATTTAGCTTTCCCTAACCTTCTGGCCTATTTGTCAACCATTAGACCACCTCTGCCCTCTTTCCCTTTCACCTGCAACCCTCGACGGAAGTAGTAGTTTGTGTAAGCCACACAGACAGCGATAACCATACGTTGATAACAAGTCACTAGCCATTGATCCCATGGGCCTCTTAAACTTCAATCTCTGCCGTCTCCCCTCGCCATCAACTGCACAGAACATATCCTGTTGTGTTTCCGGTTTGATAAGGGATGCTAAGGGAAGTGAAATATCCCCCACCCTCAACCACCGACGTTTCGAAAGTTCCCCACCGAGAAAACAGGAAATAGGGGAAGCAAATAGAAAGAACCACTGCTTGACCCCTAACTCGATAACCGATACAGAGAATGAAAGTCTGACATGTTGTTGTCTCTGACAGAAGTTGGTTGGCTTTCAATCGACACTAATGGCAGCGTTCAATAAAAGATTTTTGGACTCTGGCGAAATAAAGTACCTCATTTAAAATGTGGAGGAAAATTATAATTTATAAATGAAATTGATGTGAAATCATTCGAAGCTCTGTAACTTTAAAAATGAGATCTGTGAACAAATGTCACTGAAAATAAGTTAAAAATCTGAATAAAGCGTTTTTTTCTTTTTAATAATGATCTTGATACATTTTAATTAAACATTTAGCTGAGCTTAATCCAAATCTCTAGTTCTATTAGACCAGTGGTTACCAAACATTTAGTACCGGGCGGGAGTGGCATAGTCGATAGCGCTTCGGGTTCGTAATCTGTAGTTCCCAGGTTCGAGTCCCAACTGGGTCAGTGTTGAGACTTATCTCCGCAAATCTCCTCGCCCTGCCCTCGATCAGTAGGGGACACCGATGGGCTTGGAAAGGTCGTCGTCCGTCGGATGGAACGTTAAGCTGTGACTTCGTGTGCGGCAGAGCCACACCCTGTGCACGTTAAAGAACACGCTGAATGGCCTTGACGGGAGGCTACCATCTGTCTCCCAACAGCTGTCTCCTCCGCCTCGCTCCCTATCTTCTCTGAGTATCGGGGTCCTTGTGACCTGGCCATTTAGCCCACTTCTCCTCCGCCTCGCTCACTATCTTATCTGAGCCTCGGGGTCCTTGTGACCTGGCCATTTAGCCCACTTCTCCTCCGCCTCGCTCCCTATCTTCTCTGAGCCTCGGGGTCCTTGTGACCTGGCCATTTAGCCCACTTCTCCTCCGCCTCGCTCCCTATCTTCTCTGAGCCTCGGGGTCCTTGTGACCTGGCCATTTAGCCCACTTCTCCTCCGCCTCGCTCCCCTATCTTCCCTGAGCCTCGGGGTCCTTGTGACCTGGCCATTTAGCCCACTGTGTGCCAGAAAGTGTCGCCCAAAAGAATAACAACACAACGGTTTATCACCATGGACCCAAGTCGCTTTCTGCATACTCCCTGCGAAGTGTTTCTACAGACTCTCTTCCTATTATTACGTGATACATTTTAACTAAAAGATCCTCGCAACGAGAACTCCTTAAAAGTATCAAGAATGGATTATATCTGTTATTCATTACCCTGTGCCCTACTGTTCGTTTATTGGTTTTGTAATTTTAATCTAAACATTTGAGTGGAGAAATTCGATTCTCCAAAAATTCTTATGTCATCAACAGCCAATTATATCTTCGTCATGAAATAGCCAGTGTTGCCATAAAACTTAAAACGGTTATGTAATTACTGCAAAATACCCGTTTCCGTTAGAGCTTTCCGAAATATTAAAAATAGCACGAAGACTCTACCGCTTTTTCGTACCTCATGGATCTGGAGACCACATATTGGGAATCCACTCTTTGTTTTCAAAGATTGATTCGATCCGCCGATTAGAAAATTCTTTTAAATTAATTTAAAGATTCAAATAGATTTATTGCTGCGTGAATTTTAAATTTGAGATTAAAATAGCGTAAACAAAATAACTTATTTATTACGACTTAATTCAAATGTTTTAAAATTAATTAACAATATTTTAAAAATAGCAACCAGTCGACTTTTACGAGATATAACTTTAATTGAAGCACGTAAGCCATTTCTTCTTTGTCTATGCAAAGCATCATTTCATCCTTTAAACAAAATCAAAAAAGGGAATAATTTTCTCCTTCATAACCTTTCATAACTTTTCAAAACCAAGTCTCTATTATAAGAGAGTCTATAAAAATTTGGAGAAGAAGTTTAGAGATCCTACCTTACGCCGGAATCAACCAGAGCATTTGTTTTCTATCGGATATTATTTACATTGAACAGTGTAGAATATGCATATTTTCTCCCGTGATCTAGAAGTTCAAGATTTTTTCGATTTCAAGATTATTAAAATCCTCCAGGTTGGGGTGGGGGGGGGATACGCATATCACCCATTAGCGTCAGCAATTATTTCAAGATGGGTAATATCTAAGGGACCTGGGTTCGAGCCCCGGGTAAGGCATGGCTGTTTGTGTCGTTTTTCTGCTGAGGTCCTGCCATCCTCTCAGACCTTCTACTATGGCATATAAACTGACAGGCTTCTGTCAGACCTCTGTGGCCAGCAGCTGCTTGAGGGGGTATTTATTTTTTTTTATTTTAATATTTTTTCATTTAAAGATAAAAAATCAAACGAATATTTCACGATACAGATATTTAGATCGAAGCATTCTTTAATGAGCACACTTGTGAGTAGAGTAATCATACATATATCATGCCATAATAGAAGTACAGTCGCTCAAAAAAAGTATCCTAACACTATGGTTGATTACAGAATTCAGAAAAAGCGTCTGGCAATGATTTTTTTTTTTAGAAATTAATGATCTGGCAACCTTCGCGTATTGTTGCCAGATCACTAATTTCTAAAAAAATCGTTGCCAGACATTTTTTCCGAATTCTGTAATCAACCATAGCGTTCGGATATTTTTTGAGCGACTGTAAGTATGCCCGAAAACAAAATGAAAAAAGGAAAACATTGAAAATGCATGTAAAAACTGCTTTTTTCGTATTAATAAAAAAAAATTACAAACTTTCAGAAACAAAAGAAAATGCAAAAATTTAAAATTAGATTTCGCTATGGAAAAAACATTAATTTCAAAATGAATTTTTCGATCAATTTATCCAGCGTAGGCAACAGCCCTTCTTTTGTGTCCCCCCCCCCACCCTCGGAGATGCCCATGATGTCTCCCTGGCCTTCCCCAAGATCTGGCTGTGCCCTACAACATCTCCAAAGCTATTTTTTTTTCTAAAACACAGTAATTTCTTCCCTAGGAAGAGACAAAATTTATGTAGTGCATTGTACCAGAGGATCCACTTCGGACAGAACTAATAGAACCACAATGGCAGCATGTAATATTCATAATATTATTTCCTATTTATCGGATAATAACCTCCGAAAAGCTTTCCTCCAAAGTGAGTCAGTCACTTCGTCTCAATCACACAGCAATAAACCCATTTACAGCCGAATGGCAACAATACGCGCCATTGTGCCTTGGCGTGTCGCGCGCCCAAGAGTGCACGCGCGTGACGTCGTGTCGGTGCGGCTCTCGTGGACGTTTCCCATTGGCCGAATGCCACGTCACCGGCTGCGTATTTAGTGACTCAGAAAGCGCGGCAAAAGGCTAAACGAGAGTGAAAGGGAGACGGTCCGTGTGGCCTTCCATGGACGTTTTGGAGATTTATTCCCCGATTAGATCCACTGTAAGCAATGGTAGGGAGTGATCGGGGATGTCCTTTCACCTCTACGGTTGTCTGCGGTTAACGGTTGCGGTCATTTCGGCCGGCCTCTGCCTAATGTAATGATTCCACCACGGCAAGAGAATTAGACAAATGGCGTCTCGACAGGCAATAGGCAATGGACAGAGAGCAATTGTTTTGATGAAAAGACAGAGAGTCGACTAAATGCAAACACTGTGTGGCACGAGACAACGAAGTATTACTGTATCACGTAACAGCATATAGGCGTCATTGCTTATCTTCTTGAATGTATTGTTGGTTTGCAATTTGTGTCTTTTAAGAATGGATGGAGTCAGGCTCTGATCGCGAAAAAAATAAGTGGGGGGCGGGTACCCGTTATTTTAGTGTTCTTCGAAAAAATTCTTTAAAAATACATTTAATTACCACTTTTTATTTTTAATCTTTTTTCTGGTTACCAGCATTTTCAGGGGTGGGCTGCATGGCCCTTTTTTCACACACACACCTTTCCCCATTGCCATCCTTACAATTGGCCCTCCTTAGGGCCAATTTATCGAAATCATAAGGGCCCTGATACTGGGACTTTAGATGCGTTTCTGTGTTTGTTTATACATTTGTTCCACAACAACATTCCAAAGGTTGCATGGATTATTCTAAATCTCAATAAATAATTTAGTTGTGTAAAACTGCATCTCGATTCAGAGATGAAACTGGATTGCCTCTTGTCAAACCAAAATGGGGCAACACATAACAGCTAAATAATTATTAAATTTTGCTTTAAAAAATGGGCGGTGATTTGGATTAGATAAAATAATCGAATAAAGTTAAGGCAGCAGACAAAACAACAATCAAGAACACACAAAGTAATGCAGACTTACTGATTGATTGATTAATTTGCACACTTTATTTATTTAGACTAGGAGTTCTCAACGTGAGGTACGCGGTAAAATTTTTCGGGGTACGCCGTGAGAGCTCAAAAGTCGTTAGATCTAGTAACAAGTCCATTTCACTGATTATCCAGTAAAATGTTTATAATTTTATAAGATTTGTTAAATTGTTTATGTCATTTTTTGTGTTTATCGATATATGTAATTAATGAATGCAAAATTTAATGTGTTTTATTTTATTCTCATTGTTATACTATAACTATAGTTTTATCTATCTATACAAGGAGTACGCCAGTTACAATACACATTTCCAAGGGGGTACGTGAAGCATAAAAGGTTGAGAATCACTGGTTTTGCCTTTTACATAATATTACATCACAGCTTTACAATTGAACAATATGATAAGCGTTAAAAATTCACCATAAGAAGCCAAACTTTTGTCACCCGCAACTTTTTCCTCTTCGAGGCATACGGTATGAACTTAAAATGTTCCGCGTTTACTAAAATAATTATCTTATCTAGAACTGCATGTTAATAGCTTGATGATCTGACTTCGAAATTTAATGCCTTCAAACAAATATTTTTGAAAGAGTGGCCGAAAGAAGATTTTAGATTCGAACCAGGAACAATCTACAAGCTAGCAATACGCAGTTCCGTATTCTCTAACTGTAGTTGCGACGAGTAGAGATTTCACATGATTGACCAAGACCCAATTTTTGTTTGAACAATAACAAAAATTTTGAATTTATTTAAATTCAACACTTAACAAAGTTCCACCACTGGCTTATAAAGGTGGATGATTTTACATTACAATTAATTGACTAAGTACTCACTCCATTCAGTTAAGCTTAAGTTCGGACAACATTCAAACAAAATAATGAAAATAAAACTTAAAAGTGAAAGTGACAACAAGCAGAGTAAGTTAAATTAAAATAACTTTGATAAGCGTTAAAAATTCACCATAAGAAGCCAAACTTTTAACATGTTTACTGCGGTGGCAGAGAATTTTAGAGTGTATAGCGAGTCGCGGGTGACTCGTGCTTGTCTTCCACTCTGCGCGTCGTCGATTTTCGTCACATTTGTTGTTAAACGAATCATGGGTACTTCGATCTATGCATGTCAAATAATCTTCACATTGTGTGACATAATATCGCAAATGGTCAACCTTGGATCTGGTAACCCCATCTAGCAAATGGAATTTAAACTACTTCACCCGAGTTATCGTTGACTCGTTGCGCACAGTGGATAGGATCTTTGAAATCTGCTAAAATTCAAAATCTTTTCTTTGAAAATCATTCTCGGACTGTAGTCTTGAAATCTTTGAAATTCACTCTCGAACTGTAGAAAACCTCAGAACGTGATGTCGGTGACTCCTAACGCAGTAAAAACCTTTTTACGAAACATGTGTAACATTTACAATGCATTTATAGCAATTTGCGTCACCTACTATAGGTTTTCAATATTATGTGTCAATGTGAGAGTAAAGAAACAATAGTAGTAGTAGTATCCTTTATTTCCATTTATATTAAATTATGACACAATATAAGTATTTACAAAAATTTCGGAAATGTACAACTCCACAAGAATTCATGGAGTCGCACGCGGAGTATAAGGTTAAAAAAAAACATATATAAACATTAGAAACAACATTTTAAGTATACACCTATCCCTCGATTTACAATGAAGATAGGTTCCGCACAAAACCGTGTAAATCGAAATCCGTGTAATCGAAATCAAAACCGTGTAAATCGAAACTGAATTATGAACATTTTAGGGTTTTTTTCGTTTTACACGGTTTTACATAGCAAAATACAAGATTTCGATTTACACGGTTTTGTGCGGAACCCTATCTTCAGCGTAAATCGAGGGATAGGTGTATTACCATATTAATATTTTCTGTCATGGTTACATCAACAACATAGTAACAGAATCAATAATAAACTATAAATACACCAATTTTTATTCAATAATTTAACATCCTAAAGAGATATTTCTGATTTTACAATCAGAAATATAGGGGAAAAACCCTCCAACCCAAAAACATTTTTCTATATCATCTATATTACAAATCCAATCTCTTAGTTTTCGAGAAAACGTAAAAGAATTTATTTCATCCTTTATAGTTTCAGGTAAACTGTTAAATATTTTAGGTGCCAAAAATATATATGCTTTTGCGTAATAGTTTTCTTCGGAAGTGGTACAATGGAATTAATATGTGCACTTGTTCTGGTATTCTGCATTACATTTTTAATGTCACTTTCTCTGTAGTGCTTTTTTAAATATAAGATCACATTATAAACATATAAATTTTCCGTAATGGTAAAATTTGAAGATCATTATAAAAATATTTAATACTATCATATTTTCCTTTTCTTAATACACATCTAATTACTCTATTTTGAATAGTAACTAAGGATTTAATATTACTATAAAACATTTCTCCCCAAGATATTATTCCATAACTTAAATATGACTTAACCCAAGCATTATATATAAGCTTTAAAAAAGTAAGATTCATAAAATTTCTAATATAAAACAAATTGCATTAATTTTTTTATCAAATATTTAATATGTTCATTCCAATTTAACTGACTGTCTATATATACGCCCAAATATTTATAATATTCTACTCTTTCAATTGCTTCACATGCACACTGATGTCCTATACAGTTTACAGAATGATAAAATAATTTATTTTTTAACTTATCGACTTTATTACGTTTTAAATTGAAATATAAATATTTCGTTTTATTAATATTCAATAACAATTTATTTTTTAAGAATCATTTTCTAATATTACCCAAGTCTTCATTTATTTCTTCAATTAAAATATTCTCATTGTCAGCCGCATATATCAAAGCTGTATCATCAGCGAAAGTTATTATTTTTCCTTTAAGTTCAAGATTACAAAGATCGTTTATAAAAACATTAAATAATATTGGCCCCAACACAGAACCCTGTGGAACTCCATATTTTAGTTCAATTCCCTTACTAAACAAGTTTACCATTTTTACTCTTTGAATTCTATTTTTCAAATATGTTTCCAACCATTTCAAAACATTTCCTCGAATTCCAGCCATTTCAAGTTTTTTTATCAGCAAATCATGCGAAACCGAGTCAAACGCTTTTTGATGTCCAAAAATAGCACAACAGTTTTCAAATTATCATTTATAGATCTGCATAGATCTGTAAACAATTGTAATATAGCATCCTCAGTACCTACATTTTTTCTAAACCCATACTGATGATCAGAAAAAAATTTATTTCTATTCAAGAAATTTAAAATTCTAATTTTAAGTAGCTTTTCGAAAATCTTTGAAAAAACTGAGAGCAAGGATATCGGTCTATAATTTGCGATATCTAAATATTCACTCCTTTATGCATTGGGACAACGGTTGAATCTTTCAAAATAGAGGGAAAACATCCAGATGATAACGATAAGTTAAATAGGTAACATAATATGTCTACAATATAACTTTTTATCTCTTTTAGTGTCTCCACAGATATCTGATCACTTCTAACTGCTTTTCCTAATTTTAATGATGTAATAACTCCAAAAATCTCATTCTCTGATATATAATCAATAAAAATAGAATTTAGACATGAAATCGATTTTATGACTTTCATTATCAGCATAATCAGGAATTTCCTTTACAAGATTACCAACAATTTCTGTATAATAGGTATTAAATTTATCAATAAACAACACAGGATTTTCATTAAAAGAATAAATAATATCATTTATTTTTATTTCTGAAGGGGACATTAATACAACACACTCTTCAAATAACATGTCTCTGTTTGCAACTTTAATAATGAATGATCTTTTGGCATCTCTCTTTTTTGTATCACAAACCAAAAAAAAAGCGATTCAAGATGATTTTTCTTTCTTTTTTTGTAGCATTCAATGGTTTCTTTATTCCTTCCGAAATTCTTTAACTCCTCCTATGGAATCTTAAATACCTAAAGAACAAACGCTAAGGAACAAATAACAAGCCCAGGATAATGGCGTGGATGTTTGTGTTGCCTTTCTGCTGAGGTCTCTCCATCCTCACAGACCTACTATTATGGCGTTAAAACTGATAGGCTTCTGTCAGACCTCTGTGACAAGCAGCTGCTTAAGCGAATATTTATTTTTATTATTAACAGTGAATGCCAATGAATGTCCACGTTTTTTTTTAATGTCATTATGAAAAGTGGGTTGCCTTACGAAATTCGATTAATTTATGCAAATATTCTCCTTTTGAATTCTTTGGAATGCCATTCTAACCGATCTACTCCATCTAGAGACATTGAGTAAAAAAAAACCCTCAAGCAGCTGCTTGCCACAGAGGTCTGACAGGAGCCTGTCAGTTTATATGCCAGAGTAGAAAGTCTGAGGAGGGGCAGCCCAATTCTTTAACTGGATGAATGCAAAAGAAAGCAGAACTGTACGATACTGAAAATCAGTCACGTAAGCAAGTGCTCATCTCTATCCCATAGAATTTCCAGAGCGTAAAAAATTAAAAGATTAAGGTTCAAGAAATAAATAGTTTTCGTATATTTGTTTTCTGTGGCCGAGTGGTTAGCACGCTTGGCTACTGATCTACGGGACCTGGGTTCGAGCCCCGGCTAAGGCATGGATGTATGTGTCGTTTTTCTGCTGAGGTCCTGTCATCCTCTCAGACCTTCTACTATGGCATATAAACTGACAGGCTCCTGTCAGACCTCTGTGGCAAGCAGCTACTTCAGGGGGTATTTATTTTTTTATTAATCTATTTCAGATTAATTAGAAACTTAATATATTGGATTCATATATTTTTTTCCATTTTTTGCCTTCTACTGTTCCTCCCCTCCCCACAACCTTCTCGCCTGGTTAGAATGCTAGTGAGGGTAATAGAGGAAAAAATTATTAAACTTACGCCAGTGGTTAGCGCGCTTGGCTACTGATCTAAGGGATCTGGGTTCGCGACCCGGGTAAGTCATGGATGTGTGTCGTTTATTCTGCTGAGGTCCTGCCATCCTCTCAGATCTTCTACTGCGGCATATAAACTGACAGGCTCCTGTCAGACCTCTGTGGCAAGCAGCTGCTTGAGGAGGTATTTATTTTTTTATTTTATATTTCACATATTTTTGAAGAAACGTTTTAGAAACCCATAAAGCGAAGAGCAAATGATGTTACACTGCACCAGAAATCCAGTCTCCACACACACACACACTTTATTTATTTTTTAGATCTGGGCTGATCACTACTAATAATGATCTACGTAATGGTAGTAAAAAAAACATTTTTCACAGTTATGAACGTATTTTATTTCCCCTTTGCCGATTACAAAAAAAATTTAATTTACTTCAATAGGCCGATGAATCATTGCCAGGGAGCTGTGGGATTTTAAAAAAGAGAGAGAACTTCATCCACTCATTGAAAGTTGAGAGTTCATCTCTTTTAACACATAGCAACCTGAAGTGCAAATGAACTGAGAACCCGCCATTGTTTACCAGAAGCAGGGAAAGCGCGGGAATAAGAGCGCGCGCATTTAACACCGCCCTATCACATGACCCGAGAGCGAGGTCTTTGCCCGCCAACGCCGAGCTCTCGACGCTCTGAATGGCTAGGAAGAGGGGTAGAGAAAGGAAAAGGGGGGAGTGTATATACGTTAGAGTGGGGAGTGTTTCATTCATCAAACCTGGATATGGTAACATAGACAGTTGGGCCACAGATGGCACAGCCCTTGTGTCAGTTGGGTTGAATATAGGCCACTAAACTCAAGGATGTTCTTCCACATACAAAACAGGGGTTATTTTCGGGAACATGGAGGTCTTCGTTTACCGATTTTCGACACGTTTTGGTCCGCAAATGGTTTGGCTTCCGAATGAACTTCCACGAATGTAACGGGAGCTCAAACTTCGCAGACGAGTTGGAAAAGAAATCTTGGAAAGTTGGCGGAGAAAAAATATAAACAAGAGAACGAGAATATCTTTAAACGTTTTCTGTAAACTTTCTCTGAGAAGAAAAATAGACTTGTTGAAAGCTGTTTACTTCTTTCCGCTTTTCTATTTAACGATCCACGCGTCAACAAGTAATGACACCTTTCTAGGAGCATGAGAAAGATGAAGGTCTTGGCATACACTTGCCATGGAGACTACAAAAAAATCGTAAAAAAATATCGGGCGATATAATCGCTGAGGATGGAGCTGTGGTTTATGGTAACAGGTTGCCACAGACAGACATATACACATACATCGTCTTTTATTATATAAAGCGATGGAATGCTTTAATAATGCCTTTGAAATGTGGGGAATCTGGCAACGGCAGCAGATTTAAATGTTATTTTAACGCTTTCCTTTCACAGTTAGGGAGCAGAAAATGGCAACAATAAATTTGACATCGATTCTCGTTTTCCGTAGGAATAGGATGGTAAATATTTTTGCTTCTCCTTGCTTTCGACCTGAAATTTGGTACTGCAATCCGGACCACAACCACAAAAACATTCTCTGAAAATTTGGAACGTGTACGTTGTTTTCCTAATGAGTCATGGCAGCCACAGGCACACACACAGACAGACATCTTTTATAATATAGAAGAGATCAAAGATCATAGTTGACTCCAGCAGAGTACCGAGTGCATTGCACCCATATCTCCTTCTTCTTCAATTGCCAAATATCATGTGCCAATTTGTATATTGAACCAATAAATAAATATATGTCCCAAGCAAAAAATTTTCATGGAGAACAAACAAACTAACAAATTTCCTTTGCTGTAGGATGAGAAAATCAGGACGCAAGTTCAAGCTAGAAGAAAAGTATCAGGGCTCTAAAAGTAAGGGCCCAGACCTCTTGTATTTGTTTACATTTATTCTCATGATCTGAAGGTTCAGAGATGACCAGATTAAGATGCGATTCGATATTCGTGAAGAAGTTTGTAGCTCTGAAAAAGCTTTTTTTTGCGCTGGGTCTTTATGTAAATTACTATTACTTATTCTAATCGTAGATCATATATGCATCTTCGATGTTTTGGGGCGGGGGTGGCTCAGTCGGTAGCGCGCCAGACTCGTAATCTGTAGTTCACAGGTTCGAGTCCCAGCTGGGTCAGCGTTGAGATTTATCTCCGCAAAAATCCCCGCCCTGCCCACGGTCAGTAGGGGACACCGATGGGCTTGGAAAGGCCGCCGTCCGTCGGATGGGACGTTAAGCCGTGGCCCCGTGTGCGGGAGAGCCATACCCTGTGCACGTTAAAGAACATGCTGGATGGCCTTGACGGGAGGCTACCATCTGTCTCCCAACAGCTGTTCCAGTGGGTCCCCTCCTCCAACCTTCTCTGAGCCCTCGGGGTCCATGTGACCTGGCCATTTAGCCCATGGTGTGCAAAAAAGTGCCGCTCAGAGGTAAAACAACCCCAAATCTTCGATGTTCCAGGTAAAAATACCCATTACCATCTCCATCTTAAGGTAAACCCAATGGGCATAAGTAAAGTACAAATAAAGAGTAAACCACCCTTGGGTGAGCCCCTTAACATAAAACATAACTTAACTTATACATAAAACTTTAATAAACTTAACTTTAATAAAACATAACTTAAACATAAAACACAATCAAATAGATGTAAATATCATGCACAAGAAACCTAAAACGAGAAGCTTTCTACAAAGAAAGTCATCATCTTAGGTCTCTTGAACTTATTAAGAACGTCATTATCATAACATAACAAAAAAGAAATAATCTCGTTAGGATTACTTTTAACACCCTCAAAAATTTTATTTCAGATATGCTTGATATGAGTATATATGTGGTCGATGCCCAAATCTTTGTGAAGTTGTTTGTTAGTAACAAACCAGGGGGCATCGACCGCAGATCTCAATATTTTGTTTTGTAAGATTTGAATCTTGCGTATAATCATGGAGCTGATGTTCGCCCAGATTGGGGAAGTATAAGGGATTTTTGGACGAATGACCGTATTGTACAATAATAGCTTGTGGTCAATCATCAAGACAGCATTTCTCCGAAGGAGAGGTCCTAGTAGGCATCTCACTGCATTAACTTTTGTGATAATTTTATGTATATGAGGGTCCCAGTTGAGCCTGTGGTGTAGGGTTATACCCAAATATTTAATATTTCTGCAATTCAATTGGTTTATATAAGAAATTTACACACTTTGGATTTTTAATGATCTTGGCACTGAAAGGGATAGCAGTACTCTTCTCAGTGTTAATCATTATTTTCCATTTATCGTACCAACCTTCCATTTCGTCTAGACTCCCCTGCAATCTGTCAATCGCAAACGAGGGGCCCAAAGAAGGGGAAAAGAGGGCGACATCATCAGCATATTGAGCCAGCAGAACTCGGTCAAAAGAAGGCATATTGTAAATGTAAAGTGAGAAGAGAGAAGGGCCTAGGAGAGAGCCTTGGGATACTCCAGCTGCTATTTCTCTCTTTGTAGATAGAGAAGTTTTAACTTGAACTTGGAATGTTCTATTTGACAAATATTACTAAAATCTGGTGAGACCCAAAGTACACCCATCTTAATTGAGTTGTAAATCAAACCATCCGTCCAGGCGCTATAAAAAGCTTTGGCCACGCCTAGTAAGACAATAGCAACTGTTTCTTTCTTAATCAAAGATTCGGCGGTTTTCTCCACCACTCTGAGAATTTGATGCTCAGTTGATCTGTTTCGCCCCCGAAACCAAACTGGATTTAAGGCAATACAGCGTGCAGGAAGAGGAAATCGTCCAATCTGGTCAAAACTATTCTTCAAACAGCTTGCCCAAGCAAGAGAACAAGCTGATTGGGCGATAACTCGGAGGAAATGTTGGGTCCTTTCCTGGCTTGTGGATAAGCGGAACAAAGGCATTTTTCCAAATATCAAGAAAAGTATGGTTTCTAAGAAGTATGTTAAAAATAGAACAAAGATATGTTATGGCTTTCTTGGGGAGATGCCTCAACATCCTGTTCGATATCTTGTCAGGACCAGTAGCTTTTTTTTAATTTAAGCTTCTTGACATTCCTGCTTCCCCATGAATGCGGGGGAGGTAATTCAAGTGAGGATTTTTAAATAACCTCATCATCTTCCAAATGGAGTTATCATGCAAAGAATAGAGAGTGAAGACACCTTTTTATTCCAGGAGTTACTTCTCTGTTACTGAAGTTTTTGTCTCACCTCGTTCTTGAGAGAATAGTATTGATCTTTATCAGATTTATTCCGGGTTCTTTGCCATGCATATCGTGCCTTGTTCTTCTCTTTAATGAGACAGGAGAGATGAAATAGAAGTGTGCCAAAATCTGTCTTAGGTGAGATCACAGCACTGGATTCAATTCTTGATTCGTGCAGCAGAGGGGCGGGGGTGGCTCAGTCGGTAGCGCGCCTGTAGTTCCCAGGTTCGAGTCCCAGCTGGGTCAGCGTTGAGATTTATCTCCGCAAAATTCCCCGCCCTGCCCACTATCAGTAGGGGACACCGATGGGCTTGGAAAGGCCGCCGTCCGTCGGATGGGACGTTAAGCCGTGGCTCCGTGTGCGGGAGAGACATACCCTGTGCACTTTAAAGCACATGCTGGATGGCCTTGACGGGAGGCTACCATCTGTCTCCCAACAGCTGTTCCAGTGGGTCCCCTCCCCCAACCTTCTCTGAGCCTTCGGGGTCCATGTGACCTGGCCATTTAGCCAAAAAAAGTGCCACTCAGAGGTAAAACAACCCAACGTGCAGCAGATCAGTAAAGTCAGAGATGGAATCGTTAATAGATCTGAGTGTAATAGGTTGGCAGGATCCAGAAATCCTTTTATTGACAATAACCTTATAAAGTTTCCAATTTGTTAGACAGTGAGATTCTGTTGTAGAGGTCAAAGACAGAAATAAAGTCAAAGAGATCGATAGGTGATCTGAATTTAACTGATTCAGAACACAAAGTTCAAAGGATGGTAGAAAATTGACAAAGAGGGCTATATCCAGGGCATCTGGTCTGTGCATGGTGTTAAAAGGGTAAAAAGTTGGCTCACTTGGAGCATCAGCAAAAAGTCCTTTCTTGGTAGCGTAATCTCTTGTTGCAGTTTATAGAATGCCACGTAACGTTCTTGGCGTTTAAATCACCTGCCAGAACGGTAGGAATTTCATTATCAAATATGGAAAATCATCGCATACAAACTCAGAATTAGATGACTTGTATGCAGCTATAAAATTGATATTGCCAAGATTAGTATCTGCGATTGCAGTAGCTTCCAAAGTATTGAATTTAGGAGTGGAAATTAAATGATGTTTTATGGATCGCTTGACAACAACAGCAGTATCCCCCCTCCACTATTGTGCGAGCGATCCGTCCTATATACTTCAAAATTAGGAAATTTAAGTGTATCAGAAGCACGGAGGTGCGTCTCGGCCAATAAGACTGTATCAGCCTGAAAATCTGCGAAAAAGCTACAGAACTCAGGGAAATCTGTAATTACTTATTCTAATTGTACGCAAATGATATCAATATTCCTAAGTACTAATCGTTCTACTGGTAGCTACTGATGCTATTGAATAAATGAGAAGCAAAAAAATATATTTTATTTGCACAGTACAGTCGCTCAAAAAAGTATCCGAACACTATGGTTGATTACAGAATTCAGAAAAAATATCTGGCAACAATTTTTTTTAGAAATTAGTGATCTGGCAACCTTCGTGTACTGTAACAAAGGTTGCCAGATCACTAATTTCTAAAAAAAAATCATTGCCAGATATTTTTTCTGAATTCTGCAATCAACCATACGTGGCCATAGTGTTCGGATACTTTTTTGAGGGACTATACGTAACCAGGGGTGGGGAAATTCAGAAAATTCTGACCAACTAGAAGTTTTTACCATAATAGAAAGAGCAAAAGCAAGTACCAACGTGAAAGGGTTGGACGAAACATATTTCCTGCTTTTATCTGCATTGAAAAGAGCTGGTAAAAAAAATTATCGATATTGCATTCAAAGGCGAAAGTTAATATTCTTTCCCCTATAAATATTTTACTTTTTAAATAAGATTGTTCCATCTTGTCTTTCTGCTTGGATTTCGCTCTCTTTGCCAATCTTTTCTACTGCATATTACACTAACAAACTCCTGTCAACCGTTTGTATAAACTGCTTGAGAAATATTGCACTCTTTATTCTAATTTTTCCCAACTCTAGTTTAAAAGTATCAGCCCACGTCGAAAATTCACTCAACGCTGACGAGTAGAAAATAATATAAATTGGAAAAAGTTATTAATAATTTTAATGCATATTTAGAATCTTTTATGGCAATATTGTATGAAATATGAGTAAATTTAAGTGTCAATTTTAACATCAGGATATTTTTCCAGGTTGATATTCTGAGAAATGGCCACTTTTGTCTTCGCTAATGATCAAAGAATGAAAACTGGATTCATCAAATTCCAGATGTTAAAAGTACGTTCATTAAGTAGTAAAAATTTAAATCTTTATAAGGTTTGTATTAAATCTGGTGAAATTAGTTTAATTTAATGCATCGAACAATGGTTAAAATTCGAATCATCAAAAGGGTCAAGTACCATTAGAGTGCAGTTTAAGAAGATACAACTGTAAAGATCAAATTAATCAATTAAAAAAAAATACTAAAATTGGAGTACCAAAACGCGTGAAAATTAATAGTAAAAAACTAGAATGATTAAATGGATAAAAAAAAAGGAAAGAATTGGAATTGTCAAAATAAAAGCACGAATAAATAATCCCCTCAAGCAGCTGCTTTCCACAGAGATCTGACAGGAGCCTGTCATTTTATACGCCATAGTATAAGTTCTGTGAGGATGGCGGGACCTCAGCAGAAAGAAACGCGAACATCCATGTTTTATCCGGGATCTGAACCCAGATCCCTTAGATCAGTAGCCCAGCACATTAACGACTCCGTCACAGGAAACGGATAATGATAAAAAATAAACTGAAATAATTAAACGGTTCAGCATAAAAATAATAATATTGGAATGATTAAAGGGATCGAAATGGCTGAACTGATATGATCATGGACTTTGTCCAACTAATCTTGCACCCTGGGGGAAGTTATTTTAAAATCAATAGAATAGTTAGCTTTTAGAGGTTTCCATATCGCTATCCAGTGGATCCCTTTCCCTAACTTTCTCTGAACCCTTGAGGTCGTTGTGACCTGATCAATTAGAGTATTGTGTGCAAAAAAAGTGCCTTTCAGAGAAAACAATCCAACCCAACCGTCCCGGTGCGGAGTGGTTAGAGTTATTGGCTAGTGATCAGAGGGACCTGGTTATGATTTTTTTCTTTTCTGTGTTGTCTTTCTGTTGATGTCTCGACTTTCTCACAGATCTTCTCCGTGGAGGATTAAACTGACAGGCTCCTGTCAGACCTCAACGTAAAATAACTGCTTGAAAGGTAATTAATCTATTTTTAGTGGTTAGCGCGCTTGGCTACTGATCTAAGGGACCTGGGTTCGAGCCCCGGGTAAGGTATGGCTGTTTGTGTCGTTTTTCTGCTGAGGGCCTGCCATCCTCTCAGACCTTCTACTATGGCATATAAACTGACAGGCTCCTGTCAGACCTCTGTGGCAAGCAGCTGCTTGAGGGGGTATTTTTTTTTACGTTTATTTAAAATTAACTATGCAATAATTTAAAATTGCTCTCCAGGTTTGACTTGCGTTTCGCCCTTCTCTTGCACTGTGCTAGAAATAATCAAAGATAAATTTAAACAAAACTCAAATCTCTCTCAATTTCTGTTATTTTTTCTCTCCTCAACAGTAATTCATTCATCTGTAATCGTTCCCTCTTCCTCTTGCGTTGTCCCATCTGGTCCTCCTTTACTATAATTGGCTCTATCACCTATCTGCCTCCATTCACAGACCCAAGCCCTCCCACACACATTTTTACTTTCCGCACGCGACATCCGTATCTTCGTTCCGCCCACCCAAACCCCCACTTCGTCCTTCTACCACACTCCCCATCGCCCAGACCGATGTTTATCGCCATTCAACCGTGAGATGTTGCCTGGACCCCAAACACCTGAGCCCAAACCTCGGCCATCACTTGAATGCCTCTGTTTCGCTTTTCCACCCAAAACTTTACCAAAACAGACCTCCAGGTGACGTGGACGTGTGCGAAAAGCCACGTGACCTTCTCGCCATACGCCATCTCCATCCCTACGCACAGCTGTTGCTGCCGCATCCTTAGTCACGTGACAGGCAGGAAGTGGAATTAGCCTCAGGTGACCTCACAGAACTCAGCTGTGTGTCAGTAACGGGTGTGTCAGTTGCGTCTGACTCTTCTGTCACAGAACTAGACGCTCCCGTTTTTATTCGGTGAAACGCTATACCAGTTTCGGGTTTTTTTGGCCTTTACACCTCGCATCCCATCTTATCTTTCCCATTCCCAGCTACGTAGTAGAGAGAAAATACGGTCAAGGCTCTTACTCCACGACTCTCAATCGACAAATGAGATCATTCATATCCATTTACGAAGGTTTTTCTCTTCCACCCTGTAATTACGAATCGCACGTGTTCGTGGAAAGGTGTTGAAGACCTTCTCCTTGCGAGACGTGCGTCGTCGCCTCTCTCACCTTTCGCATCACTCTGGAGTGGGTAGATGGTTGACAGAGCAGAGGAGTTGTCTTCCTATAATGGATGATGATTTCCAACAATCTCACAAATGCTACTGTGACGTCCTTAGACCATGTGGTGGGAGGCTTTTATCCCAATATTATTGGGCGATGCGCATAAATAAACTTTGTTCATATTTAGCTTATTTATTTAAGTATCCTAATATTGATGTTTTCTGAATGCTTTTATTATTGTTTTACGATATAACCACTGATATCTTATGACCGAAGAAAATATTTAAGTATCGTTCAAATTAAAAGTGAATAATTCCTATATCTGTAAAATTGACAGTGTGATCTTTGTATTCTCTCACACGGGAAAAAATGCAAATATAGAAGGAACTCATCGACATCAGAATCAGTGGGTTGGGTTGTTATACCTCTGAGTGGCATTGTTTGTACACAATTGCCAGGTCACAAGAACCCCGAGCACTTAGAAAAATTTGTGGGAAGGGGACCCACTGGAACAGCTGTTATGAGACAAACGGTAGCCTCCCGTCAAGACCATCCAGTGTGTTCTTTAACGTGCACAGAGTATGGCTCTTCCGCATACGGGCCACGGCTAACGTCCCATCCAATGGATTGCTCCCTTTCCAAGCACAACAGTACCCCTACTGACTGAGGTCAGGGAGTTTTGCGGAGATAAATCTCCACGCTAACCCAGCTGGGACTCGAACCTGGGAACTGAAGATTACGACCCTGGCGCGCTACCGACTGAGCCACCCCAGCAAGTATCACTCTTAAGCATGATCCTCAATTTGCACAACACCTCTAAAGATGCATTTTCAAATTCCTCAGAATCCCTAAGCACGATCTTCAGCTTTTGAAGTAAACCTAACCAGGGTCTTCAGCTTTTGCGATAATCCTAAGCATGTCTTCAACTCTCACAGCACCGTTAAGCAAAATTCTCAGATTCCTCTGCACTACAAAACACGTCCTCAACTTTTATCTTATGAATATATATGAACTCAACTTTTACCCTATCCATGATCCTCATCTTTTACCCTATCCCATGCATGGTTCTCAACTTTTACGATATTCCTATACACTGTCCTCAACTTTTACACTTCCCTACACATGGTCTACAACTTTTACCATATCCCCATACATGGTCCTCACAGTGCATGATCCTCAACTTTTGCGATATCCCTGTACAGTGCACGATCCTCGACTTTTGCGGTATCCCTATACAGTGCATGACTCTCGACTTTGCGGTATCCCTATACAGTGCATGATCCTCAACTTTTTGCGATATCCCTATACAGTGCATGATCCTCAACTTTTTGCGATATCCCTATACAGTGCATAATCCTCAACCTTTTTGCGATATCCCTATACAGTGCATGATCCTCAACTTTTGCGATATCCCTATACAGTGCATGATCCTCAACTTTTGCGATATCCCTATACAGTGCATGATCCTCAACTTTTGCGATATCCCTATACAATGCGTGATCCTCAACTTTTTGCGATATCCCTAGACAGTGCGTGATTCTCAACTTTCGCGATATCCCTTTTGCATCATCCTCAACTTTTACAATATCCCTATCAAGATCCTCAACTTTTATGGTATCTTTATGCATGGTCCTCAACTTTTGCGATAACCCTATCAAGGTCCTCAACTTTTGTGGTATCCTTATGCATGGTCCTCATCATACTTGACACCCCGAATTGATAGTTAACTTTTCCAACCTCTAAAGCAATGTTTTGAAAACTTTCCTTTGTCTGCATCTCTTCGTTTTCGTTCTTTATTTTTATTTCTCTTTCATCTTTAAAATTTAAATTAAGCTCATCCCCACCCACCCCTCCACAATCAGAAATAAAAATTCCGAAATTAATGCATTCGCAAATCGATGCATTCAAAATCTTACTGAATGAGCATAAATCGAATAACAAACCAAAGTCCAATTCCAAACAAAAAGAAATCGTTACCGAATCCTGCAATAATTTTAAAACAACAACTTTTTTTTTTATTTCGTTTTCTCGAAACTTCGAATCACCCTGGTTGAGAAACCGTACTGCAGACGACAGTAGATAACAACGTGATCTCAGTGAGCTCAGCAGATTCGTTAAGGCAATGCTTTGCCGCATTCTTAAAAACGAATTACGTCAAAGCTCACTGAGGCCTACTTTGCGTTACGCAAATTGTTTGTCTTGCATTCCGTTAGATATCATTTTCAGCAATTTGCGAACCAATCCAACCAGATTCTTTACTGCATTCAAGGGAGCAAAAACATCCGGACCCAACACAAAAATTAGATGGAATTTCTTGGAGAATTCAACAAGTCGAAGACGTGAAACCGCATAAAAAAATAATTCCTTCGTCAAAAGTGCCGGCTTTACTATTGACTCGTGACCTTGCGAAGAATGTTGCGGTAGACGACCAATCAACACACCTTGGTGGAACGGAACGCGGGGAAAAGTTCTCTGTTGGCATGGCAACAACGTGGGACTTCTTTTCCACTGCACGCTCCAGTAAATGTCACTTGGGTTCTGTTTGTTTGTTGTTGTCGAAGTCCGTGGTCTGCGAACGGCCTTCGTTGAGCAAGAGGACGAAGCGAACATTTGGCTTTTACGTAACTCTCGTCCTTATTCTGTGAAACATTCAGTTCCAACCTTGAGCTCCATTCGTTCATGATCAAAGAAAGGAAAAGCCCCAAAGCTAGGTCGGAAGGATCACAGTCGCTGCGTGATGTTTTCTGACAGTCACTATGCATTTAAGATCAATAGCGGATTCATCAAGAAAGAAGGGTAAAGCCAGGAAGGAATGACCCTGTTTCGGACAGATAATAACATAATTAATATTCAGTAACGAATTCGTCAAGAAAGAATAGTTAAATCTAGATAATCATCATAAAGAAAGAAGAGATTATGATAAAGAATAAAATACCGGATTCATCACACATCAGTGTCCCCTACTCATCACACATCATCACACATCAGTGACCCCTACTCATCACACATCATCACACATCAGTGTCCCACTCATCACACATCATCACACATCAGTGTCCCCTACTTAGAGTAACTAAAGCTTAGAGAATCATCAAAAAAAGAATAGGAAAAGCTAAAGTAACGTCAAGAAAGAATAAGATGAAAAAAATAACGATAGCGGGTTCATGAATGAAGAATAGGTTAATCTAAGTAATCGACAGTGGACTCTTCCCAGTGAATAGGTAGAGCTTGTAAAATCATCAACAAAGAATAGTTTGAAATAAAAATCAGTGAAGAATTCTTCAAAAACTAAAAGGGTTGGGTTGTTTTACTTCTGAGCGGCACTTTTTGCACAGCATGGGCTAAATGGCCAGGTCACATGGACCCCGAAGGCTCAGAGAAGGTTGGGGGAGGGACCTACTGGAACAGCTGTTAGAAGACAGATGGTAGCCTTCCGTCAAAGCCATTCAGTGTGTTCTTTACCGTGCACAGGGTATGGCTCTCCCGCACACGGGCAACGGATTAACGTCCCATCCGACGGACGGCGGCCTTTCCAAGCCCATCGGTGTCCCCTACTGACAGTGGGCAGGGCGGGGAATTTTTGCGGAGATAAATCTCAACGCTGACCCAGCTAGGACTCGAACCTGGTAACTACAGATTACGAGCCTGGCGCGCTACCGACTGAGCCACCCCTGCCCCCAAAAACTAAAAGGTAAACTTAGGAAAGGGTCACATATTTTATGATAGGCACTATATACGAAGAATCAGTATCAGAAATCAAGTAGGCCCAAAAAAACCGTAAAGTCTTGTCCAGAGCGATAAGCGAATGAAGAGGAATTCGGTCTTCTTCATCTAGCCCGTTCCCTGGAACAATTCTTGGGCCCAATATGTAATGAGTAGTAAGAAAGATGTATTGCAATAATTTCTATGAATACACTCATTCAAGGGATGTATTTATTAACAAATCCCAGTTCAGGAGAAACTCCTTAAATGCTAAATGACTTACTTCCTAGTTTTTAATTATTTGAAAAGTAAAAAAATATAATAAATTACATAATAACTAGGGTCTCCGCCAACCCCTGCATATCAAAATTTGTATTTGTGGATGATGCACAAAGGGCCAGAGTGCTTCGCAGCCACAGCTTATAGGGTAGATGCATTAGTTCACAAATCTATAAAAAGGACAGGTGGTAAAGATCGTATGCATAATAATCACAAATTCATTGCGAAAACTATAACTTAAGTTATATATTCTTGAAGTTGTGGGACATAAGCATTTAAAGCACTTCACTCGTTTAAAATCATTAGAACGTAATGTACGAACTGTTTGCTGTGAAAGTATAATCAAGTTGCCATTCTTGAAAACCATTCTTCTGCTAATCTAGTAAAATATATTTCGACTTCTAGTCAATTCATAATTTACTCTGACAATCTGGCAACTGGATTTCGTTACACACTAACAGAGCTAGGGTATTATTATATAGGATAAAATATTGATAAAATAACATTATAAAAAAAATAAAATAAATACCCCCTAGGGACTGCTTATATCGGATCCACTTTGCAGTTAAAGAAATAATAGCTATAACAACGAGCAGTTTATGCATTGTGCTGCCATCTATCGCAATTGTTCTGAACGAAATAGGATGCTTTCAAATAAGAGTTTAAAGATTATTTAAATGTGCTAAAATTAACGTTAAAATACTCATTCGAATTCCTGAATACCAAAAAACTATTTAATAATCTGAAATAAGATGCATAAATTTCATGTTATTTTATTAATTTCCCAAAGGCAAATATCGTTATTATCTATCAGTTCAAAACCTTAAATAAGAAAGAAAATAATCATCGACAAATATCTTACTTAATAAAGTAATAACAAAGCAATGCAATCTTTCTAAAGCAGTGAATAAATAATTTAATTAAAGGTGAAAACATAACGCTTTGCGAGATTCGCTACCTGAAGTAAGCACATCAAAAAATTTAGGCGATGGGGAAAGAATTGGAAAGGTTTCACTAAATAAAGGTTGTTTGTTGTTGTTTTACCTCTGAGCGGCACTTTTTTGCACACCATGGGCTAATTGGCCAGGCCACATGGACCCCGAAGGCTCAGAGAAGGCTGGGACCCACTGGAACAGCTGTTGGGAAACAGATGGTAGCCTCCCGTCAAGGCCATCCAGCGTGTTCTTTAACGTGCACAGGGTATGGCTCTCCCGCACACGGGACCACGGCTTTTCCAAGCCCATCGGTGTCCCCTACTGACCGTGGGCAGGGCGGGGAATTTTGCGGAGATAAATCTCAACGCTGACCCAGCTGGGACTCGAACCTGGGAACTACAGATTACGAGCCACCCCCGCCCCCTTCATTGAATAGGGTATTGAGCAGAGTGTGAAGGAACAATATTGCCATAGATTCTAAGACCATAACGAATTTAGCTGATTAAGAAACTTTTTTTTCTTTCGTGCATTTAGTCTTTTTTAATACAATTGTTACTCTATTGCACATAATTATGTACAGTCGCTCAAAAAAAGATCCAAACACTATATACTTTTCAAATGAAAGGTTGCCAGATACTAACCTTCGTGTTACGTAACACAGTTGCCAGATCACTAATTTCTAAAAAATCGTTGCCAGATATTTTTTTCTGAATTCTGTAATCAGCCATAGTGTTCGGATATTTTTTTGAGCGACTGTACTTTAACAGCAGAAAATATAATATTGCACCTATAAACGAATTTTCACTTCCATTACAATTTTTTTAAACATTCGGCTCTATTCGAGAAATTTTTCTTCCCCCCCCCCCAAAGTATTACCAACTTTAGCTGTACCAACCTACCTAAACAATAATATATAATGTAGCAATATGGTAATACAACCACAAGTGTGGCGAGCTTCGAATTTCTATTGGGCAACTCTAGTCTAATGGTAATAACCAAGTATTTTTGATTGATTGATTGGCATTTACCAATTTCTATTCTTCACAAAATTGGGTTGTTTAACCTCTGAGCAGCATTTTTTTTTTCACACAGAGGGCTAAATGGTCAGGTCACAAAGATCCCAAGAGCACAGAGAAGATTGGGGAAGGGGATCACTGGACAGCTGTTAGGAGACAGATAGAAGCTTCCAGTCAAGATCGGGACGGGGGTGGCTCAGTCGGTAGCGCGTCAGGCTCGTAATCTGTAGTTCCCAGGTTCGAGTCCCAGCTGGGTCAGCGTTGAGATTTATCTCCGCAAAATTCCCCGCCCTGCCCACGGTCATTAGGGGACACCGATGGGCTTGGAAAGGCCACTGTCCGTCGGATAGGACGTTAAGCCGTGGTCCCTTGTGCGGGAGAGTCATACCTTGTGCACGTTAAAGAACACGCTGGATGGCCTTGACGGGAGGCTACCATCTGTCTCCCAACAGCTATTCCAGTGGGTCTCCTCCCCCAACCTTCTCTGAGCCTTCGGGGTCCATGTTACCTGGCCATTTAGCCCATTGTGTGCAAAAAAGTGCCGCTCAGAGGTAAAACAACCCAACCCAGTTAAGATCATCCAGCATGTTCTTTACTATGCACAATGTATGGCTCTCTTGCGCACGGGACCACGGCTTAACGTCCCATCTGAAGGACGGCGGTCTTTCCAAGCTTATAGGTGTCCCCTGTCTCACCGAGAGCAGAACGGGATCTATAGGGAAAAAATTCTCAACGCTGGCACAGTTCGGACTCGAACCTGAGAAGGGCAGATTGCGAGCCTACTGCACTACCAACTGTTGACCTCTGTCTCCTCATCAAAGAGCGATAAGATCATAGTCATATCGCCTTTCACGTAGTGCATGGAAATACAATAATTGACCCCCACAGTTCATTCCTGCGTAGTGTTTTCCTCAATGCATGGTTAAATTTCTCAAAAAAATAAATATCCTTTCAAGCAGCTGCTTGCCACAGAGGTCTGACAGGAGCCTGTCAGTTTATATGCCATAGCAGAAGGTCTATGAGGATGGAAGAACCTCAGCAGAAAAACGACACATACATCCATGCCTTGACCCGGGCTCGAACCCAGGTCCCTTAGATCAAGTAGCCAAGAGTGCTAACCATTCAGCCACGGGTCATATTTCAACAAATTTTATTTCTTTTTAAACATGGCAAAAAAAATTTTGATGTTTGAAAATCCATACCTATCGATTCAGTACCATAATTTCTCCACCCACCACATGGATAGTATTAAAAACCAAAGAGTAACTGAAAAAAAAATACAATAAAAGAATTATATTCCACATATGCTGCAAGAATATTTTCTTTAAAAGACGATGATGATAATGATTACAAGGAGGGCATAAATTTCACTAGTTAGCGAGTATATTTAATACAGTCCCGGATCTAGATATAAAAATAATAAAGGAGGATGGGAAGGGGAGGGGCAAGATCGAATCGGAACGCTGAATATTAAATCCCACCCCCCATTTTAGTGGTTTTTTTAAAAAGAATTGCTGAAAAATACGTGTAATATATATTTAGCATTATTTTTCGCTACCTTTCCGGATTTTTGTCTACTGAGGCTCAGTAGGTAGCCCTCCAGTCCCTTAATCTGAAATTCAAAAGTTCGAATCCCAATCGTTCCAACGTTGAATTTTTTCTCTCTTTCTGATCATGAGATAAATCTGAAAGTTAGCTGCCGTCTGTCGCTTGGGACGTTAAGCCGTGGTTCGTGTGATGGAGAACACTTCGGATGGTCTTGAAGGGAGGCTTCTATCTGTCTTCTAAAAACTGTCTAGTGGATCCCCCTCCCCCCAACTTTCTCTGAACCCTTGAAGTCCTTGTGGTGTGGGTACTTCTCCCATTCTGTGTAAAAAGAGTGTCACTTAGAGGAAGAAAAAGCCAACCGCTGTCTTCCCATTTTGCCCTAAATGAGGTACATTAATTGAAACAATTAAGAATTATTTCTATCTACTGAGCCGCTAGGATGAAACGTTTAATGGTGAAGCTTTTATTGCCTTGTTTCACAGCCCAATAATTTTTATGGAATAAAACATTCACATAGAGTACAAGATCTGCACAAGCCCCCTCCCCTAGAATTCTAAAATAAATTATTCCTTAGTTAACCCTCAAGCCACGGAAATCTCCCACTAACCTATCAATATGAAACACCGAAACCTCATCAAAATAACAACACACATTACAAGTTATTCTGTAATGGAAATCTAGTCTCTTTCCTCTCCTCCCCATATTTTTATTTTTTTAGCGGTTCTATTTTCTTCTCCCACCCCCTTATTTTATTCTAGATCCGGGCCTGCATGTAATTATTATGTATTTTACGAGAAATAAATTAAAAAATGATGCTTTTTTTTTTATCTTCATCACCATCAGAAATTTCATCTCTTTCAAAAGTAATTCAATAATTTGCGGTAACGTGCCTGAAGTAAAGTAAGCCAATATAAGTAAAGCCGTATTACATTGCATCAGCAAATTTAGCAAATAGTGCCACACCCAAAATGCTCAATACATGGTATATTTTATTTATGATAAATTAAAATAGCATACTATTTATGCTGCACACATGCACTACGTGAAGCGCTATTTTTTATCGTGACTCTGGCACCCCCCAATTGATGCATCTAAAAACAGAAAAGCAATTTTTCTTCCAAACGATGTGCCACGAATTAGAAATGTTAATGTTTGAGACCAGAAGGTGATAAAAAAAAATTTTCAATGCATGTTTCATCAAAGTCATGATTCTGCGCAGGTCCTGCTCGTGACATGCTTTGTTCGCTGCCCCTCCCTGCCAAACCCACGAGATGACCCAGGTAATACCAAAATGGCGCGAAACGCCTGACAAAGGCCGTTGTCCATGACCTAAATACCTCCCAACGATATAGAAGAGCTCAGGAAAAAGTTTTAGTACAAAAAAAAGTGGAAACAGTTGTCAAACGAAATCACGAAGCCAAAGAAGCGAGGAATTGGAAAACGAAGCCAACGAGCCAACTAAAATGGTGTCGTTAGCTAAGCGCGTGCTCTCTGGTGTGTTGACAAACAATGGCGGCCTACGACACGGCTCGCGCTCTTTCTGATTGGATGGAATGATTGCATCACGTTGAGTGACACACTTCCTTTTAAGGTGCTGCGTCATTCATTGCAATGGCTTACGTAACTTCCTGTTTCGTTAACATTCGCAGAAATGCTTTCTTCCCCATGGTGAAAGAGCAAAATATTTAAAAGCATTGCTTCGGTGGAATTTCCATTCAACGTTTTTGCTTTTAAATGATTTCTGAAGGAAGCTTGCGGGATGTAAAAATTTAAAAAAAATGAAAGATCAGGTATGAAGAGTTTACAAAGGACATTTTAAAATTAAAGTAATGTGTTGAACGTTTGGTTTGCAACAGAATGCTAATAAATCAGTGTTAGAAAACGTTATTGTAAGTAACGAAATGATTTTTGAATAACGCTAACGGAATTTAAAAGTAGATATATCACGATAAAACGTAACAAATAACGGAAAAAATAATTTCGCTATTTCGTTACTTTCACTGTTTTTGTTTTGATACATTTTTGATTTCTTTCCTTTATCAGATATATTTAGAAACTTTTGTGAAACAGACAGATGTACAACTTACTTTTATGATCAACGCACAAAGCTCTTCGGTGATTCTGTTTAATGATGCATTTCCAAATAATTTGCGAAGCAGCTGTCTCAGCCTTCGCAACTGGAGCTCAGAGAACAGGATTTGTGGTAGCCAGAAGAATGCTGCAGTTGCAAAAGAAAGGATGAGTCTCCATTCATGAAGTAGGATTTGGGTTGGGTTGTTTTACCTCTGAGCGGCACTTTTTTTGTATACCATGGGCTAAATGGCCAGGTCACAAGGACCCCGAAGGCTCAGAGAAGGTTGGGGGAGGGGACCCACTGGAACAGCTGTTGGGAGACAGATGGTAGCCTCCCGTCAAGGCCATCCAGCGTGTTCTTTAACGTGCACAGGGTATGGCTCTCCCGCACACGGGGCCACGGCTTAACGTCCCATCCGACGGACGGCGGCCATTCCAAGCCCATCGGTGTCCCCTACTGACAGTGGGCAGGGCGGGGAATTTTGCGGAGATAAATCTCAACGCTGACCCAGCTGGGACTCGAACCTGGGAACTACAGATTACGAGCCTGGCGCGCTACCGACTGAGCCACCCCCGCCCCCATGCAGAAGGAAAACAGCGCAATTACAATAGGGCAAAAATCATAACTATATTACAAATCCCTGTGATCCGCTTAAACACTTGAAGATGGAACTATACAGGTGTGATAATTCGTGTGTAGGATAGAGAATTGGAGGAAAAAGCCTTTTAATTTATTGACGGTAGTCGAAACTTTCAGTTTTGATTTTCCCACGTAACTTTCCACTTCCCCACTCCCCGAAACATTTTCGTTGTGTATATTTGCAAATCCGTTAACAATCAACCTCACACAGTCGTATCAGAATAATATGACCATCTACCATAGTATATGTATAGAATGGTAGTACATATACTTAATATATGTACTACCATTACTACCATACTATGGTAGGTGGTCATATTTTCTATATTATTCCATTCTATACATATACTATGTATATACTATGTATATATGAATACCATAGTATATGTACTATGGTAGATGGTCATATTACTGTGATACGACTGTGTATATTGAGCAAAATAAAGGAGGTAATTCTCATGTTTCAATCGGGCATTGACGACGCTGTTTTTCTTCTCTGCAGCTTCTTTAAGAAGATATTGCTTAGAGTTAAATAAGTAATGATTTCAATTTCTTTACTTATATTTATTCATTAGATGATTTTTATGCTATCTGAAGTCTATTTCAGAGAAATAAAATATAAAATAAAATAAAAAATTTAAATGGATTTTCTATAACAAGGGAAACAATTTGAAATAAAAATTTTTAGTAGACATTTTTCTTATAATGATGAATGAAACCGTAGAATATACATAGATTGCAATTAACATGCTGCATGATTGCATGCATGATTGCCTTAAAATATCAATGTTTTTTTATCAATAATTTTTTTTATATATTTTCCTCGACTATGCGTTATCATGTTAATATTTCTGAAAGAAATTTTACTTTTTTTAAAATTTTCTTCGAGTCATTTTATTAACTTGTTTTTAAAATATTAATCCGTGCGCAAAAATTGTTACAGTATTAAGAATTATGATCGTATGCTCAGAAATTTTCATTAATAAAGCGTTTTATTCTGAAGAATTTACTAACTTTGGTGTAAATTTCTTCAGTCAGGAACGTATATAAGGGTGTGGAGGGTTTATTTTTTAGCAGCCAGGTTTCTACAAGTTTAATTTTTGTCCCCCCCCCCCCCGAAAATTCGGTCGTCTTATGCAAAATTTCAAACTTGTCTACTTGCTTTGAAAACTAAAACAGGTGTCTTTGCATAATTTTATTTTAGCCCCGACATTGAAAAGTATATATAAAGAAAACAACTATAATATTTATTCCATATTGAATACGATTTTAACCTTTCCTCTCTGGTGGAATATTTTACTAATTAGGAAACACTACTTAAGTCTTATTCTCAGATTAAATCCCCACAAAAAACAAAATTTTCGGACCCCCCTCGATACTAAATTCTAGGGCCCCCTCCCCCGAAACCAAATCCTAGTATGTCCCTGTGTTCAGCAGTTTCGATTGTATGGCTTACATACCTTATTCGAATACATAGAGTGATGTCATCTTATTTATTCTTAACTGGGTCTCCTAATTGAAATTTTTATTTCATTATTTAGTAGCAGAAAAAAAGCAATAAAATCCATATATGCAATTCTATTTGCACAGATTGATTTATTTCGTTATTAATAATTGCTATTAATATGATAATTTACTTTTTTCAAAACTTTTATTTGTCTTTTTAAGAAGTGAATTTGATTAAACTGGTGTGGATCGCTGGAAGACATTACTGCAAACACATATTTCATTATTTTGAATTTGTGCTAAAAGTATTTCGATATAACGTTAACGTAACGTTATAACGAAAAACGATATTAAATTTTTGGTTGTAAAGAAAAGTTTTTCGTTTCGTTTGCCAACACTGCTAATAATGCATTTAAGAAGACTTCGTATAAGCAGAGTTTAAGAGGTTGGGTTGTTTTACCTCTGAGCGACACTTTTTTGCACACCATGGGCTAAATGGCCAGGTCACATGGACCCCGAAGGCTCAGAAAAGGTTGGGGGAGGGGACCCACTGGAACAGCTGTTGGGAGACAGATGGTAGCCTCCCGTCAAGGCCATCCAGCGTGTTCTTTAACGTGCACAGGGTATGGCTCTCCCGCACACAGGGCCACGGCTTAACGTCCCATCCGACGGACGGCGGCCTTTCCAAGCCCATCGGTGTCCCCTACTGACCGTGGGCAGGGCGGGGAATTTTGCGGAGATAAATCTCAACGCTGACCCAGCTGGGACTCGAACCTGGGAACTACAGATTATGAGCCTGGCGCGCTACCGACTGAGCCACCCCTGCAGAGTTTAAGGATGGTTCGATGTCACTTGACTTATAAGGCAGTTTCGAATACCTCCAGTTTTTTTTTTCCTCCGAAAAGCATAATTTTTTTCCAGTCTCTCTGTATAATTCACCATATTGTAAATTAATATTGTAAGAATTAATATATAATATATATAATAAATTAACATAGAAATTAAGTATTATAAACAAAACAGACAACTGTTCAAGATCAAAAATGAACTGTTGAAGTGATAATTTATGACCAGTAATTCAGTTTAAAATAATAAATATAAATTTATAATCGGAATGAAGTTGAATATTATAATAAACCTTTCAATCGTTTACATATTTTATTGCTGTTTTTTTTTTTGGTGGGGTGACAGCATTTTATATGATACTTTTTACTGAAAAACTTTTACTTGCAATGATTGGATCCCACAATGAAAAGATAGTTGGCAAAACACAAAAACCGACATAGTCCTCGACAAATCGATAAAGTCACAAATAAGCGAAAAGCAACAGAAAGAATGGTAACAATGCTCATGCTTTTTATCAACTTCCTAGTGCTTTTCGTATTTATCTCCGCAAAACTCCCCGCCCTGCCCACGGTCAGTAGGGGACACCGATGGGCTTGGAAAGGCCGCCGTCCGTCTGATGGGACATTAAGCGTGGTCCGTTCCATTAAGAGTGCAGAAAAGCTATACCCTGTGGACGTTAAAGAACACACTGGATGACCTTGACGGGAGGCTACCATCTATCTCCCAACAGCTTTTTCAGTGTGTCCCCTCCCGCAACGTTCTCTGAGCCTTCGGTCCCTTGTTACCTGGCCATTTAGGCCATCGTGGGCAAAATAGAACCGTTCAGAGGTAAAACAACCCAAGCCAACTGCTTTTCATTTATTTTTATGACTTTTTTCTCACCAGTAACAATAGAGATTATTATAAATTATTCATTATCAGGCCCAGATTTAGAAAAAAATAGGAAATTTTTTGGGAGGTGGGGGGGGGGGGGGGGCAAGCAACGCAATAGAGCCAGAAAAAGGTAAAAGAGTGGACAAAAGACTCTATTTCCATTGCAATAAAACATTTTCACATTCATTTTAGAGATTTTTTTTTTTAAAGAAGGTCATTAACATGCGTGACTTATGCAAAAGTTTAATAATTTTTGCCTCCATAACCCTTACTAATATCAAACGGAAGGGGGGTATACTCTCTCCTACCCCTCTAGATCCCGCCCTCCTCTTTACGGAGGGGGGCGGGGGGTGGCTCAGTCGGCAGCGCGCCAGGCTCGTAATCTGTAGTTCCCAGGTTCGAGTCCCAGCTGGGTCAGCGTTGAGATTTATCTCCGCAAAATTCCCCGCCCTGCCCACGGTCAGTAGGGGACACCGATGGGCTTGGAAAGGCCGCCGTCCGTCGGATGGGACGTTAAGCCGTGGCACCGTGTGCGGGAGAGAGTTATACCCTGTGCACGTTAAAGAACACGCTGGATGGCCTTGACGGGAGGCTACCATCTGTCTCCCAACAGCTGTTCCAGTGGGTCCCTCCCCTAACCTTCTCTGAGCCTTCGGGGTCCATGTGACCTGGCCATTTAGCCCATGGTGTGCAAAAAAGTGCCGCTCAGAGGTAAAACAACCCAACCCAACTCATTACGGAGTATAGTAGGATTTTAATTTAATATGTTGGGGTACTTATTCGTTTAAGCTAGGGCCAGCCCAACAGCACAAGGACTCCAAGCGATCGCTTGGGGCGGCATGCCAGTTTTATGATGAGCGTGCTCTAATTTCAGCTCAAAATAAAAGTATCATGAAGTCAAGTGTTAAAGCCTTCGTGTAGTTTTACGAGTAAAATAATTTTAGAATCTCGTTACTAATGATTTGGCCAGCATTTTATTTCAAATGTTGAGGCCAAAAATCATACTTAGCCACAAAATGGAAAGATCTTTTGAGATGATAAAAATGGTATCATCGCTTGAGGTGGCAAAAAAAGTTACTTGGAGCGGCAAAAATAAATTTATTAGAGGGTGACAAAATTCATGTATCGGTATTTAAACGTTATATTAAAAAAATTTAATATTTATGATTTAAAAACAAAGTTGATTAATCAAAATTATAACGTTATTATAAAGATTTTAAATACGACAATAGTCTTCTACAAACAACATTTTTTTTTCGAGTTATACTTTATCGTTTTACGTTTAAGAAACTGATGGAAAAAAAGCATCAAAAACCTTAATTTTGCCACTTAAATGTTTGAAGTCAGAGTTGCAACAAAGGAGAAAATGCGAACAAATGACATATTTATATTAAAAATCCTTCGAAATAATTATACTTAAAATATCTTTGCTTAGCATTTTTCGTTCCAAGTATGAAAATGGAGATAAAATTTATCATTACTTACGATCTAATCATATCTGCACAATTGACAAGTGGCGCCATCTGGTGCTAATAACTTACAACATCAAAAAGAATAAATACTTTAATGTTTCTATTGTACATTAACTCTAGAAGCGGAAGTAAAATATAAAACGGCAAACATTTAGTAGGAAAAATTGCAACCTTTATTTTTTATATTATATTTATTTCACACTACCGTTTAGATGAATTTGTACTCAGGACCTAATGCAAAATCCCTTTTCAGGCATTTTACATGCGCCGCGTTGTCAAAAGACCACCTCAGCTGTAGAAATCTCGACAGATGCCACTTTTAAAGTTTAAAAATTGGACGTGGACAATTACCGTAGGTTATTAAAAACTCAATATTACAGATGCCACAGAATTTACGTCAAAAAATTAAATTTCCTTCGCCATATATTTTTTTCGAACAGATTACAAAGTAAATTATGAAAGTGTTCCAAAAGGTGTCATTGAAAAGTTTTTATACGTAAATATATTAAAATTGTCAAAATAAAGATATGGCTAAGTATTTATCGCAGTCAGGCACGCAGCTAAACGGTAGAACACATCAAAAATTGTGAAACGGTTTAATAACCACCGAGATGCTTAAGATTTAAGAACTGATTTTTTTTGTGTGTACATTAAATTTCTTAACAGATTTATTATTGTGTTACGTGTAATCTCGTACTTTATCAATAGTAAACAAATTTTGCACTTTTATCGAATTTTTCTTTCTATCAGAATATTTTTTTTTCAGGCCCCTCTCAAAATTTTCCTTTCGATTGTCCCTCCCTCTGCTCCCGGCCTAAAACAAAAATATGTTTTGTAGCTATATGTCTTCTTGCAACTATAACCAACGTGAAAATTTTACGAAAAGTGCATTGTGAACAAGGAACACAGTCATCAGAATTCAGACATCACATCGAAATATCTAGCAAATAAAATATTCATAATTTGATGAAAATAAAGCTATAGAGTTCAGCACTTCTAAATGTTAATAAAGTTAAAAATAAAAGAGATAACGAATAAATTCTAGAATTTGTGCACGGTTGTCGTGAGCAAGAAAATAAGTGGAATGATTGATTTAAACTAATTTTATTAAGCATATTTTTTTAAAAACTTTAAAAGCTATTCCCGAATTAAGCGAGACAACAGATGGAGAAGGATTCCCGAATTAAGCGAGACAACAGATGGAGAAGGATTCCCGAATTAAGCGAGACTGCAGATGGAGAAGGAACTAGTAATGAAGAAAGGGCTCAGAGCCCATTCGTTCGAAGAATTTCAGTTAAAAATTAGAAAATTGTACGTGTCCAAATATATTTAGGAATTTTTATAAATATCGTTTAGATATAATTTTCTTGCAAATTAGCACAGTAATTAATTTATTAATGTACTTTCACACTGATAATGTTATTTAAATAAATACTTATATTATTTGATTAAGCCTTAGAGTTTTATAATATAGATTTGAATTGCTTCATGCAATAATTTAGAAAACAAACTTTTAACTACAAGAAACTGCTTATGAAGAGTGTAGGTAAATTGTAAATAAACGTAAATTAAGTTCCATATTTGAGTCCTCCCAATATGAAGTTCTGACTTTAAGCCCCTAGCACCCCCCCCCACACACACACACACACTACCTCTCCTCCACCCACTCACCCACCCTGCATAAAATTATGAATAATTACATCCCTGGACAGTACCGTCTAGAGGGTGTAGCATAGAGGCAGCCTGTGATGGTCCTCCCATCCACTTTTACTTTTTATTAACCAGTTTTGCTTAATTAATTTACGTTATATTTATCATTTGGGAATTATCATTTCACTCTGTGGACATTGCAATCCTCGTAATTCTGTGGACATTGCAATCCTCGTAATTCTGTGGACATTGCAATCCTCGTAATTCTGTGGACATTGCAATCCTCGTAATTCTGTGGACATTGCAATCCTCGTAATTCTGTGGACATTGCAATCCTCGTAATTCTGTGGACATTGCAATCCTCGTAATTCTGTGGACATTGCAATCCTCGTAATTCTGTGGACATTGCAATCCTCGTAATTCTGTGGACATTGCAATCCTCGTAATTCTGTGGACATTGCAATCCTCGTATTTCTGTGGACATTGCAATCCTCGTAATTCTGTGGACATTGCAATCCTCGTAATTCTGTGGACATTGCAATCCTCGTATTTCTGTGGACATTGCAATCCTCGTAATTCTGTGGACATTGCAATCCTCGTAATTCTGTGGACATTGCAATCCTCGTAATTCTGTGGACATTGCAATCCTCGTATTTCTGTGGACATTGCAATCCTCGTAATTCTGTGGACATTGCAATCCTCGTAATTCTGTGGACATTGCAATTCTCGTAATTCTGTGGACATTGCAATCCTCAAAAGTTGGAGTTGCGCATGCGCAACTCGACCTTTTGAGGGGCGATATTTAATTGTTTGTCTCAGGGCGCGATCTAATCCGGCGATGGCCCTGCCCCCGGACAAGTATTATGAATTATTATGCACCTGCGCATAGCGTTTAATACTTTAAATTTAAGAAATGAGTTTCTGTGCATATTATCTTGTATTTAATCAATTTATTACTCTTTTACAATCATGAACGTTATCAAAAGTAATTAAATATCTCATTAGATCTACAACTTTTTTTCTTTCCACAACCATGGATATTATTAATTCGCTTCCCCCACCTCCCCAAAAAATATCTCTGGCAACTTCACTGCTGACAACAAACACATTATTTTCTGTCTAAACGACTTAAAATTCCAACCAAATGATTTAACTTAGTATCAGGAATATTTACTACTGGCGCCATCTGGTTGACAAAAGAGTAAACCTGGTAACAATAATTGATTACTGATCAAAGATATATTATCCCCAGGTTCGATCCCCATATAAGGAAAGGTTTTGTTATATTGTTGTGCTTTCTTTCTACTCAGGTCTCGTATTCCTAAAAAATCTTCTGTGTGGCGTGCTGACTGTTTTTCCTCTGAGCGGCACTTTTCTTTTTGCCCCCCCCCCCCCCCCCCCCCTCAAAAAAGGCTCACAGTCTGTCACGTGGCCAAGTGGTTAGCGCGCTTGGCTAGTGATCTAACGGACCTGGGTTCGAGCCCCGGGTAAGGCATGGATGTTCGTCTTGTTTTTCTGCTGAGGTCTTGCCATCCTCACAGACCTTCTTCTGTGGCATATAAACTGACAGGATCCTGTCAGACCTCTGCAGCTACTTGCAGGAGTATTTTTTTTTTTCAGGGGCTCAGAGATGGTTGGGGGATGGGACCCACTGGATAGCCTGTTAGGAGACAGATGGTAGATCCCGTCCAAGCCATCCAGTGTGTTCTTTAACGTGCACATGGTATGGCTCTCCTATACATGAGGCCACAACTTAACGCCCCATCCAACGGACAGAGCCTTTCCAAGTTTGTCAGTGTCCCCTGCTGACCGAGGGCAGAGCGCGGAGTTATGCGGAGATAAATCGCATCGCTGGCAGAGGTGAGTTCTTAGTAAGTAAATAAACATCCTGTAGAAATAAATTACCTCGTCAGTAGTTGCTTGAAGCGGTAATATTTTTTATTCAGCAACGAAAAGCATGTCTGCATTAGATATGAGTTAGAGAGACTATCCTAGAATCAGAATCAGCAAAGGAAGACTCATGCTCAGACGATTTAGAATTCGATACCGGTAATATATTAAATTCCTAATTTTCTTCGTAGTTTTGGAAAAAAAGGTGATATTTAAATAAATAATTCCTCTTTATTATAATTTCAATCGTTTAATCAGTCATTGGTAATTTAAATTATTCAGTCTGATTTTTACGTATTTTTCTCCTTAATAAATCTTTCTTCGTATTCATAATGATGTTATTAAAAAGTTCAAACATCCACGAATTATTCTTAGCATTGAAAATATATCAATCTTCCCTCTAATAGTTGCTTGCCACAGAGGTCTGACAGGAGCCTGCCCATTTATTATGCCATAGTAAAAAGTCTGTAAGGATTAAAATAAAAAAATAAATACCCCCTCAAGCAGCTGCTTGCCACAGAGGTCTGACAGGAGCCTGTCAGTTTATATGCCATAGTAGAAGGTCTGAGAGGATGGCAGGACCTCAGCAGAAAAACGACACAAACAGCCATGCCTTACCCGGGGCTCGAACCCAGTTGTTCCAAATAGCAATATGATTTATACATTCAGGGCTGGATCTAGTTGGGGGGGGGGGGAGATTAAAACTGTAAAGTGGAGGAGTAAATGTTAGTCCCCTTACATTTTTCTGACTCGATGGTGATTCTTGCCCTCGCCCCCCTCGATTTTTTTTTCTAGATCCGGGCCTGTATGTAATAATTATAATTATTTGAAAGTTTGTAATAGCCGAATTATAATATGAGGAATCGCGAAAAAGGTTAGCGACATATATTTCTGTATAAATGTATTACACTGTGTCAGAGAATTATTTTTCTCCTAGTCAGGCTTATAAAAATAAATAATAAAAAATAAATAAATATTCCCTCAAGCAGCTGCTTGCCACAAAGATCTAACAAAAAAACTGTCAGTTTATACGCCATAGTAGAATGTCTGTGAGGATGGCGGGACCTCAGCAGAAAAACAACACAAACATCTATATCTTATCCGGGCTCGAACCCAGGACCCTTTGATCAGTAGACTAGCGTGCTCCATGGAGATAGCGTGCTGAGGCTCAGTTATCACTCCTAGTAAAACAAGTGAGTGCTTCTTTCGGCTGTGCCTAAGCCAACTACTGTAAACATAACTTAAAAATATAAGCATTTAATATATTGCAATTATTTGTAATGGATGAAACTGGGTGGAAAATACGACGTTTTTAATTCGTTCATGACATTTAGTTTCAAAGCTTGATACTAGATGGCGACAGCAGTAATAAATGTCTTTCTGGATAAAGGGATTGGAGATCTTAACCAGGAAAGTGTCCAATTTCGATTATCTTCTCCGGAGTTCCGATTGGGTTGTTTTATCTCTGAGCGGCACTTTTTTTGCACACCAAGGACCCCGAAGGCTCAGAGAAGGATTGGGGGAGGGGACCCACTGGAACGGCTGTTGGGAGACAGATGGTAGTCTCCCGAACATGGGCCACAGCTTAACGTCCCATCCGATGTACGGCTGCCCATCGATGATCCCTACTGACTGTGAGCAGAGCGGGGAGTTTTGCAGAGATTGACCCAGCTGGGACTCGAACCTGGGAACTAGCAGATTACGAGCCTGGCGTGCTACCGACTGAGCCACCCTCGCCCCACCGATTTCGAGATACATCCGGTAACAGTCTCACATTCAGAGGGGGGAAAGAGATAAAGGTGATAAAGGTGATAAAGCAACCCTCTTTGAATCTTTGAAAGCTCTAAATTAGAAAATGATGAAACTATTCACAGGGCTTTAAAGAAAAAGTGAGTGTGAAAGGATGCTAAAGCATTTGTAGCTTGTCGCAGAAAATGGGGATTTCCTGCCTCTTACTTTAAATCCGCAACTGGGAAAGATTAAATAGGAAGAAAGACACAAATCAATAAGCGATGAAATTACCAGGGAATTTCTTTTAACTTGAGACACCAGCACAGATAAGATAGCGTTGTTTTAACAAGGCAAACCAACTTTTGTGGTTAAAAGAAGACAGCAAACTTCTTCTACACAAAGTGCTTCTAATATATGCATACGTAATGTAAAAATCCCCCCACTCCTGGACAACACAAATATCCTGAGCACACTACTATATATGGCGCACCAAGATTCGTTTTACGGCTATCCAAAAAAAATAAACCTTGTGTTCAGTCCCCAATATAAAACCCAAAAAACCTCAGTAAAATCCCAGCTGGGTCAGCGTTGAGACTTCGCAAAATTTGAGACTTATCTCCGCCCTGCCCACGGTCAGTAGGGGACACCGATGGGCTTAGAAAGGCCACCGTCAGTCTGATGGGACGTTAAGCCGTGGTCCCGTGTGCGGGAGAGCCATACCCTGTGCACGTTAAAGAACACACTGGATGGCCTTGACGGGAGGCTACCATCTGTCTCCCAACAGCTGTTCCAGTGGGTCCCCTCCCCCAACCTTCTCTGGGCCTTCGGGGCCCTTGTGACCTGACCATTTAGCCCATAGTGTGCAAAAGAGTGCCGCTCAGAGGTAAAACAACCCAACCCAAACTTCAGTAAAAAATGTATATTCATCTGCCAGTAGTGTATCGAAGTTGATGGGGTAACGTACATATTTCAAAAGGAATTCACAGAAAATCATACTCAATACAAATCTCATTAATGAATTAAGTAAGACCGACAAGGGTAACGTTTAGACAAACTCGGAACTCGGTATCTCACATCACGATACTCCGCTTTTTGTATTTATCAATGATTTTTTAAAATTAAATAAATATGCTTATTTTTTAAGAGCATCATCTTTTTCGTTTTTAGGATTGCCAATGATTTTTCGAGCGTTTTTTTAAGTGCAAAAACATGTGCATACAAATCAAAAAATGTATCATAATTTACTTACTTTAACCGACGATTTGAATCCATTAGAACCTTCCATGACCTTCATGATATCCATCGGTTGCACTTATTCCAAAGTCTCACTAACACAAACTTCCATTCGCCTCTCATTCTAGTCAAAACTTCTCAAACACTTTTTTCACCGAAAAAAAATAATCCACTTCATTTCTCTTTTCGAAAAAAAAAGAAAATTCACAAAAAAAAACGAGCTTTAATCTTCTTCAACGAGTCTGGGTCGATCGCTTGGCATCATGTCAGTTTCAAACCACTGAAATCCACAAATTCGATCCTCGGGAGTGAGATTATCTTCTTCTCTGCACATGCATTGCTCCCGTTGAGCAAAAATGGGTGACGATGACCTTGAAAAGACTGTCCCCGCTCGGCGGAACATTACACCGCGATTCCGTTATCAATAAAACTCGGAGCATAGCGAGCATAATGGGCAACCTTTAATGAGATCTCCTCATATCCAAGATAGGCCTTATAAATACATGTAAGCACTTACAGAAAATCTATTGGATCTTTTCTTTGAAACTCACCACTGATGCTGGAGACTTATTAATCTTATATCCATGTAAGACACCACCGAGTGAGGTAAAGGGCCATTAATATCCCTGAAATTTGAAACTGCATTTTTTTATGTAACATCAAAATCGTTCTTTCTCCCACCTATTAGATAGATGGCTGTGGCATTTTCTTTTCATTTCCTCTCTCTTCAAAGGTTTTATTCGTAACAGTCTTTTGTATGCATCTGTAAATATAGAATTACCTTTGCATCAATTAACTTATATAATTATATATTTCAATTTTAAATTTTATTATTAACGTATATAATTTATCAATATAATTATATAAATTATATATTATCATTAACTTATCTAATTACTTATATAATTATGTATTTCATTTTTATTTTATTATTAACATATATAATTTATCAATATTATTACATAAAATATATTTCATCATTAACTTATCTAATTAACTAATATAATTATATATTTCAATTTTTAATTTTCTTATTAAAATTTATTAATATTATTATTTAAATTATGAAATATCATTATAATAAATAAATAATAAAACAAATAAATACCCCCTGAAGCAGTTGCTTGCCACAGAGGTCTGACAGGAGCCTGTCAGTTTATATGCCACAGTAGAAGATCTGAGAGGATGGCAGGACTTCAGCAGAAAACAACACGAACATCCATGCCTTACCCGGGGCTCGAACCCAGGTCCCGTAGATCAGTAGCCAAGCGCGCTAACTAACTTATGTAATTAACTTATATAATTATATATTTCAATTTTTAATTTTCTTATTAAAATTTATTAATATTATTATATAAATTATAAAAAAATCATTAACTTATATAATTACATATTTTAATTTTAAATGTTCTTATTAACATATATAATTTATTAGTATTATTATATAAATTAAATAATTAAATAAAAAATCCTCAAGCAGCTGCTTGCCACAGGGGCCTGTCAGTTACATGCCACAGTAGAAGATCTGAGAGGGAACCTAAGCAGGAAACAACACGAACATCCTTGCCTTAATCCGGGGCTCAAACCCAGGTCCCTTAGATCAGTAGCCAAGCGCGATAACCACTCGTCCACGGGACGGCTATATAAATAAATACCCCCTCAAACAGCTGCTTGCCACAGAGGTCTGACAGCAGACTGATTATATAATATTTTTTAGCTTATCTATATTTTATATTATTAAATAGATATATATTAAATTATATATATCAAGAAAAGCATATTAATGGTTGTCCTGTCCCTCGAATTTTATATTTATTTATTTATTGTATATTTTTGTTGTGTCATGTTGTTGCATATATTTTTATGTGTTCTTTGAAATGTTTGTGCTGGGATGACTCACTGTTGTTGTTTTCGGGTCTGAAGCTTGCTGCTTGTTTCAAGAATCAATGCCAAAAGTTGTTTATCGCCGTAAATGACTAACCTAGTGGCGCTAGTGCAGCGACGAGGCTAGGCGAGAGATTTGAAAGCTTTAGTCTGTGCGTTAGCTGTCGAACGAACAAGGTCGTTGCGACACGCGTCAAAAGGACGCTGCCTTTTTCAAATTAACCCTTGAAGTCAGGGTGCGATTCAAAGAGGGAATCCAGATTCTTGGAGAATCTTGTCTTTTATTCTTGTGGTTCAGGAGGAGCTACAGTGTAGGCAAAGGAAAATCCTTTCGCCGAGTTTTAGAGGTCTGTAAAGTGGGAAATTGCAGAGTGTGCAATTCTCCACCACATTTTAGTAATATTTGCAGTAGCAAAGCAGCAAAGGCTCACGGAGTTGAGCGGTGAATTTGATAGTAGTGTTGTGGATTCAGAAAGAATCACAGTGTGAAGTAGCAAAGGCCAACGGAGTGGAGTTCATTCCCAGCACGTAGCTGTACATAGTGTGAATAAAAATTGTGTCGTCCCTAAATAACTCTCGTGCAGTAATTGATGGACAGTTTGTATTCTTCATTCAACACCAGTTTCTTCAAAGGCGTACAGTGGCACTGTACGCCTTTGAAGATTCTCGGGCTTAAAAACCCGCGAATCTGTGAATTCACCGAAGTGAATTAATAAGTAATTTCATCATCGTCCCTCTCTCCTGTGTGGACTGGGTCATCACATCTGTCACAGTCTGATAGGATCCGAACAACGGGCCACGACATTCTGCCTCAGTCAATTAAGATCCCAACAGGGGTTTGCTAATTTGGGGTTTGGTAATTTGCTAATCCAACAGGGTTTGGTAATTTGCTAATTTGAACTCTATGTTTGTTAACTGACATTCTGAAGGAACGTTACAAGTGTAATTTATGCAGCCAATGGGTAAACAAAATTTTCTCTTTCTGTCCCGTTGTGTTCCAAAGAGTCTGCCACAATTGGATCTTGCTCGAGAGAAATACGGAGCTGCAGTTCCATTATTAAATGTAAATGCAAATTCCGAAACAAGAGTTAGCAGTTAATAAATGTGTATTTTAGCTCGTTTTCCAAAAATAAGAAAACGAAATTCAGTGCTTAATATTCATCTCGTTTGTTAATTTTGTATCCATCAACTTCACATGATTAGTGTACGAAATTCAATAAGTATAAACTTCTGAAGTGTTGTTTAGCCTTCCTATTTGTTCATCTACTACACTATTCTTCAAGACACTGTTTAACATCGATAAATGAAACGAATTTTAGTGAAATAAACAAAAGAACAATTATATATGTTTGGTGGACATTTTTCACTGAGATATATTTGCATTATATGAAATAAAGATTTTTGATGTCTTTCCATGCATCTGTAGGCATTCAACTTTTTTTTAGTTATTCGGGATAATTTAAAATTCTTTTTTTTGTTCTAATTGGTATTGATGATATATTTACGATTCACATTTACGGAATCTCGCAAAGATTCTAATGGCGCCCTCTAGCGGTGAAAAAAATTGAAAAATGCAAACCTTACACGAATATTACAAACGATCAATTTATGCTAGATTTTTTATATTTTGCTGATGGAAAGTGACATTAAAGAAGTTTACATTGGCAGCAGTGATTTACTCCCTTACCCCAGGGGACCTTATGAAACACACGTTTTCGTTTTAAAAATTAATGAAAAAAATACTTTTTGCATTTTATAGGAATTAATAAAATAGTACTATTTTCAATTGCCATTCATCCATTAGTTCGAAATTCTGTCGTTAGACAGCGTTAAATGTTAAAAATAAAATTTTATTCCCATTAAAAACGAGCATCCCATGTTGCCAGAGGCGATATATTATTCTTGCAATTTTTTTTTTTTCATCGTTTCTTCTCCGCTTCCAAAAATGGTATGTTTCGTTTTTCGAAAGGAAAACATATATTCCACTATTTGGCGAGAATAATTTCTCAGGAAAACATATATTTCAGTATTTGGCGAGAATAATTTCTAAGGAAAACATATATTTCAATATTTGGCGAGAATAATTTCTCAAGAAAACATATATTTCAATATTTGGCGAGAATAATTTCTCAGGATAACATATATTCCACTCTTTGGCGAGAATAATTTCAATTTCTTGGGGGGGGGGGGATATATTCCAATATTTGGCGAGAATAATTTCTTGGGGGTTGCGGGGGGGATATATTCCAATATTTGGCGAGAATAATTTCTCGGGAAAACATATATTTCAATATTTGGCGAGAATAATTTCTCAGGAAAACATATATTTCACTATTTGGCGAGAATAATATCGGTGGGAAAAACAAATAGTGCACGTTTCGGAGCTGATAATTCCTGAAGAGAAATATATATATATATTGCACTATTTGGTGAGAATAATTTCAGGGGAAAATCCGGTCAGCTGTCACCACTACCTCCTAAAATTCTGAGTTTTATACGTACACTGTCTACATTCATTTTGCTTGGAAAACGTTCTTATAAAATTTGGAGAACAGTTGGCAAATGACACAGGTGTTGTTTATTTAACTCATTATTTAAGTCATTTAAAAGTAATTTATGTACATTTTTCATTTTTTCAAAACTTGAGTTTCATGGTCCAATGTGCAGGAGAGTCATATACCCTATGCACTCTAAAGAACACACTGGATGACCTTGAAGAGAGGCTTCCATCTGTCTCCTAAAATTGTCCAGTGAGTCCCCTACCCCTACCTTTTCTGAGTCCCTAGGGATCCTTGGGATCAGGTCATTTAGCTCATTGTGTGCAAAATCATGCCACTCAGAGGCAAAACAACGCAGATCATGTTTAAAAACACGCTGGATGTTCTGCTGAGGTCCTGCCATCTTCTCAGACCTTCTACTCTGGCATATAAACTGACAAGCTCCTGTCAGACCTCTGTGGCTAGCAGCTGCTTGAGGGGGTATTTATTTATTATTTTATTTTATTATGGATGATATCAATGAACGGGTTGGGTTGTTTTACCTCTGAGCGGCACTTTTTTGCACACCATGGGCTAAATGGCCAGGTCACATGGACCCCGAAGGCTCAGAGAAGGTTGGGGGAGGGGACCCACTGGAACAGCTGTTGGGAGACAGATGGTAGCCTCCCGTCAAGGCCATCCAGCGTGTTCATTAACGTGCACAGGGTATGGCTCTCCCGCACACGGGGCCACGGCTTAACGTCCCATCCGACGGACGGCGGCCTTTCCAAGCCCATCGGTGTCCCCTACTGACCGTGGGCAGGGCGGGGAATTTTGCGGATATAAATCTCAACGCTGACCCACCTGGGACTCGAACCTGGGAAGTACAGATTGCGAGCCTGGCATGTCAATGAACGTCTTCCATCTCTATCCTAAAAAATATCCATTGCATCCTCTTAACCTACACAGCCCGGAGCGGATCGGAATCTTCCTAATCTGGCCGTGAATCTGCATTTGCACGAAAGTGCAAAACAACCCAACCACATAGTATTGCCACAATTAAAAAATGCAACAACGTGCAAGTGAAGCTTCTGATGATTTCAACGCACTAGCAATCATTCACCCCTAGAAAATTTCCATGCCCGTCCCTGTCAGTTACCGCTAGGTGTAAATTGCCTTCACGTTTTCACTCTCCCACTATTCCCTAGGTTCCTTGCATCATGGCCGCTAAGCAGTTAGCCATAACACGGAGACAACGCCTACAAAGAGATCATTGCTCGTGCATGCCCTTGATACGGTCTTGCAACTGGCTCACGAACTAACAGAAACTGGCGGGAACTCGCCATCTCCCGCCAAACGGTCACGAGTCGGAGAAAGCTGAATGCACAGACACAAGAGAGTTTCGAAACTTTTCCCGCATTTTAATTAGATATCAGGAGCGTGTCAGGGAAGAAAAATAACACCTTCGAGTTTGTTCAGAATTCGCCTTTCTGGGACCTGATTGTTAATCTCTGTCGACTGTAAACAGAAACACGCCGCAGAATATGAACCATCTGACGTCATTAAATCGAATGGCACAGTAATAAAGTAAGAAATTTGCATTTAACCCAAACGACATGACACGTTAAATGACAACAGCATTCGTTCGAGTGTCGTAACCTTTGAAATATTGAATTTGATCTTGTGTGTAGCTGACATTGCTTGAAAACTATTAGTAAATAAATGAAAAAAATATTGTCACTAATTAATTGCCAAAGATATTGGGGTTCAGTTGAGTTGTTTTACCTCTGAGCGGCACTTTTTTTTCCCAAAATGGGGCGGGGGTGGCTCAGTCGGTAGCGCGCCAGGCTCGTAATCTGTAGTTCCCAGGTTCGAGTCCCAGCTGGGTCAGCGTTGAGATTTATCTCCGCAAAAATTCCCCGCCCTGCCCACGGTCAGTAGGGGACACCGATGGGCTTGGAAAGGCCACCGTCGGTCGGATGGGACGTTAAGCCGTGGCCCCGTGTGCGGGAGAGCCATACCCTGTGCACGTTAAAGAACACGCTGGATGGCCTTGACGGGAGGCTACCATCTGTCTCCCAACAGCTGTTCCAGTGGGTCCCCTTCCCCAACCTTCTCTGAGCCTTCGGGGTCCATGTGACCTGGCCATTTAGCCCATGGTGTGCAAAAAAGTGCCGCTCAGAGGTAAAACAACCCAACCCAACCCCCCCCCCCCCCCATCCTTCTCTGAGCCTTCGATCGAGGTCCATGTGACCTGGCCATTTAGCCTATGGTGTGCAAAAAAGTGCCGCTCAGAGGTAAAACAACCCAAAACAACCCAATTTTTCACAAAATGGGCTAAATGGCCAGGTCACAAGGACACCGAGGGCTCAGAGAAGGTTGGGGGAAGTATACCCACTGGACAGCTGTTAGGAGACAGATGGTAGTCTTTCGGTCAATGCCATCCAGCGTGTCCTTTAACGTGCACAGGTATAAGCTATCCAGCACACGGGGCCACAGTTTAACGTTCCATTTGACGGACGACAACCTTTCCAAATACACAGATATCTGACAGTATAATGGGTCACAGAGATCTGTGAGAAAGACGAGACCTCAGCAGAAAGACAAAATAAATAAATAAATAAATAAATACCCCTTCAAGCATCTGCTTGCCACAGAGGTCTGACAGGAGCCTGTCAATTTATATGCCACAGTAGAAGATCTGTGAGGATGGAAGGCCCTCAGCAGAAAAACGATACATACATCCATGCCTTACCCGGGGCTCGAACCCAGGTCCCTTAGATAACAGTGAATTCAAGAATGAATGCCAAATGAAAATGCCAAAATTGTAATCTGCATAAAATATATGTTAAAAATTTATATACAGTGGACCTTCGTTATAGCGCTGCTCGCTATACCGCGCACTCGGTTATAGTGCGGGCGATGTTCGCGATAAGTTCAAACATGTTTATACAGGTCCGTGCGGCGTTAGTGAGTATCGCATTTTATTGTTACTGCGTATTGAGTAATTGTGTACGTATTGAGTTCCTGCATGTATTTTGAATAGTGTTTAATTATTGTATGCATGATGAGTAAAAGAAAAGCTTACAGTGTGAAATTCATTGTGTCGCCACCGCGCCGCTCGGTATAACGCGGTTCACCTTATAACGCGGGTGTTGTTTCCCGCCCGACATGCGCGTTATATCGGGGGTCCACTGTATTAACAATCGATTTTCTTTAAACTGATAATTACGCTATTTGCGAGTTCGTAATAAATAAATATTTATATTTATATGTTTTTATGTTCAGCAGTTTCTTGATTTTCTGCGTATTATGCATGCCGTGTTTTTTGGATTAATTCTTTTTTCATTGTGGTGTGCCGCAAAGTTGTTCAGAATTTTTTAGTGTACTGGAATGAAAAAATGTTTATGGCAGATCTTCTACTAAGGCATATAAACTGACAGGCTTCTGCCAGACCTCTGTGGCAAGCAGCTGCTTGAGGGGGTATTTATTTATTTTTTTATAATATAAACGGATGCTTAAGATGCATTCAATTTTCTCATCTCGGTACAGATAATGCCATAAACATGAGGCGCAAAGATTTATTACATGAATTTCCTCGTATAAAAACATTCGAATCTCAGCTTCAAGAAAACAGGAATTTTCGTGAATTTAGAATGGATTACATATCTACATTGTGTTTTGTGGCCGAGTGGTTAGCACGCTTGGCTACTGATCTAAGGGACCTGGGTTCGAGCCCCGGTAAGGCATGGATGTTCGTGTTATTTTCTGCTGTGGTCCTGCCATCATCTGAGATCTCCTACTGTGGCATATAAACTGATAGGCTCCTGTCAGACCTCTGTGGCAAGCAGCTGCTTGAGGGGGTATTTATTTATTTTTTTTTTTTAAATTTGGCCCTCGCTACCTGTATCTGATATACACAGTCCTTGATTGACACGATTTCTTCAGAAAATCCGTGTAAGGTGAAATCGTGTTAGTCAGACATGATTTTTCCATACGAAATGATGTACAGTCGCTCAAAATAATATCCGAACGCTATGGTTGATCACAGAATTCAGAAAAATATCTGGCAACGATTTTTTTAGAAATTAGTGATCTGGCAACCTTCGTGTCACGTGACACGAAGGTTGCCAGATCACTAATTTCTAAAAAAATCGTTGCAAGATATTTTTGCTGAATTCTGTAATCAACCATAGTGTTCGGATACTTTTTTTTGAGCGACTGTAGGTGGTCATATTATTTTGATACTAGATCGTGTGGGCTCACTCACGGAAATATTGAGCGTGTGCAGTTACCGTTCACAGCAAACTGGAGCGTGTGCAGTAACTGCACACGCTCCAGTTTGCTGTGAACGGTAACTGGAGCGTGTACAGTTGCTGTGCACGCTCCAGATATTTTTCCTGAATTCTGTAATCAACCGTAGTGTTCGGATATTTTTTTGAGCGACTGTAAATGGGGGATATGCGTTCCAGAATCTCACCCTGTTCTACATATTTTTGATTTTATTTTGCTTATTAGGACTGTTTCCTAATGCTTTGCGTTCTTTTCTTATGTATATGCCATACACACAACTCATTTTTTCCCAAAAAAAAGAAACAATGGCAATTGTAGAAATAAAAAAACAACTGAATGCAGTTTTATTTTAATACATAGGGACCCTGGATCTAGAAAAAAAAAGGGTGGGGGGAAGCAACGACGCAATCTAGGTGTAAAAAAATAAAAGGGTGAGCCAATTTCCATTACAGTGAAAGATTTTCTCCTACAATTTAGAGGTTTTTAAAAAAAATCACGAAAAAATGTGTGAAATATGCACAAGTTTTTTTTTTTTTCGCCTCCATTTTCTTTACTAGCATTCTCAAAGCGCGCGGGAGTGGGTTTCCCTCTTCCCCCCCCCCCTAGATCCAACACTGATACATAGTGCGCATAGATGATTCTCGAGTAAATGAAGATTGAAAATGAGAAATTGATTCTGCATGTATAATGAAGACAAACTGTTTGTTTACAAAGTTTCTACTCTGGACGTGACAAATTACAATCTTTAATCAATTAGGGTGAATTTTTATGTATACAGATGTATTGTCATCACAGTTGAAATTCACCGACAATCACAGTTAAAATTGCTTACAATATATTACGTATTATAACTGTTTAAACACACTAATTTGTATACCACGTATGAAAAATCTTTTCGCAAGTGTCGGATAGGTTAGACAAAAAAGCATCCAAGGCATCTTCTTATTTACTAAATACAACAAACATAAACGATCTTAGAGAAGATGTGAAGAGATCTTGTTAAACCGAACTGCCAGTCGTTTTAGTTGAAATCCAACCGTATTTTCAAAATCGTGTTAAACCGAAATCGAACTAGTAGAATTCGTGTTTGTCGGGGACTGGGTACTAAAAATTTAGTAGGTGTATTAAACATTTTAAATCGTTTTAATTTTTAATATTTTAATCTGAAACGGAATGTGGGGCGAGGGTGGCTCAGTCGGTAGCGCACCAGACTCGTAATCTGCAGTTCCCAGATTCGAGTCCCACCTGGGCATCTTCGCAAAACTCCCCGCGCTGCCCTCGGTCAGTACGGGACACCGATGAGTTTGGAAAGGCCTCCGTTCGTCGGACAGGACGTTAAGTGGTGGCTCCGTGTGCAGGAGAGCCATACTCTGTGCACGTTACAGAACACCCTGGATATCCTTGAATGGGTGGCTATCATTTTTCTGCTAACATCTTTCCAATGGATCCCCTCCCCTAACCTTCTCCTGAACCCTCGGCGTCCTTGTGACTTGGCCATGTAGCCCATTGTGCCGCTCAGAGGTAAAACAACCAACTCTGGAAACTCCCCGCCCTTCCCACGGTCAGTAGGGGACACCGATGGGCTTGGAAAGGCTGCCGTCCGTCTGATGGGACGTTAAGCCGTGGCGTCGTGTGCGGGAGAGCCATACCCTGTGCACGTTAAAGAACACACTGGATAGTCTTGACAGGAGGCTACCATCTGTCCCCCAACAGCTGTTTCAGTGGGTCTCCTACCCCAACCTCCTCTGAGCCTTCAGGGTCCTTGTGACCTGGCCGTTTAGCAACTGTGTGCAAAAAAGCGCCGCTCAGAGGTAAAATAACCCAACCCAACCAACTCTGAGGCGGGAAGGTTAACTATGTTTAAGGTGGCGAAAAAAAATAAGTAAATTCATTTTAATAAAAAATAAAAATAAATACCCCCTCAAGCAGCTGTTTACCACAGAGGTCTGACAGGAGCCTGTCAGTTTATACGCCACAGTTGAAGGTCTGAGTGGATGGCGGGACCTCAGCAGAAAGACATAACAAACGTCCATGCCATATCCGGGACTCGAACCCAGGTTCCTTAGATCAGTAGCCAAGCACGCAAGACGTAGTCGGTCACGGGACGGTGGAAAAAAGTCATATTCTCTTGGGGTGGCAAAATAATGTTAAGTTACTGGGGCGGGGAATGGGGGGGAAACTTTATCAGGTAGCAAAAAAATTGAATAAACTTCGAATGACAAAAAACCAAATCTTCTGGAGGCGGAAGGGGAAAGTAAATGTCTTTAGAATAGAAAAAAAACTAAATTAACTTGGGACGCCAAAAAAATTATTTTCTTCGGGGAGAATAAAAGAAAAATCCCATTAAAGAAGCAAAAAGTAAATTCTCATATAGTTGTAAAAAAGGAAATTCATTTGGAGAAGCAAAACGATTAAGTCGCTTGAGCAGCGGGAAATACTTAATTCTCTCGAGATGACTAAAAAAGAAATTAGTTTTGGGTAGCAAAAAGCCAAATACACTTGGTGCGGCAAAAATATAAATTCTTGTAGTGTTCCAATGTTTCTTGGATCAACACTAATGCTACGATGACGAACTCGTAAACCGAAGTCAGATTACGAAATCTTCCATTGAGGAAGTCAAGTTTTCGCCATTTTGTTAAGAACCTGCGCTCGTTTGCCATATGCCGTCATCTATCGGGTGACGTCATAATGTGCCGTCATCCAAAATGACGTCATCATAAACATTCCATTTCTGTGATGTGGCCAGATGATAAAATTCGGCCGAAGAGACGAGGCTTGATTTCCTGATTAGAGACATTAGTTCTTAGTGTAATGTAGGGATTCTTCACGTGAGGTACGCGTACCCCTTGGGGTACGCTGTGAGAGCTCAAAAGTCGCTAGATCTACTAACAAAGTAAAAATAACCATTATTATACTATAACTATAGTTTTATCTATCTATACAAGGGATACGCCAATTACATACACATTTCCAGGGGGTACGTGAAGCATAAAATGTTGAGAACCACTGATGTAGTGAATACTTCTTTTCTTCCGGTTTTAGCCGAATTTTTGAAAAACGATTCGAACACGCTTTAAGAAACACTCTGAATGACATTGCAGCGAGGCTTTCCATCTATCTGCTATCCAATGTATCCCTTTCATAGACTCCACAGCCATAATCTGTGCGCGTTAAAGAACACGAGACGAGAACACTTGACGAGAGGCTACTATCTGTCTCCCAACAGCTATTTCAGTAGGTCCCCTCCCCCAACCTTCTCTGAGCCTTCGGGGTCCTTGTGACCTGGCCATTTAGCCCATGGTTTGAAAAAAAAAAATGCCGCTCAGACTAGATCTGGGCCTCCTTGAATAGTAATATTTCTTATTCATGTTAACGACACGAAAAAGTATCATTGAATAGGTAGAAAAAGTACTCCAAAGGATGGTCACTGAAAAGGAATGCACACACCTGCGCAGAAGGAAGCTTAAATATTGCTATATATAGAAACCAGGTGATGCAGGGACGGTATATTTGCTGCTTTCGCTCCTAATGCATAAAATTGTTTTGGAACTAAAAAACCTGAATATTTAATAGTTAAAGAATATTCTATTTTTTTATATATTGAACACAGTAACTGTATAACGTATCTAAACTCTATTACTATGGCAAAACACAATTGTGTAATCAAATCGAGTCATTAATCCCCTGGCGAAATGGCATGTTGAAAATCCTCAACAGGGCATGTCAATAGAGGAGCGAGTGTGCTCTGGGAATAATAGATAGATAGATAGATAGATAGATAATTTATCCTCAGAATATTCAGTACTTTAGATTTACATGTTTTTTACCTTAGAACTGAAATTATAATGAAATATATATAATGTTGTATATCTCAGATACACAATTTTAGAGTATTACATTTTCTAATATATATTCTTCTTTATACATGGTTTGTTCAATAAAAATCGTATATTTATTCATACCATATATATGGAAAATTTTAATATTATATTTCATTAGTGTTTTATAATTTTACCTACATTTTTCAGTAAAAGTCTGAGAAAAAATGTTATCTTCCACGAGAGTAAAAACTCGCTTGTGGGAGAAATTTAACAGTTACGTTGTAATAAAATGAAAAGGCAACATGCTCAGTTTCACATTTCCTCACATTTTGCTAGCTTGATCAAAAAATCTAAGTAAATATTTAACCAATTTATAAGTTTGAAAATTATCATTAAGAATAAATGAAATAAAAAAAAACTTTACTGGGTAGAAAACAGAAAAAATATATATATATAAATCTATATTGAATTGTGCGTTAGTAAGTGGTTCAGTTGAGCACCTTAAGGGCAACTCAGTATCAAATGAAATTATATTGCATTTAAATCTCTTTTATTTCTAAAACATTGTCTCAATATTTACCACATTTAAAATCCATTTCCTTAATTCTTTATAGAAAAAAGCTATCATTTCTTATTCCTTTAATGTACTCTGGTAAGCAGTTAAAAAACTTTGGGGCCAAATAAACATAATGTTTTTGAAACAATAGTTTTGTTCGCTTTTAAATCAACTAAGAAAAGGTTTTTTGACAGTCGAGTATTCTTTTCAAATGTCCGTAAAATTTGAACATTAAAATTCATCCTTATGTATTTCAATGAAATACATAAGGATGAATTCTGAAATACATATAATTTCCTCATTTGTAAAATACCTAATTCATTGTATACATATGCAACGCTTTCAAATTTTCTTAGTTTCATCATGCATCTAATTATGTGATTCTGCACATCGTGTAACGGTTTGATTGTTGTCAAATAGACTCCACCCCACGATTATTCAAATTGAAATGATTTTCAAATTACGAACCCACGAGAATTTCAAATTACTACATAGTAATACTATTCTTTAAACATCCCACTAACCATTATTCTCTCTCCACAGGGAAGAGTTGGAATGTGAGGACTCTGCAGAGAGATTATTTTCTTGGTGTCCTCACACAAGAATTCCACCGTTATAACTTAAATATTCTCGGCTTGCAAGAGACCAGATAGACAGATAAAGGTCAGAACTTAAAAATAATTTAAATTTCTCTTTTCAGGGAGGGAATATATGAAGCATCTCCAGGCGTAGGTTTGCTTCTCAGCAGACACGCTAGTGATGCTCTTCTAGGATACGAGTGCATTAATGAAGATTTCTTACAGCTAAATTTCAGACGAGTATTAAAGAATTGAATGTTGTCTGCTGTTATGCCCCCACTGAGGATGCCGATGAAGATGAGAAGGATAGGTTTTACGGACAATTTCAAGATATTTTGAATTCTGTCAAAAAAGCAGATATTACCCTTGTTCTAGGTGACTTCAATGCCAAAGTTGGTACTGACTCTAATCTTTGGGAGGAGTGATAGGCCTTTTTGGTATTGGCAGCTGCAATGGCAATGGGCAACGTCTCTTACAGGTAAGTAAACTCAATGGTTTCAGAATAACTAACACTTATTACAAACACCGCGACATACATAAATACACGTGGGTTTCACCTGATGGGCTGCATAAGAATATGATTGATTATATATTAATTAACAGCAAATGGGCTAGTTCTGTTAGGAATACCTAGTCATATAGGGGAGCTGAAATTTGATCTGATCATTACCTTATTAAAAGTGTCTTGCAACTTAAACTTAAGAAGTGTTGTGCTAAAGTTAAAAAATTTACCTTTAATACTGAAGCTCTGAATGACCCAGTTATAGCTAAAGCTTACCATGATAGATTACTTAGCCATTATGACAGTCATGGTTTGCTTACTACTGAAGTTGAGGAAGAATGGGACCAGTTTAAACAGGCTTTTTTGAAAACTAACAGTACTCTTTTAGGGAAAAAGGAGTAGAGGAGACAGAATTATTTGAGTGATAAGGCACTTGAGCTTATTTCAGAAAGAAAGAACTGCAGGAATGTCCTTAATCAATACCCTACTAGTCCTAATAGAAAACATTACAGAGAGCTTAATAAACGTGTAAAAGATCAGTTAGCTGCTGATAAGAATCTTTAGCTTGATGGCTTGGCTGACAAAGCCGAGGGAGCAGTTAGACAGCACAACAGTAGAGAGCTGTGCCAGATAGCTAACGTTTTGTGTTGCAGAAAACGGACAATATACAGGAATTGAAGGATAAACAAGGTAAGGTTATAGAAGGTGAAGATTCTGTCATGGCTAGGTGGTCTGAGCATTTCAGTGATATTCTACACAATGTGGTTAGTTCTATTCCCATTGTTTGCAATGATGATAGATGCATTAGTGGCTTTAATGTTGGCCCTATAACACAATCTGAAGTTATTTTGGCTGTTTCTAAACTTAAACTACATAAATTCTTATTACTTACTTACTTTAATAGTTTTAATTTCCATCAGGGCCATCTTTTGACATATGGTAATGAAAATGAAAAATTTGCCTATCTTGTGACGAGAGGGAAAAATTCCTGTATAAAGTGAGATAATTTACTTTAGCCCAGGGGCCCAGGTATGGCTTAAGACGGCCCTTATTTCCTCCTTTAAAGGGGCACTAAAATTTGGAAAATGGCAAAATCTCTAAACCAAGATTGTAAGCAGTCTGCTCATGCTAGAAATTTCGAATTTAACTGGCAAAGCGGATTACATTTAGAGAAACGAATTTGCCCTCATTGCGGTTGGGAAAAAAAAGCAAATTTTTGTTTTAATAAATAAATAAAACCTAATTGTGTGTTTGTATAGATGATAGTAAAATACTAATGTTCGAATTATTTATCAGTTCGAATGTCCACCGTTTAGAACGCGCTAAATTCTCAAAAATGGAATGAATCAAACTTTATGAATTTTGAAAATAATCTTTCCACATTCGCCAGAACAGATCTGTCGTTCTTTTTTATCATAAGCTGGCCTATAAAAAAAAAATGGAGAATTTCCATGCTACGTCAATAAGAATCTAACTTCGAAGCTCTATAACTTCTAAAATATTCATTTAATGGAAAAATGTGACTGATTATAAATTCCATAATCAATTCCATTTAAATCTTTGATTTTTAACCATATTTCTTTCATTGTTTAAAGAGTTAAGGAAGCTGGAATATTAACAATAAATTTTCTTATTTAATAAAGTTGGTTTGGGTTGTTTTACCTCTGAGCGGCACTTTTTTGCACACCATGGGCTAAACGGCCAGGTCTAACACCATGGTTTGCACACCATGAGCTAAACGGCCATGGCTAACATGGACCCGAAGGCTCAGAGAAGGTTAGGGGAGGGGACCCATTGGAACAGCTGTTGGGAGACAGATGGTAGCCTTCCGTCAAAGCCATTCAGAGCGTTCTTTAACGTTGGGTTGTTTTACCTCTGAGCGGCACTTTTTTGCATACCATGGGCTAAATGGCCAGGTCACATGGACCCCGAAGGCTCAGAGAAGGTTGGGGGAGGGGACCCACTGGAACAGCTGTTAGGAGACAGATGGTAGCCTCCCGTCAAGGCCATCCAGCGTGTTCTTTAACATGCACAGGGTATGGCTCTCCCTCACACGGTGCCACGGCTTAACGTCCCATCCGACGAACTTATTTAATAGAAATCATTCGTAGTTGTCCAATACTGAAAAAAATATTATTCGGCAACCCTAAAATGTATATTTATTTTATTAAATGGATTAAGAAATTATTATTATTTAAGTTTTAAGTAATCTCTGAGGTAAAGACTTATGAAGCGTTACTGTTGTGAAATTTCTAGCTTCCATAAGTTTTTAAATATTCAACGAATGTTGTTGAAAATCGGGATTTAAATAGATTTCATTATAATCTTTATCTTTAGTCACCTTTTCCATTAAATACACGTTTTATTTTTATATGCAAATTCTCATATATTTTGGTAGAGCAGGGTAATTTACGTGTCTACCGAAATCTTACATTGCAAAATACAAGCAACAAAGGAATCAAATATTACCAGAAACATAATAAAATATACAAAAAGGACTTTAAAGAAGTTGAGTAATATTTTTTGCTGTTATTGTTGCTTCTTGGCGGTATGCCCGACATAGATATCTCCAACTAAAAGGAAAATGCTTTGCAAATCAGAAAGAGAAAAGCCCAGTCACAATAACAAATGCAGTTCAAGCTGCATCAGTGGATTATTTCAATTCCTAGAAAGGAATTGCCTCGATTTTTGTTAAATGCTTTGTTTAAAGAGCACTAAATGGTGAAGAAAAAAAAAATATATAATCATGTCACTACTGAAAACCTGTCATACTGGGCTTCGTGTCACAACACGAAGGTTGCCAGATCACTAATTTCTGAAAAAATCATTGCCAGATATTTTTTCTGAATTCTGTAATTAACCATAGTGTTCGGATACTTTTTTTGAACGACTATACTCCTTTTACGCAAATAATATCTTTCCGGTTTGGCGTGACATACATGGGCGTCAGCAGAGTTTTTCAGCGAGGGGAAAAAATTATTTTAGTGAGGGACAAAATTTATATTAATATTCTGAAAATCGAACTCAATATTTCAGGATAGGAATATTTAGGCCGATCCGTTCTTTAATGAGCGCAACTGCGAAAACATCAATCATGGATATATCATACCTAATGCAATTAAAAATAAATAATAATAATAATAATAATAATAATAATAATAAATACCCCCTCAAGCAGCTGCTTACCACAGAGGTCTGACAGGAGCCTGTCAGTTTATAATGCCATAGTAGAAGGTTTGAGAGGATGGCAGGACCTCAGCAGAAAAACGACACATAAGGATGCCCGAAATCAAAACGGAAAAATGCGAAACTTTTGGCCAAAACACACGTAAAAAAATGCTTTATCATATCAAAAAAATATAAATGATGTTTTCCAAAAAAAAAACGTAAAAAAATCTATATTACCTTCATTAACGAAAAACATTAATTTTGGAAGCACCTATATTATTCATCAGAAAATAATTTCGCTGAATTTTTTCAGGGGAGAAGACAATCACCCTTCTTACTTCCACCCACATCCGCCCCACTTGCTTTCACTACTGAATCATGTGAATCGGAAGGGGGAGAGAGTGTGTAATTTCCCCCTCCCCCATCCTTCTCAACTTTCATATCTTCAACCTTCACAAGGGGGGGGGGGGAAGTGGGCAAGAGGCTTCATTTCCATTCCAATCCCCCTCCCCTCCGTTTTAGAGGTCGTTAAAAATTTATTGACAAATGCATGAAATGTATATTAATTTTAACAGTTTTTGACTATTTCCTTTACTAGCATTCTCAAAGGAAGGAGGGCATGCCGGCCTCCCCCCCCCACCGCGCTAGATCCGACTCTGTCTATACATATACATGCCATAAGTAAAATATCTACTTTAAAAACCGTTTATGAATTTTCTCTTTTTTACTGGTTTTTTACCTGTGTTTTACCTGTTGTTTTTTTTACATGGGTCCTATACACCCATTGTTATTGTTGATTTTCTACTTGTTGATTTTACACTTGTTGCTTTCTTTTATTCTTTTTATACATCTCGTTTTTATGCTGTGTTATTTGTGTCTCTTTTATATTTGGTTGTGAGTTCCATGTCTTTTACCCTTTTTATCGTTTGTTTGGCGCAATATAGCCTTAGTTGCTATTGCGCCAAAAAACCCCAAACAACCAACCAACCAAATCTACTTTAAAATCTAGGTTTAGAGGCTGTTCCTCCTTCCCCTCTTCTCATAATTCCCGGCAACTCCCATGCTGAATGTGTCTTAAATACTAAAAAATCGTCACCACTTACCTGATTTCAAAGAAACAATCCATTACTCAGACGAATGTTTGAAATCCTTATTAATCCATATAATATCCGTTAAAACGCGCATTATCCTTCGTGAGGTAAATCTTCACATCGTTAGGTAAATCTTTTCCAAACACAAGTTCACTTCTCAAAACCGACAAAAAATAAATCTTCCGGTGTGCAGCTACGACGAGAACGATAAGTGTGTATACAACATCGGAGCTGAAGACTGCATTTAAAACACTCCCATCAAAACATGCGATGCACAACAACGAACGAGTGCAACGTGCCCGACTGTTTGCGAACGTGATTGCATATTGTACACTTCGCACGCCGCTAAGCCGCATGCGGAGGATTTTCCGGGAGAAACGAAGCTCACTGTCAACAAGATGCAATACCTAGTTTATCAGTAGTTGAAAGATTTAGCTTTTTTTTCCCCCTTTCTGGAGACGCAGAGAAGGTTTCCCATTTTTGCAAAAATGTAAAAAATGAAATTGGATTAACCTGTCTTCGAAACTTGCGGAACTTGAAACCGCGATCAGACAATAGTCAATATTACTGTGTTTCGTCACTCGGCTTGTGCGCGCTCCAGTGCTCGAGATGTAATAATACGGGGGCTCAGACATGCGCTCTACGAATCATAGCTCCTCTCTTCTCTGAAATGACTCATCTGAAGTTGGCGCTACTTTCGACCGGTCGGGAACACAGATCGCGCGTTTCAGAAACGCGCGATAGTATTTCAGCGTTCGAAATGGTGGTTTTTGCCCACAAGGCAGTTCGTGTTTAACCTATTTTGCGATATCTGGCAACTATTTTTTAGAAATTAGTGATCTGGCAACTTCGTGTCACGTGACACGAAGTTGCCAGATCACTAATTTCTAAAAAAAAATCGTTGCCAGATTTTTTTTCTGAATTCTGTAATCAACCATAGTGTTCGGATATTTTTAAATATATATAATGCGTATGAATATATAATGCAATGAATATGGAGAGTGTGCAGTTACCGTTCACAGCAAACTGGAGCGGTGGCGGTTAATGTTTACAGCACATTGGATCGTCTGAGCTCACAAAAACCTGGATCGTTTGGGCCCACTCACAGAAATATTGAGGGTGTGCAGTTACCGTTCACAGCAAACTGGAGCGGTTGCGGTTAATGTTTACAGCACATTGGATCGTGTGAGCTCACAAAAACCTGGATCGTGTGGGCCCACTCACAGAAATATTGAGGGTGTGCAGTTACCGTTCACAGCAAACTGGAGCGTGTGCAGTAACTGCACACGCATGAATTCATGAATTTCACGAATTCATGAACTTCAGAATATCGAACTGCACACACTCCAGTTTGCTGTGAACGGTAACTGGAGCGTGTACAGTTGCTGTACACGCTCCAGATAATTTTTCTGAATTCTGTAATCAACCATAGTGTTCGGATATTTTTTTAGCGACTGTACCACTGCTTAGATTGAAGCTCCCCTACTCACGGAATCACGACTTGACATCCATTGAGATATTTCTGACACCCAGAACCCAGCTCAAGTCTCAAGGGGGGAGAGTTGTTCACCTTCTCCCCACCCAAAATAAAACCTTTGCCACCAACACTCAGTTCTCACTTGGAATATTAAGTATTATATTAATCAGAGTTCATTCAGAATCATTAAATTCATAATATCGAACTTTAAAACTACTACTTAAAAAAGGGGGCGGGGGAGGCTCAGTCGGTAACGCGCCAGGTTCGTAATCTGTAGTTCCCAGGTTCGAGTCCCAGCTGGGTCAGCGTTGAGATTTATCTCCGCAAACCTCCCTGCCCTGCCCACGGTCAGTAGGGGACACCGATGGGCTTGGAAAGGCCGCCGTCCGTCGGATGGGACATTAACCCGTGGTGCCGTGTGCATGAGAGAGCAATACCCTGTGCACGTTAAAGAACAGGCTGGATGGCCTTGACGGGAGGCTACCATCTGTCTCCAAACAGCTGTTCCAGTGGGTCCCCTCCCCAAACCTTCTCTGAGCCTTCAGGATCCTTGTGACCTGGCCATTTAGCCCATGGTGTGCAAGTGCCGCTCAGAGGTAAAACAACCCAACCTTTAGGAAGATGCATTTCAAAATGGATAGTCAGAATAAATGTTTAATTTCTTTTGAACATTTAATAAGGAAAAACTTGCATTTGAGGTAAATTATGCTTTTTCTTAATGTGCAAACTAAGATGAAGATTACGTCCCTCGTCAAATTTTGAACCTGCCCTTGCTCCTCCTTCTACATAATTTCCGATTTCATCGTCTCCTTTGGGTGTCTCAATAATGCTCTGACGTTCTTAGTGAATCAGACCTTCTTTAAACGACATGTGCACCACACGCACTCCACGATCGCATAATGAACCCATCTCTCCGAATCAGGGGAGAGAGTGTGGAGGGGGGGAGATCACTGGCCATTCATTACCTTTTCTTAGAAGATACCGGTTTTGGTGGGAAATGAAAGATGAGCTTTGGACACTTGGCATTGTTCCTAAGGCACGCATTCGAATAAATAATCAACCAAGAAAAACACTTTGAAAGAAGTTAAAGAGGCTGCCATTTTAAGATACTTGAAGTCTTCTAAATGCTGAATGGATGCTTGAAAATTAACATTTTTAAAGATACATATAGTGAATATTAACAGCAGCGACTTAAGTATGGAATCTTTGGGAGATCTGATTTTATATCATATATTTATTTTATATCATATATTTATTTTATATCATATATTTATTATATTCATATATAAGCATCGAGGCCCGGATCTAGAAAAAGAATCGAATGAGGGAGAGGGGGGGGGGGGGAACTGGATTTTAAATGCATGAAATATAAATAAGTTTAATAATTTTTTGCCTCTATTACCATTACTAGCATTTCGAAAGGGGTAGACGTGCCCCCCCCCCCCCCCCATCCCTCGTGATCGTGATCGATCGTGAAGTCAAAATATAGCTTGGTCAGCGTTGAGACTTATCTCCACAAAGCTCCCCGCCCTGCCCACGGTCAGTAGGCATCATTTTCAGAATTCACATCATTTTCAGTATTCATATCATTTTCAGAATTTGGGACGTTTTACCTGTGAGCAGCGCTTTTCTGCACATAATGGGTTTAAATAGCCAGGTCACAAGGAACCCCCAAGAGGCTGGGAAAGGAGACCCACTGGACATCTGTTAAGAAACAGATGGAAACTCGCCCTCCCCTCGTCAAAGCTATCCAGCGTGTTCTTCAATGGCCAGGTGAGTTGGGTTGTTTTACCTCTGAACGTCGCTTTTCTTGCACACAATGGGCTAAATGGCCAGGTCACATGGACCCCGAAGGCTCAGAGAAAGTTGGGGGAGGAGACCTACTGGAACAGCTGTTAGGAGACAGATGTAGCCTCCCGTCAAGGCCATCCAGCGTGTTCTTTAACATTGGATAGTTTTTCATCTGAGCGGCACTTTTTTTGCACACAATGGACTAAATGGCCAGGTCACATGGACCCGAAGGCTCAGAGAAAGTTGGGGGAAGGGACCCATTGGAACAGCTGTTGGGAGACAGATGGTAGCCTCCCGTCAAGGCCATCCAGCGTGTTCTTTAACGTGCACAGGGTATATTCTTCAATGCGCACAAAGTATGATTCTACTGCAGACGAGGTCACTGCTTTACGGTCGTCCTATTTTTCACCGAGGGCAGAGTGCAGATTAGTGAACTTATGTGTCAATCAAGACGGATGAGACTCGAACCCGGAAACTGCAGATTCCACAAAGTCGCATAGCGACTTTGTGGAATTCGCAGCATATCGACTGAGCTAACTCCTACCCACGGACAAATTGAAAAATAAAACAATTTTAACTAGCCCTAAATTTCCAGTTGATATTTATGTAAAACGCTTATATATCGGCTTCTTACGGAAAGCGACGGCAAATAACAAGGCACAAGTGTTATTTTCGATAATTTTATTCCTTCACAAGTCAGTAACGGTTTCTTTTTTTTTGTGCAGCACTACAGACATGGGTTGGCTACTTTGATCTATAGTTTTATAAGCATAGGATATGTTCTAATCGAAATACTTCAACTGGTCATGAATTTTGCATCTCAATTAGCAAATATTCCTTTCTTTGCAGCTTCAGTTTGCCATTGAACATCTTTAAATATTATAAACTAATTTAACCTCTGAACAAACTTTTTTTACACACAACAGGCTAAACTGCCATCAACTGACGGCGGCCTTTACAGCACACAAGGACTCCAATAACTCAGAAAAGGTCGGCGAAGGAGACTCACTGGAGCTCTCAGATGGTAAACTTCCGTAAAAGCTACAGTGTGTTCTCCGACGTGCATAGAGTATGGCTTTTTCTGCACACGGCGCAACGGCGAAACGTCCCATATGAAGGACGGTGGTCTTTCCAAGCCCAACATCTTCCCTTTCTCACTAAGAAAGAGCAAGATGGGGTTTGGCCGAGATAAATATCAACGCAGCCGCAGTTGGGACTCGAACCTGTGTTAGTTGTTTTACCTCATAGCGGCGCTTATTCTTTTTTTTTATTATACAATGGGTTAATGGTTGGGTCACAAGGACCCCAAAGGCTCAGAGACGTTGTTTGGAGGAAAGCGATCCAATGGACAGCGCTTAGAAGACATATGATAACCTCTCGTCAAAGTCATCCAGTATGTTTTTTGACATGCACAGAGTATGGCTGTCCTGCACACTGATGGCTTAACGACCCAAGGTCGGTAGCTTTTCCAAGACCAACAAATATCCCTTTCTAAGATGAATCTTAACCCAGATACAGTTCGAACTACAGCATATGTTGGCTTGTTTTACCTCGGAGCGGCCTTTTCTTTTCACCCTGGGGCGGGGGTGACTCAGTCGGTAGCGCGCCAGGCTCGTAATCTGTAGTTCCCAGGTTCGAGTCCCACCTGAGTCAGCGTTGAGATTAATCTCCGCAAAACTACCCGCCCTACCCACGGTCAGAAGGGTACACCAATGGGCTTGGAAAGGCCGCGGTCCGTCAAATGGGACGTTAAGCCGTGGCCCTGCGTGCGGGAGAGCCATACCCTGTGCACGTTAAAGGACACACTGGATGGCCTTGACGGGAGGCTACCATCTGTCTCCCAACAGCTGTTCCAGTGGGTCTCCTCTCCCAACCTTCTCTGAGCCTTCGGGGTCCTTGTGACATGGCCATTTAGTCCATGGTGTGCAAAATGAGTGCCGCTTAGAGGTAAAACAACCCAACCCAATCTTTTGACCCAAGTGGGTTAATTGGCCAGGTCACAAGGACCCCGAAAGCTCAGAGAATGTTAGGGGAAGGGAACCTACTGGATAGCTTTTAACAGACAGATGATAGCTTCCCGTCAAGGCCATCCAGCGTGTTTTTTAACGTGCACGGGTATGTCTCACCCGCAAACGGGTACACGGTTTAACGTCTCATCCAACGGACGACGGTCTTTCCAATCCCATCGGTATCCCCTACTGACCGGGGCAGGGCGGGGAGTTTTGCAGAGATAAATCTCAACGATTGCCCACCTGGGACTCGAACCTGGGAACTGCAGATTACGAGCCTGACGAGTCACCACTTTGTTTCAAGAAGCACAATTATTTCTTGAATTCTATATCAACAGGTAATCGGTATATTTAGTACTGATTGAAACATCTTATTTTCAACCGAAAAAAATTCGCAATTTCGGTGGCACCCATTGGCAACACTCTTCACCTTCGGCATGGCCCTGCACATAAATGATTAATAAATAATAAAAAAATTTGAAACGAAAGAGAAATGAATGTGAAAATTTATATTAACGCGGAAATTTTTTAAAATAATTTTTGCATAAAAAACGGAAAATTTCCAAACAATTTTCGTTATTAATTACATCCTCAATTTAAAACCCTATCATCAGACTGTAAAGTTTTTAACAATAATGTTCCCAATAATTTGGATGCGTGATATATTATTTATTATCTTACACAATCATTATATTGCTGTAAAAAAAAGTGAGTTAGACTGGGGAGAGAAAAAATCAACCACTCGCATCGAACAATTTCTTCTCGTTAGAAACTATTTCCGTTCTGTAGATAATGCTCTGTGCCATGTACAGCCCCCCGAAAGTTCTGAGAAGGGAATGCGCAAGGCCGCAATGGGTTCTGGGAAGCGAGCTGCTACTTCAAGCCCAGACGCTTCCCGCCATAGCGAACACGCGCTGCAAGTCACGTCAGCTTACTGGCCCACAGACACAGAGCCCTACTGACTCAGTACTTGCAATGGCTGCCTTATTTCAGCTTTTTTAAACCCTGCATAGATACTTGAACTGGAAGCTCTGTTACCGAAATAGGAGGCTTAAAATGCTGCTACTAACATTTTTTTTATGACAGTTTATGGGAATCAAATTTTTCTTCTCTCTGGTCAAATTGTTTTATCTTAGTGGCACTGTTTTGCACACAATGGGTTAAATGGCCAGAGCACAAGGACCCCGAGGTCTCAGAGAAGACTGGGGGAATGGGGAACCATTAAGAGTAATAGGGGATTAGTTCAATAGATAGCATTGGAACAGCTGTTAGGAGACAGATGGTAGCTTCCCGTCAAGGAAGACTGACTGCGGGAATGGAGAACCATTGGAACAGCTGTTAGGAGACAGATGGTAGCTTCCCGTCAAGGCCATCCAGTGTGTTCTTTAACGTGCACAGGGTATGTCGAAGACAAGGCCATAACAGCAATATTGTGACGTCACGGACGGAGGGGGAACAGGCGAATGAAGTATCTCCGTATCTCTCAGCAAACAAGCTTGTATACAGCGCAGTTCATTCGTCTGTTCTCCCTCCGTCCGTGACGTCACAGCATCTCTGTCATGGCCTTGTCTTCTAGGTGGCCTTGGTATGTCTCACCCGCGGCTTAACATCCCATCCAACGGACGGCGGCCTTTACAAACTCATCTGTGTCCACTACTGACCGAGGGCAAGGCGGAAAGTTTAGCGGAGATAAATCTCGACGCTGTCCCAGCCGAGACTCGAACCTGAGAATTGCAGATTACTAACCTGGCGCTCCACCGGCTGAGCCGTCCTCCCTCCCTCTCCCCCGTGGTGGTAAGAGGGGATTGGTTCAATAGATAGCAGGCAACTCGAAATCTGCAAATCCGAAGTTCGAATCCAACTAAAACTTCGTTAAGATTTATCTTCATTAATTCCTATTCTTTTCTTAAGTGAGAAAGGGGACACCGATGGACTAGGAAATGCAGCCATCCGTCGGATAGAACGTTAAACCGAGATATCTTAAGCAGGAGAACCATACCCTACGGACGTTAACGAGCATCCATTTACGACCGAACAGTTGTCCCATACCTAATTTTGAACTCCTGGGGTCTTTGTGACCTGGCCATGTAGCTCACTGTAGTCCCAAAAGTGTCGTTCAGAGGAAAAACAACCCCGAACGAAACAAACCCGCCCCAAGAAACGTTAGGGAGAGACGTTACAAAATTAGAAACCGATGCGTGAACCACAAGGATTCTTAACTTTTTGACAACTGTGAGCCACATTTAAAATTCAATAAATGTGGAGAACCCCATTCTAAATGTACTGAGATGGTTAAAGATGAAATATTATACACATAGGCCCTGATCTAGAATAAAATTAAGTGGGAGGGTTGGGTAGATCTAGTCGCAATAAACCGGAATGAGATTCCGGTATGCATTTTTCCCTCTGTTTTTCTCGAAAAATACGGGGCGGGGGTGGCTCAGTCGGTAGCGCGCCAGACTCGTAATCTGTAGTTCCCAAGTTCGAGTCCCAGCTGGGTCAGCGTTGAGATTTATCTCCGCAAAATTCCCCGTCCTGCCCACGGTCAGTAGCGGACACCGATGGGGTTGGAAAGGCCGCCGTCCGTCGGATGGGACATTAAGCCGTGGACCCGTGTACGGGAGAGCCATACCCTGTGCACGTTAAAGAACACGCTGGATGGTCTTGACGGGAGGCGAACATCTGTCTCCCAACAGCTGTTCCAGTGGGTCCCCTCCTCCAACCTTCTCTGAGCCTTCGGGGTCCATGTGACCTGGCCATTTAGTCCATGGTGTGCAAAAAAGTGCCGCTCAGAGGTAAAACAACCCAACCCAACTCGAAAAATACGAATAGTACATATATACACTGGTTTCCATAAATTAAGGAAAATCCCTATGTTAAGTTAATGGAAAGCTAACGTCAAAGCTCTAACTTCTAAAATGAGTTGGTTTTTTTTTGTTTTGAAAAATGTGATTGCATATACAGTATAGATCTAAATAAAATAAATCAATATCTCGATTTTCAAAACTATTCCTTCAGTATTTAATCAGTTATGGAAGTTAAATAACAATGCCAGTCCTGAGAAACTTATGCAAAACTGAAGAATAGTGAAATAATTCTTTACAGAAAGTTCTAAAATACAAACTTATTTTATTAAACACTTTGATACAATACTTATTACTAAGTTTTAATTAACTTATGAAGTTAATATTTGTGGCTGGCATTGTTATCGCTAAATATTCAAACTTCCATAACTCATTAAATACTGAACGAATATTGTTGAAAAAGGAGATATTGATTTATTTAATTAAGATCTTTATCTGCAATCACATTTTTCAAAATAAAAAACTTATTTCAGAAGTTATAGAGCTTTGACGCTAGCCTCACTTTGACTTAACATGGAAATTTTCCTTAATTTATGGAAACGTTTAACGTTTTTTCTTCTCCATTCCGATTTCTAACATTCTCAAGGGGGGGGCATGACCATTCCCCCTCCCCCCTAGATCTAGCCCTGTAAACATAAGCCAAATATTTCTAAAACGTTTCCGTGGCCGAGTGGTTAGCGCACTTGGCTGCTGATCTAAGGGACCTGGGTTCGAACCCCGGAGTTAGGCATGGATGTTCTTGTCGTTTTTTCTGCTGAGGTCCTGCCATCCTCACAGACCTTCTACTCTGGCATATAAACTGACAGGCTCATGTCAGACCTTTGTGGCAAGCAGCTGCTTGAGGGGATATTTATTTTATTTATTGTTTCAAAAAAAATATGAATTAACACAATTGAAAAATTTCCATTAATAAACAAAGGAAAACAAGTTAAATGAAATATTTCATATTATACGTCTATAAATATTAATTCAGTGCAATTTGTATCATGCAAACCTTCTAGAGAATACATACTCTGTAAGTCACATTATTTACCAACACATATCATATGCTTGAAGACTGCGTATTACAGGCACTTGCCTTAATAGGTCTGATTTAGTTTAATATTATACAAAAGTTATATTTCTTTGATCAAGACAAATGCATTATTTGACTCACAGTTAATAGACAAATAATTTCAATGCCATTTCTTCCGAATTTGCCTCGCTATGGATTCACGGTCACCCTCATTCCGTGTCTGTTGCCACTCAAGTTGTCACAACATGGGCTCCAGTAAATTATCGTCTCGCTTCCTGTGCAATTCCCCGACACCTCCCCGTCTCATAGAACACGTGATTTCAGCAACAGCTGTACCCAAGCAACAGATTCAACAGCTGCCATTTTGTTTTCTCCCTTCACTCTTTTGCTCCTATTGTCTTTTCCGGGTATTTGTCGTTGGTTGTTGCCACACAATGCAGACGATGTGTCTTCTGGTTTACCACCATCAGTGAATATTGCGCAATCTATTTTTTGCTTTCTGTGACTGATACTCTGTTTTACAACTCTGAGCCAGAAGTACAGAGAGCATAGTTCAAGACCCACAAAGGGTTCATTGAATGTGCCAAAAAAATACCGTTCAGAAGTTAAACCCAAATCGTTAATATTAAAAATATCGGTTTATCTTAGTTAACATTCTTACTCAGGCTCAGGAGTGTTTTGGATTGGATTAGTTTTACCTCTGAGCGGTACTTTTTTGCACACCATGGGTTAAATGGCCAGGTCACAAGGACCCCGAAGGCTCAGAGAAGGTTGGGGGAGGACACCCACTGGAACAGCTGTTGGGAGACAGATGGTAGCTTCCCGTCAAGGACATCCAGTGTGTCCTTTAACGTGCACATGGTATGGCTCTCCCGCACACGGAGCCACTGCTTAACGTCCCATCCGACGGACGACGGCCTTTAGCCAAGCCCATCGGTGTCCCCTACTGACCGTGGGCAAGGAGGGGAATTTTGCGGAGATAAATCTCAACGCTGACCCAGCTGGGACTCGAACCTGGGAACTACAGATTACGAGCCTGGCGCGCTACCGACTGAGCCACCCCGCCCTACTCAGAAGTGTAACAACTGTTCTATTAGCGCGCGGGGGTGGGGGGGTTCAGGCAGTAGTAAGTTCCAAAAAATATTAAACAATTACGGGAAATGCATATACAATACCTTACGTGTTTAATCAACTGCCAAGGAAAATTATTTTATTAAACAATTTTAAAGAAATCAAAAATAAGACTAAAAAAATTCTTCTAGGCACTAAAATCGATATAAAAATTTCAACCACCACAATGGAGCTTCCACTGAAATTCACATAATTCGATGACATTGTTTTAAATTATATCTTATGTATTTTCGTGTAACGTTATTGTTCTTCTCTCCTACAGATAAGCAGATGCTTTGCGGGTCATTTGTTTAAACTTCTGTATAACTAACATGAATATGAATAAAGATTATTAAGTTTAAGATTAGTGCACCTGGCTTATAATCTGCGGTTCCCAGGTTCGAGTCCAACTGTGCTAGCGTTGAGATTTATCTGCGCTAAATCCCCATCTTGCCCTCAGTCAGTAGGAGACACCGATAGGCCTGGATAAGCCCACCGTCCATCGGATGTGACGTTAAGCCGTGGTACCGTGGGGGTAGAGTGGGAGAGCCATACTCTGTGCACGTTAAAGAACACGCTGGATGATCTTGATGGGAGGATCCACTGGATCCTCTTTACTAATCTTTTCTGACCCTTAGTGCCCTTGTGACCTGGTCGTTTAGCCCATTGTGTGCAAAAAAAAGAGAGTCGCTCAGAGGTGAACAACCCAACTGCTTCATCAAAACTTTTTTGTTTTACGTAATCATAATTACACTTAGTACTAAATGTTTTTGAAGGACTTTAAACATGTTAAAAATTACGATCTGAAATCATATCTCTGTGAACTTTCATAAAGTGAACTGATAATTAATCTATTCCATGAACCTTCATCTTGATTATTACGTGATACCTTCAATATGTCGTTAATTCTTTCCTGAAAATAAAGCCATAGCCCCAGGCCTGATTAAGGACTCGTAGGCTCTTTGTGACAGGTTGGACCTCAGTAGTAAGGACTCGTAAGCTCTTTGTGACAGACCTTCTTTCCGTAGGCCTTTTGGCGGATGCGTTTTTATGGTGTGTCGATTTCAAAGGGTAGATGGGTGATCAACATTTTCTTGAATAAATTTTTTTGGATAACAAAACGGTAGGTAACAAACCTTAACAACCGATTTAATCTCTATATTCAATATATATCTGTAATCTTTGTTACAGTTTATATCATGAAATGGAAAGAAACACGATCAGTTTTTCGTAGGCCCTAGGTACAGTAAAATAAATATATATTCCCTCAAGCAGTTGTCTGTCACAAAATGGGGGCGGGGGTGGCTCAGTCGGTAGCGCGTCAGGCTCCTAATCTGTAGTTCCCAGGTTTGAGTCCCAGTTGGGTCAGCGTTGAGATTTATCTCCGCAAAATTCTCCGTCCCGTCCACGGTCACACCGATGGGCTTGATAAAGGCCGCCGTCCGTCGGATGGGACGTTAAGCTGTGGCTCGTGTACGGTAGAGCCATACCCTGTGCACGTTAGAGAACACGCTGGATGGCCTTGACGGGTGGCTACCATCTGTCTCCCAACAACTGTTTCAGTTGGTCCCCTCCCCCAACCTTCTTTGAGTCTTCGGGGTCCATGTGACTTGGACATTTAGCCCATGGTGTGCAAAATAGTACCGCTCAGAGGTAAAAAAACAACCCAACCTGTCACAAAGGTCTGACGATATGCTATCAGTTTAATACACCATATAGAATATGTGGGAAGGCTAGATCTCAGTAGAAAGACAGATATCTATGCTTAACCGGGGCTCGAACCTAGGTCCTTTTGATCAGTAGCAAGCACGCTAACCACTAGGCCACCTATTGGATAATATAGCAATACATTGCCCCCGATATGGGAAACGACGTTGTTTGAGACATGTATTATTTGAAAAAAAAATGTTACCCACCTCAGTAGCAGGGGTTCGTTAAATCGGTAGCATGCAGACGACTGTTGCCTGATTCGTAATGTGATATTCCAAGGTTTCGAATACCAACAGTACCTGCTTTGAGACTATCTGCTAACTCCCATTCTGTTCTGGGCGGGGGTGGCTCAGTCGGTAGCGCGCCAGGCTCGTAATCTGAAGTTCCCAGGTTCGAGTCCCAACTGGGTCAGCGTTGAGATTTATCTCCGCAAAATTCCCCGCCCTGCCCACGGTCAGTAGGGGACACCGATGGGCTTGGAAAGGCCGTCGTCCGTCGGATGGGACGTTAAGCTGTGGCGCCGTGTGCGGGAGAGCCATACCCTGTGCACGTTAAAGAACACGCCGGATGGCCTTGACGGGAGGCTTCCATCTGTCTCCCAACAGCTGTTCCAGTGATTCCCCTCCCCCAACCTTCTCTGAGCCTTTGGGGTCCATGTGACCTGGCCATTTAGCCCATGGTGTGCAAAAAAGTGCCGCTCAGAGGTAAAACAACCCAACCCACCCCATTCTGTTCTCAGTGAAAGAAACGCAGGGCATTGAAAATACGCAGAGCAAACATTATCCGAGCAATCTGAAATCCCAACAGTTGTGTAGCAAGCCGTACACAAAAACAACAAAAGTCACAAAATACTTCAACGATATGGAAGAATCACAATTGGGAAACGTTCGTAATGCGAAACGACATTGTCCCCTCTTGTTCAAACGTTACGATACGGGTTTACCTCTGAGCGGCACTTTTTTTGCACACCATGGGATAAATGGCCAGGTCACATGGACCCCGAAGGCTCAGAAGAAGGTTGGGGGAGGGGACCCACTGGAATAGCTGTTGGGAGACAGATGGTAGCCTCCCGTCAAGGCCATCCAGCGTGTTCTTTAACGTGCACAGGGTATGGCTCTCCCGCACACGGGGCCACGGCTTAACGTCCCATCCGACAGACGGCGGCCTTTCCAAGCCCATCGGTGTCCCCTACTGACCGTGGGCAGGGCGGGGAATTTTGCGGAGATAAATCTCAACGCTGACCCAGCTGGTACTCGAACCTGGGAACTACAGATTACGAGCCTGGCGCGCTACCGACTGAGCCACCCCCGCCCCGTTACGATACGGGAGGTATACAGTTATTTAGCAGAAAAAAGTAATAGTAATCGAAAGTAATTTTATTTAATGAGGTAGCCACATATTACGAATACAGTCATTCTCTTTCAGTTGCCAGATATCAATAACTGATATATGCAAAATAAGAATCTTTTGGGTCTTCGCTTGGAAATAGCACTTTATTTCCGCCATCTTGAAGCAGTATATCGAACGGTTGCCACTGAACTTTTCTCCGAAGCTGGAATGAGATGGGCATCCCAGAAATTCCTTTTAAACAGCATTCACTTTTTTCCGGGAAAGATGAAATGGGTGAGGAGTATACAGAAAATTGTAATGTGTTATCGTTAAGAGAAAAGGGGAAGGGATATCGAAAAAATATTTACACATAAAAAGAAACTCTAATGATTCTTTCATATATTTTTCTACATTGTGAATTACTCAAATTTCAGTCGTTTAAATGATTTATGACAAAAATAAGGAATTCCCGTTTCAGAATGAATTCACTTACTTCCAATCAGTTTAGAGATAATTCTTTATAACTACAAAATAAACATTAATGAGAATATCGCAAATAATCGGAAAACATGGAATATTGAATAAATAGTACTGTGAAAAATATACCATATAAATACATAAAATAAATGATATACACATATTAACCACCAGGCCAGGATGTAGAAAATAATAGAGGTCAATCATGCTAGGAAAATTCAAAAGGAGGAGGATGGGGAGGTGCATGAGACGGTATTTCCATTACGTTTCAACATTTCCCCTTCCGTTTTAGAGATCCTTGAAAAATTTCTTCAAAATGACATGAAATATAAAGAATTTTATCTCTATTACCCTTACCATTATTCTAAGGGGGGGGGGGGGCACGGCCACGTTGCTCACTCCCATAGATCTTGTCCTGCTAACCATAGTCAACTTGTCATTTCTCCCTAGCATATTCTTTTTATTATTAACCTATTTAATAATTATGAATCATTGTTTCTGTTTTCAACGTGAGAATTAATCTACACGTATACAATCAAGTGATTATTCGGAGTTTCATTTTTTATCTACAAGTGGATTTTTTGTTGTTTGTGCTCACAATCGACGAGTCTCAAGGACTCCAAAGTTCGAGATCTGGGTAAAAGATATACTGGACATCAGTAAGTGACCATTCTGAAGGCCATTTATTATGTTCTTTAATGTGCACAAATTATGGTTTTCCTGCAGACGAAGCCACGGCTTAACTTCCCATTTGAAGGACGGCGGCTTTTAAAGCCCCTTCGTTATTCTATTTCTCATCAAGAGCAGAGTACGGATTGTTGAAGAAAATATCAGTGTAGGCACAGTTGGATTGTTTTATCTCTGAGCTGCATTTTTTCGCAAACAATGGGCTAAATGGACAGGTCACAAAGACCCAGATGTCTCAGAGAAGCCTGGGGGAAGGGAACCCAATGGATAGCTCTTAGGAGACAAATGGTAGCCTCCCGTCAAGGCCATCCAGTGTGTTTTTTAACGTGCATAGGGTACTACTGTTCATCATACAGGCCACGGCTTTAGGTCACATCTGATGGACTATGGCCTTTTGAAGCCCATCGATGTCTCCTTTCTGACCGAGTTGTTTGGAGACAAATGGTAGCCTCCCGTCAAGGCCATCCAGTGTGTTTTTAACGTGCACAGGGTACTACTGTCCATCATACAGGCCAGAGCTTTAGGTCCCATCTGATGGACTATGGCCTTTTCAAGCCCATCGATGTCTCCTTTCTGACCGAGCTGTTAGGAGACAAATGGTAGCCTTCCGTCAAGGCCATCGATGTCTCCTTTCTGACCGAGCTGTTAGGAGACAAATGGTAGCCTCCCGTCAAGGCCGTCCAGTGTGTTTTTTAACGTGAACAGGGTACTACTGTCCATCATACAGACCACGGCTTTAGGTCCCATCTGATGGACCCTGGCCTTTTCAAGCCCATCGATGTCTCCTTTCTGACCGAGCTGTTAGGAGACAAATGATAGCCTCCCGTCAAGGCCATCCAGTGTGTTTTTTAACGTGAACAGGGTACTACTATCCATCATACAGGCTATGGCTTTAAGTCCCATCTGATGGACTATGGCCTTTTGAAGCCCATCGATGTCTCCTTTCTGACCGAGCTGTTAGGAGACAAATGGTAGCCTCCCGTCAAGGACATCCAGTGTGTTTTTAAACATGCACCGGGTACTACTGTCCATCATACAGGCCACGGCTTTAGGTCCCATCTGATGGACTCTGGCCTTTTCAAGCCCATCGATGTCTCCTTTCTGACCGAGGGCAGGATGGGGGTTTAGCTGAGATAATCTCAATGCTGGCACAGTTGGTGACTTGAAACTAGGAACTGCAGATTGCGAAAATTCCAAACACCTCCGAGCCCTTGGGATCCTTGTAACCTGCCCATTTAGGTCATTGTGTGCAAAAAAAGTTAATTCGAAAGTAAAATCTTTTCTCCCTTCCATCTGAGCAATAGGGGCTGGAATTTAACTCTTTTGCTTTTAGAAAACGAGCATTCTCTATTAGTCAGAGACGATTGTACTTTTTAGTTCTCTTCTTTTTTTCGAGAGCACGAAATACGAAAGCAAATCTTGCGCACAGAAACAACCAATCTATTTAACCCCCCTCCCCCATATCTTTCAGTTTTCTATAAGATAAACTACAAAATAATTAATTGTTAAGAGAGATAGAGTAGAGGAGCGAACCAATTATTTTTTTTAATTTGGAATCTCTACAGTTTACCACTTGAACGTTTAAATTAATATCCAAAATTACCTGTATCTTGGCTTTACTGTAATCCCTCCCCTGCATGAAATAAATTATTATTATTATTCCTATCTCAATATAAAGACATTAATATGTGTGCATGAACTCATAAATTTATAGGTATAATTATTTGTTTTGTCCAAGAGCAAATTAATACTGCACGTTTTCTTTTTCTCAAGAACGAAAACCAATGCCCTCATTTCTGTTTGAAACAGACAAAACCAATAATTACGGATGCTCTTTCTACTTCCACCGAGGAAAATGCACTATTTTACCAATGGTTGGAAATGGAAGATTAGGTGTCCCACTTTTCTTTCAACCAAGAAAAATCTATTGTTCTACTTTCTGGTGATCACGAATAATCCGATGTCCTATTTTCTTTTCTGACGAAATAAAATCCAATGCCCTCCTTTCTCTTTATGCCACTGAAAATCCAATTTCTTCTTTCTCTTTAGGTCAATCTTCTACTTTCGATTCAGCCACAAAAGAAATTCGATGTTCTACTTTCGATTCTGCCACAAAAGAAATTCGATGTTCTACTTTCGATTCTGCCACAAAAGAAATTCGATGTTCTACTTTCGATTCTGCCACAAAAGAAATTCGATGTTCTACTTTCGATTCAGTCAGAAAAGAAATTCGATGTTCTACTTTCGATTCAGTCAGAAAAGAAATTCGATGTTCTACTTTCGATTCAGTCAGAAAAGAAATTCGATGTTCTACTTTCGATTCAGTCACAAAAGAAAATCGATGTTCTACTTTCGATTCAGTCATAAAGGAATTTCAATGTTCTATTTTCTCTTTCGACCACGAAAAATCAAATATTCTACTTTCTATTTCAACCGCTTAAAAAAAATGCCCTTTTTTTTCCAAGCAAAAAAAAAGTCAACATTCAACTTCATTTTTTACCACATTTAATACTCTCTATTTTTGAAGCTAAAATCCAAGAGCTCTTCTCTAATATGCAAAAGTTTGCATTCTTTCGATCAGAAATTCAACGTACCAAAGATTTGTGCACTGTGAAATTAACTGCATTTATACTTCCTAAGGATCTTTAGTGCAAGAAATCTGTCTGATCTAGTCCTAATAGCTGTTTTTTTTTTTTTCATACCAGCAAATTCAGATCAGCATTTGTTTCATGTTAAACGAAATTTTAAATTACGGATGAAATATTTATTTTTTCCTCATTTTGCTCTTCTTGCTTCATTTTTAAAACAATACACCACAACATTAGACAACAGGGTAAACAACATTTTTTTTAGTCGCAATCCTATTTAGAGATATTTAGAGATTTCATAAAGGAAACACCACTTCAAAAGAAACCTGGGATAATTTTATAGCGACTTTTATTTCTCAAAATTCGAAGTCTTGTATAAAATGCAATTTTCATGCCTATGTTTGCATCCATTACGGAGAATATTTTACTCTATTCCTGGGTTCGAGCCCCGGATAAGGCATGGACATTTGTGTCGTTTTTCTGCTGAGGTCCTGCCATCCTCACAGACCTTCTACTATGGTATATAAACTGACAGGCTCCTGTCAGACCTCTGTGGCAAGCAGCTGCTTGGGGGGGGGGGATATTTATTTTTATATATTTATTTATTTATTATATACAATGTTAAATATTTCACAAAAGAATGTCCTAACAACATTCTGCATTAAAAGAAATACACACAAGAGACTAATGTTTATATATCAGCCATATCTTAAGTAAAACATCTCAGAGAAACTTACTTTTCCAACCCATAGCTTCAATATTTCTTCTAACTGCGCAGTTCCCAGACTTTCAAGCTAAGTCTACGAATCAATACATTTCCAATGTTTAGGTCACGCCACTCAATTTTAAACCTAAAATTTACGCTTTAAATATAGTCACAAGTACATCAAGAAGCTTACAGAAGTGCAAACATAATTTCGTTTCACTCCCCTCAAAACACCAAATATTCTAAAAGAAGGGGAAAGGATTCTGCATTCGGCCTTGACAATGAAAACAACGAGGGGTCTGATGGTGGAAACCCTTTGTGGGTCAGTAGTGTATGTGGGTCAGTTACTATAGCAACCCGGCAACAAAACATAGAGACACATACCCACGCACGGACTTGCACACACACCCATCCACCAGCCCCAGCCAGATCTGCCACTCAGCGCCATGTATGGGTTGGAGTTACGCAACGCTCTCTGCGCAAGGGGGAGGGAGAAACGATGGGGGTACAGATAGAAGAGAAGGGAGGAGACAGGTGGGGTGTAGATCTGCAAGTGCAGGAAGAGTGTTTCCAGGGATAATTAGCAACGCCAGCAGTCCATGACGTCAAGGACATATTTTTCAAGGGGGTCGCTTCACAAAATGCACGCCACAGCTATATCCTCAACAGGGAAGTCACTAGAAGTTTCAAATACGAATCATTTCCTGGATCCCTTTGAAAAGGATTAGTTGAATTCATCACTTTTGGTCGCTTCTTCCCATATTTCTTCATCTGTAATTGAATCTGTCGTAGTGTTCTGTAATGCAATCTATATCTTTCATTCATTAAAACCAAGAGCGTTGAAGATGTCCAATAAAATAATTAGAGATAATCTGAATTGAAGCTAACGTCACTCTGTTTCAGTTATTAAAGGAAAAACATTCAATTTTTAAAAATAATTGTGATTCTTCTCGTCTTATGCATTTCAGTCAAATATGCAAAAGTCTAAGTTAATAAAGGAATCATTGATATTCTTCCTCAAAATCCTCAACAAAATGTACACGAAAAAAAAAATCTGGAAGCAAGCGAAACATTATGACCGTTAGAACCACAATACTTATTAAAAATGCCAATGAGTAGCTAATATTGCATTATAAGAAGCTAATAGGGGCGGGGGTGGCTCAGTCGAAGCCCGCCAGACTCGTAATCTGCGGTTCCCAGGTTCGAATCCCAGCTGAATCAGCTTTGAGATTTATCTCCGCAAAATTCCCCGCCCTGCCCACGGTCAGTAGGGGACACCGATGGGTTTGGAAAGACCGCCGTCCGTCGGATGAGAAGTTAAGCCGTGTGTCCGTGTGCGGGAGAGCCAAACCCTGTGCACTTTAAAAACACGCTGGATGGCCTTGACGGGAGGCTACCATCTGTCTCCCAACAGCTGTTCCAGTGGGTCCCCTCCCTCAACCTTCTCTGAGCTTTGGGGGTAATTGTGACCTGGCCATTTAGCCCATGGTGTGGAAAAAAAGTGCCGCTCAGAGGTAAAACAAACAAGAAGCTAATAACCCATGGCTGCTTGAGAATGATGATGAAGTTTTTAATATACACTGACTGCAGTATAAATCTGCAGTTTTCAGTTGGTAAAGTTTGAAACTAAAAGGAAAAAGAAGCATAATTCTTCCTTGATTACTTGACATTAATTTAATTCAACATTATTTATAAAAATGAAGACGATATCGAATCAGTTTAATTCTTATTGATGCTGCGGAAAATATTCAAATGAATCTAATTGACACAGTGAAATCCAAATAAAATGCGTAACTCTGGGAAAAGGATTGTAAGCGCGCACCACTCGGAGGATGCAAACTCGTTTAATGCGAATCCACATCCCTTGTTAATATGGTCAACACAGTAACTAAGTAATAAATTTTATAATGGTGGCGAACACCTAGAATAAGCATTGCCCACTTTACAGCGTCGTATTTATGATCTTCAGGGGGCCTGGTGGGGACCACCTTTTCGTTCCCTAAATAAACGTAAACAATGTCCGAGCATTGGAATTCGGGAGACCTTAATCCTCAGTGGATTCTACTTCGGCATGTACTAAACATATATATCATATGAATCCGCGACTGTCTCTCCGCTATCTCTTAGAATTGAAGTATAAAAGATCATTCGAAGCAGCTCGTGCAACACGAACAGCGAGCATTTCGACAAACAAGAAATATATATTTATATATTTTTTTTTTCATTCAAGTGGCCGAATGGGCAGTGTGCTTGGCTGGTGTGTGAAAGGATTTCGGTTCAAATCCCGGATAAGGTATCCAGTGCACATTATAGAACACGTTGGATGACCTTGATGGGAGGCTTACATTTATCTTCTGGCAGCTATCCATTAGTTCCACTTCCTCCCTACCCAACTCTAAGTAGTTGGGGTCCATGTGACCTTTCTGTGCAAAAAAGTTAAAAATAAAAGCAAAACCAAAAGACAAATTGCATCTGGAGAATCATCATCATCATCATCCTCAAGCAGCCATGGGCTACGGAAATCCAACCAGACTGCGCGGTTTAATTCTCCAAGCATATCTGTCCTGAGCTACATCTGCTGCATCCGGCCACTGTACACCAATTCTAACAAGGTCCTGTTTGACATTGTCTGCCCACAGCATCCTAGGTCTCCCCCTCCTTCTGAGGCCTCTAGGCACACTGTTCATAACCCTATTCGCCAATCTATAATTATCCATACGGGCAACATGGCCAAACCAGCGGAGTCTCTCTCTGCACAATATGCTGCTTAAAGGAGGTTACAGACTCCTTTGCCTAACCTCATCATTAGTAACAAAGTTAAACCACCGAATATCCAAGATACTGCGTAAGCATCTAGAATCAAAAGCATCTAGTTTCCTGTTATCTTGTTAACACAGCGTCCAAGTTTCACTACCATAACTAACCCTAGAAAGAACCAAACTATTATACAGTCTAATTTTAGTCTTTAGATGTATACGCCTATTTCTCCACAATCTCCATAGATTCTTAAAAGTCCCGGCAGCAATACCTATTCGTCTGTTAATCTCATGCCGCACATCACCAGTATCTGTTACATAGCTCCCAGGTAATTAAACTGTGACACCTGCTCAAGACTGCAACCATTCAGATTAACTGAATCACAGCCTGTCTGACCAATTTTCATCACTTTAGTTTTCTCACTGTTTATAACCAAACCTACTCTAGTACCAATCTCATCAACAGCTCGAATGAAAAAGTTTTCATCTCATCAGCAAAATCTACCAAAAGGACCAAATCATCAGCATAATCAAAATCAAAAATTTTCAAATCTCTAGACTATTTAAGCCCAAAATCTTTCCCTTGAAGTGAATTTCGCATAACATAATCAATAACCATATTAAAAAGAAAAGAAGACAAAAATGCATTCTTGTTCAACACCAGAAGTAATGGCTAAACTAATTGCTAGAAGCTTCACTAATTCTGACAGATGACTCAGTGTTATGATAAAGAGCTTTCATTACGTTAACTAACTTGTCTGGTATACCATATGATCTCAAAATCAACCACAAATTATGACGATCAACAGAGTCGAAAGCCTTTTTGAAATCAACAAAGCTAGCAACCAAAGGTGTCTGAAACTCTAAACATTTCTCAAGAATCTGCCTAAGTGAAAATATCTGATCTACACATCTCCTACCACTTCTAAATGCACATTGCTCATCACGGAATTGACTGTCAACCAGATTCTTAATTCTATTAAGCACAATCATGGAAAGAACTTTACCTGGAACAGAGAGTAGGCTGATACCCCTATAGTTATCACAAGAACTGCGATCACCTTTTTTGAAAATAGGGATAACAATAGCTCTGGTAAAAACTCTTAGGAACCATGCCTTTATCATAAAAGATATTCAGAATTTCAGTCATCCAAGTGGTAACCGAAACATTTCCAGCTCTAAGCATTTCGGTAGTAATTTCATCTACCCCTGGGGATTTATGTAGTTTAAGTTTAGAAACAGCCAAAATAACTTCAGATTGTGTTATAGGGCCAACATTAAAGTCACCAATGCATCTATCATCATTGCAAACAATGGGAGTAGAACTAACTACATTGTTTAGAACATCGCTGAAATGCTCAGCCCACCTAGCCATGACAGAATCCTCACCTTCTATGACCTTACCTTGTTTATCCTTCAATCCCTGTATGCCTGTCCGTTTTCTACCACACAAAACATTAACTATCTAGTACAGCTCTCTGCTGTTGTGCTGTCTAACTGCTTCCTCGGCTTTGTCAGCCAAACCATCAAGCCAAAGATTCTTATCAGCAGTATTTTACAAGTTTATTAAGTTCTCTGTAATGCTTTCTATTAGGACTAGTAAGGTATTGATTAAGCACATTCCTGCAGTTCTTTCTTTCAGAAATAAACTCAAGTGCCTTATCACTCAGATAATTCTGGCTCTTCTACTCCTTTTTTCCTAAAAGAGTACTGTTAGTGTCCAAAAAAGCCTGTTTAAATGATCCCATTCTTCCTCAACTTCAGTATTAAGCAAACCATGACTGTCATAATGACTAAGTAACCTATCATGGTAAGCTTTAGCTATAACTGGGTCTTTCAGAGCTTCAGTATTAAAAGTAAATTTTTTAACCCTAGCACAACACTTTTTAAGTTTAAGTTGCAAGACACTTTTAACAAGGTAATGGTCAGATCCAATTTCAGCTCCCCTATATGCCCTGGTATTTCTAACAGAACTAGCCCATTTGCTGTTAATTAATATATAATCAATCATATTCCTATGCAGCCCATCAGGTGAAACCCACGTGTATTTATGTATGTCGCGGTGTTTGTAATATGTGTTAGTTATTCTGAAACCATTGAATTTACTTACCTGTAGGAGACGTTGCCCATTGCCATTGCAGCTACCAATACCAAAAGGGCCTATCACCCCTCCCCAAAGGTCAGAGTCAGTGCCAACTTTGGCATTGAAGTCACCTAGAACAAGGGTAATATCTCCTTTCTTGACAGAATTCAAAATATCATGAAGTTGTCCGTAAAACCTATCCTTCTCATCCTCATCAGCATCCTCAGTGGGGGCATAACAGCAGATAACAATCAAGTCTTTAACGCTTGTCTGAAATTTTGCTGTAAGAAACCTTTCATTAATGCACTCATATCCTAGAAGAGCATCACTAGCATGTCTGCTGAGCAGCAGACCCACGCCTTGGTGATGCTTTCCATCCTCCCTCCCTGTAAAGAGAAATTTAAAGTTATTTTTAAGTATCTCACCTTTACCTGTCCATCTGGTCTCTTGCAAGCCTAGAATATCTAGGTTATAGCGCTGGAATTCCTGCATGCGGACATCAAGAGAATAATCTCTATGTAATGTCCTCACGTACCACGTTCCTGCAGAGAGAAAATGATTAGTAGGATTTTTAAAGAAATTAGGTTTATTGTGATTGGTAGGGCCAACAATATCAAACATCCCCCTGATCGCAGGCATGGGGCAAAGACCTGTTCCTCCTCCGCTAAAGGCTGAAGTCACCGATGCTGGTAGGAACTTCAGGCACCACCTTTTCAAGTGGACTTTTTCAAAAGCCATATGGCCTGCTGAGACACATTACTCCAGTTTAGGCTTGACGATGCCCAACTAGCTAAGTAAGGTACCTGCGTTGGCCTCTGATTAGGATTATCCACCAGCTGATATAAGGTATCCCATGCCTCTGTTCACTTAGAGCTGGCAACCCAGAAGCAAACAGAAAACACAGTGGCAGACTCTCCCTCAACAGAGGCCCACCAGTGCAGCAAGTCCAGGATCCATAATCAAGCTCAAATCCGTAAACAAGTCCAGTATAGTAGGTATAAATGGTCAGCACCAGGACCCTGTGAAGTTGACCACTCCTCAGCAGGGTTGAAAAAAAAGAAAATAGTGACCATAGATGACCAGATCAGTAGGCCATACTGAACTGGCAGCCCTCCCCTTCCGTTCCCTTCCAAAAGAGAATATCTTTTTTGAAAGGTACTAACGGCCTGCACCACGAGAAGGCGGGGTCGGACATTAGGTGCTAGACCTGGCCGGTTCTGTGCCTCATCACTAGGGATTGGTACACAGCTCTCCTTCCAGTTTACACCTAGCTACCATTTACAAGCCATCTGGAGAATACTTATTTTCAAATACATTGAAGAAACTAGACTTTAAAAAGTGGACAACATTTCGGGGCCTTCTGCTGCGTAGTTGAAAATATCTCTACAATTATGAGAACGGTTTTCATTTTTCCATACGATTACTGAGAGGGTGGCGGTGGCGGTTGCTCAGTTCTCAAGTTCGAGTCCCAGCTGGGCCATCGTTGATAATCTCCGCAAAACTCCCCACCCTGCCTTGGTCGGTAGAGGACACCGATGGGCTTGGAAAGGCCACGTCCGTCGAATGGGACATTACGTCGTGGCTCCGTATGCAGAAGAGCCATACACGGGGTACGTTAAAGAAAACACTGGATGGCCTTCACGGAGGATATCAGTTGTCTTCTAACGACTATCCAATGCTTCCCCTTCGCCCAACCTTCTCTGAGCCATCTGGGACCTTGTGACTGGCCATTTAGCTCAGAGGTAAAACTACGAAGCCGCTCCGAGAGTCGCTCAGAAGTAAAACAATTAACTGAAAAATGAGCATTTTACTTCGACAATAATCAAAAATACGATACTTCTATGTTTTTATATACAAATTATTATTTACTATTTAAAACTACTTACTAATAATTGCCGATTGCTTAGTCCGCTAATCGTGTATCCGCCCCTAAAATTTTCGATTTTAGTGCCCTCTAACTGTGTAAATTGGAACAAATATAATATTCAGAAATATATATATATATAATATATACCCCCTCAAGCAGCTGCTTGCCACAGAGGTCTGACAGGAGCCTGTTAGTTTATATCCCATAGTAGAAGGTCTGTGAGGATGGCAGGACCTCAGCAGAAAAACGACACATATATCCATGCCTTACCTGGGGCTCGAACCCAGGTCCCTTTGATCAGTAGCCAAGCGTGCTAACCACTCGGCCACGGGACTAGATCAGTAGCCTAGCGTGCTAACCACTCGGCCACGGAACGGCAATATTCAGAAATAATGATTTTTAATTAGTGCTTATCGAACAGAAAAATTATTTTAAATTTTATCTCTTAAGACCAAAGAGTTGAATGTCTACAGATAGACGATAAAGTAAAAATAATATTTTTTTTATTAAGTTAAAAAAAATTTATAAGATATAGATGTTTGTTTTTTATCTCGTTTCCAAGACGTCCCCTGGCCGAGTGGTTAGCGCACTTGGCTACTGATCTAAGGGACCTGGGCTCGAGCCCCGGATAAAGCATGGACGTTTGTGTTGTTTTTCTGCTGAGGTCCAACCATCCTCATAGACTCCTACTATGGCATATAAACTTACAGTCTCCTGTCAGACCTCTGTGGCAAGCAGCTGCTTCAGGGGGTATTTATCTTTTATTTATTTATTCCAAGAATCTCATCTCCAATGCTCATCATCATCATCCTCAAGCAGCCATGGGCTACGGAGGTCCAACCAGACCGTACAATGTAGTTCTCCAAGCAAGTCTGTCCTGAGCTACATCTGCTGCATCTGGCCACTGCACACCAATTCTAATAAAGTCCTGCTTGACATTGTCTGCCCACTGCATCCTTGGTCTCCCCTCTTTCTGAAGCCTTCAGCCACACTGTTCATAACCCTATTCGTCAATCTATAATTATCCATACGGGCAACATGGACAAATCAATGGAGTCTCTCTCTGCACAATATGCTGCTTAAAGGAAGTTGCAGACTCCTTTGCCTAACCTCATCATTAGTTACAAAGTTAAACTACCTGATTATCCAAGATACTGCCTAAGCGTCTGGAATCAAAAGCATCTAGTTTCCTGTTATCTTGTTTACAAAGTGTCCAAGTTTCACTACCATAATTAACCCTAGAAAGAATCAAACTATTATACAGTCTAATTTTAGTCCTTAGGTGTATACGCCTATTTCTCCACACTCTCCATAGATTCTTAAAAGTCCCGGCAGCAATCCCTATCCGTCTGTTAATCTCATGTCGCACATCACCAGTATCTGTTACATAGCTCCCAAAATAATTAAACTGTGACACCTGCTCAAGACGGCAACCATTCAGATTAACTGAATCACAGCCTGCCTGACCAATTTTCATCACTTTAGTTTTCTCTCTGTTTATAACCAAACCTACTATCAGTCTCATCAACAGCTCTAATGAAAGAGTTCATCTCATCAACATCATTTGCCAAAATGGCTAAATCATCAGAATAATCTAAATCAGAAATTTTCGTATCTCCAGCCCAATTAAGGCCAAAATCTTTCCCTTGAAGTGAATTTCACATAACATATTCAATGACCAAACAAAAGAGAAAAGGAGACAAAATGCACCCTTGTCGAACACCAGAAGTAATGCTAAACCAATTGCTACAAGACTTACCAACTCTCACACACGACTCAGTGTTATTACAGAGAGCTTTCATTATGTTAACTAACTTGTCTGGTATACTATATGATCTCACAATCAACCATATAAAAGTTTCTTTGATGTCAATGGTAAGGCAACTTCCATATAATATGGCTAACACTTGCACTTATATAGGGTTACAGCAGCAGTCTTAACGCTTGTCGGAAATTTTGCTGCAATAAATAAAATAAAAATAAATAAATACCCCCTCAAGCAGCTGCTTGCCACAGAGGTGTGACAGGAGCCTGTCAGTTTATATGCCAAAGCAGAAGATCTGAGAGGATAGCAGGACTTCAGCAGAAAACAACACCAACATCCATGCCTTACCCGGGGCTCGAACCCAGGTCCCGTAGATCAGTAGCCAAGCGCGCTAACCACTCGGCCACGGGAACCTTTCATTAATGCACTCATATCCTAGAACAGCATCACTAGCGTGTCTGCTGAGAAGCAAACCTACGTCTTGATGATGTTTATTATCGTTCCTCCCTAAAAAGAGAAATTTAAAATTATTTTTAAGAATCTGACCTTTATCTGTCCATCTGTTTATCTGTCTCTTGCAAGCCGAGAATATCTAAGCTATAATGGTGGAATTCTTGTGTGAGGACATCAAGAGAAAAAGCTCTGTGCCGAGTCCTCACATTCCAACTACCTATGGAGAGAAAATGGTTAGTGGATGTTTAAAGAAACTATGTTTATTGAGAGAGGGAATGCAGACAATATCAAACAGCCCCCTAATCACAGACATGGGGCAAAGATCCGTTCCCCCACCACTAAAGGCTGAAGCCATATACACTGGAAGACTCTCCCCAATGTAGAATTTGACGATGCCAATAGAAGCAAAGAGTTCAGGTGCCTGCGATGACCTCTGCTCAGGATTATCCAACAGCTGATAAACATATCCTGTGAATCTGTTCACTTGGGTCTGTCAACCCACAAACAAACAGAAAACACAGCGGAAGATTTTCCCTCCACAGAAGCCCACCAGTGCAGCAAAATCAGAATCCATAATCAAGCTCAGAGCCATAATTCCGTTCAGGTTGGTATATGTGGTCAGCACCAGGACCCTGTGTGGTTGATCACTCTTCAGCAGGGTGAAAAAAAAAGCACTATTAAAGTTATTTAAGGGCGCTATTAAAGTTATTGAAAATTTTCAAAATTGCGAATCACAATATTTGTTCGACACCTATCCAACCCAAAACGAATTTTTCATTTAGCTCTAAAAGTAAAAAAAAATGATAAAAGTGAACTTTGTGTAAAGACTGACAGATAGGTGGAAAAACAGATGGTCAGACAACAGAGAGACAGACAGATAGACGAACAAATACTGGCATAGGCAGACCACAAAGTGAAAACATTAGCTTGTTTTTCAAACGAATCTTAAAAGAAATTATTTGTTGGTTTTCAGTTACCTCATTTCACTTTTTCAGCCAATTGCCGTGTTCTATGGAGTTTCCCGGAAAAAAAAAATATTAATTAATTTATTTCTTTGAGTGAAATTTTTACACCCAATTGCAGCGCAGTGAGGCATTCATAAAATATGACAGCTTTTATAGACAAAAAAAGTGGTAGAAATATATAAAACTATAAAAAATGAGAAATTTTAACTTGGTTCATACATTAATTCATAGGCTTTCGTCTCACGGTACCAAAAACATGACGTCCATAAATCATGTGACTCAATCAACCAATGGCAGTGAATCACCGAGATGGAAAGAAGGATGTATAAGAAGAAGAAGAAGGCCAGCCTCAGATGATAAATGGACCATATGATAAAGGGGCCAAGGTCCCTTTTACAAAATGGTCCAGCTTTTAAAGAAGGATGTTAGACTCAGATGATAAAGGGGCCAAGGTCCCTTTTTGCAAAATGGTCCAGTTTTTAAAGAAGGATGTTAGACTCTAACTATACACTTATTTCCCTAGTGCAATTGTATTGATGTTTTCAAAAAAAATATATATATACATAATTATACTCTGTAACAATAGACTACAACTCCAAAAGTATCCTTTTTCAAAAATGATTACTAGTGGAGGCAAACCATCTGCCTGACCAATTTTAATCACTTTAGTTTTCTCTCTGTTTATAACCAAACCTACTATACTACCAGTCTCATCAACAGCTCGAATGAAATAGTTCATCTCATGAGCATCATTTTCCAAAAGAGCTAAATCATCAGCATATTCTAAATCAGAAATTTTAAGATCTGCAGACCATTTTAGGCCATCCTTAATTGTAAGAGATTAGGGGCGATTTTGAATATTTACCTTACACTCTTCTTACCAACTTCCGGCCAACATGGGCCACACAGTGATCACACACGCTATAATTTTCACTCCCAGAAGAATTATACTCCAAATCTCTCCTCTCCCCACCCCCTTGCCACAAAACTACGACGCAGCACTTCCTTGGCACGAAACTTCAACCACCTCCTTCATTATTAGGCGGTCTGCGGCCAAAAGCCTATCGCCAACATGTAGGGTCGCTAGCACTTCACTGTACTGGTCTCTATTTTTTGACGCACACAAAAAAACTTTTTCTCGTGGACCAGATGATAAAGCGGCCAAGGTCCCTTTTACAAAATGGTCCAGTTTTTAAAGAAGGATGTTAGACTCTAACTATACAGGACCTCTAGCTAGACTTTACGAGCATATTTATCTAATATTTTCTAGTAATTGTTGTAATCACAACCGTAGTCGAAAGGTCCAAGAAATTACAGTAAGAAATAGTTTACATCTTTTCAATTTTCAAAGTTATTTGATATTGTGTTTTCTTTTTCCTTCTGTAAGATATTAACACCAACATAACGAAAAGTAGAATGGACTTCTTGCTATGAAAATCTTTTTTAAAAAAATGTGATTTTTGTAATTATGCTCACAAGGATGTAAGATGCGTAAAGTAACCTAAATGAAAAGCGTTCATTGTCAGCCCTTTTATTGTGTTCAGAATATGGATTCTTTTCAAGGCCTATAGTTTTACTTTAGGTTTAAAGCTAAGTTTTTAGGGGCGTAAATAGGCCGAAATTTGTATTGTTTTTCGTGCGATTTAATTTTATTTCTTTATATGTGGCATAAAAGTTTAATTGTAACAAACTGTAATAAATTACAGACTTGTTTAAAGCACATTTATTTGTTTATATGAGAAAGTTTTGAAGAAGGTTTAGTGGTAAATGTAAGAGTATGGGATTCATAATTTTCACATCTTTGCTTTTGTTATTCTTTAATTGGACTTCTTTTTGGGGGGCTACTTTGATTCTGGTTTTTAACCTTAACTCACTTAATGTGTTCTTTGACACTCAAAACTTTTCAAAAATAGTAGGAGGCATGGCTTCGTTCTTTTATTAGTTAGGAAAATATTAGCATTTGTTAACAGTAAGTAAATAAAACTTTTAACTTTTATTCACTTTATAGTTAATAGTTTAGTGTGTAGTTTTGTGTGTCTACTGCTTATATTTAAAGAGATACTGAGAAAGGAAAAACACGATTCCGATACATCTTAAAAAATTGTTTATATTGTGTGTAATGTCGGAAATGTGAATATCAAATTTAATATACTTATATGTATGAAAATATTTTATTGGCAAAAAATGAAAAACCAGTTAAAATTCTCGTGACTTTCACTAATAGTAAACAGTACGCTTGCAACTGCTTTCACTAATAAAATGAACACTGGTAGTCACAGCTTAACAAGTGGAATAATCGTCGTTAGGAGTTTGGCTGATGTACAAAGATATTACTCTTGTAATAAGGCAAACTTGTTCATTGTTTTATATGAAATAACCAACTTGAGTGGCAACAGGCTGCCAGTGTATTTAATCCAATTCATCTTGACTTGCTCGTTTCAATAAAACAGTGGTTTCTAGACTAAAGGGGTTGGTACTCACTCATTCCTCCGAAGTTAGCAAGTTACGACTTGTTTGAAAGTTTGCCTAAATTTGTCATTACGTGTTAAAAACAAATGCCATATCATTTCTCTCTTTGCTGGAGGCAAATTAAGTTTGGCTTGTGAAATCTGTACGTCATTGCTTTGGAGCTTACCAAAGATGTGGAAAGAGCAGCAGAGCACGTCACAGTCCCCGGCTGTCATTTTCTTTGATGCAATGTAATGAAACGGTCCTTTTTGTTCATTTCCACAACCCCCCAAACTCTAACCCAAACAGGGGTTTCTAGAAAAAAGATTCTTTTTTCATTACCATGGTGCATTGTAAACAAATGCAACGTAACAAAAAAAAAATGCGATTCCACTAAAACATATCCCTCACAACCATGAATTACTAAAAAAATTTTAATTATCAAACAACAACAACAACAAAAAAAAAAGCAACATAGGCAAAGAAACTACTACAACACATTTTCCATCCCATCTTGGCTACTGAACTAAGGGACTTGGGTTCGAACCCCGGATAAGGCATGGATGTGTGTGTTGTTTTTCTGCTGAGGTCCTGCCATCCTCACAGACCTTCTACTATGGCATATAAACTGACAGGCTCCTGTCAGACCTCTGTGGCAAGCAGCTGCTTGAGGGGGTATTTATTTTATTTTTTTTATTTAATACCATATGTTTGTCTTGGCATTATTACCATATGTTTGTTTTTGGCCTTGCATTATTAAAATTAGTTTGGAATGATGAGATTGTTTTTCTTTTTTTTCTGTAATACAGAGTTTGGCAGTGCATTGTTAATGATATTTGTGTTTTTTAGGATTGTTGTCTCTGAGGGATTATTTAGTTCTAGGGTTTTTCTAATAATGTGGATCGAAGGCGAATTATTTGTGATTTCCTTGTTTTTTAGGTTGTCTCTGATGGGAATGTTTAATCCCAGGAACTTGTGTACTGCAGATCGGTGATATATGTTCTTTACTTCTTTGTTTTTTAGACTTCTTATGACTTGGGTGTGATTATTTTCTTCTGGGGGCATTTTTTATGCAGTCAATCAGTAGTGAATTGTTTATATTTTCAGATTTGTTTCTGAGATGACACCACTTCAGTCCGGGAGATTTTTGGAAGTGCAGAAGGGTGGTTCATTGTTTAGCAGTATGCTTGGATTAAATGGTTGATTCTGGTTGTTTGATTTATTGTGAAATGGCAGTTCATCGTTTAGGTTATGCATTCTTTAAAGCAAATATTTTGTTAAGTTTTTTTTTAAACTACCAAATGAATATTTGTTAGCAATAAAATGCTGTTGAAACAGATAGCCTTGTTTGTCACTGACTGACACTTGTTTAATGATATACACAGTTATGAAAAACTATCTTACATGCAATTCATTCTACTGGTTTTATGTGTAAAATCAAAATTTTATATTTAGAAATAAATGTGTATGATTTTATGTTTTGTAGGGTTCTTATTTGAAAAATTCTTCATGCTAGTAATGCAATTTTTTAGGTTTCGTTCACAGTTTTTGTTGATACATTTTTCATTAATTCAAATCATTTATTCAGTGTTGATCTTTATGGAAGTAAAATTATTATAGTTGTTTTGGAAAAAGGTGCTGGAAACACTAATTATCAGAGCCAAATGCAGTCTCATATCCATTGGGAACTAAATGCTAAATGCCATGATAATTTGCTATAATAATTTATTTTTTCCCCACAGAATTTGGTCACTTTAAATCAATAAATAGTATCCACAGAGTTACCTGTTGAGTTTGAAATCAATAAATCATTAAAGAGTTTTGTGGGAAAACATTTTGCCAACATGCAAGATTCGAACCCACTACTTTCCAGATACATGCTAGAGTGTTCGAAGACCATTAAACTAATGCTGGCTCTGTCTTTTTCACTAATCTAACCTTATCAATCTCCTCATTGCTGCACTTGACACCATCAGTGACTGGTAAAGGTAACTATTTCTTTTTAATGTTGCACAGAGTAAGTTGTAAATAAATAAGTCACTCATGCTAATAAGCATTACTAATGATCGATCAATAAATAGTATCCACAGAGTTGCTCATTGACTTTGGAATCAATAAATAGTTTTGTGGCAAAAACGTTTTGCTGACATAGGGCTCCAGATACATGCCTCCACATTTGCTCCAGATACATGCCAGAGTGTTCTAAAGACAACTAAACTAATGCCAGGTCCATCTTTTCTTCCACTGATCTGACCTTATGAGTCTCCTGCTATTGCTGCACTTTGCGCCATCTGTGATCGATGAAGGTAACTATTTCTTTTTTAATGTTGCCTGAGTACTATTTCCATTCTATTAAGTGAAAAAAAAGTAAAGGGTTTTTTGCAACAAAAAATTGAACAAAGGGTTGGATTACTTTACCTCTGAGCAGCACTTTTTTGCACACAGTAGGTTAAATGGCCAGGTCACAAGGACTCAGAGAAGGTTGGGGGGGGGGGGGACCCACTGGACAGTTCTTGAAAGACATGGTAGCTTCCCATCAAGGCCATCTGGTTTTTAACCTTAACACACTATGTTAGTAAATAAATCGCTCATGCTAATAAAGTTATTAATGATTTAATCAATAAATAGTATCCACAGAGTTACTTAATCTTATTTTGGTACATTAGTGGCCGAGTGGTTAGCACGCTTGGCTACTGATCTAAGGGACCTGGGTTCGAGCCCCGGAATTAGGCATGGATGTGTGTGTCGTTTTTCTGCTGAGGTCCTGCCATCCTCTCAGATCTCCTACTGTGGCATATAAACTGACAGGCTCCTGTCAGACCTCTGTGGCAAGCAGCTGCTTGAGGGGGTATTTATTATTTATTTATTTATAAACACAGTAATGCGAATAATTTTATTTAGAGCAGAAAGTAGACATTTCTTTATAAAAATAAAATAATAAATACCCCCTCAAGCAGCTGCTTGCCACAGAGGTCTGACAGGAGCCTGTCAGTTTATATGCCTAGTAGAAGGTCTGAGAGGATGGCAGGACCTCGGCAGAAAAACAACACAAACAGCCATGCCTTACCCGGGGCTCGAACCCAGGTCCCTTAGGTCAGTAGCCAAGCGCGCTAACCACTCTGCTATCTTTATAATTATCATAAACTCTATAATCACCTTAAAAAATTTCTTTTTGTTTTTTTTTATTCTTGAAATGTTTTCATTCTATTGGGATTCTTTCAGAAATGAGCTACATTACTATTTCCATTCTATTAAGTGAAAAAAAAAAGTAAAGGGTTTTTATGCAAAAAAAAAATTGAACAAAGGGTTGGATTACTTTACCTCTGAACAGCACTTTTTTGCACACAGTAGGTTAAATGGCCAGGTCACAAGGACTCGGAGAAGGTTGGGAGGGAGGAGATCCACTGGACAGTTCTTGAAAGACAAATGGTAACTTCCCATCAAGGCCATCTGGTTTTTAACCTTAACACACTTCATGTGTTCTTTAATGTACATAGGGTATGGCTCTCGTGCACACGGGGCCATGGCTTAACATCCCATCCAATGGACGGTGTGCTTTCAAAGCCCATCAGTGTCTACTACTGACCAAGGGCAAGGCGAGGAATTTTACAGAGATAAATTTCAATGCTGGCCCAGCTGGGACTCAAACCTGGGAACTGTAAATTACAAGCCTAGCATGCTGCTGACTGAGTCATCCCCACCCCTTAAAGTGACAGAATAAATTGCTTCTATCTCATGGTTGATTGTAGAAACATTTTCTCTGTGCCATAGAAAGGTTATAATTGAATATTTTATGTATATTTTCTGTGGAGATAAACATCTGAATTGATGTATTGAAAGTATGTATAGGTGTTTTCATGGGAAAATAAACTAGTCTCACAGCTAAGAAAAATGCAGTAGTCCTCCCTCCCTTCCCCTACCCCCAGTTTATGCATTCATATTGTTTTGCATGAACAATCCAAAAATATTTGGGTAATGACACAAATTTGATCTTCATGTTGTATAGAAATTTTCAATAAAAACTTATTATCCATTAATTTTCCTTAAAATTGAGATAGCTTCACCAGTATTTTGGCCTGGTCTTACTATTTTATGTTACATATATTAGTAATATTCCCAGAATTGGCCATGGAAGGGATATGATGTGTTCAAGTCAATTGTGGGGAGGGGAAATAACCCCTTAAGTGTGCCACTTATGTATTTGTAGATGTAGCAACCCTAGAGACATTTTTTTATCATAAGATTTGATTCAGGCTTTAATTTTATTACCACTATGTTAAATATGTAATCATTTTCAATTTTCTATATTTAGTTTGAAACTACAAAGTGATTAAATTGGATTTACATATCTAAATGCCAGCAGGAGTTTCTTGGCCACGATACTTAACATTTGGAACAGCAGCTTTACTTTCAATGTTAGCTGGTGCACAGACAATACATGTTATATACAGACCTTTAGATGTAAGTTTCTTACAAGTTTACATATGGGTAATTATGAATAAATTTATATTTTCTCAAAAGTACTTATTCAAAAGAAAATATGCTTTTGGCTCTTTACATCATAGCAACTGTATAGAATGTATTTTGTAATATATATTGTATAATACATCTTTCTAATTTATTTTTGAAAATATATATTCAAATATGCATAGTAATGTAATAATGGCAGTTTAAGATATTTAGATTAAAAGAAAGACATATGCAATGGATTTCATGATTATATGCAAGAAAGATAGTACCATCCATACTGATGCCCTTTCAGAATGTATTAGATTTTGTTCCCATTTGTTAGAATACTCTTTACAATTGCTTGTTTCTGTAAGTGAGTGTGAAAGAGTTCTCACAAATGAATCTGATTATCATGCCAACTTTGATCTTCACTGTTGATATCCACCATATTTTCTCTATTGTTTATTAGAATGGTTGGACTTCCACTCATACTTTTCAGTGCACTGCAGTATGCCAACTGTTGCTTAGTTTTAGGTCATCATTTAGCATTGGATAATAAAGAGAAAAAAAATAGAATTGCCTCAAACTTGATAGAACTTTCTTCCATGTTCGAAATTTATTATAAGAATTGTATTTTTCTTTTTAAAAATTATGTTTTGTGGCCTTAAGGTTTTTTAGCTCATCATCATCATCATCCTCAAGCAGCCATGGGCTACGGAGGTCCAACCAGACCGCGCAGTTTAATTCTCCAAGCATATCTGTCCTGAGCTACATCTGCTGCATCCGGCCACTGTACACCAATTCTAACAAGGTCCTGTTTGACATTGTCTGCCCACCGCATCCTAGGTCTCCCCCTCCTTCTGAGGCCTCTAGGCACACTGTTCATAACCCTATTCGCCAATCTATAATTATCCATACGGGCAACATGGCCAAACCAGCGGAGTCTCTCTCTGCACAATATGCTGCTTAAAGGAGGTTGCAGACTCCTTTGCCTAACCTCATCATTAGTTACAAAGTTAAACCACCTAATACCCAAGATACTGCATAAGCATCTAGAATCAAAAGCATCTAGTTTCCTGTTATCTTGCTTACACAGCGTCCAAGTTTCACTACCATAACTAACCCTAGAAAGGACCAAACTATTAGACAGTCTAATTTTAGTCTTTAGGTGTATACGCCTATTTCTCCACAATCTCCATAGATTCTTAAAAGTCCCAGCAGCAATACCTATTCGTCTGTTAATCTCATGCCACACATCACCAGTATCAGTTACGCAGCTCCCAAGGTAATTAAACTGTGACACCTGCTCAAGACTGCAACGATTCAGATTAACTGAATCACAACCTGCCTGACCAATTTTCATCACTTTATTTTAAAATAATTGAAAAAAAAATTCTCTGTCATTGAGCAATAAAATTTCAGAGTTTATCCTTCAAACTATTTGGATGTTGAAAGTTCTTAGGAGAAAACTCTCAGAAGCTTTTCGGAGCAAAGACAGCGCTCCGTCTTCAGTGAAGTGATGTACTGATGCTGGGTCCGTTTAGACAAAGAGCTTCTTTCCACATGTCGTGTAGGGTGATTCCAGTGTCTCGGTTGCAGGTGGGGACGGACGAGGTCATTATTTCAATAGCCTCGCGGACTATGATTCCGTAGAAAGTGGATGCGCGCGCAAGAAGTGTGGCGTGCTCCCAGTCTATTGTTGCCGTGTGTTGCACTGCTAGCTCAGAGGCGGCCGTCGTTAGCTTCTTTTGGCTGACATCAGCTTTGTGCTCCGCGAACCTTTCTTGCAAAGAGCGAATGGTTTTGCCGATGTAGTACACAACGGAATTATCCGTCAACTGTAGGGGAAATCGGTATACGCCCGATTTTTGAAGGCTATATTTGTCCCTGTCCCTTTTGACTAATTTCTTCAAATTTGGACGGGGCTGAAAACAATTTTTATATTATGGGCTCTGAGTAATTTGTGGACCGATTCACATAGGACAGGGACGTAAGAAATGGGTCCATAGACAAAATTATCAGCAAATATAGAAACGAAAGCAGAAGAGATTCTGCTCTCATCCCAATCACCGACCCCAAGCGTACTATTTTTGCCGGACCCATTTCTTACGTCCCTGTCCTATGTGAATCGGTCCACAAATTACTCAGAGCCCATAATATAAAAATTGTTTTCAGCCTCACTCCAAATTTGAAGAAATTAGTCAAAAGGGACAGGGACAAATATAGCCTTCTTCAAAAATCGGGCGTATACCGATTTCCCCTACAGTTGACGGATAATTCCGTTGTGTACTACATCGGCAAAACCATTCACTCTTTGCAAGAAAGGTTCGCGGAGCACAATGCTGATGTCAGCCAAAAGAAGCTAACGACGGCCGCCTCTGAGCTAGCAGTGCAACACATGGCAACAATAGACTGGGAGCACACCACACTTCTTGCGCGCACATCCACTTTCTACGGAACCATAGTCCACAAGGCTATTGAAATAATGACCTCGTCCGTCCCCACCTGCAACCGAGACACTGGAATCACCCTACACGACATGTGGAAAGAAGCTCTTTGTCTAAACGGACCCAGCGTCAGTACATAACATCACTTCACTGAAGACGGAGCGCTGTCTTTGTTCCGAAAAGCTTCTGAGAGTTTTCTCCTAAGAACTTTCAACATCCAAATAGTTTGAAGGATAAACTCTGAAATTTTATTGCTCAATGACAGAGAATTTTTTTTTAAATTATTTTAAATTAATTTTTGAGCAAGAAGGTCTTTTAATTGTATACTTCATCACTTTAGTTTTCTCTCTGTTTATAACCAAACCTACTGTACTACCAGTCTCATCAACAGTTCGAATGAAAGAGTTCATCTCATCAACATCATTTGCCAAAAGGGCTAAATCATCAGCATAATCTAAATCAGAAATTTTCGTATCTCCAGCCCATTTAAGGCCAAAAGCTTTCCCTTGAAGTGAATTTCGCATAACATAATCAACAACCAAACTAAAGAGAAAAGGAGACAAAATGCACCCTTGTCGAACACCAGAAGTAATGCTAAACCAATTGCTACAAGACTTACCAACCCTCACACATGACTCAGTGTTATAATAGAGAGCTTTCATTATGTTAACTAACTTGTCTGGTATACCATATGATCTCACAATCAACCACAAATTATGACGATCAACAGAGTCGAAAGCCTTTTTGAAATCAACAAAGCTAGCAACCAAAGGTTTCTGAAACTCGAAACATTTCTCAAGAATCTGCCTAAGTGAAAATATCTGATCTACACATCCCCTACCACTTCTGAATCCACATTGCTCATCACGCAATTGCCGGTCAACCAGATTCTTAATTCTATTAAGCACAATCATGGAAAGAACTTTACCTGGAACGGAGAGTAGGCTGATACCCCTATAGTTATCACAAGAACTGCGATCACCTTTTTTGAAAATAGGGATAATAATAGCTCTGGTAAAATCTTTAGGAACCATGCCTTTATCATAAAAGTTATTCAAAATTTCAGTCATCCAAATGGTAACTGAAACATTCCCAGTTCTAAGCATTTCCGTAGTAATTTCATCCACCCCTGGGGATTTATGAAGTTTAAGTTTAGAAATAGCCAAACTAACTTCAGATTGTGTTATAGGGCCAACATTAAAGCCACCAATGCATCTATCATCATTGCAAACAATGGGAGTAGAACTAACCACATTGTTTAGAACATCACTGAAATGCTCAGCCCACCTAGCCATGACAGAATCCTCACCTTCTATAACCTTGCCTTGTTTATCCTTCAATCCCTGTATACCTGTTCGTTTTCTACCACACAAAACATTAACTATCTGGTACAGCTCTCTGCTGTTGTGCTGTCTAACTGCTTCCTCAGCTTTGTCAGCAAGGCCATCAAGCCAAAGATTCTTATCAGTAGCTAACTGATCCTTTACACGTTTATTAAGCTCTCTGTAATCCTTTCTATTAGGACTAGTAGGGTACTGATTAAGGACATTCCTGCAGTTCCTTTCTGAAATAAGCTCAAGTGCCTTATCACTTAAATAATTCTGCCTCCTCTGCTCCTTTTTCCCTAAAAGAATACTGTTAGTTTCCAAAAAAGCCTGTTTAAAATGGCCCCATTCTTCCTCAACTTCAGTATTAAGCAAACCATGACTGTCATAATGACTAAGTAACCTATCATGGTAAGCTTTAGCTATAACTGGGTCTTTCAGAGCTTCAGTATTAAAGGTAAATTTTTTAACCCTAGCACAACACTTTTTAAGTTTAAGTTGCAAGACACTTTTAACAAGGTAATGGTCAGATCCAATTTCAGCTCCCCTATATGCCCTGGTATTTCTAACAGAACTAGCCCATTTGCTGTTAATTAATATATAATCAATCATATTCTTATGCAGCCCATCAGGTGAAACCCATGTGTATTTATGTATGTCGCGGTGTTGTAATATGTGTTAGTTATTCTGAAACCATTGAGTTTACTTACCTGTAGGAGACGTTGGCCATTGCCATTGCAGCTACCAATACCAAAAGGGCCTATTACTCCTCCCCAAAGGTCAGAGTCGGTACCAACTTTGGCATTGAAGTCACCAAGAACAAGGGTAATATCTCCTTTCTTGACAGAATTGAAAATATCCTGAAGTTGTCTGTAAAACCTATCCTTCTCATCCTCATCAGAATCCTCAGTGGGGGCATAACAGCAGATAACATTCAAGTCTTTAATGCTTGTCTGAAATTTTGCTGTAAGAAACCTTTCATTAATGCACTCATATCCAAGAAGAGCATCACTAGCATGTCCTCTGAGCAGCAGACCCACGCCTTGGTGATGCTTTCCATCCTCCCTTCCTGTAAAGAGAAATTTAAAGTTATTTTTAAGTATCTCACCTTTACCTGTCCATCTGGTCTCTTGCAAGCCTAGAATATCTAGGTTATAGTGCTGGAATTCCTGCATGAGGACATCAAGAGAATAATCTCTATGTAATGTCCTCACGTTCCACGTTCCTGCAGAGAGAAAATGATTAGTAGGATTTTTAAAGAAATTAGGTTTATTGAGATTGGTAGGGCCAACAATATCAAACAACCCCCTGATCGCAGGCATGGGGCAAAGACCTGTTCCTCCTCCGCTAAAGGCTGAAGTCACCGATGCTGGTAGGAACTTCAGGCACCACCTTTTCAAGTGGACTTTTTCAAGAACCATATGGCCTGCCTGAGACACATTACTCCAGTTTAGGCTTGATGATGCCCAACTAGCTAAGTAAGGTTCAGGTACCTGCGATGGCCTCTGATTAGGATTATCCATCAGCTGATATAAGGTATCCCATGCCTCTGTTCACTTAGAGCTGGCAACCCAGAAGCAAACAGAAAACACAGCGGCAGACTCTCCCTCAACAGAGGCCCACCAGTGCAGCAAGTCCAGGATCCATAATCAAGCTCAAATCCATAAACAAGTCCAGTCTAGTAGGTATAAATGGTCAGCACCAGGACCCTGTGAAGTTGACCACTCCTCAGCAGGGTTGAAAAAAAAGAAAAAAGTGGCCATAGATGACCAGATCAGTAGGCCATACTTCACTGTCAGCCCTCCCCTTCTGTTCCCTTCCAAAAGAGAATATCTCTTTTGAAAGGTACTAACGGCCTGCACCACGAGAAGGCGGGGTCGGACATTAGGTGCTAGACCTGGCCGGTTCTGTGCATCATCACTGGGGATCGGTACACAGCTCTCCTTCCAGTTTACGCCTAGCTACCATGTATGAAATGAAAAACTACCTACCTCACTGGCCATATTTTGGGCTCTTTCAAACTTCTGACACCTAATTTTTTTAGAAAAATAGGTTGGTGTATGGCAGTAAATCCCCCTTGAAATTATCAGTTCCAGGCAACCGGGCACTAAGTTACCAGCAGATAAAGAAGTAAGTATTTAATTTCCATGAATGTGTGAATAGATCAAATAAAGAGAATTAATATTGCTTTACCAGAGTAATTTTTTATGCAATACATGTTGCCACTTGGAGGAATTTTATCACTTTGTACTAGGTAAAATGTCTTATATGGGTATCGCAGGAGGAAAAATTAAGCTATTAGATATAGAGGTGCAAATTACCAATTGTGACTGCATAGCAATGAACCAGAGTAGTAAGGTAATATGTAGAGGTTTGTAGAGATTAAGTTGTTGCACTTCACCTAATACTACCGTAGTTGTTTTTTACTTGTAATAGTGCTGGCATTCAGTATCAATATACAATAAATGTCTTATTTTCTAAGTTGATAAAAAGTAGCTTGCTGCAGAGGTTTTAACCAGTTAAATGAGTTCATCATCATCATCCTCAAGCAGCCATGGGCTACGGAGATCCAACCAGACTGTGCAATTTAGTTCTCCAAGCAAGTTTGTCCTGAGCTACATCTACTGCATCTGGCCACTGCACACCAATTCTAACAAGGTCCTGTTTGACATTGTCTGCCCACCGCATCCTAGGTCTCCCCTTCTTTCTGAGGCCTTTAGGCACACTGTTCATAACCCTATTCGCCAATCTATAATTATTCATATGGGCAACATGGCCAAACCAACAGTCTCTCTCTGCACAATATGCTGCTTAAAGGAGGTTGCAAACTCCTCTACCTAACCTCATCATTAGTTACAAAGTTGAACCACCTAATGCCCAAGATACTGCGTAAGCATCTGGAATCAAAAACATCTAGTTTCCTGTTATCTTGTTTACAAAGTGTCCAAGTTTCACTACCATAACTAACCCTAGAAAGAATCAAATTATTATACAGTCTAATTTTACTCTTCAGGTGTATATGCCTATTTTTTCACACTCTCCATAGATTCTTAAAAGTCCTGGCAGCAATCCCTATTCGTCTGTTAATCTCATGCCGCACATCACCATTATCTGTTACATAGCTCCCAAGATAATTAAACTGTGACACCTGCTCAAGACTGCAACCATTCAGATTAACTGAATCACAGCCTGCCTGACCAATTTTCATCACTTTAGTTTTCTCTCTGTTTATAACCAAACCTACCCTACTACCAGTTTCGTCAACAGCTCGAATGAAAGAGTTCATCTCATCAACATCATTTGCCAAAATGGCTAAATCATCAGCATAATCTAAATCAGAAATTTTTGTATCTCCAGCTCATTTAAGACCAAAAGCTTTCCCTTGAAGTGAATTTCACATAACATAATCAATAACCAAACAAAAGGGAAAAGGAGACAAAATGCACCCTTGTCGAACACCAGAAGTAATGCTAAACCATTTGCTACAAAACTTACTAACTCTCACACACGACTCAGTGTTATTACAGAGAGCTTTCATTATGTTAACTAACTTGTCTGGTATACTATATGATCTCACAATCAACCATATAAAAGATTTATTTGATGTCAATGGTAAGGCAACTTCCATATAATATGGCTAACACTTGCACTTATATAGGGTTACCAGATGCCAGTGTTCTAAAAGGAGGACAAAAAATCTAGAAATGGAACAAAAAGGGAGGACCAAAAGGCTAGAAATGGAGGGCAAAAAATCTAGAAATGGAACAAAAAGGAGGACCAAAAGGCTAGAAATGGAGGACAAAGGGAGAGCATGCTCTATCTTATCAACTAAATCTTATAACTAATTTGTTAAATAAAATAAGATTTTTCCTATTAAATGTAAAGTACTGAGTAACAGTTGAGTCAGGAAAAAGCATAATATTTATTAAATATACTTTAAAATAGAGATATTGTGCCAATTTTTATTTATACTTGATAAATAATCAAAAGTTATTTTGTCCAAAGTGGCATAATGGCTAGTAACTATCTGATATTCCAGGAGGCGAACATTTTTTTTTTATGAACCCTGACTGAGATAGCAGTCAGCAGTGATTTCAGTCTTGTAGTGCATGCTCTTTTATGAGAAGGCTACTACAAACTAAGAGTAGTCCTTAATTTTTTCTCTGACTTTTATGTTGCAAAAAAAAAAACTGCTTTCAACTTTCATAGTTCCATCCATCTGTGGGCAGAAGCAAAATTTTTTGCAATATTCTGAAATTCATACTTTTTTGGTCTGGCAGAGAGTTAAAAAAAATAGCAACTTTTACAATATTAATAAAATTAATTTAGCTTTCACAATTTTCATTTACAGTAAATTATTTTCACAGTTAGCAGTAAATTATAGCCATGGGTTACGAGAAATTTAAAAGAAAGTACATAAAAAAGTGCTTTAATTTCAGTTTAAAATGTATTAAAAGTTTATACAAAAAGTAGGACATTTCATGTTTTTATTTTTTCAAAATTCTCAGAGAACATGAAATTAAAAAGGAAGACATCCTCCTTTTGGAGGAGGACATATGGTAACCCTACACTTATGAGAATTCTACTTAACCTTTCGAGTGTCATGTCTGATAACATTTTAGATTAACTGCCACCCTATCTGGTGGCAAGTACCTGCTAGAAGGGGTATTTATTTATTTGAAATTTTTTGACTGTTGCAAACTGTTTCAATTATAAGTTATTTTTCTGTGTTTATCTTAGTAAATAGCCTGTGATTATGTAATTCAAATATATGGTTTGTTTCCCATTTGTTAAACTGGTACTCTTGCCAAAAGTGTCTGTTTACTGAAACTAACACAGATTTTTCATGCATGATCTATTTTTTTCTGCTCTTCAATGATGTATTATAGCTTGTTTTATTTTTTCTTCTCTGTTATAGGATTTACCTATTCTGGTTGAAAAGGAAAAGGAGAGAATGAAAGCTGCATATATTGAAACAAAAGAATCATGACTACAAGTAGTGTAGAGATGCATTTGATTAATATATATAAAATTGCAGAACTGAAGATAATAATTTCTTGCATTTAGCATACTGAAAACTAGCAAGTTCTGAAATATGCCTAATGTAAAAAAAACATAAATTATGTAATTAAATTTTTAAATTCATATTACACATCTTTCAAATATTTTTCCCTATCTGCATGACTTCAAAAGTTGAAAAATAATTTAATTCATAATTCAAACAAATGTAAAAAAAAAAAATTATGTTATGCTGTAAGTTAAAAATGCTTCATTGCTGTGGTGTTACATTATGCTGTAAGTTAAAAATAGCTCTAAATTAATGAAACCAAACCATATCAATACTGAGCCTCATTAGGAAGGGAAAAACTTGCTCTTATAAACCATTAAGGCATAGTTTGGCTCAGTCAATGGCACTCCTACCTCGTAATCTGATATTCCCAGGTTCCAGTTTGGTGTGCATTACAATCACTGCTAATCCCTGTTCTTCCCTCAGTGAGAAAGGACGCCTTTGGGTTTGAAAAGGGTACTGTCTGTTGGATAATATGTTAAGCTGTGGCCCTGTGTGCAGAAGAGCCATACCTCATGCACTTTAAACAATATACTTAATGGAGTCTTCCATGTCTCCTAACACCTGAGGGAAAACTGTTAAGTAAGCTAATATTTGATATTACTCAAAGTGTTGGGGAGAAAATACAGTGAGCTTCCCTTTCACAACCTCTGACCTATTGGGTCCTTGTGACTTGGTCATTTAGCCCATTGTGTACACAAAGTTCTAAGAGGTTAAACAAACTGAAGCCCTTTTTTTTATTTAAAAAAATCTTAATTTGAGTGAAAATTACTAGAATAATTCAGAGATACTAAAATTTATTGAATCACATCTTTATAAATGTTTTTTATTAATAAAAGAATGAAAATGCTTAAAAAATAAAGTGAATGATGCTACACAAATTCACAGCACATTATTGATTTTCTAAGCATTTAAGCATCTAAAAGTGATTAAATGCTTAGGAAATGAACGATGCTAAATTTTAATTACGAAATACTGTAATAGCATAAAGTTATAATCAAAGGAAATATTTTTTGCATAAATTACATGGAATTTTTTTTAACTTATTATTGGTCTTGAAGTCATCTGCACTATTTCAACTCGTCTCCAGTTAAAACTAAAAGATTCTAGTAGCTTTGTTGATAAGTTAAGATTATGCCACATCTAGATGATAGAGACCATCTAATGAAATGAATCACATGGCACTCAATTGTGCTTCAGATGCAAATATAAAATGGATACCATGAATGCATTAGTGATTCAATAGAAAAGCAGAAATTGGCCTATAATCAGTAAATACTTCTAAAATTTGCTGCAAAAAAACAGTTTCATGTTGCAACCATAACGTTGTTTAGGGAGGTTTGATCATTTAAAAAATTTTTAAATCTTATTTTTAATTGCTAGTCTATTCCATTTCTGACTGGTAGATGGTGCCACAAGTGACTACTGATCAGTGAATTAAATGATAGTCATCATTAGCTGGAGTTCAGTCTACTCCTGGGATAAGTCGGTGGTAGAGCACCTGCCATACAGGGTAATAAGTAGTGCAACCAAACTGAAGTTTATGCAAATTGTTTCAAAATAGTTGTAATTATTTTCCCTCCCACTAGATGACACCATAAGACTAATGAAAATTATTGGATATGCTGACTGCAGTGTAACAGGAACAAAATATCAATATTCATAGAGGAAGTGATATTTTTTCCCCAGGTACAATGTGTTTTCATTCTGAAATATTATTTTGATAGTCATTGGTGTGCACATGTTGCCAAGGAGTTTTGCAAGAACTATCTGGCTGCTGCAGTCCTTTGGAAAATGGCGATAGCCAGATTAATGAAATGTTTCTGGGAAACAGGATCCATTTCTGACAAGAGATGGTCTGAGAGACCTACCATGTTGACCGATGCTAAATTGGATGATCAGAGAGCATTGCAGCAGCTCTGCACAAAAAGTCTGAGGAAACAGTACAAGCAGGAATATCTTACGGAAGTGCTCAGAAAACTGCAAGACGGACACCTTCATTCATATTACTTGGTCCAGGAACTGAAGAACCTGACTGAAGGAAAACGTATAGTCTAGTCTTGATGGCTTTTGTCATTTTTTGAAGAACATGGATTAGTGCAGCTTAATAATTTGTTTTTTTTGTTGTTTTTTTCAGTGAAGAAGCTTGGTTCCACCTAAGTGGCTGTGAGTAGTCAAAACACAGTATTTGGTTCTCCAAAAATCCACGTTTTCAAAAACAGTTCCTGCACTCTCAAAAAACCTGGATTTAGTGTGTGGTATCATGTAATGGTATCCATTTTTGTATGTTGGGATCCCACTTCAGGCAAAGCTTAATATTTTTTATAATTGCATTACTGCAATGAAATGCATTAGGTATAGTCATTTTAAAAAGATACCAATAAATAGTTCATTTTTAATCTTACTTAAATAACTTTTCTCTAACATATTTAATATAAAAGCCTGTAAAAAATGGCAGAAAAATGAATTTCTCCAAATTATGTTTCAATTATATGTGCTCTCATTGGCCAATATTAACAGAGATAATATGATTGGATCATTTTATCTCCGGAGTGTTTCTTTGCTCGCAAGCTAAATGGCCATGTCAGCGGGGGTGGCTCAGTCGGTAGTGCGCCAGGCTCGTAATCTGTAGTTTCCAGGTTCGAGTCCCAGCTGGGTCAGCGTTGAGATTTATCTCTGCAAAACTCCCCGCCCTGCCCACGGTCAGTAGGGGACACTGATGGGCTTGAAAAGGCTGCCGTCCGTCGGATGGGACGTTAAGCCGTGGCCCCGTTTGTGTGAGAGAGCCATACCCTGTACACGTTAAAGAACACGCTGGATGGCCTTGACGGGAGGCTACCATCTGTCTCCCAACAGCTGCTCCAGTGGGTCCACTCCCCCAACCTTCTCTGAGCCTTCGGGGTCCATGTGACCTGGCCATTTAGCCCATGGTGTGCAAAAAAGTGCCACTCAGAGGTAAAACAACCCAACCCATGGCCATGTCAGCTTGGAAAAGGGATCCACTGGACAGCTGTTAGGAGATGGAAGCATCTCATCGAGGCCATCCAGGGTATTTTTTCACCATTCACAAGGTATGCCAGCACATGAGGACATGGATTAACCCACCATGTAAGGAATGAGCCCTTTGTCTTTGAGGGCAGAATGGGAGTTAGAAAAATTTTTATGAAGGACAGTTGGGCCTTTAAACTGGAAATTTCAAATGAGTCTGGCCCTCACCAACTAAGCCAAACCATTCCCTCGATAAAAAGGAGTTTGCTGTAGTTAAAAAACATATTTGTTTCTGATTTAGGAGTTTGTTCATAATCTGATGTTCGAGTCCAATAGCGCCAGCATTATTTTTTCTGGTAAATGTTTTTTGCCGTCAGTGAGAAGCATGATACCAATGGGTTTGGAAAAGCTGCTGTTCATTAGATGAGAATTATGTCGTGTGGAAAAGACCCCTGTTCACATTTTAAAAAAATGCTCAATGGCCTTTATGAGAAGCTCTCATATGAAGAAGTGCCATCCTAACAACCGTTTGGTGAATCTCCTGCAACCTTCTCTGAATTTTAGGGTGTGTCTTCTGTTTGTAGATTGACAGTCCCAAGTGGATAGATTCACAGGATATGTTTTATCACATGGTGGATAATCCTGAGCAGAGATCATCGAAGGCACCTGAACTTTTCAATATACGGATATCGTCAAATCGGAACAGTACAAGCTGGTGGTGGCTCAGTGATAGCGTGGTTCAGTTGGACAACTGTGGGACCTTTGGTACGTGTGCCAACAACTCTCAATGCATCATGGCTGGCCATTTACACCCATTTAAGGCTCTTATGCATCCCAATAGAGATGGCATCTACCAGCAAGACAACTGTTCATCTCACAGCTCCAGGTTGGCTACTGCATGGTTGCTGACTTTGAAATAATCGATTGGCCACCTAGAAGCCTAGATTTTAATCCCATCGAAAATCTTTAGGATACTGTCGAGCAGTGTTCGGGCCCATGTCATCAGTGACCTTGAGATAATACTTTATCACAGCCCACCTTTACCGAGCAAAACTCGGTCTTCCAGATATTAATGCCTTGTACAGTGAAATAGTGCATTTTGTGTTTCAGGAGAAAGGCTTCTGGAGGTATCCAAGGAATTGGCAGTGTTAAGAGACGAATGTGAAAATTTTTTTGGACAATGTTACAATCTGTGCAAATTATTAATTCAAAAAGAAGTCAAAAAAGATCTGAACTGTTGTAAAACTGAATTTGAAGTAATTCCAGAAGATAAGCTGAAACTTGTACCTTTTGCAGTTAAATGCTGTGAAAGAGTATCCAATTTGGACGTTAATAGGAATGAAATCAACATCTGACACCCAAGAACTAAAATTTTTGAAAAATAAACTTATTGGAAATGAATATTTCAAACCTGATGATGATGATACAAATGTTTGTAAAAAAGCAAAAGTTATTACAGATATGGAAAAAATTCCAGCAGAAGTATAATTGATTTCTTTTTTATAAACATTATTGATTGTGCAAATAGCAAACATTCTGAAAAGAACTAGAAATATAAGCTAAAAAACTGTTCATGCAAAAATGCTATGCTGAAATCATTTAGTAGTAATTTAAGAAAATAAAAAACTAATGTAAATCATTATTAAGAAAACTAAAGTGGCAGTATTGCTTCTTAAACCTTCCAGTGTCCAAGCCTGAAAAACTTTTCTATCCAGAGACCAAGCTATTTTCTCCCTTATGCTCAGTCAAACAAAATTAACTTTAAAACTTTTTTGCAAAATAACAAATTGGCATGTTATATGCCAAAGTAAATCAGTATTCTGGATTTTCTGAAAATAAACAAAGAAAAGTTTAATTTTTTAATAGGACATTTTTTTTTTTGAATCGTAAAAAAATGCAACTGGGATCACAAAAATATTTATTTAAAAGAAAAAAATTCATCTTCATAAGCAGCCATGGGCTATGGAGCTCCAACCAGAGATCAATTTTGTTCTCCAAGCATATCTGTCCTGAGCTACATCTGGCCACTGCACACCAATTCTAACATAGTCCTGTTTGACGTGCGCCCACATCATCCTAGGACTCCCCTCTTTCTGAGGCCTTTAGACACTGTTCATAACCCTATTCACCAATCTATAATTATCCATATGGGCAACATGGCCAAACTAACGGAGTCTCTGCACAATATGCTGTTAAAAGGAGGTTGCCGACTCCTTTGCCTAACTTATTTAAAACTTCAGCAGATGAATTATGTTAGAAAATTTTGTTGAATTGCATACAATTACGTAGTTGTTAAAAACATGGCAAATTTTAATATAATTCCCAAAGCAGAAATTTTAGTTATGAAATTGGAATAAAATTTGCCAATTAGCAAATACTAGAAAGTCATGATATGTACACTGGTTATTTTGCAACAAAATTCGCAAAGTTATATACGACTATTAGAGGACATTACGAGACTCCCTGCCTTGTTTAGCATTAGGACTATGGTATATACATACCAGTGATACATACATACCATGTAAAATGGGTGCTACAGTTCTGCTGATATGACTAATTTAAGTAAGTCGTCATCCTCAAGCAGCCATGGGCTACGGAGGTCCAACCAGGCCTTGCAATTTAGTTCTCCAAGCATATTTGTTCTGAGCACATCTGCTGCATGTAGCACCATCACATTGCATCTAGCTACACACCAAATTTCCAACAAGGTTAACATTGTTGCCCACCACATCTTATGGCTCCACCTCTTTTTGAGGCATTGAATACACTGTTCATAACCCTATTCTATAAGGGACGGGGATGGCTCAGTCGGTACGCGCCAGGCTCGTACCGACTGGGCTGATCACGGTCAGCAATGGCTAGTGCCTTCAAATAGTGGTCTGAGGAGGGAAAAACCATGAACCACCGACAAGGTGGGGGCTGATCACGGCTCATCGATGCTAGAGGTGAGAGAAGGCTATCCCGTATGGTATGAGCCAACAGAAGGGAGGACACTGTGACGCAACTTGCCCATAATTTGAGGGGCGGGGAGTGGCTCAGTCGGTAGCGTTCCAGGCTCATAATCTGTAGTTTCCAGCTGGGTTAGCGTTGAGATTTATCTCCGCAAAATTCCCCGTCCTGCCCACGGTCAGTAGGGGACACCGATGGGCTTGGAAAGGCCGTCGGATGGGACGTTAAGCCGTGGCCCCGTGTGTGGGAGAGCCATACCCTGTGCATGTTAAAGAACATGCTGGATGGCCTTGACGGGAGGCTACCATCTGTTTCCCAACAGCTGCTCCAGTGGGTCCCCTCCCCCAACCTTCTCTGAGCCTTCGGGGTCCATGTGACCTGGCCACTTAGCCCATGGTGTGCAAAAAAGTGCCGCTCAGAGGTAAAACAACCCAACGCTATTCTATAATTATCCATAAGGGAAACATGGCCAAACCAATGGATTTTATCTCTGCAAAATATACTGCTCAAAGGACGTGGCCGACCCCTTTTGCTAACTTCATCATTACTTGTAAAGTTTAACCACCTAATGCCCAAGATACTGCGGAAGCATCTAGAATCAAAAGCGTCAAGTTTCCTGTTAACTTATTTAGAAATCATCCAAGTTTCACCACCATAATTATCCCTAGAAAGAACCAAACTATTATAGTCTGATTTTAGTGTTTAGGTGTATACGCCTATTCCTCCACACTCTCCATAAATTCTTAAAAGTCACAGAAGAAATACTTATTCGTCTGTTAATCTCATGCCGCACATCACCAGTATCTGTTACATAGCCTCCAAGATAAACAGACACCTGCTCCATTTCTAGAGTGCAACCATTCAGAATAACAACCACAGTCTGTCTGACCATTTTTAATCACTTTATTTTGCCCTCTGTTTATCACCAACCTACTCTGCTACCAGTCTCATTAACAGCTCGAATGAAAGAGTTCATCTCATCATCATCATTTGTCAAAAGGGTTAAATCATCAGTATAATCTAAATCAGAAATTTTCAGGTCTCCGCACCATTTAAGGCCAAAATCTTTCCCTTGCAGTGAATTCCGCATAACATAATAACCAAACTATAAAGGAAACAAACTGCACCCTTGCCGAACACCAGAAGCAATGCTAAACCAACTGTTAAAAGTCATCAACTCGCACACGATTGAGTGTTATTGTATAGGGCAAATCCTGGAAGTCTTCCTCATGATCCACAAAGCATTCTCGAACAATCCAGGCAGTGTGGCATGGCGCATTTCCTGCTGAAAGAAGGCACTACTAGAGGGATATACTGTTGCCATGAAAGGATGTACCTGGTCTGTAAAGATGTTTAAGTAGATGGTAGACGTAATAGTTTTTAGCACATCAATAACTGGACCCAAGATTTCCCAGCAGAACATTGCCCAAACCATTACACTTCCTCCACAGGCTTGTTTTCATCCCATAGGCCTCCTGATACCAACACATCCCCAGGTAAATGACGCACACGTACCCGGCTGTCTGCATGGTGCAACAGGAAACGAGATTCATCGGACCAGACGACCTTCTTCCAATCATTCAAGATTGTTTGTAATACAGTTTTGATGTTCGCATGCCCAATGTATTCATTTTCAATGATGAACCGAGGTTAGCATGGGCACTCTGAGCGGCCTGCAGCCCCATTTTTAGCAGGGCTCGATGTACTGTGTTGCGACACATTACACCAGAATTCAAATTATGGGTTTGTTTTACCTCTAAGCGGCACTTTTTTGCAACCATACGGGATACCTTCTCTCACCTCTAGCATCGATGAGCCGTGATCAGCCCCCACCTTGTCGGTGGTTCGTGGTTTTTCCCTCAGACCACTATTTGAAGGCACTAGCCATTGCTGACCGTGATCAGCCCCACAAGCCTTGCCGTCTCAGAAATGTTCTGACTTGGTAGTCTGGCCATTACAATTTGGCCTTTGTCAAACTCGTTTAAGTCTGTTGCCTTTCACATCTGAAGAACAAGAATAACACTGATTAACAGAGCTCAGTATCAGGTGTTTATACCGTTTCATGATCTACACACGCGCCGTTGTATACCGGCAGTTGCTTCAATTTGCATAAAGACGGGTCGTTAGGTTTTGGCTCTTCGGTGTTTTTTTTATGGGGTGCACAGAATATGGCTAATTGTAATACAGGCACATAACTTAATGTCGCATCCGGTGGACAGTGGCTTTTCCAAGCTTGGTGGTGTCCCATTTTTAACTTAGGGCAAGGGCTGGTGGCGACGGTTCGATGGTCTAAGGTGCCTTAGACCATGGCTTCTTAAACTTTTTCCACTCGCGATCCCTTTTCACCCAAAAAATTTTTACGCGACCTGGGTATATAGGTATATAAAATAAGTATACAAATCAAATATTTACTGATAATAAATCATAAAGAAATTTATTTTAAAACAATTCTTTGGTATACGTATAATTTTACCATTTATTAAAAACGAAAGCAAATTGGCGTACTAATGAGATAGCTGTGCTTGGTTATTTTTAAATAAAGAATAAAATGGCTGAATATTTGACAATGCAGGATGTAGAGCATCTTCAACGTTTTTCAGAGGTGATCGATATTTTGATTTTACAATCGTCAATGCTGAGAACGCCGCTTCGCATAAATACGTAATACGAAATGGAGAGAAGCATGCTTAGGGCCATTTCAAAATTGTTGGAAATTCTATCCTAATCCCAATCCAAAATTCATTTAACGATTTTTTTAGGAAACTCAAGTTTTAAACCTGTGTCACTTGATAACTCGGCAAATTCTTCTTAAACTTTTAATGCCAAATGACTGACGTTTTTAATTTCAATTGAGTATGGTTTATGAACCCAACTTAGTTTTTTAAAATAGAAATTTGAAGAGATATCTGAAACTGTGTCTCCAGACACTTCAGATGATCGATTGTAACACTTACAATTAAATCTTTGGGAAGGTTATTTTCAATTATAAAATCACCTGTAGCTCTAAACATTTCTAAAGAACCATTCTCCACCGTATTCTTCCACATGTTAACTTTTTTTAGTAAAACGTTCATTTTTATCTTTTAACATAAATATGTTACAATATTTTCCTTGAAACGACGTGTTTATTTAAATCATTGAGTTTTTCGAAAATATCCAACAAATAACGCAGTTTTGAAAGCCATGTCATTATGAAAAAAATTAACAAAATCGGATTTCTCCTCAGTCAAAAATATAACTTCATCTTTCAATAATCTGTTTAAACTTCGCTTTTTTGAGAGCCTCCTTACCTATGCATGTACTAATAAGCTTTTGTAATCGGAGTCCATATCTTTGCAAAGGTTTGAAAACAACTGTTAAGGGCACACGGCTTTTAATGAAGTTAATGATTTTGATAGTATCGCGAGGCACATCTAACTCTGGTGATATTGTTTTGGCTACGAGTGTCTCTCGTTGGATCATGCAGTGAATAAAAGTGATATGTCCATTCCCACAAGCTTTAACTTTTGCTACAAATCCAACATTCTAGTCCATCATTGCTCCAGCACCGTCTGTACAGACTCCAACACAATTTTTCCACTGTAAACCTTCATTTGTTAAAAATTCATCGACTTTAAGATATATATCTTCCCCTCTTGTGTGCCCTTCCAATGGGCGACAAAACAATAATTCCTCATGTATGCTTCCTTCATAAACATATCTTACATAAAATAACAACTGTGTCATGTTAGAAATATCAGTTGTTTCATCTAACTGAATTGCAAACTTTGGGCTGACCTTAAGCCTGGTAATAAGCTGCTGGAATTGGTCTTTACTAATTTCAGAAATTCTTTCGGAAACAGGATTCGATAAAGGAATTTTTCGAATTTCATCCCAATACTTTTTCCCATGAACTATTTCTCACATTTTAATAGCAGCAGGTAACACGAGATCTTCTCCTATCGCGTTGGGCTTATTAGTTTTTGCAATTAAATAAGAAATTTCGTAAGATGCAAGTAAGTACTTTTCGTTTGACAGTAACAAATTTTTTAAAACATTAATTTTCTTTATTTGAAGATTTTACAAGTCGTTCAAATTATTCCTTTGGTTTATTGCAGTACGCTGCATGCTTGGTATTAAGATGTCGTTTTAGTTTGGCTGGTTTTATGCTCTCCGCAACCTAAACTTCATTACAAATTAAGCAAATAGGCTTTTCCACACCATCACGATTATTAGAAGTAAATCAACATTGCAAAAATGATTCGACATATTTTCTTTTTCTTGTCAATTTAGGTGTACTACAACCTGGAAGCTAAGACTCTGCCGCATTGTGATCAGTATTTTTTCTCTTCTGTCTAAATTTAGCCACTTATCCATAATCAAACTACAATCCAAAGATATACTATTTTGAAACTTACATGCTGAGGAATGACGGTAGGAAAATATTAAAAGTGTTTATTTTCCATAATTAAACTATTATTTTTATAAGAGCAGGAAACTTTTATATGTAAAGACAAAACAATGCTTAATCATTGTTTCTGGCTGCGTCATTGATGTTGCGTGGCGTGACGACATGAGCAGTTCAATGTGCGCATGTTGTGTGTTAAACAACAAGGCTGCCGTGAAATCGCGCTGCCAGAAACACCTTGGATTCATTACGAATTTCATTTTGAATTAATTTTTGGTCGTTGCGTGTTCATAAACCTTTTACTGTTGCCAAATTTTTCGCGACCCCTACCTATGCCTTAGACCATCGAACCGTCGCCATCAGCCTTGTAGTACGTGAAGCATAAAATGTTGAGAACCGCTGGTCTAAGGTGGCATTAAATGAAATTGACTTATCTTGCTAGTCTTTGTCAGAGACAATATCCTGAGAAGCTTTTCATGGGAATTGCAGACCCCGAATTTATTTTAACGGACAATAATTCCCACCGTCATACAGCCAATTCCTCGAAAATGGTTGCAGTAGCTAGCCTATTCTCCAGACCTGAATCCTACTGAGCATGTGTGTGAACTCTTTAAAACCTTCCAAAATATTCTATTCAGACTTTCTCTAGTGGAATCTACCACCACCATATGATCCGTCTGATTAACGGTATGAGAAATCCCGATGTTTAAGTAGCTTTTCAATCATGCATCGTATTAACCTTTTCTTTCTGCTGAAATAGGTCTTTAAACCAATGACAGTCCTGCATTCATTTGCATAATCCATGGAAATCATTTGATTGAGATTGAATTGCTGTGCTTCACCGTTTATAAAACCCGCCCTGCCCACGGTCAGTAGGGGACACCGATGGGCTTGGAAAGGCCGCCGTCCGTCGGATGGGACGTTAAGCCGTGACCCCGTGTGCGGGAGAGCCATACCCTGTGCACGTTAAAGAACACGATGGATGGCCTTGACGGGAGGCTACCATCTGTTTCCCAACAGCTGCTCCAGTGGGTCCCCTCCCCCAACCTTCTCTGAGCCTTCGGGGTCCATGTGACCTGGCCACTTAGCCCATGGTGTGCAAAAAAGTGCCGCTCAGAGGTAAAACAACCCAACCCGTTTATAATGTTATAACTGACACTAGAAATCTGGCATTTCATTGTCATTTTGTTGAAATTTTCCAGAATTTCAGGTTATGATCTTCCAAGGTTATAACTGTCGATGTCCGAAATAGGCAGTCATTGTTTCAATTGGTTTCATGCACATTTCGACACCATTGTTAGGTCTAATATTCAACGATAATTAAAATTTTATTAATTGTAAATTAGGATATATTTAGTTGTTCTGTCTTCAGGGGATTCTTTGCCCACCGATTTGCATTAATAGTACATCCAATGACATACCCACGATTTTGGAACAGGAGGGATTTTGAATTATCACGCGAAAACGAGTTGCACAGAAGTAGGCGTGGCACTTCAAACCTACACATACTCGAAAACAAATATTATGCGCAGTATATTTCAAAAAATGCTACTTGTCAAATCGTGACCGGGAGGAGATTTGAACCACAAAACCGCGCGTCTGAGTATAACAAAAATCACCTGCATACCTGTAATACGTCGGGGGGGGGGATGAGGATATCTGGATTTCACATTTTTTTTTGGTTGTAGCATGGAAACAAAAACTACTCTCTGATAAAATTTAGGTCACCAACTGTATTATAGCAGTATTTTATTACTGTTTATATTTCGTTCGTTTTAAAAAGTAAACAGTCCCATGGCCGAGTGGTTAGCGCGCTTGGCTACTGATGTAAGGGACCTGGGTTCGAGCCCCGGGTGAAGGCATGGATGTTTGTATTGGTTTTTTTGCTGAGGTTCTGCCATCCTCTCAGACCTTCTACTGTGGCATATAAACTGACAGGCTTCTGTGGCAAGCAGCTTGCTTGAGGGGGTATTTTTTTTTTTCATTTAAAAAGTAAAGCACAGACGATTCAGGGACAATTCTTTTTTTATTGGAAGTGATTTCGAAGTCAAATAAAACAAAACTACCACAGGAGGATGTGCAAAACAGTTGACACTGAAAGACATAAAAATGAACATCAGTTGATACCTTGAGCCGGGTACAATAAATGGCAGGGAGGCTATACATGCCTTCTGCTGAGGTTGAGACATGTAGCCCATCTTCATAAACAACCATTCATAGCCGTCAATACAAGTAAAACAGAAATCAAAATACTTCAGTATATACAGTTGTCACAGTCCCAGATCTTTTACAAAGCATGTATATTTTTTAATCTATAAATCGTTTTTCTTTTTATTCCCAAATTTATTTTTGGAACACTTACCATTGCAAGTGAATCATTAATCCACTTTGAATACGATGCAAATTACACTTGTCTGTTTAGGTTGCTTGTCCTATGAGTGGAACTTGTGCTACACAATGTACTAATTGAGCAGGTCACAAGACTTGGAATAGGATTTGGGGCAGTCCCAGGGGCAGATGCAAAATAGTCAGCATGTCTTTAATGTATGGCTTTCTTGCACTTAGGTTTAGGATTCCATTTGAAGGATGGTAACCTTAGCAAACTCAATGCCATCCAGTGGTGGCTAGTGGAATCAGGGTGTGCCTGAGATACTAATAAAAAAGGCAGCTGCATGGGGTGCCAAAATCTTAAGAGCACTTTAACATTTTTGTACATAGAGTCAGATCTTCATTAAACTTTCTGAAGGAATTTGCAGTATATTTTGTGCTAAATTGATAAAATATATTGGGTGGGAAATCAGACCCGGATCTAGAAAAAAAAAATCGAATTGGGGCAAAAAAGAAAATCGAGCCCCCCCCCCCCCCCCCCCCCAAAAAAAAAAAAAAAATGTAAAAGATGGGATCAAGAGACTGGATTTCCCTTGCAGTATAACATTCCCTCCTCCGTCTTACAGGTCTATAAAGAATTTCTTGAAAAATGCGTTAAATATAAATTAGTTTGCTAAATTTTGCCACTATTACCTTCACTAGTATTATGATAGGGGGATGGGGTGTCCCTTTAGATCCGGCCCTGCGTAGGATGATAGAGGTTGGGCTCAGGGGTGTAAGGGTGCAGGTTAGTAAGATGGCTCCCTTCCTCCCTCATATGCAACTCTACTGAATAAGAAACTATATATAAATCTATCAACAAATATGTAAATTTAATCCTGAAATCGGTATATATATAATGATAATTACATTGAAAGATACATTTCTCCTCTTGATGCTCAGGCCCCTTTTGCTTTATTGTAGTTCTACTCCTGGTTTAAGGTGTACAATTGGAAATTTTAGTATTGTGTATAGGATTATGATAGAAACTAGTAATTTAAATGGCTATCTTCTTTAAAACAAAAAAAGCCATCACTATTAGAGTCGGTTGAAAACATTTTTTGTGGCGATATTGATAGAAATTAATTTAGAGATGCATTTAACTATAAAAGAAAAGTAGATATGGAATTCAGAAGTCTTATAATTAGTAAAAATTCTACTACAACATAGTCAAATGAGTTTGTTTGGCCACAGAATTATGAGTTACTTATAGTGAAAATTTTGTAAGGCATGAAATTGCACCAAACAGTATGGAGATAATAAAAATGGACGACGGTTAAGTTCTCAAGGTTTTGTCGTAAGTCGAAAACTAACCTAAAAATACATTTGTTGGGTTGTTTTACCTCTGAGCGGCACTCTTTTGCACACCATGGGCTAAATGGCCAGGTCACATGGACCCCGAAGGCTCAGAGAAGGTTGGGGGAGGGGACCCACTGGAACAGCTGTTGGGAGACAGATGGTAGCCTCCCGTCAAGGCCATTCAGCGTGTTCTTTAACGTGCACAGGGTATGGCTCTCCCACACACGGGGCCATGGCTTAACGTCCCATCCGACGGACGGCGGTCTTTCCAAGCCCATCGGTGTCCCCTACTGACCGTGGGCAGGGCGGGGAATTTTGCGGAGATAAATCTCAACGCTGACCCAGCTGGGACTCGAACAAAATACATTTGTACACAGAATAATCACTTATTGTTAGTGTTTGATCCTTCAATACTTACTAGAATGCATTACACTCGTTTACCCTCTCGCTACTGCTTACTAGCAGGTGTTTCAAATGCGGTAAAAATCTGCTGTGGGATATGGAAACAAAGTCGATACTATAAATAAAACAACTTATACTGTTAATGTATATGTTTGAACATAAATAATATAATACGTATTGTAAATAACAAAAAAGGAAAATTAGACCACGCTATCGACTTCAACGCCACGAATCTGCGCGAAATTAAAATTTTGGACGTACGGTCAAATTGTTCGTAAGTCTGAAAGTTCGTAAGTTGGACGTTCGCAAGTAGGGGAGCACCTGTATATAATTACTAAAATATACACTATCATGTGAAAAAATCTTTTATATACATAACATGCACGTAAAATAATTATACAATTTAGGCATATATATATTAATGTAAAGTATTATATATATGTGTGATCATGTTGATAAATTTTTTGCGACTATTTATTCTTTTAGTATGATGCAAATTTTTATGTTTAAGCTGCACCTATATCATTTGTACATGCTACTACTAAAATGTCTCCTTTCTCACTGGAAGCAGAGAAAATTTCAATGTTGGCACCTAAACCTGAAAAACTGAGATCATAACTGCACATTTCGATCTGCTGAAACAGAAGAATGGATTTATGTCCAGAAACAAAAATTGAACTGCAACAAATGGCATAGGTTTAAAACAAAAAAATAAATTTTACAATATATAAAAAGGCCTAAGTTAGTTGAGCATCATTGAATAGGGGCATTGTTTTTTTTAATAATCAGATATGTTACAAGAGATATAAATTCCTTGTTTAAGCACATAAATTTATTTCATTATATTCTAATTCCATATTAAAGAAACAGACTTTACCAAATCTTGTTTGTGATGAAGGTTATTATCACTTCCCAGTTGTTGATAGCTGATAGTAAAGTTATATCCTTCAGAATTTAATATCTACAAACTTTCTTTTTATAATGCTTAGATGTAGATGATTAAAAAAACACCTTTTTTCCTTATTCGATATTTCGTTAAATATACACACATTAATTGTACAAAATTATATGTAGGTATGTTATGTTATCAAGCTATCGCAAATACTTTAATTCCATTCACTTTTCAGATTAGATCACTAAACTATGTAATAGTCTTTTGATTATGCAACTGTACTGAAAAGCATAATGAGGGGGGGGGGGGAAGTCACCAGCAGTCCATAAATAATAATGGAGTCTCATTTAATTCTACTTATTGTGTAGCCGTCCCGTGGCCGAGTGGTTAGCACGCTTGGCTACTGACCTAAGGGACCTGGGTTCGAACCCCAGATGGGTTCGAACCCCAGATTAGGCTATGGCATATAAACTGACAGGCTCCTGTCAGACCTCTGTGGCAAGCAGCTGCTTGAGGGGGTATTTATTTATATATTTATTGTGTTTATTTCCTTCACTAGTGGGTGGAAACTAAAATGGATCAAAAATCTTTTTTGTTTATAATCTAAAATAAATTCAAGTTTTAACACTGAACATTTGTGTACTTTTATAACTTTTTCTAGAGTTACAGTACTTATACACTCAATTATTCTGACAAATGCATGGGACTGTGACAAAGTTGAATTTAAAACAAAGTACAATTAAATAATAAAAATGCCACATATGAAAGCTACATTTATTAATATATGGAAGTTTTCAGCTACCCCTCTGCTTGCTATGGACGTTTTCACCATGTTTATTGAATAATTAACAGGCAGGCATAACATAATTTCATTAACAGCACTGCAATGTGTGAATTAAAATATATGGATCACTTGAATATATTTTATTTCCAGACGATGCAATACTCAAAGATGTTTCCAGAATTAAACCGTTTCAACCTAAAATACAGCATAACTGCATTACTAATGTAATTAAATTACATATAATAATCTTGAAAACAAAAATTGTTCTAAAGCAACAATATGAAAGTAAAAATATTAGTTTCCTAATGTATAAAAAACTGCCACACATTATGTACACAAAAATTACAACTCTATTATGAACATATGATATTGCCATCTTACCTTGAAAATGAAATACTATTCTTTAAATGTTTTTTTTTTCATAAACAATAAATTAACAAATTACAAAAAATGAAAATTGTTAACGTGGATGCAGTTGACAAAAATATTTACATACATTAAAATTCTTGCACCTCTGATTAAACTACATATTCAAAGAGGAATGGGAACATGAGGTTTTATTAGATGAACTTATGTTTGATCATAGTGTAATATAATCATACAAATCTGTATAAACACTGCCATTTCTACAACTTAGATATAAGTGGTAAATTTTATTTAGCAATCGGATAATCTCACAACTTAGAGATGGGTATCCAACTTTTAACCAAGAAGCAGATATATACAGAAAAATGTTCATGTTACAACAACCCCTGTTATATGAGATTAGTATATATTACTAAATTTCTGCAAATATTGTGTGGTAAAGCATATGGAGACAAATATACCTCCCAGGCAGATGTTTTTTAGTTTTTGATGGAGCAGCATAAGACTTAAAGTCAATGATGCTGAAATTGCAGAACTTATACTTAGATGAACTGTGTGGAAAACTTCAGGGCACAAGTCATATAAATTTATATTCAAATTTAATATATCGATTGACTGATTATATCTAATTTTAAATATGTATTTATATGGGATGTGTCATGAAGTTTATATGGGATGTGTCTGTTCAACTTATCTCAGTTAAGTACTTCAATTTAACATTGTCAGATTTTAGCCAGTTTTTTTGCCATTCCATCAAAAACTGAGAAATATTGCATGGAAGTATATTTCTGCATATGCCATGCAAAATCTATTGGCATTTCTAAAAAATATAAGCCTGCTTTATCAGTTACTGAAAAAGCTGCAGAAATATAGTAATATATCTATAGACACTCCATAGATCTCTATAGACATAGAGGTCTATGGTCTAACAATATTACCAAATTATGGATATTTTCCAATCTACCACCTTCTTAGTTAATGAAATTTGAGGAATACTGAAGCTTAGCAAAATGGATACTATAAATTGTAAGACTGATTTTTTTTAAACTCTTTAGTTACTGTAATTGTAAAGTTTATTTAGCAATGTTTACACAGAATACCATATTATTATTTGCTAGGTGAACAGAACCTCAAAGGTTTAATGGTTAAATTTTGGATTGGAGATTCTCATTTATGAGCTATATATTTTGGACCACTTCATGACATGCAGAATTGATTCGATTGTGACTTTAAAACAATTATTTCAGAAATTTGAAAAGTGGCTATATATGCTTCCATTGCTTACACATATCTCTTGGTCCCATTTTAGAGAAAAATCCTTCCACATAACTTAAAAATAACCAGTATGAAAGTGGAAGGAAAAAAAGCTAACTTATATTTAAAAAAAAGGGGGGATATTGTTTCTTTTTTTTTTGTAAAGCTCTAAAAGCAGGCATAATTGTTTAAAATTATTGGTGATTTTTAACTGTTTGGCATGTAATTTCTGATGTATTAGTATATACATGTCAATCAATTTTGAGAATATTAGTTATGGTTCAAAAGCTAAAAATTAGGATTATATATTTCTGTGTAAACTTCTAACACAAATTTCTATTGGCATAGCACTTTTGACCCCAAAAGAACTAATAAACTGTAAAAAGTGACTATACCTGATTTCAGCAGGAAAATGGTTAAAACATTTGCACCATAAATAATTTTATGTAAATATACATATAAACTAAAAACAGTATAATGGCTAATATTTGAAAAGTTTTTTTTTAGAAATTTGGTAAGCATTTCATAAAAACTAGGTATACTACTATTTTAAAAATTAGCAAACCTTAAAAATTAGAATAATGTAATCATCATTCTGAATTCCAAAAAGTAATTCAGAAGATGTACAGCATTTGCATACTATACAATTGCATAAGCTAACTATTAACATCAATTAAATATAAAACATTATCAGATTATATCAAAATTAGCATAACTTGATGTAAATTTTATTGTTATTTAGGAGAGATTTGCTCCAATTAATGTTTTTGAATTGTTTTCTACACAAAAGTATTTTTGTTGCTGAGTTTAACTTAAAATACTTAATTGATGCTCTTATCATAATCTCAAGGAAATATGTGATGAAATTCATACAGTACACTTTACTAATTTCATATGTTCATTTCTACATGTGAAATTAGTCTGCTGATTTTACATGTAGAAAAAGTGCAATTTTTCAAAGAAACATATTTTTATGTTAAATATTAGCCCTTTGTAAACTATGCATATCTAAAGGAAAAATGTCAGACAAGAAATGAAAAAAAAAAAAGAAAAAAAAATATGATGCCAGCTTTAAAATAAATAATAAAAAAAAATCAAGTATGTAAAAAGCACTCCAAAGTACCAAAGGTGCATGTTAATGCTTTACCTCATAGGTCCTATTAATATATATAAAAGGAAAAAGTAGAAAAGTGTATACTTGGATAATGGCAGATAGATAAACTATCTAACTCAACAACCCAGTAAATACAAGCAATGACTGAACAAACATATTAAATTTAAAAAGAAAGCTATATTAGTTTCATAATATATGATATGAACTTAGTTGTAGAATTAAACTAAATGATTGGCTGTAAAATTTCATATGATAAATACATGGTAATTAAATATTTCAATACTACTTTATCTTGTTATATGAAAGAAAAAAAAGTGAATGACAATAAAAATAAATGCATCATTTCTCATTGGATTACAGAAGTTTGGCTTTTTTTTTTAATCGAAAATACTGTTATTGGTCATATTTGGATGTGCTTAAGAACTTTATGCTCTTGATAACATTAATTAATAAAAACAATAATCAGGTTCATTTTTTCAACAAAATGGCCTGCCTTTCCATTACTTGCTGTGTGAGAATGATTAAATCAACAATTTATAAGCTGCTGGTCTGTAATGGTGCCCTCCCTTAAGTGACCCCTCATTCACCAGCCCCACTGAATTTCTTTCTGTGGGGTTTCATCAAAGACACAATTTATCACCTGTCATTATCACTATCCATCAGTGAACTGAAGGGAAGTTGACTATCACCCAAGTAACTCCTGATAAAGGACATTCATTGGAGGTCTGCCACATCACCTTTGGCACCCATAGCATGTATATATCTAAATTTGAGGCATTTCTTTTTATTGTTATGCTATTTATTTACCTTTCCTTTAACCAATAGTTCTGTTTGAAATTGTAAAAGCTAATCTATCCAGTATATCATATTTATATATGAAAAAACAAACAAACTAATATTTAATTTATATTTACACCAAACTATATATCTCCGTCCCGTGGCCGAGTGGTTAGCGTGCTTGGCTACTGATCTGAGGGACCTGGGTTCGAGCCCCGGGTAAGGCATGGTTGTATGTGTCATTTTTCTGCTGAAGTCCTGCCATCCTCATAGACCTTCTACCTATGGCATATAAACTGACAGGCTCCTATCAGACCTCTGTGACAAGCAGCTGCTTGAGGGGGTATTTATTTTGTTTATTATTTATATATTTCAATCAAAAAAATATTACAATCACCAATAAAAAGAATAGATAAAAATTTATGCCATTAAGTACTTCCAATTACAAATTAAATTAATGAGCATTCCAAAGTTTTTTATTTATTTTTTTTGTTGATTGCGATTCTCCTAATTTAAATGAAGTTTGGTCCAAAGTATATTTTAACTTTGCATTGCTTACCCACATTTGTTTTATAGAATATATCTCTGGGAGCTACAATTCTAGCATTAAAAAAAAGTAGTCATGTTTAAGTCATAGATTAGCTGTTCAATTCATTCTTCAGATTTTGGAGAGTGTAAGCACAAGTGGCATATTGACAGCAGAAAGGAAAATTTGTAAATTATCTGCATTGCTATGTCCAGACTTTAATACAAGAACAAAAAGCACAATAAATGTTTTATACAATAAAGGATCACACTGTTGAATACATAAGAGCAAAGAATGGTATTTTTGTCACCTCCTAGCATGGCTTGTGGGTTGTTGGGTTGTTTTTTCAACATTAAATAATTTCTGCAAATTACCAAAATAAAACAGCAAAAATAAAATAACAGCACTCTTCCAATAATTACTTTTAAGTGCAACATATGCTTTGAAATATTTCCATCTAATATTTCTCACTTACCTTCCAAAATAAATTATTGGAAATGTGAGAGAAAAAAATTTCTCCTCTATAGTGAGATTAAAATTGATCTTCCCTGTAGCATGAAATATATTTTCCTGTCAAATGATTGATTTCAATCATTTCCACAACTTTATAGATCAAACAATAAATCTACAACACTTACATACATACACTTTAGCACATGGTAAATTTACGCACTCTGCATTTTCAAAGCATTTATGTTCTGCCTTATTTATTATTTTAAAAAAAAGCAAATTTGATTAAGAACCTTAAATACAGTGGTTAAAAGTAAAAAATATCTTAATTTTTTTTCTAATGGTGGGTGCAAAAGATTTGTAAGTTTTTTTAAAGTTCTAACCTACTCGCATACAGATTTTTACAATTGTACAGCAGAAAGAAAAAATCTATTAGGTGTAACAGACAACTGTATTTCCAGCATTTAATGATTTAACTACCCACACCCATATAACTTGGGTGCAACATATGACTTGAATATTTAAATACTGCTAGGTGTAAAAGCACCTTATGTACAGCACTAAATATTATAATATGTATACACAGATAAGAAAACACTTCAAGTTAATATCACTTTATTCAGAAAGCTGTTTTCTAACCTAAGCTTAGCCACTTATTTTGATCAAGTATTTTTATAAAATCTTTGTAATAGCTAGGAACACAGCATCCCCTATAATGTGGAGAGACTGCAACTGCAAAGAGTGTAGAATGCCTGTTTCCAGCTTTCTGTGCTTGCATTGTAAGGTCATGCATGCACCTTATCCAATTTGGCTATCAATAGCATTGCATGTCTTTACATATTAATTAGCAGGGCTGTCACTTTAATAAAAATGAAAAATTTGTACATTTTACAATAGTAATTGCCATACATTTTTAAATTGCATTTTCCTCTTTAAAATTATTGCCAAAAGATTTAAACATAAGCAATATATTTTCTGCATGAACAATTTTAGGTTTTGTTTCAAAGCAAAATAAAGAAAAAAAAATCAATATTTAAGCTGAAAAAATTTCATTGCAATTTTATTCAGCATTAGCAATTTTACTTCTTATCAGTTTATCAGTTATATAAAAGTCAAAAATATTACATTTTGAATGTAAAGAATAAGATTGTCTCATAACAGACATGCATGACTTCACAGCTAATTTTCTATAAAATATTCAATAATTAAAAAAAAAAGAAAAATACTTTCCAGAACAATATTTTAAAATATGCCAAAAAAAAATACGTAAAACACATTCTTACTCTTACATTTTGTATTAGACATATGGTAAAACTACCCAGTGTTGCACAATGCTTGCAAGTCTTGGAAAGCTCTTAAACAAAGTCTACTCTCATTGCAATTTAGAGTAGGTTATGTTTGATAACTGATAATTATAATAGTGATAACACATCCTTGATAAAGAAAAAAGATATACTTTCTTCTGCTAGAAGTTCAGAAGCTGAGGCATTACATGGATACATAAAGCAGAGATTTAATTTGCTTTAACTAACAATGCAATAAGCACTGCAGAACCCACTAACTGCTGCTTACATACAGAACAGTAAAATACTGTAAATTTCTTTGTTAAGTACATTGAAATGTAACTATATTGTTTTGCCTTTTATTTACATATTAGTAATCAATGAACATAAGCTCCTTAAAGGAAAACAATCTGGGATTGAAGAAAAATTAATAATAAATACTACTAGTTATTAAGGACATTCATAAATACTACACTTTTTTGTGTCCTTCCTACAGACAACAACAACAAAAAATGCATAATTTATTATTTAAATTTATATTCTATATCTAGTACTTTGGAGGGATAATTTATGTAAGTTGAACTGTAATAATATCTTTACAAATTCTTCACAAATACATTAAGTATAAGACAACAGCTCTATAGCAAATCTTTATTCGGCATCACTTCATTATGTAAACAGCTGTAAGCTATGGCAGAACAGCAGGCAGTGGGTCCCAATACTTGAAACAAGTTGTACGGACTTGCAACATACAGCAGAGGCAACACAGCTGCATTTGGACTCTTACAACTAGTGGAAGAACAGTGAGGTCTGTGCTAAGATTAAAAATACTTTTGATATTATAATAATGACTATGACATCTGCTCTAACAGTTCTCACTTCCACTCAGTGGCCAACCTGATGCATTTTTTGTCTGATGACATCAGTTCTCATCAATGGCAGCAGCTACAGCGAGGACAAAAGTTCACCCGTAGGGGAGTAAGAGATACAGCTGTAGCCTAGAGGCAAAAAGTTGGCCAGTCTTCTGTGATCCCACTCTAGTTCCACTAATGTGACAGCTGGCTCTGCTGAAGACTGACTTGGTGTATGGGTGGTTGTTGCTGCAGAATCTACACAAAGGTCGCTAGTGCAGAAGGAGACGTGGATTCCTCTTCTTTCTTTTTCTTGGCACCATACTGGCCAATAAACGAACCATCTTCAGTAAACTTGCTTGCTTCACCCTCCCCATATTCAACCATACTATCTGTTTCACTTTCTGGTCCTTTCACACTACTGTTGAGTGAGGTGCGACTACCCCTTACTGGTGGCTGATTATCAACTCTAGCGGAAAAAGAAAATATATGTATTATTACTGTTTTGAAAAGAATTTTCAACATGAGTATAATTGAGTATAATCAGAGTACTTAATAATATTGTTGTGAATTTTTAAAATGGATAGGCACTGAGCATGAGTATTAATAATTATATTTTCAAAGCAATTACAATACAATGCAAATTGTTACAAAAATATGGATGAAGTATCTTATAAACAAATTAACTACTATCATACATAAGTCATTAACTTTTAACTTTTTTTTTACAGAGCATATAATATCAGCTCTGTCTGTTCTACTAAAATACTACATCTTCACTTTGTTTGCCATGTCACTTGAATACCTTCAGACGTAAACAATCTGTCGTCCTGTGCTAATTCACTAAACTTTTGTTACTAACAACAGAAAACAAACACCCACGCACACACATATAAATATACTTCTTATTTTCACTTATCGTGTACTGATTCAGACTATCTGAATGTCCTTTCAGATCTCACAACTTTAACACACTGCACTTCTATTTTTTTGTCATTCTTCCAAATTGTTCTAAGTTCTAATTCGTTGGCTAAAATGAATCTCATGCAGAAGCACACACGAGTGTTCAAGTCATGTTATGTCATGAAGTCACCGTTGCTCGGTCATCTGTCGTAACAATATAATGAGCATAATAAGCTTCCTTAAACATTTTTCCTCTCATGCTGAATATATGTTAAAGGCAACAAAGTTATGAAGAAGTTTTTTTTAATACTCAACTACTATTGTAAAATTCTAGTCAATATTTCAGTACCAAATATGTGAATTATTGGAAGAATTTTAATGGGAATAGTTTTTTTGCAGCCAATAATCTGAGTTTTGGAAATACTAAATTCTAGTTTTAATTTTTTTAAATGAATTTATAAATGCAATTAGACATTCACTTTTGCATGTGTGTATGTGAAGGCATCAGCACTAGTTTTCAAGCAACAGAGTGCATCCAAGTTATAGCTAAATGCTTAATTAGAAAGAGTTTACATTTTTAATTTAAGCTGCAGTAAAAGAAGTATATTCAGTCACAGCAAACTGCGACAGGTTTCCATATAACAACTAACCTTTTATTGATCCAGATTAAGATGCTTCCATTCTTAGCATGTGAACAGAAAATGTCACTTAAAACAACCCCAACTGGTCTACGGGTAAGTGTTGCCACCTTTTGAAATCAAGCAACTCAGGAATATTTGAGACCTGTTGCTCCTAGCCTAAAGATATTTCAATAGATAGATGTGCTGACAGGAGTGTCAATTCTGGGAGAGGCATTATTAACAGAATGCTTATTTCTATTTGTAAATATACAAAATTTTCAGTTATTTTACAAGTAGATTGGCTAACATTACAATAGTCATATTTTAATGCAGCAATTTTGTTTTTTGGTTAACAAGACTACAGGTTTGTAATTTGGCTAACGGTGATTGCAAAACATATTATTCTGCCTACTCTCACTCATTTTTAACACCTTTGATCTTTTGCATTTTATTACATATTTTAATCAGAATTAAACTTTTACTTTTTTTTAAATTTAGACTTTTTCCTTTTGTTTTTTTATGGGTCCTAACATCTATTGCTTATTTTTGGATTTTAGATATTTTCACATGGGCTTTTCATGGCCGTCCCATGGCCCAGTGGTTAGCGCACTTGACTACTGATCTAAGGGACCTGGGTTCCAGCCCTGGGTAAGGCATGGATGTTTGTGGTGTTTTTCTGCTGAGGTCCTGCCATCTTCACAGACCTTCTATTATGGCATATAAACTGATAGGCTCCTGTCAGACCTCTGTGGCAAGCAGCTGCTTGAGGGGGTATTTATTATTATTATTATTTTTATTTTCATGCCCATTGTTGTTGCTTTACTGTTTTGAATCACTGTGTCACACATCTTTTATTACTTTTGTTTTTTGATTTCAATTTTGGTTATAGGTTTCCATGACTTTTATATCTTTACTTTTGCACTTTATATCTTCTTTGGTGAGGCATGGCCTTAGTTGCCCTTGCATAAAAAACCTCCAAGCAATCAACCAACCAATTTGCCTATCTACCGTCATAGACTGACCTGCTCAAACTCACTGAAATCAAGAAATTCCTAATAACATATAGAAAAATTTATTTTAGTTCAATATTCAGCCTTTACAAACTACTGTCATCTAATTTCTTTCAGTGAAAATTCTCTTAATGCATGTATTACTTGTGGGAATCAGGATTTTACCCACAAGTTACACTAGCTTTTCCTAATCAATATGCACTTCAAATATTCCATTTCACTTTTAAAAGGAAAATTAGCAAAAAAAAAAAAACATAATTTATACAGGGTGATTCAAAACTTATCGTTCAAATTTCATGGGGAGGTAAGGAATACGTCAGGAAACTGATTTCACATAGGAAAGAATGTCCGCAAATGTACGCATGCGTATGTAGAGGGCGCTGTGTGTACCAAACCAGTGTACAGCTCGCCTGACCACTCCCGCTGTCATCAGTGTACGAGCTGACTTACTAGTGATAAGATGAATCGTTTAACGCATCAAGAGCTAGCGGATATGCATCTCGCATATGGGGCAGCTGGCGAAAGCGGCCGCTGAGCTAGGCAAGTTTACGAAGACCGATACCCCAACAGAAGAATACCGCAGCATCAAATGTTTGCACGTGTGCATCGCAATCTGCGCGAACGTGGTTCACTGCGCAGCAACATACAGGATACGGGGAGAAGACGACTGATGCGGACTGTCAATGTCGCAGAACAAGTCCTACAGTCCATCGAAGATAATCCGAATACCAGCACACGAGCTATTGCTCAGCAGCTTGGGGTCTCTCAGTCAGCAGTGTGGCGGATACTACACGAGGAACGTGTGCATCCTTACCATCTGCAAAGGGTGCAGTTACTGCATCCTGACGATTATCCGAAGCGTGTGAAATTTGCACAATGGTTCATGCAGAAAGGTGTCGTGGACCCCAGTTTTCCAGCTTCTGTCCTTTTTACAGATGAAGCTTCATTCACTCGTGAAGGTGTGTTCAATAATCGTAAGCCCACACAATTCACATGTGTGGGCTTACGACAACTCGCATGGTACGAGAAGTCACGCTGCGCAACATCGTTTTGCCGTAAATGTGTGGGCTGGAATCATTGGTGACTGTTGTTGGGACCTTACTTGCTACCGCCCCGATTGGATGGCCGGAAATACCTAATATTTCTCGAGACAGTGTTACCGACTTTTCTGGGCGCTGTTCCTGCGCATATCCGCCGAGATATGTGGTATCAACATGACGGGGCTCCAGCCCATAGCACAATTGTTGCGCGTGATTACCTGAACCGAACATTCGGAGCTCAATGGATCGGTAGAGGTGGACCGATCGCTTGGCCACCCAGGTCACCTGATTTATCGCCCATGGATTTCTTTTTGTGGGGGGCCATGAAAGGCCATGTGTACGAGACCCCCGTTGACAGTGAAATGGACCTTGTTGCACGAATAGTGGCTGCTGCAGGCATTGTCCGTGATATGCCAGGCGTTTTTGAAAATGTTCGGCGGTCAATGCAACGCCGCTGTGAATCCTGTGTCCGTGTAAATAGTCGCAATTTTGAGCACCTACTGTGAACCTGTACTTTACCTTGTTGGAATAAAAGTCACATTCGTTACCACTTAACTGTACTGTTTCCTTGTGTTCACTTTACTTGTCCATTTTGTTCATGTAGATGACGTTTGCAGACATACTTTCCTATGTGAAATCGGTTTCCTGACGTATTCCCTACCTCCTCACGAAATTTGAACGATAAGTTTTGAATCACCCTGTATACCTATGCAGTATGCATAACTAATGATGCAGCGATTAATAACCAAATACCTGGAGATGACTTTCTAAAACCCAAATATTTTGGTAAAAACTGGAGAGATGACAACTCTACCCATATGTGAAATTTAATGCTCTAGTAAGTCACCAACTGCTTTATGGCAAGTTCTATGAATTCAATATCATATTGAGAATATGTTTTCTATACCAGTAAGACCCAGAGAATTCATAACAAACCTCGGATATGGTATACTTAAACCCAAAGAAGTAGTAACTCTATCTCTGGGCTCTATGCATCCTGCAAGTGTTCTGGGCAGCCCATAGTAAATAAAAATAAAATATCCATAGTAAGAATAAATAAAAATAATAAAAAAATATATTATTTCTATTTATGCTTTATATTTACATATATTTTCCAAAATAAAAAAGTCTACAAGTGCCAAAGTGAATTCCCATTGTTTAGAAGCAAAAAGCAGGTGTTTAAAAAAGTTTCAAAATCACACATTAGTCAATAAATACTCATGTGAAAAAAATTATTGCCGATGCAGGGGATCAAACCTGTAACTCTCCAGATACATGTCAAAGCACTCTACCATTAAACCGTATTGGATGATAATTTACTTCCATGATGAGACCTATAAATCTTTCACTGAATGGATGGATCACACATTATTAATCAATTCACTAAAAGTCTGTAAACATTCTTCATCATACAATATATAAACATATCTGTTTTTAAATTTTATGCTATTCTCATGCAAACATCAAACTTCAGAAAACAGCTTATAGATTAAAAATAGAAAATTCCGATAAAAATATGATCTATTTTTAAAACTGTCCTATCAATTTATGGGTTTCATGGCACTCTTTGAGAGATGTAAGAACCTTCCAATGACCTGAAGCAGATGCCAAAGCAGTGTATTTCAGACTGTCCTTCTTAGAACTGCCCAATCCCACTATTCACAGACTCTCCCACAAAGTGGTAGTAGGAGACCCCAGCAGTCAAAGAGAGAGAAGAGACAAAACAGGCCATCAAATATTCAAAATTTATGTGTATGATCCTATGAAGGTACTGAAGAAATGGAATCTTTACAGGGTGGTCCCTCACCAAGAATACTCCTACACTGAGAGGAGAGGGCTTTCAACATAGAGAAACATAAGCAACTATACTTTATCTATACTGGTGCTCAAAATTAAAGGATAATGTATAAATTCGTATATAACTTGAAGCATTTTTAAGGGAATGTAATGAAATTTGGTAAAGAGGATTATTAATACATTACAAATGCAAATGAGACGAAATTCATAATAGTATAATGTACATATGTTAAGATAATAATTGTGCAGTTGACATGAAGGAGTAGTCTACTGAGCAATACTTAAAGTCTGTTACGTATGACATGTGGTATGTTAATATAGAGTATGATCACCCCTGACAGCCATGCAGCTCAAGCAATGACTCCCATATCAATGAGCTCAAGCAATGACTCCTCTCGCCAGGAGGTGAGAGTTAGAGGGACACAAAATAGGCCTCCTGGCATAAAGGTATTGCTCACGAAGTCTCATGTACACAGTATGCTTTGAACCCTCATTACTGTAGCTGCTGCAAGCTCCAAAGACAGTTGCCTAGTGGTCATCACTCTGTTCCGTATGGCAGTAAGACTCATATAGTGACCGTCTGCAGCAGTTGTGTCCTAGAGCCACAACTGCTGCAGGCGAATCTGATCATGGACACTGCAGACTGCAGTGTCCATGATTGCATATGATATGTTTTCCATGTTATATAATGTCCTGATTGACAATGAACATCTCCTGTCTGTTGAAACTGTCTCCAGTGTTGACAGGACATTTTCTGGAACATTCAATGCTCTGGAAACTTCTGTCTGGGACTGACCTGCTTCCATTTTTCAAATAACTCTCCACTGCCGAAAATCATCCATATGTTTTCAGGACATAATTGCTCAAAATGCCATTGAAGTGGAAGCAAGAGTTGCCTAGAACAGTTATAAGCTGCGAATAGATTAGTTTTAATGCACTCCCAATTTGCATATTCCGGCTTACATGTGGCAACTGTAAATGCAGAATAGTTTTCTGTGTAGTGTATTTTCCATGTTCATCCATTTTCGCTGCATTCTTTCCATATATCAGCAGCTATATACTTTTTTTTATTATCCTTTAATTTTGAGCACCAGTGTAGGATCTTTATTTAGATAGTTTTCTTTAATGCTAATCACTAGATCATGAAACCATCCAAACCCATCTTTAGTATTTACTAATAGCTACTTATATTGATAGCTGATACAGGAAACCTTTGCCAATTGCATAGGTTATGTTCCTTGATAAGGTTGTCTTTGGGAAGACCATATTCCATAACTTATGAAAAAAAATGGATACATGGCCACAGAGTATATGAAAAAACAGACTTTTTTTTTGCAATAAATGCCTGAGAGTAAACACCTGCATATACATGTTGGATAAATAAATCAAAAAGAAAACAATAAAGTAAAATTCATGTTGTGTATAATAAATTCTGCTATAAAATGTAAAAATAAGTGTACCATGCATTATTATACAATTCACTCATCAATAGAGTTTTTGCTTGGGGGCATCGGCTGATAGTGTGCTACGCTTGTAATCTGATGTTCCCAGGTTGAATTTTAACTATGCCTGGCATTGAGTTCCCAGAACAATGGTTGCACACCATTGTTCTGGGAACACCAGAATAATTCTCAATGCCAGGCATAGTAAAAAGATTCCCCAATCTTCTTTTATGTGTTCAGTGAGAAAGGGAAAAATAACAGACTTGAAAAGTTTGCTGTCTGTTGGATAGTACATTAACCCTTCCAGTGTCCAGCCTAAAAAACTGGTTTCCTTCCAGAGGTCAAGCTATTTTTTTCCCTATGCTCAGCCAAAAGAAAATAAATTAACTTTAAAACTTTTTTTTGCCAAATAACTAACAAAAGGAATTATGGTATGTTATATGCCAAATTAATCAACATTTAATTCTGGATTTTCGGAAAATAAAATATATAGCAAAAAAGACTAAGTTTTATTTTAATAGGACATTTTTAGAGTCATGTAGTAAAAAATGCATCTGGCAACACAAATGAAAATCTATTTAAAAAAAACTAATAGACACAAATGATTTTAATGCACATGAATAGAAAAGCTATTTACTCTGAATAACGAAAAACATTTTTTTTTGGTTTCAAGTAATATTTCTCTCGTTTTTTATTTTTTTCTCAGTACCATACTTTGATAAAATTGTTCTGAGCCAGATAAACAAGTCAGCTTTAGAATTTTTTCAAAAAATAACCAATCAATGAAAATAGGTCATGTTATATACCAAATTAAACAGAATTTAATTACAAATTTTAAGAAAATAAATAATATAAACAAATTTACAAGCATATTGATTTTAATAACCCTTTTTCAATGTGATATGGTGAAAAAAAGATCACACTATACAGTTAAGACTTCGTTTTGGAAAACCAGATGAATAAAAATAGTTAAATTATATATTTATCAAAAGGAAATTTCCTCCCAAATAATATAATATTCAACCTGAAATATGATTTTTATTTCTTTTAACGATTTTTTTTTAGTATCATATATTTTAATCATGACCAGTGTTATACAAAGTAACTTGGACTTCTCACATTCAAGGGATTTTCTGAACTGGTTATGAAATAGGAAAAAAAACCTCTCTTTAGTATTTTTTTTTACTAAACATTATGAATTTTTCCATTAGATGTTGAAGTTTGGCAATCTTGGCTAAGTGCAGAAAAGTTTGCACACCGAAGCAAAAAAAAAACTACTATATCATCTGTGTGGCACAGCCAAGGTACTGGGGGGAGGGGGGGAAAATTGCCTTTAAAATCATACAATATAAACATAAAAACTTGCAATTTAAAAAAAATATTCTTCTAGTGGGGGGGGGGGGGGGGGGTGAAACGTTCACAGTGAGTTTAACGGAGGGGAAGCTTCCTGAAATTACCCTCCCACATGACATCTGATTTTCCATAGCAAGGAAGTCTATTTTACTTCTGTATCCAAGACATTCATTTTCAGAAAACGTTACAAATTCAAAGTTCTTTTACTAATAAAACAAGAAATAATAAAAGAAAAATTACATATAACCTAATTGGATGTTAAATAAAATATCTGCAACAACTTTTAAGCCAGCCTCTGATCTAGCATAACTCGGATAGATAGATAAATCAACCATTCAAAAGATTGCTAACGGAAATAAATCTACAGAAATGAATTTGCTTCCATAGCCAAGACTTCATTTATTTTCAGAAAATAATACCATATCAAAGTTTTACTAGAAAAGTAATAAATAATAAAATAAAAATTAACATATAGCCTAATGCGATATTAAAATATCCACAGCAACAAGTTGTAGGCCGGCCATACGATGTAGCATAACTATGAAAAAATCAATACTTATCGATCAGCCAAAATATCGCTAATTTCTGAAAATAAATCTACTGAAATGAAAACTAAGGTTTAAATAAAAAAATTAAAAACTAACTTTACAAAGGGAATTTAATATGCTGAACCAAAAATGTAAAAAACACTTTTAGCACAGGAACGGAGATAGCATGTGTCAGCCATCTGCCTCTGGTTTGCTTCAGAAGCATAACTAATTAAATGCAGCTGCACCCAGCATTTCTAAGAAGGATATATTCCAGTTTCGATTTTAATCAATAAACCAAATTAAGAGAAAAGGAGACAAAATGCACCCTTGTCTAACTCCACTAGCAATGCTAAAGCAATTGCTACAAGCCTTACTAACTCTACAATGGATGAAACAAAGCATTTAGCATTATTATGTTGTAATATTTGTTAAAAAATAAGGACAGAGCCAAAACTAAAAAAACATAATCATACTTAGCAGAAAATACAATATCCAAAATTTTGAAGGATGACATTAAATTTGAAGGCAATATATATAAACAATAGGATGCAAACACTGACTTCACAGTGAAAAGTACAGTATTTTTAACTGACCCACTTTTACTAGTAGGGTATACAGCTTTAATATATGAGTGATAACTTCTTACAATGTGTAACAAGCATGACAGAATAAAATGAAACTAAAACAATTCAGTACATTTATTTCTTCATACTGGCTGACCTGATCCTAATTCAGTATGTCAATTTCTACTACTTCAATAACTAATGCTTTTGAAAAAAAAATAATCATGATTATATCATTTTTCAGCAGAATCATTTTATTGAATCTAGAAATTTTGTGATGGTTGTTATTATAAACACAAAAAATGTTAATCAAATTGTAATATCAATGAGTTAACTCACTGAGGATGTGTGTCATTGAGGATTGTGGATTTCAATTTACAATTAATGTGCAATTAAAGTTCAATTTATGAAAAAGAATAGCTTCGGAACTTTGACACTTACGGTTTGGTATATTCATTAAAACCTCCATCTTCTGGATAGTCAAGATCTCTACCTTGGGCAGCTTCCTTTTCATGAACTGAATATTTTCCACCTCGGTTCCTTTTTATTAAACAGATTATGATGAGCAAAAGCAAGAGAAGAGCAATGGCACACATCATTCCAATGAACCAAGCAGCTGTAGCAAAATTTTCTCCAGATTCTGGAGCTTGTACAGCAGCTGGAACAAAACAGATTTCTTAATACTGTTTGTAAAATACTGACATTTATTTATTAAAATGAAAAGTACTATTTGAACAATATAAGTGATAACTTATAAAGGAGAATACTGTCTCACTGTCAGGCTTTATCACTCCATTGCAATTATTAGAATTTTCCTACTGTATAACTGCATACAGATTGATCTGAAGAACAATTATGCACCATATCCTTTACATTGTATTTACCAAATTGTTCAGCAATAAGATTAAAATTTTAGTTGCAAGATACATACTCATACTACCCTGCAACAGACAATATTTCTACTTTTCACATTTGCCACATATCTCTACTGCCATTATATGTAAGGATGCAAAAATCAACATTACTAATATTTAATTTTTTGAATGTATTATTCTTTTTTCATGTAAAAGTATACACTCATACTCCAACAGCCAATATTTTTGCTTTCACATTTGCCACGTCTTTCTACTGCCATTATATGTAGTGAGGAAAAATCAATATTACTAATATTTAATTTTTTTCAATATTATTCTCATTTTTGTAACTTATATCCCTTCCTTCAAAGCTTCTTCTCTGTTCCTTCAAGCTATTGCTCAATTTTGCTTTCCCTCAGTTAATTCAAATTTTTGTTTTCCCTAATCCTAAGTTTATCAATTCTTGTGCTCATCAGATATGATTTATGACTTATTATTTAATTAGTTTACATTCTTATTTGGTTTTAGCTATTCCTTTTCTTGCTATTGTTTTTATAACAATATCTGCACACCCCTTTGAATTTTTAGCTTCATAGCATTTATTATTATATATTTCTCATAACTATATAATTTTATTAATTTTTTATATATTTAGATTTGATTAATTTATATTTATTATCATATCTTATTAAATACTTTGTCCTTTGACAACTATCTTCACTTCATTCTGAAAAAAAGTAAACCATTTTAACTTCAGTGGTATCTGTGCAAATAGTTTGACACATTGATGTTAGCACATTGTATTACATCCTTGTCATCTTCTAGACGGATTTAATTAAATGTGAACTGTAGCTAAGATACAAAATTTTCTCTCTCTCTATATATAAATTTATAGTGCATTGTGAAGGATTTTAAACTGGAAAATAATGTGCATAATGATGATTATTTAAATGTAAATAAAGAAAACTTTGACTTACTAAATGCATCATTTACGTGGTTAGCAGTTAAATTTAAAAAGATCAGTATATACCTCATAACTTCAGAGAAAATAATGTAGAAATGAGCATTCTATTTAATAATGAGATTGTTGCTTATATATTGGTACAATCCTAAAGATCTGACAGAGGCCCCTTAAAATTTTAGACCTAGATGCTCTGTTGTTTAACAGATAAATTAACAATGGTTTTTTTCTTTACTAATTACATGCAAATACTTACTTTCTAAGCATTAGGGCAGCTAAAGCCCATGATATGGTCAGTAGGTACAATTAATCAATATTGACTATAATGGAATTTTTCTACTGGAGAGTACCCTTTGGGAACAATATTTTGCTCTTTGTTATCCTGCAGTGCAGTGTTCAGTGTGCTTTGATAGATATTTCTTCATCCAAGTGTGATGCCCCACCGTTCACTTTTGCTTTACCTTAACCAGTTTTGTTTAATTTACGTTATATTTATCATTTTGGGGATTTTTTATTTCCTTTTGGCATCACAGCGCTCACATCCAAAAGTTTCTAGGAGTTGCGCAACTCTGATCTTCCGACTGTACCGTTAAAGCTTGCGTCGTTCGTCATAGTATGTTAATGTCTTTCCCGGCATGCGCCGGCTCATTGTCAAAAACCGGTGGCCTGCGAGTCACTAAGGAGTTGTAGCATAAGCAGAAGCACAAGTTGTAGCACAAGTGAGTGCACGAGCACAAGGTGCGTAGCACCAAGCACAGTGCGTGTAGCACAGGAGTAGCAGTTATGTGTTCTTCATTGATGTCTTGGTGAGTTGAATTATTTTGGAAATAAATCTGTTTTGTTATAAACCTTTTGAGTCTGTACAGTTTTTTTCTCTTGAGCAACGCGAATTAAGGATTTTTAAATTATATTTACTTGACAATCATTTTGATTCTTACTCATTAACGCTTGCTGGTATTTGAACCCTAAATCAACTTATTATTAACTTATTCTACTTTTGGCAATTTGTTAATTATTGCCTGGCGCCCGTCTAAGCTATCCGGAGCATAAAACTTCAAGTATTTTGCATTTGTTTGGAGCGTTATACAAGAATTGTACAAGAAGCAACATTGAAATCAAATTGGCAATAGACAAGTTGATTTTATGTATCTCACAACATAAAATATGCAATTGAATATTTTCACTATCTAAAATATATAATAGAGAAATTTGGAACTTCGATCATTTAATGAGAAGGATTTTAGCTGATTATTTTCAATGTATTATTCTTTTTTCATGTAAAAGTACACATGCATGCTCCAACAGACAATATTTTTACTTTCACATTTTGCTAATGAAAATTTAAAGTAATGCAGAAATTCATGGTGAGTAACCAAATTAAATTAAAATATATTTAAAGAAATATTGCTTAAATTTGAGATTTAAATAAATCGGAATGAGATATATAATTTATCTCCTATTGCATTTTTTGTAAAAAAGCTTATTGTCAAAGTTAGAGTTTCGAATGTGGCTTTCTATCCACAAAATTATGGAAGTATCCTAACATGTTTCGTAACATCTTGTATATTCTCAAAATTCACATTCTTTTAAAACTTCACTTTCAATTATCAGGAGAGAGAATGCATTAAAGAGAGCATTTGCTCCTTATAGTATGAATACGTGCAACTTCTTTATTACTCCTTCTAAGAACTAAACCGACAAAATGTTGCCATTACTTCAACAACTCATTAGATGTAAATGATGGTGCCTTGTTTTGTTTATGCTCCTTGGCAAATGTCTAATGGGAATTCCAACCCTGATTGTCTACTATAAATATATATTTTTAAATACATATCTAAAAATGACATGGATGCCTTCGGCACCCAGAGCAATCACCCACTCCACCTGCCCCTTGCACTAGCCCTGTGCACAGGATATGGTTTTCATGCAAACAGGGCCATGGTTTAATGTTCCATCCAATGAATGATGGCCTTCCAGTGTCCTCTTTCTCATTGAGGGCAGGGTTAGTGGAGATAAATCTCAATGTTGGACAGTTGGAACTTGAATCTGGGAATTGTAGATTATGAGCCTACTGTACTAAAAGCCGAGACCTGCCCCTAAATGATTAACTGATATTGAATACTGATAGGAATATTTGGTCTAATAGTCTGGCTGACAGTGCAAAGAAAGATGCTAAAGAACACAATTAGAGAGTTACACTGATAATAAATATTTATGTGGGTTGATATTTATGTGGTTTTATCACTCCATTGCGATTATTGTATAACTGCATACAGATTGATCTGAAGTACAATTATGCACCATATCCTTTACATTGTATTTACCAAATTGTTTAGCAATAAGATTAAAAGAAAAAACAACATTTTGACAAAAATTTGAATCTTGTATATTCCTATATTTTATCATGTTTTGAAGGTGAGATTGCTGTTATGGCTAGTGGGCTGAACATTTCACAGGTGTTCTGAACAATGTGGCTATTTCTACTCCCATTGTTTGTAACGAAGATAAATGCATTACTGCCATTAATGTTTGCCCTGTTTTATAATCTGAAGTTACTCTGGCTACCTCCAAGTGAAATATGCACAACTCACCAGGGGTAATACTCACCTTTAAGCATTAAATTACTCATGAAATGCTTAAAGGTTATAATGATTCTGTTGTCAGATGGCTGACTGTAATTTTGAATATTTCCTATAATAAGGGATTGTTCCTAAGGATTAGATATATCATTAACCCTAATTTCAAGCGAGTCACAGTTCACAGAAATATCACATTTCTTGTGATAATAACAGGAGCCTACCCTGTAATAGAGAGAATCCTGTGCATTATTGTGCTTAATAGGGTTCACTCTTAAGTAGGTATGTTGAATGCATTCATCATGGTATACATGGCCAGATTAGGTGTATAATGTTTAATATACACCAGAATTTGATCTAGGCCACAAGCATCAGAGATTACAATTGATAATTGTATGCTTAAAAAGTTAAGCATTTGATTGATCAACTTCAAGATGAACAATGTAAATTCACAATTGTAGGGGTTGCATAAACCAGTTCACTTTGATCCTTGAGAAATGCTTAGAGTTCAAAAACATATGGTTACTAGCTCTGAGGGTTTAAAAAATAAAAGCCTTTGACTGTGTTAAAAATCATAATTTGTGGTTTCTCATACCTAGATAGTTAATATAATGAAGATTTTCTATAATAACACTGATCATATGAGAGTTGTAAAGCTTACAGTGATTGGTTTGACACTACTACTGGAGTTTAACAAGCTTCATTTTGGTATTTTTTTTCTCTCTTATAACTTGACTACTAATTTTCTTATGAGGATTCAATGCAAGGGAAAGACTGGAGCCTGAAATGGGTCTAGAGATTTGAAAATTTATAATATAAATAATGCTAATGATGTAGCCTTTTTGACAAATGGGTTAATAAACTATTTCATTAAAACCATTAATGAGACTAATAATAAGATAAGTTTAGTGATTAATAAAGAGAAAACTAAAGTGATGCAATTGATCATGAAATATTAAGTTAACTTGGGTACTGGTAATACATGAGATAAACAGGAAAATAGGCACTAGAATCTGTAGAAATTATGGAAAATAGGTATACGCATCTGAAGACAAAAATTATGCTGTATAATAGTTTAACTGAACACTGTCCTTCTTATAGTTAATTGTAGTGAAAATTGAATCTTTATAAGAAAGATAACAGGAAACTTGGTACTTTGATCCTAGGTGCTAACACAGTATCTTGAGCATTTAGATGATTGATCATGTAATGAATAATGAGGTTAGTGAAAGAGTCATCAACCACCTTTGAATAGCATCTTGTGTAGGGAGAGTTGGTTTGACCATGCTACCTGAATGCAGAACAGAGTAGCAAGTAGATTAGAACAGTGTGTCTAAGATCTCTCAGTAGAAGAGGGAGTAGGCTGAATACAGACTGTGAACAATTCCAAGCAAAACTTTGTTTTTAGAATTGATATCCATCAAGTTTATCACAGAAAAAAAAAAGATCTGTGACATGATTTTATTGACTGTAATTTTGTATTCAGGTACTTTAGGATTTAGATGCTTCATATACAAAAGAAAATGCAAATATAACTCATTTTCATAGACAATTTTTGAGAAGTTGTAAAGGTTTAAGAAGTATACTAATATGTAGATGGATCAGAAAGTAAGGTTACAAGGTCTATAAATCATAAAGGAAATCCCAAGAACATAAACGAGCTTTAAATATATATTATAGTGCACCTGATTGGTAACATGGTGGGGTTTACAGATGCCAGCACATATAGGAGTGGAGATGTAGCATTTCAAAATGGCTCCGAGGCTGAAAAGGTAGTCTTGCAAAGTGGTGACAGATGATGAAACATGGGTCCACCATTATACAGCAAGGAGTAAGCATGAATCAATGGAGTGGAAACACCAAACATCACCAAAAGTTCATATTGACCACCTTCCACTAGAAAAGTGTTGGCTACAGTCTTCTGGGATGCACGTGGTGTGCTGTTGATGGAATTCAAGGAACACAGACACACTATTACCACTGAATAATACTGTGACACACTGAAATTCCTATGAGAGGCCATTAGGAGGAAACATCCTGGTCTCCTTGGTTAAGGCATTGTTCTCATTCACAACAATACCCGGCCACACACAGCAAACAGAACTCAGGGCTTGCTGCAGCCATTTTGGTGGGTGGTTCACGGTCATTCTATATACAGTCTCAATCTGGATAAATGTGATTTTCACCTCTTTCCACACTTGGAAGGATGTCATTTCACATCAGATGAAGAGGTGCAATGTGCCATCACTGTGTGGTTACCAAGGAAAGGACTTTTATGCTGATGGAATGGATAAGCTTGTTACACATAGTAGTGATAAGTGTTTGAATATTTATGATGATTATGGTACTTCTGATCATATGATGATTATGGTAATTAGTGTACTGGTTGAAGTTTCACTTTGCATGATTGGTTGTGTACATTAAAGATACTGGATATGATGTATTGACCTTGTAACCTTACTTTCTGATCTATTCATGTAGCTTATGAATATTAAAATGCTTGAGAGCTGTTCACTTTTCAAAAGAATAAAGTAGACCACACTCAGAAATGAGTTCTCTTTAATAATTAAGAGATTTATGAAGATTTTCAGTTATCGGTATTCTGCCAAGATGTATAGATTTTAGAAACATCTCAAAACATTGCACTATTCTATATTTGAAATACAACTGTAAGAAAAAAAAATACATAAATCTCTTCAGATTTTATTTATTTGAATAAAATAAAGGGGCATTTTTACATTTGGAGATGGAAGATTGAAGTTTAGAAGACAAGAGTAGAGATTAAAAGAAATACATATTTTTCAGTGAAGAAGTATTCTGTAGGTTCCAAGTGTGGTTTAATTTATATTACAATTAAACAAAATTAATTTATTTCCCCTACTAACTAAACCCTTCCTATTGCATGCTTAAGATGTTTTAGCTGAGATTTGCTACTTGAGGTTTTAGCTCTAGGGAACTGCAGCCATAAGTAAATGTCTAACTTGATATACCAGAATTACTCGCTGTACTGAGATGAAGAAAGTTCGAAATTTTTAGCATGAAACAGATGAATACAATAATTGCTCCTAATATCAAAGAAGCTGATTTATCCTATGGCCATAGAAAGGCTATTTAGAAGGATCCATTTATCTGAAGCAAGATTAAAAATGGTTTTTGGGAGGTGTATGGAGGCATGCTTACCAACTGCTAATATATCCTATTCCACCCAAGAGTTACAAATTTTCAGGCCAAATTATACTATTTTATCATTGATATACTTATTATTTTATCATGATACTTAAATTCACATTACTACTATATGCATTTCTTTGTATGTATAGTGCAAATATTGATGGGTAATTGTAAAAAAAAAATGGAATAATTATTTGGAAAATTTTATTTAATTTCAGTTAATATTATCTGTAGAGGTGCCCAAAACCCCAAGGATGTCAGTATTGCACAGAAATTCCCACATGGTGCAGTCTATGATTTCATGAGTACTGTAAAAACAATAAGCATTCAAGGGTGCACGCAATTCATTATTTTGGAATGCTGGACTTTATTTTCTTTTTTTCTATATTTTATTATTAAACAAATGATTTTGCTTACTAACTTTTACAAGTGTTATTATCAAATAAAGTAAATGTTTAATTTGCAGTGCTAAAAATAAAAATTCTTCATCAAAGATCATGCAATAGGTATATACAAATTTTGTACACAATTTTGACCACTTCTTTGGTGATAAAAATTTTTTCTATGCAACTATTAATGGAAGTGACACCTGTTAATCATACGAGTTTCAAAAATATAAAGTTAATGCAGATGTGGCAGAATCTCCCATACAGATTCAGCAATTGTGCTATACGTCATGACAGATGTGTGCAGTTTTCCATTATCCTGTAAAAGCAGTGGCCCAAGACGATTTGCCAGAGCAGGCTGTAACTCTTTGAGTTTAACATCTGCATGTCATAGCATCTCCAAGTATATGACAACAGTGGTTATTTCCCCCTGCTGCAAACAGCTCATAATGCACAATAGTAACTGCTGTTCCAAAACATATTCGACAGCATCTTGCTGGGGATGCAGGTTGGGCTTTGGCATCTTTTGCAGTAGTTCTTTGGGTGATAACCACTGATTGATTGGTTGTTGCCATACATGATCCATTTTTCTTCAGACATCAGGATCCTGTGAAGTAAAGGCTCACACTTGAGGTGTGAGAGGAGGGAATTGCAGATGCCCAGCTGTTGCACTTTGTTCTGTTCAGTAAGAACATGAGGAAACTTTCTAACATTTCCTAACTGGTGTAGGTAATTCCCCACAGTCTTGGTACAGGTATGAAGCTTGGTGGCCATTTCCTCCCATGTTTGATGGGGGCTGGCCTCAAGCACTGCCTGTAGGAAGTCATTGTCCAAAACAATAGGTCATTCAGATCTTGGAGCATTTGTCCAAGGTCTCATAGTCTTAAACAAAATTGTTTGAACCATGTCTGTGTCATATAAACCACTACACTCTCCATAAGCTTTTCATTTGCTTTGAGCTGCCAGAACCATGGTATTCCCATGCTTAAATTCATACAGTAGTGTACCACAAATTTTGATTTTCAAATCCACCATGACTGCATCAACACTTGAACACTGTTTGAGGGGTAACTCACACTCTCTGATAGTGAACAACACCTGATCTCTTAGAGGCTCTGCCTCCTAGTGGGCCTATTTCATAGTATATAGGACTACATTCTGATTGGACTGTGAATAGTGCTGGAACTTTTTACATGACCTAATATTTATTTCATCATACTGATACATATTTTGAAATGGATCTATTTAAACAGAGCATATTATGAAATGGAACATACTTATCAAAACCCCAGAACTCTATGAAATGTGTAAAGAAAGTATAATATTTCATATTTTGAAAGTTCTTTAAGAATATATTGTACATTCAAAACCTATTTAATAGGTTTAAGTAAATTTAAAAGATTGATATTACTGACTGTGTGTTACCTTGCATTTAAACTACTGGTGATTTTTATTATTAATTTGCTTACATTTATTTTGTTTTTTCCATTATTTTTCACTTCCTGTATTTCCATAGGCATTTTCAGTTTTAGTTGTTAATATATGTGATGAATAGACTCACCACAGTCAAGTGGTTAGCATGCTTCACTTCAGATCACAGGGACCTGGATTTGAGCCCCAAATAAGTTTGGATGCTTATTTTCCTGTGTTATCTTTCTGTTGAAGTCATGCTTTCCTCATAAATCTTTTCTGTGGTGTATTGATAGGCTCCTATCAGACCTCTGTAACATGCAGCTGCTCAAGGGGTAATTCATTTTTTCAAACTGAAATTTTACAGATTGTTTTGCTGATTCCATTATTTTGTTACTGGACATGTTTTGTGGCTGCATTTGATATTGAAAATGTAAAGTAAAAAAAAATGCTCTATTTAAATGTGCCTTAAGTAAAAAAAAGGCTAAATTTTAAAATAAATTCAGTTATAAATGTTTAAATTAATGTGAAATGAAAAATATTTGACCGATTCTTTTGTCTTGATTTTAAAAACTTAGGGATGGGTATCATTTTACAGTTTACATGTTTTTTTGTTAATTCAAAAGTGAATGGAAAGAATAATGTAGAAACTTGAGTTAAAACTTTTCCAAATATCCAAATATATACATATATAAAATTACATGCATAGTATAATGGAAATATTATACTTTGAATTTAAAGGATGATTTTATGGAAGATTTATTCTGTCCCATTTTGTAAACCTATGTTTTTCAGAGTTAGATCATACCATAGCGTGATATGGTGCCTTGAAAAAAAAAGAAAACAAATGTTCTGAAAACCTTTAATTTTGCTGATTTTACACTCTTTTTTACATATTCATGTTGCTTATTAAACATACAGCATTGCCTCAGATGAATTACTTGGATTTCTTACTGGTGTAGGGAGCCCCTTCATTGGAGGCTAATTTCACACGATCTTACAACCCCTTGAATCTTGAACCGTGGGATTTTTCTTTCATAGTAGCTACTATGCTATATAGCATAGTATCTCAGAAAAAGCTGTTAATAACACACGTATGTATTGTTCCATAACAGATCACTTTGTAATCCACATTCCTTCACTGATTCAGTATTAATTTTTTTATACTAGCTACAGCCTGCAAAAAGGTTTGTAGTCTGTAATTATGTTGCCCCTTCTAGAGTTCTCCATTCACAAAACTTGAAATAAGAGTCACAGATATGAAGTGATTTATAAGGATATAAGAAATCTCATAAACTGATCACTTTGGCAAATTAATGCCAGATCCTATACAGTCCCAAAACCATTTGAGGTTCAAAATTGCATTATTATCAGTAGAGATTTGATTTTTTAGCACAGCAGGAGGGGAGGGGGAGGAAGCATGGAAGATACCTATACATTTAAAATTTTGGACTGGATGTCAAGTACTTGAAGAATTAAAACGGGCAGAAATCTGTTATTTTGAAGAAACACATACATTCACAATTGGTGCACAAGCATAAGTGCAAGCACTCAGATATTCCAATTTGCTTTAATACCTTCCATTGATTCTGAAGTATAATCTCAAGAATATGCTGTGAATAAAAACAAAACTAACTGAATTCAATAATTGATATAACTATTTATTAAAGTGAAAAAGAACAATATTATACAATGCAAAAGCACAGTGTAACATTTATGGCACACAGTATAATAGTCAGTAAAACATGGCATGTACAATCCTCTTATTGCACATATAAAATTGTGAGTATTCTGCTCCTTTCCAACTTTGAGCACAATTCATAGCTTTTATGTAAACATCACAATGAGTAAGCTACATAAGTATGCAATGACAAATATTCTGCTATACATCAGAATATTCAAGGAAAAAAAAACCCTCAAATACTTTGTTTCATGTCAAATATATTTAAAGATTTAAAAAAAATTAAACATCAATATTTATAACAATATGAGAAAAATTTTATTCTTCTTTTCCCAAACACAATATTTGAGTATATTTATAATAATGGTTTCAACAATTTTGAAGCCTTTGATTTTTAACATATAAAAAACAGTATTTTGAAACATATACTAATTTTAGCAAATCATAGTTTAAAATCTTTACAATAATAACACCTGATTATGCCATACCCATTCCTCCTGTTTCTATTTCTTCTACTTTACTGGATGTTTGAAAACGACCATCAACTGCAACAACTTTCATTTCATATAAAGAACCTAGTTCCAAGTCTATAACTGGAATTGAATCTTGGTTTTCTTCCATTTCAGAACTTTCCCACTGTGTATCACCTGTGGGGAAAAACATGCATAAAATTTAAATTTCTCAGATATAATCACATTTTACTTAACTTATATATTTTTATGTTCTAAATATCAGTTTCATTCATTCACCCAATAATTTTGCAAAAGACAGTTTTTTTTCCCCCGCATAGGCAGAATTCTTATTAGCCTTTTTCAGAGCCAGAAGAGAGTGTGGATCAACATCCAGGAGGTCAGTATGTAAGAGCACTGACACAATATCCAGAAATCATGAATGAATATCCTATCTGGTAGTAACTGAAAATCAGTTTTCTTTCCCTGCTTATATTATTAACATATTAAAATTTCTTTGTTTCCAAAAAATCATTAACTCTTTGCATATCCAAACTTGGTATACTGTTTTTGCCTTCCAGTTCTAATGGTGCACAGAATGTTTATCATTTCATGTCAGCCTGTAATTTTTTACTTTTTCAATTATAAATCAGCATTTTTTCAGAAATTTTCAGTCAAATTTAAAATATATATATTTTTAAAACGTTAGCATCTTTTTCCTGTTGATTCCAATTGAAAAAAATTATCAGTTTAAAAATAATCCATATGTGTCTGTAGTGATTGCATTCACATGCTTGAGTTACCATAAATAATATCAAGTACCGATGAATAAGTTTACACTCTTGTCTGCTCTTACATATACACAGTCGTATCAGAATAATATAACCACCTACCATACATGGTAGGTGGTCATATTATTCTGATACGACTGTGTATAGACTATCATTCAATTTTGATTTCATAATTATTAACCTTATTTCTAATCTGGCAAAGTTGCAATTCTTTTAAAAATTTTAATGTAAGATATAAATTTTTATTACTAGTAGAAGTTGCATCATCCAGCAACTTTGTATGTTGCTTTCAGTCAATATTTTAGTAAACTTTTATTTTTAAAAGTAGGACATTTTTACTTTGCTACTTTTAGAATAATTTTTAATTGATCCTCAAATATATACTGTGATCAGAAAAAATAATCATTTTGAAACTTGAATGAAAACAAAACCACCATGGTATACATGAACTCAAATGGCAGCTGCCTCAGGAAATACTGCAGTTCCGAATTAATCAGAAAACTTTATTTTTAAAAAATAGGATTAATTTTAGTTATATTTTTTATTAAGTCAAAAATAATTTCATAATTAGCATTAAAATTTTGATTTTAAATAAAATTAAACTTTTTACAATGGTAATGCAACTTGAGCAGAAAGCGACAAAAATCTCAATGCATACAAATATTTTAACTGTTTTATAGCTCTTTACATATTTTTAAATTTTTTTTGTGCCACTATTTCTTTAGTCTTGGATTTGGCAAATGCCAAAATTCTAAACACATGCATTAAAAAAAATCTCTCTTTTCTTTGAATTTTTGTAATTTTATTTACTACAATTAAATGCTCTTTCCTTCAGTATATAGCATTACATAGTTCGGTTCATAAGTGGCTTCAGAATAAGGCTCTATTATTTTATTTTCTGAAAATTTAAAAATGTATTCAGAAAATAAAATAAACTTGTGCCACCACAGTGGATTCAGTTTCAGAAAACCAACATTTTAAGGGTTAAAAATACAGAAAATTATATTATGAATTTAAAAAGAAATAAAAAAATCTAATAAAAATATTTGCATAGTAGTTTCTTACCAACTGCAATTTCATCAATATCAACTCTAGTTTTGAGGATTAAGTCTATTAAATTTAAAAGGAGGGTGCATATAAAATCTGGTGAAATTATTTTTTTCTTGCATAGGATTCTATGACCTTACCTCTTTGTTAAGTATAAACATTGTTGGATTTTAAGGAAAAACTGTTCAGGGAAATTTAATAAGTTATAAAAATACACATCAATGTTTGACAACTGGTGTTTAAATGCAAAATACCTCACTTCCCATCCTTATTGCAAAATTTGCTAACATTCTGCATTTCTTTTGCAATTAAAAAAAACAAACCAAGAGTCTAATTAAAAAATAAATATTAAATTTACCAGTAAAACATAAGAAAATGCATTAATATCAATCATTGAACTGCTGTGGAGCTGTGCCAGGAACCATCCAACAATGAGCAAAGGAGAGGACAGCCTAACAAAATAAAGTACAAGGTGCAATCCAAATGTTCCTGGACTGTACTGGAAAAAAAAATGCAGGCTTACCTTAGGTTTTAATCACAGTTATTCCCTTCAAAGTAGTCCCCTTGGAGGCTAATAGAGTGAGTCTAGTGTTTTTCCTCTGCTCAACACACCTTTGAAATCCTTGTTTTAAGATGTTGTTCAGCACCTACTTCAATTCTGTCTGAATCCCTTTGACACAGTAAAATCACAAGACAATCTATAAGGTGGAACTTCATTCTTGGGGAACAGGAAGAAGTCAAAGGGGGTGACGTCACCCCCTTTGACTTCTTCCTGTTCCCCAAGAAGAGAAGGGGGGGAGGCACTGCTTTATCATTTTTGGCCAAAAACTGCTGGACAGAGTAGTGTGGGCTGGCACATTATCATGAAGCACCACTCAGTCCTGTGCATACCATTTTCCTGGACATTTTATCCTCACATTCTCCCTCAAAACACTTCACGAACTTGATTTAGTAATGGGGATTCACTATCTGGCCTGTAGGAACACTCCTTGTGCATGATTCCTTTCAATAAAAACTAGAACACTCATTGTGCTGTAAGTCATAACCTTTTACATAACATAAAAGTTAGAAAACAGTGATTTCATTTAAATATTGCTCAAATATCTTTTAATAAATTACACACCTTTCCTTCTATATTGTACATAAAAATGGCTGCCTGGATGGCCCTCTACAGCTGGTACCCATGTGACCCTTACACCAGCCTTGCCATCTACATCAGGGAGATGGGCCCATACAAAATCTGGTTCATCTGGAGCTGCAAAAATATACAAGATTTCTATTGAAAAATGGATTTTGATTTGTTATGCATTTAACAAAACAGAATTACTCATGTTTACTATAAATATGAAGTGAAAAACTCCATCTGCTATGGTGAACAAAAGTTCAATATGACCCTGTGAATTGAAATAAAAGAGATCAGTAAAAGGGAAATGCCCTTGGCAGAGAGGTAGAATAATTACACTGCCCAAATTGCATCTTACCTAAGATTAAAATTGTTTTTATGAATTGCAATGGAATGCCTTAAACTATACTACTTTATGCAAGGCACTTCATTATTTGCTAATTTTTTTTAAAAGTGTGCTTCACATTGAAATTTTGATAAAAGCTGTTTCCAAAAACTTTTAATGGTTTATAACCATGCAACTATTTTAATATATTCACTGAAGAATGGTTAATATTAAAAGTGGATAATTTATTGAAAAGTGAAATATTAGCTGGTCAATAATCAATAGAACTATCAATACTATGCAGGCTATAAAGTTAATGAAGGATGGAATTCTATGTTCAAAAAAAATTATTTATTATGCCTATCTGACATTTTTTCATTGCAAAAACCTACAAACTGCAATCAATTATAATTTTACACATTTTTTTAGTTCTATTGGGAATTCTTTCATTTCAATAAAAAAAAATAGCAAAACATTATCAAACCATATCAAGAAAAAAAAAAACACAGATAGTTGCTGGAACAACCTTAAAGTAGAATAAGCAACATTCCATGATACATGCATGAAACTAGAAGTGTTCTTCTTAATTATACAATTCTTGACATAGATGACACCAGTGATGAATCAACAAAATATGGGAATGCTGCTTATATGTCCCATTGTTGAATAAAATGGTTAGTCTCTGGTAGTCTAGTGGTTATGATGCCTGGAATGCTTCTGGGACACTTCGGTTCGAATCCCACTAAGGCAAACAATTTTTTTCAACTAATTATTTCAAGCATTTCTTGTCTACAAGACATTTTCCTGTGAATCTTTCTTCATTGTAAATTATTACTACTTTCCTGAGGAGATGTTATTTTTTCTGAAAATTTGAAAGGGAATAAAAGAACTGTCAGATAAATGGACAATTAATTTGGTTTTCTATAGATATTTTTATTTTTGTCCTGTTGAGAAGTGGTCAATTTCACAAGGTGCTGGTATTCGTTATTTACACACTTGACAGTATACAAGTATGTTTAAAAACTGATTTTAAACAACGAGTGTCATTTTGTTGCAATTATTACTGTGCTTCACATATTTTGGGAGTGGCACTTCCAATTGTATGGATGCAAAAGATACCTTATATCAAATGGTAGCTGATTCTGATCAGAGGTTATGGAGTGACAGGAGGCTGATTCTTGAAAGGACCCATTACAGTTTGTACTTGTACAGTACCTAAAACATTTAAAAGTTTTGAAATTTTGTGCCATGCCTGTAATTTGGTGGTTTTAGCATTTTAGCCTATTCCTCAAAACAAATTCTCTTTGTAAAAACTAATAAAGATTTATCGCTACAGGTTTCTAAACTGTAGAGATGCTATATAAATCATAACTACCCTATTGGTAATTTTGATAAAAGCTGTTTCCAAAAACTTTTAATGGTTTATAACCATGCAACTATTTTAATATATTCACTTAAGAGTGGTTAATATTAAAAGTTCATAACTACCCTATTGGTGTCTTGACACAAGAATTCTTATGGTATAAACTAGGTATTATGGACTACTAAATTTAAATGTTTTAGGCACTGTACTAGGACAAACTGTAGTGGATCCTTTCAAGACTTGTACCTGAGAAGATTATTTGAATAGAGCTAATCGGGAATTTCTTTTCAGGTTCTAATGATGATCAGTTTGGTATGCAAGATATAGATGATTATTTAAAAAAAAAAGGCATTACTTGCATTTGTACTAACTTATAATTACATTAATGGAAGATTTCTTACAACTAAATTTAAAATAGGAATTAAGACTAGATGTTATTACTACTTGTTGGTTTCAATGCCAAAGATGGTACTATGATCCTTAGGATGGAGATAGAAGCATTATGGGTATTGAAGATTGTAATGGCAATTGAGAAAATATCCCACAGATAAAAAATTTCCTAGTTTATGAGTAATAAATAAGTTTCTCAATATAAGGAGAAAAAGTGTACTACACAACATTGTAGCACTTTTTTTAATGCTGAGGTTAAAGAAAAATGAGACAATTTTAAATAGATTATACTTCAAATCAATGGTGCAACTTTATGCCTGAAAGAGACAGTTCAGTGATAAAGCAATGCAATTTTGATAAAAGTTCAGTCAAGCTTGCTTGTCTTGAACATTTTATCAAAATTCAATCAAATTTTTATCATTTTGAGAATTTGTATCACATCAAATGTACCATTATTGATGTACACTGAATTGATGTGTACAAATATGATCAGAATGGAAAACAGAGTAACACATTTTCGCAAGAATACCAAATTTGTAAAGCTTCTTACATTTGAAAGTCAGTTCTAAAATAATTGGCTGAATAAAAATATAACAGAAAGCTGGTACAGGTATTTGATTTCATAGTGCATGTGACTATGGATAAAGTGATCATAATATTACCCAAGTGGCAGTCATAGAGAAGGACCATCTCAAGAAAACAATTTCTTAAGCAGGAACAAAAGACTGATTCAATAATTCTTACTTTTCAAGATATTAAAAGGTCAAGCTAACAACACATTTCAAAGTGATGATAATATTGCTACAATCTGGCCATTCCCAGCAGTAATTATCAACCATCTTATTCTTATTGTTGTGATTCAAACAGCATTTGCACATTGTTAAAACTGCAACTCAAGAAATTAGCAAATTATTCTCAAAAACACAATAAATATTTTAAACAATGACACCATAATATGTTTTCTCACTGGTTTGTGCTTGGTTAGTATGTGAGACAAGAGAATAAATCAGTTTGTGAAGAAGTAAATTATTAGTAAATTGTAAAGGTAAAATGATTTAAATTGCGAGTTTAATGGTAGTGTTGTTCTGATAAAAGTGTGCATTTTTTGTATAAGCATAAATTTTGTAAACTATGGTGTAAGTTAATTTAAATTTTGGACAACACAGATGATTTATTTGGTCTTATATTGCTTTTGAATAAACTTTAGTACTCTTAGTGCATTTTTTATGTGAAAAATCCACTTATTGCTGGTATTGTCCAATGTTATGGAATTATTTAGAAAAACTTGTAATATGTTCATTTAATCTCTAGCATGAAAATTTTATAACAATATAATATGAACTGGTGATAGAAAGAATAATACCAATTTAGCATTTTCAAATGTGAATAAAATGAACACAAATTATATATTAAAATAATAATTAATATTAAATTCACCTCTTTCAGCTTGTTCATTAGTTTCAACTTCTATGAAATATGGAACACCTTCTCCTTTACTTGTAGTAGCTTTGATGGTTAGCCGATATTTAGTTTTGGGATTGAGCCCTGCTAGCTTTGCACGAGTTTCTCTTGGGTCTGTTATGGGTGGCTTCCTTTCAGTTGTATCACCCAGCTCTGTTCCTTTCACTGATTTAGAACAAAATTATGAATGAGAAATTTACAAATAATAATTTTAAATATTTGCTGTTTATAACACTACAGAGGCATGCAAATTAAATAAAACATTTCAGAATATTTTAATTGTCTTTTGTTTGCATACATACAAAATCAACAAATTTTCATAAAGATATCTACAAAAGTTGCAATGAAAATATTTCAAGACTGTACAGAGATAAAATTACTCTTGTTGATTACTTGTAGGCATCATTAGGATCATAAATTAATTTATCCTGACCACTGATAAAACATATGCATAGACCTTTGGGATTTAAGTAAAAGAGTATGTTAATGCATACATTTTAAGAGAATTAGTAAAATATGTGGGTAGATTCAAAGGGTAATTTTTATAAAAAGTCCATGTCTCTGCATTCTTTACTAAAACTTAGGTGCTAACTTTTGATTTCCACCAATCAGCATTCAACTATTGTTATGGTTTTTAATTTGCTGACAAAATTCTTGGAACATAAAGTGCAATGAAAAAATTCAAAAGTCCAATACCAGACATGACTGCCAGATGTTCAGATTTTTTGCAGAAACCTTTACTCTTAATTTAACAAATTACAAAATGTAGCATTAGTGGTATAGTCCCAATATAAATAATACCTAAACATTCAGTAAAGGTCAAATAATATTGGGATGCACAAGTATTTAAATGAGTGTCTATAATGAACATAATCTAAAACAGATACAAAATCAGGTTGGGACCAGGTAAAAATTTAAGAGGTGCCAACTGACTGGATGGAACTAGAATGGACTAAAATGCCACTTTGATATTTTTTCTACTGAAAATTATTCTTGCTGAATAATGCAAACATATTTTTTAACTTTCATTTCAGTAATTTGTAACTTTTTTGCTTCTGTACCAGTTATTAAAATGTTTTGAAGGAGGAAGAGCTTCCCCCTCCCCTTGATCCAGCTCTGTGCATAATTAAAACATGTATAAAATATACCTGAATATAAGATTAGTATAGCAATTTAAAGACCAATTAGACACACATGAATTTAAACCTATTAACGCAACTTGCTTGAGTTATAACTGGAGTGGATAACTTGTAGAGAAGACACATGGGCTTAAAAGAAGTAAAGCTGATTAACCCCATGAAAAACTTAAGTTTTTTTTTAAGAAGATGCATTCTTTAAGTAAATTTCCAACTGAAAAATTAATGAAAAATGTAATTTTCCATTAAAAACTTGAACCACTGAATTAGGTGATAGAATCTTTTGAACAAATGCATTCTAAAACTCTGAAAATTGCAAGTTCAGAGACAATTTAATGCTATGTAACCAAAATATATTAAAAAAATTAATTAAACTGCCGATAAGCCAATTTATTTTACTAACTATTTACATAAAATTGGCTGGGTCAGCATTGAGATTTATCTCCGCAAAATTCCTCGCCCTGCCCATGACCAGTAGGGGACACCATTGGGCTTGAAATGGCTGCCGTCTGTCAGATGGGACGTTAAGCTGTGGCCCCGTGTGTGGGAGAGCCATACCCTGTGCACGTTGAAGAACACACTAGATGGCCTTGATGGGAGGTTACCAACTGTCTCCCAACAGCTGCTCCAGTGGGTCCTCTCACCCAACCTTCTCTGAGACTTCGGGGTCCTTGTGGCTGGCCATTTAGCCCATTGTGTGCAAAAAAAGTGCCGCTCAGAGGTAAAACAAACCAACTAACATAAAATTGGATTTTATTTTTACTTTTTTTTTGAAATATCACAGATTTAATTAATACATACCTTCACTATAATAAATTTTGTAACCAGTAAGTACCCCATTTAGTTCCAGTGGTCGCTTCCATATCAAATATAGGGCACTTGATCCCAATGGTATTGCATCAAAATTTGCTACTGGTCCAGGTGCTGAAAAAAAATCGTTTATTTCACCCAATTTTATTTCTATCAGTGCAAAGCATTAATGATAAAGACTATATATATTTAATTAGAAGCCAACATATTTAAAAATGTGCACACAAAACTATTAATATGAACAGAAATTCAACAATATATTTTGATTTACATTTTAATAATTGCAGTACTTTACTTGTGCTAAATCTTGTTAACTATTTTATCAAATATAAAATCTAAACTAGGTAAGAAATTTTAGGTTTTTTTTAATTTAGTTAAGGTTTTTTAAATCTAAACATGAATAAAATACAGCAATGCTACATCATCTTAAGTAACTGTACCATTTTAATCTACACTACTTCAGTCTATATACATTACTGCAAAAAAAAAGAACACATCTACTCATCAATTTAATTATCATAGTTTTTATAATGCCACAATCGTCTAAAAACTTGCCATAGTTTGGATTCTTAAAAGTGGTGAGCCATTTATGTTGCACTTAGTGAGTGAAAAGAAAAACATGTGAAGTTAAGATACAATAGTGCATATATATGTTACCAATACACGAACAATGTTGGTAAATGGTACAGTACAAGAGGAAGTGATAGGTGGTACAGTATTAAAAACAACTGATATATATAGTCAAATGCTAAGGTACTGAAAATAACTTGTTTAATAGCGCAGTCCTTGCACTTTTAAAATGATTTTTACTCATTCATACTTATTTAATTCCTTCAGTAAAAAAAAAAATCTAAATATGAGAGGTCACAATATGCATATCAAAAATAATTTATATGTAGTGTGCAGCTATATTTATATGACTAATTAAAGACATTATACCTAATTTATTATACCTTAATTTTAAGCATTTGTATATAAATAAGCTTAGAATCCTTAGAGCAGTGATATCCAACCATTTTTGGCATGAGGGCTACTCTGGATTTTGTTTTTGACAAAAGGCAAAAAGACTTTAAATGGCATATATATATGTGTGTGTTTTGTTATATAGCTGGAATCTAAAACTCTAAAAGAGGTTGCAAGGATAATATTGAAATCACTAAAGTATATAAAAAAAAAAACTTAAAAATTGCTGAATACTTCATAACAGCAATCTTAAAAAAAAAAACACCACAAAATTGTGGAAAAATAAAATAATTGTTTACACAAATTCATAAAATATAAAGTTAAATAACATTATTTCAAAACCATTTAGCAAGCTTTAACTTCTGAAATATATGGCTCATCAAAAATTAAGCATGGTTCACCAAAATGTGAATAAAGAAAATTGCTAGAGATAAATAAAAGATTTATAATATACCTAGACAAGAAGTCTGCGAGATTATTTTTGACTTGCTATTATATGTCAGAAAAAATTTGTCAATAAATGATTGAGGTAAAAAAATACATTGCAATAGCATTAACATTTTATAAACATGGTACAAGCATTCAAACATCTTAAATAAATTATTTTATTTGAATCTGTTTTAAGTTGATATGCAGATAATTTAACACTTAGTTATGTGGCAATTCTCATCAAGCACTTTCCATGGCTGGGGTGCATAAAGATTTCAAATTAATTTGTGAATTAAATTATCCCAATATGTCAAATCACCAGTGTAACAGTCAAGGCTTATATCAACATCCAAGCAAGTGAAAAATATCATAAACTAATATGTCACTTTATTAAGGGCTATTTAAAAATATATATATATAGTCCCTATGAAAGAAAAATAATGCTTTATTAAAATATACTTTTAGGTAATGAAACAAAAACTAAAACATCTGGTATTGCCAAGCAAATACAATTTTACTTGTTACTAAATTACTTTTTACCTAGAACTCATAACCTATATCTATAAAAATTGAATTGATGACTTTGGGTACAGATGAAACAGAGAACAAATATTTATGTGTTAATGTAGATTAGGTCCATACAGACACTATTCTTTTATACTTTTTCTTTATAAATCATGCAATTTATCCTAGGAGGCATACAAGGATTATTTTTGGACTGGAGTCCATATGGACTCCCACTGGTGTAATGAAGTGCTAAATGTTGAAGGATCAGGGAGTCCTTGAATGTGCAATGTATTTTCTAGAGGGGTCGATGACTCAAAAATTTTGAGAACCACTGTTGTAGACCACTGGGGTGAAATATTATAGGTACAAAACATTGCTAGGACAAACTGTTGCGAGATGAAATGCCACGACCCCTCTTGAGAGCCAATTTGTATAAGCAGTAAATCATGCTAAATTTCAGTGAGATACTAAAGGATTTGTGTAAATGACTGAAGAGTTATTAATTTAAATAGATAATTGAATAAAAAAAATTGGCTTTTAAACAGTTTTGTTCATGATAACTACTACCCTTCAGCAATCCTGACATAGCATTGTGCCATTTATGCTTGCATCCATATATTGTCTCGCATCACAGACTATTGCAAGTATGAAAACTCACAAGAATTCAGTGAGAATATTATTCAAAATCACATTAGGAACACCTAAATTTTCAATGAGATGATCATTTTTAGTAGGAAGCAAAGCCTAATACACTGCTGGCCATTAAAAGTGCAACACCAGGAAGAACTCATCAGATTATCCTGAAATATGCAAGATGGGTAGCCCCAGGGAGAACATATGATTCAGAGCACAGAAAATATGCATATAATGTGTGACAGTAACACCCCCTAGAAGTGGTATAAGAGAAGATTACATGACGTCATCTGCAGCATCAGGGCATCTTTGCTAGGCGGCCATTGCTTCGGCTACCATTGCCTCTACAACACGGGCATATATAACTGCAATGGTACCAAGAACGTTGCACATGGATGTGCAAATGGCATCACATTGTCTTTTCAGATGAATCCAGCTTCAGTATGCAGCACTATGATGGACGAATCATACCTGGTGGTATCGTAGCGACAGGCTCAGTGAGGCATGCATGATGCAGTGCCATACAGGTCTGGCCCCTGTTGTTATGGTATGGGGGGTGACATTGGACTCCACTCACGCAGGCACCTCGTACACATTACTGGTACTTTGAACAGTCAGCATTACATCACTGAGGTGTTTGAGCCATGGTCATACCCTATATTCAGGAGCTCTCTGGTGCCATTTACCACCAAAACAATGCCCGACCACATGTAGCATGCATCGTCCAACAATTCCTGGATAGCCACCATGTGACACTTCTGCCTTGGCCTGCACGTTCACTGGATCTGTCCCCAATTGAATTTGTCTGGCCCATTATCTCATGATGACTAGCACACCAGACACCAGCAGCTGCTGCAACAGATGAACTTTGGCTACGTATCAAAACTTCATGGACTGATATTTTCCAAACACACATCCGATGTCTCATCCTCTTAATATTGGACTGTGTAGCAGTGGTTATTGCTGCTTATAGTGGCTACACAAGTTACTGATTTCTTTGTATTCCACAAGTTTAACCAAGTTGTATTTGTAACATAAGCTATGTATTCAGTATATATGGCTTTGATGTCTCTTGTCTTTCCTAGTGTTGCACCTTTAATAGCTAGCAGTGTATTTCTATTTTTACAAGAGATTCAAATCTTGCCAAATAAACTGCAGCTCAGCACACAAATTATAATACTGTGGAAAACAAATCAGCTAGCAGTATGTTTAAATTAAATGAGAATACATACTTCCTTCAGGTGTAGTGAATTCTATAACATCTGACATTGGTCCATTATACATATCATTGAAAGCAAGGACTCGGACCAAGTTCCGTGAGTATGGGCGAAATATTGTGACTAAAGCTTGTGTAACATTAGCTTTTACCACTTCTTCTCTCAGCCTTTCTTCACCTTCATCTTGGGTCCACGTTTGAATCTGTGGGGAAAAAAATATCTGTGATTTAAGCAGAGTAATAATGTATATTAGAGCAATATATGTTTTTTTTTTCACATTTGCTTCAGTTTTTGTGATCACTTACTGATTTATTACTATAAATAGTATATCATTCTTTTTTTGATTCTTAAATCATTTGAAACTGGCAACTAATCTCATTTGCTAATGATTTGACTTATGGGCAAGACTTCAAAATTTTTATGAAGTTAACCAATCAAAAATATTTATTAAATATTTTTGATTGTTTAATATGAATTATGATATGAGAATATATATATATTCTTATTATATAACAAAATCCATTAAAAATATTTTTAATGGGTTAACTTTATGGTTAACTTTTCAGGTTCTATGAAGTAGCATTAATACATAATATACTTTTATAAATACAGGCTTCGAAACACTTACTCATATATGTAGGTCTTGATGCAAACATCAAATAATAAATAATATAAAATAAAAAAAATAAATATAAAATAAGCAAAAATCAAATAATAATAAATAATAATAAACATAATATACTTTTATAAATACAGGTTTAGAAACACTTAGACTCGTATATGCAGGTCCTATCTGAGGCAAACATCAAAGTGCTGTTTTCTGCAACACAATTTTCATATCTAACTTCAAACAATGCACAATACAAAAATCACCAGGGATTTGGTGTTAGTTTGGATTGTTTCACCTCTGAGCAGTGCTTTTCCACACACAACAGGTTATTGGACAGGTCACAAGAACCTCAAGGAGTGAGTTGGGTAGGGGAAGGGGGCTCATTGAATAGCTGTTAGGAGACATAGAAGCTTCCTATGAAAGACATGGCACTCATATATACACATTGCTGACATGATTGAATGTTTTTATGTACACTATTATATAACAAAATCCGTGGTATGGCCCAATTACAGAACTTTTCTCTGGCTTAGGTTTTTGGAAGAACTTTAAGACCAAGCAACAACCAGTTGAATATCAATGATTCAGGCCAGATGTAGAACTTAATGATGATTTTTATATCTCAGCAGGGCCAGATCTAGAAAAAAAAAAGTGGGGGGGGGGGGGAGATGTTTTCATTATTAAAAGCTACAGTATTTACCTGTTATGCTCAATATGCATTTTTTGTTGGTTTGGTTCAAAAATTAAAACTAAAATTAATACTAAAATTCATTTTGTATCCTTACAGATGAATAAATATATTGTAATCATAAGCTTTGTATGCTAGACAGTTATTTAGAAGCAGCAATAATCAAATTGACTGCTTATGGGTTTTCTATGCAGGTGGGTGGGTCTGGCACTATTAAGAATTTTTTAAATGCAACACTTTTAATACATTTCTTATTCATACTTCATCCTTTTCAGGGGTGGGGGTGGCTCAGTTGGTAGTGTGCCAGGCTTGTAATCTGTAGTTCCCAGGTTTGAGTTCCAGCTGGGTCAGAGTTGAGATTTATCTTTGTAAAATTCCCTACCCTGCCCATGGTCAGTAGGGGACATCGATGGGCTTGGAAAGACTGCTGTCCTTTGGATGGAATGTTAAACATGACCCCATGTGCAGGAGAGCCATACCCTGTGCACATTAAAGAATACAATGGATGGCCTTGACGAGAGCCTACCATTTGTCTCCCAACAGCTGTTCCAGTGAGTCCCCTCATCCAACCTTCTCTGAGCCTTCATGGTCCATATGAACTGGCCATTTAGCCCATGGTGGGCAAAAAAGTGCTACTCAGAGGTAAAACAACCCAACCCATCATTTTCAGACTTACAAAATCAAACATGACTTTAAACCTAATACAATATCTTGCTATTATTTTAGATGTGTTGACTTAAAAAAATTATGAGAAATGAAAATCAGATAATAAAACGCAGAGTTAAAAAGCAGTAGATGTGCCAAGTAGTCTTATGGTTTGTTTATTAAAAAAAGGTACCGAAGGAAGTTCTTAATGAATTTATCTTAAATAGTTTTGTAACAAAATAACACAAAATGGAAAAACTGATATTATTATAATAAGAATTATTTAATAGTATATTGAAAAGTTTTATTATTGGTATTATTTATTAACATTTAGACTATAAAAACATGAAAAAGTACTACAATAATTTATTGATACAATCCAGCATCAAATTTGTATCTTTATATTAAAAATAATTAATAAACAATTAATAAATATTAAAACCTGGCAGTCCAATTTATTTCTTAAGCTCTTTTCATGGAATTAAAAGTTACAAGCATAAAAACTTGAAACTAACAAATGAGTTATTATAATGGTTATAATAACTTATGATAATTTAATGTAATGGGTGATGTTTAATTACAATTCTTTCGTGATAAAGGTTGTAAAAACCATATAGACTGGTTTGAAACTATAACTAATGTTAGTGGTAAAATAGCTGAGCATGTAAAGACTAGAAATCCTTATGAACAAAGGTATCCAAATCTCTTTGAATCCAAGTGATTTTGTTATTATTAATTGTTCAATCCATCCCATTAAAATTTCCATCCATCTTGATGGTATTGAAAATTTAGCCATTATAAGAATTCTTAAACTTTATTACAAATTATGACTCCTTAATCCCATTTTGAAGCAGGCTAGTTATTTTTTTGTTTGCTGTATTTTGGGTCTTCTTTGTGAGCTAGAGTTAAAAAATAAATAATAAAAAAAAGCACCTATCTTCCTATATGCACCCTAAAAATTAGAAAATAAACCTAAAACATATTGATAGTGCAATTAGTCACTGAATACATATTCACTACAAAGGAAGATAGGGTGCCAGCAATCTTGTTGAGTAGGTAAATCAGTGCACTATCTTCCTTTGAAGTGAATATTAATATATATATTGACTTAAAAAATTATAAAAAATAAAATGAAAATCAAATTAAAAGCAATGAGTGAATCAGCAGCAGATGTATCAAGTAGTCTTATGGTTTGTTTATTAAAAATTCACTTATTTGGGTCCATATAAGATAGGTAAAAACCTTGCCAAAATTGCCCTCCCACATGAAGAATGATTTCTGTTCCAAGGAAGTCCTTTTTTGCTTATGTATCCAAGACCTCATTGATTTTCAGAAAACAATACAAGAGCAAAGTTTTCTTACTGGAAAATGAAGAAATAGTAAAAGAAAAATTAACATATATTCTAATGCAATGTTAAATCAAATATCCAGAGCAAAAAGTTGTAAATTGGCCATCTGATGTAGCATAACTGCAAAAATTTGGTAATCAACTGACTGAAAGATTAGTAATTTACAGAAATGAAAACAAAGGTTTAAATATAGAAGTATAATACTAACTAGCTGTATGGTGAATTTATACAAAGTATGAGAACAGTAGTTGCTGCAAACAATCCCCTTTGTAGCCCTTGACTGCCACCCATATCAGCAATTAACTAGGTCCTAGCACTTGGGTCTTCTGTATCCTGTGATGCTACTGGCAGTTTCATAATAGCTACGGCTCTAACAAGCTCTGGCTTACAGTTTCGATTTGAAGAGCATGAACCACGCATAGAACATTGGGATAAATGATAATAATTCTAGGAATACTAAAATAGGTTTAAGGCAGAAAAGAGTGTAAAACAGATAAAACAACAACAGTAGTATATATTTTGTAATTGTACTTCCAAAATCTTGCATTTTTAAAAATAGCAGTTTTTTTGTTAATTTTTCAGGAGATTTTCGAAACTTTATGGAAAAATTTGTTGATAATAGTTCAAACCAAACTTGTGAGCTTAAATCAGGTGGGTGCTTCAGTACAGAGTAACATTAACAAACAAATCGGCAATACCGTATAGCACTTCTAAGAAATGGAAATCAGATGGCTTTAACAAATTATTTATATTGTAGTTTAATAAAATATACATCAAATGAAAAAAGAAAACATTATTTTTCAAATTTGAATTACATATTTTTAAAAGATGTATGTAAGAAAATTTTCAAACAGCAATTTCTATTTTTTTAAAAATCGAGTTTCATGTGTACAAAAGACATCTATTTTCATCCTGGGCCTCTCATTTTGGATTCTGTCAATGTCTATGTTCATCAAGGACCTTGGAAGAGTTAAGACCAATTGTTTATGAATAATGCCAGCAGATAAAGTTACATGCACAGTGAGTGTTGCTAACAGTCTTTAATAAATTATGGGATACAAGATTATCACCCATCACTTTGTTTGCAGTTGTAATCAGTAGCTATAGGCTAAGATTTATTAAGAACAAATCCTCTACTACATGTGAGCAAATAAAATGTCCAACTGCAGAATTGTTTGTGAATCATTAAATCACAGGCAATATATACAAACTTCAAATGTACATTTTCTGATATAAGCTGCTTTTTTGTTCACACTATTTTTTTTTGATAGTTTCTGCAGATGGACAGTGCTCACAATAATATTGGAGTTCCTGACAAAACAACAACAACAAAGAACTAGGATTGAAGTTAAGAATCAGAAACGAAATGGCATAAATCATTTTAAAATATATTAAGCTATGAAGTAAAAAAAACACTTGCAATTTAATGTATGAATTGGTCAGTAACTTTTACATTTATTTGCATACTTCCATGAATACCAAAAACATCAACTGTGGCAAACAATTACTTCAAAAAATTATCTCAGCCACTGGAAATGGTAGTGTTAAAAATAAACATTTTGCCATTTTAATTAAGCATTTTTTCAGAAAGTAAAAAATAAAATAAAATGCAATATAACATATAGAAATCTTTTTTTTTCTAAAATTTATCCTCAGTCACCAACCTAAAAAATAAGTCATATGAAGAATTATACTGAAATGAAAAAAAGTTTCATTTTCCCTTATTTCCATTTATATTTATTAAAAATAAAAGAAACTTTTGTGTCAATCTCTACAGCTGTACACTTATTACCTTGTAACCTCTAAAGTGGCCCCTAACAGATTCAGGAGAGACAGGATCCCAAGAAAACATGGCAGATCTTGCATCTGTTACAGACAGTTGTTTGAAATTTCTAGGTGCTTCCAAAGGAACTAGTAAAAGATTTTAAATTTCAATCAGTAATAAATATGAGATAATTATATATCATAAATTTACCAATTGCTAATGATAATATAATAAAACTGCTAGTTTTTTTTAAATCATAAAAACTTAGTTAATGTTGAAAACAACTTGCAATGGCAATAAATGCAATTAATTATAAAACTAAATTGCTTACCATCTTCCCCAGAATACCCAATAACTTCAGTTGCTGCAACATGAGCTTGGCCTTTGCGATTATGTGCTTCAACTTTAATGCGGTATTGTTTAAAAGTTGGCTGCTTTGGAATTATTAAATGCCCTTGTTCCCAGTCATCAATTTCTTCTTGTTCCCAACTTGCTGATGCAATATCTTCTCTTTTCCAGAACACTTTATAGAAAAAACCTGGAGCATTCTGTTCTATCATAGGCATTGGCTGTACAGACACATACATTAAAGTTATTAAAGGCTAAGGCAACATATGATCATATGCAAAATATAAGAAACTATAAACAGAAAAATGAGACATACTGCCTGGGTTGGTGCATGAGAGATGTTTAATCAGAATATGCAATTTAGTTCTCCAAACATGCCTGCCCTGAGCTACAGCTACTGTATTTGGCCACTGCAGGAAAATTCTAATAAGGTCCTGTTTGACATTGTCTGCCAACCACAACCTATTGTACTTGTAAACAATATTACATTTCATATGCAAAAAAAATAGTCTGACATCAAATATAAATGTATGAGAATTTTAACATGTTCTGAATTTTCAAAGTATTGTGAATAAAAATTAAATGAACTTTCTTATAAAATTACAATAAACATTTATATCATATTTTAAAATCATTTTTTTAACTTTAGTCTGCAACAAAAATTTGAAGGATTAGCTAAATATGCTCTTGAATTTTATAATTACAGCTATAAGTTGGATGAGGTGACTTGCACATAGCCATGGAAAGACAATATGGTAGTTACAAAACATAGGCTGTACAAAATGGTAATCAGCTAAGATAATTAAATCAATAATAACGATGTTAGGCTGATGGGAAGTGGTATGCTGGAGAAATTTTATTCTTAAAAAATCATTAGTTTATCAGTTTACATTAACAAAAGGAGTGAAAACATTTTTAATTCCCCTCTCTTTTAAACATTTTTGATAATCCATCTATACTACTGAACTTCTATATTTTTATTGCATACTAGGGCTCCACCCCCCAACCATGTCCACCTGCATCCTCTGTTGTGACTGGCTTCACTCCCTCCTTCCAAGAGAGGGGACTCATTAGCCCCTTTACCAGCACCAAAGGTAAAGCAATGCTTTAAAATTTCGAATGTTGCACAAAACATTATCAAAAGCTAATCTTCTGTCAATCACAAGAAACAAGAGTTTAGAATTTAACACAAAACAATTTATTTAAAAATGCAACTTTCCAGGAAAATATTTCATAGCACACTATTATAATTAACTCGATTAGAACCATTATAATGTAACATATGAACTGTTTAGTATGACTGTGCAGTTAAGTTGTCATTCAGCAAAAACTAACCTTTGATAAACTAGTAAAATACATTTTTCAATTATAAATTTCGACTCATAATCAATTAATGCAGATATTCCAGAAAATATTTCGCAGCACACTTTTGTACATATAATTATAATTTACACTTTTGATCATTCATTGCACTTATGATCAAACATCATCAGTACCATGCTTTAAAATTTCAAATTTTGAACAAAACATTATCTAAAAAGAACGATTAGAAGGTAACATAAGAATTGTTTATTGTGATGATGAAGTGTAGTTGACATTCAATGAACACTACTCTTCTCATAATCTTGTAAAATACACTTTAATTTATAGTTTTCTTTGGTGATCTGGAAAAGCAGACTATGTTACACAGTCTATTATTATTGTATAAAAATTAGCGTGCTTGGCTACTGATTTAAGGAACCTGGGTTCAAGCCTCTGATAAGGCATGGATGTTCGTATTGTTTTCTGCTGAGGTCCTGCCATCCTCTCAGATCTTCTACTGTGGCATATAAACTGTCAGACCTCTGTGGCAAGCAGCTGCTTGAGGGGGTATTTTTTTTTATATATTATAGTGAACTCTAATTGACAGTGCTCAGCTTCTCTTATATATAATATATAAGGGAATACATAAGGCATAATTCCACATTGGCTGTTGTTAATCCATTATCTATTGTCTTCTATGAGTCATAAAATTTTTGATTTTGCATAAAATTTCCCTTGCTCCTGCTTGTCTTTTGGCAGCTACAATAAAAAAATGCTATATGGCTAATAAGCCTTTTATTTCTCTGCTGGCTGATATTGTAATTTTTACAGTGCTGATCATTTATCTTTACAGAAGAAATTTATTTTTAGATGACTGGGGACAGCTTGGAAGAAACAAGTATTAAAAGATAATGATTACCTATAAATTATGGCAGTATAGCATGGATCAACAAACTGAGGTTTCTGATGCTTTACAGGTGGCTCTTTATCACTCCCAATACAGATAAAATTATTATCAGAATAATAACAAAAGTATTATTATTTAAATAATTTAGATTACAACAGAATTAGATAAATACCAAAGTCACATTAAAGCATTTGTATATCAAAATTTTAATTAATTTGTAGAAAGCAACATACGAAGAGAAGTGGGTTTATTATCAATTTTGCATGACTTATAAGTGATATTATTTTTTTAACTTTCTGATAGCATGTTAATGTTTTTGCATAAATACAATAAAACTCCAATGAACACTAAGGATGTATTTCTAGACAAGAGTTATGCATTCAGAAAGGTCATCATGATATACAACAAAGAGCCAAAACATTATGACCACTTGCCTAATATGATATTGGTCCTCTACATGCCGCCAAAACAGCTCTTACCCAGCAAGGCATGGATGCTACTAGATTTCTAAACGTGTCTTGTGGTATCTGGTACCAATACATTACCGGCAGATTCTTTAACTCTTGTAAGTTACGTGGTTGAGCCGCCGCAGATTGGATATGCTGTTCCACACAGATGCTTGACTGGATTGATGTCTGGGTAATTTGGAAACCAGGGCAATACCTCAAAGTCTTCATCATGTTCTGCAAACCATTCTCAAACAATCCAAGCAGTGTGGTAAAGCACATTATCCTGCTGAAAGAAGGAACTACTAGAGGGATATTCCATTTCTATGAAAGGATGTACCTGGTCTGCAATGATGTTTAGGTAGGTGGTAGACATCATAGTTTCCTGCACATGAATGACTGCACCCAGGGTTTCCCAGCAGAACATTGCCCAAAGCATTACACTTCCTCCATTGCCTTGTTTTCATCCCACAGTGCATCCTGGTGCCAACACTTCCCCAGTAAATGACGCACATGTACCTGGCTGTCCATATGGTACAACAGGAAAAGAGATTCATCGGACCAGACGACCTTCTTCCAATCATTCAAGGTCCAGTTTTGATGCTCACATGCCCATTGTAGGAGCTTTCAACAGTGAACTGAGGTTAGCATGGGCACTCAGAGTTGAAATGTTTTAACTCTGAGCAGCACTTTTTTGCACACCATGAGCTAAATGGCCAGGTCACAAGGAGTCCGAAGGCTCAGAAAAGGTAGGGGAGGGGATTCACTGGAACAGCTGTTGGGGAAACAGATGGTAGCCTCCCGTCAAGGCCATCCAGCATGTTTTTTAACTTGCACAGGGTATGGCTCTTCCACACACGGGCCACTCAGAGAGACCTACAGCTACAAAGCCCCATTTTCAGCATGGTTTGATATACTGTGTGTTGTGACACATTACTCCTGTCACCGGATTCAAATTACATGCGAGTTACACCACAATATCCCTTCTGTTGGCTCGTACCATATGGGATAGCCTTCGCTCACCTCTAGCATTGATGAGCTGTGGTTGGCTCACATTTTGCCATCAGTTCGTGGCTTTTCCCCTCCTCAGACCAATTTTTGAAGGTACTAACCATGGCTGACCATGAGTACCCCACAAGCCTTGGACCGTTGTCTGGCCATTACAATTTGGCCTTTGTTAAATTCGCTGAAGTTTGCTGCCTTTGCCATCTGAAGAACGAGAATAACACTGATTAACAGAGCTCAATATCAGGTGTTATTTATACTGTTCATAACCTTCACATGCACAGTCATTTTCCCGCAGTTGCTTCAATTTGCATAAAAGATGTGTTGGTCATAATGTTTTGACTCTTTGGTGTTTTTGAATCTATATTCAAATTTATATATTTATATTTCTTAATAATTAGTAAATTGAACTCTACACTGATCTGTGAATAAAACATAAAGGGATGTATTTGCAATAAAGATTTTCTAGTATTTTGAAATACATATATATATTGCTTAATACCTTAACAGTAAAGTACATTACTTATCAAAGTTTTTCACATTAAAATCTTAATACCACTTACTGTCCACGATATTACAAGATTGTCCTTTTCAGTGCCTTTTCCCATAACCTTATCTGGATTTTTGTATGGAACATCTTGAGGAGTATTGCAAACTTCTGAATGGCCACTAGGTAAACTTGGTCCAATTTTATTTCTTGCTATAACTCGAAATGTGTAGTTGGCCCAAGGAGTCATAGATACCTATATAAGTGGGTGCAATGCTTTTAGGTTTCAACATAAATGCATAATACTTTTTTTTTATATTAACAAGATTCACTCAAATAAACAACTTTTGGTGTTGATAATGAAAAGGGTCTAATAAGTAATTTTTTTTTAACCTTTATATACACTTTTTGGCACTGTATAATCTAATGGAAAAAGCAAATTGAAGGTAATTCTTTAGCTTTTGAGATCAGAACCAAGAAATTTGAATATTACACTTATTTTTTAATTATGTGACATAAAACATTAATAATTATTTAAATTTAACAAAATTCACTGTTAATAAATCTTAAAAGGTCTCAGACTATGATAATTTTAAATAGCATCAGTTAATTTTCATTCTCCTCCTCCTCAAGCAGCCATGGGCTAAGGAAGTCCAAACAGATTGTGCAATTTAGTTCTCCAAACATTCTGTCCTGAGCTATTCTGCTGCATCATTTCTAACAAGGTCTTGTTTGACATTGTCTGCCCAACTTATCCTAGGTCACCACCTCTTTCTGAGGCTTTTGGGCACACTGTTCATAACCCTATTTGCTAATCTATAATTATGCATACTAGTAACATGGCCAAACCAACGGAGTTTACCTCTGCACAATATACTATTCAAAGGAGGTTGCCAACTCCTTTGCCTAACTTCATTATTAATTGCAAAGTTAAACCACCTAATGCCCAAGATACTGTGTAAGCATCTAGAATCAAAAGCATCAAGTTTCCTGTTATCTTGTTTACAAAGCATCCAAGTTTCACTACCATAACTAATCCTAGAGAGAACAAACTATTACAACACAGTCTAATTTTAGTCTTTAGGTGTATATGTCTATTTCTCCACACTCTCCATAGATTCTTAAAAGTTCTGGCAGCAAATCCTATTCATCTCTTAATCTCATGCCACACATCACCAGTATCTGTTACATAGCTCCCAAGATAATTAAACTGAGATACCTTCTCAAGACAGCAGTCATTCGCATTAACTGAACCAGTCTGCTTGACCATTTTCAATCACTTTATTTTGCTCTCTGTTTATCACCAAACCTACTCTACTACCAGTCTAATCAACAGCTCAAATGAAAGAGTTCATCTCATAAACATTATTTGCCAAAAGGGCTAAATCATCAGCATAATCTAAATCAAACATTTTTGCATCTCCAGACCATTTAAGGCCAAAATCTTTCCCTTGCAGTGAATTTCACATAACATAATCAATAACCAATTAAGAGAAAAGGAAACAAAATGCACTCTTGTCGAACACCAGAAGCAATGCTAAACCAATTGCTACAAGCCTTACCAACTCTCCCACATGACTCAGTGTTATTATAGAGAACTTTCATTATGTTAACTAACTTGTCTGGTATTCCATCTTCAAATGAGGTTTGCATTTTTGATATGATAATTTTCAGCATTAGGTGCAATTTTGAAGATCTTAAATGCTGTCATTGTTTTTTGAGAACTTACATCTTTAGCTAAAAATTTAACTCATTTAAAATACTACATAAATTAAAAACAAATTAAAAAACGTGTGCCCAGATGCATTTCATCCATCACCAACAACTTCATCAGCAGCAAATATTGGTACTAGGTTCATTGTATTTATGGTCATGGCCTTCTATTGGTGAGGATGTAGTAAATCTGAATCTCCTACTACATCAAACTAAGGAGAGTCTCAACAGCATCGATAGAGGGCCACAACCATAAATATGATGAATCCAGCATCAGTATTCACCAACTCTACTACAACTCATCAACTAATTACAGAAACCAAGCATGAAGTTTTTATCTAAAAAAAATGCTCAGTTGTTTTATTATATGTAAAATTATCATAGCCTGAGAACTTTTAAAATTTATTAGCATTGAATTTTGGTAAATTAATTATTATAATATTACTGTGCTTGTAAATATATTTTCAAAACATTAATATTTTGCTGATTATAGTAGCTTACTTTGAAACGAGTATCAGGTGCAGGAATATTCACAAAGGCATCCTCCCAAGTACCAGGAGTAAAGCTGGTATTAAATTGTATGGTGTAACTGAGAATTGGAGCCCGTCGATCTCCACTAGGTTGCCATTCTACTAAGGCTGTTAAGCCATCACATTGAACATCAATTACTTTCGGGGGATTTGGAACATCTAAAAAAAAATCAGAAAAAAACAGCTAACTCAGAATCATTTTCCATTTTTTTTTTCTATTTACAGTAACTACTATAGATGTAAATTTCTGAAAATATATCATACTTAAGATGAGACCAATATAAGAAAGGAACATGATCCTTACCACAAAGAATATATATATTATAAAAAAATTCAACTTTATTATTATTTTAGGTTAATTCATAATTTCCATTTGTTGTCACCTTTCATTGAATGAATGCAATTTATTCAAGGTGTGTTATACTAATTTCTGTTACATGCAATTTTGTAAAGAAAGCTTTGAAAAATGTTTTGATAACAATTTATCTTTTTGAACTTTAGAAAGAAATGTGAATAGTAAAATAGAAAATGGAAAAAGCTGCATTTTGTGGGAATTCCAGCCTCAATGCTTCAGAGATGGTTAGAAAGATTTGTTCTGTGTTTGGAGAGCACACACTCAATGATTGATAGTGCAGGAATTTTACTACAAAGTTCTGGTCAGGAGATTTGTTGTTCAAGGAGGAACAACATTTTGGTCACTCTCCAGAATTTCCGTCCCATGTCCGAGCGGTTAGCAAGCTTGGCTACTGATCTAAGGGACCTGGGTTCGAGCCCTGGGTAAGGCATGGATGTGTGTGTTGTTTTTCTGCTGAGGTTCTGCCATCCTCTCAGACCTCTATGGCAAGCAGCAGCTTGAAGGGGTATTTTTTTTTCAGAACTTGATAATGGTGCATTGGAAGCACTGAATGAGGCAAATCCATATAAATCCATTTATGATTTGGCAAAAGAACTTGGAACTTCCCAATCGGTTGTCTTTCATCATCTTAAATGCTACTAGAAAAGTCAGTTAACTGAGAGTATGGGTTTCTTATAAACTGTCAAGTAAAAACAAGGCTAATTAACTATTTCTTGCCACTTCACTGCTCTCTTTGACAAGTCAATGAGTCATTTCTTGACTTTATCATGGCTGGAGATGAAAAATGAGTATATCATTGGCTGCAGTATATCACTGGCTGCAAGGGACAATGAACAGCCTGAAACCAACTTTCTTCCAAAGAGGATTATGTTGTACATTTGATGGGATCATTAAGGTGAGCTGCTTAAAAATAATCTAGATTGCTGCCGACATACACACAACAACTGCAATAGCAAACAAGGAACTCATCAAAAACAGAAAGGGAGTGATCCTCCTTCATGACGATGCAACACCACATATCATAAAATCACTCAGAGGAATATTTGGAGCTTTGATGGACTGTTCTATTGCCATATTCAGCTGATCTTACTACTTTTGATTTTCACCTATTTCACTCCTTATAAAACCACCTCAATGAGCAGCAATTCCAGAATGACAAGGTCAAATGCACCATCATCATGTTTCTTGATAGCAAACTGCTGGAGTTCTACACACAAGGAATTGCTCAGCTACCACAAAGATGGGAAATGGTAATTGAAAGTGATGGTGAATAACTCATTTATAGAAATCTGATAATGCTTTGAATAAGGGAGAGAAAAATAGAATTAATGAATTAACTCCAATATTGATATGTAGGTATGTGTGCATATCCTTTGTAGTGTGAAATCTCAGAAAGTATTGGGTGGTATGAAGATGATCTTTGGACCAATCATTTCATGGTTTTCCATGATTAGACTTGTTTTTAGATTTTCAAAACGTTCACATATTGAGTCCAAGATCATATTTTACAAATTAGTTTAATTACAATACTTGTGCTGCTAATTGGTCATTTAAAAAATAATCCATCAGTCTGGAAAAGCCATGTAACAGTCCATTAAGCAATATAATGAGAGTTACTTTAAGGTAAACTTGCTATCACTTACTTAGATATCTTGAATGAATAAAGATGCTGAAGAAGACATATAACCTTGGATTTGATATGACTGACATCTGAAACAGGATATTGAAGCTTTGCTGACTCACATATGTTTGTTTGATGTAATGTTGACCCATAGGTAGAGCAGCACTTGACTGTTGTTGTCGGATGGTAACTTGTCGACTCAAATGTTAATGATGAATTGATGATGCCATCCTTAGCTTCACCAATATTCTCATTAACTGACAGATGTTGGTTATTTCTGTAGTCTGATGACATACACTATTCTGTTACAAGCACATTTACTAACTAGATTTATTTGTGCCCAGCATCTTAAGCTGTTTCCACATTAGTAACTTTTTTAAATTTATCTATCAACAGACCTTTCATTCATCCAGCCAAGGATCCAGTCCCGTAAGGGCTAGATAAGAGGGAGTCTACTGTACATACTGTACTTTTAAATATAAACTGGTAAATAACATATGAAAAACAATTTTCAGGGTTGTAAAAATGCAACATTTTTAAAATAATAATTCAGCAATGATAATTTCAAAAAAAAAATAACATATAGCATAAATTCCTGCAAAAATATACACATTATTTTTAATAAAAGCATAAGACAACTGTTAAAACTATTTTACCTTGTACAACTAGTGTGGCTGCTGCTTCATCTTGATCTAATTCTGTTTTAGCAACACATGTATATACACCAGAATCACCTTCCACAGTTTTAGTTATTGTTAGAGAATCATCCGCTGCTTGGACCATGCGAGGATCTTGATCAGAATCAATAGGTTGGTCATTAAATAACCAAACAATGGTGAGTTCCAAACTGGTATCAGCTTCAGCAGTACATCGGAAAGTTGCTGATTTTCCAGCAGCAACTTCGAATTTATCTGGTGGCGCAGTGATTTTTGTTTTTGCTGTAAGAGAAAAATATTACTGATAGAATGTTGAAAGGTTACTGTGTTTACAATGAAAAAGTTGTGGAATACAAACCTTATATTACTATTAAACTAATATGAATCCTCAACTACAAAATGAGCAGAAGTTTAAAAATTCCTTAGGTTATTCCCTAAATCTGAATACAAGATCTCTTACAGTATAATAATGATCTACTAGTTTATTGACTTAGTGGTGCTTCATAATTTACTTGGAATTCAACATCAGGAATTTTTCTCCTTTGAGATCAATTTTTTTTACTTACATAATTAGTTTTACAGAACTATTAGTACAACCCCTTTTATGGAGAATAAATTATATTTAAACAACAAATAAACTTTACTTGAAAGGAAATATACTTTTGGATATTTCAAATAAATTTTGATTGATTTGCTTTTTTCTATTATTCCATATGGCTCATTTAAATTTTAGGTTTTTGATTACATATCAGCAGTAAACTGCTTGGTACAAACACTACAAATCCAGACCCTGCTCAATAACCTTTAAAATACGAAGTCTCCAAAATTAACCAAGCCAGGTATGTCCATTACAGCAAGCATGCACATAGACAAACATATATTTAATACAATAGGTCAATTCTAAAAAGGGTCCTGTTTGACATTGACTTCCTACTTTAGTCTGAGACTTTTAGGCAAACTATCCACAACTCTGTTTGCTAATCTGTAATTCTATTTGAGGCTGGCATGAACAAACTAATGCAATCTCCCCTTACATAAGATGCTCTTAAAGGTGTTTTAGAATTGAATATGTAGGTATTAACCTACATATTCAATTCTAAAAAGGATCCTGTTTGACATTGGCTTCCTACTTTAGTCTGAGGCTTTTAGGCAAACTATTCAAAACTCTGTTTGCTAATCTGTAGTTATGTCTGAGGCTGACATGAACAAACCAGTGCAATCTCCCCTTACATAAGATGCTCTTAACGATGACTTTTGACTCATCTAACCTCATCATTACCTACATATTCAAACCACCTGATATTAAGATACTGTGTATGCATCGAGAATAAAAAGCATTTCCTGTTATTTTGCTAGCAAGTTTCTCTAGTGTAGTAAATTTTACAAAGAATCAAACTGTACATTGCTTAATTTTAATGTTGAGGTGTATCTTTCTACTTTTTCAAAATCTTCCCAAATTCTTAAAATTGCCAACAATAATGCCAATTCTCCTGTTTATCTCACACACATGCCAGTCATTACATTTCCAGTACAAATCCTCGATTTGCATTTATTTGAATAAAATTGTGAAAAAATATCTGTTACAGTTCACAGTGAATAAACAGATTACCTGTAGATTTAGAATTCAATAATACTTATTCTTAAATTATATATGTAATAAAATTATTGCCAACAGTCAGCAATAATTGATAATAAAATAATATTATCATTTAGTTCATTTTGCTGAATCAGATGAGGCTTTTCTAACTTTTTAGGGGTTGTATGTATGATCAGGATCTGTATGTGCCTCAGTCTTCCTCTGATGAATGTGAATCCATCTCTTCCCAGTCAGTTGGAGGCATTAGTATAGGAAGATCTTCTCCATGATGAACTGGCCTTATGGCTGAGGGCACATTGGGATATTGTATTTTGCTTTTGTTCTTTTTCGAAAAGCCCGATACTTTAGCTAAAAAAAATAGCAATCATGCAAGTGACTAGTTGGCAAATCACTGGATCATGCCAAACCACCAACTCAAGACTTAGAGGTGTATATAGGATCAGGATCTGTATATGCCTCAAAGTCTTCTCTGATGAATGTGAATCCATCTCCTCTCAGCTGGTTGGAGGTGTTGGTATAGGAAGATCTTCTCCATGAGGAACTGGCCTTATGGCTGAAGGCACATTTGGATATTGTATTTTACTTTTGTTCTTTTTTGAAAAGCCTGACACTTTAGTTAAACAAAAATAGCAATCATGCAAGTGACTAGTTGGCTCACACCAAACCACTGGAACTGCAAAGGGCATGGATTTTATCTAACCTTTCAACCATTCACTTAGACTAACAAAGCACGGAAAGCAGCACACATGTGGAGTCCATGTTTTGTCCTGATCTCCAACATGACATCCAAAATACAAGTAGCTAAGGCTTTCTTCACAATTTTTATCAAAGAACGACCCTAAGATTTTAAAATATAATTTCCACACACACACATAACAAAACTTATCTGGCACATTAACACACCTGTGACACTGCCTTTGTGCCATTTAAACGGCAAAATTCACTCTTCAACATCAGCATGTGTTCCTCCTACAATGAAAACAACAAAAATGGCAGTCTGAGGTTAGGTTATTGTTACATGTCTTCTCCCATTTGGCAATCAGTGTTGTCAGCCACAAAAAGTAAAATATCTAGTATCCTCCCAGTTGCCTAGAGACGTTGGTATAGGAAGACTTTAATAGGAGTCAAAATGACCAATAACATAAAAACGTAGTGTGCTATCCATTTTTAAAGCCAGATCTGAAAACAGCACTTGAAAAATAGATAAAGGCAGCTACAATTGTTCATGCTCTAAAAACTTTGTAAACCAGTGTTATCCTAAAGGGCTAGTCTGACATATGTATTCTCCACTATAGCATAAAACTATTACTACTTATTTCATCAAATATTTCTGTTGAGCAAGTCATACAACTTGTTGCTTCTAAAGATTGGATTTTTGCAATTCTGCAACTCATTTTAGAGAATTAAACAATAAGAAATTTTTGATTTGCTTGGTTAAGAAATGTTACAATCTTCTCTTGGGTTGAATGTTTCAAAATAAGAAAGAATTTTTAAATCTTGGCTTGGTGGAGAACAAGCAGGTACTTTACAAATATCATCCCCCACCCTGCATTTTTAGGGGAGAGGGGTAATAAAAATACTGACAAGCTTGCAATTTTGTTGTATTCTTAAGAGTAGACAGATTTTAAACACCTTCCAGTGGATGGCACTATTTATGTAAATGCTATGACTAAATTTTTTTGAGGGAAGGGGGAATTATTGGACTATCTTCACTTTAGTTATTTAACTTTAAAAATCTTATTTTATGAAAACAGCACAATCAGATAAAAGATGCTTTAAATCTTCTTAGTCTTAGCATTATGGCATAATTGCAAGCTTATTTGTGCACCTGACTTCTTGCTGACAGCCATTCTGAGGCATATGTGATTATTTGACATATTCTTTTTCCCAACAAGGACTCAATTTTGTGCCTTTTGCCTGGCTCTGCCACCACCTAGGCTCAGAAATTAACTTGGTGGGAAGGAAATTATGGAATTTCATTGAGGGGGAGTTTAATCTCCTTTTTGCTGTTACACTTTGGGTAGTTTAATGCTCTCCTTTTACCTAGGTGGAATTTTATTTAAAAGAAATTATTAGTATACATATGAGTTCACATTGAATGGTTCAAAAAACATTTAACACTCCATCTCTCCTCTAAATGTTTTGTCTATGCCACTCTGATATAATTTTTTTAGCCTTAATGCACCTAACCTGTAGGCAATTTACCAGAAGATTTCCAAAATACAAGGGCCAAAATAGAAAATATGTTAAAAAATACATTACACAAAAATCAATACCAAGAAGCAAGTATAAATAGTGTAATTATCTTGCACAATGGCCATTATTTTAAGCTGCACTTAGAGAAAAACTGTAAAATGATCCTTGTTTCATGTTTATTTTAATTACATTATTCAGAAAATAGCTTTCTTTTAATTGATGTGTAATGTATTTTTGTTCATCAGTTTTAGAAAATTACACCTTAAACACCTTGCCCAATTACTTTTTCCCTACATGACTCTGAAAAAGTCATATAAATTAATATGTTCCTCGTTTTTTATCAGAATTTTATTTTCATAAAATTCGGAATTAAAAACTTTAATTTGGTATATAGCATGACATTTTTTCTTCATCAGTTACCTGAAACAAAAAGATCTAAAGAGAATTAAAAAAACAATAGTGGAAAAAACAGCTGGGCCTTGAAAAAGTTAATGGTCATCATGGGTGATACCCTTCATCAGCAGAGTCATAGCATCATGATATAGCATTTCATCTAATTATATTTCTACTTGCATGAAAAAGATGCCAAAAATAAGCATTGTAATACATAAAAATAAAATTCTACCAACTACTAATGATAACTGAAGTGAAAAACTGAACTGTTTAGTTGAAGAGTTTTAACAATGAAGTGGCAAAATAAAATTGCTGAATACTTTATCAAATAGTTAAAATGCTGATTGATAAATACTCATAAAGTAAATTACCAATTTGATATAGGTATATAATATTATCAAATTGAAATGAAAGTATTATAAAAATAAGAGTTTAGGAACTGAGTTTTCAAAATATATATATTTTTTTAGAGAGAGCAGGAATCACTTTAGTTCACATCATCCAACAATGGCTAATAAAAACTCTTAAAAAGGGATATTTGAGAAATATGAATATCTAAAAATATGTAAAACATTTGGATACTTAATTGTTTGATTAAAAAACTGTTAGCATTCACAGTATGGTGGCATCCAGCCGCAAACAGAAAAAGTAAGCATTGGTTTCTAATTACTGTAAGTTTTGCAGTGCTTTAATATAGAATAATAAACTATCTGAAGAATCCTTTTATTCAGTGCATTTTCCAAAGTTTAAATTTAAGTTTCAGCCATGCTAACCAATAAAGTTTAAAAACACTAACTAGGATAATGATTAAAAAGCCATATAATGATCAAAAAATATTGTCTCAATGGGTTAATAAACTTGAACAGTCTACGAATAATTTCCTTTTTTTTGATTTATGGGAAGCATACAAAGAAACACACAGTATTTCCATAATAAAAACTGTAATCTTTCATAGTATTCTGCCATGAATAGTGAACTGTAGTTCTAGGAAGGACATCTCAAATGAAGAACCCTATTTACTAAAAGAAAAAAAAAAGTTAAAAATATGAAGAACTGTTAGTGAGGAAACATTCAATTACATGCAAATTATAATGTAGCCCAATCTTTAAAACATATTAATCAGTTGGCAAATTTATACACTGCGGAAAATACCTAGAACACAAACAAAAACTAGACTGTTTGTCTCAAACAAAATTAGAATTTCCCAAGATGAAGTAATGTTTTCTTAAAAAGTGTGATAATACAATTAAATATATTTACTTTAAAACACATTTAAAAAATAAATAAATAGCAATATAGAAAGGGTGCATTTTAATACAAGCTTAAAATACTCACCTTTAACATCTAATCTACCCATTGCTTCAGCATCTCCAAATTTGTTAGTGGCATAACAAGTGTAATCTCCTTCATCTTGAACAAAGACATCACTAATTTCCAGATCTCCATTATCTTGCACCTTGATACAATGAAGAAAACTTGAAATAATATAGCATTTTTAACTTTGTGGACAAAATATTTGAAATATAATATGAATATCATATGCAATACCATTTAAAATTTTGTAAAACATAATAAGAAGTCCTAAACTTTCAGATTTAGTGGCAAGTAATTATCTGAAGAGGAAATCAAATTTACCATTCCATCTTATTACAAATGGTGAGATTTTATCTGAAAACCAGATAAAATGTTGCAGATAACATTTATACATATAAAGCACAAATATATTCTTTTTTTTTCAAAAATAAAAATGGTTTTGCATTTTGATTTCAGAATTTTACATTTATGTAGTATTTCTCTCTTGGCATTTTGCATTTAGTTAAAAAAAGTATATATAAAATATTTCCATTTAAAAGTATATATATAAAATTATATATTTAAAAGCATATTATAAATATATAAATTAATTTGAAAAAAAGTCATTTGCTACAAAATTGTTTTTGCATTTACAATACAAATAAATATGCAAAATTACTTCTAAAACTCTTTCTTACTGATTAATAGTAAGCACTGTACATGTTTGAATTTCAGTTGGTTGTGAACCTTGACAATCAGTCACAATATTATTAGAGTAATATTTTGCACCAGCACTATTTACTGGGGGTCCACATTGATTCAAAGATTGCATTTGGGTATTGGAGTAGATGAATTTTGTGATGAAAAGTAGCTGAAGTACATCTGATATTCCACCCTGATTGATTAGACTGATTAATTTATTGCAAAAAATGCTAGTAGCCATGTAATTTAGTTACATGTGGTGAAGAATGGAATATTATTTGTACACTAGATAAAAAATTTCATGAACTTTAGTTATTTTAGATCCCAAATGTTGGAATTTTTAATAAGCAAAAGTAATTATTTTTACCACTGTGTATTTGATACTATTATTATAATTAATGAAATTACCTGGAAACGATCTCCTTTTAATTCTTGCCCTTCTCTCATCCATTTTACAGAAGGTTTTGGTGCACCAAATACTCTACATCGTAGGGTTACTACAGAAGTTACTACAGCCATAGTTACAGGTTCAGGGCGTTCAGTAATCGTTGGTGGAAGGGCTAGGAAGAAAAATATTTTAAAAAAACTCATTTCAAGCAGTTATTTTTGAGAACTTGAATAGCTTAGTTGACAAGTTAACAAATATACAACCTATGTTTGGAAAGTTTTGAGACTGACAGTATAAACATGAGTACAGCGTACTTATGCTCTGGTGTAAGTCCTCTGAAATAGTTTCCTCCTGCATCAATACACTGATTCCAGCATTTTTGGAGGTCTTTGAAGCAGTCCTGGAAAGCACTTTCTGGAATGCTGTGGAGCTGTTCTGTCACAGCTGTCAATGCTCATTTCAGTCATGGGAATAAAAAAAAATAATAAGGTGACAAATCTGAAGAGCATGCACCAATACAGTGATTTGATGTTTTGACAAAATTCTTTGTCGCAAAACTTAATGTTCACTCTTTGCTCATTGATTGGCATGGCTAAACTGCCCATGGAAATGTATTATATAGCATAGTCGAGAGCCATTGCAGCAAGTAGCAGTCCAAGTCCAAACATGTCAAAACTTGTGCAGTAGTAGAGGAATAATCCTGCTTTACTGCCACAGAAACAGAACTGGCTGATTATTCCTGATTTGTCTGTAATAAATTCAGTCTCTTAACTTTCTGGACATAGGTTGTATTTTAAATAGAATACAAGTTTAAGAAAAGGAACCTACAAGGTCACTACTAAAGGATATAATAATTCCATCCTATCAAGATTTTTTTATGTCAGTTATTAGTACTCTTATTATTTCAAAGATAAAATGGAAAATATATAGTATAGATTGAATTATAACATGTTGAAAATGCAACCACATTTTTGACCTACCTAAAACATTTAAATAGAAATCACGAAATGCATATCCATGGACATTTGAAGCATTGCACTGAAATACAGCAGTATCTAATTTTTTCAACCCTTCTAGAGTAAGAATATTTGCTTTTGAATCAAGCTTCCTTCTGGGGTTTGGGTCAGCATCTAGAATATTTAACATAATAATTTTAGTAGTAGCATTTATTTCCACTCATAATCCATACATATATATATATATCACAAAATTTAATACATGTAACAATAACAATGGTGGAAACACAAATACACAAAAGCAACAAAAATAGAACAAGAAAAATAAAAAACCCACACATAATTTTAGTTATTACATGCTGAAACCAAGGGGCTAAACTGCCTGTCCAGGTTCTATTTTAATTACCAACATTATATTAAAACTCTAGGCAACCAATAATGGGAATAACAATCAATTCTTAATATAACTTGATACATCAATAATAAAAGAAAGGGTATTCATTAATTATAAATAGAAGATTTAAACAATTGACGATAAAGTAGGATTCATAACAGTTAATACATGTGTATGTAATTTCTTTTTGAAGACAATCAAATTGTTTTCATCTCATATCCAGTGGTAAAGAATTGTAAAATTTTGGTGCCAAATAAGCGAAGTGCCTCTGGAGAATATTCTTCTTTGCCAACGGTATTTCAAACATTACTCCCTTCACTCGTAAATTGCATTGAATGCATTTACACTCTACTCATTGCTTATTTTGATATAAAAACAATAAAATTTTGTATATATAAATATTTCTAATATGATGAAAACTAAATAAAGTAGATGGGTCTAAAGTAGAAAAATTACACAATTGAACACTAACTTAAATATTTTTTTATGTATCATAAATAAATTATATAAATTAATATCATAATCCCCTCACCAACCATGCTGTATATTAGAGCAAATCCAGGCATAATATAGTACTGTTAAAAATTTCTTATCTACTATTTTTTGAATATGATAAAATTTAAACAATATGTACCTTAACCACTTTGTTATCTTATTTGCATGAGTCCTCCATTTTAAAGAAGAATCCAGTTCAACCCCCAAATAATTGCAATTATATACTCTTTCTAATTTAGGGCATATACAATTGTGATTAAGAAGGCAATTAACATCATATTTAATTTCTATAGAGTATCTGTTTTAAGCAATTCAGAATAAATTTACTTTTATTAATATTACTTACTTTAGTCTCACTCATATATATGGTAAATGATTATTGAAATATATATGGTAAAGAGTTATTGATTTACCATATATGGTACATATATACACTTACTTTAGTCTCATTCATTATATTTAAATAATCATTTACTTCTCTAGATTCTTTTAAAAGATCTATATTTATATCACCAATAAAAATAATATTATTTATCCTCAATGAATGTAGTTTCTGCTGCAATTCATCATTAAAAAGAATTATTGTGTGCTCATGAGACCTACACATTAGAATAATAGACAAATTAATGTTATCTATGTGGAGATGGACTGCCTTTGCACTAACATATGAAACTTAGCTGGGTAAAAGAATATGTTCCTAATTTAACATATATATTTTTTGCAACTGTAACACTTAATTAACATATAATATTGCAACTGTAACACTTAATTAACGTATATTATTGCAACTGTAACACTTAATTAACATATATTATTGCAAATGTAACATTTAATTAACAGTTTTTGATAACTTTAGAGCAAAAAAAAAAACATTTAAGCAATGGTCTCGCCCTGATTTATTACAAACTAGAATTTCAGTTGTAATTTCCATTCTTTTAACATACAATAACAAGACTAGGTTAAATGTGATAGATTAGCGTAATAATAAAGATTAGGTTAATACAATTAGTTTATTCTAATTAAAACTGTAATCAACACTTTCACTGTACCTAAGATATAAAAGGTCCCTTTACCCATTTTAATATAATAATGTTATTTTGCACATAAATACAATATATATATACCAATAACATTAAAAATAGCACTAGCCTTTACAGTGAATAAGGAAGGCATCATCCTTATCACTGGGATGTCATTGAAAAGCTGTCTTAGATTAAATGAAGTATTTATAGAGAATCAAGTCCAATCAATGAAGCCTCAACGAATTACAGAATCCAGTCTTAATGATGTCAGTATGACTTGTAAATCATTCTAACAAATTACTGAATCCAGTCTTAATGTTGTCAGTATGACTTGTACATCATTCTCAGTTGATGAATGTTGCAAATAACTTTATTATTATATGATGAACTTGTGTTAACACTAATACAGAATGAAATATCTATTACTGTTGAACTGCAATGATGCTAATTAACAAAGTTTTCATAGATGTTTTGGTCAATATACAAATGGATTTCACCTGCAGAAGATGTCTTATCAAATAACAATTTCATAATGCATAAACAACAAGAAAATGATGAAATTTAAAATACTTTTAGTAATAGAGTTGGGTTGATTTACCTCAAAGTTAGACTTTTTTGCACACAATGTGCTAAATGGCCAGGTTACAAGGATTCAGAGAAGGATGGGGGAAGAGAATCCACTGGACAACTGTTAGAAGATAGCTGGCAGACCCCCTCCCCCCAAGGACATCTAGGTATTTAAGGTGCACTGTGTGTAGCTTTACATCCCATCTGACAGATGATGGTCTTTCCAAGCCCATCAGTGTCCCCTTTCTGACCAAGCAGCATAAATAATAGCATAGAAAAAAAAACAATGCTGGTCCAGGTGGGACTTGAACCTGGGAACTACAGATCATGAGTCTAGCATGCTACTGACTGAGCCAACCTACACCCTATTTTAGCAATAGGATAATAAACCAATAAGATGTAAACTTTAGAGATATAAAACAATAATATGCACATGACTTTTCAAAAATTTATCCACATAAAATGCTAAAAATATTGATGCCTAGATGTGTCATTAGCCTCATTTATTGAGTAACCATTGTCTAATCACATCTCTGATGATGTGGATAAAGGAAAGCCACAAAATGTGTTTAAAATTTTTTCCACATATTTATACATAAAAATGTTTAATATCTATAAAGTTTTTATAAGTTATTGATTTACCATTCTATTGCTAAAAATTTGGTAAATAACATAATTTCCATGTTGTTGATTACTTACTAAATCATTAAGACCAGATTCTGTAACACATCTTGGTTCTTCACTAGTTGGACTTGATTCTCTACAAGTACCTCAATTCAGTTATGGGGCTAAATAATCGAGTCAAACGATTCAGTATAATAAGAGGTACAACTCAGAGTAGAAATAGGGAAAAATCTCAAAGACAAATACTTTAAAGTTGAAAAAGAATACCAATGCAATAATGGAAGACGAGTCTTCCATTAAAGCCATCCAGAGCCCTTTGATGGACACAAGACCATGGCTTAACATTATTTTGAAGAATGATATATCTTAGCTCATCATCCTTATTCCTCCAAGAAAAAAAAGACATATGTCTTAGACTTACAACAGTTCTTAGTTATTTACAGAATCATTTAGTTATGATGTATGGTCAGGGATGGTTACATATGACACACAAAATGTATAATAAAGCAATGCCCAGAATATCAAGGGTAGGAATTTAGTGTAAAAATCTCAAATGATTCAGTATGATAAGAGGTAAAGAAGACACTATAGTTCCCAGACAACAAACTTTGTTTTATATTTTTACTAAAAGAAATTTCCCTTTTAAAAGTTCTTTCAAATTGAACATGAAAATTAACAAATTACATTGTGTACAATAATATGCCATGTTTTGTTACTTACTTACTTCAGAAGTCAGTTACTTCTACAGCTTTTTGAATTTTCATATTCACCAGAAATGATATATAATCCACCACTTTAAGGGTTAATAAATTGTTGGAAATATATTACTTTCAGCTGAAAGGTTCTCCTCATTATTTGCATTTAACCATATTTTAGGGTTGTTGGGTTGTTTTACCTCTGAGTGGCACTTTTTTGCACACCATGGGCTAAATGGCCAGGTCACATGGACCCCAAAGGCTCAGAGAAGGTTGGGGGAGGGGGCCCACTGGAACAGCTGTTGGGAGACAGATGGTAGCCTCCCGTCAAGGCCATCCAGTGTGTTCTTTAACGTGCGCAGGGTATGGCTCTCCCGCACACGGGGCCACGGCTTAACGTCCCATCCGACGGACGGCGGCCTTTCCAAGCCCATCGGTGTCCCCTACTGACCGTGGGCAGGGCGGGGAATTTTGCGGACCATATTTTAGGACTAATCCTAAATGGCATTTTGTTAAAACCAAGGAGAGTACATGATAATTTGCCAATTTCTTATATAGTTTCTTTTATTCAAAGGAATGCTGCAACTGATTGATTCTTTTTACATGTATCAATGGAAAAACAAACATTTATAAGGAATATGAAAATTAAGTGTAAATATATTATCACCTTTCAGGGGTATTCCATTTATGAACCACTGAACATCAGGGGCAGGCATGCCACCAGCAATACATTCAAATGAAACAGTTTCATCTTCAGCTGCATTTGTATTGTTAGGAGAATTAATCCAGAAAGGAGCAGCTGAAAGAAAAGTAAGATAATGTGCTTACAACATATTTAAACTAGAATTATTTCATTTATAACAGACATTTATAGCAAAAATACTTCTTGTTGTATTATATTCTTACTTTAGAGTTACATTATATTATGAAAGTTTGATGCATTTTAAATTTTTTTAAAATTAATTTTAAAACATACTAAAATAAACAGCATTACAGGAAATCTCTAATTGAACTTTCTAGAATTTATTTCTCAATAAAAATATCCATGTTTATTAACCAAAAATATAGACGTGCTAATCATTACTGTTCAAACATGGTTTAATGACTGTTTCATATGTTGGATAATAGTTTGCTGTAAATTCTTCATACTCTGTGTCAGGGAATGGAAATTTAGATAATTATAGATCCAAGTCATCTATATTATTTATTTTCATAAAATTTCTTATATAGAATATTTTGTGAAATTATGTTTACAGGTGAAACAAACTTTGAACACTTTGAAACAAATTAGCTCTCCAAAATTTGTCTAGTGAACATACTGAAATAACTCTAAAGTGTAAATGAAAAGCTTTAAGCTACATACAGAATAACATAAAATTTTGCATATATAAAAATACATATTCAAAAGTTTGAAGGAATATACATATAAAATTTGTATGCAAAACCAGACTCTCAAAAGGAGATGGCACCCTTTGTTGCACAGACTTACTTTGTTATGCATATTAATAAAAAACTTCTGATAGTCTCAACACATCAGTAAGTTCAATGCATTAATAAAACAGAAAAAAATGACTCACATATGCTGCATTAGTATAATTTGATATCATTTCTTCCTACTGCACAATAAAGCCTTGATCACATTCATAGGATTCTTTCCAGTGCTTCAGCCATCTTTTGTATTGTTATTGTGATAAATTGATCAATTATCTTTTGAAATATTACAAAAAATAAATCCAAACAGCTCAAAAATGTTGCAAATTTTTTGTGACTCTGGCTTTCAGTTTTTATTTGATCTTATGTCCCTTACAAAATAGCCAAATGACCCAATATTAAGAAATTCATTCATGATTAATGGAAAAATATTTTTGTGTATGCTATTTATCATTGACTTTGACAATACACCTTTACTACTTATATACTAAGTCATAACTAAAATTGCATGCAGTTTAGATATGAGCCTTGTCCTTAGTAATAGACATAATATGTGTTGCTGCAGTGGTTGACTCAGACAACAGCTGGGTTTTGTTGTGAACTATACTCTGTGCCATGAGAATTTATATCATGGTGCGACAAAATTCTACTATATGCTTTGTTTAAAATGATGAGAAAAAGAAATTAACAAAGCAATAAAACTGAGCCTTGATTAAAAACTTCAGCTATTTGTTATTTTATTATAAAAACACTGAAAACTGTTAAAATATATGAAGTTATACTAAAATGATTACTATGAAGTTATTATGAAGTTATGCAAAACCCTGAATGCAAGATCCTCTATTTCATTATGGACTTAGTTAAATCACTATTAATTTATGAAAACAACCACATACTCTTGTCAGACTTCAACAAGTGACAACCTTTGTACAATGATGGCACTTGTGAATTTTAGGATTGTGATTGTTAATAAGAGCTTTTCATACTGTATAATAAATAAATAAAATACCCCCTCAAGCAGCTGCTTGCCACAGAGGTCTGACAGGAGCCTTTCAGTTTATATGCCACAGTAGAAGGTTTGAGAGGATGGCAGGACCTCAGCAGAAAAACGACACAAACAGCCATGCCTTACCCAGGGCTCGAACCCAGGTCCCGTAGATCAGTAGCCAAGCGCGCTAACCACTCGGCCATGGGCCAGTTCTCAGACATAATATTAAATTTTTTAGAGAAATATTAATTTTAAAAATTGCAGAGAAAAATCATTTTTACAGCCATTTGACAATTTTAAGCACTACTCAACTTTAATTAGTAGCTATATTTAAATATATTTACCCATTTATGAGAAATTGGAAAACTTAAAAAAATCATAAACACTTCTTGTAAATACTAAGAATATTTTTCCTGCTTAATAAGCATTAAAAAGATTAAAATTATTTTGTACACAATTTATTTCTGACCATTAATGACAGATAAAAGGGTGAATGGTCTGACCTCAAAGAATATCTTCTCAATAAGACTGGTGGTGAAATCTATGGGTTAATAAGGGAAACTAGATCATGGGATTTCACAAATATCATTTCTAGGCAAGAAAAATTAATTCACTAAGCCAGCATTTAGAGCAGATGACATCTACCCAGTGGCTGTGTGGTTCAAAACCTACACAATTACCAAAATGTTTTCCTCCCCAATGACTGCTTTAAATTGCATGTGACAATAACCATTTTATCATTTGAAAACAAAGAAAAATCCAGCAAGTTTGAAGTGCTCATTCTAACAAATTTGGTAAATTTGTGTAAATGTAACAGCTCAATAATTGCAAGTTTTATTTATATTAATAAACAATGTTATAGTACCTTGAACAGTGACAGCCATTGACTGTGAAGATGGAACACCTATATTATTACTTGCTGTACACTCATATGTTCCTTCATCTTGAAAGTCTACTTTTCGGATCTTGAGGGTTTTGCCATAGTTGGCATAAGATATTCTGTTGAACTGCAGGCTGCCACCTTTTTTGCTCCAAGTGATTTCAGGAACAGGCCTATATTAAATATATATTTTCAAAAATGCTATATAGTGAAGCACATAAAAAACAAATGTTGAAGCAGCACAAAAAAGAAATTCTTAACATTAGAACCACTCTGTAGAGTCACTGGTGACCCTAGTCAGGTAAAATTCTGAATACATATCAACACATTTCGCTTACAGATCAGAGCTTGAGTACTTTCAGTGCCTAGCTCATAAGTACTTGTTGATGCCATATCGACTACTCACTATTATTGCAGTTTTTAAACATTATAGCATAAAGCAGTGGTTCTCAACCTTTTATGTTTCACATACCCCCTGGAAATGTATATGTAACTGGCCTATCCCTTGTGCAGATTGAAAAAACTATAGTTATAATATAACAATGGGAATAAAATAAAACATGTATATATACATTAAATTTTGTATTCATAAATTATACATATCAATAAACACAAAAAATGACAAATAATTTAACAAATCTTATAAAATTATAAACATTTTACTGTGTCATCAGTGAAATGGTTGAGCTTGTTTACACTTGCACAGTTCATCAATGGTTGGGGTTATCTTGCTAAAGTAGAGCCGCAAGTCATCTTCAACACCCAACCTGTTCCTATATTTATTTTTTAAAGCAATTAAAGATGAAAAACCAGTTTTACATAAATAAGTTTTGTAACAAATATTTGACTGCAATTCTTGATGAAGTCGGATTCCTTCTCCACTCCAATCCAAAAACTAATCAATGGTTTTTTGGAATGAATGCTTTTTAAACTATTGTCACAAGATATCTCAATCAACTCTTACATTTTTTCAAATCAAATGTGAAGGGGTCTTGAATCCATTCTTGCGTTTAATCAGGGGTGGAAAATACTGCCTTATAAGAGTTTTAAGAGTGCTTAAGTGAACGATTATTTGTTGTCTGATGTCTTCAAAGTCTGCAATCGTTTGCTCATTTTCTTTAAGAAATGAATCTAGTTGCTGAAATTGGTCACAGTTGTTCTTTTTAATTCCGTTTTCCTAGAGAGAATTTTTTTTTTTTATCACGGCCTCTGTTTTCTTCTCAACATAGAACACATCAACGTTGTCTCCTTGCAATGATAAGTTCAAAATATTCATTTTTTCAAAAATATCAGCTAAATATGCTAATTGTAGAAGCCATTCTAAGTCTTGTAGCCTCAAAGAAAGGCGAAATTTGTGGTCCATGAAAAAAAAGGCGTACTTTATTGTGGAGTTCAAATAAACGGCAAAGAACATTTCCTTTTGACAACCAATGTACTTCTGTGTGAAGCAGCAATCTCTTATGCAGGTTACCCATTTCTTCACACATAATTGAAAAAAGTTGAGACTTCAATGGTCAGGTTTTGATGAAATTAACCATTTGTACACTTTCATCCAGAACTCTTTTCAAATCATCATGGAGAAATTTAGCTATCAGCACTTCATGGTGAAGACAACAATGAGTGAACTTACATTCTGGTGCAACTTGTTTTATACGACCTGCTAGTCCTGTGATATAACCACTCATTGCTTTTGCTCTCTCAGTACATAGAGAAATATAATTTTTCCATTCAAGGTTGTTTTTGGCAAAAAATGAATCAATCATATTAAAAATATCCTCACCCATAGTAGAAATTTTGAGAGGCTTACAAAATAAAATATCTTCAAATACTGCATCCTGGAATTTTCCATGCACAAAAACAAGTAATTGAGCTAGCCCAACTATGTCTATCGACTCATCCACTTCTATGGCAAACCACGGGCTACAATGAATAGCTTGAATGAGTTGGTCCTTAATATTACAGGCCATATCTTTAATTCTCCTGGAAACTGTGTTGTTTGACAAAGGAATGGTTCTGATAAAGTTTGCCTCTTTTTGACCAAACATACAAGAAGTTATTTCTTCCGCTGCTGGAAGAATGAGCGACTTGCATATTGTGTGAGGTTTTCTGGCTTTGGAAATTTAAAGGCTTACTTTGTAAGATGGTTGAAGTGCACTTTCATTTTCTTCTACACCAGAAGAATGCTTAATTATGGTTTTTCTACTACTCAAGTCTTCCAAAAGACATTCAAAAGAGCTTATTTTTTAAATGTTCATGTTTAGTTTCAAAGTGTCACCATAAAAGAGGTTTCATGGAATTCTGTGACAGGATTTCAGAGCAAACAATGCACTGTGGATTTGGTTCTATGAAAGTTCCTGTCCATGTAAAGCCAAATTGTAAATATGATTCATCATATTTATGTTTTTAATTTTTTTATCACTTGATTGTTTAACATTTAACATTCTTTTAGTTATTGCTTGAATCCACTTCTTTACTCACATGGAATGATGACATAGTTGTAGATGTAGAAGCAATCGGCTCTGGCTCCATGTTACTTTTCTTCTTAATTAACCATTTATCCATGTTTCAAGGCACTTTAGAAACACGTTTATTTAACTTTACAGTAAACTGAAGACTAAAAATAACTTTAAGCACAGCAAGTGAAATAAATCACAACAAATACATAGAGCAGTAAGAAGGCACATTCACTCACTTAGAATGGATGTTTTGACTGCATGATCAGCTGTTCGGGGAGGTTTGGCTCTCAGGTAGGGAAAGGAGGATTGACAAACATTACAGACATGAACTATAGCATTGCACTTCGTCACTCAATTCTCAGAAATTAATCAGTAAAAACGTTGCCAACTTAGCGACTTTGTTACTAGATCTAGTGACTTTTGAACTCTAACAGCATACCCCATGTTGAGAACCTTTAGCATAAAGGATCAAAATTCATTATGACTTAAATATTAACTATGACATGCATAAATCTGAAGGGGACACATATGATCCCAAAGAGTGGTTTATGTCCAAACTTTTCACCAAGTGGTTCTAGGATTAACTATACATGTTTGTATCTCAAACTTTTATTTGAAAAAAAAAAAAACAATAAAGAGCTTTGTTAAAGATAACTGCAAAATAGAAGAAATGAATTCCCAACTGATAAAGTTGCAATGTTTCAAGTCTGTTAGTATTTTGTTCATTAATTGAAATGAGTCTGCCAATTCCTGCATAAAAAATGCAATGACAATTTAGATGGTGAATAGTGAGAATATTTACTGTAAATTTCACCTTTCCAATGATATAATTTCAATTTTTGAGGTATCACAAAAAAAAAAGGAGATTGCCCTTCCAAATGTAACCAGATGTTCCAGATTTTGGGGCCCTTTTCCAGTGATCTTTAATAACCCATCTCTTTGCACTGCAGTGACTATGAGGGTGGTAATTATAGCCTTTGAATTTAAAGTTTCAGGGAACAGAAAAAATATAAAATCATTCAGGGGTTGACATGTTGACCATATTCATGATTTGAAGTTACTTTGAGTATCTAAATTAAAGTGACAAAAGTCACTAGGAAAGAGCTGAGAATGATTCTTTTGCCTCACAGTTGGCTGAAATTTTTAAATAATTTCTATTATAAAAGGGTCTGTTCCTAAGAATTTTACTAGAAATATCTTTATTTTTAAGAAAGGTGATCACAAAATAATCGTGTAATAATTACAAGGACATCAGTGTACACTATTACAAATTCCATGCATTATTGTGCTTAACAGAATTAAACATTTGATTGATGGACAACTTTGGGATGAACACTGTGTATTCAGAGATGATAGGGATTGTATAGACCAATTTGTATATATATGTATGCTGTATGAGAAACCAGGACAAGCCTAATAGAGCTTTTAGGTTATCTTGACCCTTTGTGTAGGGGATTACCTTCTTCCCTATTTTTTTTAAAATAATTTCTTGTGAAATGTTTAGTTTAGAAAAGTTATGATTACTTGCTTTATAGATTTAGAAAAAGCTTTTGACTCAGTTGACTGCTGCCATAATTTGTGGTTGATCATGACACATGGTATACTAGAAAAGTTAATACACGCAGTCCTGATTTAATGAATTTTTACATTAATGAATTATTTCAATTGACATCATTTTTCTATATTTCTACACAATTCTCTATTCCTCATTCTGAAGAATTTGGGGATGATGAGCTTATGAAACTACAAAAGCAGAGTCAATGCAGAGACTTTAGTTATGAAGAGTATCGCAACAAGCACTCTTACAACTAAGAGATCAGGCTCAAGGAGCAAGCCCCAAAGACATGTTCGAGAGGGATGTTATGAGAGGTTCAGATGTTATGAGAGGAGCATGAGAGTTTTCAATAGCATTCACCAGCAAGTACTATGCTAACAACAAATATTACATGAAATGAAAATGCCAAACAAACAACCCTGAACTCCTACTTTAACACACAGGCTACTACTAGATCCTTTAATGATTCATATGACACTACAAAAAATACAAACCCTTCTGTCTAATTATTTTAAATCTCTAATATTTTAATTCATAAATGATGATTATTATAAATGAACATCATTAATAAATATGTTCTTACTCTTGAAATAATTAGTTGAAAAAAATTGGTTGTTCTGAATGGGATTTGAACCCACATCTCCCAGAAACATGCTGAGAGTCATAACTGCTAGTCTAGAGGTTATGACTCCCAACATGCTTCTGAGAGATGTGGGTTCGAATTCCACTCATGACAACCAATTTTTTCAATTAATTATTTCAAGTGTTACTTGTTTACAGGATGTTTTCCTGTGATACTTAATTACTGAAATGTTCTCAGGGTTGGGTTGTTTTACCTCTGAGAGGCACTTTTTTGAACACAATGAGCTAAATGGCCAAGTCAAAAGGACCCTGAGGGCTCAGAGAAGATTGGGGGAGGGAACACTGGAACACCTGTTGGGGAAGCCTCCCATAAAGGTCATACAGCATATTCTTTAATATGCACAGAGTACGGCTCTCCCACACATGGGCCCTGCGGCTTAATGTCCCATCTGACAGACAATGGCCTTTCCAACCCCATCGCTGTCCTCTACTGACCAAGGGCAGGGCAGGAAGTTTTGAAGATATAAATCTCAACACTTGTCGATGTAAGCAATGATGAAGTTAGACAAAAAAGTCTTCAATCACCTTTGGGAAGCATCTTCTTTTAGGAGAGATTGCATTGGTTTAGTCATGTTACCTGCATGAAGAACTACAGTAGCAGAGTTAGGAATAGTGTACCTAAAGGCCTCAGAAAAAGGAGACCTAGAATACGATCAGAATATGAACCAGAAGTCCAGAATGGCAAGATTAAAACCTTAAACAGTAAGATAGACCCAGAATTATGGATAATGTCAAACAAGATCTTTTGAATTGCTTAAAATTGCCAATACAATAGCAGTAGCTTAGGGTATGTACAGAGAGCTAAACTGCAGTTTGGTTATTAATGTTTATTACTACTGCTGAACTGAAATTTGATATATATATATGTATAAATAAACCTTTTATTTACATTTTTGTAATAACAATGCTTTTTGAAACTATACCCCTTTTTCCCATATATTATTGGTCTCGATTTTCACAGTTTCAATTTACATGGTGAATTTCCGGAAACAACCTACAGTAAAAATTGGGGGATGTATTCCTTTTTTGAAAAGGGGCATTACATAAAAACAAAATTTTTCTAGCTCTATTATGTTCCTTTGCAATGAAAAAAAAATATATAATTATGACTAGCATAAAAAGAAGAGTTTACACAAGGTTATACATAGAGGAAGAAACTGAAGTTACAAATTGGGGTATGTATGAAAAGATATTGCCATCATACTTGATCAGGTGCAGTTTATGTGTACTAACCATCAAATCACAAATGTTTATTTTTTTCTGGAAACAAAGATTAAATAAATCCCAGATCTGTGTTTATTTGTATTTTACACAATTTTATTTTTAGCCTTCTACATAAACTATTGTGACTATTTATATAAGCATTTTTAATTAGTATGAAAATATGAGATAGAAAAGCTGCTAAAATTAACTATTTGCATTTTTAATTAAAACATATGTATTAAAATATGATGAAACATATTATTTTATTAGAAAAGAAGCATACTTACGTTCCACCATAAATGCAGCTCAGTTCTAGTCTTTGTCCTCGAAGAGCTACAATATTAGGTGGTGATGTATATTGTTTTGTGGGTGGATAAGTACTTTGTCCTGGTGCTAAAAATATAAAGATTATTGTAAGATTAATATGCTAGAAAAATAATTTTAAGAAAATGAAAGCTAGCAGAGGCAATTAAATACACTGAAGTGATATATAAAGTATTAAGCATCTGTACCATTAAACATAAATAAAACATAGTAATTTCATTATATTCTGCAATATTAAGTGGAAGCTGTCCCATGGCTGACTGGTTAGCATGCTTGGCTACTGATCAAAGGGACCTGGGTTCAAGCCCCAGGAAAGGCATGTATGTTCATGTTGCTTTTCTGCCGAGGTCCTGACATTGTCAGACTTTCTGCTATGGCGTATAAACTGACAAGCTCCTGTCAGACCTCTGTGGCAAGCAGCTGCTTGAGGGGGTATTTATATTAAGTGGTGAATAATGTTAACATTTTATTATAAGCTTGATTAAGCAATGTGTAGACTTTTCACTGGCTGATACTTTTCATTCATCAAAAACAGTAATTTAAATATTATTTATAAAAACTATTTTTAAAAAATGTTTAATTCATGATTATGCTATATGACTAAAGACTTTTGAGCAACTAGTTTGCATTAAGCTTAACACTACCTTCACATAGTCAACTATGAGTTTTATTTATCATAGTGAACTACCACTTAAGGAGACTTTTATATCTGTAAAAAGTTCCCAAGATGTAAATTGTTACCATTTCTTAGATGTCTTCCAGAATTCCCGCTGGCTCAGCTGGTTGTACTTATCCTCCTTGTGTTACTCTTGCAAGGCCCTGCTTGCAGGATTTCATCTGGATTGCTATTGGCTTCCCATTGGCAGTTGCTGATGTATAGCACTGATGTTTTCCATTCAAAGTCCACATACCAGTCCAGGTTTTTGCATTGAAGACACATTCTGAAAGTGATCCGCCACCATCTCATAGGCTGTGTTACACATTCTTCAGAACTCTTATCATAGAACACAAGTTGCTCAAAAAGATCCCCCTATTTTACATTTAAACATCTTAAAAGAATTTAACGAACTTTACCTCCAACTCAATAAATGTTAAAACATCTTTAAAAAGACTAATTAAACTCAAATTCAAGTTAATGAAAGTTAAAATCATAAACATCAACATTAAAATCCAATACAGACCGCCCCCTCTTCACACTGTCAGGGCGACATGTTTTTTCCCTACACCAGCAGGACTTCATCTGGCACTATACCACCCAATGTTAAGGCTTTAAATAGGAATCTTCCTCTATTGGTGAGTTTTAATTTCATCATGTTGCTTGCACAGCAGAAGGTTCCACATCACAGGAAGGGGTGGAATCTCCATATTGCACAATGCTCTTTATGTAAATAAATCAAAATATTTTTGGTGTATTGCAATTGATATTTATTTGGTGCTGCTGCTATAGCCTTATAGGCTAAAATTTCTACTTGTATTTGATTTTGAAGTATTGTTTGTGATAATGCTGTATTAATTTTTTATTTTTTATATCCTGTTGATGCTCTAATATACATTGTTTATATGTCCAATATGTTTTCTCTATATATTGATCCCCCCCCACAATTTATTTTCAGCATCCAGTATTTCTACATTATACACCCCTCCTGTTGGAATACATTTATCTCTATCATTAATAATTAATTTTTTGATTGTATTAGTTACTGCATGTGGCATTTTTAATTCATATTTAATTAAGGTATTTTTTACAGTTTTAGATATACCTGGAATATAAGGAAAACTGTGTATATATTGTGTTTTATTTAATATTTGTGCAGGATTATGTTGTGTTTGCTGCATTTTAAATTTGGCTATTTTCTGAATTTTATCCACAAATTTATCGGGATATCCCGCAGACCTTGTTATATTATATATTGTTTTTATTTCTTTCTGTAGTATTTCAGTGTTAGATGAGCATCTATAGCCGATTTCTTATAATTAATAGGGTGTGTGGAGTTGTATGGTATTAAATTAGGGGTAAATGTAGATTTTTGATACACTGCAGTAGTACAACTTAAATGTTCACATTTAATGAATATTGATGTATTAATTAAAAAGTTTTACTACTGAGGTATATCAAAAAAACTACATTTACCCCTAATTTAATACCATACGACTCCACACACCCTATTAATTATAAGAAATTGGCAATAAACTTGTACATCATACAAACTTATACTCATCTAACACTAAAATACTACAGAAATAAAAAACAATATATGATATAACAAGGTCTGTGGGATATGCTTATAAATTCATGGATAAAATTCAGAAAACAGCCAAATTTAAAATGCAGCAAACAGCACAACCTAATATATAGGAAATATATAGGGAAAACATACAGAACATATGAACAATGTATATTAGAGCATCAACAGGATATAAAAATAAAAAAAATTAATACAGCGTTATTGAAAACAATACTTAAAAATCAAATAAAGCAAAAAAAAATTAACTTATAAGGCCATAGCACCACCAAATAAATATCAATAATAATACCACAAAATAAATATCAATTGCAATACACCAAAAATATTTTGATTAATTTACATAAAGAGCAATTGTGCAATACCGAGATTCCACCCCTTCTGGCAGCGTCGAACCTTCTGCTGAGCAAGCAACATGATAAAATTAAAACTCACAGATAGAGGGAGATTCCTATTTAAAGCTTTAACATCGGGTGGTATAGTGCCAGATGAAGTCCCGCTGGTGCAGGGACAAAACACGTTACCCTGACAGTGTGAAGAGGGGGGTCCCTATTGAATTTTAATGTTGATATCTATGATTTTAACATTTGCTAACTTGAATTTGAGTTTAACGAGTCTTTTTAAAGATGTTTTAACATTTATTGAGTTGGAGGTAAAGTTCATTAAATTCTTCTAAGATGTTTAAATGTAAAATAAGGGGATCCTTTTGAGCAACTCGTGTTCTATGATATGAGTTCTGAAGAATGTGTAACACAGCCTATGAAGTGGTGGTGAATCACTTCCAGAATAGTTCTTCAATGCAAAAACCTGGACTGGTATCTGGACTTTGAACAGAAAACATTAGTGCTATACATCAGCAACTGCCAATGGGAAGCCAGTGGCAATCCAGATGAAATCCTGGAAGCAGGGCCCTGCAAGAATAACACAAGGAGGATAGCACAACCAGCTGAGCCAGCGGGAATTCTGGAAGACATCTAAGAAATGGTAACAATTTACATCTTTACTTGGGAACTTTTTATAGATATAAAAGTCCCCTTAAGTGGTAGTTCATTACGATAAATAAAACTCATAGCTTGACTATGTGAAGGTAGTGTTAAGCTTAATGCAGACTAGTTGCTCAAAAGTCTTTAGTCATGTAGCATAATTGTGAATTAAATATTTTTTAAACAAATTGCTGTGTAGTCTAAATTAAAACTATCTTCCTGATGGAAGAGTGGTTAGTATACTAAACTATGGACAAAAGGACTTGGTTCAAGTCCCAGGTAAGATATGGATATTACTTTTCATGTGTTGTCTTTCTGCTAAGGTTGCCTTCTTCATATGTCTTTCTGCTAAGGTTGCCTTCTTCATATGTCTTTCTGCTAAGGTTGCCTTCTTCATATATCTTTTTTAAGGTGAATCATACTGATAGGCTAATGTCGGAACTCTGTGATAAGTAGCTGCTTGAAGAGTGGTTTATTAAAAATTTTTTTTTTTACAGTATCAGCTAAGTCATGTTTGACTTCTGAAATGCCCCTTGTGAAACCTTTTATGCAATTATGAGTAATAACTTTTTTGTACAAAATTTGACGATATAAAATATTATATGCAACTTACTAAAATTTATAATTCGAATCCCACTCATGGCAGTCAATTTTTTTCAGCTGCATGTTTCATGAGTTCCATGTCTACAGGACGTTTCCTGTAATACTTTACTACTGAATTATTGATTAATGCTGTGAGTATGACTGACAAAGCATTATTTTCATCTTACAGGGAAGCTCAGTTGCCTGCTTCCTGACATAGGTGATGCCAGTAGCAAATCAACAAATATGTGGGAATGTCTACATGTCATATTAGCTGAGGAGAAAGTTAGCCACTGATGGTTTAGTGGTTATGATGCCTGGCATACTTCTGGGAGATGTGGGTTTGAATTCCACTCAGGGCAACCAATTTTTTTCAGAAAATCATTTCAAATGTTTCTGATATTAATTACCAAATTAAAGCAAATGAAGTATTAAGAATACTAGCACACCACCCACCAAATATCTGGCAGAAAAAAAAACGAATTTTCCCCCCAGCAGATCTCTATTGACAATTTCTTCATTCCCAATTTATAGCTGAGAAAGCCATGGCACAGCAATGCCAGATCTTCATATTTGCAAAGTAATTTGAGGTTCTAAACCCTGTTTCATTACAGGTAGGGACCCTTTTTTTTTTAACTAAACACATGCAGAACTACAGTTAGCAAACAGAGTTGCAAACACAGGAGGAACCCATTTACTAAATTTGGGCCTTGTTGGTCAAGTATCTGCAGAATCAGAGGATGTGGAAATCTGCTAAAATAGAGATAAATCTCTTTTAACAACTTGCATAGTAATTAAGCCATCACCAAAAAGGTGTGTGCTCATATCAGCATGCAGTAAAAGTAATATGTGCCTTCTCTATCGGTGTCTATTCATTCACCTGCCTGTTTGAATACCACTTTTATTTATTAGGATGATAATATTAAAAACTATTGAAAATGCAATGCAAAAAATTGTATGAATTGAATATTTAAGTAGTTTTAAAACAGAAAATAATTCAAATCTATTTATTCTTTAATTTTTTCATTAAAATGCTTTTTAATATTGTTTGATTTTTTTATACAGCTTGTGCATAGTTCACAATACAAGTTTATGAAGATATCAAGGAAGTGACATCAAAGGATTGAGGTGATTTAAGGATGAGGTGATTTCAGACATGAAAAAATGAAAATTGTAAAGGTAATTAATACTATATGTATTGTTGAAAGCTGTTGATTGTAAACAAAAATAATTAATTTCTTTATCAATATGAACTAACTTTACTTCAATTGTATATATCAATGATGCAATAAATAATCATGAATAAGAATTAACAAGTAACTGTTAAAAAAAAAAATTCAGCAACTCTAAATTTTCTCTGTTTAAGCTACAAATATTTTTAATATGGTTGGTTGTTTTACCTCTTTGATGGCACTTTTTTGGCACACAATGGGTTAAATGGCTACGTCACAAGGATCCCGAGGGCTAAAAGAAAGTTGAGAGAAGGGGACATGCTGGACAGCTGTTAGGAGCCAAGGTGGTAGCCTTCTGTCAAGGCCATCCAGTGTGTTCTTTCATGTGCACAGAGTATAGCTCTCCCACACATGGGGCTTTAGCTTAATATTCCATCTGACAGATAGCAGCTTTTCTAAGCCCATTGGTATCCCCTACTAATTCATAACTCTCAACACTGGCCCAGGTGGGGCCTGGACCTGGGAACTGCAGATTATGAACCTGGCATGCAATCAAGTCAACCCCACTGATATTTTAAAAAAGGCATTTAATATATATTGTGAAAACACAAACTTCTGTCCATTGTCTATATTTAGTGTCATGTTCATGCAAGCAAGCATAATTTTTCATTGTAAACAAAAATAATTTTGTTCAACAGTACGAATTTTATTTCAGTTGATATCAATGATGTAATAAATAGTCATGAATAAGAATACTAACTTCCTGATGGCTCCACTCTCAAAATTATTTTATTTCCCAATTTGTATTCATTACGAAACATTGATGTTGCACTGCAGGCATACTGAGCATCATCAAGGGCATCTTCTTCAGTCACATTAGAAAAATGCAGATCACCATCAGGATCTACAGTAATTCGTGAACTGCAGGAAAAACAGAGAAAATTATTAATTTCTTTGAAGAAAATGTGAGTTTATAAATAATGTTTATAGTTAATAAAATGTAGTTATCACAATAGAAGAAATTGAGGTGTATCCAGTGTTGGTTGAAATACTAATAAACATAGGTTCAAATCTTCAGGGTACAGGCAATATTTTTTCTTCCTAGTAAAGGGTAATGCCTATTAAGAGCATATTTATTCATTTCAAAAATTTCTCTAGATCACTCCTTGAATTTTCTGAACAGCCCCTCTCACTTTTGTGATCAACTAGTTACATGCAAAATTGATATTTCAGTAATTTTCCTCATATATACCAATTTGAAAGATATATATCGAGCCCCGGATTAGGCATGGATGTGTGTGTCATTTTTCTGCTGAGGTCCTGCCATCCTCTCAGACCTTCTACTATGGCATATAAACTGACAGGCTCCTGTCAGACCTCTGTGGCAAGCAGCTGCTTGAGGGGGTATTTATTTTATTTTGTTTATATAATATGAGGCAAGTTTTAATTGGTTTCTTCAAAAGAGAGGTAATTTTGTATTTACCCAAGAGATGGCAACACACAATTAATTAAATATTTCACCTCTTTCAATGAAAAATTAAGTTCATTTACTTGAAGGAGACATTCTCAACTGCTAATTCAACTGAAGTGCCAAAATAGCCTATAACATCATTCCAAAGGTCAGTGTCATTACTAACTTCAGCACTGAGTCACCCAACATAAGAGTAATAGCTACTTTACTAGAATAATTGAAGATAACCAGATATGATAATAAGTTGCCAATAAAATGCATTTCTCGCTTCCACCAGAGTTCTTGGTATATAATAGAAAAATGTTCACCTTTTAATCCTTATTTCAAGTTAGTTCCTTATTTATCAGAAATCTTTCATTAACACATTAACATCCATATTGGCCAAAGTTTGACATGGAGCCATCTGAATAGCGTACTTCTTCAGCATACTTTACTGGCTGTTTGGTCCATTACAAATGTAAAATGTGCAATGCAATTATGCCCTAAAAGATCATCAATGATATTCCAGCTAAGTAGTAAGCCTACATTTTGCCTAAGATTTTCTTTATAACAACCTAAAAATAATCTTTGATTTATCTTTTCATGATATAACAAGACTTGTCCATCTGGTCTCATATGAAAGCCAAGAATGTCCAGGTGATCCTATTCAAATTTTTATGTGAACACATCTACATATTAATATTTATTTAATGCCAAAGGTAGACTTTAGAAATTTTAATTTCTTATTTAAAATGGCTACATATATTTAATTTCTTCTTATGTATGGATCTTCTTATATTTTACACAAATATATATTAAATGACATACTCAAAAAACTGTTTAAACTGCTTATTACAAATCTTAGAGAGGTTTAAGATAAAGTAAAAGTTTCATAATAACCTGTTTATGCTGCGAAGTGCTCCACTATTAGACTGAATAATCCAGAATATTGTTGGCTTGGGAAAACCTGAAGGAGGATTGCAGTCTAAAGAAAGTGGCTCTCCTTCAATAACAAATACTTCTTTGGGATCTTCATCTGGAAATGAATTCAACTCTGCAAGGAAAGATATTAAATTACACAAAGAAATAAAACAGTAAAAAAATTACAGCTTGGTTGATAAAATACTACAGCTGGTTAAACATATTAATCTATATACTGGGTCTATGCAAAAGTTCTGTCTGATTGGTGGTTGGACAGTTCACTAATGGACAATTCATTCTTGGACATTTCACTGCTGGTCATCTAGCTACCAGCTTTTTCATTACCAGGATATTTCACAAGACTTATTATTATATATAGTGATATACTGTAAACCATTTATTCAAAATAAAATCTATAATATTAATAAAAATCAACAATAAAATAAAGACAATTTACAAGTTATTCAAAACATTCTCTTGCTTTGGAGGAGGTGGGAGAGGGTCTTGGCTATCAGCCTTTTTTGAGCTGTGGGTTTGGGATAAATAGGTCTCAAGAAATAATTTTGCTGAAGTCCCACTCGAGGCAAAACTCCTTTTTTTTTTTCAGCAGTTATTTCTTGAATTTTATGCTAACAGGTAATCTGTGTATTTACTATTGACATATAAGTCTCTTTCATTCTAGATTATTTTAGGTAATTACTATGAAACTATCTGATACCAAACTATGTGTCACTTTTCTACTTTTCCCATTTATTTTTTACTGAATTTTTTGCCATATTGGTTTCTGACTGCTTGACAAATTTGACAAATTTGGTCTATCTAGGACACTTTTTTCTAGTACAAGATTTTGGAATTGTTTCTTTTTGGGAGCCATTATATTCTACCTTAGGGGTAACGTTTTTCAGTGTCCAAATTTTTAGGTCACAATTTCAGTGGATTCACACTCAATCTAAGTTTGGATCTTCATGTGGATGCCTTCATTTCTGCTCTATTTTGGTTTTTTCATGTTTTTTTCCTTTTTGAATTTGACTTTTGAGATTCCATTGAATTAACATGCTAACTTTACAGATTCCTTAATTCTGTGCTTCATATTTTTTGGTGGCTTTTTATAATGTGGAAAAATGAATTTCTTATCTACATTGAAGACTTTGTTGATTTCTATAATTTGGGCATATAAATGGTCATTTTGTAATGTAGCACTATGATTATGATCACTAGCAATCTAATGATGTTGTGTTCATCATTATCTGTTAGTGGGTACCTGAGCCTCACACGATCAATTTCCACACATCCAATGTTGCTCAGAACCATTTACATCTTGTTTATGCTTATATGTGTAATTTAAGCCACTTCTTCTAAACTGGTGGTATACATACCCTTTGGGGTATGCAAATACCACTGATATGTCTGAACTTTTGTTTTGTTTTACAGTGTTTTATTATTTTTGTACTTTTTGCATCCAAAAACAACCAGCAATGATTGAATTTTTTTAAACATTTGTGCTGCAATGGTAGAAAAATTGTGCTTGAAAATTTTACGTACTTGGGGTACTTCAAAATTTTTTTTGAAACTAGAAGAATGCATATCGCCTTTGGCAAATATGAGAATCTTGTTTTCACACAGAATAAAATAATTTGGTTACCTACTTTTTCAATCCTTAAAAGTTTTAATTTAAGATAATGGATGATGGGGAGGGGAACACATGCAGTAGTATTTTACTAGTAATTATACAACATAAAAAATATTTGTCTTTTATTTGTTAAATTTAAAAAGTTGCTTTTCTCACACCTCTCTGAGAAAAGGGGGCAGATTGTTGTTATCAGTGGAATATCTCTTGACATTCTATGATCGAAATTTAAAATTTGTACCATACACAGATCACTTGCAACATTTGTTAAAAGCTTCACCGTTTCCATATTTAATTATCTCTAGCAATATAAATTAAAATTACCTATGGATTTGAAAAATGTGAATTATAATATTTCATTAGTACCAACCCAACTACGGAAGAGTTTTCCAATTATTTCTTAAAAACAGTTGAATTTATTGTTACATTTTTAAACTATATGTGCATACCTGATTTTCGAAGCTTTACAGTATTTGAAACAGATATGCCATGAATATTTTCTGCATAGCACTGATACTGCCCTTCATCTATATCATCTGGTTTTGTGAAAAGTAAAGTGCCTCTCCTTGGTTGCTGACTGATACGTCTGTTTTGAGAAGTGTAGTCAAATTCTTCATTATCTTTAGTCCATCGGTAGCTGGAATATATACTTTGATTAATATTATATTAATTATAACATAGTAACACTTAAAATAATGGTTCAGTGAAACTATTCACATTTTATTGTTATAAGTCAGAAAATCATAGGAAATAAGAGTAAGAAACATTACAATTTGGCATAGTACCAATTCTGTGGAACAGCAAAAAGAAAATTATAACTATAACATAACATTATTATAACTATAACATTATTTGTCTTTATTAGAAATCCTAATTTTCTTGAAGAGATTTCCTAAATTTCTTGAACTTCTACCTTTTCAGTGAATGAAGGTATTTTATGCACCAGTAATAATCCTAGAGTAAATCATGTGGGACATTCTGATATCTACTTGTTATGGTGGACATCAGGCATATAAGCTAAGGGAATTAAAAAATAAAAAGTATATAAATTTTCTCCTTCCACACCAAATTAGTACTCAATTATTTACGAGTCCATCTTGCCCTCAATCCCAACCATAAAAGTGTTTTGGCTGCATTTGAAGGACATGGTTCATCTGCAGAATCAGTTTGCATTTGTATCAGCAAAATGTATTATCATCAAATGCGCCCATTACAAGTTCCTTATGTTTAATAATTCAGAAAAGATTTAGTATATAATTATGTGGGGCAAAGGATTTGTTTTTAATAAATGCAATATTCCCCCAATACTGATCACAAATGTCACATTCTTGGAAACAAAATTGCAGGTTGTAACAATTCTACAGCTTTGTCACTGTATTCATAATAAAAATTTGGACATGTCTAAATTATTGCCTTGAAATAAAACTGAATTTTAAATTTTATTAAAAATAAATAATTTAAAATTTTGCTAAAAATTACTAATTTGAATATGTTTTTGTCATCAACCAAGTTTAAAAATCAAATGAATTTTTTAAAATCTGAAATTACATACTAAAAACCATAAATTTTACTTTTTTTTCTCTAACTAAATTTTGGTAAACTAGGCATTAATCCATCAGTTGGTTGAGCATTTACAGGATTCTTCTCTTTGTGGTTGAAAACAAGCTTTTCATTGTGCTAGTTGTGAACAGAAATTGTTGGACAATTTCACCTCTTAGCAGCACTTTTTTTTGCACATATTGAGCTAAATGGCAAAGTTACAAGACCCCAAGAGCTCAGAGAAAGTTGGGCCATGACTTAATATTCCATTAGATGGACAGTGGATTTTTGAGGCCCAATGGTGTTTCTTTTCTCACTGAGGGAAGATGGAGGTTAGTGGAGATAAATCTCAATGCCGGCACAACTGGGACTTGAACCTAGAAACTTCAAATACAGCCTGATGAACAATTACCTAGATTACAAGCCTGATGTATTACTGAGCCAACCCCTGTCCCCTCCCCATACAACTGTTATTGACAAAGTGATTAATAGTATTTATATTATATATAGTATTTTTATAGTATAGATTTGTATAAAGGAGTTTGGCTATGAAAATGAGAACAATATTTGCACAAACAAACCTATAAACTTGATAATTAAAAAAGGTTCAGTATAATCAGAGACTACTTTGGACTGGGGTTACTCAGCTATTGAGCAAAAGATTATATATTAAGAAATTATATTTATGCACATAATATTAATTAATATCTTTGAATTAATCTAAGTTTAAATATATAGATATGTGCAATAATATATACATACTCTGGTTCTGGATTGGCTTGTGCTTCACATTCTAACATAAATGGCTTATCAGGTTCATCTTGTGTTTGAGAAACCTGAAATAGTTGCTCATGGGGAGGTTGGCGAACCATGGTGGGGGGAAATGGTATTGTTGTTGTGCCTTGACAGCTTGATCCTAACAATAACATTAAACTTAACAGTCTTCTTAAGAGTAACATTGGACCCATGATTGATGATGAGGTTATTCTAAAAGAAAAAAAATTACAAATTAGAATATTCAAATACATATTACTTTGTCAAACAAAAAAATATGCAGTTCCATGATCAAAAATGCATTTATATCAGGAATTAATGCACAAGGAAAGTTCATTTGTAATCACTCTATATTATAAGAATAATACAATGATATTAAAAGATATACTATACAATGGTTACAATATATTAGTTTCCTAAAATGTTGGCATATGAAAAATGGGTCATATTTCTAGATTTAACATTTTTCAGGTACCATTCAGTGTTATTAAAATTTTAAGTTTCACTTTGCAGATTCTGTGAAAGAATTAAACACATTTTTAAATTTAATAAATGCATGAGAAAAAATTATCTACAGAACTTTATACTAGAATTAAGTGGCAAAATCGAGACAGGATTTGGGATTTGAAACCCCTTATCCCAGTAAAATTTTACTTTGAAGAAATCATTGATTCATTGATATCTGAATAAAAAAATTTTTTCATTGATATTAACAGAAACACTAATAAATATTTTCTTTCTTCAAAGTCAGGGTAGGGGTTGGCTCAGTCAGTAATGTGTCAGGCTTGTAACCTGATGTTCCCAAGTTCAATTCTTAACTGTAAAAGTGTAGTGATTTATCTTTTCTAATCCCCATTCTGCCAAGCCATACATACCCTGTGCATGTAAAGGAACATGCTGAATGGACGACTTCCAACAGTTGCTCCACTCAGAAGCGAAAAAAACAAACCAGAACTTCGAAACACCTGCCTAAACCACTGCTTGAGCCATCTATTTCCCATCATTGGTTAGAAAGGTACTCTTGAAAAACCAAGTTTTATGCATTTATTTCGCTTTTCGAAATTTTTTTGTATGGGATTCTACTTTTCTTCCGCGACACATTATTAGTCAAAACGATACCTTCACTTGTAATTCCTGCTGAAACACTGAATATAAATATCTACAAGGGTAATTTAACTTTCAATTTACTTGCTATTTACAGATCACCAAGCTCGAACATTAACACTTTTCTTTCTAATCTCAAAAATTGGTTCGAAACAACTGATAAACATCACAATCAAATACTAGTTGGAGACTTTAATTTAGATATCAAAAATATCAAAAAACACGGAGTTGCCAAATACGTAGAATTGTTAACCGAGTTTGGTTTCTCACCTATCATTACTGGTATCACCAGGGAAGATATCATTGGTGACTCACTTTCTCAGACATGCATTGATCACATTAACGTCCGACTTGACATTAAACTCGACACAAATTCAATGATTTTTCGCAGTAGGATCGCAGACCACTACTTAATCGTGGCAATTTACGGGGGGGAACTTGGGAATTCGTCCAATCACACTAAAAAGCTAGACAGCAATTTTAACACGAAAACTATCTTAGATCATAAAAACATATGCAAAGAAATAAGTCTAACAGACTGGCTGGACAGAGGCACTGGAAACGAAACCCCAAATTCAGAACCAATAGACGTACTTTATGAAACATTCATAAAAAAATATACGGCGATTGTTAACAATAACAAAATTAATAAACTATCGGATGGCTCAAAAATGAAACAACGCAATTGTAGCAAAGACTGGATAAATCAGGAAATAATAAACTTAATACGTAAAAGAGACTCGGCTTGGATTGATTACAAAAATAACAAGAGAAACATAAATTTTAAATTACTATACACAAACTTAAGAAACACAATCACGTCCGTTATTAGGCAGGAAAAGAAAAAATATTACTTCAAACAATTTGAGTCATGTAAAAATAAACCAAAGCAAAATTGGGAACTCATCAACCAAATTATCAACAATAAACCTAAAACTGCCATTGACGATTTTATCATGAAGAATATGCCACAAGATATGTCTGAAACTCAAGCAGCAGAGAAATTTAACAACACCTTTGCAGACATTATTGTCAATCTCAGAGACGATAACCGTATACAGAATCTCTCTACAGTTCCTAAACATATCCAACCTTCTGTCCCCTCAATTTTTATTCCTCCCATCTCAAAACAAGAAACTTTCAAAATTCTAAGTGACTTAAATGAAAGAAAATCATGTGGATACGATCAGGTACACATAAAGCACATTAAAGCATGCAAAACCTCCTTAGCTGATCTCGTGACAAACTTTATCAATGAAAGCATATCTACAGGAAACATCCCTAATAAACTCACAATTGCTATTCTAATACCAATTTACAAAAGTGGAACTAAATCCGATTGCACTAACTATAGGCCCATTGCCATCTTACCCGTCCTTCACAAAATACTTGAAAGATATGTAGCTAACGTTCTAGCCAATTTCTTGAAAAAACATAACATTATTAGTGAAAAGCAATATGGTTTCCAAAAAGGTAAAAATACAATTACACTTTTAACGGAGTTTTCTGACGTCATTAATGGAATTTTAAACAACGGAAAAAAAGCAGCAGCTATCTTTCTGGACTTTCGTAAGGCATTTGATATGTTGGATCACGATATTTTGCTTCAAAAATTGTATATTTATGGTGTCCGAGGTATTACCCTTAAATGGTTTGAAAATTATTTAAAAAATAGAGTGCATGTTACCAAAATTAATGGCGTTTTTAGTGAGAAGAGAACAGTGTACACTGGTGTTCCACAAGGTTCAATTTTAGGTCCGCTTTTATTCATTATTTATATTAATGATCTAGCTAACCTTAAACTGAAGGGCTCTCTTTATATATATGCTGATGACACCGCCTTGGTTAACGTGAATCACAATATAGGAGACGCAGTCCGAGATACACAGGATGATTTTAACAAAATTATTTACTGGTCTAACATTAATCGTATTTACATAAATTCAGAAAAAACCAAATGGATGAGCTTTCATTCACCAGGATACTATGATCTCTCATCTTATGCAATTAAAAACCACGAACCCTTGTGTCCTCACATCATGATAAATCATGACCCTGACTGCTGTGACTGTGATGTTATTGAGCGTGTTGAGAGCCATAAATATCTTGGACTCTACATGGACACAACCTTCCGATGGAATACACATATTCAAAAGTTAGCAGGGAAATTGCGTCTATGTGCATCTAAACTTTATAAACTACAATTTGTTGCAAGCACACATACATGTATTTTGGTTTACAAAGCTATCTGTGAATCTATATTGACCTATGGTTTGACAATATACGGCTCAACTAACCTCACAAATATAAAGAAAATAGAAACTATTCAATCATCCATTGCTAAAAATATAATCCCATACAACTTAAGAAATTCATTTTATCACAGCGAAGAAAGACTAAATTATCTAGGCGTACTCTCTTTTCACAACCTTTACAAATACAGCATCACTTTAAAATATTTTTTTGATAATCAATTTAAATCTAAAATCTCTCATGGGAAAAACACAAGGTTACAATCCAAAAATTATTTCCAACTTCCAAAAATATTAAACAATTATGGGAAATGTACAAGGGCATATACAATACCTTGCATGTTCAATCAACTGCCAAGGGAAATTATTTTATTAAACAATTTTAAAGAAATCAAAAATAAGACAAAAAATTTTCTTCTAGGCACTAAATTTTAAATAAAAATTTCAACCACCACAATGGAGCTTCCACTGGAATTCATATAGTTTGATGACATTGTTATAAACTATATCTTATGTATTTTCATGTAACGTTATTATTCTTCTCTCCTGCAGATAAGCAGATGCTTTGCGGGTCATTTGTTTAAACTTTTGTATAACTAACATGAATATGAATAAAGATTATTATTACTAAAAAAAAAGACCTGTTCCCATCATGCCCGATCTCAACATACACGTGTAGTCCACATGTTCCAAGTTAGATTATTTTGTTCAGGAGTGGATTAAATCTAAAATTTCTATTAGTGTACGAATTACTTATGCCAAATTAACAATTATGGCTTTATCGATTATGCTATGCATAAAAATAAATATTTCGTATTTCAATTATTATGTTTCCACACGTGTTACTAGTTTTCCCCTTTACGCATTGTTCCAAACAATTATCTCTGAAGTGGCAAAAAAAGCAGAACCTAAAAAAAACATAACAAAAATTAGTGTTTATGGAAATTATGATTAAATTTCTACATATTGATATAATGATATGAAATTTACCGTTTAATGTTGATATCTTTCATCAAAATAGGAATCAATATTAGTACACGAAACATTCAAGTATCAATAAAGTGCAAAGAGGTTGCCACAAATGGAGAAACAAATTCTTTTATTATTACTGGATTTATATAATAAAACACCCGTGGCCGAGTGGTTAGCGCGCTTGGCGGCTTGTCTTCGGGACCTGGGTTCGAGCTCCGGGTAAGGCAGGGATGTATGTGTCGTTTTTCTGCTGAGGTCCTGCCATCCTCTCAGTTCTTGTACTATGGCATATAAACTGACATGCTCCTGTCAGACCTCTGTGGCAAGCAGCTGCTTGAGGGGGTATTTATTTTTTTATTTTTTTTTAGTAAGCCGTCCCGTGGCCGAGTAGTTAGCACGCTTGGCTACTGATCTAAGGGACCTGGGTTCGAGCCCCGGGTAAGGCATGTTGTGTGTGTCGTTTTTTTGCTGAGGTCCTGCCATCCTCTCAGATCTTTTACTATGGCATATAAACTGACAGACTCCTGTCAGACCTCTGTGGCAAGCAGCTGCTTGAGGGGGTATTTATTTTTATTTTAGTCGCCAAAGTAGGGGTTTTAAAATCCATTACAAATAGCTTCTACACAATGGCCTGGGCCACAAAAAGAGGGCTGGTTTTTGAAAAGGAAGGGTACGAAAGAAAAATCATTATTCCCTTGTTCCCATTTTCAAATCTTTATATTTTCATCCCCATGAATTAGACTTCATCTTTAATAATTATTCAGTGTTTATAGTTTTAGCTAAAATGATGTGCAAACTACTTTTGGCAGTGAAAAACTTATCAGTTCTTAAAATAATCGTGAATTTCCAAGCACGATTACATTTTTTTATAGTTGGCAAATTTTTAGCCGTCCCGTTGCCTAATGGTTAGCGTGCATGGTTACTGATCAAAGAGCCTTGGGTTCGAGCACTGAGGGGTTCGAGCCCCGGCTAAGGCAGGGATGTTTGTGTTGTCTTTCAGCTGAGGTCTCGCCTTCCTTACAGACCTTCTACTATGGCGTATTAAACTGACAGACTCCCGTCAGAATTCTGTGGCAAGCAGCTATTTGAGGGGATATTTTTTTATTTATATTTTAATAGTATACTATTTTGCCTGTTAGACACTGTAGTGCTGCTATAATGATACTAAACAATATACGGTATTCTCACGGCGATCGCAGCGGTTCATTCCTAAAGATAGGCGCGAACAGAAATCCATGACCATCTATGTCCGTGACAGGACCAACGTTGAACACAAGATTATGGAAAAATGCGATTAGGTAATAAAAACTTTATGTATTTCAGCCTATAATACATCGCTATGGTAAACAGAATTTATAGAAAAGGTTGTGTAAAAAATTTATATAATATTTTTTTTTTTAAAGAAAATTGACTAAATAAAGTTTTTTAACTTCCTGGATGGGAATAGCTACAATTTTCCTTGTCTACGGCCAATGAACTGGAATAGACAGAGGGCACAATAGGTTTCTACAGCAGAAGAGATTTGGACATGTTGCCTACACTTTACATGACTGCTATTATGCAACGTATAGGCAATAACGAGTATGTCTAAGTAGATAAAAGATTTTATTTTTGAAAATTACATTTAATTTTCGCTTTCAGAGTGAAATTTGATCAGTTGTTTTATTGAAACCTTTGATATCCATATAAATATTTGCATTACATTAAATGAATAATAAATAAATAAAAGACATTGCATAATAAGCCTAACTATAATTTGTGTTACCTTTATAGTCCATTGGGAAAAATATTTCCCATAAAATTCCAAAAAAACTACACGTTGTTATGTATTTTTCTTATGATTTTTATTTATTTTACGTTTAAACAAACTAAAATAAACAGTTACATACTAATATTTACTCTTAAAAACCTTATGGTCCTGAAAGGGTTAAATGGACTGGAGATACGAAAATTTCTGATTTAGATTATGCTGATGAATTAGCCCTTTTGGCAAATGATGTTGATGAGATGAACTGTTTCATTCGAACTGTTGATGAAACTGGTAGTAGAGTAGGTTTGGTTATAAACAGAGAGAAAACTAAAGTGATGAAAATTGGTCAGGCAGGCTGTGATTCAGTTAATCTGATTGGTTCCAGTCTTGAGCAGGTGTCACAGTTTAATTATCTTGGGAGCTATGTAACAGATACTGGTGATGTGCGGCATGAGATTAACAGACGAATAGGGATTGCTGCCGGGACTTTTAAGAATCTGGAGAGTGTAGAGAAATAGGCGTATACACCTAAAGACTAAAATTAGACTGTATAATAGTTTGGTTCTTTCTAGGGTTAGTTATGGTAGTGAAACTTGGACACTTTGTAAACAAGATGCTTACGCAGTATCTTGCGCATTAGGTGGTTCAACTTTGTAACTAATGATGAGGTTAGGTAAAGGAGTTTGCAACCTCCTTTAAGCAGTATATTGTGCAGAGAGAGACTCCGTTGGTTTGGTCATGTTGCCCGTATGAATAATTATAGATTGGCGAATAGGGTTATGAACAGTGTGCCTAAAGGCCTCAGAAAGAAGGGGAGACCTAGGATGCGGTGGGCAGACAATGTCAAACAGGACCTTGTTAGAATTGGTGTGCAGTGGCCAGATGCAGTAGATGTAGCTCAGGATAGACTTGCTTGGAGAACTAAATTGCACGGTCTGATTCGACCTCCGTAGCCCATGGCTGCTTGAGGATGATGATAATGATGATACTAAATGTTACAGAATTTCCTCGTTATGTTAATGTAAAAAAAATCTAGCTCCATAAAATTTTAATTTTTTATGCAAAAATGCATCGTTCTTGTTGCACGATGCAGTATTTTGTTTTTGTAATCTGTAAGAATTGATTTATAACCTCTAGATCTCGCATATATATAGTTTGTCACTTTTGCCTTTATGTCTGTTATGATAATAGAAATACTATTGTGCCTGTTGAGCACTATTATGATACTAAACAGTTTACCGTATTCCCTCACAGCTCATTGATTGCAGTGGTTGTATTACTAAAGATCGCCGCAAACAGATCGATGATCATGCTCACATAACGCCTTTTTTTACCACTAACAGTAACAACTGTTTCATTCTTTCCTTAATAAAACAGTAGCAACTGTTTTATTCTTTCCAATGCATTTTACGATACACTGGAAAAGCTGTTGTATGTTTATTTTGAGTAATTTTGCAGAATTTTTAAAAAGTAATATGTAAATTAAAAAGTAATATGTAAATAAAACTCTTATAATTTCTTACTAACCTTTAACACCCACACATTAAATGGCTGCTGACATGTAAAGCGCCTATTGTTTAGCAATTGTGATATCGTATTCCATAAGATTTTTAAGGGCCATTTGCCCATTGTACACACAAAGTGACATTCGGAGGTAAAAAAACCAACAACAATTCGATGGACTGTTTCTCAAAAATGTTGCGGACCCTGTCCTATGCCCTTCGAAAGATGTGTCATAAATATATACGAGAGAAGTGAAGCTTTATTTTCCCTGTAGCTATCAAAAACTGAAAATCTTCCCAGATGCGGTGTTATTTTCCTGGTACAAGGTTGAATTTGATTGTGCATGTGACTGAAGATAAAAATTTCTGTCAGGTACATCTTTTTTAGTATCAGAGATCATAAATTATGTCCAAATTAAAATAAATAGCGGAATACTAATTCGTATTCTATAAGTTGCCTAACGAACAAAAATGACACAGCTGTCAATCTTTCTTGCTAATCAAACGCGACGTGGCAGCATAATAATCAATTATATACGAAGTTTCTGCATGACTAATATTGTGCGAGTAGATGAAAATATCTCACGTAGAAATAGTTTGTTCTAGTTAGTATAGTAACAATATCGAAAGGATGTTGAATTGGCTCGAGCGGCAAGACATTTTATAGTTCCGCTCCATCGCACGTTCTATATTATATCACATGGCAAAGGATGTGCCACTCAGAAAGAACTCGAAAATCAAGTCATGATAGTAGATACTGATTAATTTTTGCGATCTTTATGTTTCGCTGTTGTCTAGTCGGAAAAATGACGATTTTTGTCAGTTTGAACTTATAAGACATTGCGGCTAAGGAGTTGCTACTGGTTCAGAGGCATGCTTTATGTGTTGTACCGCTGACAGTGGACAGTGAAACTTGACTTCAGCCTTAGTAGAGAACAGTGGCATATCAGGAGGAGGGTGGTTATGACTCCCCTCCCCTTTGAGGACGTCAATATCATATATTTTCTAAGGCAGGCGTCGAAAAACAGAGACTCAAATACAATGAGGGTCCCAGGAAACACTTTTTGGATAAGGCGGTTGGTGAGCAACTCTGAATAACTGAAACGGTACTCTTTTGTTTTATATTTTAGAGTGGGGGGGGGGAGTCGACGCCGGTAACACCTCACCCACTTGAGACCAACATTGCTGAAGTACGTCCCTTCCCTATTGAAAGTTTCTCGATAATCTATTGGAAAAAAATGACATTTAGGGTTGAGTTGGGTTGCTTCATCTCTGAGCGGCACTTTTGTGCACAAAATGAGCTAAGGGACCAGTTCACAAGATCCAAAGGCTCAGTGAAGGTTGGAAAAGAGAATCCACTGGATAGCTATTAGGAGTGAGATGAAAGGCTCCTGTCAAGGCCATCCACTGTATAGTCATTAGAAGACATATTTGAAGCCATCTGTCAAAGCCATCCAGCGTGTTCTTTAACGTGCACAGGGTATGCTTCCCTGGACACGGGGACGCGGCTTAATGTCCCATCCAATGGATAATGGAAGGCAGACTTTCCAAGACCATAGGTGACGACATTAGAGAAAGTATAAGGTAAAGTAGTCCGGCCCATTTATGAATTTGGAGACGACCCCTCGTAACATTTCTCCGGTGACAACAAGAGAATAACACTGAGCAGGCTTTTCTCTCTTCATCAGGAAGAACACAATGCTCTTGCCCTGAACTATGTTCTCGCTGTTGGGCAAATGAACTAAATGCCCGCGCTCTCTTCCTGATGACGCAATAGGGGGTGATGTGATCGCTTCTCTCCCTCCTCTTCTTCACAACTCGTCTCTCAATCTCGCCACTTGCCACCCAGAACCGCCCACACTCCCAACTACTTTTGTTTGTTCCACCAGATCTTCCTCCTCCCCCTTCCTTCTCCTCGTGTCCTCCTCTTTTATTTTCTTCTTCTTCTCCTCCACAGCTTAGAAACGTTGGCAGAAAATCGATACTCCTCCTCATCCTCTCGCAAGCCTCCAACTAATTACTGGCTGCCTCTTAATAGTACGCAAGGCACAACGTAATTATGCGATTATAACGCTTGTCACACCTATAGTACTAGTATTTCCCCAGCGAGAGGGAAGGTTGGTTGGCACTGCAGGCGGCAACTAATTTGCATCGGATTATTCTCTCTATGAACATATTCGCTTCTCCACTACTCCAGTCTTCTCCCACCCTTACTCTTTCAAGCTGGCTGATGGCCGAAACGTAGTGGGTCAGTCCAGCACATTACATTTATGTGAAAGGTTGGTTACTAGTAAATGGCGAGACTTGGTGGTAACCAAGGCACTCTCAAGTCTGAGCACGCGAGGGTTGGGCTGTTTTACCTCTGAGTGGCATTTTGTCACAAAGACCCCGAGGGTTCAGAGAAGGTTGGGGGGTGGGGACTCATTGTTCAGTTGTTAGGAGACAGAAGTTAGCCTTTCGTCAGGGTCATTCAGAGTGTTCTTTAACGTGCACCATAGGGTATGGCTCTCTCATATACGGAGCCACGGCTTAACGTCCCAACCGAAGGACGGTGGCCTTTCCAAGCCCATCGGTGTTCCCTACTGACCGAGGGCATGGAGGGGAGTTTTACAAAGATAAATCTCAACGATAGCCGAGCTGGGACTCGAACCTCGGAACTGTAGATTATGAGCCTGGCGAGCTACCGAATAAGCCACACTGTCCCCAAGCTTATAGTCAGTGGGGAGGAATGGGTTATTAATAATAAATAAATAAATAAATAAATAAATACTCCCTCAAGTAGCTGTCTTGCCATAGAGGTCTGACAGGAACTGTCAGTTTATACGCCATAGAAGAAGCTCTGTGAGGATGGCGAGATATAAGCAGAAAAACAGCACGAACAGCCATGCCTTAACTAGGGACTCGAACCCAGGTCCTCTAGATCAACAGCCAAGCGCGCTAACCACTCGGCCACGGGACGGCTAGTGCAGAAAAACAACACGAACAGCCATGCCTTAACCAGGGACTCGAACCCAGGTCCTCTAGATCAACAGCCAAGCGCGCTAACCACTCGGCCACGGGACGGCTAGTGTGGGTGACCATATTTTCCAACTGAAAAGTCAAATTTTTCCAGCTCAGAGATAATAAAATACTGCTTGGAAAAAAAAAAAGCGGTTTTTCTCGTACCTTTTAAGATTTACTCTCACAATTTTCGCATTTTGAATTTTTTAAGCAAAACATTTATACTAAAATTAGAACTAGAAGGAGGAGATTTTCTTTCCTTTAATTCAAAGCAGTAGAAATGTATATATCCATTGTAAGGACCTTTACGTAATAAAAATTCAGCAATATCATAAGAGCAGATTTGGTACATGTCACATTTGAGCGATATCTTGACCGAGATTGCCTTTCGAGGAGTTTAGAGGAGTGTTAATGCAAACTGATGAACTAGCGATTTCTTAAAAGTTAAATTTCCTCGAGGGCGGGGGAGAAGAGTTTAGACCACAACTCCCCCTCCCCCTGTAACTGCTGTAAACGCTGACCATTATCGAAAGTTTCCCTTCCCGAAAGCATTGCATTCGTCTCCTCCGAGTTTCACATGGGGAATAAGAAAAACAAGAAGTCATTTGGGAGTCCCGACACGTCGCCGTCGTCCTTCTGGGCCACTTCTGTTCACCGAGCATGTCATGTGCTCGGGAGTGTGGAATATGGAAGAGACCTCGTGATTCGCATAAATGTGGAGGAGATTCGCCGGAGCACAAGTGCTGCGAATAGAACGTGGGAGGAGGACGAGGGAAGGAGGGAGGGAGGGTTAGGAAGGCACGTGCCTTAACACACACACACACACTCTGACGCTCTTGGGTGCAGCACGGATGTTTGCTGGGGAGGGAGGTGGAGCGGGGGTTGATGAAAGAGGTCGCGATATTGTGGCTTACTGGATTACTGTACTAGGAAACTGCCACGTATCGATTGTATAGCCAAATAACAATGATCCGAGCATCCATTACAAACCCAAAGAATCCTCCCACAGCGTAATCAGGATGGGAACTAGATATCAATAGCTATGCATTGACACTGTATTTGTAGAAGGTTTGAAATATCATTCATTCCTTTGTAGAGTAGAAAGCAGGGATGACATTGGAATAGGGGTGAAGATCATGTCTCTCCCTTCGCCTTGGAGAAGTTTAATAATAGGAAAGGAGGCGAAAAACTAGCACACGTATACGATATTACGTATTCCGCCGAATATATGGCGAGGTTCTTTCCAAAATTGTCCCGAAGGAAAGGGAGCAAGGCTATCCCGATGAGTGTCGTCGAATTATTTGGACTAATAAACGTGAAGAAGAAAAACGCAAAAAGCAAAGATGCTTCTTCCACGATAAAGGGTTTTTCATCTGAGGACTCTTTTGTGAAATAGTAAGGGTTAGAAATGCAATATGTGTATGTGTAATAGCTTGCTAGCATTTTTTTTTCTTTTTGCATTATTGCTAACATATTTTGATGCTTTTTTTAGATCCTTATTCTTCAATCTCCGTTTATTTAAATTTTCGTCAAATGATTTTTTTTATGGTTTTCTTGGTGGAAAACTGGGGTGGGAAAGGGGGGTGGATTTTACCCTATATTCGGGCACTTATGAAATAATGAAAAAAATATATCATTCAGTATTTGGGTTGGGTTGTTTTACTTATGAGTTGCACTTTTTTTTGCACACATTGGGCTAAATGGCCAGGTCACAAGGACCCCGAGGGCTTAGAGAAGGTTGGGAGAAGGGGACCCACTAGACAGCAGTTAGGAGATTGATGGTCCATCCAGACCGACAGCTTTTCAAAGCCCATCAGTATTCCCTACTGACCGAGGGTAGGGCGGGAAGTTTTGAGAAGATAAATCTCAATGCAGGCCCAGGTGGGACTTGAACCTGGGACATAGTTACTATAAATGAAAAGGCGAGAGTATCGCCACTCACTTCAGTTCCAGCCAGACTAGTGTTAACTTTAAGCGCAATTTGATTTCACCGCGTAAGCAAGTGGACGTACATATCTGTAATTGTGGGCGGTTGAGAGCGACAGGTAGGATGGGAGAGAGTCAATAGGAAACCGAAGAACTGGAATCCAAGGCTTTGAAAGTATCACAAAAACTTGAAACTTGAAAAGTACTTTGAAAGTATTTCAGAACTTTGGAGTCAATTTGAAGAAACAGGAGAACTTAGTCGTAGACCACGAAAAGGTAGTTACAGGTCAACGACTGTTCAGGATGTCTGTTTTTAACAGCAAGACACGATGCAGGAGTTGGGTTGGTTGTTTTACCTCTGAGCGGCACTTTTTGCACACCATGGGCTAAATGGCCAGGTCCCATGGACCCCGAAGATTCATAGAAGGTTGGGGGAGGGGATCCACTGGAACAGCTGTTGAGAGACAGATGGTAGCCTCTCGTCAAGGCCATCCAGCGTTTCTTTAACGTGCACAGGGTATGGCTCTCCCGCACACGGGGTCACGGCTTAACGTTCCATCCGACGGACGGCGGTCTTTTCAAGCCCATCGGTGTCTCCTACTGACCGTGGGCAGGGCGGGGAATTTTGCGGAGATAAATCTCAACGCTGACCCAGCTGGGACTCGAACCTGGGAACTACAGATTACGAGCCTGGCGCGCTACCGACTGAGCCACCCCCGCCCCCACGATGTAGGAGAATTACTCACGATCTGTCAGGGTCACAGGGAAGAGTTTCAAAGCACTTCGTATACAGGAATCTACATGAAGATACATACTGCATGCATAAAGACAAATGGTTTCTGTTCCTCTCATCCCATTCAATGAGGCGGGGGTGGCTCAGTCGGTAGCGCGCCAGGCTCGTAATCTGCAGTTCCCAGGTTCGGGTCCCAGCTGGGTCAGCGCTGAAATTTATCTCCGCAAAATTCCCTGCCCTGCCCACGGTCAGTAGGGGACACCGATGGGCTTGAAAAGGCCGCCGTCCGTAGGATGGGACGTTAAGCCATGGCCCCGTGTGTGGGAGAGCCATAACCTGTGCACGTTAAAGAACACGCTGGATGACCTTGACTGGAGGCTACCATCTGTCTCTCAACAGCTGTTCCAGTGGGTCCCCTCCCCCCAACCTTCTCTGAGCCTTCGGGGTCCTTGTGTCCTGGCCATTTAGCCGATGGTGTGCAAAAAAAGTGCCGTTCAGAGGTAAAACAACCCAACAACCACATTCAACGTGGTATAGACATCACCCTTGAATCCCAGACAGTGGGAAAACGTTTCTTCACCGATTAATCGAAGTTCAGTCTGAACACCGATTCTCGACGTGTGTTCATCTGGAAAGAACAAGTAACTCGCCGCAGCCGCTTTAATGTGGAAACTGCCACCAAAATGGAAAGCAACCATTTTGGTGGCAGTATGTTTATCTGGGCTGGGTTCTTCTCTTTCGTTAATTTCAGACTAGTGTTAACGACGTTATAGGCGATAGGGCAGTCTCCATAGGGTTCTCGTGGACGATGATATTCTTTGCAAGAGAAGATATTCATAGGATGGAGAGAGAATTGATCTTGGTGGGATCTCACGCCCTAGGGACATCAGCCCTCTCCTAGGACCCTTCATGTAGAGGAGTGGGCTCTATTACCACAAAATTACATCCCCAACAGTATTAATACACGTTGTGGGAGTTGTATGACTGTCAAGGATGATCATAAGCCTTATTAACATCTACTCTTTCCTAATTCCAGCCCTTCTACTATGGGAACTCTTGAATATTACACGATTTCGTCATTTTCCCACTTACTGTTACTCAGACATGTTACAATACCTTACCCTACGACATTTCATTATATTTGCTGAAAACCACTTTGAACTATGCATACTTTTGTCCATTATACTTTAACTGTGAACACAGTGTAGTAGCTACGGCCGTCATTAATCCAGTCTTTCACCATTTTCAATGTAGTCTAATGAGTTGGGAGAGGAGAAGGGATACGTCTTGAGAGCCTGACCATTGCAATTTTTTTCCATCTTGCCTTTCGAAAGAAATCTCGATTCCTAGATTTGCGCTTTCTCTCCTCTTTCATTTATTTTTTTTCCCCTCTGGCACGCGCTTCACGAATGCCGACGTCAACTCACGTGCTAATGAATAATTCAATTTCTCTCTTTTTTTTTTTGGCTTCAATCATTTCCCCCCCCCCTCTTATTTCTGAACTTCCGACGTTTAGCGGAAGAAGTGTCAAGAAGAAGAAGACGAGAAAATAAAAGAACAGAAAGAAAAAAAAATGAGAGAGAGGACTGGAATGCTTCCAGGTGAAATGATAGGAAGAGAATTGACAGCTCGAGACTTGAAAACGCAGAGTGAGGAGTGGGGAAAGAAAGGGGGAGGAGGGTCGCGAACGAGTTAAGTGAGGAATAAAAAAAAAACTCCCACACCTCTGAAGCGATTGGAGGGAAAAGCTTGAAATAGTGCTCAGCTTTCGCGGCGAAAGGCGAAACGTACGAAAATTTTTCATTACTTCGCTTGACATTGAAAAATGGACTTGCAGGGAAGAAAAATGCTGCTTCGCGGAGTGGAGGGTGAAGATGGAGAGGAGGAGGAAGAGGAAGTGTTTCTGAAGATGTTAGAGGCGGGGGGAGACATTTAGTGAGATGTATCTCCCTAGTTTATGGCGCGATCACAACTTGACGATTTTGGTGACTTTTTTTTATGAATGCAAATATATACGTAAATTTCCTTTTTTCTGTCATTCAGAGCTCTTCACTCTTTCCCTACAAAATAAGTGATTTGAGAAAAGATAATGCAATTTGAAAGTCCTGTTGGTGTGCATGTGTGTGAGGATGGATTAAGGGGGAGGATGTTTTTGATCACGTGCTACTGTTCTGCACAATTCGCTCGCAAGCACTTGTTTTTCGTCATTTTTTTCCTTCCTAATGCTGTGGGCATTACAGGTTCTCTTCATTGTTATTGATGCACGCGAACTAGAGTGAAAAATAAAAGCTTGGCGACAATGGCGCTTGAAGAATTTGATGGGAGACTGCTGCTATTGCGAAACACTGTGTGATGTAAATGAGATAAGATGATTGTCGTTGAAATGAAACGATGCACAGAAGGAAATTGTAAAACTAAGCCATTGTTTACTTGTTACGTTTTGTAATGCATATTTCCTCCTAAGATTCTTTTTTTAAATTTTCAGTCGCCACTAACAACTCGTTCTCTCATTTTCGGCTTTATTGGTGACGAAATTGTTACGTCAGATCGGTGCGACTTCTTGCTTTTAGAATTACGAGCTTTCCGAGTTACGAAAAGCAAGGAAGAAAAAAAAAAGAAACTGGAGGATTATGAAAGATATTATAGGATTCTAGCGGATTTTCACCCACTTTGTGAATAATGACAGATATTTTCCGATAAAATTGATTAATCACAAATAACAATGAAAATAAACCTGAATTCGACCTTGCATTGTTGACACCATACCCTTTGTTAAGTTCGACGTTTTTTCTCCTTCCAACTAATGGCTAATAATGAATAAAAAACAAAATGGCAACTAATAACTAATGGCCCTAAGGAATGCCATGATATGACACCCCACAGCATCAGTGATCCACCTCCATGCTTCACAGTCGGAAACAAACAGTTTGGTGCTGAAGGTGCTTGAACAAACAGTTTGGTGCTGAAGGAACTTTGGTGCTTTGCACCACCTTACGCGTTTTGTTGCATTGATGTTGGTAATCAGAGGTTTGTGATTGCAGCTTGGCCTATATTGACAGACATCCCAGTCTTTTAACTTTAAAAAAATTATTGGAAAATGCATGAAATATTCACTGGTTTTAATAATTTTTTGCGTCTATTTCGCTTACTAGCATTCTCAGGGATTTAGGCATTCCCCCCCCCTCCCCCGAACCAGTCCTGCATGCGATGGACCCACGCATCCTATATCCCACTGACAGAATTTAAGGCAGTTTGTTTTTGCCTCTCATTTGTCTAACTTTTAACTTTTTTTTTAGCTTAGATAGCATAGGTAGTTTCATTTATAAATGCGTTTGTTGAACGCATAGCATGACTAAAGGCAATGCATCTACTCCGTCCTATCGTCCATACGATTAGCCACCAGCAATCTCAACAAATATCATCAAATCCAAGTCGATTCTATAGAAGACGCATGACCATTTAATGAAATTTGCATCTTCTGCATCTGCATTCTTCCTTTTGACCACATAGCTTACACTGCGTGAAGTAGCAGACGTTTCAGAATCCGCCTAATGCAATAAGCACGTGAGAAGATGGGGAGGGGGGGAGAGGGGGTTTCCCAAAAGAGCCTCCAGTTCATTTCTTCGGGGAATAATCATTTCGTTCCTGTCTACTCTAAACGTCCTATTAGCATCACATAAGCGTTTTCTGTTGTACCCGGAGGTCGCGAACATTTATAATGGACAGGAAGCGGCATGCATCGATCTCGAGTCACGCTCACAATCACATCTCCACCTCGTGCGAGCGAAAATTACGTATTATTGAAAAGCGCGGCCGAAAAATTGACACGAAAGCGGAGGCGATCCCGAGTGGGGAAAATCTCCCGAAGGATCTCATCACGGAGAGAACGAGACTTCCTTTTATTACTTTCCACCTACTTCTCTTCCCCCCCCCCCCATCCTTAATCTTGCCTCCTTCTCCCTCCTCGCAAAGCAAACAAGAGGAGAGGTATTTCAATTCCCTCCCTTCCAGCTAAATGCCGCATTTTCACTCAAAACGAGGTTATTAGCTTCCTAACACAATAACGATAAATACATTGAATAAATTAGCCGCCGCGCGAAACGCGAATTCTCACTTCGTCCCCGCGGAAAAATCAATATTGCGTTTGCGCAGAGGAAGAAGATGTTTCGGCTAAAGATGGGAGGAGAGGTGGCTTGGGAGAAGACATCCTTTCTGAAAAAGATGATGATGCCTCCCACACATACACACAACTCAATTGCTTCTTTACGTTAAAAATGGAAAGTAAAGCTCATCTAAGCGAGTTCAGTTCGTTTGCTTTTTTTTTTCTCGCACTCTTCCGAGGCCGGATGGGGAAGTAGAAGAGGTCATAAGAGCATATGGATTGTTTCACATATGATCGGCACGTTTTTGGCACACAGTGAACTAAATGGCTAGGTCACAAGAACCCCAGGGGTTAGAACTGGATAGGGAAAGGGAATACACTGCACAGCTGTTAGGAGAGTAGAAACCTTCCTTCAAGGACATCCATCCAACGTTTCTTTAATGTGATGTAGTGTAACTCACCCACACGACATGACGTCACCTGGAGTGTTGGAACATACGGCGTACGTGGCGCTATGGCATACCAATGCAAGGCTTCTGAAAACATATTTCTTTCCTGGAAGCTCGCTGCGGATCAGCGACTGATGGCACCGATCCACGGGTTGGGTTGTTTTACCTCTGAGCGGCACTTTTTTGCACACCATGGGCTAAATGGCCAAGTCACATGGACCCCGAAGGCTCAGAGAAGGTTGGGGGAGGGGACCCACTGGAACAGCTGTTGGGAGACAGATGGTAGCTTCCCGTCAAGGCCATCCAGCGTGTTCTTTAACGTGCACAGGGTATGGCTCTCCCGCACACGGGGCCACGGCTTAACGTCCCATCCGACGGGCGGCGGCCTTTCCAAGCCCATCGGTGTCCCCTACTGACCGTGGGCAGGGCGGGGAATTTTGCGGAGATAAATCTCACTGCTGACCCAGCTGGGACTCGAACCTGGGAACTACAGATTATTTGCGGAGATAAATCTCAACGTTGACCCAGAAAAAAAAAACCAAACCTGGGAACTGCAATTTATGAGTCTTGTGCGCTACCTATTGAGCAACACCTCTTCTAAGTGAGATTAATTATTTGCCCAAACTTTTTTACATAAGAAGCAAAAGTATGCAATTATGATTTTGATCTTATCGTACATTTATAGACAATTACAGTTGGACAATTCTATTAAAATTTAATTTTTGGTGAAACCGGAAGCAAAAAAAAACCCCGGTATTTCTTCTACTCTCTGAGTACAACTTCTTTTACCTCACACGTGTCCGTCATGTGTATCGCGCTTTGACCTTCCCCACCCCTCGCCTCCTCTTCTCCCTATCTCTTCCTAAAATCTCTCTCCCACTGGACGTGGCTCCACTTACGTAGCTAAAGGAGAGAAGAGCAAAGAGCTCGCGCTTCGCAAGAAGGTCGAGAACGAAGAAGAGGGAGGCACTTCACGAGCTACCGGAATCGTGAATAATCCCTCTCACGCGTGATCGAAATATTTCCGGCAGTTGAATCGGGAAGAGCGCTGCGACATCGGAACGCTATGCATAGCGACCTTTGACACGAAGAGCCGTCGCAGAGTTGCATCCGCCGCTCAAAACTGTCGAACTACTTTATAGAGTCCCCCCCTCCTTCTCCCTTCCACCCCCTACCTCAAATCTTTTCTTTTTTTCTCTTACCGATGTAAAGCTAAAAAACTGAAAATTTCTTTAGAGCATTCTTTCGTCTCTCCAAGTATATTGTTTTTGAGAAAAAAAAAAGACTCAAAAATCATTCTCTTATTTTTGGCAAAAAGATGCCAAAAAAGTATATAGTATACATGTTAAAAAGTATATAGGTTAAAAACGTATATAGTTATATAGGAAATAGCCTGTGATAGGCTAATTTCGTTTCACTAATGTTTTCTGCCTTTTTCGAAACAATATAAAACTTTTGCTTATTTAAAAAAGCATATTTATTTTTTGTTTTGTTACTGTCACGCAGCTGCAGTGACACGATTTATAGGAACTCATATTTTATCAGTATTTTATTCAAAGGATAAGATTTTTGGAAAAGTTTTTAGGGGGAGGTAATACTGTAGTTGTGATTTTAGTATTAATTTCATTTGGTCATTCTGGGACTTATACGAATAATTTTAATGGGGGACCCCAATTTATAAAACATAGAAAATATAGAAATGCTTTAAATGTTTTCTAAAATAGATTTTTTTTTATATTCTATTTGAGGATTTGTAGCCAACGGCAGTACCAAGCTGAAAACACCTGGTTCTCGTCCGATCACCGAAGTTAAAGGAGCTTTGGGCGTGGTCAGTATTTAGAAGGGTGACCACCACCGCTTGCAGTTGGCAAAAAATCTGCTGAAGACCCGCCATCCTCACAGATCCCTTCTACTATGGCGTATTAAACTGACAGGCTTCTGTCAGACCTGTGTGGCAAGCAGCTGCTTGAGGAGGTAGGGTTGTGTTGTTTTACCTCTGAGCGGCACCTTTTTGCACACCATGGGCTAAATGGCCAGGTCACATGGACCCCGAAGGCTAAGAGAAGATCGGGGGAGAGGACCCAATGGAATAGCTGTTGGGAGACAGATGGTAGCCTCCCGTCAAGGCCATCCAGCGTGTTCTTTAACGTGCACAGGGTATGGCTCTCCCGCACATGGAGCCATGGCTTAACGTCCCATCCGACGGACGGCGGCCTTTCCAAGTCCATCGGTGTCCCCTACTGACCGTGGGCAGGGCGGGGAATTTTGCGGAGATAAATCTCAACGCTGACCCAGCTGGGACTCGAATCTGTGAACTACAGATTACGAGCCTGACGCTCTACCGACTGAGCCACCCCCGCCCCTCTTGAGGAGGTATTTTATATTTTTATTTTGAGGATTTGTAAGAGGGAGGGGGGCATTATTAAGTCGAGTGATATGATTCCATTGCAAAATTGTCTTTAGGAAAATTTAAATTATTTTAAGATTAATAGACTCGTTGTTTCTTTTGATTGTCATCATTATCTCGTTTCAGGGTGAAAGAGGTTTAGAGAAAAATTGACAAACGAGTCGTGAGAAAACTTCATCGTCATTGTAATCAACAGTTGTCTCTCAGCCGTTATATACACAAACACACATACGACAGAATTTCCTTTTCCACTCTCATCTCACACAAATGAATGTCTTCAAGGTAATAAAAGTACTTTTAAAGTAAGGCCACGTTTCTAGGTCGGTAGGGAAGAAACAGAATATTTAGGGTAGACGTAAGATGCCTCCCTGGCCCACAACAGAGTTATCAATCCTCTCGAGTAAGGATCATTCTCCACAAGATTCAAAAAGACTGGTTGCTATCACGCAACAACTTAGTTTTGACTTTCACTAGGGCATATTTTTTGTTTCAGTTCTCGGCATGTGTTAAATGCTATTTTCATGCCAAAAATTCACCTTTCTTCTCTGGATGGTGTTTAATAGACTTTTGAGGGAAATACTTTAATTTATGCACGTGCAAGAGACCTACTATATAGGTCTTAAAGAAATTTTGTGCTAGTTCCGGATGATGCAAACTTTGGACGAGTTCCTATGATTCAATATCCATGAATTTCTTGGGGGGGGGGGAAACAATGCACAATGCAGTACTTTTTCGCAGTTAGTACAGTCGCTCAAAAAAGTATCCGAACACTATTGTTGATTATAAAATAAAATAAATAAATAAATACCCCCTCAAGCAGCTGCTTGCCACAGATGTCTGACAGGAGCCTGTCAGTTTATATGCCAAAGTAGAAGATCTGAGAGGATGGCAGAACCTCAGCAGAAAAACAACACACACAACCATGCCTTACACGGGGCTCGAACCCAGATCCCTTAGATCAGTAGCCAAGAGCGCTAACCACTCGGCCACGGCAGAATTCAAAAAATATATCTGGCAACGATTTTTTTCAGAAATTAGTGATCTGGCAACCTTACGAAGGTTGTAACATCAACAATAGTGTTCGGATACTTTTTTGAGCGACTGTACTTTTATGGAAAAAATAAACAACTTTGTTTTTTCCGTATTGATATACTTACTCCCACTTTATTAGAATGCAAAAACAAAACTTTAGCTTTTGAGGAACAAGCTATTAGGAAGAGTTTGGAAGTAGAAGGAAAAAGAATGAAATTCGAAACAAGTTATTTTTTTTTGAAGACATGTAAAGAAAGCGAACATCATTAAATGGAGCACCCTTTTAGCGAAGCTTGGAGAAATAAAAATATTATTTTCTGCTTCGGGCTTTCTTTAAAATTGGAGATCGTTTTCGTCTTCTTGTAACACTGCGGACGAATTGGGAGCGAGCTAAACACATAAATAACATCAATAACGAGGCGAAAACCCGTCATAAACAATCCAAAAGAAACACAAGCCCTTCAACCGCAACAAAGAAGGAAAAAGGCGAAAGCATCAATTGGAACTAACAATGGATAGACAGATACAACAGGTAAGTTCTTTTCGCTACAGTTGCGTAACAGTAGCTACCAATAGAGCAGCAGCAAACTCAAGAATTCATCGGTTTCGTTCAGTTGTCGGCGGCCCGCGCGCTCCTTCGAGCTGACGGCAGACGGATGACGTCATCCGAGACGAAGCGGACGGTCGCCAATGTGGAGACAGACAACAACTGATCGATACCGCTAAGTGGAGGGTGTGCGGGCAGCGAGTTCCATCGCACCGGGTAATTAGAGGTTCATTCAGCGCAACCGGGAAAGATCTGGCTGGTGGCCATGTTGAAGGCGGCCGGGGCTCGACTACAGTTGTTTTTTTTCCGTGTGTTGGTAGCACGGCAGGCACTCCCTCCTTAATATAGTAGCCGTTTCAGCTACCTTATTGAGCAATGATACTTGAAAGTGGGAACTGATGTTAGCCTTCAAATCACAGGCAGTTTATGGAATTGAGGCGATAACGTGTTTATTGGTTGTTTCCTTTTTTCCTCTCTTTCTCCCAGCTCTATCCTCTGATCGATCGCTTTTTTTTATTTTTCTTCACTCGAAGCGAAAAAACGAAATCCGAGACAGTCTGCGCAGTCGATGTTTTGGCGCCGATATGGAAAGATAGAGGGAAAAATGTGATTCGATTCGAATAAATATTTAAGACTAAATAATGCAGCGAAAGATTTATTACCTGATGCCATTTTTTTTTCCTCTAGGGATAAAAGTATCGTAAACCACAATTCTCTTATGAAGGGCCGGATATAGAAAAAAATAATAAGAGGGGAGAGAAGAAAGACTGGATTTCCATTCTAGTGTAACTTCCTTCTCCTTTTTAGACGTTTGTTTTTGAAAAAAAAATATTGAAAAATGGGTGAAATATGCACAAGTTTTCGGTCTCCGTTACTCTTACTAGCATTCTCAAAAAGGGGATCAATATCCCTCCCCCCACCCAGATCCATCCCAGGTCATATTTCCGAAGACATATATTTGTAGAAACCAGCATCCGTTATTATTGCATACGAAAAGTATGGGAACTGAAGGCTTTCGTAAGTCTGTTTCTAATGCATTTCTGCACAAGAAACTGGATAATTAAAAGAATACCCTAAATTAAAAATAAATTAAATACCCCCTCAAGCAACTGCTTGCCACAGAGGTCTGACAGGAGCCTGTCAGTTTATATGCCAAAGTAGAAGATCTGAGAGGATGGCAGAACCTCAGCAGAAAAACGACACATACATCCATGCCTTACCCGGGGATCGAACCCAGGTCCCCAAAATATTATATTTTATTAAATAATTAAGTTACAAATGCAATTGCGTGTCCAAAATGTCAAGAAACTCAAAATTTCGTTGTTGTGACGTCATGGAGCAGTTCTGGTATCACAATTAATGTCGTCTCGAGACAAATTTTCAAATCGCTGGATTGGTAGAGGTGGACCGATCTTGTGACTCCCGATTTGACACCATTGGTCTTCTTTTTCTGGGATATTTAGGGAAAATAATCGAAATTTATAGCGTTTAAACGAAACAAATCTTTGCAGCTCTTGTAAGTGATCCTACTTTCAAAAACCATTCTGTGAGTTTTTGTAATGTGTACAAATTAAGATTTTCTTGCATGCGATGGCTCGTAATCTGTAGTTCCCAGGTTCGAGTCCCAGCTGTTGAGATTTATCTCCCCAAAACTCCCCGCCCTGCCCACTGTCAGTAGGGGACACCGGTGGGCTTGGAAAGGCAGCCGTCCATCGGATGGGACGTTAAGCCGTGGCTCCGTGTACGGGAGAACCATACCCTGTGTACGTTAAAGAACACACTGAATGGCATTGACGGGAGGCTACCATCTGTCACCCAACAGCTGTTCCAGTGGGTCCCCCCCAACCTTCCCTGAGCCTTCGGGGTCCATGTGACCTGGCCATTTAGCCCATGGTGTGCAAAAAAGTGCCGCTCAGAGGTAAAACAACCCAACAACTTGCATGTGATGGGTTACTTTATCTCTGAATGACAGTTTCTTGGCACAATATGGGCTAAGTGGCCAGGTCACAAGGGCTCAGAGAAGGTTGGGGAAAGGGGACTGGACAGCTGTTAGGAGACAGATGGTAGCCTCCTGTCAAAGCCATCTAGCGTGTTCTTTAACATGCATATTGATTGGTTATTCTCTTGGACATGGGGCCAAGGCTTAACGTCTCATCCGACGGACTGCGGCCTTTCCAAGGCCATCGGGATCCCCCCTTTCTCACCGAGGGTAGGATGGGCGGCGAGGTTAGCGGAGATAGATCTCAACGCTGACACAGATGACACTCGAACTTGAGAACTGCAGATTACGAGCGTCATAATAACTGAGCCCCAGGACTTTCTTCACGTGACATCAAAGTTTAATGACCAATACAAAACACAGCAATATTTTCTCATTTAATTATGATTCTATTCAGTTCATGATTTTAAGAGATTATATACGATTTGTTAAATTTTATTTGTATGTAAAATGTTTTGTCAGTTTGCATTGACTGTATATTGTGCTTCACTGCATGCACAATGAGTGATGCGGGAAAGAAACCTAACTCAGTTCGAGAGTCTTGAATCACAGATGTTGCTATAAGATGCTTTACCCTCGGGCAATAGCTTTCGTTTGCGTAGTCGGTATCGACTCCATCGCATGTTGATGGAGAATGGACAGTTGTTTTTGGGAACGGTTAGGTTTAGGAGCAAATAGGTTTGTTAACGAGAAAATAGGAAACTGTTACTCTAATAGTTTGGCCGAGTAGTTAACACGCTTGGCTACTGATCTAAGGGATCTGGGTTCGAGCCCCGGGTAAGGCATGGCTGTTTGTGTCGTTTTTCTGCTGAGGTCCTGCCATCCTCACAGACCTTCTACTATGACATATAAACTGACAGGCTCCAGTCAGACCTCTGTGGCAAGCAGCTGCTTGAGGGTTTTTTTTTTTACTATAATAGTACCTTTGTAGTGAGTAAGTCGTTATTCATTTCCTGTAGTGGCCCAGACAAATCATGTGGTTTTTGGGTTCACTCATATTTTTCTATGTTATAAATTGTATATGATGATGAAATAAAAATTGATTGATTGATTGAATTTTTAAGAATTTATCTAGAAAAATAAGTGAGAAGGATTTTTATAAACCAGACAATCTTATCTAAAGCCTATATAAGCTTATAGTGGTGTGACTTAGACTATATGAACTGGATAACAGGAATCTTGATGATTCTGTCTCCAGATATTTAAATTGTATGTTGTGTCTCAGGGTCGGATCTAGGGGGAAGGAAAAGGGGAAGGGGGCAAGGAAAGGCAACTGTATTCTCTTTTGAGAATGCTATGTCCAGTGGCCGAGTGGTTAGCGCTCTTGGCTACTGATCAAAGGGACCTGGGTTCGAGCCCCGGGTAAGGCATGGATGTTTGTATTGTTTTTCTGTTGAGGTCCTGCCATCCTCTCAGACCTTCTACTATGGCATATAAACTGACGGGCTCCTGTCAGACCTCTGTGGCAAGTAGCTGCTTGAGGGGGTATTTATTTTTATTTTATTTATTTTATATTAACCGGAACGGAGGTGAAAATAATATTAAGCATATATATTCGTTTATCTAAAACAGATTTGCTAAGGTCCATTGAAAACGGAAGTAAAAAAATGAACCGTAACTGTGTTCCAATTCATTCCTGCTCATTCTTGCCCCTCCAACCCCCCCCCCCCCTTTTTTTTTTCAGACCCCTTTTATTTTTTCCTAGATTCGGGCTTGGCGTGTATTATTAAGTGATTAGATCTTGTGAATAGAGACGAAAGTGAATATCGACATCCTTTAAGGCAGAATCTATAAAGGCTCCATTGGGTTGGTCATGTTATCCAAATGCAGAACTAGAGCAAATACAAGTTATTAATAGTGCTCCTAAAAACTTAAAAGTGGCGGTACAAGAATAGGGGTGGGTGAACTGTATGAAATAAGACGTTAAAATTGGCTTCCAAATGATCAAATACAGCAGATGTTGTTGCTCAGCACTGGCTTGTTTGAAGAAGAAAATTACTAATACTGACTGGATCTTCGGTAACCTTTCATTGCCTGACGATTTTGTGCGAACGAGTAAAATAAATCACATTACTCAGATACTACCAACCACGTGTGTGACCATGCAACACTGCTTCTCCTATCTGGGTAACTATCCCAGGCCTCATCTGTAAACAACAGCCCCTTTCCATCTGCTGTCTATCGCAAGACGCGTGTCCTGACGTTCCTCGATAATGACGAGCGTCAACATCAGCACGAGGGAGGCAACGTCGCGGCCATTCCTCCAATTTCTCACTATTCCCTCTTGCAGAGGGCATCGCCGAATGATTGTGTACATACATAAAGCACCCGCACCTCCCGCCAAACATCTATTACCAATGTCTAATTCGATCTGCGCGGCTCTCATCCCCACTCGTAACACCACAAACGATCCCCCCCGAGGTCTCAAGGGGAGGAGGGAGAGGGGGTGAATGAGAATGGAGGCGGGAGCGTGCTCCCTAAGTGACCCGTGAGTCATTCCACCACACCCCTCCTCCTCACATTGCATCGTCCAGTGCCATCCTGCTCGTCCTAACACCTACAACACGGAGTGATTGGCAGGGCTGAAGCACACAACCGACGCGGTATCTTCCTCCTATGCGTCATGACGGATAGATGCTGACAGCGAATAGGTGTGTGTAGGGGGGGGGGGGAGAGGAGGCATCGTCATCCCTCCCCTTACCTATGACAAATGTTCAAAATAGGCATCTTGAAACGTCTGTCGTACTCTTGACATTTTATCGTCTGGAGAGTATTTTTGGCTCTCTGCTTTGTGTGGGCGTATGCGGCAAAATTTCCATGAATGACCCACCTTCATTGGATATGATTTCATGAGGGTGGGGCAACACTTTTCACTGGACGAAATTTTCCAGGAGAGAAAAAATAGATTCGCCCTCTTTTTCACAGGTGAAGCATCAATCCTTTATTTATTACTTCATCAGTTTCTTTGTATATGGGGCGGGGGTGGCTCAGTCGGTAGCGCTCCAGGCTCGTAATCTGCAGTTCCCAGGTTCGAGTCCCAGCTGGGTCAGCGTTGAGATTTATCTCCGCAAAACTCCCCGCCCTGCCCACAGTCAGTAGGGGACACCGATGGTCTTGGAAAGGCCGCCGTCCGTCGAATTAAGCCGTGGCTCAGTAATTTGTAGCGACAGTTTGAGGGAATTGCAATCATTCTCCAACTAAATATTTCTGGCTGAGGGAGAAAAAATCAGTCACCTAAAACTGACTTAGGCGATTCCCTTATCCCTCCCCCCCCCCCCTTGCTTGTTCCCCGCCACTTCGCATTGGCCTCGCAGAAAACACATGCGATGTTTTGCTTCCCTGTGAGAAAAGAAGCAAGACACTCAAAGGGTGCCTTGTTATTTTTCAGTGAAAATCATCAACAAAGATCTTTGGTTTTTCTGTGTCATACATGAAATGGCACAATTGCAGAGCATCAGTTGTGTTTAACATTAAATTCTTCATTAAATTATTGATCGAAATTTTCGAATGGCACAAAAAATATTTTTTATTTATTCCTTTTCCCAAATCAACGTTCAAGCCATTCTCCTAAACTATATGATCACATTCACTACCAGAGAGCGTCATCTGTCATTTGGGACGTTAAGCTTTGGCACCGCTTTCAGGAGAGCCATCCTCTGTGCACTTCAAAGAACACGCTGAATGGCGTTGGCGGGAGACTTCTATCTGTCTCCTAACTTCTGTTCAGTGTATCTGCTTCCCACAACTTCCTTCGAGCTCTGAGACCCGCCTGGGTCAGCATTGAGATTTATCTCCTCAAAACTCCCCGCCTTGCCCACGGTCAGTAGGGGACACCGATGGGTTTGGAAAGGCTACCGCCCGTCGGATGGGACGTTAAGCCGTGGTTCCGTGTACGGTAGAGAACGTTAAAGAACACACTGGATGGCCTTGATGGGAGGCTATCATCTGTCTCCCAACAGCTGTTCCAATGGGTCCCCTTCTCCAACCTTCTCTGAGCTTTCGGGGTCCATGTGACCTGGCCATTTAGCCTATGGTGTGCAGAAAAGTGCAGCTCAGAGGTAAAACAACCCAACCTCCGAGCTCTTGGGGTTCTTGTGACCTGAACATTTAGAAAATTGTGTGCATAAAAGTTCCGCTCAGAAGCAAAACAACCCATCCCACAACGCCCAGACAAATAAATTAATAAATAATGCTAATAACACTTATTTGATAGATTGAACTTTACATTTTACATGTACATCCTTTTTAAAACACATGTATGCCATTTAATATTCTCATGTCTTTGCAACTCAACTATTAGATAGGTCAGTTTTTCCAATTTACAACAATTTCATAAATTATTATTATTTCCAAATTTTATTTAAAAAAAAATATTTTCCCAAATGTTGCATAAGTTAGATAAAAATTTTTTAACTTGTATTTAAAACGCTAATAGTTGTTGTCGGCCAAGAAATCCTCTTAATTCTTGGGTGGGGCCCGGGGCGCTTAAGCCCCTCCTCCTTACTCAGATTTAGAGAGAGAAAAGAAGTGAATTGAAAGGAAGAGCACGGTACAGCTGAGAGAGAGAAACATCGTAAAAGACATCGATTCTTTGTCTTTACATCGAATTCAATGACCACCCCTAGTCGTGACTTCTCCCTCCTCCGGATGTAGCTGCATCTTTAAATTTCGCCTTCAGATTGCTTCCCCGAGCTCTCCTCTTCATCGTTGTTGTTTGCATGGCAACCGTCTACCTCAATCCCTCTTTTCTCCAGCGGCCTTTAATTAAGCCCAAGAGACCAGCATCTGCGCAACCGACTGACTTAATTAACTCAAAGTCCCCTTTCCCTTCGCAGACAGAAAATTCTCTTAGATCCCCCCCTCCCCAACTCATCATCCCCTCCCCTCCTTCCTGGGAATTCGGTTATGATCAGCTCACACTCTATCCATAGTCTTAACGTTCCCACGAGAAGAAGAGGCACGTTAGTTTGCGCCGCGTTAAATGTTGCTACGGGCCATCATCATTGGCGCGAAATTATCTCATCTATGGAGCTTAAGGGGGAAGGATGGGGATAGGGAGTGGGGGGGGGGGAGGAGGAGGAAGGAAATCTGTAATCAGTATGTGTACGTGCGATTAAACATTAGTAGCTTTCAATGCCATCAAGAAAGAAGTCTATATTTATGAGGATATCAATTTGTATCACCTATGAAAATGATAGTGGTTTGTTGTAGGAGCTTAAGGTTTTAACCCTTTTTTGTTTGGAGATTAGTTTTAACTCCTTCTTCCATATTCTACGCTGGTTGGCAAAACCAACAGAACTCGTGTTATTAAATTTATTTGTATCAATGTCTAAGTTTTGAGACGCTATTGGTGTGCTGTGATTATTACTGCCTTTGCTAACCAAACAATTGGCAGTAGTCATTCAGAACTGACTGAACAGAAGATGTAATTGAGAGGTATAAGACAACACTATCTGAAATAATGATTAAAGAAATTCTGTCATCAATTATCGACTGATTGTTTTAAAGGATTGATTTAATTCATCTTCGTACTTGACATTTATTTTTAGATCTTTCTTCAAAAACAAACAAACAAACAAACAAACAAGCTAATGTTTTAATTTGTTTGCTTATCACTAGACATTCAATTCTTTTGTTTCTAGAGATAAATAAAAAAAATATTTTTGAGTTGGATTTAGTATTGATGAAATATTACTATTCGAAATCTTCTCATCTCACAATAACTTCAATAGTGTCCTGTAACAGTGGAAAAATTTGGAAAATGAAAAAAAAATTATTTTAACGATTATTGCCTTGAACATCCCGACATATAATTCTACCATTTACGACAGAAATCCGATATTTTACATTTTTGTAAATATCGGCGGATTGTTTTACCGGATTGTTTTACCTACGGGCGGATTGTTTTACCTACGAGCAACTCTGTTTTAAGCACAGCAAGGTAAAAAATGATCAAATCACAAGGATCCCAAGGGCTCAGAGAAGACTGGGGAAGGAGACCCATTGGACAGCTCTTAGTAGACGATGGTACAGTCGCTCAAAAAAATGTCCGAACACTATGGTTAATTTCAGAATTCAGAAAAAATATCTGGCAACGATTTTTTTTTAGAAATTAGTGATCTCGCAACCTTCGTATACTTACACGAAGATTGCACAACGATCGTACACGACGATCAACCTTCGTGTTACGTAACACAAAGGTTGCCACATCACTAATTTCTAAGAAAAAAATCGTTGACAGATATTTTTTCTGAATTCTGTAATCAACCATAGTGTTCGGACATCTTTTTTGAGTGACTGTAGCTTCCCGTCAAGAACATTCAGCGTGTTCTTTAAAGTCTCTCCTGCAAAAAAAAATTTTCTGAGGTAAATTGTTATGACCCATTACTATCGCGAAATATTGCGGCTTCCATAACGCTTTAAATACTGAAAATATATTGTTGAAAATCGAGATCAGTCGCATTTTTTCATTAGATGCACGTTTTACAAGTTATCGAGCTTCGAATTTAGATTCCCATTGACATAAACAAAATTCACTAAAACTTTGATAGGACAGTGTATAAATACTACGAATTAATATCATTTTTGTTATATAAGCAACCAAATATGCAATATACGTTATCATTTTATGTTAATATGGAAATTTTAAAACTTACGAGTATTTCAGTACTGAACATAATGGGGCGGGGGTGGCTCAGTCGGTAGCGCGCCAGGCTCGTAATCTGTAGTTCTCAGGTTCGAGTCCCAGCTGGGTCAGCGTTGAGATTTATCTCCGCAAAATTCCCCGCCCCGCTCACGGTCAGTAGGGGACACCGATGGGCTTGGAAAGGCCGCCGTCCGTCGGATGGGACGTTAAGCCGTGGCCCCGTGTGCGGGAGAGCCATATCCTGTGCACGTTAAAGAACACGCTGGATGGCCTTGACGGGAGGCTACCATCTGTCTCCCAACAGCTGTTCCAGTGGGTCCCCTCCCCCAACCTTCTCTGAGCCTTCGGGGTCCATGTGACCTGGCCATTTAGCCCATGGTGTGCAAAAAAGTGCCGCTCAGAGGTAAAACAACCCAACCCAACTGAATATAATTGACTTTTTTGATTTGTTTGAAGAGCACCCAGCGCTCTCTATCAAAGAATTTAGGAGAAGATAACGACGTCATCTTTCATCACCTCATCTGTGCGGAGAGGTGACAAAGAAGCAGAGGTGAGAAGTAAGTGCGGAAATTGGGGTGCGGATTACAACCCCGGGTTCTGTCATGCAGTGGCGCACCCCGGATTTTCTGCTGGATAGGAATCAACTTTACTAGAGCAAATACGTTTCGAAATTTACGGAGGTTGAATGTCACATGCCACTCCTTGCCGTTTTAATAATACTTTTAGTTAGCTATTTTAGCATAATAACGACTTTAACCTTTCATCAAAATTTTTAATTTCATTTTCCATCGTATTGAAATACATTATACATTGCTCCGGTTTTCAAACACCTTCATTTTCACACAAAGTCTGTTTTTGAGAATGTTGAGTGTGCCCGAAATTGTAGCTTAAAGCCGTCCCACTTGGGAAGAATGCTTTCGAAGTCGAACTGGACAACTTTTCTTCCCTATAGTGAATGGGGATATAAAACCATTTTTTTTTCATGATACTAAATACAGGATATTTTATGCGCCTTCGAGTGGTTAGCACGCTTGTCTACTGATCTAAGGGACCTGGGTTCGAGCCCCGGATTAGGCATGGATGTGTGTGTCGTTTTTCTGCTGAGGTCCTGCCATCCTCTCAGATCTCCTACTGTGGCATATAAACTGACAGGCTCCTGTCAGACTCTGTGGCAAGCAGCTGATTGAGGGGGTATTTATTATTATTTTCTTTATTAAACTTTTATCACCTTTTTCATAAAATTTTGGACAAGGTAAAGATATTTGTTTTGTCTTTCAACTGAAGCATCGATTTCTTCACAAGTTTCCTCATTTGAGGTTTACGTCAACACCTGTCTGCATTATGAAACTTCTCTTTAATCAATGATTTACAAGTCATTGCAACGAGCGATCACCTCTCTCTCCGATCTCATCTTTGTTTCAGTGAATTCAAATGATCATAATACTTGACAAAAGATCTGGTAGCGTTGACATTAAAATAAATAATAAATACCCCCTCAAGCAGCTGCTTGCCACAGAGGTCTGACAGGAGCCTGTCAGTTTATATGCCAAAGTAGAAGGTCTGAGAGGATGGCAGGACCTCAGCAGAAAAACGACACACACAGCCATGCCTTACCCGGGGCTCGAACCCAGGTCCCTTAGATCGGTAGCCAAGCGCGCTAACCACTCGGCCATGGGACGGCAGCGTTGACATTAGCTTTTGAATATTTTATTATTTCCAGGATCACTGTACGCAACTGACACGTTAGAAAGAGAGATAATACCTTTTCAAACAATCTTAGAGGAGAACGCAACAAAAGAACTCGAGCAGCAACGACAATAAGGCGATCAACACTGCGATAACTGAAAATGAATCATTCTCGACACTCACATTAAGATCAGTCGCGTTCTTTTCTTGTTTGTTGCGCACTGTGAATGCTATTGTCGAATCTGCAACAAAGAATAATCGAAAGAAGGCGAATAATGCGAAGTCATGCGATAGCCAGGAAGGGAATGTCGCGGCCAAATAAACACAAATATGTTAGACATCTCGAGGCAACTGCCATATGCAACTTTGCGGGGGGGGGGGGGGGGAGTAGAAGGTGGGGATGCTGGTTGGGTGGCGTCGTCGGCTTTTGCGCACTATGCGCCAGACCGTAACAGACGACCTTAGCCGTAAGAGACAGACAAACCATCAGCATCAATCACGTAGGAAATGGATGCCAGACCGGGAAAAATCATACCTTAGGGCAGACAGATAGATTGGCCCTATCGCAAACATGTCATGGATTAGAAACAGAAGAAGTGGGAAAACTTATCGAGTCGTTTCTTTTTCCGCTGGTGGAATCCAGATGAAATCAATTTTTCGCAATGCTACTTAATAAGCTAATGCGACTTCCTACTTGTTTTTGTCTCGGAATAAGGTGACGTTGTTTTGAACCGTAATCCGTGGCTCATTATCGATGGAGAAGGCACGAGGGAATGCGTGTCAAACTAGTAATAAGGCGAATGGGTTCAAGTGGAAAACCTTGACGGCTTTGAGATTTTTTCCTCTTGTCCTAGGTGAGGAAATAAAACATTGTGGCAAAAAAATTTACGAGATACTCCGTAGCGTGATATTGGGGGGCAGGGTAACACTTTCCCCCTAGATGAATTCAACAATCGAAACGGAAGCGAAAAGATTACTAAAAGTATACTTTGCCTGTATTTTGAAATAATATTATTTTAAGAGACCATTAAAAAACCACCAGACAGGGCAGAATTAGGCAGTTCTAGGGAGGGGTATTTAAAGATTTTGCCCCCCCCCCCTCTCATATTATCAGGAACCATAAATAAATGAGGAAATAAATGAAAGCAATGATCTTATATCAGTTTTAAGTATAATATTGTTGTTGGTAAGTAGAAAATTTTACCCTCTTTTGTGGGAGCAAGGGAACCCCTTGCTCCCCCCCCACCCTCCTAATCCGGCCCTACCACTAGAATAGCGTTCTGGTCAGTAGAGGTTCAAATCCATCGCCAATCTTCCCCTCCTAATTCTTTTTCTGCCTACGTGCCTAACCTATTTTATCGGATAAGATATTAATCTGATTAAACTGTGTCAAAAATGGAAGAACAGGACCCAGAGTGTGTGAATGAGCACAAAACTGAAGACTCCAGTTCTGTATGGATTACATAACTTACTTTCTTTGACACCCCCCCCTCTCTCTCTCTCCATCTATTACACGCAAAACATGTTTTTATGACCAGAAGCAAATGAGTGTGGAAATAGAAACATCTCGCTATTATCCATCACACACTGACAAGTTGTTAAATGAAAATACTGTAGAAAAAATATTCCTTGTACAGGCGCTCAAAAAGTATCCGAACATTACGGTTGATTACAGAATTCAGAAAAAATATCTGGCAACGTTTTTTTAGAAATTAGTGATCTGGCAATGACACGAAGGTTGCCAGATCACTAATTTCTAAAAAATCGTTGCCAGATATTTTTTCTGAATTCTGTAATCAACCACAGTGTTCGGATATTTTTTGAGCGACTGTAGGTGGTCATATTATTTTGATACTAGATCGTGTGGGCTCACTCACGGAAATATTGAGCGTGTGCAGTTACCGTTCACAGCAAACTGGAGCGTGTGCAGTAACTGCACACGCTCCAGTTTGCTGTACACGCTCCAGATATTTTTTCCGAATTCTGTAATCAACCATAGTGTTCGGATACTTTTTTGAGCGACTGTAGGTGGTCATATTATTTTGATACTAGATCGTGTGGGCTCACTCACGGAAATATTGAGCGTGTGCAGTTACCGTTCACAGCAAACTGGAGCGTGTGCAGTAACTGCACACGCTCCAGTTTGCTGTGAACGGTAACCAGAGCGTGTACAGTTGCTGTACACGCTCCAGATATTTTTCCTGAATTCTGTAATCACGTGACACGAAGGTTGCCAGATCACTAATTTCTAAAGAAAATCGTTGCCAGATATTTTTTCTGATTTCTGTAATCAACCGTAGTGTTCGGATACTTTTTTTTTGAGCGACTGTACTTTAAGCACTCCCCTCCCAATAAACTCTCCTGCCGCCCCCATTACCCATGCGAAAACATCAAAGCCTGCCACACATAATGTCGGAGATATCTGAGAGTTAAGCATTAAATATTTCTTGCTTCTGACTCTACCTCTCTTTGGAGAAGTTTCGACTTTTGAGCAGAGCTGAAAGTGCGCTTCTCGTTCTTCTAACGAGACGCGATCCCGCGCAATTTTGCTAGGTAACTTCTCTCAAATGTTACCACTCGTTGCGAATGGTTCTTTCGTCTCCCCCCCCCCCTCCCAATCTCTTTCCACCCACTTCTGTTCGCCGCATCTCTGAAAAGCTCTCGAGTCACTTCGCCGTAACGAGAACCCATTGCTTTAATCTCGAGGAAGCAGTTCCACATCGTGATCACCCTAAGCTGCCTCCATTTCTCTCCACTGAGATGGATGACCGATGTCTAGATTCTGCGGCATCAAGGAATTTTAACTCCACTCTTCGCAGACTCTTGTGCTGAATATGTAGCAGGACGTTACCAATTCGCAGACTCCGTTCTTGGCTTACTGCGGATTTTATTTCTTACTCCCCCCCCCCCTGCACTCTTTTTTCCTTACTCCCCCTGAAGCTTTCTTGCGACCACAGCACTGTTTCGTCACAGACGTTACAGTGTTGTAATCTCTAACAGACGAACGATGATCAAGAATGCCTTGAGAGGGCAATCAATTAATCAATTAGCTTAATTCTTGCGGATTTCACCTTCTCGTACCAAGTTAGGTTGCTTTACTGTATTATTTTATTTGTATTCTTTTTTTAATGACCCTGCATATTACCTTTTTTTAAATCGCTTTAGCTTTAATTTCCATTCGGAACATTTATTTCAATACAGAGGGATTATTTAATGTATTAAATATCTATCTGTCAGAGATGCAATTCAACTTTAATTTATTAGATCCCAGAAGCTTAGGGGTCAGCTCTAATAGTTGCGAAATAAACTAATACCATACTTGGGTTCGAATCCCAGAGAAAAGTTTGGTTGCTTTTTATTTCCAACCTGCATTATCGTTCTGATGAAGTCTAACCATCCTCATCCGAAATATTTACCATGGTGTATCTATCGTATCGACAGCATCTTTGTGACACATTCGTGACATGTGTATTCTCTCTGAGTAGAAGTCTATTTTTATTAACTCTTTGCTGTGATGAAAACTGTTTTCGAAGGCTTCTTTTGTCTGATTACATCTTTCAAAGATCTTGACTTTTGATGGAAAAGATTCATTTTAAAACACGGGGGCTTATTATTCTTGCAGTAATTACGTCAACTGTTGTTGATTCAACAGTGTTTCACATATTGATAATCAATCATACATACATACTCATGTAACCATGGGCTATGCAGTTCAACCAGACTGTGCAATTTAGCTCTGCAAACACGTCCGTCCTGAATTACAGCTATTGCATTTGGCCATTGTATGGCTATTCTAATGACGTACTGTTTGACATTGTTTGCCCACTGCATCATAAGTCTCCCCCTCTTTCTGAGGCCTTTAGGTTCGCTGTTCATAATCCTGTTCTCCAATTTGCAATTATGTATATGGGCAACATGGCCAAAATAAAGAGGTCTCTTTTTCCACAATATGCTGCCAAAATGAGGTTGATGACTCCTTCTTCTAACCTCCTCATTACTTACAAATCAAACCACCTAATGCCCAATATACTGCGTAAACATCTATAATCAAAGGCATCAAGTTACCTACCTGTTCTTGCTTACAAAGGGGGTGGCTCAGTCGGTAGCGCGCCAGTCTCGTAATCTGTAGTTCCCAGGTTCGAGTCCCAGCTGGGTCAGCGTTGAGATTTATCTCCGCAAAACTCCCTGCCTACGACGGTCAGTAGGGGACACCGATGGGCTTGGAAAGGCCGCCGTTCTTCGGATGGGACGTTAAGCCGTGGCGCCTTGTGCGAGAGAGCCATACCCTGTGCACGTTAAAGAACACGCTGGATGGCCTTGAAGGGAGGCTACCATCTGTCTCCCAACAGCTGTTCCAGTGGATCCCCTCCCCCAACCTTCTCTGAGCCTTCGGGGTCCTTGTGACCTGGCCATTTAGCCCATGGTGTGCAAAAAAGTGCCGCTCAGAGGTAAAACAATCCAATCTTGCTTACAAAATCTCTAAGTTTCACTACCATAACTCACTTTTAAAGAGGGCCAAATTATTTTATGGCCTAATCTAACTTTTTAAGTGTTTAGCCTATTTTTTCATACCCTCCTAGATTATTAAAAGTCCCAGCAAGCAATCCCTATTTTTTTTCATAATTACTGGAACATTATTATTGCTGGTCCACTAGTGCTAAAATTTTCCGAATTGCTACGAAACTTATAGTTGTGTATTCTTTTGACAACCATTAGAACAACACATATATTTATTTCGGGTATTGTTTACAATTCTAATAATTGTTTCTTTTCTGCTTCATTGTAAACAGAATACTCTTGGAAATTTCATCTCATCAGAAATAGGATTTGCATGTTTCTTTAATTGTTTAGAATTTTTTTTAATGGAAAGAAGAAAAAAAAATAGAATACCAATGAGTAACGTGAGAAAAGTCCAACAGTGGACGACAGAAGACTTAATGTTGCGAATCTCGCGAGTGTTGGAGATGGAGCCATTTCACTGATGGCGCGGCGTTAATTAAAAGGCGCCACTCTCGGCGCAGGAAAAAGTTTCCCAGTGAAGTTTGCTTAAGCCGCGAAAAGGGAGAAAACCACTTCGCGTGTAAATAGAGAACTAATGAGAATTCGGAGATGCGCCGTGTCTCGAGAGGAAAGGGAAGCACTCCTCAACATAACTCTTGGGATGGGGGAAGAGGTTGCTAAGTAACGACAGGGGAGGTGCCAAATACTCTTTTGGTTCTTGTTCTTTCGTTGCCATCGATAGAATACCCCAACACTTCGCAAAGGAAAAGAAGTGGGAGCGGGAGTAGGACTAGGTGATCAAAGAGTATTACCGAAAGCGCCACTGTTTTTTTAAAGAAAGAAAAAGTTGACTTTACCGGAGTTTCTTAACTTGAATTTCAAAGCACGTGAACAAAAAAATTTAATTGTGGGTTGTTTTACTTTGGAGTGGTACTTTGTTTTTCCAAAATGAACTGAAAGGTCAGGTCACAAGGACAAAAACTGACTTTGGTAGAAGGGATCCGCTAGACAACTATGGGGTGACAGATAGAACCCTACGGCTGTCCATCCAGAGGCTTTTTAACAACGGAACACGGATTAACCTTCCGTGCGACTGATGGTGATCGTTCCAAGCATATCGGTAACCGGTTAGGCTACACCTAACATTAGCGGAAAAAGCCTTAATGCAGGCTCAATATGGTCTTCTATATTTTAAAAAAACAGGTCATTGCAGTGGATTTGCTCTAACTGCTAATAGCTGAAAGTTTGCATATCCATCTAAAATTCGAAATGTTTTAATCTGGAGCTATTGGGAAGAATCGTTGCATTTCTGAGCGAGTTAATTAGCTCTTATCGCGTTTGGTCACTATTAACCTCGACTCCAGTTATGTTGGTCAAGGAGCGTGGGTGGCTATGTCTGCAGCGCGCCAGACTCGTGATATCTGCAGTTCCCAGGTTCGACGGTCGGACGGGACCTTAAGCTGCGGCCCCATGTGTAAGAGAGTCATATTCTGAGCACACCAGATGGTGGTTTTGACGGGAGACTTCCGTTTATCTACGAACCAGCTGTTCAATAGGTCCCCCTTTCAAACTTTCTCTGAACTCTGGAGTACTTGTGACCTTGCCATTTAGCCCACTGAAATGTTAATTAACTAACATCTGGTATCATTTTAAGCAAGTGCAATTTTTATGTGAAATGATGACTTGTACAATAGGTGATATTTTTGTGCAATATTTGCTGTAATCCGTAATTTTATAGGTTTATGTTATAAATGTGTTTAATTTTTCATGTCTGTGCTTCAATACGTGTTTTTTTTTTCGTTGTTTTTTTTATTTTCTGTTTTTAATTACGTGTTTATTTTCTATTATACATGTCTTATTCTTTAATGAACCTGTCGTGCGATTGAAAGGAATCCTGCTGACAAGCCATAAGGTTTAGCGGGGTAATCTTATGTATATGACCATACTAAGGCTTAATAAAGTTATTATTATTATTAATATAGAATTATTTTATAATTATCCTGTATAAAACGCATTATCGTATTCTGATGGCTTAGTTTTCGCCAGGGGGCTCAAACACGCGGTCCTCGAAGTCATTTTGCGTTGCCCGCAAGCAATACGTTCTATCAAAATCATGGGAAGTAAACTGTGGCTTACTAGAATGCGATGGACTCACGCAAGTATGGGGTTGGGTTGTTTTACTTCTGAGCGGCACTTTTTTGCACACCATGGGCTAAATGGCCAGGTCACATGGACCCCGAAGGCTCAGAGAAGGTTGGGGGAAGGGGATCCACTGGAACAGCTGTTGGGAGACAGATGGTAGCCTCCCGTCAAGGCCATCCAGCGTGTTCTTTAACGTGCACAGAGTATGGCTCTCCCGTACACGGGGCCACGGCTTAACGTCCCATCCGACGGACGGCGGCCTTTCCAAGCCCATCGGTGTCCCCTACTGACCGTGGGCAGGGCGGGGAATTTTGCGTAGATAAATCTCAACGCTGACCCAGCTGGGACTCGAACCTGGGAACTACAGATTACGAGCCTGGCGCGCTACCGACTGAGCCACCCCCGCCCCTACAAGTATGGAGAGTATGGCCACATTCAGCCCAAGATGAAGTTACTATAAATGAAATTCGGTTTACGTTCGTATTTTGGCATTAAAAGTATGTAGAATTTAAATGCTGAAATAATAATAAATATTTATGTTTTGCTTATTATTGCTTCAATGATATGCTGCCAGACGTATATTGAGAAGTACCTAATTTGACTTCTATATGGTTTAAGTTCGAGACACCTGTTTTCTGCACACCAGTAATAACGTATTTCGAGCTGAATCGCTGAGCAAATAATTTATTCGGGTCTGCAAGCTCCTCTAATAATTTAATTCGAGTGTGTGAGCTTTCCTATAATATTTTAATTTCGGTTTATTTTGTCCACTAATAATCTAGTTGAAGTCTGCATTCTTTAATAAATCAATTCGAGCCTATGAGCTCCCTTAATAATTTGTTGCGGCCTATGCCTTCTTTAATAACTTAATTCAAATCCTTCAGCTCCCCATATAATTTAGTTGCATATTATGCACTCCTTAATAAGTTAATTCGATTCTATGAGCTCCCCTAATAACTTAATTGAAACCTATGCACTCCTTAATAACTTAATTCGAACCTATAAGCTCCCTTAACAACGTAATTGCAGTCTAATAATTCGGGTCCGTAAGCCCGTTTAATAATTTAATTACCATCTGTAAGCTCCCTAATTGCTTATTACGAGTCTGCGCACACCCCTATAATTTAATTCGAGTAAAAGCGCTCCCGTAATAACTAAATTCGGATCTGAGTGTTTTCCTTGATAACTGATACATGTGTTCCTGTTAAAGATTTTCCCATTGGGCCAAAACACGAATTGATTTTTTTTCTGAAATTCCTCGTTTCCCCTTCAGTCCACTTCTCGTTTCCAAATGCATCCCATGGAAGTTTTTTTTTTTTCGGAAAAAATTTCATTATTAGAGTGAGATGGGTGAACGATCCGTTGCATCAAAAGACAGAGCTGCTAAAGTGGAGGTAAATGCGACCCAATCTTACCACCTTGGTCACGCTAATTGTCTTCGGTTGCTAAGGGCAACGCCGCACAACGATGTCTGTTTCCACGTGTCAGTGAAGAGCCGGCACAGCGTACTTAACGAGGCTGGCAATTATCGGACCCATTTGCTTCTGGTGCGCATCCTGTCTTGACTGCTGCAATGTCAATACGACAGCAAGCAGAGCACTTGCGTCATTCTCCCCCCTGACCCGATCCCCTCTCACCCCCACTCCTTCCCCCTAACATATATGCCGATACCCGATAGAGCTCGTCCACCCACTGGAGTAGAACTTCACTTCTGGTGGCTGGCTGGATGTCATTACAGTATCTTTCGGATCTAAGGAGGAAGTTCGGAGGAAAAGAGGGAAAAAAGAAAGAAGTTGCCCTCCCTTTTCGGGTCAAGATGCGGAAATCTATTATTAATATGGTGTCTGGCACATTCTTTTTGCATCCCACTCCTTACTTCCACTTTGACCGATTTATTTTTGTCTAATGAAGGTAAGTTAAAGCCTACACTTAACGTTATGAAGTAACGAATTCTGGACCTTCGGCGTCGTTAAGGTGCGATTCCATCAAGAAATTCTAGGACCTCCCCTCGACCCCTTACTATATATATATATCTATTTTCTTAAAGACTTGGAGCGGGGGTGGCTCAGTCGGTAGCGCGCCAGGCTCGTAATCTGTAGATCCCAGGCTAGAGTCCCAGCTGGGTCAGCGTTGAGATTTATCTCCGCAAAATTCCCCGCCCTGCCCACGGTCAGTAGGGGACACCGATGGGCTTGGAAAGGCCGCCGTCCGTCGGATGGGACGTTAAGCCGTGGCCCCGTGTGCGGGAGAGCCATACCCTGTGCACGTTAAAGAACACGCTGGATGGCCTTGACGGGAGACTACCATATGTCTCCCAACAGCTGCTCCAGTGGGTCCCCTCCCCCAACCTTCTCTGAGCCTTCGGGGTCCATGCGACCTGGCCATTTAGCCCATGGTGTGCAAAGAAAGTGCCGCTCAGAGGTAAAACAACCCAACTTAGAGACTAATTGATATTATATAAGGACAACCTGGTTTTATGTTTTCACTATTATGCCGTCCCGTGGCCCAGTGGTTAGCACGCTTGGCTACTGATCTAAGGGACCTGGGTTCGAGCTCGGGTAAGGCATGGATATATGTGTCGTTTTTCTACTGAGGTCAGTTTCTGCTCTCAGACCTTCTACTAAGGCATATAAACTGACAGGCTCCTGTCAGACCTCTGTGGCAAGCAGCTGCTTGAGGGGGCATTTATTTTTTTTTATTTTTATATATTATATTCTTAATTTCAACGAGTGTTAAATTCAGTATTTTCTGACCTTTCAACAATCGCGATCTGTTTAACTTCAATAAAAAAAAATTCGCTCCTTAGAAAAAAAATGCTAACCAAAATATCTATTCATGCTGCTCTCTAAATCTAAAAATATTATTTCTAGTTATCACAAATTTTCAGTTTGAATTTTATATAATTTAGACGGTAACATTTCCAGTACGATAAAATTTCACTTGACGGCATCTTGCAGCTTCGTATTGGCAACGTTTTTTTAGAAATTAGTGATCTGGCAACCTTCGTGTACTGTACACGAAGGTTGCCAGATCACTAATTAAAAAAGAAACGTTTCCAGATATTTTTTCTGAATTCTGTAAATTAACCATAGTGTACGAATATTTTTTTGAGCGACTGTACTCCGAATAGTTTGGCATCCGACGGGACAGAGGGCTTGCTTGCCTAACGAGTCCGACATTTTCCATGCATTTCAACACCTTTTCATTTATTTTTTTAAATAAATAAATAAACAAAATAAATACCCCCTCAAGCAGCTGCTTGCCACAGAGGTCTGACAGGAGCCTGTCAGTTTATATGCCAGAGTAGAAGGTCTGAGAGGATGGCAGGCCCTCAGCAGAAAAACGACATAAACGTCCATGCCTTACCCGGGGCTCGAACCCAGGTCCCTTAGATCAGTACATCATCATATGGGTCATCTGATTGCGAATGTTTAAAGTGGGATCATTTTGACCACCACCAGAGCAGTTGCATTTCAGAGTCCGAAAGGAGCAGTCAAGAGAAATTTTCCTGAGAATGGATTGCTATTTAATAGCCTCCTAGAAGAATATTATAGATTATGCACAGGTAAGGAACCGGTGTATACGTTGAAGTTTGGCAAGATTAGACTAATTTTTTGCTGAAAATGAAAAACTGACAATGAGAAAATCCACACTTCTCCCTCTTTGAAACACTCGGAATCGTTTAAACTACTAGGACGTCCCCCCCCCCCCCCCCACCTCCTGAAGAAATTTTGGGTGTTCAAAAGCTTGCTCAGAAGTGGAGCCTGCTAAGCCTAACTCCCTTATCCAAAAGTCACTGGTGCAAGTATATGAAATTTTGTCTGAATGACCCCTGATGTTCTGCCCTCAGAAAACAAGTATTCTCATGCTATAGGAGATGTGTTTATACTACTATCCTCTAACCTTATCGTTTCTTTTGGTCGATAGCCAATAAGACGAAGCCATGCCGCTGGATGGCGCCGGTGCTGTATAGGAATAATGAAATACCCTCGAGGCAGTGATCATTAATATTATTACCATTGTAAGGTGCCTATCCCGAACATTACGAATGGACGGCTATGTCTGTTGAGGATTGGGTAAAAAGAAAAGGTAGGACAACTTTCTCGTGCGGATGGAGTGGGGGAGGAAGAGGGAGGCAAAATATTTTGGTCATACATGAGGTGGAAGGGGGGATAAAATAAAGTAGAAGTTACGGTATCTGTATCCCCAAGGGAACGTAACAGAGTCTCTATTGCCGATGTTAATGCATTTCGTTATCGATAATTTCGTGCTTGTTAAATACAATAACTTTTTCCGTTTTGAAGAAGAAGGTTATAATGATTTGGGGGTAGCAAAGGAGGCTAATAAAGTACGAGTTATATTTAAATGATCAAGTAAAATATTACTGGTAATTAAAATTCTTTCTATTTTTCTAAAATGTTACTATGTATTAATATAAATATAATCGGGTAATTGGAGATGTTTTTGAAGATCAGAGGAAGATGGGAAGTGGAGAGAGTGATGCACCGAGGAATTAATTTTGAAAGAGAAAAAAAAATTCGATGAGTCTAAATCTATCTCACTGTATTTCATCCGTGATTTTGCAATTCTAATACTTGTTCATAAAAAAAAAACCTCTTTTCTAGGAAAATATTATTTTTGCTTCTCGCAACGATATCATTTAAGGACAACAATATCTTTTTCTGTTTATTTTATTGAATAATAATGCTGGCAGAAAGGAGACTTAAGACGGTCCCCTTTTTCTTTGTTAAGGATTTTTCTTTGCGGATCGAAGCTCGCTTGCAGCATCAACAACAGGTCACAACGGCGAAGTGAAACGGACCGTGCACGCAATTACGGGCATTCTTAAAGTGACTGGGAAAGTTATTGAAAAGCGCGCATCGACGTCGTTGTTTGTTTCGTTATAGGTAGTGAATAACTATCGCCTCTCGCGCTGCTTACAGAGGGGAAGAAACTTATAATCGATGCTTTGTTTTGTTCTATTCAAAAGAAGTTCGTGACTTAGAAAGAAAGGAAGACAACACAAGCAATGATGGGGGAGGGAAGGGGTGGTGAAAAGAAGAGGAGATTGAGGAAAGAATTTGGGAGGAATTAGGAATGGAAAGACAAAGTATTTTGGAGATCAATGGAAGAGAGAAAAGACAGAAAACACAAAAAGGAGTCAAAATAGGAGAAAGGGTGAAATGTATGGGGAAAGAAAGAGCAAAAAAAAATGTCGAACGAACCGCACGAAAGAAATAAATAAAAATGGGAGGCCTAGAGAAAGAAATTTAATAGGAAGAAAAGCGTGGACAAAGGAAGAGAAAAAAATGGAAAGAGTGAAAAGTCAAGTGAAATAAGATAAAAAGAAGAACGTAAAGTGCGGCTGACGAACAGAAAAAAAAAACGATCAAGAGGGAGAAAAAATTGTGGAGAAGGAGCAAAAAAAAGACGAAAAAATGAAAAGCGTGGAGAAAGGAAAGGGGAAAAGATGGAACAGAAAGTGAAGAGGTTGTAAAGGTGAAGAGGAAAAAGGGAGAGAGAGAAAAAAAAGTGAAGGAGAGCGCAAGAAAAGGTGTTTAGGAAAAAATGAATAGAAAGACAGGAGAGAATGGGAAGAAGATGAGGTGAGAAAGTAGGAAATGAAAAAAAAAGGGAAAGAGATTGAAGGAGAGCGAAAAAAGAAAGTAGATGGAGATCGGGAGAGAAGAAAGAAATGCAAAAAAAAAATGAAAAAAGGAGATGAAAATAAATGCAAGCGAATTGTAGAGTGGATGGTTGGAAGAAAGACAAAGAGGAAGGATGGATGGTGAATGAAAGGCTTATTTCACATCAGCTGCATTTTCTATAGAAACAGAATAATTCTTCATATTTATATGAAATTTAAAGTCGTGCTCGTGAGAACAGAAACCGAGTGTTATGTTTTAATTTTTGAGCTTCGCTTTTTCTTATGTCCATGGCAAAAATATAATTTCATTACGAATTACATGAAATTCTAGGGGATGTAAGAAAGGATGTTAATATAAAAATCGAGAAAAAGAAAATATTGCAAGCCGAAAGAACATCTCCTCCTCCCTCCCCCATCATTGCGAAGCCCCCCCCCATCATCCTCCCTCCCCCATCATCCCTCCCCCATCATGCGATTCCCCATCATCATCCCCCTCATCCCTCCCCCATCAAAATCGAAAGTTCCAAAACGTTTAATTTTTTTCTGTTAGGAAAAATTTTTACTTAAAGAGTCTACAAAGAATTGTTTCTCTAAAAAAAAATGAAAGCTTTTGCAACAGCTCGGAGGTATAATTGAAAATTCTATTAAACCGAAAGAGAAGAAATACTTTTTTAAGGAACAATAAAGTTTTTGGAAGACTCAAAACATTTTTTTCCCTTTTCCGAAAAACGGCTTTTCACATCAAGACATTTAATTAATACAATGATGAAAAAAAAAAGAATAAACAATATTGTTTATTGTTTCCCTTTTCTTTTTAGACATTTCACAAAAAACAAACATGTAAACTGATCATTTCTCAAACACGGTTATTTTTTTCTCCCAGCTGAAAAAATGCTACTGATTTTGAAGAATAGAACTTTTCACAGCACTTGGAAGTCAGAGTAAAAACTTTACTTACCACCTTCTACCAGCGGGGGATCATATACAACTTCTTCTACTTCGTATTTCTTGAACGTAATATCTGCAAAGGGGAAAAAAAGCAAAAATGAAATTTCTAATTTTTCAACGTGTTTACATATCGCCTTTGGCGATTATAAGAATCGCGTTTTCAAAAAGAATGAAATTTTTCATTTACCTTTTTTTGCACTGTTTAAAAATTTGAATTCGAACTTAATGAACGATTTGGAAAATGCAAATAGTAATATTTTATTAGTACTTATAAAGTATAAAAAGTATTTCTGTTTTACTCCTTAAAATGAAAAAGTTGCTTTTCTCCCTCCCCCCTTAGAAAAGAGGGCAGATGTTTGCTGTCTATTGACACTTTACCACAGAAATTTTACATTTCGACCACAAACAGATCACTTCCTATATTCGTTATAAAAGTTTCTCATTTTCTATATTTAGGGTCCTCTAACGATGTAATTTAAAACTACCTAATGATTTGAAAAATGCCAACTAAGCACGGTTCCAATTTTCCATTAAAAAATTGTGCTTACTACTCAACCCTGGGTAAAAGGGCAATTTATTGTTGTTAATGCAAACCACTTTTACATTCCATCACCAAAATTAAAAATTTCTAGCATAAATACATCGCTTGCAATGTTCGTTAAATGCAACGTTAAATTCCTTGCAATGTTCGTTAACTTTAACTTTTGACAGAGGTAGCCTGAAGATGTGCAGTGCGAAAAATTAACTCAATAGATTCAATTGGTAATCAGAAACGGTATTTTTCACCAAAATTTTATATCTTCAGTCTAATCCATTTTCCTTCAGGCTTTTCCCAAACACTTGGCCTGATTTTCATAATGTGCTAAATGACCAGGTCACAAGGACCCCAAGGGCTCCGAGAGATGGTGATCTCCCGTTAAGATCATCTAGAATGTTCTTTAATGTGCACAAGCATTTATGCAGATAAGACCACGGCTTAACAGCCACACGACGGACTGCGACCTTTTCCAGATCATCGGTGTTCCCTTTCTCACCTCGGGCAAGGTGGGATTCAGAGAAGATAAATCTCAACACTGGCACAATCAAGACTTTGGGTTGGGTTGTTTTACCTCTAAGCGGCACTTTTTTGCACACAATGGGCTAAATGGCCAGGTCACATGGACCCCAAAGGTTGAGAGAAGGTTGGGGGAGAGGACCCACTGGATCAGCTGTTCGGAGACAGATGGTAGCCTCCCGTCAAGGCCATCTAGGTTGTTCTTTAACGTGCACAGGGTGTGGCTCTCCCACACACGGAGCCACGGCTTAACGCCCCATACGGCGGACGGCCACCTTTCCAACCCATCGGTGTCCCCTACAGACCGTGGGCAGGGCGAGGAGTTTTGCGGAGATAAATCTCAATGCTAATCCAGCTGGGACTCGAACCTAGGAACTGCAGATTACGAGCCTGCCGCGCTACCGACTGAGCCACCCCGCCCCCTCACAGTCAAGACTCGAACATAGGAACAGCAGATAACGATCCAACTCCGCCCCTAGTTAGAAGATAGTCAGGAAACTAATGACTCTTTCCTCCGCTGTTTTTTGGGAGTTTCGTTCGTCTGTTTAGGCACATGAAGTGAATTCGTCGTGACGAAATGTCATAATAGAAATGAATATGTATGAAAGAGAGAAAGAAAAAAAATCATTCGAATTGTTTCCTAACATTTGAAATCGGAAAGACAGAAAATTGCATAATCAATCTTAAAACACGATTCTTTTTTCCTTTTCGTAGTTCACGCGATTTTTCCCGATGAAATCGAATTTCGTTAGCTCGTGAAAAGGGGGAGGGAAAATAGAAATTTTACATGAAGTAGGATTGAGAGGGGAGGGGGGGGGATCGGTTATAGAAGAAGAAATAGCCGTTAGGATCTCTTGTCGAGACACAAAATTCGTTCATTGATGCCATTAACGTTTTTGACGACCGTGCCACGAGCTGTATCGACCGCACGTGTACTAAAGGAGGCGAGAAGAAAAAAAAATCAATTTCTGTACTAAATAGTTCGGAAGTAAAAGAAAAAGAAATAAGGCTACAACTTTGAGATCCATTTGATACTTATGGTGAGATTTGAATGTGCTCTTCTTCTCAATACGCATGCGCAGATTTAGTTCTTTTTTTTTCTTTCATTTTAATTGTTTCCGTGACGTATTACCCACTTCCATTGGCGTGGGTAAGTATGAATGTGCGCATTGGCGCAGTTGTTGGAAGAGTTAGTGCGGGGGGGGGGGGGATTAAAGTTAAAAGCATCAGCAGAAATAGTATCAGAATTAGCTGCGGCATTGTGCTCCGCTATTTAATCTCACCTAATGCATCCATTATGTGTCTGTGACTTCAAACGTCCGAGTGAGCACACATGGACACACAGCGCCACCATCGGAAAATCGATTAAGCCTTGCTGCAATATCAAGCAGTCTTTGTTTTTTGTGGCGAAATATTTTTCAAATGAGACACGGAATAAAAAAAGAGTAAAAAAAGAAGTGTAAAAGAGAGGCATTAAGAACGATAGAAAAGGTGAGAAAGGGTTACAGGAAGCGAGGGAGGGGGGGGGTCAGCAGGTGTAATTCTCCTCATCCATTACTAGAGGGAGGATAGAATTATTGCGTAATGTTTTGGAAATGAATGTCTGTCATTATAATAATTTCTGCCATTTTGCGTGACACTTGGTGTAAAATAAAACTTGGCTGATTTGCATGATCACGTGTCATCATCGTTTGCAATGCTTCGTCTAGTACCAAAATAGCAGAGGTTCTGAAAAAAAAAATGTTACGTCGAAGCTTGTTCCTATTGGAATATTAACGACAAACGAATTCTGTCAGTTGTTGCAAATGAATTGTTAATTGAGATTTTCAACATTTATTAACAGAAGCAGAAATGTAATAATGGAAAGTCAACAGTGCCTAATGGGAAGTGTTGGATTGCATTATTGTCAATGCATCTTTATGAGCTGAATAAATTTTGAAACGGTTTCACGAGCTGAATCAGACAAGTTGAAACATCAAGCATTTATGAGAGGAAAGGAGGCGGGACAGCGCCTTAAATGATTGGCTGCGCGTGAGCAGTTTCTATTGCTTTTTTTTTTATTCACTATTCTAAGAATATATTGAAGTATAAGCAAACAGTTGTTGGCAATAAATAAACAAAGTAAAAAATGTTCTTACAGCAATCCTAATGCAGACCACGGCACATTTAAAAATAAGAATAAACATTGCTAATACTAAAATTTTCGTTAGTTAGGCAACAGTCATGTAAAGCGTATAACACTCTGTCTAAGCAATACAGAAATGCAATGTGCCAGCTGGTACAGTCGCTCAAAAAAGTATCCAAACAATATGGTTGATTACAGAATTCAGAAAAAATATCTGGCAACGATTTTTTTAGAAATCAGTGATCTGGCAACCTTCGTGTCACGAGACACGAAGGTTGCCAGATCACTGATTTCTAAAAAAATCGTTGCCAGATATTTTTTCTGAAATCTGAAATCAACCATAAAATAATAAAAATAAATAAATACCCCCTCAAGCAACAGCTTGCCACAGAGGTCTGACAGGAGCCTGTCAGTTTATATGCCACAGTAGAAGATCTTAGTGTTCGGATATTTTTTTGAGCGACTGTATTTGGATGCCTGAAGGAAGAACCTTCGACACACTACGGAGATGCTGAAAACTATAACAGATAGAAACGCCTGTAATATGCAGAAATATTTAAAAAATATATTACTGATATTCGACATTAGTCTTTACCTTTTTGCTATATTTTTTTCTTTTGCATTTCTTAAAAAAAAACGTATTATAGATTAAACAATGTTTGTCTCTTAGAATGTTCGTTCTTCTTCTTCGTCATCACATTCTTATACATTAGTGTAGTTTCTGTTCATTTTATCATCTTATCTTCTTCGATCTATCGTCATCGTTAACATTTTCTCATCATCCTTTTGTTATTAGTTTTGATAACATTTTCATCATCTTATTGTTATCGTCTTGGATAACATTTTTTCGTCATCCTATTCTTATTAGTTTTGATAACATTTTCATCAACTTATTCTTATCGTCTTCAATAACACTTCCATCATCTAATTGTTATCGCCTTCGATAACATTTTCATCATCATATTCTTATAGTCTTCGATAACATTTCCATCATCATATTCTTATCGTCTTCGATAACATTTTCATCATCATATTCTTATCGTCATCGATAACATTTTCATCGTCATATTCTTATCGTCATCGATAACATTTCCATCATCCTATTCTTATCGTCTTCGATAACATTTCCATCATCATATTCACTCGCAGAGATATGTCAAGGCACGGAAAAGGAAGATGAGAATGTGGATGATGACGAAGGCAATGCCCTTCATTAATTCTTCATTCATCATAAACCCAGAAGCTGAATCTTCGCAATACTTAAGAGCAATAAAAAAAAATTCCCTTTTGCTAAATGAGCATATTTTATCGACTAAAGGGGAGGGGGAGGGAGGGTCATCCATTTCTGTCTTACGCTTAATATTCCGCGAAGTGTCTCTGGCGATATGTTTAATGACTCTAATTTTTCAAGCTCTTCTTCTTCGAAAGGCAAGCTGGAGAGGAGAGTTATCGATACAGTTCATGTATGCTGCTCGTCATTAACGCCTCCCACCTCAAGCCCGAACTGCAGAAGAGGGATCGATTGATAGCGAGTGAGAGAGCGAAGAACTCTCTCTTTCCAATTGCAATATCTGATAAGAGGAATAGGAAATTGCACGTGCAAGAGATCCGATCCTTAGATGTATTACAACCGCCCTCAGAGAGGAAAGAAGAAAAAACCCCATTTAAAACGTTTTTCGGAGCGTTTCTGTTTGGAGGGAAATTTTTTGAAATATTGCATCGTTTTCGGTTGTACATTTTGTATGAGAAAAGAGTACGACTGCTGGCATTGATGAGAAGAGGCAGAGGAGAAGTGGGGTTCGTTTTAATGGATCTATTTCTGTTGAAGTTTGATTTTTTTTCTTTTCCTGATGCGGTACTTCGACTTTCTCGGTTAATGAGAAGTCCATTCGCGATGAAAAATGAAGTTTACGATTTTTTTTTTATGTTTTGCGTGTCTCGACGTTTTAAAGGCAGGTTTGGAAGTTATTTAACTACCTCCCGATTGGAGAAATATGTATATCTTTAGAATGAACTGTTTTATTAGATCATGTCGGATAGGACAGGGGAAAAGCTTTCTGGTTTAAATTCTTCTGGGAGAGACGGATAGTCAACTTTTTTTATAACATGAAAAGCACTGTTTTTTTTTTTAAATTACCACAGAATGAATTAATTTTTTAACATTTGCCACTTACATAATTTCTCAAGAGATGGCGACACTAACTTGGTGTTTCTACGCATTTGTTTGGATGTGAGGATATCAATTTAACATAATTAATTTAGAAGTAGGCTCAGAGCACAGATCAAGAAATGAATGAAAGGAGTGCGAATAAGTGGGAAGGAGTTCTGAATTGAACAAGAACGGACCACAGCTGTTCCTGTTTTTCTTTTCAAATATTATTTAGCTAAATATAGGGTGTGATTGTAGGACCTTCGGCGGATATTTTTTCCAGATCCTGATCTGGATTCCGGAAAGTTTCGAATGCTCGGGCGCGTATCCCTTCCCCCGTTTCTCTCCTCCCTCCCCACGAAAAAAAAAATTAAGTAGAAAAAGTCCCGTCTCCAGTATTTTTTTTTTGTTTGCAGAAGAAAGAAGCCGAATCTACCCACCAAAAGGGAAAGTCCCAAAGTATATCCAACAGGCACGAGACTTTTAACGATTGCGACAGCCGATGAAGCAGAAATTCTCTTCCCCACCCCCCACTCCCCGAATTCCTTCCCGCATGAGTCGTTTTCGCTTTTTCTCCTTTCAAACATACTTCGCGGAGAGAGAAGCAATCAATCATCAGTTTTCCAGAAGAATCGATGAAGACCTTAATTGATTTTACTGACGGATGGGGCGTGTATGAGTGCGTGCGTGAGGAGTGTACTAGTGGTGGTGGTGGTGGTGGGGGGGGGTACTTGTGGGTCTCCATGACTTCCTTGGAGGCCAACAACATTTCCGCAGGAGTAAATGATCCAAGAATTACTTCATCAAACTCGCGAGGTGTTTCTGATGCTAGCTTTTGGCGTTGCTAGATTCATCTGACTAGAGCGGAGATTGCAGAAACGTGCGAGATATGACGGAATTTGAAAGTCGTCAGGCTTGTTTTGTGGGAGTGCGAAGCGACTATTGGGTTCGAATTCCAGTTAAGACATGGATGTTTTTTTCTCTCTCTCTCTGAGGTTTTCTCTTTTGATCGGAGCGTGAAGTGACCTAGGTTCGAATCCCAGGTAAGGCATGGATTTTTCTCTCTCTGAGGTCTTCTGTCTTGATTAAAGTGTCAAGCGACCTGACTTCGAAATGGGCTCAAATCCCGAGTAAGACATAGATTTTCCCTGAGGTTTTCTCTCTTGACTGGAGTGTAAAGAGACCTACGTTCGAATCCCAGGTGAAACATGGATGCTTTTTCTCTGAGGTGTTCTCTCTTGGAGTGCGAAGCTGGGTTCGAATTCAGGATAAGATCAAATTGGGTTTGACCTGAGTTCGAATCCAGGATAAGACACCGATGTCTTTTAATCGAGGTCTTTTGTCTTCATTGGCGTTCGAAGCGATCTGGGTTCGAATCTCTGATCATGTCACGATATGAAGACGAGATCTTGTCTCCAATGAAATCTGGACGGTGGATTGGCCACACCTGCCATAAACACAATCTTTATTGTAATGTATTGCATCTTTGCTTACCCGTACAGCAAACTAAGATCATTGATACTACCAGGCCCGAATCGAGAAAACAATAAGGGGTTGAGTGGGGGGCAAGCGACACAGCCGAACCAGAAAGGAGTGGGTGGCGGACAAGCGACGCAGTCGAGCCAGAAAAGGGTAAAATTGTATTTCCATTGCAATGTAACATTTTCCCCTTCGTTTTAGGGTTTATTTAAAATTTTCAGTACGAAAATATGCACAAGTTTAATAATTTTTGGACTGTATTAACACTTATTAGCATTTTCAAAGGGTGGCAATGGCCCTCTTGTCCGCCTCCCCCCCTTCCTCACGGACCTTGTGACCTGGCCATTTAGCCCATTGGGCACAAAAAAGTGCAGCTCAGTGGTAAAAACAGCTGAACTCAAATCATCTTCCTTGTACGCAATAAAGTGATTTGAAGTTTCCCCAGCTGTGCTTGCATTTGATATTTATCCCCAACACTTTCATTAAGAAACAGGACACTGATGGACTTGAACAGTTGGGTTGTTTTATCTCTGAGCGGCACTTTTTTGTACACCATGGGCTAAATGGCCAGGTCACAAGGACCCCGAAGGCTCAGAGAAGGTTGGGGGAGGGACCCACTGGAACAGTTGTTGGGAGACAGATGTTAGCCTCCCGTCAAGCCGTCCAGCGTGTTCTTTAACGTGCACAAGGTATGACTCTCCCGCATACGGATGTCGGTTCCTGGGGTTGGTAGAATATAATTGATCCACTGTGTCCACAGGTAAAGACGTAAGATTTTGTTTCTTTTTGTGTTGGGCTTTCGACGTTTGTGAATTGCAGCAAGATAACTAACTCCAAGTTTATTATGGAAAATATATACAGTCTCCCCGAACACTGAAGTTGGCTACTGGCTAAGTTGGCTACAAACAATCATATTCAGATTGCTTAACAGGCTGCGACTCTTACGCACCTAAAAGAGGAAAACCTTTCTTCTCGTGAATATCTATTCACCGAGCAACTCAACGTGTCCGCTACAGCCAACTTCTCCTTCAGAACTGTCTTGACCCTCTCACGGGCCCTACGACGTCCGGCGCTGACCTCCCTGTCCCACGGGACGGCCATTTGGCATCGAGATCAATCGAGCTGGGCCGGAAAGGGGCCGATCACAGGCGATCAGGTACAATAAACCTGTCTTGCTGATTATAGTAAGACACATTAGCCATAAACAGCCTTTCAGTCAATGATGGGAGAAAGGAAAGTTTTCCTCAAAGGATTACAATGCAAGGTCACATACAAATATATACATGAAATGGCAAAATTATATCCATGTATCGCATCGAAACCTGAGAAAGGAGCCACGGCTTAACGTCCCATCCGACGGACGGCGGCCTTTCCAAGTCCATCAGTGTCCCCTACTGACCGTGGGCAGGGCGGGGAATATTGATGGGAGGCTTCTAGTTATCCCTACCCAGCTCTGAGCCCATGGGATCCGTGTGACCTGCCGTTAGATATTGTGCGAGCAAACAAGTGCCCTTCGGAACAATCCAACTTTGAATGAGCTTAAATCAGCTCCTATTAATTATGATTCTTCTTAGAAAGCTTGCTTCAAAAGCACGACCTACTTTCGAAGAATCGTGTACGAAGTCTTTTCATTCCAACTCCATCGAAATCCTACGAATTCATTCAAAGATTGCGAGAAAGAATTTACAGACTTATTCAGACAGAGCGAAACTCCTGTTTTCTCATTCTCTGTACCTTATCATCAATTATTGATACGTATGACATGCTAACCAGAAAAAGAGAACAATGATCCGATGAAGGAAAGGGAGGAAGAAGAATAGTTTCACAACTCTCCCACACGATCCTTTTCCGCAAGGCGTACGGGAGGCGGAGGTCGCATTAGGTCACGTTCTGTGGGTAGGTGGTTTTGTGGTAGATGACAGACATTTTCTGGGTCATGGTAAACCAGAGAGATAGAATTTTAGGGTTGATCTGAAAGCCTCGTTAATGTAAGTAATTGTGCGTGATTTAAGAAAGCGGAAGGATGAAATTTCAGTTCTTATGGGAAACCTCTTGCCACAGAAGATTGCTTCGGTATTGGGGTTGTTTTATCTCTGAGTGGGACTTTTTTTACACAATGGGCTAAATAGCCAGGTCGCAAGGACTCCGATGGCTCAGAGGAGGCTGGAGGAGGGACGTATTGGACAGCTGTTGGGAGACAGCTGGTAGCCTCCCGTCAAGGCCATCCAGCGTGTTCTTTAATGTGCACAGGATATGGCTCCCGGCATACGGGAAACGTATGCCGGGACGTCCCATCCGACAAACGGCGGCCTTTTCAAGCCCATCGGTATCCCTTACTGACCGAGGGCAGAGCTGGGAATGTTGCTCGCTACGGGGAATCTCTATAGAGATTTGGATTACCTCATAGTGAAAGGGAAAGAGAAAAATTGCTTTGCATTTCAGTAAAGCACGCAAACATTTAATTCTTTTTTTCTAAACTTCATTAGGGATATATTTTGCTTTCTAAATTTTACGAAGGTTTTTTTTATACTGTATTTATTAGATTTTGCATTTATAAATGTCAAAATAAAGAACACATAATAATATTTTTTTGGGGGGGTGGAAGGAGAATATTTGTTATAAGTTTTGTTCCACCCTATCTCCCCAACCCACAGGGGCGGGGGTGACTCAGTCGGTAGCGCGCCAGGCTCGTAATCTATAGTTCCCAGGTTCGAGTCCCAGCTGGGTCAGAGTTGAGATTTATCTCCGGAAAATCCCCCCCCCCTGCCCACGGTCAGTAGGGAACAATGATGGGCTTGGAAAAGCCGCCGTCCGTCGGATGGGACGTTAAGCCGTGGCCCCGTGTGCTGGAGAGAGCCATACCCTGTGCACGTTAAAGAACACGCTGGACGGCCTTGACGGGAGGCTACCATCTGTCTCCCAACAGCTGTTCCAGTGGGTCCCCTCCCCCAACTTTCTCCGAGCCTTCGGGGTCCATGTGACCTGGCCATTTAGCTCATGGTGTGCAAAAAACTGCCGCTCAGAGGTAAAACAACAACCCAACCCCAACCCACAAGGCGATCGTTATCAATAACTCAATAACAACAATAATTCAATAAGAAATTTGTCATACATTGCCATAAAGAGTTTATAGCGTAAGGTGAGCTATAGGCTATAAAATATTTTACCCTATATTTACTTTATTCCCAAAAAGAATAATTTGTAAACGGTTAATACTTAATACTGAGCACCTTGTATTGAGCACCTTGAGGAAGATCGCATACACTACCTGGATAAATTATTACGAACGGGTACAGTCGCTCAAAAAAATATCCGAACATTATGGTTGATTACAGAATTCAGAAAAAATATCTGGCAACGATTTTTTTTTTAGAAATTAGTGATCTGGCAACCTTCGTGTACAGACGAAACTTGTTCTTCGTACACACGAAGGTCACTAATTTCTAAAAAAAATCGTTGCCAGATATTTTTCTGAATTCTGTAATCAACCGTAGTGTTCGGATATATTTTTGAGCGACTGTACTTCATACTTCTTCATATCGATCATAGTACATTTCCGAATTTCGAAGATTTCATTTTTATGCGCATAGTTTTCGTTGAAACAGGTTTTGAAGCACTGTTAGCGATGGGGCGGGGGTGGCTCAGACGGTAGCGCGCCAGGCTCGTAATCTGTAGTTCCCAGGTTCGAGTCCCAGCTGGGTCAGCGTTGAGATTTATCTCCGCAAAATTCCCCGCCCTGCCCACGGTCAGTAGGGGACACCGATGGGCTTGGAAAGGCCGCCGTCCGTCGGATGGGACGTTAAGCCGTGGCCCCGTGTGCGGGAGAGCCATATCCTGTGCACGTTAAAGAACACGCTGGATGGCCTTTACGGGAGGCTACCATCTGTCTCCCAACAGCTGTTCCAGCGGGTCCCCTCCTCCAACCTTCTCTGAGCCTTCGGGGTCCATGTGACCTGGCCATTTAGCCCATGGTGTGCAAAAAAGTGCCGCTCAGAGGTAAAACAACCCAACCCAACTGTTAGCGATCTCTCAACTGAATAACTGTCGCAGCCTCTTTTGTTCTAACAGTTCTTAAATAAAATAAATAAATACCCCCTCAAGCAGCTGCTTGCCACAGAGGTCTGACAGGAGCCTGTCAGTTTATATGCTAAAGTAGAAGGTCTGAGAGGATGGCAGGACCACCAATATTAATTTATATCCCGCATTTGCTACAATTGGTAGATTTTTTTTTGAGACCGTTGTAATGTTCCACACACTTGGGATTTTGTGCCCCATGATTTCAGATGAATTCCATCACTTCCGTTACGGATGCTCTTGCCCATCTCTCTCCAACCAAGGGCTGCAAAACAATTAATTTGCTTGTACTAAAGGCCAAAAAATAAGTAATTTGCTTTCACATTTTTTCATTTAAAAATAAACAATGCATCTTCGACAACGGTGTACTATTCAAATATCAACAAAAAGAAGAAAAAAAAAAGACTCAACAAAGAATCCAACAGTGACATAGAGTACAGTGCTTAAACAATCGAAAGTTCCTCTCTTTCGCAAGCGAGAATCGCATCTCCAAGAATTATACCTGACATTATTGCGTTTGCCGCATTATTGGAATTCTCAACACGCTTTTAATGAAACACAATTTGCAGGCTAATTCCAAGCCATCAGTGGGATGGCGGGAGGGAACCGAGGCAAAGGACCCCGTGCCGGAGGATGACGACAACGGGCGCAGATGACCGTCATCATCATCAAGAACATGCGCAGAAACATTAAAATGCTTTTCCTCCGCTGCCGTTACCGATCACAACTGTTATCTTAAACGATTCCGAATACTGAAATGTGCTCAGTATTAAGGGGAGGCCATTTAACCGCATTAAGGGAGAAGCTAGCTTTGATTTTAAAACGACTCCTAGAGAGACCAGAGGCTAAAACGAGAGCCAAAAGAGGCGGGTGTGTGGATGATATATGTTCTCATTTGAGATAAGAGTTGTAACTGAATTTGCCCTAAGATGGCAGGGCTATGCAACTTTATATGTCGGCATTCACATAAGTGAGTAGGGCATTATTTTTTCTCTCTCTTTAAGTTGCGCTCTTAGAAATAAAGTGTTTTTCCAAGTAGTGATAAGTGTAAATGAGCTTAAATCAAGGTCCGCTGAATTGAAAAAGTTTCGGAAAAAATACTATTTTCTGGTGAAAGCTTTTATACGCTTCAATGGAGTTGGTTTTTTTTACCTCGGTGCGGCACTTTTTTTTTGCACGCAGTGGGTTAAATAGTCAGGTTATAAGGACCCCAAGGACTCGGAGAAAGTTGGGGGAAGGGCACTCACTGGACAGCTGTTGGGAGACAGATGAGAGCTTCCCGTCAAGGAGCGTGTTCTTGGACATGCGCAGGGTAAGGCTCTATCGCACACGGGACCACGGCTTTACGTCCCATCCCACGGACGGCGGCCTTTCTAAACCGAAGATGTCCCCTACTGACGGAGAACAGGGTGCGGGTTTTGCGGAGCCCGAGCGGACGCTTCAGTGGCTTTTCAGCGGAGAAGGTTGGGTTGTTTTACCTTTGAGCGGCACTTTTTTCGCACATAATGGACTAAATGGCCAGGTCACAAGGACCCCGAAACTCAGAGAAGGTTGGGGGAGGGGACCCACTGGAACAGCTGTTGGGAGACAGATGTTAGCCTCCCGTCAAGGCCATCCAGCGTGTTCTTTAACGTTGGGTTGTTTTACCTCTGAGCGGCACTTTTTTGCACACCATGGGCTAAATGGCTAGGTCACATGGACCCCGAAGGCTCAGAGAAGGTTGGGGGAGGGGACCCACTGGAACAGCTGTTGGGAGACAGATGTTAGCCTCCCGTCAAGGCCATCCAGCGTGTTCTTTAACGTTGGGTTGTTTTACCTCTGAGCGGCACTTTTTTGCACACCATGGGCTAAATGGCCAGGTCACATGGATCCCGAAGGCTCAGAGAAGGTTGGGGGAGGGGACCCACTGGAACAGCTGTTGGGAGACAGATGTTAGCCTCCCGTCAAGGCCATCCAGCGTGTTCTTTAACGTGCACAGGGTATGGCTCTCTCGCACACGGAGCCACGGCTTGACGTCCCATCCGACGGACGGTGGCCTTTCCAAGTCCATCAGTGTCCCCTACTGACCATGGGCAGGGCGGGCAGTTTTGCGGAGATAAATCTCAAAGCTGGCCCAGCTGGGACTCGAACCTGGGAACTACAGTTCATCAGTATGAAGTTAAACCATACAAAGAGTGTTTTACATTTCTTAATTATACTTCAAATATTTGTACTAAAATATTTTCAATATCTACTCAAAGTATAAATGGAATATTAATTAAACATTTAACAAGCAACGAAAGTTTCTTTGTTAAAATAGTTATGTTATCAAAGTTCGGCTTGCCAATTGTCACTAAACCCCATTTGCTTTTCCTGTTGGCTTCTTTTCACCAATGGAAATAAGCTTCGTCTTATACTTTAAGATCACCATGCATCAGACGAACTCTTTCTATGAAGAAATAAAGCCAGCAGTTCGACTAACTTAAGGGGCGGGGTGGCTCAGTCGGTAGCGCGCCAGGCTCGTACTCTGTAGTTCCCAGGTTCGAGTCCCAGCTGGCTCAGCGTTGAGATTTATCTCCGCAAAATTCCCCGCCCTGCCCACGGTCAGTAGGGGACACCGATGGGCTTGGAAAGGTCACCGTCCGTCGGATGGGACGTTAAGCTGTGGTTCAGTGTACGGGAGAGCCATACCCTGTGCACGTTAAAGAACACGCTGGATGGCCTTGACGGGAGGCTACCATCTGTCTCCCAACAGCTGTTCCAGTGGGTCCCCTCCCCCAACCTTCTCTGAGCCTTCGGGGTCCATGTGACCTGGCCATTTAGCCCATGGTGTGCAAAAAAGTGCCGCTCAGAGGTAAAACAACCCAACCCAACTCGACTAACTTAATCGCCTCTTCTTAATATTCTAACTTGCTCGTTCGACTAACTTAATCGCCTCTTCTTAATATTCTAACTTGCTCGTTCGACTAACAATATTGCTTCTTCGGTTTGATTGTCACGTCTGTTGAATAACCTTCACTTCAGCGTAAACGAAATAAAACAACTTTCTCACTTAGATTAACATAATACTAACTGACTAAAAGGAAAAATAAATATACCCTTTCCGCTACTACCGAAAATTTTCCAATATTTAATAACACCGTTATTATTTCAAGTCTGTCTGTTCCAATGGACTATTGACGTAATTCTCACGCTGAAGAGCATAACACAGTTCTGTTTTATTCATATTACAGTTCTGTTTCTCACGCTGGCACATCAGTTCTGATTTTATAGTTGCACGTTCATCTGTTGGAACAATATTGCATCACCGTACATGCGGAACTAAAAGATGATCGACTGATGATTCACTGACAATGTCATCATCATGGTTGAAGAAGAGGATTAAGTCAGAGGAGTAAAAAACTTATCCGACTGCTTTGATCTCCCCTGTGCTACTACATTGGCAGACGTTGATGCTTTATTGGAGAAAGTTCGTCGAGCATCATATCATATCGATCGCAACTATTCTCTTTGGGGATGGAAGGAGAAGGGGGCATTTGACCCTGGAAAGGTCACGCAGATCCCGGTAGAAAGCACCGAGGAATATTAAAGCTTAGGAAAGATGGTTCCATCCATTTCCCTTCTCGACTGAAGGAGCGAACGAGAGTCACGAGGTCAAAGGTCAGGTGGCAGCCCGACGCGATGGAGCGCGGAAGGTGTTCGGTCAATGCTATCTATTAAAAGCCTGTAATCCTCTGGCTTTACGAGCGTCTGCGCACGGAACTGACCCGGCAATGAGGATTTCCTCCGGCTCTTCACGCGCCATCTCCGTCAGAAAGGATGATCAATCACACGTGGACGCCAGTCATCGGCTATGAGTCACACATGCCGAAGATGCGCCGCATATTGGGGGATATCACTTTGGATACTGGGAATGCAGAGATGTAGATGGATCTAGAGGAATGCAGCTGTAAGGGGAGCAAGGAGGGGATTGCTTGTAAATTAGTAGGGGGAGAGGGAGGAGAGCATCGTAAAAGAAATGTCAAATGAATCGCTTGGAAAGTGTAAAGGAATACAATGTAGTAAGAGAGAGAAACTTTAAAAGTTGTAGATTTAAAAATTGTTGCCTTAAATTAGCTCAAACTAACCATTTTTCCTTTCTGAAAAGTTGTAACAAGATTCTAACGGTTGAAGGAGAAAATATACCAAAAATTATATCGGAGTGGTAATTAACTGATAGTTAGTAACAGTCTTCTCCTGTATTTTACGGGGAAGGGGGGGGGGGTGGCTCAGTTGGTAGTGCGCCAGGCTCGCAACCTGAAGTTCCCAGGTTCGAGCTTTGAGAATGATATCCGAAAACTTCTCCGCCCCAAAGTCAGTAGAGGGCACCAATGAGATTTGAAAGATTTCCTCCGTCGGATGAGACGTAAAGCCGTGGTCCCATGTGTGACATACCTGTGCACCTTAAAGAAAACGCTGGATGGCCTTGACTGGAGACTACCATCTGTCTCCCAACAGCTGTTCCAGTGGGTCCCCAACCTTCTCTGAGCCCTTCGGGTCCTTGTGACATGTTCGTTTAGCTCACTTTGCACATAAAAGTGTTTCAGAGGTAAAACAAATCAACCCAATACATATAGTCGCTCAAAAAAATATCCGAACACTGTGGTTGATTACAGAATTGAGAAAAAATATCTGGCAACGATTTTTTTTTAGAAATTAGTGATCTGGCAACCTTCGTGTCACGTGACACGAAAGTTGCCAGATCACTAATTTCTAAAAAAAAATCGTTGCCAGATATTTTTTCTCAATTCTGTAATCAACCACAGTGTTCGGATATTTTTTTGCTCGACTGTACATAAACGGATCGTTTCTTGCAAGACCATGAGTACTATTAAATCACATTATCAAAACGTCAAAAGTTAACAATAAGTCTGAGATCTGCTATTGGCGTGCACGAAATTGTCTACTTTATCACGATTTAGAGCGAAGTTTTTCACAGGTTTACCGAAGGAATGGTAATCAGCAATAATATTTCTGCTCTTTGGGATTAAGTTGATTAATCTCAATCACGATTTACGTTTTCATCGCTCGTATATCGGGATGAGCACGAGCTTCGCAATCCATCTATTAGTGCGGCAATCCTGATAAGCAGGATGCGAAATCGATGAACTCCTTTTACAGCAACAGACGACGCTTAAACGCGTCTTCCTCCACAACCAGCAGGAACTGCGTTTCCGCAACGAACGTTCCGGATCGCTTGATTTTAAAACACACGGTCCGTTGAAACGGAAAACTACCCATCTGTTCGATACTTCGATAGTTGGGGAAATATCGTTAAAAAAAACCCCGCCGGCTAGCACGAGCGCAACAATCGGCTTGTAGTAACCGTGTCCGGGTAGGAGGCGCGAGAAGGGGAAAGTAACAAAGAATGGAGAGGAAGTTCTCTGTTAGCTGCAGAGCAACCACGTGCGACGTGATCACGAGCAGCTGGATGGCCATTGTTGTCGACGCTGTCAGTAGACGACACCAACATGCTGCCACGTGGCTCCCGCGCTTTATTGTTATTCCCTTTCATCTCCTAGTTTTCGAAATGAAAAAGCTTTAAGTGGCAAGGGACAGGAAGATAAAAAAAAGGCAGGATTCGTGGAATCTAATATCTTGCAGCTGGTTAAGGTTAACTGCGTAAGTAGCAGACTTTAGCTTTGTTTTATGGCCAAATCAAACTGTATGGTGGAGCCGTGGATGCTTTGGGAAGACAGATCTGGATTTTGAATCGCCTTTTTATTTACAAGGTTATGTTGTCTTCCTGCTGAGGTCTCGCCACCCTCTAGAAAAATAAATTGCTCCTCGAGAAGATGCTTGCCATAAGAGTTCTGACAGAAGTCCATCAGTATGATTCTGATTAGGGACTGGATTCATAGTAAGGGCTGGATTGCTCTTACTATTGAACGGTAATTTTTTGCATACAATGAGTTAAATGCGAAGGTCACAAGGACCCCCATGGCTCAGATAAGATTGGGAAAAGAGGATTCACTGTTAGGAGACAGATCGAATCCTGCCGTCAAGGCCATCCAGCGCAGATGTACACAGTGCATGACTCTGCTGTGCATAGAGACACGGTTTAACGTTCCATCCGACGGACGGCGGCCTTTCCAAGCCCATCGAGTGTATCCTTTCTCACGGGCATTGGTCTCCCCCATTTCTGGGGGGGGGGGGGAGTTAACGGAAATAAATCTCACGTGGTTCTCAGTTGGACTCCAACCTGAGAACTGCAGATGCTCTGATTACCCCCCCCCCCCCCCCACTTATAAAACTCTGTAGTGGAAACAATGATGAAAAAATATTTGTTGCACGTGTGTTTTTTTTACCACGTCCTTTCCATTGATTCACCAATGGTTCATCACCAAGTTCTGATAACAGTTAATAACAATTCATAATTTAATAATAAAAATAAATAAATACCCCCTCAAGCAGCTGCTTGCCACAGAGGTCCGACAGGAGCTTGTCAGTTTATATGCCATAGTAGAAGGTCTGTGAGGATGGCAGGACCTCAGCAGAAAAACGACACATACATCCATGCCTTATCCGGGGCTCGAACCTAGGTCCCGTAGATCAGTAGCCAAGCGCGCTAACCACTCCAACAAATTAATATTAATTATAATTAAGCCACGACATGAATCTGACCATAACTGATCTGCCACAACCTGACCTCTGGCCATATTTGATGATTCTCGATTTAAGCTGTGCCAACAGTTGATGAGGTGCGACTTTACATCTCCCAACACTCAATTGTCTAAAAAAGTAATTTTAATTGCAAAAGAATGAAGAGTAAAAAAACAAGCTTTTTTATTCGTTTACAGCTGTGTACAAATAAATAAACTCTTTTTTGTTTCTGTTCTGTCGAGCAGATAAATGGTTTTAAATTACGTCATTAATTACAAAGTCAACAGACTTTTTTTCCAGTTGCTAAGTGATGCTGTAACTTATCCCAGCGAGCATCCGTTTACTTTTTTTGGATTGTCAACATATGTTGTTACGTCATCCTCTTTGTCAGCGCAATAATTAAACAATAATTAACACTCTAAGCACGATGGCAATGAACATCAGTCGCTGTTTGTTGTAAATGGGATTGTCAGCACTAAATTTAAATGTCACTAAGACGACGAAAAATTGACTGATACTTTTGTCGTCTCTTGACACTTGAGAGGCTTTGCCTTTGTCAAAATCTTCGTCTGACCGTGGCAGCAAATTTGCTCTAACAAATAGAAGGCCGCAATCTTCCGCGATCGGAGGGAGCAACCAAGCGCCGTCTCCGATTAGAGGATGATTACCTAGTGCTGAACATGAGCGGAGAGTGGCAACCCTAGAACTGACCACAATTGGAGGGTGGCAACCTAGCTATTTTCTGATGCCACCACCAGAGGGTGAAAACCAAGTGCTGACTCTGACTGGAGAATGGCAATTCAGCACTGATCGAGATCGAATGGCAGGTTGGGTTGTTTTACCTCTGAGAGGCACTTTTTTGCACACCATGGGCTAAATGGCCAGGTCACAAGGACCCCGAAGGCTCAGAGAAGGTTGGGGGGGGGACCCACTAGAACAGCTGTTGGGAGACAGATGGTAGCCTCCCGTCAAGGCCATCCAGCGTGTTCTTTAACGTGCACAGGGTATGGCTCTCCCACACACGGAGCCACGGCTTAACATCTCATCCGACGGACGGTTGCCTTTCCAAGCCCATCGGTGTCCCTTACTGACCGTGGGCAGGGAATTTTGCGGTGATAAATCTCAACGCTGACCCAGCAGGGACTCGAACCTGGGAACTACAGATTACGAGCCTGGCGCACTACCGACTGAGCCACCCCCGCCCCTCAAAGGACAGGGAAACTAACGCTGACCAAGACAAGAGGATGGAATATGAGCATTGAGGGCTATCGGAGGGCACGAGCCTACTGTTGAGCATCATTGGAAGGTAGCAACCTAGCACTGACTACGATTGAAGTATTGGTCCTGGTGGCCGAGTAGTTAGAGTGCTTGGTTGTTGATCAAAGGGATCTGGATCCGAGCCCTGGTATAAGGCATGGTTGTTTGTGTTGCCTTTCTGCTTTGGTCTCGCCTTCAGATCTTCTCAATGGCGAATTAAGCTGTTAACTCTTGTCAGACCACTTTGGCAAGCAGCTGCTTGAGGGGGTATATAATTGAGGGGCTGATCGAGATAAGAGGATGGAAATTGTCTCTAACCGCTATAAGAAACGTAGTGCTGATTATAGGTATCTTGAAAAGACCACCGTCGGTCGGATGGGACGTTAACACCTGGCCTCGTGTGGGGGAGAGTCATACTCTGTGCACGTTAAAGAACACACTGGATGGCCTTGACAGGAGGCTACCATCTGTCTCCCAACAGCTGTTCCAGTGAGTCTCCTCCCCGAAACTCAAGGACCTGGGTGTGCGCTTAGGGTCCTTGTGACCTGGTAATTTAGCCCATTGTGAGAAAAAAAAAGTGCCGCTCTGAGGTAAAACAATCCAACTAACTGTATACTTTAAGAACACGGAGGATGTCCTACCAAAAGGCTTCGATTTGTTTTTTTACCAGCTGTCTAGTGGATTTACTTCCCTTTCCGAGCTCTCAACCCTTGGGGGTCCTTGTGACCTGGATATTTAGCGCATTGTGTACCAAAAAAAAAGAATGAAACTAAGAGGTAAAAACAACAAAACCTAATCAGAAAGTGTTAAAGAAAAAGAAATACATAAATATCTTACCTTGAGTCAGAACCGACACCTTTTGATCATTAGTGAGTCATAAATAGCCCTGAAATGAGCTACGGCATAAATAGCCCTGAAATGAGCTACGGGGTTTCTAATGTGTGCACTTCATTCCATCGTACAGACCTTCGTCTAGGACCGAACGGAAGCGACGTCCATTGGCTAGGGACTCTTTGGTCTGCCTCCTCGAGCAAATGATAAAAACATGGGAGTGGGTGAGAGAGCGCGCCGTTAAGTACCCACGTGCAGTCGGCTACATGATCACGTGACAGAATTTATTCCGTTTGTGTGTAATTACATAGTAAACGACTGTTCTCGGAATTTGAGGGCAACTTTCCTGGAAGGCGAGAGTTTCGTCATATTCACAAGATTCAGCACGAGCCCTCGAGTCTACGCGGTAGATCCGAGACGAAAAGTGAAAAGGAGGACACATAAGAGAGGAGTTTTTCGCACTTTCTTCTGAATGGCCTTTTTTTTGCACTGGCCAAATCACAAGGACCCCGAGGGCTAAGGGAATGTTGGAAAAGGTAATCTACTAGACGGCTGTTAGGAAGGATACAAGATAGAGAAGCCTCCAGTCAAAGCCATCTGGTATATAGACAGTACAGTCGCTCAAAAAAATATCCGAACACTATGGTTGATTACAGAATTCAGAAAAAAATATCTGGCAACGATTTTTTTAGAAATTAAACACTATAAAATTCTATAATTTTATAGTGTTTAATTTTTATCGTGTTCTGGAGATATAGCGGAACAATCGTTTTCATATTTCCCCTTTAATTTTAAGGGGGAAAAAGCAAATAAATAATAAATAAATAAATACCCCCTCAAGCAGCTGCTTGCCACAGAGATCTGACAGGAGCCTGTCAGTTTATACGCCATAGTAGAAGGTCTGTGAGGATGGCAGGACCTCAGCAGAAAAACGACACACACATCCATGCCTTACCCGGGGCTCGAACCCAGGTCCCTTAGATCAGTAGCCAAGCTTGCTAACCACTCGGCCATGGGACGCAGTGGGGGGGGGGGGGGGGGGGTTAATTTTTTTTATAGCCTATGACACTCCCCGCGTCATAAACTTTCATTTGATGTACATAAATCATTAAGTTTGTCCGTCGCGTTAGAAAAATATGGTGGAACAACTGTTTTGACAAATCCAAAAACTGGCAAATGTCTAGCGAAATGTAATACTAGGAAGATCGGGGGAAAAAATCCTAGAAACGTGGAGAAGGCGGGGATTAATCAGTCGGTAGCGCGCCAGGCTCGCAATCTGCAGTTCCCAGGTTCGAGTTCCAGCTGGGACAGCGTTGAGATTTATCTCCGCAAAATTCCCCGTCCTGCCCACGGTCAGTAGGGGACACCGATGGGCTAAATAAAGGCCTCGTCCGTCGGATAGGACGTTAAGCGGGGTTCAGGTGACCTGGCCATTTAGCCCATTGGGGCAAAAAAGTGCCGCTCAGAGATAAAACAACCCAACCTAGAAATGTGTTGAATGCGCTCCATGAAATTGAAACGTTTCAGTTAGATTTATTGAAAAACTGTTGCAAGAAAGAGCTCCGAATCCTTTTCTTAAGGAATATTCAACTTAAATATTATCACAGTATTATCTCCAGAGAACAATGTAAGCACCGACAGTAACAAAAACAGTGTAATCGAAACAATGAAAAAGACGCAGTGTTTTTTACATCTCATCATTCTTGCTTCTTATTGTTTCGGCTCAGCTTTCTTGCTTTATTTTAAGCCGATAGCAAGGGATGAGAGAGCAGACGACGGCAATCAGCACGAAAGCAGCGATCAGACACGCCCAATGCGCATGTGCAGCGAACGTCCTTGTTGACATTAGGATCACACACCCACTCGTGACTGAGTTCGATCGCTTTCAAGTCGCGAGACGACGACACGGCGGTCACTGACCTTCGAGAAAATGATGATGTGCCTGAGGATGAGGGGGTAGGGGAGAGAAAAAATTTCCTTCTTCAGCCTCCGAACGTCTCTTTAATGACGAAACAGTAAAAAGATACGAGAGAGAATAAAACCTCAAAAAGATTTTTTTTCATTATGTACATAATAAAATTCATGCAAATATGAGAATTTTAGATTGATTCCTCTATAACAGCACTCCAGGCAATCTGTGGGCAAGAAGTGTTTTTTTTTTCTAGACGCCCCAGGGCTGGGTGATGTGTATAAATATAAATTATAAATTATAATTGACTCTTGGTTGAAGCCGATTAGCATACAGTTTTGCTCTCGAATTATGTTAGTAAGCTTTAGACTAATAAATAGCTAATAATATTTTATTCTACGGGTGTTATTTTTATAACCACTGCTAAAAGGGGGCGAGAGTTGGCTCAATTGGTAGCGCGTGAAACTCGTAATCTGACATTCCCAGGTTTCGGCTCTCAGCTGAGCTAATATTGGAAATTATTTCCGCTGAAGTTTCACACTGCTTTTAGTCGGAAAGGAGACACCGATGAACTTGTAAAGGCTGCCGTCTGTCAGATGGGAAGGTAAACCGTGCGAGGGAGAGAGATATATACCCTGTGCACGTTAACAATGACTCTGGAACCTTGACGGGAGGCTACAGCCGCTCAAAAAAATATCCGAACACTATAGTTGATTACAGAATCCAGAAAAAATATCTGACAACGATTTTTTTTTAGAAATTAGTGATCTGGCAACCTTCGTGTCACGTGACACGAAGGTTGCCAGATCACTAAATTCTAAAAAAATTGTTGCCAGAAAATTTTTCTGAATTCTGTAATCAACCATAGTGTTCGGATGTTTTTTTTGAGCGACTGTAGGTGGTCATATTATTTTGATACTAGATCGTGTGGGCTCACTCACGAAAATATTGAGCGTGTGCAGTTGCTGTACACGCTCCAGATATTTTTCCTGAATTCTGTAATCACGTGACACGAAGGTTGCCAGATATTTTTTTCTGAATTCTGTAATCAACCATAGTGTTCGGATGTTTTTTTGAGCGACTGTAGGTGGTCATATTATTTTGATACTAGATCGTGTGGGCTCACTCACGGAAATATTGAGCGTGTGCAGTTACCGTTCACAGCAAACTGGAGCGTGTGCAGTTACTGCACACGCTCCAGTTTGCTGTGAACGGTAACTGGAGCGTGTACAGCTGCTGTACACGCTCCAAATATTTTTCCTGAATTCTGTAATCACGTGACACGAAGGTTGCCAGATCACTAATTTCTAAAAAAATCGTTGCCAGAAATGTTTTCTGAATTCTGTAATCAACCATAGTGTTCGGGTGTTTTTTTGAGCGACTGTACCATCTGTCTCCAAATAGCTGTCCAGTGGGTGTGTCCTTGTGACCCGCCCATTTATCCCATCTATATTAGACGTGGTTCGGGCTCCTTTTATATTGAAATGAACTATTATTACTTTAGCAGCAGCCCCCTCCCCCCCCCCCGCCACACACAACCACCACCTGGAGTGCTATTATAGGAATCAATTTAAAATTCTGTGCTTATTTCTTGAAATATTTTATGCAACATGTGAAAAAAGGCACCCCTCAGAGACAAAATTAACTCAACCCACTGCTAGTGGACATCGTATGTTTGAAGGCCCTCAACCAAGAAATCTTTTGGTTCGCTCAAACCCAGAAAAGTCTGCTGAATCGGACGCATTTACAAATTAAATTGTAATACTGGTTGTTTCATTTCTGAGCAATACTTTTCTGCACACAATGGACTGAACGGCAAACTAGAAGTGCAGAAAGGTCAAATAGAATCTTCGCTTCTCTCGGTCAACAGAGCTAGTCACTATGGTTACGCTGTGCATATGACGTCAGGACTTTACGATTTCTGCTATTGTTATTGCTCGCTAACAAACGAGCATTGCATTCATTGTGATGGCAATGAACTGTTGGATCGCTCGAACTCCAAACCCAACAATTTAAACAACGGCCAATGCACACACTCGTTAAGAATAAACATCTTTTACAAGCGTACAATGTCTCTCAATGTGCAACTCTTTTCTATCTCTTTTTTTTAATCGTGTCGCCATTTGATACCCCCCCCACCGTCATCCTCTACCCTTTCACAGAGTTGACAGAAATAACATAGCAACGTCAAAACCTTTCGCTCGTGCCAAAGAACGACTGATGCGTCGTTGTCCACGAGACCGTAAATGATACCCATCAGCCATCTTACCGAGGCTACCGTGTCGTGGAGGGTCTGATTCTTGACATCTGCAGAACTGTTATTCACGGCTCGAAACTGGCCCGCTGCTTGCTGTCGAAGTCCGCATCGTTCTATCAACGCCCCCCCCCCCAAACTCCCCATATGATTTATAGCTTGCTTGGATTACTGGCGAGAAACGAAGGGCTTGCCGCCATGTACATTCACGCCACGTTCCCAAAAGAAATGACTCGCGGAGAACGTGTGATGATCGGCAACGGCGGCTCGTGATGCAGCAGCAGGCGCGGGGTGATAGATGTGGCATTCTTGGTGCTCGAGCTTTGCTGTCTTTCTTTTTCCGTTCGGCCGTTCTCTCCTTTCGATGTTGCGTAACACACACGAAAGAAAGAGCCTAACAGTGAGCAGCCTTTGCTTCCAGCTAGACCCATTATTACCGCACAGTTACTGTTACTCAATAATATTACGGGATCTTGATGAGTTCCAGAGAAATCGCTCTCGTTCTCTTTGGCGCAAAACAAAAAAAAGTTAGGGAGTTGGTTTCTTTGCTCTTGGAGAAAGTCAAGTCAGGTATCTAATTAGTTCTCAGAAGCAGGTGAATCTGTTGTTTCTTAATTCGGGTGTCGTGTTTTTAAAATTATGAATAAAATTTCAAACGTATTAAGAAAAACTCTCACGCAATCACTTCTAATAAAGATCTGTCAGTTGTCTTTCTAAATGGTCGTAGAAAAGATCGTGATGTTAAAGACAGAAATATGATAAAAAAAAGTCCATATGCTTTCCAGAATCGACCCTAGGTGTTTTCACTCTAACTTAATGCACAGCCCACACAAAATGTTAAAGAATTTCCATTGACGCTTCAATAATTCTCATAAATCATAGGTCAATGAGCTGTCAATCATCTGTCGGGTATCCTATGATCTTTGAGAACTGGTGAAGCGTCTATTGCGCAGTCCCATGTCTACTCAGTAGCGACTCATAATACACCACACTGATATACGGGGAGACGGGGGTTGGCTCAGGAACAGAGCTCATAATCTGCAGTTCTCGGGTTCGAGTCCTAACTCTGACAGCGTTAACCATCACTTTGGCTTCGATGAGAAAGAGGAAATCGATGAGCTTAGAAATGCCGTCGTCCGTCTGCTGGTACGATAGGCCATGGCCCCGTGTGCATGTTAAAGAAGACGCTGGATGGCCTGTCTCCTGTCTCCATAAAAGTTGAAGAAGTTCAGAGAAGGTTAGGGAAAGGAGACCCACTGGGGCCCGCTTTCCCTACCCCACTCTCAGCTCTCGCGGTCCTTGTGACCCGGTAATTCTCCCATTCTGGGCAAAAAAAGTGCCACTCAGAAATATTTCTGAACCAGCTGAAATTTTAATATTCTGTTTTTTTAACGTCCTAAAAGTCCTAATAGAGCTGCTGATAAGAATAGTTTTCACCTACGATTTCGAAGTTTGATTTCTATGATATTAATTAGTAAAGAAAATGGATCAAACCGGATACATCTAGAATCTAGGTGGTGTTGCAAAGAGGTCATGCTATCCCCCCCCATTTTCAGAATGCTATACTAACCGGAACAGAGACTAAAAAATGTTAAGTATACATATCCGTAAAATTTCTGAAGATCACGTAAACTGTTTCTGCTATTTTTTTTTGACGTCCTAAAATTCCTATAAGAAATTTCCCTTGTGTTTTTCCCCCACCTTTTCATCGACGTACCGAAACTGCATTCCTGTTCGATCTTGCCCCCCCCCCCACCTTCCTTAGTACTGATTTTTTTTCTAGAGCCGGGGCCTTATCACTCATAAGAGTAAGGTCGCGAAAAACAATTTTTCGCACGAACAACCGACTTCATAGGCACTTTTCTGCAGAAAGGGAGGAATTCTTTTGAGATTATATTGGCTTCTGGTGGCATCACTTAGAGAGTTTGCTAGAAGGACCTTAAAGATATAGTTACACTTTAGTGTTATAAATATTCTCTACGAAGCATTAATATTAAATGCATGGCTGCGAAGAGAGGGTTTAAGGGAAATGGATGCAGCTAATAAATCTTGGATGCGATAAGCACGACGTCTCCGTTTATGGAAACGGGAGGGAAATATGCGGATAATGAGAGGGAAAAAAATTCTGGCACAGATAAATGGACGCATTTAGTGGAGGGGACGTTTCTTCTTACCTTTTTTCTTTTGGAGAAATGAAACTGAGAATAGACCTAAAATGCTCCAACGGAGTAGAAGCCATCATATCTGATTTCTTTCTTTAAACAAAAACAACAACAACGAAATAGCGAAAGGGGGATTTTGAGATTTGGGGGGAAGGGTCATATTTTTTTTCCTCTACTGTTCTCTCGCTGTATGAGTTTTTACGATTGCGAAAAATAATTCTGAATCCCGCGTTGAGACATTCACGGAGGACCCAAGAGAACGAAATAAACAAACCCCTTCTGTTTCGCAGCAGCACGATATAAACAAATGCTGGTCTCGGGCGGTTTCGACGACGCAACAGAGAGAGAAAGAAAAGCGAATGGAATGTGGAAAAACAACAACGAGGACTAAAACAAAACAATCTGCCTCCGTTTGTTGCAAAATGGCGTTTTCACGAGCTCAGAGCAGAATTTCCCCGAACAGCAGTAAAATACATAATCCGCTCCTCCTTACTCCCCTCCCCTAAATGGTGTCTTTCTTGAGGGGATGGTAATTTATCATCCTGTCCCGTCTGCTTCTTCCTCCATCTCGGCAATTTCGTCGGTGGCCGACATCATCGATGTTTAGCACGAGAGAACATTTGCTTTGCGAGACTCGTGCTCTCGCGATAGAGAGAAAAAGAGGGCGCTTTGACTGTTTTCACCCACCTCCTTCTTCCTCTTTCGTTGCTAAACAACGGGCGTCACAACCGGCACACACCACAAATGGCATCTTCTTCGCGAGTTTCAACCTTCGCTCTTTCTTTCCTCCCGCTCTTTTGTTCGTTATTTCTTTTTTTTTGTATTCCTTTGTTATCTCACAAAAGAGCGTTAGGAGTGGTGGGTGAACTTTTTCCCCCCCGGGTCATTTGCTCCTTGAGTACGGATTGATAATAGGAAAAGTCATCTATTCCCCTCCCTCCCCACCCTAGAAATCTAGGAGGGGGATTAATTGGAAATAATGCACTTCATTATCGTTTCTGTTTTTTTTTTTTGTTACAGAAAACAGTAATTAATTATTTTTCAAACGATTTTAAGTTCTTGTCTAAATAAAATAAATAAATACTTCCTGTCCCGTGGCCGAGTGGTTAGCACGCTTGGCTACTGATCTAAGGGACCTGGGTTCGCACCCCGGGTAAGGCATGGCTGTTTGTGTCGTTTTTCTGCTGAAGTCCTGCCATCCTCACAGACCTTCTACTATGGCATATAAACTGACAGTCTCCTGTCCAGACCTCTGTGGCCAGCAGCTGCTTGAGGGGGTATTTACTTTTTTTTATTTACAAGCAGCTGCTTGCCACAGAGGTCTGACTGGAGCCTGTTAGTTTATATGCTATAGTAGAAGGTCTGTGAGAATGGCAGGACCTCAGCAAAAACCGACACAAACCTCCATGCTTTACCCGGGGCTCGAACCCAGGTCCCTTAGATCAGTAGACAAGCGCCACCGGATAAATTATGTAATTGCCGTCAACGTTTCTGATCTGTGGTGAAGACTTTTTGTTTCGCTAAGTGGAGCTCCCAGGACGGATTATTCAGAATTGTTTTATAGTCAGGTCGACAAACAGATCCCATTAGAGGCCGACACAGTGACTCAGTGGTATCGCTTTGTTCGCGGTAACACAGCGACTGCAGGGTCCGGGTTCGAGTCCCGGGTATGGAAAGGTCTTTTGTCCTGCCATGTATGCTGTGATTGTTCCTCAGTCAAAGAAAAATGTAAAAAAATAAATCTATCATTCTCACATTGCTGACAAAGAGCGAATCTTGGTTATAAGTTCCAGCATTCAAACTAAAAAAGGAGCTGGTGTGGCTCAGTCGTTAGCGCACCAGGCTCGTAATCTGCAGTTCCAAGATTCGAGTCCCCGCTGGGCCAGCGTTGAGATATATCTCCGCAAAACTTCCTGCCCACAGTCAGTAGAGGACACCGATGCACTTGGAAAGGCCGCCGTCCGTCGGATGGGACGTTAAGCCTTTGCCCCGTGTGCCGGAGAGAGCCATACTCTGTGCACATTAAGGAACACGCTGGATGACCTTGACGGGAGGCTACCATGTGTCTCCCAACAACTGTTCCAGTGGATCCCCTCCCCCAACCTTCTCTGAGCCTTCGGGGTCCTTGTGACCTGGCCATTTAGCCCATGGTGTGCAAAAAAATTGCCGCTCAGAGGTAAAACAATCCAACCCTGTTCCTATGCTGAGCTTTTTCTCCTACAACCTCCCTGTGCCGTCGACGAGAAAGGGGGACCCTATGGTCTCGGAAAAGACTCGTCCGTCGGATGGGAGGCTAAACAAAGTCTCTTTGCTCAGGAGAGCTCGAACCCTGTGCACGTTAAAGAACATGCTGAATGGCGTTGACCAAAAGCTTCTGTTTCCTAATAGCTGTCCAGTATATCACTTTACCCTGCTCAGTTCTTAGGAGCTTTGTGACCTGACTGTTTAGCCTATTGCGCAAAAAACGTGACACTTATGGGTAAAAGACCCAATTGTTATTCATCTGATCTTTGTTAATTTAAAAAGTAAAAATTTTTGAAGTCGAGTCCTTGATAGTAACGATCTTTGAAATCGAGTCCTTTATAGTAATGATCTTTGAAATCGAGTCCTTTATAGTGATGATCTCTGAAATCGAGTCCTTTATAGTAATGATCTTTGAAATCGAGTCCTTGGATAGTAATGATCTTTGAAATCGAGTCCTTGGATAGTAATGATCTTTGAAATCGAGTCCTTTATAGTAATGATCTTTGAAATCGAGTCCTTGGATAGTAATGATCTTTGAAATCGAGTCCTTGGATAGTAATGATCTGAACACTACAAAGCTCTTAACCCTTAGAGTGTTAGAAGTTTTAAAACCCGTTTTAGAAATTACGTCTATGATTATTTCTTTGAATTTATTTTATTTCACCATTTAGAATTAATTGCTTTTGGTATATAACATGGCCTGTGCCTGTTTGTTACCAGAATGAGGTTTTACAGTGAATTTTTTCCGTAGGAAAAAAAAGAGTTAACAAATGCCTCCTTCAAGAAAAGGAATCATTGTTAGACGCTTAACACTTTGAGGATTGAATCATCCTTTGAACGGGAATGAGCAACATTGCGAAACAAACGAAGAAAAGTAAAATCAATAATGGCGCAGTCATCTCAACAGCCAAAGAGGACACCAGATACTTCAAGTGCCAGATATAGAACTGCAGATACTTTAGCTAAAGTTGTTTGAAGCTTATAACGTTTAATTTTTTTGTTTGCCAATAACAATGTAGAAGGAATTTTGGACACTTTCCGATATCGTCTGCCAACAAAGTGAATCGATCGATTGGAAAAAAGATGGAGTTTAAAAATAAATATTTGATGTATTAAAAATGGAACTTAAAAATAAAGATTGGATCTGCAGAAGATGAAACTTAAAAATAAAGATTTACTAAAGATTGAACTTAAAAATAAAGATTTACTAAAGATTGAACTTAAAAATAAAGATTTACTAAAGATTGAACTTAAAAATAAAGATTGGATATACTAAGGATAGAATACGAAAGGTTATTAGATTTTTTAAAAATACGCTTCCCGTTTATTTTTTACCATTTTCACAATGTGTAACCACGTGCGCCAGTAGTGCACGTGGTACAGATATTGAGACATGCATACTTGACATGCCCACTCGGAAACAGGACAGAGTTTCTGTCAGTAGAGCCCATCTCAGCTTGGGTGGTCTCCTTACGACCCCCGCCACGTCAACACTGCATACTCGCGGGGCACGGAAAGACGAACCGTATCTCCCCCCCCACCGCCGCTCTTCCCACAACTGACTCTTTATCGAGTTGGGCATCAGGAAATTGTGAGCAATACACGTGTAGGAAGCATCAGATGCATCATCAAGCGCACTGCTTGAGAGTGAAATTGGGTGTTGTTATGTTGGATTACGGCTAGTGTGGGATGTTGATGTACCAAAAGATCTCTCACGCTCATCCAGATGTTGTCATTTCACTTCTAGGTTCACAATACACATACACCTACAATAATGCTTTCATTGGATTGGATTATTTTACCTCTGAGCGGCACTTTTTTGCACACCATGGGCTAAATGGCCAGGTCACATGGACCCCGAAGGCTCAGAGAAGGTTGGGGGAGGGGACCCACTGGAACAGCTGTTGGGAGACAGATGGTAGCCTCCCGTCAAGGCCATCCAGCGTGTTCTTTAACGTTGGGTTGTTTTACCTCTGAGCGGCACTTTTTTGCACACCATGAGCTAAATGGCCAGGTCACATGAACCACGAAGGCTCAGAGAAGGTTGGGGTAAGGGACCCACTGGAACAGCTGTTGGGAGACAGATGGTAGCCTCCCGTCAAAGCCATCCAGCGTGTTCTTTAACGTGCACAGGGTATGGCTCTTCCGCACACGGGGCCTCGGCTTAACGTCCCATCCGACGGACGGCGGCTTTTCCAAGCCCATCGGTGTCCCCTACTGACCGTGGGCAGGGCGGGGAATTTTTGCGGAGATAAATCTCAACGCTGACCCAGCTGGGACTCGAACCAGGGAACTGCAGATTACGAGCCTGGCGCGCTACCGACTGAGCCACCCCCGCCCCAGAAAAGTGCTAGAAACTACTCCTAGTTTGTACATATCTTCTCATACATGTGCATGCCCTTCTAAGACCGAAGTCACTGTTGATCACTATCACTGTCATTAGGCAAGTTTGAAAAAATCCATCCACACTTGACTAATTACTACAAAATGCTTATCATTACAGTGAGATAATTAAATTCGTTCCTAATTACAATATTTTAGTTTTATCCCATCCTGAAATAGCATTTTAAACTTTTTTTTTTACAATAAGGCTAATAAAGAAACAATAGAATGCAACGAAATATAAAACCCAACAGTACATTACATTGTGATGATCCAAAAATGTGAAAAAGGACAACGCTATGTGACGTGATAATCGCGAACTAACTCTAACGGTTGGTAAAACAATATGTCTCTTCCAGTGTTGGCCAACAGAGGCCATCAACAACAACAACGAGAGGAAACGAATGAATGGGAATAGAGAGCAACTCAACAACCATAGCTAATTTCTCGATAACAATGATCTCCCCCCCCCCCACTCTGCGCACTCATTTGTCAACTTCTCACTTACTCGAGTTAAAGAGCAGCATTGTTTAACTTCCACTAACAGGTATGTAAAGGGAACGTGCCTCTCTAACAATCCGTCTTCTTTGAGTCAGGACTCGGCCAAAACTTTAATTAGTTCCGGGGAAGTGAAAGTTCAAGACTCGGTAATAATACGAGGATAATTACATTCGGGGCAATTTCGTTTTGCCTTACGTCGGCCATATATTAAGTCGGGCAATACCTTTCTAAAATGCTGTACTCGGAACAACATGGATTTTGGTGGTGGCCCGATTAATTCCTTGGCTTGTCGCTAATAAATTAACGTCTGCACCAGAATGAATTAACAACGCAAAACACTTAAACTGAAACTAAAGAAACTTAAAATTTCATTCGAAAATGTTTTAATAGATGTTAAAAAAACTTGATTCCTTTATTGCCTGTTATTTTGGTAATTAGGATAATTAGTACGATGATTAATTGAGATTTGTTCTATTTTACAGGTGTATTTAGGGCAGATGTTCTCAATACTTTTCAGTGATGTACTACCCCCCCCCCCCCCCGGCCGTTGATTTTCAGTAATACTGTGTATTCCCTTCAAAATACACCGTGCTTTCCTATATACACGCCGTAGCTCTATTACGTAATGTAAAAACCTCACTACAAACCCATTATACATACCAGGATCCTATTACACACAGAACATACCCTGGTACACGCACGTATACATCATATACATTTACATACTACATGAATGAATCCACACTACATATATACCATACTTTCACTCAAAATATTCACATATAATGTGTGTGAGATATTCTCTTACACGCACACTATACTCCTAATACACAACTGTACGTATACTAAATACATAGTTATATCTCCATTATACACACACGTTATACTTTCATTGCCTACATAGTAATACCTCCCTTACACACTATACTTTCACTGCATACGTAGTTGTACCTCCCTTACACGCACACTATACTTTCACTGCATACATAATAATGCCTCCCTTACACAGACTATATTTTCGCTGCATACATAGTAAAGCCTCCCTTACATACACACTATATTTTCACTGCATACATAGTAAGGCCTCCTACATACACACTATGCTTTCACTGCATACATAGCAATGCTTCTCATGCACACACTACACTTTAACTGCATCATTACACACACTATACTTTCACTGCATAGTAATACCCCCATTACAACCACTATACTTTTGGGGCGGGGGTGGCTCAGTCGGTATCGCGCCAGGCCCGTAATCTGTAGTTCCCAGGTTCGAGTCCCAGCTGCGTCAGCGTTGAGATTTATCTCCGCAAAATTCCCTGCTCACGGTCAGTAGGGGACACCGATGGGCTTGGAAAGACCACCGTCCGTCGGATGGAACGTTAAGCCGTGGCCTCGTGTGCGGGATGGCCTTGACGGGAGGCTACCATCTGTCTCCCAACAGCTATTCTACTGGGTCCCCTCCTCCAACCTTCTCTGAGCCTTCGGGGTCCTTGTGACCTGGCCATTTGGCTCATGGTGGGCAAAAAGGTGCCGTTCAGAGGTAAAACAACCTAACCCACTATACTTTCACTGCATACATAGTAATACCTCCCTTACACACACTATACTTTCACTGCATACATAATAATTAATATACATCCATTACACATAGCGTGCGGAGGCGGGGGTTGGCTCAGTTGGCAGCGCACCAAGTTCTTAATTTGCAGTCCCGATATTACTTTTCCTGTGCTGAGAATTTTCTCTGCCCGCTCCTCGGTGCGAAAGGGGACGTTAAGCTGTGCCTCGTGTGCGGGAGGACCATACCCTGTGCACGTTAAAGAACACGCTCGATTGCTTTGATGGGAGGCTTCCAATCCGTCTCCTAACAGCTTCCACATTTCACCCACTGTGCCTACGGTGGTGTCGGCCAGAGGTAACACAACAACCCAATCAAAATCAGGAGGTAAGGTACAACAAACTCCCTATTTTTGGAAACCACTGCGAAGGGAGGGTTCGAGCCCCGGGTAAGGCATGGTTGTATGTGTCGTTTGTTCTGCTGAGGTCCTGCCATCCTCACAGACCTTCTACTATGGTATATAAACTGACAGGCTCCTGTCAGACCTCTGTGGCAAGCAGCTGCTTGAAGGGGTATTTATATTTATCCGATTTCGAGCCGTCCCATGGCCGAGTGGTTAGCGCGCTTGACTACTGATCTAAGGGACCTGGGTTCGAGCCCCGGGTAAGGCATGGCTGTTTGTGTCGTTTTTCTGCTGAGGTCCTGCCATCCTCTCAGACCTTCTACTATGGCATATAAACTGTCAGACCTCTGTGGCAAGCAGCTGCTTGAGGGGGTATTTATTTATTTATATCCGATTTCGGACAAGGTGACGACACAGATTTCATACAGTCCCCCAGCAAAGGAATTCGAAAAAGGATTTCGTCAGAAAGAAGAAATCTATGCTGGTGTGGTGTTTCTGACTTCAGGGAGGGGGAGGAGGAAGACGAGAGGGAAATTTTGTTCCATAAATCCAGGACCCGTGTTGTAAGCATCGTCTCTCTCTCCTTTGTCGCTGGATCAGATCGCTCGGTCTGTTTCTTATTCCACCTCTCAAATCAGGCATCGTCATAGATTCATCTTCCCTTCACTTCCTCCCTCCCGATGACGTCATTACGCGCCAATAGTTGCGCTGCAAATGGAAGGTGCTTTTATCACAGATACACTCAGAGAGAAATGCGCTCGCGAGTTCTCCCGTCATCTCTTTCCTTTATCTCTTCTCTCCCCCCCCCCAGGAAAAAAGGCTCCAACTCTTCCATCTTGCTCCCAATTTCCTTCTTTAATGATATTGCAGCGAGGAACAAAGAGCCCTTTGCATTTGCAACGACAAAATCTTCTTCAAGAGTTTTCTTCTTCTTTTCTTTCGTTCGAAAGGAAGAGAAGATGTAAGAAGCGATTCTTATTTTTTTTAAAAGTTTTATTTCAATGTTTATTTCTATTCCCTGTTAATTACCACTTTTTTCCCCTCTTAATTTAAAGCGTGCTAAAGTGCACGTTCGACGGAATTTGAAGACGAACATTTCTGTTCCGGTCCCCTCCAGAAAACAGATGTAACAACCGCAGAATTACTTTCTTCTTTAAACAAAAAAAAAAGAAGTAATGCTCATTGGTTTTGTTTTTATTCTCGAGAGGTAATTGTTGCAAATTACTTTCGTTGTCCAAAAGGCTAAAATAGTTCGGACTTTGTGAGGCTCAGGGCTCTGTTATGTGGGTGCTACTGGATCATTTGTTAGAAGCCCCGAGAGAAGACCGCTGAATTCTTCTTCTTCATTGAATTTCTTTCACTGAACTTTTTTTTTTAAATCCGAGCAATTTCTTTTCAATCACAGAGTGTTTTTTCTTACCACAGAACATTTTTTTTTACCACTGAACGATTTAGTTTTCGAATGAAAGCTGTTTTTTAAAAACTGAATGCTTTTGGTTTTACCACTAAGCGTTTTTTTACTACTGAACCTTTTTTTTTTGCCAGTGCAGAGAGAATGGCGCCCAAGCACACGCTACTTAACGTCCCATTCAACGAGGGACGGAAGCAATCTTCAGCTCCGAGGTTTGAGTCTCCACTGTGCCAGTCTTGAAATTTATTTTGTCTAACCCCTACTCCCCCCTCATTTAGAAAGGACATCTCTGGGCTTTGAAAGGCCGCCGTCCGTCGGGTGGAACGTTAAGCCCTGGCCCTGTGTGCATGAGAACCTGTGCATTTTAACGAACAAGCTGGATAGCCTTGACGCGAGACTATCATCTGTCTCCTAACAGCTGTACAGTAGGTGCCCTTCACCCAACCTTCTCTGAGCTCGCGGTGTCCTTGTGACCTGGCCATTTAGCCCATTGTACGCACAAAAGTGCCGCTCAGAAGTAAAACAATACAACCCATCCAACGAACAGAAGTATAATCAGAAATATTTTGTAGAGAAGATGGAGAATTAAATATATGCGAAATATTCTTTTTTTTTAACGTTTCTGATAAACTGAAAAAGATGGAGTTAATTTCTAAGCTTTTGATTTTTTTCTTAAAAAGTACAAATCTTTACACGGGAACATGTATGTTCATTGGCTTAATTCACAAACAACTTTGTCAGATAGAGCGTTAAGGAAAAGTTTATAACGCCTATAATGGAATAAGCCGTCCCATGGCCGAGTGGCTAGCACGCTTGGCTAGTGATCTATGGGACCTGGGTTCGAGCCCCGGGTAAGGCATGGATGTATGTGTCGTTTTTCTGCCATCCTCATAGACCTACTGTGGCATATAAAGAGTCATATAAACTGACAGGCTCCTGTCAGACCTCTGTGGCAAGCAGCTGCTTGAGTGGGTATTTATTATAATGGAATAATAAATAAATTATTAAAATTAATAAAGAAAAAATCGTTTCTTAATGTCCGAATTTATTATTCAACATTCTTAAATTTGAAAACAATGGGTGTGGGGGAGCTGCGATGGCAACGTACCTGCAATGGACGTCAGACCATTCCAAGTCAGGCTCAGTCGGTAGCGCGCCAGGCTCCGAATCTGCAGTTCCCAGGTTCGAGTCCCAGCTGGATTAACATTGAGATTTATCTCCGCAAAACTCCCCATCCTGCCCACGGTCTGTAGAGGACACCGATGGGTTGGAAAGGTGGCCGTCCGTCGTATGGGACGTTAAGCCGTGGCTCCGTGTGCGGGAGAGCCACACCCTGTGCACGTTAAAGAACACCCTAGATGGCCTTGACGGGAGGCTACCATCTGTTTCCCAACAGCTGTTCCAGTGGGTCCCCTCCCCCAACCTTCTCTGAGCCTTCGGGGTCCATGTGACCTGGCCATTTAGCCCATGGTGTGCAAAAAAGTGCCGCTCAGAGGTAAAACAACTAACCAACCAACCATTCGAAGTCAAATGGGTGAATACTTTTTCTCGGAGGGTTTGGAGTGAACGAAGCAAAGAAAATCTCTAGATCTCAGACTCGGATGTGGGATTTGGAAATAACTATTCCCGACTCTCTCTCTCATCTCAGCCTATTTAGGTCTCAATCCATTAGAGACTCGATTTTTTTTCCCCATTTTTTAATCTTTAAGCCGTTCATGAAACTAGCACGATTTCAAAACTGGACAATTTTATAATTCGAATTTCCTTTGTTTACAAAAAGGTCAAAACACAACGCAATCCTCGCAGAAACTTCATCCAATAGGATTAAGGAGAATGGACAAAAGAAAATAAATAATAGCATTATAACAATAGAGATGACAAGAAGATTAGGCCTAGGTCACGTGCAATTAAATGCAATTTCCACAGTAATTTGCTTTGCTTTTCAGCAAAGTTGTATTCAAAAAAAGGAAATTTCTCCGATCTCATCGGAAAAATTATGATCCTCTAAAACAATTACTGTCTAGAATGCACATTATTGACATTTTTAATTGTCAGGAAAATTATATTTACTTAAACAAATGAAAGAATTGTCAAGAGCAATAATAATCATTTGTTCTCCCTTTGATTTCCTTTCTCTGTTGACTTGGATGCACAAACGTAATTTTCTAACAACCACGAGTCATTGTTATCAAAACAATCGAAAGTTTTCCTTATTATTTTGTTCTCGTACAATGTAAGGGATTTCGGTTTTTCGAGCTTCGCATTCGCAGGCTTATCTTCATGGGAGTGCGCGTTCTATTCATTCGTGTCTAGCCACTCGGAACTTGAAATGGACGTGGGATCTCCGTGATAAAAAGCTTATCTTCGAAAAGAGAGGGTTTCTTGCTTTTTCTCACCATTCTTTGGAGCAGTCACTCGCAGGACGAATAACAGTGGTCTGGGGCTTTCGATACCTTGTGCTAGCTTGCAAAGGATTATTGTTACATCATGCGTCGTAGCTTGTGTTGGAAAGCTGAAAACATTTTTGTAGGGTTTGGAAAAATAAAACCTCACACAGAAATTTGTTGAGTGTATGTGGAGGCGGGGGTGGGGGGGATATGACTGTGGTCTTTCAATATTTGAAAAGTGTACATCAGTCTTTAGTTGGGTTGTTTTACCTCTAAGCGGCACTTTTTTTGCACACAATGGGCTAAATGTCCAGGTCACAAAGACCCCGAAGGCTCAGAGAAAGTTGGGGAAGGGGATACTGTTGGGAGACAGATGGTAGCCTCCCGTCAATGTCATCCAGTGTTCTTTAATTGCACTGGGTATGGCTCTCCCGCACACTGAACCATGGCTTTACGTCCCATCCGACGGACGGCGATTTTTCCAAGCCCATCGGTGACCCTACTGACCATGGGCAGGGCAGGGAGTTTTGCGAAGATAAATCTTGACCCAGACGGGACTCGGATTTGGGAACTGCAGATTACGAGTCTGGCGCGCTAGTGACTGAGCCACCCCCGCCCCAATAATACAGAAGACAGTTGTGGTGAGTAGAATGGGTATTACAAGCGGCGGAGCTTCTGTGGGTAGAAAATTATTGCATGTAATTAGTTCATATATCCTACGAATGCTTATGGCTATTTTCCTATACTGATGAATAATGCACATTGAAAACTATCTTGAAGTGCGAAGAATAAAACACACATTATTGAAAAGAAAATTACGCATTATAAAAATCCATAATTTTTATCTATTGCAGACAATTGTTTCAAAATGAAACATTCGTCGGAAGGGCTGATACCATTACAGAATGGCAGCTTCATTGTTATTATCATTCTCACACAGACTGTTGGTTTTACCAAAAGGAACTTGATCAATGGTAGAGCGAAAGTAAAAGACTAGCAGAATCTTTTTCTAACCATTAGACCGAAGAATCAAAAGATGTAACTTAAAAAAAAATCAGGTGTGTGGGAGATTTAATTACCTAAGAAGTTGTTTTCTCTTTCGCCGTTGTTTGCGTAGTTTTTATTGTTTCGCAACACGGAATCCAAGCAAATTGGCTTGCAAAAGGCTAAGCGCTTCGTCGTAAAGAAAACAAAGTACGAGCAGATTGAATTTCAGTCTGGAACGGGGAAGGGGGAAAAAGCAAACGGCGCTTTTAATGTAATTTGGTTTAAGGATTTAAACTGCTGCTGTAACAATTCTCAACCTCCCAGTTGGATTTAGCAATAAGAAAACTTGATAGTTCTTCTGATTTGAACACACGTGGACAAAAAAAGACCACTTCGCGTGCTACAAGGCGATAGAGAGAACGTATGATGCGCAAGAACGATGATGGTAGTGCTATTAAAAGAGAAAGCAAAAAAAAACACGAATTTTTTTAAACCATTTTCGAGACAAAAGATTACAACTGTAAAAATGGTTATTATGCTTCGAAAAAAAAAAAATCAGGGGTGGGGGGGGGGTGGAGAAACACAATCGAAACACAATCGCAAAAATGTAAAGGAGAAGGCCAAGAGAGTGGATTTCCAATGCATTGTAACGTTTCTCCTTTCGTTTTAAATAAATAAATACCCCCTCAAGCAGCTGCTTGCCACAGAGGTCTGACAGGAGCCTGTCAGTTTATATGCCACAGTAGGAGATCTGAGAGGATGGCAGGACCTCAGCAGAAAAACGACACACACACATCCATGCCTAATCCGGGGCTCGAACCCAGGTCCCTTAGATCAGTAGCCAAGCGTGCTAACCACTTGGCCACTTACAGGTTTCGAAAATATTTTTGAAAAATACATGAGATATAAATTAGCGTGGAATCATTAATCAAGTATCACAATGCAAATTATTAGGTTTTTATCTTGATTCTAGATTAACTTGGAAGAATCACCTTGAACAGGGTTGGGTTGTTTTACCTCTGAGCGGCACTTTTTTGCACACCATGGGCTAAATGGCCAGGTCACATGGACCCCGAAGGCTCAGAGAAGGTTGGGGGAGGGGACCCACTGGAACAGCTGTTGGGAGACAGATGGTAGCCTCCCGTCAAGCCCATCCAGCGTGTTCTTTAACGTGCACAGGGTATGGCTCTCCCGCACACGGGGCCACGGCTTAACGTCCCATCCGACAGACGGCGGCCTTTCCAAGCCCATCGGTGTCCCCTACTGACCGTGGGCAGGGCGGGGAATTTTGCGGAGATAAATCTCAACGCTGACCCAGCTGGGACTCGAACCTGGGAACTACAGATTACGAGCCTGGCCACCTTGAACAAACATTTATTTCAGGTTCAAAATTATTAAATACTTTAAAAGTTTTTGCCTTTAAAAAAGAAGGAACCCAACAAAAATATCTTATTACATTCTACCAAAATTTAATTAGAGCAAAAATGGAGTACGGACTGGAATTTATAGATAAACCTTGGGTTACAAAATTGAAGAATTTAAATATTATACAAAATCAAATCATCCTTTCTATATTAAGTTTAAAAGAACTCCATTTTATAAATTAATCAAAAATAATCCTATTATTTACAATTTTTTTGAAAAATTTTCGAAAGATGATCTGGGAGGGGATATACCAGATCTTATTGCAGATTGGTGTTTTCAACCCATCAACTCTAATATTGAAATCCCTTGTTTATATTCAAAAAAGAATATATCTAATGAAACCATGATACAACTCTTTTATAATTTTATAAATGAAACTTATCAATATTTTTTAGAAATTTACACGGATGGCTCTGTCATCACAGAAACGGGATCTGCCACGGCAGCCATATATATATATTCCTTCTCTCAATATTACATTCTCATACAAACTTTCTGATCATACAGCAATATTACATGAAGAGATTTTTGCAATTATTGCGGTCTTTAACTGGACTTTAGAAAATATTTAAAATAGAAACATTGTAATTTTTGTCGACTCCAAAGGAGCGATGCAGACATTAAGGCAAAGAACTTCCATATTAATCATACAATTTTTATATTAAAACTGTTTTAGAGCTAAACTCAGAGAATAAAAAACTCAACAATAATATCATTATTAATTGGATACCAGGACATCAGGAATTTCTGAAAACGATTATGTTGATAATATTGCAAAAAATGCTCATGATTTACCTGCTATTAATCGTAGTCATAAATTTTTCTCCTTAATTAAAAAAGAGATTAATCAGTTAGAATTTTCTCTTACTGAGAAAAACTTCCAATACCAAACCCTTATTAAACCAAATTTTCGATCAAATCTATCTAATAAGATAAACAAATCTGTGAATTTGCTTTTTACTAGGCATGAAATTAAAATTCTATTAAGATTAAGGACCGATACTTCAAAAAGGCTTTCGACTCTGTTGATCGTCATAATTTGTGGTTGATTGTGAGATCATACCGTATACCAGACAAGTTAGTTAACATAATGAAAGCTCTCTATAATAACACTGAGTCATGTGTGAGAGTTGGTAAGTCTTGTAGCAATTGGTTTAGCATTACTTCTGGTGTTCGACAAGGGTGTATTTTGTCTCCTTTTCTCTTTAATTTGGTTATTGATTATGTTATGCGAAATTCACTTCAAGGGAAAGCTTTTGGCCTTAAACGGGCTGGAGATACGAAAATTTCTGATTTAGATTATGCTGATGATTTAGCCCTTTTGGCAAATGATGTTGATGAGATGAACTCTTTCATTCGAGCTGTTGATGAGACTGGTAATAGAGTAGGTTTGGTTATAAACAGAGAGAAAACTAAAGTGATGAAAATTGGTCAGGCAGGTTGTGATTCAGTTAATCTGAATGGTTGCAGTCTTGAGCAGGTGTCACAGTTTAATTATCTTGGGAGCTATGTAACAGATAATGGTGATGTGCGGCATGAGATTAACAGACGAATAGGGATTGCTGCCGGGACTTTTAAGAATCTATGGAGATTGTGGAGAAATAGGCGTATACACTTAAAGACTAAAATTAGATTGTATAATAGTTTGGTTCTTTCTAGGGTTAGTTATGGTAGTGAAACTTGGACGCTGTGTAAACAAGATAACAGGAAACTAAATGCTTTTGATTCTAGATGCTTACGCAGTATCTTGGGTTTAACTTTGTAACTAATGATGAGGTTAGGCAAAGGAGTCTGCAACCTCCTTTAAGCAGCATATTGTGCAGAGAGAGACTCCGCTGGTTTGGCCATGTTGCCCGTATGGATAATTATAGATTAGCGAATAGGGTTATGAACAGTGTGCCTAGAGGCCTCAGAAGGAGGGGGAGACCTAGGATGCGGTGTGTAGACAATGTCAAACAGGACCTTGTTAGAATTGGTGTACAGTGGCCGGATGCAGCAGATGTAGCTCAGGACAGATATGCTTGGAGAATTAAACTGCGCGGTCTGGTTGGACCTCCGTAGCCCATGGCTGCTTGAGGATGATGATGATGACCATAATGCTCAACAAAACAAAATACTTTTTAAAATTATCCGACACGCCAAACTGTAGAACTTGTAATTTACCTGAAAATTCTACTCATCTTCTGCTTAACTGCCAAAAATATCATTTACAGAGGGAAATTTTTTTTCAAAATCTACAAAAAATTGGAATTTCTGAATTTACCATTGAACTTATATTAAATCATCCAAATGATAAAACCAAAATTCTTATATATAAAAATATACTTGACCTCCTGGATACATCCGTATGGAATTTATTATAAAAATATATATATATAAATAATAAATAAATATTAAAAATATAAATACATAAATAAAAACAATTAAAAAACATTATTAAATTTTAATAAAAAAATTAAAAATTATAAAAAGTTAAATTAAAAAATTAAATAAAAAACTTAATTAATTAATAAACATTTAAATTAAAAAAAGAAAAAAAAAGAAATATTTCATGAGAAACACAAAATTAAATAAGGATTTAAATAGTCAAACAAACTTTTGCAATGGGAAAGTCTGCATAAGGAACTCCCAATATACCTATAACGTAATCAATCAGTCAATCCACGGCTTCATCCGTCCGTCGGATTGGACGTTAAGCCGTGGTCCCATGGGAGAGAGAGCCACACTCTGTGCACGTTGAAGAACACGCTGGATGGCCTTGACGGGAGCTACCATTTTAACAGCTGTCCAGCCCCTCCCACCATTTAGCCTTGACGGGAGGCTACCATTCTGTCTCTTAACAGCTGTCCCATCATCCTTCTCTGAGCTCTCGGGTTCCTTGTGACCTGGCCATTTAGCCCATGGTGTGCAAAAAGTGCCGCTCAGAGGTAAAACAATCTAACACAACGTGGTTTTAACGTCCATTGGATAGAATTCGAAGACCATCATGCACACTTTTCTCACAGAGAATAGAGGCCTAGGTTAATTAAAGAAGAATGGATAATTGAGTCTGCCAACTGAATCAACCCCTGGTCTATGCATTGGAAATGAAAGACGAAGAAAGTGTTTAAAGTTGAAATTAGAGTTCTTCAGTGTTATCTACATTATATAATTTTAATATTTACAATTTACGTGAGTTTTAAGTTCTAATTAAATTGTTATAATTTAAATAATTTTTACCATGCTTGAACATACATTTATGTACATAAAAAGTGTGATAATACTTTTGTGTATCTTTAAAAAAAATCTGTAACTTTCAGTGAGAAGAAAGCTTTATAAAATAAACATACATTAAGATATAAAATGCAAATTTATATAAGCCATATAAAAATTTACATTTATAAGTTATATATAGATATATACAAAACTTTCATAAGTAATGCGAATTTTCATCATAAATACGAATTTATGATCTATAAAAAGATTCGGAATTTATATAGAAGTTCAGAGAATAATTCTTAGTATATTTTATTCAACATTTCTCCAACAATACTTCTCGTTCTCTGCCACTGTCGCTGATTCATTATTTGCAAGGTCTCAACACTGGAACCCGCGCCGCGCGACATTCGCACGCGCATACATATCACGAGCTTGTGTTGATAAAATGGATGGCGAGAATAGAAAGTGGACATTGTTCGAGTTGGCGGCGAGGGAAAGGTCCATTGTCGATGCGTCACAGAGAGACCACGATTTATTTATAGCATCACTATTGTAGATTCCTAGATCAGATTTCGTCGCTTGGTAACGGGAACCGAGAAGTTTGGGGGAAAAAGGAATTCGCGGTTTCTCTGCATAAAAAAATCTTTTTTTTTCTGAAAAAGCAAATAGATCTGAAAAATACATATGTAAAAAAAGATTACTCTAAAAGAACATAAAGTGCATTCGGTATCAGGAACTTTTTCTCAGTGGCGGGGGTTGGGTTGTTTTACCTCTGAGCGGCACTTTTTTTGCACACCATGGACTAAATGGCCAGGTCACAAGGACCCCGAAGGCTCAGAGAAGGTTGGGGGAGGGGACCCACTGGAACAGCTGTTGGGATACAGATTGTAGCCTCCCGTCAAGGCCATCCAGCGTGTTCTTTAACGTGCACAGGGTATGGCTCTCCCGCACACGGGACCACGGCTTAACGTCCCATCCGACGGACGGCGGCCTTTCCAAGCCCATCGGTGTCCCCTACTGACCGTGGGCAAGGCGGGGGAATTTTGCGGAGATAAATCTCAACGCTGACCCAGCTGGGACTCGAACCTGGGAACTACAGATTACGAGCCTGGCGTGCTACCGACTGAGCCACCCCCGCCCCTGACACTATTGGGCATCTTTTATTTTCGGATTATACATTGAAAACATCGTTCATTTCGAATGAATTCAATATTTGCAGCATTTAAAGGAAAGAATCACTGCAGCTGTTTAAGTTTCGCATCAGACATGACGAGCTGAGTACGGATAGAAGTGAATTATCACACTGTCAAAGGATCCATATTAAAATTGTTGGACGCAAAGCGGGACTTGGAGAGTTTCTTGACATTTACATAAACAATTACTTTTGTTACTTAATTATTCAATATATCACTTCAAAATAGAAGGATGGCTCAGTCGGTAGAGCGCCAAATCATAATCTGCAGTTCCCAGGTTCGAGTCCCATTTGGGAAAGCGTTGAGATTTATCTCCGCAAAACTCCTCGTCCTGCCCACAGTCAATAGGGGGCACCGATGGGCGTGGAAAGGCAGCCGTCCGTCCGTCGGATGGAACGTTAAGCCGTGGCGCAGTGTGGGGGAGAGAGCCATATCCTGTGCACGTTAAAGAGCACGCTGGATGGCCTTCACGGGAGGCTACCATCGGTCTAACAGCTGTCCAGTGGGTAACCTCCCCCAACCTTCTCTGAACCTTCAGGGTCCTTGTGACCTGGCCATTTAACCCATGGTGTGAGAAAAAAGTGTCCCTCAGTGGTAAAACAACCCAACTCAAAATATGGGTAATCTTTTGAATGGCTCTGTATATACTTATTAATATTTACAACGATAATTTTGTATCCGCAAGAATTTCAGTATTTTTTTTTTCCTGAATAACTAACTAACATTAGAGCTAGAACCGCTATTAGAAGGATTATTTTTTTCCTTTTCTCTTTTTTTCTCGGTGGCTTGAAAAAAAAAATTCTTTAAAGCGAAAAATAGTTCCTCGAATCTCTTAAGGAAAATGCCGAGTTCACAGTTTTCTTTTCCAACCCCCCCCCCCCCCCCCGTTTAAATTTTACGCTCAACAGCGCGTTAAGCTGAAATGAAAGTTCATCTGAAAAAAAAAATAATTCCTTGTTTTCGCCGCTTTCTCTTACTGCGGGAATTTATTTGTTGTAGCTGCTAGTGTTGTTTGATCGAGGTGAAAAAAAAAATCGAAGCAGATAAAAGAGGATTTAATTAACAAGTGCCGAAAAAAATAAACAACAAACAAGCGATTGTTCTTAATACAGATTTATTTTTTTAATCACGATTTCGTGTGGATGCGCTCTAAGTCGAAAGAGTACAGACGGAGGTGGTGGTGACGAGGGGGGGGGGGGGAGGGGGGGAGCATTTCACGGAGATAAAGGAAAGAATTCAACGCTTGAGTTGAAAAACAAAGAATAAGTGAAAACTCTCTCTCTCAAACAGACGGGATAATGAATCTCTTTCACTGTTACGAGAGATCAAAGATGAGGTACGCTTCTAACTTTTGCAAATGCCGACCAACTGGACCATATAAAGCATGGAGTCTTGGTGAATGTGGCAAGTATTCGCCCCTCACATAGTTGTTTCCCTGGATAGCAAAAGAATGTCGCGTTCTCAGCTATAGATAGAGAGACAAAAGACAACAGCTGAACAAGCGTGGCTCGCAGGCAGAAACAGAGGGATAAATGATATGCGGACTGTGATGTGGGGGAGAGTTGGGGGGGGAGGGAGGAAGAGTTTCTTTTTAACTCTCTAGTTTGCATTCCTCAGAGATGAACTTCGACGCGCGACGGTTCCCCTCATACGTAGAAAGAAATTAGTCCATTATGGGCGAGAGCGCACGTGCAACCTTCACAATGCGCTCCTGTGCGCTGGGGGACCCCCGACTAATTGGTGTTGCTATGACGATGAATGCGCGCCGGGACAGATCCATCTCTGTTTTGCAATAATGAATTTCTAAAAACACGCGACGCGCTCTCTGAAATCGAAAATCTGAAAGGTGACATTGTGTTGGCGTGTGAAGCGAGGCTTCGACAATAATACCAGCGAGTATTCTTGTGCGCGTGCGCGGAGGATAATCGAGTGCGGTACAAACAGTGAAGACTGTTGAATAACGGTAGTGATATACTGATTCTCCCGCTGCGAGAAGATATTACTGAAATGAAACAGATTTTCGAAGCGGAAACATCGGAGATAAAGTGAGAGAAGGAGTTAAAAAGAATGTCGAGTTGGGGTTTGACTTACGGATAGAGCTTGAAGATGGCTCGATCTTACTACAGCCTAAAAAAATATTTTTCTGCAGCGCTGCATTTATTTATAAAGCTTGCAAATACTACTTTTTCTTTCACAAGAATTTTTTTTCACAAGAATTTCACTTTTTCACAAGAATAATTTTAGCCTCATCTTTGATGGATGAACATATATTCAGGGAAATCGTCGTTCATAAATAAATTTCATTTAGTAGGAAAGCAAAATGTCAATTTTATGTGCTTCTTTGATGGAGTAGGCAGGCATAAGGCTATTTTGATACGTACCGTCTGAACAGTGAAATAAAAGAACTAATTTTGAAACATATAAAAATAAAAAAATGCTCCCTCAAGCAGCTGCTTGCCACAGAAGTCTGACAGGAGCCTGTTAGCAGTCTTTATTATAATTCTATCTCTAAAAATTAAACTGGTAATTATTTTCTTTTTAACATTTGGCAACTAAATTTAAAATATCTTGCGTATTTTAAGAGTCGTAATGAATAAATTATTTTATTTTACGTAGTTAAAAAATAAATATCCTTCAGTTAAAGTTTAAACAAATTAAATCATTTAGATTTTTACGCATAATTAATTTCCCTCTTTTTACTCAATTTTAACGCTGGCTGGATGGCAATGACGGGAGGCTACCACCTGTCTCCTAAACAGTTGTCCAGTGGGTCGGGTCCCCTTCCCCCAAGTGATCCAAGTGGTCCTCCTTCCCCCAGTGGGTCGGGTCCCCTTCCCCCAAGATTCTATCAGGCCTCGGTGTCCTTGTGACCTGGCCATTTAGCCCATTGTGCGAAAACAACTGCAGCTCAGAGGTAAAACAACCTAAACCAAGAACGAATTTCTACAATCAGTAACTAATAATCACCAACTGATTATATAAATAACAATGTTAGGGAGAGCTGGACTTCACCGTTGGATGGTCTCCGCAAAATTCCTCGCCCTGCCCACGGTCAGTAGGGGACACCGATGGGCTTGGAAAGGCCGCCGTCTGTCGGATGAGACGTTAAGCCGTGGCCCCGTGTGTGGGAGAGAGCCATACCCTCTGCACGTTAAAGAACACGCTGGATGGCCTTGACGGGAGGCTACCATCTGTCTCCCAACAGCTGTTCCAGTGGGTCCCCTCCCCCAACCTTCTCTGAGCCTTCGGGGTCCATGTGACCTGGCCATTTAGCCCATGGTGTGCAAAAAAGTGACGCTCAGAGGTAAAACAACCCAACCCAACTCACCGTTGGATGCCGTTTACCTCAATGCGGCCCTTGGGATAGGGAGGATTAAAAGGGGAGAGAGGGATGGTCACCGATCGGGACCCATACGTATACGTATCAAGGGATTTTCCTGTTCATTTAAATCATTTTTATCATCTCTTCTAGAAGTATTGTTCAATATTTTTTTATACGGTTTAATAATTGAAGTTTCTATAACAAATTGTATTTTTCCACTATTGAGTATGTCTTGTATTTTCAACTCTTTGGTCAGACTTGTGGAATTAGGCACATACTTCTCATATATTTTAACGATTAATTAAATTATTATTTTTGTTATCAGTTAAAGCTTGAAATATGACCTAGATGTAAGTGGGAATAGAGGTGGGGGTGGCAGGCATTCTTGCCCCGTCCTTGGAGAGAGGATTGTATTATTTTGCAAATTGTTGTTAACCTTCAGCTGGACCAGGGTTGAAATTTATCTCCGATAAAACTTCCCACACTGCCCCCGGTGAGGACACCGATGGGCTTGGAAAGAACCCCGTCCGTCCGGTGGGACATTAAGCAAGTGACTCATATGCACGTTAAAAGAACACACTGGATGACATCTGTACCGGAACAGCTGTTTCAGTGGGTTCCCTCCCACAAACCTCTCTGAGCCTTCGGGGTCCTTGTGACCTGGTCATTTAGCCCGTTGTATGCAAAAAAGTGCCTCTCAGAGGTAAAACAACCCAACGTTAGCTCTGGTAGTGGCACTATCCCCCACCCCCTGGAGCATGTGCTGCATAGTTACTACACGAAAGGCCACCCAAAATTAGACCACCACAACTAGGCATACTATAGCTGAATCCATTGGGGGTACACGGGGGGGGGGGAGGAGATCTTCGACCCAATAGGCACTGAGTTCATTTGTTGGAAACTCTCCGCCACCTTTTCATAATTGCAGACCCGAATCTAATACTCGTCGGGAAGCGCGCTCCGAAATAACGATCTCAATTCGGAGTGCAGTTGATGTTAGTTGCAGCTGTCTCCCTGGCAATAGAAACGGCCTCTGTTACGCTACTGACGCAGAACTGTAACATCGCGCTCGCACAGCTCGAGCGAGAAAGCTTGATGGGCGCGCAGTCACACACAACACTGAAGGCAATGGCGCCTGGCTCGAGTCCAATGCAGTCTTTAACTGGTTCGGGCTATCTCGTGGAAGAATAATGGTCGTCTGGGTTCTTGCGATCCGAAAAACACACGAGCTGCACATGCAACGCGAGTCTTGGCGTCCAAAGAATTGCGCGGCGTAATGATGGAAGTTCAGGGTTAATGCTTTCGGATAATGTAAAATTTTGGTAAATGTAATGGTATGGAGAAGTTTTAGTGGAATCGATATTTGGAGGTTGTTCTGGAAGTGTTTTAGCGATTTAAAAGGTTTTGGGTGGGGGTGAGGATTGAGGGGGAGGAAAAATGTTAAATATTGGAAGGGATTTAAGAATGCTGTGGTATAATAACGATAATGAGATAATTGTTTTGATAATACCCAAACAATAAGGTTCGAGGAAAGGAGGCCAAGTCCAAAAGAGAAAGGAACGTAGCCTCGGAATTTTAACTCCAGATGATTTCTGAGCTGCAGACAAACATTGTTAACTTCTTGGCCACTGGCGACAATGTGTTTTATGTGGGGAATAAAAAATAAGGATTAGATTGTTTTATGTGGGGAATAAAAAATAAGGATTAGATTGTTTTACTTCTGAGCGGCACTTTTTTTGCACACAACGGACTAAATGGTAAGGTCGCAAGAGCCCCGAGGGCTCGGAGAAGATTGGGGGAAGGGGACCCACTGGACAACTATTGGGAGACAGATGGTAGCCTCTCGTCTAGACCATCCGGCGTGTTCTTTAGCGTGCACAGGGTATGAGCTCTCCCGCACACGGGGCCACAGCTTAACCAACTGGGACTCGAATCTGGGAACTGCAGATTACGAGCCTGGTTCGCTAGCGACAGAGTCACTCCCGCCCCCTTCCTGTACCAAACAATAAATAATATTAAAAATAATTCCTTTGTATATTTGTCCACTTCCTAAAGAAGCAGAAGAGGACTCTCCCCACCTCCACCTTTTTCCGAAAAAAGGGAAAAACATAGGAGGAATACAAATTCACGTGCATTAATTTTTCTCGTATATTGTGAGTGGAGAAACATTGTGTTTTGAAAGATGTTTCATATCGACCCCCCACCCCCACCCCCGAACTTATGCCTTCCCTTTTCTCGCATATTTACGTGCAGGTTTTAGGTGAGTTTACTCCTTCTTTTATCGTCGTGAAGAATGGATCATCTGCTCGTGGGTGTTGTTCTGTGTTCCTTTTGTGTACGCGCGAGCGAGACTCGAGATCGGAACAGGACGGGGCGTCGTTTGCACGCGCTCTTGTTGTTCAGCACGCCAGAGGGTCTCTCCCGTCTTTCGCTCCACAAAAGCGCAAAGAAGCAGTTACAGGTTAAACAAGAAATAAATGGAAAGATTCCCAACTGTACTCCGAGCGACAGTGAAGTGCGAGAAAAAGACGCGAAAAAAAATAAATAAACGGAGAACAGTGTGGAAAATAGAGCACTTCGGGGTCAACGAAATGCTGCACGAGAGTGTTCGTTTTTGTAAAAGAACGAGTAAACAAGAGCAATAAAACGAAAGAAATCGCATGAAAGTAGAGATGTAAGTTTTTACTTCCACGTGTGATTGAACTATCACAACCACCTCCAAGTCGTAAAAACTTCTCCCAAATAACAAAAATGGTTTTTTTAGCGACCGACATAAACGGTCATAGATTGCGAAGTTTTACAATCGGCAAAACTGCGCTTGTAAAAAAAAAAGGGATAAAGAAAAGCACTTTATTTCGATGGCTTCAGGGGTAGGGACCATCTATTTATAATGCGGAGGTTGCTATTGTTTTTATCCCCGAACGGGGCTTTTTTTTTGCACACAATGGGCAAAACGGTCAGGTCACAAGGACCCCAACGGCTCAGAGAAGGTTGGGGGAAGGGAATCCACTGGGTATCTATTGGGAGACAGATAGTAGCCTCTCGTCAAGGCCATCCAGCGTGTTCTTAAGCGTGCACAGACCATCCAGCGTGTTCTTTAACGTGCTCTCTACCGCACACGGAGCCACGACTTAATGTCTCATACGACGAACGGCGGCCTTTCCAAGTTCGTCGGTGTCTCCTAATGACCGAGAACAGGGGGGAGTTTTGGGGGGATAAATCTCAACGCTGACCCAGGTGGGGCTCAAATCTGGGAACTACAGATTATGATCCAGGTGCGCCACCGGCTGAGCTACCCCCTTCTCCCGCAGATAATGGTCTAAATGTCCAAGCCACAAAGACCCCAAAAGTTCAGAGAAGATTGTGGAAGGGGGCCCATTGGACAGCTATTATGAGACGAATGATAACCTCTCGTCAAAAAAATCCAACGTGTTCTTTATCGTGCACAGGGTATGGCTCTCCAGACCGTGCCGCGGCTTAACATCCCATCTGACGGACGGCGGTCTTTCCATTGCTATCGGTGTCCCCTTTCTCGCCGAGAATGAATGTTAGTTGGGGGAAGAAGAGAATGGGGGTTAATCTTTTCGTAATGTTAAAATTTCTTTTAATGATTTTGCGTTTTCTGAAAAAAATATATGATGAATCATCTTGACCTTTACTGAACAGAGCACCGGGAGACAGGAAAGGTGAAACTTCCTTAGATCACCTAGGATTCAAACCCGACACCCTTTGCAATGAAAATCATTATAATACCTCATTCGTTGAAAACATAAATGAAATGTTTCTTATACATTCGAGTATATATAAAGATATAATTCGCTGCGGATGAAGAAAATGGACTCGATACTGGAATAAGACTCCTGATATGACGTCACGACGATGCGGCAAGGGGAGTCTGAGGAAGCGGATCGACAACAGAAAAGATGCGACCATCTTTTGGTCTCTGCAAAGGAGGAGGAAGAAGAATAAGACGTCAAGAGGGGGTGTGGAGGAGGGGAGAGAGGCCTTGGAGGGGAGCCAAGGCTGGTCTCTCTCTCTGTGTGTGGTGCGTGTGCACGTGCACTCCATTGACTCCGGCAGACTAAAGTGCGCGTGCGATGTGGCGTTCCGCACTGTCGCACTGCAATGAAAGGCAGGGCTTCTGGCGCGCCCTCCCTCCAGTCGGCGAGCTCTTTTCTCCTCCATTCCGCAGGCCGCGAGCTAAACGCGAGAGTTTGGCATTGTCGTGTTGCACGAGGGGGCATAAAAGAGAGAACTTCTTTATATCGTTCACGTGCTGGCCGCGTCTGTGGCGGGAGTTGCGGGTGGGCTTTGCGACTCTCGAGCCTGCCGCAGAACGAGAAGAAGAGAAATGGAGAAAGCTTTGCAAAGACTCCGTGCTTCTGTTCTTCTTTTTTCTCCCTCTTCCAAGGCCTCCCCGCCTTCTCCCTGACAACCACGCTGTTCCAGAAGGGCACTTAAAAAAATTGACCCTGCCAATGTTGGGATGTGCAAATAAATATGAAGGGAGTTATAAAATCGAGGAAAATGAGAATGCGAAGAACGAATTGTTGGGATGACTAGGAAAGTGAGCTGTCCTTTCTAGAGATGAAAATGTTCCGTCTTGCAATCCATACAGAATGGGAGAATGAGATCTTTATATATATATAAAAAATGGTTTATTCCGAATCGCTTCCCGCATGGATTCATCCAAAGACTGAAAGATCGGGAAAATGCATTGAGTAGTGGCGGTAGTGAAGGAAAGGATATAAGAGAAATGTTTTTTTTTTTCACAATTTATGATATCGGCCTGATTCGTGAATAGCTCCAGAGAATTTTCCTTTGTATGTGTAGGATAAATTTAAAAAGTTGGGGGGAGGGGGAGGAGTGAAAGGATATCCTCTTGATGGATTCAAGAGGAATTCGAAATAATATTGAAATCACGATTATAACATTCTTTCCCTCCCTCTTCGGCCCCCGACAGACGTGTACTATAATTTTGCCTCTCTTTGGTAATACGAAAAATATTTTAACCTTTCCTCCGTCTTCCTCCCTTCCGCTGAAACCCCCACCCTGCCCTTGGTCAGAAAGGAGAAGTCGGTGGGCTCGGAAAGGCATCTTGCGTCGGATGGAACTAATACCGTGGCCCTACCTGCAGAGGAGCCACATCCTGTTCACGTTAAACGTCAAAGAACATGCTGAATGGTCTTAAAGAGAGACTTCCATTGGTACCCTAACAGCTGTTGCAAGGCACTGACCTTCTCTGAACTCTAGGGTCCATTTGACCTGCCACTTAGCCCATTACGCGCAAAAAAAGTGCCGCTCAGAGGTAAGACAACCCAAATATCAAAGATGGAAAGATTCTTTTTTCTGTGAATATATTTTACTGATGGACAAATGACTTTCAGTACAAAACGAAACAGGGGCGGGGATGGTTCAGTCGGTAGCGCGCCAGGCTCGTAATCTTCAGTTCCAAGGTTCGAGTTCCGGCTGGGTCAGCGTTGAGATTTATCTCCGCAAGATTCCCTGCCCATGGTCAGTAGGGGACACCGATGGGTTTGGAAAGGCCGCCGTCCGTCGGATGGGACGTAAAGCCGTAGCCCCGTGTGCGGGAGAGCCATACCCTGTGCACGTTAAAGAACACACTGGATGGCCTTAACGGGAGGCTACCATCTGTCTCCCAACAGCTGTTCCAGTGGATCCCCTCCCCCAACCGTCTCTGAGCCTTCGGGGTCCTTATGACCTGGCCATTTAGCCCATGGTGTGCAAAAAAGTACTACTCAGAGGTAAAACAACCGAACGAAACAAATATCCAGCACTATGTTGTCTTTGATATTTATCATTAGTTTTATGATTCATATAAAAAATATTTAGATATTATTATTAACAGCTTAACACCAAAATTTCTCCACACTGTCCAAAATAACATCAAGAGAGTTTCAGATTAATCTTTTATTCCACAGAAAAAGAAAAAAAAAAACAATTCACACACACTATAATTTGAACTATAGAGGAAGAAATTTTTTTGGCAAAATTGTCATTCGTTTAATAGTTAAAAATATAAATATTTTCGTTATTCATTTCGTTACTTTATTTAAGCAATTATTCCGGAAAATAGCCCCAGAAAATAATACTTCGCACTGTTGTGAGTTCACTACTAGGAAGATCACTTCTAACGGAATTGGGGCGGGGGTTGCTCAGTCAGTAGCGCGCCAGGCTCGTAATCTGTAGTTCCCAGGTTCGAGTCCCAGCTGAGTCAGCGTTGAGATTTATCTCCGCAAAATTCCCCGCCCTGCCCACGGTCAGTAGGGGACACCGATGGGCTTGGAAAGGCCGCCGTCCGTCGGATGGGACGTTAAGCCGTGGCCCCGTGTACGGGAGAGCCATACCATATGCACGTTAAAGAACACGCTGGATGGCCTTGACGGGAGGCTACCATCTGTCTCCCAACAGTTGTTCCAGTGGGTCCCTCCCCCAACCTTCTCTGAGCCTTCGGGGTCCATGTGACCTGGCCATTTAGCCCATGGTGTGCAAAAAAAGTGCCGCTCAGAGGTAAAACAACCTAACCCAATCTAACGGAATTGTTAAATACATTGTTGCTATGCAGACGAATACGAAATGCCTCGCTTTCGAAACAAGTCACCGGATGTAGCGTGTTGGAACTCTCGAGAAATTCGGGCTAAGTGGACAGAGCAAATACGAAAAATTGGGTTAGGTTATTTTGCCTCCGAGACAAGCACGCACGCATGATTTAGTTAGCGGTGGGGGGGGGGAGGTCCCGAGAATTCAGTTTCGAGGAGGCTTCGGGAATTTGACTTCGGCGTGTCTGAAAATAAGAGTTAAGTAGGTTTTCCCAGTTACTAAAATATTCCACAGAACAGGAAAACTTTAAAAAAAAGCTATAAAATCTTATTCCATATGTAATGTTAAAATCATATTACATATGGAATAAGATTTTATAGCTTTTTTTTAAATCTATTTTTAGTGTCGGAAGTAAAATATGGGGCTAAAAAAATTTATACAAAGACAAATTGTTTGTGATTTCAAAACAGGTAGAGAAGTTTGAGGGGGGGGGGATCTGGACAGCAGGACCTCTCCCCCTCTGGGTACGTTCCTGCTCTAAGAGTCACCTTTTGGACACACGATGGGTTAAATGGCAAGGTTACAAGGACCCCACAGTCTCAGAGAAGATTGGGAAAGGGAATACACTGAACTGCTACTGTTAGGAAACGTATGGGAGCCTCCCGTCAAGACCATCCAGTGCGTTTTCTAAAGTGCACAGGGTATGGCTCTCCTTACACGAACCACGACTTAACATCCCATCCGACGGACGGCGGCCTTTCTAAGCCCGTTAGTAAATATAAAAAGTACACGCTTTTAGAAAAAAAATATGTTGATTGTTGGGAGAGAAGGATCAATAAAAAAAATCCAGCATTTCATGCGTGAACTTTGAAAGAAAGACAAAAATTTCCAAGAATTCAATAAGAGGAAAACGAATGATCAAAAACAAGCAAAATTAACCACTTTCGGTAATGTTATTAAAACATTCTTGGCACGCAAGGTCCCATCTGTTACGCGATTGAAAGAATTTAAAAGGAGGAGGGGAACGTAAAATAAAAAGTAGCTGCATCATCAGGGGCATCATCCTTTGTCAACCAATTAAATGTCACTTCTGTATGCGCAACTGCCGATGATAAATGACGTCATTAGTGTGTTGTCAACTCCGTATCCAATTAGAGCAAAGCTTCACCTACCTCCGTTAGTCAGCTTGGAAGAGCCTGAAGATGATGGAGTCGCTCAGTCTCACGTGGGGCCACTCACACGACAAGATCCTTTCTCTTCTCCCTACAATTAATGAGAACAAAGGCATTACGTGTCTGTGCACTCGCTGCTGCTTCGCAACAGAATGAGGCATGGTTACTGTTCAGAAAACGAGAATTATTACGACAGTTTGTCGGAGTTACTGTTGAGCCCTTTAACTGAGAATTTAGCATTGTCAAATGACCACGACAATGAAGAGAACGCAACTATGGCGTTAAGACAGACTCCAAGAAGATTTGCAGCAAAAAAGAAGCAATAATTATAGCACGGGGCATTAGCTAACAAGGCAGTAAATTTAAACGTAACGAATGAAACTGATTCATTGAGATTGCAGAACAGAAAAAAGTTCTTCCTATGAGACTTCTAAGAAATCTATGTCTTTTGGGAAATGACCAACATTGGTGGCTATTGGTGGCTTTTTAAACATTTTTATACGAACATCTTTCTTTTTTTTAATGTCATGTATGCACTCAAGGGACATTTTTCTAAGAACATCAGAATGTTATGTCAATAAGGTGTTAGATTCAGAACTTAAATAAATAAAATATAAATACCCCTTCAAGCCAGCTGCTTGCCACAGAGGTCTGACAGGAACCTATCAGTTTATATGCCAGAGTAGAAGGTCTGAGAGCTTAGAACTTTTAAAATAAATTTTTTATGGAAAAATGTGAATAAAGGTGAATTAAAAACGTTAGCCAAATAAATCTATTTAGATTTCAGTTTTCAAACATTTATTTGTTCGGTACTTAAAGAATTATAAAAGCTGTTAAATTCAACAGCAAAAGTAGCACTGCCATTTAAAATAATTGATGTGAAAGTTAATTCAAACAGATTAGAACCAAAGCAATAAATAGAAATATTAAATTTACAAAAATGCAATTTTGACAGTTTTCGTACTGATTATTTCTGTCTTCACCTAATTTTGAATAATTGTTGCAGAAGGACCTAATTTGTAATAAAAGTAGTGTTGTCTAAAAAATATAAAGGTTTAAAAAAAATTATAAAAGAGAGTAAAGTAAATAGTTTGGTCAGATGGTTGTTCCGGTGTGTAAACTTTTTAAGAAGCCATATAATGCAATACTATACTGTATTACCTCTGTACTGTATTAGTTTGTTTAGAAAAATGTTCCTTTGGAAAATGTTTTTTTTAAACCCTTGTTAAAAAAAATGAAAAATTGATCATACCTTCTAAATCTATCATGAAATAATACGTATATGCAAATAAAGTGCTTTAGTGTTTTATTATAATTACTTATCTTATTAATTACATGCTGCAATTGTTTTACAGATAAAAAACTTACGTCGAAAGCCTAGTAGGCAGTATTTTACATTAAACTGATAGGAATGAAGTTGGACGCACCACGTGGCAGTTTTTTGTTTTATTCCACTCCCACACACACACTTTTTGCATCAAATCGATTTGATATTGCACTTTGACATTAAAATAGAAAACAGGGGGGAATGTTAACGAGTGACAACATATTTTTTTCAGTTTGTGTGCCAAAAGGAAAAATTGTAAAATTGTAAATTGTTTTTTTGATTGGATGTAGCGAACCGTATGCACGATTAAGATTAAAATTGTGTCGGACGTATCGTGTTGTTTTTCTCTTTAAAAAAAAATGCACCAATGGGTAATGTGTGAGTGAACCACTCAGACCATCGATGAATTTGAAAGTATTAGCAATTTGGGAACGATTTTTAAATCGAAAATTGCTTTTGAATAGTGTTTCGTAGCACTCTTATAGAACGAAATATCCAATACAATAAAAAAAAGATTAAATATTCGTAATATTTGACCATGTGAACACAATAGCGATCTATTATTATTTATTTATCATGGGACTGAATTTGAGAACAGAAACATGGTCATTTTTTTATAGATTCAGACTTGATCGTAGCAAATGATAATGAAAGTTTACATTGCGGAGTGATTTCTTTTTTCAGGCGAAAGCACTATTACACTAAAATTAATTAAAGTTCAAAACGGTTGAAACTATATTAATTTTAAATAATCTTACAGCTGGTAGCTATTTAAAATAAAAAAAATCCTAATTCTTATGAATCGAGAAATAATGCAATTTAAGGAAAAATTCTACTAATATTATTTTCTAATCGTATATATTAAGAATATGCTAAAATAGAAACTAAACAAAGTGTGAAAATAAAAAAAATTAAATATCTTTACGGTCAGAGTGTCAATTACGTCTATATGCGCGAAAAAGTATTATCAACCTTCGCATTGTTGGACCGATTTTTCAACACTTTTTGCAATAATTAAATCAACAATAATGACTAAAAATTCGATGGTTTAATAGTTGTAACAAATAATTCGTTGCCATGGTGAAAATAATAGTACTTTGCGCTGCCACAGCTGACAACTTTTTGACTCGACGACTGACATCATTTTGACATTGCAATGAGGAAATTACAATGATGGCATTACAATGAGGAAGGCAAAAAAATATAATTTTTTCAACATGAAAATAACTGTTGAAGAATTTTCCTTTGAAGAATATTTAAACCTTTTAAGATTAAATCCTTTGCCTTTAGATTAATGGCGGGAATACCAAAAGCAAACGGTGCGAAGAAAAATATTCGATATCACGAATTTTTTTTTCTTGGTTACTCAAAGCACAGTTCATAATTATACTTAATGGAAAAGAGGGTTGAAAATCCAATTTAGGCACTAACACACACAAAATTTATTTATATTTTAATATTTTTCACCGTCCTAGAAATTGGTGTGGCGGTGGTGCCACTCTTTCACTTCGTTTGATAGAAAATAGAAAATTAATAAACAGTCTGAGATTCGACTCCTTGATGAATAGGTTTTTTCAATATATATATTTTTTAAGAACATATTCTCGCCAGTGCTGGTCTCGAGGGGGTTATAAGCGGCGGTGGGATAGCCCTCCCCCCATCCCAAAAGAATAAGAGAGGGAGCCAGAGAGAACTATAGTCGTTCCAATGAGTTCCGATTTTAAGAGTTGTTCTCCGACCGCTCTCCCGAAAAAATTCTTTCTGTGACAGTTTACTGATTCTGTCAAACAGTGCAATTGATATATATAATAAATATATATAATATATAACAGTACAATATATATATATATCTTTCCTCCACTACAGTAATCTGTTTTAGAAAACATTCTGGTAAAATATACACAAACTACAGGTAATGGGACAGAAATATGGAAACATTCCTATGTTAAGAGAATGGAGAGTCAAAATTCAAAGATGCGTAATGTCTAAAACAAATATTTTACAGAAAAACAGGGACATAAATTACAACTTCATTCATATTTCTCTAAGTCTCAATTTTCAACACTATTCGTTGGGTATTTAAAAAGCTATGAAAGCTTAACAACAGCAGAGTCAAGTCTAAGAAACTTCTGCAAAACTGACAATTTTTGAAATAATTATTTTCAGAAAATGCTAAAACATACGCTTATGTTATTAAATAACTAAAATAATACTTTAAAAGAATTTTCAATTAACTTTTGAAGTAAATTCTTATGACTGACATCACTGTCGTTTAATATTCAAACTTTTATAACTCTCTAAGTACTGAACGCATATTGTTCAAAATCCAGATTTAGAGAAATTTGAGCGAGATTATAAACTATCTAGTGCTCTACATTGATTTAATATGGGTTCGGTTACCTCTGAGCGGCACTTTTTTGCACACCATGGGCTAAATGGCCAGGTCACAAGGACCCCGAAGGCTCAGAGAAGGTTGGGGGAGGGGACCCACTGGAACAGCTGTTGGAAGACAGATATTAGCTTCCCATCAAGGCCATCCAGCGTGTTCTTTAACGTGCACAGAGTATGGTTCTCCCACACACGGGGTCACGGCTTAACGTCCCATCCGAAGAACGGCGGCCTTTCCAAGCCCATCGGGGGTCCCCTATTGACCGTGGTCAGAGCGGGGAATTTTGAGGAGATAAATCTTAACGCTAACCCAGCTGGGACTCGAACCTGGGAACCACAGATTAGAGTCTGGTGCGCTACCGACTGAGCCACCCCTGCCCCTATTTAATATGAGAATGTTTCCACTTTTCTCTCCATTACCTGTATATATTTGTTCATTGCTTTCTTGACCTCAGTTCCACTTATTACAAATACAGATAAGACCATGCATGGTCACTCCACTATAGATCCCACCCTGCCACTATATGCATACGTAAATAATATTGGTTAACGTTTTTACTAATTATAATTATTTTAACTTATTATTTAAAAGTTTAAGTTTTTTTACTTATAAAAGTCATCACCCTTGTAACGTTCAAGATTTGTCCTGCAGCATGTCAAGTCAGGCCGACTCGAAGTACAGCGCATCACGTGTCGAATTTCCTTTCTCCTTACCCCCGTGGCCGAGTGGTTAGCGCGCTTGGCTGCAAATTTAAGGGACATGGGTTAGAGCCCCGGGTAAGGCATGGATGTATGTGTCGTTTTTCTGCTGAGTTCCTGCCATCCTCTCAGACCTTCTACTGTGGAATATAAACTGGCAGGCTCCTGTCAGACCTCTGTGGCAAGCAGCTGCTTGAGGAGGTATTTATTATTACCCCCTTTTTGCAATGAGAGCGACTTGATATTGCACGTTGACATTACAATGAAGGGGAAAAATATTAATGAGTAACAATATCATTTTTCTAACTTGAGTACGAAACAAGTGAGAAAAAAAATGCAAATATATTTTTAATTAGATGTAACGAACCAGATGTACGATTCAAGATTAAAATTCTGCCGGAAGTATCGTGTTGTTGTTCTCTTTAGGAAATGAGCAGACACGTAATATGTGAGTGAACCAATCAGATCATCGGTGAAAAGGAAAACCTGAAATATACAGGAGAAGCTGCGTAGATATGGTAAAGAATTCGAAAAATTGGGGATGGGTTTTTAATCGAAAAAACGCTTTAGTGTTGTTTAATTTTAATTAAAATTTTAAACGTAAAGACAATTCTTGATAAGAATTTAAAATAAACTACATAAATGAAATACCTTTTAACCCAAGAAAAACCTACTACGTAACTTTAATTTTTATCTTCTTCGTTCGTTTTTTGACTACATGTAGTGAATCTGTTTATTAAAGCGATTGGCGAGCCTGTTTCTAAATTGATTGAGAGCCTTCCCATTTCAAGGTGATACTCGGTTGAATATAAAGTATGAACTATAAGATTAAATATGTTTGTAAATGTATTTTCAACCTTTAAGCATTCTTAACAATAACCACGATTTAGATATTACAATCAAATCGCTCTTTCAAGAATATGCTTTAAATAATGGTGATTATTGAAACAATTAAAGGGCGGGCAACAATACTGTTTAATAAGTTATTCGATATATTGTTTCTTGGACTCAGTTTCATTTTGAAGCGTGAATTAGAAATGTGGATCACAACAAATACGATAATAAGAAACGATAATTCTAATTCAAGATATAGAGATTTGAGGAGGGTTTGAGTTGTTTCACCTCTGAGCGGCACTTTTTTTGCACACCATGGTCTAAATGGCCAGGTCACAAGGACCCCGACGGCTCAGAGGTTTGGGGGGAGGGGACCCACTGGAACAGCTGTTGAGAGACAGATGGTAGCCTCCCGTCAAGACCATACAGCGTGTTCTTTAACGTGCTCTCCCGCATACGGGGCCACGGCTTAAAGTCCCCTCCGACAGACGGCGGCCTTTCCAAACCCATCGTTGTTCGCTACTGACCGTTGACAGGGTGGGGGAATTTTGCGGAGATAAATCTCAAAGCTGACCCAGCTGGGACTCGAACCTAGGAACTACAGATTACGAGCTTGACGCGCTACCGACTGAGCCACTCCCGCCCCGATTTGAGAAGGTTAAGGACTTGGGTATATGAGTGTATCAAACAATACTGTCAGTGTCGGTATAGATACAAAAATATAATAGTCAATATTAGAGCCTGAGACATTTTCAATTATATACTATAAACAATTTACATTCTTTACCATTTTACACATTTACATTAGTTTGATGTTTAATTTAATAATGACAAGTATATTTGGGGGCCTCTAGGCAGGGGTAAAAGGTCTTGCTCCCCCCCTCTATTTGGCCTTTGTCAATTATATAAAAGAAAGTTAACGTAAAAATAAAAGCAATTACAATACTCTGAATTCATTTCTTTAAGTTAAATTCAATATTTATATATTTGTTTCTATAATGGAAAATTGAGCAATATCGATGTGTGAACTGGTACTAGTCTTACATGCAAATCAAATTACGGGGAGAATTATGAGAAATGAAACACTAGCAGACACTTACTAACAGAGCTTAACTGATTTTATCTATTTTTATTAATTATTAATTAGCATAGTTTTGAAACCTTTGGAAAGCCACTGTTGCTTTATAATGCAATGAAACTGGCAGTACTAAGTTTAACTAGTTTCAGTGTCGTAAAAATATAGTTGTTTAACAAACAGTATAATTATTAATTGGTTGTTGCACGTTGTTACGACAATTATCGCTGCCTTCGTTTGTTGAAAGAGGTAGATTGAAGTTCATCCTAAGCATTGAGACTTAAGCAAAAGAATTCGGTTCTTAAAAACGAGGACGATTCATTCGACAATTACTGCGGAACAAACACACAAAAAATCTTTTTATGTTGATGGTCGGGGGGGGGGGGAAGCTCAAACAGAATCGGAAACCTGATTCGCTTCGTTCGGTCACTGAGATGAGGCTTAATGTCCAGATGATACGACCTCCCCCCCTCCCCGTGACCATTTGTTTTTAATTTACCACCCAGGGCGCCAGGCTCGTAATCTGTAATTCCCAGGTTCGAGTCCCAGCTGGGTCAGCGTTGAGATTTATCTCGACAAAATTCCCCGCCCTGCCCACGGTCAGTAGGGGACACCGATGGGTTTGAAAAAGGCCGCCGTCAGTCGGATGGGACGTTAAGCCGTGGCCCGTGTGCGGGAGAGCCATACCCTGTGCACGTTAAAGAACACGCTGGATGGCCTTGACGGGAGGCTACCATCTGTCTCCCAACAGCTGTTCCAGTGGGTCCCCTCCCCCAACCTTCTCTGAGCCTTCGGGGTCCTTGTGACCTGGCCGTTTAGCCCATGGTGTGCAAAAAAGTGCCGCTCAGAGGAAAAACAACCCAACCCACCCAGGGCAAGACTCGAACCTGGATAATTCCGATTACGAGCGTGCATACTAATAATATTTCCTGATCGGGAATTTACAAACAGCACTAAAGTGAAAACAAAAGAAATCCCTTTAAGAACGTTTCTTATATCAAAAAAAACATATTGATTTCATAATGTTAACAACAATGTACTCTGGGCGACACGACACGTAGAGCAATAGCTCCCTTTGTCTACAACAATTAATTATCACCCGATTAATGCGTGATAAATAGCGCAAAACTTACGTGGGGCAAAACGTGACGACCACCGTGTAATCCTCTGCTGCTGCAAGGAAACGAAGGCGGACTCGCACCTTTCATGCGCGCACCCTTCGCGAGCTTCGAAATCCACGTGGACGGCACGGCAAGCGCAATGGGACCGAAATGCAACTAACCGGAAAAATTGACTTGCGGGTAACGCGTCCAAAAATCCCGTACGTGATTTTTCTTCCCATTATTACGTTTTCGTTCTTTCTTAACCCCCTTCCCACTACCCTTTCCGTTTCCTGTCCGCACGACTGGTTGCTTCTTAAATTCGCACGATCTCATCATCATCAAGTGACGTATGACCGAGAACTACCGTTCATCTCGAAAAAGAAGAAAAAAAAGGATGCTGTGTTACGTACAGCCTTTTCCTCGTCAACAGAGTACGCTACGTCAGAACAGCGACGCCCGCCATTCCATTGTCGTCGTAATGTACGTCGACGTTATTATTACAAGTTTGCAATGTGACGGCGGCGCGCGTTGTTAGCTCTGTTAAAAAGGTTGACATTAAGGTTCGGAGCGCGCCCGCGTGTTGGTGAACATCAAATTTTTACTGCGATTGTTACGGTCCAACGGTTCGAAATCTCTCGCGACGGAATAGTATCACGCTCGCTGGTAAAGGTCTTCCCTTTTTCTGTGGTTTCGAGAGCCCGGAGGGCTTCAGAATTCCTTAACGGCACTTCCTGCTGCTTATAACATGATTTCGAAGCACATAAGAACAAACAATTGCTCTTTGTGCTTTGTTGTATCGCGCAACAGTGATGACAATCATGCAAAGTTCTTGGAAGACAAAAATGTGGATAGAACGCGACAAGACGCTATTATTGCTTTCGATAGTATTACAGATAACGTTGGCATTTGAGGTTTTATTATCTTACAGTATAACGCTGTTTTTTTTTTGGAAAAAAAGATAGTAGTTTGAAGAAGTAAAATGGCTGGTTTTAGAGGAGAAAGGGCGTTGAGATAGAAACTTTAGGAATTTGTGCAAGTGGGTAGCAATTTGTGAACGAGAAAGTAGCAGAGGATGTGAGGATTAATGAAAAAGAGTGCACTGGAAGTGCTTGTTGCTAAGAAAGAGAAATAGAAAAGAAAAGGAGAAGGAAAGGAGAGAAATAAGAAGGAAAAGGGAAGGAGAATAAGAGAAATAGGAAAGAGAAGGGTGAGGGAGGTAAGAGAAATAGGAAAGAGAAGGGAAGAGAGATAAGAGAAATTGAAAGGATAGGGAGAGGGAGATAAGGAGAAATAGGAAAGAGAAGGAGAGGGGATAAGATAAATAGGAAAGAAATAAGAGAAATTGAAAGGAGGGGGAGGGAGATAAGAAACATTGAAAGGAGAGAGGGAAGGGAGATAAGAGAAATTGAAAGGAGAGGGGAGGAAGATGACAGAAATTGAAAGGAGAGGGGAGGGAGATAAGAGGAATTGAAAGGATAGGGAGAGGGAGATAACAGAAATAGGAAGTAGAAGGTGAGAGAAATAAGAGAAATTGAAAGGAGAGAGGGAAGGGAGATAAGAGAAATTGAAAGGAGAGGGGAGGAAGATGACAGAAATTGAAAGGAGAGGGGAGGGAGATAAGAGGAATTGAAAGGATAGGGAGAGGGAGATAACAGAAATAGGAAGTAGAAGGTGAGAGAAATAAGAGAAATTGAAAGGAGAGAGGGAAGGGAGATAAGAGAAATTGAAAGGAGAGGGGAGGAAGATGACAGAAATTGAAAGGAGAGGGTAGGGAGATAAGAGGAGTTGAAAGGATAGGGAGAGGGAGATAACAGAAATAGGAGGTAGAAGGTGAGAGAAATAAGAGAAATTGAAAGGAGAGAGGGGAGGGTGATAAGAGAAATAGGAAGTACAAAAAGAGGGAGATAAGAGAAATGGGAAGGAGATAATAGAAATAGGAGTGCCATAACCATTTTCGATTCGTGGTCAGCCGAACTTCCTTTTTATTTCTCCTTTAATTAATTAATCTTCACCCGCGATTCTAGGTGAATCCACAGATCCGCGGGTTGACCCTTGCTGCGATGTACGTGATAGGACTCCACGAAAGAAGTATATCGCCATTGCGCCATGTAGAGGACGACACACCGTTTATTTACGCTTTTTACATTCACGTTTATGTGTATACAATATGGGAATGCGCGCGATTTTGTGGGCCTTAGCTTTGGAGACTTTTTCCAGTCAGCTTAATACAGCTTGAATGCTACTTTGCTTTTTGTTGGCAGACATTTAATGAGGAGGAAATCTGTACTTTTCCGTGCAGAAATCGCTTTACAGACCTCAAAACTTGGCGAGGGAATATCGTAGTATTTGCGTACATAATCTGGTTCACACAGAACCGAACATTGCTCCTTTAGGATTTTCGCGGAAGACCAACGTCACTTTAACATGCTAAACGAGCTAACTCTTCCTTTCCTAAGCCATTCTCTGCCTTGCTAATAGCTGCATCACAACGTCGTCCCTCTCGGTGATTCGCATCCTTAACCTCTCCTCTTACTACACGATGAGAGTCCAGCGACGAATATACAATCTGATGAAAGTACATAGCTAGGCCATAAATCACATCTAATCAGCAAAATTTCAATCTAAGGCACTGATGAAAATACACATATAGCAGATATATATAAATAAATAAAAATAAAATAATAAATACCCTCTCAAGCAGCTGCTTGCCACAGAGGTCTGACAGGAGCCTGTCAGTTTATATGCCATAGTAGAAGGCTGTGAGGATGGCAGGACCTCAACAGAAAAACGACGCATACAACCATGCCTTACCCGGGGCTCGAACCCAGGTTCCTCAGATCAGTAGCCAAGTGCGCTAACCACTCGGCCACACAATAAATAATGAAATAAATAAAATTCGAGAGACACGACAGGGAGGGGAGGTAAGAGAAAAAGGAGGGAGTCTAAAAGAGTAAGATATTAAACGTAAAATTATTCAAATCACTATTAAATTTTCGTTTCCTAGAAAATACGGTGAAACTCAGAACAAATATACGATTACAAATTATGTGAAAAGAACTTTGACAAATTCACGAGGCATATGCAGCAATCTTCCCCGAGAGTTCGTACTCACTTGTAGGAGAAATAATGAAAAAATGTGTACAGTCGCTCAAAAAAAAGTATCCGAACACTATGGTTGATTACAGAATTCAGAAAAAATATCTGGCAACTTTTTTTTTAGAAATTAGTGATCTGGCAACCTTTGTGTCACTTGGCACGAAGGTTGCCAGATCACTAATTTTGCATTAAGTAGAAAAAAGTTAGTAATAAATAAAGTACTAACGAAAACTAACACAATACTAGTGTCCCAGATTTTAAAACAAAACTTCAATATTACTGTGGCTCAAAAACTTTTATTTAATGTTTTTAATCGACTTTTTGGCAGAGAATTATAAAGTTTTTTTCGCCAAAACATCAAAATGCTTCTGAACTTTAGTTTTTTTTCTAGCGAAGAAGTGGATTATCTGCAAATATCAAAGAGATCAAATATCTCTCACAAACGACTTAGAAACGTGGATTTCAAGATTCTTTTTCGAATATTTTAATACTTGTAGTACATATAGTTTTCTAATTTGCAAAGTACCTAATTTTTTTATAGTTTCTCTCACACTTTCACCTTCTTTTCACGTATCTAATTGCAATTTAATTATTCTTAATTTCGCTAATTACCGCTCTTTTGGTTATCCTAGCAAATCTATAAAAAATACCTGTGAAGATAAATTTCGCAGATTTGGTTTAATATACTCAAATAGCGTTAATTAGCGATATTAAGAATAATAAAACCAAAGGATTTTTTTTTTCAGATAATTACGCGGACATTTATTTGGAGGCGAAATTCAATTAAGTTTAATGAAATATTCCAAATATTCAGATATTTCTAAAGACTGGCATGCCAAAGGTCTACCAAATCTGCACATTAAATTTCGATATACCTTCACGAAGGGGAGGAATATCATTCTTTAGGAATAACAATACCCAACAACAGTTGATCAATAGTACGTTGGGTTGTTTTACCTCTGAGCGGCACTTTTTTGCACAGCATGGGCTAAATGGCCAGGGCACAAGGACCCCGAAGGATCAGAGAAGGTTTGTGGGAGGGGACCTACTGGAACAGCTGTTGGGAGACAGATGGTAGTCTCCCGTCAACGCCATCCAGCGTGTTCTTTAACGTGCACAGGGTATGGCTCTCCCGCACACGGGGCCACGGCTTAACGTCCATTCCGACGGAAGGCGGCCTTTCCAAGGCCATCGGTGTCCCCTACTGACCGTAAGCAGGGCGGGGAATTTTGCGGAGATAAATCTCAACGCTGACTCAGCTGGGAACTAAAAAACTGGGAAAAACTGGGAAAACTGGAAAAAACTGGGAACTAAGGAAAGAGAAATTAGAGGGGGGAGGGGGAAGGTTGCAGATGACTGAATCACGATTGGAAGAAGAGAATGCTTTTCAGGAATATTAATGGGAAAATGCGACGCAGATAAAAGTCATAATCAAATCTAATCAAATCTCGATTTTCAACAATATTCGTTCGATATTTAAACAGTTATGGAAACTGGAATATTAAATAATATATAACCTTGTTCTACAAACAAAAAAAACCATTTATAATTGCTTAATATTGAAATAATCATTACTCACATTTCTAAAATGTACATTTATTTTATTAAATTGTTTGAAACAATACTTATTATTTAAGTTTTAATTAATGTTTGAAATAAAATCCTTATGACGTATTGTTGTTGTGAAACATTCTAATTTCCATAACTCTTTAACTACTAGAGGAATATTTCCGAAATATCGAGATTTCAATAGATTTGATTATGATCTTTAATTCATCATCAATCACATTTTTCCATAAAATGCATATTTTATAAGTTATAGAACTTCGAAGTTAGATTCTCATTGGCATAACATGGAAATTATCAAACGTTTTGGTAGGGCATTATATCAAGTTTAAAAATAGCAAGCACTATGCGTATAACATATAGTCATGATTTTGACATTCATACTTTCAAAATTTGGCATGTAATTAGGAAAAATTTTTGAAGTGAAATTAAGGTTTCGGAGGACTAATAATAAAAAGGTGTTCATTCTTTGGCATTTGAAAAAAAAAAATGAGAATATTTCAAGCTACATTCGCAAATTTTTTCTTCCGAATTATGCAAAAGTTAAAAAAAGAGACAAAATCTTGCAATATAAGGGAACCTTGTGTAGCAGTCCATTACGGCTAATGGCAAATTCAAGTAGTGGGTGCCTTCTAAGGCTTCGTCTTGTAGTTAGTACAAGCGATGTTATTAAGCAGGGACTATTAATTTATCTCGAATAACAGAAGGCAGGAGGGAGGTTGGAGAGACATATGGGATGGGGGAGGGGTGGCAGAGAGGGAGGGAGAGAAGGAAAGTTCCTCTGTGGACAAGGATTCGAAGCCGCAGTGCGACGCAATTAATTAGAGTAGGATGCCTATCAGGGCGAACCAGCTCATTAGGGCTGGTCGGCAGTTGCTAGGACCTATAATGGCAGACGAGGGGTGAGTTATTGCTCGTGCGCTCACTCGCTGGTCATATAAGGGAAGCCTGCTCATTAACATAAAGGGTTGGAAGCCAGATGATGTTCGCGATGAATGAGTGTCCTCTGCTGGTGGAATGATGCACTACTCTACGCTTTCTGAAGTTGATTCAGAAGTAGAAATTAGCCATGGGAGAAGGTTGGGGGGGGGGAGGAGGGTGTTAGATAGAGGAGAGAACATTGAAAAATGGGGAAAAGGGGAGAATTTTTCGTTGCAGAACCGGTTCGAGAAGCAGTCTTGAATTTCGGTTGTTACACGAGATTTGCTGAACTGAATATGGACGAAGTTGAATATCACGGACAGTTGACACAAAAACTTAGTTTCTGGGGGGTTTTTTAACACGGTTACTTTGGTTACTTAATTACTTAACAAAATAAGGCTCTTTAAAATAGGGGTATTCTTTCATGATGACACATAAACGGCATCATTTGGAAAAGTCAGAATCTGACTTTCGCGAGGGCCGAGTCAGAAATTATTCTTGAAACTTCCCCCCAACCCACTCATAATAAATCTCGAATTTCCTTCCTTCTGAATAAATATGAGGACTGGGAGAAGCTGTCCCTTTTCACCATCCTTGGCGATGATCCCGTGGAAAGAAAACACATTCGAAAACGAAGGAAGGAATCACCTGTAAAGTTCATCCAGTGTGTTTTCCAACTTGTAATAGATACGAGAGATTTGGGGTTTGGTTGTTTTACACGTGAGTAAACCCGGATCTGGAAAAAAATAAAGGGAGAACGACAAGTGATCCGAGTAAAAGTGGGGGGGGGGGGGGCAAGATCGAGCCGGAACGCTGCTCCATTAAAACATTTTCCTCCCTGTCGCTTGGCTACTGACCTAAGGGACCTGGGTTCGAGCCCCGGGTAAGGCATGGATGTGTGTGTCGTTTTTCTGCTGAGGTCCTGCCATCCTCTCAGATCTTCTACTTTGGCATATAAACTGACAGGCTCCTGTCAGACCTCTGTGGCAAGCAGCTGCTTGAGGGGGTATTTATATTTTTTTATTTAGTGGTCTTTAAAAAAATTCCTGAAAAATAGGCGTAATACATATTTTTTTTAATATTTTCTTCTCCTTCGTTCTGGTTACAAGCATTCTCAAGGGAGGGGGGCATTCTTTCACCCCCTAGATCGCCTGTGCGTGGGAGCGACACTTCTCAGCACACAAAGTACAATCGCTCAAAAAAGTATCCGAACACTATGGTTGATTACAGAAGTCAGAAAAAATATCTGGCAACGATTTTTTTAGAAATTAGTGATCTGGCAACTTCGTGTGACGTGACACGAAGTTGCCAGATCACTAATTTCTAAAAAAAATCGTTGCCAGATATTTTTTTGAATTCTGTAATCAACCATAGTGTTCGGATACTTTTTTGAGCGACTGTACTAAATGGCCAGATCAAAAGGGCACGAAAGGCTCAGAAGAGGACCTACTTGACAGTTATTAGGAAAAGGAAGGATTTCTCTCTTCAGAACAATCCAGCGTGCTCTTTAACGTACATAGGATGACTCTCTGGATACGTGGCCACTTAACCTACCATCTGACGGTTGATCTCTCAACTTCCAATCGGTGAGCTCTTTTCTCATCGAGAGCTCCAGTAAGTGAAAAGATCATCGGATGAGATCGATAAGGGAACGATATTCTTCTTCTATAATCAATAAACACATTAATAATACTTACGTAAAGCTTCCGAATAGACCCGATCTACGCCATACCGAGATACCAGCCTGACAACGTACTACGAGGATACATCACTGCTTTTTTGAAAGGGGTGCTTGCACATTTTCATTCTAATTTTCCGGAAATGCGCAACTTCTAGTTCCTCGTCTTGTTCCTGCTGACTTCCTCCCCTCTCATCCAATCCATGAGCACGGCCTTGACAATCAAGAATGGCCACTGGACCAGTGTTGCTGCTGCGGGGTTTTCGAAAAAGAAAGAAAAATGACGCACTTCCTGTTTTGCACTTCCTCTCCGAAAAACAAAACCTTAATCATTTCTCTATAAATATCTTTTCTCCCTCTGCCCAATGAGCTTTTGCGATACAGTCTTGTAAATTCGTTGAACACAAACATACTCCCAAAACATTCGTGTAACGAAATTACAGCGCGAGGCAAGTGAAAAAGATGAAAAAGGATAGAAAAAGAGAAACATTTGCTGTCGGGAATGTTCTTTAAATGATGATGATTGTACGGATATTTTTTTTCCCTTTTTTTTTTGTATCGTCCCTGCTTCTGTGTTTCATTACTCCACTCAGTCACGTGCTTTTCGTTTTTGATTCGCAGCCTTTTTAGCGACACGTGAACCGATGCAAATATCCATTGTGGCATTATTTATTTTTTCAATTTTTTAAGTTTCTGATGAAGACACAAAAGACAAAATGTGGTTTGGCTCAGGGTCGAACACAAAGAAGGAGGGGGGGGGGAAGCTCTCAAATAAATTTATTTTATCATAAGAAGATTTGGGTTGTTTTACCTCTGAGCGGCACTTTTTTGCACACCATGGGCTAAATGGCCAGGTCACATGGACCCCGAAGGCTCAGAGAAGGTTGGGGGAGGGGACCCACTGGAACAGCTGTTGGGAGACAGATGGTAGCCTCCCGTCAAGGCCATCCAGTGTGTTCTTTAACGTGCACAGGGTATGGCTCTCCAGCACACGGGACCACGGCTTAACGTCCCATCCGACGGACGGTGGCCTTTCTAAGCCCATCGGTGTCCCCTACTGACCGTGGGGAGGGCGGGGAATTTTGCGGAGATAAAGCACGTGTAAGAAACCGACGTGATATATTTAGGGTAGGTAGTATTCCAAATTAATTTTTTTGCCGTAAATAGAAGACTGATAACTAGTTTGTAATCCACTCACCACATCTCTTCAAAACATTCGCATTCGGGAAGTGGGACATCTGCATGTCCGTACAGCAGGAAGTTTTCAGAGGGAGGGCCAAAAAAAAAATTAATGTTCCAAGATACAAATATTTAGGTCGAATTGTGTAAAAATATTTTCTTATTAATAAACAAAAATATAAGTAACAAATATAAAAAAGTAAAAAATAATAAAAATCATAAAAAAATCAAGTTCACATTTTATTAAGGGAAAAAACATTTATTTTCGGTACACGATATTATTAAAGATAAATTATTATTTAATCATTTTTTTCCAGGCGGTGCCCTTTTTACAGCTCCCTGCCTACGCACATCTCTAGAAAATGGATCCCCTTCCCCACCCATCTCTGAGACCTTTGGGATCTTCCGTTTACTAAGTGCTACTCAAAGGTAAAACAATTGCAAAAAGTACGATATTTCTCTGAAAGAATATTCAATATCAGGGCCGGATGTAGGGGGAGGGGGCAAGGTGGCCATGCTCCCCCTCCCTTTTGAGAATGTAAGAATGACTGATGGAGGTGAAAAATTATTAAACTTGTGCATGTTTTATTTCACGCATTTTTAGGACTTTTTTTTAAAAAAAAAAACCTCTCATAAACGAAGGGTAAAATATTGCACTGCAACAGAAATCCAGGGTTCCCCCCCACTTCCCTATTTTTTTTATATCCTTGTCTGTCCAATCCAAACTCATAAGAAATCTATATCCCATGATAAAATGACAGAGTTGTCGAATGAGAAATAATAAATGTAGCAATTAAGAAAACTCCATGTGAGTAGTGGGAACAAAGACTAAATAGGTTCATTATACTAAAATACATTTCTTTGTGGAGAAGAAAGGGGATTCAGAATCCCCCCCCCTCCTTTTTTTTTCTTGTGTGCACGCTCCCTGTAGCCTTTGCTTCAACAACTGCATTAAGTCTAATCACGCCATCTGATGCTAAATATAAATATCGCTATTGCTTCAGATAAATGTGACATTTTTCATTTTTCATTAATGTTTAATTCTGAGTTAAAAAAAGGGTAAAAGAAATCTTGCGTAGCATTCATATTTCCTTCTCGACGGTTTTTTTTTTATTTTGAAACGAAAAACAGAAGCAGAATAAAAGACAAATAAAAAAAAAATGATAAAATAAATACCATAGCGACGATTACTTGCAAACAATGACACCGACTTTTAAAGAATCTTGAACAATAACAACAGTACTCGATTTTTGTCTCTCTTTGTTACGCTGTTCCGTTTGTCGAGAACGAAGAATAATAATGTAAATACGACTACACTTGGCATCTTGCAACTGACTGGCCCTTGAGGAATGAATTTCGGTGTCGTCGCAGTCGGTGAAACGGCGTCTGGTAAAATAAATCACCGGCGGGCTTTCTCGTGATCTTGGCTTTTTCACGGGCTAGCTGACGACTGCGAACAAGGAGCAAAAGATATTGACCGGGTTGCAGTCGTTATTCGACAGACCACGTGAAGCGAGGCTGGCTGTACGTCTGACCGGCCAGGCAGACTGACGGCATCATGAGGCCAGACGTACGCAGCACGTGACATCTGCAAATCTGGGTTGTTAGGTTTTTTGCACACAATGGTCTAACGGACGAGATCATTACGAGGGCCATTCAAAAAGTTCTTGACAAGAATCTGACGGAAAAAAAAATTGTACTTACCTCAACAAACCTTTTACTGTGCTTCAAAGTGCTGCCATCCAAATCTATGCAAAGTTGCAGATGTCTACGAAAATTCTGAAACGCTTGCTGATATTTCTGTTGGGAGATATTCCGCAACTCTGAATGAACGCATTTTGCAAGGTCTTATACACCCTTGAAAAAAGGCTTCCCAGCATGTTTTTTTTTTAATTTTTGGAAACAGACGAAAATCTCATGGTGTAAGATCGTTTGAATATGCAGGATGGGGTAGATGTTTTATTTTTTTCTGCTCCATATAGGTCGTAACTTGCCAGATTTTGTGAGTAAAGTCATGAAGAAGGAGAACCCTTGACATGCCTGTTGTGTCGTGAAGAAGGAGAACCCTTGACACGCCTGTTGTCGTGAAGAAGGAGGACCCTTAACATGCCTGTTGTGTGGTGAATAAGGAGAACCCTTGACACACCTGTTGTTTTATGAAGAAGGAGAACACTTGACACGCCTGTTGTGTCGTGAAGAAGGAGAACCCTTGACACACCTGTTGTTTTATGAAGAAGGAGAACACTTGACACGCCTGTTGTGTCGTGAAGAAGGAGGACCCTTAACATGCCTGTTGTGTGGTGAATAAGGAGAACCCTTGACACACCTGTTGTTTTATGAAGAAGGAGAACACTTGACACGCCTGTTGTGTCGTGAAGAAGGAGAACACTTGACACGCCTGTTGTGTCGTGAAGAAGGAGAACCCTTGACACGCCTGTTGTGTCGTGAAGGAGAACCCTTGACACGCCTGTTGTTGGGCGTTGCTCCTTCATCTCCTTAACCATTTTGGACGAAACAATGTTGGTATAGTATCCGCCATTTATATTTATTTTCTCAGGTAAGGTGTCAACGGCCACCACTTCTTGGAAATTGAAAAAAATTGGGAACATTCTCTTCCTCGAGCGAAAGTCTTGTTGGAGGATTTGGGGATGCGTTTCATCTTTGGCAACACAAATATAGTTGTCGATCGTTCTGGGAGTTGTATAGTGAAAGAAAAACCCACGTCTTTTCACATGTGACAATATCTGTTAACCGTTTGGGGTCACTAGGTTGAAACTTTACCAGCATCTCCTTGCACGAGTCGACTCAACCCCTTTTCTGCCGTTCTGTCAGTTTGTGGGGTATCCATTTGGCACAGATATTTCGGAACTTCAAATGCTGATTAATGATTGTTTCCACATGTGCCGATCGATACACTGACATCTAAACTTATTACCTCAACGGTGATGTATGGGTTTTCCTTAACGAGTTCAAGTTTAGCAGCGTTCGTCAATGTATCATTCGTTCACCACCTCCTTCGGTCTTCCTGCACGAGAGAGGTCTTCGAAACTCTGCCGTCCTTCTTTGAAATTGCGCATCCATCCCGTAACAGTGTCATATAAACAGTCATATCTCCATAAAAAAAAATAAATACCCCCTCAAGCAGGTGCTTGCCACAGAGGTCTGACAGAAACCTGCCAGTTTATACGCCACAGTAGAAGGTCTAAGAGGATGGCGGGACCTCATCAGAAAAACATTAGTACATCCATGCTTTACCCGGATCTCGAACCCAGATCCCTTAGATCAGTAGCCTAGAGTACTTGTAATAATTCGGCAAGAACTTTTTTAGCATCGTCTCCAATCTGCATCCTTGTGAAAATGTAAAATCTTTCCCCTTCTTTAATAGGCTCCATACCAACCAAGCACAGATTTCACAGACTGCGAAGAGAGAAATGATGATGCATCCTTTATTTTTAATACGTAATGACAAACTTAGAAAAGCTTTCAAAGAAGTCGTAGATCATTAATTTCGGAGGAACGAGTGGAAATCAACAGACACGTGTCAAGAACTTTTTTGAATACAAAGAGCTCAGAATGGGTAGAGGAAAAGGTATTAGGAGAAGGATGGAAGAGTGTACATTTTCTGTATTTGTGACGTAGATAGTGAAGATTTATATATTAAGGATATTTGTTCTAGTTCTTCAAGGCATCTAAAGTGTTCGTTAACTTGTCCATGATATGGTTTCTTTTGCACAAGAGGCTATGACTCAGAACCGGAACACAGAAGAAAATATAATTAAACACACGTATATACAGGGTGATTCAAAACTTATCGTTCAAATTTCGTGGGGAGGTAAGGAATACGTCAGGAAACCGATTTCACATAGGAAAGTATGTCCGCAAACGTCATCTACATGAACAAAATGGACAAGTAAAGTGAACACAAGGAAACAGTATAGTTAAGTGATAACGAATGCGACTTTTATTCCAACAAGGTAAAGTACAGGTTCACAGTAGGTGCTCAAAATTACGACCATTTACACGGACACAGGATTCACAGCGCCGTTGCATTGACCGCCGAACATTTTCAAAACGCCTGGCATATCACGGACAATGCCTGCAGCGGCCACTATTCGTGCAACAAGGTCCATTTCACTGTCGTCGGGGGGTCTCGTACACATGGTATGGTACACATGGTACATATGGCGTAAAACGATTCATCTTATCACTAGTAAGTCAGCTCGTACACTGATGACAGCGGGAGTGGTCGGGCGAGCTGTACACTGGTTGGGTACACACAGCGACCTTTACATACGCATGCGTACATTTGCGGACATACTTTCCTATGTGAAATCGGTTTCCTGACGTATTCCCTACCTCCCCACGAAATTTGAACGATAAGTTTTGAATCACCCTGTATATAACATGTATTTATCAAGAATTGTTTTTTTTTTTGAAGATTACTAAAACGGAGGAGAAACTTTAATCCCACCCCACCCCCCCCCCGCAACTCTTTTTCTACGGAAGATACGGGTTTGATCTGACCTGCATCCTTTCCAAGCCCATTGGTGTCACCTCTCTCATCGAAGTCACAGCGCAGATTAAATAAAAATAAATAAAATAAATACCCCCTCAAGCAGCTGCTTGCCACAGAGGTCTGACAGGAGCCTGTCAGTTTACATGCCACAGTAGAAGGTCTGAGAGGATGGCAGGACCTCAGAAGAAAAACGACACAAACAGCCATGCCTTACCCGGGGCTCGAACCCAGGTCCCGTAGATCAGTAGCCAAGCGCAGATTAGTGTCGAAAATTTCAACGTGGGTACAGACGGCGCTAGACTGAAACTTGAAAACTGAGGAATACAGATCTGGACGCTACCGACTGAAGCCCCCCCCCCCCTCCCATCCCCTCAATAAGTTATCTTTCATTATCGCACTTGCTACCATAGTAAAACCAATTTGGCCACTTAAGGAAAAGTCAAAGACGACGGATAAGGAAGAGGTGGTCGGCGGTATTAACTATGAGTACGACGAACAGGAAGATGACTCAGGCAATTCTTACTTCCGATGGGACGTCATTTCCTATGCTGACTGATTAATCATCTTTTCGGTGGCGGTGTCTTCATGATGATGATGACTTAAGACCAAAAGAGGAAATGAAACAGTAATTACGTCTCAAGGTATTTTTTTCCCAAGAAGTTCTTTCTCAGTATGGGAAAAAGGCGGGAGAACCACACACAAAAAAAAAGCCGCGAAAAGCTAGAATGCACGAAATGTATTTATAAAAATTAACGCTAACGTTAAATTTTTAGACAACTCCTTTTTTATATTTGTGACGTAGATACTGAAGATTTCGATATTATAAATATTTATTCTGCTATTTAATAAGTGATCACGGTCGCCATTAGAACCACTGACAATGTTATCTTACCGGTTAGATATCGCTTTCTATTTTATACATCCATGTAAATATTCTCAAAGCAGAGATGCTCGTCGTGTGAGCCTCACCTAACTTTTCCACGGTTAATTTTAGTAACAATACGAATTGAAATGTATTAGGGACAGTAAGGACGGCTGAAATAGCGAGTGGATTGGGTTGGGTTGTTTTACCTCTGAGCGGCACTTTTTTGCACACCATGGGCTAAATGGCCAGGTCATAAGGACCCCGAAGGCTCAGAGAAGGTTGGGGGAGGGGACCCACTTGAACAGCTGTTGGGAGACAGATGGTAGCCTCCCGTCAAGGCCATCCAGCGTGTTCTTTAATGTGCACAGGGTATGGCTCTCCAGCACATGGGACCGCGGCTTAACGTCCCATCCGATGGACTGCGGCCTATTCCAAACCCGTCGGTGTCTACTACTGTCCGTGGGCATGGCGGGGGAAAAATAGTGAATGATAATAAGGGCAACGTAAATGAGTGATGGTAAGGACGATTAAAATAGTGACTGAAAGTAACGATTGGGTTGTTTTACCTCTGAACGACACTTCTTTTGCACACAATGGGCTAAATGGCCAGGTCACAAGGACCCCGAAGGCTCAGAGAAGATTGGGGGAGGGGACTCACTGGAACAGCTGTTGGGAGACAGATGGTAGCCTCCCGTCAATTCCATCCAGCGTGTTCTTTAATGTGCACAGGGTATGGCTCTCCCGCACACGGGGCCACGGCTTAACGTCCCATCCGATGACTGCGGCCTATTCCAAACCCGTCGGTGTCCACTACTGTCCGTGGGCATGGCGGGGAAAAATAGTGAATGATAATAAGGGCAACTTAAATGAGTGATGGTAAGGACGATTAAAATAGTGACTGAAAGTAACGATTGGGTTGTTTTACCTCTGAACGACACTTCTTTTGCACACAATGGGCTAAATGGCCAGGTCACAAGGACCCCGAAGGCTCAGAGAAGATTGGGGGAGGGGACTCACTGGAACAGCTGTTGGGAGACAGATGGTAGCCTCCCGTCAATTCCATCCAGCGTGTTCTTTAATGTGCACAGGGTATGGCTCTCCCGCACACGGGGCCACGGCTTAACGTCCCATCCGATGACTGCGGCCTATTCCAAACCCGTCGGTGTCCACTACTGTCCGTGGGCATGGCGGGGAAAAATAGTGAATGATAATAAGGGCAACTTAAATGAGTGATGGTAAGGACGATTAAAATAGTGACTGAAAGTAACGATTGGGTTGTTTTACCTCTGAACGACACTTCTTTTGCACACAATGGGCTAAATGGCCAGGTTCCAAAATCGAGTTGGGTTGTTTTACCTCTGAGCCACACTTCTTTTGCACGCAAGGGACTAAATGGCCAAGGGATTAAGGATTAAGAGCTCGTTCTCAACAGTATACTGTACACGCTGAGTGACCTCCCATAAAGGCCATCCGTCGTGTTATTTAACGTGCACAGGGTATAGCATACGGAGCCACGGTTTAACATCCTATCCGACGGACGGCGGCCTTACGAAGCCCGTCGATCGCTTCTACTGAACGACGATAGGGTTGGGGTTTAGGGGAGATAAATCTCAATATTGGCCCAGGTGAGAGTCGACCTTGGAAAATAACGAGTGATAGTAAAGACGACTAATAGTAGGTAACAGTAAGAACGAGTGAAATATTAAATATTCAGCCAATTTTTATGGGCATATATGGTCCTATTTCTATTTCTTTATTTCCAGAATTACATTTCCCATAATTCGTAGGGGAAAGTAAATATAAAGAAATAATAGTTTCATAATTCTCACTAAAAAAAACTCTAAAACGCAAACGTTAATTCAGAAGTTCTAGTTGTGCTTCTGGCAACAACTGGTGGAGACTGCCAAAAAAAAGTCTCGAAATCGCTTTCTAAAATCGGCCACTGTTAGAACTAAATCTTGCAGCAGCTTGTTGCTATGGCAATGCTTTCAAATTCTATAAACGCACACACACAGCCATAAAAGATGAAGCGAATACTAGAAGCTGTTTGATCAAACAGAAAAAAATAAAAAAAAAAAATTAATTTTTTTTGGAATGGGCGAAAGTATTCGTTATTCTCGATCTTTCTCATAAACTTCCGCTCACACGGTGGGTTACTGTCACGAATTCTTTACCCCCCCCCCCCCTCATCACCGGACCCGAACTGCTCTCTCGATAAGTTTTTTTTTAGCAGATATACGGTCCCTTGTGTAATCCATCCTGTACCTCGAATCAGTTAATTAAAAGGTAAGCCCCGTTTGCCACCGTGCATCACCTACCCCCACCGTGGGTCATTCTACGGAGTCGTAACAAGCTCACGGTGATTTGGAGGGTCACGCCTCTTGGAGGGGGGGGGGGAAGCGAGGCAGGAGATGGCAGAAACGCGGGAAAAAGAAAATGACGTGATCACGTGTAACTGATCACGTTGTCTGTCCTCCAATCACGTTCTACTACTTCACCTGTTGAAACCTTTCCTCGTGGGAGAGGGTGGAGATGAGGGCGGGAGGAGGGGGAGGTAAAGAAGCTCGGAGCAAACGATAGAAAGAAACGAGTGAAGAATGTTAGTGACCTGCGTCGTGTGAGTCGATCGGTTCTGTGGAACAATGCTCGCACGCGAAGGGTGGTCTCGGAGCTCGAGAAAAAGGTAATTTGCATTTTAGAAACATAAGATGGGATTGTTGGCTTTGTTGTTGGGTGAAGAGACGGACGTTCGTCCAATACGAGATGCCAAAAGTTAAAAAAGAAGCTGACAATAATCGACAATGTTCGACTTTTCCGAATTAAAGTCAGTTCGCTGAATAATTTAAGAGCTTGTTCTCAACAGGCTCAATCGATTTTCGTAAGTGTTTAAGAAAAAACTGTACTAGCCGAATTGTTTGCGTTACGATCGACAAATTTCTGTTGTTCTTTTTTAAGAACGAGATCTCACAATTGTACCAATGGAATAGGTCCGTGTGCACGAGAGCCATACACTGTGCACATTAAAGAACACGCTGTCTCCTAACAGCTGTCCAAGTATTCTTCCCCGACCTTCTCTGAGTCCTTGGGTTCATTCGCCATTCAGTCCATTGTGTGCGAAAAGCAGTGTCAGTCAGAGATAAAACAACTGCCCTTTGATGGAAAGAAACGTATCACTCCTATAATGGAAGAAAGAGTCACTCGAACCCGGATATATTTCACTGTTTTACAAGTAAATTTTGATTCACCAATGAAGACGATTCTTTTTAGGATTTCTCTTATTAACTTGCCCAGTTAAGTAGGAGGAGAGGCATTAGAGGCGCATCCGACTCAGCATCATCTTCTATGTGAAAGGGGTCGACCCAGTCGATAGCGCTAGGTTCGTAACTTTACTTTCCCAGGTTTGAGTCCCAGTCTTCCAGTGTTGTGATTTTTCACAGTAGCCCCCTCTTTTTTCCTTAGAATTTTATTAAGTTACGCAAGGGAGCACAAATGGGTTGGATCCGGCATCCGAAGGCCGAAGTCATTCGGATGAGATATCAACGTGTGCAGGAAAACTATATCTTTAAATAAACTAAAAACAGATGGGGGGGGGGGGAAGGGCAAATAATACGAATAATACGAAACGAAGCTGAATGTCGTTCCGATATACATTTTGTTAAAAAAAATATTGAAAAATACTGGTAATATACAGGGTGATTCAAAACTCTTGGGCCAAACTTTAAGGGGTGATAGAACACACCTAAACAAGCACTTTTCGTCATACAATGCATGGTCGGACCTCAAGCGGTGAAGCGTTAGGGGTTAGCAGTTACTGTGTCAGGAGATGAAGAAACACAAGAAGGACAGAAGAGGTTTGAAACAATTGCAGAAATTACAGAACAGAAAGTACAGAATTTTATTGAACAAATTACAGAAACTGTTCAAAAGAGCGACCGCCAACAGTAATGCAGGCTTCACACCTTCGACGTAGTGATTGGTGTAGATGGGCGAAAACACCAGGTACAGTCTTTGGGCTTCCCTCGCATTCTCGTCCGCAGCTCCGTACGTGAAATGCATGTCCGCCTTCTCCTGATTCGTGAAACAATCCGTCCGTTCTGCAATCCACAGTAGAAATGACGACGAGTGCAAAAACCAGCGCTTATAAGTGTTCACTGGAAAGCGCCCTCTAGCGTTTCACCGCTTGAGTTCCGACCATGCATTGTATGACGAAAAGTGCTTGTTTAGGAGTGTTCTATCACCCCTTAAAGTTTGGCCCAAGAGTTTTGAATCACCCTGTATAAAATTAGTTAAACTCACGTCAAAAGTTTTGCGACAAACGTATGTCCATTGATACTTCATCTCATCGATAGGTTAGTTCATTCACAGCTTTCCACCAATCCCGCCACGAGAACGTCTATTAATAACTTCATTCAAGCTTTTCACCTTACTACTCGCAACGTACAGTCGCTCAAAAAAGTATCCGAACACTATGGTTGATTACAGAATTCAGAAAAAATATCTGGCAGCGATTTTTTTAGAAATTAGTGATCTGGCAACCTTCGTGTCACGTGATTACAGAATTCAGGAAAAATATCTGGAGCGTGTACAGCAACTGTACACGCTCCAGTTACCGTTCACAGCAAACTGGATTTTTTTAGAAATTAGTGATCTGGCAACACGAAGGTTGCCAGATCACATAATTTCGAAAAAAAAAAACCTTGCCAGATATTTTTTTCTGAATTTTGTACTCAATCATAGCGTCCGGATATTTTTTTGAGCGACTGTACTACTCCATCATCATCACAAGGTAGGCAACGACAGCACCTCCAAAAATTTCGGACATTTTTCGAGGGATCACTGCCGACCCACAGAAGCTAGGAACCCGATCTCCAATAGGGTTAGAAGTAAGCGGAACCACCATTCCAAATTTGGAACCTATCACTCAAGTACCTGCAAAGCCAGAGGGAAACTGCCAATTTCTGCCACCGTTGACGTCACACGTGTCCCCCCCCCACCCGCCCATTCGTTCGCCTGGAATTGCAGCTATTATATAATATGATACTAGCTATACCCCGCGAAAAGTTCGGTGCGAAACATCAGTCCATTGATAACTTTTCTTGTTATCATCTTTCAACTCTCCATCGATGTAGCCCCCAGAAATTTCGGACACTTTTAGAGGGATTAATCCCAATCCATGCCAACTACGAACTAGATCTCTAAACCCAATACAACAAGACTCAGTGGGACCATCACACCGAATTTCGGAGCAATCGATCAAGTATCTGCAGAATCACGAGACGCTGGAATCTTCCAGCAACCAATGACGTCACTGCTGACGTAAAAGAAATACGTATCCGCTCAGCCTCCCGTTTATTCCGTTTGGAACACGGCTATTATATAATACGATTTTTTTTTCGCCTCCGTTCAGGTTACTAACGTCCTCAGAGGATCCGTATTTGTTTGTTAGGGGTTTAGTGTACAGTCGCTCAAAAAATATTCGAACACCATGGTTGATTAGAGAATAACGAAAAAAATATCTGTCAACGACTTTTTTTTAGAAATTAGTGAACTGGCAACCTTCGTGTCACGTGACACGAAGGTTGCCAGATATTTTTTGGGCGACTGTACACCGGCCTGTATGCTGCTATTTATTGTAAAGAAAACGCTGCACATGTTGATGGAAGAATCCTCATCTTATGCTTAATTGTTGTAAAAAAACACTTTTCCTTTGAATGAAAGCTCCCACTCAGCCCCCGATCCTACTACATACACCGGCCACTGAATTAGAAACCTTTATTCAATACCGAGTTGGACCTCCTTTAACCCGAATTATAGCACGTATGCGGTTTGGCATAGATTCCGCATGGTGTTGGAGTGCCTTTATGTCTCCAGCATACCAAGCATTCACCAGACAATTCTTTAACTGGCTCGGATTTGACGGAAGATGACTTTGCTTCCTGATCTGGTTTTTTAACATGTCCCATACATTCTTAATGGGGTTCAGATCTGGGCTTTATGGTGGCCAGGAAAAATGGTGGAAGTCACTGTCATGTTCGCTGAACCACTGCTGAAGACATCTTGTGTGATGGATAGTAGCATTGTCGTCCATGAAACAGTCATCACCTGGCTGGATAAGAAATCAACATTGCAGGATGGACTTGATCGGCAACAATGTTCAGATAATCCTTGGAGGACACCCGATTTTCCAGCAATATCAGGGGACCCCTTTCGTACCAACAGAGGTGCCCCATGCCATGACACCGCCTCCAGAACCTTGAGTTGTGTTTACAAGGCAAGTTGGGTCCATTGCATCATGGGGCTCCCGCCAAACTCTCTGCCTACTGTCGGTACAGAACAAAGTGTACCGCGACTCGCCGGACCACATGACTTTTTCCCAATCTTCCAGTGTCCAGTCACGTGTTCCTGACACCTCTGTAGACGAACTTTCCGGTTCTTCAGAGAAATCAGTGGTTTCCGTATAGGTATGCGACTGCTAATACCGATCCTCTTCAATTCCCTGCGCATAGTAGGGGCGGGGGTGGCTCAGTCGGTAGCGCGCCAGGCTCGTAATCTGTTGTCCCCAGGTTCGAGTCCCAGCTGGGTCGGCGTTGAGATTTATCTCCGCAAAATTCCCCACCCTGCCCACGGTCAGTAGGGGACACCGATGGGCTTGGAAAGGCCGCCGTCCGTCGGATGGGACGTTAAGCCGTGGCACCGTGTGCGGGAGAGCCATACCCTGTGCACGTTAAAGAACACGCTGGATGACCTTGACGGGAGGCTACCATATGTTTCCCAACATCTGTTCCAGTGGGTCCCCTCCCCCAACCTTCTCTGAGCCTTCGGGGTCCATGTGACCTGGCCATTTAGCCCATGGTGTGGAAAAAAGTGCCGCTCAGAGGTAAAACAACTCAACCTTGCGCATAGTTCGCTGAGATATGAGTCTGGAACAGCCTTCAATGAATGCTTCGGTCAATTGCTGCACACAGGAAGTCCTGTTTCTCCGTACAAACCTTCTCAAACGACTGCGATCTCGTTCCTGACAGTTTGTCGTCGCGCCACACTTTCACCTCTCAGATAAGCAATGTGGGTTTAAATTTTTAATAAGCAATGTGGTTTTTTAAGCTCTGCTGTTTTTAAAATCGTCGCTCCAACCAGACGGGCACCCACAATAAACCCTTTATTGAACCCCAAAAGATCCTTTGTTTTTTCCCATTGTGATCAACACATTGTCATGATTACTAACAAAAAACAGTCTTAAATAGTTGCATAGATCACATGGTGATGCACGTCGTGACTACCTATTTTGCATATACGCTGCGGAAATGACGTTTACGTACATCTGCATGAAGGTTTCTAATTCAGTGACCGGTGTATGTACTTCAACGCTGCCCAGTGTCTGAGATCCTTCTAACCTGGGCCTTTAGTCCACTGCATAGAAACAATAGACAATTTTTAAAGTGAAAATATAAGAGTAAAAAGTAAAAGAAAAGTATTTGATACTTCAATAAAATGTGTATAATACGGCAGACTAAAGTATTCGTAAAGTAGCTTAGTTTCCGGATCTGTTAAATATGCATTTTATCTCATGAATAAGATTAGCATACCTATCACCGTCAACAATTGTACTTAACAAAGGAATGTGAATACAATGATTTCGGAAACAATACACCTACGCCAACAATCTAACACACGACCTAACAAACAAATGCGGGCTGAACTTTCTTCCTAACTGGTTCGTTTTTGTTATGAGGATATAAATCCCGCCAAAGTAAACACTTTCGTGTAAATTTAACCGCCAATTTTCGCAATTTTGCCAAAGAGGACAAACACAATTAACCTTTTCTAACTCGTCAAACAAAGTAACAAAAAAAAAAATCATTAAAACTACAACTTCCATCCAGATAAAAGTGTTACGTCACAATTATATAGAAATCTCATAGATCGTCCCCAGTTGGGGTGAAGGTCACGCAAGTGTATCGGCACGTTCACCCGGCGGCCAGTGCATGCCTACTGCCTTACGTGACTTCCTTGACCATCGGCGAATCTCGCGCAGCATCTGGAGGAATGTCAAGTTTCCTCCGAAGATGGAAAACACCAGCCTTACCGATCCTCGTGCGTCGATGACCTTATTTCTCGGCAAGCATAGTAAGCATCGACCATTCTTGCGTCATTTCATGAAAAACTATAAGCCATTATTAAACATTGCTATGTGTTGGGATGTTTTACCTCTGAGGGAACTTTTTGCCCACAATGGGCTAAATGGACAGGTCACAAGGACCCTGAGGGCTCAGAGAAAGTTGGGGGAGGGGACCTATTGGATAGCTGTTGGAGATAGAGGGCAGCCTCCCGTCAAGACCATCCATCGTGTTCTTTAATATGCACATCGGATGGGACGTTAAGCTGTGGTTCTCATTCACACGGCGCCACGGCTTAACGTCCCATACGATGGACGGTGGCCTTTCCAAGCCCATCGGTGTCCCCTACAGACAGAGGGCAGGGCGTGGAGTTTTGCGGAGATAAATCTCAACGCTGGCCCCAGGCGTGACTCGACAAGTTACATGGCAGGTGGTGTGTGTGTGTGGGGGGGGGGGGAAGCAGCGAGGTTGAGCAGAAAATATTTCGTACTGTTTATGACAATTGCAAAAAAAAAGATAGTGGCGGATGCAGGAAAATTTGACACGGAGAATCTACACTGGTTTCCATAAATTTAAGGAAAAATGAGAAATATCGCGATAATTCACCAAAAAATTTTGCGAACTTCACCAAACTTGTTCATGTAACCAGTAAAGTAATGCCGAGTGAGCATATTGTATGCAAATTAGTTTAGATTGCGTCAATTTGCGTAATCGGATAGTAGGATAAAAACGGGTGTTTTGGAGTGGATCGTTATTTTGTGTTGTAAATGTGAGTAAAAAAAAATAAAAAAAATAAATACCCCCTCAAGCAGCTGCTTGCCACAGAGGTCTGACAGAAGCCTGTCAGTTTATATGCCATAGTGGAAGGTCTGAGAGGATGGCAGGACCTCAGCAGAAAAACGACACATACATCCATGCCTTATGAAATTCGAAATAGCCTTTTTGTAGGAATGACCTCGAGACATCATTTGCTAAATGAACTGCGGTGGAGAGCTATTGGCCGGCTCGAAGCAGGCCAAAGTCAGTTAGACGTGGCACGATGGCTGAATGTGAGTCCTTCTGTTGTCCACAGATTGTGTAGTCAATTTCTTAGCACGGATTCCGCGTCTCGGAGGTATAGCCGAGGAAGGGCTAGAGTTACGATCGCTGTAGAAGACCGATATCTGCGATAAACAGCACGAAGGAGCTACGATCCTCTCTTGCAACAGCCACTGGGAGGGTTGTATCAGCTTCTACTGTGTGTAGGTTTCATGAGGGAGGTCTGTACGCTAGAAGGCCAGTAATTTGTATACCAGTCACGTCACAAGAGAGAGCGGTTGAATTGGGCACGCACTCATGTTAACTGGACAGAAGAGCAATGGAGGTCCGTACTTTTCACAGATGAGTCCAGATATTGCTTGCAGAGTGATTCCAGACATTGATATGGAGAGAACGAGATACCCGCTATCATCCCAGTAACATCTGTTAAAGAGAAAGTTACGGCGGAGGTAGCGTGTGTGTTTGGGGTGGCATTTTCTTAGGTGGACGCACAGACCTCTATGTGTTGTCGAGTGGGAACTTCAATGCTCAAAGGTATAGAGATAACATCCTGGACCCTTAGGTACGTCCTTACGCTGGTGCAATAGGTGAAACATTCGTCTTACAAGACGTTAACGCTCGTCCACACAGAACTCGACTAGTGGAACAATATATTCAAGAGGAAACCATTGTATGCATGGAGTGGCCAGCTCGATCTTCCGACCTAAATCCGATTGATCATGTGTGGATTGGATTGGATTACCTCTGAGCGGCACTTTTTTGCACACCATGGGCTAAATGGCCAGGCCACAAGGACCCCGAAGGCTCAGAGAAGGTTGGGGGAGGGGACCCACTAGAACAGCTGTTGGGAGACAGATGGTAGCCTCCCGTCAAGGCCATCCAGCGTGTTCTTTAACATGCACAGGGTATGGCTCTCCCGCACACGGGGCCACGGCTTAACGTCTCATCCGACGGACGGCGGCCTTTTGAAGCCCATCGGTGTCCCCTACTGACCGTGGGCAGGGCGGGGAAATTTTGCGGAGATAAATCTCAACGCAAACCCAGCTGGGACTCGAACCTGGGAACTACAGATTACGAGCCTGGCGCGCTACCGACTGAGCCACCCCCGCCGCTATCATGTGTGGTATGCTCTAGGGAGACGTGTTGCTACCACTCTCAACCCGCCACTTAAAACAAAGAGAGAGCTTTTTACAGTTTTAAAGGAACAATGGTCGTTACTTCCTACTGAGCTGATTCACAACATCATAAACAGCATGGAACATCACTGTCGTGCCTGCACTGCTGTAAGGGGTGACCACACTCCTTATTAAAGAACTTTGCCCATTGCATTCTGACACCTTATTTTTGGACAAGTTCCTGTAAGAGTTATTTTTTGACGAAAATGTTTCTAGTGTAAATATTTTAAGCCAGTCTGAAACTAGCATTGTACTTGATGTTTTTATCAAATTTTATTAAAATCATTCATATAGTTTTTTGTTTATCATAATTTTTCTGAGTTTTCCTTAATTTATGGAAACCAGTGTATATTCAAAAAACCTAGTGGTTTTTCATTGTGAGCGAAGGAACGAATCCTGATAAGCAATTTGATAAATTTTAAATAGATAGGGCAATTGCCCGGATGCAGCCTCTCCGATATCCACTACTGGTTCACGCCATTATGCTTTGCAGTGTGGCCAACAGGTAAACGACTCTTTCGTTAATCCCAGAGTCTGCTTATTAAAACATTAACTACATTTTTACCACTTCAAGATTCGTAAGGTTACGTTCATGGGCAAAAGAGACATTTCCTTAAACCCCCATCCTCGAGACATTTTCTTAACCCTCCCATCCTCGAGACATTTCCTTAACCGTCCCATCCTCGAGACATTTCCTTAACCGCCCCATCCTCGAGACGTTTCCTTAACCTCCCCATCCTCGAGACATTTCCTAACCGCCCCATCCTCGAGATATTCCCTTAACCCCACTTCTCGAGACATTTCCTTAACCCCCCCCCCTCCTCGAGACATTTCCTTAACCCCTTCCTCGAGACATTTCCTTAATTCTCCCTCCTCGAGATATTTCCTTTTTCCCAATATTTCCCAATATTTGCCCAATATTTCCATAATCCCCCTCCTCGAGACATTTGCTTAATCCCCCCCCCTTCTCGAGACATTTCCTTAATCCCCCCCCCTCCACCTCCACCTCCCAGCCTTGAATTTCACAAATACCAGCTGTCTGTGTCCGAGTGGTTAGCGTGCTTGGCCTACTGATTAAAGGGCCCTGGGTTCGAGCCCCGGGTAAGGCATGGATGTTTGTGATGCGTTTTCTGCTGAGGTCTCGCCTTCCTCACAGACCTTCTTCTCTATGGTGTAAAAATTGACAGGCTCCTGTCAGACCTTCGTGGCAAGCAGTTGTTTGGGAAGTTGGGGGGATGGTATTTATTTATTTTAATTGTTCTATTTCCTATATGATACATTAATCAATAAATAACAAAAACTGTTAACTTGAAAATCGGTTTTTGTCATTTCCCATTAAACATTTTTTACTCTTTTAACGCCCCCTTTTCTAGACTGAAATGAGTTAATGTGATAACGACGAATATCAGTGTAGGTCTCTTAAGGGGGTCTTAGAGGGGTTTGCCCCCCCCCCCCCCCCAATGGCTAAGAGAGGATAGAGAAAGAATTATAGTAGTTCAAACGTTCCAATGAGTTCTGTTTTCGACAGTTGTAGGTTGTCGAAAGACCACCTTCCCTCCCCTCCAAGGAAATGCTCCTTTTAATCGCCACTGCGAATAACAGGGAGTTGTTATTCGCAGTGATCGTTGTCTCCATTTCCTCCCAAGACTGAGTATCAGTAGTAGAACATATTATGGCCTTTAAAACTGTCTCGTTATCATTCCTATGAAAAAAAAATGGTCACAAAATAATTTGAAATAACGATTCTGAATGTCGTGAATTCTTTTCGTTCATAGAAGTGAGAAGAATTTTTCCTCTCAACTAAGAGCGTCTGATCTGGCTGCACTCGCCTTATCCTACTTTTTGCAGTCTGTTCACATCCTTTCTACCCCCCCTCCCCCTATGAGAGGTCAATCACATTGACAGTTTCCGCCTTTGCCCAAATGTCCCCCCCCGCCACCCTCCCATTCATCACACATCTCTCGTTCGTACGTGACGGCCTCGTGTGATTCCACCTCCCTGGGATATGACATCGCGGATGTGATAAAAGTTAGGCCTTGGCAGTCATCCAATCAGATCAGAGCATCTCGCACCTTCTTCTTCCTACGAGAGGGAAGAAGATTTCTCCTCCGTTATCCTCTTTTATTCGCAAAAGGGATGGCGAACTGTCACTCTATGTATCGGGAGGGGGGGGGGGGGTGAGAAGGGGAGGGAAGAAAACTCTCTTTCGCTCTCTTCCCTGAGAAAAATTTTATCGTCGTGTCTTCAAATATGGACATTGCCATTTAATTTCCATATTTGGAAGGAAGTACAACATCCATATTGAGTATTTCGAAAAAGGAGGGGGGGGGGAGCTATTTCCTGGGTGGCGTCTCACATTTGTTTCCAGAGGAGGGGGGGGGGGGTGCCACTCGCTCACTTCAATTCTATAGGATATATGACTGTGAGTTACCATAATTCATTTTATGTACATTTCACTCAATCCTCTTAAGTATTTCCAGAATGGGGTTAGCCACATCGTTTTTTCCCTCCTTAGAGACTCCAGCGGGTTGCGATTGCATTTGTACACAGAATATCTCTATCCTTCTTCTCCACCCCCTCACCGAAGTATCCCTGGTCGTGCACGAGGACGCAGTCAGACGAGGAGGAAGAAGACGAAGACGGGCATTTGTCATAACGGCACGTGCGTCTGATGATGGCCGAAGATGGACGCACGAGATTAGAAACCCGTGGTGTCTGCCGGAGAGGCAGTGTGCGATTCGCTCGCTGTGACGCCCCTCCGCGAGCTGTTTAAAGGATTGGAGACGATGATGAGAGTGACACACGACGACGTCGCGTGCTGCATCACGGAGGGTGAAGAGAGAGAAAAAAATGCGTGATGGTGTGTATTGCATTACGATGAATGAAGCGCGAGGACCGAGATGATTGACATCTGGGACTGGGCTTTAAGAGTGGGAGGGTATAGTAAGGAATGAGGCGATGGGGGGGGGGAAACAAAGCGCCTTTTCGTCAAAGCGCATTGTCTGATGGCAATGAGGAAAGAATTGGGCAGAAGCGTAAAAAAAAAACTCGCGAGATTGGGAAAAAAATAGCCGAGAGCAGCGGGACATGATGATGGACAGATGGAGACAATGAACAGACAGGCGAATTAGTTGACTTTCTCTGTTATGTTTCGCTCAGAGTTGACATGGTTTTTTTTTTGTTGTGCGGGGAAAAGGAGAGCTTCCAAACAATGGAAAGTAGGAACATCTTGTTTGTTATTGGCATTATTATATTCACGAATGCATTATTAGATTATTATTGGCTCAAACAACGGAACTTTATCTTTTTATAAGACCATTGGTTCTCAGGAAATATTTTCTCGTGGCCGCATTACCTACCACGAGGAATTAACTGTGACCGCATTAAAAAAACTGAATGAAATGCTAAGCATGTCGGTACAGACTTGTAAGGAAAACTTATAAGAGCACGGGAAAAAAAATTGTTTGAGATTATATAAAAACTTTTAATTTTTCACTTTTAATACTTAAAGAGTCACTCATCATCAAATATTCACAAGCTGTGTACGGCCACCATACTTTATATGTCTTTGGTTCAAGGAAAGGCTTTCGTAATAAAATAACGAATAAGTTTGAATATATATTGATGCGATTTTTTTAAAAATGTTTCTTTTTGCGGAGAATTTATATGATAAATAAAAAGTATCATTAATGTCCTTTTTATATCAATTGTTGAAATTTTCTGGTGTTCGCACATGAGAATCATTGTACAATCGCTCAAATAAACATCCGAACATTATGGTTGATTACAGAATTCAGAAAAAGCATCTGGCAACATTTTTTTTTAGAAATCAGTGATCTGGCAACCTTTGTGTAAGGTTGCCAGATCACTAATTTCTAAAAAAAAAACGTTGCCAGATATTTTTTCTGAATTCTGTAATAAACCATAATGTTCGGATATTTTTTTGAGTGATTGTACATAAATGATTAGCTCTCTAGGAGCACTGTAAAATTACTGTGAAATAATTAATTTGTATGATGGATTTAAGCCGTCACGTGGCCGAGTGGTTACCGCGCTTGGTTACTGTTCTAAGGGACCTGGGTTCGAGCCCCGGGTAAGGCATGGATGTATGTGTCGTTTTTCTGCTGAGGTCCTGCCATCCTCGCAGACCTTCTACTATGGCATATAAACTGACAGGCTCCTGTCAGACCTCTGTGGCAAGCAGCTGCTTGAGGGAGTATTTATGATGGATATAGAATTTTTTTATTCATAACAAAAACCAAAAAGGTTTCTTAATGACTAAGTCATAAGGACACAAAGCTGGGTAGGGAAAGTAGGACACACTGGACAGTTGTTAGGAATGCGGATCAATGCTTCATCTGACGGACGGACACCTTTTGAACCCATCGATTGTCCCACTTCTCACCGAGGGTAGAAGGGAATTAGCCGAAAAAATCTTTACGTAGTCACAGTGGGAATTACAACTTGGTAATATCAGACTGAGAACCTTGGATGCTAATTGACTGAGCTAAACCCTATCCGTTGCCTTGGCGACACACAATAACCAGTCAATAACTATATTTTATTTACCGTATTTGGCAACTAGATTTTTAAATAACCTCGATTCAAAATTTGGAACAACTCTTGAGTTAATAGTTTGAATTGTTTTGCAACTTTGTGCAATCTTTTTACCTCAGCTACTTCTGGTGATGCATGGGGCGGGGGTGGCTCAGTCGGTAGCGCGCCAGGCTCGTAATCTGTAGTTCCCAGATTCGAGTCCCAGCTGGGTCAGCGTTGAGATTTATCTCCGCAAAATTCCCCGCCCTGCCCACGCTCAGTAGGAGACACCGATGGGCTTGGAAAGGCCGCCGTCCGTCGGATGGGACGTTAAGCCGTGGTCCCGTGTGCGGGAGAGCCATACCCTGTGCACGTTAAAGAACACGCTGGATGGCCTTGATCTGTCTTCCAACAGTTGTTCCAGTGGGTCCCCTCCCCCAACCTTCTCTGAGCCTTCGGGGTCCATGTGACCTGGCCATTTAGCCCATGGTGTGCAAAAAAGTGCCGCTCAGAGGTAAAACAACCCAATCCAACTCTGGTGATGCATTCAGATTAATATTTTTTATTATATGTTATTTTTCCTTAAAGTCAAAACTATGGTATTATTTTTTTTCTTCTAATATCTGGACGGGCAATGAATTTGTTCTTTGGTGTTGAACATTTAAACAATTATAGTTTTGGTTTATTTTCTCGTTTTAATTTTTACGTTTTTAAGGAAAATATTTTATGCTTTGTGACTCTTTCATGTGTATAAGATTTCTGCCTTTCCTTTCGGATATTGAGAATAAATCATTTACTCTTATTAAATAAATTGAGGTAGCTTCTAAGACCAACTAGTATTTACATCAGTGACGGAGGGTCACAACGGAGACTATGAGACTGCGCAGTTGAACTTTGATAGTGTTCACAGATCATGGGTTGCTTAATAGGTCAGTGACCTCTGAACTCCGGGAACTGCCAGTCTCATATTAATCATCACGTCGGAACAAATATGAAAAGGAAGCACGATGTGATCATTATCATCAAGTATTTCTCATCAGGTCAAATGAATTCATCTAATCGTGGGAATCATTTAGAAGGCGTGGGTATGCGTTTGGGTGGGGGGGGATAGATCATTCATACCCTACTCATTGGATAGGACTGGCTCATTCGGTAGTGCGACAGGCTCATAATCTGTAGTTCCCAGATCCGAGTCCTAAATGTGCCTGCCTTGTTTTATTATCTTCGCTAAACCCGCACGTGCACACGGAGCCACGTTAACCCGTGGCTATACACTTACACGTTAAAGAACACACTGGATGGCCTCGACGGGAGGCTACCATCTGTCTCCTAATAGCTGTCCAGTGAGTCTCCTCCCCCAAAACCTCTCCTAACCCTTGGGATCCTTGTAACCTCACCATTTAGGCCATGGTGTGCATGGTTCCACGTGTGAAGAGCCATACCCTGTGCACGTTAAAGAACACACTGGATGGCCTTGACGGGAGGCTACCATCTGTCTCCTAATAGCTGTCCAGTGGGTCTCTTCCCCCAAAACCTCTCCTAGCCCTTGGGATCCTTGTAACCTGACCATTTAGACCATAGTGTGCATGGTTCCACGTGCGGAGAGCCATACCCTGTGCACGTTAAAGAACACACTGGATGGCCTCGACGGGAGACTACCATCTGTCTCCTAATAGCTGTCCAGTGGGTCTCCTCCCCCAAAACCTCTCCTAGCCCTTGGGATCCTTGTAACCTGACCATTTAGACCATGTTGTGCATGGTTCCACGTGCGGGGAGCCATACCCTGTGCACGTTAAAGAACGCACTGGATGGCCTTGACGGAAGGCTACCATCTGTCTCCTAATAGCTGTCCAGTGGGTCTCCTCCCCCAAAACCTCTCCTAACCCTTGGGATCCTTGTAACCTGACCATTTAGACCATGGTGTGCATGGTTCCCCGTGTGAAGAGCCATACCCTGTGCACGTTAAAGAACACACTGGATGGCCTTGACGGGAGGCTACCATCTGTCTCCTAATAGCTGTCCAGTGGGTCTCTTCCCCCAAAACCTCTCCTAGCCCTTGGGATCCTTGTAACCTGACCATTTAGACCATAGTGTGTATGGTTCCACGTGCGGAGAGCCATACCCTGTGCACGTTAAAGAACACACTGAATGGCCTCGACGGGAGACTACCATCTGTCTCCTAATAGCTGTCCAGTGGGTCTCCTCCCCCAAAACCTCTCCTAGCCCTTGGGATCCTTGTAACCTGACCATTTAGACCATGTTGTGCATGGTTCCACGTGCGGGGAGCCATACCCTGTGCACGTTAAAGAACACACTGGATGGCCTCGACGGGAGACTACCATCTGTCTCCTAATAGCTGTCCAGTGGGTCTCCTCCCCCAAAACCTCTCCTAGCCCTTGGGATCCTTGTAACCTGACCATTTAGACCATGGTGTGCATGGTTCCACGTGCGGAGACCCATACCCTGTGCACGTTAAAGAACACACTGGATGGCCTCGACGGGAGACTACTATCTGTCTCCTAATAGCTGTCCAGTGGGTCTCCTCCCCCAAAACCTCTCCTAGCCCTTGGAATCCTTATAACCTGACCACTTAGACCATGGTGTGCATGGTTCCACGTGCGGAGAGCCATACCTTGTGCACGTTAAAGAACACCCTGGATGGCCTTGACGGGAGACTACCATCATTCTCCAACAGCTGTTCCAGTTGGTCCCCTCTTCCAACCTTCTCTGAGCCTTCGGAGTCCTGGCCATTTAGCCCATGGTGTGCAAAAAAGTGCCGCGTAGAGATAAAACAACCCAACCATGGTGTGCAAAAAAAAAAGTGCCGCTCAGAGGTTGAACAACTTGACCTGACACTCTTATTTTTAATTTTGACTGAACACAAAATAAATAGCTGGAAAAAAAACATTCTGCTATATTTTTTAGAAACTTATTTATTGAAGTTCCACTTTGCAGTAATTTTATCTGTGAAGGAATTTTAAAGGAAACGACTTCCGCGTGTCCAATTCCAGACGAGAGACATAACTGTCTGGCAACAGACACTGGCAACGGAAACAGCAACACGAATGTTGTTGACTCAACGAAATGAGAACGTGCTTAGTTTAAACAAGCCCGCTTACAGAGGAGCCAAAATGACGCTACTTATGCTCCTTGAAGTTAGGTGCAGCGCCATGGTTGCAAGGATTATTCAACAGTGGCCTAGCATCGTTTTTTTTTAAGTAGACTTCATTATTGTTCATTACGACATCTGCCTGAGAATAAACTCAAAAAATGGCAATCATTATCCACTGCAATAATAGTTTATTATTATGTGCAAAAGGGTTAAATAGCCACTGCTTAAGAATTTAAATTCTTATTGTAACAAGTGTAGAGGAGAGATATTATTGCATAATAATGCTTATTTTCAAATGTTTGTTGGGTTGGGTTGTTTTACCTCTGAGCGGCACTTTTTTGCACACCATGGGCTAAATGGTCAGGTCACATGGACCCCGAAGGCTCAGAGAAGGTTGGGGGAGGGGACCCACTGGAACAGCTGTTGGGAGACAGATGGTAGCCTCCCGTCAAGGCCATCCAGCGTGTTCTTTAACGTGCACAGCATGGCTCTCCCGCACACGGAGCCACGGCTTAACGTCCCATCCGAAGGACGGCGGACCTTTCCAAGCCCATCGGTGTCCCCTACTGACCGTGGGCAGGGCGGGGAATTTTGCGGAGATAAATCTCAACGCTGACCCAGCTGGGACTCGAACCTGGGAACTACAGATTACGAGCCTGGCGCGCTACCGACTGAGCCACCCAGGCCCCCTGAATACCTAGTGAAAAAAACGTTCGTCACAAGAGAGTTTTAGTTCTTGAAAATTTCTTGAAAATTGTGTGCAATATATGTTGAAGAATATTCTCGCCCCAGTTCCGGTTATTACGACGAGGACTTCCGGGGAGTGCGGGGGGGGGGGGGTGACTCAGTCGATATTGCGCCAGGCTCGTAATCTGTAGTTCCCAGGTTCGAGTCCTAGCTGGGGCAGCGTTGAGATTTTTCTCCGTTAAACTCCCACCCTCGGTCAGTAGGAGGGACCGTTGGGCTTGGAAAGGCTGTCTTCCGTCGGATGGGACGTTAAGCCGTAACCCGTGTTCAAGAGTGTCATATTTTGTGCACGCTAAAGAATACGCTAAATGGCCTTCACTGGAGGTACCATCTATTTCCCAACAGCTGTCTAGTGGGTCTCCCCCCCCAAAAAAACTTCTCTGAGCCTCGGGGTCCTTGTGACATGTCCATTTAGCCTATTGTATGCAAAAAAAAAAAGTGCCGCTCAGAGGTAAAACAACCCAACTCTAATGAATAAGAATTGTTTGAGCCACAATATTTTAGGATTTAAATTGTCGAAAGATAACCATTCCTTTCTAGCAAAGTAGAAGTGTTGGAGACTATGAGCCTGCGCAGTTAATACCCAGACAGTTATGAGACTGGCTTTACTTTTACCTTCTCTCTAATTCCTGTCTTTCGTGTTTAGAGTACTGGGAAATACAGTGTGTACAAATGTAGTGGGGACTCACGATAATTTTAAAAATTAACGAAAGGTTATTACTGGAAATGAAAAACGTAGAAAACGTCTGCTTTAATGCATCCAGACAAACTTTCCCAATTAGCTTTTTGTGCTCAGGGTTATAATAATCAAACTGTGAAGAACCTGAACTCGTCGCTTATAGGTAACATTTACACCAAGGAAAACTTTCGGAATTCTGAATCAGTTTTTTTTCCCCCTTTTAGTCATCGAGGATGTTTCCGATAAAAGGCTCCTCTTCATCATCAGTTCGAAAGAAGACAGCGAAATGGAAGACACGAATTGTCATCTCAGTCGGAAAAGACGAGGAAGAAGAAAGGGGATTCTTTCAATAGATGGATCCATCATCTACGCCTCTTCCATTCTTACCGCCTCTCGAATACAAAAAGAGATCTTGATGTTCCTCTTACAGACTCAACGGAGACGCGCATTGAAGGTGAGTGGAAATGTCTCGTGGGCAGCGAGTGCGGAGTGAATGGATGTCTCTATAGTTCTTGGATGGGGGTGACACGCAGAGGGGGAAAGAGAAGAAAGAGCTATCATACACTTCAACACCACCACCAACGGAAAAGAAATTACTTCTGATATTTGTTTTTTAAAATCCATCCCTTTTAGATCTCGCCTAAGAAATAAATACTTTGTGTTTTAAATCCCTTTAATTTTTTATTTACTTACTGGTGATTTATATTAATGAAAAAGACTTTTTTAAACTATTAAAATTTACTCCTCGAACAGCTGCTGCTTGCTACAAACGTCTGAAAGGATTCTCTCGATACAATTCGACATAGAAGAGATGCGTCAACAAGACCTCAGCAGAAAGACAACAGAAGAAACTTCCAGTCCTTATCCGAGACTCTAACCCAGTGCTTGGGGCGGGGGTGGCTCAGTCGGTAGCGCGCCAGGCTCGTAATCTGTAGTTCCCAGGTTCGAGTCCCAGCTGGGTCAGCGTTGAGATTTATCTCCGCAAAATTCCCCTCCCTGCTCACGGTCAGTAGGGGACACCGATGGGCTTGGAAAGGCCGCCGTCCGTCGGATGGGACGTTAAGCCGTGGCCCCGTGTGTGGGAAAGCCATACCCTGTGCACGTTAAAGAACACGCTGGATGGCCTTGACGGGAGGATACCATCTGTCTCCCAACAGCTGTTCCAGTGAGTCCCCTCCCCCAACCTTCTCTGAGCCTTCGGGGTCCATGTGACCTGGCCATTTAGCCCATGGAGTGCAAACAAGTGCCGCTCAGAGGTAAAACAACCCAACCCAGTGCTCATTGACTTGCATCCAGGTACCACGAAGATACTTTTAAAGACTTCCCGTGTCTCAGCAAAACTATAAAATTCTTTTGAACTTTGTTTTGGGAGTAGTCCTTATTAGTTCTCTGAGTTTTTGTTTTGGATTGGATTGCTTTACTTCTGAGTGGCATTTTTTTTAACCCCCACACAATAAGCTAAATGATCGTGTCACAAAGACCCCAAGGGCTAAGAGTTAAGAAGGACGCATTTGAACAGCTTTTAGAAAATAAACGTAAGCTTCTCGTCAAGGGCATCTAGTGTCCTTTTCATACTTCTACAGGATATATTGGATTGTTTTAACTCTGAGCGGCACTTTTTTGCACACAATGGACTAAATGGCCAGGTCATAATGTCCTCAAAGGCTCAGAGAAGGTTGGGGGAGGGGTCCTCACTGGACAGTTGTTGGGAGACATATGGTAGTCTCCCTTCAAGCCATCCATTGTATTCTTTAAATTGCACTGGGTATGGCTGTCACGCATACGGACCACGGCTTAACATCCAATCCGACAGACGGCAACTTTACAAGCCCATCGGTGTCCCCTACTGACCTTGGGCAGGGCGGGGAGTTTTGCGGAGACAAATATCAATGCTGGCACAGTTGAGATTCTAACCCGGACAATGCAGATTATGAGCATGGCGCGTTATCAAATGACCTAACCTCCCTCTGCAGTGTTGGGTGTAAATCACATTTAGACGGAATCATGACTTAATATCTCATCCAACGGACAGCAGGGCAGAAAATCTGAAAGCACACACAGTGATTCTTTTGTGTGATAGCTAAAACAGTCACTAGGGTAGGAACAAGTCACTCAACTTATAACCTTTGGCGGAAAAAACAAGAAATGTTTTAAAAAGAAAATTCTGTCGATAAATTCATGCATTTGTAGAGCTAAGAACAATGGAGAAAAATGCATTTGTCACCGTATCAACTGAGTTAGGGTCGCATTAAGTTAATGATCGGAAGCGAATCGTGTCCAGTTTCTCTAACATCTTTTTTCCTCTTGCGATGTCGTCTTTTCTTTTCACGGAATGTTTCTCCTTCTGCTTTAAGAAAAATCAGATCTCAATGTTTTGTGCACGACAAACAAATGACGCTCACTTTACACATTACGAATCGCTGATCTCCGAGGGAAGGAATGGAGTTGGAAGCGGGGGTGAGCAGAAATCACGAACTAAGATGCCATTTTTTACGGACAGAAACTGCCTACTCTTCGTTCCGTCTTTTCGATAAACGTTTTTTCAAACATCACTCAACTATGAGTGTAGAAAAAAAATATCCTTTTTCAAATGTTCGATATTTAGTTTCAGGGAAATAGGCCAAGTTGAGATGAAGGAATTACGAAAGAAGTGAGGGGGGGGGGGGTGAAAAGAGAGATGTGTGAGGAGTGACAAGATGCAATATCAACAAAGAATTAAATTCGAAATCCGAATTTAAATGCGACTCGTGCACCGTCTTGGGGTCGCTTCCGTTTCTCATTCGTACCCTCCCCCTTTCTTTCAACTCCGCCTCCCCCCCCCCCCTTACCCTTAATGCATTTCAAACAGCCTCCAGAGGCACTGGATTTCTAAAGAGATGGATGCAGCTGAGCTTGAAAACTACTAGTGATGTTGTTGTTGTTGCCATAGATACAAGCGATATTCATGATAAGATGTGTATGGGTGGGGGGGGGGGCGGAAAGGGTAGCGAATGTTAGGGAATATATGCAGCTATTCATCGAAAATAGGGTTTGTGTTCCGACCAGGAATATATTATGTGAGTTTCTTGGTTCCGATTTCGCTCCTGTGGGAAATGAACATCCAAAATAGACCTCGTCTTCCTATTATTTGCATCTTCTTTGAAAGGTAAGGAAATTTCGATTATCCAAATATTGCTTGAAGAAACAACAACGATGTTCTGGTACTCAATCAGTCATCTTCAAACATCTGTCCTGAATAATGTCAATATTGTGTTGGATTCGTAGATTTGTCCTGCTACAGAAAAAAAAAAACATTTATGCAGAATCTATATTTATGTCTGCGTTTGTATTTAATAGCTTTCATCCCGACATGAAATATTACTTTGTAAGGATTTAAAAGAAAAAACTTATTTCGCAGATCTGTGAATAATAAATATCCTATCAAACTCCGTTATGTACAGTCGCTCAAAAAAGTATCCGAACACTATGGTTGCTTACAGAATTCAGAAAAAATATCTGGCAACGATTTTTTTTAGAAATTAGTGATCTGGCAACTTCGTGTCACATGACACGAAGTTGCATGACAAGTCACATGACACGAAGTTGCCAGATCACTAATTTCTAAAAAAATCGTTGCCAGATATTTTTTCTGAATTCTGTAATCAACCATAGTGTTCGGATACTTTTTTGAGCAATTGTACCAATAATTATGCCAGAGTTGAGATTTATACCCTTTAACCCTCGCCTTGTTCTCGGTCAGAAGGGGACACCGATGTTCTTGGAAATATTGCCGTCCGTCTGATGAGACGATAAGCCGTGGCCCGTGTGCCATGAGAGTCATACTCTGTGCATGTTAAGGAAGACGCTGGATGGCCTTGAAGGGAGGCTACCATCTGTTTCCTAAAAGCTGTCCAGTGGGTTCCCTCCCCCCAACCTTCTCTGAACCTTCGGGGTCTTTGTGACCTGGCCATTTAGCCCATGGTGTGCAAAAACAAAAGTGCCGCTCATAAGCAAAACAACCCAATCAAACTATTTGAAGTTCGACGTCACAAATAGTAGCTGCTGGCTGATTCTTGACAGTTAACAGTTAGCAACATCGTCAGAGACAAATGGTTTTTATCTTCTCGCCACATCTCAGCAATTGACATTCGTTGCCATTGCACATGCATTTGGATGGGGAGGGAACCAGAAGAGCTTAAGAGATTCACCAGAGGAGAAGGAAAGATTCCAATCTCCATCTTCCTCTGCTCCTGGGCTTCCTTTCTTTCCTCAGCTGATCGGCGCCATTAGGAAGTTGGCAAACCATTGATTAGATTTGTTTCTGTTAAGAATAAAATTTTAGACATTTGACGTAGCGGACGAACATTATATTTAATAATTTCGAGAATTTGAAAATAAACATGAACTAACTTCAGTTGGATTATTTTTCTTTGGAGATACACGTCTCTCAATCAACTGTGTTCATTTCCTATTTTATTACATATAATGACGCGGATTTTGGATTGTTTTACCTCTGAGAGGCACTTTTTTGCACACCATGATTAAATGGCCAGGCCACAAGGACCCCGAAGGCTCAGAGAAGGTTGGGGGAGGGGATCCACTGGAACAGCTGTTGGGAGACAGATGGTAGCCTCCCGTCAAGGCCATCCAGCGTGTTCTTTAACGTGCACAGGGTATGGCTCTCCCGCACACGGGGCCACGGCTTGACGTCCCATCCGACGGACGGCGGCCTATTTCAAGCCCATCGGTGTCCCCTATTGACCGTGGGCAGGGCGGGGAAATTTTGCGGAGATAAATCTCAACCCAGCTGGGACTGCGGAGAAAATTTTTGCGGAGATAAATCTCAACCCTCCTGACCCAGCTGGGACTCGAACCTGGGAATTACAGATTACGAGCCTGGCGCGCTACCGACTGAGCCCCCCCCCCCCCCTCATATAATGACGCGGAAATGGCACCTTAAAAATTACCCGCACCAACAGTGTCTACGAGAGTTCAACGACCCTTTTTCTTTTCCTTTCTAAACAATCTACAATTCGTACAGTTTGCCGAAATAAATAAGTGAACTCCTTCCTTACTATATTTTGCTCCACATTAGTTTTTCTTTTTCGTGTACTTCTGCTTAAATATTGTCGGATATTTTTCCTTCTCCTTGCTCGAAATGAAATCAAACGTTCGTAAATTACGATTCATTTATTCACCTTTGATTTACTCTCTTCAGGGATGCATTCGTTAACCGTGCTTCTGTGTTGACACTTGAATTATATAGATAAACACGTTGGCTCTGAGCATTGTTCAAATCACAATGGAACAATAACACTTGCTTCTGTTCTTCCGCATGTACTAGAGACGAGACGCACCTGCCACCAACATTATTAGAATGTAAGAGTGACGTAAACACTTATTCCCAACCATCGAGAGCGAACGCCTAAAAGGAAAAAGGAAAAGCGAATTTAAAAAACCAAAGATAAACAATGAAAGTCTTTATTTCGTAAGAGCATTATTTTCTTGAGTTAAGCGAAAATTTAAAACACATAAAAAAAACAATTTTTTTTTGTGGCGACATTTACGTAAGGAGATCGCTTATCAGCGTCTCGTATTTGGGAAACAAAATTTTGCGAATATGCTGCCATATATTTATTTGTTACGTATTTATTCACATCACGCTTTATTTTGAATCACACTTCACCGATTTTTGCTAGCTGCAGATTTTTATGTGTTCAGGATATATTCTTTGACTTGTTAACCCATTGAACGATACCAGAATGTAAATATGTAACCAAACGTAGCTCTTAGACCCATAAACCACCAGGAAGTTAAACTACAAAATCACATCCCGCACAAGGCGTGCGAAAAAAAAAATCCCTCAAGGAAGAAAAACACAATTGGAAGTAGAGAATAGAATATTTTCAGCAAGTTTGAAAGTTTCTTGTCAGTAGTACACCTGCAATGCATTTAAAAATTTTAAAATTACATTAATATTCAAACTCATACAATGGTAATTAATCCTTTGCTGACAATTTCAAGTAGAAACACCAAAAAACACTCCATATGCATTAACTATCAACTGATTAAAAAAAACTGTTGGGTTGAGTTGTTTTACCTCTGAGCGGCACTTTTTTGCACACCATGGGCTGAATGGCCAGGTCACAAAGACCCCGAAGGCTCAGAGAAGGTTGGGGGAGGGAACCCACTGGAACAGCTGTTGGGAGACAGATGGTAGCCATCTGTTGGGAGACTGATGGTAGCCATCTGTTGGGAGACAGATGGTAGCCAATGTGTTCTTTAACGTGCACCAGGGTATGGCTCTCCCGCACATGACGCCACGGCTTAACGTCCCATCCGACGGACGGCGGCCTTTCCAAGCCCATCGGTGTCCCCTACTGACCGTGGGCAGGGCGGGGAATTTTTCGGAGATAAATCTCAACGCTGACCCAGCTGGGACTCGAACCTGGAAACTGCAGATTACGAGCCAGGCGCGCTACCGACTGAGCCACCCCCTAAAAAAAAAAAACAGTAAACATTATTTCGTATGCAGAACAGGCAGGTACGAAAACATTGAGAGCTTTTTGACCTTGGGGATCGAGCCCAGAACAATGCAAAACAACTACGCTCTCGTATCAGCATTTAGGAGAAGATCCACCATACCCGCCGATGCTAAATAGCTACTTTCTACAACGGTAGAAATATTTTAAAAAATTTTAATGTTCTTTCAATTGTGTGTGTGTGTTTTCTCATTCAATGTGTCTTCATTCAATGTGTGTGTGTGTTTTTTCAATGTGTGTGTCTTCATTCAATGTGTGTGTGTGTTTTTTCGTATCAGTTTGTTGGCGACTTAAAAATAATATTTTGGATATTTACAGCTGCTTTTATTTTCAAGAGTGGTTAGTTTTCCAATGTTAAACCAAGATTTTCTTTCAGGTTGACAATCCAAGTATTTGTTTTCGCATTAAAGTGCATACTTTATTGCTTTATATGTGCATAATTATGATCCAATGATTTCCTAAGAGGAATTACAAAACAAAAATGCATTATTCAAACACACATTGAGCAAGACACGAACACCTCTTACAAGCAAATCCATTTCGTTTCTTTGCGTGGTCAGCACAGCATTGTGGGGGAGAGGGGGAAGGAATGCATCTCCGCTCTATCAACTGCATCAACGAAGAGCTATTTTCAACGACTGCCGAGCCTCAGTGTCCCTCCCTTCCTGATGGTTTACCTACTTAATATCATTTAATAGCGAGATCACTTTTACAGTAGACTGCTTCTGCGAAGCATCGCCTCTGACGTGCAATCCTCATAATCGCAACACACAAATAAACTGGCGGCACCCATCGTTATTCTGCTACGTGCAATTATAAAATTTATCAAAAAAAATTGTATCTATATGGATTGTTTTTTTTTCTTTTACCATATATTTTCTTCTGTCCTCTGAAATTTGATTTCGCTTCTCCTACGAAAATATTTCCTATGTTCCTGCTCTCCTATGCAACCCCCTCCCCACCCCTCCCCCGCCTCCTCCACACTACATTTTATTTACTTCTGAAAAGCTTGAGAGAGAGTGTTTGATAAAAGGGAATCCTTTGATCGTAAAAGAGAGTTAAAAGGAGAAGGAAAAAAATACGCATGTTTACGAAAAAGTAGGCTTAAACCTTTAAACCGATCACCTCCAAATCTAATCTATCCAATCCCCTCCCCCCGAAGTCAGAGAATCATTTGCATAACTTTTAGCCGAGAGCGAAGCAAAATAAAGTAGGGAAAAAAGGGGGAATAAGGAAACTTATTTGTCCATTATTAAGTTCCAACTCTAGAACCGAATGGATCCAAGATCCTCTTTTTCCAAGATCCCCCTGATCGTCCGTTATGCGAGCAAATGCAGCCTCCACTCTTCCACCCTTCAATCTATGGGGATTACTTTACAACTAACCAAAGGATGGGGGGGGGGCGGGAAGAAGAAGAGGAGGAGGAAAGATTCCAATCTCCATCTTCCTCTGCTCCTGGGCTTCCTTTCTTACGACGACGAGCTCTGCAAACCCAACAACAATCGAACGCTCGCCAGTCTTATTCACTCGCTTTCCTCTCCGCTCCCCCCACTCTATGCAACGACTTCCTGCGAAACCGACGCTAAGGGAAGGATGGAGCGAATGGAAGAAGGGAGCAGAGAAAGAGACGGGCAGAAGGAGAGTGTACAGATGGAGCCCTTAATCTCGACATCAGTCGACAATTCGATCGCTTGTGTTGCACGAGGTGGAAGACACACGGCGGCACGCGAACAGAACGTTATCGACGAGACACGAGCACACCGAAATAAGAGGGATGGGGTGGGGGTGGGGTGGGGGGGGCATTTGGAAACGAACGATGGAAGAAAGAGCTTCTTTGAAGTGACGTGAAGTGGGGGTGATGTATTTCTTTATTCTTTCTCTAGTGTAAGAGGATATGTAAATAGATTTAACAATTTCACATTTTCGGTTAATATGCAGTTTATTTTAACGACTCTTCTCATTTGAAGATTAGTGATTTAATTTTTTCTTTCTGTATTTCACAATGGGTTAAATGTCCATGTCTGGAGATTATGGGTTGGAAAAGTACATCCAATTATCTAGATCAGTGGTTCTCAACCTTTTATCCTTCAAGTATCCGCTGGAAATGTGTATGTAACTGGATTACCTCTTGTATAGATAGATAAAATTATAGTTATGTATAATAATGCTAACTTAGCGACTTTGTTACTAGATCTAGCTACTTTTGAGCTCTCATGGCGTACCCCAAAAAATTTTACCGCGCATCCCACGTTGAGAACCCCTGGTGTAGATCATTCGTTGTATCCTTTGGCGGGCAGAGAGTGCACTATGAGAACAAGTCCCATCCAACGGATCAAATTGGATGTTTTCTGACCGAAAAAGGCTTGGAAGGACCACCGTCTATCAGATGGCACGTAAAACGGTGGACCGTATACAGGAGAGTCATACCCGTGCACGTTACTGGATATCTTGACGGGAGGTTACCATCTGTTTCCTAACAGCTACCCTTCACCAACCTTCGGGGCGAGGATGGCTCAGTCGGTAGCCTGCCAGGCTCGTAATCGGAGTTCCCAGATTCGAGTCCCAGCTGGGCCAGCGTCGAGATTTATCTCCGCAAAACTCCCTGCCCTGTTTTCCATCAGTCGGGGACACCGATGGGCTTGGAAAGGCTGTCGTTCATTGGATGGGACGTTAAGCCGTGGCTCCGTGTGAGGAAGAGTCATACCCTGTACATGTTAAAGAACACGCTGGATGACCTTGACGGAGGCTACTGTGTCTCCCAACAGCTGTTCAGTGGGGCTTCTCTCCCAATCTTGTCTCAGCTCTCGAGGTCCTTGTAACTTGATCATTTAGCCCATTGTGAGCAAAATGTGCCTCTCAGAGGTAAAACAACTCAACTCAATCCCCAACCATCTCCGATCCTTTTTGGGGTCCTTGTGACTTGGCCATTCATCCAGTTAAGTGCAAAAAAGTGCCACTGAGAGGTAAAGAAACTCAGCCTGGTGGTGTATCGTGAGGGGCAAATGGGGAGACTATGCGACTGCGCAGTTAACGCTTCTACAATTCTCGTAGATCAAGAGGTAAATGATCTGTTGTCAATCATCTCTCAATCAACATTATGAACTGCGCAGTCTCACAGTCTTCGCACTACTTCCTGATACGGCACTGGTAATAGCCTCATCGTGTTGAAACAATTACAACTGTGAGAACAGAACCACGTGTTCTCTTCCATTCACCATCCCTAGTGCTCCATCATTTTACACCGCCGAAGTATCTCTATCAATCCAAATCTCCACAAAGAGCAAGTATCTCTTAACCCCTCTTTCACGTTGTTCCTTGAAATTCAAACAATTACATTCCTTCAAACCACGCGAAAATATCGAGAGAGAGCTCAAAAAGAAAAAGGCGCGGGTTCAACGTTCTGGAAAAATTCTGAGCATGTTAAAAAGAGAAGCAAAATACAGACTAAGGTCACGACCGGATGTAAAAGGGAAGGGATGAAGCGGCAGGGACGTGCTCTTGATGCAAGAGTGATTTCTGAATTAAAAAACGTGGTGTTTTGATTTCACTATTTTGCTAAAATGATTTCTGAAATAATGTCGTCTTGATTTTATTATTTTGCTAGAATGATTTCTGAATATTCTAATCATTGTTTTGATTTCACTATTTTGCTAAAATAATTTCTGAAATAATGTCTTGATTTTATTATTTTTCTAGAATGATTTCTGAATATTCTAATCATCATTTTGATTTCACTATTTTACTAAAATAATTTCTGAAATAATGTCGTCTTGATTTTATTATTTTTCTAGAATGATTTCTGAATATTCTAATCATCATTTTGATTTCACTATTTTACTAAAATAATTTCTGAAATAATGTCGTCTTGATTTTATTATTTTTCTATTATGATTTCTGAATATTCTAATGATCGTTTTGATTTCACAATTTTGCTAAAATGATTTCTGAAATAATGTCGTCTTGATTTTATTATTTTTCTAGAATGATTTCTGAATATTCTAATGATCGTTTTGATTTCACAATTTTGCTAAAATAATTTCTGAAATAATGTCGTCTTGATTTTATTATTTTGCTAAAATAATTTCTGAAATAATGTCGTCTTGATTTTATTATTTTGCTAGAACGATTTCTGAATATTCTAATCATCGTTTTGATTTCACTATTTTGCTAAAATGATTTCTGAAATAACGTCGTCTTGATTTTATTATTTTGCTAGAATGATTTCTGAATATTCTAATCATCGTTTTGATTTCACTATTTTCCTAAAATGATTTCTGAAATAACGTCGTCTTGATTTTATTATTTTGCTAAAATAATTTCTGAAATAATGTCGCCTTGATTTTATTATTTTGCTAGAACGATTTCTGAATATTCTAATCATCGTTTTGATTTCACTATTTTGCTAAAATGATTTCTGAAATAATGTCGTCTTGATTTTATTATTTTGCTAGAATGATTTCTGAATATTCTAATGATCGTTTTGATTTCACAATTTTGCTAAAATGATTTCTGAAATAATGTCGTCTTGATTTTATTATTTTTCTAGAATGATTTCTGAATATTCTAATCATCGTTTTGATTTCACTATTTTGCTAAAATAATTTCTGAAATAACGTCGTCTTGATTATATTATTTTTCTGGAATGATTTCTGAATATTCTAATCATCGTTTTGATTTCACTATTTTGCTAAAATAATTTCTGAAATAATGTCGTCTTGATTTTATTATTTTGCTAGAATGATTTCTGAATATTCTAATCATTGTTTTGATTTCACTATTTTGCTAAAATGATTTCTGAAATAATGTCTTGATTTTATTATTTTTCTAGAATGATTTCTGAATATTCTAATCATCATTTTGATTTCACTATTTTACTAAAATAATTTCTGAAATAATGTCGTCTTGATTTTATTATTTTTCTAGAATGATTTCTGAATATTCTAATGATCGTTTTGATTTCACAATTTTGCTAAAATGATTTCTGAAATAATGTCGTCTTGATTTTATTATTTTGCTAGAATAATTTCTGAATATTCTAATGATCGTTTTGATTTCACAATTTTGCTAAAATGATTTCTGAAATAATGTCGTCTTGATTTTATTATTTTTCTAGAATGATTTCTGAATATTCTAATGATCGTTTTGATTTCACAATTTTGCTAAAATAATTTCTGAAATAATGTCGTCTTGATTTTATTATTTTGCTAGAGTGATTTCTGAATAATCTAATGATCGTTTTGATTTCACAATTTTGCTAAAATGATTTCTGAAATAATGTCGTCTTGATTTTATTATTTTTCTAGAATGATTTCTGAATATTCTAATCATCGTTTTGATTTCACTATTTTGCTAAAATAATTTCTGAAATAACGTCGTCTTGATTATATTATTTTTCTGGAATGATTTCTGAATATTCTAATCATCGTTTCGATTTCACTATTTTGCTAAAATAATTTCTGAAATAATGTCGTCTTGATTTTATTATTTTGCTAGAATGATTTCTGAATATTCTAATCATCGTTTTGATTTCACTATTTTCCTAAAATGATTTCTGAAATAACGTCGTCTTGATTTTATTATTTTGCTAAAATAATTTCTGAAATAATGTCGCCTTGATTTTATTATTTTGCTAGAACGATTTCTGAATATTCTAATCATCGTTTTGATTTCACTATTTTGCTAAAATGATTTCTGAAATAAAGTCGTCTTGATTTTATTATTTTTCTAGAATGATTTCTGAATATTCTAATCATCGTTTTGATTTCACTATTTTGCTAAAATAATTTCTGAAATAATGTCGTCTTGATTTTATTATTTTGCTAGAATGATTTCTGAATATTCTAATCATTGTTTTGATTTCACTATTTTGCTAAAATAATTTCTGAAATAATGTCGTCTTGATTTTATTATTTTGCTAGAATGATTTCTGAATATTCTAATCATTGTTTTGATTTCACTATTTTGCTAAAATGATTTCTGAAATAATGTCTTGATTTTATTATTTTTCTAGAATGATTTCTGAATATTCTAATCATCATTTTGATTTCACTATTTTACTAAAATAATTTCTGAAATAATGTCGTCTTGATTTTATTATTTTTCTAGAATGATTTCTGAATATTCTAATGATCGTTTTGATTTCACAATTTTGCTAAAATGATTTCTGAAATAATGTCGTCTTGATTTTATTATTTTGCTAGAATGATTTCTGAATATTCTAATCATCGTTTTGATTTCACTATTTTGCTAAAATGATTTCTGAAATAACGTCGTCTTGATTATATTATTTTTCTGGAATGATTTCTGAATATTCTAATCATCGTTTTGATTTCACTATTTTGCTAAAATAATTTCTGAAATAACGTCGTCTTGATTTTATTATTTTGCTAGAATGATTTCTGAACATTCTAATCATCGTTTTGATTTCACTATTTTGCTAAAATGATTTCTGAAATAACGTCGTCTTGATTTTATTATTTTTCTGGAATGATTTCTGAATATTCTAATCATCGTTTTGATTTCACTATTTTGCTAAAATAATTTCTGAAATAACGTCGTCTTGATTTTATTATTTTGCTAGAATGATTTCTGAATATTCTAATCATCGTTTTGATTTCACTATTTTGCTAAAATAATTTCTGAAATAATGTCGTCTTGATTTTATTATTTTGCTAAAATAATTTCTGAAATAATGTCGTCTTGATTTTATTATTTTGCTAGAACGATTTCTGAATATTCTAATCATCGTTTTGATTTCACTATTTTGCTAAAATGATTTCTGAAATAACGTCGTCTTGATTTTATTATTTTGCTAGAATGATTTCTGAATATTCTAATCATCGTTTTGATTTCACTATTTTCCTAAAATGATTTCTGAAATAACGTCGTCTTGATTTTATTATTTTGCTAAAATAATTTCTGAAATAATGTCGCCTTGATTTTATTATTTTGCTAGAACGATTTCTGAATATTCTAATCATCGTTTTGATTTCACTATTTTGCTAAAATGATTTCTGAAATAATGTCGTCTTGATTTTATTATTTTCCTAGAATGATTTCTGAATATTCTAATGATCGTTTTGATTTCACAATTTTGCTAAAATGATTTCTGAAATAATGTCGTCTTGATTTTATTATTTTTCTAGAATGATTTCTGAATATTCTAATCATCGTTTTGATTTCACTATTTTGCTAAAATAATTTCTGAAATAACGTCGTCTTGATTATATTATTTTTCTGGAATGATTTCTGAATATTCTAATCATCGTTTTGATTTCACTATTTTGCTAAAATAATTTCTGAAATAATGTCGTCTTGATTTTATTATTTTGCTAGAATGATTTCTGAATATTCTAATCATTGTTTTGATTTCACTATTTTGCTAAAATGATTTCTGAAATAATGTCTTGATTTTATTATTTTTCTAGAATGATTTCTGAATATTCTAATCATCATTTTGATTTCACTATTTTACTAAAATAATTTCTGAAATAATGTCGTCTTGATTTTATTATTTTTCTATTATGATTTCTGAATATTCTAATGATCGTTTTGATTTCACAATTTTGCTAAAATGATTTCTGAAATAATGTCGTCTTGATTTTATTATTTTGCTAGAATGATTTCTGAATATTCTAATGATCGTTTTGATTTCACAATTTTGCTAAAATGATTTCTGAAATAATGTCGTCTTGATTTTATTATTTTTCTAGAATGATTTCTGAATATTCTAATGATCGTTTTGATTTCACAATTTTGCTAAAATAATTTCTGAAATAATGTCGTCTTGATTTTATTATTTTGCTAGAATGATTTCTGAATAATCTAATGATCGTTTTGATTTCACAATTTTGCTAAAATGATTTCTGAAATAATGTCGTCTTGATTTTATTATTTTTCTAGAATGATTTCTGAATATTCTAATCATCGTTTTGATTTCACTATTTTGCTAAAATAATTTCTGAAATAACGTCGTCTTGATTATATTATTTTTCTGGAATGATTTCTGAATATTCTAATCATCGTTTCGATTTCACTATTTTGCTAAAATAATTTCTGAAATAATGTCGTCTTGATTTTATTATTTTGCTAGAATGATTTCTGAATATTCTAATCATCGTTTTGATTTCACTATTTTCCTAAAATGATTTCTGAAATAACGTCGTCTTGATTTTATTATTTTGCTAAAATAATTTCTGAAATAATGTCGCCTTGATTTTATTATTTTGCTAGAACGATTTCTGAATATTCTAATCATCGTTTTGATTTCACTATTTTGCTAAAATGATTTCTGAAATAATGTCGTCTTGATTTTATTATTTTTCTAGAATGATTTCTGAATATTCTAATCATCGTTTTGATTTCACTATTTTGCTAAAATGATTTCTGAAATAACGTCGTCTTGATTATATTATTTTTCTGGAATGATTTTTGAAATAATGTCGCCTTGATTTTATTATTTTGCTAGAACGATTTCTGAATATTCTAATCATCGTTTTGATTTCACTATTTTGCTAAAATGATTTCTGAAATAATGTCGTCTTGATTTTATTATTTTTCTAGAATGATTTCTGAATATTCTAATCATCGTTTTGATTTCACCATTTTGCTAAAATGATTTCTGAAATAACGTCGTCTTGATTATATTATTTTTCTGGACTGATTTCTGAATATTCTAATCATCGTTTTGATTTCACTATTTTGCTAAAATAATTTCTGAAATAATGTCGTCTTGATTTTATTATTTTGCTAGAATGATTTCTGAATATTCTAATCATCGTTTTGATTTCACTATTTTCCTAAAATGATTTCTGAAATAACGTCGTCTTGATTTTATTATTTTTCTGGAATGATTTCTGAATATTCTAATCATCGTTTCGATTTCACTATTTTGCTAAAATAATTTCTGAAATAATGTCGTCTTGATTTTATTATTTTGCTAGAACGATTTCTGAATATTCTAATCATCGTTTTGATTTCACTATTTTGCTAAAATGATTTCTGAAATAACGTCGTCTTGATTATATTATTTTTCTGGAATGATTTCTGAATATTCTAATCATCGTTTTGATTTTACTATTTTGCTAAAATAATTTCTGAAATAACGTCGTCTTGATTTTATTATTTTGCTAGAATGATTTCTGAACATTCTAATCATCGTTTTGATTTCACTATTTTGCTAAAATGATTTCTGAAATAACGTCGTCTTGATTTTATTATTTTTCTGGAATGATTTCTGAATATTCTAATCATCGTTTTGATTTCACTATTTTGCTAAAATAATTTCTGAAATAACGTCGTCTTGATTTTATTATTTTGCTAGAATGATTTCTGAATATTCTAATCATCGTTTTGATTTCACTATTTTGCTAAAATAATTTCTGAAATAATGTCGTTTTGATTTTATTATTTTGCTAAAATAATTTCTGAAATAATGTCGTCTTGATTTTATTATTTTGCTAGAACGATTTCTGAATATTCTAATCATCGTTTTGATTTCACTATTTTGCTAAAATGATTTCTGAAATAACGTCGTCTTGATTATATTATTTTTCTGGAATGATTTCTGAATATTCTAATCATCGTTTTGATTTCACTATTTTGCTAAAATAATTTCTGAAATAATGTCGTCTTGATTTTATTATTTTTCTAGAATGATTTCTGAATATTCTAATCATCGTTTTGATTTCACTATGTTGCTAAAATGATTTCTGAAATAACGTCGTCTTGATTTTATTATTTTTCTGGAATGATTTCTGAATATTCTAATCATCGTTTTGATTTCACTATTTTGCTAAAATAATTTCTGAAATAATGTCGTCTTGATTTTATTATTTTGCTAAAATAATTTCTGAAATAATGTCGTCTTGATTTTATTATTTTGCTAGAACGATTTCTGAATATTCTAATCATCGTTTTGATTTCACTATTTTGCTAAAATGATTTCTGAAATAATGTCGACTTGATTTTATTATTTTTCTAGAATGATTTCTGAATATTCTAATCATCGTTTTGATTTCACTATTTTGCTGGAACGATTTTTGAACAAAAAAAGTCGTCACTTTGATTGCCTCATTTGCAAGTATAAGTTGAAAAGAAGAGAAAAAAAAACATCGTTGTTTTTTATCCATTCCTTTAAAATCCAATCAATTGCGGTCATTCCCTCCCAAAAATTTTCTGAATCCGCATCTTCTTACGGCAGTACAGTGCCTCATAAAAAGACTTAAAGGGGTGAATGAAAAGAATTCGGCTCCCAACTCTCTCCCTTAACTCTCTCTCGCTTAAATGAAAACCCATCTTTATCTCCCCAATGGAGGATACCTCCTTCTTCAACCTCCTCTTCCTCTCGGTTCTAAAGTTTCTCTCCTTTCCCTCCCATCGACACAACTTTCCCCCAAAGCTGTCATCCCATCTGCCCGACCTCCATTGGCATCGCTTCAGCCACCTCTTTGCTAAAGCCGGCCAATCAAGGAGATAGCCGTCGAGCGAACGTGCTCCGGGAAAAAAATTCTCTCTTTCACCTCGAGGCTTACCGCTGACCGACGAAGATGTCTCGGGTTCCGCGCGATGTTAGAAAGAGCTCGACTTTTTTCCCCCTGTCTCGGAAAAAAAGTAGACTCCAGATTGAGACATCTGGTTTCAGAAAGAAAGCTACTTACTATTGTGAAATGTTGAAGGAAAATTGGGAAAAAAGAAAACTGTGCAAAGAAGAAAATCCTTTGGGTTACGTGGTAATGGCGAATGTTTAGCCTTTTTAGCGATAATTTAAAGACGCTAATTTCTTTGTTAATCTGAGGCATTCAAGATAGAAAAGGTGAACTTGACTAAGCGAGTGACTCCTTTACGTACCCGACGGGGCTTGAAGAGGAGGAAAATGTGGGTCGGATGGGATGCTAATTCTTAGTTCCGTGAGCAGCAGAAACCTCTACTCTTCCCCTCGCCGCCCGGATCGAGAAAAAATAAAAGGGATGGATGGGACAAGTGACGGGATTGAAAAGGAAGGAAGCAAAATGGAGTCGGAGGGGGTACTGGATTTCCATTACGGTATAACATTATCCTCTCCGTTTTAGAGGTATTAAAAATTTCTTCAGAAATGCGTGAAATATGCACAAGTTTAATAAAGGGGTTGAATCAAAGAAGAACGATGACCCCTTTGCCGTCCCCCCCATATCTGGCCCTTCCCGTATTCATCCATTGTGGGCACAAACATGTTGCTCAGAGATAAAACAGCCCAGCTGTTTCACCGTGATGTCACCAAGCTGGCACTTTTTTGCACACCATGGGCTAAATGGCAAGGTCACAAGGACCCCGAAGGCTCAGAGAAGGTTGGGGGAGGACCACCGTCGGTCGGATGGGACGTTAAGCCGTGGTCCCGTGTGCGGGAGAGCCATACACTGTGCACGTTAAAGAACACGCTGGATGGCCTTGACGGGAGGCTACCATCTGTTCCAGTGGGTCCCCTCCCCCAACCTTCTCTGAGCCTTCGGGGTCCTTGTGACCTGGCCATTTAGCCCATGGTGTGCAAAAAAGTGCCGCTCAGAGGTAAAACAACCCAACCCAACCTAACATCTCTGTCCGGTTGATTGACTTCGCCACCCAGCCCCGAGCGCTTGTGACGGCATTTAGCACACTGTAGCGTACCAGACCCCTAATGCTCCCAAGTTCGAGTCCTAACTGTACATTCATTTGGATTTCATCCGCTAACCTCCGTTCTGTCCGTAGTGAGAAAATGAACGCCTATTGTCTTGGAAAGGTCACCATCTACTGGCTGGGTTCTTAAGGACCCTGTGTGCTAGAGAGCCATACTCTGGGCATTTTAATGAAAACGATGGATGACCTTGACGGGAGCCCTCCATTTTGTCGCCTAACTGCTATACATTGGTTTCCCATACATCTCTGAGACCTTGAGTTCCTTATAAATTGCCCATTTAGTTCATTGCGTGTGTGCAGCAAAAAAGCAAACCCAATAACTCAACCTCGTATATTATTACACGGATTAAATAGCTAGCACAGAAGAAATCCATCGTAACATAAATTCAATGAAACATTTCTTTCAAATGCCATCAAAATCCAATTTGTTCAAAATAAATAATATTATAATTTAAAAATTTGACAGGTAGGTATTATTTTCTAAATAGTCAGCAGTTAATTTTAAATTACTCTATAAATATTTTATATAACAATAAATTTTCAAATTTGCTATTTTTTGGAAAAGAGAATGAAAAGTCCAAATAATAGTCAGATACAAAGTGAAAAGCAAGGTGTCTACACAATTCGAAAGTTAGTTGGAAAACGAGAATTACGGCCAGTTACTATAGGTGGCCTTACAAGCATTGGGCTAGCTAGAGTCGTCTATATGTGGTAGCTAGTTATTCTGTGATTGCATTATACACCCCCCCCCCCCACTTTGCATTATTGAATACTTCTGTAAATTGATCCCCTCCCTATATTCGCGCTCCCCAGCACCTAAGATTTACAGTCATCAAAATTGAAAAGAGTCATCTTCATTGAAACATCTAGAAGAAATTGTTGAAACTGTACATTACTGTTCCTAATCACCCAGCGCTGACGTCTGCTCGAAAGTATTATAATCGCACCCAACTTTCACGTCACGCTCAATCTCCTTCTTGATCTTTCTCCTCTGCGGTCTCCACTTGGCAATTTATTCTTTAAATGCAACAAACGCAGAGGCCTCGAGGAGACCTTGGCAACGAGTGGCGGCCACTGTTGCTGTCATTGTTGAGCATGCGCTGGCCATTTGCTGCCGCATGCATATTATTCTGTTAACGTATCCTTGTGAGAAGAAAAATCATTTAATTGCAGAGCAAGAATGCAGAGCAATGAAATGCTCAAAAAAAAACAGCTGACTTTGAAATGTATCGTCGCCTATAGGAACTTATTTTTTGGTCTCTAACCTATCTATATATAGTATATTTATAAAAGAATACCCATATTTTAAAGTAATATACGTAATTAAAAAATTAAGTATTAAAAGGAATTGTGTGTACAAAATGTCAAGAAATTTTCAAAATTTCGTTTCGTGTCCAACAGACTTTAATGTGGGCGCCATTGCGGTTTTTTTGAATAGAAAGTAGAAACAACTACAGTTATTTTTTCCTTTAAATCCTGTAAATTGCGAATATTTTCTGAATAGAAGATGTTTTTAATGCATCTCCCTTAAAAAGTGGGTCCACTGGTATCAAACTGAGAGTTCTCTGGTGCCATAATTTCAGTCTACTTCTACTAATCCAGCGATTTGGAAATAATGCAGTTAAGACATCACTAACATCACGTCTTCATAACAAGGAAACTTTTAGAGTTTCTTAACATTTTGGGCGCAAAATTACTTTTGTTATTTAATTATATAATGAAATATAACACTTTGAAATATGGGCATTCTTTTAAAATAAATAATAATTTAGCGTGAAATCCCTGTTATGGTCATTTTATGAAATACAAGTTTCATAAGTGTTCATATAACGAAGATGAGCGCTCAGTGTCATGTACCTCATTAACAGTATGAACTTGTCAGTGGGGCGGGGGTGGCTCAGTCGGTAGCGCGCCAGGAGTATTCTGCAGTTCCCAAATTCGAGTCCCACCTGCACCAGCATTGAGATTTATCTCCGAAAAACTCCCCACCCTGCTGTTGGTTAGTAGAGGACACCGATGGGCTTGGAAAGACCACCGTCCGTCGGATGGGACATTAAGCCGTTGCCCCGTGTAGGGAGAGTCATACCCTGTGCACGTTAAAGAACATGCTGGATGGCCTTGACGTGAGGCTACCACTTGTCTCCCAACAGCTGTTACAGTGGGTCCCCTTCCCAATCATCTCTGAGTCTTTGAGGTCCTCATGACCTGGCCATTTAGCCCATGGTGTGAAAAAAAGTGCCGCTCACAGGTAAAACAACCGAACCCAATTCAACACACCAGGTCAGTCGATAGGACGTCAGGTTGGTAATCTTCAGTTACCAGGTCCGTTTTCCAAATTGTGTCAGCTTTGAGGTTTATCTCCGATAATTTCCACCCTGCCCTCGGTGAGAAATGGGACACCGATGGGCTTGGAAAAGTTGTTGTCCGACGAACGGGGCGTAAATCCGTGTGCAAGTTAAAGAACACGCTGGATGGCTTGATGGGAGTCTACCATCTCTATCTTAACAATAATTCAGAGGGTTCCACACCCAATTCCGAGCTATTGGGGTCTTTGTGACCTAGCAAATTAGTTCAGTGTATGCACAAAAGTGCCGCTCAGAGATTGGGTTTTGTCACCTCTGAGTGGCACTATTTTTACGCACAACGGGCTAAATGGGCAGGTCACAAGGATCCCGAAGGCTCAGAGAAAGTTGGGAGAGGGGACACATGGAACAGCTGTTGGTAGACAGGTGGTAGCCTCCCGTCAAGGTCATCCAGCGCATTCTTTAATTGCAAAGGCTATGGCTCTCCCGCACACGTGGCTAAGGTTTCACGTCCCATTCGACTGACGGCGGCCTTTTCAACCTCATCGGTGTCCCCTACTTATCGAAGGCAGGGCGAAGATTTTACAGAGATAAATTTTAATGCTAGCTCAGGTGGGACACAAACTTAGGAAATGCAGATTACGGCCTGGCGCGCTACCGACTGAGCCACCCCCTTTCACAAGTAACTCCCCCCCCCCTCATTCAAGTTGCATTTATGATAAAACTTTTAAGATAGATAGATAAATAGATAATTTTTATTTCGGATATTGTTTAACAGTATACAAAAGCTTTTGAGTTTTCACAAGAGTAGGCTCTCGTTCGTGAGATCTCCATACAGAAACAATTTAAATTGAAAACATCAGTCGTCACATTGAATATAATACACAACAAACGAAAGCAACTCACAACAAAAAAATCTAGTAATCTAGAAAGTGTGAAAGTCAGAAAGGTAGAAACATTCAATATCTACGTCACATATAAACAGTTGTAGTAATTCAATGCAAAAAAGTTTTCACATCATCCAGTTTCAAAACGTAATTTTTGAAAACTTTAGAAAACAAATGATAATTCGTGATATTTTTCATGCTGACCGGGAGAGAGAAAAGGAATTCCAGTGATAGGTACAAATAATAGTGCCCAAAAAATTTCCTTATGTAATGCAGGAATTTCATAATTTATGTTTTTATCTCGTCGTAATTGGTAATTATTCGCATCAGTTTTAATGCTTTCATTTCTAAAGTAAAATTATTTAATAATTTCGAAAAAATAATCATAACGTAAAGACAAAATCCCTGCTTCTCGAAACAAAGGTAATGAAGGTTGCGTATTTGGGTTTTTAGTTAATAAGCGAATAAATCTTTTTTTGCAGCACTAAAATTTGTTTGAAATTATTGAACTACATGCTTCCCCCAAGATTTTATGCCGTATGTTAATTGAAAACGAATTAATGCATAATATAGTGTACACATAAATTTAAATGTAACTAAGTGTCTTACGAGATATAAGCGGGCTGGCTAGGTTACGGATGACCTTCCTTTTAACCCATGTTACATGCACTTTCCAAGTTAGGCCTGCATCAATCCAAATACCTAAATATTTCACTGACGGCACAAAAGAAATTTGAGGACAATTACAGTGATATTTCGATGAGCAATTACTATCATGATATTTCAATTCGTTACAGTGCAAAATATCTGTAACAGAACTATTTTTCTTTATGTAGAAATAAACTGCATTTGTCTTTTTCAGTTTTATTGTAAAAAAATTACTTGTGTCCAGTTTCTAATTAATTCTAGATCACTATTTGCTTGTTTAAAAATAATCGAAGAATCAGAACCAGTATATGTCAGCAAAAATAGTTAATTTACCTGTTAGGTTAATGGAATCTAAATCATTAATGTAAATAATAAATAATAAAGAACCCAGAACAGATCCCTGGGGCACTCCGTATTCAACTTTAGTCCAAGCACTGTATGTATCTTTTATTTTTACTCTTTGTATTTTGTTAGCCAAATAACTGCGAAACCAATTCAATGCCACTCCTCTAACTCCAACAGCTTGTAATTTTTGCATTAAGTTTTGATGATTTATCGTATCGAATGCTTTTTTAAATGTCCAGAAAGATTGTTAATGCATGATCACTGTTATTCATCGCTGTGTAAATTTTGTTACATCGCTGTATAAATTTGTTACCTGTAATAATGCATCATACGTACACATTTTTTTTTCTAAACCCAAACTGATTGCTACTGAGAAAACATTTATTTTCCAGATATTCATAAAATTTATTTTTCCCTATTTTTTAAAAAAATTTAGATATTACAGAGAGTAACGCAATAGGTCTATAATATCCTAATTCCTTTGGGTCACCGTCTTTAAAAATAGGAACAACAGCAATTTGTTTCAAAACATCAAGAAAAATTCCTTGCTCAATGAATAGATTAAATAGATTTACAAGTATTTCAATAAATTAGATATCACATTCAAAAAAGAAGAATTAAATGTACAACAATTCAGAAAGCTCTGAAAACGATAATATATATTAATTTTCATCCATGCATAGCTACAACGCCGTACTTCTGCTCTGTAACCCTTGAAAGTAGGCTTTTGGTGTAGGATGTTAAAACTTTGCAGCTTGAGAAACATTACGTTAGATCATAATAAGGAAAAAATTGCATCCATTTAGGAAAAAAACGCTTGATTAAAAAAAAGAAGCATATTTATGTTTCTAATTGCACATCGGCATCTTTTTATACTTTCTAACGTGAGGAATGCAATAAACGCTGAACAATTGCTCTTCTTGAAACTAGCTTTCATTTCGAAATGGCGCGTGAATGAAATGGAAAGTCTCTCGCAAGATGACGAATAGGGAGAATAAATAATCCCACTAAACAATCTCACCAGACCAGACAGAAACGAAAGCACAAACATCCCCGAGATCTGTCTCCTGCCATCTCCAAAACTAAACCATAAAACTTATCTTGCTTATTTGCTATATTTAACCTCTCCCTCTGCTACGATATATCAGATTAAGGAAAGAAAAATATACACCTTCCTCCTCCCCCTCTCCACCCCCAAAGACTGCCTTTCATTGATAAACACGTCTTAAGTTTCGGTTTCTTTTTTTCCCACCTAAAAAAAAAGCGTTTAACTCTGTGCTCCGAACTCATATAGGATCACTCTTTCTCCCCTCTCATTTCCCGCATCCTCCCTCTTAGCATCCTTCATCTGATCCTCCTGCTCCCGGTCGGATGCTGTCATCACAAATAGCAAAAGACTGCTACGCTCAGATAACGCCCAGAAGTCGTTACGGAGGTTGAAGGGGTCGCAACTTAACGACTCTCCGCCGTTCTGGATCTTTTTGTCGCTTTTGCCCGTTACACGAACTCAAGAATGTGGCGAATGGCATTCGTCGCCATCCCCGAATCCCCCCCCCACTCCGCCGCCATCTCACTTCCCCCACCTTTTTCACTCTTTTTTTTTCTCCTTCATAAAACGAGCTTCCGTGGTTTTTGTTTATTTCTAATCTTTTTTTTTTTTCAAAATATCTTACTTATTTTAAAATGATTTCACAATCCTCCTCAGTGGCGGGGTGGCTCAGTCGGTAGCGCGCCAGGCTCGTAATCTGTACTTCCCAGGTTCGAGTCCCAGCTGGGTCAGCGTTGAGATTTATCTCCGCAAAAATTCCCCACCCTGCCCCCGGTCAGTAGGGGACACCGGTGGGCTTGGAAAGGCCGCCGTCCGTCGGATGGGACGTTAAGCCGTGGCCCCGTGTGCGGGAGAGCCATACCCTGTGCACGTTAAAGAACACGCTGGATGACCTTAACGAGAGGCTACCATCTGTCTCCCAACAGCTGTTCCAGTGGGTCCCCTCCCCCAACCTTCTCTGAGCCTTCGGGGTCCATTGACCTGGCCATTTAGCCCATGGTGTGCAAAAAAGTGCCACTCAGAGGTAAAACAACCCAACTCACAATCCTCGAAATTTCTTCCGTATCTACTTTCTGCTTTAGCTTTGAACGTCCGAAGTTTGCACATTATGATGTCATTTCATGCAAAGCTGAGAAATCTTAATGTTCTTTCCAACTCAATTCATAAAAATGTACTTTGCAATGTTCTTGAACCCGCAGGATTCGAACCAAAGTAACGGAAAATATCCATTACTTTGAGATAATTAGATTTTAGGTTTATACCACAATAACATTTTATAAGCACTAGATTTTACTTATCTATTTATTTATTGCACTTTACAATCACTGAGAACAGTCGTTGCTAGGCACCTATCGCTCAACAAATTGCAAAATACTATATCTATTGGAAACCGTATAACAGAAATACAAAACAAATTATAAATACAAAGAACGAGTTAGACTCAGTATAAAGTCACTGATAAGATGGAAGGAGCTTTTCTTGATAACAAGGTTAGGGTGATTTAAAATATTTTCTAAAATAAATTCTCGGATTCCAATATTACAGAGGTTTATAAAAAACATAGAAGGTTCGTTTTCACATTTTTTGCAATTTAACAAGAAATGAGAGATAGTTTCTTGAGTGTTACAAGAGGTATATAGAGGTGATTTAACTCTGCCCATTTTATACAAGTAGTTGTTAAGACCTAGGTTACCAATTCTTAGCTTATGTATAATATATTGCAAGTTCCTAGGTAAGTCAAGTTTAGGAATGCTCGATAAATTTACATCTAAGACAAATCTGTGAAAGGACCTTGAAGTTTAAAAATGTTTTTTTTTTAAGTTTTTTTCATTTGGTATAATATTTTCTTGACCAGATGATAACAACGATATGATTCAGTTAGAGGGGGCGGGGGTGGCTCAGTCGGTAGCGCGCCAGGCTCGTAATCTGTAGTTCCCAGGTTCGAGTCCCAGCTGGGTCAGCGTTGAGATTTATCTCCTCAAAATTCCCCGCCCTGCCCACGGTCAGTAGGGGACACCGATGGGCTTGGAAAGGCCGCCGTCCGTCGGATGGGACGTTAAGCCGTGGCCCCGTGTACGGGAGAACCTTACCCTGTGCAGGTTAAAGAACACGCTGGATGGCCTTGACGGGAGGCTACCATCTGTCTCCCAACAGCTGTTCCAGTGGGTCCTCTCCACCCTAAACCTTATCTGAGCTCTCGGGGTCCTTGTGACCTGGCCATTTAACACATAGTGTGCAAAAATGTGCGGCTCAGAGGTAAAAAAACCCAACAACCCAGTTAGAGTATTCAGTTCAGCATCATGTTTAGCAAGATCTATATAATAGTTATATTTAATGCCGCAATAAGCACTAGTAATTTAGTAATCAAATACACTAATAAACATTTCAACCTCACTACTATAAAAGCTGAAACCGATATTACTCCAAGGCCATCATCAGTGTCTCCTTTACTCATCCTGGGAAGATGATCACATTACTTAACAATGGTGACTTTGAATGATTGTTGCGCTGCTACAATCCCAACAATTACACATGTCTTAACCATGGCGACCTTGAACGTTTAATAACTACTCATTCATATCAAGAAACTATCACTTATACAGTTGCGCTGCTACAGTCCCAACAATTAAGGGACGTAAGGGAGTTGACTCAGTCAGTAGAGGGTCAGACCCGTAATCTACAGATCCCAGGTTCGAGTCCGGACTGTGCCAGCGTTCAGATTTATCTCCGCTAATCCCCATCATTCTCTCGGTGAGAAAAGGCACACTTATGGGATAGGGCAGATCGTCTTCTGACGGATGGACTTTAAGCCGTGACCCCGACTGTAGTAAACCATATCCTGTGTCTTGATCAAAGTCTCTAATCAAGACCATCCACAAGAACAATCCCCGTCTCATCCCCTTCTTCCTCCAAGAGGATAGTGTTAGTTAGGGTAGGTTCCAGAGCGAAGGAGGTGAGGGGGGGCGGCAGCAAGAGTAAGGGTAATGAGGAAAACTTATTATTTTAATGGGAATGGGAAAAAATTTTATTTTACTGAAATAAATCCAGTCTCTTAGACCCTACCCCCCCATTATTTTATTTTTTCAGACTCTATTGGAGTTTCTTGCCAATCTCCCCCCCCCCCTTAATTTTTCTTTGCGCCCCCCTACTATCTCTCCCCGTAAGTAATAAAATTCAACCTATTTTGCCACTATCTATGAGGGGGCGGGGGGGGGGGGGGGGGGCTCAGTCGGTAGCACGCCACACTCGTAATCTGCAGTTCCCAAGTTCCAGTTCCAGCTGGGTCGGCGTTGAGATAAATCTCCGCAAAGCTCCCTGCCCACGGTCAGTAAGGGACATCGATGGGCTTGGCAGAAGTCTGCCATCAGTCGGATGGGGCATTAAACAGTGGCCCCGTGTGCGGGAGAGCCATACCCTTTGACGTGAGGCTACCATTTATTTCCTAACAGCTGTTCCAGTGGGTCCTCTTGGGGCGGGGGTGGCTCGTCGGTAGCGCGCCAGGCTCGTTATCTGTAGTTCCCAGGTTCGAGTCCCAGATGGGTCAGCGTTGAGATTTATCTCCTCAAAATTCCCCGCCCTGCCCACGGTCAGTAGGGGACACCGATTGGCTTGGAAAGGCCGTCGTCCGTCGGATGGGACGTTAAGCCGTGGCTCCGTGTGCGGGAGAGCCATACCCTATGCACGTTAAAGAACACGCTGGATGGCCTTGACGGGAGGCTACCATCTGTCTCCCAACAGCTGTTCCAGTGGGTCCACTCCCCCAACCTTCTCGGAGCCTTCGGGGTCCTTGTGACCTGGCCATTTAGCCCATGGTGTGCAAAAAAGTACCGCTCAGAGGTAAAACAACCCACTATCTATGAAGCATAAATAGTTACCCATCCTCGACAGCAATCCTTAATTATTGACAAAGCTGTATTTGATTTACCCCCTACACAAAGAGCTACCTTAAGCCACTACTCACCTACTTACAGGGGCGGGGGTGGCTCAGTCGGTAGCTCGCCAGGCTCGTAATCTGTAGTTCCCAGGTTCGAGTCCCAGCTGGGTCAGCGTTGAGATTTATCTCCGCAAAATTTCCCCGCCCTGCCCACGGTGAGTAGGGGACACCGATGGACTTAGAAAGGCCGCCGTCCGTCGGATGGGACGTTAAGCCGTGACCCCGTGTGCGGGAGAGCCATACCCTGTGCACGTTAAAGAACACGCTGGATGGCCTTGACGGGAGGCTACCATCTGTCTCCCACCAGCTGTTCCAGTGGGTCCCCTCCCCCAACCTTCTCTGAGCCTTCGGGGTCCTTGTGGCCTGGCCATTTAGCCCATGGTGTGCAAAAAAGTGCCGCTCAGAGGTAAAACAATCCAATCACCTACTTACTTATAATTCTACTCAGTGTTAACCTTACGTTTACGCAAGAGTATTGCTATGTGCATAAAGCTTTGGTTTAAAAGTAGACGATGCAGAAACATACCGGAGCTCAAAACAACAACCAATGAAATTTCTCCCGATGCGTTGCAAACTCTCGTGCATGAATTAATTAATTTTGCAATTCCTCTCCCGATGAGACGGAGAACGTTTACGATTAATTGCGTTCCTCAACGTAACTGAAGAATTTTAATTAAGGGCAAACTTTTCCTCCGTTTCAGTCAACGGGGCCGAAAAGCAGCAAAAATTCGAGTCAAAGTTTAGAGCCAGTTTTTAAAGCGCCTAAATGCTGCAATAACAAATGCGCGAAACATCTGCAAAAGTTTACGCAAAATTCCTCCTCCTACGATAAATCACATCTCTGAAGCTATTATTACAGTCGCTTTTGTTTTCTACAACTTCGATTTCTTTTTTACTTCTTTCTCTTCAATACGGATCATCAAACGCAACGCGACATTAGAATCCACATTAATTGTAAACAGCTTCACCAGATCAGACAATAAGAAAGTCTTGAAAAAAAACTTCTGAGAATAAAGTAGAGCGACGCAACAAAGAGAAGAAAAAAAATGCGTAATAATGGCTGAGACAGAATCGAGGTCTCCTCGCTCACAGCATGCTAAAACTCCAGACGACTGCCAATGAGGGGCATCGAGCTGCATTGCTCGCGGGTTACAAGGCCATCGCTGAGTGGCTCAGCGGGCAACAATATGCCACGCACACGAAACGCGCTCCGTGCGGTAGATGAACTGCCGCCTTCTGCAAAAGTGGCCGCATTGTTGAGGTCAGCAGTTGCTAGGCTGCTTTAGGAAATTGAGACGGCTTTTATTTTTTATGTTGGATGTTGGTAATTACGGCAGGGTAGAAAAGAAAGTCGTCTGCTCTAACCAGCTATTCGAAACTTTTTTTTTCTTACTTTGTTAAAAAAAAATGTCAAAAACGAAAAAAAAATTCCTTTATCTCGGTGAATGTTTTGTGCGTGAGGAAAAATTGGACAATGATACTGGTTTTATTAAAGTGTTTCTTTTTTTAATAAATATTCGATTGCAACTTAGGATGCTTTTATTCTCTATTGAACAATGGAAATACGCTAAGCCAATGCAATTTAGTACAGCACTGTTCGGGAAACTTTGAAAAATTTCTTTTACAGTGAAATTAAAAGGTTCGATTGCTTTACAGTCGCTCAAAAAATATCCGAACACTATGGTTGATTACAAAATTTAAAAAAAAATTCTGGCAACGATTTTTTTATAAATTAGTGATCTGGCAACCATCGTGTCACGTGACACGATGGTTGCCAGATCACTAATTTATAAAAAAAATCGTTGCCAGATATTTTTTCTGAATTCTGTAATCAACCATCATCATCATCCTCAAGCAGCCATGGGCTCGGAGGTCCAACCAGACCGTGCAATTTAGTCCTCCACGCAAGTCTATCCTGAGCTACATCTACTGCATCTGGCCACTGCACACCAATTCTAACAAGGTCCTGTTTGACATTGTCTGCCCACCGCATCCTAGGTCTCCCCCTCTCTCTGAGGCCTTTAGGCACACTGTTCATAACCTTATTCGCCAATCTATAATTATCCATACGGGGAACATGGCCAAACCAACGGAGTCTCTCTCTGACCAATATGCTGCTTAAAGGAGGTTGCAAACTCCTTTGCCTAACCTCATCATTAGTTACAAAGTTGAACCACCTAATGCCCAAGATACTGCGTAAGCATCTGGAATCAAAAGCATCTAGTTTCCTGTTATCTTGTTTACAAAGTGTCCAAGTTTCACTACCATAACTAAGAAAGAACCAAACTATTATATAGTCTAATTTTAGTCTTTAGGTGTATACGCCTATTTCTCCACACTCTCCATAGATTCTTAAAAGTCCCGGCAGCAATCCCTATTCGTCTGTTAATCTCATGCCGCACATCACCAGTATCTGTTACATAGCTCGCAAGATAATTAAACTGTGACACCTGCTCAAGACTGCAACCATTCAGATTAACTGAATCACAGCCTGCCTGACCAATTTTCATCACTTTAGTTTTCTCTCTGTTTATAACCAAACCTACTCTACTACCAGTCTCATCAACAGCTCGAATGAAAGAGTTCATCTCATCAACATCATTTGCCAAAAGGGCTAAATCATCAGCATAATCTAAATCAGAAATTTTCGTATCTCCAGCCCATTTAAGGCCAAAATCTTTCCCTTGAAAATGAATTTCGCATAACATAATCAACAACCAAACTAAAGAGAAAAGGAGACAAAATGCACCCTTGTCGAACACCAGAAGTAATGCTAAACCAATTGCTACAAGCCTTACCAACTCTCACACATGACTCAGTGTTATTATAGAGAGCTTTCATTATGTTAACTAACTTGTCTGGTATACCATATGATATAAAAATAAATAAAAATAAATACCCCCTCAAGCAGCTGCTTGCCACAGAGGTCTGACAGGAGCCTGTCAGTTTATATGCCATAGTAGGAGATCTGAGAGGATGGCAGGACCTCAGCAGAAAAATGACACATATACTGTTCGGAAATTTTTTTTTAGCGACTGTACCTCTCAGCTGTACTTTTTTGCACACAGTGGACTAAATGGCCAGGTCACAAGGACTCCGATGGGATGAGAAGAGAATATCTGGGAGGAGAGGATCCACTACAGTTGTTAGATGACAGATGGTAGCCTCCTTTCATGAGCATCCAGCGTGTCCTTTAAAGTACATAGCGTATGGCTCTCCTTCACGAGGAGCCACGGCTTGAAGTCCCATCCGACGGACGGCGCCATTCCCTCTGTGATCCCTTTCTCACAGAGAACAAAATGAAGGTTTAGCGAAGATAAATCTCAATGCTGGAACAGGTGGGATTCGAACCTGGGAACTACATATTAAGGGCATGGCGCGCTACCGAAAGTGTCCCGTTGTTGAATTTTGGGGAGAGAGGGGACCTCCCCAAATTCAACATTGTTGCTTCTGTAATATTGGGTGATGAGAATTGGGGAGGTGAAGTCAATTTTTTTTATTCAAAATTTCTTGCTATTTATTTTTATGGGTATTAAATATTTTTAACTTTCTTATCGTCTTATTTGGTGTAACCTACATTTCAAATCTATTGATGATGCAAATCTATTGATCTATTGATGATGCAAATCTATTGATCTATTGATGATATACATTAACTTAGTTGGAGTCTCGGACAAAGCAAGGATGTACAGTCGCTCAAAAAAGTATCCGAACGCTATGGTTGAGTACAGAATTCAGAAAAAATATCTGGTAACGATTTTTTTCGAAATTAGTGATCTGGCAACCTTCTTGTCACATGACACGAAGGTTGCCAAATCACTAATTTCGAAAAAAATCGTTACCAGATATTTTTTCTGAATTCTGTACTCAACCATAGCGTTCGGACACTTTTTTGAGCGACTGTACGCATTTTCTGTTGTATGGTGTCTTTCTGTGTCTCGATTTCCTTACAGATTTTCCTCTACAACGTATTATGCTTAGAAGTTCTTGTCTTTTTCGATTTGGTTGCTGTAATCTTACATCGGGTCTATGATCTTACGGTTGCCAATCTGGAAATTTTTCCCAGGCTCCCACGTTACCGTTCCAAGGTTAATAATATTTTTACTCCGCAAAGCTAAATATTCTGTACCATTTTGAACCCCTTTCTTTACTCTAATTCAGCAGCTTCATTCAAGAGTTCAACACGTGCAAGATAAACTACGTGATTTGCTGAGTATTTTTTATTCCATTGTAACCGCATCCGCGTGTTTTGTAAAAGAAACTCAAATTGTATCCAGCATAATTCTAAACATGATAATAGCGAACATCCCAACAAAGAAATTGAGATTCGTAGTTATTTCCATCGTCATTGTTACAGCATAACCTTGCACTCATTGTTTCCTTATGCGTGAACTTAACAACTGCTTCACTGTTGATGTCCTCGCAATCAAGCTGGAACAATCGCATTTCATTGGATTTCCAAAGAAAAAAAACAATAACTAAAGAAGCACGCGAATGTGAAGCGAGCGAGTAATAACGAGCGCCTCGTTCTCATGCCCCTTAACCGACAATATTATTATCAGAATCCACTGTTACGTAAAAAGCACGTTTTACACACGCGTTGGTTTAGAGGGCATCATGTGCTTGCGCTGAACCATTTTCAAGGACTTAAAAATAGCAGTGCTCTGACAATCAAGGAAGCTGCTGACATGATAATTAGGAAGAATGGACGTACAGTCGCTCAAAAAAGTATCCGAACACTACGGTTGATTACAGAATTCAGAAAAAATATCTGGAAACGTTTTTTTTTTTAGAAATTAGTGATCTGGCAACCTTTGTGTCACATGATTACAAAATTCAGGAAAAATATCTGGAGCGTGTACAGCAACTGTACACGCTCCAGTTACCGTTCACAGCAAACTGGAGCGTGTGCAGTTACTGCACACGCTCCAGTTTGCTGTGAACGGTAATTGCACACGCTCAATATTTCCGTGAGTGAGCCCACACGATCTAGTATCAAAATAATATGACCACCTAATGTCGCAATCTTCGTGTCACGTGACACGAAGATTGCCAGATCACTAATTTCTAAAAAAAAATCGTTGCCAGATATTTTTCTTAATTCTGTAATCAACCGTAGTGTTCGGATACTTTTTTGAGCGACTGTACATTTTCACATTGTATGTAAGACAATAAGATGCTCTGATCGATGAGGCATGAGAACGGGTTGGGTTGTTTTACCTCTGAGCGGCACTTTTTTGCCCACCATGGGCTAAATGGCCAGGTCACAAGAACCCCGAAGGCTCAGAGAAGGTTGGGGAGGGGACCCACTGGAACAGCTGTTGGGAGACAGATGGTAGCCTCCCGTCAAGGCCATCCAGCGTGTTCTTTAACGTGCACAGGGTATGGCTCTCCCGCACACGGGGCCACGGCTTAACGTCCCATCCGACGGACGGCGGCCTTTCCAAGCCCATCAGTGTCCCCTACTGACCGTGGGCAGGGCGGGGAATTTTGCGGAGATAAATCTCAACGCTGACCCAGCTGGGGCTCGAACCCGGAAACTACAGATTACGAGCCTGGCGCGCTACCGACTGAGCCACCCCCGCCCCGCCCCGCCCCGCATGAGAACGAATCAGTCAAGTGATTGGAGATACTATCTGTTTAACAATGATGGATTTATTTATATCGCAGGTGATTTATATCAAAATGGAACGTTAAAGAGGTTTAAAAAATTTGTAATTGACTCTTTAAATTGTGTCAATTGATGTAACTTTAGTGTGACAAAAAAAAAATAAACAGTGCATAATAATTGGAATTATTCGTGGAGGATTTTTTTTCTCAAGAATAAATATGAATATTATTATAAAATATTTATTACTTTACCAAATAAGTTTTATTTCATTCAATTTGTCTAGTTCCGAATCCATTTGTCAGTTAACTCTTTTCCCAGATTTGGTGATCAAAGAAGTTGCCTTACCTGCAATAAAATATAATACACATTAATTTTTGCTGATGAAAATTTCTTGATATAAACTTTTTTTTTTCGTAACATTTTATAATTCTTATTTATAAGTTTTTTTTTATAACTGTTTGTGATTCTTTTATTTTGTTATTTAGCGTTCTTTCGGTGTATAACACTTTTTTTTTTATTTTAGTGCTAAGCGGAATTTTTCTTGTGCTTATAGGTGCTAATAATTTAATACTGTTTTACATTTTCTCTATCATCTGTTATGTCGTGTAGACGGAGCACGAGATTCTCTCCAGAGGGGAGGGGGGGGGGGCGAAGGTCACCCCATAACAGAGGGCTTGTTAAGAGGAGACAAAAGTTTGAAAATGGAAAACTACATTCTTTTGAAAATGATCATCCCATATTCGCTAGAATTAGACCTAACTGATACGATGATTAACATCAGCGAATTATTCGATTATTCGATTAACCAGGCGAAGCAAGATTGGGTTGGGTTGTTTTACCTCTGAGCGGCACTTTTTTGCACACCATGGGCTAAATGGCCAGGTCACATGGACCCCGAAGGCTCAGAGAAGGTTGGGGGAGGGGACCCACTGAAAGAGCTGTTGGGAGACAGATGGTAGCCTCCCGTCAAGGCCATCCAGCGTGTTCTTTAACGTGCACAGGATATGGCTCTCCCGTACACGGGGCCACGGCTTAACGTCCCATCCGACTGACGGCGGCCTTTCGAAGCCCATCGGTGTCCCCTACTGACCGTGGGCAGGGCGGGGAATTTTGAGGAGATAAATCTCAACGCTGACCCAGCTGGGACTCGAACCTGGGAACTACAGATTACGAGCCTGGCGCGCTACCGACTGAGCCCCCCCCCCGCCCCCGCCCCCGCAAGAAGCAGTGCGCATTGTCAATGGTGTGTGTTATATGAGAAACTTAAGTTATATATGATTAATGTAAATAAGTTGTTATGTGAGGGAGCCTCCGTTATCACAAGAGATTGGGGGAGAGAGACGCCATTTTGAATACATCAGAAACAAGAGTCTTCCTTCAAAGTCACCCAGAGATTTTTTTCTCCTCTCCCTGGTCGGGTGTGACTCTCAACGTAGAAGTTTAAACGTCACATCCGCCGGAAGGCAATCTTTTCAAGCCAATCAACGGAGGCAGCGCGCTAGAAGAGGGGAGAACATTTCGACACCGACTTGATCAATAGAAACTTTAAAATCCCCTGGAAAACAATAGAGGAACTTCCCTGAGTAATTTCATTCTGTGTTTCATCCAGTTTGAATTGATTTCTGCTTTTGTGCGTTTTCCTTTTGTCAGTCAGAAATCGGAGCACCAAAGTCAACTTTAGACCGGATGTTGAAAGGTCGGAATCGCGTCATTCCTTCGCCGACGACGACATGAATGAAGTGCATCCGTACACCGGAAACGACCTTGGGGGAGGACCCCCCTGTCAGCTGTTGACATCCTGTCTTCTTCACGCGCATTCACGAGTGGAATTCGAAGTGGGAAGACACAACACACCATCCGCTTCGGGGGAAAGGTTCTGCTCGAGCTGCGAAGTGAGATGGAGGGGAGAGGATGATCGTAAGAGACAGCAGTCACTTCGGAACGACCTCAATTGCGCATTCCGAAACCTTTTCTAACGTAAAGGGTTTTTTGCGTTTATTTTCGGAGATGCGACCGAGCGTCGGAGGATTCGTACGGTCTCGTGCTGACGGGGTCACGTAAACGGTTAACCTCGTACGAAATGGGCCAGAGAAAATTTCCAGCATCTGCCTAATGCGTGCCGCAGAAAAATGGCGGCGAAAATTGTCCTCGATTCTGGACTGCTTTTCTCCGTCTGCGTGGCTCGTATTCGCAGCTGGCATGGCTGACTTACTCACATGGCCTTTCGCACACGGAACAGGGTGGGGGGGGGGGGATATAGGTCAGAGCACCGACTGCACAGTTTTGTGTGCCATTTCATAGCGGAAATTTTTTTTCTAGTTTGCTATATGAACCCAGTAACATTATTTTTCTATTACAGATGTCTACTTGCATGTGGTTCTCTTCCATTTTATCGAGTGGGGGGGGGGGAGAGGATATGCTTTATTTAAGCATCGGAAGTAAATTTATAGAGATTGATTGAGTGAGAAGTTACCAATAAGAATACAAATGCTTATATAATTACTAAAATAAAACAATGCTAGTTTAAAGAAGATCTTTATTCATATTATATATGTCTTGCTTTTCTCTCAGATCGTCTCTATGGCGTCTAGTCTGACAGGTCAGGTCAGACTTCTGCGACAAGCAACTGCTTGTGGGGGTATTATTTATTGATACACATAAACATATCCTAATTTTACATCTGTATCATATATTTTATATATTTATATATATATATTAAAATATTTATATTAATATTTCACATTAAGAAATTTTTTTGAACAGCCGCTTTTGTTTTAAAAGCAATATTAAAATTTTTTAACCCATCAACAACCACTTTTAATATTAATAAGCCTATTACAAAATATTTTACTATGACGACGTGAATAATAATTTGTGATGTGTGAACGACATTTTACCTCATTGTCAAATACGAGCTCGTGCATTCTCGTGCATTTCTCGTGCGTCTATAGATATTTGGGTTGTTCTACCTCTGAGAGGCACTTTTTTTGGCACAATGGGATAAATGACCAGGTCACAAGGACACCGAGGGCTCACAGAAGGTAGAGGAAGCAGACCTATTGGACAGCTGTTAAGAGACAGATGGTAGCCTCCCGTCAAGGCCATCCAGCGTGTTCTTTAATGTGCACAGAGGATGCTTCCCACACACGGAGCCACGGCTTAACGTCCCATTCGATGGACGGAGGCCGTTCCAAGCCCATCGGCCTCTCGTAAAATTTCAGCAAGGCCCGTGATGAAAAGGCGGGAGAGTAACCGTTAGAACCACGAAGTTCAGGAGCATGACCAATCGAATTTTAAGAGATAAGCTATAATTAAAACAGTAGTAAAGTATCACAGGTAATTATCCTGTAGAGAAGAAACACTTAAAATAATTATCTGAAAGAAAAAAAAAATCAATTTTTTTTCAAGAAACACTTAAAATAATTATCTAAAAGAAAAAAAATCATAGCAAAATCAATTTTTTTTTCAGCAAATTATTACAAGTATAATTAAAGTAACTACATTTAAATAATATTCCTGTTAGTGAATTGTCCCGAGCCGTTCGATCTAGGTGTTTACGACTATACATATATAGCCATATACTGTCCAGGAGATATATTATTTGGATTAACGTCTGTCTTTAATACCTAAATAAATTTTACTTCATTTCTATGCAATGTTAGTGCTTTTTATTATTAGAGTTGGGTTGTTTTACCTCTGAGCGGCACTTTTTTGCACACCATGGGCTAAATGGCCAGGTCACATGGACCCCGAAGGCTCAGAGAAGGTTGGGGGAGGGGACTCACTGGAACAGCTGTTGGGAGACAGATGGTAGCCTCCCGTCAAGGCCATCCAACGTGTTCTTTAACGTGCACAGGGTATGGCTCTCCCGCACACGGGGCCACGGCTTAACGTCCCATCCGACGGACGGCGGCCTTTCCAAGCCCATCGGTGTCCCCTACTGACCGTGGGCAGGGCGGGGAATTTTGCGGAGATAAATCTCAACGCTGACCCAGCTGGGACTCGAACCTGGGAACTACAGATTACGAGCCTGGCGCGCTACCGACTGAGCCACCCCCGGCCCACTTATTATTAGAGAAAACGCAATTCATCCATGGGGTTAAGTAGAATCCGCTCTGTGTTTTCCTCATTCAAAAGCCTCTTCGGTCAGTTTCTGTTTCGTGGTCATCTTAGGAATCCCGTTTTCTTTCACAGAATCTCATTTATGACGCATCTGGAATTTCCCGCCATTCAGGTGCAGCGGAGAACGTCATCGTTGTCCCTACCCTTTCTGATCGATATGAACTCGCCCTTCGAGGTAAGTGGTGGGTGGCGATGGGCAACAATGCTTGAACTTCGTGGTTCTAACGGTTCCGCTCCCGCTAGGTCGCACTTCCGGTAGTCACACTGTCCTCTCAAGTTATTTTTGTATTGTTGAACCTTTGTTTATATTCCAGGAACACTCTGCTCTCTCTGTGGGAAGGTATGACGTCGGTGAGGCGCGAGACAGGGAGGAAAGAATCGCATTTCGAATATTTAAACTCATTTTGGATTTTTAGTAAATTTCTCGATGTTTTTTCAGTTGAAAGTTCACGAAGGATTTTTATACGAAAGAATTTATAGATTTCAAAGTCAGGACTTTACAAAATTCATATCAGATTTTAAGAGTCATGTGGGATTCAAGAACTCACTTTCTCCTAATAACATAAGGGGTGACTCAATCGGTAGCGCGCCAAGCTCTTAATCTGCAGTTCCCAGGTTTGAGTCCCAGCTGGGTCGGCGTTCAGATTTATCTCCACAAAACTCCCCGCCCTGCCCACGGTCAGTAGGGGACACCGATGGGCTTGGAAAGACCACCGTCCGTCGGATGGGGCATTAAGCCGTGGGTCCGTGTGTGGGAGAGCCATACCCTGTGCACGTTAAAGAACACGAGAGGCTACCATCTGTCCCCCAACAGCTGTTCCAGTGGGTCCCCTGCCACAACCTTCTCTGAGCTTTCGGGATCCATGTGACCTGGCCATTTAGCCAATGGTGTGCAAAAAAGTGCCGCTCAGAGGAAAAACAACCCAACCTAATAAACATATCAAGTGCTCATGATTACTGAGCTATAGGCTGCAGATCGAGATCTCATCTTTTTAACAATATGAACATTTCTACCTGCAGATCGTTATCAGCGGGTGGTAGCTCAGTGGTCAGAGCACCTGGGGTGTTATTTGGAGGTCGTGGGTTAGTATCCCATCCTACGGAAGATAATTTTTTTTTTGTATTTATGCATAAGAGTAACTTAATTATCAATGTTCTTCATTTATTGCAATTCAAAAAAAATTAAACGTGGACAAATTTTTGAAATGACGACATCTCTATTAGATGTCGTCTAAGTTTTATTCACTCTGCTTTATTTTCAATAATTTTACTAAAAAAGAAACGATTTTAATAATGAAGAAGTTACAGTGTAATAATAATCTGGCAATTTTTAATTAATTTTTATGTGATAGTAGCCGTCCCATGGCCGAGTGATTAGCGCGCTTGGCTACTGATCTAAGGGACCTGGGTTCGAGCCCCGAGTAAGACATGGATGTATGTGTCGTTTTTCTGCTGAGGTTCTGCCATCCTCTCAGATCTTCTACTATGGCATATAAACTGACAAACTCCTGTCAGACCTCTGTGGCAAGTAGCTGCTTGAGGGAGTATTATATGTTATGTGATAATGAATGTCAGAAATGAATAACTGTTTTTTTTTGCAATAAATAACTCAGAAGTCGATTAATTACAACTTTGGATGTTTGGTCGCCAACTGACAGCAATATAATAATTATATTTTCTTAAAATTTGAAACAAATTTATTTTTTCGCATTCTTATTCTCTTGTTAAGCGGTTTTTATTTCTATTTTATTCAATTCGATCACATTATCACAAATTTTTATCGTCCAGATCCAGTAACGAAATCCAGAGCGTCTTCAGAAAGCTTCCAAAATATAGTTTTAGAAAATTGTTCGGTAATATTTTATTACATTCAGTAGATTTATCTGAATTTATTTATAAAAATAAATAAAATAAATACCCCCTCAAGCAGCTGCTTGCCACAGAGGTCTGACAGGAGCCTATCAGTTTATATGCCATAGTAGAAGGTCTGAGAGGATGGCAGGACCTCAGCAGGAAAACGACACAAACAGCCATGCCTTACCCCGGGCTCGAACCCAGGTCCAGCGTGCTAACCACTCGGCCATGGGATACCTGATGTAAATAATAATTTCAACCTAATTTAAAAATGATACATGAAAATATATATCTTGGCCCCGTGTGCGTGAGAGCCATACCCTGTGCACGTTAAAGAACAGCTGGACAACCTTGATGGGAGTCTACCATCTGTTTCCCAACAGCCGTTCCAGTGGGTCCTTTCCTCCTAACCTTCTCTAAACCTTCGGGTCCTTGTGACCTGGCCATTTAGCCCATTGTAGGCAAAAAAGTGCAGCTCAGAGGTAAAACAACCTAACCCAACTCTAATATTTTGGTAGAGCAGCGTATATGCTCTGCGTGTTAATGTAGAGACTCGAAATGAAAACCAGAGGCGCCAATACAGTCGCTCAAAAAAGTATCCGAACACTACGGTTGATTACAGAATTCAGAAAAAATATCTGGAAACGATTTTTTAGAAATTAGTGATCTGGCAACCTTCGTGTCACGTGATTACAGAATTCAGGAAAAATATCTGGAGCGTGTACAGCAACTGTACACGCTCCAGTTACCGTTCACAGCAAACTGGAGCGTGTGCAGTTACTGCACACGCTCCAGTTTGCTGTGAACGGTAACTGCACACGCTCAATATTTCCGTGAGTGAGCCCACACGATCTAGTATCAAAATAATATGACTACCTACAGTCGCTCAAAAAAGTATCCGAACGCTATGGTTGATTACAGAATTCAGAAAAAATATCTAGCAACGATTTTTTTTAGAAATTAGTGGTCTGGCAACCTTCGTGTACTGAAGGTTGCCAGATCACTAATTTCTAAAAAAATATCGTTACTAGATATTTTTTCTGAATTCTGTAATCAACCATAGCGTTCGGAAACTTTTTTTGAGCGATTGTACCTGATCCCGCCAAAATCCGAACTTGGATCTATAAAGTTTTCTTTTTTCCTTTATGTCTTCTTTGTTGGGCAGGAAAAACAATTTTTTTTTCTGCCGAACTTCCCTTTCGAACTTTCAAATACGTCCCGAATCAGATCCTCTAACTGTCACAGCAGACTAATGTTAGCAGCCGTTACCTTTCGTTCAAGGTCGTGAGGGATGTACGTATGTCTCCGATACGCTCTGTCACGCGCAACTGAGCACCGGAAGATGAATACGGGGAAAGATGTTCCCCCGCCAAGGTCGAGGCGTCGTCAACTTCCGCTTAACAAGCAGACGCAGGTGTTTGAGGCGTTTGCTGCGTATTCTCGCAATCATTTTTTTTGTACTGTTTGACAATGTTACTTAGATAACGTTAGTTTCTTTCTTCGTCCGCCCCCCCCCCCCCGCCGCTTCGAGCGTTCACTCTTCAAGTGTGCAAAGAATCAAAAAGGAAAATTGAAGTTCACGAGACAACAACAATAATAAAGTATCTCCTCTGGCGAATAGAGGATGTCCGTTTCCAAAGAGAGGTAAATTTTCCATTTTTCGAATTTTACGCCCTCTAACAGCAGAAATTCGAACTAATGGATGATTTGGGAATATGCAAATCGTAAATTTTTTAGTACATAAAAATTTTTTTATTTAACATAAAAAGAATTTATCATTTATTATTTAAAGAAAAATAAGATCACCCCTCCTGTTTCCCCGGAAGTAAGGGGTCTAAATCTTCACTACAAGCATAAAACTCATAATCATCGCACTTTACCGCTGAAATTTCACATTTTCGGAATAAATAGAACATTTGCAATACCAGTTCAAATTTTGTATTTTATCACATTTCCCATCATTAAAACACATAATAAACACCCTTTCAAGAGATGCTTGCCACAGAGGTCTGAGTTCTCAGCAGAAAGACATAAGTAGAAGGTCTGTGAGGATGACGAGCCCTCAGCAGAAAGACATAAGTAGAAGATCTGTGAGGACGACGAGATCTCAGTAGAAAGAGGTAAGTAGAAGGTCTATGAGGATTCCCTCAGCAGAAAGACATAAGTAGAAGATCTGTGAGGATGACGAGCCCTCAGCAGAAAGACATAAGTAGAAGATCTGTGAGGATGACGAGCCCTCAGCAGAAAGACATAAGTAGAAGGTCTGTGAGGATGACGAGCCCTCAGCAGAAAGACATAAGTAGAAGGTCTGTGAGGATGACGAGCCCTCAGCAGAAAGACATAAGTAGAAGGTCTGTGTGGATGACGAGCCCTCAGCAGAAAGACATAAGTAGAAGGTCTGTGACGATGACGAGCCCTCAGCAGAAAGACATAAGTAGAAGGTCTGTGACGAGCCCTCAGCAGAAAGACTTAAGTAGAAGGTCTGTGACGAGCCCTCAGCCGAAAGACATAAGTAGAAGGTCTGTGACGAGCCCTCAGCAGAAAGACATAAGTAGAAGGTCTGTGAGGATGACGAGACCTCAGCAGGAAGACATAAGTAGAAGATCTGTGAGGATGAGGAGACCTCAGCAGGAAGACATAAGTAGAAGATCTGTGAGGATGACGAGCCCTCAGCAGAATGACATAAGTAGAAGGTCTGTGAGGATGACGAGCCCTCAGCAGAAAGACATAAGTAGAAGGTCTGTGAGGATGACGAGCCCTCAGCAGAAAGACATAAGTAGAAGGTCTGTGAGGATGACGAGCCCTCAGCAGAAAGACATAAGTAGAAGGTCTGTGAGGATGACGAGCCCTCAGCAGAAAGACATAAGTAGAAGGTCTGTGAGGATGACGAGCCCTCAGCAGAAAGACATAAGTAGAAGGTCTGTGACGAGCCCTCAGCAGAAAGACTTAAGTAGAAGGTCTGTGACGAGCCCTCAGCCGAAAGACATAAGCAGAAGGTCTGTGACGAGCCCTCAGCAGAAAGACATAAGTAGAAGGTCTGTGACGAGCCCTCAGTAGAAAGAGATAAGTAGAAGGTCTGTGACGAGCCCTCAGCAGAAAGACATAAGTAGAAGATCTGTGAGGATGACGAGCCCTCAGCAGAAAGACATAAGTAGAAGGTCTGTGAGGATGACGAGCCCTCAGCAGAAAGACATAAGTAGAAGGTCTGTGACGAGCCCTCAGCAGAAAGACATAAGTAGAAGATCTGTGAGGATGACGAGCCCTCAGCAGAAAGACATAAGTAGAAGGTCTGTGAGGATGACGAGCCCTCAGCAGAAAGATATAAGTAGAAGGTCTGTGAGGATGACGAACCCTCAGCAGAAAGACATAAGTAGAAGATCTGTGACGAGCCCTCAGCAGAAAGACATAAGTAGAAGGTCTGTGACGAGCCCTCAGCAAAAAGACATAAGTAGAAGATCTGTGAGGATGACGAGCCCTCAGCAGGAAGACATAAGTAGAAGATCTGTGAGGATGACGAGCCCTCAGCAGAAAGACATAAGTAGAAGGTCTGTGAGGATGACGAGTCCTCAGCAGAAAGACATAAGTAGAAGGTCTGTGACGATGACGAGCCCTCAGCAGAAAGACATAAGTAGAAGGTCTGTGACGAGCCCTCAGCAGAAAGATATAAGTAGAAAATCTGTGACGAGCCCTCAGCAGAAAGACATAAGTAGAAGGTCTGTGACGAGCCCTCAGCAGAAAGACATAAGTAGAAGGTCTGTGACGAGCCCTCAGCAGAAAGACATAAGTAGAAGATCTGTGAGGATGACGAGCCCTCAGCAGAAAGACATAAGTATAAGGTCTGTGAGGATGACGAGCCCTCAGCAGAAAGACATAAGTAGAAGGTCTGTGAGGATGACGAGACCTCAGCAGAAAGACATAAGTAGAAGGTCTGTGAGGATGACGAGCCCTCAGCAGAAAGACATAAGTAGAAGGTCTGTGAGGATGACGAGCCCTCAGCAGAAAGACATAAGTAGAAGGTCTGTGAGGATGACGAGCCCTCAGCAGAAAGACATAAGTAGAAGGTCTGTGACGAGCCCTCAGCAGAAAGACATAAGTAGAAGATCTGTGAGGATGACGAGCCCCCAGCAGAAAGACAACACAAACATCCATGCCTTACTGGAGCTCGAGTTCTTTTGGTCAGTAACCAGGCTCGCTAAATCACTTGTCTACAGGACGGCTTTTACCATCATTAGAGAACACTATTAAAGTTTCTAATTATCCGCCTTTAGTGCCATTTAAAGACGGAAATTATAATTAATGGTTGGTTGAGAAAATTTAAATAGTAATAGCATCACGTCTCGATTTACGTGGATTTGATTGAACCCAAGTCATTTTGAATCATAGAAAAAGCACGCTAATCACTCGACCATCGGAAAACAAATGTGTTTATTAAGCGTGTGCGTGTGTGTTGTGTGTGTGTGTGTCGGGAGGTACTTAAACTTCCTAGATTCCCATCTTTTTTAAATTCAATTTATTCTATTGAGGGGAAAATTCAAAAATATACACTAATACGGCTCAAAACATGTCAAAAACATGAAATACAAATTCCTAAGCGTGTAAATATACAGGTACAGTCGCTCAAAAAAAAATATTCGAACACTATGGTTGATTACAGAATTCAGAAAAATATCTGGCAACGTTTTTTTTTAGAAATTAGTGATCTAGCAACCTTCGTGTCACGTGACACGAAGGTTGCTAGATCACTAATTTCTAAAAAAAACGTTGCCAGATATTTTTTCTGAATTCTGTAATCAACCACAGTGTTCGGACAATTTTTTGAGCGACTGTACATCGAAAGCCAATGTACGATCTACGATCTACGACTTGCTTTAGTCGAACATTACAAATGTGCGAAACATCAGAACCTTAGGAGGTAGAGAGTTCCAGACACGACCAACTCAGCATATGAAGGAAAGAGGTCTGCAGTTTGCTCCTCCAGCATGCTGAATATGAATACACAACTGACATCTCTTGGCTATGTCAGGATCCAAGACATGAATCAAAGGCTCGGTTTGTGGACATGCAATTGCTTCTGTTGAGTTCTCTTTACACAAAATATTTATCTCGCAAAACAAACGATTAGCTGTGAATTTTAAACACTCTATTTTTCAATTCATTATTCAACATTAGCTGAAAGTTTATACATTTACTGGCATTACTGGTGGCTAATCACTCTCCTCTACAAAGAACACGTGAATCCATCCAATTTTGCTTAGTGCACCACCTCTACTGCCACGTGGAGAGAATTGCACCGCGCTCACGTGGCTCTTCACCGTCACTCCTGCGGTCACAAGCACATGCAGCATGTTTAACGAGCGCCCGGACCCCACACGTCACGACGGTGATGGCCTTCGTAACGACACGGGGGTGAATGTTACGGCGCCCGCAGCAACGGCCGGCACGAATGTAAAAGGTCGACTTTACCCAGCCTCTTATTACGACGCACGCGACTACTTTTCCACGAGACCGTTCATCTTCCTGCTCCATTTTTCGCAACTTGCTTGGTCCGAATTCTCCCTCTTTCGCAATTCCTCGAACCAAATTCTCGTTTTTTTCTACAACGAAATGAGCAAAAATAAAAAGAATTTGGTTTCTCTAGGATTAGGTTGCCTAACAATAACACTACATTACTTTCGCAGCAACATCACAAAATAGAAAACTAAAAATTCTTATATAAATATATATTTAATAATTACTGTGTTAACTGTTGCTCTTCTTATTGCATTCGTTTGTTAAATATATCTTAATCTGCAGTTTCCAGGTTCGAGTCTCAGCTGGGCCAGCGTTGAGATTTATCTCCGCAAACCTCTCTGCTCTAGGTCAGCAGGGGGCACTGATGGGCTTGGAAAGGCCGTCGTCCATTGAATGGGACGTAAAGCCATGTCTCCGTGTGAGAGAGCCATAATCTGTGCATGCTAAAAAAACACGCTGGATGGCTTTGACGTGAGGCTCCATCTGTACGCCCAACAGATGTTCCAGTGGGTCCCCTCCCCCAACCTTCTCTGAGCCTTATAACCTGGACCTTTAGCCCACTGTGTGCAAAAAAGCGCCGCTCAGAGGTAAAACAACCCAATTGTTAAAGTGGACAGGGTTTCTCTCCTGCATAAGAGGTTGGGTTGTTTAACCTCTGAGAGTCGCTTTTGTGCATATAAAATGAGCCCTGCACAAAAGACTACTGCATGAAGAATGGTTCAGATGGATGGCCGGCGTCCTCTCGAAGTCAAGCGGTGTGTCCTCCTTTCCAAACCGAAGACAAGATCTATCTGCTGGCAATTGAAACAATTTGAAACCTGGCACAGTTAAGCAGAGCTCGAAAAACCGGTGAGAGAGCGCACAAGATGTAAACGTCCTTTTATGGCAAACACGCGCGAAAGTGAGCATGGCCGCTGGCAGAAAAGGTCGTTTCCTTCCCCCTTGGAAACTCGCAGCCACATCAATTAATTTGTGAATCAGTTTTGCTAACAATCCCTCCTTTCTAGAATTACACATCAACAAACAATTCACAAAGGCAGAAATTTTATGGTTAAATTAATGTCGGTTATGTGCGAGTTCAACATTCATATTTAAAAATAATATTACCAAAATAAATATTAGTAATTGGAAATTAATTTCTTTTATTGATAATTAACTTAGGAAGCGTTTAAAAAAACTAAACTGCAGAATAAAAATCAGTAATAAAATCGAAAGTTATTCTAAATATAAAGGTTAAACTTTTTTTAATATAAAGGTATTTTTTTTCCATTACCAAAGATTTTCGTTTACAGTAAAATTTTGTTTTTGTAATCTGTAAGAGTTGTTTTGTAACTCATAATTACATACAGATAAAAATTTGAATCGACTTCAAAGGGCTAATTTATTAGTAGATACTAAATAAGTTGAATTTATTTCATTATTTATCATCAGATACTTATTAAGGGTATGTTTCTATCAGTTGTGTATTTTTTTAATTTTTAATCGTTTATTTTATTTTATATTATTTCCTTTTACAGTTTCCATCCAAATTTGATTGCAAATTTTTGTTTTTAATGTTTCTGTAAATGAGTATGGAAATAAAATTTTGTTATTATTAAACTTGATATGAATAAATAAAGAAATACCCCCTCAAGCAGCTGATTGCCACAGAGTCTGACAGGAATCTGTCAGTATATACGCCACAGTAGAAAGTCTGTGAGTATTGCGGGACCTCAGCAGAAAATCAACACAAATATCCATGCTTTACCTGGGCCTCGAACCCAGGCCTCTTAGATCAGTAGCCAAGGGCGCTAATCACTCAGCTTTTTTTTTAACTTGATATATATAGAGTAAAAACACACGAAAAATGATATAAATAAAAAATTGTTTTGGACTGTTTGATGAAAACATACTAAGGGACCTGGGTTCGAGCCCCGGGCAAGGCATGGCTGTTTGTGTGGTTTTTCTGCTGAGGTCCTGCCATCCTCTCAGATCTTCTACTGTGGCATATAAACTGACAGGCTCCTGTCAGACCTCTGTGGCAAGCAGCTGCTTGAGGGGGTATTTATTTATTTTTTATTAAATATTTAATATATAAGTATTTTATATTAAAATTCATAATATTTGAAATCCCAGATATATTAAGATTGCAACATACAGAAATCTTAGAGAGAGAGAACTTTATTCTCTACCTTTTTTTAAGAAAATAAATTATCCATAGACATTTCATGATTAGCTCACAAAATTTTAAATAAATTACTGAGCAGTATATGAGAAGAAAAAAAAAGGGAATATCTTTAAAATCAAAATTAGACAAATATTATAAATATAAATAATTTTAAGTCTCTATTTCACTGTTAAGTGAATTACCTCATTTCATATGTCATTAATGAATAAATCTGAAATTAGTGATTTTTTTTTTTTAAATTTTATTTCCACTCTTAAACCTTTGAATCTGTATTGTAAAACAAAAATGCACATCGATAAAAAAATAATAATGTAATTCGACAACTTGTAAGAGCATAAAACTCATTGGCTGTTCTTATATGGCTCCTTTTTCTAATGCATTTCATTTCACAGTAAATATTTTACATAAATATAGTTTTATTTATGTTCAATTGTATATATTTGGTCATACTGAATTGTGGATATATATTTTAGCTCATTATTTATGTGTAAGTATTATATGTCTTATATTTATTTTATTTCATTAAGTGTATGATATGTTATATATGGTCAATAAACATATTATTATTATAAAACTCGTTTTCGAAATTTAATTAAGCTCTCTCAACTTGCTTTTAATCTCATTGTCTATATCGGGATTCTTAACTCTTTCCAGGGTTAACCTTTTCAAGAGTCTTAATTTTTCAGAAATGTTTGGCAGACTAAAAAAACTGTTAGCAGAATTCAGATCTGCTGAAGACAGTGTTAGCAATATATCTGTTGCTCTGAAAGCAATTGATTATGTTAGCAAACTTTTTTAGTTTGTCTCTTAAACAAAATAATTCTAATCTCATCAAGGCTGCCTTTTGGAATGCAAATGGCTTAAAAAGTGATACCATTGAATTTAAAGAATTTCCTATTAATCATGAAATCGGTATTGCTCTTATAAATGAAACCCACCTAAAGTCATGTGATAGCTTCAAGGTGCCTAACTTCACATCAAAGAATGTAGAGGGAGAAGAAGTTAAGCTTCCATAGAGATTAATGTAAAATCGAGTATCGTGCATTTGGTGTAGAGGTGAAACGAACATTACAGGAGACGAACGCTTTTGTAATTACATGTTACTGTCAACTTCCATTCTCTTCGCTTTTCCTATGTAATAATTTCCCATTGATATCCTTGCGGAGTATATTATCAATTCTGTTTCCTGTTTCTATGCAACCAAGAAAGCTTCTAATTGTAATAATTTATTCTATAAATTAACTTCAGGCTAATTTCAAATCTTTTCTTTCCGTTCAATTTATAATTGTTGGTTCAACGAAAAATAATTCCAATGGAGAAAATAAACCTTTATTAAAATCACGATATTATTTTTTTCAAATACAAAGTGCAGTTACTTTTTTTCCTTTTTTAAAATATAAATTTTTTGATGCATAATTCCTTTTCCCCTTATTGTTTGCTTCCCAGCTTAAGCAAATGCACGATACGAATCGAAACACCACTTGAGGTCGCCACTTACGCTTTGTCAAAGCTGAACTTCTTTTCCTTATACGTTCTTTGCTTCACATGTTATCGAACAGATAGGCTGCATAACAGAGGTGGTGGAACAGCGATTTTCATCAAGCGTTCGCTTGACCATTTTGAGTTCAGGCCGCCAAATCTGCGAAGCATCGAAGCCACTGCAGTGATTCTACCAAACTCAGTTGTGGGAGATTTGAAAATTGTATCCTGTTACAAGCCATCAAATGCTATTCTACAAACTGAAAACCTTAATTCGATTCTAGATAACAGTTGCCCCTTGTTAGTTGCTGGAGATTTAAACTCTAAACATCAATCATGGAACTGCCGAGGAGCCAATGCAAGTGGAATAATTCCATTTAACTACGCCATATCGAAAAATATTATCATTGATGCTCCAGATTCACTTACAATTTTTTCTTCCAATTGTCGACAGGTATCAGACATTTTGGATATTTGTCTCATTGCCAATATGTCTCCAAATTATAGTGTACAAACTGTGAATGAACTAAACTCAGACCATAATCCTGTGCTTTTGTCCCTGGATCGGCCTGGAGTGTCTTTCCAAAAAGAACGACATTTCATTAATTGGGATGTCTTTAAACAAACGTTGGACAATAGTATAATTGTGCAGGTTTCTGAAAAGAATGTTGATGAACTGGAAAACAACATCAAAGATCTCACATTTCAGATTCATTCAACTATAAAACTAGCCAGCAAGACAAAGAGCACTCACAATGGTATTGGTGCTCTTATTTCTGAATTGAAGTAAATAAAATAAATAAATAAATAAATACCCCCTCAAGCAGCTGCTTGCCACAGAGGTCTGACAGGAGCCTGTCAGTTTATATGCCACAGTAGAAGATCTGAGAGGATGGCAGGGCCTCAGCAGAAAACAACACGAACATCCACGCCTTACCCGGGGCTCGAACCCAGGTCCCGTAGATCAGTAGCCAAGCGCGCAAACCACTCGGCCACGGGACGGAGACACTCATTAAAAATAAAAACAGGGATAGAAGGCATTATCAAAACACACGTAATCAGAGTGATAAAACGATCTATAATAAATTGAAGAATGAACTTAGGCGTGCTCTACAGTTACACCAAAATTATTGTTGGAATCGGAAATTAACTTCTCTTCAAGTTCAGGACCAATCAACCTGGCGTATGGTTAAAGCACTCAAGGGTGATAACGCAAATATTTCCCCTGTTCATGGGCTTAGGGGTATTGTATATTCTGATGAAGATAAGGCTGAAGCTTTTGCTGACGCTCTTCAGCAACAATTCACAGCGAACGTTGATCCTTCGGATCAAGATATTATCTCAGCTGTTAACCAGAAAGTTAATAGATTTATTCAAAAGACACCAGTTACTCATTTGGACTTTGTCACTCCAGAGGAGGTGGACAAAACAATAAAAAATTAAAAAGGCAAGAAAGCAGAAGGACCTGACAACATTTCTAACGCTATTATCAAAAATTTGCCAAAGAAAGCGAAAACAAGAATTGTTAACATATTCAATAGAATCAAATATCTTCCCAATTCAGTGGAAGCTTGCTTCAGTCTCTGTTATAACTAATGCTGGGCAAGATAGAACTTTTCCTAAAAATTATCGCTAATCAGTCTTCTTTCATGCTTAAGTAAACTCTATGAGTGTGTCATACTGAACAGAAGAGAAAAATTCGTTACTGACAAAAAGATTATCCAACCTGAGCAATTTGGATTCCAAAAATAGCACTCGACTGTTCATGAAGTTTTACGAGTTGTTGAACATATTTCTGAAGCTTTTAATACGAATCTACAGCAACAGCTTTTCTTGATATCGCCAAGGCTTTCGATAAAGTACGGATATACGGACTCATTTTTAAATTAATTAAATTTGGCTTTCCTAATTCGATCACTCATATCATATACGATTACCTCTCTCATAGATCATTCAGAGTGAAAATTAGAAACTGTCTCCACCACCAGACTACTTTCTGCTGGAGTTCCTCAAGGCTCTGTGCTTGGTCCGATTCTTTTTAACTCTATGTTAGTGACATTCCTAAATTGTACAGAGTTCATTTAGCTTTGTATTCAGATGATACAGCTATCATGGCGTCACCTTTAAGCTACGGAATGGCAATTGAAAGATTTCAGGCACAGCTAAAAATGATTGAAAATTGATGCATTATCTGGCGAGTCAAAATTAACACCAGCAAAAGTACAGCACTTCTTTTCACGCACAAAAGATTGGCCTATGTTCCCACTGTTAAATTGTTTAACAATGTCATAGAATGGAGAGAAAATGTCCAATACCTTGGAGTCAATATACATCACAAACTCAATTGGAGAGACCATGTTAAAAATGTTGCCAATAAAGCTCAAGGAGTAAGGTTCAAACTTAATTCACTTTTGAGGAGAGGTTCTGAACTTTCTCTTGAAAATAAGCTGCTACTGTATAGAACAATCATCCGTCCTATTTTCATGTATGATTCACCTACTTGGGGTTATGCTAATGAGTGTCAACTCAAAAAACTTCAAGTGTTACAAAACAAGCTTCTCAGAATAGCAGTTGCTGCACCTTGGTGTGTAAGAAATGAAATCATACACAGAGATTTGGGCATTTCCAGTATCAAAGACTTGATCAAAGAATATTCTATCAAGTTTTATGAAAATATAGCAGATCATCCTAACCAATTAGTAGCTAATCTGATGAACTAAGACAACACTTGTGAGAAAAGACACAAGCGTCCACGCTCGATATTATTATGAACTGTAATATTATGCAACCTTCGGGTTCTGGACTTTTCCAGCTTATCTAGGTGTAGCTTAACACTATGATATATGTGATGCAGAACACTGCCTAATTGACGATGAAGAAGGTTATGGACAAGAATTTTGTTCGGTACTTCGAAAATACAATTACGATCTCTTATCTCTCTGCTATAGTTTGAAACGCCATCAATAGTGATTTTTTCAACTGGAAAAGCTTTTACTCTTGCCATTACGTGCAATTAGAAGTTGAGTCCTGGAGAAGAAAACTTTAAAAGGTTTGGGATTTTCGTAGATACGCGGAATTATCGTAGTCTCTCAGCTCCGAAGCTTCATTCGTTGGCTATCCAGCCGAAGCGTATGTGCAGATAGGAAGCGAAAATCGCTTTATACGTCGGCATGGAGGTGGTGCGCGTCCGCAATAAACAACTGGCTGTGGTGATGGCAACGGCTCAAAATAGATTCTGCAAATCCGATGATGTGCAAAGCCGGTCAGTAGAAGAGCGTGAACACGCGAATGACATCGATGTTTATGTGAAGGGAAACCAGTGACCTGCTTTTGTCGTTCGGGAGGGAAAGGAGCGGGGTGGAGGGTGAGCATTAAATCGAAGATTCGACGAAATCGCACACGAAACACTACCTGTTCGTCTCGCCTTTCCAGCAGCTCTATTTCTATTTTTTACGTTGTACGATCCTGACATCGATCCAGCAAAGACTCGCAAAAAAAGTTCTCTGCAAAACGAACTGTTTAGTGTGCTTGGCTCAGAAGCACCTGGGTTCGAATCCCAGATGATATAAGGATGTTTTGATTTTTGTTTTTTATCGTGCCAATTTGTTAAGAGGAGTGTCTTCCTTGTAAGGCCAGTGTTGGTCAGTTTGTAGGGCGCCAGTAATAGTAATCTGATGTTTTAGGTTGAGTCTCGCTGAGTCTAAGTTGTGATTTTCTCCTCTTCTTTTCTGCCCTCTGTGAGAAAAGGGACGTCAATGGACTTGAAAAAGGAACCGTGGTTCAGATGAGACGTTAAGCCGTGACACTATGTGCAGGGAAATTGGGGTGGCTAAGTCGGTACCACGCCACGCTCGTCATCTGTAGTTCCTAGGTTTGAGTCTCGCCTGGGCCAACCATTGAGATTTATTTCTACAGAAATCTCATCTCTACCCTCGGTCAATAGGTGACACCGATGGGTTTGGAAAGGCCGCCGCCCATCAGATGGCACGTTAAGCCGTGACCCCGAGTGCGGGAGAGCCATACCCTGTGCACGTTAAATAACACACTGGATGGCCTTGACGGAGGTTACTATCGGTCTCTCAAAAGCTGTCCAGTGGGTCCCCCCCTCAACCTTCTCTGAGCGGTCAGAGTCCTTTTGACCTGCCCATTTAGCCCATGATGTGCAAAAAGTGCCGCTCAAGAATAAAACAACCCACCTAACTGAACTCTGTTTGCAGGAGAGCCGTACCCTATGAATGTTAAAGAACTCGCTAAATGGACTTAACAAGAGGCTTCCATCTGTCTCCAAACATCTGTCCAGTGGATTCACTTCTCCTGTCTAACTCTGAGCCTTTAGTTCTTGTGATCTGGTCATTTGGCCCGTTGTGTGAACAAAAGTGCCGCTCAGAGGTAAAACAGCATCTGGGAAGAAAGCGAGTAACGTTGTTTTACCTCTGAGCGGCACTTTTGTTCACACAACGGGCCAAATGACCAGATGGAGTATACAACATTTGGAGTGCGACATTTGGAGTACAACATTTGTGTTTTCGCTCTGCTGATGTCTCACCTTCGTCAGAGATATCTTCTGTGACGCATTACACATTGCACTGACAAGTATCCTGTTTGATCTCAGTGGCATATTATATTAACAGGCATCTCTTAGACCTCTGTGGCATTTTATATTAACAGGCATCTGTTAGATCTCTGTGGCAAGCATCAATTTATATTTTTTATTTTATATTCAAAGACTCTTGTTTGACCTCAGTGGTAAGTGAGCTGACTGAAGAGGAATTTTACACTTTGACATTTTATTGCTAGCAAAGGCGAGACGACTGAAGACTGCAATCATCAGTGTGGGTTGTTTTGCATGGTCAGGCCTTTTCTTTCATTATTTGGGACAAGGGGATTCAAGCCCTGATTTCTGCTTCACGAAACGCGAACCAGCTGCACGTATCCCCCTAAATTTTATGCAAAGCGTGCTAAATTATGCAAACTTAAAATACTTTAGCTTTTGTTCCGTAACAGTTATTTGCAACAATAAATATTTTGTAAGGTTTTCCTTTATTGTGTTTTCGGCTATTGTAATAACGTTTATTATTACTTAACAATGCTTCTTTTTCGTCTTTATTACGTGAGAGGGGAAAAGGGTTATGGGTCGTGCCATTCAAATGGTATGTTCAAATAAATGGCCCTACCAACAACCGACCGCACCTCACAAAACTGCATCAGCAGACTGTACGCGGGCAAGAGTCTGAGAAGCAAAGCATCACGTGCCATCACAAAAGTGAACCCCGCCTGCACGCGAACCACTCCCCCCAACTAGTGGACCCCACCCTCCGTTAATCTAGCTCAGCATCCTCTTCCTTCGCGAAGGAACAGCGAGAGGAACTGACCCAAATAAGACTCGGGACTTCCATCATCCATCAGCACGTGAGCGCGAGAGAACATCACCGGCTTCCTCGGAATTACCTCCCCTCCTCCCCTTACGAGGAGATCGCTCGTGCTAATGGCGTGTTGGATGTTTTTATAGAGTCAAGGGGATCGCCGGCGGTTTAGTCTCGTGATGTGATGTCCGTGTCTCCCAGCGCGTGATTAGATCCGTCCGTAAAACACGTCGCGTGCATCAGGGCATGCTGAAAACGCGTGTCTCTCTCGTGAGGGATATCTGCAAGTGAGTTTTGTTAATCTTTCTATCCCTCGTTCAAAGGAAGATATCGGAGGGAAAAATTTGTTGGATACGTGAATGGTGATATTGGGGAATGGCATTCATTGGCTCCAAGGGGGAAGACTGCAGACAGCCGCATTTGGTGTTTCGGCATGCAATCGTAGATCGGGGATATCCAAATGATGGTCGCTGTGATCCTCGAGTGATTATTGCATTGTATAATGCCTTTCCGTTAAATGTGAGAATAATATTTCCATTTAATAGCAATATTTGCCTTATATTCTACAATGTTTGGCAAGATAAATTCTGAAAAATATAAAGCAGAGAACAGCCTCTTTTTCCGTTTTGACTTTCCCCTTCAACTATAGGGAAGTTTCATTTAGATCCTGATCCCTTATGTCGCAAAGTGTGAGAGTGACCCCTTGCCTGTTTCCTTTGTCCTATATATATATAGCATAAAATGTTTAAAAAAATTACATCTGATGAAGCTGCTTGCCGCAGAGATGTAACAGAAGGCTGTCAGTATAATAATGCTCTATAGAGAAAGTCTGCGAGGAAGGAGAGACCTCAGCAGAAAGACAACACAGTGAAGAAGCAACCATACCTTATCAGGGAATCGAACCCAGTATACAAGTAACAAGAGCACTGAAATTGGTATTAACATTAAAATGTTATAAATTAATGTTTTTGGGTTTTACGTATTAAATTTTCAGTTGTGAGCTTCAACTTCGAATACCTGATCATTTCAAAGACAGGTATCAGCTTTAAATGCATATTGCATTTCCCGTAATGAAACCCACGGATAGGTACTTAAAATATAATGCGGCTCTCCAGTGGTTGGAAGTTGTAAATCATTATCACAGGTCCAAAGTATAATACTGCTCTCCAGTGGTTGGAAGTTGTAAATCATTATCACAGGTCCAAAGTATAATACTGCTCTCAAGTGGTTAGAAGTTTTAAATCATTATCACAGGTCCAAAGTATAATACTGCTCTCCAGTGGTTGGAAGTTGTAAATCATTATCACAAGTCCAAAGTATAATACTGCTCTCAAGTGGTTAGAAGTTTTAAATCATTATCACAGGTCCAAAGTATAATACTGCTCTCCAGTGGTTGGAAGTTGTAAATCATTATCACAGGTCCAAAGTATAATACTGCTCTCCAGTGATTGGAAATTACAAATCATTATCACAGGTCCAAAGTATAATACTGCTCTCCAGTGGTTGGAAGTTGTAAATCATTATTACAGGTCCAAAGTATAATACTGCTCTCCAGTGGTTGGAAGTTGTAAATCATTATCACAGGTCCAAAGTATAATACTGCTCTCCAGTGGTTGGAAGTTGTAAATTATTATCACAGGTCCAAAGTATAATACTGCTCTCCAGTGGTTGGAAGTTGTAAATCATTATTACAGGTCCAAAGTATAATACTGCTCTCCAGTGGTTGGAAGTTGTAAATCATTATCACAGGTCCAAAGTATAATACTGCTCTCCAGTGGTTGAAAATCATAAATCATTATCACAGGTCCAAAGTATAATACTGCTCTCCAGTGGTTGGAAATTGCAAATCATTATTACAGGTCCAAAGTATAATACTGCTCTCCAGTGGTTGGAAGTTGTAAATCATTATCACAGGTCCAAAGTATAATACTGCTCTCCACTGGTTGGAAGTTGTAAATCATTATCACAGGTCCAAAGTATAATACTGCTCTCCAGTGATTGGAAATTACAAATCATTATCACAGGTCCAAAGTATAATACTGGTCTCCAGTGGTTGGAAGTTGTAAATCATTATTACAGGTCCAAAGTATAATACTGCTCTCCAGTGGTTGGAAGTTGTAAATCATTATCACAGGTCCAAAGTATAATACTGCTCTCCAGTGGTTGGAAGTTGTAAATTATTATCACAGGTCCAAAGTATAATACTGCTCTCCAGTGGTTGGAAATTGCAAATCATTATTACAGGTCCAAAGTATAATACTGCTCTCCAGTGGTTGGAAATCGTAAAATCATTATCACAGGTCCAAAGTATAATACTGCTCTATAGTGGTTGGAAGTTGTAAATCATTATCACAGGTCCAAAGTATAATACTGCTCTCCAGTGGTTGGAAGTTGTAAATCATTATCACAGGTCCAAAGTATAATACTGCTCTCCAGTGATTGGAAATTACAAATCATTATCACAGGTCCAAAGTATAATACTGCTCTCCAGTGGTTGGAAATCGTAAAATCATTATCACAGGTCCAAAGTATAATACTGCTCTATAATGGTTGGAAGTTGTAAATCATTATCACAGGTCCAAAGTATAATACTGCTCTCCATTGGTTGGAAATTTCAAATCATTATCACAGGTCCAAAGTACAATACTGCTCTCTAGTGGTTGGAAATGGTAAAATCATTATCACAGGTCCAAAGTATAATACTGCTCTCCAATGGATAGAAATTGCAAATCATTATCGCAGGTCCAAAGTATAATACTGCTTTCCAGTGGATGGAAATCGTAAATCATAACACAGGTCCAAAGTATAATACTGCTCTCTAGTGGTTGGAAATCGTAAATCATTATCGCAGGTCCAAAGTATAATACTGCTCTCCAGTGGTTGGAAATCGTAAATCATTATCACAGGTCCAAAGTATAATACTGCTCGCTAGTGGTTGGAAATCGTAAATCATTATCACAGGTTCAAAGTATAATACTACTCTCCAGTGGTTGAAAATCATAAATCATTATCACAGGTCCAAAGTATAATACTGCTCTCCACTGGTTGGAAATCGTAAATCATTATCACAGGTCCAAAGTATAATACTGCTCTCCAGTGGTTGGAAATCGTAAATCATTATCACAGGTCCAAAGTATAATACTACTCTCCACTGGTTGGAAATCGTAAATCATTATCACAGGTCCAAAGTATAATACTGCTCTCCAGTGGTTGGAAATCGTAAATCATTATCACAGATCCAAAGTATAATACTACTCTCCAGTGGTTGAAAATCATAAATCATTATCACAAGTCCCAAGTATAATACTGCTCTCCAGTGGTTGGAAATCGTAAATCATTATCACAGGTCCAAAGTATAATACTGCTCTCTAGTGGTTGGAAATCGTAAATCATTATCGCAGGTCCAAAGTATAATACTGCTCTCCAGTGGTTGGAAATCGTAAATCATTATCACAGGTCCAAAGTATAATACTACTCTCCAGTGGTTGGAAATCGTAAATCATTATCACAGGTCCAAAGTATAATACTGCTCTCTAGTGGTTGGAAATCGTAAATCATTATCGCAGGTCCAAAGTATAATACTGCTCTCCAGCGGTTGGAAATCGTAAATCATTATCACAGGTCCAAAGTATAATACTGCTCTCTAGTGGTTGGAAATCGTAAATCATTATCACAGGTCCAAAGTATAATACTACTCTTAAGTGGTTGAAAATCATAAATCATTATCACAGGTCCAAAGTATAATACTGCTCTCTAGTGGTTGGAAATTGTAAATCATTATCACAGGTCCAAAGTATAATACTACTCTCCAGTGGTTGAAAATCATAAATCATTATCACAGGTCCAAAGTATAATACTGCTCTCCAGTGGTTGGAAATCGTAAATCATTATCACAGGTCCAAAGTATAATACTACTCTCCAGTGGTTGGAAATCGTAAATCATTATCACAGGTCCAAAGTATAATACTGCTCTTTAGTGGTTGGAAATCGTAAATCATTATCACAGGTCCAAAGTATAATACTACTCTCCAGTGGTTGAAAATCATAAATCATTATCACAGGTCCAAAGTATAATACTGCTCTCTAGTGGTTGGAAATCGTAAATCATTATCACAGGTCCAAAGTATAATACTACTCTCCAGTGGTTGAAAATCATAAATCATTATCACAGGTCCAAAGTATAATACTGCTCTCCAGTGGTTGGAAATCGTAAATCATTATCACAGGTCCAAAGTATAATACTACTCTCCAGTGGTTGGAAATCGTAAATCATTATCACAGGTCCAAAGTATAATACTACTCTCCAGTGGTTGAAAATCATAAATCATTATCACAGGTCCAAAGTATAATACTGCTCTCTAGTGGTTGGAAATCGTAATCTAGTGGTTGGAAATCGTAAATCATTATCACAGGTCCAAAGTATAATACTACTCTCCAGTGGTTGAAAATCATAAATCATTATCACAGGTCCAAAGTATAATACTGCTCTCCAGTGGTTGGAAATCGTAAATCATTATCACAGGTCCAAAGTATAATACTACTCTTAAGTGGTTGAAAATCATAAATCATTATCACAGGTCCAAAGTATAATACTGCTCTCTAGTGGTTGGAAATCGTAAATCATTATCACAGGTCCAAAGTATAATACTACTCTCCAGTGGTTGAAAATCATAAATCATTATCACAGGTCCAAAGTATAATACTGCTCTCCAGTGGTTGGAAATCGTAAATCATTATCACAGGTCCAAAGTATAATACTACTCTCCAGTGGTTGGAAATCGTAAATCATTATCACAGGTCCAAAGTATAATACTGCTCTTTAGTGGTTGGAAATCGTAAATCATTATCACAGGTCCAAAGTATAATACTACTCTCCAGTGGTTGAAAATCATAAATCATTATCACAGGTCCAAAGTATAATACTGCTCTCTAGTGGTTGGAAATCGTAAATCATTATCACAGGTCCAAAGTATAATACTACTCTCCAGTGGTTGAAAATCATAAATCATTATCACAGGTCCAAAGTATAATACTGCTCTCCAGTGGTTGGAAATCGTAAATCATTATCACAGGTCCAAAGTATAATACTACTCTCCAGTGGTTGGAAATCGTAAATCATTATCACAGGTCCAAAGTATAATACTACTCTCCAGTGGTTGAAAATCATAAATCATTATCACAGGTCCAAAGTATAATACTGCTCTCTAGTGGTTGGAAATCGTAATCTAGTGGTTGGAAATCGTAAATCATTATCACAGGTCCAAAGTATAATACTACTCTCCAGTGGTTGAAAATCATAAATCATTATCACAGGTCCAAAGTATAATACTGCTCTCTAGTGGTTGGAAATCGTAAATCATTATCACAGGTCAATACAAGTGAATGATAGGTTATTGACCTATGAACTTTGGCAACTGTCGAAATATCAGCGGCGTAGTCTCTTAGTTTTACTTACAGTCTCTTCAATTGCCACTCAAGTTCCGACACTGGTATTGGGTCGAGAAACAATTGGATCTTTTTCTCCTTCTTGAGAATAAATAAAAATAATAACAGGAATCAATAACTTAGCTTTAATTGCGTAAACCTAACATTAATTTCAATATTTCATCGATATAATAATTTAATATAAAATTTCAGAAAATGAGCTTTTTTCTATTTCTGATATTCTTTTACATCGAATTCAGATGAAAGAAAAAAAGCATTTATATATCAAATGTTAATTATCTGCATGTTTTTTTTCACTGATGTTTAGATTCCTACTAAATAACCTCCAACGTGAAGAAAGGTCAAAGCTTTATGAAAATTTTACATCTTCTGTAAACCTTAAAGATTCACAAATGGAACAAATGCAATGACAAGAAAATTTTGAAAAGCTTATTACTTTCAATTTAAAATTAAAGTATTAAATGCTAATATTTTATTTATTCTTCTTTTTTTTCCTAGGTCGGTATTAACTTTTTTTTAGGCTTTAACGTCATTTAATTCCAAAGAAAAAAATAGAAACACGTCTTCGAACAACTCCTTTGCAATGAACCAGATGTGGTAGAGGGTGTGTGAGCGTGTGTGTGTGTGTGGGGGGGGAGGAATAAAGTTTTGAAGAAAATATCCTCTTACGATCTTACTTCTTGAAACTAATACTCAACTTCTGTTGAGACACTTCAGCACTAAAAACAGCATGAGGGAGATATAAAAGATTTATCAAACACACAACGTCACTTTTCCAGAAACATCCACAGCAGAAAGAAAAAGAAAACGTGGGAAGGGGGGGAGGGGAGTGGAACGTGCCTTGCAGCATCCCCGTGCCATAAGCGAATCGAGTCACATCTCGTGCCAATAATCCTCGGACAGATTTTTATTTTTTTTTTTTCCTTTCTTCCCACACGAAGCGCGCGTTATAAGAACGACTTTATCTTGTTCTTCGGAGTGGCGGATGCATCTCTCTCGTGGAACAGTAGGACGTGCCAGAGCAGACGCACACCTCGTTTAATGCTCGCGGACAACAGAGGATTTAAGCAACGAGAGAAGAAGCGGAACAAGTAGCAACAAGAGCGGAAGAAGAAACAGAATCAATGTCGGAGATTGTTTCGATTTCCTTTGGGAGAGGGAGGTTAAGGTGGGCTGAAAAGCGAAAAGAAAGTGAAAGGAGTGAGGTGGCTTTACTTATTTTACTTCATTATAAAATACAATTTGTCAATATATATTTAATTTTCATATCTGTGTGACATGCACAGTTGGACATCGCCGATTAAGGGTTTGATTATTCTATCAGAAACTCTTCCATTGTGACTCAAGCTCTTCTCTCTCGATCAGTGGTTCCAGATCGGGATTCATCTCCGCATAGAGAAGTAGTACCAGCACTGTTCTCTACATCGCGAAAGAATATGTGCATCTGCTTTTTGCACGCAGCAGCATGCAACACCACTGAGAAAATTTTCTCGAGTGCTTTACAGTGAAAATAATGGCGTGTCGTTGTGAGAGAGAATAACTGACACATGGTCAGCGAATGCTACAGGCACCGGCGATAGCTATGGAATGCCGCCCGGATTTATGCCAATTTATCATCAATATTAGAAAGAAAAGGTAAAAATGTTTCGGCCTCGGTAGAGGTTTAATAATTTGCATACATAAATAAATTATCAGTGAGAACATAAGATTTAACTACGATGTCAATATGAGGCTATGTTGTTGGTGAACCATTGAGATGCAAGCTGCCCTTAACAAAGTCTTACCTACAGCATACGATAGATATTCTGTCATTTAAATTTATTCAACCTGTCAAAACGATAAAACACAACAATATGAAAATCACGCCAATGAAATATAAAGTTAAAAACGATCCTTTTTAATGTCAGTAGTTGATAGACGATAAAGAAAGAAAAAAATCTTCTAAAAGGTCACGTCTGGTGAATGCACACAAGCGAAAGAAAACTTCGATTCGAGACAGAAATGGCGTCTCGTGTCATTCGGTGACGCATTAACGGGATCCGCACTCACGCGGCCCTGCGCGCAAGTGACCGCAAGCGCACAGGGCGAGCGAGCGAGCGAGAGTGATGGTGTGTCTGAGAAGAGGTCAACCACACGCGGCGTGGCACAAACGGGAACTGGAATGGTAACTCAAAACCACACACAAAGCAAAAGAATGGAAGGAGGCAAAACTGGAAAGTGGTAATCGACGAAACTGGTTTTGGAATTCTTAAAAGATACTGGACGTTCGTAGACGCTCGACGTAAAAGTCCATAAGTGAGACTCCGGTAGTGCTGCATAGGTCGTGTGTTCTGTAGTAGCCGCTTCAGAGTGGATTGGATTGTTTTACCTCTGAGCGGCACTTTTTTTGCACACCATGGGCTAAATTAAATGGCCAGGCCACAAGGACCCCGAAGGCTCAGAGAAGGTTGGGGGAGGGGACCCACTGGAACAGCTGTTGGGAGACAGATGGTAGCCTCCCGTCAAGGCCATTCAGCGTGTTCTTTAACGTGCACAGGATATGGCTCTCCCGAACACAGTGTCACAGCTTAACGTCCCATCCGACGGACTGCGGCCTTTTCAAGCCCATCGGTGTCCCCTACTGACCGTGGGTAGGGAGGGGAAATTTTGCGGAGATAAATCTCAACGCTGACCCAGCTGGAACTCGAACCTGGGAACTACAGATTACGAGCCTGGCGCGCTACCGACTGAGCAACCCCCGCCCCAGCCGCTTCAGAGTGGACATACTTCAGCTAAAGAACAAACACTCTTATTTAATGACTCCAAATAACTATTCGAACTGCAGTTATCAATGTTCTTTATTTATGTAAAATATTAATATGCAATTTTAACTCTGATTACAAAATATTTGAAGTAATTTTTAACTTTTACATTAATTACATAATAATATTTTACGCTAATCAAGGTTTTTTTTTTCCCTATAACTACACGTAATTTATTTCAGTAACTACACGTAATTTATTTCAGTTTTTTCCCTATAACTACACGTAATTTATTTCAGTAATAATATATATATTTTTTAAAATTTCCACTAGCGTCTATTGTGCTGTTACGCATATGCAAGAAAATATAGGAACGTTAGAACACACGTTGGAAGTGCCATCTGTTCCCGTCTGCCAAACGGCTCTCCATCGCTTAACTGTTTTGAACTTTGTGAGTTCTTGGGATAAAAAAAATTCTGTAAGTGCCAAGATAATAATCTAATATTGTCCGTTTTATATGTGTGTGCTAGCAAATCGGAGCACTGATGCAAATCAACGCCCGAAGAGCAAATCAGCAGGGGTAGTAACAAGAGAGGGGGGGGGGGGCAGCTGGCGCACTTATCATCGGCATAGCTGGAGGACGTCAAAGGCCCTCTCACATTTGTTTGACAAGCGCAGAGCAGCAGATGTTTGCATTCACAGAGTCTGGCTGCGAAAGATTGGGATCATTGAAATGTAGCTGAGTAAAAAAACCAAGTTAAAGGTGAGCACGAGATCCAATTACCTAACAGAATCTTTAGGGTAAACGCTAACAATCACTCGATTTATTTTTCTCGTCAATCGATACCACTTTTGTTGCATGACGTAACAAACCGCTAGGCACGCGAGATAAAGAGATAACGCAATAACCACATTGACAGCAACATCAACCGCCATAACAATGCAAGCAGTTTTTAACAATAAAGCTGCGAATTTATGCAATTACTGCCAGGGGAGATTCAAACTCGTAAAAAATTTGGAAACTTCCGCAGCGGTAGCAATAAAAGGGAGTGTAGAACTCGGGTCACGGAAGTGAAATGAACCAAACGAAATTATTGGTAAGACATCAAAAAGTTGTATTGATTTTTCAATACCAATATATGCTTTCCTATCAAAATAGAGAATTTCAATTTTATGCCAATGGGAATACTAACTTCGAAGTTCCATAACTTCTAAAATATACATTTAATGAAAAAAAAAATGTGACTGAAGATAAAAATCTTAATCAAATCTATTTAAAGCTCGATTTTCAACAATATTCGTTTAGTATTTAATGAGTTATGGACGATGTAATATTTAATAATAAATTAGTTTGTTTAATAAAAAACATTCGTAATTGTCTAATATTCAAATTATCTACTTAAATGTGTGTTAATTCACTAAATGGTTTGAAACAAAACTCATTATTTAAGTTTTAACTAATTTCTGAGATAAATTCTTATGATACATTACTGGTTGGAATATTCCAGCTTCCGTAACTCTAAACACTGAACGAATATTGTTGAATGTAGAGAAATTCAATAGGTTTGGATTACGATTTATCTTCAGTCACATTTCTGCATTAAATCAAATCTGTAACATAAAGCCATCAAACCATGTTATGACGTCAACATAGGCAATCCTAACATCTAGATAATTCTTATATTTTAGTTTCTGTTATTATTACTGGTAGATTCTTTTTCTAATCTTCTTACTAAACGTTTATTGAAAAACATATTTAATTCAAAAAGAAAATTATTCGTATTTATTATCAAATATAATAATGCTAATTAACACAAATAATTCTTTTCCTAAATAAAATATATATAGATAAACATTTGTATAAAAATTAGCACAAGAGTCTACCAGTAATAATATTAAAATAAAAAAATATAAGAATTATCTATATGGTAGACCTAATTAAGCCGACGTCATAAATTTGGTCCACTGGCCTTATGTTATAGGAAATATTGATTAAATGCATTTTTTAGAAGTTAGATTCACATTGATATAACATGAAAATTCTCCTAATATTTTTGCAGAGCAGTCTGCTATTTTTTTGTTTATCAGGGATTTTAATAATGTATTTTATGTGGATCTTTAAACTAAAGTATATTTCATTGCGCTTCGTAGATTCCTTATCTTGTATTATTGGAATTTTTTTTAGGACTATACAATGTTCGTAATCTGCAGTTCCCTGGGGGCGGGGGTGGCTCAGTCGATAGCGCGTCAGGCTCGTAATCTGTAGTTCTCAGGTTCGAGTCCCAGCTGGGTCAGCGTTGAGATTTATCTCCGCAAAATTCCCCGCCCTGCCCACGGTCAGTAGGGGACACCGATGGGCTTGGAAAGGCCGACGTCCGTCGGATGGGACGTTAATCAGTGGCCCCGTGTGCGGGAGAGCCATACCCTGTGCACGTTAAAGAACACGCTGGATGGCCTTGACGGGAGGCTACCATCTGTCTCCCAACAGCTGTTCCAGTGGGTCCCCTCCCCCAACCTTCTCTGAGCCTTCGGGGTCCATGTGACCTGGCCATTTAGCCCATGGTGTGCAAAAAAGTGCCGCTCAGAGGTAAAATAACCCAACCCAACTCTGCAGTTCCCATGTTTGAGTTCCGCCTGTGCCAGCGTTGAGATTTATCTCCGAAAAACTCCCTTCTCTGCCGTCGGTCAGCAGGGGACACCGATGGGATTGTAAAGGCCGCCGTCCGTTGGGTACGACGTTAAGCCGTGGCTCCGTGTACAGGAAGGCCATATCCTGTGCACGCTAAAGAACACACTGGATGGTCTTGGCAGGTTGCTACCATCTGTCCCTCAACAGTCTCCTACCATCTGTCTACAACCTTCTCTGAGCACTGGGAGTCCTTGTGACCTGTCACCATTGTGTCCAAAAAAAAGTGCCGCTCAGAGGTAAAACAGCCCAACTCTCTACGTTGCAAGTGATTCAAATTATATCTCATCACCTCTGTTACCAGATGAAGCAGCAGCGACCTTTCGTTAACCGTTAGGCCAATTACAGGTTGGAAAGAACAGCTGCAGAAAAAATAGTGTATTTTTTTTCTTATATCTTTCGTTACCTCGTTCGAGGCTAGTCGCATAGTGCAGTAGGTGTTTATTTTTTGCTCCTCTGATGCACACTCGTGCGTGCAGATCGCGCCAGCGTGACTGTGTGCCATTCTGGAAGTCGAAACTACCATTTCGGTCAGAGCATGTGCAAACGGCTTTTTAGCGGCGTTTCGAGCTCCGCAGTCAAGTTCACTTGCATTGCAAATAGCCTTCTCTATGGGAGAGGGGGAGGGGGAGGAAGGGGGAGGGAGGAACACGATCAAGATTGGACGGAAGTGGGAGAGGGGAGGGAAGAGGAGGGAGAGAGGGGTTGTTCCTGTACTCCTGCGTGTCGATGTTCAGCACACTATATAACATTGTTGATTTCTTTTTTTGTCTCAAACCCCTCCCTCCAACGTATACGCCTCCCTACCCCCTTCAGAATTATAAATAGAGCCCAAGGCGATACTTTTGCCTTTTTTCCCCTCTACGATGATGGGGATCATTTTTTTTGAGGTTGACATTTTAATGCTTTACCCCGGGGGGAGGAAAGCAATTCATTTTTCGTCGATTTATTTCTTTGACAGAATTACGATGAGGGGAGGAAACGGGGCAACTGAGGAAAACTTTCGTTTCCAAATTATTGAAGAGGAGGAGGGATGTGACATGAAAGCAACGACAAAATGAAGCACGGATGAGAGTAACAAAATTTCAGATCTAGCTGGAACATGTGCGTATTTGCAAATATTACTGTCCACCCATATCAATGGGCACATATTAGTACCTAGTGTTCTATGAATTTCGAGTTTTACGGAGATTTGATAACACTAATAAATATTAAAGGTGATGCGTACTGCAAATAGATCTGGTTGGGGTTGTTTTACCTCTGAGCGGCACTTTTTCGCACACCATGGGCCAAATGGCCAGGTCACATGGACCCCGAAGGCTCAGAGAAGGTTGGGGGAGGGGACCCACTGGAACAGCTGTTGGGAGACAGATGGTAGCCTCCCGTCAAGGCCATCCAGCGTGTTTTTAACGTGCACAGGGTATGGCTCTCCCGCACACGGGGCCACGTTCCATCCGACGGACGGCGGCCTTTCCAAGTCCATCGGTGTCCCTTACTGACCGTGGGCAGGGCGGGGAATTTTGCGGAAATAAATCTCAACGCTGACCCAGCTGGGACTCGAACCTGGGAACTACAGATTACGAGCCTGGCGCGCTACCGACTGAGGAACCCCCGCCCCTACAAATAGATCTGGGTTCGAGTCTAGGATAAGGCGTCGATGCTTTCTTTCTGTAGTGTGTTGCCTTTATGCAAAGATCTCTCCTTCATCCCAGATCTTCTCCATGTCGTATTATAGGAAAAAAGCTCCGTCAAACCTCTGTGGAATGTACAGTCGCTCAAAAAAGTATCCGAACACTACGGTTGATTACAGAATTCAGAAAAAATATCTGGCAACGATTTTATTAGAAATCAGTGATCTGGCAAACTTCGTGTCACGTGACAGGAAGGTTGCCAGATCACTAATTTCTAAAAAAATCGTTGCCAGATATTTTTCTGAATTCTGTAATCAACCATAGTGTTCGGATATTTTTTTGAGCGATTGTACGTAAGTTTTTAAGTAGTAAAGAATTACATTCGGACAAGGGACTTTTATTGCGAACCAAGGAACAACTAGCTACCGTTCTTGGCTGAGATCTGGACTGATGAATACTGCGTTTGAATCACAAATTAAGGAACGTTTCTTTCTGATGAATGCTGTGTCTTTCTGACAGATCTTATTCCGTGTTGCGGTGTCACGCTCCTGTAACATCTCCCAAACAAGCGGGATGTTTGAGGAGAAAGTTTTCAATAATGATATTCGTTTTAAATGGATAAATAATTTTTTCTCATTTTTGAAAATATATACATTAATTAAAGCTAAAAGTCTCACAATGGGCGACTGGTTAATCGTGCTTGGTTACGAATCAAAGTCACTTGGATTCGAGCTATGGATAAGGCATGTAGGTTGATTTGCATGTCTCTTTGCTGGGGTCACGTTTTCCTCACAGACCTAGTCTTTGACGCATTATACTGACAGGCTCTTGTAGACTTCTGTGGCAAGATAATGCTTGACATGAACTTTAGTATTTAGCAAAAAAAAAAAATATATAATTAAGAAATGGCTGGGATCACTATAGCCCCCTCCCTTCTTTCTATATGGCATCATCAAAAGGATCGGTTTCCTAGTCAGATGAGGGGCAGGGATGGCTCAGTTGGTAGCGCGCCAGGCTCGTAATCTGTAGTTCCCAGGTTCGAGTCCCAGCTGGGTCAGCGTTGAGATTTATCTCCGCAAAATTCCTCGCCCTGCCCACGGTCAGTAGGGGACACCGATGGGCTTGGAAAGGCCGCCGTTCGTCGGATGGAACGTTAAGCCGTGGCTCCGTGTGCGGGAGAGCCATACCCTGTGCACGTTAAAAAACACGTTGGATGGCCTTGACGGGAGGCTACCATCTGTCTCCCAACAGCTGTTCCAGTGGGTCCCCTCCCCAAACCTTCTCTGAGCCTTCGGGGTCCATGTGACCTGGCCATTTAGCCCATGGTGTGCAAAAGAGTGCCGCTCAGAGGTAAAACAGTCCCCCCCCCAAAAAAAAAAAAAATCACAAACTACCCTCCCTACAATAGACAGCCCAATGCAGAAAAATCTTTAAGCAGCAAAAGCAGATTAAGACTACCAGGCAACGAACGTAAAGAAAACCCTTTCGAGTTTCATAATTGCATTTCATCGTTCCTCCCTTCCCCCCAACTTTTTCCCCCCACCATGGCAGTAGCGTAAATACAAATCACGCATCATTTGCGGTTTCAGTCTCTGGAGTCAATACAGAGAGTCTGCAGGTGCGGGAACGAGCTCTTTCCTATCTGTCGTGCGCACCCGAGCGCGAGTAAAAAGAGAGAAGAAAAAGGCATTCGAGATTAGGAGAGAAAAGTTGGGGTGGGAGGGGAGTAGCGCGAGAGATGGAGAGAACGCGACGAGGAGAGACAGAAGGGCATTACCATAAAACATGGCTGTAGAGGACAGCCCATAATCAAGCGCAAATAGGACTTGAGTCCTGTGCGCGTGCGCGGTGGAAGATGCGGCACCGTAATAACTCGACGGGTCTCCGATCGACGGGCAGACGCAATCTCTCCAATGAAGCCAACATAGCTGCAGGACGCTATCTGGTCACAGCCTCCCCTTTCATCCCTCCTCTCCTCGACACCCTCCCAACGGCTCCCCCCCCCCCCCGCCCCTACCACCATCCCCAACCGTCTTTCTCACTTTTATTGCCACTTCCAGCTCGAACTATGAGACGTGGAGAAAGTAGGAAAGAAAAACTTCCTCTCAGCATCTTCGGCTCTGCTTCCCTCCTCCTCTCTCCATCCAGCATCGTCACTCTCTCCTCCACCCTCCCTTCATTTCTGTACGCCTCCTCTTTCCTCTCGTTCTCTTCCATCCTTCCGACGTCATGGTCGTCTTCGTCGCCATTCGAGCTTCTATAACAAGCGAGTCATTTGTTGGGCTCGAGATTGGCTGCCGCCCGAGCCACGCTTCACTGCGTTGAAGTTCGCAGTGTTGTGCGAACAATGGACTCGTTCCCCGCGGTAAAGGCCCGAGATCTCTCTCGAGAGATGCGAAAATGAACATTTTTTTCTTCTCATGCGCTCACGAGCAGATGGGGGAAATGAAATGCATGATCGAGTTTCATCTAGTCCAGAGTTAATAATATAACGCGGATTATGCCTTAAAAGATTTATGTTCCCTACGTTTTTAAGAGATGTTATTTGTTTATTTTCTAAAAATTTATTTACACTAAAAGGGGTTGTCCATAAATTGCGTAATACTTCGAGGGATGGGGGGGGGGGAGCTCGAAAGTTAGATTACGCAATCCTAAAATGCTACCTTTATTTCTGCAACTATTAATTTTTTTCTTCGTTTTCTAATGATCCTGCCATCCTCTCAGACCTTCTACTGTGGCATATAAACTGACAGGCTCCTGTCAGACCTCTGTGGCAAGCAGCTGCTTGAGGGGGTATTTATTATTTTATTTTTATTATTTTTTTAATGATAAAAAATAGCAATTTATTGCTTTGTCACTTATAATTTAATAATGCTACCGTACTACTAAATTAGCCGCCCCGTGGCCAGTGGTTAGCGCGCTTGGTTTCTGATCTAAGGGACCTGGGTTCGAGCCCCGGGTAAGGCATGGTTGTGTGTGTTGTTTTCCTGCTGAGGTCCTGCCATCCTCACAGACCTTCTTCTATGGCATATAAACTGACAGGCTCCTGTCAGACCTCTGTGGCAAGCAGCTGCTTGAGAGGGTATTTATTTATTTATTTTTTTAATACTAAATTTCCATGGTTGTTACTGCAGATATTATATATTTATTAAATATTGGTTGAAATATTGATTGTTAGACATCCCATGGCCGAGTGGTTAGCGCGCTTTGGCTACTGATCTAAGGGACCTGGGTTCGAGCCCCGGGTAAGGCATGGATGTACGTGTCGTTTTTCTGCTGAGGTCCTGCCATCCTCTCAGACCTTCTACTATGGCATATAAATCTGACAGGTTCCTGGTCAGACCTCTATGGCAAGCAGCTGCTTGAGGGGTTATTATTTACTGTTAACGCAGACTTGGGGGGGGGGGGAGATTCAGGGGAAGAGTTATTTGCTGTTCAGCAGACGGGAGAAGGGGTTAAAATTCTACCAAACAGCGATGCTATTTTAAGGATGATCCCAAACGCCGAAATATATGTTGAGCTGATTAAATATTCTTCCTGACAAAGGGAAAGAAATCACGTCCCTATAGGTCAGACATGTCAAACACGCGGCCCACCGGGAACTGTTCTGCGGCCCGCCAAGATTGATAACCAATACGTTTATTTAACTTTTGACAACACTGGATTCTTTAATGAAAATTATAAGTACGTACACGGTACATGAATTAAATAAACGTATTTCAGAAAACATTTCCATTTATATATAAGGGAAACTATTGCGCATAAATGTATATGTCGGAGCCCGATCGTAAAATTGCTCATATCATGAAATGCCCGATCATTTCATGAAATAGTGGCATTTCATGATATGAGCAATTCTACGATCGGGCTCCGACATGTATACACATGTCTCGAGGTCATTCAAATGTACGTACTTTGCGCATGGCAATGAGTCACGAAATGCCAGTAGGGTCGGAAGCTATTCGTTAGCAGTCAGTGAACGAAAACTGCGTTCTAGTCTAGTTTGCACATAACAATTTTCATCTGGTTTTTTTTGTTTTGCGGTGCGCGATTTAATATATAATACTTAATAAGGCCCTCGGTGGTTAATGAGTTTGATATACCTGCTATAGGTCAATGGCAAATCGAATTCGAAGGATGGTATTTTTTTTTGCGAAGTTATGTGATACTGAGAGAACGAGTTTCCCACAAAACACAATTTTGAGAAAAATCGATTCTGCTTTTTTTTTTATAAAATCAATTTCTATGGTAAATCTATGGTGAAGCAATTTGTAAAACCTTTGATAAAGTAAGAATGCCTCTCAGTGCTTCAGACAGATAAAATCATTCCCTCTGAGCTATTAAACCAAAATAAATGACAATTGAAGCAGCTGCTTGTAAGTACAATAGTTTAAATGGCCAGGTCACGTGGTCCCCAGAAGCTCACAGAAGATTGGAGAAAGGAAACCCACTGGACAAATGTTAGGAGACAGGTGAGAGCCTCAAGACAAGGCTATCCAGAGAGTTACTTAACGTAGACATGAGATGGCTCTCATGTACACGGTTGGGTTGGGTTGTTTTACCTCTGAGCGGCCCTTTTTTGCACACCATGGGCTAAATGGCCAGGTCACATGGACCCCGAAGGCTCAGAGAAGGTTGGGGGAGGGGACCCACTGGAACAGCTGTTGGGAGACAGATGGTAGCCTCCTGTCATGGCCATCCAGCGTGTTCTTTAAAGTGCACAGGGTATGGCTCTCTCGCACACGGGGCCACGGCTTAACGTCCCATCCGACGGACGGCGGCCTTTTCAAGTCCATCGGTGTCCCCTACTGACCGTGGGCAGGGCGGGAAATTTTGCAGAGATAAATCTCAACGCTGACCCAGCTGGGACTCGAACCTGGGAACTACAGATTACGAGCCTGGCGCGCTACCGACTGACCCACCCCCGCTCCTCATGTACACGGAGCCACGGCTTAATGTCGCATACGATGGAAGGCGATCTTTACAAGCCCATCGGTGTTCCCTTTATGATCGGCGGCAGGGTGGAAGGATTACCGGAGATAAATCAGTACCGTGGTGCAGTTGGATTTGGGTTGTTTCATCTCTGAGCGGCACTTTTTTGCACACAGTGGGTTAAATGGCCAGATCACAAGGACCCCCGAAGGCTCAGAGAAGGTTGGGGGAGGGTGTCATGTCCCTCGAATTTTATATTTATTGTAGATTTTTGTTGTGTCATGTTGTTGTATATATTTTTATGTGTTCTTCGAAATGTTTGTGCTGGGATGACTCACTGTTGTTGTTTTCGGGTCTGAAGCTTGCTGCTTGTTTTAAGAATCAATGCCAGAAGTTGTTTATCGCCGTAAATGACTAGCCTAGGGGCGCTAGTGCAGCGACGAGGCTAGGCGAGAGATTTGAAAGCTTTAGTCTGTGCGTTAGCTGTCGAACGAACAAGGTCGTTGCGACACGCGTCAAAAGGACGCCGTCTTTCTCAAATTAACCCTTGAAGTCAGGGTGCGATTCCAAGAGGGAATCCAGATTCTTGGAGAATCTTGTCTTTTATTCTTGTGGTTCAGGAGGAGCCACAGTGTAATAAATAAATAAAAACAAATAAATACCCCCTCAAGCAGCTGCTTGCCACAGAGGTCTGACAGGAGCCTGTCAGTTTATATGCCACAGTAGAAGATCTGAGAGGATGGCAGGACTTCAGCAGAAAACAACACGAACATCCATGCCTTACCCGGGGCTCGAACCCAGGTCCCGTAGATCAGTAGCCAAGCGCGCTAACTAACTTATGTAATTAATTTATATAATTATATATTTCAATTTTTAATTTTCTTATTAAAATTTATTAATATTATTATATAAATTATAAAAAAATCATTAACTTATATAATTACATATTTTAATTTTAAATGTTCTTATTAACATATATAATTTATTAGTATTATTATATAAATTAAATAATTAAATAAAAAATCCTCAAGCAGCTGCTTGCCACAGGGGCCTGTCAGTTACATGCCACAGTAGAAGATCTGAGAGGGAACCTAAGTAGAAAACAACACGAACATCCTTGCCTTAATCCGGGGCTCAAACCCAGGTCCCTTAGATCAGTAGCCAAGCGCGATAACACTCGTCCACGGGACGGCTATATAAATAAATACTCCCTCAAACAGCTGCTTGCCACAGAGGTCTGACAGCAGACTGATTATATAATATTTTTTAGCTTATCTATATTTTATATTATTAAATAGATATATATTAAATTATATATATATCAAGAAAAGCATATTAATGGTTGTCCTGTCCCTCGAATTTTATATTTATTTATTTATTGTATATTTTTGTTGTGTCATATTGTTGCATATATTTTTATGTGTTCTTTGAAATGTTTGTGCTGGGATGACGGTTCGAGCCCCGGGTAAGGCATGGATGTTTGTGTCGTTTTTCTGCTGAGGGCCTGCCATCCTCACAGACCTTCTACTATGGCATATAAACTGACAGGCTCCTGTCAGACCTCTGTAGCAAGCAGCTGCTTGAGGGGGTATTTATTTTTTTTTTTAGTGGCGCTAGTGCAGCGACGAGGCTAGGCGAGAGATTTGAAAGCTTTAGTCTGTGCGTTAGCTGTCGAACGAACAAGGTCGTTGCGACACGCGTCAAAAGAACGCCGCCTATCTCAAATTAACCCTTGAAGTCAGGGTGCGATTCCAAGAGGGAATCCAGATTCTTGGAGAATCTTGTCTTTTATTCTTGTGGTTCAGGAGGAGCCACAGTGTAGGCAAAGGAAAATCCTTTCGCAGAGTTTTAGAGGTCTGTAAAGTGGGAAATTGCAGAGTGTGCAATTCTCCACCACATTTTAGTAATATTTGCAGTAGCAAAGCAGCAAAGGCTCACGGAGTTGAGCGGTGAATTTGATAGTAGTTTTGTGGATTCAGAAAGAACCACAGTGTGAAGCAGCAAAGGGCTTCATTCCCAGCACATAGTTGTATATTGTGTGAATAAAAATTGTGTCGTCCCTATATAACTCTCGTGCAGTAATTGATGGACAGTTCGTATTCTTCATTCAACACCAGTTTCTCCAAAGGCATACAAATGGCCAGGTCACAAGGATCCCGAAGGCTCAGAGAAGGTTGGGGGAGGGGACCCAGTGGAACAGCTGTTGGGAGACAGATGGTAGCTTCCCGTCAAGGCCATCCAGCGTGTTCTTTAATGTGCACAGGGTATGGCTCTCCCGTACACAAGGCCACCGCTTAACGTCCCATCCGACGGACGGCGGCGTTTCCAAGCCCATTGGTGTCCCCTACTGACCTTGGGCAGGGTGGGGAGTTTTGTGGAGATAAGTCTTAAAGCTGACCCTGCTGGGAACTGCAGACTACGAACCTGACGCGCTACTGACTGAGCCACCCTCTGGCATTGAGAGGACGAGATGTCAGATGTGTGTTTGGGAATGTCAGTCCATGCAGTTTCGATACGTAGCCAAAGTTTATCTGTCGTAGCAGCTGTTGGTATGCTAGTCGTCGTGAAATCATGGACCAGACATGTTCAATTGGAGACAGATCCGGTGAACGCGCAGGCCAAGGCAGAAGTGTCACATGGTGGCTATCCAGGAATTGTTGGGCAGGCATTGTCCTGTTGGTAAATGGCACCAGAGAGCCCCTGAAGATAAAGACCACAGGCTCCAACACCTCAGTGATGTAACGCTGGTTGTTCAAAGTACCGGTAATGCATATGAGGCGCCTGCGTGAGTGGAGTCCAATGGCACCCCGTACCATAACACCAGGGGCCTGACCTGTATGGCGCTGCATCATGCATGTCTCACTGAGCCTGTCACCGCGGTACCACCAGATACGGATTCGTCCATCATGGTTCGGCAAACTGAAGCGGAATTCGTCTGAAAAGACGATGCGATGCCATTCGCACATCCATGCGCAACGTTCTTGGCACTATTGCAGTTATATACGCCTGTGTTGTAGAGTCAATGGTAGCCGAAGGAATGGCCGCTTAGCAAAGGTGCCCCGATGTTGCAGAAGACGTCGAACCGTACGTGCGGACAATGGTTGATGTGCAACACACCCAACTGTTGAGCTAAGGTGTTTGATGTGGCTGTACGATCATTCAAAGCCATGCGCAAGAGATTTCTCCCTCGATCTATGTCGTAAACCTGGTCGTACGGATGCCGTGTTCTTCGACGGGGCATACTTGATCCTCTAGTGTGCAAAAAATGCGAGCAAACACAATAACCTTGAAAATATATATTATTAATTAAAATCATTTAGATAATTTTTTCCTTTGAAGAGAGTAGATTACCCTAACGTTGTCACTCTCATTTACTGAACTAGGGATAAAACAACTCCATCCCCTTTCTTTCGTTCCTCGTAGTTTTGATTAAAATATGTTCCTTGAATTCATTAATGGAAACTTTCTCTTATCAGAACTCAGTGGCGTGTCTTATAAAAGAATCAAAAAAAGGAGATTTCAGAAAATGTCCAGGACCGTGTCCTATTCGAAAAAAAAGTACAGCAATCCTTCGTTGCATGTACTCTACGTTTGTTACATGTCTACTTAATGAAACGGATTCTCGGAAACTTCTCAGTCAGAGAGATGCACAATCCTGCTAACCGATCGAAGCCGGGGAAGCGAGATAAAGAGCAGATGCTTGAGTCAACACATATTAGAAAGAACAGATAGTTCATCATATGAACAAGGGTCTACAAATTGAGTTTGGGTTCGGTCACCTTCTCTAGATTCTAATCCTACCTAGTAATTCGTACGGATATAAAGCTGACGTAATGACAGCGAACACCGGAATTAACTTTCGGTCATCTTTTGTGAGGTCCCTTGGTTGTCAACATTCACAAATTTGATAAAGCGCAGTGGTTTCCATAGTGTGGGAGGGGATTAGTTGTCTAAGGGGGCACGAGATTTTCTAGGTAAGTCTTAGAAACTGAATTGATTATACATCTCAAAATATCAAAGTTTAATTTCGTGTACTGGTTTAGGAAACACATCCCTTGCAGCTAGGGGCGGGGGCGGCTCAGTCGGTAGTCGCGCCAGGATCGTAATCTGTATTTCCCAGGTACGAGTCCCACCTGGGTCAGCGTTGAGATTTATTTCCGCAAAATTCCCCGCCCTGCCCACGGTCAGTAGGGGACACCGAAGGGCTTGGAAAGGCCACCGTCCGTCGGATGGGACGTTAAGCCGTGGCCCCGTGTGTGGGAGAGCCATACCCTGTGCACGTTAAAGAACACGCTAGACGGCCTTGACGGGAGGCTACCATCTGTTTCCCAACAGCTGTTCCAGTGGGTCCCCTTCCCCAACCTTCTCTAAGCCTTCGGGGTCCATGTAACCTGGCCATTTAGCCCATGGTGTGCAAAAAAGTGCCGCTCAGAGGTAAAACAACCCAACAACCTTGCAGCTACAAGATCACTCCGATCAATTAAAAGTTTTCTTCAGACAATAAATCTCTTGCACGATTAAAAGTTCAACATCGCAGATAACAGTTGTTCGTTTTTGACATTTGGTAACATTACGTGCATTTTGAATTGTTTCGTCGGCCCACTGCTCCTCAACAACTGATATTCCTTGACACTGCATGTGCCTTTTTTTTTTAGCGGAGCGATGGAATTCTTGCTAAGCTGAGAGGGAACATTATATAAAGTTTAATGAATAGAGAAGACTTTGAGACTGCGCAGTAAACATTTCGACTATTCTCAGAGATTATATTTAGCTTTTTTAGAGGTCTTTAAAAAATTCCTCCCTCCCAACCTTTCCCTGAGCCCTCGGGGTCTTTGTGACCTGGCCATTTAGCCCATTTTATGCAAAAAAGGTGCCGCTCAGAGATAAAATAACCCACTCTCCTATATGTAGGCAAGGAAGGTGACTAATAATGGCTAAACATTATGTGGCTGCATGCTAGGATTTAATTCTTAAACCGAGTTGTGAGAACGCAAACAGTTAAGGTTCTGAACTTCCAACAATCCTAGCCTAGAATACGGATACCGAAGCAGAGCAAAGGCATTTCCTTAGCAACAAGATTTTCCACAACCCTATGCTGGCACATGCAAAGTTTTAAGCTTCAAGAGGTACTCTATAATGTTATTTATTTATTATTCATTAATGTTATTCATTAATTATTCATTTATCTATCTAGCATAAATATATTTCTTTTAACGTTACTGTTGTTCACTTGTGAGTTTTAATTGTGGGAAAGACGTTCTCAAAAGAATCAAATTAAGTATGTAAGAAGAGAGTTCTTACATGTCCCTCCAAAAAATATGCTCTGGTTATTAGGCACCGGTTGAATGTGGGGGCGGGGGTGGCTCAGTCGGTAGCGCGCCACGCTCGTAATCTGCAGTTTCCAGGTTCGAGTCCCAGCTGGGTCAGCGTTGAGATTTATCTCCGCAAAACTCCCCGTCCTGCCCACTGTCAGCAGGGGACACCGATGGACTTGGAAAGACCGCCGTCCGTCGGATGGGACTTTAAACCATGGCCTCATATGCGGGAGATCCATACCCTGTGCACGTTAAAGAACACGCTGGATGGCCTTGACGGGAGACTACCATCTGTCTCCCAACAGCTGTTCCAATAGGTCGCCTCCCTCACCCGTCCCTGAGCCTTCAGATCCTTGTGACCTGGCCATTTAGCCCATGGTATGCAAAAACGTGCCGCTCAGAGGTAAAACAACCCAACCCAAGGTTGAATGTGTATAACTCCACAACAATGTAAGGGGAACTGCAAATTATGCAATCCCCATTCGTCAGGGCGATTTTTAAAATGGAAAAAGAAAAAATAATCTAAGAAGAAAGAAGTTTCTTAAATCGAATTTAGATGTGACAAGTGAAAAAAAACAATCGTCATAATGAAACGACAGATGCGTTAATCACACCCCACAAAGCAAATTAAATTTTAATTTTATTTAAGCTTTGTTTAAATTATGTCGTGTGACAAGTAAAAGAAAATGAAAAGATTTGTGTTGGGACTTTTGCAGCAAAACTGTTCCAAGACGAACATCTCAAGACTTAATTTTCAAGGAAAGTATCCTTTAGTTTAAGACAGTATTGCGTGGCTAAGACCGAAAAGCGACAATTACCTCTAATCCATTGTCACCCAATGATTGATTAGAAGTGATGCATTATTCGGAGGAATCTGTTGCACAATATTTCGCCTCCCTCCCCCCGTCCTCGCCACCCCCTTCTCACATTATGTTTCGCAACAATTCATTAACACATATAGTCGCTAGTGTGATCAATTGAGGAATATGCATATAAATATTCTTAGCTCATTGTTATTAATAACTCGGACATTATTATAAGCGATGTATGTCTACTGCTTTACATAATGGGCTTTTGTTACCTTTAATGACTCGTCCATGAAACATAAATGAATTACGTCAGATATATGGGCTTGGGAACAATTGCAGTGAGTTAATTTTATTAGGGTTATTAAAACTAGATAGGCCTTTCCTCAGCACACATGGAACTGACGTCGGCCTTAAATTCTTAGAAATATGCAAAGCGGTAAATGTTTCTACAAAATATCGTGCTTTATCATCACGACGAATCCTTAAACTTAAGTAAGACTAGAATACACGAGTTAAGAAGGGAGTGCATTAGTTAAAATAGCATCAGTATACAGTCGCTCAAAAAAATATCCCAACACTATGGTTGATTATAGAATTCAGAAAAAATATCTGGCAACGAATTTTTTTTAGAAATCAGTGATCTGGCAACCTTCGTGTCGTGACACGAAGGTTGCCAGATCACTAATTTCTAAAAAAAAAAATTCGTTGCCAGATATTTTTTCTGAATTCTGTCGATACGAAGGTTGCCAATTCTATAATCAACCATAGTGTTGGGATATTTTTTTGAGCGACTGTACACAGAAAAAAAATTTAATTCCTTAACAAAAAGTTAAATTAGGAAAAAATTAATCAGGAAATTACTTTACAACCATCTCAACTCTATATTGAAATAAATCCCACATCTAACAATATACGAACAATAAAAGCTCTCGAATATCATCACTACTGACAATGAACTAAAAGTTAAATTTTTAAACCAGTTTCAGCTACTTTCTGGGTTCAGTTATTAAGTAATTAAAAAAAAGGCTCTGAAACACGATGTTTCTTCCAAGAAGAAAAATGCAATTAACACAATAACTGGATTTTCGTTGTTAACTTCAAATCGAGAGGAAAAACTGTCAAAGATTACTCGTTCTGCCAGATTTGAGGGTGTAAAAAAACCGAGAAGGCAACTGTCTGTCTTGAAGTTGACATTTTATTTTGTGAGAAAAAAGCAAAACCATTTCATTTGATTTTACGTGAAAGCTTCTTTATTACTTTGTTCTGCGTTTTATTTTATAGCGTTAATTTTAATAGGGTCTCACAAGTCTTTATAAACTGGCCAATTTTAACTTTTGAAGTCCTTAAGCAAAATAGAAACTAATTGACATTATTATTTACGAACGTTTCAATTCTAATTTGACAAAAAATCGATATAAAAAATTTATCCCTCAAGGAGCTGCTTGAGGTCCGACGATAGCTTGTTAGCATAATATGCCACAGAGAAGGTATATAAGGGGTGACCCTTTATATAAGGTTTATATAAGGGTATATAAGGGGTACCCTTTATATAAGGGTATATAAGGTTTATATAAGGTATATAAGGGATGACCCTTTATATAAGGGCATATAAGGTATATAAGGGGTGACCCTTTATATAAGGGTATATAAGGTATATATAAAGTATATAAGGTTTATATAAGGTATATAAGGGGTGACCCTTTATATACTCTCTCTGTGGTACTTCTTCCTCAACACTACAAGGGTTGGGTTGTTTTTTACCACTGAAAGGCACTTTCTTTTTTGCACACAATGGGCTAAATGGCGAGGTCACAAGGACCCCGAGGGTTCGGAGAATGTTGAGGAAATCCACTGGACAGGGGTCAGGAAACAGATGGTCTCTCTCCCGCACACGGTGCCACGGCTTACCATCTTATCTGATGGACGATGGCCTTTACGAGCCCATCGGTGTTCCATACTGTTCGATATCTGGGTGGGGGGAGTTTTTCGGAGATGAATCTCAACGCTGGCCCAGCTGAAACTCGAACCTGGGATCTGCAGATTGAGAGCATGGCGCGCTACCGAACTGAGCCTTCCCCAGCCCCCGTTCGTTCAACACCGTAAAAGAAACATCTATGTGCTATCTGAGGTTCATCAGTTACCATCTTATCTGATGGACGATGGCCTTTACGAGCCCATCGGTGTTCCATGCTGTTCGATGTCTGGGTGGGGGGGAGTTTTTCGGAGATGGAATCTCAACGCTGGCCCAGTTGAAACTCGAACCTGGGATCTGCAGATTGCGAGCATGGCGCGCTACCGAACTGAGCCTTCCCCAGCCCCCGTTCCTTCAACACCGTAAAAGAAACATCTATGTGCTATCTGAGGTTCATCAGTTAAAATATTATATCTTTTACTAAATCACATCTTCTTTTCTTGTATCTAATAATTAAATATTAACGATCTACATTTGAGATCCCTCCTTTGAACACTGAAGCCTGGGGCAAATGGTTCTCATGACACCCGCCTCTGAAAGGCTATGGGTACACCCATTTGAGTGATTGGGTTCGCAGAGGTATGCGACTCAAAAAAAAAAAGGTTTGGCAACCTGGTCTATACCAACGAGTTTAAACTTTGAACTTTGCATGTTCAGAGAGTGCGGAGAGGATGCGCGTGACAAGCAACCGTTCCGCGGTAGAGAGCGGGAGGATATTTTCCTCCGGATTTGGCAGACGGTCGTAGCTTCCGTGCCCTGCAGTGAAACTCACCAGCACGAACGTACAGAAAACAACGCGCTGCGACATCTAGGGTGGGAGGGAGAAAGTGGATGAGGGAGGAGGAAGAGGTGTTTTGAGCTCGCTCGAAAATGAAATTAAGTCTCGCGCGCGCGTTGCTTTCCCTTTAGTTCCCTCTCAGCGAAGATTTGTGACCCGTCGCGAAGGTTGTTTAATTAAAGGGCCGCACTATGTTGTCTTCTCGTTGAAAAGCAAGGATGGGGGGGGGGGAAGGGCAGAAGGGGTGGGTGGAAGTTGATTTAAGGGAGGGAATTAAAATACCAAGGGGTAGTGTGATGATCTCTCGCTTGTACTTCCACTCTCTCCCTTTTGCTCGAGGTGGTTTGAGATTTTGCATCTTGCCAATTATTCGGCGCCGTTTCTGAGGAGGAGTTAACACGTTGCGTAAGCCAGCTCATCATCATCTTCATCATCAATCTATCTAAGAAATGAACTCAATGTGGCAGATTTGGTAAGGAGGAGAGAAGGGAAATTCGAAGACTAAGAAGTCCAGTTTTTTTTGTACAGGAAAAAAAAAAACTTTAGATGGTTCCATGACAAAAAATACACTTTAGAAGGTTCAGTGACAAAAAAACAACAACTTTAAAAGCGGAATTTCATTATTACGGCTCAGGTTTCCTAGAGTGCCTTCAGCTCGGGCTCGGATCTTGGAAAACAAATTAATGGGGACGGGGGAAGAGAGGAACGGACTACGTAGAAAGCCAATCCTGTATGTTTTTTATTTCAGCAATTATTCTCGCCGAATAGTATAAAGCAGGCGTGTCCAACCTTTTGACTTCCCTGGGCCACATTGAGTGAAGATTTGACCTGGGCCACATTGATTGAAGATGAATTGTTTTGGGCCCCCATAAAATATATAATATAGTTAATGTATATGAATAATAAAACTTCTTTTATTTTCTTATGTTTTTATTATAAAATTTAAAAAAAATAGAACTTAAAACTAGTGGGATATCAAAAACTCACTGAAAATCACATAATCATGTTGAAAGTTTATGTCGTAAACACGTAAACTTTAAGATTTTGTGGGCCGCATTACTAGATGTCCATGGCCACATGCGGCCCGCGGGTTGGACACGCCTAGTATAAAGTTACTTTTCTCCCATTATTCAAATTTATTAAATTTCCCATGGGGGGGGGGGGCTTCCTCGGCCCCACTGACATTAGATCTGCCCCACTTTAGTGGATTTCGGATTTGAATCATTGTTAACCGCGAGGTATGTGTCTGCATGTAGGCCATAGACAATTAGCTCTGATTCTAATTGACTTTACTTATTTCGGGCTTGTGATTGGTTTATCTGTATGTTCGTTTTTTGTTCCGATATAACTCCCAAATGGTTCCTTGAACTATTTGCATTTTTAATTGATTGAATTGCATTCTCTGAATTGTATTCAGTTGGATTATTATTGTTATTTTGCTACGTGTTTATCTGAACAAAATCGTCCTGCATTTTTTCTTTAAAAGCTTTCAGTCGTCATCCACTCAGTATAAACAACTACTGTGTCATATTCAAAGCAATTGATATAAAGCATTTTACATTTTGCAAAATCATTAAAATATTTATGGGAGATCTAAGGCTCCTTAGCAAGCCTTCGCAATTTAAACTACTAAATTATTTCCAATTGTTATGTTGTGTATTGGCAGTAAGACATGTTTCTTACATTATTATTTCCTCTGATTCCTATTATAGCTTTGGTAATAACATTTCAGTAGAATTTAATCTGAAATGATTTGGTTATGTGTTAGAAAAGAACTGCTGTACTTTTATTATTATCTAATCATTTGTAAACAAAAAGTCAAAGGAAGGTACTCCCAAACTTACTGCTCAAAAACTGATATATCTGTAACATAAATATTTTTCAGATGTTTTCATAAAAATAGAAATTCTGATGTGGCTGAAGACGTTTATCAGAAAAATCAATATAGTGTGGAACATCCCTTTATTTATAGAATTTTGTTGTGCTCTATTGATGTTTATTTAGAAATGATGCTCTAAAGATTGCTGTACAGTCGCTCAAAAAATATCCGAACACTATGGTTGATTACAGAATTCAGAAAAAAATATCTGGCAGCGATTTTTTTTAGAAATTAGTGATCTGGCAACCTTTGTGTCACGTGAAACGAAAGGTTGCCAGATCATTAAGTTCTAAAAGAATCGTTGCCAGATATTTTTTTCTGAATTCTGTAATCACTTCTGTTGCCAGATCACTAATTTCTAAAAAAAAAAAGTGGCCAGATATTTTCTGAATTCTGTAATCAACCATAGTGTTCGGATATTTTTTTGAGCGACTGTACATACTCAGAAAGGAAAAGGACATTGCACAAAAACATTTGGTTCATGTGCAACTGCCCTTTTCATTTTCCTTACATATTCTTTTTTATATTTTCTCTCTTATTCTATTTTTTCCTTGTTTCATTTACTCTAAAGTTTTTTTTTTTACAATAAAGTTTGTTATATTTACCTACTAGCTCTAACTATACAAGGCTTTGCCTGGGTCTCTTCTATATATTATTTTGCCATTACCCTCTACAAGTATACAGTTGATATGGGTATAGAGCAATGTTTTTCAACCTTTTTGTGGCGGGGGTGGCTCAGTCGGTAGCGCGCCAGGCTCGTAATCTGTAGTTCCCAGGTTCGAGTCCCAGCTGGGTCAGCGTTGAGATTTATCTCCGCAAAATTTCCCCGCCCTGCCCACGGTCAGTAGGGGACACCGATGGGCTTGAAAAGGCCGCCGTCCGTCGGATGGGATGTTAAGCCGTGGCCCCGTGTGCGGGAGAGCTATACCCTGTGCACGTTAAAGAACACGCTGGATGGCCTTGACGGGAGGCTACCATCTGTCTCCCAACAGCTGTTCCAGTGGGTCCCCTCCCCAACCTTCTCTGAGCCTTCGGGTCCTTGTGGCCTGGCCATTTAGCCCATGGTGTGCAAAAAAGTGCCGCTCAGAGGTAAAACAATCCAATCCAAAGCCTGGGTCTCACTTTTAATATGCAAACTGTGTGTTACGATTTTCATTGCATTAGAGGTTAGTTTTGTGAATGCCATCCCCTGTCCTTCTTTGTGCTTGGCTGCTTGAGGATGATGATGATGTTTATTTTCTTACTCTTAATATTGAAGTTCATATAAAAAGAATTGTTCCTAGAACTTAAACTTCGATTTTTTTTTACGGTTTAGTATCTATGTTGCAGCAACACGAAATCAGTTGTGTGTTGCTTAACTGTTACATTTAAACAATAACCGTTACTGTTAGGTCTTCAAGAATAGCAGCATCTGTAACTGTTATATTTCAACACCAGCAACATCGAGTGTTGTGGCTTACGTCATTAAGGACCCAACAGCAATTGGAAGTAGCAAGAAAGGCCTTGATTTTTTTTCCCGCCTGTCTCTGCAGCTCGTTATTTTTCATGTTTACATTTTAAAGAGGCAAAGTTTATCTTCAGTTATTTGCTGACATGATTAAATTGGAGATCGCTTACAAAAATTTCCTTTCATGTCGCCATTCATTTTCGAAATTTACTGCGATTGATAACAGAAAAGGGGGAAGCGGAGGATCACGACCTTTGACGTCGCCATAAAAATTCCGCGAGAGCGTAACAGGCTTTTAGAAGTTAGATTTTTTTTTCTCTATATGGAAAGATAAACAATTTACGATGCAAGTTAGTTAAGTGTTATTTAAAAGAGTTTTCCCCCCTTGAATTTAAAAAAAAACGAGGCTTTCTCTATAGAGGTAGGGGCAGGGATGGCTCAGTCGGTAGCGCGCCAGGCTCGTAATCTGTAATTTCCAAGTTCGAGTCCCAGCTGGGTCAGCGTTGAGATTTATCTCCGCAAAATTCCCCGCCCTGCCCACGGTAGGTAGGGGACACCGATGGGCTTGGAAAGGCCGCCGTTCGTCGGATGGGACGTTAAGCCGTGGCTCCGTGTGCGGGAGAGCCATACCCTGTGCACGTTAAAGAACACGCTGGATGGCCTCGATGGGAGGCTACCATCTGTCTCCCAACAGCTGTTCCAGTGGGTCCTCTCCACCCAAAACCTTATCTGAGCTCTCGGGGTCCTTGTGACCTGGCCATTTAACACATAGTGTGCAAAAATGTGCCGCTCAGAGGTAAAACAACCCAACCCAAATCTCTATAGAGGATAACCGGTTTAAAAAAAGGTTAAACTCAAGAATTCGTCCCAGATATTTTTTCTGAATTATATAATCAACCATAGTGTTCGGACGTTTTTTTGAGCAACTGTACATAAATAGATACTATCCCGCACACTGAGCCATGGCTTAACGGTCACATCCGACGGACGGCGGCCTTTCGAAGCCCATTGGTGTCCCCCTACTGACCGTAGGCAGGGCTGAGAGTTTTGCCGGAGATAAATTTCAAATCTGGCCCATCTGGGACTCGAACCTGCGAACTGCAGATAACGAGCCTGGCGCGATACTGACTGAGCCGTCTGATCTGTGAGTAAGGCTAGATCTCAATAAACAGCCTTCTCCTGGGCTCGAACCCAGTTTCTTTTAATCTGTAGCGAAGAGCAACTCTGCTATTAGGGAGGTATAAATATATAAAACATTATATATTATTACATATTAGGTTATCATAATGGAATGAGCTTTTATAGCATTACAATAGCTTTTATTTTATTATAATACATGCATAGTAATATATATTACCAAATCATTTATTGATATATATAATAAATTATAATGAATAATAATATAATTAGCTTTTTATAATATACATTACTATATTTTTTATGCTGCCTCATAGTTAAAATCAGCTATTATAATGCATAAAGTGTTCTCATTTATATATGACATTAAGTTCTTTAATCATTACGACTAAGTTCATAAATTCTACAGTGTGACATCACTACCTTATTATTAGACGAATTCTTGCTTACGCAACAAGAGGAACCCGTGTAACAAGTCTTCGTTTCTTGACAGCTTCCTGTTGTTGAAAGCTATCTTTGTCATTTTTTCGCCAGGCATAGTTGTCAGTGACATCATGCCCAGAGGACTGGCTACACCAACTAGTTTTTATTTTAAACTTTCGTTGTCGAGTGAGAGGACTCTTCCCAAACACAGGTTTAAGGCTCGACGTCAGATTTATGTATAGCGATGATAATACGTCTGTAGACGTTTAGTTTTTCAAAAGGACCGTTTTGGGAGGAGACGATATTTAAATGAATAAAACTGTTTCATATTTTTAAAGGAAGTTTCGTATAGATTATTTCGTTTCATTTTAGGTTGCTGTGCAAGAGATGCTAAATTGAAAAAGAAAAAAATTTAAATTGCTGAAATAAAATACGAGTAGTATGGGAAAAAATCCCGATTAAGACATTGATAGATTAAAATGATCAACATGTGCGTTATTATAATTATTAATTATATATCTTTTTCATTATAATAACGCACATGTAGATCATTTTTATCTATCAATGTCTTAATCGGGATTTCTTTTTCCATTGCTCATATTTCATTTCAGCAATTTAAAATATTGTTCTTTTTTAAATTTACCATCTTTTGCACAACAACCTAAAATGAAACTAATAATCTAATGCATGGGTTCTCAACGTGGGATACGCGGTAAAAGTTTCTGGGTTACGCCGTGAAAGCTCAAAAGTCGCTAGATCTAGTAACAAAGTCGTTAAATTGGAAACACTGTTGTGCAAAAATGTCATTTTTTGTGATTATCGATATATGTAATTTATAAAAGAAAATTTAATCTGCATATATGTTTTATTTTATTCCAATTGTTATACTACAACTATAGTTTTATCTATCTATACAAGGGGTACGCCAGTTACATACACATTTCCAGGGGGTACGTGAAGCATAAAAGGTTGAGAACCACTGATATACATGTTTTTATTTTATTCCCATTGTTATACTATTACTATAGTTTTATCTATCTATACAAAGGGGTACGTCAGTTACATACACATTTGCAGGGGATATGTGAAGCATAAAAGGTTGAGAACCACTGATATATATATATGTTTTATTTTATTCCCATTGTTATACTATAACTATAGTTTTATCTATCTATACAAAGGGTTCGCCAGTTACAACTGACCGTGGGCAGGGCGGGGAGTTTTTCGGAGATAAATCTCAACGCTGACCAAGCTGGGATTCGAACCTGGGAACTGCAGATTACGAGCCTGGCGCGCTACCGACTGAGCCACCCTCGCCCCACCACATTTTTGACTCTCAAACTCAACAGACAAAAAAAAATAATTCCCCTCAAGCAGCTGCTTGCCACAGATATCTTACAGGAGCCTATAAGTTTAATACGATAGAGAATATCTGTGTCCCAACTAATCCGTGAGGGGACTAATCTGTGAGGGAACTCACAATTAATCTGTGAGGAAAACAAGACCTCAGCAGAAAGGCAATACTGAAACATCCATACCTTATCCGGGGCTCGCTTGATTAGTAGTCAAGCACTTAATGAAAACACGAGTCCTAATATTGCTAAAAAGATCTGTGCTAGGTAGATGGCAAGTTCGGGAGAGAGTCTACCACGTGCACGTTAAGGAACACGCTGGACGACGTTGACGAAAAGATCCTGCATGCCCTTAACAATTGCGAGTTCATCGGGTTTCTCTTTACTCCCCCCTGTCCTGAGTTATGGGGTTCATGTGACCTTGTCATTTGGATCTATTGAGCTGCTATAGTTTTTAAACGATGATGCAGAAAACACCAAACGATAAATACGTGCAAAAGAGGAAATTACCTTCGCTTCAAGGAGGGAGGGGAAGAAGAGGCACCTCCACCCCTCTTCTGTTATAGATATAACAAAAGAAGCACAGTCGCAACAATGACAGAGCAACAAACAATCCGCAGCTGCTCTCTCGCGGTGCATGCAGATGGCGATGCTCGCGGTACCCGTCACTGTGGCGGCTATCACGATCGTGTCAAAGGGGAGGAGGGGAGGGTTTGTTGCACTTGAGGGGTCGTCTGCAGAGTGAATTCGTGATGTGTGGACTTCGTATTCGAATCCATGCTCAATTGGTGAGTGCATGCTTGTGTGGATGAGTGGCGAATGACGTTTAAAAGAACGTAAAAGTACAGTTTTCTGTGGACAGTATTGAACGCTTGTTTTCCAAATGCAAAAAAGAGTTTTTTTCCATTGTCTCTCCAAGAGGATCGTACTGTCGCGTATCTCAGTGTAAATTCATTCATTATAAATAAAATAATAATAATAAATACCCCTCAAGCAGCTGCTTGCCACAGAGGTCTGACAGGAGCCTATCAGTTTATATGCCAGAGTAGAAGGTCTGTGAGGATGGCAGGTCCTCAGCAGAAAAACGTCACATACATCCATGCCTTACCCGGGGCTCGAACCCAGGTCCCGTATATCAGTAGCCAAGCGCGCTAACCACTCGGCCACGGGACGGTTAAAAATAAAAAAAACATCACATTTTAGCAAGAATATCGTTAAAAGCATTTTCCAACTTTAACGCCTTCTGTGAAAATTCGAACTAATGGAAGGCATGCATAATTTGAACAGTAATTGAAATATATGGATTCACTCCTAGCACACATATATATAGTGGAGACCAGTGGCTGGTTGCTGAGTGGTTCAGAGCAACTGACGTGTTATCAGGAGGTTACCTGAAGACAACTTTTCCTCTGGATTTGATATCGATGTTTAGAGTGACTTCTTATCTTTCCAACTCAAACATAAATATTTTTTTTGTGTAGTAAATTATAGTATTTTTCAAGCATCTATACAACTCTAGAAGAAATTTTAACTAATTTCTTATAAAAAAAATGGTTTAATGCCTAAGACAGGGTTGGGTTGTTTTACCTCTGAGTGGCACTTTTTTGCACACCATGGGCTAAATGGCCATGTCACATGGTCCCCGAGGATTCAGAGAAGGTTGGGGGGGATCCACTGGAACAGCTGTTAGAAGACAGAAGGTAGCCTCCCGTCAAGGCCATCCAGTGTGTTCTTTAACGTGCACAAGGTATGGCTGTCCCACACACGGGATCACGACTTTAGTCCCATCCGACGGACGGCGGCCTTTCCAAACCCATCGGTGTCTCCTACTGACCATGGGCAGGGCGGGAAGTTTTGCGGAGATAAATCTCAACGCTAACTCAGCTGGGACTCGAACCTGGGAACTGCAGATTACAAGCCTGGCGCGCTACCGACTGAGTCACCCCCTAAGACAGGCAGACGACAAACTGAAAACAATATTTAATACGTTGACATAGTATCTATGTATGCAAACGATATCTATATTCCGCTTCGAGTTAAAAACTGAGTTGAGATTTTCAAGAAAAAGATCAATTTGTGTTCATCACAAAGACTTATGCGTAAGTCCGGCCCTGCCTGTCACAGTGACAGGCAGGGTGACAGGCAGGGACGGACTTACGCATAAGCTAACTAAGTTACAGCTTAGGGCCTCACGAAATGAGGTGCCTCAAAAGTTTAAAGTTTACTGTGTCGCAAAACGTCTCTTATATTCAAATTGATCTATTGTTCAAGCACTGTTGATCTCAGCTTTACATAGTATTTATTGCATACCAATGCTAGTATAATGTTTTCACCACATTAATTCCATATTTATTTTTCAATGTTCCCTTCAATCAGAATATTAAATATAAACTTAGTTCGACTTTCAAAATTTTTGGGCCCCTTAAATTTATTGTAGCTTAGGACTTCTTAAACTTGCTAGGAAACGTATTAACGTTTCCTATTAAGGCTATATACATATGGCGTGTTTTTGAACGTGCAGAGGATGTATAGCAATGGAGCAATGCTCCATATACAGAAGTCTACGGAGTAATGTGACCCGTAGGTCATCCTTTCTCACTGAGGGCAGAGTGAGGATTAAAAAAATAAATAAATAAATACCCCCTCAAGCAGCTGCTTGTCACAGAGGTCTGACAGGAGCCTGTCAGTTTATATGCCAGAGTAGCAGGTCTGAGAGGATGGCAAGACCTCAGCAGAAAAACAACACGCACAACCATACCTTACCCGGGGCTCGAACCCAGTTCCCTTAGATCAGTAGCCAAGCGTGCTAACCACTCGGGGACAGGAAAACTCAATGCAGGCACAGGTGGGACTGAAATCTGGAAACATCAGATTAACATCTGGTGCTACTTAGTTAATCCCATTTTACTACACAGAGGTCACTATGTTTTCGTCACAGGTAGATCAGTTGTGTAAACGTTGCAGAAGTCAATGTGTCTACATCATAGAGAAGTCAACGTGTGAACATCATAAAGAAGTCAAATGTGTCTTCGTTACAAAAAAGGCAATGTGTCTATGCCAAAGGGACACAATGTGTCTGTCAAAGAGCAGTCAGTCTAAGTGACAGAGAGGTCAATGTGTCTGCATCATAAAGAAATCAATGTTACTGCATCACAAAGAAGTGAGCATGTCACTTTTTGGTGATCATGACAGAGAAATCAATGTGTCTGCATGACAGAGAAATCATTGTGTCTGCATGACAGAGAAATCATTGTGTCTGCATGACAGAGAAATCAATGTGTCTGCATGACAGAGATATCAATGTGTCTGCATGACAGAGAAATCAATGTGTCTACATCATAGAGATATCAATGAATCTACATGGTAGTGATATACATGACAGGTCTATCTGTCTACGTCATAGAAAGATCTACCTGTCTGTGTCATAGAAAGGTTTACATGCCTGCTTCATAGAAAAGTCTACATGCCTGCATCACAGAAAGGTCTGCATGTCTGCATCACTGAAAGGTCTACATGTCTGCATCACTGAAAGGTCTACATATCTGCCTCACAGAGAGGCCTACATGCCTGCATCACAGAAAGGCCAACTTGGCTGTATCATATAAAGGTCTACATCATAGAAAGGCCTACATGTCTACATCATAGAAAGATCTATATGTCTACGTCATAGAAAGGTCTATATGTCTAAGTCATAGAAGGTCTACATATTCTACGTCATAGGTCTACATGTCTACGTCATAGAAAGGTTTATATATGTCTACGTCATAGAAAGGTTTATATATGTCTACGAAGGGGAGTAGCGAAGGACTAGTTTTTTTTTGGGGGGGGGGAGCCAACGAAAATTTTCCAACTCGGAAATAAAATTTTGCCAACTGAGAAAATAACTTCTTTCTCTACCGCGGTCGCACCCAGATTTTCGCTCCGTTGGGGAGGGAGAGAATTATTCAAACAATACAATTTTCCCAAGTTGTTCCGATTTTGCCTACTCCCCAAGATTTCTCGATTTTGACAACTTTCCAAAATTTAACAAAAAACAATCCCAATTGTCACAACTATCCTGCATTTTACCAGGAGGCTTCGAATTTTTCCAACTGCCCAAGATTTCCCAAATTACCTATTTTTGGCCAACTCTCGATTTCGCCAGCCTGCCGTAATTTTACAGAAAAAATCCCAATTTTTACATCTCCCCTGAATTTGCTAGGTCAATTCGAATTTTGCCAACTTTCCTTAATTGCACAAAAACAATCCCAATTTTCACAACTTGCTTGTATTTAACCAATTGGCTTCGAATTTTGCCAACTCCCCTAGATTTTGCCAACTTCAAATAATTTTACAGAAAAAAAATCCCAATTTTTACATCTCACCTCAATTATGCCAAGTCACTTCGAATTTTGACAATTCCCCAAGATTTTCCCAACTATCCTTATTTTCGCAAAACTAATCGCAATTTTCACAACTCGTCTGTATTTTGCCAACTGCCCTAGATTTGGTCAAGTTGCCCTACTTTTGACAACTCGTCATAATTTTACAGAAAGAATCCCAATTTTTACATGTCACCTGAATTTTGCCAAGTCACTTCGAAATTTGACAACTCCCCAAGATTTTCCCAACTATCCTAAATTCCACAAAACCAATCCCATTTCTCGCAATTCGCATGTATTTTATCAAGTGGATTCAACTTTTGCTAACTGCCCTACATTTTGCCAAGTTACCTCGATTTTGCCAACTCACCATAATTTTACAGAAAAAAATTTCAATTTTAACATCTCTCCTGAATTTGCCAAGTCACTTGGAATTTTGCCAACTCTCCTTAATTGCACCAAAAGAATCCCAATATTCACAACTTACCTGTATTTTACCAAGTCGCTTCGAATTTTACCAAGTTGCCTCGATTTGGCAACTACCTTAGATTTTGCTAATGTCTCTTAATTTTACAAAAAAACTCAATTTTTGAGAATTCATCTAGATTTTACAAAGTCGCTTCGAATTTTGCCAACTCCGATTAACTTTTGTGGGGGGAGCCTCCCCCCATAGCTACGCCCTTGTGTCAACGTAACTGACAGATCACTGTGTAACCATGAAAGACAGTTCCAAGTGCCTACGTCACGTCATGAAGAGATCAATGTGTCTATGATTTAAAGCAATGCATCAGAATTATTGTTTCCAAGCTAAACAAATTAGTCTTATAACCACGAAAATGCCTCTACTAATAAGCGCTACCATTATGGCTGGGTCATACAACTTTTCCGCCAGCATCAGCGCTTGCATAATAACTATTTCCCAAAACCGTGTGCGACAAACAGCAAGCTGGTTGGGATTTGCGCGGTATGTGGGTGCTGTCGTCGGTCTTCCGGGTTAGAAAAGCGCAGAGGTTAATTGCGAGTGGGTGTAGGGAAGGGTTAAAGATGAGAGGAGCGCGTGGCGGATGCTTGGTGCATGCAAACGGGACAAAGATTGTACAATTAAGGGTTGAACCTCTCGTGCTCTCTAGAAATGCAATTCATTTAACGAGTGGAAAACAATTTTTCGAGCAGGAAAGTTTATTTGCCAGTGTTAGGTTGCTTAAGTGCACGTTGCTTAAATCCTCTGCTGTTAATGTTTAAGTAAAAGTGGGTTGGGTTGTTTTACCTCTGAGCGGCAATTTTTTGCACACCATGGGCTAAATGGCCAGGTCACATGGACCCCGAAGGCTCAGAGAAGGTTGGGGGAGGGGACCTACTGGAACAGCTGTTGGGAGACAGATGGTAGCCTCCCGTCAAGGCCATCCAGCGTGTTCTTTAACGTGCACAGGGTATGGCTCTCACGCACACGGGGCCACGGCTTAACGTCCCATTCGACGGACGGCGGCCTTTCCAAGCCTATCGGTGTCCTCTACTGGCCGTGGGCAGGGCGGGGAATTTTGCGGAGTAAGTAAAAGTGAAAAGCAGTCTCTTCCTAATGCTATCCGCAAAGATCAAAGACAACTATAAATCAGCTACCTTCGCTATCAATAACATCATTGGAAAGTACCATTTTTTTTAAGCTTTGAGTAGTACCATTTTCCCCAAGGATGCCGTCTCGTGACCGAGTGGTTAGTGAGCTTGGCTACTGATCTAAAGGATCTGGGTTCCAGCCCCGGGTAAGGCATGGATATTTGTGTTGTTTTTCTGCTGAGGTCCCGCCATCCTCACAGACCTTCTACTTTAGTGTATAAACCAGTGATTCCCAACCTTTTGGAAGACACCACAGAATAGAAGAGATAAAAAGGTTGGCACAGAAAATTCCATTAAATTTATTTATTTGACCGCCCCTCTTGACTGCCTCAACGCCTCCCATTTGCCTCTGGATCCGCTACCGCCCCCATGGAAGGCTCCAGCGCCCCCACTGGGGGGCGGTATCGCCCCCGTTGGGAATCTATGGTATAAACTGATAGGATCCTGTTTGTGGCAAGCAGCTGCTTGAGGGGATATATTTTTTCCCCCAATGTCCAGGTTATTTCACTCAATGTCAAAATTCGGACGAAAGAGCAAAATATCTCGTAACATTTGGGCCACCCTCAAGAATTCCCCATGGTTCGATAAATTTCAATCCCGAACAGTCTTGCTCTAAAAAAAAAGCGGAAAGCAGAGAGGGCTTTGGGATTGGATAATGATGACGTCTTGCGCTTTGTTTCTCTGGGGAAAATTTGCGCAGTTTCAAAGCGATTAGTTTCACCTTGGCTGTTCTTCGTTCAACACTTTTTTTTTTGCGCAAATTGTTCCCTAACTCAGAAACTGAGATCGTTCCCATGAACCTTATTCAGTCGTTCCTTCACCTGTCAAGACAGTCGTAAAACTGATGCAAAAGCGAAAACTCTTGTGCCCATTGTAGCGGTGGTCGCTCAATCGGTAGCGCCCCATGCTCGTGAACTGCAGTTGATCTGGCAACCTTCGTGTCACGTGTGGGGCGGGGGTGGCTCAGTCGGTAGCATTGCCAGGCTCGTAATCTGTAGTTCCCATGTTCGAGTCCCAGCTGGGTCAGCGTTGAGATTTATCTCTGCAAAATTCCCCGCCCTGCCCATGGTCAGGTAGGGGACACCGATGAGCTTGGAAAGGCCGTCGTCCGTCGGATGGGACGTTAAGCCGTGGCCCCGTGTGTTGGAGAGACATATCCTGTGCACGTTAAAGAACACGCTGGATGGCCTTGACGGGAGGCTACCATCTGTCTCCCAACACCTGTTCCAGTGGGTCCCCTTCTCCAACCTTCTCTGAACTTTCGAGGTCAATGTGACCTGGCCATTTAGCCCATGGTGTGCAAAAAAGTGCCGCTCAGAGGTAAAACAACCCAACGTGTCACGTGACACGAGGGTTGCCAGATTACTAATTTCTGAAAAACTCGTTGCCAGATATTTTTTTCTGAATTCTGTAATCAACCATAGTGTTCGGATACTTTTTTGAGCGATTGTACTCCTTCCATACACCAATGACAGTACTGTTAAAATATGCGTCAGAACAAGATCGAAAAATAAAAATAAGAATCCTCGAGGCAAATGCGACGAGTCCTGTCGTTCCCTCTCCCAGCGTCATGTCGTTGCTACCCAGGCTTATGAACAGTAATTGTTTCTAATCTAATTAATCGTGTTCGACTTTGCCGAGAGTCGGCCAAAGAAGTCTTGCACTTAACCCATTCGCTGGGAATTATCTCTTCTATCTGCTGACCTCTCACCCACTGTTGCTGAAGCGCAAGAGCAGCGAAAGAGAGATAAGATTGACAGAGGGAGTTGGAAGGGTAAGAGAAGGGAACGTTGAGAGGAGGAGATGGGCTGGATGAGGGAGACGGGGGGGAGCAAGCGGAGATAAACATGTGGTGGTCTGGATGGCGTTTGATGCTGATTCATTCAACGATGCCGACATTACGGCGGCGCTGGCTTTCGTCGATGCCGCTCCTATTAACGAAGTACAGACACGGTGCTTTATGGGAAAACGAGATGGACGGAATGGGGCAGCTTCGGTTGGTCAGCAGGCAGACGAAGTCGATATTTATTTCTGCAATGAAGACGTTTGTGAGTGATACGAAAATGGGAGAGTAGAGAACAGACGTTCAAAAATAATTATTGGGGGGAAAAAAGCCAGCACTTTTTAAATGTAACCTCTCATGGAACGTTATTCCACCTTTGAAAAAATACCTGCATTAGACCAGTGGTAATTGGCCAAACTATGAGACTGCGCAGTTGAGGCTTCGACAGATCTCACAAGTGAGACCGTTGAGACCCTTATTCAGAATTTAGCGGGGCGGGAGGGCGGGGGGTAATCAAGATTATATTTCGTTAAGGAATAAAACGATATTAATATTTAGTACATCGGATATTACTCCACATAATGTTTCGATAAAGGCCCCCCGCCCCTCCAGCAGACGCCTATGGATTCTTGTTAGATCTCTAAGAAATCAGCTACTTGAGAGGGGGATGTTAGATTTATTTTCTTTCATGTCAATGAAGGAGTCAAATTAAAAATTTGAAATCTTTAAAATTTAACATTCAATAAATACATCCTCAGCTGATTCGCAGCTGATTACCATAAAGGTCTAACAGAAGTTTGTCAGTTTATATGCCATAGTAGAACGTCTGTGAGGATGGCGGGACCTCAGCAGAAAAACAACACAAACATCCATGCCTTACCTGAGGATTCGAACCCAGATCCCTTTGATCAGTAGCCAAGCACGCTAGCCACTCGGCTACGGGACGGATTAATAAAACTGAAAATAACGATCAAAATGTTATGGAAACTAGAATTTTTTACGGCTATCTCATAAGCCAGTGGTTCTCAACCTTTTATTTTTATTCACGTACCCCCCTGGAAATGTGTATGTAACTGGCGTACCCCTTGTATAGATAGATAAAACTATAGTTATGTCCCATGGCCGAGTGGTTAGCGCGCTTGGCTACTGATCTAAGGGACCTGGGTTCGAGCCCCGGGTAAGGCATGGATGTGTGTGTTGTTTTTCTGCTGAGGTCCTGCCATCCTCACAGACCTTCTACTAGGCATATAAAACTGACAGGCTCCTGTCAGACCTCTGTGGCAAGCAGCTGCTTGAGGAGGTATTTATTTTATTTATTTATTAGTATAACAATGGGAATAAAATATATATTCACACACATTAAATTTTGTATTCATAAATTACATATATCGAACACACAAAAAAATGACATTTTTGCAGAGCAATGTTGCCAACTTAACAACTTTGATACTAGGATCTAGCGACTTTTGAGCTCTCACGGCGTATCCAAAAAAATTTTACCGCGTTGAGAACCCTGTCATAAGCTAATCAAAATGCTAAATAACACTTGTTATATCAAACTATTTAGGAAAATAATTGTATAATAAAAGTTCGTTTAATAATTCTTTAAAATTTCGTCATATCTGACGGGGAATTTTTTAAGTAGTGATGTTGCTGATTCTTTAAATACTGAACGAATATCGCTGAAATTCAGAATTTAAATAGATTTGATTTAGATCTCTAATTTGCCTTCAGTCTCAGTATCATAAAAAGTTTATTCTTCAAGATACTCGATTGCCATGACATGAGCGTTCTCTAATGATTTGTTTGGGCTTGTGTTGTATTGTTTTACCTCTGAGCGGCACTTTTTTGCACACCATGGGCTAAATGGCCAGGTCACATGGACCCCGAAGGCTCAGAGAAGGTTGGGAGAGGGGACCCACTGGAACAGCTGTTGGGAGACAGATGGTAGCCTCCCGTCAAGGCCATCCAGCGTGTTCTTTAACGTGCACAGGGTATGGCTCTCCCGCACACGGGACCACGGCTTAACGTCCCATCCGACGGACGGCGGCCTTTCCAAGCCCAGCGGTGTCTCCTACTGACCGTGGGCAGGGCGGGGAATTTTGCGGAGATAAATCTCAACGCTGATCCAACTGGGACTCGAACCTGGGAACTACAGATTACGAGCCTGGCGCGCTACCTACTGAGCCACCCCTGCCCCCATTTGTTTGGGCCCTGTAGTAATAATTCCTATAATAAATCAATGAATATAAAAGTCGTGTGTGAACCCGCGATACATTTGCCAAAAAAAAAAATAGCTGGAGGTTGGGGGGGGGGGGCGGAGTGACAAGGAGAAAATAAAAAATGACTAATCACGTTAATAAAAAAAGCTCAATACAGTTCAACATATATTTATTTTTCTTAGTAAGAATTTCTTTTTACTTTCTGGCTTTGGCAACAGCTTTCACAGGACTGTGGCGTTGACCGTTATAAGAGCAGAGAGTTTCGAAAGCGTTCGGCGCCGCAAGAGCTCTTTTATTTCCATTTTATCACTCAACACCAGCTCGCCAACTTTCTCTTTCCAACAGTTGCCTCCTTTATATATTTTTTTTCTCACCGCCTAGTCTGTCTCTTTTTTTCCGTGGAAAAAGACTTGGGGGGAGTGTGTTGAGCTGCAAAGATGGCGGGAGGGAGGAAAAGAGGCAAAAGGGACGAGGAGTTATTTCTACCCGTGGCATGGGATCAGTAAATCACTTGGCAACATCATAAGTGGCCAAGAGGGTGTTTTTCACTTCTTTTCAAAAGTAAGGATGCTGTAAAAAATGTCTCGGCATGGAAATAGTTGATAGCTCATGTAAATATATTAGGTGAAGTTACCTCGAAATGAGAATTCCCTTTCTTAAGGGATTTGGTCAGGGGAGAAAAATTGGGTGTTAGGGAGGCGAAATGCCATGATCGTGTTGGGAGAAGAGAGTACGCCTAAAGGCAAAAAAATAAACCTTTCTTCGGGCTTGTGCGGAAATTTGAGAGAAGCCTGGGGATATAACATGCAATAAAACTATAACTGTGACACACTCTCGGATCTAGGTATGTGGGGACATGACCTCCCTCCCCTTTTGAGAATGCTAGCAACTGGAATCAAGGCGAAAAAAAATTAACACTCGTATATTAACCATATTTTTTTTTGAGGAATATTTTAAGACTACTGAAACGAAGAGGAAATTTTTATACTGGAGAGGCTTCTCAGTCACTTGCTCCCATCTCCCAGCTCTTTACTTTTTCAATGTGACTATAATGTAGGACTGGAGTTAGTTCGGCCACACTTGGGGTAGGGGGGGGGGGAGAGTCTCAACCAACTCCAGTCGTACATTATGGCTTCATAAAAAGGCTAAAAACCTGATGTTCCTAGGTTCGAGTCCTTCGCACTGTGACTGCGTTGAGATTATCTCCGCTAGCTCTCACATTGCCTAAACTGAGAATGAAGACACTGATGGTCTTGGAAAGACTGCCGTCCGTCCTATGTGACATAAAGCCATGGTTTCGTATACAAGAGAGCCATACCCTGTGCACGTTATTGATAATATACGCCGGATGGCCTTGACGACACACTCCATCTGTATCCTCACGGCAATCTCTTCTCCCTTGGTGAGAAAGGGGAAAACCAATGGGCTTGGAAAGGCCGTACTCCACGGATGGAGGATTATGCTGTGGTCAATGTTCAGGAGAGCCATACTCTATGCATGGTAAAGAACACGCTGGAAACCTTGACGTGGGTCTTTCGTCTGTCTGCTAATAGTTGTCCCGTAGATACTCTTCCCCAACCTTCTCTGAGCCTATTGGCCTATTTTTTTGTAAAAAAACTGGAGCTCAGAACTAAAAATTTATTTACATTATAGTATGATATAATACAAAAGAAGCGGGGACAGCTATTATTCTTGACTTTCTGTTTCTTTCCAAACGTTCCTCATCACCCACATTAATTTCATCCCTCGCGTACCATTCATAATTTTCCACTATCCCTTTGTCCCCGTTTTCCCCTCCTTCACACCCCATCCCTTCCTTCATCGCCCACTAGTCTGCATATCATCTCTTTTCAATCCTTGCTTCCAATCTCAGAACAAAGTTGATCTCCGCCCCCCCCCCCCCAGAATCAATGAACACTTTTCCCCTAATTTCCTTATCTATTCCATCATCCTCTTATATTTCCTCTTCATCCTTTCAGTGCTCAATCCCCGTTCATCACCTCCACCCACCCGGTATCCTACCCACGTGCCCACCTACCCGGTATCTAATCACATCTCCTTCCTCATCCGACTCCCTTTGTTTCCTTCCCTTCCTCCATTCATCTTCAGCTTCCTTTAGTCCCATTCAACATTCCTGCAACTATACACCTCCCTCCCCCCCCACACACATCATTCCGACCCCATCTCCTTTCCTCCAACTCTTTCCTGTCTCCCTTTCTGCGTTACACTTTCTTCGTTCGGGAAATTTTTAAACTTCTTAATCCACTCTACCTCCATTCTGAGAATGGAAACGAAAAAAAAAAACTAGTTCAATAAGTTGTTTAAATAAATTACCCGGAAGTGTTTCTTTGAAATGCAATCGATGGAATTCTAGAAGAGTTTGGAAAATTCTACAAAGAGAGGAAATAATATGGAAAAAAAAAAGTTCTGAAGTTTAAAAGAAAAAGAAACCAACAACTCTAAATTAACTGCAACGCTTTTAAAAATTCACGAGCTTTTTTCTTCTTCGTAATTTCCGGTTCATTGTTATTTTCTTCTTAAACTTTTCTTTTTATCTCCATTTCCTCCCTTGCCATTAATTCTTTAATTATTTGTCATGCGCAGTAGTGATGTTTCTGTTCATCTGAATTACTCTCTTTAGACCCGTGGCTTTTTCTCTTCCTTCATGCAAATCAGCCCGTTGTGAGTCATACAGGAAAAATAGCGCAAGAAGAATGATAGTGTTTTATTGCTTTGGCCCCTAGCAACAGTCATAATTAAACATAAAAAAAAGTCAATAAAAACATTGATCTATATTATTTTGGTTGTTTCACCTCTGAGACGCATTGCTGTGCACAGAATGGGCTAAATGAGCCGGCCAAAAGATCCTAAAGGCTCATAGAAAGTGGGGGGTGGAGGGAAGGACAGTGGTTAGGAGACAGAAGGTAGCCTCCTGTCAAAGCCATCCAGTGTGGTCTTTAACAAGCTTAGGGTGCGACTCTCCTGCCCACGGAGGCAGGACTTGCATCCAATCTGACGGATGGCTATCTTTCCAAGCTCAACGGTTCCCTCTTTCTCACCCGGGGAAAGGGGGAGATAAATGCCGAGATAAATCTCAACGCAGGCTCAGCTGGGATTCAAACCTTGAAACAGCAGATTACGAGCCTTCTCCCCCCCCCCCCAATTAATTTGGTCTGACCAAGATATCTGTTGACTCTGTTTCGAGCCATATCACAGGAAGAAGAATCGAACCTAAAAACACAGTGTCCAATCACCTCTGACTAATATCTAATGCTGGTTTAAAAAAAAATTACTTTCTTATTTTCCGACTTTAGTTTCCTCTAACGGTGTAAATTCAAACTAATGGAAAATTCGAAAAATGAAATCAGTAATAATTTTGTTTTGCCGTGAGTAGGATTCGAACCCAGGTCTCCCAGTAGCATGGCAAGTATGACGCCTTGGGTTCGAATCCCACTCAGGGCAAAACAATTTTTTGAGGCAAAACAAATTTTTTTCAGCTGAATATTTTATGAGTCCTATGTTTACAGGACATCTCCTCTGATACTTTACTATTGTTGCAATATTTTATTAACTAATTATTACTATGGAACCCAAAAATGCTTTTCAAATTGTCTTTCAACAGAAAAAAGTTTAATGTCTAATGACTGAAAGACAGAGAACTAGACAACAAAGTTCAAACAATATCTCGTTTTATTTTTTTGGAAGGAGCTTAAAATACATTTGGTGTGTGTGTGTGGGGGGGGAGAGTTAATATTTATAAACAGCTCCTCTCTCTGCTTTGCAGTTCATCATAAGAAATAGTTTCAGTGTATGGGCTTACTAAAACTACAATATTTCAGATCATAAGCTTACAAAACTAGGGTCCTTTCAATGTATGGGGTTAAAAAACTAGGACCCTTTCAATGTACGGGTTTACTAAGACTACAATATTTCAGATCATAAGCTACAAAATTAGGGCCCTTTCAATGTAGGGGTTACAACCCTGGGACCGTCTTAGTATATAAGTTTACAAAACTTTGGCCATTTTAATGTATAAATTTATGAAGCCAGAGCTATTTTAGTGGATGAGTTATGAAACTGGTATCATTTCATAACACAGGATTATGAAGCCAGAACCATTTTAGTTCCTAAGATTATGAAGACTATTACTTTTTTTTTCATCATTTTACAATTTATTTATTCGTAAAAGCTGAAAATCTGATTTCTCTATCCTCGACATAGATTTTTATTTTAAAATTTTCCATTATTTTTAGTTTCTTTTTTACATAAATATTTCTCGTGAATTTTTTTAACTCTTTTTTATATCAGTGAATTCCACTTCGGCTACTCCAACTGACGATGAGTTGCCCTTGATAATCGTTTACTTCAGACAGACAACTTTCGAATTCCCATTAGAGCATCGACAAGTTTTTCTTCTTTGTTATTTTTGTTTTTACTCTAGGATCTTTGTCAACAACTCTATTCTTGTTTTACACTCTGATTTTTCTACCTTTTTCGTATTTTTAGTTTCCTTCATTTCATCATTTGAGTCCTGCATCTTCCCTTCTCTACCCCCTTTCTCCATTTCTCTTCTTCTTCCTAAGCCTTGGTTCTGTCTTTCCGATGGATTTCCAGTAGTTCCCCATGTATTCGATTGTGTTTTTGGCACCGAAGACTAACATTAGTTAGCAGAAGTGTTTGTTTTCAGTTTCTGAATCTTCAACTGCATTTCTTCTTCACCTCCATGCACTCTCCGGAATCCATAAGCTGCAATTTCTTTTCTCAGATCCCAACGTGCTCGTTTGTTTTGCTCCTTGATCTTCTCAATCCCTAACTTTTTACTTTTCTTTTTTCAAATAAATGTTTATGTGTCTTCTCTTCTGTTTTTATCCTCAACCACAGTTTTCCTTTTCACCTCCATAAAAGTAAACGCTTCACCTTAACGACAATTAGTCAACAGAAAAATTCATTTTATTTTGCCGCAGCATATGCAATCTGTTTATTTTCCTCTGTTGCTTGAATGGTGAGTATTGTACCTTTGCGAAATGGGTCTCGATAATACTGCCAGTCTGAATGGTTAATTAAAAAAAAATGAGTTTCTCTGCGAGTGGGACCGTACTCATATTTGCCAGGTTCACTGAGCTATTTCATGCTACCTCGATTTCTCGATTTCACTAATTCCCATTTTGCCTTCGGTGAGAAAAGGGGACACCATTAAGAAAAGGGTTGGGTTGTTTTACCTCTGAGCGGCACATTTTTGCACACTATGTGTTAAATGGCCAGGTCACAAGGACCCCGAGAGCTCAGATAAGGTTTTGGGTGGAGAGGACCCACTGGAACAGCTGTTGGGAGACAGATGGTAGCCTCCCATCGAGGCCATCCAGCGTGTTCTTTAACGTGCACCGGGTATGACTCTCCCGCACACGGGGCCACGGCTTAACGTCCCACCCGACAGACGGCGGCCTTTCCAAGCCCATCGGTGTCCCCTACTGACCGTGGGCAGGGCGGGGAATTAAGAAAAGGGGACACCATTAAGCTCAGAAAGGATCCAATTGGATATTAATTTACTTGCTCTGTGTTCAGCTCTCGATAACCTTGTGCACGTTAAAGGGCACGCTGACGACCTTGATGGGTTCGGATGTTTTACCTCTGAGCGGCACTTGTTTTGCCCACATTGGCCTAAATGGCCAGGTCACAAGGACCCCAAGGTTCAGAGAAGGTTGCGTGATGGGGGACACTCTGGATAGCTGTTATGAGACAGATGGCAGTTTCCTAGCAAGGCCATCCAGTGTGTTCTTTAACGTGCATAGATTATGACTCTCTTTGTACACGGGGCCACGGCTTTATTTTCCATCCGACGACGGCCTTTACAGATCCATCAGTGTCCCCTTTCTCACCGAGGACGGAGTAAGGGTTAGCGGATATAAATCTCAAAATTTATCAAAATTGAGACTCAAAATTGCGAGCCTGGCGCGCTACTGACTGAGTCAACTCCCGATTTTCTTTGATGGGAGCTTCCATCGTCTCCTAGGAGCTATCCAGTGGATCCCGTTCTTCCTTGATGGGAGCTTCCATCGTCTCCTAGGAGCTATCCAGTGGATCCCGTTCTTCCTTGATGGGAGCTTCCATCGTCTCCTAGGAGCTATCCAGTGGATCCCGTTCTTCCTTGATGGGAGCTTCCATCGTCTCCTAGGAGCTATCCAGTGGATCCCGTTCTTCCTTGATGGGAGCTTCCATCGTCTCCTAGGAGCTATGAAGTGGATCCCGTTCTTCCTTGATGGGAGCTTCCATCGTCTCCCAGGAGCTATCCAGTGGATCCTGTTCTTCCTTGATGGGAGCTTCCATCGTCTCCTAGGAGCTATCCAGTGGATCCCGTTCTTCCTTGATGGGAGCTTCCATCGTCTCCTAGGAGCTATCCAGTGGATCCCGTTCTTCCTTGATGGGAGCTTCCATCGTCTCTTAGGAGCTATCAAGTGGATCCCGTTCTTCCTTGATGGGAGCTTCCATCGTCTCCCAGGAGCTATCCAGTGGATCCTGTTCTTCCTTGATGGGAGCTTCCATCGTCTCCTAGGAGCTATCAAATGGATCCTGTTCTACCCACCTAGCTCTGATTCATCGGAATCCTTATAACCTGGCCATTTAGCCTATTATGGGCAAAAATGTCATTTAGAGTATACAGGATAGTGAACCTTATATTTAGATAACCCCGTGATATAAGTTGAGTATAACAACTGAAGCTTAAAAAAATATATCTGTTATATCTATACCTTACATGAAACGTTTTAACTTGAAATGATCTGAAAAAAAAATCAAAGTTTTTGTTTCAAGTTTATATCTCAGTAATACAGTAATCCATTTTTCCACAGTAGGCACAAAAGTCAAATCAGAAAGTGCAATCTGATACGACAGGAGCTGTTGGTTGACTTCCACCATTAATCATGCAGAAGAAAAACGGAACTATTTTCTTACGCCAAAAGAGCAATCATGTGTGTCACTTCGCTGCGCGGAAGAGCAGCCACGTAGAGTCACGACTGCAATAAATACTTGGGAATTTCAACGCGAGCGCGCGCTATAGTCTGGATCACTTTACCAAGAGAAAACAAGGAGCTGAAGTTATCGTCTGGGAATTCCCAAGCGCAAAAGGTAGCGAGGGTGGTTAAAAAAATAGTTCTGCTGAGAAGTGTCATCTCTGTTACGCGTGATTAAATTTGATACCCACGCTAAAAGACAAATAAACATAGAGCAATAATAATCCAATTTGGAAATATTTTAGAAACAATAAAAATCATTTCACATCAATTTAGTAGGTAATGTGATGAAGTCCGGATTTTTATTTGTCGGTTGTGTTTTTATCTTCCGCATGTTGTTTTTATTTTCAAGAACAATTTAATGGGTTGGTTTGCATACAGAAAACGCGGAAGTTGAATGATATCCAGTGTCGGTACGAATCTGGCTGCTTCCCCGTGTGGATGATGAAAAATCGCATTTGTTTGCTTGTTCATTTTCGATCACGTCCACATATCAAGAATTATGTACTTGCTGCCTTTGCAATGTAAAAAAAAATGAACCTTCAAAATCTGGTGTCTAGCCTGTAAACACGACTGAAATTTTTTTGTAACGAAAACTTCTATATTTCTAGAAGCTCTATAAGAGTAAATATGGTTTTAGCTATTTCTCATGACTTTAAGAGATGCTAGAAAAATAGAGTAAGAAAAGAAGCTTGTTTAGCATATTTGGTATTTCAATTCGAAGTGAGGAAACGTTAATATTAAGCAAAAGATGTTTCCGTGAATGTTCATTTCCTAAAACAAAAATTTTATTTAATTTATTCTATTATTAAATTACCGGTAGTTAAAAAATGTAATTGGTATATAGACTAAATTTTTCATTAAAACAAATAACAGTTGAAAAATAATTATCTTCAGATAATCCGCTTTCTATTACAAAGATCAAAGTCTGTTCATGTATTATTTTTAAAAACAATATGTGATGAAAGCAACACATCAAAAGAAAGAATTATTCATGTCTTATTTCTAATTCGAATCAGATTCTTTGCTTCGCGATTAATTATGTTATATGAATATTTAATATCAATAAAAAATTTAATTCAGACTATTTATGTATTGATATTTTGTATTTAAAATAGCGATTTTCAAATAGTTACCACTATTATTTAATGTTTCTTAATTATAAGAAAATTGATTCTTGTTTGTGATAATTTTCCAAGATTTGAGCAATTTAATATTTATATAGCTCGTTAAGAATAATTTTGTTGAATTTTATAAAAGATAAAACAGTACTGCATTTCGTTTTTGGATGGATCAAAGGAACTGGGTTCGGGCCCCGGGTAAGGCATGGATGCTCGTGTTGTTTTTCTGCTGAGGTCCTGCCATCCTCACAGACCTACTATGGCATATAAACTGACAGACTCCAGTCAGACCTCTGTGGCAATCAGCTGCTTGAGGGGGTATTTTTTTTAAGTATTTAAGACACTACGAGAATATTTCACGTCATAAACATGGTGGCTTGCTTGTGCAATGAAGCAAGAGAAATCAGCAACTGTGCTGACATTATATTACTTATTCATTAATGGTAGTTTTGATCAATATAGAAGAACTAAATCAAGGGAAAAGGTCACAGATATTTTATCGCTTAGATCAGAACACCAACTCCTGAAAAGATGAAAACAACAAATATTGATACGAATGTGCCAGATTTGTATAAATGTTTTAAAAGTGTCCAAATATCTTAAGATGGTCTCTAATATATATAGACGATCCTGAGTGATTGACTGACGACTGGTCGTAGATATCGAAAAAATCCAAAATTTGACTTCCGAACTGTCCTTTAAAGGTTAAACGGAGGTCACGTAGAGATGAAACTTTGAACTACAACTTCTAGAAACGTGAAAATAGGTGTCTGGGGATATTTCAGGCTGTAGATCTCGGAAACGTTATGGAATTTGGATCCCGAGGGTCTTTTGAGGTCAAAGGTCAAATTTGGATCTACTGGAGCTAGAGAGTTAAAAATTGGTTCCTGAGGTTATTTTGAGTCGTAGATCTCACAAATGTGGTGACATTTTGGAGGCAATGGGTCCTTCGAGATCAAAGGTCAAATATCGATATACCGGTACCGAAGAGTTAAAAACTGGTGAATGTGGGGGCTATTTCAAGCAGTAGAACTCAACTCAGACAGAAATAAGAGGAATTTACTGATCCGTGTTGCATTCACGGTCAAATAGGGATCGGAGCGATGGTCTAAAATCAAGAGTTGTCGAAAGCACTGACTGATTTCCGACTGATTTCCTTCCCCCAAGATCCCGCTCAGCCTAAAAGTCATTGAAGTTCTTTTTTAATTGGAAAAATTCCTCATAAAAATGGGATTAAAATTGCTAGTCTGTCGTTTCTGTTGACTTTCGAAATGGGATCATCTACGTTAATATACAATAACTGTATACCATAGACACATAAACTATGTAAAAAAAATTGATTTATTACCTTTTGACCTATCACGTTTTTGTTAGAATTCCAAAACGAACCTTCGAATATAAGGGTAAGGTGACTTTAAATCTTTTGATAATTCCTGGTCTAGAGGATATTAACGAATAAGTACTTCGATTATTTACCACGTGATAGTAACAAACCTCGTTTCAAGAATTTTCATACTCTGCTCTTATTTGTCAATAGATGAGCATGAAATTGTTCGATTAATGACTAGTTGCGTTACCTATTTGTAATTCATTAGTACCATTGGGAAGTGGGTTGGGTTGTTTTACCTCTGAGCGGCACTTTTTTGCACACCATGGGCTAAACGGCCAGGTCACACGGACCCCGAAGGCTCAGAGAAGGTTGGGGGAGGGGACCCACTGGAACAGCTGTTGGGAGACAGATGGTAGTTAAGCCGCGTGTTCTGCAGGCCATCCAGCGTGTTCTTTAACATGCACAGGGTATGGCTCTCCCACTCACGGGGCCACGGCTTAACGTCCCATCCGACGGACGGCGGCCTTTCCAAGCCCATCGGTGTCCCCTACTGACCGTGGGCAGGGCGGGGAATTTTGCGGAGATAAATCTAAACGCTGATCCAGCTGGGACTCGAACCTGGGAACTACAGATTACGAACCTGGCGCGCTACCGACTGAGTCACCCCCGCCCCAGGGAAGGAAGTGATTAAACAGTGGGCGAACAACACAAATGGTTAAAAGGCTTGATTACAAAAATTCTCAGGCTATTAAAAACATAATGTCGGGGGAAAACGATTGGTTTGTTTGTTTTACCTCTGAGCGGCACTTTTTTGCACACCATGGGCTAAATGGCCAGGTCACACAGACCCCGAAGGCTCAGAGAAGGTTGGGGGAGGGGATCCACTGGAACAGCTGTTGGGAGACAGATGGTAGCCTCCCGTCAAGGCCATCCAGCGTGTTCTTTAACGTGCACAGGGTATGTCTTTCCCACACACGGGGCCACGGCTTAACGTCCCATCCGACGGACGGCGGCCTTATCCAAGCCCATCGGTGTTCCCTACTGACCGCGGGCAGGGGGGGGGGATTTTGCGGAGATAAATATCAACGCTGACCCAGCTGGGACTCGAACCTGGGAACTGCAGATTACAAGCCTGGCGCGCTACCGACTGAGCCACCCCCGCCCCGGGGAAAACGATTGGTTTAACTCTTAGGAGCACTCTCTTTAAAACTCTTAAAGAGCAGACGGGAACGCTTAAGCGTTCCCGTCTGCTCTTTAATAAATGCTTCTTTTAATAAATCTAATTTTAATAAAAGAAAGTTTCTGCCTTTTTCTCTATAAGCAGCCAAGAGTTGCCAGATCTTATGGAACAAATAACTATTCGATTTGAAAGGACCGTGGGCATTGCGAAAGAGGGCGTTGCGGTTTTCTGTTGCTTAATTATTTTAATGGTCAAGAGACATTCTCTGTTGGCTTGAATGTTTTGATGACTATGCATGAAAAGAAATGCAAGTTTTCCCAGACTGCATGAAATTATCTGATCACATGGGAATAAAGCTATACCTCCGCCAGGTTTGTCAAATCCAGTGCGTTCCAAACTATGTGCTGCCAGTTGAAATCAGGTGTGCAGCGGATTTTTTTTAAACTTTTTTTTTCACAAATGTCTTTAGAAAATATATTTTATGAAACTTTTTATTAAAATTTTTATTACAGGGTTTCTCACAGAGACGTCATAATCATTCAAATCAAAATTATGTGAGGCAGTGCAAAAGGCCGCGTGGTTGCACATGTGTATGAACTTCTAGACGAGTTCATAATTTATATTTCATTAGAAGAATCAAAATTGGCTGAGGCACATCGGTGAACAAAATCTGGAAGAGTTATTCGTGACTTTAATGATTATTTAGACGTCTTAAAAAGTAGTCTGTACTACATTTGAAGCACTGAATAAAAAACTTGGCTGTTACTTCCCATCAACTGATTTGAAATCTTTTGATTGAGTTGTTAAAATTGAATTATTCGAAATTTTTCAGAAAAGTTTTATTTATTTCTTTTGGAAATTTTATTCATATTTGAGAAAAAAAAATGAATAAATTAAAAATGTTTTTTCCATCTTTATGTCATTGAATTTTTCATATATGTTTTAATTGGTAGGCCTCCTCGGGTGAATATGAAATAAAAAAATCCGTTGATTATAAAATAATAGGCCTTCTCGGGTGAATATGAAATAAAAAAAATCCGTTGATTATAAAATAATAGCCGATTACCATTACCTAATAAAACAAAAAAATTAAATCATTAGTTTAAAAAATAGCTAGAAACAGTTTTTATTTTCTTATTGTGAACGACAATTTCGAACTCTCAAAAGATGTGCAGCGATAATTCGAATTGTTAACGGTTGTGTTGTAATAATTTCGAATTCTCAAAAGTGTGCCAACAATTTGGAACTCTCAAAAAGCGTGCCGAGAAAATTTTGAATTCTCAAAAGTGTGCCAACAATTTAGAACTCTCAAAAAGCGTGCCGAGAAAATTTTGAATTCTCAAATGTGTGCCGCGAAACTTTGGCTTTCAAAAGTGTGCCACGACAATTTTGGCTTCTCAAAAATGTCCCGCGAAAATTTTGAATTCTTCCCAGTGCAGGGAACTCAAAACGTTTAGGAAGCACTGGCCTATCTATCCCTATGAGACTTTTGGTGCTCATATATCTGGTATTCTATTTAATTTCAAAATTAGTTATGCAAAATAATTATAGGCCATGATATAAATTAAAAAATTGAATTATTTTCCCTCCAAACAAAATTGTGGCAAGCAGCTGCTTGAGGGGGTATTTATTTTATTATCAAAATAAAAAATACCCTCTCAAGCAGCTGCTTGCCACTAATAATGTAAATTAAAGTTTTAAAATGCACTAATTTGCAAACCACTAGATCCTACCTAGCGTATTAGTTAGAATTCTCAAAGGAACAGATCCATTGAGGGCATGTCCTTGTGTAAGTATTTGCATATTGTATGAGAAACCAGGACAAGCCTAAGACAGCTTGTAGGTTGTCTCCATCCTTTGTGTAGGGGAGTACCTTCTTCCTGTTTAAAAAAAATTAAACAAATCATTTGTTTTTTAAAGCTTCTCTAAGATATATAAACTGGCAAGCTCGTGTCAGACTCTGTGCCCTGATGCTGTGTTAGCCAACTAGTCTTGTGAAGCATTACAGATAATATTAAAGAGACTTGAAAAATAGAGTAGATCTTTACATTTTGCTTAAAAATTTAATATATCTCTACACGTCATTACTTCTGTATTTCATTTCAAACATTCACATTTTCTTCTGATTAGGAAACAATAATAAAAGTAATAGAATTAGTCACTTTTAACAATATTGCATTTTACATCAAAATTTTCCGATTTTTATTTTCCAACATATGAGCGCTGTTTAAAATACTTTGATCACATTTACAAGTAATTAGTTCTTTAACGAATTGATATCAATTTAAAACCTTTCTTCTTAAATATCAATATTTATTATCTAAAATAAGTAGCGGTAGCTATAAAACTTTTCGAAAGTTTTTTAACACAAAATATTATAATCTTGCTTAATATACATATAGTATTACATTTCAGTGTTATTGATACGATAATTATATAATAGTAGAAAAGTTTCATATCTACTTTTAATTTTAATATTTTCATATTAATTTTATTCTCTGTGCATAATTATTTTCACTTAATGCTTGTTTATTCAAAAACTTCAATCTTTCTTGATCACACATTAATTTCGAGGTTTAATTTAAGCATAAACATTTATCCTTATCTCTTAAATGAATCAATTGGTATTGATAAAAAGGCAACAAAGAGAAAAAAATCGGTCGTTGAACTTCACAAGCACGACAAAATTTGTGAGGAGCAACTGTGTACGAAAGTCACCCTGCTGAGACAACGCCCTGTTTTCATCGGCTGGAACACAATGCAGTACAAGCACAACACGTCATCATCCCCATGCTTTTCCTCGTTTATAATTCATAGTCCATCAGCCCATTTTGCTCAGCACCGAATTCTGAAATCAAATCATTTCTGGGGAGATTTTTATCTCTCTATTATTCACATTGTGTCTTTTTTTTTACTGTTTTTTCATAATTTTACAAGTGTCTTTTTTTTTTTCTATTTTTGGTTGAGTCAGTTTGTTATTTAAGAACCGATCATTATAATTAAAGTCACAGATGTGCTCAAAGTTAGCAAACATCAATTAAAAGGGGGGGGGGCATGCCGAAAGGAGCGAAAAGGGAATATTTGCCCAGGATGCTGATTGACAGAAACACAAAAATCGAGAGTAGTTAGACTATTTTATTCAGCACCATGATCATATAATCAGAGATAATTAAGACATCTGTATGAAGAACGACCTTGAAAATAATAAGTATATCAGCAAGAAAATAACTTCTAGGTTTTGAGGATTTTACAGAAAGAATTGGGTAAACATTCGTATTGCCCTTTGGGACAATACGAACCTCAATACTCCCATAGCTCTATGAAGATATATATTTGATTTTCAAGACATTTCACACTGCTGAGATATCTTAGTAATAAATCAGTTTCCATTCAAATGCCTATTTAAATGTTGTTAGGCCCTTTATTATTTATGAATAAATTCTAAATTTATTACTTTTTTAATTTAGTCATTTTAGAGCTTTTTTGTGGTGTGTTTCTTTTTTTGCGTAATTTTGTTCTTAGTCAGGAACTCGGAAAAAGCACTTATTTTTTGATTTAGTACTAGTTTCTATACTAAAAAATTTCCCAAAATATTTTCTGGCTTTAAAATTCAGTTAAGATCTCACATCACACATAGGTCTAAAAACAGTACTTTTCATACTATAATATCAGATTTAATTTGCCAGCATCGTAAAACCTTACCTCTACAATCGAAAGTACCTAACAACCGACAATATTTACAGGTACCATCAAAAACAATAGAGAATCAAAACTCTCAACTAACAAAAATAAAAAGCTCCAACAACAAGAGCCCGCGATGGCATTACAAACACAAAATACACCCACTTAAATAGAAATGCAGAAAGGATTGAAATAATCTAACATATTACAGCAAATTTAAAACTCTCGCTAGGCCTAGCCGGCATCGAGAGAACGGCGTGCCAGTTTTTCATTGCAAAGCGAGCCACACAGAACACGAGCTGGGCAAACGCCCTTGGCTTCATCCATGATGGGTTAGCGTCAGGAGTGCAGGGGTCCAGCTCACTCGGCTCTATCCGTTTGTCGCTATCAGGGAGTGTCTATCTCGAACAGCAAACATCACGGATAACAATGAAGATAAGACGATCGTAGACACTTACCTTTCCAGAGGACGGTGTGTGTACTCTTTCCTTGGCTGCAGGAATATTTCCCCGACAAAAGGCCACAGGTACCTTCTCCGGACTACTAGCGCACTAACCCCACACCCAAACGAATGCAGCGCAGCACACACCAACCGACAACAGAGCGGCGCCGTCGTCTGCCAGCCTCTCTGCGCACGGAACGCTAGCGGTGACGTCACTCTCGTGGGTAACAGAGCATCGTCTGCCAGTTGGCGCCTTAGTGTGCAGACGACAATGGCCTTATTAGACTGCGATTATTTGTGTTGTTTCGTGTTATTGTTTGAGATTTCTTATTTTTATTCGTGATATCTGTTTATTGAGATTGTGCAAATTAAAGTATTTTAAAGTTTGTTTTTTTGGGGGGGAGAAAATAATTTACGGTGGATTGGATGTCTTCAGGATTTTGATATATTGATTGATGAACAGCTGTGGAGTCCGCCCATCCGGTTTTCACTCGATATGACTTAAAAGAAGTGTATGGATGCATTGTGGTAAACTTGGGTGTATTGGGAAATAAAAAGTTTTGAATGTGTAAATCGCGATATGTTTTGTTAGCAACAATATTGATTTGCAAAGTAAGATTTACAACTGGGGGAAATGCGATTTGTTAAATAGAAAATCTAATTCCACAGGTATATCCAGAAAATATTTTCGGACTAGTGCCAAAGTTCCACATGTTCCATGTACAAATATATTTCTATAGTTTTCATATTATATGTGTTTAGGATTCGAATGAAGGGGTCGGACACGTTACACCCTCCTCCCTTCTAAACACTACTTGCTAGTGTCAGTAATTTTCTGACGAACTAATTATAATAAGAGGCATTCCTCAGGGAACAATCTTGGGACCGTTATTCTACATTGATGTGTGCAAATAAAACAGAATGTTAGCGCTTTAAACAGATATGACTATTTTCCATGTAATAAAGATGAGCTCTTAATGGAAAATGATAAAGAATCATTAAAAGCATTGAGTGATTGACTTAAGAAGAATTGCTTAATCTGAAAATATATGGAACAAAAAAGATAAATGCGATTAAGTCAAAGGTAAGTTCTGTAACAATAAAAATAAGTGTTTTATGGGAAAATGTCATCGAAGGTAAATTAAATATGTAAATCAGAGCTCTCTAATCCTGGTTTTCAGTAATTGTTTTTCTTTTTTCCAGATTTTAAAGAGTCATGAAAGCTGGAATATTTAGCAGTCTAAACATTCGCTTTTAAACATTTGCTTCAAAAGTGCAAAATCTCGAGAATTTTTCCACAAACTTACGAAAACTGCATTCAGCCCAGTGGCTCTCAAACTTTTTGACACTGCGCCCCCCCCCCCTACCGTAGAACTGCTTAAATTTATGCGACCCCCAAAAATCGTATATAACATTATACGTCCCCTTTCCTCTTCCTTACAATGTAGGACTTACGTAATCAAATCTAATTATTTCATTAAAGTAGAATAAAATAACAACAAAATTGACTTTTTGCGTTTAACACAATGCATTTGCTACAAAACTCCTTTTTTTATTAAACACAGAGTTTCATACAATATTGTAAGAAAAATCACTAAAATTACCAGTAACTATAAAACTATTAGAGTTTGGCAAACCTTTTCCAAGCTACTCGCGACCCACAGTTTGAGTAACCGTGACTGTCCCCTTAAGTATTGAAAGTAACTGTAGTTCCCCGAACTATATGCAATTCTATATGGAAGGAAATAAGCATTATTTTGGCAACTACAGTTCCCAAGATAATGTGCTCTAAGTGCCTATTTCCCTCCATATAGAGATCTGTCATTTTTAAAGTGCTTTTAATCAATCCTGAAAATTTACAAACTAAATTTTAAAATTAATATAAATTCGATAATTTTGATATGCAATAAAGTTTCAAGAAATGACGAAAGCATTACACTGTTGTGGTAGCCAATACTGCGACTTTCGCATCTGCGATTCGTAGTTGTTTTCTTCCTTCTTTTAATGTTCATAAACTACTTCACAAATTTTAAAAATTTTACGGAGAGTGTTCTTTGAATTCTTGCCATTCGTCTTTTTCTTGATCTTATGAAATCCTTTCAAAAATAACTTTTATAATGCAATAATAGTGAATGTCAATACTACAAGTGAAAGTGAAAAATATAGTAACTGATGAAACGTTCAGCAGCACTATACAAGAAAAAAATAGAGTTATACAATTATCCTGTTAAATCTTTTTATATATTATGTAGAATTAAATGTTCTTCCTTTTAAAATATAGCATGTCATATTCTGCTCATTGGTTATCTTAGAATGAGGTTCAAATCCACTTGAACTGCTCTTTTTTTTACTATATATTTTAAATAAGCACTATTAAAATTAGCATGTTCTTTCTGTCAAATATTTTATTTTCTAAAATTTCGTAATTAAATGCTCTTTATTTTAGTATGTGACATGACCTTTTTTGTCTATTACTTATTTCAGAATAAGGTTTTAAATTTGTTTTTTTTTTTTCTTTTCGTAGCACTTTAAAATCAATCTGCCAACCAGAGAAATTCTACTCTGTATACCAGGCATGTTAAGGGTTAATAAACTATTTGATGTAATAACCATTAAGATTTAATTAATTTTCATAATAACTGTGAAAATCTTAAGAATTCTTACTTAGCTTTTAGTGATTTAGATGATTGGATTTTACAGTTAACTTCTATTCTAGAGGTCTTTTGTTAAAAAATATTCTTCCAAATTATATGTGATATCAAAGTTTACTATTTTTTCGTCTCAGTTTTAGTTACTAAAAATTATCCCGATAAATTTTTATGCAAAATATTTCTATAATGCATAATAATAATAATACTTATGCATAACTGTTTGATAAATTCGTATATTGTACACCAAATTAAAAAGAAGCTTTTCTTCAATACAAAATAATTAAATTAATAATTTTAGAACAGATTAATGTCCACTACTTAAATTTTTAAATATATGGTTAGACAATTATTTAATTGCAAAACTTAAATATATTACATTCAAAATTAGTATCTGGGAGCAATTAATTTTTGCAGAAAAATTATAACTGATCCGTGCTATGTTTTATTTACACATTCTAGTTTAAGTGGCTTGCGAATGGCTGGTTCAATTTACAACCTTTTGAAGACTACAGTGTGATGAATTTTAGACCTAAATTATTTTAATTCTTATTCACTTGATATAATTAACAAAAAGAATATTAATGCCATTGTACATTTTTTTGTAATATAACTTCGAAAAGTTTTTAACAGATCACTGACTATCTTTTTTTAAACTATTATGATTAACCGTTAAGTAATAAAAATAAAATAAACGTTCCATTGTACTAAAGAAGGATTCATTTTTTAGAAATAGATGTGCTAAAAGTTTAAAACAACTCATCCGATTTCATAGCATGAAAAAGATTTTTTGACTTGTTAGGAATAAAATACATATATAATTTTTTTAGCACGTAAATATCATATGCGTATTCCTCCTTGAGAATTTTAATGACTGAGGCGAAAAAATAGTAAACATATGTATTATATGTAATTTTTTTTGGAAGAATATTTTCTTAAAAGATCACTGGAACAGAGTGAACAGGAAAATCCAGTCATCTCTGTTGGTAATGGAATGCGCGTTTTCAAACAGAAAATAAAAAAATAAAATAAATACCCCCTCAAGCAGCTGCTTGCCACAGAGATCTGACAGGAGCCTGTCAGTTTATATGCCATAGTAGAAGGTCTGAGAGGATGGCAGGACCTCAGCAGAAAAACATCACATACATCCATGCCTTAACCCAGGACTCGAACCCAGGTCCCTTAGATCAGTAGCCAAGCGCGCTAACCACTCGGCCACGAGGCTTTGCAATTATTACTTATATCCACAGCTCATCATGCTGTACTAAGTATTTACACGCCCTTATGATATTTTTAAACCACATGATGACAAAGTTATAGAGGAAAATTGCCTTTAGCCGGGTGGGATCCGAACCCACGATCTCATGATAACATGTCAGGTGCTCTGACAGCTGAGCTACTGACTGACGAATAATCGTTCTCTGTTGTTGATGCTAGCACCTAATATGTCACCAGGAGGTCGTGTGTTCGGATTCCACCTAACAAAAGACAATTTTCTTCTCTGCCTTTGCCATCATGTGACCTAAAAACAGTATAAATAAGGTGTAAGTAAGGCTTTCCAAGTTTTCAAATTTAGTATCCTCTAACGGTAGGAATTCAAACTAATGGCAGAGTTAGAAAAAATGCAAATAGTAATATTTTAGTGCATTACTACCTAGAAAAAAAATTCTGTATAGTTTTTAAAACAAAAAAAAATTAAATAATCTCTGTACAGACAACACAGTTAAAAGAGTAAATATTTTATTTATTTATTTACTTTTTTTTTTTGTAAAAAAGACATGTATTGCATTATTTGGTGAGAATATTTTTTTGGGAAAAAAACACAGGAAAGTCATTCGGGTTAAATTAAGTCATTTGCTCCCCGCACTCCTGAATCATTTTATATCTCTGGGGCTGCCTTCAGCTTATTTTCAAAAAACAACACACTATTCTTTAATTTTGTCGTCTGTCTGTCGACAATCAATTATTTTATTCTTAGAGATTAATTAAAAATTGTCTTTGAGTTGAATAAGCACCCAAGAAGACTGCTCAAAGGAGTTTGCTTACTCCTTCACCTAACTCATCATTATTTACTTAAATCTCCTAATGCTCAAGATACTGCATAATCATCTAGAATCAAAGGCATCAAGTTTTGCTGCTATCTTGCTTACATGAGTTACAGGCTTCACTACCATAATTATACTTTAATACTTAGATATACACGAATCTAAATTGGTGAAACTGTATTCTTTTTTTTTTTGCGACATATAGGACAGAGAAGAATCCTAGAAGCTACTCCTAGCTTTTACAGGCCTTCTCATACAAGGACATGCCCTACTAAGACCGAAGTCACTGCTGACCACTGCCTTAGTTAGAACTAACACAACACACAAAAAGTTTGCCTTGCTAGAACAGTCGCTAGCTGCCTAACCACTATGCCAGTTAAGGCTTTGATCAATTGATCAATAACTGGAATCGAATAGCTTTGAGGCAGAGTAGCACTCACTGTCAGGTAATTGGGTTTCTCGAAAGATAGTCACTGCTGACCACTGCCTTAGTTAGAGCTAACACAACATTCAAAGTTTGCCCTGCTGGAACAGTCGCTAGCTGCCTAACCACTATGCCAGTTAAGGCTTTGATCAATTGATCAATAACTGGAATCGAATAGCTTTGAGGCAGAGTAGCACTCACTGTCAGGTAATTGGGTTTCTCGAAAGATAGTCACTGCTGACCACTGCCTTAGTTAGAGCTAACACAACACTCAAAGTTTGCCCTGCTGGAACAGTCGCTAGCTGCCTAACCACTATGCCAGTTAAGGCTTTGATCAATTGATCAATAACTGGAATCGAATAGCTTTGAGGCAGAGTAGCACTCACTGTCAGGTAATTGGGTTTCTCGAAAGATAGTCACTGCTGACCACTGCCTTAGTTAGAGCTAACACAACATTCAAAGTTTGCCCTGCTGGAACAGTCGCTAGCTGCCTAACCACTATGCCAGTTAAGGCTTTGATCAATTGATCAATAACTGGAATCGAATAGCTTTGAGGCAGAGTAGCACTCACTGTCAGGTAATTGGGTTTCTCGAAAGATAGTCACTGCTGACCACTGCCTTAGTTAGAGCTAACACAACACTCAAAGTTTGCCCTGCTGGAACAGTCGCTAGCTGCCTAACCACTATGCCAGTTAAGGCTTTGATCAATTGATCAATAACTGGAATCGAATAGCTTTGAGGCAGAGTAGCACTCACTGTCAGGTAATTGGGTTTCTCGAAAGATAGTCACTGCTGACCACTGCCTTAGTTAGAGCTAACACAACACTCAAAGTTTGCCCTGCTGGAACAGTCGCTAGCTGCCTAACCACTATGCCAGTTAAGGCTTTGATCAATTGATCAATAACTGGAATCGAATAGCTTTGAGGCAGAGTAGCACTCACTGTCAGGTAATTGGGTTTCTCGAAAGATAGTCACTGCTGACCACTGCCTTAGTTAGAGCTAACACAACACTCAAAGTTTGCCCTGCTGGAACAGTCGCTAGCTGCCTAACCACTATGCCAGTTAAGGCTTTGATCAATTGATCAATAACTGGAATCGAATAGCTTTGAGGCAGAGTAGCACTCACTGTCAGGTAATTGGGTTTCTCGAAAGATAGTCACTGCTGACCACTGCCTTAGTTAGAGCTAACACAACACTCAAAGTTTGCCCTGCTGGAACAGTCGCTAGCTGCCTAACCACTATGCCAGTTAAGGCTTTGATCAATTGATCAATAACTGGAATCGAATAGCTTTGAGGCAGAGTAGCACTCACTGTCAGGTAATTGGGTTTCTCGAAAGATAGTCACTGCTGACCACTGCCTTAGTTAGAGCTAACACAACACTCAAAGTTTGCCCTGCTGGAACAGTCGCTAGCTGCCTAACCACTATGCCAGTTAAGGCTTTGATCAATTGATCAATAACTGGAATCGAATAGCTTTGAGGCAGAGTAGCACTCACTGTCAGGTAATTGGGTTTCTCGAAAGATAGTCACTGCTGACCACTGCCTTAGTTAGAGCTAACACAACACTCAAAGTTTGCCCTGCTGGAACAGTCGCTAGCTGCCTAACCACTATGCCAGTTAAGGCTTTGATCAATTGATCAATAACTGGAATCGAATAGCTTTGAGGCAGAGTAGCACTCACTGTCAGGTAATTGGGTTTCTCGAAAGATAGTCACTGCTGACCACTGCCTTAGTTAGAGCTAACACAACACTCAAAGTTTGCCCTGCTGGAACAGTCGCTAGCTGCCTAACCACTATGCCAGTTAAGGCTTTGATCAATTGATCAATAACTGGAATCGAATAGCTTTGAGGCAGAGTAGCACTCACTGTCAGGTAATTGGGTTTCTCGAAAGATAGTCACTGCTGACCACTGCCTTAGTTAGAGCTAACACAACACTCAAAGTTTGCCCTGCTGGAACAGTCGCTAGCTGCCTAACCACTATGCCAGTTAAGGCTTTGATCAATTAATCAATAACTGGAATCGAATAACTTTGAGGCAGAGTAGCACTCACTGTCAGGTAATTGGGTTTCTCGAAAGATAGTCACTGCTGACCACTGCCTTAGTTAGAGCTAACACAACACTCAAAGTTTGCCCTGCTGGAACAGTCGCTAGCTGCCTAACCACTATGCCAGTTAAGGCTTTGATCAATTGATCAATAACTGGAATCGAATAGCTTTGAGGCAGAGTAGCACTCACTGTCAGGTAATTGGGTTTGTCGAAAGATAGTCACTGCTGACCACTGCCTTAGTTAGAGCTAACACAACACTCAAAGTTTGCCCTGCTGGAACAGTCGCTAGCTGCCTAACCACTATGCCAGTTAAGGCTTTGATCAATTGATCAATAACTGGAATCGAATAGCTTTGAGGCAGAGTAGCACTCACTGTCAGGTAATTGGGTTTCTCGAAAGATAGTCACTGCTGACCACTGCCTTAGTTAGAGCTAACACAACACTCAAAGTTTGCCCTGCTGGAACAGTCGCTAGCTGCCTAACCACTATGCCAGTTAAGGCTTTGATCAATTGATCAATAACTGGAATCGAATAGCTTTGAGGCAGAGTAGCACTCACTGTCAGGTAATTGGGTTTCTCAAAAGATAAACCATTTAACTCCACACACAAAAAACAAATCTTGAAAACAAAAATGAATCTTTTACAACAATCCTTTAATAAATTTCCCATCACAAATGCTCAACCATTGAACAATCTCTGAAGCAAATGTATTCTAAATTTCTGAAAATTTCCGATTCTGTGACAATATGATGGTAATAACAGAAATCTGAACAGAATTTGCAGTTAATCACTTTAATTTCTGGAGAGTCCAATTTACGTTCTAAAAACGAGCTGTTAAATTGTATAGTAGTGTTCGTGTGATATTCAAAAGATTAATTTCGCTTCACAATAAGTAGAATTCTACTAAACTGCATTTTTATTTTGCTTTTATGAAAGCAGATTAATATTTTAGTGTATTATCAAATTCAATTACAGCAGAAATCCGTTTTTCCACACCCCTATTATCCGAATTGCATGTCATGTTTTGAAAAATGTCTCACCTTGCATTTATTTAATTTTTCATGTAATTTTTCACTTTATTTGCATAATTACCCAAAATTTAATTTTTTAAATGTTTTTTACTCTAATGCTTTCTTTAATGTACAATAAATTGCTTTATATACATAGTACGTATGCCTATTTTATTTCAAATCGATTATCCGAATTATATCCCAAATTTATCCAGATTGTGAAGTTTTTATTGTGTTTACGTTACTTGTAAAAAACACTTAGCTCACACTAATCACAAAGAACTACACCTTCTATCGGATGCTTTCTTTTTTAAATTTTAATTTGATTTTACATTTAAGCCCTCTCATTTCCCCCCTCCCCCCACAGGTTTGCTAGTAACACGTCATTCAGTCATTTTCACCCATCAACGATGCAGCATCCTTTTTCTTTGACCTGGTTCCTTGTTTCTCCATCTGGTGCGCTGTCAAATTAAGGAATATTCTCGACTCGGCTGTTTTTGTTTTTCAGCCGCCCCTTTCATTTACTGCACAGTGCCACCACGTGCTCTTTGAACTGAGAAGAAGAACCTTCGATTATTTGAATATTCCTTCATTTGTTGACAGCATACGTCATTTCCTCGATAAGCAAATGTGAACAGGAAATTTCTTTTTTTTTTCTTGAGCTTCTCAGATAAAACTAAACGAAAACTATTCTCTTCTTTTCTGAGTTTTTTTGTGGAAAAATATCAAACGTGTTTATTTTGCTGTTCGAGAAAGGAGCGATAAGAATATTCCTTTTTGTCTTTTCTTACGTACGAAATAATTTATTTATTTGTGGAGAGAAAATTTAAAAAAAATATTTTTTTTCTCCAAATAGAATTTCTATTACATTTTTTCCAGTGTAAACAACAAACTGTTTCATTATTTCAAACCATTTTCTTTTTTGCCCTGATAATAAATACTTTGAAAATAACCTGTTCGTGAATTTAGGTATAAATTTTAAAGTCATTTTTTCTTTCTCTGTCAAAAGTTAACCTTATACTGCATTCTGCTAAACAAACAAACGCAACGGAAGCCAAAAGGAAATATTTTCTTCATTAAGATTCTTCATTAGAAAAATATACGGCTTGGATGAAAATAGAGTTTTTCCAGTATCGTCCACGATTTCACTCCATTGTTATATATGTTACCGCTAAAGCTCGAAAGCCGTTAATGTGCACATTACCTAGCTAATCTGCAAATTAACTGATTTGCTCCGTTAACGTGCGGAATCAAGAGTTTTCCGCATTTTACCTAGGTAATGTGCACATTAACGGCTTCCGTATCGTTAAAGTTCAAAAGTTTGTTTCTCTCATAGTGGTGAATCTCTTGAATATGAATCTTCGTGTCACGTGATTCACTCGTCCGCATTATAAAAAACGCCCCCCCGATGAGCGGAGGCCAAGTGAGAACGAATCGGTAAAGTGATTCATTCTTGATAACGAATCACTAAAATGATTCGTTCTCACTTGGCCTGCTCATTTTGGGGGCGTTTTTATAATTCGGACGACTGATTCATGTTGACAGAGGGATGACCCTGGTTTCAACTCTACTCTCGGACACTAGATAAATAACATTATGTTAATTTAAGCGTACAGAAACGTTCCTGTTGTTCCAGCAAAGATCTTATTTTCACTTTAACGAGTGCCTAGTAGGCAATGTGCAGATTATCCAGGTAATTTGCAGATTACCTAGGTAATTTGAGAAATGAAACAATTTTCCGCACGTTAACGGATCACCCTAGTTAATCTGCACAATACCTAGATAATCTGTAGAATAACTGATTTCTGCACTTTAGCGGTAACATATACTTAAAATACCCATCTATTTTCCTCTTACGACCTGACTTCATTTTCAGGGGATAATATGACACTTCTTTCTCTCCAAAGAAAAAAAATGGTCGAGCGAAATTTAGTTAATAGCATTTATTTTAAAAAAGCAGCAATAAATCCCAAAATTAAAAAAAATTCGTCAGTTATAAAGGATTAAAATTATAATATTAACAATATAATAATTATAACAAAGGATAAAATATTAATATTACCAATGTAATATTTTTCTTTTTAATAATAATAATAATTTATTCCTTGCAGTGGGTTACAGTAAAGCCAAGGTAAGGTAATTTTGGATATTAAGCAAGAGTTCAAAATTATAATATTGTTACGACAAAGGAACGAGCAACAGTGACTTTACGATTTATTTATTTATTTATTTATTCAACGTTACAGATATTTGAGAGGTCCTTATACAGGCTTTCTCATTATACATTTTTTAAAAATAATTAACTATAATACTTTTTTAGTTAATTTTCATTTTACTCTTTTTGTTTTTGTTCATTTACTTATTTAATTATTAATTTTTTAGATTCTGCTCCATAAATCTGTAGAGATTAGAAATTCAAATAAAATTTTATAAATTTTAATTTTAGAATCAAAATCTTTCTGGAGTGACTTCACGACTTAACGTGACTTGAACTCACTCGTGTGTTCTTCTACGTGAGACTAAATTTAGCCAACGAATTGGAACTTAGAATTGTTCGGAAGAATGAAAATGGGAGAAATGCAATGCAATAGTGCGTGGTATTATGAAAGACGAAGAAGTTCATCTGAGTATTTACGCGTTAAGTGGGTTAAAGTTGTAAGATCTGAAAAGGACATTCAGATAGTTTGAGTCAGTGCGCGTTAAGCGAAAACAAGAAGAAGTATTTTTATTATGGTGTGTGCGCGGGTGATTATTTTGTGTTGTTAGTAAGATAAACTTAGTGATCTATCACAAGATGAAGGATTGTTTACGCCGGAAGTGGAGGAATTCAAGAGATACGACAAACAGTGAAGAGGTAGTAATTTAGTAGAATAGACAGACTGGTCTTGTATGCTCTGTAGAAAAAGTGATATTGATTTATGTACAAGCCGTCCCATGGCCGAGTGGTTAGCACGCTTGGCTCCTGATCTAAGGGATCTGGGTTCGAACCCCGGGTAAGGCATGGATGTATGTGCTGTTTTTCTGCTGAGGTCCTGCCATCCTCACAGACCTTCTACTGTGGCATATAAACTGACAGACTCCTGTCAGACCTCTGTGGCAAGCAGCTGCTTGAGGGGTATTTATTTTATTATTTATTTTATAATAGTAGTTAGTTTGTTTATAAGTTATTTCATCCATACCATTGTAATTTGTTTGAAAATGCACTTTTTGAAATTCACGCTCAGTGCCTATCCATCTTAAAATTCGCAACAATATTAACAATGTAATAATTATAACAAAGGATTAAAGATGATAATAATAACAGTGTAATATAATCTGTTTAATGATATTCTTAATATGTAGCAACAATAATGGTATATATATATATGGTATATATCTTCAATAATCAATAATGGTATATATCTATAATGGTATATATCTTCACTAATCACTTCACTAATCACTTCACTTTCACTATCAATAATGGTATATATCTTCATTAACAAAAATGGTATATATATATACACTAACAAAAATGGTATATATATATACACTAACAAAAATGGTATATATATATACACTAACAAAAATGGTATATATACTAACAAAAAAGTACAAAATAGAAAAGAAATGGGACTGAAGCAGCTCAGTTTTCTAAGAACTGTCCCAGAGTAAACTGCACAGTCTCTTAGTCTCTCGTCATGCTGTGCCACTGGAAAACACAGGTGGTAGTGGAAGGAATAGGGAAATCAGTAGTAAGGGAAGAATAATTCTCAGAATTCTAGTCGGCGGAGAGAACGGGACATAAATCGGATTTTCGAAGAATTGGAGTCGATGCAAAATAAAAAAAATACCATAATTAAATTCAATTTTATATCCTTCTTATTAAACATAAGTTTATGATAAAGCATATCAGTTGTATGATATTAAAATTCACATTTTTAATTCCTTTTTTTAACTACAGGGAGGAAAATAATCTTTTGGAAATTTTTCTTGCACCTTCAGGATACGCAGTAACTTTTGTATAAAAAAGTGTGCGTTTACTTTTTCTTCCCTTTGTTCAAGTTTAGCTCGTTAAACAAAGAGAAGCCGCGTGAGTATCCAAGGTCCTTCTCCTTGACCTCTCTTCCTGATACCATCCTCCCCAAGTAGACCCAGTCATCGCCTTTTCAAAGCAAGATAAAAAATCTTCGAAATGTACTGAAATGGCTTCAAAGCGCTCTTTCTCTTTCTAAAACTAGTGACAGGTTACGAAAAACGTGTTTATAAATGTCGCACTATGCCAATATTGACTATTAAATGCACGTGGTCATTTGCAGCGCTCTCCTTGCAACGAATTGAAGCAGTCTTTTTCCCTAACAAATTCTATTGTATCTTATGCGGATGATATTTCCGTGTTGGCAAAGGAAACGGAGTTACGGTATGCATCCCCTTATTTTTATTAAAAATAAATAAATAAATACCCCCTCAAGCAGCTGCTTGCTACAGAGGTCTGACAGGAGCCTTCTTATGGAAAAAAAATGTCTGCTGTATGTTCCTTCGCTTTTTTAACGTCGGATTTTTATGGTCCCTATCCTATAGCGGACATTCTCTGCATATCGATAGAAGGTTTCGATCTGATTCATGAATTAGAGTAGAAGTGCAAATTCGTTATCTCTGTAAAGATTTTTTTCTCGTTTAAAACTGGGGATAAGAAAGACGTCTCCACGGACCTCCACAAATTCTCCTTTTTTTCCGTGGACCTTCTATCCAATCGAACTCTCTCTGCAGCCACCCTTTCTATCATTGTTTGATTTATTTTTAACTAAAATATTTCGCTTAATTTGGGATATTTATCACGTGACGTTTCTTCCACTATGCTTCGCAGAGACAATCATAAGTCTACGGGCACAGTCGGTACCGCGCGCCAGTCTCATAATCCTGCAATTCCCAGGTTCGAGTTCCAGCTGAGCCAGCGTTGAGATTTATCTCCGAACTCTCCGCCCTACCTTCAACCAGTACTGCTTCCTTCAACCAGTTCAGCTTCCTTCAAGTTGGGTTCAACCAGTACCCTACCTTCAACCAGTTCAGGACACTGATGGGCTTGAAAAAGTCAGCAGTCGGATGTGACTTTAAGCCGTGGTCCTCTGTGCTGAAGACCCATACCCTGTACACGCTAAAGAACATGATGGACAGCCTTGACGGGGGGCTTTGGGTTGGGTTGTTTTACCTCTGAGCGGCACTTTTTTTGCACACCATGGGCTAAATGGCCAGGTCACATGGACCCCAAAGGCTCAGAGAAGGTTGGGGGAGGGGACCCACTGGAACAGCTGTTGGGAGACAGATGGTAGCCTCCCGTCAAGGCCATCCAGCGTGTTCTTTGACGTGCACAGGGTATGGCTATCCCACACATGGGGCCACGGCTTAACGTCTCATCCGACGGACGGCGACCTTTCCAAGCCCATCGGTGTCCCCTACTGACCGTGGGCAGGGCGGGGAATTTTGCGGAGATAAATCTCAACGCTGACCCAGCTGGGACTCGAACCTGGGAATTACAGATTGCGAGCCTGGCGCGCTACCGACTGAGCCACCCCCGCCCTGACGGGGGGCTATCATGTCTCCTAACAGTTGTCCAGTTGTTGTTGTCCAGAGAAAGTTGGGGGAAGCCCCAACTTTCTCTAGCCCTTCGGGGTCCTTGTGACCTAGCCATTTAGCCCATTATGTGCAAAACAGTGCCGCTCTTAAACAAAACAACCCAACTAACCACTAAGCCACTGGAAAAGATATTTATATTTGATTTAAAAACGAAACTTTGTTTCATTCAAAATATCTTCACACTTTACACAGTGGCGCACGTGTCAGAGTTTTACCATCCTTACTGCCCTGGCCTAGATCCAGGGCCATATTTACACTTCACGCGCCCCTAGGTATATGAAGTGGTAGTGAGCCCTTATTACTAGTTGTTTTTCAATTTCGTATAAAAAATATTAAATGGAAACAGTATGATGGAAATAGCTGTAGGAATTTTAATGATGAGTAATAAAGTTTTATTAATGAATAGTAAAATTAATGTTTGTCAGACCTCTTGGCAAGCAGCTGCTTGAGGGGGTATTTAATTTAATTTAATAGAATGTAACTTGTAATATTCAATATGCAGTAATATTCAAAAATCAATTAATCGTTTGAGATTTGGACATTTTTCTTTGTAGATTCTTTTATTATAGGAATGAAGAAAATACACTAAATTATCGAAAATATCGGGACATTTTTATGTTGCGCGATGAAAAACTCTTCAAAGCTCTCTAACTATAAATTAAGCACCTTCACAGCAAATTTTACAAGAAATGGAAAACAGTGGTTACAAGAAATGGAAATGGTTACAAGACTGAAAATCTTCAAATCAATCAATTAAATAACGAATAAAGTTCTGACTTTGAGCCATATTTGTTTACTACTTGTAAAAGAGCTCTGGAAACCGAAATATTTAACATCAGTGTTGCTACTCGTAAGAATTGATCTTAAAATTGTAACAAATCATTTACTGAAATAAATGAAATTTTAGAAATTTTAGAGTAATGTTTTTCATTTTGCATGCTGCCAAATATTTCAGCTTCAATAACTCTTTATATATTAAACTAATATTTTTTTAATCGGAATTTGGATAAATTTGAGAGATCGAAAGTTAAGATTTGAATCTAGTTTTCTTTTCACATAATATAAAAGTATGGCACATACGTTTGGTAATATAGTGTATAATCTCACAATCCCTATTCTTTTAATGGGGTGGGGGTGGCTCAGTCGGTAGCGCGCCAGGCTCGTAATCTGTAGTTCCCAGGTTCGAGTCCCAGCTGGGTCAGCGTTGAGATTTATCTCCGCAAAATTCCCCGCCCTGCCCACGGTCAGTAGGGGACACCGATGGGCTTGGAAAGGCCGCCGCCCGTCGGATGGGACGTTAAGCCGTGGTCCCGTGTACGGGAGAACCATATCCTGTGCACGTTAAAGAACACGCTGGATGGCCTTGACGGAAGGCTACCATCTGTCTCCCAACAGCTGTTCCAGTGGGTCCCCTCCCCCAACCTTCTCTGAGCCTTCGGGGTCCATGTGACCTGGCCATTTAGCCCATGGTGTGCAAAAAAGTGCCGCTCAGAGGTAAAACAACCCAACCCAACCTATTCTTTTAAAAGTTAATTTTCGACTGTCAAGAGAGAAAATAATTTGAGAGTAATCGTTCTTCATGTAATTAATCGTTCTTCATCTTCATTCAATACCTGTAATAGTTAAAATGAAAAAAATGACATAGTTTTATTGTTACTTAAATAAAGAAATTTTACCATTTAAATGATGGCACCCTCCTATCAGACCTCTGTACAAGCAACTGCTTGAGGGGTATACCATTGTGTTAGTGCCTAATGCGAAATGAGGGCTTGTCTAAGTCAACATTTTTTTAAACTACCATTTTGCTATTTCGAATATTTAAACACAGAATAAAATAATGGATTCAGCATTTTAATAACTGCTAATTGTATTTACGTATCTAGGAAATATAATAATCAGCATTTCACTTCTTAACAACCATTTGAATACGTAAAGTTCATTAACAAATTTTGGTTGTTTCCTTTTTTGAAAAAAAAAACAAGATGGCATTCCTCACCAATTAAGTAACGAAAACCGTAAACTTCATTTAATCTCAAATCTAATTTGTTATTCGATGACGAAAAAAATGAAGATAATGAGCAACAACAAAGATAGGAGAGAATGAAAAATCTCGAAACAGAAAATTAATGATCCAAGTTTTCTTTTTTTTTTATTCGTTTTTCCCTCTTCGTTCTCGTTTTCATATTCTTGTTTCTTAATTCTTCACGAAGATTAATTGACTGACAAACTCGTATTTGGTGGAATGTTAAAGTTTTGCATTTTTTTTTCGAAAACTCTCAGCTCCCTCAATTATTTTACGAAAGATTTGTTTCTGTTTTTTTTATTTTTCTATTTAGCTCGTTATGCTGCACGTAAACTAGTCCCTTTATTGAGTTAAGTGAATTAATCGTTAAAAAAAATTCTATGTAGAAGCTTACCGAAGAAGAGAGGAAGTATCTCGCTATTTGAAACTTCCTACCCCGATGAAGTGGAATATCCAGAAACTTTCAGCGGGTGAGGAGGCTTTGACATGTTTCAGTTCTCATATGACTTACTTGAATCTCTGTTTTTCGAGGCTTCCCTAAAAAACAACTTGCTTATGCTATGTAAGTAAATGGGATAATGACGAAATCGTGTGATGTGCGTGAGTTCACATAATGAAAGCTGACCAGATTTTTGAAAAGCGAAAACAGTACATCGGCCGATTTAACAGATTTATCGTCCAACATAAAAAAAAACCCGATATTTCTGTCAGTGCTGCTTTAAAATAAATTATCTTGGACAATTTAAGTACTAAAAATCTGATCGGCCACTTAATTATTGGCGCATCACACACGCACATATGCAGATTTGTTGGTCAAACTGGGTTGGGTTGGGTTGTTTTACCTCTGAGCGGCACTTTTTTGCACACCATTGGCTAAATGGCCAGGTCACATGAACCCCGAAGGCTCAGAGAAGGTTGGGGGAAGGGACCCACTGGAACAGCTGTTGGGAGACAGATGGTAGCCCCCTTCAAGGTCACCAGCATGTTCTTTAACGTGCACAGGGTAAGGCTCTCCCGCACACGGGGCCACGGCTTAACGTCCCATCCGACGGACGGCGGCCTTTCCAAGCCCATCGGTGTTCCCTACTGACCGTGGGCAAGGCGGAGGAATTTTGCGGAGATAAATCTCAACGCTGACCCAGCTGGGACTCGAACCTGGGAAGTACACATTACGAGCCTGGCGCGCTACCGACTGAGCCAACCCCACCCCTGGTCAAACTGGTATTCCGATAAATCGCACCGGAGTAATGCAAGGAGCAAAATACCTTACTCCATGAGAATAATCATCTGTGTTCCTTTCTTTTGCTTCTTTGTGATGTGGTAGCGGGCAAAAACAGCATCGAGTATGTTTCTGGCATCAGATATATCAAAGTGTGATCAGCAATCTCCGCAGAAAGCCGTAAACACTATTATTATATCGACAACTAGCAAGAAACCTCAGAGTGGCAATTAGTCTCATTTTTGTGTCCTTTTTTTCAGCTAGCCACTTACTAAACTCAATAAATGCTTGAAACTCGCTTCGTCCATTCTCAAGCAAGTTTTAAAGTTGGGTTGTTTTACCTCTGAGCGGCACATTTTTTGCACAATCTGGGCTAAATGGCCGGGTCACATGGACCCCGAAGGCTCAGAGAAGGTTGGGGGAGGGGACCCACTGGAACAGCTGTTGGGAGACAGATGGTAGCCTCCCGTCAAGGCCATCCAGCGTGTTCTTTAACGTGCACAGGGTATGGCTCTCCCGCACACGGGGCCAACGTTTAATGTCCCATCCGACGGACGGCGACCTTTCCAAGCCATCGGTGTCCCCTACTGACCGTGGGCAGGGCGGGGAAAGGTGAGTAGTGAAGTCTTCCGCAACGTCAAAAGATATTCACTCCGCACATCGTGGTTTGTTTTTGCAATGGGCCTACCCTCCTCCCTCCTCTGAGAATGCTAGTAATGGAGCAAAAATTAATAAACCTGTGCAATTATTAATTATTAGCCATTTTGTGTAGAAAAGTACCATTCAGAGGTAAATCAATCCAACTCAGCCTTCTCCGGAATCGACATTTTTTACCTTTTTGTAACGTTGAGACAATTTACCACCCTATTGGGTTGTTTTACCTCTGAGGGGCACTTTTTTGCACACAATAGGCTAAATCACCCAGGTCACAAGGACTCCGAGGGCTAGAGATGTTTGGGAGAGGGGATCCACTACATAACTATTGGGAGACAGATGGTAGTCTTCCGTCAAAGCCATCCAGTACGTTCTTTAACGTTCACAGACCAGGACTTAACGTCCCATCCGACGGACGGTGACCTTTCCTAGCCCATCGGTGTCCCCTACTGACCGAGGGCAGGGCGGGGAGTTTTGCGGAGATAAATATCAACGCTGTCACAGCTGGGACTCGAACCTGGGAACTGCAGATTACGAGTCTGTCGCGCTACCAACTGAGCCACCCCCGCTCCTTACCACCCTGTGACATAGACACACTTGACGTGTGACATAGTGATCTCTCTACATGATGAAGACCCATTGATTTTTTGTGACTCATTTTTATTTTGTTGAAAATGTCAACTCACAGTTTTAATTTTAACAGGGAATTTCAGTTTACGAGCCTCACTCGTAAATTGATGCATAGATATTGTTTGCATGCTTAGATATGTTTACATATGGCCGGATGTAGGGGGGAATGCTTTGAGAATGCCAGTAAGGGTAATGGAGTCAAAAAATATATAAAACTTGTGCATTTTTCAAGAATTTTTTAAATATTTCTGAATAATAAATAAATACCCCCTCAAGCAGCTGCTTGGCACAGAGGTCTGACAGGAGCCTGTCAGTTTATATGCCATAGTAGAAGGTCTGAGAGGATGGCAGGCCATCAGCAGAAAAACGACACAAACAGCCATACCTTACCCGGGGCTCGAACCCAGGTCTCTTAGATCAGTACGGAGGAGAAAATGTCACGTCTCTTGCTCCCCACCCACCCTGTCCTTGGTCAGTAGGGGACACCGATGGGCTTGGAAAGGCCGCCGTTTATAGTATGGGACTTAAAGCCGTGGTCCCTTGTGTGGGAGAGCCATGCCTTATGCACGTTAAAGAACACACTGTATGGCCTTGATGGGAGGCTACCATTTGTCTCCTAACAGCTGTTCCAGTGGGTCCCTTCAATCCAACCTTCTCTGAGTCCTCGGGATACTTATGACCTGGCCATTTAGCCTATTGTGTGCAAAGGCACCGCTCAGAGGTAAATAACCCAACATAACACTTCCCCCCACTTTTTTTTCCCAGCCAGTATATGTATATATTTATGCAAAACTCTACCTAGTAATGATATAAATGCATATTGCTGTAATTCCCCGCCCTGCCCACGGTCAGTAGGGGACACCGATGGGCTTGGAAAGGCCGCCGTCCGTCGGATGGGACGTTAAGCAGTGGCCCCGTGAGTGGGAGAGCTATATCCTGTGCACGTTAAAGAACACGCTGGATGGCCTTGACGGGAGGCTACCATCTGTCTCCCAACAGCTGTTCCAGTGAGTCTCCTCCCCCAACCTTCTCTGAGCCTTCGGGGTCCATGTGACCTGGCCATTTAGCCCATGGTGTGCAAAAAAGTGCCGCTAAGAGGTAAAACAACCCAACAACATATTGCTGTAAAGCACTGGCTATATTTAACCGACCACCACCACTGGTTATCAATGAAATTATAAAATTGGGATAACTTGGCCATATCGAAGTCAGCATCACTTACTGCAACGGAAGGAAAGCAAACGTCCGAAGGGTTGAGTTACGTCGCCATTATTATATCAGAATGGAAGGATGGCACATGCTGGCGGAAGTCTCGTCTGCTATTCTCTCTTCCTCCACGATCTGATTGACATTGGAATTGTGAGGTAGAAACGCTTTCGCCTTCGCAAAGTGCAATCACAAGTCATTTATATTCGGAACCAACTGTGACGTTATCGTCTTGTAATGGCTTAAGAGACACCGAAGTACTCGATCAGATTGCACAGAAGAGAGATATTTCCTTTGGCCAATCTCTAATTCTCACAAATGACACATTTCCGCAGATACGACGAAGCATGTTGTAATGTCCTGCCATACGATGGAATAAATATTCTGAATTTTTTTCTGCGATATGCACATATATATTACATTAATGTAAACAGAATATAAAAAAAAAGTTGGAATAAAGAATTAAGGGGGGAGGGGCGAGAAAAGATGGACAATTATGTCATACATATTTCAGGAATTATGTCAATGTGTTCCCCAATCGAAAACTCGGAAGATAACAGGTGGCGGGGGTGGCTCAGTCGGTAGCGCGCCAGGCTCGTAATCTGCAGTTCCCAGGTTCGAGTCCCAGCTGGGTCAGTGTTGAGATTTATCTCCACAAAACTCCCTGCCCTGCCCACGGTCAGTAGGGGACACCGATGGGCTTGGAAAGGCCGCCGGCCGTCGGATGGGACGTTAAGCCATGGTCCCATGTGCGGGAGAGCCATACCCTCTGCACGTTAAAGAACACACTGGATGGCCTTGACGGGAGGCTACCATCTGTCTCCCAACAGCTGTTCCAGTGGGTCCCCTCCCCCAACCTTCTCTGAGCCTTCGGGGTCCATGTGACCTGGCCATTTAGCCCATGGTGTGCAAAAAAGTGCCGCTCAGAGGTAAAACAACCCAACCCAACGGACGATAAGAGGGAACATGAGATTCGGGATGGGCTGGGTTGTTTCACCTCTGAGCGACACTTTTTTACACACAATGGGCTAAATGGCCAGGTCACAAGGACCCCGAGAAGGATTGTTGTAGTGACCCGGGGTTCCGATCCTTTCCGACTGGGCCAGATGTAATGTCCCTTGGGTTCGGGGAGCGGGGGTGGCTCAGTCGGTAGTGCGCCAGGCTCGTAATCTGTAGTTCCCAGGTTCGAGTCCCAGCTGGGTCAGCGTTGAGATTTATCTCCGCAAAATTCCCCGCCCTGCCCACGGTCAGTAGGGGACACTAATGGGCTTGGAAAGGCCGCCGTCCGTCGAATGGGACGTTAATCCGTGGCCCCGTGTGTGGGAGAGCCATACCCTGTGCACGTTAAAGAACACGCTGGATGGCCTTGACGGGAGGCTACCATCTGTCTCCCAACAGCTGTTCCAGTGGGTTCCCTCCCCCAACCTTCTCTGAGCCTTCGGGGTCCATGTGACCTGGCCATTTAGCCCATGGTGTGCAAAAAAGTGCCGCTCAGAGGTATAACAACCCAACCCAACCCTTGGGTTCGGATCCTGACGGACTTTGCCAGATGTGATGATCCAATGAGAAAAGGTTCTGTCGGACTAAGTCAGATGTGATGACCCCTGAGTTCGGATCCTGTCAGACTGTGACAGATGTAGTGACCCAGTCCACACAGGAGAGAGAGATGATGAAATTGCTACTTAATTCACTTCGGTGAATTCACAGATTCGCGGGTTTTTACGCCCGTGCCACTGTATGTCTTTGAAGGAACTGGTGTTGAATGAAGAATACGAACTGTCCATCAATTACTACACGAGAGTTATATAGGGACAACACAATTTTTATTCACACTATATACAGCTACGTGCTGGGAATGAACTCCACTCCGTGGGCCTTTGCTGATTCCGGATCAAGAAACAGAAAGTTTAATTTACTCTTATCTATATAACGAACAACTTCGTTAATAAAACTCACTAAAGTTTTCTCAGTATCAAGACCTACTTTAAAACCAAATTGTTTTTAAGAAAAAAAGTTCATGTTATTAAAAAAATTTAGTAATCTAGATTTAATAAATTTCTCAAATATTTAACTAAAAAGTGGTAGAAGAGAAATCGGCTTGTAATTTGCAAAATTATTCCTATCTCCTTTTTTATAAATTGGAATTATTTGCCACTATTTTCGTGTGTCTTCTTCAAACTTCCACGAAACGTGTCCATATTTTGGAATAAACAGAATCGAACTCATTCTTCACACTGCTACCGTCAAGAAAGGGCAACAGAGATGCTGTCCGTAATGGAAGTGTCAATTCAAGGAATACGTTTTCTCGTTCCATTTCGCCAGCCTTTTTAGCTTATCTCTTCTTCCTTTGCGTCACCTTTTTTTCACTCACATCCTTCTCTTTTACAAGTTTCACAGACTAGAACAAACGCATCCCATCTGAATGGCAACTGTTTTGGAAAATGAAAATCTCCTTTCGTCTCTTTCTCCATCCCAAAATCTCGTCATCCTCCTTACGTCTTCATTCCCCTTCTCGAACCACCATCACGAGAATATTCCAGACTCTTTCTGTTGCCGAGTAATCTCACCAGTTGTCAATATTAGAGATTCATGGAAGCTGTTGATTTCTTTCAATTTTAAATTCAATCTTGCGAGGTGGGCAACGAACGAGATAAAAAACAATTGTCTCGAGAGTTCGAAGTATTATTTTGTCGACTATACAATAACCTTTCCCCCCTGATAGGGACTGTATTTATTTATTTCCTCTGCAGGATTGTATTTGAGGCTTTTTACGGATTGTACCAAAGAAGAATTTCGAACATGTAGAAAAGTACATCCTTTCTCTAGTTTCAGGTGTTTGTGGTTCGTATTCTATGCATCTAATCAAATAAATTTATGTAAAAGATTGCCATTTTTAAAACGGTAGCTACTCTATTTTCTTAAGTATGTAAGGTTTAAGCCGTGGAAAAATGATGAAATATCTTATTTATCCAGATTGTTTCTTATCGATCGGTGTATATAGATAAATAGAAACAGTCTATGACCATCTTATTATGGAACTTCCCATGTTATGAGATCCCATGTATGGAGAGTCAAATTCGGAGCTCCGCTACTTCTTAAACGAGATTTTAAGGAAAAACGAGACTGAAGATCAAATTCTCCATCAACTGTATTTAAATCTTGATTTTCAACAGTATTCGTTCGTTCGGGATTTAAAGAGTTATGCAAGTTGAAACACATAACAACTTAGCTCTTCTGCAAAGAGAAAAAATTCATTCGCAAATGGTGAAAATTGAAATAATAATTACAGATAGTTAAAATTATTCCAATAATAACAGTAATTACAAAACTAGTTAAAACTATTCTGAACTATATAAAAATGCTTTATGCAATATAACGGTTACGTTTCCGTTATATCTCTTTGAATTAATTTTTTATATCATTTTAATTGGCATTGCTGTTGCGAAATATTTCAGCTTACATAACTAAGTGTTTAATTAATATTGTTTCGGATTACAAAAATGGATAGCCACTGAGCGTGAGTTTTAAAAACTATATTTTAAAACGAAATTCAATACAAGGTAAATTGTTACAAAGAAAATATAGATGAATTATCTTATAAACAAATCAACTATTATCCATACACAAGTCATCAACCTTCCTGCGCAGAGCACACAACTTTTGCTCTGTCTATTCCACTAAATATTACCTTTTTACTTGATTACCATGTCGCTTGAACATCTTCATACACAAACAAAATCGTCCTGTGCTAGTTCGCTAACTCACTCTAACAGAACCATACGACCGTCCGCCTACACATCACATAAAAGATACCACTTTTATACTTCCCGCGTACACATCACATAAAAGATACCACTTTTATACTTCCCGCCTACACATCACATAAAAGATACCACTTTTATACTTCCCGCCTACACATCACATAAAAGATACCACTTTTATACTTCCCGCGTACACATCACATAAAGATAATTCTTTATACTTAACGCGCACTGTCTCATAACAGCTAACCGTCCATTTTCGAACTCTCGACCGTTACACACACGACCGTTACACGCTCCACTGTTCTTCTTCAAATTCTCCCAAAGTTCTTATTCGTTGGCTGATACATTTTGCTTTCGAATGCCAGATTCCTTCTGTCGTAACAATATTGTTAAAAATCGAGATTTTGGTCTTTAATAAGATTTTTTTCCATTAATTTTGAGCGACATAACTTCGAATATGACTCTTCATTGGCATATGATGGATTACTTCTAATGAAGTAACTACAGATAATATATATACTATATAGGAGTAGGGGTGGCTAAATTTGTAGATCTTCAGGCTCGTAATCTGCAATTCCCAGGTTCGAGTCCGGCCTGGGAATTATCTCCGCAAAACTCCCCGTCTTGTCCTCGGTCAGTAGGGGACACCGATGGGCTTGGAAAGGTCACTGTCCGTCGGATGGGACATTAAGCCATGGTACCATGTGCGGGAGAGCTATACCCTGTGCACATTAAAGAATACCCTGGGTGGCCTTGACGTGTGGTTACCATCTGTCTCCCAACAGCTGTCCAGTGGGTCCCCTCACCAAAACCTTCTGTGAGCCCCCCGGGGTCCTTCTGACCTGGCTATTTAGCCTATTGTGTGCAAAAAAGTGCCGCTTAGAGGTAAAACAACCCAGCCGATAACATACATATAACTTGTGCTATTTACTCTATAATTTCCAATCAGTAGAAATATATTATTTGAGCAGGACTATTTTTACCAGGTAGCATCACTTTTTTTGCACAGAATGGGCTAAATGCCAAATCACAAGGACCCCAACATCCCAGAGAAGGTTGAGGAAAGGGAACCAACAGGACAACTTTTAGGAGACAGATAATAGTCTCCGAACCAGGCCATTCAGCGTGTTCTTTAACGTGACAGGGTATGGCTCTCTCGCGCACGGGGCCACGGCTTAACGTTCCATCCGACAGACGGTGGCATTTCCAAGCCCATCGATGTCCCCTACTGACAGAGGGCAGGATGGGGATTTTGTGGAGATAAATCTTCGACGTTTAGCCCAGCTGGAAATCGAACCTGGGAACTGCAGACTGGCACGTTACTGACTAAGCTATTCCACGCCGCCCTTATGTTATTTGGATAAATATTATTAACTCAACTACCTTAATTATTTCGAGGTAATACAAGTAATAATGAGACATGAATATCCGTTTATATTTTATTGTTCAATTGGTAATTAGCGATATTAATTTGATACGTGTTTAAAAATTTAGTATCCTATTGGCAGACAGGTATGAATAATCCCCTTCCCGTATTTTCTTGTAACCGCCTCTGTAATGCATATTTATTTGGCAGACGATTGCCGCCAACGTTAGATTAGACGCAAAGCAGATTATCAACAATGAGAATGATTACAATTTAATTCGTACGACCGACGAAATTCTTTTTAAGAAATAAATTGCTTGAATTTAAATTACGAAAACTGGTGAAAAAAATTCATTTTTAGCTCTTGAGAATAAACCTCAGCTGTTGATTTTACTTTTTCATCTGTCTGTCTGTCTGTCCGTCTGTAGGTCTTTAACGAATTTGTTTCAGCAGTTAGGTTGGGTTTTTTTACCTCTGAGCGGCACATTTTTGCACACAATGGGCTAAATGGCCAGGTCACATGGACTCGAAGACTCAGAGAAGGTTGGGGGAGGGAACCCACTGGAACAGCTGTTGGGAGACAGATGGTAGCCTCCCGTCAAGGCCATCCAGCGTGTTCTTTAACGTGCACAGGGTATGGCTCTCCCGCACACGGGGCCCACGGCTTAACGTCCCATCCGACGGACGGCGGCCTTTCCAAGCCCATTAGTGTCCCCTACTGACCGTGGGCAGGGCGGGGAATTTTGCGGAGATAAATCTCAACGCTGACCCAGCTGGGACTCGAACCTGGGAACTACAGAATACGAGCCTGGCGCGCTACCGACTGACAGCAGTTAGGTGATAAATTATTTTTAGGTTGGTTAGGTACTAATCAGATATTGCGATTCACGTTTTCTGAATCTTCGATAATTTAAATTTTAGTAACAGTTCGAATTTCCACCGTTTTGTGTTCTGTCACGCAAGCACCCAGATATTTTGATGGGGGGGGGGGAGATAATTTAGAAAAAGGGTCTACCCACCATCTCCTGAAAACACCTGACATGTTTTCAGGAACCTCAATTGCTAAAATCCTAAAGAACAACACATTAATCATAACAAATATAAAAAATTTCATTCAAATATGTGACAACATGGTATACCGAAATTCAATTTTTTTTTCAGCGAACTGTTCACTTATTTTGGAAATTGGTATTGTAATCAAATAACTTTTCATCTCCTTATAACTGTATTGTTTTTTACATTAAAAAAAAAATTGCTACATATATGACAAAGAATCCTAGAAGCTACTCCTAGCTTTTACAGGCCTTCCCATACAAGGACTAAGACCTAAGTCACTGCTGACCACTGCCTCAATTAGAGCTAACACAGCACACAAAGTTCGATTTGCTGGAATAATCGCTAGCTCCCTAACTACTATGCTAGTTAAGGCTCATATATATATATACCCATTTTTAACAATATGTATAAATAATAGGGATATAAAGCAAAACTTTTGCATTGAAAAAATTCTTCTAATAAGCCTGGTATTTGTAATCAGCAGGCATTTGTTTTTTGATTGTATTTGATAAGGGCTGTATTAATATAATGTTTACGCAATGCAATTAGGTGATATTTTAATCTTGATATCAGGTATTTCTGATGACGCATTCATCAAATAACATTAAAAAAATTATAAAAGTTTATTTATTGATTAAAAAAATATGGAAAGGAGTATTTTTCTCACTAAAGTTTTTATGAACTCTTTTAATGTATATAAATGTTAATCGATTTTTTGGCGACATTTAGAAAATGCTACCGTCAACACTGCCTATTATACTGATAGCCTCCACTACCCTCAGACTTCTGTAGCAAGCATCTTCTTGATGGGTAATTTATTATCTTATATACGTTTTTTTTTAATACGGACATTTATTTATATGCAATATATTCATATACGTATTATTTGTAGCCGTCCCATGGCCGAGTGGTTAGCGCGCTTGACTACTGATCTAAGGGACCTGGGTAAGGCATGGCTGTTTGTGTCGTTTTTCTGCTGAGGGCCTGCCATCCTCTCAGACCTTCTACTATGGCATATAAACTGACAGGCTCCTGTCAGACCTCTGTGGCAAGCAGCTGCTTGAGGGGGTATTTATTTTTATTATATTATTATTTGTATTTATTCAGTACGGACTGTAAAACAAATATAGTGTGGTATAAACAGGGGCGCTGTAAAACGAAAATTTTCCAACTCGGAAATCAAATTTTGCCAATCGAGAAAATACGATCTTTACAAAAAATTATGTCAGGGGCATACCTATAACTCAACTCCGTGGGGATGGGTGGGGAAGGGGTTATTGGCAGCTACTCAAAATTTTACCAAGTGCTTCGAATTTCGCAACCTCCCATGATTTATACAAAACAATTCCTTAATTTTAAATCTCACCTAAATTTTACCAATTTACTTCGAATTTTGGCAACTTCCCTAGATTTGCCAACTCTCCTTAATTTCCCAAAACCTATCCAATATTTCACAACCCACCGGCATTTCACAAAGTAGCTTCGAATTCAGCCAACTACCCTAATTTGTCAAGTTACCTCGATTTCGCCAACTCCCCTAGATTTTTCCAAGTTGCATCGATTTTGCGAACTCGCCATAATTTTACAGAAAAAATCTAAATTTTCACATCTCTCCTGAATTTGCTAAGTCATTTCGAATATTGCAAACTCTCCTTGATTTCGCAACTCTCCTTAATTTCACAAAAGTATTACCAATTTCACAACTTACCTATATTTTACCACGTGGCTTCGAATTTTGCCAACTCGCCATAATTTTACGGAAAAAAATCCTAATTTTTACACCTCACCTGATTTTTGCCAACTCTCCTGAATTTCACAAAACCCTCATCTATATTTTACCAAGTGGGTTCGAATTTTGCCAAGTCCCATGGCCGAGTGGTTAGCGCACTTGGCTACTGATCTAATGGACCTGGGTTCGAGTCCCGGGGTAAGGCATGGATGCATATGTAGTTTTTCTACTGAGGTCCTGCCATCCTCACAGACCTTCTACTGTGGCATATAAACTGATAGGCTCCTGCCAGACCTCTGTGGCAAGCAGCTGCTTGAGGGGAGGGGGGTATTTATTTAATTGCCTCGTTTTTGACACTACCCTAGATTTTGCTAACTCCCCTTAATTTTACAAAAAGAAAATCCCAACTTTCAGAATTCACCTAGATTTTTACAAAGTCGCCTCGAATTTTGCAAACTCCAATTGACTTTAGGGGGGATTTCCCCCCCCCCCCCATAGCTACTCCCTTGAGTATAAATGAATACTCTGCAAAGCATTCGTTTTTTTCTCATCAGTCTGCCGACTTAAGAATTAAAATTGTTCATTAGTTTGAGCCCAGCTTTGAGCTTAAAGCAAATGCTATTGTTTAAGGATAGGTAAGTGTAAAAACATTTCATTTGCCTCTCGGACTCGAATACTATGCTTCAGAGTTAAACAATTTGACGAGAGCCTCATTTCAAGAATCTTTTATCGCCTTCCTCAGAGCACCCTCTTGGTTACGCGCCGTTACTTTACTAGTTAAGGCTGTGGCGATTTCGCACTCGCTTAATTAAAGTTAGAAAGCAAGGTGGCAGATGTTGAGACTTTTCTAACCTTAATTAAGCAAGTGTGAAATCTCCACCGCCTTAGTTTAATTCGTACAAACAACTGGTGTATTACCAGGAGATCCCGTGTTCGAGGAGGATGGAATGGTTTTTTCCCATACTTGCCACACTTTTTTCACTTTTCAATCTATGTGATATCTAGTGATCTCGTTGATACCGCCAAAAGCATAGAGCACGTGTTCAAAGTTAGATATCAAATGGGTTGGGTTGTTTTACCTCTGAGCGGCACTTTTTTGCACACCATGGGCTAAATGGCCAGGTCACATGGACCCCGAAGGCTCAGAGAAGGTTGGGGGAGGGGACCCACTGGAACAGCTGTTGGGAGACAGATGATAGCCTCCCGTCAAGGCCATCCAGCGTGTTCTTTAACGTGCACAGGGTATGGCTCTCCCGCACACGGGGCCACGGCTTAACGTCCCATCCGACAGACGGCGGCCTTTCCAAGACCATCGGTGTCCCCTACTGACCGTGGGCAGGGCGGGGAATTTTGCGGAGATAAATCTCAACGCTGACCCAGCTGGGACTCGAACCTGGGAACTACAGATTACGAGCCTGGCGCGCTACCGACTGAGCCACCCCCGCCCCTATATCAAATGGACTTGTAAATATAATCAATTTAACGTTTTCTTTTTTTCAGTTCTTGTTCCTTAATCTAACGGCACTGAAACTGTACTACCGCGAGTATTTATAACCTCCCCAGATGTTTCTCGATTGGAAAGTGCGATTGCATCTTTTTGCTTATCAGCTTGCAATCAATTATTTGGGATGCAACCGGATCGAACCTACAACCAATGGCAGAACCAGACACTGTAAAGGCATCTTAAAGGATGCTCTGAGTAAGGAATCAAGAGATTTTTCAAACGAGGCCCTCGCTTTGTTCTCGTCGAATCACAAAATATTTGGTATTAAAAAACTCACTTAAAGGGAAAGAATACTGTACTTAAATTTCTGTTTAGCATCAGTTATAGAACTATCACTGGTATAGTGCTTCTTAATTTTTTTCTTGATGCAGTAACTCACTTCTCCACATTTAATTCTCCGAGAGAATGCTCTTTTTGGAAATAACACGGTGACCATCCATTCTTCAATCTGGTTGATGCTCTATATCAAAACGGACCAATATGTTCTATCTTCTAGTAAAAATCATCGGAAAATATTGCAGTAAACACTAAAGATAAGAAAATACGCTATTTTCCAAATGATTCCTGAAGCGATTCTTTCAAACAGGAAACGAATGAAAAAAAAAAAGCAATAAAGGGATAAACTATTATAAAATACGTGAACACGCAAAAAAATAAAAATATATTCTTGACATACTATCCTCGGCCCTCTGACATTTGTGAGCAAAATAATAATGAAAACTGAAGTAAAAAAAGGGAAATAATTTTATTGAAGACATTGGAAGAGAATAAATACGGCTTTACGAGCTGGAAAAACGTTTCTTTCTCTGATAAAACTAAGAGCCAACCACTTTGGGGTCCTTTTAGAGATAGCGGTCTGAGAGCAACACGAGCTTTCTCCCTATCCTCTGCGGATTATCTAAGTCTCTTCGGATGCCGATTTGGTTCTACCTCTTCTTAGATTTCTTTCCATTTGATTTTACTTTAGTTACCCCTGTTTCGGTAGCAGCAGATTGCATTTTGTAGCATCAAAAGCTACCAATCAAAAACTGATTTCATGTTCAACAAAACTTTTAATTTTGTATGAAGAATAGAACCTAGATATATCCGCTAAAGATAATCTGGATTAAGAAAAATGATGTTTACACGCTTCAGTGTACAGAAGCAGAATTGAAAAATAAGAGCATATTTCAACATAAAATAAAAAAATAAAATAATAAATACCCCCTCAAGCAGCTGCTTGCCACAGAGGTCTGACAGGAGCCTGTCAGTTTATATGCCATAGTAGAAGGTCTGAGAGGATGGAAGGACCTCAGCAGAAAAACAACACAAACAGCCATGCCTTACCCGGGGCTTGAACCCAAGTCCCGTAGATCAGCAGCCAAGCGCGCTAACCACTCGGCCATATGTTACACGAAATGTGCATAATACAATAGAAACCGAGCACGGATCAAGAAAAAAAAAATAATGGGTGGGTTGCAGATCGAGTAAAAACGGAACTGAAACAGCGTTCTAGTATAATTTTTTATTCTCTGATTTTTTTCTCTCTCTAAAGACTGCTCCGTTTCAACAGTCTTAGTAAATTTTTTGAAAAAAAAAAAACAGTTTTAATATTTTTTCACCTCCATTCCGTTTATTAACATTGTACAGTTAAGTGTCGGAGCCTTTTTGTTCTTCTCCCACATTTGCCACGATTGGAAGACGTTTTTTGAGACGGCTGCCATTCTTCAATTGGGATATTGTGCCCCGTGTTTTTCCACAGAGTTCCACCTCCGTTACCGATGCTCTGGCTCATCGCGCTTCAACGATATGCCCTTTTCGAAGTCAGTCAGATCAACCTTTTTTTTATCCATGTCGCACTTTATGGCTTTTATGATTTCATATAACGTTCCATACTGTCTTATGTCAGTATGGAATTTTGCATACATTGGCTGTTTCATAGTACTTCGCCTAAATACCCAACTTTGTACTTCACTCACGATGCAGTGTTTGTTTTACCTCTGAGCGGCTTCTTTGCACACAGTGAGCTGAATGGCCAGGTTACAAGGACGTCAAGGTTGGGTTGGGTTGTTTTACCTCTGAGCGGCACTTTTTTGCACACCATGGGCTAAATGGCCAGGTCACATGGACCCCGAAGGCTCAGAGAAGGTTGGGGGAGGGGCCCCACTGGAACAGCGGTTGGGAGACAGATGGTAGCCTCCCGTCAAGGCCATACAGCGTGTTCTTTAACGTGCACAGGGTATGGCTCTCCCGCACACGGGGGCCACGGCTTAACGTCCCATCCGACGGACGGCGGCCTTTCCAAGCCCATCGGTGTCCCCTACTGACCGTGAACAAGGCGGGGAATTTTGCGGAGATAAATCTCAACGCTGACCCTAGGACGTCAAGAGTTAAACGCTTAAATCAAAATTAAGGAGATTTGAATAGTGTTGAATTCACACAACTTGGAAATGTCCGAATACTTTTGATGATTTTAGAGCAATTTGTTCATTTCCAGGCTTTAAAAAAACTAGTTAGAAAAACGTTTAAATTTGAAAAACTATTTCGTATCTTAAAATGTTACTGCACATTGAAAAAGTTATATGGCTTGAATAATATTAATTTATTACATTAATTTTACTATTTAATAACAAAACTGCATTACCTATCATTTAAATTCCCATCCATTTCGATTACATTATTTCCATTTTTCATGGTTGTCAAAGTAAAAATGATTATTTTTATACGAAATTCCAGTTACTGTACAGAAAGTTGACTATTTCATATGCCTAGGGGTGCGCAAATCCAGTCCTGATCAGCATAAAAGACATTGCAACTACATCGAACTTTTTAACCATTTTAATTCGGGCTCCCCCCTCCCCCGAAAATATTTCAGGTGGGGGAGAGCGTCTGCTGTATAGACATTAACACACCTGTTTAGTCATGCGAGAGAAAGATATCCTGCAGACTCGTTTCTTTTCTCAGTGAGGGAAAGTAGATCAAGTGGAGAAAAATCTGAACCATTTCGCCTTAAACTGCGATTAAAAAAAAATTACTTCCCAAGCGCCTTGCATACCATTGAAGGAATTGACACGCCCCTGTCAGTTAAAATATACTATAGGCATGGGCGTCAGCAGAAAATTTTCCAGGGGGGGGGGGGCAAAGCTTGGAGACAAATAATCACATCAATAAATTTTTATTTAATTATTTAATTTTTTAGGGGTTTTTTTTTACAAGTAGATTATAGAATACAGTACTGAATCAATACAAAAAACACATACATAATGTATATAAATTACGTTTAAATTGTTACGATTATAATTTATGGAATTTTTTACTTGATCCCAATGGGGGGGAGCAAATTCCCCGTTATCCCCCCTCTGCGGACGCCCATGACTATAGAAAAAAAATCTGTGATCTTATCGAAAAAGAAATAGGAAAATAAACATTCATGCCTTTTCTCGAACTCAAGTCCCTCTACGCAGAAAACTTTAATGCACGCGGAAAAATGAGAAAACTGAACGAGGAATTGCGTAATACTGCATCTTAACCCCCCCCCCCCCCCTTGCTTATCAAACTATTGTCGGGGTGGAGAAAGTGTTGTGGGGATTGCAATCACCCCCTTGCCGATTAACAACCAATTATCTAACTCAATAAGATACATCAACATAAACAACACCTTCTCCACAATTATTAAGGCATTTCATAGCTATCATTAAATTATTAAAATCAATGTTTGAATGAAAATTTTATTTTACTTGCAGATAAACCATCTAATCAGCCATGTCAACCCCTTTCAAATACGTAAGGAAGCTATAAAATAAAAAAAAAAACATGTCAGCACATATTCACAGTAATTAACGAGCCTTCGATTGTTCCTTCTTAAAGAATGGATTCTTTCAATGTGATATTGTCATTTGATGGTAAATTGCGTTTGCTTTTTCCTGATAAATATTAAATAGACAGGCTGACTCAATGAACGCTCTAAACCCTTTCAGATTTGCTACATCTTTAACATACCGTTAAGTAGTATTCAGCGTCAATTTAGTCTTTAAAGGTGGTGTAAAATTAATAATTGGTTTCGTAGTGAGTAACGTATCATTTGCATCCATGGGCGAGGTCTTCTAGGAAATAATTATCGGTTCTCACAACTTTCAGAGGTGTTTTTTATTTTTTTCTCTTACGTATTTAATTATCGTGGAGCACTTCCGCGTTTCAGATAATTAAGTACCAACCCGACATTAGACGTCAGCTCGATCGGTATGGTGATTCCTGTTTAACAGCATTCCGAGTGATGGAAAATTAAGAACACGCGGTGTGTACAACTTTTTTTTTATTGGACGGATGGTTTAGTCAACGAATCGATATAAAAGGCATTGTTGAACATCTTTTTTTAGTTCTTTGATCATTAATCTAATATTTGAAAATAGTGGTAATAGGATGATCTAGCATTACACCTAGTTTGGTTTTAAATCTCAATGAAAATAAGACTAAATACAAGGCCATTTGATTGTCAATAATGTTGACTAGACAGGCAACTTGGTACTAAGTTGGGTTGTTTTACCTCTGAGCGGCACTTTTTTGCACACCGTGGGCTAAATGGTCAAGTCACATGGGATCCCGAAGACTCAGATAAGGTTGGGGGAGGACACCCACTGCAACAGCTGTTGGTAGACAGATGGTAGCCTCCCGTCAAGGCCATCCAACGTGTTCTTTAACGTGCACAGGGTATGGGGTCACGGCTTAACGCCCCCATCCGACGGACGGCGGCCTTTCCAAGCCCATCGGTGTCTCCTACTGACCATGGGCAGGGCGGGAATTTGCGGACTTGGTACTAAGGCTAACTACTCAGGCTTTGGAGTTTTATGACACTATGCACCAAACGAGCACACTAGTTTGTCGATGATTGTTACTGTTAAGTTAGGATTTTATTGCTATTTATTTGATTGCTATTGAACCTAGAGTCTGACAATTTGATTGCTAATATGGCTTAATCATAAAATTTGATTTCCGTTAAGGCTTAGTAGTCACGCAATTTGCTTACTATTGAGGCTAAATACCTAAGCTTTGATTATAACTATAAAATTTACTTGCTATCTAAAGGTGTGTAAACTGATTCTAGCCAAACTAGTTAAAAGAAATATAATTTGAGTTTAAGTATGCGATATGATTGTTACTAAGCGACCAGACTGAAATATAATGATTTTAACTAGACAATTTGATTACAGGTCTAACTAACTTAGAATTTGACTGCTACTTTCACTGAACTTAAGGAACAGAAGAAAAAAAATTCAAACTACCAAATTCCATAAAAACATAGTCAACATTTACCACTCCTTCTTAAACTCAGGTGTGGTCTTAGTTATGAGCTAGTTTTTCGGAATGAATTTTATCATTTTCTACTCATTGTGCTGCAAGATGAGTAACCTTTGTCAAACTTATTTATTTCATATTAAATTAGTGAAAGCAAAATTTCAGTGTATAAAAATGTGAGAAATTTTTCCTTGTACAGTTACAATTTGTAACCTTTTCTAACAATATGAATGCAAACAAAATATTTTATATTTCCTTGTAATATGTCTAGACATAAAAGAATATTTTCTGAACTGTCGAGATGAACTGTTTCGTGACAGTGGCTTATTTCATAACAGCACTATCTGTTGGACTGCTATAATTTCCCTAATGAAAAAAAAACAAACAAAAAAAACTAGAAATATCGCCCTGGCGAATAAGAGATATTCGTGTTCAAAGAAAATTACGATTTTAATTTTCCAATTTTGCACTTTTTAATACTAGTAATTTGTATTAATGGTTGATTGGAAAATGCAATATTTCATTAACCCTATAAAACGCAAAGACAATTTCTCATTTATCCCTTAAAATGAAAAAAAAATGTTTTCTCCCCCTCTAGAGTTAAACTCTAGAGGGGGAGAAAATCAGGGGGGCAAATCAGTCAGCGCATATAAAATAATTTATTTATTATTGCTATATTAAACTATTATTCAAAATTTTAAAATTAAACACATGCTTTTTTAAAAAGGGCCACTGGCAGAATTTCAACTAGTTTAATTAAAATACATGACTATAGATTTGACTCCCATTAATAAGTTCCCCTCGGTGCGAGCTCCTGTATGTGGTGAGGGGACTACCCTGTGAAGGTTCTGCTGGCTCGGGTACCTTCACAGGGTCCTGAAGGCTCGTCTGCATGTTTGCCGTGCACGGAGACCCGTGTCCCGGGAAAGGAGGATCCTCGTAGTTGCTTAGGGGGTCCCCATCTTCTCTCCTCAGCTCGTGGCTGGCAAGGTCCCCTTTGGCTACCTTGCCATTGGGGAGCCTGTCGTGGGGGGGGGGGGCAGTGAATTCCGGAGCCTCTGCTACACACGGCTTTGGTCTCTGCTTCTGGTAAACGGGAGCTCCTGGGGTGCCCCCCCCCCCAGGAGCAATCGGCTGGTGGGCAGGTCTAGGTCTTGCTAGGGTCAACTATGCAGAGCGGTGAGTAACCTTGTCCACATCCGGGTACAGGTTTGCGAGTTTCCTCACAACTTATTTTCCTTTTGTAGTTGTTCTTTCTTTGTGAGGCCAGTTTGGTCGTTCACAATTTTATTTTACGGTTAGTTCCTTTTGTGTAGAAAGTTTATTTCTACACATATCTCTTTTCATTTTCTTTTTATTTGTGAGGGTTTCGCTAACTGTCTGTGTGGGTATAGTGCCTGCGTAGCCCTGGCGCCTGACTGGGTATCCCACTTGTTGGGCTCTGTGGAGAGTGGGGACAGTGGGCACTGAGCCACATAAAAACAAACATGGGAGTAGATGACGAAATTAATGCGATCAATGCCGCTAAGAGGGCTTGACATGAGACCCCATCTTCCTCATTGTCTCTGTTATTGTCTCATTTTCGATGGTTGACACCATCGTCTTCTTTGTCTGTTCTTCGTTCCCAAAATTCCTGATCATTCACTCCACGGATGATCAGGTACTTGGTGGACATGTCCCCATTTTTTGTTAATAAAGGTTTGAAAGGTCTTGAGGGAGAGCTGAAATTTGTCAAGCGCTTACGATCTGGCGACTTGCAGGTTGAGACCGCTTGTTCCAAACACTCGGAACTGCTCCTGAAAGTCAGAGAAATTGGTCGGGTGTCTGTTCTAGCTGCAGGCGAGAAAGACAGTAAGTTTACAACCTACAGAGTCTTCCTCGCCTGCAGCTAGTTACCCCCTGATGCAGGCGAAACCGAGGTTGGTGTTGACTTCGACATCAACTCGTTTCCATTCCTGCAACTCAGCCTTACACCTGTATCGGAAGGCCTCCTCCTTCCCGTTCTCAGACAGCAAGACCTTCCAAACCAAAGGGGGCCCCCACTGGGACCGAAAAGGAAAATTACCACTTCTCCACAAAGGGTGGTCACCGATCCATGTCCCTCAGATGATTCCAATGACATGGATACATACTGCCCTCTATTCCCTAAGCAGTCCTCTGCGTCGGTTAAGCTGAATAGGAATTCGTTGTCCACCCACTCTTCTAAGTCCTGAGATGATCATACTCCTACAATGGAATTGTCGTGGATTCCAGAGGAATCTTGACATCAAGGCCCTCCATCAGGCAACCAGCCCACCTGTGTGTGCCTGCAGGAGACATACGTGCAGAAAGTCACAGATCCCACGATCTGGCACTTTTCACTAGTTCGCTGGGACTGGAATGGAGATGGTCCAGCTCGCGGGAGTGTCGCCATCCTCATGAGCAACCATTCTTTATTCCAGGTTGTACCCCTCACCATCAACTTAGGCTTAGTAGGAGGCAGCCATCCGCCTTTTTGTAGGGTTCTCTCCGACTGTCTGCTCGGTATATCTTCCACCTGGAAGCATCGTCTTACATGAAGACCTAGACGATCTCGTCTCGCAGCTGTTATCGCCCTTCCTCATCATGGGGGACTTCAATCAGGAAACGATTCCAATTATTGTTCCATTGCATTGACGAGCTGCGTGTGCAAGGTGTTGGAAAGAATGGTAAATGACAGACTCATCTGGTATTTAGACCACCACAACCTTCTTTCCAACACCCAGTGTGGCTTTCGCAGGCAACGATCAACTCTCGACTAACACCTCGAATTGACTATCAGAAATTCATTTTTACGTAGAGAGCACCTGGTGTCAATTTTCTTCGACATCGAAAAAGCATAAGACACGGCATTCTTCGTGACCTCCATAGCTTTGACTCGAGAGGTCACATACCGATCTTCATCTCCAACTTCTTATCGGCAACACTGTTGCGACCGTACCCCTAAGAACAGGGGGTGCCAGAAGGCTGCGCTCAGAGTGTTACGTTTTTTGCTGTCAAGATTTATTCTATTACTAGACAACTTCCTCCACCTGTAGGCAATTTGGCCCTGTTGACGATTTTAGCATTTTTTGCTCTTCGTCCAGCATGAGGGTCATTGAAAGACAACTGCAAATTGCCCTGAACAATATTTCAGTTTGGGCGACGGCAAACGGATTTCGGTTCTTCCCACAGAAGACCGCTTGCGTGCACTTTTGCCACAAGCATAATTCTTCACCTGGATCCTGAGCTATGGCTAGGGAATAACATCATTCCATTTGTGGCAGAGACCAAGTTTCTCGATCTCATATTCGATGGGAAATTGGCTTTTTTATCACACGTGGGCAATAAACATCATCAAGGTCCTCTCCTCTCTCTCCTAGGGAGCTGACTGACGTTCTCCACCTGTACCATGTGCTTGTCTGGTTGAAACTGGACTACAGATCCCAGGTGTACAACTCTGCCCGGGATTCGGTGAAGGTACTGGACCCCCTCCATCATCAGGTCCTCTGTGCTTATACGGGAACTTTCCGCACCTCACTGGTCCAGAATCTTTAAGTTGAGACTGACGAAACATCTTTATCTCTTCTATCTCTTCACCGTCAGCAGTTGTCCCTACAATACGCATCTAAATTGTGATCCCTGCCTGGCCATCCCACTTGGGACTGCGTTTTCAGTCTCAAGTGGGAAATGATTTACACTAATCGGCTGACTGCCATTCGTCCTTTCGGTTTGAAAGTCCGAGGCTACCTCACAGACATCAACACCAGTATTGATAACATCGCACAGTCGAGTCACTCCCACCGTAGCTCGCTGTTTCCCCATTCCTGCGATTTTTCCCTGTGCAGGGCAATGAAGGCCTTTACACCCGATTGTATCAACAACTCTTTGCCAGCCATCGTGCCGAGTACCTGGACTTCTTGCTTGTCTTCACAGATGGCTCAAAGTCCGGCACATCAGTGGGAACGGCCACGGTCTGCTGTGATATAATCATTGCAGACCAGATCCCATTGCAGTGTTCCGTCTTCACTGCAGAGTTGCACGCTATCAGTTTCGCCTTGGACCACGTGGTGACTAAGCATCATTGTCGGTGTGTGCTTTACACCGACTCGCTACAAGTTTTGATCTTGGTGAGGCATCGGCCTCACTGAGATCTTTTCAATCAGTTCTTTCTAACTTCCAAATCAGTTCTTCCTAAGATCTAAGCAGGTATCAATGCAATGACTTGGCAGATGCTGCTAACAAGTCGGCCACGCCCCTGTCCAGCTCTCCGTTTCCAGTTCCATATCTGGATTTCCGGCAGCGTTTTACCATCCAGCTCTGGGCACAGTGGCAGAGATCTTGGTCAGAACAGCATATGAACAAGCTCTTTGAGATCAAACCTATCGTCAAACCATGGCAGTCTTGTTACCACAGGAATAGCAAGGAGGAGGTTGTACTTGCTCGGCTCCGCTTAGGCCATTCGTTTCTTCTATGAGCGGAAGATGAAACTAAGTGAGAGTTTTGTGACACTGTTTTAACTATTAAACATATTTAAATCTCATGTCCAGCTTTTAACTTTGAACGTAGAATGTATTCTAACTTTCATGATTTTACGTCCGAGCGCCTTATACTCGGACATCTGATCATTGTTGTTTTACCTCTGTATTTAAATTTTTACGATATACTGGATATTTTACTCGCCTATAGTTTTACTCCCCTGTTTATTATTCTATATTTTTAACCCAGGTCGCTTACACCTGGGTTACTTTTATTTGCATTTATAACATATTTACACCTTTGTTTATTGTTGTCCAATATGTTCCATTTTATTGTTTTACATTTGTTGGGTTGGGTTGGGTTGTTTTACCTCTGAGCGGCACTTTTTTGCACACCATGGGCTAAATGGCCAGGTCACATGGACCCCGAAGGCTCAGAGAAGGTTGGGGGAGGGGACCCACTGGAACAGCTGTTGGGAGACAGATGGTAGCCTCCCGTCAAGGCCATCCAGCATGTTCTTTAACGTGCACAGGGTATGGCTCTCCCCCACACGGGGCCACGGCTTAACGTCCCATCCGACGGACGGCGGCCTTTCCAAGCCCAGCGGTGTCCCCTACTGACCGTGGGCAGGGCGGGGAATTTTGCGGAGATAAATCTCAACGCTGACCCAGCGGGACTCGAACCTGGAAACTACAGATTACGAGCCTGGTGCGCTACCGACTGAGCCAACCCCCGCCCCATTTTTTTTTACATTTGTAGTTTATTTTTAAATTTGGTTAAGAGTACCACGACTTTTATCATTTTTTAATTTGTTTGGCGCATTACAGCCATAGATGTTAATGCACCCTAAGCAACCAACCCATTAATAAGTTATCTCAGTATCTGTTCTTAATTGTGAAGTTGAATGTCTGTACCATGCGCTTGTCCGGTTGAAACTGGACTACGGATCCCAGGTGTACAAATCCGCCCGGGATTCGGCGGTGAAGGTGCTGGACCCCCTTCATCATCCGGTCCTCTGTGCTTGCACGGGAGCCTTCCGCACCTCACTGGTCCAGAATCTTTATGTTGAGACTGACGACAAAGTGAAAACATTAACTAATTTTTCTGAAAACGAGCAAAAGAAAAAGATGAAGGGAGTCAAGATGAAGATGGCAAACTTTGTTACACACGTAAATTTTATTTCTAACAAGAATTTACGTTTGTAAAATGCATTTTTGTCTGTATTCTGCAATGGAAGAATGTGGTCAAAACTGTCTCATTTGGCATAGAGCTAGATTCAGTAGAGAATGAATCTAGCTACTGTTTCAGTGGGTATATATTTACATTGTGTGAGCTAACTCAGTGGTTCCCAACTAGGAGGTTCGCTGCCCACAGGTTGAAAACCACTGAGTCATCGATTTGATATATCAAATGACCTGGTTGAGAACCACTGATCTAGTTGGTGAGGCAAAGATGATACATTATGCCCTTGATGTAACCCCAAATGAAGTCTGGGGAATATTTAAGTTAGGTGGACATACAAGTCTTAGTTTAGAATGAGGGGAAGGGTTGGAGGTTCAGAGCAACTTCAAATTCTCATGCTGCGGTGATTAGATTTATGAAAACAGAGAATATAGCCTCATCACTAAGTACAGAGGTTTTCATTAGCTTGTGAGCAATTTCCCCCTGCTTTTCAAAATCACATAAAAATGTGTATCACTGTTACCTGTCATCTTTTACCACTTGAATCTTATAAACGTTTCATATGAATACATTTCTGCAGAATTTTCCACACTGTATTTTGTGTATGGCTAGTTGCATCCGGTTTTCATGGTGGGCATTTTAGGAATATTCAGATATGGTTGAATGAACAGTGCTGTTTTCATGCTTACACTAGGTCTATCTGAGCTTTGTCACTTACACACACTATCAATCTTGTAAACTGATTGTATCATCTGTGGATGGAAGCCTTGTACAGTGGAGGTTTTTCAAATGGCATGTTATAGCAACCAAAGTGCTAATTCATCGTTTTTAATTCATGGAACTGTTCTTTCCTCATTGGTCTCAACATTTTCTACTATGTGATATCATTGCAACATCTGTTGCCAGATTACAGATATGACTTGTTTCTCCATTACATGCAGTTGCTGCAGCGCCTGTAATCAAGCATTCTTTTATAGTAACACTGTATTTGAAATGATAAAATATATCTGCATTATCCAATACTCATAAATAGCAGGTGTGACTACCAATTTCACATAGTGGAAAATCAAAAATAGTTAAAAATTATTGTTTCTAATAAATAAGGGTCCACCCTACGTTTTTTTAAAAAGTATAATTTAAAAAAGTCTAGTGAAAGTAATAGTAGCAATGACCAGAGAGAACTATAGAATACATGTAAATGGAAGAAGCATTTGCTAGAGTAATAATAACCGTGACAATCAAGGAAACAAAACAATTATTTTCAGCATTCTACAGTAACAATTTATATTAAACAGGCAAATTTTACTTACAAGGTAATTTTATGGTAATGCTCTTGAAAACTTTTACATTTTGCTAGGCATATCAGGATTGCAATGAATTTTTTAAAACTACATTCAAAATGGGTTTTTTCTTTGTGATATTTCATGAGCATCCAAGTAGAATAATAATGGAAAACATAAATAAAAATTATTTACCATTACTTATCTTTCCACATTGAAATATTTCAACAATGACAGCATGGTACAGAAATGCACAAGAAAAAACCACACACACACATATATATACAACAGTTATAATTTAACAAGATTAAACATGAGATTCCTCAATGATACCATAAATTTATATAATTATATTAACAGTCAGAGTTATTCTTTTAAACCTGAATAAAAGATATAAATTTACTGCTACAGACACTTAAAACGAAACATTATAGTTACTAATACCATATGCCTGTGTTAATATAAAATGCACAGCTAAGTAATATTTTCCAAACTGTGCATGTTAAAACAATTTTTTGCTTTCATACTTAACTATTTTGTACTTCTCCAAATATAAAATCGTTGCCAAATTATTTATTTCTAATATAGTAAAATCTTAACATACTGCAATTTATATAAGCCAGCCATAGCTACATGATTATTTTTACACAAACTTAATTCCTAAGATAGAACTTGAAAATGAACACAGCATTGGCTAAATTGCATCAGCCCAAATAAAAACTGAGCAATAACTAAATAATAAATTTGTAAAATCTATCATCTTAAAAAGGATTAACTTTTTGAATAATTACTCATGTAATTCATGCATATTATTTAACCCTTTCAGTGCTGAGTTTCAGATTGCAAAATGTCTGCTTGGGACTAAAAAAAGAAAAATAATCAAACAAACAAAAAGTTCATCTCAAAAAAATTTGCAGCATAACAAAAACAACCCTAATACAAAAATACTTCCTATTTTTAGTTGCAAATTATACCCTGAAAAGCTTCTAAGTTATAAGAAAAAAGCCTTTATCTCTCAACAACATTATGAATTCAGAAGTGTAATGTAGAGTACTGTGTGATAAACAAGTGACATCACATTTTTCCTATGATTGACACAGAGAACAGCCCCTTATCATAAATTATACATGTACAGCTCAGCACTTTGAAGAATAATAAATGTCACCATGTGTATTGCTCTTGCACTGAAAGGGTTAGTGTTATTTTCACAGAAACAATTATAAATTTAAAAATATTACATCAATCAACTGCTTGTCACAACAGTTTAACAGGAGACTGCCAATATTAAAACACTGTTAAGAAGTGAGAAAAATGACCCTTAACGTAAAAACAACACAAGAAACATCTATGCCTTATCAGGAATCTGCTCTTGTCCCTTTACTCTGCAGCCAAGCACACTAACCACTCAGTTGAGAAACAAAAAAAAAGAAGAAACAGCCTAGTAAATGCCTTAAATATAGCTTTATTATTCAGATCTAAAAAGGTGTCATGAAAATAGAACATCATAATGGAATTTCAATACTTTATTATTATTATGAATTTTTGTTTCCTTCTTTCCAGATGTGGAATGGCTACAAATGTAACAAAATGGCTATAACGTATGAAAATTCATAGTTAAAATAAAATTTAATGAAGAACATACAGAAAGGCTTCACATAATCATAACCAATGTCAAACTTATTGATCAGTTTCACAAAAAGAAGTATTCATGATCAATAGCAGAATATCCTGGTAAAATGCTCAATCACCAAGGCAACACCAATAACTTGTTTTTAAACTGTAAAAAAAAAACTCAAAAAGTTATCTCAAAGGATAAATATCTTCAGAAAATCTACACAAAAGATTAAGAAATTTTGGAATTCAAAGTTAATCTGAATTGATCATGATAGTGGAATGATGTGATTATAGTTCTGCCAATAATTTTTAGAGTATATACTTTTATTCATTGATTAATGTATAGTTAATTCATTTCAGTAAGTTCAATAGAAATGAATGCATACTTATGTCAATGAAAATTTCTACTCAATTGATGCAACTCGTCCAAAACGATTTGTGATAATGAAGAGTGTATTATGAAGGGTTGGGTTGGGTTGTTTTACCTCTGAGCGGCACTTTTTTGCACACCATGGGCTAAATGGCCAGGTCACAAGGACCCCAAAGGCTCAGAGAAGGTTGGGGGAGGGGACCCACTGGAACAGCTGTTGGGAGGCAGATGGTAGCCTCCCGTCAAGGCCATCCAGCGTGTTCTTTAACGTGCACAGGGTATGGCTCTCCCGCACACGGGGCCATGGCTTAACGTCCCATCCGACGGACGGCGGCCTTTCCAAGCCCATCGGTGTCCCCTACTGACCGTGGGCAGGGCGGGGAATTTTGCGGAGATAAATCTCAACGCTGACCCAGCTGGGACTCGAACCTGGGAACTACAGGTACCGACTAGGCCACCCCCGCCCCCTGTATTATGAAGAGATTCGTATATCAATCTCTTTTAGGGGTTCTCAATGTGGGGTACGCGGTAAAATTTTTGGGAATACCCATGAGAGCTCAAAAGTCGTTAGAAATATGTTATATATATATATGTTTTATTTTATTCCCATTGTTATATTATAACTATAGTTTTATTTACCTATACAGGGGTACCTATTATTACCATTTACTATACACATAGGTTACCATTTACATATACACATTTCTAGGGGGGGGAGGGTGAAGCAAAAAGGTTGAGAACCACTAATCTATATTATTACTTTTTCATTATAAGTAGTGCAACAGGAAAATATATCTGTAATATGCCAATTTATAGATGTTTCATTGCATACAATTGGTCAATCTATCAATGCAACAATATGATACAGTATCCTAATTTGCAATCGCATCCATGACAAATTTTCAATGAGTAAAAAGGTGAGATATCAAACAATGAATGGCCATATTAGTCAGTGGATTCATCTCTCTAGTATTCTAATGTGAGAGCACTTTAAATCTGTTACCTAAGTTGAATATTTCCAAAAACTTAAAGTAATTACAGAACAAAATATAATTTCAGTATCACTACGTTAGGAACTTTAGAACACGATAAATTAAAAACCATTTTCAAGTTATTAACAACTAAATTTTATGCAATTTATCGTATAGTGTACAGCTTTTGTGATATCTTGAATTTTAAAGAAATGATCAATAAGAGCACACATTTTCTTGCACAGATTGCGAAACAGAATTTTGGAGCTGAAAATAGGCTACTTAAAATTTTATATTTGTTTCCTAATATAACAATAATTTGTCAATATTATACATTGTTTTAGTTAATAGAGCAAATATATCATAAAAATATACCAAAACTGAACGAAATTAAAGTGATACCACCCTAAAATGGCACAACATTCAGTGATAAAGCATCACAGAAAAATGTTTTGTAGATGAAAAACACTTGAAATAATTAGATGAAATAAAATATGGTTTTATTCTGAATTGGAATCCATCCTACTCAGAGCAAAACCAAACTTTTTTCATCTAATTATTTTAAGTGTCACAACATTACTGAGCAGCTCATATATACAATTCATGCATAGTATAGGTTTGGGTTTATAAAATCATAATCCCTATTTCAATTAGCAATAAATGAATGGTGTCATGCACTTTGCAAGAATTACTGTAAGAGTTAAAAGTTTACACAAGATATATACACAGTCATATCAGAATAATATGACCACCCCCCATTCCCATTATTAGGAAGGTGGTCGTATTATTTTGATATGACTGTGTATATTAGCCAATTAACATAGCACCACACCACAAATTACACCAGAACAAATGTGCACAAGTTAAAAAGCAACAAATTCATTAATGTTTCACAACCATCATTAGATGTCATACAACAGACAACTGCAATATGTGGCAAAATTTTATTTTCTATAATAATACTAATTTGATGTATGTTTCAATACTGTTGTGCCACAAGAGAATGGATGACAAAGAATTTTTTTATGGAGTTTACCAGTGTAAATTTTACATTTATTAAATATTACTGAGAGAAACATTATGTGATACATCTCTTCTAAATCATTTATGGTTAATTTGTTTTTAATTAAAATTTCCACAATTTGCCTAAAATTCTTAATTGAAATAAATGAAATTAATGCATAATAAACATTATTGAATGGATAAATAATACATTTACTAAGCAACAAAGATTAGCATATTTATGACCTACATCTCCACAACATGCAAGATGTCTGCACAAATGTCTTAATGAGGAAACATACCCAAATGTGTAACAAATACAGAAACATTTACAAAAGGATAGTCTTTCTAACATTTATACACAGACATATAATACTATTTATTGTAACAAACAAGGAATGTAATTTATTTAATAACATATATTAAATACTTAACACAATTTTTTTGGCTTTTATGATTCATATTTACATTTTTCTTAATCATATATGCATTACTTGAATTAGATATGTTTAAACAGTATTGCAGAATTGGTGTGAAAACTAATATTTTGTTTGAACAGTAACACAAGCTACATATATGAATTTGAAATTCTCTATAAAAATTGCCTAGATACTAATAAACCATTAATATTTAACTTCTATACAGAAACAAATTAAGCTTTCAAGAACAAAATATGTTAAACAGAACAAAAACTAGAATTACAGAAGGGATGAACTCAGCTGCATTAGAATGGCTTTGATCTTTGTGAAGTATAACCTGAATAGAAAATCATATTAATTTTAACCATGTTAAAAAAACTAATTCTAATAATTCACTAAATTTACATTAACAAAAGTTTCACTGATCAATCTCTATTTCATATGCGGAATTACTAATAGTCAATAAGGATAAGGTCTGCATTAATTAGCAGATAAAAGAGCATCTTACTTGATTACAAGGATACACAATTAACCATGTTTGTCTTGTTAACTATGCAGCCTTAATTTTAGAATGGTCCTTAAATTCTTATGAAAAATAATTAACATAATTTAATAACTAAATATAACTTAAAAAAAAAACAACAACAACAAACTATATATGTTTATGTATGTGCAAAACATAATCACAAGTTCTTTAATATTTTCTATGTTTAGCAAAAGTTAACTATGCAATTGTAGAGAAATAAAGATTTTAGTGTTGTATTAACTAGACCTTCTTGCTCAATAATTTTAAAATAAAAATCGCAATGTATGTGAAATAATGTTGCAAGTTAAACTTCCAAAAGAAAGTGACATTTAAAAATGCTTATTTGGAAACTAATTGAGTTTTATACAAAGATAAACTTGGAATTTCAGGTCATCTTTTGTGAGCAAAAACATTACAAATTAAAGCTTCGAAGGAAATTTACATTTAAAAATATAATTTTTGGGTAAAACTTGTAAAGTTTTAATCATTGAGTTTTATTTGAATCTAAATTTTTAAAATTTAAATTTCTTTTGAAATTAGGCTTGTAACATTATTGCTTACACACTGAGAACTTTAAATTAAAATGTTTTTAATATCCTATTGTTGATGGCCATTGAAACATAATAAATTCAATACCTTTCCAAGGAATTGATTTTATTGCAAATAAAACTAAAACATTTCCTTTTAATGCAATGATTTAGTAATATGTTCAGTTGACATCAATTGGTTCAAATATGTGTCTGACATATCGTGGATTGATATAAGGATATATCGAAGCTGAAGATGTAAGAATATTCAAATAACTGCTAAATTTATCATTTTAGAATGCATTAAACTGAAGGATGAATGAGCTTTATGATTATTGCAAAAAAAAATTACAAAAATAATAAAGAATCAGAGCAAAATAAGTCAAATCTCTTTTAAGGTATCCATTTGTCAAATATGAACCTGTCATTGCATATAAGATGGTGATGTCATTGGTATGGTAATATCTAGTATTTGTTATGCTTATGAAACATAAATTGTACAAACAATTTTGGAATAGACTATTGAATGCTATTATAAGGGAAGAAATTTTCTTTCCTTTCAGTTTATATACCAACCAATATTACCAAAGGGATAATAATAATTATTACAATACTGATACAAAAAAAAGTTTAGAAATGCAAGAGACTCTTAAGAATTGTAATACACAAACTCAGCATTGGGCCTGATTTTTCAAGCTAGTCTTGCCATAAATCACAAAGAGAAAGCTTGTCAAGGAGCTGAGACTTCAGCAGAAAGAAACATATGAGATTGAATCCATAAATATTGTTGATAAAATGATACAATTTTACACTGGACACAACAGTTGCTCAATCATTATTATTACAATATATATTACCATAAACAAAAGGACTGAGCTTTCTTTCACTGCCTACTAAATTTCAGTGTATGAAATTTTATAACATAGCTGCAGCATTTGTCTTCATCAACAATTTGACTGTTATTTAAAAATAAATTCTTTCTTTTCAGCAGCTGAAAGATATTGAGCAGCTGAGATTTGCTATGAGTACCATCTGGAGCAAAAACAATCAGCCTCCTAAAATTAGCAAAAACTGAAGTTTGATTACTAGTTGATCACAAGTTTGTAAAAAATATTCGTGGTAGGAGGTACCTGTAGAAAGGTTTTTAAATGATAGCTGAAAAGATACTAAATGTGGTCTTACAGAATCCAAAATTAGTACATAAAGTATATAATATATCCTACATTTTTCAGAATGAAAATCCCTGATGGCATAGAGAAGAAATACGTAGTTTTACAAGCAAACATTAGTAAATTTCAAAATGTAGTGAACATAACTATGAGTGCCATTATAAATATGGTTTACGTAGATGCCTGAAAGGGTTTAAAAAACTGTATTGGCCTGGCAATACATTTTCAGCAAATTTAAAATTTTAATTCAATCGTGGTTGCCAAGATTTTTTATTGACGAGTTATCCTAGTTTCTCCCTATTTTATTTTTAAAGAAAAGAGAACAGAACTTTTTTATATATTAAAATATTTTAAATAAACAAAGTCCAACACTCATGAATTGTATAGCCTGATGAAATAAAGTTCTTCTCATTATTAGCATAGGCAACTGGATGTTTAAAATTGCTGAAAAGCTTGCTCTTGGCTCATTCTCCCCCTTTGAAATACTAAGATGGTAAAAATTTTTTGAAGAGTAACTTTTAATAATTTTGTGTGTTTAAGTAACTTAGTATTGTATTATATGTAATTATATACTTCACCAGCATTAAATAAAAAATGCTGAATTTATTTTTTTTCATCACCATTATTTTTAATTTTGGGCTTCACCCAATGTTTTGCTTGGGTCCTCTGTGAAAATATTTTCTTATTATGTGCTCATTTCAATCTATATGAAGATATGTGCAGCTGAGTCAACAAACCTAGTCATTAGCAGTTTGATTATAACAAAACTATGGACTGTTACTAATAAATAAAAACAGCAAAACTTTAGTCAATAACCACTATATATTAGCCAAATTCTCTATATTCCTGTATTATAGTTTAAGTAACTTATGATTGCAAAAAGTATAGAGGATAAAAAACAAACTGTTTGGTTAGATAAATAAGCCATGTTAAAAGCTGGTAACTCAAAACAATCAACCAAAACTCAGACAAATAAGCAATATAAAAGCTGGTAACATGAAAGAAAAGCATCAAGTATTTTACATAATGAAGTTTTAATAGAAATTAAAATTATAATAAATAGCAAAGGATCAAAAATGCAAAATATTCTAGTCCACAGGTTAGGCAAGGTTAGGTAAATTTTAGGCATGTGAAAACCTCTAAGCCTATTGCACATTGAAAATATTTTTTGTCAGCAACAATAGTAGAGTCAAAATGAGCAGTGTGTTATTATATTCAAATAGTAAAATATAGCAAACATTTACTATTTACCAATTTTTAGATCAGGCCCAGACCTAAATAAAGAGAAGAGGGTAGCAGCAAGGAATGCAATCCAGCCAGAAAATGGTAAAAGGGGAGGCCAAGAGACTGGATTCCATTGCAATGTAACATTTTCCCCTTTGTTTCAAAGCTTTTAAAAAAATTCCACAAAATTTGTTTTAATAAATTTCTGCCTCCATTAATCTTACTAGCATTCTCAAAGGGGAGGGTGGATCCAGTCATCTTGCCTCCCCTCCCCCTCAAGATCTAGCTCTATTTTTCAGGTTATAAGTAAAAATATGGATAAATCTACATTTTATAATCTTCAGGGCATAATGTGGTTTCATTAATTTTTTTTGTCTTTTATAGACAGATTTATAGCCATTCTAGTGGTACAACTGTGATAATATAGCAAATTTAACCTTTACATTTATTTGAATATCTAGCACATCAATTAATCAAACAACTAAAAATTTTAACCTTGCTAAAAGTGAAACCCAAATAGGGTGCAGCAAACCTCTTATTATATTTCACCTACTATGAAAGATATTTTGATAATGTAAATTTAGACACAAATTAAAAGTGAGCTGTTCTCAGAATACAAGAGGAGAGGTAGTTCTATGTGATGAAATAATATGAATATGACTAGAAGGTACATGAATGAAAAGTAATACAAATGCATATAATCACTTCAAAAGAATATCTTCTTGCAGTCATCTACTTGAACCTTTTATGAAAAATAGTTTTAGTAAATTATCAGAAAATATATCTACATTTAATTTAATTACATTAACCTTGATGCAACCTAGGTATATTATATATCAACAAAGAAAGCAAGCATTACAAATTCTGATTTTTATTCTTATAATCCCAAAAATTTATTAGTGTTTGGAATAACTCTGAACTCAAAGCTAAGCAAAAACTTGTACCAAATAACAAAGCATTTTATATGTACCTACATATACAAGCATTTCAAGATTAAATTTAATTACTATTTTGTACATATTAACCCTCCTGGCTTTACAATGTTATCCATCTGTTTATCTTATAAATATGATGGGAAGCTGTAAGCAGTGGTTGTGTGGCTTTGCTGTCACATCAGTAACACAATGGGACAAAACGGGTGTGATGGAGAGAACATGTTTAGCCACCTGGAGGGTTAAGTTATTCTTATATGACATAACTTACCTTTCTATCCTAGTGCAAAATGTAAGCTTTTTACATGAAGTTTACTTTCCTACATATGCATGACAGTCCAACAGCATTTTTCAGCTAACTCAAAATTAATTGTTGCAATTTTCTAACATTAATGACCAGAGAAATTTTTTTTTTCAGCATTCTCAGCATATTTTGATAACCCATTAAAAAGGGTACTAAAGTTCTGGAATAATGGAAATTTCTAAAACTAGTGTTTTATATATATATATACACACACACATAGGTACAATATTTGGTAAAACTTTGAAAATTAAGGTATTCTACCAAAAAAGTTAAACATGTGAATAAACATTAAGCACAACCCTCAGATTTGGCAAAGTTTCTACGTTTGCGCCAGAAGTCATTCCCATGGTGCCACTGACCAGCAATAAGATTTTGAACAATAGCCCTTGTTCTTCCTGGCCAGATCGGATGAGGTTCTTTGCTGTATTCTTCAGCTAGCAGGTAAGCAGCTTCTATCACAGTTATATTTTTCTCAGCAGCTTCTTTTAGCACCCTTTGTGTTAGCACATATATCTGTAAAATAAATTAATTCTGGGAAAAAAAAACTTTGCAATAAATAGAAACAATTTTGATATCACACAATGTCTTTTTTTATTCCACTATTTGACTGTTTTTTCATATTTTATGCTAGAATTCTATTTTAAAACTTAATATTTTGTATGAAAGTGTTACATAGAATAGAAAATGCTGTAAAAATATTGAAAATGAGTCAATCTGAAACTTTTCACTTATATTTTCAAAATATCAAAAACAATTACTGAATAGGGAAATAAAGAATGGGAAACTAGAAATCATCTTAAGTGAGAGAAAAATGTTCATTTTTGTAAATGGCTACTCTTCTTTGTAAATGAAAAGCATTTAAATATTATATGGGGGTTGTTCGAAAAGTAATGGAAACCCTGCTGCCAAATGCATTGTGCACTCCCAATGCACTTGTTTGTGCATCCTACACCACACAGAACCTGTTCCAGAGGTAAGCTATCATTTGCACAATTCCATGGTGGTACAAGAGTGGACAAAATGAAGTCCCAGCAGTATCAAATTACTGCCAGAATGCCCTAAACAAATGCTCACAAAGCTGGAACACAGTTGGATTAAAATCAAGGTAGCACATGGTCGTAAAGCAAGAATTGTTGGTGTGGACTGAGGAAAGCGTGCATTACCCTATCGCAGAGTTATACAATGAGTGGAGTCCTTTTGTCAGGGTCGGAACACTGTTGATGATGATCACTGTGCAGGGTGTTCTGCAATTCTTCAGGAAAAGGTTAATCTCATAAAGTTATTGCTGGATGTTGAAAAGCTTTGGACAATGTGCCAATTGGCAAATGAAGTTGGACTCAGTAATTTCCATCATTCAGCACATTCTGAAGGACATCCTGGGTATGCAAGAAATTGTACCACAGTGAGTCCCACACCATCCCACAGAGGTTCAAAAGTGGCACAGGTATGCTGTTGAACACCTCCACCTAGAACAGTATCACAAAGAGGGTGATGCATATCTTTGTTGTGTTTTTACCATCAACAAAACATGGGCACCAGTCCAACAAAGGTGCCATCCAGGGTCTCCATGTGTAAAAAAATTGTGGGAAGAATCCAGCAATGTGAAAGTGCTGCTGATTGTTGCTTACATGTTCTGAGGCACTGCATGCTGTTCTCCTCCACTATGCAATGTCTCAGGGCTAAACTCTGAATGTGGAGTACTACCAAGTTACTTGTGCATCATCTGTGTTTGATAGTATGATGAAAGTGTTAATACTTCATCACAAGGGTACACCACTGCTCATTCACAACAATACCCATTGTCATGTTGCCAAAGCTGTGAAGGAGTTTTTAGCAAGGTGGCAATAAGAAACCTTGGAACATCCACCATATTACTCAGACATAAATTCTTGTGACTTTGACCTGTTCCCTAAGGTGAAGGAATCACTCTGAGGACAATGGTTTCAGTCTGACTGCAGTATTATGAACCACAGAGATCCATCATAGTGATCAACAGAAACAGATCTTCAGATGGCATTCACCAGTTCCCACAGATTTGGAATAAAATTGTTAACCTAGCCAGGGTCCACATGCACTCAAAGAAGTGGCTCTTGACTATTTTTGGCTCCACATTAATTCTGAAAATTTTTTAATGGTTTTCATTAGAAAAAAAAAGCAATAAAGAAGGTTAGCAGACAGTAGTTTGAAAGCACTGATGCAATTCAAATGCTCTGAATACACTCCAAATTTGATCAGGCTGAGAAGACTCAAGCTCAAAAGTCATCTTGATGAATGGCAGATTTTTTAATAATTCTTTTCAATAGTTTTATTGTACACATTTTAAGAAACCTACTACAAAATTATAGGTTAAGGTTTTATTTTCGTTAATAAAATAATATTGTTTCTTTTTTTTTTCTATTATGGTTCTTGGTCGAATAAAGATTATAATTTGCAGCTCTCAAAATTTGTTGGTTTACAGTTGCTCAAAAAAAATCCAGATTGTTTTTGAGCAACTGTACCTTTTATTTTGCTGTTTTGGCTCTTGACCTGAAAAAGGTTCCTGACCCAGCAGGTGACACTGAGGTTGTGGAAAAAAATGTTCAGTAAGTATCACATGTTATCATTACTTTTGAACAAGCCTTGTACTCAACATTATAAGCATTAAAATGCTTCTAAGAATATTGCATATATATATAATCACTGAAAAACACTTACTGAATGTTCCCATTTCTGATCAAAATGCCTTTCAATTATAGGATCATTATACAGTCTTCCATAGTTTTCATAAACAGAATTCACCAAAGCCTGGTAGAAATGAGATTTAAAAAAATATTAATAAAATTAAGTGAAACATATCAACTAGAAATCTTACTAAGCTCTTTTATAAGAGTTCATATGGTAATTACTATTAGTACTTATAAAATGCTAGTTGTAATATGGAATTGATATTTCTCCTTAAAATTAAAAAATATATAATTTACAAATTAAAGAAACACAAAACAATTTTCCAATATGCATCCTAAAAGGTAGAAAATAAAACTGCAGCACATTTGTGGTGCAACCAGTCAATGAGTTTGTATTCACTTTAAAGGAAGTTAGGGTGTCAGCAATTTTGTTGAGTGGATAAATCGGTGCCATATTTTCCTTTGAAGTGAATATGAATTCAATGACTGATTTCACAATCAATATACTTTAGTTTTATTTTCTATGTTTTAGGGCACATGGAGAAAGATAGATTTTTTTTAATTTCATAATTTATATTTTTAATTTTGTCACCAAAAATATCTATCTTTAGAAATGTTCATTTGACATATGAATCATAATCATCGACCACATTTCACCCCCCCCCCCCTTTATTTTGAGGTGAAGAGGGATTTTGATTTGAGGCAGCCCATAACACTGTAGACATTACAAACTTTAATTTGAGATAAAACTCATTAAGGTTGACCCCAATGAAATTTCCATCCCCTTTTGGGTGAAAGAATGATGGAGGGCAAAATTTGAAGTAGCTTACCCATTTTCTGGCTAACTGTGTAGAGTTTTTAATAATGCTCTAAAAAGTAGCTTTATCACAAGAGGAAGAGCCTAACTATATCAAGCAGTCTCCTAACCACAGACATAGATTGTCAGATGTGGGAAATGGGTCTTTGCTCTAATCATCATGATAGTAGGAACCAGTTTAATAAGTACTTTTTGCAGGTCCAGTTTAATAAGTACCTTTAAAGATGTGAAAAAACTATAATAGCTGGTGCAATTGAAATCAATGTAATTCTAGATAAACAATGTTTGAATACCACCTTGTCTTAGGACATTTTTCAAAAATTATGACAGGAGACAACAGAAAAATGAGAAAATACAACAATCTGAATTGGGAAAACCAAACTCAAAACTCAAAGAGAGTCCAAATACTATTAATGAGTGAATTTTATGAAAATCACCAACAACGATAATGAAATTAAGTCTAGAAAAAAAAAAAGGATTTCTTAACTTTTTATGAGTTAGCGAAGTTTTAGACAGTGGGATTAGTTAATTGTTAAATAACTAACAATATCTGTGATTTTACTTTGCATTTTTTTTTTTAATTTTGGTAAAGTTATCTTTCATTTTCTTAATTTATCAAGCACATAAAACTTTCTTTTACACTTTGCTACAATTACAAAGTGAAATTGCAAATAAACCATTGATAACACTTAGTTTTTTCGTTTGGATTTACTTTATACCTTCAATATCAATCTATGCTAGAACATTGCAATAATTCCATTCTTATAAAACTGCTCAACAGTTGCTCATTTTGAATAATGAGATCCACTGCTCATATAAACAGAATGCTTGAACTTAAATTTTCATTTAGAAAATAATGTCTAAATCCCTAAAAATATATTTTTAACTTTTTATTACTATCTGAGACCTTTTAAAAGTAAACTTAAATTTTAAACAACATTTTTTAATAGTTCTGCTCACACAGACATTATGATCAATATCTACTGTTACTAAACTGTGGACTTTGACAAAATAATACACAAATTTGGAGTCAGGAATGATTTTATGTGGTTTTGAGTTTACATGAATATATATTAAAAATACACTGGCAATGAAATTTAAAGTGCACATGGAAACAAAAGAAAAGTAACTGATATGGAAATAGAAAAGAACTAAGATGCATATATCATATTAGTTAAATTCCAAAGATTACTTTTTACACACTGTAAGTGCCATACTAGTTATAAAGTATTAGTAAAAACACTTGACTCATTCACAACTATTGGGCTTTCCAACAGGTTTTTATCCATGCGATGAAATTCAACAGTGATTTGTTATACCTGTCATATCTTTTTGGTATGGTGCTTTTTGGTTTTGTGTGCTACTTGGCTCACCTGCTCGTGGTTCTCTCTACAATGGACTGTAGTAGGCATATTCTGGTTTGGAAATGGGATAATGGGAAATCTATCTAATGTAAAGAGATATATCATGGCGAAAGAATTTCAATTATATGGATGCACAGATCTCCATGCATATATAGAATTTCTGGCTAGCATTGAATAAAGTAATTTAATTTCAGAATCATACGCAATGCTGGTGCAACTGGTGCTTTCTTCTCATGGGTGCTAATTGATACTAAGTGAGAGTTGGTCTCATATCTGGAGGCACAGATATCAAGTTGAACTAGCCTCAATCCAATAGAACATGTTTTGGATGCCTTATGGAATTGTTTAGTCACCCTCCAACACTCCAGTAGATTTGGGAACACTTTTCAAACAATAAATATTGTTATCTACTTAACAGAGAGAATTTCATTAAAAGTATGCCATGATGCCTAAAGCCCACCTAGCTGTCAGATTGATTTCTACATGCCCATGAATAACCATTTTTACATTCAAATACTGCAACTCTTTTTTGGAGTTTGTCTACAAATGCTTTTTTTTTTTGTCAATGAAGATCAATATTGTATTTTGGAATTCACATCAATTTTCTTACACCACTTTCAATAACTTAAAACACAGTAAAATTTCACCAGTTACACTTTAAATTTGAAAACCAGTTTGATTTCTTACATTATGAAGCTGGAAAAAACTAAGTGGAATTCTTTTATAAATGATGCATTCTCACCATACGGTTTGGCAAATATTCCAACACATAAGTAATGCCTTTCTCTTCCAAAAGTTTACAACTATCTTCTTTTGTCAGTTGTGCATTTGCAGATCCACAAATTATTTTAGCTCTGATTCCTGGAATTGTACTTGGTGTCAAAATCTAAAAATATAAAGAAATAATAAAAAAATATAAACATTAGTAAAGTTTCTTAATAATTAAAAATGTTGATAATATTTTAGGGGAACTACTTTTTTTTCAGTTAATTTTTTGCAAATTTTTTTTATTTTAGTTAGTGCTTACAATAGAATAAGTGATTTTGACAACAGTTTCTTCTGCATATTTATAAAAAGATAATGAATCAATTTTAAAATACAAAAAAAAAATTCAATTGAAAACTGCAAAAGTAAAAAAAGCTGTTTTTACTCAAAAAGGAAAAAAAAATGTAAATTTTTAATGCAAGTTCCATTACATTCAAGATACTTTCTCCACCAATTAACTGACTGGATTCCTCGAGAAAAGGTTTGTGATTAGAAGTGAACCATTCATGCAAACTATTTTTGCCATTCATCCGATGAGAAGTGATGTCCTTTTAGTGCATCTTTCAATTGCAAAAAAAAAGTGATAACACTTTTTTTTGCCAGTCAGCACTCTGGTGAATGTGATGGGTGAGGCAACCTTAAACTTCATCTTCTGTATCTTATTGTAGAATGTATGGTAATGTGTGAGGGTGACACACACTCAGATATAACAAACCACCATGTTCCTTCTAAATTGCTGGTTTTAGATGATTCAGAAGCATATTGCACTTGTCATGGTTTTTCATTTCTCCAATTAGTGTTTCATATAATTACCCTTTTATATCAGCATACATTAACACTTCTCTGACTGATACCTGGATGTAGACTTTCTTCAGTTGAGGTGTTTGTGTGGCACCATTCTGAACTTGCACATTTGCTTTGTGGAAAGAAATAGTGCACCCAGGAACCATCACCATTTACCATTAATTCTAAGAAGGCACCTTCTACACATTCATACCATTCAAGAAGTGCAGAACATGCAACAACCTGTCATTTCTTTCAGTTCATGTTAAATACTGAGGAATTCAACAAGCATACCTTTTAAAACTGCAACTCCTCATTACTTAATTATATTATACACTGAGCAAACACTAATACTCAACAACACAGCAATTTCTTTAATATAATGCAATAAGTTTCTTGCTTGAACTCCCCCACTACCATTATGTTTGGTGGTATCATGACATGATGAGATTGCCTGGGTATGGAACATCTTCAACACATGTGATACTATTCTTGAATTTACCTACCCACTTGCTATTGACTCATGCATTGTCTATAATAATGAAATTTTCAGCTGGCTTTGTTCCTTCAGCATTCAGCAATCAAATTACATATTGTGTATCTATCTTGGTACAAGATTGTAAGGGTGCTGCCATCTTTAAGACTGAATGTTTACAAATAACAGTAGTAGCTAGAGACACATGCATTCAGTATTGCCAACAGACTTTAATCAATAATGTGATTTAAGATTATCGTTATTTTTTGCATTTTATGCATTTTGTGATGGTTTTGCTGTTTTCATTTGATTGAGCTTTGTAAATATAAAAATATTCCAATGTTATCAGAAAATACAATTGCTGGACGGCAAAAAAAAAATATTAAAATGCATGTTAAGTGAGAACAGCAACTTGACTTCCTTTTGAATATGATAAAAATTGATGGATTTGATACACAAGCATTTAATCTATATACTTATATTCATATGTTTACAATATGTCTGATAATATCTTATACAAAATTCTCAAACAATCAAGGACCTTTAATCAGATGCAGTCAGAGCAATTGAGCACATGCCTTTATAACAGCAAAGTTAACTATTTTAGCTGATTCTAATATTTTACTTTCTTACACTAATACTAATTAAGGGAATGAGCACAATTTGGCATCAATATATTGACCATTAATAACATGCTTGAAGGTATCTGTAAGGGCAAGGGAACATTGCCATATGTGCCCACATCTGGAAATATATACAATGGAGATGCCAGCCTCTGTGGGAATTTGACTGCAGACACTCATGCTTAGTTTAATGGCATACATATCTTAAAACGCATTTTAAATGAATATTTCAAAAAGCTATAGAAATGCCTTTAGAGCAAGATATTTAAGGTCTACCAATTCTATATGCTTATATGTATTTAATTTCCATACAGCAAACTAAATTTAGGAATAAATTAAAAAAGGCACTTTTTATACTATTGAGAAGGTACAAATCACTTCAATAGTAAAAAATATATATATACATTTTTAAGTGCATTATAAGCACTCAGCATTATTGTATCAAAGAAAATATGTTTGTCTAATGGATGAGTTGTTCAATCTTGCCTAAAATTTGGAAAACCAAAGAATATTCTCTATTATGATCATAAGCCATTTCAAAATTGTTAGAAAGTAAAACCACAACATCTCCATTGAAGTAATTTTCCCCCATTGTCCTCCCCTCTTGGCTAAGCATAGAGCAGGGTGCATGACAACAACAACAGAACAAATTCGGCTCTCCTCCCAATCAATGACTCTGAGCGGGCAACCTTTGCTGAATCCATATCTTATCTTCCTGTCCAGTGTGAATCAGTTCACAAATTACTCAGACCCCCAAAAAAATCAATATTATCTTCAGCCCAGCTCCAAATCTGAAGAAAATTATTAAAAGGGACAGAGACAAATTTAGCCTCCTTCAAAAAATGGGCATATACAGTTTTCCTCTATATTTGCTGAATAATTTCGTTATTTATTGTATCTGAAAATTTCTCTATAGGAGAAATTCACAGAACATCAAACAGATGTCAGCCAAAACAAACTAATGATTGCTACTGCTGAGCTGACAATACAACACACAGCTACCATAGACTGGGAGCATACCACACTGCCAGCATGTGCATCCATTTACTACCAAACCATTGTCTGCAATGGAATGACTTTATCCATCTCCAACTGAGACACTGGAACCATTTTTCATGACATGTGGAAAGAAGTTCTTTTGTCAGCCCTAATGTCACCACATAGTGCCACTTCACTGAAGAGGAAGGCTGTGCTTGCTCTGAAAAGCTTCTGAATTTGCCCCTAAAAAACTTTTTATATAAAAATAGTTTGAAGGATAAAACTTCAAAATTTCATTTCTCAATGACAGAGAACTTTCAGTTATTTTAAACACCATAAACATATCTAGGAAACTAATCAATATGTATATGAGTAAAAAATTTCTTCAAATATATGGGAAATATTAAAAAACTTACATGACCAACTGCACATGGTGCAAAGATATCACAATCATAATTCAGAATATTTAAGTCCCCTATTGGTACTTTGTCCACTTTTAATCTTCCTCTTGACTAAGGAAATATAAAAGTTTATATATATATAGTAAATATGTAAACACAAGTTATGGCAAATGAAAAAAATATTACTTTATCAACAATAGCATGAAGATAAAAATTTAATTTCCTAAAAATTCAGCAGAGTTGTTTACATAAATTTTGTTATGTTGTGTCATGTGTATTTTGTGATTTTTAACTCTACTACAATCTATTTGGTAATCTGAGCTACTTATTGATGTTAAACTCCCTTAGGTAATTTCTGAAATCACACAATACATGGTGTTTCAAAACTCTCTGTACAAATTTCAATGGGAGATAGGGAACACCAAGACAAACCTTTTTTTGTCTATGAATGTATATCTGCTGATGTAATCCTTTGGTGCTAGAGAACGTTGACAGAAATATCAGTGGAGCTGGTACATAAATGAATGGAAACAAGTGTGAACAACATGTTCATTTACAGGTGACCAAAGTTGCGACCAGCAACAACATAGCATGCATGACAGGGATTGCTGTACATGTTGAGATTCTTGGAATTTCGCAAACAGCTGCAACAGCGACAGGATTCTTGCAACAAAGTCTTCATCTCAGTCAATGGGAGTCTCGTACATGAGGTTCTTAATGTGTCCCCAGAGGAAGAAATCAATACATGTTAACTCGGGCAATCTTGGTGGCCAAGCAATACATCTTCCAGCAGTCCTGGCAATGTTTCTTCAAGAAATACCCAGTAAATCTGTCTGTTGAGTAAGGGAGACAGCAAGTATGGCCCAATCAAAATGTCATGGACAATACCCACTCAAACATTGACAGCAAACCATTGTTGATGACCATGCGCCATTGTGGCATGCGGATTTTTGTGTATCCAAATGTGAGAACTGTACACATTAAACACACCCTCACGTGTGAAAGAGGCCTCATCTGTGAAGAGCAAATGATCTGGAAAATCAGGCTGCACTGCAGTCTGCTGCAGAAACCAGTGCAAGAATTCCCACATGAAGAGAGTAATCCTGAGGTTGCAATGTCTGGACTCTGATGATGAAATGGATGTAATTGCTGCTCATGCAACACTCGCCACATGAAGGCATGGTTCATACCAAGGCTACATGCAACAGCTTGTATGTGGTTTGTCCTCAATGTGACATAAGATCTCTTTTTCCATGTCAGGAGCGCACATGGTTCTCTTCTGACCACTGCCATGCATGTTAGCATGGAATGTTCCAGTTTCTTGCATTTGCCGGTACAAATGTGAAAATGTTTGGTGGTTTGCACACATCTGTTTGGGAAGTGCCTTTGGTACAACCTCAAAGCAGCTCTTCCATTTCCATTGGCAGCCCCATACACTAGATGCATGTCAGCCATCTCAGTAGTTGTGAAATACTCCATGTTACACACGTGTCTGATTTACGAATGCTGACGGCAAACACAAGTCCATTCTCCATTCCCACTTCGCCCCTCTAGCCAATTGCAGCGCAACCAAACAGCACCCTCTAGCACTGAAGGGTTATATCTGAAATTGGTGTACTGTTTTCAGATTATTAGCATATGAATTGTCTACACAAAATAATCACAAGGATTAGAATATGGTAGCTATCAGAGATAAAATATTGGATGGTCAAATTTTCAGTGAAATAATAATTAATGATGACAAATGCATAAATTTTGTATGATATGCATTTACTAATAAGGAAATTAAAAAATATATATTGCTTTTTACAAGGTAGGCCATAACAAAATTTATTCTGGCAGCAGTAAGAAATTTCTTCAAAACAGGTTTTCAAAATTTTCAGCACACCATTTTGCTGATCAACAAAATCTCCTATGTCACATAACCATTACTTCTAATATAATCATTCAAATCTTCAAGAGTAAACATATATTAAAAATAAAAATAATCTTTTCTTTAAAGTCCCTGTATAAAAACCCAATGTGATATTTTAATTTTAGAAGTCCTTGCTACCATGACTACATTCCAAAATGATTATTTATCAGTCCTTTTATATTAAGTTATTTTAAACTTATTTCCCTGTAATTTTAATATTAAGTTTGTATTAAGTTTGAAATAAAATATTAATATGCCTACATTTAATTTCAAGTTAGTAGATATTAAAAAACATTAACTATTATTACTCTTTTATATGCTGTTAAGTTTTTAAAATTTTACTAAAATTAATTTCCTTACAGGTATATATATATAATGGCAAATTAAAATGAACAATAACAACAAAATTCTAACCCCACATTACCTTGGGAACTAACATGTCATATAGGTCATCAACTCGCTTTTGACTAGTATCAGTCACATAAACATGAGACACTCCTCCCTCAAGCAAACCAGAGACAACCTCAAGCCCTGAAACACAAAATATGTTATTAAATTGTGATTCATGCAAGCGATAATAAATATGAATTTTTTTTTTCTTTTGTCCAGAAAAAACTTTGAAATATGTTCAAAATTTACAATATTTATTACAAATTTAACAGGCATGTAATATTTTTATTTCATAGTATTAAACAACTAATTCAATCAGGAATGAGACATCACTTACTAAATGAACTTACTAAGATCAACAAATGCAACACTCCAGCAGGTTTTGACAGAAATTTGAGAGCAAATTAGTTCATGGTATGATGCACACAAACATGGTGCAACTTTTCTGTACCTTAGTAACTGGCAATTAACAACAATATTAGTATACATTACAGTGGAAATACTGTTATTGATACATCATATTGAGAATTAAATCTGGCCACAAGATCAGGCTTATTCCATAGATATCAGATGATATTTATCACCTTGGACATGATTATATTTCAGTTATAAAGGCAAATATGCTTTCACATCACATTTTAATGCATCTATATATGGAGTATTTTTCATGATGACCATTAACATCCATTGCACATGGAGCATATGGTATGATTTAATAAAACTGGAATCCACTGAAAAATCAGACATATATACATATCTAAAAATGTTACAACTACACCATGACAATAGTATGATTCAGATTTTGTCTATCAGGTAGCCCTTGAATAAACAATTTTACTTGTTTATAACTATCACTAGAAAACAAGCTAAATAAAAAATAATCAGTGTAATCCAATTCAATCGTTAAAGGTATTATTCAGGCAAGTACCTAAAGGCATATTTCATTTTTTGCTGAAATATGCCTTTAGGTACTTGTCTGTATAATGCTTTTAGTGATTTGAATTGGATTACACTGATCACTTTTAATATCTCTGAGCACCAAATTCAGATTTCAATTTATATTAATCAATCAATTATTAACCTAAGATTAAATTATTTATTTTATCATTTACAAAGTTGAATTCAAAAACATTTTTAATATATTTTGATTCAATAAAACTTATTTTTTTGGTATAAAACATCCCAGTTCATTTGGAAACTTAAAAAAAAAATAACTGCATTGGGTTGTTTTACCTCTGAGTGCACTTTTTAGGGTTGGGTTTTTTTACCTCTGAGCGGCACTTTTTTTGCACACCATGGGCTAAATGGCCAGGTCACATGGACCCCGAAGGCTCAGAGAAGGTTGGGGGAGGGGACCCACTGGAACAGCTGTTGGGAAACAGATGGTAGCCTCCCGTCAAGGCCATCCAGCGTGTTCTTTAACGTGCACAGGGTATGTCTCTCCTGCACACGGGGCCACGGCTTAACATCCCATCCGACGGATGGCGGCCTTTCCAAGCCCATCGGTGTCCCCTACTGACCGTGGGCAGGGCGGGGAATTTTGTGGAGATAAATCTCAATGCTGACCCAGCTGGGACTTGAACCTGGGAACTACAGATTACGAGCCTGGTGCGCTACCGACTGAGCCACCCCTGCCCTAAAATAACTGCGTGTAACTGTCTCAACTATGTAAGCTACAGAATGTTTTAAATAAATTAATGTAATAACAACAAAACAACTATTGCAAGCAATTCAAATTGTTATTGATGGTTATTCATAACAGAAATCCTTCAATAATAATGCAAAAAGTTTGCAAAATTAATCATAAAGATTGAGTTAAAGAAAAATAGGTCCAGTGTATATAACTAGATTAAGATATTAGAATTAGATGGAAACTTATTCATGATAACATGTAATTTGTTCTTTAACATGTATATGATATTATTCGCTGTCTTTACATAGCTGGGATGGCTGCTTTCAAGCACATTATTGTCTCATTTTGCATTATAGGGGATAGACAAGAGAAAATGTACTGAAAGGTCTATTGAATGTGCTTTTAGTTATATAAAAATGCAAATGTTATTTAATGCTGAAATATTAAAAGGACATATCTTATGATAGTTAGAAAGTTATCCATTTTGAAATGATTAATGTAAAAAAGCTCATGTGCAAACAAGAACACATGTTGATGACAGCTTCTGTTCAATAAAACACAGGATGTTAAAAAATACTCAGATGTTAAGGTAATCCATTTGTGCTGCATTGTAAATTGATTAAAACAACAGGGGAGAAGTCATAACAATCAAAATAAATTGCAACAATGGTTAATCTGAGCATTTTGAAAAACATTCACTAAAGTTGACTTTCTCAAGACAGTATATGCCAAACTATGATAAAATGCCAGTTACACCAACAAGGAAGGAAAAGAAATAGACATTGTACAATATGATGGTTATGAAAAAATTATAAAAAGCATCAAAGTGAAAATAAAAAGGCTTCAAATATAGCAAAATGAATCAATAAATAATTCAAAATGAAAATAAAGCTGAAAAGGACCTAGAAAAAAATTAGAGGGGGCAAGTGATTGGATTGAGCTGGAATCCCTTCTGGTATATAACTTCCCCCCCCCCCCCTGGTTTTAGTGGTTTTTCAAAAATATTCCTAAAAATATGTGTAATATAAATTTTCAAAATATTTTGTCTCCATTACAACTTTTATTATAGTTATTAACATTTTACATGGTAGGAGGGTATGCATGTGTGAGAGAATAATAAAAAAGTGAACAAAAGTTTAAAAAAGAATATGTTAAGGTTTCAAAAATCTAAAATAGATAAATTTTCAAAGCTATATAAGAGAAGGAAAAACATCAATAAAAAGGTAACTAACAGATAGATATAAAATGGAAGAATTTTTTTGAAAAAGTCAAATAATTATTGCAATAATAAAAAGAATGCTTAAATATAAGCAAATAAGAAAATTATGAATTTTTTTATCAGATATTTATCTGACATGCTAATTTCATACAATTCTTTTATGTTTATATTCATTAAAGAATGATATTAACACTATCTGAGCAGATTATCACTATCATTTGGTTTCCTTGCTTTGTGAACAAGTCCACAATATAAATATAAGTAGGCTAAAAGAGGATCCTACTGCTCTCTTTTAACAGAGTGTCCTTGAATGGTATTTTGTCTTAAGGCCTTAAAAAATTTTTTTTATGATCATAGGGATAAAAAAAAAAGAAAAAATTTGGTAATAAAGTAAGAAAAAAAAATGCTGCGATTTAAATTAATTAACTTTTTTTAGATACTGTCATTATCTGAAGCAGTTTTAAAAATTAAAAATATTATTTTTCATCCCGTGGTCAAGTGGTTAGCACGCTTGGCTATTGATCTAAGGGACCTGGGTTCGAGCCCCGGATAAGGCATGGCTGTTTGTGTCGTTTTTCTGCTGAGGTCCTGCCATCCTCTCAGACCTTCTACTCAGGCATATAAACTGACAGGCTCCTGTCAGACCTCTGTGGCAAGCAGCTGCTTGAGGGGGTATTTATTTATTTATTTATAGTTAAATTCTAAATTGGCCGAGTGGTTATTGCGCTTGGCTACTGATCTAAGGGACCTGGGTTCAAGCCCCGGGTACGGCATGGATGTATGTGTCGTTTTTCTGCTGAGGTCCTGCCATCCTCTCAGATCTTCTACTCTGGCATATAAACTGACAGGCTCCTGTCAGACCTCTGTGGCAAGCAGCTGCTTGAGGGGGTATTTATTTATTTATTTATAGTTAAATTCTAAATTGGCTGAGTGGTTATTGCGCTTGGCTACTGATCTAAGGGACCTGGGTTCAAGCCCCGGGTAAGGCATGGATGTATGTGTCATTTTTCTGCTGAGGTCCTGCCATCCTCTCAGATCTTCTACTTTGGCATATAAATTGACAGGCTCCTATCAGACCTCTGTGGCAAGCAGCTGCTTGAGGGGGTATTTATTTATTTTATTTTACTACTCTAGACAGTGATGTAGAATCTATATTAATTGTACTTAGGCAGAGGAACCCCCCAACACCTCCTTAAGACTTGCATAATGTATATTTGCTAAGGAAATCCCTAAAAATCAGAGACTTGATATGTCAAAATCATCCCAGTGGATGTTTTTGGATCACCACTGATTCTAGGTTTATATTAAATTTGAGAAGCATTTACTTCATATCCATTACACATGGCATTAACTATTTTATGCCTTTAACTATTTACATGGTCAAAATTTCCATGATTCAATTTGATTTAAGGTAAACTAAAGTCACTTTGTGTTTCTATATAACTATTACATTCAAATCAATCAAATCAAATTAAATAATAAGTGAATTACCTACTCCACCAGCTCCTTGTACAGCAACCTTCTTTCCCATTAAACTGCCAATATTTAGGAAGTCCAGAGCAGCTTCCATGGCACATAGAACTCCTAAAATTGCATATTATTAAGCTGCTTTAATACTTTTTTGTGACTTAATACTATCACAAATATATAGTAAACCTTACAAAACTGATTTACTGGTAAGTTTAAGATTTCAATAGTTTAACCCTTTGCAGTCCTGGGTCATGCTGGACATGATATTCATCTTCCACCATCTTCTAGGCAAGATTCTTATTCTATAATGAGAGGCTGAATGTCATATTTTAAAGAGAGAAAAAAAAATGCATCATGACAAGTGAAATGTCATTAAAATTTCTGAATCAGAAAAATATTTGAAAGTAAAACATTTCATGAAACATTACAATAATATGGCAAAATATTTGGCATAATTTTGGACATGTATGACAGTTTGATTATGCATATAATGATAGGTCACATTAAGAAGCAATAAACTGCTTTTAAGCTGAATCTTGTGCAAGGAGAATATTGCACTGATTTGCACTTTGTTGTCTGCATATGAAACTGTAGATTGTGCATAAAGTTTTGAACAGTGTTCTTAAATACCAAGAGAAAGAACTGATGTAGAATGAGGTGGATGGATAATGTTTAACAGATCTTTATTAGAACTAACAAAATGCAGCTGTTGATCAGAATAGATGTGCTTGGAAAACTAAATTTATAGTCTGGTTTGACCTCTATGCTTATGGCTGCTTGAGGATTATGTATATATCTAAAACATCATTCTTGATCAAACACATAAAAATTAGAATACCATAGCAGCAGCAGGTCTAATTGAAAGGAAATATTAAAAAATGAGAAGATATTACAGCCATATAATTTTAATCTAAAATGTCATTAAGACATTTTTTTCATCATAGAAACAATGTCAAAATATATTTGCTTAAACTTTAACTTAAAAGTTGAGTGCTGTGTACATAACTCAGAACAATACTATGGTATTTAAAATTGACATACTAAGATAATAATTGCTTTTAATTAGAATGCAAAGGAAACAATATTTTTTTCAGTTTTTTTATCATATTACATTTACTTTCACTGAGTCAATGAGGAAGAATCATGTTTTTAAGCTCACAATGGAATTACAAAGGAACTATTGGCAAAATGTTGAATACTTCAGAATTTTGGGAACCATCTACAATACATAATTTAATCACAAAACTAAAAAGGTAGCTAAAATTCTTGATCAAATATCAATTATATAATATTAAATGTCTCTATATAGATGATAGATGCTATTAGAGTTGTACCAAAGTAATTTAATCATGATTCTGAAACAAAAATGTTCTAAAGAAGAAAGATAATATTGAAATGCAAAAGCACTCACTAATTATCAGTTTAATTCTATTACCCTTATAAGTTTTAATTCAATGTTCATTGCTTGCAAATTTTTATACATATATCTTATATTTACAAGTAACATATATTTAAACATGTTGACTGAGCAATGACAAAATAATTAAGACAAAATTTGGCTCATTTGTAAGAAGTGAAATTTATGCATTTTTAGTATTTAAAAGCTGCTTTTTTTTGTAATTTTTTTTATAAGGTAAGTATATGACTCCAAACCAGTAGTACACAGAGGATGAAGAGAAAATTTGGAGCATAATCATTTTGGGCTTTTACCTCAGAGTAACATTTCTTTTGCGTATAACAGGATAATGGCCAGGCCACAAAGATTCCAAGCACTCAAAGATGGGAAATGGGATCCATTGGACAGCTGTTAGCAGCTGAGCAGGTGGATGCCTTCCATCAGGGTCATCCATTGTGTTATTTAGCACGAAAAGTGTATGGCTCTCCTGCACAAGAGGTCATGTCTTAACATTCCATCTGAAGAATCATGACTTTCCAAGCTCATCAATGACCTCTTTCTTACAAAGGTTACTGAGAGGGTAGAAGAGAAAATTGTAATGCAGGTACATGGGAACTCAAATCTGGGATATGGGTTGGGTTGTTTTACCTCTGAGCGGCACTTTTTTGCACACTATGGACTAAATGGCCAGGTCACATGGACCCCGAAGGCTCAGAGAAGGTTGGGGGAGGGGACCCACTGGAACAGCTGTTGGGAGACAGATGGTAGCCTCCCGTCAAGGCCATCCAGCGTGTTCTTTAACGTGCACAGGGTATGGCTCTCCCACACACGGGGCCACGACTTAACGTCCCATCTGACGGATGGCGGCCTTTCCAAGCTCGCGTGTCCCCTACTGACCATGGGCAGAGCGGGGAATTTTGCGAAGATAAATCTCAACGCTGACCCAGCTGGGACTCGAACCTGGGAACTACAGATTACGAGCCTGGTGCGCTACCTACTGAGCCATCCCTGCCCCTCAAATCTGGGAACATCATGTTATAAACTTGGTATGTTATTCACTGAGCAAACTGTAGCCCCAATGAAGAAGTGATAATTTTAGTTGAGAATAGTTCTACAATTAAATAATATAAATAAAAAATACCCCCCTCAAGCAGCTGCTTGCCACAGAGGTCTGACAGGAGCCTGTCAGTTTATATGCCACAGTAGGAGATCTGAGAGGATGGCAGAACCTCAGCAGAAAAACGACACACACATCCATAGCCTGAATCCGGGGCTCGAACCCAGGTCCCTTAGATCAGTAGCCAAGCGTGCTAACCAATCGGCCACGGGACGGCTCTTCTTTCCTACGGTCGCACGAGGCGACTTCGTCAGACCGCCCGAGGGCGGCTGGGCACGTAGCAACGACGCGCCCATCACTTCTACAATTACTATACCTAAATTTTAACACACTATTTCAAAATGAGACAGAAGTTTTTAGTTGATATCATTATTAAAATAACATATACTTTAATAAACATAAAATGATTATCAAAGTAATTAGTTATGAGACTATGAATTATTTTAACATATATTTTAATTAAAATTTCTTATATTTAGTACATTTTTCTATTATTCACAAGAAATTAATATAATGCAAACTGTTTTCTATCAAAAATATGCATATGATTAAATAGTAAATTACCTTTCCCAAGAAGTGCAGCAGCATTACCAGAACCACCTATGTCCTCTGGCCCACAAATGGCCCATCTGGTACGTGAATGAATATTATATAAATCATATGTATTTATGCCCATGTCCATTCCTGCAACTAAAAATAATAATTGAGTAAAAACTTTATTACAGTGGTTACCTTATATTAAAGTTATTTTAACTATTACAACCAACAGTTTAATAAATTTTCCATCTGAAAATTGATAAATTAACTTTCAGGAGAAAAAGAACTATATGAAATATTACAAATGCTGTATACAAGAAACCAGTACAATGATAAAAGATTAAAAAAGAATAATAGGGTTGGTAAAAATAACTATCCTCCACTATATTTCATAAGCCTAAACTATATGTGGAATCTTATTACATCTGAAAAGCAATTAAATACTGCAAATGTATTAAAAGTTTTTATTCTCAAGTCTGTGTGTTCAACTTTGTTATAATATACACTGGTTTCCATAACTTAAGGAGTATGAAAACCAGAAGTTAGATATATATAAACACTGTGCATAAGAATAACGATTAAAAAATAAAATACTTTTAATTCTCAAAATTATACAGAAACACAGACACATGGCAAATGAGTGAAGGTCTATTGAGATAGTCAAAGAGATTTAATATGGAGTGTGGCCACCTCTTGATGTTATGCAGGCCTCACAGCCTGTCTAATACTGTTGGTAAAACTGCCTAGCAGTGCTTTGAGTAGTAGACTCCACTGTACCTCAACCAAAGCATGTCAAAAAATTCAGCTTTGAATACTAAAAATGCATAAATTTAACTTCTTACAATTGAATAAAATTCTGTCTGAGAGGCTTTCAGGAGTGGGATTCAAGAGAGCAATCCATATCCCAAGAGCATCCCATGCACATTCTATAAGATTCAGGTTGGGAGACCAGGCTGGTCACTCCATACAGTTAATAGTGCTATTCTTTAGATAGCAATCAATAAGGTAGCAATCATGCAGGTAGGCAATATCATTTTGTAGGAGGAAGGAATCACCAGTTGTTCCTACATATGGTCACATGAAGGGGTACAAGATATCATCCCTGTACCTGCGACTGGTGACATAACCTGTTGGAAGTACATAAAGATCTATGTGGCCACCCAAAGCATCTTCCCAAACCATGACATTACCATCACCATAGGTGCCCCATTCATGGATATTTGTGGTCTGATAATGTGCTCCTGGTCCCCTCCACATCAAATGACACCAAAAATCCCAGTGGAGGGCAAATCTAAATCCATCTATGAAAAACGCAGCGTCATTGCTCCTGGTCTGGTCGATATGACATAGGCAACAGTTTTGATGGTTCCTCCTGTGGTGTCAGGAGCACACACACCACTGGGCACCTAGCATAGGCACACTTCATGAAGTCTTCAGTGTACAGTGGTAGTAGACATTGCCATTCCACTCATTGCTGCAAGGTCCAATTGCAGTTGACATCCTGCTCTTCCGAGAGCATAACATCAAATAGTAGTCCTCCCTTGGGGTTGCTCCCATCATTGTCCATACTGAGTCATCTGGATGTGCTCTGCCCTTGTTGGAATAGCTGCCAAATTTATTTCTGGGAAATGTGGGTTCCAATCCCACTCATGGCAAACCCAATTTTTTTCAGCTACATATTTCATGAGTCCCATGTCTACAGGACTTTTCCTGTGATACTTTACTAATGAAGTATTGATTTAATGCTGTGAGCATGAGTGACAAAGTATTATTTCCCTTTTACCAGGAAGCTTGGTTACCTACTTTCCAACATAGAAGGCACCAGGAGAGAATCAACAAATATGCTAGAATTATACCACTGATGGTTTCTAATGGTTATGATGTCTGGCATGTTTCTGTGTTCCACTCATGGCAAAACCAATTTTTTTCAGCTACATATTTCATGAGTCTACGCACCATTGAATGACTTCCATTAACACACCTGGCACTAACTGCTTGACTTTGTCCTGCCTTGATCTGATCTATAGCTGAAATTGCCACCATGCTTCTTTCAATAAATGATGTCTAGTTGTCATACCCATCAAATCTGCTCTCTTGACAACTCCACTTCACAGAACTGGAGAACAGCATTAACACCCCATGTTGAACATTTGACACATTTGCATATACTACTGCCAATGCTATCAATTTACATACCATACCTCAACCCTGCATTGCATTTTACATATGTAGCCTTCAAGCATTTCTTTCATCAGAGTTTTATGGTATTGTGCTTTCCATTCCATTTGTTCCTTAATTTATGGGAACCAGTGTACCTAAACATTGGTATATACTGGTTTTAGTTTAAAAAAAAAAGGCTTTCATAGGAGCAATTAATAATTATGTTTTTTTTTACACAGGCTTAGTTTCCAAATTTTAACTTTTTGATCCTATAGTGATATTTAGTCCAGCAATTTTTTTTTTGTTCCTAATAGCATTAAAGAGCTACACAGAAATCAAACTTTTTTCATTATTTTTTAATACATAATGGGAAAAGGGCATTAATTATGTAATTGAAAAATCACTTCCTGTTTATTAATTATTCAGTTTAAAACTACTGCTAGATAAAAAAAATTCTGACATAACAACCCTTTCAACAATTCAACACAATTTCAACAGCAGCAATTCATAATATATTTTGGAAATCGGGCATAGCACCAAATTATTCAGCATTTAATTTACAAAATCAATGCAAAAGTACTAAATACGTTTGCTATAAAGGTATGCTACAAAACTGTCAGAGTAATATGTCACAAAGTAGAAGTCTTTAATGTAGAATACATATACCAGAAAGTACTTGAAATCTTTTGTAGCAATATATAAAAATATTTAAAAGAGTGTGTTTTTCTGTTTGATGCAGAATTGTTTTTGTCCTCTTTCTTTATAAGATGAGTTAAACTTAATTCAGTTTTTTGCTCAGATTGGCAATCTTGATGAAGTTAGGCTTATGCTTCATATATGTAACTTAAAGGCATACATCAGAACAAACTTAGATATAGAAATAAATTTAAAATGTGGAGGAGGAAGTGTTTCAAGTGAAAGAGGGGGAAGTGATCTAAGTGAAAGGTGTAGGCCAAGTGATCTGAGTGAAAGGGAAAGGGCACGATCATGCTGGAATGCTGTTCTAGTATAAAATGTTTCTCTTTGTTGTAGAGGCCTTAAAAACTACTTCTTGAAAGTATGATATATAATGTGTTTTAAATATTTTTGCCTCTCTTATGTTACTAGCATTTGGGGGGGGGGATTCTTTGCTCCCCCTACAGATCTAATCCTGCATCCAAGTGCATCTTACAAAAAGGTTCAAAGGAGGCATGTTAATGAAAAAGACTACATTCCATTGCCTTAGAGAAGACCTGTGGAGGAAGCAAGCTGCTGAAATTGCCCTCCCACAGGAGGACTGATTACCATGTCAAGGAAGCCCTTTTTATTTCCATATCTAAGACCTTATTCATTTTCAGGAAATGATACAAGTTCATAGTGTTAAGAAAAATTAACATATAGTTTAATGCGGTGCTAAATATAATAACCGCAACAAACTGTAATTGGCTAACTAATGTAGCATAGCTCCAAAAGATCTTTGATAATCTATCAATAGATCAGCCGGCAAAAAATTGATAATACCCTTAGAAAATACACTTTATTGAAAGTCGGATTAGTAAAAATACTGATAGCCCTATACAGTTTGCTTTGTGTAATGCATTCTTTCATTTCCATTTGATACAGTTAGAATAGACATATTCAAAAAGAAAGAAAAAAAATCCACTTTAGTAAAATGTCAGATTATTGAGGGCAAACCTTTATAGAATTAATGAGATTGATTCAAATAGTGACCCCATTGGTTTCCTGTAGTGCAGTTGTTTGATTTTGAATTGTTTCATTCAGAAGAAATATATTTGTTTAGAAATTTGCTATATTCCATGTCAGATTAAAGAGAATTTATATAAATATTGACTATGCTGATTTTTAAATAACTTCATTTTGTAGATTACTGGATAGCACAGACTTATAAAAAGTGTTGGTTTTGCTTTTTTTTTGCTTACAATTAGTGTTAATAATTGCAAATTATGTCTAAACATTTTTTTTTACTTGCCATACCTTCCCAATTGTCACATTCTCCTAGTTGTCATTCACCCAATTATCACATTCTCCCAGTTGTCATTCACCCAATTGTCATAGACTCAGTGGGTCTATGACAACTGGGTGGAAATATGGGGTTGTCATACTACAGCCAATGGAACTATAAAATAATATTTATTTTTTGCTGAGTACACACATATATATATGAATTTTAAACCAAAATCTCCATTATTTAAAAATAGAAGTTTTATGTATTATTTTAAGAATATGTTGGGCTCACTTTTGCTTATATGAGTTCAGAATGTGCCAATCCTGCATACAGGGGGATACTGGAAGGATAAATAAGCATGGCAAAAGGTTTCAGATTTGCTCTTAAGAATGCTAATCAATCATATCTTATGTATTGATATTAAATTTACATCTACAGATTACTTGGCATAAGATCTCCTTTTCTACTGATATATTTGCATATTTTTCACTCTGTAACATTTCAAAATTTAATAGAAATACAATTATTTTTATGGCTATAAAGCACTCAAGTAATACTAACTGTTCAGAAAATATGAAAAATAATTAACAAAGTATTTCAAAAGTTATTAATCATAATTATTACTATAGCAGCCATTCAGTGAAGAAAGAAAATCTCCATAGTCATAAAACAATTTCTGTCTGAATTCTGGTTGAATGTGTTGGCGATTTTTTGGTTCTGGAATAATTCCTTTGCCTCCTCCAACCCTGAAATACAATCATCTTTATTAGAATATATCACTGCCAATTGGTGACATCATTATATACACACATACACTTCAAAAATTCATTTAAAACTCACCAAAAACCATATTTTACACATAACAGAAAAGCCAAAGATTTGATAAGATTAATGGATAACCACATCTTGTATTCCAAGTATTGAAAGTTTTGCTTTCAAGATATGTGAAATAAGGAAGATGATTGAATCCTTGATCACTGGGTCAAACAATAACAACTACTTAAGAAAATACTTCCTGTAATACAATGATTTGATTGAGAAAAAATATTTTATTTTTTATGAATTGATTCCATTAAAACGTTCTTTGCTTCATTTGGAGAAAAATAAGGATTTTATACATAATAAATTTTATTTATTGAAGGCCTACAAGTGATGCTATTATGTATGGGCTAAAATGGGATTTTCAATAAGTCTTATAATACATATTTAGGAAAGGAGGTTCAACTGTTTATATATTTAAACATAAATAACATTAAATTTTGTTTTATATTCTAATACTAAGTTCATTATTCATCATACTGAGTTCATTTTTGCTTCTTAACATGTTTGCTACCAGTGTCATACATGTAGTAAAGAACCAATACTTGAATTCTCACCAGGAGACAGCCCCTTTACTAAATGGATGCATGATGCAACTACATGAATACTGTATATCTTTATTATTGTCTATGATAAATGTTTTGTATGTATTTTCAGTATCTCTTTAACTAGAATAGTCTGTTGAATATAAACTTGTTGTTTGGTCAGAGAAATAACTTGTTGTTTGGTATAAAGAAAGTTCCCTGTTCACAGCCCATATTAATAGTTATGAGCAGAATTGACTGACTTGTTGCTTAAAACTCAACTTTATCTTCATAAATAAGTATTATGTACACTAAGACCTCATTTTGCATCAGGAATAGGTTTCTGAAAATCATGATGCAAACTGAAACAACACAATATATTATTTTACCATAAAAAATTTCAGCATTGAGATTTATCTTTGCTAACCCCCCAATCTGCCCTTGGTGAGAAAGGGAGACAGCAGTGGGCTTGAAAAGGCTACCATCCATTGGATGGGATATTAAGTCATGGTTCCAGGGGCAGGAGAGCAATACCTAGTGAAGGTTAAAGAACATGCTGGATGGTTTTGAAGGGAAGCTATCCAGTGGATCACTTCCTCCAATCTTCTCTGAGTCCTTGGAGTCTTTGTGACTTGGCTATTTAGCTTATCATGTGCAAAAATGATGCACTCAGAGATAAAACAACTCAACCCAGTTCATACACACAAAAAATACCTGAGTTAGATTAAATAGGTAGCATTGTAGTACCATAAACTCTTTAACAAATCCAAATTACACACTATAAAATTAAATATTTAAGGAATAACAATAATCATAGTGTAAAATAATAGAGCTGAAAATACATATTAGTACATATGTATAATGTAAAATAGTAATGAAAAATTGATATAATAATAGTTTGCAAGTTACAGCTTGAGAAACAGATATCTGGCAAATATTTTTCTTTTTCTTCTCCATGTTAACTACCCTACAGTAACTGATAGCATTTGCTTCTGCCCGTGACTCTTGTATCATGTAATTTTTGACAGATTTCAAATGTTGCAGTATGACAAGCAGCCTATTAACAAAATTATTGATATTTAAATTTTTTTCACTTGGAATGGTTGGGTTTTTTTTACTATGTCACAGAAACATGCAAAAAATGTTTCTTAGCTTCTTTTAAAGAAAAAACAATCTATTGATTTCATTTTGTCATCAATTTGTTGATCTGCCCATTAGTATACATTCAACTCTTTTAGAGATAAATGAAAAATTACTTTATGGCTGGACAGTTACTACTGAAATATTGCAGAGAATGAGTATTCATCCTTGCTTCATGATACTATCCTCTTCACAAAATTATACTGCATAATTAATATATTGGCAATGCAACCAAAAAAGAAAAAAAGCACCCTCTATACATGATGCTAATCTATTCTAATATGTACTGTATCTGGGGATAGAATCAACTGAGCTGACACAGTCATTACTATATGAAATCTATGGCATTGATTCACACTCATACATAATATAATCTCCATATTTTTTGCTATGCTTTCAAATAGCAATATCCCTTTTAAAAATTGCTTTCCATAGCAATATCTCTTAAATTTTGCTATTTCAATATCATCATAACTCTAGAATTAAATCCTTTATTGTTTTTTCTAATCTTCACATACTGCTCAGTTGAATGGAAAACATTGGATATCATTTTTATCTCTTGCAAAAAAAAAAAGCATAATAGCACAAAGTATTGACAGTATGACAAGTGACCTCCATCAGACATCACAAACATCTTATGCACAATATAGATTAATCTTGATAAGTAATGTATTTGAAACTAGATGTGGCAGCCTTATGCATAACAATCAATTAGTTTAACAAACACTAAGAAAAATTTACTTCAAAATTATGATACATTTATATATATATATAAAAAGAAATATAAGTTTGTATTGCTGATTCAAAATATTATTTTAAAATCACAACATATATACACATACAAATAAAGGGAAAAATGCTAGTTTAAAAGGGGCGGGGGTGGCTCAGTCGGTAGCGCGCCAGGCTCGTAATCTGTAGTTCCCAGGTTCGAGTCCCAGCTGGGTCAGCGTTGAGATTTATTTCCGCAAAATTCCCCGCTCTGCCCACGGTCAGTAGGGGACACCGATGGGCTTGGAAAGGCCGCCGTCCGTCGGATGGGACGTTAAGCCGTGGCCCCGTGTGCGGGATAGCCATACCCTGTGCACGTTAAAGAACACGCTGGATGGCCTTGACGGGAGGCTACCATCTGTCTCCCAACAGCTGTTCCAGTGGGTCCCCTCCCCCAACCTTCTCTGAGCCTTCGAGGTCCATGTGACCTGGCCATTTAGCCCATGGTGTGCAAAAAAGTGCCGCTCAGAGGTAAAACAACCCAACCCAACCCTAGTTTAAAAATTTTTATTATCAGGAAAATTCTTGCAGTTTGAAGTTCTAAAAACTAAGGCAGTGAAGTATGTGACAGCTTTTTATGACTTGAAATGAAACTACCTTTTAACGTTATAATTATATAAAAAACTTACTTCACTTGCAAATCACATACACTGATAAACATATAATAAAAGTTAATCAGTTTTAAATACCAACATATGTATATATCAAAATGTACACTCATGTTGAATAAATTCAAAGTAGTTTCATTCTGTGTGTGACAGAAACAAATTGTATACAAAAGGAATATAATCGAAGAAAAATAAAGAATATTTTATATGATGATCTAATGCAGAAGTTTTCAAACTGTATTCCACCAAACCCTTGGATTTCATTAAAGATTGCTGGGGTTCCATGAGAGACTGAGAGGATAGAGAAATCTTTGGTGATTCTCATGCTTTTCTGACTGCAGCATAGTAGTTATAGAATATTTTCCATCTCTACAATACAAGAAGCATTGATTGACTTTAGATATTTTTCTTTTGCCTCTATTACAATTAAAAGAAGAAACTATTTTCCATATTTAAATTATTTTTGAGAAAATGGAGAATTATTAATTATATGAGGAGTATAAATTTTATTTTAATACCAATTGGCTTACCCCTGTTAAGATTTCAGGGGGAGATGCAGATTAAATGTAAGAGTTCTATGGCTGAATAAAATTTTAAAACCCCAAATCTAGTAAATGAACAGAATCTAATATTCAATTACTTTACTGTTTGGGGAGGGGATTAGAGATAATGAAAGATCATATAGTAGAGTGGTCTCCATCAACCATCACAAAATATCTTCTGTCACTTAAATATGAGTTAATAAAATATTTGCAAAAGATGTTTTTGGTAACAACACTCAGTGGTCACTGAATATGACCATCTACTTAACATGATGTAGAGCATCCTCAGGCTCAAATAAGTACTAAAACATGATGTGGCATGGATGCTAACAGGTTACTACACACTTCTGGAGATATGCTCAGCCAAGCTGACAGTAAAACACCCATATAGTTGAGTACAATGGCCAGTGGTGCATCAGCTCATGGATTGTCTATTCTATAATATGCCTCCGATGTTAAATAAGATTGAGCTCTGGAAAGCTGGCTGACCATGAGAGGAAGGCAGAAGTCCCTATGATCTGCAAACCATTCCCTTACAAAGCCTGGCATCACTGTCATGTTGAAAGATACAATCACTATTGAGTAACATTAATGTTGCAAGATATATCCATCTTTTTGATCTAGGGTAACCAGATTTAAAAAAAGAAGATCTGAGGACTTTTAAAAAATTTATGTGAAGGATTGATTTATTAGCCCATAACTGGTCTAGTGATTAGTGTACCAGTGGGCACGTCCCAGTGTATGTATTGTTATATTATGATAAATCAGGACTAATCCATTAGTTTCTAGATTATTTCCATCCTTTGTGTAGGGGAGCATCTTCTTCCCATAAAAAAATATTAGAGTGACCATATTTATATAAAAAAATTTGGGGACTGAAATTCTGGATTCTGAAAATTCAGTCTGAAGGATTGAGTTTTCAGAAATTCTTATGTTAAGAAGTAATGATCTTTTTCACTTACAACAGTTTTATATATTATTGGGCATAATAAAAACCTTAATATATAGTAACACAAAATAAAACTTGAATAATGAGGTTAACAAAAATTACTATTACTGTGCATATTTTTCATAAAAATTTCAACAAAATTTTCTGTAAAATATTTTCATTTTTGGCAAGTTTTGCACTAAAGAGTTCAAAAGAGACATGAAAATTTGTTTTCACTTGCAACAAAGTCTTCATGGCATTCACTTTTATACCTGTCTTCTCAAATGTCCATATTAATGTTTGAAAACATTCTTTCAGTTAGATGGAAAGGGAAATTTCCCACACTTGCAAAGACATTTTAGGTTCTAAACCCCATCCTATTACAGGTTGGGATTAATTTTTTTACCCCAACACAGGGTTACATACAGGTGGAATCTACATTCTAAATTTGGGATCCATTAGTCAAGTATCTGGAGAAGTAACAGAAATCTGTTAAAACAGAGATAGAGTTAAACAACTTGTAAATTAAGCCATCAGCAACCATAAGGCATCAGCAAGTAGAAGGATGTGCATTCCTACTGGTGTCAGCACAGATACCACTACCATTACGATGACGATTCTAGCCCCAAATTTTCAGTCACCTGCATTGCAACTGAAATTTTTTTCTAACAATGTTGCCACTACTATTCTATTAGTAAAAATCTGCTCAAGCTGTACAGTCAATTTAAATTTAAAAAATATTTTCAACTATTCCAACCAAATTCCAGGGACTTCTGAGGACATTTATTTGTTGGGGACAGAGCCTTTAATCCAGGGACTGTACCAAGAAAATGGGAAAGTATGGTCACCCTACTCTGATCTTTAGAACCTCATCCTGAAGAAACTAATACAGGTTTGTCTGCAGTTCATGGTTACAGCATGATGCTATGTGAAAAAATGTAGCATACATAGAAAGTATGTTAATAATCAAAATGTAAGTAAGGAATATATGAATACATGCAACCTAAGGTCATAATGTATGATACAACAGTTGGAGGTTTCTGTAGAATTGAATAGAAAACACACCTTCTGCTGCCGAGATTTATGGTGGCCTCTGAATTCAACATTTTGATATTATTTAGGTTTATAAAACATCTTGAGTATGAACTGAAGTAAATATTTTTGGATTTCTTTAAACTATCATGTGGGAGAACTTTAATCCTGTGAATCTTTAAAATTGAAAGTCTGCTAAAATATTGACCAAAAGTGAGTGTAACCTTCCAGATGACACAACTTCCAATAATAACGAAATCAATATCTTATGCTAAGTTTACAAAATATTACATCTCTACTAGAGCAGAAAGTAAGTTAGAATACCAGAAATCAAATTAATTGATAATCTATGTATTAGTACAGCAGAACAAAGGCACAAACTAAATTGTCACTACTTGATGCAAAAACTGCAGGACCAGATAATTTATTTTTAAACTTCATCATAATTTTTTTTGTGAAATCAACCAGTAAATACATATATATTATAGACAGAAAAGTTATTTTCAATATTTGATTAGAAATGAAAGTAAAAAAAAAATGCTGATTTCTGTTTGAAAAGAATACACATGGGATCTATTGCCTCACACTGCTTCACCATATTAATCTGATTGCAAAAGAAAGGTGATTCTTAAGGGCCAGCAGACATTTTTCCACTTGTCAACTGTTCATGTATGCAGGGGTGGTGCTATACTGTACATGCAACTTATGTGATTGCACAGGGCAGCATTACTTTAGGGGTGGCAAATTTGCAAACAAACTGACAACCATGCCTGCAGTAAAAAATGACTCAAGTAAGTGTGACCTATTTTTTCAGATGATTTTCAACAGCTTTTAAAAATGACATTAAATTTAGCTAAATTAATCATTAATATTTAACATCAGACTTGGAGAAAGGGGCAGCAGATATTGAAATTTGCGGGCAGCAAAATAAACATGCTAGTCTGCATGCAAGTTCCAGTTTTCAGCAATGGGGAGGGGGGGAGGTGTATTATTGTTGTGTTTACTCTATTCCAAACAGTGAAAAATTGACACATTTTCTTATTGGAAATCTGTTATGACAGCCCAACACATTAATTGTGTGTATATCAACTGTTACCTACCTACAGAAGACACTAGATCCATCAAATTCCTGCCATAATTCTTGTGCTTACTGGCTGTTGTTCCTTCAGTGTTTCAGTCCTAATATACCTTTTCAACAGCAGCTCTGGAACTAACGAGGCTTCTGTGCAGAACAACCAATGAGACATCCATATATCTGATACCAATTATGCCTCTTTCAAATTTTGCTATATGCCCATTATTTGAGTCATTTTAATTCTCATATCTCACAAACTTCATGATGAACTAAATCAATAAAGTTTTGTGAAAAAATGAGTTTTGTCGAAGTGTGGGATTTGAACCTACATCTATCAAGATTCATGCCAGTGTTCTAAGATCACTAAATCAATACTAGCTTTGTCTTTTTCCCCACTAATGTGACATCAGTTTCCTGTCATTGCTGCTATTGGCACCACCTATGATCAGGGAAGGCAACTTTACTTTTTAATGTTGCACTTCTTAAGATGTAAATAAATAAGTATGCCATATTTGATAAAGCATTATTAATGAATTAATCAATAAATATTAAATCCACAGAGTTACCTGTTGACTTTGATGTCAATGAATCAATAAATAGCTTTATAGAAAAATGAGTTTTGCCAACATGTGGGATTTGAACCTATATCTTTCCAGATTCTTGCTGGAGTGTTCTAAGACCACTAATGTTGGCTACCTTTTTTCCAATAATGTGAGCTATTAATCTCCCATCATTGTTGCTGCTGGCTGATAGGAGATTGATGTCACATTAGTGACCAATCAATTAAAATGATGGGAGATTAATAAGTCACATTAGTGGGAAAAAGATGGAGCTGGCATTAGTTTCATCATCATCATCTTCAAGCAGCCATGGGCTACGGAGGTCCAACCAGACTGCAATTTAGTTTTCCAATCATATCTGTCCTGAGCTAAATCTGCTGCATCTGGCCACTGCACACCAATTCTAACAAGGTCCTGTTTGACATTGTCTGCCCACCACATCCTAGGTCTTGCCCTCTTTCTGAGGCCTTTAGGCACACTGTTCATAACCCTATTTGCCAATTTATAATTATCCATACAGGCAACATGGCCAAACCAATGGAGTCTCTCTCTTCACAATATGATGCTTAAAAGAGGTTGCAGACAGCCTAATTTTAGTTTTTAGGTGTATACGCCTATTTCTCCACTCTCTCCATATAAAATAAATAAATAAATACCCCCTCAAGCAGCTGCTTGCCACAGAGGTCTGACAGGAGCCTGTCAGTTTATATGCCACAGTAGAAGATCTGAGAGGATGGCAGGACCTCAGCAGAAAACAACACGAATATCCATGCCTTACCCGGGGCTCGAACCCAGGTCCCGTAGATTCTTAAAAGTCCCAGCAGCAATCCCTATTTGTCTGTTAATCTCATGTCGCACATCACCAGTATCTGTGATGTGCGACATGAGAGCTGTAGATTGTTAAAAGTCCCAGCATCAATCCCTATTTGTCTGTTAATCTCATGTCGCACATCACCAGTATCTGTTGCATAGCCCCCAAGATAATTAAACTGTGACACCTGCTAAAGACTGAAACCATTCAGATTAACTGAATCACAGCCTGCCTGACCAATTTTCATCACTTTAGTTTTCTCTCTGCTTATAACTAAACCTACTCTACTACCAGTCTCATCAACAGCTTGAATGAAAGAGTTCATTTCATCAACATCATTTGCCAAAAGGGCTAAATCATCAGCATAATCTAAATCAGAAATTTCTGTATCTCCAGACCATTTAAGACCAAAATCTTTCCCTTGCAGTGAATTTTGCATAACATAATCAATAACCAAAGAGAAAAGGAGACAAAATGCACCCTTGTCGAACACCAGAAGTAATGCTAAACCAATTGCTACAAGCCTTACCAACTCTCACACATGACTCAGTGTTATTATAAAGAGCTTTCATTATATTAACTAACTTGTCTGGTATACCATATGATTTCACAATCAATCACAAATTATGACGATCAATAGAGTCGAATGTCTTTTTGAAATCAACAAAGCTAGCAACCAAAGGTTTCTGAAACTCTAAACATTTCTCAAGAATCTGCCTAAGTGAAAATATCTAATCTACATATTCCCTACCACTTCAGAATCCCCATTGCTCATCACGCAATTGCTCGTCAACCAGATTCTTAATTCTATTAAGTACAGTTTAGTTGTCTTAAAACATTCTGGCATGAAACTGGAAAGACAAGGTTTGAATTCCACATGACATTAAAACTAATTTTTACCACAAAACTATTTATTGATTTACTGATTTCAACAGGTTGGGTTGGGCTGTTTTACCTCTGAGCGGCACTTTTTTGCACATCATGGGCTAAATGGCCAGATCACATGGACCCCAAAGGCTCAGAGAAGGTTGGGGGAGGGGACCCACTGGAACAGCTTTTGGGAGACAGATGGTAGCCTCCCGTCAAGGCCATCCAGTGTGTTCTTTAACGTGCACAGGGTATGGCTCTCCCGCACACGGGGCCAACGTTTAATGTCCCATCCGATGGACGGCGGCCTTTCCAAGCCCATCGGTGTCCCCTACTGACCGTGGACAGGGCGGGGAATTTTGCGGAGATAAATCTCAACGCTGACCCAGCTGGGACTCGAACCAATTTCAACAGGTAACTCTATGGATTTAATATTTATGAACTGATGCTGTAACTGTTGGCTTACATGAGCTTTTATTCTGTTTTCATTGTTCACCATAGGGTTGGGGTGGTCATAATTCAATGGTCACTGAGTACATCTGAAAACTTAACATTCTAACTCTTGAATTCAAAGCTGAAATTTGAAACTAATGCTTTCATGATCATTCTGTTTTGTAATTTAGTACAATAACTAGTTAAGCAACATGCACATAATGCCTATTTATTTTTTTTGGTTTGAAACCTATACATAAGAATCATCCCACAATGAATGAAGTACAGAACCAAATGCTGACTAACATTGTTTCCATTAACACATTAATATTTGGCATTAGTTTCATAAACATACATAAGCTTACCATAAGCCAGCTAAAGCTGATTTTACACCAAGTCTCTTGGATAATCTTAGTCCTTCTGTCAGATATGTTTCCACATTTGAATAATCATTCATACGAATGCCACCACACTGTAAAAAGAATATAAAATACACAAAGCAATTAAAATAAGAAACAATAAATTTACAAAAATATGCAGAAATTAATTTCAATAATCATATAGTAAGATAGGAATTATCTTACATTTCAAAAGATAGGAATTATTTTACACTTCAAAAAATAAATATAAATTTTTCAACTAATGAGAACAACCCCTGCTCTATTCAATTTCAAGGAAAACATAATTTGCCCCAACAATAGATTGATATGATCCGACACTAACTTCAGTTAATTGAAATACTTTCCTTCTTCTTTAAATTATATATATATATGATCAGAAACAATATGTTTTAAGTTGAATAGATTCATTCCAGTTTGCAAAATTTGAAATTGAATGGAAAACGACAGGATTCATGGTTATTTTTTAAAAACTTCTATAAATGTTACTACAAATATGGCCTATGAATTTCAAAATTGTGCCTATTTTCTCCTCTTGGAGAAAACAATTTGTTTTTCCTGCCTCAAAATTCCACACCCTGAAAATGGCAAGGTTTCTATGTATTCTGTTTTGGTTGCCAATTGGCTCCCATAGAATTTGTTCAATCAGTGCACTGAATTAATTCTGACTTGTTTCATTTATCCTGTGTTAATAATGTGTTGAGAGCAGAAGTGCCAACAATATCAAACAGTCCTCTAATTGCAGGCATGTGGTAAAGACTTGTCCTCCCCCCAACTACTAAAGGACTAAAGCTATCTAAACTGGTAAAACTTCTTCTCACATATGTTTGACAATGTCCATAGAAGCAAGGGTTTAGGTATGGCGATGGCCTCTGATAAGGATTATCCACCAGCTAATAAAACATATCCTGTGAATCTATTTGCTTGAGATGTCAACCCACAAACAAAAAACACAGAGGAAGATTTTCTCTCAACAGAAGCATTCAATGCAGCAAATTCAGGATCCATAATCAAACTCAGAGTGATTATTCTATTCAGGTTGGTATATATGGTCAGCACCAGGACCCTCTATGGTTGACCAATTCTCAGCAGGGTAGAAAATAAAAAGTAGCCACGGTAGTCCAGATCAGTAGACCACAATGATCCGGAGCTCTCTATTTTAATTCTCTTCCACAAGAGAGTATCTCTTTTGAAAGGTAATAACGGTCTGCACCACAAAAAGGCAGGGTCAGAGTTTAGGTGCTAGGCAGGATGGTTCTGTGCATCATCACAAGGAATTGGTGCCCAGCTCTCCTTCCAGTAAGTGGTATTAACTGCCATTTACAGAACCAACCAAAAGTTAACATAAAGAAAGCTCTCTATAATAACACTGAGTTTTGTGTGAGAGTTGCTAGGCTTGTAACAAATGGTTTAGCATTGCTTCTAGTGTTTGACAAGGGTGCATTTCATCTCCTTTCTCTTTAGTTTGGTTATTCACTGCAATTTTCATGGCGGAATTCACTGCAAGGGGAAAATTTTGATTTTAAATGGTTTAGAGATCTGAAAATGTCCGATTTAGATTATGCCGATGATTTAGCTCTTTCGGCAAATGATGTTGATGAGATGAACTCTTTAATTAGAGTTGTTGATGAGACTCGTAGTAGACTAGATTTGGTGATAAACTGAGAAATTAAAGTGATAAAAATTATTCAGGCAGGTTGTGGCTCAGCTAATATGAATGGTTGCCCCCTTGACCAAGTGTCTCAGTTTAATTACCTTGGAAGCTAGTTATGTAACAGATACTGGTGATGTGCAGTATGAGATAAACAGTAGAATATGGATTGCTGCTGGGACTTTGAAACTTGGACCCTTTGTAAACAAGATAGCAGGAAACTTGATTGTAGATGCGTATAGAGTATATTGGGCATAAGGTGGTTCAACTTTGTAAGTAATGAAGAGGTTAGGCAAAGGAGTCAGCAACCTCCTTTGAGCAGCATATTATGCAAAGACTCCATTGGTTTGGCCATATTGCCCCATATGCCTAACAATAGATTAGCGAATAGGGTTATGAAAAATGTGCCCAAAGGCTTCAGAAAGAGGGCAAGGCCAAGGATGCAATGGGGCAGACAATGTTACACAGGTCTTCTTTAGAATTGTCTACAGTGGCCAGATGCAGCAGATGTAGCTCAGGATAGATATGTTTGGAGAACTAAATTGCACAATCTGGATGGACGTCCATTGCCCATAGCTGCTTAAAGATGATAATGATAATGTGTTGAAAACATAAAACTTCCACTGTGCTAAAAAAATCCTCATTTGATTTTTATATTATATTAATGATCGAATCAGTACATAATAATTCAGTAATAGTTTTTGTATTGCTGCTTTATCAGTGCTAGTCAAATGTAATTCTGCTTTTGTTTTAACTCATATTTCTCCTCATATCTATATCCCATTAAATGCAAGATTTCAAAATCTGTCCCATTTAAATATATAACAATACCCCAAATATATCTAGAATTAATTCAAATTACTAATTAGCACAATATTGAAAAGCTGTCATGTGACCTTTTACATTTTTAATATTTTCTCCATAATAAAAAAATTATGTTAATTTTAAATTGTTGGAATCTAATAATCAATACTAATAATAAGCTGAAAGGTACAATTCTTTCTTTTAAACAATATGTGCAATCTACTGTTTAGAATTAATGTGATTCAAAGGAATATATAGAACACATTATTTTTAAACTAATACATTAACTTACTCCTTGCCCTCTGTTAATTTTCCACAGAAATGCTCCCAGAAGGCATCCAGAACGAATTCCCACTTGCAAAAATATTGCTTCATGCTGTTTATAATAAGGATTTGATGAGTCATTAAGCCAGTCTTCCAATTCTTTCAACAACGGATGTGATGCAATAACTCGTTGTTCTGAATCACTCCAGATAAGAAAACACCTATTTATTTTGTTACTTTTAAGATATTCCGAAAATTCATGAGGGCACATCAGTAAAAGATTTTTTGAACTTTTCTCTAGATCTTCCACACCAGTTGTGTAGTAGCAGCCATACTGTGTTGATTGGTTTTCATGTCCTGAAGTTCTCATTCGTTGAAGTAAGGAACTAAAATTACAGGAATTTTGCCTCTCACAAGAGAAACAAGCAAAACCTGCATAATTTACAAAATAGCCTGCTGTCAATTTCTGTCCAGGTGCCCAGGTTGATCGCAAACAGAATTTGTTACAAACGGGTAGTAACCAGCGATAAGGACGTTTAGAAATTGAATATGTACGGACTGCATTAAAGTTTAATATTCCATTACATCTTGTATCAGGATACTTAAAACTTGATAATATTAGTTTCCTGCGAGTACGAAAAACACTGGAACGCACAATACAAAATAATGCTTCTGAATACACCTCCATCTAAACACCATCGACCTGCGTTGTTTACGCGGTTATTAGCGACACCTGATGTCTAAAATTGAGATATCAAAATGCGTTGCCAGTTAAAGGTTATAATTAAACTAATATTTAAAATAAAAAAAAATCAGTGTGAGATTTATCTAACGCAGCCATTTGTAACCTATTCTTTTATGAGCACCTAAATATTCACGAAGCTATAAAGAGTATCAAGTCCAAGTTCGAAAATTTTCAAGAAATTTTAGGCTGTTGAGCTCTCTACTCTTGTTGAACAAGTTTATTAGTCCCCAGGGGCAGAGTTTTAATGCAAATTGTCGTCAGAAATTGAAGACAGCGATGCACTTTTCACTAAAACACTAAAATTTCATAAAATATATTCAAAAAACAGCCAATGATTTAAGTTATTTATCAAAATAATATATTTCAGTTCGCATTACACATTTCTATAGCGATGTTTAAAAACACCTAAAACATTTTTAAATAAGACCTACTATGGCATATAAATGACAGGCTCCTGTCAGACCTCTGTGGCACGCAGCTGTTTGAGGACGTATTTATTATTATTTTTTAATCTTGTTAGTAATCATTGAAATAAACAATTGAATGGCAAAAAGAATTTAATTCCCATTACCATACTACATTGAAAATCGTTGGCGCTAGCCAAATATGACCTTGAATCATTTATGTTATACAAGTCCATCTTTGAAGGCTCTTGAATTTTATGTATATTATGCAATATTTGGAAAATATTACTATGTATGTTTAGAGCTGTAAACAGATTTTTTTAAAGAACTGATGGTCACATCTAGTGTAAAATGAAAGAATTCAGCTGAAAATTTTCTTGTGGATTCTCGATAACGTCGTTTCTACCTCATAATCAAAATTTCTTTTTTACTTCCCATTTTTACTGTATGCACTGTAGGAAATACTGTTTTGATTTTAACTTCTTCGGCAACTTTCTTTGCACCAATTGACACATCACAAAAACCATTTCCGTGGTATTCTTTGAAAAAAAAAACTACTTATTTTATCTATTGCACTCAAATAAATGCAGTGTTAGGCTTTGTAGCATTTTTGAAACTATATTTAATAAGATTATCGCTTCAAATTACATAATGCATACAAATTTAAAAGGAGATTTTGTAAACTAAACAGCGCACCTCATACCAGAATAAAATTTACTTATCTGCTAAAAGTAGATATACTTTGAGTGGGAAAAAATAAGTTTGTTTCGTGCACAAATTTACAGAATATTATTAGCAACACAAATAACCCAAGCAGCCGTATCAGTGAGCAGTACTGATGATATCCATGATTCTACATGAACTCTCAAACAGCACACGGATCAGTAGACTTCGCAAGCAGTTAACGGTGTTTTACCGCGATAAAGAATCCCGTCACATTTTCCCAATTCCATAACTAATGATGACTTGTACAAGCCATATTTATCATTGTTTTCCTCTCTGAACTGCAACTATTTATCACAATTCGAACTAACTAAAATTTCCTTGAAAACACCACTAAGATATTCTAAACAATTAACAAATTATCTAAATAAGTGAGATCATGAACGTACAGCAATGAAAGAGTGACCCACGAGATATAGTGCATAGTGTAATTGTGACATAAAAGAATGAAAAAGGAGGAGAAATTAATAAAGTGTTTTTGTCGTGCAAAAAAGACGTTTTTATTTTGTGTTGTGCCCGTTGATAAACTAACGATTTTTCGAGTGGTAAGACTAGTATCTTTAGCACAACACTGTATGGTTATTTTTTTTTCTGTAGAAAAGGTAATTCTTTTACAAGTGATGTTTAACTAGTGAAATATGATTGATAAGATTTCTACCTATGTCTTGATTTGTAATGCAGTTTTCGAATATTATCTTTGATTATCAGTTGGTGTTTTAAGCAACTAATTGAAATTTTATCGTCATCTATATAAGTTTATTGCCTCATTAACTAAATTAGTTGACCTCCTGTCTGGCTGTTTATTACGAATCAAGCAGGGTTGTCAAATATAAAAAACAACTTAAAAATCTGTAACAGTATAATAGAAGCCGAAATGTAACTTAAATAATGATTTAAACTATATCGTATTTTACCTCTGTTGCAATTACTGAAAAAATATTATGGCTTTTACCACGGTTGAATCTAGACCCGGGTTTAGAAAAAATTAAAGGGGGAGGAAAGATACTCAATCGAGCCAGAAAATACAAAGGGGTTCTTCTTCTTCTTCTTTATAATTTGGTGGTTAATATTTTAGTATATATTACAGAAATTTTCGTGAAAACTCTTGATGATGAGTCTCCTCTGCATGCTACTATTTAGTGCTTAAATTTGTAAGTACTTCTGGAAAATGTAGAGATGAGGGTGGCTCAGTCGGTAGCTTGCCAGGTTGATAATTTGCAATTCCCAGGTTCGAATCCCAGCTGGGCCAGCATTGAGTTATCACCCTCAAACTCCCCACCTTGCCCACGATCAGTAAGGGACACCGATGGGCTTGGAAAGGCTGCCGTTCGTCGGATGGGATATTAAGTATTATCTTCGTGTGCAGGAGAGTCATACCTTGTGCACATTTAAAAGCATGCTGGATGGCTTTGACTGGAGGAGACCATCTGTCTCCCAACAGCTATTTCAGTGGATTATTTTTATCTGGAAAATGACCACTTGTATCTGTTTTTCTTGTAAAACAGAATGTAGGATGGGATCATGAGACAAAACGTGCAAAGTTTCATGTTGAATTTTATGATTAAGAAAAAAACTATTTACTGAACTACCGCAATGTTTTTGATAATAAAGGAATTGAAATTTTAACATTTCTTTTCTTGAATTTTGGGGCTTCTGAAAAATGGAGTCCAGAGGCGGTCGTCTTGCAACCTCCATTTATTGGACTGGCCCTGTTCATAATTTCTAAAAATATTTGAATATTTTATTCTAAATTTTACGTAAGGATTTTACTGTTGACACTCCGTATTGAGTTTAAAAGTTTTTAACGTTAATAGAATACAATTTCAAACCTCATGCCTCTTTTTGATATCACTCTACATAAATATTAGCCATAATTGTTAACGGGTTATTTTGCATATGCAAATGCTCGGGTCAAGAAGGTTTTAAATGCTCTTGACAGCGTTACTACGGTTTTTCAATGGGTACATTTTCATTTTGGTACTATGGAGGTCTTATGGTTTTTCTTAAAACTTAAACTTGATAATGGTAGTATTCAAGTGAAAATGGAATTATGGTGGTCCATGTGTGGTAGAGCCATACTTCAACGCTTAAAGAACCCCATAAAATTCCTCAACCGAAAACAAGAGAGAATTTATTAGGTAAACGATTATAGAACCAAACAAGTTATATCTGAAATGAAATATTATATGGGAATAATGGATAATTTTATAATGAAATATATTATTTTATATGGAAATACTATAATGAAATAAATTATGGGTTAATTCAGTTACATCCCCTTCTTTCTGCCTCAGAGAATTTACCACGGACGAAAATTTATCACGGAGCTGATCATGTTGAGTTTTATGTAAAATGGACTTTCTCTACTTTAGGTGTGTCATTTACTCTATTTTAAAACCCAAGCAATGGATGATATATTGCACAAAGTCAATCTGAACCTAAGTGATTTCACAGCTGGGTCGATGTCTCAGAGAAATAGGTAACGTATAATTGGGATCACATGATGCTAACAGGGGATACCCATGCAAGAAACAGATGCCTCCTCTGGAGTATTCTGCACTGGAGATGGTATTTTATAAACCTACGAGCAGCATACAACATATTTGCAAAACAGATGGGGGTGTTTTGCACCACTATCCACAGGATTATTCGACACGAGAGCTTTAATCCCTCCACTATACACTGGGGCGGTAGTAACTCAGTTCATAGCATACCAGGTTCGTAATCTAAGATTCCCAGGTTACAGTCGCACCAGGGACAGCGTTGAGATTTATCTCCCTAAAATTCTCTGCCCTTGGTCAGTAGGGGACACCGATGGGCTTTGAATGGCTGCCGTCTGTTGGATGGGACGTTAAGCTGTGGCCCCGTATGTGGGAAAGTCATACCTTGTACATGTTAAAGAACACGCTGTATTGCCTTGATCGAAGGTAATCATTTGTATCCTAACAGTTGTACAGTGGGCTCCCTCTCCCAATCTTCTCTGAGCCCTCGTAGTCTTATGATCTGGCCATTTAGCATTCTGAGCAAAAAAAGTGGCAGTCAGTGGTAAAACAACACGAACAACCTGTTTAAATCAGGAAGACTATATTCAGATTCTAGACGACCAGCTGTTGTTTTTTGTGCTTAAACACAAAAGTGATGTCGAACACAACATAATAAGTGCAGGGTACACAGGGCCAAAACTATTTGGGATTGGCCCGAGGAACATGAGGTAACATTGGGACATCTCGACTGTCCCAATGTAGATGATTTCAGTGTAAGCACTGTTTTCGATTAAAGGTCAAAGTTTTATTTGATGCGAAAAGATTAAATAAGAATGAACTACATTTTCTGAATGCGTTGATGCTCGAATTAAAAACAGCAACAACCATTTACATTTTGAAAAATGTTTATTAGTCACTTAATGATTTGAAATATACAAAACAAAACAGGTGCAAATGCGAAATCAATGAATCGCTGGTGATAAAACAGCTTTCAAAGTAAACTTTGACATTACAAAAGCAGGATATATATATATATCATTTACATAATATTTAAACATTCTTTTTACAGTTCTATGTATCATCTAATATTGGAAAATTAAGCTCGTCCTTTTTCTACAAAAGAGAAAGTTAAAGCGGAAACAGATGAACGAGGTTTGCAATGAACCTGGAATAACAGCTTGGCGTGAATCTCAGCAGTATTTTTTAACTTCTAGACGTTCTCTTCCACTTCACAGCTCTAAAAAAGAAGAGTGGGATATATTTAGGTGCAGAACTATCGTATCCCAACATGAAAATTATTGAAAATAAAAAAAACAAACAAAACAACTCTATATTATTGATAACTATTTATTTAATTGCTGATAAATAAATTTACGGTGAATTATGGTAGCCATTCGAACATTGGAAACAATATGTTCTTGTTTTATTGCATGAAATACGAAATTTTTCGGTAACTAACTGTTTCATTTTAAAACTATTTTTTTATTATATTTATACAATTTAATTTACATGATCAGAAAGAGACACAATTTAATAAAAATAGCATAAATTATTTACATGGGAAATCCATATAGAAATAAGAATAGGAATGACTATGGCATAAAATAAATTTTTAATTATTTAATAACATTTGTTAGACATAGACATTAGAGGAGTGATTAGCAGTGTTACTTAGTAAGCCTTTAGCTATCACGTAAATCAGCCATTACCCCAATCGAGATTCCACTAATATAATATTTACCACTGCTGAAATGCAGTGCAAACCAACACCTTACTGATCTTAACAGACGGTGCAACAGAGAGCTTAATATTTATGTTAATGATTGGGTGACCACACGTCCCCATTTTCCGGGAGAGTCCATGGATTAAAAGCTCTGTCCCTGACTAATAAATGTCCCCGGAATTCGGCTTAATATTTTTTTAATATTAAATTGACTGTACAGCTTGAGCGAATTTTCCTTAATTGAATAATAGTGTGAACACTGTTATAAAAAATTTCTGTTGCGATGCAGGAGACTGAAAATGGAGACTAGAATCATCATCATAATAATAGTGGTATCCATGCTAACACCAATAGAGAATGCATGTCTTTCTTCTACTACACTAGGGATTCTCAACGTGGGGTACGCGGTGAAATTTTTGGGGGTACGCCGTGAGAGCTCAAAAGTCGCTAGATCTAGTAACAAAGTCAGTGTTTTATTTTATTCCCATTGTTATACTATAACTATAGTTTTATCTATCTATACAAGGGGTACGCCAGTTACATACACATTTCCAGGGGGTACGTGAAGCATAAAAGGTTGAGAACCACTGATATAAATGTTTTATTTTATTCCCATTGTTATACTATAACTATAGTTTTATCTATCTATACAAGGGGTACGCCAGTTACATACACATTTCCAGGGGGTACGTGAAGCATAAAAGGTTGAGAACCACTGATATATACGTTTTATTTTATTCCCATTGTTATACTATAACTATAGTTTTATCTATCTATACAAGGGGTACGCCAGTTACATGCACATTTCCAGGGGGTACGTGAAGCACAAAAGGTTGAGAACCACTGTACTACACCATCGAATGCCTTACGGTAACCGTTACTTAATTACTATGCGAGTTGTTAAGTTTTATCTCTGTTTTAAGAGATTTCGGCGCCCTGTAGTTCTCAAGATGTTTGACCGACAGGTCTCAAATTTCGAACAAAAGTTACCTCTGTATTGATTCCAAATTGAGTCCCAATTTGCAATGGGGGCAGGATTTAGAACCTCTAATATCTTTGCGAATGTTGGAGATCTGGCAACCGTGCGGCATCTCTCATCGCTTTGCCGCGACTTTCTCAGCTTGCCAAAGAAGAAATCAATGGAGAAAACTGCCGGAGGAGAATTTCTATTTCCATCGAATTAAAAGAATTTTTCCAAACATGAATTTAATATAGACGAATGAAATATCACGTATAGAAGTGGACATCGTGAAGGCTTTGCTGCAAATGAAAACTTTTCGTGTCTCTTGTGAAATCTTTAGTGCGAAACTTGTCGAAAACGAAGATACTTTACAGAAAAATCCATTTTTATAAAAAAAATACACACAATGACAGTGCTTTTTGTCAATTAACCTATGCTACAAAGAATTTTGAGCAGTCCCGTGGCCGAATGGTTTGGGGATTGGCTACTGATCAAAGGGACCTGAGTTCGATCCCCGGGTAAGGCATGGATGTTGGTATTGTTTTTCAGATGAGGTCTCGACTTTCTCACAGACCTTCTAGCATGGCGCATAAATTCATAGTCTGCTGTCTGACCTATGTGGCAACTGCTGCTTGAAGGATTATAATTATTATTATAATATAGGTTTTATTTTGTGCTACTAGATATTGAGGTTATTATTAATATGCAATAATGTATATAATACTTTCTAAATGAAAAAAAAAACATTGTGTTACTTCTCAACATAATAATTTTATGAAAAAAAAATAATTTTTTTCGGTAAAAATTTTGAAAAGTACTCGGATCTTTTTCTTCAGATGTGGTCATCCTAATAAAAAGTCAGTTCTTTGGATAGAATTTTTAAAGATCCCTGGATCTTCTGCTATAAATCTGGTCACACTAGTTAATAATCAGTTGAACGATGATAAAAATTTTTGGCATCACTGAAAGAGCAGAGAAAGTTACTAAAGAACGCAGCAACAGAGAGTTGTATCGAATAGTTAATGTTTTGTGTAGAAGAAAACAAAATGGCGTTCAGAGATTAAGGGAAGGGATGAGGATGGAAGGTTATTGAAGGTAAGGTTTCGTCATGGTAAGATGTGATGAGCATTTCAGAGATGTTCCGAAAAATGTGGTTAAATCTACTACTATTGTTTACAGTGATGATAGCTGCGTTACCGACTTTAATACTTGGCCTATGTAGTTTACAATCTGATATTACTTTGGTTATCTCTAAATGAAAACTAGACAAGTCTCCAGGGATCAGAGGGTATAGGAAATTTCAACTGAAATGCTCAGAGCTGGGAATGATTCTGTTGTCAGATGGCTGATTGTGGTGTTGAATATTTTCTATGATAAAGGGTTGTTTCTGAGGATTTTACTAGAGGTATTAATCTTTATTTTCAAGAAAAGTGACCACAGTTCTTGTGATAACTATCGGGGCATAAGTCTACTCTCTACAAATGGTAAAGTTCTGTCCATTATTGTTTTTAGCAAAATTAAAAATCTGGCTGATGGACAACTGTTGGATGAACAGTGTAAATCCAGATGTGGTAAGAGCTGCATAGACCAGATCTCTATGCTTCGACAGGTTCTTGAGAAATATTTAGAGTCAAAAACCTATGGCTATCAACTTTGCAGATATCAGAGAGGCTTTTGATTCTCTTGACCGCCATATTGTACTGTTGATTATGAGATTCCTAATAAGTTAGCAAATAAGGATAGCTTTCTACAATAACACTGAGTCATGCGTGAGAGTTGGTAAGGCTTGTAACGATTGGTTTAGTGTTACTACTGAAGTTCAGCAAGACTGCGTTTTGTCGCCTTTTCTATTCAATTTGGCTACTGACTGGGCCGGATCTAGGCGGGGGGGAGGGAGCCATGCCGCCCTTTAAGAATGATAGTAAGGGTAATAGAGGCAAAATATTGCTTTTTCAGGCATATTTCAAGAAATGTTTTAAAGATCTCTAAAACGGAGGGGAAAATGTTATAATAGAAATTCAGTCTCTTTCCACCCCCTTTTATTTTTTTTTCCAGATTCGGGCGTGGTTATTGATTATGTTATGAAGAATTCCTTGGGAGGGAAAGAGGGAAGCCTTCAATGTTCTAGGGATGCGAAAATATCTGAATCAGTTTATGCTGATTATTTGATCCTTTTAGCAAATGATCCTTTTAGCAAATGATGTTTATGAGATGAACTTTCTTATTATAGCTGTTAATATTAATGAGATGGTGAATAGGATAGATTTAATGATTAACAGAGAGAAAACTAAAGTGATGAAAATTCGTATCTGGATAATGCTCCAATATTTTTCAGTGGTTGTGCTCTGGAGAAAGTTTCTGATTTTAGTTCTCAGGAGTTGTGTTATAGTCTGTAATTTACAGATATTGGTAATGTACAACATGAAATAAACAGATATGTAAAATAAGGCCTAAAAGGACTAAATTTAGGCTGTATAATAATTTAGTTTTTTCTAAAGTTCGTTACTGTAGTGAAACTTGGATCCTTTGTAAATAAGGTAACAGGAAACTTGATGTTTTTTATTCTACAAGTTTGCTCAGTATTTTGGATATTAAGTGGTTTCATTAGGTCAGTAATGATGAAGTTAGACGATGAAGTCATCAACCAACACTGAGTAGCACCCATTGAGATTGCATTGGTTTGGTCATATTGCCCGTATGCAAACCTACGGGATTAGTGAATAGAGTTTTAAACAGTGTGCCAAAAGGCTCCAGAAAAAGAGGAAGACCTAGAATGCAATAAGTGGACAATGCCAAACAGGATCTTGTTAAAATTGGACTACAGTGGCCAAGTGCTACATCTGTAGTTCAGATAGACGTGTGTGGTGAATTAAATCGCCCAGTCTGGTTGAACTTCCATAGCCCATGGCTGCTCGACGATTACGTACGCATGTATATACCTACATTGTTAAAGGAATAAATAAGTAAAGACTAGTTTTTCGTACCTCGTATGAGAAAGTAAAAATAAAGTGTGTTAGCTAAACAATCAGTCCCCTTAGAAAAAATGAACAGAATTAAAAAAATTTTGTACTCGTTGAAAGTTCAAAATACTTCCGTAAAAAAGATCCTTCTTCGAAGTAATTGAAATTTCCAAGCCTTTTATATACACAAAGAAAACCTGATGACTACTTTTACTTACCGGCATGATACAATATTGGCATGGATGCTTGCAAATTGTTGCTTGTTCACAGGGGCACGCTCTTGAGTAAATACCATCTTGATTGGGAGAGTTCTGCAACACGCAGTAGTCACCTGAAAATGAAGGCAGCATTCAGAAAGAGAAATCTCCCTGAAAACGTTTCTACATATGAAGGAGAGTGTAACACAAATAAATACTTTCAAAAAGAAGGAAAAATTTGATTTTGTCGTGTACTAGGGTAGTGTCTATAACTTACTTCGCGTTGTTCTAGTTGAATTATAATTATGTCACCTCCTACGTAATGGCGGCTTACTAGGAGTCTCACTTCCTTCTCCATTATTTTAACATTTTACTATTTGTTAAATTTCACTTTTTATGCGATGTTATAACAAGATTTCTTAATTATAAGCGATAATGTAAAAAAAAAACCAGTCAAGTTTTGGTCATCAGAAAATAGAAAAATAAAAGAGTAGTTGCACACATAACTCATAATATTAGGTAACACTCCTGTCGTGGTCGAACGCTTCCGACTGAGGTTCCCCTCCCCCTCTCAGTTGCTAGACCACCGATTCTTGGAGAAGGAGAGAGGGATGCGGGACTCCTTCCCAGCTGCAATAGCATGCACATTCAGCTCCGTCCACAAGCCGGGGAACTGACAGTTTTACGATCCGACGGTGGTCAGCTTCTCGTGTTCCCGTATGCTACATTCTTAAGGAATGTCGTTAGTGTCAGCGCGAGCTATTTGGCCACACATAGCGTCATTCCAACAAGGGATGAGGGTTAAATCCTCCCTGCGATGTTTATCGCAACTGATGAAAAGAGCAGAAAAAGTAGAGTCCCACTCTGAACGTCTTGAGGAGGAGACGCACGTGTCGGGGCTCAAGAGAGAGAGCCGGTTGAATGAGAACCGCGTACTAGCTTGACTTATGAGATTAGGCCAACTCGTATCGTTTGGAGCAGTTTGTAACTGCTGAGATAAAGGAGTATTGTGACCCTGAGAGTGCAAAGTTTGCACTATGTTATTCAAGCGGATGCACATAGATGTAAATAATGATAAAAGTGTGAATAGGAATGCTGTGTACCTGACTTATTGAGTACCATTAATCATTGTACATATGTCTCACTCACGCCAATGACAAAGACGGACAGACCAAACCTTGACAACTCCCTGCGAAAATCCCTCTCTCATGTGACAAGAGGTAATAGAATCACTCCATCCTACCTTGCCTCATCCATCTGTCTCCTTACAGCTGTTCAGTGGATCCTCCTCCCCAACCTTCTCTGAGCCCTTGTGCCTGGACATTTAGCCCATTATGCGGCGCATAAAATGGTCCCTCAGATCTTATCCTCTTTTCAAGGATCTTCGCTTGATCCCCACCCTGACCTCGGTGAGAAAGGGGATAACGACGGCTTTGGAAAAAACTTTGTTCGTCGGATGGGACGTTAAACCATCGCCTGTGTCACGAGAGCCATACAATATGCACGTTAAAGAACTCCCTGGAGATGATCTTGATAGGAGGTTACTGTCTCCTAGCAGCTGTTCAGCGCATCCCCTTCTTCAACCTCCTCTGCACCCTTGAGGTCCTTCGGACCTGGGCCATTTAAGCCGTTGTGTTCAAAAAGTGCTGTTCAGAGACAGGCACATACCCTGGATTTAATTTGGGGGGATTTTTGGGAAGAGGGGTACGAAATTTCAGTTTCGGGGTGGGGTGGGGGGGATCTGAGAAGAAGGCTTGAGTAGGGTTTCTCAATTACTAAAATATTGCACCGGACAGGAAAGGTTAAAATGATATTCTACATGAAATATGAGTTTATAATTTTTTTAACTGTTTTTAGGGCATACTTCTTAATGTCGGACATAAAATATGGGGCTAAAATGAAATTATACAAAGATAACTCATTTGGATTTCAAGGTAGGTATAGGCAGATTTGAGATTTCGTATAAAACTATCAAATTTTCGGGAGCGGGGGGGGGGGGGTCCTCCTATCTCCCTGGGTAGGTCCTCAGAGGGTAAACATCCCAAACCAACCCTTCCTTCAAGGCAATGCGTAATTTATGGACGATCCCCTACTGCAGTGATTATATATTATAATAGCATTTTTATTTTTCACTACAGGGACTCGAATTTGTAATTATCTAATTAGTTCGGGTTTGGGTTCAAAAATTTTATCCGAAACGCATATGTGCCTCTCAGTAACTGAGGAGAAAAGGAATTTTATGAGAAGAAAAATCAGGATCGACATCTTAGTTTAGTCCGGTTCAATTAAATTATTTGCATCGTCTGCGTAAAATTCTTGTTAACTTCCGGACCAAGATCAATAGTATATTTCCAGAAAATTTTCTAGGGTTGTTTCAAAAATAATTTTAAGGTAAATGCATATTTCAATCGATTTTAAACATAATTTTTTCCCAGGAATTTAAATTGTGTTTAAGGGTCTGAAGTTTTTCTAGGTGATGCCCGTGGCGCCACCTATTAAACACACAAAAATCCCATGGTAATCCTATTGCTAAGATCAAAGTCATCAATTTGTTAGCTTTGATTATTTCGTCAATAGAGGAAACAGTTAGTCTGTTGTGTTTCGCGATATACGTCAGCATATTGCTTTATTTCGATAAACAGCATAATTTTTCTTAAATTTATGGCATTGTCATCTAATTACTTTCAGGTAATTACTTCGTTACGAAATGCACATTAATCAGCCTAATTTATGGACAACAAATCACACGCTATTGGTTGCATAGTTGTCATTTCTTTTTTCCTCTACGCTTTGTATTTATTTAACGGGCAGTTGCTATGGTAACAGACATCAGTGCTGCCAACTACATGAAAAGGAGTTAACAACATTGGATTTTAAATAATTTTTTAACCTTTATGACTACATAGGCATAAATTAATATGTCCGGTTACAAAATGTAATAGTGAATGATGTGATAGTGCCAATATTGTTATCATTTTGCGATATGATTTACTTGTTACTAATAGGATTTTATTCTTATTTCTGTACAACATTTCTCTAGTCATTTAGGCGTCTGTTTATCTGACAATTTGCATATTTATCAAAACTATTTTCCGACATATCTTCCAACCCAGAAGCTAATGTTAGCCGTGTCAAAAAAGCAGATTCATCCAGTTTTGTTCAGATCTTGAGCTCAAACAAGTTTATCTCTCTAAAATATAAAGTAGATGACACTCTATAACAACATCCAAGATTTCATTTCACACAGTCTCGTTACGATTGACCTCCCCAGTTAAATTTATATCCTTCCTTTTTTGGGGAGAAAGGAGACATAATTTGAGGTATTCTATGATATTCTCAGCATCAGATGCTTTAATTTGAGATCTATAAACAGGCTCCTGTCAGACTTCTGTGGCAAGCAGCTGCTTGAGGGGGAATTTATTTTATTTATTTTTTAATTGTTTGTACATTCACTCATCCCGCTTTTTCGTATTTTTTTTTCCGGGTGGGTGGGAAGGAACCCTTTTCTTTTTTAAACAGTGAGCGAAACATAAAGGATGGTAACAATAAGCGAATCCTTTTTTCTGTATCGAAATTTGGTGCTTCTAGCTCTTTTCGTTTCGAAGAGTTCTTCGCCTTCTTTTTTCTGTAGGGGTGATGTCTCCAAAAGGGATATCTGCATCAGGTTATTGTTGTTGTACCTCTGAGCGGCACTTTTTTGCACACCATGGGCTAAATGGCCAGGTCACATGGACCCCGAAGGCTCAGAGAAGGTTGGGGGAGGGGACCCACTGGAACAGCTGTTGAGAGACAGATGGTAGCCTCCCGTCAAGGCCATCCAGCGTGTTCTTTAACGTGCACAGGGTATGGCTCTCCCGCACACGGGGCCACGGCTTAACGTCCCATCCGACGGACGGCGGCCTTTCCAAGCCCATCGGTGTCCCCTAGTGACCGTGGGCAGGGCGGGGAAATTTTGCGGAGATAAATCTCAACGCTGACCCAGCTGGGACTCGAACCTGGGAACTACAGATTACGAGTCTGGGGCGCTACCGACTGAGCCACCCCCGCTCCACCATCAGGTTAAACCAGTTCTCTGTTGAAAGAGGACAGACAGGGTGACTCAAAACATTAGTCTTTGTGCATACAGATCTATTTCGTACCACCTTTTGTATATACCGTATCTTGGAAATATTGCCCCTGTGGTTTCTGATAGCTTGCGAAACAGTTGCCTAGCTGTTTTTTCATTATGTCGGCTTTCTATTAAAGATAGATACGATACTCCTGAACAGTTGTAGATCCTAGGGTATTGTCCTGCTCTACAAGTGATCTGTCAAAGTCTTGAGAGAACATTTTATAATACGTTTACTGTAAGACTCTGGATGCTTCAGTCGATAATTGCAATGAAAAGGATGAATCTGGGACTGCCTTCTTTTCATTCTACCTATCGCGCTGCACCTCAAGCAGTCATCTGCATGCTTCCTTTGTGATAAGGATGATGATAAGGCAAAATCAAATTGCTGCTCTTGGTCAACAATAACCCCAAGTCGACTAGGAAGGAATTGAGGGGCGATTTGCAGGATATTAAAAATTAAACTACTATTACGTGGGCCCAAAGGCAGTGTAAGTGGTGACAGCAGTGAACGCTCTTTTGTAGCAATCCTAATTCAGGGCAGGCGCTGGATGAAATGAAATTAGGTGTATCCCCCCCCCCCCCGAAACTCTTTTCAGTCATAAACAAAATTTGCTTGTCTATTATATTATAAAAATTAATTAATAGATTCTGAAAAAATTCATAGCGGCGAGAATCGAACCCGCATATCTCCAGATTCATGCCAGAGCGCACTACCATTGCACCACGCTTCGGACAATGAAATTTTTCAGAATAAGACCTTATAAATCTTCTTCACTGAGACGTTGCTGAGAGCGCCATCTTTACTCAAGAAGATGCAACTTTTTCAGTCGTTGTTATTGATTATCAGATGTTAATGAGAAGGTCGCTAACGATAAAGCGTTAATATATAATTAAAAATCAATCCAAAGAGAATGCACAGTATTCCCTGTTAATATTTATTAATCAAACATTAATTAATAGATTGTGAAAACAATTCATCGCCGTCACGGCGCGAATCGAACCCGCATCTCTCTGGCATGAATCTAGAGAGATGCGGGTTCGATTCCCGCCGTGGCGGCGATGAATTTTTTTCACAATCCATTAATTAATGTTTGATGTCAATCTTAACAGGGAATACTGTGAATTCTCTTTGGAGTGATTTTTATATTATAAATGTTTGCTTGTCTATTATATTATAAATGTTTGCTTGTCTATTATATTATAAATATTTGCTTGTCTAATATACAAATATTACATTATGAAAAACATATGTAATAAACAGCATTAGCTCCCCCTGTGTCGTGGCACCAGGGCAGGATCTCGCCCGCTTCTCCCGCCCTTTATGCTAATTCTCCTAATTTGCATTCTCGTGCCGGTAAAACGTGCATGTATTTTCTTCTTCTACGTTGCAAAATTATACTGCTTATATTGATTTATATACTTTTCAAGATACGAGATTATCCTTTAAGTTTCATCACTAGTGTATAATAGCATGCAGAAATATTTCTGAATCTTTTTTAATAATTTAATTTTATTTCAAAATTCTTAACTTTGCAGATACATACCAGGTTTGCCAAGTGCCTGGCATTCCCTATAATCAGCAGCTGTGTCTGGTTGGACGCAGCATTCTTGTGACGAACAGTCCTTACTGTTATTGCAAAATTTTCCTGTGGAATATTGCTGAGGAAAAGAACAGAAAAACATTAGAATGAAAACATCAATTATTGTAAGCTAAAATTATCCCAGCTTTCACTTGAAAAGGAGGGAAATAGAGTCTTTTAGATAGAATTGAGTCTGGGCAGCTCTCGGATATAAGAAGGAAAAATTATAAATGCGTGACTTTTGAACAGGAATTAATTTTAGTCTAAAGCTCTAAAGTTTCATAAATTATGTTTAATTAAAAACGATTTTAACCAATGAAGGTGTATAACTTTAAACTGCCTTAGAGCTTTAATAGTGCGTAATTGCTAACATGTCTAAATATTAAGTAAAAAACTGGGAAATTATTTTGTTTAAACAAATTTTTATTAAGTACTTTTATTCTATCAAAAGTTTATTCCATTAATGTTACGTTCCATAACGTTTATTCCAATAAAAGTTATTCCATTTAATGCTTTTTTGAAAAAATAACACATAAATTGAAGCTTTGAAGTGTGCATATTGCTAATTATGCCTTCCAATTAAAGGTTGGGTTGTCTTACATCTGAGGGGCAAGTATTTGTACATAATGGGCTAACTCGATAGGCCACAAAGACTCCGAGAAGGTTGGGGGGGAGGAACCCACTGGTCAACTATTAGGAGACAGATAGTAACCTCCCGTCAAAGTCATCCAGCGTGTTCTTTAGCATGCACAGGGTATGGCTCTCCCGCGCAGGGGTCCACGTCTTAACGTCCCATTCAACGGACGGTGGCCTTTCCAAGCCCATTGGTGTCCCCTACTGACCTAGGGCAGAGCGGGAAGTTTTGGGGAGATGAATCTCAACCCTGACTCAGCGTGGGACTGGAGCCAGGCGCGCTACCGACTGATCAACCCCCACTCTCCCAATCAACGGAGATTAGTGGGTATAAACATAAGTAAACTTAACATATTCCTTTCAAAATTTCCGAAATCCATTCAAAATAAAATCGCAGAATTCAGAACAGGTGTGTAACGTTCCTAAATAGCACCTTGTATAAGCTTAAAAAGGCCTGTACAGAATTATGCAGCAAATGCAAAACAATTGAATCAGTAATACATATTCTTTGAATTGTAAAGCCAATGAAGAACACAAATCGACATACTTCAGTAAAGTATGAAGTTTGAATATCGATTACTTTTCGCTAAAGAACATCCAAAGCAATGCTGATAAAAACACCAGGCAGCATCTCTGCAGCTTCACAATCATATATCTCAATGATTCGGGACTGTTTCACAAGATTTTTGAGCTTACATTTCATAACTTCATTTTTCATATTTCTCATTAATTTTAAAGGCATATTAAAATAAAAATCGAATTAAGAAAATGAAAAAAAAAAGAAAGGTAATAGCAATTTTCAACCCTTTTAATTTAAAATAAATGATAATAATTGATAATTTAAATATAAATATAATTCGTGACAAAACAAATAGAAATCATATCTGACAATTAAATGCCCCAAACAATAAATTCGACAAAAAACATCCATGCTCATCAAAGATTGGAAATAGTCAAACTATCAGAAATCAAATCCAGCTACTAGGTATAGCAAGTTGAAATTGTAAAAGCAATTTTCACCTAAAAAAATTCTAAATTTAATTTAATAAATAACAGGTCGGATCTAAACAAAAAAATGAAGTAGAGGGGGGGGTGGGGAGGAGTGACTCGATGGAGCCCTAAAAAAAAATAAATCGTGGTTCCAAGAGACTTGAATGACAATTGCCATTCAAGTATAACATTTTCCCCTGCGTCTTAGATGTCTTTAAAAATGCGTAAAATATACATAAATTTAATAATTTCTGCCTCGATTATTTAGTAGGATTCTCCAGGGGTGGGGTGGGAATAGAGGACGTGACACCTTACCTTCCCCGAATCTAGATCCGATCATAATATGTAATATTTTCTGATATTAATATAATGGTAGGAGGTTAATTAAAATTGGAGCTAAAGTCTATCAATTTATTATTCCAACTACTAAATTAAAATTAACAGCATAAAGTGTCCCAAAAAATTGTAACATAATTCGAATTCACCCAACTTTTAACAGTAGCAATTTGAAACTGAAACCCATCAGTCAAATTGTTGACTGCAACATAACCTTACAATTAATTTGAAATAATTTGGCTTGTTAATTTTACGCCTTCAATTATGTAGACAAACTAATCGGGAAAAGTGAATAAAAGTTCCTTAATTCTCGCCCTCTCAACTAATAATAATTTTCTGAATCTTATATTCACCTAAAGCAGCAGTTTGCCACACAAAAAACTGACACACGTCATTCACTCTGTGCATGTTTCTCCCTTTCTTGGGACTACGAATTAATATTACAATTCATGAAAAAAAAAATACTACTTTAGAAAACGCCTACTATAGGCTTTTTTATCCTGTACAATTAGAGTATAGATACTCACTGCTGTTTAATAAAATTCATTGTTCAGCACTCTGTGATTTTTTTGGGCTAGTTTATGATTGATATTTTTAAAAAACGCAACAAGTACTTACCTTAACCATCAATAGTACACATATGATTGACAGGAGAGTTTTCATGTTTGCAGAAAATTAACTCAATAATAATCTGCAATAAAAAATAAAAGTTTAATTTTTAAGTTATCCTTCAAAATAATCATTTACATTTCGGGATAACAATCCCCTTTTCATACTTCGTTTTGCTTTATTACAATCTCGATTCAGATATTACTCTCAATGAAGAAAAACTTTTATTTTTTCTTGCACCAAGGATTTATAATTGTTTTTAGAAAACAGCATAAAAATGAAACAAATTTGCGAAGTTTTAAGCAGAAAATTAGAGATTTTTTTGTTAAGCAGGCCCGGCACAGAAAAAACATTAAAATTTTTCTGAAATTCCAAGCTAATTAAAATTCATTTAACTTGGAATTCTATAATTGATACAACTTAGCATATTATATTTTGTTTTTAAAATGGTGCTAGACAATTATGTGTTGCTATTGCTGTTCAATTATGCAAGTCTTTTGAACTTGGACGGGTTGTAAGACTCCTTGGCTCAAAATAGTTATGACCAAAATTCTGATTTCTTTCTTTATCAATTGCTTTTATTGTATTTGTACTGTATATGTATTTTGCATTATATTTATATCGAAATAAGAGACAAAAAAAAAAGCAGGGCGATTATTACTCTAGTTTCGTGTTAATTAGCAGTTGGAGAACCTATGAGACTGTACAGTTCACATTTAAACAGCTCTCTTATATTATAGGTTGAGTGATAAGTTATTGACCTATGATCTTTGAGATATGTGAAAGGGTGAATTGCGTAGTCTCAAAGTCCAGTATTCTCCGCAGGTGCCACTGGTGACTAGACATATTGTAACTCCTCAGTACAGTGCTTTTTTTTTTTAAAGAACCTGTTTTGGTATTTTACTTTAGTAGTGTGTGAAGTTATTATATAACTATATTATTTCATATATTAATTTATTTTACAATGAATTGTAGAATAGTGATATGGTAAAATAATGAATTATAAAGAAGACTGAAAAAAAAAAAACACTGAGAAAAACTCTTATGAGAGCGACTGATACTGTACAGGAGAAAGAATTACTGATAAAACGTGTTAAAATTAATCGTTAGTATTCCATTGTAGATGATTTGTTCAACACATTTTATATTTTCATATCTAATGTTCTTCTTAAGTTGTCCGTAAATAAATATTTTTCTCTGACAAAACATGAAAATTTGGCAACCCAATTCAAGTTCAAACACGCCTTGCTAGGGAAGTTTAGGTCTATTGAGCCTGGCACAGTCAAATGAAGGTTTACGCTAGTAATAAGGTTTTCGATTATGGGTTGCATTGGTCGAATCAGCCAATCAAGTGTCACTCTAAAATGGAGACCTATCTGCTAAAGTTTATCGCTATTGCATTTCAGAGCATGTGTCTTTTTGTAACCATTATAATAGATAATGTTAAGATTCCGGGCGGTGCATATAACGGAAAAATTCGAATTGTAGAAACTGAAGCAGATGACGTAGCCCTGATTCACAAAGTAAATGCTGTGATTGTCTACATTACACGAAAATAATAATTACAGAAAGAATATAAAAATGACATTGCTGTTTTAGATATGACAAATTGTTACAGAAAGAATATAAAATGACATTTTGATTTTTAGACATGGTAAATAATGACAAGAGAAAGAATAAAAAACGATATTTAATGTTCTAGATATGACAAGTAATGATTACAGAAAGAATATAAAATGACAGTTTTATGTTTTAGATATGACAAATAATGATTACAAAAAGAATGTAAAAATGGCATTTTGATGTTTTTAGACATGGCAAATAATAATTAGAGAAAGAATATAAAATGATATTTTATGTTTTAGATATGACAAATAATGATTACAGAAAGAATATAAAAATGATGTGATCATTTTTAGATATAAATAATGATCACAGACATAATATAATATGACATGATCATGATTTAGATATAAATAATAATCACAGAAATAATATAAAATAATATTTTGATGCTTTAGATACGACAAAATGATTACAGAAAGAATATGAAAATGATATTTTGATGTTTTAGAAATGACAAAATAATTATAGAAAGAATATGAAAATAACATTTTGATGTTTTAGATATGACAAATAATGATTACAGAAAGAATATAAAAATGATATTTTGAAGTTTTAGATATGACAAATAATGAGTACGAAATTTGAATTTCTTTTATTATTTCTCGTGATTATTTTTGATGGGGCAGTGCCCCAAGTGGCCAAATGGACGAATCGCTTTTGGTCATCACCAAATCCAAACCGAAGTTTAAGGGTGTCTTAGAGGCATCCGTCAAGATATTTATTACGGTACAGTACTAAGAGTGCCGTAGTTGAGGGTCAAAATAAGAAGTGTTCAGAAGGCATGTAACTAGAAAATATTTTCAGTGGTGGAGGAGGGGACATGAAAAATTTCAGATGGATTACAAGATGAGATGAAATGGGATGGAAAGGGAAAAAAATCTGTTATAGGTGAATGTACAATCGCTGAAAAATATCCGAACACTATGGTTGATTACAGAATTCAGAAAAAATATCGGGCAACGTTTTTTTTTTAGAAATTAGTGATCTGACGACCTTGCCAGATCACCAATTTCTAAAAAAAAAAACGCTGCCCGATATTTTTTCTGAATTCTGTAATCAACCATAGTGTTCGGATACTTTTTTGAGCGACTGTATTTTATTTAGTACTGGTAAAGAATATTGAAATTATATGAAATTGAGCAATAAATGTCTCAAAAGCAATTATGTTGCCATACATAAAAAAAGTTCGTTTCTTTAATCTTAAGCTTCTAATTTTTTTTAATGTCTTAGGATTTGGTGAAGGGACAGAGAGCGCTGGCCATAACACCACCGCAACTAAGTGCCTACCATGTAGCAATAGCTTCCGTATGAAATCAATAAATACTCACCACAGATATGAGAATTCTTACAATACGTTCTGCGACAAGATGGATCAATCTGGTCAAAATATAATCTTTGATTCAATCAAATAAACGCACCAGCGCAGACACATCGAAATCGTTGTTTTCACAAGAGAACTCTGAGATTTTCTCGTAGTTTGCATAGGTGAGGTTCAGTTCATGTGATGTCGCCAAAGCTTCCTGGTTTCGCAGAAAGGGAAAGCCAAACGCAGCGAGTCCCTGTGATGTTGCACCTACGATGATGTTGCACAAGAGAGAACGGAAATTCCATCCCAGGAAACTAACTCTTCCCGTCCTGCCTGCCACAGCAGGAAGATGACGCATATGTGAAGAGGAATCAGGTGGAACACAAAATACGATGAAACTTCGATTCCATGTAACTGGATAACATAGTTGGTAGTAAATGGCTGGTTGTAAAATGCCCTCACTCGCTGCTTGAAAAATGGGGCATCTTTTAGTTTGTCAATACAAAAGATAAACACGTAATTTTTTTTGAAAGGATGTAAAAGCAGGAATATTTTTAAAACAATTATATGCTTCCATTTAATTAAAAATTCAATTTTTTTTATGAGATCAGATACTCTATTTCAATTCACTCAGCGTGCCATTAAAAATCGTTCCACGTGCCACGCTTGGCACGCGTGACGTAGGTTGCCGACGCCTGGTCTAGTAAGTCCCCTTCCCCCAACGTTCTCTGTGACGTTTGGTCTCAAAGAAACCCAACATCTTTTAGAAAAACCCAACCTTCGTTCTTACTATAGAAGTGTTCAAAGTGTCAAATCACACGCTGCTTCCACCAACGAAAGAGTTTATTTTAACGCAGAGTTAATTAAAACCGTAACCATAGAAGAGTTAAATATCGCCTGAAGTAAGTATTTAGAACCATTTTAGCTTTCGAATTGTGCAAGAGCTATAATTTCGATCAGCCCAATTGTCATTCTTTCTGTTGTTTGCTGTCTGTTCTTTCTTCATCATTGTCTGCGTTGTGTTGTTTCTATTTGTATCTCTCCCAGTCAGTTTCGACAACTCATTATTATTTCCTAAGTTGCGAAACTCTAAGTCAATATTCGTGAGCACTCTTTGACGACTTCACGCACTTAAAATGTAGGCGAAATCGATATCGAGCTCGTCCTAGTAAAAGAGTTCTTAGTTCTTTAACGATTGGCCTAATGATTAAAAAAAAAACGACTATCTGATTATTCAGCTCTTGAGAGCAATTCACAGGTGCTTTTTTTTATTGTGAATTTTGTCATGTTTGCTTCCTGCGTAAGTGTGTTACTTAGTTACGGTCATTAACAGTTAATAGCTATAAAAAAATCGAAACAAGTTATCTTGGTATATACAAAACTCTTCGCAACAGCAGAACACGGTAAGCATCGAGGTGTGATACTAAAGTTGACTTTCGTAAACGGGGTGCTGGAAAATGCATTTAACGATAACCAAAGAAATTGGGATTTTCTTATTTTGCCTCATTCAGTTTTGGCGCACAATACTTTCGTCGAATTCAAGGCAAGATTAGTTTTACATTCTTTATTGTCAAGTATTAGACCGTAGTCCATTGTTCACTGTCTTTCACGCAGCATTTTAATCAAAGGATTGCATTAAATTGGATTATTCTGAAATCGTTTATAATAACTGGAAACTCTTTAAGTTTGTAAGCATGTTTAAATTGTCTCTTATTCCGAAGTCCTCATAATGCATGGTTTCAGATTTTTTGCGCTAAATTCCCCTTCTGTGCTCTGTAAGAAAGGGAATACTCATGTGCTTGGAAAGGCTTCCATCCGTCTGATTGTACTTAAAGCCATGGCCCCGTGTGCGGGAGAGCCTTACTAAGGTAAGGCTCTCCCGCACACGGGGCCACGGCTTTGACGGAATATATTCATCTATCTCCTAACAGCTGTTCCAGCGGGCGTCCTTTCCCAATCTTCACTGAGCTCTTGGGATTCTTGTGCCCTGGCTATTTAGCCCACTGTGTGCAAAAATGTGCCTCTCAGAGGTTGAGTTACCTGAGCCACAATATTTTTGCATACAATCGGTTAAATGGCCAGGTCACAAGGTTGTTGGGTTGTTTTACCTCTGAGCGGCACTCTTTTGCACACCATGGGCTAAATGGCCAGGTCACATGGACCCCGAAGGCTCAGAGAAGGTTGGGGTAGGGGACCCACTGGAACAGCTGTTGGGAGACAGATGGTAGCCTCCCGTCAAGGTCATCCAGCGTGTTTTTTAACGTGCACAGGGTATGGCTCTCCCGCACATGGGGCCACGGCTTAACGTCCCATCCGACGGACGGCGGCCTTTCCAAGCCCAGCGGTGTCCCCTACTGACCGTGGGCAGGGCGGGGAATTTTGCGGAGATAAATCTCAACGCTGACCCAGCTGGGACTCGAACCTGGGTACTACAGACTACGAGCCTGGCGCGCTACCGACTGAGCCACCCCCGCCCCCAGGTCACAAGGACCCCGAAGGCTCAGAGAAGGTTGGGAGAGAGAGGACCCATTGGAACAGATGTTGAGAGACAGATGGTAGCCCTCCCGTCAAGGTCATCCAGCCTGTTTTTTAACGTGCATAGAGTATGGCTCTCCCGCACACGGTGCCACGGCTTAATGTCCCATCCGAGGGACCGTGGCCTTTCTAAGCCCATCGGTGTCCCCTACTGACCGTAGGCAAAGGGGGAGTTGTGTGGAGATAAATCTCAAAGCTGTCCCAGCTAGAACTCGAACCTGGGAACTGCAGATTATGAGCCTGGTGTACTACCGACCCAGAGGTAACGCAATACAGCCTTACTACATTTAACTCTAAGACCTTGCTATACCACTTTCCGCTAGTTTCATCACTACTTACCAATTCCTTGAATCGCACAACTGTTAATGAGAAAAATCCTAGCTTTCACAGACTTTCTCATCCTTCCTTTCTTTTACAGGCATGCCGTACTAAGACCGAATTCTCTGCCTCAGTTAGAGTTAACATAGAACACAAAGTTTGCCTTGCCATAAACCATTTGCCCTCAGTAACCATTATACTAGTTAAGGTTTCTTTCTTGCTCCAAATTGTCATTTTTAATTCCTTTTCTTCATTATTTTCACCTCTAACTCTTTACCAATTTTCCCTTCTAACTGGGGCAGGGGTGGCTCAGTCGGTAGCACGCCAGGCTTGTAATCTGCGGTTCCCAGGTTCGAGTCCCAGCTGGGTCAGCGTTGAGATTTATCTCCGCAAAACTCCTCGCCCTGCCCACGGTAGATAGGAGACACCGATGGGCTTGGAAAGGCCGCCGTTCGTCGGATGGGACGTTAAGCCGTGGCTCCATGTGTGGGAGAGCCATGCCCTGTGCACGTTAAAGGACACTCTGGATGGCCTTGACGAGAGGCTACCATCTGTCTCCTGACAGCTGTTCCAGTGGATCCCGTTCCTCAACCTTCTCTGAGTCTTCGGGATCCATGTGACCTGGACATTTATTCCATTGTGTGCAAAAATGTGCCGCTCAGAGGTAAAACAACCCAACTCTTCTAACTACTTACTTCAAAGCCGTGTTAGCAATGATATGATTGGAAAACTAGAAACTCAATAACCAAAGAACTTGACTGCGATCAAGAAATAATAGGATTAATCCGCATGCGGATGAAAATCAACTCTCTGCCAACAGCTCTCTGGGTTATAAAATTCATGTAAAAAAAGTTGAATGATGCAAGAAAATACGTTGAGTTGCATCATCGAATAGTAAAGAGCTCGTTTTATTTCTTTCTCTTATAGTTTGGAAGACTACGAAGAGGAGACTCGAGTGCTAGCCATTAGAGACATTTTGAAAGCGGAGAGCTACGACAGCCTGAGGTCACCTGTTAGCAATGGTAAGCAAACTTCCTTTTAGTTCCTGGAATCTAAATTCGTTCTGTTGCGGTTGCTCTAAAGCAGAGGTTCCCAAACTAATTTCTCCTACCGCCCCCTTTTCAGAAAAAAATTATTCAGCGCCCCCCTGGAAATCTACCTTCTTCAAGCGAACAAACAGAAAGATGCAGTGACAAATTTGCGTTCTTTTATGTATCTATATTTCGACCTATGTCCTACAACTTAGTAAAGAAACATGTTCTTGTAAATAAACTGTTGATAAACTGTAGATGTTGTTGTAAATAAGACACCTTGAAGCTTGAAATTATAAAATTATTTAATAAAATCAAACATAGTATAAAATGGAAAATAAAGTAATCAGTACGACTTTAACTCTGTTACCCAACAGATGAAACATGTACGAACGGTTTTTCAAAATTTTCTTATCTTCCCTTCTTTCTTTATGCTTCCACCCCCCCCCCCCTCAATTGCACCCGAGGCTACTACCGACCCCTGGATCGTTCCAGCGCCCCCCAGGGGGCGGTATCGCCCACTTTGGGAAACATTGCTCTAAAGGATAGAATGTCCTGTTTGCATCTTGCAGATTGTGGCTTAGAACTGAGAGCCGCAATTCTTTCTTCTCAATGTGTTGTGTATACAGAATATATTCATAAAATTCTTAAAATAGCTGAGGTTAACTGATAGAAGTCTTTAAGTTTGTAAGCATGGTCTTAATTGAAGTGCGATAGCCCAGTCCAGTCTACAGTGCGCCAGGCTCAAAATCTGCAGTTTGCAGATTCGAGTCCCAGCTGGGTCAGCGTTGAGATTTATCTCCGCAAAATTCACATCCTGCCTACGGTCGAGGCCTTATCAAGGCATCCTTCCGTTGGATGGGACGTAAAGCCGTTCCTGGTGTGCGGGGGAGCCATACCCTGTGCACATTAAAGGACACTCTGGATGGCCTTGACTGGAGGCTACCATCTGTCTCTTAACAGCTGTCCATTGGTTTCCATTTCCCCACAACCTTTTCTAAATCTTCGATGTCCTTTTGACCTGACCCTTTAGACTATTGTGTACAAAAAAAAAAGTGACACTTCGATTTAACCCAACTGAACCCTTTTTTTAAAATTAATTTCAGAAATGCAGATTATGAGGCAACTCTCTCCAGCAAAAGAAAAGTACAACTACTGTAATAGAGTATATTGCATATAATCAGTTCTTGTTGGCTTTTTCCAGGGGGGAGGGAGATAAAATTTGTTTGCAATATGGTTCTGTAGTTTTATCTCTGAGCTGTACTTTTGTTTGAACACAATTAATTGGCTTAGCTGCCAGATTCACAAGTATCCCAAGGGCTTGAGAGATGGATAGGGGACAGAAGTCCCCTGGACAGCTGTTAGGAGACAAAAGGAAGTATCTCCTCAACACTCTCCATTGTGTTCCTCCACGTGCACAGAGTAAGGCTCACCTGCACACGGGGCCACGATCTGATGCTCCATTCAATGACAAAGGCCTTTCAAAGCTCATCACAGGGGTACTTTTAAAGAGAGAGCGCACAAAGGAGAGCTATCGAAAAGGCTTCAACTACTGGCGAAATATTCTTACTATGGGGCCAGGCTTGAAGAATATTTTGGAAAGTGGGAGTGGCCTCGGAAGTACGTTTTGGTCTTTAAGAGTATTTCTCTTATCATATGTGTATAGATTGCATTGTTTTGGAATCGCACGACACTAGTGTGGTGTCACATAGTGTGTGTGTATGTGGTGGTGGTGGGGCATTTCATCAATTACATCAAAATGAGCCACTGCTCCATCGGTGTTTTTTTTTTCACCGGGGACAGAGTAAGAAATCCTCGTATTAAATTAGCTTTTGAAAACATAATGTTGCATTTTGCTTTTGGGAAATACCTTGTGAATTGAAGCTGACGTAGTTTTGATTTTATATCCTGCACTATCTTTATGTTTTCTCTCACCCCCCCGTGTCCCAGTGTCCAATTGAAGCTGACGTAGTTTTGATTTTATATCCTGCACTATCTCTATGTTTTCTCTCACCCCCCCCCCCCCCGTGTCCCAGTGTCCAATTGAAGCTGACGTAGTTTTGATTTTATATCCTGCACTATCTCTATGTTTTCTCTCACCCCCCGCCCCCCCGTGTCCCAGTGTCCAATTGAAGCTGCCGTAATTTTGATTTTATATCCTGCACTATCTTTATGTTTTCTCTCACCCCCCCCCCCCCGTGTCCCAGTGTCCAATTGAAGCTGACGTAGTTTTGATTTTATATCCTGCACTATCTCTATGTTTTCTCTCACCCCCCCCCCCCCGTGTCCCAGTGTCCAATTGAAGCTGACGTAGTTTTGATTTTATATCCTGCACTATCTCTATGTTTTCTCTCACCCCCCCCCCCCCGTGTCCCAGTGTCCAATTGAAGCTGACGTAGTTTTGATTTTATATCCTGCACTATCTCTATGTTTTCTCTCACCCCCCCCCCCCGTGTCCCAGTGTCCAATTGAAGCTGCCGTAGTTTTGATTTTATATCCTGCACTATCTTTATGTTTTCTCTCACCCCCCCCCCCCCCCCGTGTCCCAGTGTCCAATTGAAGCTGACGTAGTTTTGATTTTATATCCTGCACTATCTCTATGTTTTCTCTCACCCCCCCCGTGTCCCAGTGTCCAATTGAAGCTGACGTAGTTTTGATTTTATATCCTGCACTATCTCTATGTTTTCTCTCACCCCCCCCCCCCCCCGTGTCCCAGTGTCCAATTGAAGCTGCCGTAGTTTTGATTTTATATCCTGCACTATCTTTATGTTTTCTCTCACCCCCCCCCCCCGTGTCCCAGTGTCCAATTGAAGCTGCCGTAATTTTGATTTTATATCCTGCACTATCTTTATGTTTTCTCTCACCCCCCCCCCGTGTCCCAGTGTCCAATTGAAGCTGACGTAGTTTTGATTTTATATCCTGCACTATCTCTATGTTTTCTCTCACCCCCCCCCCCCGTGTCCCAGTGTCCAATTGAAGCTGACGTAGTTTTGATTTTATATCCTGCACTATCTCTATGTTTTCTCTCACCCCCCCCCCCCCGTGTCCCAGTGTCCAATTGAAGCTGACGTAGTTTTGATTTTATATCCTGCACTATCTCTATGTTTTCTCTCACCCCCCCCCCCCCCGTGTCCCAGTGTCCAATTGAAGCTGCCGTAGTTTTGATTTTATATCCTGCACTATCTTTATGTTTTCTCTCACCCCCCCCCCCCCCCCCCGTGTCCCAGTGTCCAATTGAAGCTGACGTAGTTTTGATTTTATATCCTGCACTATCTCTATGTTTTCTCTCACCCCCCCCCCCGTGTCCCAGTGTCCAATTGAAGCTGACGTAGTTTTGATTTTATATCCTGCACTATCTCTATGTTTTCTCTCACCCCCCCCCCCCCCCCCGTGTCCCAGTGTCCAATTGAAGCTGCCGTAGTTTTGATTTTATATCCTGCACTATCTTTATGTTTTCTCTCAAACCCCCCCCCCCCCCCCCCCCCCCCCAGTGTCCCAGTGTCCAATTCTGTCGTCAGCACTTTTCGTTTTAGTGAAAAGCAGACGTTGAGTTATAAATGAGATTTGGGTTTGTTGAACACGCAAAAGAAGATAAAGATTTGTCGTGACAAAGATAACATGGACGGAAATAACATATTTTTTTTCGCGTTCGATGCCCTCGTGAGCAGACCTTTTTTGCACCCATCTTCCGTTGTACGTCATCATCTCTCACACAGCTCAGCTCAGAAGCAATCCAGCACGTGACTCAATTCACTTTCGAAATGAAACCTAAAAATAAATCTGAAAATAGCAAAGAAATTATCTCTCAACAATCGCGAAAGATAGTTGTCATGAATCTATACGACCTCGCTCCTTCTGGTACTTTTGTGAAAACACCGACCACTAAATAAGTGATGCACGTATTCCACTCGATTTCTTCTTTAAGTCGGGGTGGTTGTTCACTTTGTGAGCTAAATGGCCAGGTCACAAAGACTCCAAAGGCTCAGAGAATGCAGGGGAAAGGGATTCACTGGACAGTGTTAAAATGTTAGTTACAGATGATAACCTCCCTTCAGGGCTATCCAGTTGTTCTTTAACTTGAACAGAATATGACTCTCATGCACAGTGATCCACGGCTTAACGTCCCATAAAGATGGACGGCGCTTTTTCAAGCCCGTAGGTATTCCCTTTCTCACAGAGGGCAGAAAGATGGTTAGCGGATATAAATTTCAATGCAAGCATAGTTCGTATTGGAACTTGGGAACCATAGATTACGAACCTGGCGCGCTACCGAATGAGCCAATCCTCCGCCCCCTATTCTAGAGGTTCGTATGTTAGCGACGTATGCATATTTAGGGGGGGGGGGGGGGGGGCTACAGTGGCCTCACGCTTTGGTATTGTTAAATTTCTTTGCCTGTTGAGCGAGCCATTTTTTTAAAACTAGGAGTAATTTAATTTCATTAAAAATCAATTATGTTTTTGTTAAAATGTTAATAATATTGAATGCGAACTGAAGCGAAAATCATATAATTTGAGTAACTATGGGGAGCGTTGAAGCGAGAAGAAATAACAGAGAACCTTAGAAAAGTGATAGGTAATACCAGCAGGACAAAATATGGTAAAAAAAGCCGCCTTCTCCTGATTCGTGAAACAATCCATCCGTTCTGCAATCCTTGCACGCTCTGTATCCTGCATGCCGCTGACAAAGGAGCCCGTTTCGCACAGATACCGGTGCAATCGCTGAAAGGTTTTACGATCAGGCACGCATCTGGTCGGAAAGAGCTCCCAGTACAGTCTTTGGGCTTCCCTCGAATTCCAGTCTGCAGCTGCATACGTGAAATGCATGTCCGCCTTCTCCTGATTCGTGAAACAATCCATCCGTTCTGCAATCCACGGTAGAAATGACGACGAGTGCGAAAACCAGCGCTTATGTGCTCACTAGAAAGCGCCCTCTAGCGCTTCACCGCTTAAGTTCCGACCATGCATTGTATGACGAAAAGTGCTTGTTTAGGTGTGTTCTATCACCCCTTAAAGTTTGGCCCAAGAGTTTTGAATCACCTTGTATACATTAAATTTTCTATTCATAAATTACACAAATCGATGAACACCAAAAAAAAAATATTAGCAATTTAACAAATCTTATAAAATTATAAACATTTTACTGGGTAATCAGTGAAACAACTCTCATGGCGTACCCCAAAAATTTTACCACGTACACCACGTTGAGAAACCCTAGTTTAAAGAAATAGAAAATGAAGATGCTCAGGATTGGGAGTCCCATTGAGGAATGAAATAATATCATCCTTTTTACTGATGATCAAGTCTGTCTGATCCAAGACTCTGGTAACATCGAATATGTAGTGAAAAAAATTAAATTAAGAATATGGGATTAAATATTAATTTTGACAAGACTGAATATATGTGTGTGAGAAGCAGACATTTCGAATAGCGACAGGTGGAACAATAAACCATTGTTAGAAGAGATTATTTTGAATATTTAGGATCTTTCTACAGTGTGATGGATCATCCAATTAGCACATATAAGGGAGAATCACTGCTAGAATATTGAATCTTTTTTGTGTATCAAAGGACTAACAAAATCCTTCAAAGAGACAATTTATTCTGTCATTTTTGAAAGCCTTTTGACGTATGGAGAAAAAAAACATGATGGGAACTTAGAAGAATGGAAAAAACTTAGGAGAGATGGATTTCTAGATAAGATGTGTGAGAAGACAAGGGATTGAGTGAAGAATGAAATCAATAAGGAATTGAAGAAAATGTAAATGATAGAATTGAAGGGAAAATGTTGCTGTGATACCGACCTGTCTAGAGAATGGAAGAAAGAAAGATCACTAAGGAGGAAGTAGGAAAGATGACTAAGGAGGAAGAAGGAAAAATAACCAAGGAGAAATAAGAAAAGATGATCAGGAATAAATAAGGAAAGATGACTAAGGAGGAAGAAGGAAAGATGACTAAGGAGGAAGAAGGAAAGATGACCAAGGGGAAATAAAGAAAGATGACCAAGGAGAAATAAAGAAAGGTGACCAAGAAGAAATAAGGAAAGAAGACCAGAGGTAGAAAGAAAGATGACTAAGGAGAAATATGAAAAGATGACCAAGGAGGAAGAAGGAAAGATGACCAAGGAAAAATAAGGAAAGTTGACCAAGAAGGTAAAATGAAAGATGACCAAGGAGAAATAAGGAAATATGACCAAGGAGGTAGAAGGAAAGATCACCAAGGAGGAAGAAGGCAGGATGATTAAGGAGAATTTTGTCTTGGAGTCCAAAATCTAGAAGAAGAGGAATGTCCAAACAAAAAATGTAGGGAGCTGAAATCGTTGAAATAATGATTAAAATAGGTTTGAGGGAAGGAGACTGGAGAAACAGTTTAAGTGTGGCAATCGAAGTTAATTTCATAAATACCTGTTCTATGTAAATTGACAGTAGATCTTCCATATGCTTCTTAGCAATTCTAACGGTCAGTCAATCAGCTAGCAAATCCGAAACAGCACCCGTTCTTGGAAGTGATTGATGATGATTAGTACTCTTATTTACGTATAGAGCAGACGTGAACAAACTACGGCCCATTCAACAATTTTATCACTCCCGCGTGAAAAATGCATAACATAAAATATATATTTTTTCCATCTGGCAGAAGTAAAGTGAATCGCGTTTTAACAAGGCGAAAGATGAAAGACGAAAATGTAAATAAAATGATGCAACTAGCTACAACGTCATTGGAGTCAAAAATGTTCACCAGATCATTTTTGGGATCCAATCTCATCCTTCACTTACTACTCCGACAAGCCAAATTCAGTTTTGATCCTTAAAATGAACTTATTAATATTTAATTCTTTTTTTTATTATTATTATTTGCCTATATGCTTGATAAGTAAAATGTAATAAATAAAATTGAGCATTTTTTGTTCTTTTTATTGCACCCCCTTCCGAATTATTGGCTCACAGCAAACGTAATATTCTTCTATTCTGCCGATGCCAAAAATATTTCTACCACTGATATACTACTGATTGATTTTGTACAACGTTTTTAGGTGATATTGAAGGTAAAAATAGGGATTTTATATCAGTTTATTTATTAAAAAAAACTGATGTAAGATATTAATATGTAAATATTTTAATTTAATGCTATACTTGTATAAAATGTTATGATATATCTAATATAAGATATATCAGATATATCTTATATTAGATATACTGATATAATATCTGATATATAGAATCGATATCTGATATAAGAATAGGTAATGATAAAACGAGGATAAGTTCACCTTTAGTGATAATAACTTGATGAAGCTATTTTGTAGTTATAAGCAAAACACATCGTATGGTGGAAAAGATAAATGAATATGTAACCTTTTATGTAATCCTATATTCTTGTATTTGTTTGTACAGTCGCTCAAAAAATATCATATAATTATATAATTATATATTTATATCATATAATTAGTGATCTGGCAACCTTCGTGTCACGTGATAAGGTTGCCAGATCACTAATTTCTAAAAAAAATTGTTGCCAGATATTTTTTCTGAATTCTGTAATCAACCATAGTGTTCGGATATTTTTTTGAGTGATTGTATGTTGTATGAGAAACCAAGGCAATCCTAATAGAGCTTCTAGGTTATTTCCGTCTTTTGTGTAGAGGAAAATCCTCTTTCCTTTAAAATAAATGTATTATGCACATAGTAAAAAAACCTAATGGTCAATTAATATTATTAAAACGTTTGTTGTAGAATGTTGACTATGAAATCGATCCGGTTTTGCGATTTATTGTGAGAACTCCTATTTTTTAGGATCTGCTGCCATTGTGAAAACGTATATAAACATTGTGAATGTAAGATCAGTAGACATCGCTGATATGGTAAGTGAAATGCTTTTTTTTTTAAATTCTGAGCTACTCTGAATATTGTCACAATTTCTACCACTTATTTTTGTTTACATTTTCGAAGTTTATCCTGCTTATGTTAAATGATTTGCCTCTTCTTTTGGGGGAGAGAGAGAGAGAGGTGTGGGAAGGGGTTGTTGGCCCAGTCGGTTGCGCGCTGGGCTCGTAAAATCTGCAGTTCTCCCGTTCGAGTCCAACTATGTCCAAATTTCGATTTACCTCCGCTGACTCCCGTTCTGCAGTCAGCAATTCAAAGGTGAATGTTCCGCTCTCATTTGAGAATAATAGTTCGGATAGTAGAGGCAAAAATTATTAAACCTATATAAATATTTCATGCATTTTTCGAAAACTTTTTAAGACCTAAAACGAAGGAGAAAAGGTATACTGCGATGGAAATCCAGTCTCTTGTAATCTTCAGTTGTCCCCCCCTCTCTTGTAATCAGTCTTGTTGTCCCCCCCTACTTTTTTCCGGTTCAATCGAGTCAGTCCCCCTCCCCTCGACTTTACTTTCTTCCGGCTCCCCCCGACTAATACCCCCCTTCCCCCAGCCTTTACTTTTTTCCGGCTCAATCGAGTCAGTCCCCCTCCCCTCGACTTTACTTTCTTCCGGCTCCCCCCGACTAATACCCCCCTTCCCCCAGCCTTTACTTTTTTCCGGTTCAATCGAGTCAGTCCCCCTCCCCTCGACTTTACTTTCTTCCGGCTACCCCCGACTAATGCCCCCTTCCCCCAGCCTATACTTTTTTCCGGCTCAATCGAGTCAGTCCCCCTCCCTCCGCCTTTACTTTTTTCTTCTTCAATCTATCGAGTCACGTGGTGGTAAATGTATTAAGAACAGGTGCCTAAATAGCTAACACGAATGAAATTTATATTATGCATTTTTATTAAATTATTATTGCTTAAAATTAGACCTGTAACTCTAATTTTTTTAAAGTTAGTACTTAATTCTCCCATTTTTGCAATATTTTAATATAATAATAATAATAAATAAATAATTTTATATTATATGCAGTGATGGTGCCTCAACCAGAGGTGCTGAGAAACTGCGATTTTTTCATTTTAAGGGATAAATGAGAAATTCTCTATTTGCGTTGCATCGGGCTAATAATACGTTAATATTTGCATTTCCAATCACCCATTAGTACGAATGACTGCTGTTGAAGGGTAAAAATTTAGTAAAATGAAAAACGTCATTTTCTTTGGAAACACGCAGCCACTATTTGCCAGGGTCGATTCTTCTAGTGTGGCCTTATTATTTGTTGAGTTCACCTCTGGCTACCTTTTCACTACGATCACTAACTTTACTATCCGTTATTGCCCTACGTGTTGTTGACATCAATTTGATTTTGAAGAAGTTAATTTTTCAATTTATCAATTTTTCGAGTCAGTATTATTGAAATTATGAGCTAATAACAGTGGTTTACAAGGTTTTTATCACATGAACAATTGTAGTTGCCTTTAACTATTTTTCAGGTGCTGATTTCAGATCTGGCTTTAAAAAATGACTAGCACGTCACGTTTTTATGATATTGGTAATTTTGACTCCTATTAAGATCATCCTATAACAACACCTCCAGGCAACTGGGATGATACTAGATATTTTACTTTTTGTGGCTGGTAACACTGATTGCCAAGTAGGAGTAAACATGTAATAGTAACCTAACCTCAGACCGCCATTCTTGGGGCGGGGGTGGCTCAATCGGTAAAGTGCCAGCCTAAGGTGTGCAAAAAAGTGCACGCTCAGAGGTAAAACAACCCAACCCAACCGCCATTCTTGTTGTTTTCATTGTAGGAGGAACACGTGCTGTACGTTGAAGAGTGAATTTTGGCGTTTAAATGGCACAAAGAGAGCGTCGCGGATGTGTTAATGTGCCAGATAAGTTTTGCTATGTGTGTAGAAATTATATTTTCAAACCCAGGGTCGTTCTTTGACAAAGATTTTGGAGAAAGCCTATTACTTGTATTTTGGATGTCATATTGAGATCAGGACAAAACATGAACTCCATATGTGTCCTGCATTTCGTGCTGTGATTGCCTCAGTGAATGGTTGAAAGGTAAGATAAAATCCATGCCCTTTGCAGTTCCAATGGTTTGGCATGAGCCAGCTAGTCACGTGCATGATTACTATTTTTGTTTAACTAAAGTGTCTGGCTTTTCAAAAAAGAACAAAAGCAAAATACAATATCCAAATGTGCCTTCAGTCATAAAGCCAGTTCCTCATGGAGAAGATCTTCCTATACCAACACCTTCAACCAACTAGAAGGAGATGGATTCACATTCATCAGAGGAAGACTTTGAGGCACATGCAGGTCCTGATCCTATATACACCCATAATAAGTTAGACATGCCTCTTCTGATTAAGCAAAATGAACTAAATGATCTTGTTTGAGACCTAGGACTTTCCAAACAACAAGCTGAGGTTTTAGGATCAAGACTTCAAGAGTGGAATCTTCTGGTCAAGGGTGCGATAATTTTTCTATTCAGAAAGAGAAATTTGGCTTTATCTGTTTATTACGAGATGCAAGATGGTTTGTTTCTGCACAGATATTTCAGGGCTGATGGAAGAAATTGGAACAACTCACGACCCTAAGGAATGGCATCTATTTATATATTTGTCAAAATTCATCTTAAAAGCTGTCCTTTTGCATAGAGGAAACCAAAAACCTTCCATTCCAGTGACACTTGCTGTGGGAATGAAGGAAACTTATGAAAGTATGGAAAATATAGTCACTGCTATAAAATATGACCAGTGTAAACGGACAATATGTGGCAACCTAAAAGTCATCTCTCTTATTCGGGCTTCAAGGAGGCTTCACAAAATTTTGCTGTTTTCTGTGTTTGTGGGGCTACTAGAAAGTCTGCAAAACAAAACAAAAGCATGGCCCAAAAAGAGATGTTTTTATTTCTGGAAAGAGTAATGGGAGGCATAAGTCTCTAGTCGACTCCTCTGGTGTTCTGCTCCCACCACTACACATCAAACTGGAGCTTATGAAAAACTTTGTAAAGGTTATGGACAAAACTGGCAAAGGGATTTTGCACTGAGGGAAAAACTTCCAAAACATAGTGATTCTAAACTCAAAGAAGAGATCTTTTATTGGTCTTCAGATCAGGAAGCTACTGAATGATACTGTCTTTAAAGAAAAACTAAATATGAAGGAGCGCACTGCATGGAAAATCTTTCACGTCTTTGGTCCAGGATTTTTGGGGAATCACAAAGAGGAAAACTACCATCAGCTTACTCAAGATCTTCTCAAAAACTATAAAAAATCTTGGCTGCCGAATGTCTCTGAAGACCCATTTCTTGCACTCGCATCTTGACTTCTTTTCCATGAACTTGGGAGCTGTCAGTGATGAGCAAGGGGAAAGATTTCAGCAGAATATTCGAACCATGGAGGAGAGATACCAAGGCAGATGGGACCCAGAAATGATGGGTGACTACTGCTTCGTCTTGCAGAAGAAAGATACCTCAGTACATAAAAGACAAAAATGAACTTCTTGTAAGTATAAAAGATCCTTACCCATGTGCTCTTATTTTGCATTTCAATATTATTTCATTTGTTACTTTATATTCAGTGGTCTATAACTATGATGTTTCTAATTTTTTTCACTGTAATCATGTAATTAATTAATGAGTTTTAAGTTGCAATTTAATAAAATAGTCATATTTATTTTCATTTCCTAGATATGCGTATTCATTGAAATTTAAAATACATCAAACCGTAATTTTTAAAAAATGCACGTGTTGCAGATTTTTCACAGTCATATTTGAATTTAGCACCCCAAAGTTAATTAAAAACATCCTATTTGACCAATGTTATAAAAAAAAAGTTTCAATTTGCTGTCTAGTGCAGTGGTTGTCAACCTTTTATGCTTCACGTACCCCCTGGAAATGTGTATGTAACTGGCGTACCCCTTGTATAGATAGATAAACTATAGTTATAGTATAACAATGGGATTAAAATAAAACATATATATATACACACATTAAATTTTGTATTCATAAATTACATATATCGATAAACACAAAAAATGACATAAACAATTTAACAAATTTTATAAACATTTTACTGAGTAATCAGTGAAATGGACTTGTTACTAGATCTAGCGACTATTGAGCTCTCACGGTGTACTCCAAAAACTTTTACCGCGTACCCCACGTTGAGAACCCCTAGTCTAGTGTAATGAAATAATATCCTGAACTCTAATTTCTCAGTTTTTCATTCATATCATACATTATCTGATATTTTTTATTCTCTTTTATAGATATATTTTTCACAGATTTTCTTATTATTAAAGTAATTTTTTAGTTATTATTCTATTTCCATGTCACAATTTAGCTACCGTCAAATTAATTAGAAAACATATTATATATTCTTTTTTCTTTCTGCTTTGATATATCTTCAGCTGTCATCCCAGTTCCAGAATAGTTTCTGTACAAGCAGGAACTGAATTACGAATTATAACGTTTTCAATTAAAACTGTGTTCTTGATGATTCATTGTGGTGTTTGCTCCGATGATTTGGAATTCCTACATTCTGTTGCCTTGTCGTTGGATAATTATCACGCTTATGAAGACAATAATATGAAGACCAAACCCATTCGCATGTTTTGACTAACCCAGATATGGTGAGAAATCCTTCAACGATAATCTTAGATGTCTGACTCATGAGAAGAGGCAGAATAATGTTGAATTTGTGCATTTCCAAGAGGAAGTAGTAGGTTTTATAATTTTGAGCGGCACATCTTTTTTTGGCAGACATGAACTAAATGGTCAGGTTAATTATTTATTTAGAAAAGACTGATAAACAATCAGGCAAAGTGTTTTTTACACTTGCCTGATTGCTGAAACTAAACATATCCTATGACTATCAGCAATGTGAATTTCTATTGCTTAACATCAAATGATTGCTGTCCGAAGTTGAAAGGTTAATAACACCGAGGGATTGATGCAGCTGCACGATAATAACCCATTGTCTATTTAAAATATTCTGTTTATTGTCAGTTTAAAGAGCGAGTTCACTGCGCCCTCTACAACTTGAACTTCCTTCATCTATAAATAACCTTTCTTTAGCAAGAATGAATCGCCACCGGAAAAGCTCGACTAGAACATCAACTAACGCTAATTTTCGGAGACTTCCATAGGAAATATACGAGTGGTTAGCGCGCTTGGCTACTGATCTAAGGGACCTGAGTTCGAGCCCCGGGTAAGGCATGGATATATGTGTCGTTTATCTGCTGAGGTCCTGCCATCCTCTCAGACTTTCTACTATGGCATATAAACTGACAGGCTCCTGTCAGACCTCTGTGGCAAGCAGCTGCTTGAGGGTGTATTTATTTTATTTATTTTAAAGCCCCCAAGGGGGTAGATTATACCTCCTCTCCTCCCTTGAGTATGCTACTGAGCTGTATGCTGCTTCTACTTTTAAAAAGTGGCTCTGTTTACTCGAAATACAATTGTTCAAAAACATTCATTGTCATAACTTCGGGAAAGACTGTCAGTCTTGGTGCCCCCTAAAGACAAATTAACCAATGATTTTAGGTGATAACTAAACCCGTGCGCAGATGCGGACATCCACATTTAAAAACTCTCCGTGGATAAAAGATTAATGTTAACGCGGATAGCGGATATAATCTGTAGGAACGTAGGAAAAGTTATTGTATTATTGTTTTCTGACAGGAGTGAAAAAAATTATTTCGGTTATTAATAATTCATGCAGGAGTTATAGTAAAGTCAAGGTATAGATAATTTTGGATTATAATAAAAGTCGATTTGAAAATTCGATAATGATAGTCATTTAAAGAAAATACATTGGCAGAAGTCACAAATTAAAATCAACTTGATTTTTCTGCTGGCACAGAAAACGCGAGTTCAAAAAATTATTTGAATGTTGTGTAGAAAACTTAAATTAAAGCTGAAATTTTCAGTTGTAGAGATCACGAAGTTTACAGAGTGAAATGTAGAGGGGAGGAACTGGTCAGTCTTTTACTCGAAAACTTACATCAGACTTCAGGCATTCGTAAAATCTCGACAGTTATTAAGTAGCCAATAGAAGCATATGTTGTTAAAATTTTGCGGATACGGTTGCAGTTGCGGATTACACCTTGCGGATGCTGATAAAGTTTTGCGGATACGGTTGTTAGACCTTGCGGATGCTGATAGAGTTTTGCGGATACGGTTGTTGTCAGACCTTGCTTATGTTGATAAAGTTTTGTGGACACGGTTGTTGTTAGACCTTGCTGTTGTTGATAAAGTTTTGCGTTGTTGGGTTGTTTTACCTCTGAGCGGCACTTATTTGCACACCATGGGCTAAATGGCCGGGTCACATGGACCCCGAAGGCTCAGAGAAGGTTGGGGGAGGGGACCCACTGGAACAGCTGTTGGGAGACAGATGGAGCATCCCGTCAAGGCCATCCAGCGTGTTCTTTAACATGCACAGGGTATGGCTCTCCCGCACACGGGGCCACGGCTTAACGTCCCATCCGACGGACGGCGGCCTTTCCAAGCCCATCGGTGTCCCCTACTGACCGTGGGCAGGGCGGGGAATTTTGCGGAGATAAATCTCTACGCTGATCCAGCTGGGACTCGAACCTGGGAACTACAGATTACGAGCCTGGCGCGCTACCGACTAAGCCACCCCCGCCCCATAAAGTTTTGCGGATACGGCTGTTGTTAGACCTTGCTGATGTTGATAAAGTTTTGCGGATACGGTTCTTGTTAGACCTTGCTGTTGTTGATAAAGTTTTGCGGAAACGGTTGCTTAAAACATTTTGCTATATGGCTGCGGTTGCACATTACACCTTGCTGATTTTTATAAAGTTGTGCTGATACGATCGCGGATTAGACTTAACGGAGATTGATAAAGTTTTGTAGATGTAGATAGGACTTTTGTTATCCGCGCAGGGCTCTATTAATAACTCTTTATTTTTAAGAAAAATCGATAATTGTAAATTCTATTTTAGTCGTTCTCGACGGAGATCGTTCTTTGCATGAGCTGGAGAGACTGGAGACTGACTTATCCCACTTGGATGGAGCAAGACTACACGAATCTTCGTTACGAATGGAAAGACAAGATCTGGATCCCCAACATCTACTTCGAGAATGCAATCAAAGGATCTCTCCATCGTCTCATCAGCCCAAGCGTCTACCTTTGGATGTCCAGAGATTTGCACGTCGTCTACACTGGCAGGTAGCGTCTTCATTACTATAATATTTTCTATTATTATCATATTCATAGAATTGATCTTATTAAGGGAGATTATTAGAGTTCAAGAATTTCCCATTCCTTTGAAATGTAAACAAAATGTTATGCTAAGCTGGCGCTTTCTTGGAATAAACCTTTTTTATAATTTATCTGCACCCTGTTGACGATTCTGGCCTTGATCCAAATGAGTATATTGAAAGCTTACTTTTATTGGAGGAATAATCCTTGTGGTAGTATTTGGGATTTAGGAGAGTGAGTCATGTGATCATATTGGAGGATTAATGCACGTGATTCTTTTCGTGTATTGATCCACGTAATTCATTTTCGGGATTAATCAAGATGATTACATTTGTGATTTAATATATGCCATATTGGATGATCATAGTGGAGGATCAATTAATATTATCATATTGGGGTATTAATACAGATGATCGCATTTGACAAATAATCAGTATGATCATATTTATGTATTGATCATATTTGGGGATTAGTGCCTACGATCACTTTGTGATATTTCGTCTCAAATAGCTAATTCCCAGGATGTCTGATGGAAACCAAAGGACTAGTCAGGCAGGCTAGATCTCAGAAGAAACAGAATGTGAACACAGAAAATCGTTTTCTGTGACATGATTCGAACATGGGTCCCTACATTAACGGAAAAAACAGCTCGCTATAGGTGCAATCGTCTGCCACAATGGAGGTGGAGGGAATGACTCTAGGATTCTTAATTTTTTGAAGTTGTATGTTTGTACAGTCGCTCAAAAAAGTATCCGAACACTATGATTGATTACAGAATTCAGAAAAATATCTTGCAACGATTTTTTTAGAAATTAGTGATCTGGCAACTTTCGTGTCACGTGACACGAAGCTTGCCAGATCACTAATTTCTAAAAAAAATCGTTGCCAGATATTTTTCTGAATTCTGCAATCAATCATAGTGTTCGGATACTTTTTTGAGCGACTGTACGGTATTTTAACATAGTTTTGTTTACTTAAAATTTAGGTATGCATACACAACATTATAATATATAATGTCATTTTGAAGTTCAGGTACATACCACTTAGACATTTATTTCGCAATCATTTTGATGCTTTTGCTAATTTTTTATAACTATGCCGCTCTGTACTTAAAATACACTGACCATTTACACACCCTTGGAATAGCCAGAAATCACGTGATCGAAATCGAACTTATTATTACAAATTTATAAATTAGATTTCAGTGCCGTCCCATGGCCGAGTGGTTAGCACGCTTGGCTACTGATCTAAGGGATCTGGGTTCGAGCCCCGGGTTTTATAATCTATGCCGCTCTGTACTTAAAATACACTGACCATTTACACACCCTTGGAATAGCCAGATCTCACGTGATCGAAATCGAGCCTATTATTACAAATTTATAAATTAGATTTCAGTGCCGTCCCGTGGCCGAGTGTGGTTAGCTCGCTTTGGCTACTGATCTAAGGGATCTGGGTTCGAGCCCCGGGTAAGGCATGGATATGTGTGTCGTTTTTCTGCTGAGGTCTAGCCATCCTCTCAGACCTTCTACTACGGCATATAAATCTGACAGGCTCCTGGTCAGACCTCTGTGACAAGCAGCTGCTTGAGGGGGTATTTTTTTTTTAAATGATATGTCATTGGCAAGAGTTCCAAATTTTTAGAGATCATGGAAATAAGGTAAGTATATATTTTTAAATCGTTGTTTTAACGATAAAATTTACATTTCGTAAAACTCATTGCATAATTTGGGAATGCAAATTTTCAAATTTATTTAACAGATTTATGTATGCGCAGATAAACATTTAAAAGTGAAATGATTTCAATTCTAGTTAATGATTTAGATTTGGTACAGGGGTCCTCAAATGGTCTCCAGCGGAAAGAATTGTTTCTCCTTATAAATGCTTGAAAAAGACAAAAAAAACTTAGCTATGTAATTTCTCGAGGGAAAAACCAAGCAAAAAAGTAAGTACAGTCGCACAAAAAAGTTTCTGAACGCTATGGTTGATTACAGAATTCAGAAAAAATATCTGGCAACGATTTTTTTTTAAAAATTAGTTCCACGAAAGTTGCCAGATCGCTAATTTCTCAAAAAAACGTTGCCAGATATTTTTTTTGGATTCTGTAATCAACCACAGTGTTCGGATATTTTTTTGAGCGACTGTATACCAAAGAATAAAAAATGCATAATATACTATTAGATGCTACGGCAATTAAAAACATAAAAGTTCGAAAAGTGAAATAATCTTCTCAGTACGAAAATGCATTTGAGCAATCCTGACTGTTTAATAAAATGAAAGCTGTTGAAACCCTAAGAGATTTAATTCTTTCACTTAGGAATAGAGAGGAAATGAAATTAGAGAAAGCAACTCAATTTTTTTAATGTGGTTCTAATGTATATCATTATTCCAGTATCAAGTGATAACTTTTATCATCTACATATAAAACAGTGTATATTTGACAATTTAACATCTTAAAATTTCTTAAATTCCAGAATATCATTAGAACTGAGTTGCGAAATGAAATTGGAGGATTTTCCGCACGACGAACAGGAATGCCACATCGTGATAATGAGTTGTAAGTAGAAGGCGACTTTCTGCTCTCCACAAATGAAGGAAGAGATTTTATTTAAAAAGAGAAAAATATAGGAAATAAAACATACTGAGGCATTGAAAGGATTGGATTGTTTTACCTCTGAGCGGCACTTTTTTTGCACACTGTGGGCTAAATGGCCAGGTCACAAAGACCCCCAGAGTTCAGAGAAGGTTGGGGGGGGGGGACCCACTGGAACAGCTGTTGGGAGACAGATGGTAGCCTCCCGGCAAGGCCATCCAGCGTGTTCTTTAACGTGCACAGGGTATGGCTCTCACACACACGGGGCCACGGCTTAACGTCCCATCCGACGGACGGCGGCCTTTCCAAGCCCATCGGTGTCCCCTACTGACCGTGGGCAGGGCCGGGAATTTTGCGGAGATAAATCTCAACGCTGACCCAGCTGGGACTCGAACCTGGGAACTACAGATTACGAGCCTGGCGCGCTACCGACTGAGCCACCCCCGCCCCTAGGCATTGAAAGGGCTTTTACATAGGGAGTCAGATTCATAACAGCTAAATTTTTCGAAAATCTATTTATGAAAAAAGAGTGAATAAAGATAAAACTCTGAATCAACATCAATCAAAATCTTTATTTTTTAATATTCGTTTGGTATTTAAAGAGTTATGAGAGCTCAAACATTTAACAACTTTATTCGTTTTACAAAAATCACTTAAAATTGGCGAAAATTGCTAAAATAATTATGTATACTGCTGAAAATATGCTTTTAATAAAATGTGAAATGAACTAAACAATACATGATTTCGTTTAAACCTGTAGAATTAACTTTTCCAATTATTAAACTGGCATCTCTGCTGATAAATATTCTTCGTTCCAGAATTCTTTAAATATTTTATCGTTGGGGTCAGCGGGGGAGGGGGGGGGGGCGGAGAAACGGCCGTAATGAATTTTATGTCAAACGAAAGCTTACGAAGTGAAAAATGCCATTTACAATATACTTTAGGACTTTCAAACCGAGCAACGCCAGGTAAATCTGCTTGCATTTTATAACAGCAACTTGTTTCTTTCAGTGACACATAACACCAAAGAAATGGTCTTGAAATGGATGTGGAGCAAGAATTCCTTGTTTTTGAACAGACACATCGGTCTACCCCAGTTCGAGATTAAGAATCTCAATACCAGTGAATGTGATGCTGTTGTAGGGACAGGTGAGAAGGATAGTTTTAAATATCTAACACTTATTGGATTTCCGTTTAAAAAACTGTTTTAAATCTTTTATAAACACTTAAAATGATAGATGCTTAAGTATTAAAATAACATTTTAATTTGTTTAATGATGAAGTTAAAAGTACTATATGAAAATTAGTGAAATGTTAATGGAGAATTTCAGTTTTGTCTTAGGTTCGATTCGACGATCCAGGGACGTATCCGGAGGTTGGGGGTGGAGGTTGGGTCCGTGGGTTCAGGACCCCACCCATCGAAAACACGGTCATCTTATACGAAATCTCAAACTCGTCTACCTGCTTTGAAATCCAAAACAGCTGTCTTTATATAATTTTATTTAAGCCCCATATTATGTCCCACACCAAAAAAACAAAAAACAAAAAAAACAACAACTATGGAATCTTATTCCACATAGAATATCACTTTAATTTTTCCTGTAAAAAAAGGTTCCTTGTATAAAATACAAGCAGATTTACCTGGTGGAATATTTTAGTAATTGGGAAACCTTATTCAAGTTTTATTCTCAGGCCTCTTCCCCCCCATGCGCGAAATCAAATTGTCGGAGCCTTCCCTTAACAGAATTCTCGGACCCACCGAAACAAAATTTTCGTCCCCCCCCCCCTGAAACTAAACTCTCAGAAATCCCCCCTTCCCCTGCTGAAAACTAAATGCTGGCTACGTATCGTCCACGATCTCATAATATCATATTAGGTGTTAGTAATGACAGAAAGAAAAGGAAGATAAAAGGCTAGAGTCACGAACATACAGACCCGAATCAAGGTAAATCTTTAATTTCTTATTGATTTAAACTCTCTGTATCTCTTTTTCAGAAGCACAGTTCAATTGTTTTAAATATGGTTTAATAACATAAGCCATAGTATCAAAAAGGGGGTTGGGTTGGGTTGTTTTACCTCTGAGCGGCACTTTTTTGCACACCATGGGCTAAATGGCCAGGTCACATGGACCCCGATGGCTCAGAGAAGGTTGGGGGAGGGGACCCACTGGAACAGCTGTTGGGAGACAGATGGTAGCCTCCCGTCAAGGCCATCCAGAGTGTTCTTTAACGTGCACAGGGTATGGCTCTCCGCACACGGGGCCACGGCTTAACGTCCCATCAGACGGACGGCGGCCTTTCCAAGCCCATCGGTGTCCCCTATTGACCGTGGCAGGGCGGGGAATTTTTGCGGAGATAAATCTCAACGCTGACCCAGCTGGGACTCGAACCTGGGAACTACAGATTACGAGCCTGGCGCGCTACCGACTGAGCCACCCCCGCCCCTCAAAAAGGGGGAAAACACATAGAAGTAATTTAGAGCTAAATGGGCGCAAGGGAAGTGAGTTTATGGTTGAGAATCTCAAGTTCTCAGAACATCCTGAAACATTCGTGGAGACTTAAACCATCGGAACTATCCCTCTTCTTTTCCCTTTACATTTTCAAAGAATTTGCACTCTGTCTCAGGGAGTTGATTTACAAGATATTAAGATATTGATGATATTTCCTCATCAACTTTTTTAAAACAGCGAAACACTTGTTTTACTTTAGAACATTTGGAAGAACACTTTGTCATTTAAGTAAGGTATAAGGGGAAAGTATGGGAGAAGGAGACATTCTGGAGGAAAATACGAAATTTTCCTTTCTCATACTATTTTCAGAATTTCGGGAATCACGTGGTACCGCATACTAGTTCAGAAACACTGAACATTTAACTATGGTAAAGATGAACTACTTAGGTGTATGTACGAGGATAGTATAGAGTTCAGCAAAATACCCCTGAGGGGGGAGCAAGGAGCCATCAACCCCTTCAGAATCATCATCACCATCATCATCAAGCAGCCATGGGCTACGGTGGCCAACCAGACCGTGCAATTTAGTTCTCCAAGCAAGTCTGTCCCGAGCTACATCTGCTGCCCACTGCACACCAATTCTAATAAGGTCCTGTTTGACATTGTCTGCCCACCGCATCCTAGGCCTCCCCGTCTTTCTGAAGCCTTTAGGCACACTGTTCATAACACTATTCGCTAATCTACAATTATCCATACGGACAACATGACCAAACCAACGGAGTCTCTCTCTGCACAATATGCTGCTAAAAGGAGGTTGCCGACTCTTTTGCCTAACCTCATCATTAGTTACAAAGTTGAACCACCTAATGTCTAAGATACTGCGTAAGCATCTAGAATCAAAAGCATCTAATTTCCTGTTATCTTATTCAAAAAGTGTCCACGTTTCACTACCATAACTAACCTTAGAAATAATCAAACTGTTATACAGTCTAATTTTAGTCTTTAGGTGTATACGCCTATTTCTCCACACTTTCCACAGATTCTTAAAAGTCCCGCCAGTAATCCCTATTCGTCTGTTAATCTCATGCCGCATTTCACCAGTATCAGTTACATAGCTCCCAAGATAATTACACTGTGACACCTGCTCAAGATTGCAACCATTCAGATTAACTGAATCACAGCCTGCCTGACCAATTTTCATCACTTTAGTTTTCTCTCTATTTATAACCAAACCTTCTCTACTACCAGTCTCATCAACAGCTCGAATGAAAGAGTTCATCTCATCAACATCATTTGCCAAAAGTGCTAAATCATCAGCATAATCTAAATCAGAAACTTTCGTATCTCCAGCCCATTTAAGGCCAAAATCTTTCCCTTGAAGTGAATTTGGCATAACATAATCAGTAACCAAGCTAAAGAGAAAAGGAGACAAAATGCACCCTTGTCGAACACCAGAAGTAATGCTAAACCAATTGCTACAAGACTTACCAACTCTCACACATGACTCAGTGTTATTATAGAGAGCTTTCATTACGTTAACTAACTTGTCTGGTATACCATATGATCTCACAATCAACCACAAATTATGACGATCAAGAGAGTCGAAAGCCTTTTTGAAATTAACAAAGCTAGCAACCAAAGGTTTCTGAAACTCTAAACATTTCTCAAGAATCTGCCTAAGTGAAAATATCTGATCTACACATCCCCTACCACTTCTGAATCCACATTGCTCATCACGCAATTGCCTGTCAACCAGATTCTTAATTCTATTAAGCACAATCATGGAAAGAACTTTACCTGGAACAGAGAGTAGGCTGATACCCCTATAGTTATCACAAGAACTGCGATCACCTTTTTTGAAAATAGGGATAACAATAGCTCTGGTAAAATCCTTAGGAACCATGCCTTTATCATAAAAGATATTCAGAATTTCAGTCATCCAAGTGGTAACTGAAACATTCCCAGCTCTAAGCATTTCCGTAGTAATTTCATCTATCCCTGTTGATTTATGAAATTTAAGTTTAGAAATAGCCAAACTAACTTCATATTGTGTTATAGGGCCAACATTAAAGCCACCAATGCATCTATCATCATTGCAAACAATGAGAGTAGAACTAACCATATTGTTTAGAACATCACTGAAATGCTCAGCCCACCTAGTCATGACAGAATCCTCACCTTCTATAACCTTGCCTTGTTTATCCTTCAATCCCTGTATACCTGTCCGTTTTTTACCACACAAAACATTAACTATCTGGTACAGCTCTCTGCTGTTGTACTGTCTAACTGCTTCCTCGGCTTTGCCAGCCAAAACCATCAAGCCAAAGTTCTTATCAGCAGCTAACTGATCCTTAACACGTTTATTAAGTTCCCTGTAATGCTTTCTATTAGGACTAGTAGGGTATTGATTAAGGACATTCCTGCAGTTCCTTCTTTCTGAAATAAGCTCAAGTGCTTTATCACTTAAATAATTTTGCCTCGTCTGCTCCTTTTTCCCTAAAAGAGTACTGTTAGTTTCCAAAAAAACCTGTTTAAAATGGTCCCATTCTTCCTCAACTTCAGTAGTACGCAAACCATGACTGTCATAATGACTAAGTAACCTATCATGGTAAGCTTTGGCTATAACTGGGTCTTTCAGAGCTTCAGTATTAAAGGTAAAATTTTTAACCCTAGCACAACACTTTTTAAGTTTAAGTTGCAAGACACTTTTAACTAGGTAATGGTCAGATCCAATTTCAGCTCCCCTATATGACCTGGTATTACTAACAGAACTAGCCCATTTGCTGTTAATTAATATATAATCAATCATATTCTTATGCAGCCCATCTGGTGAAACCCATGTGTACTTATGTATGTCGTGGTGTTTGTACTAAATATTAGTTATTCTGAAACCATTATGTTTACTTACCTGTGGGAGACATTGCCTATTGCAGTTACCAATACCAAAAGGGCCTATCACCCCTCCCCAAAGGTCAGAGTCAGCACAAACTTTGGCATTGAAGTCATCTAGAACAAGGGTAATATCTCCTTTCTTGACAGAATTCAAAATATCCTGAAGTTGTCAGTAAAATCTATCCTTCTCATCCTCATCGGCATCCTCAGTGGGGGCATAACAGTAGATAACATTCAAGTCTTTAACGCTTGTCTGAAATTTTGCTGTAAGAAACCTTTCATTAATGCACTCACATCCTAGAAGAGCATCACTAGTGTGTCTGCTGACAAGCAGACCCAGGCCTTGGTGATGCTTATTATCGTTCCTCCCTGAAAAGAGAAATTTAAGATTATTTTTAGGAATCTGACCTTTATCTGTCCATCTGGTCTCTTTCAAGCCGATAATATCTAAATTATAACTGTGGAATTCTTGTGTGAGGACATCAAGAGAAAAATCTCTGTGCAAAGTCCTCACATTCCAACTACCTATGGAGAAAAAATGGTTAGTGGGATGTTTAAAGAAACTATGTTTATTGAGAGAGGAAATGACGACAATATCAAACAGACCCCTAATCGCAGACATGGTGCAAAGACCCGTTCCCCCATCACTAAAGGCTGAAGCCATCTACACTGGAAGACTTCCCCCCAATGTAGAGTTTGACGATGCCAGTAGAAGCAAAGAGTTCAGGTGCCTGCGATGACTTCTGCTCAGGATTATCCACCAGCTGATAAACATATCCTGTGAATCTATTCGCTTGGGGCTGTCAACCCATAAACAAAGAGAAAACACAGCGAAAGATTTTCTCTCCACAGAAGTCCAGTAGTGCAGCAAAATCAGGATCCATAATCAAGCTCAGAGCCATATATCTGTCCAGTCCAGTGGGTTTATATGGTCAGCACCAGGACCCTGTGTGGTTGACCACTCCTCAGCAGGGTAGAAAAAAAAGAAAAGTAGCCATAGTTGTCCAGATCAGTAGGCCACACTAATCTGGCAGCCCTCCCCTTCCGTTCACTTCCACAAGAGAGTATCTTTTGAAATGTACTAACGGTCTGCACCACAAGAAGGTGGGGTCGGACATTAGGTGCTAGGCCTGGCCGGTTCTAATGTATCATCACAGGGGATTGGTGTATAGCTCTCCTTCCAGTGACTACCTAGCTACCATTAGAGGCAAAAAATATTAACCATATCTATATTTCACACATTTTTCAAGATATATTTTAAAGACTTATAAAAAGGAGTGGGAAATGTTATACTGCATTGGAAATCCAGTCTCTCCCCCCCCCTATTTTTTCTGCTCGATTATGTTTCTTGGTTCCCATCTCCCTCTATTTTTTTTCTATCTCTGGATCTGTTTGAGAGATTATCCATAAGTGGTAATGGTGTTTTAGCAGAATTTTACCCTTCCATGTAATACCATTCAATGTTTTTACGATAGTCCTTCCCCATCTGGGTTGGGTTGTTTTACCTCTGAGCGGCACTTTTATGCACACCATGGGCTAAATGGCCAGAGCACATGGACCCCGAAGGCTCAGAGAAGGTTGGGGGAGGGGACCCACTGGAACAGCTGTTGGGAGACAGATGGTAGCCTCCCGTCAAGGCCATCCAGCGTGTTCTTTAACGTGCACAGGGTATGGCTCTCCTGCACACGGGGCCACGGCTTAACGTCCCATCCGACGGACGGTGGCCTTTCCAAGCCCATCGGTGTCCCCTACTGACCGTGGGCAGGGCGGGGAATTTTGCGGAGATAAATCTCAACGCTGACCCAGCTGGGACTCGAATCTGGGAACTACAGATTACGTCCCTGGCGCGCTACCGACTGAGCCCCACCGCCCCCCTCTTCTGAGAGGGATTTATACAACGTTTTACGTTTTGTAAAACGTTAAACGGTTGTACGATTACATTACGCAATGTTTTTGTAAAATCTTCATTCTTTTTTATACGCTTTATACGCAGTTCAATTCAGTAGCGGTTAAATTTTAAGTAATAATTATTAAATAATGAATTTCTGCTTTTTTGTCTTAAAAAAAAAGGAATATTGCATTGCAAAAGTAAGTATAACACTTTAGCGTTACGTCACCTCACTTCCAAGCTCCCTCCTCCCATTTTTCCATGTAACACGACGTAACAAAGTCACAAACTTTCTCATTCCCTCGAAGTGGTTAAGCAATTGGTGGACGGCTACTCAATTAGAGTGTTGTTTCAAAATCTGTTTCTCGGGAATCTTTAGAGGTAGACTCGAAATAATTGTTACTCTTCAAATGATGAGCTGAAAAAATTTGGTTTTGCCATGAGTGGCCATTGATGGTGTCGTCTAGCATAACAGGCATGTTTCCTGGAGACGTGGGTTCGAATCCCACTCATGGCAAAACCAAATTTTTTCAGCTCATCATTTCATGAGTTCCATGTCTACAGGACTTATCCTGTGATTCTTTACTACTGAATAATTGTTACTGGTAATATTTTTAAGATTACCATTACTAAAGTAATCTGCAGTAAATAACTTACAGTAAAATTACCATTGCTATAGTAGTCGTCAGTAAACAACTTGCAGTTAAAACTCATTACATCGATGATTGCCAAACATTGAAAGATGAAATTTCATTTGACAATAAGTGATTGATGGCCATATGAAAAAAGAGGTTGAGAACCTTTTCGTGGGTTGGGTTGTTTTACCTCTGAGCGGCACTTTTTTGCACACCATGGGCTAAATGGCCAGGTCACATGGACCCCGAAGGCTCAGAGAAAGTTGGGGGAGGGGACCCACTGGAACAGCTGTTGGGAGACAGATGGTAGCCTCCCGTCAAGGCCATCCAGCGTGTTCTTTAACGTGCACGGCTCTCCCGCACACGGGGCCGCGGCTTAATGTCCCATCCGACGGACGACGGCTTTTCCAAGCCCATCGTTGTCCCCTACTGACCGTGGGTAGGGCGGGGAATTTTGCGGAGATAAATCTAAACGCTGAACCAGCTGGGACTCGAACCTGGGAACTACAGATTACGAGCCTGGCGCGCTACCGACTTTTCGTGGGTGAAGGCGCGTTAAGTTATGAAGAGATTGTGAGATCAGACATCACTTCCGTCAAAACTTTATTTTTATGCTAAATCTTCACTAGATCTAGAATATATTTACTAGTGAGTTACTATAACTGATTTTGATAAACCAAGCATTCTAATCCTATGATTTATTTTTCTCTCTTTGCAGTGATACTATCGTGTCTGAAAGGAACAATGACATTCCAACGTAGAGCTGGCTATTACATCATTAACGTCTACATTCCTTGCGTATTGATCGTTTTCATGTCTATGCTGACCTTCTGGATCCCCCCGGATGCAGTTCCCGCAAGGATCACTCTTGGGGTCACCAGTCTACTGACCATCATCACAAAGCAATATCAGGCAGCATTGCCGAGCGTTTCGTACGTGGTGGCCCTCAACATATGGTTATCCGGATGCATTGGATTTGTCTTCTTCAGTCTTTTGGAATATGCCATAGTCATTGGCTTAATAACGAGACAGAATAGTAAGGAGAAGCAGACTGTATCCAAAAGCAAAGTATTGCCCATGGTAAGGAAATATTCTGGTTATTATTATATCCTTATTTTTATCTTTATAGCAGATGGTGCGAAAACTTTCTGACGTGGATCCTACTTCTAAAGAAATAAGTTCTAAAGTAAGCTTGTAATTTGCAGTTTCCGTGTTCGAGTCCCAGCTCGGCCAGCGTTGAGAATTATGTCCACCAAACTCTCTGCCCTGTTCTTAGTCAGAAAGAGGATCCTGATGGGCTTCGGAAGGCCGACGTCAGTCGGATGGGGCGTTGATCTTCCGAACCATGGCCCCAGTGTGCGGGAAAGTCATACCCTGTGCACGTTAAAGAACAAGTTTGATAGCCTTGACGAGAGGCTATCGTCTGTCTAGTAACAGCTGTCTAGTCGATCTCCTCCCCCAATCTTCTCTAAGCCCTTGGGGTCTCTGTGACCTGGTCATTTAGCCCATTGTGTGCTATAAAGTGACGCTCAGAGGTAAAACAACCCTTACAAAGTTATAACTTCGACTGCGTTGGTGGTTATTCTGGGGAAAAGGTTGGGTTGTTTTTACCTTTCAGACGCACTTTATTGCACACAACGGGCTAAATGGCCAGACTACAAGGACCCTAACGGCTCAGGGAAGTTGAAGGAGTTTACCTACTAGACAGCTGCTACGAGACAGATGGTATCCTCCCGTCAAGGCCATTAAGGGTGTTCTTTAACGTGTACAGGGTATGGCTCTCCCAGACACGGAGTAACGTCTTAACGTCTCATCTGAAGGACGGCGGCCTTTCCAAGCCCATCGGTGTCCCCTGAAATCTCAAAGCTGGTCCAGGTGAGAATCGAACCTGGGAACTGCAGATTACGAGCATAGCGCGCTACCTGTTGAGCCACCCCTGCCCGGGAAGAAGGATGGAAGGGAGAGAAACATTACGTGTAACCGAAGATTATGTGAAGGCTCCGTGTTTACGTTCTGTCCTAACTTCCACGTCACCAAACACATTACACTGAAAACGAAAATAATAGGAAGAAATATAATAGGAGAAATAGTAGGAGAAGTAACAAGGTTGGAATAGAATATACTACATAATCGTTTGCATTGAAAGAATTACTTGTTTTTGTTTTGTTTACACAATCTCATGTGTTTTTAAAAACAAACAATTCTGTGGGCAGGCTGATGATGTCGTCCATGATTATTTCCATCAGTTTAAGTAGCTATCATCTGGTCCGAAACGAAAGAAAGTTCAGATGCATACAAACATCGATCTTTGTTCTAAAAGAAAATTTTTCCCTCACGCAAGCCCAATCGTTAGAATTATCTTCTCAAACGGAGCGGATGTGTTCTACCCACTGGCAGGAAGTTTCTCATTCCCCGCAAAATGGATACTGTTAATGTAATTCATTCGAATGCTAATGAAAGAAACTTCATTATTAATATATATTTTTATTCTAACAGGTTGTTTCTGAAAATGATGCTCCAGTTTTAATTGTATTTAATCACCAAATAACCGAGTTCCCACTCACACTACTCTCTTTCACGAAAACATTATTCTTGACTCTTCTAGTGACGATACCATCTTTGGTCTTTCTAGGTTCAGCTGAAAGACAATGGCACGTGGAACTTCAACCCATCTTGGGATGTAGATGAAGAGAAACAGATCACAACAGTATCTTTCAACATCCGTTATGTGGATTACTTCTCGCGAGTTTTCTTTCCCTTGGCATTTTTTTCCCAGTGCTCTTTGTATTGGGCACTGTATTATTGATTGCAATTTCTAGAAAAGTTACGAGTCGGTCTTTGTACACCGTTTGAAGTACACGTAATTAAAAAAAAAACAACTAATGCACTCAGCGACATATTCATTACCATAGACTGGCTAAGTCAGACTATTAATTATTGTATGCAGAAAAATAAAATGCAAATAATGTTATAGTGGTAGTTTCAGAAGTGGAAAATCAAAAATGATTCAAATATTCCCAATTTAGAACCTGTAGATAATTCAGATTGAATTATGCCCCCCTGCTGTAGGAAGCTAACTTATAAAAAAAGTGTTTTATGAGAAAATGTGGCTGAAGATGAATAAAAGTTCTCGATCTTTTATCAATCGTTGGTTAACTACATCTCGGAAATATTTAATAGCAACAATAAAATTCCTAAGAAAATTGAAAACTATTTAATTTTTCACAGAAACTTTTAAAGTGTATACCAATTGTATAAGTTTTTGTTTTCAATGGTTTAAAACAATACTCTTATTCAATTTCCAATTAATTTCTTGAGATGAATTATTTTGTGAGGCAATTCCATTGTTATACTCAAACTTCCTGGGGCAGGGGTGGCTCAGTCGGTAGTGCGCCAGGCTCGTAATCTGCAGTTTCCAGGTTCGAGTCCCAGCTGGGTCAGGTTGAGAATTATCTCCGCAAAACTCCCCGCCCTGCCCATGGTCAGTAGGGGACACCGATGGGCTTGGAAAGGCTGCCGTCCGTCGGATGGGACGTTAATCCGTGGCCCCGTGTGCGGGAGAGCCATACCCTGTGCACGCTAAAGAACACACTGGATAGCTTTGACGGGAGGCTACCATCTGTCTCCTAACAGCTGTTCTAGTTGGTCCCCTCCCCCAACCTTCTCTGAGCTCTCGGGATCCTTGTGACCTGGCCATTTAGCCCATGGGTTGCAAACAAAAAAATGCCGCTCAGAGGTAAAACAACCCAACTCAAACTTCCATAATGCTTCAAAACATAAAGCGAATATTTCTGAAAGTCGAGATTAGATAGATTTAATTGAGAATTTTGATTCATCTTCAACCATATTTTCTCACAAAACGCTATTTTAGAATTTATGGAGCTTCGAATTTAGCTTCCCATTAATATAACATGGAAGGGGTTAAAGCCGGTGTTATTCGGGTCATTAACTGAATTACGTTTTTAGTAAGTTTTAAAATGGGAATTTCCCTTAATTGTATTTTTTTTTTCTTTTGGAATAAAAAGTGAAATTTTAGTTAAAATGCTGCAATTTCTGTATTATAATTTATATAATCAATTAAAATGAAATTAAAATCCCGCAAACACCCGTTGAAATGCAACAAGTCCCTTGAAGAACCCTCTTTGTTACTTATCAGATTTTAATACAAACACTCTCCATAAGATATAGTAAACAAATTAATGATATATAAATATGTATTAGGATTTCGACCCAATCTTTGTGACGGTGGCTTTGTTCATTGGAAAGGCACAATTATATTTATATAAGGTAGGTTTAATATTTTATCACCAGTTCATTTTCCTTTTCATTTCCATATTCGATTTGCAAGAGCAAATGCAATTCTTGCTTATGCGAAAAAACTCCTCTGTACTTAAAATTTCTTTCTCAAGCTCAATGAGATCAGTGGGACAGCCATTTAATAATAATAATAATCTTTATTTTATTCCGCCAGTCAATACAATATACATTTACATAGCATAAATTATCTAATAACAATTAATATATACATGAGAAAAATTGAGAAGTGAAATAGCTGAGAAATATCAATTGCATCAGAAAAGGTAAATAACAATCATATTAAATATTAGTGTTTAATAGGAAAGGCGAAACAAAAAAGGAGAGCATAGTAAGCTGACGGAAAGGAGAGCACAGTAGCGTTGATCAAGATCTATTCAGTAGTAGACTTTAGAGCATGATTATGAACCCAATATGAATTGCTAATAGGCACAATTGATCAATTTTATGAAGTCACCGGTAGGAAAAATTGCAAATATTTAAAGTTGGGCTGTTTACCTCTGAGCGGCACGTTTTTTCCACACACTGGGCTAAATGGCCAGGTCACAAGGACCCCAAGAAGGTTGGGGGAAGGGGATCCACTGGACATCTGTTGGGAGACAGATGGTAACCTCCCGTCAAGACAATCTAGCGTATTCTTTAACGTGCACAGGGTATGGCTCTCCCTCACACTGGGCCACGGCTTAATGTCCCCATCCGAAGGACGGCGGCCTTACGAAGTCCCCTACTGACCTAGGACAGAAGTTTTGTGAAGATAAATCTCAACGCTGGCCCAGGTGGAACTCGAACCTGGGAACTGCAAATTACGAGCCTGGCGCATTACCGAGTAAGCCATGGGTGTTCAACTTATTGACTTCCCTGGGCCACATTGAGTGAAGACGAATTGCTTTGGGCCGCACATAAAATAGCCAGAAGAGTTTTTAATTGGGATATTTGCTCGTGTCACTAATACTTTAGTCATTAATGCTCTGTAGTCGCGAAAAAACTTGCTGAAAATCGCATAATCATGTTGGAAGCTTATGTCGTAAATACGTAAACTTTACGATTTAGTGGGCCGCATTATCAGCTGTTTAGGGCCGATGCGGCCCGCGGATTGGACACGCCTGGACCAAGCCATCCCCAACCCATCATTTAACGACTTTTTAGTACAACTGATGTGTAATTCACGTTGTCTGTCTAAATATAGTTTTTTTTCAATTCATAGGTTTTAAGATTTAACCTATGAAAAGTATTCTGTCTATCTGACTAGTAAAGTAAAAGTCTATTTGACTATAATAAATAATAAATACCCCCCTCAAGTCGCTGCTTGTCACAGAGGTCTGACAGGAGCCTGTCAGTTTATATGCCAAAGTAGAAGATCTGAGAGGATGGCAGGACTGCACCAGAAAAACAACACATACAACAACCGTGCCTTATCCGGGGCTCGAACCCAGGTCCCTTAGAACAGTAGCCAAGCACGCTAACCACTCGGCCACAGCGGTTGAGAAACACTGTTTTATAGTTTATGTTTTAGTGTAGTCTTAATTGAAAAGTATTCTGAATTACACAGCTGTTCAAAATTGGAGGGAGTTGAACAAAATTTCAGATATCTCAGTAAATCCATTTTAGAATTTAACGGAAGTTTCTGAAGTTATTTAAGGTGAAATAACTCACATTAATTGGCTATTAAACTTACATTTCTCATGCCAAAGACTGTGATATGCAAATAAGATGGCGAAAAAAATATTGAGATATTTGCATTTTTGTTTAACTTCCTTAAAATATGAACGACATTTATATGCAATGTGACAGGATCTGGTTATCTCCTACTAAACCACTACGTCAAGTTCAGATCTTAAAGACGTTCGTACATTTTACATTTAAAAGAAGTTCTACACTTTTTTTTCTCTGTCACTGTATTTGGTGGGTAGGATGATCCATTTTAAGGAGGAAGGAATATATTTTGTGAATCCGAATCTTTAGATTGTTTTAAGTATATTCCTGAGCAGTCTGGATTCCTGAGCTAAGAAGGGTATCCTGCAATTAGGAAAAAAAAGCTATTCAGTTTATACTTTAATTTTCAAACGCATATTTATGTGAAACAGCTTTTTTCATCTGTGAAGAATATTAAAATAATCAAAGAAATGGTACTTTTTTTTTTAGCAGAAGAAGAACAGAAAACTTATACAAAATTCGCCGAAGAAGTCATAATTCGTACAACGAAAATGAAGACAGGTCTCACATTGAAAAATTAAAACAGCCTCCTATCAATTCTATGGTGCACTGATCATCTAATATAGGGATTCTCAAAGTTGGGTACGTGGTAAAATTTTTTGCGGTACGCCGTGAGAGCTCAAAAGTCTCTAGATATATATTATATATATGTTTTATTTTATTCCTATTGTTATATTATAACTATAGTTTTATCTATCTATACAAGGGGTACGCCAGTTACATACACATCTCCAGGGGGCAGGGGTGGCTCAGTCGGAAGCGCGCCAGGCTCGTAATCTGTAGTTCCCAGGTTCGAGTTCCAGCTGGGTCAGCATTGAAATTTGTCTCCGTAAAACTCCCCGCCCTCCTCACGGTCAGTAGGGGACACCGATGGGCTTGGAAAGGCCGCCGTCCGTCTGATAGGACGTTAAGCCGTGTCCCCATGTGTGGGAGAGCCATACCCTGTGCACGTTAAAGAACACGCTGGATGGCCTTGACGGGAGGCTACCATCTGTCTACCAACAGCAGTTCCAGTGGGTTCCCTTCCCCAACCTTCTCTGAGCTTTTGGGGTCCTTGTGACCTGGCAATTTAGCCCATTTTGTGCAAAAAAGTGCCGCTCATAGGTAAAACAATCCAACAACCCTTGTATAGATAAATAAAACTCTAGTATAGTATAACAATGGGAATGAAGTAAAACATATATATATATTAAATTTTGTATTTATCTTATATCTAGCGACTTTTGAGCTCTCACGGCGTACCCGAAAATCTTTTACTGCGTACCCTATGTTGAGAACTCCTAATCTAATATATATATATAGACGACTGACTGAGAGGAGATCACGCTAATTCTAAATATGATGCAGAAATGGTAGAGTTCTGAAAGTTCTCCTCTAGGGGTAATCCGGGTCGTAGATCTCAGGAAAAAATCTGAACTTTGACCCCCGACGTGTTTTTAAAGTTTAAATGGAGATCACATAGAGGTCGAACATTGATCTACTAGTGCTGGAAAGTGAAAATTGGTGTATGGGAGTATTTCGGGTTGTAGATCTCAGAAATGTTGCGAAATTTTGGATCCCGAGGGGGAGGAGGATCCTTCGAGGTCAAAGGTTAAATTTATATCTACCAGTGCTAGAGAGCTAAAAATTAATTCCTGTGGGTATTTTGAGTTGTAGATCTCAGAAATGCTGTGAAATTTGGGATACACTGGGTCCTTCGAGATCAAATGTCAAATATCATCTACCAAAGTTAAGAGGCTAAAACATTTTGGTGACTTACCTTATAAGAAAAATGGAGAAATAAACTCTCTAAAATATAAAGAAAATAAATATAATCTTTTTTATTCGTCTTTGATCCGTGCGTGTTTTTGTCTTTTCTTCTGACAAAAAAAGAAAAAACAAAATTTAAAAATGGACTTATTCCATAAAAAAGTAATTGAGTAGTAGTTCTGTTTAAATTTAGGAGACAAATTTAAATGTTTACAGCATTTTAATTTTTTATTCAACTCCTAATCATTGAACAGATCATTAAATGAAATTGAGAGCTGTCGTTAAAAATTTCAGCCATTCTCACATTTCCATTTCTATCCACTTTATTCGTTATTCTGTTTATCCTTTCATTTTAATTACATTGGTCCTTTGTGATTCATCGGAAGTAAAAAACTTACGCCAATAGTTGTTGCGTTCGCTCAGTGACAGCACGAGATTGTGTCACGCCATTTTTTTTTTCTTTTGATATTGCATGCAAAATGTGGAGTCGATGCAGCTGTCACAATCGATTCAGCTCCAGAAGCAATCCGGACGTACCTCTGGCAGAGTCATTTGATTTATACCGAAGGGTTTGACTATCAAACTTTACAGTCAAGATTCCGATTTCGACAGTCAAGATTCCGATTTCGACAGAAGCTCGCTTGCAATGATTTTTTGGCAGATTTTCGTTGTAAGTCAACCAGGAAAACATTAATTACTCAGCAAAAAAAAAAGTTTTAGTCGTATTTTTTGCCACTTTTCTAAACCTCTCGATAAAATGGTAATCAAGGTCGATCCATCGTTTTTTCCATTAAAGCCCTCTCCTATGGTCTCATTAAATTTGATTTCATTGCATCAGAAGGAGAGCCTAAAGACTTTCGGAAGATGAAGTCAGTATATTTTAAAAGAAGTGTATGTGTCACTCTTGTCAAGTTAAGAATAAATTCGTGAAATTACAATCGATGAACACTTTCTGTCTCAAGACTATCGCTTTTCGATTTCTATGGATAGTTTGTGTGATGTTGATTGTTGGGTAAGTATTTTACTTCTATTGTTTTATTGCTGTTAAAATAAATAAGTTCTATTGTGGGAGATAATTTATTACGACTATAAAAGGCAAACCACTTTAATTTACTAATGACAGTTTTTGCAAGTGTACTTTAAATCAATATGCATTAAATGTGATGGTAGCTGAAAGATACAATTCAAAAATAGAAATAAAATAATAGTTTTCTGAAATTAATACCGTGATTTGATGTGAATATTAAGGATATTCGATTATTTTAACATTTTATGTACTCAGATACGTGCAAGATTTTTAAAAAGAAATATTAAGTTTTAGCTTTTTTAGCTTCTCATATACGAATTGTTAAAATAGGTGAAAAGGAATAATTACTTTTTTATATTTTAAATTTAGTTCAAGCATATTATTAGTGAAAACTACTCGAAAAGAAAAACAAATAGATGATTTATAATTTATACCAAATAAATAGTTTTTAGGTTGTTTTATCTCTGAGCGGCACTTTTTTACACACAATGCACTAAATGGCCAGGTCACAAGGACCCCGAAAGCTCAGAGAAGGTTGGGGGGAAGAGGATCCACTGGACAGCTGTTGGGAGACGGTCCCGTCAAGGTCATCCAGCGTGTTCTTTAACGTGCATAGGGTATGGCTGTCCCGCACACGGGACCACGGCTTAACGTCCCATCCGATAGATGGCGGCCTTCCCAAGCCCATCGGTGTCCCCTACTGACCGAAGGCAAGACGGGGAGTTTTGCGGAGATAAATCTCAACGCTGACCCAGCTGGGACTCGAACCTGGGAACCGCAGATTATTGGCCTGACGCATTACCGATTGAGTCACCCCCTCCCAAAGAAGTAGCGATACATAAATATCCAACCGTAGAGAAAAATTTCATTTAAAACAATGCTATTACGCAGTGAAATGGGGCGGGGGTGGCTCAGTCGGTAGCGCGCCAGGCTCATAATCTGTAGTTCCCAGGTTCGAGTCCCAGCTGGGTCAGCGTTGAGATTTATCTCCGCAAAACTCCCGCCCTGTCCACGGTCAGTAGGGGACACCGATGGGCTTGGTAAAGGCCACCATCCGTCGGATGGGACATTAAACCGTGGCACCGTGTGCGGGAGAGCCATACCCTGTGCACGTTAAAGAACACGCTAGATGGCCTTGACGGGAAGCTACCATCTGTCTCCCAACAGCTCTTCCAGTGGGTCCCCTTCCCCAACCTTCTCTGAGCCTTCGGGGTCCACGTGACCTGGCCATTTAGCCCATGGTGTGCAAAAAAAGTGCCGCTCAGAGGTAAAACAACCCAACGCAGTGAAATAGCGGATCATTATATTATCACTTCAGTGCCCTCCCGGTGGCCGAGTGGTTAGCGGGTTCGTCTACTACTCAAAGGGAACTGGTTCAGGCTTTGGTATAAGACATCACTGTTTGTGTTGTCTTTCTACTGAGGTCCTGCCATCCTCACAGACCTTCTACTATGGCATATAAACTAACAGGCTCCTGTCAGACCTCTGTGGCAAGGAGCTGCTTGAGGGATTATTATTTTTATATCTTCGTTTCATATTTTAATTTGAGGGAGAAAATATGTAATAGAAATTCTTCTGGATAAAGAAATACAACAACGCTTTGGATTAATTAAATTTATTTTAAAATAAAAATAAGAGTTTTCAAAATAAATATGCAAAAGCATCTGAGAAATGTAGGAGAGATAAAAAAATCACCAGAATGATTTTTAATATTTGATATAGAAAATGGTCTATGAAGGGCCAAGCAAAAAAACCTGTACAGAAAACACCGAAACATAGCAAAAGCTACATCTGGAATCCGAAAGCAAAACTTTTACGGCAGAGACATTTTTTGAAAATTAATTAGAAGAACGCATATCGCCTCTGGCGTAAATAAGAATCTCGTTTTCAAAGAGAATGAAGTTTTTCCTTTATCTACTGTTTCATTCCTTAGAAATTTTTTTGACTTAGTGGATAATGGGAAAAATGCAAATAGTATTTATTACTAATTATACAACATAAAAGTATTCGTTTTTTAATTTTTAAATTCAAAAAGTTCCATTTTCTATACCTCTCTCAGAAAAGTGAATAGATTATTGCTGTCAGTGGAATATGTCTTAAGAGCTACCACAATTTTTACAAATTTCTATTTTATACATATTATTTGCAAACCTGTCGTTTCATTATTTCAGTGCTCTGCAAAGGTAATATATATTAACACAACTAAGTATAGGAGAAACGCAAATTATAATATTTCATTAGTACCAATCAATAAACTCTAATTTTCGTTTTCAATGGTCTCAATCGAAACTTCATGAGGTTCACATTCCCCCACCAAAATTTCAAATTTCTATCACTAATACCTCGTTGCAATACTAGTTTGAAATTTTGAAAATTTTAAATCTTTTCACCAATAGAAGGCGCAATTATAGTGTTCAAAAGTTTCCGAAAGTACGAATTGTAATATTTTATTTTTTCCTACCTAACCCTAAAAAAGATTTTTTTTTTCATTTGTCTCTAAATACAAACAATTATCTGCTAAAGCAAAAATTCGTGCTTTCCCACCCTCCTGGGTCTAAGCAACACCTCCTACAACAGAAGGTCAATGAAACAAATTTATGACGTCACCTAAGTAGTCCTATTATATAGACTAGGGGTTCTCAAAGTGGGATATGCGTAAAAGTTTTTGGGGTATACCCTGAGAGCTCAAAAGTCACTAGATCTAGTATCAAACTAAAAATAACCATCGTTATACTATAACTATACTTTTATCTAACTATGCAAGGGTCACGCCAGTTAAATACACATTTCCACGTGAAGCATAAAAGGTTGAAAACCACTGATATAGACCATTCTTATATTTTTGATTCTAATATTATTACTGGTGAACTCTTGTGATAATCTTTATCCTAATGTTTATCTATAAATATATTTTATTTAGAATGAAAATTATTCATATTTATTATCAAATATCATAATTCTAATTAATGCAAATAATTTTTCTTCCAAATAAAATATATTTATAGATAAACATTAGTATAAAGGTTAGAACACAGTCCACCAGTAATAACATTAGAATCAAAAATATAAAAAATGTCTATATGGTAGGACTGCTTAAGCTGACTTCATAAATTTGGTCCTCTGGATTTCTGTTATAGTAGGTGTTAGTCTTAAGGGGCCAGCTAACTCATAGTTGGCAATGAAAATTCCACCAGCAAAATTTCAAATTTCTAGCATAAATATATCGTTTGCAACATTCGTTTTAAATTTTGGAATTTAAAACGTTTTCCACCGGTAGAGGATGCAATTATATTCTATGAAGTTTTCATATGAGTGAATCACAATATTTTATCAACTCCTATCTAACCCGAAAAGAATTTTCCATTTATCTCTATAAACAAACAGTTATCTGCTAAAATAAAAAAAAGGTTGTGCTTCCCACCCCCCTGGGTCTAAATCGCCAATTCATCATTAACAGTGGAAATTTCATGGCCTTCACATTCCACCACCAAAATTTCAAATTTCTAGCATAAATAAATCGTTTGAAAATTTGGAATTTTCAACTTTTTCCACCACTAGAGGGCGTAATTATAGCTTTAGAGAGATTCGGAAAGTGTATATCGTAATATTTCATCAATGCCTATACAACACAAAAAGAATTTTTAATTTATCTCTGTAAACAAAGAAGTTTGATGTATACAGACGACAAAGCGAGACTATTATCTCGTTTTCAAAGAAAACGAGATAAAAATAAAAAATAACAGACAAATCTGGACTATATCCATCGAGTGTTAGAGGACAAAAATGCAAATTCTATCAATTAAATGAAAGTGGAGGTTAGCTCAGAACCTGATATTCCTAGGTTCAAGTCCCTCATTGTTCCTAGATTCAAGTCCACTTTGTTCCTGCTTCGAGAGTTTCTTCAGAAAAGGCCTCTAGGTTGTTCTGTCTGGAGGCACCTAGATAGGCTTAGATACGCCGTCCTCCATCAAATGGGGCATTACGCCGTGGCCACGTATGCAGGGAAGCTATACTATCCTCTACGTGTTAAAGAACACATTGGATGGCCTTCACAGGAGCCTTCCGTCTGTATCTTAACAGCTGACCAGGGGTCCCCCTCCTTTACTTAACTCTGAATCCTTGTGATCCTTGTGACCTGACCATTCAGTCTGTTGTGTGCGCAAAAGCGAACAAGCCTACTTATTTCTAGCCAGTCTAATAGCAAAATACCCTCCTGCCACGTTCATCAGACTACTAGGTTTTTCTTTGCTGTAAGTTCGCCATTCACCACAAAGCTTCACGAGGAATAATTTTGTCAATCGCTTATGTTTGATGTAGTGGTTAACATACACTCCTATAAATATTAGGGGCGGGGGTGGCTCAGTCGGTAGCGCGCCAGGCTCGTAATCTGCAGTTCCCAGGTTCGAGTCCCAGTTGGGTCAGCGTTGATATTTATCTCCGCAAAATTCCCTGCCCACGGTCAGTAGGGGACACCGATGGGCTTGGAAAGGCCGCCGTCCGTCGGATGGGACGTTAAGCCATGGCCCGTGTGCGGAAGAGACATACCCTGTGCACGTTAAAGAACACGCTGGATGGCCTTGACGGGAGGCTACCATCTGTCTCCCAACAGCTGTTTCAGTGGGTCCCCTCCCCCAACCTTCTCTGAGCCTTCGGGGTTCATGTGACCCGGCCATTTAGCCCATTGTGTGCAAAAAAGTGCCGCTCAGAGATAACCCAACCCTATAAATATTGATCTCGAAGATGAGCTTTTAATTATATGCTACACTTTATATTTTAAATTGATCTTTATTTATTGCTTAGGAATTTCATCTGTTCATCTGAGCAATACCTCACAGTAAAGAATACGTTAAAGTGTTTTACATATATAGGGCAGTAGCTAAAAAAATGCAAAATCACAAACATTATGTTTATTGTTATCGATGAACTAACGTTGCTAGATCTCCAGGAAAGTTAGGGGGACGGCAGCGGGTTTTTTTTTATCCCAGTGGCATTTTTTTGTTCATAATAGTGAAAACATTCAAGTCACAAGGACCTAAGAACCAAGAGAAAGGTGAAGAAGGGGACTCACAGGACAATTATTAGGAGACAGAAAGAGGATGAAGGAGATCCACAGAACAACTATTAGGAGACAAAGAAGTTAAGCAGGGGATCCACAAGACAATTTTAAGGAGACAGAAAGAAAGTGATGAAGGGGATCCACAGAACAATTATTAGGAGACAGAAGATGAAGAAGGGGATCCATCAGACAATTATTAGGAGACAGAAAGAAGATGAAGAGGGGGATCCACAGGACAACTATTAGGAGACAGAATATGAAAAGGGGATCCACAGGATAACTGTTAGGAGACAGAAATAAAGTGATGAAGGGGATCCACAGGACGAATAAGAAGAACACAGACAGAAGAAGAAGGGAATCCACAGGATAACTGTTAGGAGACAGAAAGAAAGTGATGAAGGGGATCCACAGAACAACTATTAGGTGACAAAAGATGAAGAAGGGAACCGAAGGACAACTATTAGGAGACAGAGATGAAGAAGGGGACCCAAGGACAACTATTAGGAGACAGAAGATGAAAAAGGAAATCCACAGGACCAATTTTTTTCAGCTTACTCTTTCATGTGTTAACTATTAGGAGACAGAAGATGATAAAGGGGATACACAGGACAACTATTAAGAGACAGAAAGAAGATGAAGTAGGGAATTCTCAGGACAACTTTCAGGAGTCAGAAAGAACATCAAACCCATTCAGTATATATGTAACGTTATGTTTTTCTTACACACAGACCACGGCTTAATGCTCCATCGATGGACGGTTGTCCTTTTCAAGCCTATTGGTGCTCCGTTACTCACCGAGGGCAGAATCTTGGATTTGTGAATATAAATCTTAATGTTGGGACAGTTAGTACTTGAACTTGGAATAATTCGATTACGAGCCTGGCGCGATAACGGCAGGGGCAACCCACGTACTGTAACATGCCTATTTAACGCTGTTTCCATAAGTAAATTGCGTATTAATAATTCAGAAGTATTACAGGAGATGTTCTATAGACATGAAACACATGAAAGAGTAAGCTGAAAAAAATTGGTTTTGCCGTGAATGGGATTCGAACCTACGTCTCCTAGTAATCCTGTCAGGTATTCTAACCACTACACCATCAACGGCTAACGTTCTCTTCTTCATCTAGTGTGACTTAAAAAAGTCGCAGGAAAGTTTATAAGTCACACTAGTTGAAGAAGAAATCGTTAGCCGTTGATGTAGTGGTTAGCATACCTGGCTGGTTACTAGGAGACGTAGGTTCGAATTTCACTAAAGGAAAAACCAGTTTTTTCCCCACTTTACTCTTTTCTTATTAATAAATTTCTTTTAATGTTATTGTCAATTTCCAGAGAGGTAGGGGATCTCATATTTTCCCTCCCCTATTGGCACCTTGGCATTGATCTGATTCATTCATTTTGGGAAGAACCCTGTAAGAGACCAGAATCAAGCACGATTTCCAAACAACTTACGGAAATTAAATGGATTTCAGTTGTAATCGTGACTGCAGACGTTGATATAACAAAATAGATTTGGGTCATGTTCAGTGAAGCTACTACTTGTTTGCGTTTATCTGAATATAGATTATAAAAATTTTTTTATCAGATTAAATCAATGACACTTATCGTTCTTTAAGGTTGAGCAGGGGACTGACTTGAACTCGACATGCTCAACCGAGACATTCACGCTAGCTACAGTGCCTCGCCATCATCAGTGAAACGTGAACAAAAGAGATATTGCCATTATTATCTAAACTCGAACAACAGAGATGTTGCCAATATTATCTAAACTCGAACAACAGAGATGTTGCCAATATTATCTAAACTCGAGCAACAGAGATGTCGCCATCATCATTGAAACTCGAACAAATAAGATATCGCCATCATCGAACATTTGTCAATGCGTCTAGAAAAGTATGAAATATAAAGGCTGTGTTCGTTTACCTTTGAGTGACCCTTTTTTTTGCACACATTAGGCTTTTGCACAGAAGGCACAAAAGGACAAAGACAGGTCACAAAACTCTGTAAGGCAAGCAGATCTAAAGAATAATTGTTACAATTCAAACGGAAGCCTCTGGTCAAAGACATCCAGTATGTTCTTTAACCTGTATAATAGCATATGGTTTAGAAATACTCCAAGCTTGTATGTACCTTATCTTACAAGGACATGCATTGCTAAAATTGAAATCAGGTTTGTCTGATCATTTCCACAGGACAATTATTAGGAGACAGAAAGAATATGAAGAAGGGACCAAATGACAAATATTAGGAGACAGAAGAAAAAGAAGGGGATCCACAGGACAATTATTAGGAGACAGAAAGAATATGAAGAAGGGGACCAAATGACAACTATTAGGAGACAGAAGAAAAAGAAGGGGATCCACAGGACAATTATTAGGAGACAGAAAGAATATGAAGAAGGGGACCAAATGACAACTATTAGGAGACAGAAGAAAAAGAAGGGGATCCACAGGACAATTATTAGGAGACAGAAGAAAAAGAAGGGGATCCACAGGACAATTATTAGGAGACAGAAAGAATATGAAGAAGGGGACCAAATGACAACTATTAGGAGACAGAAGAAAAAGAAGGGGATCCACAGGACAATTATTAGGAGACAGAAAGAATATGAAGAAGGGGACCAAATGACAACTATTAGGAGACAGAAGAAAAAGAAGGGGATCCACAGGACAATTATTAGGAGACAGAAAGAATATGAAGAAGGGGACCAAATGACAACTATTAGGAGACAGAAGAAAAAGAAGGGGATCCACAGGACAATTATTAGGAGACAGAAAGAATATGAAGAAGGGGACCAAATGACAACTATTAGGAGACAGAAGAAAAAGAAGGGGATCCACAGGACAATTATTAGGAGACAGAAAGAATATGAAGAAGGGGACCAAATGACAACTATTAGGAGACAGAAGAAAAAGAAGGGGATCCACAGGACAATTATTAGGAGACAGAAAGAAGATGAAGAAGGGGACCGAAGGACAACTATTAGGAGACAGAAGATGAAGAAGGGGATCCACAGAACAATTATTAGGAGACAGAAAGAAGATGAAGAAGGGGACCGAAGGACAACTATTAGGAGACAGAAGATGAAGAAGGGGATCCACAGAACAATTATTAGGAGATAAAAAGTAGATGAAGAAGGGGACCAAAGGACAACTATTAGGAGACAGAAGATGAAGAAGCGCACACAGAACAAAAAAAAAGTTAAAAGAAAGACAAAGTATGCCCTTCTACAACAGTAGATAGATCCTTAGGGAGCTCCTCCACCATAACCTATTGGGACAAATTTAAAATTTTAATCATGTTTCTTAGTTATATTGAGTCAGGACTCTTGTTCAGTGTTTGAAATATAGAAAATGTTTCAGAAAGTGTTGTGCAGCAATATGACCGACTCATTTATGCTTTTGACAAATATGTTGAGTGCAAGCAGTGACAGGTTAAACGTTGGATATAGAGAAATTGTTCGGAAATCTAATAAAATATTAAATTCTTGGATAAATGTTAATGTTGCACTCAGATTTGCATTCTGTCAGGTTGTTTTACCTCTAAGCGGCACATTTTTGCACATAATGGGCTAAATGGCCAGGTCAATAGGACCTCGAGATCTCAGAGAAAGTTGCGGGAGGGCACCCACTGGAGAGTTGTTGGGAGACAGATGGTAGCATCCCCTCAAGGCCATCCATTGTGTTCTTTAACGCTCACAAGGTATGGCTCTGCCGCACACGGGCCCACGGCTTAAAGTCCTATTCGATGGTCGGCGGCCTTTCCAAGCCCATCGGGTCCCCATACCGATCGAGGACAGGGGCAGGAGTTTTTGCGGAGATAAATCTCAATGCTGGCCGTCAAACCTGTAAACTGCTGATTATGAGCCTGGCGTGCTGCTGACTGACCAATCCCCGCTCCCCTTTGCATCCAATTCAATTTGGGTGTGCCATAATCTCTTCTATCTGGAGCCACCTAGATTTCCTCTTCGCTCACTCTGTTTATCTGTCATTGTTAGATCACTCTGAGCAGCTATAACAACAGGCCACGTTGACGACACCCGCAAGTATCGAAATGAGAAAATGGGAAAATATGCCCACCAAAATAACCCATGTAATATCCAGTTAGTAAAACGGAATGAAACGTTATTAGTTGTTGAGATGGAACTCTCAAAGGATATAACACTCTTTTAATATGGGAAGGTACGCACGTTAAAGAACGTGTTGGTTGGGACTGATGGGAGGCATAGGTCTTTCTACTAACAGCTGTTCAGTGGGTTTCTTCCCAAAAAATTTTTAAGCTCCTCTGGGTCCTTATGACCTGGTCATTTAGGTCACTGCGTAAAAAAAAGGTGCCGCTCAGAGGTAAAACAACCCAAAACATATCATCCATTGTCAGTTTGCATTACATTACCTAAATCTATAATAATAAATAAATACCCCCTCAAGCAGCTGCTTGCCACAGAGGTCTGACAGGAGCCTGTCAGTTTATATGCCAGAGTAGCAGGTGTGAGAGGATGGCAGGACCTCAGCAGAAAAACAACACACACATCCACGCCTTACCCGGGGCTCGAACCCAGGTCCCTTAGATCACTAGCCAAACGCGCTAACCACTCGGCCAAGGCCTAAATCTACGCCATAATATTAATTATATTGGCTTAGAAGCTGCCACTTTGCTTTATTCCTAACGAGAAAAATAAACTTTTTCATCATTGAATGCCGAAATATCATTTAACTATAATATCTCTCACGAGTAAGAAAAATTCCGTTCTTATTTTTCTTGAAAAGAAAAAGAGATAGATGTAAAAAAAAAAATTAGAAATTTATTTTACCAGCAAGAAAAAAAAAACTATACGACTCGCCGACTCTAAGCGATGATACAAATTAAAAAAAGAAACTGATTCGCTGTAATTAGTGAACGACACTTTACATAACTGGTTGTGTTTTCTGTTCCAGGAAGAGAAAAACCGTAACTGGGTCCGTGGTAAATTTGTCAGACGTTGCTCCTCCTGACTACGATCATCTAACTCCTCCAAAAGTAGATGGTAAACAGTGTTATGCTTTCACTTTGTTTCGTTTTTGAATGTTGACGTTAATCAAAAGTATCCGGTAATCGTATGAGGTATGACCTATTGCTTAGTATCAAGTATGAGGTATGACGTATTGCTTAGTATCAAGCATGAGGTGTGACCTATTGCTTAGTATCAAGCATGAGGTGTGACCTATTGCTTAGTATCAAGTATGAGGTGTGACCTATTGCTTAGTATCAAGTATGAGGTATGACCTATTGCTTAGTATCAAGTATGAGGTATGACCTATTGCTTAGTATCAAGCATGAGGTGTGACCTATTGCTTAGTATCAAGTATGAGGTGTGACCTATTGCTTAGTATCAAGTATGAGGTATGACCTATTGCTTAGTATCAAGTATGAGGTATGACCTATTGCTTAGTATCAAGTATGAGGTATGACCTATTGCTTAGTATCAAGTATGAGGTATGACCTATTGCTTAGTATCAAGTATGAGGTATGACCTATTGCTTAGTATCAAGTATGAGGTATGACCTATTGCTTAGTATCAAGTATGAGGTGTGACCTACTGAATGGCCCGTGCTCTACTGCAGCATTTCAGATACGAGGTGTGGTCTATCAATATACAATCTATATATCAATCAATATACTAATTAAAAGCAATAAAACATTTTATTGTCCAATCTCATTTACATTAGACTATTGCCAGGATTTGCATAGATTAATTGACGAATGTAGCTTTGATGTCCCGAATGAATGCCGCAAATCTGTTCGTGAGGTTAAGTCCACGACACCAAGCTCGGATGAACATCCTTGTCTGTCCTCCACATCCCAATCTTGTACACCGAGGCATAGCAGCTTCATCTTGAAAAAAAAAACCTGTTCTTGAAGCCAGATAACTGCGCTTTTATCACTCTTGATGATTGAGTAAAACTCTCGGCTTCTCATCTTGACAATTATGATCCCTTGAACCGATTCCTATCAATTATCTGGAAAAGAACAAAAGACCAAAACAAAGAAAGAGAATACTCATATCTCTTTTCATCTATTCCCTCCCACGGTAGGTCACACTTCATACCTGAAGTGCTTTCATAGGCCACAGGCCACACAGTAGGTCACACTTCATACCTGAAGTGCTTTCATAGGCCACAGGTCATACAGTAGGTCACACTTCATACCTGAAGTGCTTTCATAGGCCACAGGCCACACAGTAGGTCACACTTCATACCTGAAGTGCTTTCATAGGCCACAGGCCACACAGTAGGTCACACTTCATACCTGAAGTGCTTTCATAGGCCACAGGCCACACAGTAGGTCACACTTCATACCTGAAGTGCTTTCATAGGCCACAGGTCATACAGTAGGTCACACTTCATACCTGAAGTGCTTTCATAGGCCACAAGCCATACAGTAGGTCACACTTCATACCTGAAGTGCTTTCACAGGCCATACAGTAGGTCACACCTCATACGATTACCAAGGATCCTTTTTCAAATGCTTTTAATATTTTTAGTACAAATAGTTTTCTAACATGTAAAATACTAAAAATTTTATAACTTTCTCTCACACTTTCAAACTTTAAAATTTTTTGATGCATCTAATTATGCCATTTTCAACATTCTGTAATGGTTTCAGTACAAATAAATAAGTCCTACTCCCTAGGTAAAATAATCATTATATAACATATGTTACCGCTAAAGCTCGAAAGCCGTTAATGTGCACATTACCTAGCTAATCTGCAGATTAACTGATTTGCTCCGTTAACGTGCGGAATCAAGAGTTTTCCGCATTTTACCTAGGTAATGTGCACATTAACGGCTTCCGTATCGTTAAAGTTCAAAAGTTTGTTTCTCTCATAGTGGTGAATCTCTTGAATATGAATCTTCGTGTCACGTGATTAAGGCCAAGTGAGAACGAATCGGTAAAGTGATTCATTCTTGATAACGAATCACTAAAATGATTCGTTCTCACTTGGCCTGCTCATTTTGGGGGCGTTTTTTATAATTCGGACGACTGATTCATGTTGACAGAGGGATGACCCTGGTTTCAACTCTACTCTCGGACACTAGATAAATAACATTATGTTAATTTAAGCGTACAGAAACGTTCCTGTTGTTCCAGCAAAGATCTTATTTTCACTTTAACGAGTGCCTAGTAGGTAATGTGCAGATTATCCAGGTAATTTGCAGATTACCTAGGTAATTTGAGAAATGAAACAATTTTCCGCACGTTAACGGATCACCCTAGTTAATCTGCACAATACCTAGATAATCTGTAGAATAACGGATTTCTGCACTTTAGCGGTAACATATACACTAACTAAATTTAGGTATTTAAGAAACTTGTAGAATAAATTGAATAAATTAACCAAGTCAAAATTGAAATTGCTGCTTCGATTGTTACTTGACTACCGGACATTTCCTGTGCTTTAGTATGATTTAATATTTCACTAATAAAGCTGTTTCTGCGTGTTTTGATGTAAAAGTCATAACGTCCTTTTTTCGAAGAACTAGTCTGTTCTTTTCTCGACAACAGACAGCGCCACGAACGACTACAGATCACGAAAATGAAATTAATGGGAATACTCCTCGTTAGCTAAAATTGAATTAGTCAGTTATTTCAACTAACACTTCAAAAGCTACTTGATTATAGGATTTCCATCATTTATTATTGCTGAATAAATGAGTAATTTTCTTTTCCAGGCAATCCAGTGGAAGTCGATATTTACCTGAAAGTGCTCAACATAAGATCAGTCGACGAATCAGACGAAGTAAGTGCTAAAGAGGAAAGGTATTAGGAAACACTCTGTTTACATTTTACGTTAAATTTTGCAGCAAACTTTAAAAGCGGATTTTAGTGTTTTTGATTGGAATTATCGGCTACAAGGTTGGGTTGTTTCTCCTCTGAGCGGCACTTTTTTGCACACCATGGGCTAAATGGCCAGGTCACAAGGACCCCGAAGGCTCAGAGAAGGTTGGGGGAGGAGACACACTGGAACAGCTGTTGGGAGACAGATGGTAGCCTCCCGTCAAGGCCATCCAGCGTGTTCTTTAACGTGCACAGGGTATGGCTCTCCCGCACACGGGGCCACGGCTTAACGTCCCATCCGACGGACGGCGGCCTTTCCAAGCCCATCGGTGTCCCCTACTGACCGTGGGCAGGGCGGGGAATTTTGTGGAGATAAATCTCAACGCTGACCCAGCTGGGACTCGAACCTGGGAACTACAGATTACGAGCCTGGCGAGCTACCGACTGAGCCACCCCCGCCCCCATCGGCTAAAAGATAAATCTTCTTTTCCGCCATGTCTTCATATGAAAACACTAACTGTAAAACCATTTTTTGATTAATATAAAATTGTTAATAATATTATTTTTCGAAAATTGTTTCCAGATGAGAGCATGTAGTAAATTTAAAATTAATAATTGAATTTTTCAATTTGCATCTTAGCTTTCTTTAATTTGCTATTATTTTAATTTGAATTACTTTTTATTTTTTCTTAAATAAAGATATTTATTTGGGTCCAACTCGCAATAATAAAGTGCCACAAACGTTATTATACGAACCAATTTAATTAGAAGCTGATAGGGTTAAAATGCAAAGATCCTACACTTAGAGCATGCATTTTATTTTCTAGATGAAATTAAAGCTGAACACTGTATTTTTCAGACAACATACTACAAGATATCCCAAAAGTCCCTGCGCATGTAAAATATACCAACCACAGGATAGCCGATCACTGACTTTTTTTTGCTCCTCGCATCATTCTCGGTAATCCCTTGAAATGGTTGTGCGTGAAAAGCCCAGGAGGGCGGCCGTTTGGGAGATGACAAAGCAAGACCAGCAAGCCTAGCACCAAGTATCATGCCACGTTTAAAGTCGCTCGTTTTGCCCATTCCGACGCTCAATCCAGATCTACTGATGCTCGGAGAACTGGTCTGCCTGATTTACACTGTACTCTGTTGGAATGAACCATTTATGTGACTAGGGGGTGGTGTACAGTCGCTCAAATAAATATCCGAACACTGTGGTTGATTACAGAATTCAGAAAAAATATCTGGCAACGATTTTTTCAAAAATTAGTGCTCTGACAACTAATTTTTGTTTTAAATAATAATAAATTTTAAAAATAACAACCTTTGTGTCACGTGACACAAAGGTTGCCAGAGCACTAATTTTTGAAAAAATCGTTGCCAGATATTTTTTCTGAATTCTGTAATCAACCACAGTGTTCGGATACTTTTTTGAGCGACTGTAGGTGGTCATATTATTTTGATACTAGATCGTGTGGGCTCACTTACGGAAATATTGAGCGTGTGCAGTTACCGTTCATAGCAAACTGGAGCGTGTACAGTAACTGCACACGCTCCAGTTTGCTGTGAACGGTAACTGGAGCGTGTACAGTTGCTGTACACGCTCCAGATATTTTTCCTGAATTCTGTAATCACGTGACACGAAGGTTGCCAGAGCAGTAAATTTTGAAAAAATCGTTGCCAGATATTTTTTCTGAATTCTGTAATCAACCACAGTGTTCGAATATTTATTTGAGCGACTGTACCTAATAAACTGCATCTGGCTGTAAATTTAATGACAAGCTGGTGCAACAATAACTTATTAATCTAGTTTAGATGTTGAGAATTTCGTCACTAACCGGATCGAACGATGAGTTAACTTAAAAGTAAAGAGCAATAGAGTTGCAATTCGGAAGAATTAGGGTGGCGGGGGTGGCGGGGGTGGCTCAGTCGGTAGCGTGCCAGGCTCGTAATCTGTAGTTCCCAGATTCGATTCCCAGCTGGGTCAGCGTTGAGATTTATCTCCGCAAAATTCCCCGCCCTGCCCACGGTCAGTAGGGGACACCGATGGGCTTGGAAAGGCCGCCGTCCGTCGGATGGGACGTTAAGCCGTGGCCCCGTGTGTGGGAGAGCCATACCCTGTGCACGTTAAAGAACACGCTGGATGGCCTTGACGGGAGGCTACCATCTGTCTCCCAACAGCTGTTCCAGTGGGTCCCCTTCCCCAACCTTCTCTGAGCCTTCGGGGTCTTTGTGACCTGGCCATTTAGCCCATGGTGTGCAAAAAAGTGCCGCTCAGAGGTAAAACAACCCAAACACAACCCAACCCAAGTGTTTTGCGGGAGTGCTAAAAGAGTTTATTGAGTTTGTTCTCGATATTGAATTGGTAAGATAAAGGTAAATTGAAAGTTAAAAGAAAAATATCTGTATCACTAATTATATTTCTTTTAAAAGTCTTTTTACAATTTTACTGTTAATTAAAATAATATTAACGTGCAATTATTAAAATAAATAGACATTTAATTACTAATTACAATATAATGCACTTTTAATCGTAATTAAAGGAAAATGGACCTTTAATCGTTAATTGAAAAGATTTATACTTTCAGTTATAAATTAAAATAAGTTGCACTTTTAATTATTCATTTGAAAGAAGTTATTTTTGGATCATTGAAATAAAAGAAATGATTAGTCGATAAATTATCAATAAAACGAAATTAGACTTTTATTCAATACTAAAATCATAAATTTAGATGTAATTTAGCCTCTAGCTATTAATTAAATGAAATTATTAGAGTTTTAAATTATTGAAATTGTTAAATATTTAAATATTAATTGAAAGGAATTATTAGACTTTTTCAGCTGTCATTGAATTGTGGCAGATGTGGACCGACAATCGACTTCAATTTCCGAGTTGGAGCACTCAGGAATATCAGCTGTTGGACTCTCAATGGAAAGGAAGGCTCTGGAGTCCGAACCTGTTCTTTGTGAATTCTGTCGATGGGAAAATGGACAACATCATTACTCCCAGCAGTTTCTTCTGGTTGAATAGAGAAAAACGTTTATATTTCTGCTGCAGGTAAATCTCACTGTATTACTCTGTTAATCTTTGTCGATATACCTTTTTGTTTGGGGCGGGGGTGGCTCAGTCGGTAGCGCGCCAAGCTCGTAATCTGCAGTTCCCAGGTTCCAGTCCCAGCTGGCTCAGTCGGTAGCGCGCCAGGCTCGTAATCTGTAGTTCCCAGGTTCAAGTCCCAGCTGGCTCTGTCGGTAGCGCGCCAGGCTCGTAATCTGTAGTTCCCAGGTTCGAGTCCCAGCTGGCTCAGTCGGTAGCGCGCCAGGTTCGTAATCTGTAGTTCCCAGGTTCGAGTCCCAGCTGGCTCAGTCGGTAGCACGCCAGGCTCGTAATCTGTAGTTCCCAGGTTCGAGTCCCAGCTGGCTCAGTCGGTAGCACGCCAGGCTCGTAATCTGTAGTTCCCAGGTTCGAGTCCCAGCTGGTTCAGTCGGTAGCGCGCCAGGCTCGTAATCTGTAGTTCCCAGGTTCGAGTCCCAGCTGGCTCAGTCGGTAGCACGCCAGGATCGTAATCTGTAGTTCCCAGGTTCGAGTTCCAGCTGGCTCAGTCGGTAGCGTGCCAGGCTCCTAATCTATAGTTCCCAGGTTCGAGTCCCAGCTGGGTCAGTGTTGAGATTTATCTTTTAAATCCTCGCCTTGCAGTAGGGGATACCGATGGGCTTGGAAATGTCGCCGTCCGTCGGATGGGACGTTAAGCCGTGGCTCCGTGTACAGAAGATCCATACCCTGTACACGTTAAAGAACATACTGGATGACCTTGACGGGAGGCTACGATCTGTCTCCTAACAGCTGTTCCAGTGGGTCCCCTCCCCCAACCTTCTCTGAGCCTTCGGGGTTCATGTGACCTGGCCATTTAGCCCATAGTGTGCAAAAAAGGGCCGCTCAGAGGCTCAACAACCTTTTTGTTTTCAAAAACGCAAAATCTGTACCATAGTAGCAGATTTATCGATTCTTAGGTAAGGATTTGAAGAGAATCAATGAAAGAAGACGATGCAGATAATGTGTTTTTTGTTCGTGTGAGGAAGATAGAATGGATGCAAAAGTAAAAATGTTGCACAGCAGAGAAATTATAGGTCTCAATCAAATATATTCAAATCTCTATTTTAAACTTTATTCGTTTGAAATTTAAAGAAATATTGAAGCAGCAATTGCAAGTGATGGAAACTAAAAAAAAATTGCTCACTTCTAAAATTACATTTATTTTAATAAACGATTTGTTATAACTTTTTGGTAAATTTTTACGACTATCAACACTGCTGTTGAATGTGTCAGCTTCCAGAAATCTTTCAATGTTTCCAGTGGCGTAGCTACCGCCTGGGATGCCCAGGAGCATCCAGCGGCACCAGCTCAGAGGAGGATCCAAAGGTGGAAATTTAAAATGAATGACAAAACCCAGATGCTCCGCAATACATGGACTGCACTACATCTATAAGGATAATGCCAAATCTCCACTATCTACGTCGAGGGCAAGACAGCACCATATAGATGCAGCTCCCCCCACGACTACCTATGGTGAACAGAACTATAGAAGTAAAGTTCATCCATTGGCCAAAACCTAAATTTAATCTATGCCCCGGTTAGCCACAAACAAGGATTCGGCCTCCGCTTTAACCGGTCGTTCCAAGAAGCGGAAGCAAGTAGCCGCTTGTTTTGTTTATTTGCTTCAGTTCCAAGAAGCGGAAGCAAGTAGCCGCTTGTTTTGTTTATTTGCTTCAGTTCCAAGAAGCGGAAGCAAGTAGCAGCTTGTTTTGTTTATTTGCTTCAGTTCCAAGAAGCGGAAGCAAGTAGCCGCTTGTTTTGTTTATTTGCTTCAGTTTCAAGAAGCGGAAGCAAGTAGCCGCTTGTTTTGTTTATTTGCTTCAGTTCCAAGGAGCGGAAGCAAGTAGCCGCTTGTTTTGTTTATTTGCTTCAGTTCCAAGAAGCGGAAGCAAGTAGCTGCTTGTTTTGTTTATTTGCTTCAGTTCCAAGAAGTGGAAGCAAGTAGCAGCTTGTTTTGTTTATTTGCTTCAGTTCCAAGGAGCGGAAGCAAGTAGCCGCTTGTTTTGTTTATTTGCTTCAGTTCCAAGGAGCGGAAGCAAGTAGCCGCTTGTTTTGTTTATTTGCTTCAGTTCCAAGGAGCGGAAGCAAGTAGCCGCTTGTTTTGTTTATTTGCTTCAGTTCCAAGGAGCGGAAGCAAGTAGCTGCTTGTTTTGTTTATTTGCTTCAGTTCCAAGAAGCGGAAGCAAGTAGCAGCTTGTTTTGTTTATTTGCTTCAGTTCCAAGAAGCGGAAGCAAGTAGCCGCTTGTTTTGTTTATTTGCTTCAGTTCCAAGAAGCGGAAGCAAGTAGCCGCTTGTTTTGTTTATTTGCTTCAGTTCCAAGGAGCGGAAGCAAGTAGCCGCTTGTTTTGTTTATTTGCTTCAGTTCCAAGAAGCGGAAGCAAGTAGCTGCTTGTTTTGTTTATTTGCTTCAGTTCCAAGAAGTGGAAGCAAGTAGCAGCTTGTTTTGTTTATTTGCTTCAGTTCCAAGGAGCGGAAGCAAGTAGCAGCTTGTTTTGTTTATTTGCTTCAGTTCCAAGAAGCGGAAGCAAGTAGCCGCTTGTTTTGTTTATTTGCTTCAGTTCCAAGGAGCGGAAGCAAGTAGCCGCTTGTTTTGTTTATTTGCTTCAGTTCCAAGAAGCGGAAGCAAGTAGCAGCTTGTTTTGTTTATTTGCTTCAGTTCCAAGAAGCGGAAGCAAGTAGCCGCTTGTTTTGTTTATTTGCTTCAGTTCCAAGGAGCGGAAGCAAGTAGCCGCTTGTTTTGTTTATTTGCTTCAGTTCCAAGAAGCGGAAGCAAGTAGCTGCTTGTTTTGTTTATTTGCTTCAGTTCCAAGAAGTGGAAGCAAGTAGCCGCTTGTTTTGTTTATTTGCTTCAGTTCCAAGGAGCGGAAGCAAGTAGCCGCTTGTTTTGTTTATTTGCTTCAGTTCCAAGAAGCGGAAGCAAGTAGCCGCTTGTTTTGTTTATTTGCTTCAGTTACAAGGAGCGGAAGCAAGTAGCCGCTTGTTTTGTTTATTTGCTTCAGTTCCAAGAAGCGGAAGCAAGTAGCCGCTTGTTTTGTTTATTTGCTTCAGTTCCAAGAAGTGGAAGCAAGTAGCCGCTTGTTTTGTTTATTTGCTTCAGTTCCAAGGAGCGGAAGCAAGTAGCCGCTTGTTTTGTTTATTTGCTTCAGTTCCAAGAAGCGGAAGCAAGTAGCCGCTTGTTTTGTTTATTTGCTTCAGTTCCAAGGAGCGGAAGCAAGTAGCCGCTTGTTTTGTTTATTTGCTTCAGTTCCAAGAAGCGGAAGCAAGTAGCAGCTTGTTTTGTTTATTTGCTTCAGTTCCAAGAAGCGGAAGCAAGTAGCCGCTTGTTTTGTTTATTTGCTTCAGTTCCAAGGAGCGGAAGCAAGTAGCCGCTTGTTTTGTTTATTTGCTTCAGTTCCAAGAAGCGGAAGCAAGTAGCCGCTTGTTTTGTTTATTTGCTTCAGTTCCAAGAAGTGGAAGCAAGTAGCCGCTTGTTTTGTTTATTTGCTTCAGTTCCAAGGAGCGGAAGCAAGTAGCCGCTTGTTTTGTTTATTTGCTTCAGTTCCAAGAAGCGGAAGCAAGTAGCCGCTTGTTTTGTTTATTTGCTTCAGTTACAAGGAGCGGAAGCAAGTAGCAGCTTGTTTTGTTTATTTGCTTCAGTTCCAAGAAGCGGAAGCAAGTAGCCGCTTGTTTTGTTTATTTGCTTCAGTTCCAAGGAGCGGAAGCAAGTAGCCGCTTGTTTTGTTTATTTGCTTCAGTTCCAAGAAGCGGAAGCAAGTAGCTGCTTGTTTTGTTTATTTGCTTCAGTTCCAAGAAGCGGAAGCAAGTAGCCGCTTGTTTTGTTTATTTGCTTCAGTTCCAAGGAGCGGAAGCAAGTAGCCGCTTGTTTTGTTTATTTGCTTCAGTTCCAAGAAGCGGAAGCAAGTAGCTGCTTGTTTTGTTTATTTGCTTCAGTTCCAAGAAGCGGAAGCAAGTAGCCGCTTGTTTTGTTTATTTGCTTCAGTTCCAAGGAGCGGAAGCAAGTAGCCGCTTGTTTTGTTTATTTGCTTCAGTTCCAAGAAGCGGAAGCAAGTAGCTGCTTGTTTTGTTTATTTGCTTCAGTTCCAAGAAGTGGAAGCAAGTAGCAGCTTGTTTTGTTTATTTGCTTCAGTTCCAAGGAGCGGAAGCAAGTAGCCGCTTGTTTTGTTTATTTGCTTCAGTTCCAAGGAGCGGAAGCAAGTAGCCGCTTGTTTTGTTTATATGCTTCAGTTCCAAGGAGCGGAAGCAAGTAGCCGCTTGTTTTGTTTATTTGCTTCAGTTCCAAGGAGCGGAAGCAAGTAGCCGCTTGTTTTGTTTATTTGCTTCAGTTCCAAGAAGCGGAAGCAAGTAGCTGCTTGTTTTGTTTATTTGCTTCAGTTCCAAGAAGCGGAAGCAAGTAGCAGCTTGTTTTGTTTATTTGCTTCAGTTCCAAGAAGCGGAAGCAAGTAGCCGCTTGTTTTGTTTATTTGCTTCAGTTCCAAGAAGCGGAAGCAAGTAGCCGCTTGTTTTGTTTATTTGCTTCAGTTCCAAGGAGCGGAAGCAAGTAGCCGCTTGTTTTGTTTATTTGCTTCAGTTCCAAGAAGCGGAAGCAAGTAGCTGCTTGTTTTGTTTATTTGCTTCAGTTCCAAGAAGTGGAAGCAAGTAGCAGCTTGTTTTGTTTATTTGCTTCAGTTCCAAGGAGCGGAAGCAAGTAGCAGCTTGTTTTGTTTATTTGCTTCAGTTCCAAGAAGCGGAAGCAAGTAGCCGCTTGTTTTGTTTATTTGCTTCAGTTCCAAGGAGCGGAAGCAAGTAGCCGCTTGTTTTGTTTATTTGCTTCAGTTCCAAGAAGCGGAAGCAAGTAGCTGCTTGTTTTGTTTATTTGCTTCAGTTCCAAGAAGTGGAAGCAAGTAGCAGCTTGTTTTGTTTATTTGCTTCAGTTCCAAGAAGCGGAAGCAAGTAGCAGCTTGCTTTGTTTATTTGCTTCAGTTCCAAGAAGCGGAAGCAAGTAGCCGCTTGTTTTGTTTATTTGCTTCAGTTCCAAGGAGCGGAAGCAAGTAGCCGCTTGTTTTGTTTATTTGCTTCAGTTCCAAGAAGCGGAAGCAAGTAGCAGCTTGCTTTGTTTATTTGCTTCAGTTCCAAGAAGCGGAAGCAAGTAGCCGCTTGTTTTGTTTATTTGCTTCAGTTCCAAGGAGCGGAAGCAAGTAGCCGCTTGTTTTGTTTATTTGCTTCAGTTCCAAGAAGCGGAAGCAAGTAGCTGCTTGTTTTGTTTATTTGCTTCAGTTCCAAGAAGTGGAAGCAAGTAGCCGCTTGTTTTGTTTATTTGCTTCAGTTCCAAGGAGCGGAAGCAAGTAGCCGCTTGTTTTGTTTATTTGCTTCAGTTCCAAGAAGCGGAAGCAAGTAGCCGCTTGTTTTGTTTATTTGCTTCAGTTACAAGGAGCGGAAGCAAGTAGCAGCTTGTTTTGTTTATTTGCTTCAGTTCCAAGAAGCGGAAGCAAGTAGCCGCTTGTTTTGTTTATTTGCTTCAGTTCCAAGGAGCGGAAGCAAGTAGCCGCTTGTTTTGTTTATTTGCTTCAGTTCCAAGAAGCGGAAGCAAGTAGCCGCTTGTTTTGTTTATTTGCTTCAGTTCCAAGAAGTGGAAGCAAGTAGCCGCTTGTTTTGTTTATTTGCTTCAGTTCCAAGGAGCGGAAGCAAGTAGCCGCTTGTTTTGTTTATTTGCTTCAGTTCCAAGAAGCGGAAGCAAGTAGCCGCTTGTTTTGTTTATTTGCTTCAGTTACAAGGAGCGGAAGCAAGTAGCCGCTTGTTTTGTTTATTTGCTTCAGTTCCAAGCAGCGGAAGCAAGTAGCAGCTTGTTTTGTTTATTTGCTTCAGTTCCAAGAAGCGGAAGCAAGTAGCCGCTTGTTTTGTTTATTTGCTTCAGTTCCAAGGAGCGGAAGCAAGTAGCCGCTTGTTTTGTTTATTTGCTTCAGTTCCAAGAAGCGGAAGCAAGTAGCCGCTTGTTTTGTTTATTTGCTTCAGTTACAAGGAGCGGAAGCAAGTAGCAGCTTGTTTTGTTTATTTGCTTCAGTTCCAAGAAGCGGAAGCAAGTAGCCGCTTGTTTTGTTTATTTGCTTCAGTTCCAAGGAGCGGAAGCAAGTAGCCGCTTGTTTTGTTTATTTGCTTCAGTTCCAAGAAGCGGAAGCAAGTAGCTGCTTGTTTTGTTTATTTGCTTCAGTTCCAAGAAGTGGAAGCAAGTAGCCGCTTGTTTTGTTTATTTGCTTCAGTTCCAAGGAGCGGAAGCAAGTAGCCGCTTGTTTTGTTTATTTGCTTCAGTTCCAAGAAGCGGAAGCAAGTAGCCGCTTGTTTTGTTTATTTGCTTCAGTTACAAGGAGCGGAAGCAAGTAGCAGCTTGTTTTGTTTATTTGCTTCAGTTCCAAGAAGCGGAAGCAAGTAGCCGCTTGTTTTGTTTATTTGCTTCAGTTCCAAGGAGCGGAAGCAAGTAGCCGCTTGTTTTGTTTATTTGCTTCAGTTCCAAGAAGCGGAAGCAAGTAGCCGCTTGTTTTGTTTATTTGCTTCAGTTCCAAGAAGCGGAAGCAAGTAGCCGCTTGTTTTGTTTATTTGCTTCACTTCCAAGGAGCGGAAGCAAGTAGCCGCTTGTTTTGTTTATTTGCTTCAGTTCCAAGGAGCGGAAGCAAGTAGCTGCTTGTTTTGTTTATTTGCTTCAGTTCCAAGGAGCGGAAGCAAGTAGCCGCTTGTTTTGTTTATTTGCTTCAGTTCCAAGAAGCGGAAGCAAGTAGCCGCTTGTTTTGTTTATTTGCTTCAGTTCCAAGAAGCGGAAGCAAGTAGCTGCTTGTTTTGTTTATTTGCTTCAGTTCCAAGAAGCGGAAGCAAGTAGCCGCTTGTTTTGTTTATTTGCTTCAGTTCCAAGGAGCGGAAGCAAGTAGCCGCTTGTTTTGTTTATTTGCTTCAGTTCCAAGAAGCGGAAGCAAGTAGCTGCTTGTTTTGTTTATTTGCTTCAGTTCCAAGAAGCGGAAGCAAGTAGCCGCTTGTTTTGTTTATTTGCTTCAGTTCCAAGGAGCGGAAGCAAGTAGCCGCTTGTTTTGTTTATTTGCTTCAGTTCCAAGAAGCGGAAGCAAGTAGCTGCTTGTTTTGTTTATTTGCTTCAGTTCCAAGAAGTGGAAGCAAGTAGCAGCTTGTTTTGTTTATTTGCTTCAGTTCCAAGGAGCGGAAGCAAGTAGCCGCTTGTTTTGTTTATTTGCTTCAGTTCCAAGGAGCGGAAGCAAGTAGCCGCTTGTTTTGTTTATATGCTTCAGTTCCAAGGAGCGGAAGCAAGTAGCCGCTTGTTTTGTTTATTTGCTTCAGTTCCAAGGAGCGGAAGCAAGTAGCCGCTTGTTTTGTTTATTTGCTTCAGTTCCAAGAAGCGGAAGCAAGTAGCTGCTTGTTTTGTTTATTTGCTTCAGTTCCAAGAAGCGGAAGCAAGTAGCAGCTTGTTTTGTTTATTTGCTTCAGTTCCAAGAAGTGGAAGCAAGTAGCAGCTTGTTTTGTTTATTTGCTTCAGTTCCAAGAAGCGGAAGCAAGTAGCCGCTTGTTTTGTTTATTTGCTTCAGTTCCAAGAAGCGGAAGCAAGTAGCCGCTTGTTTTGTTTATTTGCTTCAGTTCCAAGAAGCGGAAGCAAGTAGCCGCTTGTTTTGTTTATTTGCTTCAGTTCCAAGGAGCGGAAGCAAGTAGCCGCTTGTTTTGTTTATTTGCTTCAGTTCCAAGAAGCGGAAGCAAGTAGCTGCTTGTTTTGTTTATTTGCTTCAGTTCCAAGAAGTGGAAGCAAGTAGCAGCTTGTTTTGTTTATTTGCTTCAGTTCCAAGGAGCGGAAGCAAGTAGCAGCTTGTTTTGTTTATTTGCTTCAGTTCCAAGAAGCGGAAGCAAGTAGCCGCTTGTTTTGTTTATTTGCTTCAGTTCCAAGGAGCGGAAGCAAGTAGCCGCTTGTTTTGTTTATTTGCTTCAGTTCCAAGAAGCGGAAGCAAGTAGCTGCTTGTTTTGTTTATTTGCTTCAGTTCCAAGAAGTGGAAGCAAGTAGCAGCTTGTTTTGTTTATTTGCTTCAGTTCCAAGAAGCGGAAGCAAGTAGCAGCTTGCTTTGTTTATTTGCTTCAGTTCCAAGAAGCGGAAGCAAGTAGCCGCTTGTTTTGTTTATTTGCTTCAGTTCCAAGGAGCGGAAGCAAGTAGCCGCTTGTTTTGTTTATTTGCTTCAGTTCCAAGAAGCGGAAGCAAGTAGCAGCTTGCTTTGTTTATTTGCTTCAGTTCCAAGAAGCGGAAGCAAGTAGCCGCTTGTTTTGTTTATTTGCTTCAGTTCCAAGGAGCGGAAGCAAGTAGCCGCTTGTTTTGTTTATTTGCTTCAGTTCCAAGAAGCGGAAGCAAGTAGCTGCTTGTTTTGTTTATTTGCTTCAGTTCCAAGAAGTGGAAGCAAGTAGCCGCTTGTTTTGTTTATTTGCTTCAGTTCCAAGGAGCGGAAGCAAGTAGCCGCTTGTTTTGTTTATTTGCTTCAGTTCCAAGAAGCGGAAGCAAGTAGCCGCTTGTTTTGTTTATTTGCTTCAGTTACAAGGAGCGGAAGCAAGTAGCAGCTTGTTTTGTTTATTTGCTTCAGTTCCAAGAAGCGGAAGCAAGTAGCCGCTTGTTTTGTTTATTTGCTTCAGTTCCAAGGAGCGGAAGCAAGTAGCCGCTTGTTTTGTTTATTTGCTTCAGTTCCAAGAAGCGGAAGCAAGTAGCCGCTTGTTTTGTTTATTTGCTTCAGTTCCAAGAAGTGGAAGCAAGTAGCCGCTTGTTTTGTTTATTTGCTTCAGTTCCAAGGAGCGGAAGCAAGTAGCCGCTTGTTTTGTTTATTTGCTTCAGTTCCAAGAAGCGGAAGCAAGTAGCCGCTTGTTTTGTTTATTTGCTTCAGTTACAAGGAGCGGAAGCAAGTAGCCGCTTGTTTTGTTTATTTGCTTCAGTTCCAAGAAGCGGAAGCAAGTAGCAGCTTGTTTTGTTTATTTGCTTCAGTTCCAAGAAGCGGAAGCAAGTAGCCGCTTGTTTTGTTTATTTGCTTCAGTTCCAAGGAGCGGAAGCAAGTAGCCGCTTGTTTTGTTTATTTGCTTCAGTTCCAAGAAGCGGAAGCAAGTAGCAGCTTGTTTTGTTTATTTGCTTCAGTTCCAAGGAGCGGAAGCAAGTAGCCGCTTGTTTTGTTTATTTGCTTCAGTTCCAAGAAGCGGAAGCAAGTAGCCGCTTGTTTTGTTTATTTGCTTCAGTTCCAAGAAGCGGAAGCAAGTAGCCGCTTGTTTTGTTTATTTGCTTCAGTTCCAAGGAGCGGAAGCAAGTAGCCGCTTGTTTTGTTTATTTGCTTCAGTTCCAAGAAGCGGAAGCAAGTAGCTGCTTGTTTTGTTTATTTGCTTCAGTTCCAAGAAGCGGAAGCAAGTAGCAGCTTGTTTTGTTTATTTGCTTCAGTTCCAAGGAGCGGAAGCAAGTAGCCGCTTGTTTTGTTTATTTGCTTCAGTTCCAAGAAGCGGAAGCAAGTAGCCGCTTGTTTTGTTTATTTGCTTCAGTTCCAAGAAGCGGAAGCAAGTAGCCGCTTGTTTTGTTTATTTGCTTCAGTTCCAAGAAGCGGAAGCAAGTAGCTGCTTGTTTTGTTTATTTGCTTCAGTTCCAAGAAGCGGAAGCAAGTAGCATCTTGTTTTGTTTATTTGCTTCAGTTCCAAGGAGCGGAAGCAAGTAGCTGCTTGTTTTGTTTATTTGCTTCAGTTCCAAGAAGCGGAAGCAAGTAGCAGCTTGTTTTGTTTATTTGCTTCAGTTCCAAGGAGCGGAAGCAAGTAGCAGCTTGTTTTGTTTATTTGCTTCAGTTCCAAGGAGCGGAAGCAAGTAGCAGCTTGTTTTGTTTATTTGCTTCAGTTCCAAGGAGCGGAAGCAAGTAGCAGCTTGTTTTGTTTATTTGCTTCAGTTCCAAGGAGCGGAAGCAAGTAGCCGCTTGTTTTGTTTATTTGCTTCAGTTCCAAGGAGCGGAAGCAAGTAGCCGCTTGTTTTATTTGCTTCAGTTCCAAGAAGCGGAAGCAAGTAGCCGCTTGTTTTGTTTGTTTGCTTCAGTTCCAAGGAGCGGAAGCAAGTAGCCGCTTGTTTTGTTTATTTGCTTCAGTTCCAAGAAGTGGAAGCAAGTCGCCACGTGTTTTGTTTGTAGTACAGTACACGTTTGCTTCAGTTCCTCTTTGTGAATATTACAGTGTACAGTTGCGTATAGAAGAGTGTGTGTTGTGATCTATTAATTATTGTGTGGTACAAGATGAAAGGGTGCAAATATAAGCGCAATGTCATTACAATGGAGATGAAATTAAAAGCTTTAGAACCTATTGAAAAGGTGATCCAGTAAAGCATATTTGTGATGAACTAGGTGTTGGTAAAAGAACGGTAAATGACTGGAGAAGGAAGAGAAAATCTTTTCAAGATTTTTGCTCTCAAGTGGAGTCTGAAAAAACGCTTTCTTCTCAGTGCACTCTTAAAAAGCCGAAAAATGAAATTGTCGATGATGCACTTTGGTTATGGTTCATGCAAGAGCGTCAAAAGGGAACGCCAATCTTGAAAGAAAGAGCATTAATCCTTCATTCTAAAATCGATAATCGGGGAGATTTTTCAGCAAGCGAGGGATGGCTTTCTCGCTGGAAAAAACGGCTGGTGTTCGTTACCTTGGCGTTTGTGGTGAGAAATTCAATCAATCAATCAATTTTTATTTCATCATCATATACAATTTATTACATAGAAAAAATATGAATGAACCCAAAAGCCACATGGTTTGCCTGGGCCACTAAAGGTAATTAATACAAAAATCAATAACGACTTACTCACTACAAAAATTACAAACAACATGTGTCATTTTTCCGATATATGTACAATACTATTTTTTCTTTTCCACTTGATTATTTAACATAGATGCAACATTTTCCAATGAAAAGAGAAAGCTTTTTAAATTCTGTTTGAACATATTAAAATTTTTTTCACTTCTAATTTCAAGAGGCAACTGATTGAAGTTTTTTGGTGCGATATACGAATAATGCTTATGAGCAATTTCTTTTTTGGTCAAAGGAACTGAGTATTTTGTACCTTTCTCTCTGAACTTGTATAAATTCGACTGAATATGAAAATTAAAGCAATTTTGTTTAAAAAAATATCATCACTCTAAAAAGAAATATATATCTAATTGGTAGAATTTTTATCACAGAGTAACGATTGAAATTGCTTAAAATATCAGTGTTATTTTTTGCAATTAATTTAATAATTTTGTTTTGCAGAGACGCCAGAGGTTTAAAAACCGAGACATAGGTTCCACTCCAATAAACTATACCGTATTGAAATGCAGCTTGTATCCATGAGTACAATGTTCGCAGCATATTAAGATTAAATTTGTACTTCAAGTGGTGTAATTTGAGTAGTTTGTAACGTGCTTTACCTGTGATGTAATCAATATGTTTCTTCCATTTTAGATTATTATCTACGAAAATGCCTAAATATTTAATGTTCTCAACCTGTTCTATGTCATCACAACCGCAATCAATATGTTTATAGCATTGAGGTGAATGCAGTTTAATGACAAAAATATTTGCAGCATTTTGGTTGTTTTTCAACTTGTAGGAAGCAAATTTAGTTTTATTCTTATTAATTGAGAGTTTATTATTTTCGAACCACATGTTAACTTTCTGAAGAACATTATTGTACATATTATAATAAATCTGTAATAGTTTGGGTACTAAAGGTTAATGTAGTGTCATCTGCAAAGGTAATGTTCATTTCACAGAGGTCATTAACATAAATATTAAACAATAGAGGGCCAAGAACAGAGCCCTGAGGAATGCCATATTTAGTTTGTTTATGATTCCTGAGGCAGTTTTTTAATTGAATTAATTGAGTTCTATTTGTTAAGTAACTGATAAACATTCTACCTACTATTCGTATTTCCTATTTTCTCTCCTCTCATGTTTATTAGTTTCTCGCTTTATTACTATGACTTTTGCATCCTTTTCTGTTAGTTTTCTTCCCTCTTTTTATGCTACAAGTTTTCTTGTTTTTTGAATCACATCACTAAATCAATTATCTTCTTATCACAGGACAGGACGTTTTCCTGTGATACTTATTACTGAGCTAATATTTATTTTGCATGCCGAAATATCGTGCTGCCATCTAGTGGCAAAAGTAAGCATTTTTTCTGTGTTCGCGGATTTTTTTTTTTCAGGAACGGAGTACATCGTCGAAGGTACTGAATTTAATTAACCTTTAGTTGTTTAGTTTTCTACGTGTTGTTATGTTTGTTACGTGAAGAGTGGACTCTCTCTGTCCTATTAAACTGAAATTTTGGCATCTTTTAATTTATGATTTTATTGGGAGGGTGACCACCTGGGAACACCGTGCAGTTGACAAAATTTTTTTTGCCATCCCGTGGCCGAGTGGTTAGCGCACTTGGCTGCTGATCTAAGGCACCTGGGTTCGAGCCCCAGAGGTAAGGCATGGATGTTCGTGTCGTTTTTTCTGCTGAGGTCCTGCCATCCTCACAGACCTTCTACTATGGCATATAAACTGACAGGCTCCTGTCAGACCTCTGTGGCAAGCAGCTGCTTGAGGAGTATTTATTTTATTTTTTAATATCTAATATATATATAGACGATTATGACTGACTGACGGGGGATCACGCCAATTCTAACTATTGTGCAGAAATGGAAGAACTCTGAAAAATTGCACCTAGGGGTAATCCGCGTCAAAGATCTCGGGAAAAAATCCGAAATTTGACCTCTTGCGTATTCTTTAAGATCAAATGGAAGTCATGTAGAGGTCAAACCTTGATCTACCAGTGCTGGAAACGGGAAAATTGGCATCTGCGCGTGTTTCGGGCTGTAGATCTCAGAAATGTTACGAAATTTCGGATCAGGGTCAAAGATCAAATTTTAGATCTACTAGCGCTAGAGAGCTAAAAATTAGTTCCTGGGGGTATTTTGAGTCGTAGATCTAAAAAATGCGAGATTTAGGATGCGATGGGTCCTTCGAGGGCAAAGGTGTTAGAAGGCTAAATATTGGTGCCTTTGGGTATTCTGAGTTCTAGATCTCAAAAATCATGCCAAATTTTGGATGCAATGGGTCCTTCCAGGTCAAAGGTTAAATTTCGATATACCGATGCTGGAGAGCTAAAAATTGGTGAATAGATTTATTCCAGGAGTAGAACTCAGAAATGAGAGGATTTTTCCGATCTGATGTTGCGTTCAAGGTTAAATAGGGGTCGAAGTGACAGACAAGAAATCAAAAGGTGACGAAGGCACCGAATGATTTCTAGTAACAATGCAGTTCTGTTTTAGTATCGTAGACTAAGTTCCAATTCGAGCTGGTTCGTTTTGTATTGGAATTGAAATTCCAATACAAAATCAGGTGATCAGTACATTAAGTTTTAGAAATTCAAGCAATACAAATTGAAACGTCTTTCAACTTTCTGTTTAGAGTGTCGCTGCACTTGTCTTGCGAGATGAACTTGAAAGATTTTCCTCATGACCAACAACAATGCGGAATCAAAGTAGCTTCAGGTAGGAATTTACTGTTTTTAAAGTAATTGTCACGTACTAAAATAAAAAATGCATTTAGCAATTTTTTTGTTCTATTTATGTTAAAAATGAATTATATTTATGAAATATACTTAAAGAAATAAAAAAAAATCATTAACCAAAGTTTAGTCATAATAAAGGATTATAATTATGTCAAACATGTTAGGATTCCGGAAAGCATCTCCCCCATTTACATTATTTCCTATGAGAAATTCGTTTACATCTGACACGATTTCACCTTACACGAGAGACCCAGCTGGGTCAGCGTTGAGATTTATCTCCGCAAAATTCCCCGCCCTGCCCTCGGTCAGTAGGGGACACCGATGGTCTTGGAAAGGCCGCCGTCCGTCGGATGGGACGTTAAGCCGTGGCCCCGTGTGCGGGAGAGCCATACCCTGTGCACGTTAAAGAACACGCTGGGTGGCCTTGACGGGAGGCTACCATCTGTCTCCCAACAGATTGTTCCAGTGGGTGTCCTCCCACAACCTTCTCTGAGCCTTCGGGGTCCATGTGACCTGGCCGTTTAGCCCATGGTGTGCAAAAAAGTGCCGCTCAGAGGTAAAACAACCCAACCCAACCCTTACACGAATATTTTGAAGAACTCCTCTATCATACTAGTCGAAGGCAGTTGTGATTGTAAAGCTGGAGTCTGGCAGCCTTTCGTGAACTCCATATAGTACAAATAAGGACTAGGCGAGAACCATATGTTTCCGATATTCATCTTCCCGACTCCCTATACTGTCGCTAATATAAATTTGAATATTTAGAGGAGATATATAGACAATTGTGAGTGATTGACCACTGATTGACAAAGGATCACGCTAATTGACGCAGAAATGGTAGAACTGTGAAAATTTGTTCGGTAGCGCGCCAGGCCCGTAATCTGTAGTCCCCAGGTTCGAGTCCCAGCTGGGTCAGCGTTGAGATTTATCTCCGCAAAATTCCCCGCCCTGCCTACAGTCAGTAGGGGACACCGATGGGCTTGGAAAGGCCGCCGTCCGTCGGCTGGGACGTTAAGAGAAGCAATACCCTGTGCACGTTAAAGACGTAAGGAGAGCAATACCCTGTGCACGTTAAAGAACACACTGGATGGCCTTGACGGGAGGCTACCATCTATCTCCCAACAGCTGTTCCAGTGGGTCCCCTCCCCCAACCTTCTCTGAGCCTTCGGGGTCCATGTGACCTGGCCATTTAGCCCATGGTGTGCAAAAAAGGGCCGCTCAGAGGTAAAACATCCCAACCCAATCTGAAAATTTGCACGTAAGGATAATCCGAGCCGTAGATCTCGGCGCAAATCCGAAATTTGTCCTTTGACGTATTCATCAAGGTTTTCGCGATCAACGGTCAAACCATGATCGATAAGTGCTAAAACGAAAAAAAAATAAATGGTATGGGGTTGTAGATCTCGAAAACGTTACGGAATTTTGGATCCAAAGGATTCTTTAAGGTCAAAGGTCAAATTTAGATCTACTGGAGCTAAAGAGCTGAAAATTGGTTCCTGAGATATTTTGAGTTGTAGATCTCGGAAATGTTGCAAAATTTTGGATGCGATGGGCCCTTCGAGGTCAAAGGTCAAATATTAATCTACTGGTGCCTTAAAATTGTGTATTGGGTTGTTTTGAGTTCTAGATCTCAGAAATTATGCCAAATTTTAGATGCAATAAGTCTTTTGAGGTCAAAGGCCAAATACGATATACCAGTGCTGGAGAGCTAAAATATTGCTTCGGGCAGTATAACTCAGAAATGAGAGGAATTTTCAGATCCGATGTCACATTCAAGGTCAAATAGGGGTCAGAGTGACCAGCTAGAAATCAAGAGGTTCCCGATAACATAGATTGACTGTCCCATGGCCGAGTGGTTAGCGCGCTTGGCCAGTGATCTAAGGGACTTGGGTTCGAGCCCCAGGTAAAGTATGGATGCTCGTGTCGTTTTTCTGCTGAGGTCCTGCCATCCTCACAGACCTTCTACTATGGAATATAAACTGACAGGTCAGACCTCTGTGGCAAGCAGCTGCTTGAGTGGATATTTATTTATTTTGTTTTTATTTATATTTATGCACACAGTGTCGAATCTAGGGGGGTTCCATGTCTCCCCTGAGAGTGTTCCTAAGGGCTATAGACAAAATATTATTGAACTTACGTATATTTCATGCATTTTTCAAAAAGCATTTTACGGACTTCTAATATGGAGGTGGAAATTTTGTATTGGAATTGAAATTCACTTTCTTGACTCCGAAGCCTTAAATTTATTTCTAGATCCAGGCTCCTGTGCACCTAATTCTCATTTATTGCGATATGAATGCAGACGCGGTGTAAAAAAGATTATATTTTTCTTATTAAAAAAATGGGTTTTTTTGTAGCCAAAGAGTTTTTTTTACTTGCAGAAAATAACATTAAAATAAAAGAAAAATCCATAATCTGAACAAATAATCCACATTCTTAATCCTGAGTCTGTTTCCAGGAAAATGTTGATTTGCCTTACTTTGCATAGGAGCACGATGATGTCTTGCACGAGCGAATGCCGTGAAGCGTGGTTGTAACGCACTGAAAAGAAAGTGGAGATGGAAATGGTAGTCAAGATCAGAAGAATGCACAAGTAGAGTTCTAAACATTAATCATGCGGCCCACAACAGCAAGGCACGAATATTAATCATGGAATGCATAACCATATTAATCGTGTAGCTCGCCACTAGGCACGAGTATTAGTCATGTGATTTATTGCCACAATGCTAAATGCAGCTGAAAACGACCAGGCACGATTATAACGCTCTGCTTGTGAGTACTACAAACAAAAATTGCGTGCCAAACAGTCAATTCGACTTCTTTTTTAGGCCACAGGTACGATGACCAAAGTTCATGTTTCGAAGTGAAAAGATCTTTAGATCGTTAAGGTGGTTAAACAACGAATCCCAAGAAATATTTTACGTTTTTTTTTTCATATATTTATTTTTAAGTGAAAATTTTACTTTTTTTTAAAATTTATTTATTTTTAAGTAAAAATTTTGCTTACTTTTGCAATTTCTTTACTGTATTTTATTTTGTTGTATTGTCTGTTCACATTTTCTGATTTTAAAATTAATTTATAATATATATTTATTTATATATATATAATGGTGCAATATAATATATAATATAAAATATATATATGATAAAATTGTATAATATGTATATAACAAAAGTAATATAATATTATATATTATAAAAATAATATAATATTATATATAATAAAAATAATATAATGCACACATATATATAATAAAAATAATATAATACATATATATATATTTATAATATATATAATAAAAATAATATAATACATATATATATATATATTGATAATATATATAACATTAATATAATTGTATATTATAAATAATTTTTCCTCTTTGACGGCATCATCCAATTGAAAGCGATCTCCTCAGAGCTTCCCAAACAAGCGAAAATCTAACGGCATCAAGTCTGGACTGTATGATTGGTGGCGAACAGTAGTTGTACATCGTCAGGTAAGGATATCCTCATCCACTGCAGTCACACTGCCATTTTCGAATTGACGGCACCATTTTCTCATTTGTTGAACTGACGAGCCATACGCAGACACAAGTCTTCATCAATTGTGTCCTCTGAGCCAAAAAAGGAAAAGCTAATTCTGCTCGGATCTCCTGTTTCGCATATATATGTGCCGAATCTCTGCCATGTTTGCTCCGACACTACACCTCGCAGCATGGATGTGTAACAGTGATGACGTTTGCCACTTAGTGATGCTATTTTTCACTAACATGCAGTGATGGCACAGCCTCAGCTGTTTCTTGGTTTGGTAGAGTACAAACTGAGAACCTTACTTTTTGATTCACCCTCGTATTTTGTCACCACGTTTCCTCTGAATCAATGCGCTATTAAAGGACATTGTCACGAAAGTAATCATTAATAATCTTTCAATAACGCGCTGATTAGAAAGTTAAATACCTTATATTTAATATCAAAAGGTACTGTAATATGATGAAGACTTATTAAGTTCAATCTACCGTTACACATCACTGAAATGTAATTTTTATGTAATTTGAGACATATAACACTTTTACAAATGAAATCTCAAAACCAGGGCCGCATTTACCATAAGGTGCATTAGGCGCAAGCTGGAGCCTCACTCTCTAAGGGGCCACATTTTAAAACCTTACTCCTCACAAACAACAATATAAAAAACAGCCTAGTTATAGTTGCAAAATAAAATACTTCTTTTCAAATACGAAATTCACTAGCGCAAACTAAAATGTGGAATTTATCTTTAATGTTTATTGAATGTGAATTGACAGATTCTTTAAATTGTGATGATTTAATTGATGGTTTCGCCAAAGAGAATGCTCGCAAAAAAAACGCTTTGATGTTTTTTGATCGAAACGTTTTTGGTTAAATGCTTATCAAGAAATGTTCGATATTGTAATTTGGTAGTAAACTGCAATTTATGCTAAAATATATATTAATGAATCTTAGTAATGTCTATACTTTTGTTTACTGGGATTGGGTTATATTTTTGTGATTATTTTTCTACAATTCTTTAAATAAAATTTTTTAAATATTTTTCTGGAACCAAACACCAAATATTGCAAAAAACCGAAGTAAGGAGGCCTCGAACTAATGTGCGCCTAGGGCCTGAAAACGTTTAGCTCGAATTTAATGTGCGCCTAGGGCCTCAAAATGTTTAGCAAGGGGCCTCGAATTTAATGTGCGTCTAGAGCCTCAAAATATTTAACAAGGGGGCCTCGAATTTTATGTGCGCCTAGAGCCTCAAAATATTTAGCAAGGGGGCTTCGAATTTAATGTGCGCCTAGGGCCTCAAAATGTATAGCAAGGGGGCCTCGAATTTAATCTGCGCCTAGGGCCTCATAGAGTTTGAATCCAGTCTGCTCAACAGTATTGTTCAGCTTTCATTCCAATATTTTCTTCCCTTCCACAGCTATTTTCGACGAAACAAGTGTCATGTTGAAATGGAGGCCCTCCTTCAAAAGCACTGCCGCCAAATCTATAGGATTGCCTCAGTTTCTGCTGGGAGATATCGTCATAGGAGGATGTCTAGCATCTATCGGGAAATGTAAGTTGAGTTCAAAATATTAGTAATTTCAAGCCCAGATCTTTGAAACAAATCGAAGGTGGGCGGGCGGATGGTAGGGGTGGGGGGTAAGAAACACAATCGAGCCAGAAAAATGTGAATGAGGGGACCAACAGACTGGATTTCTATTGCAATATAACATTTCTCCCTCTATTTTGCAGGTCTTTAAATTTTTTTGAAAAGTGCATCAAATGAAGATAGTTTAACAATTTTGTTACCCCAATTTTAACAAGTTTGTTAACAATTTTGTTACAAACTCTGTTACCCTTATTATCTATCTTAAGGGGAAAAGGAGGAAGGGGGAATGCCCCCATTCAGATTTTCGAAAATATTCAATAGTTTTATATTCTCTGTTAGAAAGCTCTAAAGTTGTAAATTGGCAAAATTTTAAAATAATGACCAGTTCACAAGAACTCCAAGGACTCAGAGCTGGTTAAGGGAATGACCCACTGGATAGCTGTTAGGTGATAGATGATAGCCTCCTATCAGGGCCATCAAGTGTGTTCTTTAACGTGCCCAAGGTATGACTGTGTTGAACAAGGATCCATGGCTTTACGTCCTATCCTACGGATAGCGGCCAGTTCAAGCTTATCGGTGTCCTCTTTTTGATAGAGGGTGCAGGATGGGAGATGCGCAAGATAGACATATATGGATAACTAAATTATCTAGTCTGATTAGACCTCCATAGCCCATGACTCTTTGAAAATTATGTGTCTTTATTCTAGGCGAATTACTCATGGTGTAAATTTGAAATTTGTCTGGTAGAGTTTTGAGGTTAAGGGGTTTAAAGTGACTGCAGCGATTAGCCCATTTACACCGAGGGGTGTGTGAAAATGTAACTTTTCTGTTTCAAGAGATAAATTTAGCAAGTTTTTCTATTTTTTTTTGGGGGGGGGAGAGGGGTTGGAGGAAGGAGGAGGAGCATTGCTGAATTGAATATTACCATTCCCATTTTACGAATCATCGAATAATTTGAATTTCCTTTGTTAGAGGAGCTAAAATCGGAAAATGATAAATTTCATTCCCTTTGAAAACGAGAATTCCATATTTGGCAGAAGCGATTCGTTACCTTCCTAGTTTACATTTGTGAGCAGTATGTACAGTCGCTCAAAAAAGTAAACACTATGGTTGATTACAGAATTCAGAAAAAACATCTGGCAACGATTTTTTTTAGAAATTAGTGATCTGGCAAACCTTCGTGTCACGTGTCACGTGAACTTTTTTGAGCGACTGTAGGTGGTCATATTATTTTGATACTAGATCGTGTGGGCTCACTCATGGAAATATTGAGCATGTGCAGTTACCATTCACAGCAAACTGGAGCGTGTGCAGTAACTGCACACGCTCCAGTTTGCTGTGAACGGTAACTGGAGCGTGTACAGTTGCTGTACACGCTCCAGATATTTTCCCTGAATTCTGTAATCATGTGACACGAAGGTTGCCAGATCACTAATTTCTAAAAAAATCGTTGCCAGATATTTTTTTCTGAATTCTGTAATCAACCATAGTGTTCGGATACTTTTTTGAGCTACTGTAGGTGGTCATATTATTTTGATACTAGATCGTGTGGGCTCACTCACAGAAATATTGAGCGTATGCAGTTACCGTTCACAGCAAACTGGAGCGTATGCAGTAACTGCACACGCTCCAGTTTGCTGTGAACGGTAACTGGAGCGTGTACAGTTGCTGTACACGCTCCAGATATTTTTCCTGAATTCTGTAATCACGTGACACGAAGGTTGCCAGATCACTAATTTCTAAAAAAAATCGTTGCCAGATATTTTTTTCTGAATTCTGTAATCAACCATAGTGTTCGGATACTTTTTTGAGCGACTGTAGGTGGTCATATTATTTTGATACTAGATCGTGTGGGCTCACTCACAGAAATATTGAGCGTATGCAGTTACCGTTCACAGCAAACTGGAGCGTGTGCAGTAACTGCACACGCTCCAGTTTGCTGTGAACGGTAACTGGAGCGTGTACAGTTGCTGTACACGCTCCAGATATTTTTCCTGAATTCTGTAATCACGTGACACGAAGGTTGCCAGATCACTAGTTTCTAAAAAAAATCGTTGCCAGATATTTTTTTCTGAATTCTGTAATCAACCATAGTGTTCGGATACTTTTTTGAGCGACTGTAGGTTGTTTCGTTTCTTCATTAATAACCCTCAAACGACCTCAAGGACCTCAAAGGGTTGCACACATAATCCTCACTTCTAATAAATAAATTCTCGTATTGAACATCATTTTGAATTTGAAGAGGAGCCAAATGTACTTCTTAGAATTGAAGTAGCTACGGGTCTCTATTAACAAGAATAAGCGTGATTTCGCTCTGTACACTTCTACTAAAATAAAGTTCACCTTCTTGACAAATTTCAGCTTTTGGGGACAAAGCTTTACTTTCAATTATTATCGATCTTTTAATCTGAAAACTATGACAAATGCATTTTGCACAGATTAATATCAAGCGTTATCATTTAATAAATAAATAAATTAATTATGTAATAATAATTCTGCGGCCCCGGACACTTAAAGATTTTCCCCCTCTTACTTCCCCCTCCTGTTATCAGAAAACAAACAGAAATGAAAACACTGGCCATATATTTCGTTTTTTGGAGTAAAATATTGTAGTTACTAATTTAAATTTTTGTCCAAATTCAAAAGTATGTTCATTTTGTTTAAAATAATGCTAGATATTAGAAAAAAATGGTGAGCCCTTTTTTTTTACTAGTTAAATAAACTCTCATACTAGTACCGGATTATGGGGAGAAGCCAAGGGGCCCCGGGGCCCCGTTAACTTCTCTCCTTAACCCAGCATTAGTATAAGATTTTATGAAATGTGTTTACCTTCTCAAATTTCATTTTCTTTGTATTTAGTCAATGCCTCTTGCTTGGAAGTATCGATCACATTGAAAAGGCGAAGCGGTTACTACGTCATTAACGTCTACATTCCTACCATTCTGATTGTTGCGATGTCCATGTTGACCTTTTGGATTCCTCCCGATGCCGTACCAGCAAGGGTGACCTTAGGAGTGACCAGCTTACTGACCATTATCACCAAACAGTATCAAGCATCCTTGCCCAACGTCTCTTACATCGTAGCTCTCAATGTGTGGCTGTCTTGCTGCATCGCTTTCGTCTTCTGCAGTCTCTTGGAGTACGCAGCCGTCATTGTCATGACAACCAAAGAAAAGATGGCTGAGTTCGCAAACGCAGGGCACGACTTTATACTTCCCATGGTAAGTTGGGGAGTTCAATGATTTGAAACTGTGATGCACATTTATTAAAAAAAAATCACTGTAGTATATCAGTCGATTTATTTACAACCGTTAAATGAGTGTTATATCTACTACTACTTAGCAAGGTCGAAACTTTGGGTTGAGATTTTTTTACCTCTGAGCGGCATTTTTTTGCCCACAATTTATTAAATGCCTAAGTCACAAGGACCCCAAGGGCTCAGAGAAGGTTGGTGGAGGGGATCCACTTGACTGCTGTTAGGAGACAGATGATAGCATCCCGTCAAGACAATCCAGCATGTACTTTAACGTGCATATGGTTCTCTCTAGCACGCGGCTTAACGTCCCATCCAACGGACCACGATCTTTCCAAGCACATCGGTGTCCCCTATTGGGCATGTGCAGAGAGGGGAGTTTTACGGAGATAAATCTCAACGCTGGCCCAACTGAAACTCCAACCTGGAAACTACAGATTACAAGTCTGGCCTACTACCGACTGAGTAACTAGGGAGGAAGGGTTGGGAGAGGGCAACGAGGTAATGACCCACTCTATGAGAATAGCACTAATAGGAATGGGACAGTAAAACAGTTAACATACACACTGTGTCGTACACGAAGCAAAGAACGTATAAGTTATCAAGAGGAGACAGCTGCTTAGAACTAATGTAAGATCGTGCCTCTGGAAGTGTGCTTCCTTACACTGCTGTTTGAAACCTCAAGTGAAATTGGCCAAAAGAGGACGCTTTCACACTTTCAACAGCTTCTTTTCTGTCATTTAAATAAGAGAAAAGAATTGAATATTCAATAAAGGTGACATCAGAGCATATTGGTAGATTATTTGTGCAAAACATTTTGCATATTTTTATATACAATAAATAATATTAATAACGGTAATTTTAAGAAAATATATATATTACATTTTTAAAGCGTATAGTTGATCTTTCTACTTATTCCCTCACAATAATATTTATACATCTTGCAATCTCTAGTAACAATTAAAAGATAGAAAAATTTAATAAAATATTTTGTGATTTCTTGTGAAATTTAAATTGTTTTAATGTTGTGTGAAAGCCTCTAAAAGTGAACTTTTCTGCATTACGGTTAGAACCCTCAAGTGAAATTTGCCGCAAGAGGGCGCATATTGCAGTTTTGCTCGCTGTCCCTTTTTGTCAATTATACGCTCTTTGCATGAAGTACTATAAAACATGCCAATGTGTGGAAAACGTTTTACTGACGTTAGTATTCTGCGTTACTATGAAGTTCTATAAAAGTCGTAAAGGAATGATGGAAAGCAAAATGGCTGATCTGACTTGACTTAGAAAGGCGGCGAAAAATCATGGGGCACAATATCTCAAGTGTGTGGAGAATGGTAACGGTCTCAAAAAAAAATCATCCCAGTCGTGGGAAAATGCGGGAGGAAAAAAGGCTCTGATAGAAGTTGGCAGGAGCTGTAGAACGAAACAAAGGCTTCAGGCCATCAGCTGAGAGAGATGACCGCTAGTAGTACTTCAGGAACCATTTCAACGAGAACTATGTACAGAGAAATGAAAACTTTGAAATTTTGGAACTGAACGTACGAAGAAGAATTAGGTAGGTGTTCAAAATAATTTGTCCAGGCAGTTATTTTGCAGATTATTTTGCAAGAAAATGTTTCAAAGATCATTAAAACAGAAACAACAAGGCTACTAATCCTAAGGGGGTTGCGTTCGATCCATTCGTTGGTTCAACATTTGTTTCAAGATATGGGGTTGCTATTTATTAATAGCGTTAACAATTTTTCCAATAATGCTGAAATCAAATGTTATTTTAAGATAAACAGTAAAATACGGCATATCAACTTTTTCTCCTTCATTAATTTGGAAGTTACACCTACATAGTAGATCAACTATCATTTAGTTTTTTTTAAATCCAAAATCAGTTTATTCAAAATTTCATGTTACAATAAATTAATGGGCCGATTAAAACATCTAATTGAATGTTAATTTATTTGCTTAGAACATCGCAAATTCATCCTCATCTTTGCTCTGCAATAATGGTTATGGCTACTGGCATTTATCAGGGGAGGATTTATTAGCTTAGGGAGACCCCCAACAGGGTCTTACCCAGGGGGTCCTGACACCCCCCTCCGAAAATCCTGTCGTCTTATACGAAATCTCAAACTTGTCTGCTGTTGCTTTGAAATCCAAAACACTTATCTTAGTATAATTTTATTTTAGTCCCACAATGTATGTCCCACACTAAAAATAGATTTAAAAATCAATTATAAAATTTTATCATGTAGAATAGTTGGTTCTCAACGTGGGGTACGCGGTAAAATTTTTTGGGGTACGACGTGAGAGCTCAAAGGTCGCTAGATCTAGTAACGAAGTCGCTAAGTTGGCAACACTGCTACTGATTAATTTCTGAGAACTGAGTGACGAAGCGCGGCGCTGTAGTTCATGTCTGTACATGTTCACATTATTTATGTGAAAGTGGTTTTTCATCTTTAACTGCTTTAAAAAGTAAATATAGGAACAGGCTGGATGTTGAAGATGACTTGCGACTCTACCTTAGCAAGGATGAACCAACCATTGATGAACTGTGCAAGGGTAAACAAGAGCAACCATTTCACTGATTACCCAGTAAAATGTTTATAATTTTATAAGATTTGTTAAATTGTTTATGTCATTTTCTGTGTTTATCGATATGTGTAATTTATGAATACAAAATTTAATGTGTGTGTATATATATATGTTTTATTTTATTCCCATTGTTATACTATAACTATAGTTTTATCTATCTATACAAGGGGTACGCCAGTTACATACACATTTCCAGGGGGTACGTGAAGCATAAGAGGTTGAGAACCACTGATATACAGGGTGAATCTGAAAAAGTGGGCAAAACTTTAACGGGGTGGTAGAACGCAGCTATACGAGCAATATTCATCATAGAATGTATGGTCGGAACGCAAGTGGTGAGAAGTTAAAAGGTAGTTTTCCACTGTCACATTTAAAGAATGAGCACAAGAAGGAGAGGAGATACTCTGTGCCTCACTTGCATTCCCGTCCGCCGCACCGTACACAAAGTGCATATCCGCCATTTCGTGGTTAGTATAACCAGCCATCCTCTCGGCAATCCACGGTAGAAATGCCGTTGGGTGCGAGGACCGACCCTTTTATACCATTTCCAACGCCACCTAGCGGCTCGCCGTTTGCGTTCCGCCCATACTTTCTATGACGAATACTGCTCGTATAGCTGCGTTCTACGACCCCGTAAAGTTTTGCCCACTTTTTCAGATATACCCTGTATATGTTTTATTTTATTCCCATTGTTATACTATAACTATAGTTTTATCTATCTATACAAGGGGTACGCCAGTTACATACACATTTCCAGGGGGTACGTGAAGCATAAAAGGTTGAGAACCACTGATATATATATTTTATTTTATTCCCATTGTTATACTATAACTATAGTTTTATCTATCTATACAAGGGGTACGCCAGTTACATACACATTTCCAGAGGGTACGTGAAGCATAAGAGGTTGAGAACCACTGATATATATGTTTTATTTTATTCCCATTGTTATACTCTAACTATAGTTTTATCTATCTATACAAGCGGTACGCCAGTTACATACACATTTCCAGGAGGTACGTGAAGCATAAAAGGTTGAGAACCACTGATATATATGTTTTATTTTATTCCCATTGTTATACTATAACTATAGTTTTATCTATCTATACAAAGGTTACGCCAGTTACATACACATTTCTAGGGGGTACGTGAAGCATAAAAGTTTGAGAACCACTGATATATATATATATGTTTCATTTTATTCCCATTGTTATACTATAACTATAGTTTTATCTATCTATACAAGGGTTACGCGAGTTACATACACATTTCCAGGGGTTACGTGAAGCATAAGAGGTTGAGAACCACTGATGTAGAACATTATTTTAACCTTTTCTATCCGGTGTAATATATTAGCAATTTGGAAACCCTACTCAAGAGCTATTCATGAACACCTCTCCCCTAAACTAAATCCTGGGTATGTGTCTGACCCCACAACTTGACATATTAGAGGTAAGGTGATTTTTTTGAGCCACTTTTTTGGAAAAAGAAAGTGCTTCTTATGTGCCATATGATACAGTATATATTGTTATGAAAGTGCACCGTGAACAAACATGAAGTTCTTAATATTATACTTTTCAACTCGTTTATCTGTAATTTTAATTTGCTAGATGAATAATTATTGTTTCTGCTCATATTTTCCCGACAGGTGCAGTTACGTGTCAATGGTACCTGGACGGTGAAGAAAGCTTGGAGCGGGAAGAAAAAGCGTTTCACTCCCAAATTAGTGGACTTCATCTCTCGTATTGTTTTCCCCGTTTCTTTCGCTATTTTTTGCATCGTATATTGGTCCCAATACGACTAAAAAGTTAGAAATCCTCACAGAATGCAACAGTTTGGTCAGAAGCTTCTCACTCTTCGATCCTCGTTAACGACAAGAGCCTGACGTCATAAAGAACCAAAGATTAACAGGGCACAGGGGTTCTTAATGGGTTACACTACTAAGGATGCAATTACTGTGGAACTTCGAGTAACCGACTTATTTAAGGAAAGAAAGGATCGGATACGCTGCAAAGTGGAATGCTCGAGGGCGAAGGACCACAGGAAGAGTTGGATTAGCGAAAGTTTTGAAAAGTGACATTTGAAATAGGTCTTAATTATAAATAAATAAAACATAATTATAAATACAATATTAGAGAAATAATGAACATTGAATAATATAATACAATAATGAAAATTCTTATTTGAGTTGAATAGATACTAATGAAATATGATGATTAATAGTTTTCAAATCCCCCAGAAATCTTTAATTTACGTCATTAGACAACGCTAAATGTAAACCTAAGCAAGTAATATTATAAATGATATATTTATGCAAGAAATTCTGATGGTAGAATATATTTATCCAAGATATGATATCCAGATAACCAGAAATATAAATAATTATATATCTAATATATTATTATAACATATAATACATATATTAATAAATGTGAAATTTAATTAAAACATGATTAGTCAAAATTCGTCCAATTTTTTTTTTCATTTTTAAAAGTTAGTAGCACTTAATTTAGAATTTGTTTTATAAATGTTAATAAAACAGTAACAATAAATAATTATTTTATTTTGTATACACAGATTTATTTTCCCCTTAACCTTACGGGAAGAAAAAAAATGCAGCTCTTCCATTTTAAGGGATAAGTCAGAAATTCTGTTTGCATCGTATAGGGCTAATAATAATAATACTTTACTATTTACATTTCCAATCACCCATTATTACGAATTACCACCATTAAAGGGTGAGATTCGTACAATGGAAAACTTCATTTTCTTTGAAAACGAGCAGCCCATATTTGCTAGAGGCGATTCACCTCTGGCTACCTTTCACTACGATCACTAACTTTGCTATTGGTTATCGCCTATTTGTTGCTGACGTCAATTTCACCTTTAAGTAATTCATTTTTCAATTTTGAAGTTAATATTTATTAAAATTATGAGCTAATAATGAAATAATATCCTGAACTCTAATTTCTCAGTTTTTATATCCATATAATATACTATCTTACATTTTCAATATTTTTGGCACTGTTTGATAATTATATTATCCACAGATTTTATTATTAATAAAGTAATATAATTTTTTTAGTTTTTATTCTATTTCTTGTCTTAATTTAGCTACCAGAAAGTTAATTAGAGAAATGAAATACAAAAGTTTCTTCTCTTTTTTTTTTATTCCGCGTTCAATTTGACAATCTGGTTACTTATTCCAGAATAGTTTCTGAACGAGCAGGAATTAAATTAACATTTCAATTTAAACTATGATCTTGATAATTTTTTTCCTATATATGTTTTTTTCATCATCATCATTTCACAAAAAATGCAGATATAGAGAGTTTTTTTACATTTGAACCCCAAAGCTAGTAGCTTATCTGCAGGAAATATAGATGAGCATTATTTTTCATACATAAAATACTACGACAGTAGTATATACATGATAAGAATTTATATTATTATGATAGTATCTCATATATCGAAATAGAACAATTCAAATTATTTGCTAATGAAACTGTGCAGAACAGTTAAATCAAATTGTACGAAGATAGAAATGAACATGGTAACCCAAAAATGAACACAAAAGTTTGAAAAACGAGCATCGCATATTCACCAGAGGCGATATGTAATTTTTCGATTTTGTGTTGATTTGACATGGAACTACCCAAAAGGTAGTGTAATAAAAGGTAGTGAAAAATTATTTTCGCACAATTAAAGTGTTTCATTCTACAACCCTGTAATTTTGTGCTGTAAAAATATTTGCATAATTTTTCCTTCCATGACGAAAGCCTTTTAAAAACATTTTAGTATGCAAGAATAGGTAAAGGTTACGGGAATAAATACGATATTTAAAATTTTAATATAAAAATGCGCGAAAATAGAGAAATTTAATAATTAAATCAACTGATTTGGCAAAACTGCCTTGCTGGAAAGCATTGCGCCAAAGCCTCATATCCGCCCCAAAGCTGAAAAGTCAGCTGTCTTTAACGATAGTAAATCAGTTGATGAAAGGTTCACTATATCTATTATGTTTTCTTATACTGGATATACAAAATCTACTCTCTCTCCTATAAAACAAATATGAGGTTAACCTCTAGTTATCTGAGCAATTATTTCATGAATAAGTATACCTGTATGAGGAAATATTTAATATATACTAAAAATATACAAGTAGCTGTAACTGGTTATCGATGAATTATATAAAATTGTTTTTCTGAATTATTCCAAAAAATGAATAAAATAATAAGTAAATATTAAAAGTTAAATATTAACTATTAGCAATAACTATTCTATCCCAGCGTCTTTCCCAGTCACCCCCCCCCTCCCCCCGAGCTTTAAACGTCTCATCTAAGCAGAAAAGAAGAAACCACTCTTTTTAGGATTAACTTGGATCACTGTGCCTAAAATGAAAATTTCTTCAAAATTACCAAAAAAAACAAAAACAAAAAACAAATATTCTCTAGTTTGAGCCATCAACTCCAAAAAATATTTCTCATGTATCTCTACATTGTCCTCTCTATTAGTTTCAAAGGCAACTTCTTAAAGAAGAGATGAAGAAGATTACTGATGACGAATTTTCAATGAAATCTCTCCTTTGTAGAAGCTGCAATTAAATCACTAGATGCAATTTTCAAACCCTGTTTCCCATATTCTTGGAGAAAAATTCTACAACAAAGAGAATCCAAAATCACCCTTTGCTATGGATTTCGCTTTCGAAAAAAAAAACTGGAAAGTAAAAATAAACCTACAATGTGAAGTATTGATTTTTCACGAAAAATGTGTTTTATATTTCTTCCTCAAGTGCATAAACTTTTCACAAACTTCATCAAATGACGAGCATTCCCCTCATGGTTATTTTTGGTTGTGGAACTGAAGGGAAAAAAACTGAATTCGTTATTTTTTATATCTTGTTATATTTGCTGATTTCTGTTTTTGAAGTCTATTTTAGTGCAGAAAGGAAGGCAAACTTTGATCCAAGAATATGGGATCACAGAAAGTTTTACTCAAGTTCAAACTTTTTAAAATTCGGAAAAAAATTCACTTTGATGGATTTGGATCTCATTGATGTTCACTGCAGGAGCCAAAAGCCAAACTGGAAACTGATGGCGATATAAGACGAATGGATAATTATTCACTTATTTTATGTGGAACTTGATTCTTGGAGTAAGAAACGAAGATGCCTTTATTAAGTGACAGAAAAAGATACATCCTGCCATCTTGTGGCATGATCGAAAATAACGTGAAGAGTGTTAGCGAAGATGCCTAGCTTTATATATATATGTGTAAGATTGCATTTGATGTTCCCTTACAATTTTGTGATTATTGTGAAAAATATAAATTAAAATATATTTATTTTAAATGTGAATAAATCTTATTTTTTTGTATTCGATTATATTTTGAACTTCAAGCGAAAACTTTTCACACAGGCTTATAACTGAAGGCAGCATTAGGGAGAAAAGCAAATTTAATTTATTAAGTATTACAGTGAGCTGATCCGGGTCTAGAAAAAATTAAGAGGGTAAAGTGGGGGGGGGGGGAGAGAGGATAAATTTCCATTGTAATGCAACATTTTTCCCCTTTCGTTTCAGAGTTTTTTTTAAAAAACTATGAAAAATGCGTGAAGTATGCTAATTTTAATTTTTGGCCTCGATGACCCGAAATCTTGCCGTGACAGTTAGCAAGCGGTTGCTTAATCTACACTCTTCTTGCCATTAATGGTCTAAGTGGAGTGTCCACGGGGGAGGAGGGGGCTGTAGTTATAACCTCCCCCTTGAGGGTTTGACTAGCGTATATTTATTTAAGGAAGCCCACGAATATCACAAAATCAAAACGTCATAAAAAAAATCCCATTGAAATTTCTGGGTACGCCACTGAGGCCCCCCTCCCCCACTTGCAGGATATTTATGATCCAGACGTAATGGATGTATGAAACGTGTCAAAATAAATAACGAAGTTCACAAGTGGATGGTCCGTGCTGACTAATGAGTGGCAGAACATGAACCTTACAACAGATAACAACCATCTCCCATTAGAACGGACATTGCACGCAGCTACTTCTATCTGTTGAGAAAGAAAACAGTTCTCTAAAAGAAAATGCATCTGACATGGCCATAACCGAAGCGCACCAGTGGGTGAACACACTGAACTCTGATTTCTTCAAGGTAGGAATTGGATACATGGTGTGTCATTGGGACAAATGTCTCCATTGCTCTGTCGATTATGTGGAGAAATAAACGGCTATTCATTAAGCTTTGTTTTATGAATGTACATGTTAAGGTTTATAAAATAAATATAAAACACCTCGGATGTTATTTATTGAACAGCCATCATATAAAGGTATAAGTATGCAGCATAAATTCCGTGATATATTCTAGGGTCCAAAAGAAATAAAAAAAAATGTCCTATGAACATATGCCAGGAAGTATTTAGAAATAATGGTATACAAGTTATGTTAGAAGAATTGTTCAAAGTGGCGTCCTTGAACGTGGATGCAGGTCTCGAATCCTCGTGATAATATCGTCGAACTCTATGAAATCTACAATTTTTTAATCAAAGATTACTGGGGTGGTCCTAAGGGTTAACATGGTGCGCATATGCACCAAATGCACAACTACGCTTGGTGATATGCAATAGATGCAAGGCTATTCGAACAATTGTTAAATAACTTTCATGTAGTAACTTGCAAATACAAGAGTTTCTGAACATACGTTTACAATATTTTTATTCTTCACCTTTTGGGCACCCTAGAAAGAATACTTTTCTGAATTTGTGCCAGGCACTTATGCTGTACCCTGTATATTTATTTCAGTTCTTCGTTTTCTTCCCAGAAAATAATTAATGTTATATATGTGCCATTTACTCCATCTAATAGGTAGGCTACCTAACAATCACATAAAGGATTTTTAATGGAGTAGATGTAATGCCAGTAAACCAACTTGGCGAGGTGATTTCGAAAGTAGAGAAGTTATCGATTTCCATTAGGCGCTTAAACAACCGCACTGATGAGTCAACAGAAATTTTGGAAGCATTATCAGAATGACGACATAACTCACTGCTGCTGAAACAAGTAAACAAATGCTTCAAAAAAGTTGGATGATTTAGACAGAATTGGAACCGGTAGATAATAATAATAATAAAAAAATTATTTATTGCACCAGCTGATTATACAATTAGTTTCGACATAACAAAAAACATACCTTGTGAAAACGGTGAGCAGTATAAGCTAATATCTTTTCTTATACTTCCTTATTAACATTACATGAAGAGCAACATATAAACCGAAAATAGCAACAAAAGAATACGCAACATATCAATCAAACTCTTGTTAAATACAAAATTCCAATGATTGACACTTAATATCAACTATCGTAACATACATATATTAGTTAGTATAAAGTTTAAATTTAGTATTTATAATCAGCGGCCCTAATTAAATTGATAGAAAAGCAACAACAGTTTAACATGAATATCGAATATTAAATCATAATACTTACGATTGTACCAAGAATTTATTAAAATGTACTTCAGATATATAACACGAAAAAATCCAAACACGATATCAAGGTTAACACAAGACTACCTACAATTCTAAAATAGGATATCAAGAAAAATCATTTTTTAAGCCAGAATGCTAACCATTGTTTGTCCAAAGCATTCTCAGTATGTAATTGTATTATAACATAAGATTTTCATATCAGAATACTTAGGCTTAACATGAAATCACCAAGAATTTCCTGAAAATGCACCTGAGATGTATATCATGAAAAAATCTAAACACAATACCAAGATTTGCTAAACAAGACTGGAATTTCAGGGAAAGTCAGAAAATTCAAATTTAAACTAGAATACTTAGTCTTATCATGAATGCACCAAGAATTTCCAGAAATGCACTTAAAATGTTTATCATGGAAAGAAATCCAAGCACAATACCAAGGTATACAATAAAAAAGACCGCTTACAACCCCCAAGTAAATCTCAAGAAATATAATTTTAAACCAGAATACTTAAGGTTAACATGAAAGCATCAAGAATTAAGAAATACACTCAAAATGTATATCAAAGAATATATATATATGAGTGGGAGCCAACAAAGAATATATATATATGAGTGGGAGCCAAAATGATAAGAACGGAAATCTGGTTGATAAGAGAGAAAGCCCGGTAGATAAGGGTAGGAACCAGATAGATAAAGGTTGGGTTGTTTTACCTCTGAGCGGCACTTTTTTGCACACCATGGGCTAAATGGCCAGGTCACATGGACCCCGAAGGCTCAGAGAAGGTTGGGGGAGGAGACCCACTGGAACAGCTGTTGGGAGACAGATGGTAGCCTCCCATCAAGGCCATCATCTAGCGTGTTCTTTAACGTGCAGAGGGTATGGCTCTCCCGCATACGGGGACCACGGCTTAACGTCCCATCCGACGGATGGCGGCCTTTCCAAACCCATCGGTGTCCCCTACTGACCGTGGGCAGGGCGGAGAATTTTGCGGAGATAAATCTCAACGCTGACCCAGCTGGGACTCGAACCTGGGAACTACAGATTACGAGCCTGGCGCGCTACCGACTGAGCCACCCCCGCCCCATATAGATAAAGGTAGGGGTCCAGTAGATAAGAGTGGGAGACAAAGTTGATAACAGCGTAAGCCCAGTAGCTAAGAGTAAAAGCCAAGTTGATGAGAGTGGGAGCCCGGTAGATAATAGCGGGAGCCAAGTTAATAAGAGCGGGAGTCTGGTTGATAAGTATGGGATCACAGTTCATTTTCATTAATCTCCTAATAAAGTAGCTGAAATTATCTAATAGGAAAACTACAGAATTTAACGGATGGGGAATTTATTTAAAAAGCTTAGTTCTTAAAAACTGCTTCAGAGCATAAAATATCAAAATAATTAATTGAAAGTAAAAAGGAATGCATATGTGAAAATTTTCATGTACTGTTTTATTATCGAGTTATTGGGTGTGTGTGTCGTTTTTCTGCTGAGGTCATGCCATCCTCTCAGACCTTCTACTATGGCATATAAACTGACAGGCTCCTGTCAACCTCTGTGGCAAGCAGCTGCTTGAGGGGGTATTTATTTTTTTGCACGATTAGCATACTTTGACTTTTCAACTGTGTCATTTAGTGGCGCCATGAAAAGTGAAAAATATAGACACTTAATAATAAAATGAATAATCCCTCAAGCAGCTGCTTGCCACAGTGGTCCGACATCCTTTGACTTTTCAACTGTGTCAAACTTTGGACCTCCGTGTTTATAAAGTAAGTACTCTCCAAACTCTTAAAAGGCACGTTTTTGATTACGGGAAAGAGGAAGAGATTAACACCATTGCTAATAATCAATTTATATTACCATCCAGTCCTCATTTTCACTTTTCACAATAAGACAAACTAAAACATTTTTTCTCAATCCTCAACTCCTTTGTCAATGCACGGAACACTGATGATTAACATTTTTACAAAGAGCATTAGCACCTGTAGAGGGACAACTCTCCTGTTCAATCGAATAGTCGAAACCTACTTACCTTGTATATTCTGTAAAAATGTTAATTGAACAATTTCTTTTTTTAAATACTATTCTTTAACGATAACGTACACGAGAAATAAAATATATAATTCGAAAAAATATAAAAAAATTCTATATGCGCCATGAAAAGTGAAAAATATAGACACTTGATAATAAAATAAATAACCCCTCAAGCAGCAGCTTGCTACAGAAGTGGAGTGGGGGTGGCTCAGTCGGTAGCGCGCCAGGCTCGTAATCTGTAGTTCCCCGGTTCGAGTCCCATCTGGGTGGTCAGCGTTGAGATCTATCTCCGCAAAATTCCCTGCCCACGGTCAGTAGGGGACACCGATGGGCTTGGAAAGGCCGTCGTTCGTCGGATGGGACGTTAAACCGTGGCCCCGTGTGTGGAAGAGCCATACCCTGTGCACGTTAAAGAACACACTGGATGGCCTTGACGTGAGACTACCATCTGTCTCCCAACAGCTCTTCCAGTGGGTCCCCTCCCCCAACCTTCTCTGAGCCTACGGGGTCCATGTGACCAGGCCATTTAGCCCATGGTGTGCAAAAAAGTGCCGCTCAGAGGTAAAACAACCCAACCCAGCCACAGAGGTCCGACAGGATGCTGTCAGTTTAATGCACCATAGAGAAGATCTGTGAGGAAGGCGAGACTTCAACA